>JAKSZU010000006.1:84732713-87376463 GCA_026018925.1 Tupaia tana
GATGTTTTGATGGAGACAAACATAACTAGGTTCACAAAGAGGAAAGCTGTAACCTATTGAAGTTAAAATTCCATATGCATTTTACCTTTCGGGCAGTTCCAAAGCAAAGTTGTATTTCAGAAGCCCTTTGTAACATGAAACCCACTGTAGATAAGATACAACGTGAAGATAGTCTGTTTTGCAGCAGTGGGAAATCAAATTGGTTCCAGAAACAAAGTTATTTGACAAATGGCTTAAGAGTATTGCTGGAATTGGAAAGCTTGGTTGAATTATTTTTCATAGTCATTAAAAAAAAAAAAGATTTTGAAATAATTTTGCCATGCCATGTAGATTGGAGTGAGGAGGTGGGAACTGTTCCTATAGTTGAGAGGCATCTCATTTTATTGGCCTTTTAACTAAAGTGCTGTATTTTGTTATAAAAATGTAATAGCTCAGTAGTGGTTTACTGTTGACTTTTGTTTGTAACAAAAAATTTCAGACAAACAGAATATTTGACTTAATATAATTAACACATGTAGTGGAGGGTTAAACAGTTTAACAAATATAAATCTATTTTTGTCAATTCCAAGTTATTTTTAGTTTTAATTTCAGTCAGTACCAGTCAGCCTTGCTGTGTTTGAAAGCATCTGGGAAAGTTCATTAAGTCAGGCAGGTCCTAGATTTTAAAAGGAGAGACTTCTACACAGTTAGCAAGATGCATCACTGACAAAATAACCCAGCACTTACTGCCCGTAGGTAAAATGAAATCATTCTCCTGACTGAAGTCAGCAACAGTTAAATATCATTTAGACCACAGCACACGACTACAGAGATTTAGGAGAAATCGTACTCAAATAGGATGTGACTAGACGTTTAGGACTATTTTCTAAAAGTCAAAGAACTTCTTCCTTTTCAGTACTTACAGTCTTTGAAGACTAGAGCTGGGTCTCTGTGAGGCAGGACTTGGGCAATGATGCGTCTCAGAGATTCCAAGGTTCTGTCCATCTTGGGTCTGCCTGTGTGAGCCTCCTGCACGGAGTGTCCTCATGCCTGAATTCTTGCAGTCCTGGACTGAATTTGTGCAGCTCATTGATGCACTGGATTACCAAAGAATCCCTTTTAACATCTGCCAATCAGACATTTCCCAGAATCTAAAGACCCCTCGGGGGCCCTCCTCCCAGGCTCACTTATCTTTGTTGTATGCTGAGCTAATTAGCTCGAAAGGCTGGCTGACAGGCGGGTTCCCATTGCTTCCTTCTGTTAAACACACCCACCTACAGGCTAGCTGGGGAAGCTCGCTAATCATGGGAACAGATTCCCCCATCCAACCAGATTTTCCTGAATGCTCTGCAGCTTTCTGACTTGGCTATTTCTTTAGGTCTTCCATCTTCAACTATGCTGCCCCAAGAACATGGAATCCACAAGGTTATTTCTCAAGGAAATGCCCTAAATAGCAAAGCTTCCAGCTCAGGACTGCCAGCTACACCATCAGCATAATTACAATTCTCAGTCTAATCTCAATTTTCTTTTGGTAAAAAAAAAAGTGTTAATAAACATTATATAGAGAGTCAGGTATCAGATTATTCTTTGTATTTTAATTTGGGAGCAACTCTTCTGGAAAACAAGGTTTATTTTTGTTCTCTGCCCAAATACACTCCCTTCTGATGGGAAGTGGCAAGTAAAACCTGGTGAACTCTCACAGCTGGGCTGGGAACATTTGTTCCCCTCTTTACCCTTCAAGGCAAATCATGCCTGTGGTTGATTTTAATTAATTCTGATATCGTTCACTTCTTTTCACGGTAATTTTTTCTTTTAAAAATTTCAGGAGAGGGACCAGCAGATGGAGTAGCGGTTATGTTGCTGGACTCCCAGGTAGTCGACCATAGATCGAGTCTCAGACCTGGCAACTTACAACTTACGCCAGGTGCATGTACATGTGTGCCCCCCGATTCTGAGAGGAAAATGGAGAAGGGATTGTAACATGGCCGTGCCCCCGAGGGGTAATATCCTGCTTTTTATCTCTTTCTCCCTGGCAAGTGCATGTACCCTATAGCACAAATTTCTCTGAAAAATAAAAGCATATATGTAGTTATTAAAAGATCCTAAGGAAACAGAAACTTTTTCTACCTGTGTCCTACATCAACCACAACAATTCACTAAATAATCTTTTCAGAAGAGACATAAATATAAGTCATGTGATTCCATTGCAATAAGGAATTTATGCTAGATATGTTAGGTTGTTGGAAAAGTCATGATGTATTTTTCTGTTTTTCTGTGCAAAAAGTGTATCATGACTTTCCCGATGACCCAATAAAAGAACTGATTTTAATGGCTGTAGCCTTTGTGAGTTATTGAAGGGTTATTGAAGACTTCCATTTCTTTTATTTAAAATATTTTTCCAGGGTAGGCAAAAAAAATTGCTTTCCAATGTTCTTTCCAATTTTCAGATTTCATAATTATGTTGTATTTTATAGTAAACTGACTATATAAAACAGAGACTGTGTAAACTAAAGCACTATGTAAAAATAAAATATCTTCCATGTGATTAGCTTCTTCAGCTAGATGGTAGAAAGCTGGGCTTAATAAAGGGAAACAGGAGAGATGGGTTCTAATAATAATTCCTGTTATAATGATTATCACTAGCAAATGCCCCCTGGGAGCAAATGCCCCACAAAACAACAACATGGGCCTACCCAGAGCAAAAAGACACTGTTACAGAAGAAAAGGAACTTGAAAGAAGTAGTGTTTCCTGTTAAGATACTTATTTAGGGTCACAAAGTGCACTTTACTAAGGCATACCAGATAGGAAAATTGTCAATATACTTGTAGGCCAGGAGTTTAAAACTGAAACTAGCTGGTTTGTGGACAGAAAACTTATTATATAATGCATTTATTGAGCACCAAATATAAGAAATGCAAGTACTTTTTGTGTGATACTGAGTTAGAAATGAAGATACTTAATGTCTCCATTAGAGACCCAAGAAAAATAATGTGAACTTCTGAAAGGAGTAAGACTGATAATATAAAAACAGAAAAATTAGAAACAAATGATGCTTAGATTTGAATCAGTAAATGGACATTTCTGTGGACTTAAATTTACTTCCAGCAGTACTGCACTTAGAACATATTTTGGTTGTATAGTGTGGAGAAAGGAGCACTGAATTAGAATCAGTAAGACCTAGGATGATTTGACCTTCGTGACCTGTGTAAGTGTGAAGAGGTCACTTCTCTTCCTTGGGCTCACAGCCCTCCTCCATAAAATTAGGGAGCTAAGAGGGTACTGTCTTTCACTCCTAGCATCTATTGTTCTGTGGCTGTATTAACAAATGAGCACAAATCTTACCACAGCCTTCTGGAAAGTCACCTATTTACTTCCTAAAGGCTGGATTGGTCTTCTGGGTTGTGCATTTTCCCTCTCTGTCACTCTCATAGATGAGCACTTGCACCTTCTGGCGATTAAAAAAACAAAAACAAACCTGTACTAAGAAAGCCACGTGGATAGGGGTTTCTGAGGCTCTTTCATCTCCATCAGACTTTTTACATTGAAGAGAGGAGTAAGAAACCACAGAGTTGGATTTTTTGTTTGTTTGTTTGTTTTTTGCTAGACTGTCTTACAACAGCACTTTAAGAAATCTTTACGGGCATTTGGGCCAGCAGGTGGCGTGGAGGTTAAGGTGATTGGATCCTGTAAGACTGTGCTCTTAGAGTCCCAGACTTGGTGGCTTGAGAATCAGGGTGGGTGTGTGTGCACGCATGCCCAAAATCCCAAGAGGAGGCTGGAGGAGAAGGGGTTGTGGCGTGACCATCTATTTGAGGAGTGCTTTTTTGCTTTTCCTATCTCTCTTTCTCCAGCCAATACATGTGCTCTATAGCAAACAAACAAACAAAAACAAAAAGCCAAGATAAAAAACAAACAAAAAAAAAACAAAAACAAAAACAAAATATAAGCAAAGTTTTAAGACAATTTCTGCTGAGAGATTGACTTAATGAAGAAACTATCTAACTGGAATGTTATATAAACTACCTTTCTTAGAATTCCTTTTCCCTTTCTTATAAGTCATTAAAGATCATGATATTTATAAACTTGTCTTTGCAAAGCTGTGTAGGGACTCACTATGAAGTTGCTGATCATTTTGCCTTCTTTAGAAAAATCTTATGAAGGTTAACAACTAATTTGTTAAGCAAATTATTACTTTTCTTTAGCAGTGAGCATCTTTGAATTCATCATACTGATTTTTGTCTCTCATGGTGATGAATAGATATAAGGTCAACTGTGGGAATAAAAGTGATTTGTTTGAAGACCAGCCCAGCATTTAGGAAGTAAATAGATGACTTGCCAGAAGGCTGTGGTAATATTTGTGCTCATCTGTAATACAGCCACAGAACGATAAATGCTAGAAGTGAAAGACAGTACCCACTTCGCTTCCTAATTTTATAGACGAGGACTGAGTCCAGGGAAAAGAAGTGCCTTCCTCAGTTACACGTGGTGATCATGCCACAATGCCTTCTCCATTTCTCCATCCTGTCAGGGTTTGGGGCACACATGTACACATGACCAGGATGTTTTTCAAGCACAGGTTGAAGATCTTAACCACTCTCTTGGCCATGTAGGATCAGGCTCCCTAACCAGTAGGCCATGAGGCAGTCCTTTAATATAGATTTTAAAGTTCACACGTTGGGTTTCATTGTAAACCTCAACCATCTGTAGGTATGTATCAAATGCCAAAGTTAAATTACTGCAACAAGGATAGATGACTACAGTGAAAACCAAAACGATAACTTTACAAATCCTGTATGAGTATTAATCAGACATATTCAGTGATCAAAACTTACCACTGACCCAACTGTGGTGGCACAGTGGGTGGCTGACACCGCGTGGAAGTCCCAGGTTTGGTTTCCAGTCCAACCTGAACAGGCTGGGTGCAATTCTTTGCATCTGTGAAACTAGTTAGTAGAGAGGCTAGAGCAAGAGTATCATGACATGAAGAGGTCTTATCAAAAATACCTCTCTCCCTCTCTTTCTTTCACTCCCTTCTATGCTCTGTCTCTCTCAAAAACAAACAAAACAAAGAACATATACCCAATGGTAAAGGCTCAGTGCACCAGCATGTTTACTAAGCTCTCGGGGAGTACAGGGCTCTTTGAGAAGATGTGAAATCAAGGTAGCATGTTCTGCTACATGGCATGCATGGGCAACAAAAAAGTCTGTGTAAATAATTCTGCTGGTAAGGAAAATTCATTCCAGTATCATTTTTATTTTTAGACAGAAGGTGGGGGGCCATCAACTAAAGTAACATCCAGACTGTTAGAAAATGTAATAGATGCACCAAAGAATCATCTTTAATTATAAACAGGACATGCCTCCACCATCTTTCCCCTTTCTCATGCCCTAATGTTCTCTACTTTGGAGGCCAGGGTAAGTGAGGCAAGAGACAAACAAGCAAACAAAAACAAAAAGCTAAGGGAAAAAACCCACATAAGCAAAGGTTTAAGACAATTTCTGATGACAGATGAGCCTGAGGTAAGGTTGGGTTGACACCAGGTCCCAAAGGATTCCAGTTCAGGGCATCCAGGCTCCAAAGAAAGGCCTGCAAATAATTGAGCCACTGACAACTTCTAGGGAGTCAGAAGACTTAGGGAGGGAGCAGAACCTGAATGGAAGATTATTTCCCCTGAAATAATATCTTTATTGAGTTGCTAATGCCTTTATTGTTCAAAATTAACAATTTAAAACAAAATAGATAAAATGAAAAAGAACCAAGGCCATGCAGTTATCTATATTAATATAGAGAAATGACTCATGGCAGCTGCTTCCAGATATCAACAGAAGGTGGGTGGAGGGAAGTAGAAGGGCTTAAATACAAAATTGGCAAACTATGTTTAAGAGTTTCTAGGGGCCAGCAGATGGACTCCTGGTTAAGGGTGCTGGACTCCCACATGGTCGACTGTGGTTCAAGTCCTGAACCTGGTGGCTTTGTTTATCACTTTCCCCCTATCACTCTCTTCCTCTCTGATCAAATTTAAATGAATAAATACATAAATAAAGTTAAATAAAACAATTCCTTTTTAATAAAAGTGTTTTACAGGACCAGTAGTTGGCGTAATGGTTATGTTGCGGGACTCCCATGTAGTCGACCACGGTTTGAGTCCCGGACTTAGTGGCTTAAACTCCCTCTGGGTGTGTATGCGTGCGTGCCCAAGATCCTGAGAGGAGAATGAAGGAGAAGGGATTGTGGCGTGGCCATCCCCCCAGGGGGTGATTTCTCACTTTCTGTCTCTCTGTCTCTGTCTGGCGAGCGCACGTGCCCTATAGCAAAAACCTCTCCAAAAAAGAAAAAAAAGTGTTTCTACACTATTCCATAGTTTATTAAGTATGCAATGTATTATGTCTAAAAAAGTATTTAAGTAAAAATGATTTAATTTGCTTAAAATAACTACACATACAGCATTTGTAAGTATGTGTAGGAAGAAGTTGCCTTTGTAAAGGTCACGATTAATGACTGTTTAATGTCATCACTGTGTTTAGCCTCAGCTTCAGAAAGTAGACTCATTGGTTAGCATCAATTTTGTTAACTCTAGGTAGGAAGGGACAAGTAAAAAGAGTGAATGGCTGCTCAGTATTTGTTTATTTTGGACAGGAAAGGAACCAATGAGATGTTTGAATCAAGATAGGGTAAGTTGGAAAGGCAACTTCAGGTGACTTCTAGGCAGAAGTTTAAACATGCATAAATTATCTATATACTAGACATTTGTTCATTCACATTTTACCACATTTAGAAAATTATCAATAAGAGCAAATTCATTGAACCAACAAAAATAGAGGCCCCCATCCTGTGGTCTAGTGGTTAAGGGAACCAGATTCCACAACTGTCGACCACAGTCCTAGTGCCTCAAAAAACATGCTAGGTGCATGTGTGTGTATGCCCATAATCTCAACAGGATGAAGTAATGGAGAGGAATGTGGCATGACCACAAATCCTTGGGAGTGGGGTCCTTTCTCTCTCTCCCTCTCTCTTTCTCTCAGTGTCTCTCTCTGGCAAGAACATACATCCTGTAGCAATAACAAATTAAAATTAATATTCTATCCACAGATCAAAAGAATGTACATTTCTTCATTTTTATAGAAAATTATGGAAAAAAACAAAAAAACAAAAAAACTAGAGTTAATTGCCCTTTATCCTCACCAAGACATACGGAGTCAACTCTCATAGCCAGAAAGCACAACGAAAGTAAACCTGCTGTTAATCTGAGCCTTGTTTGGTATGGGGACCCTGAATGAGTCCACGTGACCTTGATGGCCTTGCCACTCAGCCTGATACTGCCTCCAAGACAAGTAGAACGGACTCCAAGCAGTAATTCAGAGGCTAAGGATGTCATTGGAGGAGGCTTTTCTAGTTCATGGGTTAACACTTTCAGGATAAACTCCAATTATTTACAGGTGGGAGAACTTGGATGTTCAAATATATCAGATCGGAGATAATGATGTTAAGCTGCTGGGTCATTAGATACGTGTTCTCTGAAAACTGAACTGATTAGATTAGCTGTGGTTGGTCGGCTTCCAGCATACATATTTTTTAAAAAAACAGCTTTAAATTTTTGGTTTGTTTTTGGAGATTTTGCCAGTGGCCTTTACAATATTCTCTTTCATAAAAGTTGATCTAATTATTGATTCCTCTTCTTCCATTTTCTCAGACACTACCCTTCAGGACAGAAATTTATATTGTTGGATGTTCAGGCAAAAACTATATACAAGATGTGGCTAGAAAGTAATCAGATTGATTCTAAAAGAAGCCTCTGAACTCCAGCTGAGCCATTCAGATGAAGAGAGATGAGGTTTGCTTTGAGGGGCATACTGGGGTTGAGACATACTTCACTCACGTGGGATAGTTGAAGCTGCCTCTTTCTTTCTTTTTTTTTTTTTTTTTTTTTTCTTTTTTAGATAAAAGCCTGGGAGGATGGGTTTATAGAATGCTTAAATATATGTAAAAATAATGAGCAAATTAAAATGAAAATCTAGACTATGAGAGAAGAAAAAAAAAGGTTAAAATCAACCCAGGGAAAATGTTTATTGGTTATAAACAACTGACTTAACCCTGAGATTAGTTGATGGCGATGTTAGGTTCAAGCAAGCTAGTAATTTCACAGCTCCATATATTTTAGATGAAGCTTCCTGTAAAGACTGCATCATTAATATACTCTTAATTCAATTCGGGCTACACTTACAGTTATGCTTACATTAAGATAAAAGCCTTGTACCCATCCATTTTGCACTGTAAACTATAATTTCCACTTCACTTTCTAGGCAGTAGAGACCAGAGTACTGCACTTAGCATGCATCCTGCTGACAAAGAAGAAACATGCTTTCTTTCCAAAACTGGTTTAAAGAAAGCAATAGGAAACTGCACAGAAAGGGGGCCTAATTTTCCATGGATTAAAAACTGGAGAAAGACCAATTTAGAGAATTAAATATTCTCTGGATCCTCTCAAGGTACTTCAGCAGGATTGAGCTCAAGGAGAAAGTATTCCACCCACTCCATTCTCTACCCTCTTTTCCTTCCCCCTCCCCAGCCAGAATGTTCCATGGAGGGATTCTGTTTATTGAGATGGGTTTTCTTGGGCACATGAGATTAAAAGGCTTATAGAAAAGAGCTTTGTTTTCTGAAAAAGGAGGAAACTGTGGAGAAAAGGACTCAGACCTGTATGTGAGGACTTCTATAGCACCAGGAATATAGATTTTTGTAGACCTTAGAGACTTTGCAGAAGAGATGTCCAGGCTGAACATAAGCTCCAATTCATCTGAGGATACTGGGTTTTCTTACTATTGACCTTTTTGGTACTATCAATGCCAGCTTTTCCTCCTACACCCTCCTGATCTCTGTGGATTTGGGCAAATGATTTTATATCTAAAGATGTTTTTTCTTTTCTAAATAAGAACAAAACAATAGACTCTCAGTAACCATAACTCTATATACTAGAATTCTATTTGATTGTCTCAAACTTAATATTCAGGCCAACTACTGAGCAAAACGGACTCCTTCCAGTCCATTCTGACAAATTTTTTTAGCTTCAACCTTTTTTAAAAACAAAATCATCACACTGCTCAAAACCTTTTCCTAATATATCAATTTAAAAGTCGATGAGTCACTTTTCCTAATACATCAATTTTAAGTGTTTTCAGTACCACCTTTACTTTGGTCCTGTGCTGCACAATGTCCTTTCCCCAACTACAGCATCGTAAGCGTACTGCATTCATTTCTTTCAATTTTTCTGCATGATTTCCTCTCTGTAAGCCCTTTTTCAGTCTACCTATTCAACCAAATCCACTTCCCCAAAACAACTTACCAGGCCACGGTAGCCTTTCAAACGTGTTGGAATTTTCTCAGCACCACAGTGATTCTGGGCTTTTAGGCAGAGTCCACTTTGTATTGCCTTGTAGTCGTTCTATGTGTACGATCTTGTTGGGGAGGCTTCTAGCCAGCAAAAATTTTATCTTAAAAATCTGTGTACTCCTTCTAGATAATCCCTTTTTATATCACCAAACACTTAGATGTGTGAACACATGTTTTTCTTCTGAATCTAGGTCAAATCTCTTCTACCAACAGGAGGATTACAGTAAGCAGGAGTTTTATCAACTTTTAGTTCAAATGGTTACTTTTCCTTTTTTTAAAAAATGGAAATACTGGGATGAATGTCCCAAATAATGCATTTTATTGTATTATGAGCCACACTTCTACCCATGGAATTAAACCTACAAAAGTCTGATTCTAAATGTTATATAAAATATTTATCTTATTTACAATATTGCAGTAAATGACAATCTCAATATTAATCTTTGTGAATAACAAAGTTATTTTTATAGGAACTGTTAGAGGCTTTGGAGTCATCCCCATACTCCTGGTTATGACCCTACTGTGAAATCCATGGCTTTTTTTTTTTTTTTTTTTCTTTTTTTAAATTGCCAAATGGCAGCATATGTGTACATCAGAGGAAGACGGGGGGGAGGAAGAGGGAAAAACCAGTCCCCAATGGGGTGGTCAGAGTGTAATCCTTTCTCCTACATATCTCCATCCAACTGGAATTTGGGGGCATGCATGCACACGTGCCTGGCATACTTCTCAAGCTGCCATGGCTGGGATTTAAACTGCAGACCACCATGTGGGATCTGGGTTCCTTAACCATTAGGCCATGGGGTCAGCCCGCCCATGGCTATTTCTAAACTTTAGTTTCCAGCTTCATTGCACAGTTCCGTAAGATGGCTCCAGTACTTTGTAAAGCAAACCACAGGAAAATTACGATATGGCCTGATGTTCCCTACAGAGATGTTCTGAAGGATTAATAACTCAGAGGATGGTGAGCCTAGGCCCATCCAGATTACAGAGTCTGTGACAATGAAATAAACCTACATCCCTAGGACTCTGCCTGAGAACCTACTGAACTCACCTCTGTCCTTCAGAAGTGACTGATACACCTGGACGGCTAAAGTGCATCAGGCAGAGCTCTTTGATTAGGCAAGTATATATTCTGTCAGAAAACTTAACAAGCAGTTGGCTAAAAGAATGATGTTGAGCTGCAGTAACCTGCTGGCTAGTACCCTTTAACCATTTTTATAGTTCTGGAGAAAGCTCAAAGTCTACTGGGTATCAAAGAAGAGACTAATAACTTGATACCACAAGGTTGGCACAAATATAAACTGCATTATTTTATAGGAAAAGCTTATTTAATGGAAATAGTTAAATAGACTAGGTAAGGTGACAAGCAAAAAAGCATGTGTTGAGTCTTGATAAAAATTCAACGAAGATCATAGTTGAAATATCATGACCTTGATAGAGATGTCAACCTCTCAATTTTAGCAACAGCCTATTAAACCCACAATGTTTCAGGTACTGTACTAAATTCTTTGCAAGTATTTCATTTAATCATCACACCATGGAGATATGTACTATTAAATATTCCCATTTTATAAATGAAAAAAGGGAGGTTTGAGAGGGTATGAAAGGTACTTGAGGTTTTGGAAGCAGTAGAACCAAGATTTAAATTTGGAACTTCCATACTCCAAGTGCCTTAACACGTGCAATACTTAGCTTTACTACATTAGTAGCACACTTTAATTGCTGTATTTAACTTGGATTTAAACTGCAGACCACCATGTGGGATCTGTTTACTCAGAAACATTTAAAAACATAATTGTTATGATTGAACCCTAATTAAAAAAATAATAGTAATAAAAAAATCTTACCAGTTCACTTATTACTAAATCTTTAGTAACTAGCATTAATCTTTGGTCAAATGACATGAGACTTCCATTTCTGATTCAAATACTTTGTTCTATGGCCTGCATGAAATGATAGGTTATTAAGTGTTAAGAGCCATGTTAATTTTACTAAGTTTCTCAAATGGTAACAAATTCTTTAGAGTAGGTATCTTCTAGTCAACCAAGTCAAGTAGAATGAAGTCAAATAAAATTCTAATTTACCTTTAACATTCTTTTAAAAAAATTTCCAGAGGGCACATGTACCCACCAGAAAGAGGGTGAAAAAAGGACTCCCTATGAGGTAGGATCTGCCACACTCCCTTCTCAATTTCTCCCTCCTTTTGGGATTTTGGGTATGCATGCATATGCACCCCGCATATGCATTTTCTGAGTGGCCAGGTTTGGGACTTGAATCACAATTGGCCAGGTGGGATCCAGCTGTCTTAACCACCATGCCACCAGCTGGCCCCAACATTCTTAGTGTAAGAAAATCTATTCTGGACCAGTGGTGTGGTGGTTAGGGTGCTGGACTCCCATGGGGCCCATTTTTTTTTTTTTTTCTTTTGGAGAGGTTTTTGTCATAGGGCGCATGAGCTCACCAGACAGAGAAACAGAGAGACAGAAAGTGACAAATCACCTTCCAGGAGGGATGGCCACGCCCCAATCCCTTCTCCGTTCTCCCCTCAGGATCTTGGGCACACACGCCCAGTGTTGAGTTTTAAGCCACCGGGTCCAGGACGCGAACCACGGTTGACTATATGGGGGTCCAACGACATAGCCATTACACTAACTGCTGGTCCCTAGCCCATTGTAGTTTGAGACCTGACAACTTGTTTTCTCACTTTCCTTCTCTCCCTGGCCAAATTAAATAAATTAAATTAAATGAATAATTCTTTAAAAAATGTATTCTGAAAAACATTTGATTAAGCTGTCTTCAACATTACTTTATGTAATAAAAATGTTTTAAAGTCAGATTATAAAAGTGAGCACCTGAATTTAAAAATTTAACAAAAATCTAAAGGACATACTTACTAATTGGTCTAAGTTAATCTCCAAGGAAACTAGTTTTCTTCTTGAATTTATAGATTTAAATAATTTATTAGATAATGATGGGTCTTGCAAAGAGGCTTAGAATTAATTTTGCAAAAGTGAAAGGGGACCTGATGTATTCTCTCCAGAAAAACATAATCATTGATGCAGATAATTCAATGCCGTTTCATTTGGTGACTATAGGGTGACACTGCCACCTAGTGGCCATTCTTCACTGCAGGTGAAACCTGACCACTCTTCTGGCCTACTGCTCAAAACTGATGACTTGATTATCACTTAAGTTCTCTTTTTTTTTTTTTTTGAAAGGTTTTTGCTATAGGGTGCGTGCGCTCGCCGGACAGAGACAGACAGAGAGACAGAGAGCGAGAAATCACCCCCCAGGGGGGATGGTCACGCTGCAATCCCTTCTCCTCCATTCTCCTCTCGGGATCTTGGGCACGCAGGCACACGCACCCAGCGTGAGTTTTAAGCCACCAGGTCCGGGATGCGAACCGCGGTCGACTACGTGGGAGTCCAGCGACATAGCCATTATGCTACCTGCTGGTTCCCACTTAAGTTCTCTCTTACATCTCACAGAATTATAAAGTCCTTAAGGAAGAGACCATGGCTTTTCTATTTTATTTACTACACTAAGTATTTGCTAACGTTGCAGTGAGAATATTCTTTGGACCTACTCACCTAAGCATTAGAGAAAACACATTTCTTTTTTCTACTTCCCCTTTCCCCTTCAAATCTTCTATCCCCTGCTCAGCTGTAAACATCATGAGAGGACTATCTCAAGTTTCTGTTCCCATGACATTACAATGTAAGGTGGCACAAAATAGATTACAGATTAATCTATGAACTGATTAAGTAAAACTGGTGTTTATCCTTAATTCAGACTATAAAAATAACAGAAAGCGGGAACCAGCAGTTAGCGTAATGGCTATGTCGCTGGACTCCCACGTAGTCGACTGCGGTTCGCGTCCCGGACCCGGTGGCTTAAAACTCACGCCGGACGCGTGTGCGTGCGTGCCCAAGATCCCGAGAGAATGGAGGAGAAGGGATTGCAGTGTGACCATCCCCTCTGGGGGGTGATTTCTCACTTTCTGTCTCTATGTCTCTCTCTGTCTGTCTGGCGAGCGCACGTGCCCTATAGCAAAAACCTCTCCAAAAAAAACCAAAAAACAAAAAACAGAAAGCAATGTATTCCTCAAGTGACTAATGAAATGCATCCAGGTTGTCAGTGAAATTTCAAAAACATAAACTTCTCTAATAGCTATTCTTTGTTGAATGCTTATAATGTGCTAGGTAGGCACTGTTCTAAATGCTTTATGTTCATCTCATGTAATCTGTAAATCAATAGTACAGAGTCATGAATCCAATTTTAACACTAAGAAAACTGAGGCAGAGAAGGAAAAAAATGGAGAGAGACCTATGACTTGCTTAAGGCTGTAGAAAAGCTGGGATTTCAAACCAAATATTCTACCTGTTCTCCATAGAGATCTAAAAACAAAACAAAAATGGTGATATTTAGCTTTAAAATTATGTAAATATCCCTTATAAAGTTATTTTGAAAAAAAAATTATTTTTTGCAGACAACCACAGTTATCTAACTTACTTTGAAAAAATGGATTGCATTAGCAGATTATTCTTTGGAATGAATCAAACTTATAGATCAAAGTGGGTTTATTTATCTATTTATACATTGGCTTGGTCCACAAAAGACTAAAGGTAACTTAAACAGTGTTCAACATCTTAAATATATTATTCTCCCCAAAAGCTAGCAGCTTCCAAACTTGATTTAATATTCTGCATGTTTTCTCTCCGTTGCTTGGTAAATATATTTGCTTCTCCTTTCTGCAATCGACGTCTGATAGCTGATTTTTGCTGTTTTGTCAACTGACGTTTCACCTTCTGTTTCACCAGTTCCTGGAAAGAGTTCGCAAATTATTACCACTGATATTGAACCATTTGAAGTAGTAGAGATTCAATAAAATATTTATACTAATAAAAGCTTTCAAATTTGAATATATTGAGAATAAATGGTAAAAGTTCCAAACACTGATAGTACTATAGGTACCTACAATAAAACAGGTGAAATTAAATTCCTAACACAAATAGATTATATAGAAAGTAGTACAGTAGATGGTCACAATTCTTAAACCCAAAGTCACCACAGTGCCATCTAGTGCTCATCATGAAAACAAAAGACATGAAAACTGCCTGTTCTGCTTTCTAGATAAAAGTAGGCATCATCTTATAATGGAAAACAAAATTTGAAAGCATTTACTATTGGTCAATATACACAAGAATATCTTCAAAACACCCTGATGTTATGAATGAAAAAAGTCTTCATATAATTTTTTGGAGAGGAAGGATTTCTCATAGTGAATAATCACAAACTAAAATAGTAGCTAAGACACAGGTGATGCATGTCACATGACGTCCAAGATGAATATGAATTGAGAAATACTTAGTTTGCAATGCCTTTTTTTTCTTGCTCAGAAGCACCAGTCTGTTTATTAATTGTATGCACTCTTGCATCATCTGACTTATCTCCTAATAAAAACAAGGTAAATACTACAAGAGCAGAAATAAAGGCTTTCTCTTTTTCGAGGTATTTTTGCTATACGGCATGTGGGCTCACCAGAGACAGAGAGACAAAATGAGAAACCACTCGCTGGGGAAGGGGGGTAAGGCTATGCCTCAATCTTTTTTCCTACATTCTCCTCTCAGGATTTTGGGCAGGCACACAAATGTGCCTGACTTAAGTTTCAAGCTGCCGGGTTCAAGACTCGAACCATGGTCAGCCATGTGGGAATCCAGTGCCTCAACCACTATGCTACCTGCTGGCCCCAATTAAAATGTTTTCTTAATATGCTCCACCATGTGTGTGCAAGAAGCAGAATTTATTAAAAATTTCTTATAGGGCTGGCTCCGCGGTACAGTGTTATGGGACCCAGCTCTCACATGGATGAATGCTGTTTGAATCCTGGCTTTGGCAGCTTGTAAAACCAGATGTGTAATGCAGATTTTAGAATATTTTACATAGTTAAACAGAATATAATCAACTCATTTGACAAGATTATCCCTCTGTGTTTCAGTCTAATGATTCTTAATGGGAAGAAAGTAAGGTATAATAAGGAAAACAGAGAAGGAATCAGAACTCAAGTTCCACAGAGGCTGATACCCCAGGAGATGTGCCCCTCCCCAACCCCAGGAAAACCTGAGACATAGAAGGATCTGATACCCCCCAAGTTCTAGGCCCCTTTCCTCCTCCAGGAAGCCAGGAAACCTCCACTCCAGCAGAAGGCCAGGATCTTTAACATGGGCAACATTGTCAGAATTCTGAAGGGCAATTATTTCCAAACCACAATCTAAAACTCCCAGTTAAATGTGAGGAGAGGATAAAGACATTTTTAGTAATAAAAGGTCTGCGAAATCTTTACTCAATAAACTACTGGTCATCGATGTTGCCAAATAAAGAACTAAACAAGAGAAAGAAATGAGATTAGGAAAGGGGGGTCCAACGGCTAGAAGGTGAGCAGCAGCAGGGAGGCAGCAGTAGAGCACGTACTACATACAGAGAGGCGGGGCCTAGAGTACTTCCGAGGGAGGAGAAATCAGTTTCTTTCCCAAGTATCCTGCCTGAATTTTCTCTTAGTTCTTAACTTTGATGAGACTGTAAGGTAATCATGTCAAGCAAAATAAGGAGATGGTGGATTAATGTACATGAACCTCCATCCATACTCTGAACAATTCAGAAATCCTACAAGGTTATTTTTCTTTATGTCAAAATGAAAAAAAAAATTCTATTTAATATATTTTTAAGAAATGGTGAAACATGAAATAAGATATTAGGTTGTTATTTTAGGTAGTATGTATATAAAAATTAATGAAATCCATGATTTTTTGGTTGTTGTTGTTAAACCCAAAACATTCTTTCACTAGGTGGTGGCCACATACATATTTATTAAAAAGCAATATATCTGCTTAATTCTAATTAAATTCTGTTACATATTAGCAAGAATACAGCTCACAAATGACCAATGAGTAGGAACTATAAAGAATATTTTAGGGGTGCTCTGTAGTTCTGGAAGCCATATGGAAGACCAGGGTTTGACTATAAAGGCAACCTGTACATCCAGGATACGTGTGCCCGTCATCTTGACTGGGTGGGAAGACTTGGGGGAGGACACAGCATGAAAGCTTGTTGAGGGTGTTTGTCTCTTTCATTAAGTAAATAAAGTCAAAAAAATTCTTTTAAGGAGAAAAGCAGATCTTCCAGTTTTAGAAAACAAAGTCTTTTCCCTTTGTACAGATACTATAACAAGTATAAGTTCGTGAAGGAAACAGTTTGTTTTCTCCTGACCTTTTAGTAAAATGAAATGTGACCTCAAGGAACACAGTGTGGCAAAATTTTCAAGACTGTAGAGTTAAGATGATGAATTTGTGTCAAATGATGAGAGAAACCTTTGTTGACTATGCTAAAATAGAGAGATTTTTTCCCCCTCCTTTTCCTTTAATGATGCAGTTCATAAAGTCTAATGGGTAGGAGGAAAAGCTTGGCTTCACTCATGAGTTGTAAGTTCATGCTGCTGGCTGTGAAAAGACGTGTGAGCAGAGTAGGATCAGAGCAGTAAAATGAATACTGGCTAAAACACAGAAACACAACTGAAATCTGGACCCTTGGAAAAGGTCAGTGCCATCAGCTTCACATACAGAAGAGAGCATAACTTAGGACTGCATAAGGCAGCATGAATTAATAATCTATCTCTTCTTTATATGAAATGACCAATTTTATACCACTATTGATAAAAAAAAAACCCCACATTTTTTAGGAAGAAGAAATGAAAAATGCCCCAGAAGCTGATGCTAGTCAATATGGGGGGGGGGGGCTCCTACTATATAATACCCACTGTGCTCGCATTCACTTACTGGCACCTGCCAGGGACTGCTTTCGAGAAACAATGCAATGACGACTGATTCTATGCTCATGGGATTTTGGGTAGTATACTTTTTGTATAGAAAAATAATTTGCTGGTGTTTTCATGCTAAATCAATAAAGGAAGATATATTCTCTTAAAATACTTATGTATACTTCTGATACCCCAGAAATAAAAGCATACTGTATTTTAAAATATAGTACCTGTTAGGGCCAACAGGTGATGTGGCGGTTAAGGTGTTAGATTTAGATTCTCCCATGGCTGATAGAGATACGTGCCCCAAACCCAGTGGTTGAAAATCACGCCAGGTGTGTGTGTGTGTGTGTGTATGTGTGCCCAAATCCCAGGAGGATAATGGAGAAAGGACTATGATGTGGCCATCTCTCGGGTGTGATTTCTCACCTTCCCTCTGTCTCTCTCCAGCAAGTGCACGTACCCTATGGCAAAAACCTAAAAAAATCCCCAGAAACCCAAAACAAAGACAGTATTGCTATTATTATTATTATTTTAAGTTTGCTATAGAGCACACATACTCGAGAGAGAGAGAGAGAGAGAGAGAGAGAGAGAGAGAGAGAGAGAATGAGAATGAGAGGGCAAGCTTCCAAGTCCAGGCCTTGAACTGGGGTCAGCCATGTGGGAGTCCAGCATCTTAATCACCATGCCACCTGCTTGTCGAGTACTGTTATTTTTACTTTGTTCCTGATAGCTCTGATTTAATTTTGTAAATATCCCATATCATCCACTATAGGACATATATTAAGTTGTCAGGAAAATCATGACTTCATGACATATTTTTCTATGTTTTTCTACACCAAAATGTGTGAAGAGATTCCTGATGATCTGCTATTTTAATTTATTGACAACATTTCTGAACTTGAAATAAGGAGACAGAGAAACAGAATTTTTTTAAGTCATTTTCCATCGAATCATCTTATTTCCTTGTTTCTTTCTTTTACCTTTAAATGGATCGTTTTTTGCTCATTGTAACTAGTTATCACTAAAAATAACTTCGATGGTACTCAATACTTTAAGCATAAGGGAAAAAAAACCCAGCATACCACTTATATAATTCTAATTTATGGGGGAAAAAAAAAGATTAATGACTCTGTTGGTTTACTTTCTTACATTGGACAGAAAAAAAATTTTAGAAAAGTCCATCAAGGGCCAGCTGAGGCATGGTAGTTAAGGAGGCTGAATCACCCATGGCCAGCTGCATATTTTGAGTCTCAGACTGGCAGAAACACACCTGATGCATGTGTGTATGTACCCAAAATCCTGAAAGGAGGGAGAGATGGAAGAAAAGGGATTGCAGTGTGACAATTCCCCATGTGGGATGCTTTCTCCTTCCCTCTCCTCCTTTCTCCAGTAAGTGCATGCACCCTCTAGCAAAATTTTTAAAAAGGAAAAAAAAGCCTAATCAAATAGTTTGAAAACATTGCTTAAACTAGAAGAAAGGCTAGAAAATAATGTGGTGTGCAGTGGCCATAATGCATTAGTGTTTGCTGAAGGACTGCCAAAGGACTTAGGAAAGTAAGAAAACCAAGAATAGCTTTGTTTCATTTGTTAGATGAATTATAATAATATTTGATAACTTAGGTTTCTAAATGACAAGAGTGATATATCTTCATAATACTGACAACAGGAAGTAAACGGTTTTGCACTGGAAGGTGTGATTATCTAACTTGACTCCTCCTTCTGGCTAGCTCTGAAAGATGACTGGCAGACGAAGGAACCCCTAGGTAGGAGCTGGACTGTATTCACTGTCCTCTCCACAAAAACTTTTTTTTTTTTTTTCAAACCCCTTTGGACATTGCTGCTAATTGTCCAAAGAGCCAAACAAAAGCCTGAGACACCAAAACTCTTAAAATTATTTATTTTCCTCCTTAAAAATTTAAGAACAAAATAGCTAGTGAGGCTGGTGCTTCTATGCACTTCAGTCACATTGCTGTTACTAGGTAGGCAGCTTTGAGCAAAGTCACATAACCTATCTGGGCGTCAATTTTCTCATTAAAATGATAGGACTAAGAAATCGACAAAGGCCTTTTTGGATCTAAATTTCCATGATATTGATCCTTTAAGTGGCTTGTTTCTAAAGGTTTTGATCAATCCAGCTCTGTTTTATTACTAAATTTGTAGCTGTAATTTTATAACATTAACATTTGAGGTCTTAAGCTGTCTTGTACACCTTGTAATCCTCATAGTGCCCGAGCTAATCAATCTCTCCACAGTACTGGCTTAATAAATGTTTAGTAAATGCTGAAATAAATACTTACTGGAGGGATAGTTGAACAACTTACGACACTGCCTGCAGAAGCAATACTGAGAGTTCTTCTTCTATAATTATTAATGTCGTCCATATTTTCTTCATCTCTTAAAAAAAACAAAAGTCCCAGAATTTATAAATTTTTATAGTGTAATTAATTTTGTTTGATAAATTTATAGCATTTCTTGCATGGTAGTAAAACTTATAGATGTGACATACTTCAGAAAGATTACATTCAAAATTTTATGAAGGTAAAAGTACAATCATCTACAGTTCAGCTCATATATTAAAAATTTTTCTTTTCTTAGCATTATGTTATAGTCACTATTAAAATTTCAAAATGGTACAGTTTCACTATCGAAATTTTTACTTGCCTAGAATTCACATCTGTTTTCCACTAATCCTCTTCTTTCACTGAATTACAAAAATTTGCCTCTCACAATCTAAATTTTTCAAGATACTTTCTTGCCACTGTCCCAAATAACAGTAGATGTAATGGAAACAGAAATAGTACTCTATATGTAACTCTGTTCTGCTGCATTGCAAATAAATGGCAATTATGGATGAACTTTTTTCTGCAGTGCTCAAAAGTTTCAATATGTACAATGTATAAAAAGTCACACAATTATTAATCTCCAGTTAATATTTTTCAACATCTGTTATTGTTGCTTCTACTTAGATAAATTTTTTGCCCCACATATGTCCAGAGAATGAGAACAAATTACTTCCCTTCTGTGCTTAGATCATTGAATGCCACCTAGATTTTCTCCTCATACTGTGATGGTTAATTTTATGTGCCAGCTTGACTGGGTCACAGGGTGACAAATACTTGGTTAAATATTGTTCTGGGCTATCTGTGAAGGTATTTCTGCATTGGTAGACTGAATAAATGGATTGTCCTCCTCAATATGGACGGGCCTCATCCAATTCATTAAAGGACAGAGAGGCAGGATAAAGAATTTCTTCTCTCTCTGCTTCGGACCTGGAACCTTGGTTTCTGCCTTCGTACTACTGGGACTTAAACAGTGTCACTGGCTCTCCTAGGACCCAACTTGTGACTTCAGGTCATGAGACTTCTCAGCCTTCACAATGTACCAGCCAGTTCCTTAGAATCAATCTCCTACTGGTTCTGTTTCTCTGGAGAACCCAGACTAATAAATCACGTACTCAAAATCTGAAATCACTGTCATCCGACTTTTTTCTCTTAAGCTTCTGCCTTAGTTTTTCAAGTTTATTATCAATGGCAGTAGCCCCAAGACTTAAGCCAGTACTATGTGGAAAAGGAACAAAAGTTTATGTTTTACTTCATAAACTAAACTGTAAAGATAAAGGCAGTCTTAAGATGTAAGTCCAAACATGTACTAGAAGTGCTGAATATATTGATCTAATTTTAATTGTCAAGTTGCTCTTTTGAAATAAATAAAACCAGTATTTCATTAAACTATAATTTGATTCTGGATAAACTATCCCAAATCTAAAATTTAAGTTTTAGGATTTTGGTAATCTGCGTTTAACTTACTATAATTTTTAAGTGAAAAAATTTCTAAAAAAAAAAAAAAAAAAAACTCTATAATACCATTATTTAATTTTAACCATACATGAACAAAGGACAGGCATTTCAAAGTACCAGGGAAAATTCGTGGTAGAATTTCTGCTTTTTATGCAGAAAGCACATTGACTGCATGTTTTACATATTTATATGCCTTTATGTAGCTCTCACAGTAGACGTAGTTGTAGTTATACATGTAAAAAAGCTCATCCACTGAAATCCTAATCAAGATTTGCATTAATGCTCTGAAACTCATCAGTTTTTACTTTAAGGCAGAATTACTTAAAATTTAGTTCATAGGCTACCTAAAATCAGGTCAACAGAAAAGGAGGATATTTTGAGTTTTAACAACAAAAAAGGTTATCTTTCATCTCACAAAACGGTGGCAGAATACACCTCTGTCCTACCATTGGAAGACATTCATTTCCCAGAATCAAAGAAAGTATTGGTCTTGAGATTAAAGTCAAAAGGCAATCACCAGAAATCTATACCTGAAAGGCCTGAATTCTTTGTTTAATGACGACAAGCCAATCAGATGAGGGCATTCATCTTCACACTCTTCGGAGCCAGCAGGCACTCCACTGTGACCTGTCTGACCATCTTGCCTGGCGTCATTCTCAGTTCTGTTTCTTTCCTCAGAAAGCTCAGTTATAGAACTGTTTTTAGCAACTTGCCCTTCGATGTCTTCTAAAGCTTGACTGAATCTAGTCAGTTCAAAACTGTGCGCATCAGTACTCTCCTCTGATAAGCTGTCTTCCTTTATTTGTTCAAGGTCTCCAGACAACCTGCAACTGCAGCCACCTGATTCTTCTGCAGACTTGGCTTCACTTTCATTTTCTGACCTATAAACCTCTGCTTTTTCTGGAACCTCTTCATCAGAAAATGAGAATTCAGGTCCCTCCTCTGTTTCAATACTTTTATCATCTGGACCTACTGGATGAAGCAGTTCATCATCTGCCTGCATTTCCTTTGTGTAGCCACTAGCAGAAACCTCCACATCAAGAGAGTCTTCTCTCCTAGGGAGAAAAAAAGTGTCAAACATTGAAAGAGAGAGAAAAAAAGTTATTTATCTGAGATGGATAGATATCAATTACACTAAGATATAATTCTCGAATGAGTTTAATAGTTTATACACTTTAAAGATTTTTCTGTATCTAAAATGTAATACTTAAAATGTAAGTACACAAGTATAAAAAAATACATGCTGGCTGTAATTTTAAGAATAAAATGATGACTAGAAAGAAACATGTATTTTAAAAAAAAGTTATAGAAACTTGCACTGATATTAACTTAGTTAAGTTAATTTTCTAAGGAGTGTAAAGATTTTTACATTATGTGTCTCATTCCATATCAGAAAACATCTTAAATACATAAATATGAGAAAATTTAGCTTTGCGAATGTAATTACCTATAATTATATCCCATGAATCAATTAAAGATAGCTCCTGTTTTGAAGGAAGGAAAATCAAGGTTTTTTTTAAAATTTTTATTTATTCATTCATTTATTTTAATTTGACCAGAGAGATACACACAGAGAGAGAGAGAGAGAGAGGGAGAGAGAGGGAGAGAGAGGGAGAAAGTGAGAAAGTAAGTCACCAGGTCTGGGACTCGAACTGTGGTCAACCATGTGGGAGTGTCCAGCACCTTAACCACCACGCCACCTGCTGGTCCCCAGGAAAATCAAGTTTTAATAAACACCTGGTTTGTTTTGTGTGAATGGGTGATTCATATAGCATCTAAAATAGAATAAAATATCTTGAACTTATAGGACATTAGGTATGTTCCTTCCCAAGATTCAGAAACAGTGCCTGAATAGACCAAAGGCAGGTATGGTCAAGTTTTTAAATATAATTTATGTCCCGTAGAGCAGTAATATTCAACAGCAATTATAATGTTTCAAAGATCAATATTTGGAAACTTTTTTAGATCACAGTTTAAACTTAAGAACTAAATACATTAGATACTTGAAAGAGTCCTGCCATTCTAAGCAATGCAGAGTACAAACCTGATATCACTAAAGGTTGGATAAAGCTCACTTTCATAGCCAAAACGTTTCATGAAGAAATCTCTAATGCATTTAACATCTCTGTCGAAATACCTGTAAAGACAAAAATCATTTTTGATAGTTTTTATTGCATGTCTTTTTTATTAGACAACGACACTACCTGTTCTATTTGTTATAAAATGCCTGCTCTTACACGAAGAAAAAAATGATGTTACACAAAAGGAAAAAGAAATCAGTTGCCAGTATGTCTGCAAAAGTAAAATCTGAAAAAATTCTCAAGGGTATGAGCTGTCAACGCCATATAGTTTCTGTGGTTAGTCAAGTCAAGGCTTTCTAACAATGTTGTCCACTCTATGATACACTAGGGGAAGGTAAGTATGAATCCCAGGAAAGAAGACTGTGGGCTTACATTGGGGCAGATTTCCAATTATGGTCTTTAATCCCTAATCTGTCTGGCTATGCTTCTCATCAGCAAGGCCAACTAGAATCCCTCCCTAGTCAACTGGGACAGCTGAGTCTAAAAAGACATTAGTGACTCAGAAGGAAAAATCTGGAGACTACCGCATCATGTTTTTGTCCCTTTGCTATCTATTGTTGGATTTGCAGTAA
The DNA here is from genome assembly GCA_026018925.1 of Tupaia tana. Taxonomy (NCBI): domain Eukaryota; kingdom Metazoa; phylum Chordata; class Mammalia; order Scandentia; family Tupaiidae; genus Tupaia; species Tupaia tana. The sequence continues at coordinate 84,756,348 of JAKSZU010000006.1, forward strand.
TATACAAGGGGATAAATGGCACTGAGTTTTACAGTGATTTAAGGACATTTTAATCTAGACTCAGGAAAAAAAGGAATTTTGTATATCAGTGTACTTTTTTGGCCACCATAAAGCAAGGACAGGTTAGATCCACCATAAGATTTCTAGATAAGGGAAAATTAAGGACAGTACAACACGGAAATGACTAAATTATTATTTTGAGGAAGATGGCATTTGGAAATAGGAAGATAATGCTACTTTTCTTTGATTTCAGGGAACTCTAGGAAAAAAATCTTAACAAATTTTAAAATTATCATTTTATACATGCTCACATTTCCACTATAAGAAGTAACTTCTTCAAAAGCAAAGACAAGGTTTATTTATAACTCAATCTCTAGTGATTAGCCCAACTCCGTTGCCCTAGTAAGGTTCATAAACTCAAATAAAATCACTATATCTCTCCATAGGATGTTGTGGCCTAAACTTGGGAATGTCATTTTCTGTCATCAATCTCTTCTTTAACTCTGGTGGTTCCCAGATGTTCCTTTATTGTGTGACTCTGCTACTCCATAATAATGAAAATGGTGGTAAATCTTTTCTAGAATACTGACCACCCAAGTGTCAGGCATTAATCTTTTAGTATTGTTTTGTCAGAAATATATTTTAAGTTTATTTTTAAATGGCAGTTCTTTCTCCCACGTATGTATACACATTTTCTAATGGAAACTAGGATTAGGATAAGCTTCATTTAACATAAACTACTTCAGGCTCAAACTATGCAAGAATGAATATACTCTATTAAATAAATGATACCAGTTATTACTTTTGAAAAAAGCAATTTCCCAAAAAACTTGGAGCAGGAAGAGAACAAAAGCACTTACCCTTAATTTGATTACACTTACATCATAGAATGAAAATAAAGGAAAAGTTCATATTTCACAACTTGGCTTGTTTAAGTGGTGAAGCAATATGAATATGATTATTTGCAATGTATAAAGTGAATCTCCACTGTGTCAAGGATGAAGTTTTATAGAAATTTGAATAATAAGAATGAAAGCTAAATATGATATGAGATAATTACCATCGGACTGGCAACTGAAACCACAACTTTTACTAAAGCCATGAAGATTATTGTTATGCTTGGGGAAGCCTTTTAGAAGTCTCCGGGTAGCAGAAAAAACAGAGAAAATGAAGTTATGAGGTGGTTCCAAGGCCCCCCACACCATGTCCCTACTTCTGTGTAGGATTGTGTCTGTTGTAGAAACTGGATTTCCACTTAAAAGTCTGAAAAAAGGGTTCAACAGCTAAGAAAGTTTGCCTTTTGGAAGTCTGTTGAATTATAACACAGGAGTTAAAATTCTTTTGATGGCTCCTTCATTTTGATTTATATAAAATAGATAGGCAAGCAATTTCTTCAGATTTCCAATACACAGAATAAAATTAATTAATAGGTTTTAAAAACTACATCAGAATACGTTTTTCCCCTTTATGAGTGACATGGAGGTTAAAGTGCTGGACTCCCATATGGCCGACTGTGGTTTGAGTCCAGAACTGGTTGGTGGCTTGGACATGCCAGGTGCATATGGGTGAGTGCTCAGAATCCTGAGAGGATAATGAAGCAGAAGAGACTGCAGTGTGGCCATACTCCTGAAAGGTGATTTCTCCCTTTTAATCTCTTTGTGTCTCTGGAGAGTGCACATACCCTGTGGCAAAAACCTAAAAAAAAATAAATTTCCCCTTTAAAATAATGAAATATTGAGGAATAAGAAAGTGTCTCTCATCTTTCATGGGATTTCTTCCCCCCACTTTGTCAGAGAGCATGTGCACTCACCAGACACAGAGAACAATAAGGAGGAAGAGAGATTGACAGAAGGGAGAAAAAACACTCCCCATGGGGGATGGCCATGTCACAATCCCTTCTCTTCCATCTTTCGCTCATTTTGGGATTCTGGTCATGCACGCACATGTGTCCAGTGTGTTTTTCAAGCCGTGGGGTCTTGGACTCAAACCGTGCAGTTGACCAAGTGAGATCCAACTGCCTTCACCACCAGGCTACCAGCTGGCCTTGGAAAAATTTTAGTAGCTGGATATCCTTAATAATAATAATAATAATAATAATAAAATAAAACACACAAAAATTTTAACATCAACCATTCAATGAACCAGGTACTGACCCAAATGATATTACTGCAAAATTGGAAAATTACGAATAGGAAAAGATTCCACCCATCATGCACAAACACACCCAACATTAAGAATCAATTTCAGCATATACCATTCAGCGTTGGGATGAGAAGTTGAAACCATCTGTGGAAAATCAATCATGGTGATATGGTCATCTTTATCCAAAATGAGATTGAATTCATTGAAATCTCCATGAATCAGCCCATGATTTGCAAGTTTGACAATTAGTTCCATAGCTTCATCATATACTGATGCAGGATCTTCAACATGGTGTATTTGACATCTGAAAGTATTTTAAGTATGAAAATAGGTTATCAGTTCTCATTTATGATTTTAATGAAAGCAAGTCTATAAGTATGCTTAAATAATATTTCCATTCCCTGTCTCCCCAGTTTTCTTCTCATTCTCATCTGCACAGACATCTTCATATTTTTTTTTAAAAGACACACTTTGCTTTGATTCTGCATTTTCTTCCCACTGCTACCCCCTTTCTTTGTTCTGTGTAGCCAACTCATCTACATGTACCCTTTCTAATTTCTTCCCTCACATTCCACTGACTCCATTGCAAACAGGCTCATTCTAATGAAACAGCAGTTGTCAAGACTACCAATGACTTCCAAGTTGCTAACTCTAATGTTAATTCTTGGTTATGATCATATCTGGCCTGTCAGCTGGCCTCCTTGGAAAACTTTTTTCACCTTAACTCTTTCAACACCATGCTCTTGCTCTTCAAGTTTTCCTCTTTCCATTGATCATTCTTTCTTAGACTTTTCTGTTAGTTCTTTGTCTTTTCCCTGACTCTGAATTTCACAGTTGCTCAAAAGTCAATTCCCAAACCTCGTATTTCTCTTATTTAGACTCACTCTTGGTGATCTCATCTCATCTAACTCATGGCTTTAAATACCATAGATACACTGATTTCCCTTACACCTTTTTCTCCAACTTCCAGGTATCTTGAACTTAGCATGTTCAAAACCGAATCTCTGATTCTGCCCTCCCTTCCAAACTGCTCTTCCTATAGCTTCCCTATTTCTGCAAATGGTAATTTTATCCTTCTAATTATTTTGTTACACAGGCCAAAACCTTTGGTGTCATCCCTGACTTGACTCTTTCTGTATATATAAATCTAATCTTAAACAGATCATTTGCAAAACACAAGTATCTGACCACTTTTCATCACCTCATGACTACCACTGTGATCAGAGCTACTATCCTCTCTTGCCTAGAGTATAACAATGGTCTTCTAACTTGGCTAATGGTCTGTCTCCCTTGAGTCTATTCTTAATACAATAGCAAGAGGGAACCTATTAAAATTCTGGTCAGACCATGATTCTTCTCTGCTCAAAACACTCCAATGGCTTTCTACCTCAAAATACAAAAATTTGTTACAAAGGCCTAGAAACCCTAAGTCATCTGGCCACTGGCTTACTTTGTGGTCTCATGACTTACAATTTCCCTTTCTGGTCACTTACCTCCAGCTACACTGGCTTGCTCTCACCCCAGAGTCTATATACTTGCCATTCCCTGTTTGGTACGTTGTCAGCTATCTGCAAGTTTTCGTCCCTCTCCAAGTTTCTGCACTAATAAGGTTTTATATTATTAAGATTTTCCTGACGGCCCTATATATTTAAGAGTCTCTCCACGTTAGCATTTCCTATCCTTTTACCTCGCTTTATTTTTACCCATAGCACTTAATACCACCTGGTACATCATATATTTTCTTGATTAATTATTTACTGCATGCTACCTTCCATCGGAATGTAAATTCGATATGGATAGGTACTTTGTTTTGTTCAGTGTTAAGCCTAAAAGTGCCTGGCATATAATAATAATAAATATTAAAAAAAAATCAACTTTGTTTTTTCTTTCTTTCCTTTTTTTAAAGAAATTTTTGCTATAGGGTGCATGTGCTTGCCAGAGAGAGACAGAGACAGAAAATGAAAAATCACCTCCCCTGGGGGATAGCCATATTGCAATCTCTTCTCCATTCTTGTCTTGGGATTTTGGGCATGCATGCACGCACACCTAGCATAAATTTTAAGCCGCCAGGTCTGGGACTTTAACCACAGTCTACAATGTGGGAGTCCAGCGACATAACCATCACGCCATCTCCTGGTCCCAATGAACTCTCAGTAAATATTAAATGAATGAATGAATCACAGGATTAGAAAGTCTATACAGTCAGAATGAAACTGAGTTTTATTTGATTTTGAGTCTTACTCCTTAAAGTCCATTTCTAATCACTCAGAAACAATATTCCATTAACTGAAAAATTTTTCATTTAAAAACACTGCACTTTAAATCCATTTTTTGAGATCTGTGGTTTCAAGAAAAATTAATACTGGCCTAGCTATAGTAGTAGTACTGGTTAACACTACTACTTGGGAGGCCGAGGTCACACAAGAGGTCTGATTTCGATTCCTGGCCCACCCTGAAAGCTCGGTGAGGTGGTCCACTTTTATAATTCCAGGTACTTAGGAGGCTGAGGCAAGAGGATCAAGACTTTGTAGCCAGCATGGACAACACAGCAGGACCATCTATGGCAGAGCTGGGTGTGGTGATGTAGCATCAGAGTAAGACCCCATCTTAAAGGAAAGAAAAAGAAAAGAAGAATAAATACTTACAGTGGATAACCGTTTATGAGTTCCATGACCACTGCATGGCGATTATAATCAATTGGCTTTGGAACTGGGAATTTCCTCTCATATAATGCCTAAACATAGCAAAATAGTTATAAGTTAATTAGGTCACTACCTGTTAAAGAACGATAAAAGCAAATGTACCTTCCCACAAACAGAAGAAAATTACACAGGCATTTAAAAAATTAAAGTCAACACATGGTTATTTATGCATAGGTTATTTATCTACTACCTATAATAAACTAAATAAAAACAAAGTTTGTTTGAATTCACTTTGTATCAAAAGTGAAGATTTACTAAATATATCACATGAGAGATACAAAAATGAGTATGAAATATCAGCCCTCAACAAGCTTAAGACTCTCAGGACCTTTTTTCTCTTATTTTGGAAGTTTTTCGTTTGTTAAACTATGTTTAAAATATTTAAATAGAAACAAATTCTTTTTTTTTTTTGAGAGGTTTTTGCTATAGGGCACGTGCGCTCGCCAGACAGACAGAGAGAGACAGAGAGACAGAAAGCCAGAAATCACCCCCCAGGGGGGATGGCCACGCCGCAATCCCTTCTCCTCCATTCTCCTCTCGGGATCTTGGGCACGCACACACACGCGCCCGGCGTGAGTTTTAAGCTACCGGGTCCGGGACGCGAACCACGGTTGACTACGTGGGAGTCCAGCGACATAGCCATTACGCTAAGTGCTGGTCCCAGAAACAAATTCTTTTATAAAACACTCTGACTTCTGGCATATTAGGAAATTGGGAATTCCAAAGGAACACAGGCATTTTAGTTTATAGAATACTGACCTTTTTCTTCAGACTACAATATGCACTATAAAGCTATATTGTGATCAACGCAGCACTGCTGTCAGCCAAATGTCATTTCACACAATCCACACATCTATCTTTTCCCCTATGTTTAATTTCTTTTATCCTATTGTTCGCCAAATCCTGTTATTACTTCCTTCAAAACACCTTTGATTTATACTCTCTGCCATTTGGAATGCTAACATTTACTTCTAAGTAGGCCTTTATCATTTATGCCTGGTAACTCCACTCTGTTGTACCTAACCTAGTCTATCCACTAATACCAGACTGCCTAGGCCAATGCTCCCTTTAAAATAATTTACAATGGCAATAAATATTGACTTCAGTCTGAACAACTCTTCCTGGTCTTCAAGTCTCTTTAATCTACTTTATAGTCCTACTTCTCCCAAGTCTTTCCAGTAAACACCTAGGAGTGCAGTGAGGATGGTCACCTCAATGTTCCCTATCCTCATCAACAATCCACACAGGGCTCATATCTATTCATGTTTTTGTCCATAATGGCTCCTCTGCAAAGCATACTGTCTCTTTACAGACAAATCCTATCGAACCTCATGACTTCACTCAACTCCAACTCACTTCAACAACTTCCTTCATCAGCTATTCATTCCACTGAACTTTTTCTAAGCTCAGTATATACCTTTTTGGGCCAGCCAGTGGTGTGGTAGTTAAGGTGGCTGGATCCCACATGCCTGAGTGGGCCATTTGAATCCTGGGTCTAGTGGCTTGAGAAACACACTGACCATGTGTGATGTGCTGCCAAAAGACTCAGAGAGGAGAATGGAGAACAGACTGTGGCATGGCTATCCTCCCTTAGGGGCGCTTTCTCACTCCTCACTTCCCTGGGTGAGTGCATGTGCCCTATAGCAAATTAAGAAGAACAACAAAACTTTCTAAAAAACTATTATTTCAAGTATGCTTCTGGTTATCTTTGTAACTCTGACACAGACTGTACTGATTAGTTTTCGGCATCCATACCTTCACCACACTCTACCCCAGTACTTAATTTTAAAAGTTGTCTAGTCTAGGGACCAGCAGATGGCATAATAGTTACATTGCTGGACTACCATGTGGTCAACTACAGTTTGAGTCCTGGACCTGGAGGCTTGAAACTCACACCGGTCATGTATGTGTGTGCACCCAAAATCCTGAGAGAATGGAGAAGGGATTATGGTGCAGCCATTCCCTCTGGGGCAGGGGTGAGGTATGGGGGGGGGGGGTGATTCCTCGCTTTCTGTTTCTTTAATGAGTGCACGTGCCCTATAGCAAAAATCTCTCTCCAAAAAACAAACAAAAAAAAAGATGAAGTTGTCCAGTCTATCTCCTACTTTCTGTGGACAGGAATTGAACTTCTTCCCACAGAATTTAAGAATTTTTCAACGCAGACCATTTTGAACATGCCCTGGCAGTTAAACAGCAGATGATAACCTTAAAGATGTTAGTAATTGTCTAGAACCTGTAATAGAGCCTAATGCTCAAGTGATAGACTAATCTTATTTCTTTCTCTCTTAGGAAATACCAATGCATACCAACAGCATATTTATATGCAACTAGGTTCATTCCTATATTTTCAAGATAAACATCCCAAGAAAATATCCAATACAGTTTTGGGAAAATGTCTAATGATCTCGACCAAGGTGCATACTTATCAAATATCACAAGATACACACTATTAGTATAAGACAAGCAATACAAACACATGTGTGATATCTCTATTACTTATTTATACTGCCTTAGTAATTTTCCCACAATTACTAAGAATTTAAGTATGTAAATTAAAATAGCCTACCCCAGAAAAAACTATTCACTACTGGAGCAATTTTCAATAACTGAAATTGTTTAAAAAAAAAAAAAAAAAAAAGGAGTATAATAAACCTTACTGGACAAAAGAATAAAATCACAATGTTATACTCTGTTCAGCTTCATTGTCATTGAGATATTTGATTCAGGTATTATTAAAAACATTTAAAACTCCATGGTGAACATTAATTTTGGAGGTAAAAGGTTACGAACTAAAGAATTTTACCACTTTTAAAATACAAATTTGTAAACTGATATTTATTACATTATATGAAAGAAAAAAACATTAGATGACTTATCTGAGATACTAAGGTTTCTACAGAAGATAACTCTCTTGTGTTTCTAATGAGAGGTGCAGTTATTAACAATGAATACATATATAGCCACACATACAAATTTGTGAGGCAATATATCAGGTTACTCCATCTTGAAAATATTGTAGAATACATGTTGCCTTTATGCATTAATAACAAAAATACTTTCACACAGAAGGAATTTGGTAGGAAAATAAATACTGCAGTTAAAGTGACTCGGAGATTAAGTCTGAGGTTAGGGACATGGGAGCAGGCAATAGACTGGTGCTTGTCATTAAGATCTTTGAGCGACATGTATTATTTGGTTAAAAAATATAAAATTATTCTAAAAGTACCTTCATATAAGCAAATTCCTTCATGGCAGAGAGACGAGATAAATAAAGCCAAGACACATTGTGCCTGTGTTTATGATAATCTCGCTTGTTTTTCAGATTTCGAAAGGAGGTTCTTCCTAGTCTGTGAAGCTTTAATGCAAATTGCAGTCCTTCTTCATTTGCAACGATGTAAATATCTAGAGCCAAGATTTTATAAGGATCAGTATCATACTTTTACCCTGATAAGTTAAAAAACATTTTTAACTTTGATTTTATTTGTACCAGATCTTTTCTAATCTAACTAAAATACTTATCATTTAGCAAATCTCTTCATATCCCATGCACTTACAATTTTAATTACAGTGCAAAATAACAAGCCAGCATATATTAATATCTACGACAAAATAAAGCAGAGATAAAACTGTCAAAGGTGCTCAAAGCCCCTAACACATATGTCAAAAAAACTATTTAATTTACTGCAAAGACATCTAATTATTCCTTAATGTTCTGTATGTGAGAGAAGTGATTTAATATTTTTCTCAACAACATGAAGTTCAATTCATCAGTTGCTTCAATGAATATAATATTCAATTAATACAATAAACAGAAAGGAGATCTTTCAGTAAATAATGTATTGACTATCAAAACAAGTTGGGAGGATCAGCAGATGGTGTAATAATTACATCGCTGGGCTTCCACACAGTCGACGTTGACAGTGGTTTGAGTTCCGGACCTAGCAGCTTAAACTCATGCTGGGTGCATGTGTGTGCCCAAAGTTCCGAGAGGAGAATGGTGAAGAAGGGGTTGGCATGGCTCATCCCCCCACTTGTGGGTGATTTCTCACTTTCTGTCTCTCTGGAGAGAGCACAAGCCCTAGAGTAAAAATCTTTATTTAAAACAAAACAAAACAAAATAAAACAAAACACCAACTTGCTATTTGTAGTAAGTGATATTTAGAACATATTCTAATTATTCATAAGGAAATTTTAATTATGCATGTCTACTAAACAGGCTCTGTCACATTGTTGATGGGATTACAAACTGTTGCAAACTTTCTGAAGAAAAATTTGGTAATAATCAACTTTTTAAATGTATATTCCTTTTGTCCTGTCATAGAATGAACTGTAATCCTCTGAAAGCAAACCTTAACCTTGGACTTTTAACCTCCGAAACTTTGAGAAAATAAATTTCTGTTTAAGTCACTTAGTCTATGGTATTTTGCTATAGCAACTCTAGCAAACTAATACATGCCTCAATAATTCAGTGTCTAAAAATGCACTTACAAATTTCTTTACACATATGCATAGACACATCTGTATAAGGTGCTGACAGCATCACTTACGGAAAAAGTCTAGAAGTAACTTACATGACCATTACCAACTGAGAACTGGTAAAAATCTATTTTAGAGTATCCGTACAATGTAATATCCTGTAACTATGGGCAAGACATAACTGCTGGTGTGAAATGGTATCAAGGATGCATCAAGAGCGCAATAATCAAGGTATAGAAGAGTGAGCAGTTTGCTTTCAATTGTGATTAAAAATATATGTAAATGTATGTCATATGGTATGTATGCATTAGCATTTATTTAGTGCTAGAGGATATGTGTACTTGCCAGAAACAGAGAGACAAAGAGAGGAGAGGAGAAATTACACTCCATGGGGAATGATTATCCCATAACTCCTCGCTCTGACATCTCTCTCTCCTCTAGGGATTTGGAGTCACTGATTCTGGAACTTGAATTGCATGTTTGGCCCTGTAGTATCTGGTTGTCTTAACTACCAGGCCACGGAGTTAGCCAGCATATGTTCTTAATTCTACATATAAACATAGTTATATATACACAGAAAATTTCTCAAAAAAATTAATCAATAAAGAGCATTAGCTTTAGGAAATAACAGGAGACTGTGACTTGGGTTAAGAGTGAGACTTAATTTTTATTGTACTCTTTTTTATAAAATATTTACCATTTTGCATGTAATTAATTTTTTAAAAATAAAAATATAGGGACCAACAGATGTCATAATGGTTACGTTGCTGGACTTCCACGTAGTTGACTATGGTTCGAGTCCTGGACCTGGCAGCTTAAAACTCATGGTCGGCACATGTGCATGTGTGTACAAAATCCCGAGAGGAGAATGGAGAAGAAGGGATTGCAGTATGGCCAACCCCCTGGGGGTGATTTCTTACTTTCTATCTCTCTGCTTCTCTCTCTGGGTGAGTGCACGTGCCCTATAGCGAAAATCTCTCTCAAAAATAAATAAAACATAAAAAATGTTTTTACATTGAATTTTTGTTTCATGACTTAGTTCTCATTATATATTTCTTAAGTATCTGTAATAGTCAGTATATGAATTTATACTCAAAGTTAAAAATAGATACTAAAAAATTTAATAGGAAGCCTATACCAGAGATGTTCCAGTACTTTTGTTTATAAAATCTCTGCCTACCCCACACACATTGTATTTAGTACTCTTATATTACTTCTTAAACATATAGTATAATCTAGATATAAATACAGAAGATATAAAAACCATAAAAAGTACCACAGCAACTTTCTTTGGAATAGGCTTCCTAGTAATTATTTTACTTTCAAGTTTAATTTTCTTTCCTCAGTTTAAATAATCTAACTGTACAGGTAAACTATTAATACACAGGATACAAAGCAACATATGCAAGGGAATGGTATAAAGAATATTATTCCCTGTTGGGGCTGGCAGGTGGTTATGGGTGCTGGATTCCTACATGACCGACTACAGTTCAAGTCCTGGACCTGGAGGCTTGTTCTCTCTTCTCTCTTGACAAATTAAAAAATAATAAAAAAAAGTAAAGTAATTCTTAAAAACCTCTGCTCTTTCTGACTTTTTAATGCCAATGAAGATCATTTTTGTCCCAGGGATGTACTTCTTGGGATTCTCCAAATACTCCATCCGTGTATTCTCTCCCAGGTGATACCTGTTCTTGTTGGCATCTGTGTAAGAGAACCCAGGGGCCTGACCTGTCTTCTGTCAGATCATGGAGATCTGTGCCAGTATTACGCTTGGGTTCCTTTTCTAAGGTGTGGCACTGAGCACACTTTTTTTTTTTTAGAATTATTTTTTAATTTAACGATATTTATTTATTTTAATTTGAACAGAGAGGGACAGAGTGAGTGAGAGAGAGAGAGAGAAAGAAAGTAAAAAAGCTGCCAGGTCTGGGACTCAAACTGTGGGCCATGTGGGAGTTCAGTGCCCCTAGTCACCATACCACCTGCTGGCCCCAACACTGGGCACACTTCTGAAAAAAATCTTCTTGCCTTTCTCAACATCACCCATTTTTAATTCTTTTTTTCTTAAAAGACTTTTCTTTTTTAAATTTAACTTTATTTATTTATTTATTTTTAATTTGACTAGAGAGGGAAAGAGTGAGGAGAGAGAGAAAGTGAGAAAGCAAGACACCAGGTCCGGGACTCGAACCATGGTCGACCATGTGGGAGTCTAAGCGCCCTTAACCACCAGGCCACCTGCCGGCCCCACCCATTTTTAATTCTTTCTTTTGTCATCCATGTTACAAAAGTTCCCACTCAGAAGATGGATGTCTGCTCTCTAAGTCCAAGGATATACTGGTCCAGAATTTTTTTATAATGCATTTTCCAGAAGATTTTTGAAGACTTCCCATACTTACCTTTGCCTTGCTGATCATACTGCTATGATGGAAAAATGTGTGGTTTTTAGATATTTACTGTCTCCTACTACTTCCTTGTGGTATGTATTTTTAACTGTCACAAATGTACAATTTATCAGATCTAAAATAAGAGTAAGTAAAACTGCCAAAGATTTTAGTTATTAGTGAAAAATTATTTCTTACCATAATTGAATTGTCAGTGATGGCCTTATGGAGAAAATAACCTACTAAACTAAACATATGGTCATTAATTTTTATTATTTTCAGTCAAATTCCTAATCTACTTGTTTAATAGGAAAAATGTAGAAATTAAAAGAGGAATGTTTTCTTAAGGGAGAATATATACTAAAGAAATTACTTTCTATAGTACTATTGACACTTACCTGATTCTTTGCCAACACCCATCTGGTTTCCAACAGACTCAACTACCTGTCTGGAACAAAGTGTTTTCAAAGCCAGGTAATCATAGCCTGCATTGGTCAATCGATAGCCCTGGACAGCTAGGAAGCAAAATAGAAAGACCACATTTAGTCATATTGTACTACCAAGTTGAACACACATTCAAATCATTCAAGAATTTAATGATAGGAAGTCTTAGTTGGAAAAAGACAAACTACCTAGACTTAAAAGTTCTCAATTCCTCCTAAAATTTATATTTCTTTTCTAGTGCAGTGTTACTCAAAGTGTGACCCACAGACTCAGTGCTGTTATGATACTAGTCTATAACTGACTATGACAAATATAAAAACTAGAAAAGGTTTAAGTTCAGAAATTTTTATATTAATTTTACAAAGAATTTATGCTTTTTCTTATTTTTTTAAAAGTTATTTTTTCCTATGACCAAGTGAGAGAGACAGAAAAAGAAAGCAATTCTAATAGGGTCCTGATGCCATGACCTATCCCCAGCCCTTTAGCTAGCTCTGAATTCAGGGCTAGCACATGTCAGGTATACTCAATGATGTCACTGGACTTTAGGGGAACCTCCTCATATGAGATTGCCTTGCAAAACATTGTGTTTTATTGCTGTGCCAATGTCCAGCTCCCTACTTGTTTCTGTGTATCTGTTATACATTTCATTTTTCTTTTTCTTTCTTTTTTTTTAAGAGGGAGAGTTTTTGCCATAGGGTGCATGTGCTCACCAGAGAGAGGCAGAGAGACACAGAAAGTGAGAAATCATTCTCTAGGGGGATGGCCACACTACAATCCCTTCTCTCAGGATCTTGGGCATGTACATACACACATCTGGTGTTAGTTTTAAAACCATGACTCAAACTGTGGTTGACTATTTGGGAGTTGAGTAATGTAACCATTACGCCATCTGCTGGTCCCATCCATTTTATTTTTCAAGTAATTACTTTCTATTATACTTTATAAAAGGATTTGTGATAGTTTGAAAAAAGTCATCCCTCACCACAGACAATTTGAGAAATAATGCTCTATAATCCTGTTACAGATTATACTTCTCAAAGATGGCACCAATAATACTTCTGTTGTCCTAGTCTTTATACACTGTGACTTTGCTATTCCCCTTTTTCTACCTCTTCTGGTGTGGGTCATCCCTATGATTGTTTTGATTGATAGAATATGGCAGAAGCATGTTATGTCAATTCTTGGTCCAGTGCTTTACTAGTATGGCAACTTTCACTTCTTGCCTTTTGTAATGCCAGCTCTGGGGAAAACCAATCACCTGAAAGAAAAAAAAAAATCACAAATGGTACTTCAAAATACTTACTTTTGGTACGCTCCCAAGCTACGAGTTTGTGTTTCACTAATTCTCTTAAAACTTTATTGCAGCCACCGTGTTTAAGGCTGGCTATAGAAGCGATCAAACTGCAGGGAACGATTTCATGGTTCTTCATGCCCATTTCAACCTGAAATTAAAAGAATCATTATATAATCATAATCACCAAACACTGTTTATCCAAACTTTGCCAAGAAATTTATTTCTCAATGAAATTTCCTGTCCATGAACAATTTGCTATCGCTGTTCCACTCTTAGGGTAGGACTTGTGAGTACCTGACATAGTTAATGACATATAATGAGTAATGAAATACTTGGTGACATCTAAACATACATTTATTTATTTAAACATAATTATTTATTTAATCTTATTTATTATTGTTATTTAATTTTTGCTACAGGGCGTGTGTGCTCACTAGAGAGACAGAGAAAAGGAAAGTGAAAAAGCAAGCCACCAGGTCTGGGACTCTAACTGTGGTCAGCCACATGGGAGTTCAGTGCCTCAACCACCACGCCACCTGTTGGTTCCCTTAAACATGCATTAAAAAACTACACGTTAAGTGGGTATTAATTTTTTGAGAGAGATTTTTGCTATAGGGTGTGGCAGTTGCTGGAGAGAGAGAGAGAGAGACAGATAGAAAGCGAGAAATCACCCCCTAGATGGATGGCCACACCACAATTCCTTCTCCTCCATTCTCCTCTCGGAATTCTGGGCATGAACATGCATGTTCCCCGCATGAGTTTCAAGCCTCCAAGTCCGAGACTTGAACCTCAGTCGGCCATGTGGTTATCTAGTGATGTAACCATTATGCCATGTTCTGGTCTCAAGCAGGTATTTATTGAGAAAATACTGTATGTAGCTATTGGGCTAATTATTGTGGAGAATAAAAAATATTACTAAAGATACTCTTTACCAGTGGAGAATTTACTACTTAATTGTAGAAATTTTAAAAAATATATAAATCTAACTTTATTAGAGGTAAGAAGTGGTAAGTGCTTCAAAAAGATAGCTCAGGGCAGAACAAGAATACCTCTAGCTGAGGAATTTTTATGTATTTATTTATTTAAAACTTTGCTATAGGGAGTATGCATTTGCTACAATGTGACAAGGTCAGGGGTGTGGGGAGTGAAAAAGCATGCCCTAATATGTGTGTATATGTGTGTGTGTGTTTAGGGGTGATGATCACACTGCAATCCCTTTGTTATTTTCTTCTTGGGATTCTGGGAAGGCACTCAAAAGTGCCTGGTGTGTTTTTCAAGCTGCTGGGTCTGGGACTTGAACTGTGCAGTCAGCTATGTGGGGTACAGCCACCTTAACCACTATGCCACCAGTTTGCCAGGAGTTGGTTGTAAGGAACAAGGAACACTTGAAACAGACTTTGAGATGTCAGCATACAGAAAAAGCAGACAAGGGGGATATTAAGGGGAAAAAAAAAATAAAACGACCTTGAAATGGTTCATATGCAAGGAAGTACTGTACTGAGCACAGGTAACTGAGTACAGTGATGGCTCAGATGGGATGGCATGTATAGTTGACCTAAGGAGGGCTGCAAACACTTCTAAGATACAGAATGCACTGAAATGTAGACTAAGGGGTTTTATACAGTATTTACACGGAGGAAAGCAAAACTCTTGAAGATGTTTATAGAGGGAAGGTAACATAAACACAACCATTTTAAGCACATTACTCTAGCAAGAATATGCAAATTTGGTTTAGAGAAGACAAAAACTGGTAGAAGAGTACTAGAGAACTGAAAGAGTACAGCTCAGGAAAAAAAATAGCAGCCGGAAAAGGCAAGTGGCAGTGGTAATGGAGAAAGCATCTGTGGCAGGTAGCATGGGAGGTCTTGGGAACTGGATATGGGAGGGTACAGGGAATGAGGGGTTAAAGGTGGAAGTGAAGTGGAAGAGTAAGTTTTAAATGATGTCTTTGGTGGAATTTGGGAAAGGAGGATGGGGCTGACAAATTTGGTGTGAGTATATAAAGTCAAGTAAGATGTTTAAAGAAAAATTATAAAGGGACCTATACTTAGAAATAGTTATAATTAAAATGAAGAATTTGCCAATTATTTGACAGAGGTGAGGGATTCGGTGGATGCAATCACCAAGCAAGAGATAATAGAAGAAGGAAGGGTGGGAAACATAATTTTAGGGGAAGTTCTGAAAGGTAAAGACAGTTGTCAAGCAATGATTATTAACACAAGAAAGGCTAAAGTTCAACCAAACAGGGTCAAGGGAAGGCACCAACACTGGTGAGATTCAACTGAAATTGGGATGTTACATTTAATGATTATGTCACTGCTTGAGTAACTTCAAAAATAACAAGTATTGCACAGATAAAGTTTTAGAAGATAAATCTGGTATAATTTTGACATCCCACCAAAACCTTACACTTGAAACTTAGCTCATCTCTATCCCTCAGACTACAACACTCTTGACTCTCCTATTGCTGTCAGAAGCATTAAAGAATGAATGAACGTGCTCAGGGAGCTGAGAAGGAGGGTATCTTTCCAAAGTAGATATTTATAGTCCAGTTGAATGGAAGACTCAACAGGAAGAGAAGGTGCCTTTCAAATGTCATCGCATTTTCCATTTTACTAGTTTAGTGCATAAGTGTTGTTTATGTAGAACTAATTTCAAAAATCCAAAACAAGAAGCCTTAAAATAACACCTGCACCAGTGTGATTCCTACCAAGTATCATATTACATACTCACACAACATAAGCATTTATCATGGGGCTCACTCCTTACCAAAAGATAATGGCTCCTAAATAAACTGCTTTATTCTATAAATGCTTAGATCTCTGTTTTGATCTCTGGGCCATAAGCCTAAGGCCATAAAATTGGATTTTGTCACTCTCCTGATCAAAAGCAATCAGTGGCTTCCCCCACGTTCTACCAAGCCAGTACATGACCTGGCTTTCACCTTTTCTAGCTACATCTTCAACTATTCCTCTCTGGCTTATTGTACTCAGCCACACTTGGCCTTTTCTTTCTTCAAAGACTTTCCTGCCTCAGAACCTTTGCACTTATTACTGCTGTTTTCTGTCTTCAACTCTTTCCAAGGACTTCACTGGGCTGGCTCCTTCTCCTATCTATTAAGCTTTCCTCTTAACATTTAGCGAGTATTTATTTACTGTCTACTAAGGGCCAAGAGTCTTCAAAACAAAACAACCCCTGCAGACTGGTTGCTACAGTAAACAGACAAATTTACTGCAATCAGTCAGGCAGTCTTCCCTGATTACAAAACTCAAAAGTGGCATTAGGAATTCTCTTCCACCAGTTGCACATACTTCCTGTACTAACTTTTATTATCTTCACAGCACTTATTGATACTATTGTGCTTACTTATCGTTCACTTGACGATGAACAATGTCTCCCTTACCTCTTCACTGTTTTGTACCCCGTTGAAATCCCTAAAACTGCTACTAAAAGCCCAGCAAATGTGCTGCGGGAATAAATCAGAAGGCGTGCTCTGCCGGTCTGTACAAGGGGAACACGATGCTGTCACTTAGGAGACGTGTCGGAAGGTCGGCTTTCCAAGCTATAGGGATGCAAGTGGATAGCTTGAGCGCGAAGAGTACAGTACAAAGAGGAAGCGTTGTTGTTATTTTTTGGGGGGGGGGGGGGGAATAAGCTCCCAAACAAAAATCCACCTCTCTGGTGCTTTCTCCCATCCCCCGTTTCTGCTACGTTCAGGGCCCGGAGTGTGCCCCGTTCTGCTTCCTGCAAACTTCGAGCAACTCGAAGAGGATACGCGGTGGGAAAGAACGGGGAGAAGGGGGCAGCGGGCTCCTTACCGCGGTCAGGACCCTGAAGTCATCCCGGCTCATGTACCGCAACTTGGCCACATTCACCTTCCCCATGGCGATCCTGGCGGAACCCAGAAGCCTCCTCCAGCGCAGCCGGAGAGCGCAAAGCAGGTCGGGACTCCCGCCGCTCACGTGGTTCACAGCCGCTCAAGGCTCGCGCACGCGCCGCGTGCCGCCGCAGGTCCTGGGTACTGGATAAAAGTGCCATTCTCATTAGCATGGGAAAACAAAGAGCTTCTGCGTCTTACGAATCACATAGAATGAAACAAGGGTGAATTCTACTTTCAAGTGATAATGTCATGGGAGGGGGCTATAAATATTCTCAAAATTTATTATTCTGCTTTTTGGTACCTGTCAGGACTGGATGCCTACCAGAAGGGGTCGGACTCAGCCCAGCGGAAACTTCGTGGGAGGAGCCCACATTATTTCCCCCTCCCCCGCCACCGCAACGCCTGCTTTAGGCAAAATGACTTCCAGCGAGAGAGGGAAAGTGATCCTGAGTGATACTTCAGACAACCAAAGCCATTACGTAAGGTAACAAGGACAGTAATTACACAAGCAGTTCATCTACTCTTCCCTGCCCCTGCTCCGGACGCGGGGGAGACGTAGTTAATCGGAACCCTTGCGCATGCTCGGCTTTTAGTTTTACTTGGGCCCCGAGGCCGGGGAGTGCGCCTGCGCCTGCGCCTCTAGAGGGCGGGGTTTAGGATGACCTGCGGAGGGAACGTGTGTCTTTCTTTGCTTCTCAGCAAGGGTTTATAGGTATGCATGTATTTTGATTGTCGTGCGGACCCAGCCAGGTCGGATTTCTAAGGTCAGGAGCGATTTAAGAGCTCTTCACGCTGGCTCTGAAATTTCTGCCCACAGAAACTTGAACCAGAGTGGGACCGTGAATGACTTACACCCAAAGAGGGTGCTGTCCCAGCGGCAACAGGATGACAACACAGTTTGATAGGGACCACAACAAGTTCATGGCAAAATGGAATTAAAGTGTAATGCGGAAACTTTTGGAATCCATGTATAGATTGAGAGATTTTTGCAATAGGGTGTGTGTGCTCGCTGGAGAGACAGAGCGTGAAACCCACCCCTTCACCCCCCCACTCCGGGGTGGCCACGCTGCAGTCTTCCAACTCCTGCAGTCTCACTTCACCTCCATTCTCCTGAGATCTTGGGGACTCACCTACGTACGCTCAGTCCAGCGTGACTGGGTCTGGGATTCGAACCTCCGACGGCCATGTGTGTGTCCACTGACATAACTACTACACCATCTGCTGGTCTCCGTAGGTTTTCGATTTTTTTCCCCCAAAATAAACACTTTCCATCAATGTTTTGAAGACCTCCTGTGATACTGCTTGTGTTTCTAACATATTTTACTAACAGCATTTTAAACCTTTAAACAATAGGTATTTTAGCACTCATCACATTGTGAGTGCTACTATGTCACTGAGGATTGTGGTCTACTTCAGCCTTAATTTAATCCCCAACCACTAATGTTTAACCTTTCTCTGGGTCTAGGCTCAAAATGTTTAGTGTAAACCTTGGAATTCACTATTTACAAGGTTCCATTTTTTTTTTTTTTCCTCCTGGGATTCTATAGACTAATGTGCTGAATCTCCTCTTCTTCAATCCTTCTCCTGAGGATGTTGCTCCTTTCAAACACAGACCTAGCCCTTTCACAAAATAGGTATGGCATTTTGAAGGCAGGCAGCTGACGGTGATCTGCCTTAACTTTCCAGCTGGGATAGTTGGTACTCTAAATCATTGAAGGGAAAGGAAGAGCAACACCATTCCCTTCTACAGTCCAACCTTTGACTTTTTTTGTTTTTTAAATAATTATTTATTTTCATTTGTTATTTTTAGTATTATTTTTAATTTGACCAGAGAGATACAGAGAGAGACAGAGAAAGGCAAAACAAGAAATCGAACCACCTGGTTCAGACTCGAATTATGGTTGGCCATGTGGGAGTCCAGCACCTTCACGCCACTTGCTCACTCCTTGACTTCTTTTTAGTTGAATGCAGTAAAAATGTCTGACTAACCACGCTTACCCAATAGCTATCTCCAGTTCCTTGGAATTTTTCTTTCTTTACATAAGAAGTCATAAAAGTGATTTTTTTGTGTTTTTTAAGTTTACTACAGGGTATATGTGCTCATGGGGGAGAGGAGGTAAGAGAAAGTGAGAAATCACCCCCCAGGGTGCCACACTGCAGTCCCTTCTCCACTCTCCTCTCAGGATTTTGGGCACACAAGCCAAGCATCTAGCTTGACTCCTATGAACTGGGTCCTTGAATCCTACAGTTGGCCATGTGGCATGTGGGATCCAGCTGCCTTAACCTCCATGGTACATGCTGGCCCAAAAGTGAAAAGTATTTAAAGAAAGCAAATGACTACCTTCTAGAGCAACATTGGAATGGCAAACACAGGTTATTTGAGTATCTACTCCTAATACTTATGCATATATCGCTAATCTAGGAAGGCACAAGTGCTCCGGATAGCTGCCCCAACTTGAGAAGATTTGGCTAAAATTGATGTCTCAAGTTCTGGAATATGCCCCAGGGCTAATATCATTGAGTTAAAATCTCTTATACTTTTAGCATTAATTTTGCTTTTTTTTTTTTGGAGAGGTGTTCACTATAGGGCGCGTGTGCTCGCCAGACAGACACAGAGAGACATAGAGACAGAAAGCGAGAAATCACCCCCCAGGGGTGATGGTCATGCCACAATCCCTTCTCCTCCATTCTCCTCTCGGGATCTTGGGCACGCACGCACACGCGCCCGGCGTGAGTTTTAAGCCACTGGGTCCAGGACGCAAACCGCGGTCGACTACGTGGGAGTCCAGCGACATAGCCACTATGCTAATTGCTGGTTCCCATTAGCATTAATTTTGAAAAGTAAAATCTTGGGAGAGCTTGCTGGGAGCTTGGTGCACAATGGTGACACCCAGCCTCCAGGGCAAGTTGGTGCAACTTGGGAATCCGGGAAAACCATAATGCAGTCCAACAAACCCCTCATACTAGGTAACCACGTCTGGGAGCAGCACCAAGGAAAAGGGTGAGGTGACTTGTATCATGGAGATGTCAGTGATGATTGCTTGTTGGAAGCAGAACGAATTTCATGACAATGCTTGCAAAAAAGGAGATCCAGAGCTTCGATTGTGCTTCAAGGGCTCAGGAAGACCGAAAAATGAGATCAATCCAGGAGACTCTGGGAGTTTACCTCCCAAGAAATCGAATAAGTTGTTAAAGAGGTTTCCTAACAAACCTCACTTCAGTTGAAGATGGAGACAAATTTTCAATGACTGCCCTATAGCTTTTGAGAACTATGCAGAACATTTCAGAGATGTTTGCACTGCCGTGCCTTCTGTGAAAGGTAGAATGAGGCAAAGTACATTTTCACCATTTGGTATCATGGTCTGGGTAGAAGTTAAGCTTTATCTTGAAATAAAATCCTCTGAATTGAAAAAAAAAAAAAAGTAAAATCTTGGGCCATCAGGTGACATGGAGGTTAAGATGCTGGATCCTACCTAGCCAACAGCACGGTTTGTGTCCTGGACCCAGGGGCTTGAAAAGCACATGTGTATATGTGCCCAACATCCCAAGAGGAGAATGGAGGAGAAGGGAATATGGCATGGTCATCCACCCTGGGGGCTGAGTTCTCACACACACCCTGTCCCCCAGTGAGCATATGTACCCTGTAGAAAAAACTGAAGAAAGAAAAAAGTCATAATAATCAGACCTTTGAAGAGTAAAAGTAAGTGATTCAGGTTCAGTTTGGTATTCTCTGCTCTGTCATATCATGTTTAGTGATGACTACAGCAAAAAGTACATAATAGTCTTTATTCACTTCTTTACCATTTATTGAACATATATGCCAGATTTTTTGTAGCATCCCTAGGAAACTCAGTCTCAACTCTTAAACCTTGTGGTGTAGGAAGATTAAAAAAAAAAAAAATCAGAATTTGATGAAAGGTTCAAAGAGTTCACAGACCCCCTACTCTAATGACACATAGACACACACACACCCTGTCCTCACAAGCTGCAGAAGATCTTGACTGACTACATAT
Source organism: Tupaia tana (assembly GCA_026018925.1). NCBI lineage: Eukaryota > Metazoa > Chordata > Mammalia > Scandentia > Tupaiidae > Tupaia > Tupaia tana. Next base: position 84,777,677 of record JAKSZU010000006.1, read on the forward strand.
TAAAGTTGAAACTTCTTACACCTATAGTGTTCATCTTCCCTAGTCCTTTTCTTTTTCTTCCTCCCATTCATAGTATATGGAAGTTCTACTTCTCATTCTTCAAATTCTGTATCCCTTAGAGCTTTTGTAATTATCCCTATTTATCTTAACTTTATATCAGTTTCCTAGGGCTGCTGTAACTATTGATAATTACACAATCTTCATGGTCAAAAACAATAGGAATTTATTCTCTTACTGCTTTAGAGGTCAGAAATATAAAACATTTTGGTTGGGCACAAATCAAAATGTTGACCGACTCATGTTCTTCTAGGGAAGAATCTCTCTCTTGCCCCTTCCAGATTCTGTCAGCATTGGGGGGAGAGGACTGGAATTCCTTTGGCTTGTAGTTCATCACTGTAGTCTTTCTGTGGTCACATTATTGCCTTCACTTCTGTGTCTGTAATTGAGAGTGTGTTTCCCTTTGTTTCTGTCTTATGAAGATACATGTAACATCCCTAATCACATCTGCAAAATCTTTTTTTGTTTGTTTGTTTGTTCACATAGGGTAAATCATTGTTTCTAGGCATTACAGCATGGATATCTTTTAGAGTTTGTTATTCAACCTACCACAGTTTCAAAGAGAAGTTTACTTTCCTCTTTTCATCTTCTGTAGCCCATTATCTGAAATGATTTTTAATCTTTCGTACTTTCCCATAAGTTAAATTATGAAAAAATTGAAAGAGGAGATCGAAAGAGTACTAGGGTATCAGGGATACTTTTTCTTTGAAGCTTACCTGCCCTTGGCTGGACTTGATAATTCCCGACTTTCATCTTTTTTTAGTTTTTAAAGAATTATTTTATTTAACTTTATTTATTATTATTATCATTGTTATTTTCCAGTTTGATCAGAGAGAGACAGAGAGAGAGAGAGGAAGTGAGAAAGCAAGCCACCAGGTCCGAGACTTGAACCATGGTCAGCCATGTGGGAGTCCAGCGCCCTTAACCACCATGCCACTTGCCAGCTCCCCCGACTTTCAGCTTCAAACACTCCTTAAACCAATTATCTGTGTGTCTGTGGTCATATTACTTCGGTGGTCCAAGCCTGTTGACTGATCCTTAATTGAAGGGGCTGGATTATCTAGTCAGACTTTCCATTCTGGGATTTATTGTTGAAGATATACCCTGCCCAAAAATGCCAGGGCTACTCTGAAAAGATAAAGCTATAAAAAAAAAAAAAAGGAAGCTTAGATTCAAGGAAAATATCAAATATAATCTCATATCCATTGTGGAAACCAAAGAATGTTCCATAGATCACCCCCTTTGTTTTAACACAAGTACCAAAATAATGAAAGGAATTCAGGTAATTCTTAGGGAATCTTGTAGTGTCCTGTTCATACTTTTTCTTGGTGCTTTCCTTCCACTGTTGTATACATGTCATATGATCCCTTGTGAGCAGAAAGGAATGGGTTTTTTTCTGTGGCTATGTTAAAGAGTCGAAAAAGGAGTTTGTGGTTGTGACTGTGTTACAAAGTTTAGAAGAATATATTTTTAATCCATATAGTTAGTAATGGTAGTCTCTTAGCTCTGGGAGCTCTCAGATTGTCTGAATCCCCCAAAGATACCATGGAGGATGGTGTACTTTCTCAGGAATTCCTAAGGAAAATAGAAACAATATTTAGAATTGCATCATAGTTCAGCCTCTTTGCATAATTCTATTTTCTGTTTACTCGTCTTCAAAGCTGGAATTTTAAAACTACTAGATGAAGACAGAGAGGTAAAGTCCTATCACCTTGGTTTGGGCCACAGTGTTTTAGACATAAAACCAGAAGCATAGGCAATAACAAAAGCAAAAATAGATAAATGTGATAGCATCAAAGTGAAAACCATCTGTACATCAAAGGTAACAAAAAAGTGAAGAGACAACTTGCAGTATGAAATAAAATATTTGCAAATCATATATCTGACAAAAGGTAATATCCAAATATTTTGGTAGCTCAACACAATGGGAGTAAAACAACCTGATTTTTAAAAACAAGCCAAAGAGCTGAAGACAGATTTCTTAAAAGAAAACATGCAGGAGCCAGCAGGTGGTGTATTGGTTAATGTGCTATAACACCATGTGGTCAACCATAGTTTGGATTCCAGACCCAATGGCTTGAAAACTATGCAAGGTGCATGTGTAGAATGGAGGAGAAGGGATTGTGGCATGGCCATCTTCCCTAGTGGGTGATTTCTCACTTTTCCTCTCTCTGTCTCTTCTCTCTCCAGCAAGCACTGATGCCCTATGGCAAAAACAAAAACATACAAATGGCCAACAAGTACATGAAAAAAAAAAGTTTAAAATTGCTATTAGAATGGTTTTTATCAAAAAGAGTAGAGCGCCAGGCTGATAGCCTAGTAGTTAAGAATCTGGATCCCCTATTGTTGATTTAAACTGCTGTTTGAGTCCTGGTCCTAGTCGTTTGAAAAAATGCCAGGTGCATGTGCATGCATGCCCAAAATCCTGACAGGATGGAGGAATGGAGGAGAAGGGATTGCAGCGTGACTATGCTTCATCAGGGTGTTTTCTCCCTCTCTCTGTGTCTCTCTGTTCCTCTCTGTTGAGTGCATGCATCCTGGGTGTGGGGGAGGGAGAAAGAAAGAAAAGAAAAGAAAGAGAAGTAGCGAGGTGAGGAAAGTTGGTGAAGATGTGAAAAAAAAAGAATGCTTGTACATTGTTGGTGAGAATGTAAATTAGTACTACCATTATGGATAACAGTATGGAGGTTCTTCAAAAAACTAAAACTAGAACTACTGTATGATCTAGCAAGCCCACTTATGTTATATATCCAAAGGAATTGGAGTCAGTATATCAAAGAGGTATCAGTACTTCTGTGTTCATTGTAGCATTATTCACAATAGCCAAAATATGAAATTATCCTGTGTCTATCAATCGATGTCTATCAATCATAAAGAAAACGTGGTAAGTATAGATGAAGCAATATTGTTCAGCCTTCAAAAAGAAGTGTTTTCACTTGAAACAATGTCAGTGAACCTAAGGGACATTATGTTTAGTGAAATTAGCCATGTGCAGAGAGACAAATACTGCATGATCCCACTTACATGTGGAAGCCAAAATGTTGAACTCATAAAGGTAGTGAGTAGAATGATGGTTTTCAGGGACTAGGTTGGTGATGTAGTGAGAGCCTGAAGAACTATTGGTCAAAAGGTACAAAGTTTTAGATAGACAGGAGAAATAAAATTTGAGATTTTTTGCACAGCAGAGTGACTATACTTACAGGGTTGTTGGAAAAGTCATGATGCATTTTTGCATAGAAAAACATACAAAAATACATCATTACTTTTCCAATGATCTAATAATAATAATGTATAATATATTTCAAAATGACAGAGTGAATTTCAGATGTCTCACCACAAAAAATAAGCATAGTGGTGCAAGTGGGAAGACATTGCTGTGATGACTGAGACTGCATGGGAGGCCCAGGTTTGGTTTCCAGCCTAACGTAAACAGAAGGGGTGCCATGACATGCACTGTGATCCTAGTTGACTGGGAGACTGAGACTGGAGAATTAAGCATTGGTGAGACCCTGTCAAAAGTAAGTATTTCTCTTTCTCTGTCCCTTTCCCAAGTCATAAAACAAACAGAAACCCCAATCCAACACACAAAAAAATGATAAGTAAAGAAGCAATAGATACATTCTTTAGCTTGATTTAAGCATTACAGGTTGTATTGACATCAAAACATTACATTGTATCTGTTAAATGTATGTAATTATGACTTATCAGTGAAAGATAATGAAAAAGACTAGTTAATATTTGACTTATGAAATAATATTTTTTCATTTTTTAAATAGAAAATTATATTAATAATCATTTTCAAAGTATACCTTCTGTGGGAGGTACACTTGGTGCTTTTGGTAGTATCACAGACCTTGAGAATTACTAGAAAGGTGATCAGTCAGGGTCCAGTCATAGGACAGAAACCATATTAGTTATTTAAACAGAATTTATACTAAGAATTTTGAATTAGGCTTAGTTAACTAAGAATTATAAAGGGGAAAGGAGACTATTAAGGTTCCATAGTTACCACCACTAGAACTGGAGGAATAAAAATATGAAATTGAAATTAGTAAAATAGGTTCTTGGAAGAGTTCCCATAGATCTGAGACTCTTCTGAGGAGTGGGTACCGTCTTGGTGGTGGTGATATTTCAGGGGCAGGAACATCATAAGGCCTGTTTGAGAAGTGTTAGAAAAATTGCAAACTAAATTCAGTTGATGCTTTGGAAGGGGCTTGCTGTTGCTGGAGTAAAGGAGTGTTGTTGGGCCGATGCCAGCACAAACGACACACTCACAGGAAGCTTGGATAAAACACAGGAGACAACGAGCAAGATGATTCTTTCTCCTTCCAGGATTCTGTTTTGTCAGAGCCCAACCTGAAGCCATTTAGCAAAGTAGAAATGTAGTTTTTTACAAAGTCTTAGCCCTAGCATAGCAGAAAGTAGAGTGTAGAAGCCTGGATTTAACTTAGCTGGCACAGCCTCTAAGCTGGTTTTGAACTTATTTGCCTTGTTAGACCAACATAGGGTAATACTCAAGTAAACAATAGTTTGCCTTTTTTGAAATATTTTCTATCTGTGTATTTTGATTTAGAGAGTAAATAACTTGTTTCAGATTTTTGGCCTTTCACTATTGCCTTACTTGATGAATTTACTTGGTTTAGTCCTATACTAGTTTTGCTTTTGTTGTTCTTACAGCTTTGTCTATATGAATTAAAGACAATCCCATTGCGGGCCACTAGGTGGTGTGGTGGTTAAGGTGCAGTTTGAGTCCCGACTTGATGGCTTGAAAAACATGCCAGGAGTGTGTGCCTATATGCCCAAAATCCCTAGAGGAGAATGAAGAAGTGATTGCCTGTAGCCGTCCCCACTGGGGGATGATTTCTCAATTTCCTTTCTCTTTGTTTCTCTTCTGAGAGTGAACCTGCCCTGTAGCAAAGCAAAAGAAAACAAAACAAAACAAAACACACACACACACACACACACACACACACAAAGCACCATTGCTCTTTCAGAAATTTTAATTAAATAGAGGCTTTTAAGTTACCTAAAAACAGTATGTATAATTTTCTCAGTTACAGATTAGGACACTCAGCATACTAACCAAATAATTTTTTCAAATGCTTCTGCACAATAAATTTTATGTAGTTTATTTTTTGTTTGCTTGTTTGAATAATGAAAACTACTTAAAAATTTTCTTCAGACAATGGGATATTTTAGAAGAGCTTTTTTTAGTCTCAGCTATTGCCTGGCATTCAAATTTGTTTACATGCTCTTACTATACCCATTTTACATGGCTTACTATGCTCTTTTTTTAACATGAAAACATTATTTACTCAACGGAGTTCTCATGAAAGTAGACTTTATGTAAAATACAGTATTAAGTATTAAGCTTTCAGTAGGAAATGTTCAAATAAATACAGAATATTAAAAATGAGGTGTTCAAAAGTGGAATGGTGGTTTAATTAACTGAAGAGTACTTAAAATATCTGTTGACATAAAACTAACAAACATACGAAAATGTAGTTATTTAGTCTCTTGTGTTTATCAGTTGAAACCTTATTATAATGAATAATCTATGGAAAGCTTTGGGTATAAATACACATGACAGTTCAAAAATACACTTTCTCTAAGATCCAAACTGTGAAAATGAGTTCTAGTTAAGCTTAATGAAAGGTGGTAACTGTGCCAGACTTCCAAATACTGCAAATTCTTTTCCATAGGTAAATTTATAAATACCCAAAATGCTTGCTCAAAGCTCAGCCTGAACAGGGAAGTTCATATACTGGGTTCTTTCATGGTAGTGTTGGAAAATCACTTTTCTTGAGCCATGTTCGAATATTTCTACTTTTATTAATGCAATGTCCCTTTTCAGACAGTTCTCTAAATGATGAGATTGTTTGGTTCTCTTAGAGTTCTCAGTTTATTTAGCTACCATCCAGTAGTCAGAGGACATTTGGAAAGGTTGGGATTAGCTTTTAAAACAGTGACTAGGCTTACCATAGTGACTATTACTCTGATAATCCAAATTCACTTTTTTTTTTTTTTTTTTTAAGATTTTTGCCATAGGGCACATGCACTCACTGGAGAGACAGAAGGGGATGGAATCTGAGAAATTGCCTCTTCCCTGCCCCCCTCCAATGCCGCAGTCCCTTCTCTGTTCTCTGCTCAGGATTTTAGGAAGACACGCACTTGGCATGTTTTCCAAGCTGCTGGGTCCAGGACTCTAGCTCTAGAGTCAGCCATGTACGATGCAGTGCATTAACTACTATGCCACTCCTGGTCCCCAAATTCATGCTTTAACCTAGGGAGTTCTCATCAAGGAATTCAGAGGTTGACTTCCTTAAGAGTTTTTTTTTGGAGAGGTTTTTTTGTTTTTTGTTTTTTGTTTTCCTATGGGGCGGGTGTACTTGCCAGAAAGACAGAGACAGTCAGACAGAAAGCGAGAAATCACCCCCCCAGGAGGGATGGCCACACCTCAATCCCTTCTCCATTCTCTTCTTGGAATCTTGGGCATGCACACACACACATGCCCAGCATGAATTTAAGCCACCGGGTCCGGAACTCGAACCGCGGTCAACTACGTGGGAGTCCGGTGACAGCCATTACGCCAACTACTTGTTCGAGAGTTCTTAATACTAACAAGTCCTTGTCAAAGAAGTTAGAGGTTGGCAGTAATTGATGTACAGTTGCTGTCTGAATATTAGTTCATGTAGAACTGATTTGTTTTTCTAAAACATATATAACATATGTTAAGCCTGTATATAATAAAGCACACATAGTGTAGTTTAGCCAAAAATAACCTGTTAGCTAGCTATTTTTGAACTTTCAATATTTCTGTAAATATTAGTGGTAGTGTGTTCTCATACTTGATATGTGACCTATTTATAGTCACTGGAGGAATTGATTATTGAATTTGCGAATATACTGAACTCTTCTAGTTTTTTTTCCCCCTCATGGTTCCTTTTCTGGGCATTTTCTTACTGTACAATCAGGTTAGGTAGATGAAATCAAGTTAGATAGTATAAAAATAATATAATTTTTAGTGTATTTTTCTTTTATTGGCTCTGATAAACTATTTTGTAGGAGTTTAAAGTCATTTTACTGAGGATATTGGTTCACATAGGATCTTTTTTTATAATTGTTTTTAGTATATATCGAGATCACTGAAAGTAAATTTCGGTGCTCTCAAAGATCTCAAAGTTAGTTTTTTAAATGTCAAGATAGATAATTATTCATGTATATTAAAAGTATTTGAAAATTAAATTTGTAAAAATGTTTTAAAAAGCATATTCTATTAATATTTAAAAATTATTTTTATTGACAATACTTACATAAACTTATGGGGTACTTTATGCTTGGATGCATATATACATGGTGAAATTAGCATATCTGGCTAATTAATGTATCTATCAGTCACATACTTATATCTTTGTGGTGAGAATCACTCTTAAAAAATCGAAATATACAATACATTTAATTAACCGTAGTCACTCTCTTGTGCTGCAGAGTGCCAGAACTTAAAAGTACATATGTGTGTATGATTGTATATACACACACGCATATATATTTATATATAGCTAGATAGATATAAATATATATATATTTATTTATTTAGACAGGGCCTTGCTGTGTCACAGTCCTCCTGTCTTGGGCTGCTGAGTAGTACTACCACATTCAGCTCTTTCAGACAAGGTTTTGTTATGCTGTCCAATATGGCAGTGAACTTGAAGTCCTCTTTCCTCAACTGCTCAAGTAACTGGGTCATGGTGAAGATGTGCTTCACCATGCCTTACATTTTGACTGGGCTTGTAATGGAATCCACAGCTCTCATGTGGCCTCAGCTTGCTGAGTAGTCTAGTCATCCAGCATGTCCCACTATGATTGGGGCCATAAAAAGTATATTCTTAAAATAGAATTTTATGTTAAACTTTTTCACTAATTTTTTTCAATATTCATTTAAAATTTCGAACTTATTTAAAAGCATTTATAGCAGAATCTGTCAATCACTCCCAATATCTATTCTTTTTCTTTTCCATTTTTAGTAACTGAAGCCATTAATTTCTAGCTGAGTGCATGACTTTTGTGCTAGAGACTACATTTTCTAAGCCTTATTAGAGCTAGGTCTGATCATATGTTCAAGTGTTTACCTACAGAATTTGAGTAGAAATTATAAATGAAATTTCTGAGTCTTTAAAAAATCTGGCATGTGGATTCCTGTTTCTTCTATCCTGCAGGCTGGACCTTGACCATTGTGGTAGTGAATCAGATTCAACCATGGAGATGAGGACAATATTCTCAGGGAAGGCCTCAAAAAGACAAGATGGGATGACCCTAGTCCCTAGGTGACTCTGTAGAGCAAGCTGCCTTCCTCTTCTGCTTCATTTGCTTACCTTTGAATGTTACATGTGATAGAAATAAGCTTCTCCTTTATTTGAACTACTGCATTTTTGGGTCTTTTGGTTCATGAGATTAGTTGATACCCTAATATAGATAGGATTTTAAGTGAAAAATTTCCAGCTGACGTGGAGATTCAAGGAAGCTCTAGCCATGTGCCACCTACTTGTATGCCTTGCCTAAGGGAAGAAGGAGGAGTCAACCCACCCCTCCTGCTGGAGGGAGCAAGGAGGCTGCTGTCTGCACTGGCTGCCCAGGCCGCATGTATTGCTACTACCTTGAGATCCACCTGTCCAGCTTAATCCCTGGCTGCACTGGGGCCAGGGTAAATCAGGGGGTAAATCAGGGGAACATGGCTGCTTATGGAGAGAAGGGCCAACCTTTGTAGTTCACAGATACCTAGACTGTGGCTACTTCTTGCAAGCAGTTCCTGCAGAGAGTTAAGCGAGACTGATGGTGGAGGGTGGGAATGGGGACAGGAGGGAGTTGGCTGCAATGTCTGGTTTGCATGGTTTCTGCTTGCAAAAGTTGAGAGGAGCCAACTGCCTGAAGTCAGGTTCTGGAGGAATTCACCCCCACCCTCCTCCAGAGGAAAAAAAAGAAAAATTCCTCTCTATTAATCCAAACCCCCAATCTCCCACTGTGGATTCCTACACTCCCACCCACAGAAGAACAGGGAAACTACCATGGAGATAACACACACTGTAGAGAAGTAAACAAGCATGCAGCTCCAGAAACCTACTCTAAAAAATTAGGAAGACATGAATACTTCAGCAGATGCTTAAAAGTCAACACAGAGTGGGGGAACCATCAGTTAGCGTAATGGCTATGTCGCTGGACTCCCACGTAGTTGACCGTGGTTCGCGTCTCGGACCCGGTGACCTAGAACTCACGCTGGGCATGTGTGTGTGCGTACCCAAGATCCCGAGAGGAGAATGGAGGAGAAGGGGTCGCGGCGTGACCATCCCCCCGGGGGGTGATTTCTCGCTTTCTGTCTCTATGTCTCTCTCTCTCTGTCTGGCGAGCGCACGCGCCCTATAGTGAAAACCTCTCAAAAATCAACTTTAAAGCTCCAGTAGCCAAAAGTGGAATAATTTGAACAATAATATAAATAGCAATAGTACCAGATTATAACCCAAAGAATATAATAGATATCCTTAAAGTCCATACTGACACAAACAACTAAGTAAAGGATAAAAGACACATTTTCCTTATGAAAGACTTCCATATAATTAATTTAAAAGACATGAGAGAAACAGAAAATCGCAATAATTACACCACTGTAATCATTGCTACAGCCAAATCTATTAACCAATGCCGACATTAGTTGGAAACATTAAGAAACTGGATAATTGCATAGTTCGAATGAATTACCCCATCACACATTTATTAATTACTATGATAATTAAACATATGTCCACAAATGCTTGATATTCTGCCCTTTAGGAGGTAGAACTTAATTGTTCCCTCTTCAGTGTGGTCTGAATTTAGTGACTCACTTCTAATAAATAGCACATGGAAAGGGAAAAATTGTAATTTTGTAGTGAGACACCTGGCTGATATTACCTTAATCAAGTGATCAGGGTTACCGTCACCAATAACAAGTCATGTTCATATGTACCTCCTAATACAATTCAGTACATGTTACAGAATTCATAATCTATTAAATAATTTGAACTTACTATATGTTTAAGTATCCAATTTTACTTTTTAATAATGACAAAAATCAGATTAAACTAATAGGATAAATATTTACATTTTATATTCTACAATGTCCAAAATGCTTTTGAGTTGGGTTACAATAAAAACATTTGTTCTAGAGAAGTCTTTTAGGGAAAGGGATATAGTATATATATATAAACACACACACACACACACACACACGTATATACACACACACACGTATATACACACATATCCACACTCACGGGGGGGGATGGGGAGAGGAAGAAAAGGGAGAGGGGAGAGAGAGAGAGAGAGAGAGAGAAAGAAAGAAAATGAGAAATAACCTCTCAAGATGGTCATTTTACACTCCCTTCTTCATTCTCCTCTCAAGATTTGGTGTGGACACCAAATACAAGCCATGTTCTAGAAGCGTATTTAAGGACATGAGGATGTAATTGTTACATTACAATTACATATGATGGCTCATCTTGTAGCTCAGCAGTTGAGGGGACCAGACCCACATGGCCAACTGAAGTTCAAATCTGAGGTTTGGTGGCTTGAAAAACATGCCAGGTGTATGTGTGTAATTGTGCCTGAAATCCTAGTGGAAGAGAGAAACAGAAAAAAGGATTGCGGCATGACCGTGTGCCGGGAGAAGGGTGTTCCCCCTTCTCCCCCCGTAGCGAGCACATATACCCTCTAACTATTTAAAGAATTACATATAAGTTTGTACAATATTTTTATAATTTTAAGGCAGTGAATGCTCAAATTATGCTTTGACTTTTGTAGTTGGCTAGCTTATATTGTACGGTAACACCCATCCTGCCATATCAAGGATAACAGAGAATTTTTAAAATAACTGAAACTTAAATCTGTAAATGTAAAACTTTTAGTTATTTCAAATGTAAATATTAGCACAATGCTTTACTTTGTTGACTTAAATGAGTCCTGTTTGGTTTAGGAGTAGCTTTATGAATCTCAAATACTGAACTAAGCTGTGATGTATTCTGATTGCTTGTTATTTAAAAACAAATTTTGAATATTTTGACACATCTTTATTGCAAGAGACTGTAAAGTGTAAAGGTTTTTCCAAGACACTATCATGGGCTCTTCTTTTTCTATTTTTTTTTTAAATTTTAATTTTAATCAAGAGAGGGCACATGCACTCACTGGAGAGAAAGAAGGAGAGAGAACACTTCAGTGGGGCATGGTCATACTGTGATCCATTCTCTTTAATTTCTTCTCCCATCAGGATTTTGGGCATGTATGCACATGTACCTAGTGTGTTTTCCAAGCTGCCCAGGCCAAGAATAGCATCTGGGGTCTGGCTCCGCATACACAGTGAATAACTACAGTGCTACTGCGTGGGAGGCTGCGCACCAGCGAGTCTGCCGAAGTTTCTCAGAGAGCAAAACAATTGCCATGATTGGTTCCCTTCATAAAACCTGACCTTCGAAACCTTGCTCTAATTGGCCACTAGAATCCCTCAGATTTGCATATCTGGCACCTCATGATTGGTCCAAAAGCAACCAATCATAACCCACCTTTTACAACCAATCATGGCCCACCGTTTACAACCAATCACAGCCCACTGTTTACAACTAATCACAGCCCACCATTTACAACCAATCACGGCCCACCAGCGTGTATATAACCACGATGCCTGGCCCACAGTAGCCAGACGATGACCCTGGAGAGCCTGAAGAGCTGAAACACCGCAGTCTCCAGACGACCCTGAAGACCCTGAAGAGTTGTAACACTACATCGTCTCCGGACGACCCTGAAGAGTTGTAACACTGCGTCGTCTCCGTCCTGTACCGTGCTGCCCACAATAAACACGACACTGAAGACACTGTGTCGTCTCCGTGCTGTGACACTGCACTGCTTGTCCCAGCTCTCACTCCTTCCCTCAGGAAACCTGTTCGACTGTACCCCCGGGTCAGGACACTACTGGGCTGGCCTTTTTTTTTTTTTTTTTTTTAAAGTTTTATTTATTTATTTCTTCAGAGAGAGAGGAGCATGCCCAACCACCCAACAAGGTCTTTATGCCAAGATCACCCCTAGTCTTAGCTGGTCTGGATCATAGGCACATATACACATGCCTAGAATGTTCAAGGAAATCCTGAGATACAAACCCAAGATTGTTCCTATGTGAGTCCAGAAGCCTGATTACTGTGCCACTACCTTATTGTTTATTTATTGATTAGTTACTTGAGAAGGAAAAAGAGTCAGAGACAAAGCATTCCCAACAGGTATTGAGACCACAGTACTGCTCTCCCGCCCTCCTCCACCCTGACACTCAACCAGTCCCGGATCACGAGCATGTGTATGTCAGGTGTACTCAGATACAAACCCAGAACCCCCTCATGTGGGTCAGCCTCATAGACCACAGTGTTTTACTGCTACTGAACTGCTTGGACCTTGTGCTTGGCTCTTCCAGGGATTCTTTTGTGGAGATAATAATTGCATCTATCCTCTAAGGTTTTGAGGAGATTAAATGGAATGTATATTTAAATTGTTTAACACAGTGCCTGATGCACAAATGCCCAATAGTTCTAATCTAAGAAAGGAAGAGAGGGCCAGTGTGGCTGGAGAGAGAGGCAGAATGCTATACCATGAGCAGGAGGAAAAACAGGCAAGGGCCAGGTCAGGCTGTCTTAGGATGTGGACTTTATTCTAGCATAAAGTGGGAATCACTAAAGAGTTTAAAGCAAGGTGTGACATGATCATATTTGCATTTTGAGAAGAACTTTCAGCCTGTTGTTTGGACCTTGGACACCAAGCAATGAATGTCTTTGTTCTTTCCTTTGGTTTGTGTATTTATGAGCTGAACATCTTAGATTTATGACAGTGTTTTTAAATTCTTCCCAGGAGGACATAGGTGGAGTCTTAGCTTCCTACTTTTCTTTCTTTCTTTCTTTCTTTTTTTTTTTTGGAGAGGTGTGGTTTTTTTTTTTTTTTTTTTTTTTTTTTTTTTTTTTGCTATAGGGCGCGTGCGCTCGCCAGACAGACAGAGAGAGACAGAGAGACAGGAAGCGAGAAATCACCCCCCAGGGGGGATGGCCATGCCGCAATCCCTTCTCCTCCATTCTCCTCTTGGGATCTTGGGCACGCACGCACATGTGCCCGGCCTGAGTTTTAAGCCACCGGGTCCGGGACGCGAACTGCGGTCGACTACGTGGGAGTCCAGCGACATAGCCATTACGCTAACTGCTGGTCCCCCCTACTTTTATTTTGACATCATAAGAACATACTTGCAAGGCACGTAGCTCATAGATCCTGGGATTTTTTGAAGAAACTTTTGCCATGTAGGACCTCTTATATTCAGCAGGGAAAAAGAATAGGAGTAGGTGTTAGGAGGACTTTCTGGTTATCACACCTGGGTTGAAGGGTGAAGTGACAACACTGTTGGCATCTAGTGAGTAGGGGTCAGGAATGACCTCTACTTCAATGTAGCTCCAAATTATGAACCACTCTGCCTTTGACTCCCTTCATCTGATCTCCTAGATTCTCAAGTGCTGCCTGCCATTTACCTGAAAGCTTTGTTTCCTCTCCACGTTTTATTACTTTAGGTTCCAGACAAGACATGATAATTCTGTGTCATAATTTCTACAATTTCTCTATTCTCCACTCATCTGAGATATTTTTCCTCTCCCTGGAATGCCAGAATGGTTATCACATCATTTCAAATTGTAGCTATCAAATTGTTGGAGTTGGCCAGAGCTTTTGTTCTTATTGACATTTCTGATGCAGACACTTGCTTAATCATTGACATCTCTGTGATATCATGCCTGTTTTATTTTCCATACAGATTTTAACTATCGGATCAGTATTTGATTGCAGCTACCATAATGCCTTTGCTTTTGCCATCTTTTGCTGTACATCTCTAGGTTCACTTTCTGCAGCCAGGGAGGACTTGCCCTACTTTCTGTCTGAATCTGGTATGTCTACTCTGGTCCCTCCCAAACCCTCCTCACTGCATCTAATTAATTTCTTTCTACTGTTGCCTACTTTCTAGTTGATGTACCTAGTTTCTCTTGAACATCTTTCTTTGGTGTACCATAAGTCGAAATATTAATTGATGAAATAATATGTTATATAGATGTACATGTATGTATGTATGTATGTATGTATTTAAGGTCCTCCCCCCCCCCCCCAGGAGCATGTGCTCATCTGAAAGAGAAAATGAGAAAAAAGTGACAAATCACCCCCTGGGGGGATGGCTATACTGCAGTCTCTTCTCGTTCATTCTCCTCCTGGGATTTTGGTCATGCCCGCATACACACCTGGCAGCATGAGTTTTAGGCTGCCAGGTCTGGGATTTGAACCATGTTCAGCCATGTGGGAGTCCAGTACTTTAACCACTATGTACTGCTGGGCCCTGGATTTCCTGTTAGATACCCTAGAGAAAACCAGGAAACAAAAAAGTGGAAGAAGTATAGATGAATGAAAAAGGACACAATGTTGCCAGTTGTTAAAGCAGGGATGACTGTGTTATGATATTTTATTTTGTGAGTATAAAGATTTTTCCACTATAAGTATACAAGAGAGGCACACAGAGAATTCAAAATACTAAGTTTCAGTCAAGTAAGGTCCTTGAGAGGTGGGTCAGGGATGTGAGAAACAGCTAGGTGATGGCTGAAAAGACGAATCTCTGAGTTTTCTTGGTATATTATACAGGCCAGTCATGTTATTTTCTAATACACTGGACTCAGCTGGGCAGTTACGGACATCACTCCTTTGTACCACCTGATCTTTATATGCTATTAAGCAAATTGGCCCAAAAAGGGGGTTTTAAACAAAGGCATTCATCTGTATAAATAAGATGCCTCAACCTCAGTGCGACTGACATTTTTGGCTGTATAATTCTTGGTGATGCTGTGGACATTCTGGAGGGCTGTCCTATGCACTATAGGATGTTTAGCAGCATACCTGACCTCAACTCACTAGATGCCAGTAGCACTGTCACCACCCCCCCCCCCCCCCCCCCCCCCCCCCCCCCCCCGTCCCACAAGTGTGATAACCAGAAATGTCTCCAAACATTGCCAGAAGTGCCCTGGGGGGGCAAAATCACCCCCGGTTGTGCACCAAGAAAGCATAGGGAAGTGACATTTTAGCTGGACTCCATCCTTGAGGATGCTGGTTCACTTGATTTGGGAATTTTGATGCCATAATGCATTCATGGCAAATAAAAAGGATGATTATAAGTATTATAAATAAACAATAATTTAAAAATGGAAAACAACTCTTCCTGTATGTTTGTTACAATCATATAAACTCGTTTTATGCCCAGACCCCCATGGTTTGCAGTTTTGTCATATGCAATCTTGATTTCTTTGCATATAATGTTCTTAGGGTCATTTCCTCAAGCTTTGATATGAAGCTTCATTTTACAAAATCTTCTATGTGATATTCTTTTCATCATTTACAGAATGCCATTTCTTCTTTTTTCTTTTTTTTTGTATTTAGATATGATATGTAGTGCTAATTTTTTATTTTAAAAATTAACCCATATTTTACAGTGTCTTTGGAAATGTAGCCTTTATTTGGAAGGGAGTCTGGAAATTTATTTGATACATTTTGTGGTTCTGGGCACAGTGTAAATGAGACATTTTCAGGTGCTACAGTATATAAATAAATGAATGTTTTTCCTGGCTCAGTTTTGTACCATAACTGGCCAGCAACTCTCATATTAACTTCTTCAACTGAATGGAAGCGTACTAGTACATACTTCTGATTTAATAAAATTCTCAAAATAGTTTTTTGTGCTAATATATTTATAACATGCAGGTGTTTGACAGAGAAACATAAATTACATGTATATAAAATTTATTCAGGGAAATACTGAAATGTGCTGGGAGGATATTAAAATATATATTTGAAAGTTTATTTTACAATTCAGCTTAAATATTTTTTAGAACTAGTAGAGAGTTCATAGCTCTATTATATGATTCATTTTTCTCTGTTGAGCATTTCTAATCTTGTATGAATTTTATTGTTACTTGATTTTTCTTGAAGCTTTTTTATTATTTAGTTAGTCTCATTGTATAATTTTTTTCTTTTTGATAGGGCATACATATCCGAGTACTGAAAAATTTGTGTAATTATTCCCAAGAATCTTATTTATCAGTTCTTTTCTTTTTAAAAATTACACTTTGTCTTACGGAAATAAGAATAGTTTATGATTATCTTGCTCCATAAGAATTACAAGTCTACTGGTCTGCTCAGGATGACAGTCATATTTGTATGCTTTGCTAAAAATATTGGTCTCATTTGTAAATGATTTTTGAGGGAAAACACTATTTTTTAATTAATGATTTTATTAGCATAACAATTGATACAATGTGATTTTTCAGTACATAAAAAATAATGTGTAATGATTAAATCAGGGAAATTAGTATGCTTATCTCAGCCATTTGTAACATTGTATGCAAGTTGTTCTTAATTACGTTCTCATTGTATGATAGTATACATTGTTCTATCAATCTGCAATATTGGAGGAAACACTATTAAGTGCATTGTTTTTTTAAAATTTATTTTTAGAGAAGTTTTTGCTATAGGACGTGTGTGCTTTTCTGGAGAGACAGAGACAGAGAGGCAGAAAGGAAGAAATCACCCCTCAGGGGGTAAGGCGACGCTACAATCCCTTCAGTCTCCTCTTGGGATTTTGGGACACACACACCTACCCTGGGTGTGAGTTTTAAACTGCTGGGTCCAGGACTTGAAACACAGTCGACTACCTGGGAGTCCAGTGACGTAATCATTATGACATCTGCTGATCTCTTTTTTGAATCTTTTTAAAAAGCTTCCTCTAATTGAAAGAGAATCTCTCTACTAATCGTATTATTTAATTAATCAAAAATCTGGGAACAGCAGATGGTGTGATAGTTACATTACCGGACTCCCACATAGTTGACCATGGTTCAAATCCCAGACTGAGCAGCTTAAGACTCACACTGGGCATGTGTGTATGTGTGCCCAAAATCCCAAGAGGAGAATGGAGGAGAAGGGATTGCGACATGGCCATCCCCCCTGCAGGATGATTTCTCACTTTCTGCCTCTCTGTCTCTCCGGCAAGCACACATGCCCAGTAGCAAAAATTCTTTTAAAGAAAAAATCTTATTCTATGGAACCAACAGTTGGTGTAATGGCTATGTTGCTGGACTCCCATGTTGTCAACCACGGTTCAAGTCCTGGACCCAGTGGCTTAAACTCAGCCGGGCGCTTGTGCGTGTGTGCCCAAGATCCCCAGAGGGGAATGGAGGAGAAGGGATTGTGTGTGGCCATCCCCCCTGGGTGGGGTGATTTCTCACTTTCTGTGTGTCTCACTCTGTCTGGCGAGCACTCATGCCCTGTAGCAAAAACCTCTCCAAAAAAAAAAAAAACTTATTCTATGACCATATAGAAACAAATATTTAGTAACATTTACATAATAGTATAATTGTAAACACACAATGTATTTATTTATTTTGTGTAATTATTACGGTACTTGGTGTACCTAACCATGTACTAGGTACTAGGTAAGCTGTAATGAATGAAATGGACATGGTTCTTGCCCTTAGGAACTTGTGATACTGGATAAAATAGATATATCAGGGAAGATTCAGAACTCTTTCTATCCCACTACATATCACTGAAAGTAGGGTATATTCTGGTGACATTTAGACTGGATTCTGTATTTCCAGAATACATGGCTAAAATTATGCTTTATCAAGAGATATTTGGGGCTGGCAGGTTCACGGTGGTTAAGGGCGCCGGACTCCCACACGGCCGATTGTGATTTGAGTCCTAGACTTGGGTGCTTGCTTTTTCACACCCCCCACCCCCACTCTGTCCCTCTCTGATCAAATTAAAATAAATAAATGGAAAAATAAAGTTTAATAAAATGATTCTTTTTCTTATTATTAATACATTCAATTGCTATACATCATTTAGATTGTAAAGAGACTTTACTCAGCATGATATACATCTCAGTCCAGTCGAAAATACAGATCCTCATCAACAGATAACGAACTATATCTGTGTCCCACAAATAGCTAACCTCTCCATTTCCCCCCCAAATTATCTTTCCCGCACTATTCCCCTCCCATACTCTCCTTCCACTTTGTTTCTACTGTCCATAAGAATTTTGAATGCATTTATGTCCTCCAGTCTTTCAGTCTCTACCATAGAGTGCGGACAGTCAGTATATGGTATATGTTAAGTGGAGACATACAATGTCTCTCTTTCATAGCCTGACTTGCTTCACTCAGCAACAGATCTTCCATATTTGTCCATTTTCTATCAAATTCCAGGGACTTGTTGTTTTTGATGGCTGAATATTTCATGGAGTATATGTGCCACACTTTTTCAATCCATCCATCTGCTTGTGAACATTTGGGTTGGTTCCATGTCTTAGCAATCGTGAATAGTGCTGCAATAAATATAGTTGCACAAGCACTTTTCTGACTGAGTGTCCTCCTGTCCTTTGGCTAGATACCCAGGAGTGGAATTGCTGGATCATGTGGTAGTTCTATTTGTATATCTTTGAGGAACCTCCATATTGTACTCCACAGTGGTTAAATTCCCACAAACAATGTAGGAGTGCTCCCCTTTTACCACATCCCCTCCAGCACTTATCATTTTTTGTTTTTTTAATCTTCACTACTCTGGGGTTAGGTTGCATCTCATTGTGGTTTGGATTTGCATCTCCCTTATGATAAGGGATGTTGAGCATTTTTCATTTGCTTTTTGGCTGTTCTTATGTCTTCTTTAGAGAGTTGTTTATTCAGCTCATTTTCTTATCTTTTAATTGGGTTAATCATTTTCTTCCAGGTAAGTCGCTTGTGTTCTCTATGTATTCTGGTTATCAGCCCCTTATCTGAGGCACAGTTAACAAATATTCTCTCCCATTCTTAGGGCTTTCTATTCACACTAATTATGGTGTCCTTTTGCTGTGCAGAAACTTCTTAATCTGATGTAATCCCACCTGTCTATTTTGGGGATTATTGCCTGTGCTTGAGGGTCTTACTTAAGAAGCCTTTGCCTACCCCCATGTCTCTCAGA
The DNA here is from genome assembly GCA_026018925.1 of Tupaia tana. Taxonomy (NCBI): domain Eukaryota; kingdom Metazoa; phylum Chordata; class Mammalia; order Scandentia; family Tupaiidae; genus Tupaia; species Tupaia tana. Next base: position 84,796,820 of record JAKSZU010000006.1, read on the forward strand.
TTCTCCCCAGTGTTTTCCACCAGTAGTTTTATAGTTTGTGATCTTAGGTTTAGATCTTTGATCCACTTTGAGTTGATTTTTGTTAATGGTAATAGATAGGAGTTCAAATTCATCATTCTACAAAGGGATATCATCAGGGTTATATGGGCTGCTGTTCCAGAAAATTGTTTCTATTCTTTTTTTTTGAGCATTCACATGCTCTTTCATGTGAGTTTAAGAAGGAAAACCTAGTCAACAGCAGAGTACTTATTTTTAATGTTTTCTTTTATTCTGCTATGATAACAGCAAAGTTGGTTATATTTTTTGTTTCTGAAAATATTTTAAATTATAATATACAAGATCGAGCAAAGAATGCACATGTTTACCATTTGTAGGTTGTCTTCACATTGCTTTGTTTAAACTACTTGAGATATTTTATTAATAACTTGATTCTGAATACGTTTGTTGTTATTTATTGCATAATTTGCCTACATTAAACTTCAAGGTCATTATTTTCATCCTTACTATATTGTGATCAAGTCTTATGTGTAGATTAATTCTAATAGAGAAAATTAATAATGAAACTTAAGATTCAATAAAGAATTCTTATTGCATTCCAATGCAATAGCTTAGGTTATAATGTACTGAATTATATTTTTATTTTTAGGATAACTTAGTCCCTTTTTATTTCATAAATACTGTACCTGCTTATTTTTCTTATGAGTAAAAGACAAATTACAGGAAGAAAAAAAGGCAATTATCATCAACTCTTGAATAATTGGAATTTTGGGTCACTTTTCTTTTTCCTTGTGTTTGCATAATTATAACCTTTAACATTTTATTTGCTTTACAGACTTTTTTTTTTCAGTTTGCTATAGGGTGTGTGCACTTGCCAGAGAGTCACAAAGATAGAGAGAGAGAGAGAAAGTCAGAAATCACCCCCTAAGTAGGGTGGCCACACAATCTCATCTCCTCCATTCTTCTCTTGGGATTTTGGGCACATATGCACTTGTGTCTCGTGTATTTACCAAGTTGTCAGGTCTGGGACTCAAACCATGTACTTGGTCATGTGGTTGACCCTACAGACTATTATTTTTAAAGGACTTATAAATAATCTGTTGTTAATAAAAATGTAGATCTTAAAACTGGAAAATTTTGAGAATTTGGACTTTGACATTATCCAGGTGCATAATTCTGATGGGATGGTTCTAACAGAGTATTTATATCTTTGTTTTTTTTTAGAGTAGCATAATATTGGAAGCACTTCTAGTTTAATGTGCCTTAAGAACTACATATGGTATAAGGGGGTTGAAGGATAACTTTAGCATATGTAACAAGGCTCTTCAACCTATGAAAGTAAAGGTGAAGAAGAAATAAAATCAAGTACCTCAGTAGTTTTGAGAAATAGTATTAATTTGAATGCTGGAATTCTGAATTCCTAAATTTCTACAGGGATCAGAGAGATTGATAATGTAGATATTTTCAACAGCACATTGGTGTGCTGAGCTTGGCCTATAGATATATTTTGTTTGGCCTGCATGGTGTCTTTTGAAAGTATGAATTAATGCCAAATATTTAACAGTTGAGGATTTTCACACACCAAAAATACATGCCCAACCTCTGGAGAACTGGAATATCTGACCAATGTGAACCTTATTCCCACATAGCAACAGTTAGCGGAGTTTAGTGGTGACTTTGGGGACATACTCTAGTTTGCCATAGTTTGCATCACTCCTTCTTCTTCCTGGACACTGACATGTAGTATTAATTACAATTTGTGTAGGCACTGCCATTTTTTCCTATATTTGGTCTGTAGTCATGAGTCTGCATCTCCTACCATACAAGGAATGTTCTCCCTGCAAAGCCTTTCTCTGAAATCCTCTTCCTGATCTTTAGTGTTAGACCTTCTATTCTTGGTGTCCTCACAGCTCCTAGTTGTACTTCCCTTTAACACTTAACATTTAAATGATAAATTTCGCTTCATAACATTTCTTGCTAGACATGAGTAATTTGAAGTAAGTTTCTTATTGAGGTGCTAATATTTGTCAGTAAAACTCATCAAGAGGGGTCCTTTAATTGTTGCTGAAGAAGGACAGTAATAGAGTGAGACAAGAGAAGCTCTGAGAATGAGATTTTAGGAGACACATTCTCTCAAGATAAGAAAAGTGTCTTCTTAAATTTTACACCATAGAAACTTCTCTTGTTTACCATACTCCCAGTCCTCCTTCCAAACAACGTACAAAAATGAACTTTTAGTTTAAAAGGAAAATATGGTCCTAATTGGAAGGACTACAGCAATAGGAATTTAGATTAGTTTTAAAGGAAACATGATCATGAGAAAATATTATTTATTATTATTATTTGAAATTTATACTTCTGGATGTTCTAATGATTTTCTCCTTATTTAAAAAAATCTATAATTTTATTTATTTATTTACTTATTTAATTTATTTCTCCTATGAGCAAGAGAGACAGCCAGAGAGATAGCATCCGCAACAGGAATGTGATGCCATGATCTACCCCTGCCTCAGCCAACCTGGATCATGGGCACATGTGCTTGGTGCATGGAGAACTCAGGCAGGCCCCTATATGCAAACCCAGAATCTTCCAATGTGGGACAGCCCCATAAAGTGTGGCATTTCACTGCAGTGATATCTTCCAGCCTCCCTTTTTTAAAAATAGATTTTAAGTAATTTTGATTATAGTATTGGAAACATAGTTTCTTTTAGTTCTGCTTGGAACTTTTTAAGTTCTTGGATCTGTACATTTATAGTTTTCATCAAACTTTGAAAAATTTCAGGATGTATTTCTTCAATAGTTTTTTTTTTTAATTCTATCCTCTTTACTGTCTCTTTAGATACTCTATACATATATTAGTCTACTTGAAGTTGCCCAATGGTTCACTGATATTTCTGTTAGTTTATTTTTTAATTAATAGAGTGTGTATGATTGCTGGGGAGAGAGAAAAAGAGAAAGTGAGAAATCACTCCCTTCCCCACCCCCCCGCCCCCAGGGATGGAAAGCTGTAATATCATCTTCATTCTCTCAGGATTTTGGGCAAGCAGGCATACACACTTGGAGTGTTTTTCAAGCTTGCTGGGTCCAACTCATGCACAGTTGTCCATGTGGGCTCCAGCTTTCTTAACCTTCATGCCACCTGGGGACCTTGATACTCTTTTTTTTTTTTTTTGAGAGGCTTTTTTCGTTATAGGGCGCGTGCGCTCGCCAGACAGAGAGAGACATAGAGACAGAAAGCGAGAAATCACCCCCCAGGGGGGATGGTCACGCCGCAATCCCTTCTCCTCCATTCTCCTCTCGGGATCTTGGGCACGCACGCACACGCGCCCGGCGTGAGTTGTAAGCCACCGGGTCCGAGACGCGAACCGCGGTTGACTACGTGGGAGTCCAGCGACATAGCCATTACACTAACTGCTGGTTCCCGATACTCTTATTTTTTAAAGAATTTTTTCCCCTGCATGCACTTGCCAGAGAAATAGGCAGACGGAAAGTGAGAAATCAACCCCTCCCGTGAGGGGATGGCCATACTGCAAACCCTTCTCCTTCAGTCTCCTCTCAGGATCTTGGGCACCTATGCACACATGCAGGATCTGAGTTTTAAATCGCTGGGTCCAGGACTTGAACTGCAGTTGTCTATGTGGAGGTCTAGCAACATAACTATTACAACATCTGCTGGTCCCCCTCTAGCTTTCTTTGATATGTACTGTAGTAATGATAACTGCTTTAATGAGTTTGTCTTCTAAATTTACTATTTCTGTTGTTTCTGGTTGGTTTTGAGATAGTTCTTTTTTCCTTTTTCTTTTTATAGATGTACTTTTCTGCTTCTTTACATGCTTGGTAATTTTTAGATGCCAGACTTGTGATTTTTGTGAGTGCTACATATTTTTGTATTCCTATAAATATTTTGAGTTTTGTTCTGGGACTCAGTTAAGTTTCTTTTAACAGCTTGATTCTTTCTAGATGACATAAATGTTAAAGGATACAAAAGGAAAGAAATGTGGCCATTAGGTGGTGTGGTGGTTAAGGCAGCTGGATCTCACATGGCTGACTGTGAGGTTCAAGTTTTAGACATGGAGACTTGAGAAATATAATGGGTGGGAGTGTATTCTTGCCCAAAATCTCAAGAGAAAAATGAATAATGGATTGTGCCATCGCCATCCCCTCTGGGGAGCTCATCCCACCCCTGATTCTCTAGTGACAGCACACGGCCTCTAGTTAGCTAGCTAGCCAGCTAAACAAACAAACAAATAATAATAATAAAAAGACAAACAAGTAAAGAAATGTCAGGGAATAAAGAGAGTTGTCCTAGAAGCAAAGGTGACAGTTTAAAGAAATAGAGGAAGTCAAGGGGCCAGTGGGTGGTATGAGGGTTGAAGCACTGGACTCCCACATGGCTGACTGTGGTTCGAGTCCTGGACCTGGCAGCTTGCTTTCTCCCTTCTCTCTCTCTCTCTTAAAAAAAAAAAAAATAGAGAGACTAAGATGGATATATGTTTCTTAAAGTTCAAGTGTAAAAAGAACTAAAAATAAGCTATTACATAAAATTATTTATTTGATACAGAAATAGTTTGTATTCTTGTAAGCAGAAATTGATTATAAAGGATTAAGCAGAAATCAGATTAAAAAAGGTTGAGAAGAGAGGATGGCGTGGGTTAGGGAGGGAGTAAATTCTTTTTCCTTAATCTTTCAGATTCTCTTCCTCTTTATATATTTCTCCATTCCCTTAACAGATAGTCTAGAAGTTTTATGGTGGAACGTACTCTATTATAAACTCACTAACACACACACTTACATTATATATTCAGATACAATCCAGAGCATGAAATAGTTACTTTCAGAAGTTGTCTGGCAAGTACTATTAAATTGGGTATATATTTTTAGTGGTTGGAAGAATAGATATCTTCATATTTCAAAAAATAGAGAAAAATCCTAAATAAATTACTTATTGTTACTAATTTGTTGTTACTATGTGCAGTCTCTTAATTCAGGTCCAAATGAGTAGCTTCAGTTCTTTTCCATCTTAGATCCACAGTTTGATATATCTTGATATGCAGCCTCAGCCTTCTCTAATGACTGTCAGATAAGATGAAAGCATTCCTTTTATAGTTTTCCTTAATCTTCAAAACTAAACAAAATAGATATTTTAGAAGCAATACAAATGAAATTTTAAAAATTTTAGGGGAATTCAGATTTTTTTTTAAATAAAGAAACAATAAAGAGGATTTGAGCATGATATAACCACATAACTAGTGCTTTATTGAAAACTTATCTAATGACTTGTGAAATTAAATCTGGGAACATGAATTCACCAATGGTAGAAATAGTCCTGAAAGTATCGGTAATCGACTTGGCTTCCTGCTCTCTCCTATTATTCACTTGCTATGTGACAAACAAGTTGCTTCAGTTCTTTTATCCAAGTTCCCTTGTTTGTAAACTATGATAAACTTTGACCTCCCAGTCTCATATATGCTAGTGACATAGAGAAAATGATACTCAAAATGTGAAGTTCTATCAATGCAAATCATGAAGTTCTGTCAATAGATGTAGTCACAGTGTTTAAATCATTAAATATCACCAGTTATCACTGAAACTCATTGAGTTCTCATTGTGCTATTCACTTAATTTTATCCAGTTATTTAGTTATTCTCTCCCCTAAAAGTATAGACCAGAGTTGTTATTTTTAAATAATTTATTTAATTTTATATATTATTACTATTATTTTCCTCCTCTAGCTTTACCGGAATAATTTAAACATACATTTCTATTTTCTAGAGCTTCAATTGCTTTTTCCATCTGACTTTTAAAAACTGATTACAGCAAATGAAACACAGTTGTCTAAGTGATATAGTATACAAAAATAACATCTTGATTTCTGTGAAAATGCATTTCTCTGCAATTCCTGAATATCTCCAAATTCTGCTAACTCTGAACATCAATGTTACTCTGCATTTTAGATTTTGTCTTTGAAAAAAATGTGCTCTGAACCTTTACCATCACCATCTAGATGTCCAGCATCAATGCTGGGGTGAAGCTGTTTCTGCTTAGGCTTTTATCCTGATTTCTCGTATAGCCATGAATACACGTTTGTCTTTTTATTTTGTTGACTCCCACTCAACTGTATGTTCTATGTAGGGCCTGATACAGATGTTACTTGGTGTTATTTAACAGCTACTGAGGTCGGATGATCCAAGGCCATCATTAGCCTAAAATTAAGGTTATTTGTGGAAGTTCATAGACACTTCCAGAATTGGTTTTACCTCCTATATGGGAACATATTCAAGAACCCCATAATGGGTTTACTGGTCTGACTCAACTCTTCCCATTCATCAATCCCTATTCACCAGTGGTGCAGAAAGGGGGTTATTTCACAAAGCATTATACATAACACCTCTACCAAATTAAACATAAACTTTTTTTGTAGTTAAATGAAGAAAGTCGTTTTTTTCCACCCCATCCTTCTTTTACACGGCAAGTAAAGCTCACTGGCCTGGGAGTAGCCTCCTTCTGCCAACCTTTGGCCAGTGAAGAGGATTCAGAGAAAATAATAAAAGGAGGGGGCAACAAAAGAAAAGAATTAGGCTGTAGCCTGGATTGTGCATTCTGGTGCCAGGTACCCTGACTCACCACAGCGGTAAGAGTTGACTTCCCTCGTCTTGAGGCAGTTGATGACCACGTGACCAGTCTCGCCATACCCGTAGCACTTCACTTTGGTGCAGTCTGTTTGAATACGTCCAAATTCTTCACAAGAGTAGCACTTGTGCTGACCCTTGTGGTTGCAGTCGTGGGCCAGGTGGCCTGGTTTGCCACAGTTGTAGCAGCACCACTTTCACTCTCTCTTGGGTTCCTTGTAGTCCTTGGCAATGTGGTCACCTCTACCGCAGGTATAGCAGGCTTCAGCATCCTCCTGAAGATCACAGTCCTTGGCAAGATGGCCAGCTTACCACAGCGGTAACACGTCTGGAAGAGATGAGGAAACAAACTGGAAACCTCTGCGAAGGCTCCTCATCCCACCGCCACGACCTCCACTTGTAGGGCACTTCTGGGCCCAGCGGCCAGAGCGTCCACACTTGAAGCACTCATTGCTGTTCATGGCTGCAGTCAGATACTAGTTTGCTCTTCGAGGCCCGCTGAGGCGACGACGGAGACTGGCGCAGGCTGGGCGAGCAGCATGCACAGCAGCGGCTGTTTATTTTCAGGTCCCTGCCTGTGCCACACTCCGGTCTGACTATTTCTTATTATTTTAATTTGCTACAGGGCACATGTTTGAGAGAGAAAGAGAAAGAGCGAGTGAGCGCAAGCAAGCAAGGTCTGGGACGCAAACCATGTAGGAGGGCAGCGACTTAACCGTCACACCACCTGCCAACCCCTAGACCACATTTATTTTAAGTGATCAGTTCTACTTGATGCCACCATGGATAACATAGGGCTGTTCAGGCATGTGATGTTATTAAGTAACCTAAGGGGACAAATTTGATGCCTTGGCCATGTTCTTGAAGATCCAGTGATCAGCCTCTTACATGACAGAACGCTTGTCTCTATACTGTGTACACAGTTGAGAGTGAGTAAAGTTGTATTAATGGCATAGGGATGTGGACTGTCTTTGCTTTGTTGCCTTTGTACACTGTGGAGAAATAAGTAAGGAAGTGGTAAAATTAAAGTGCTTTCTTGGCAAATGTTTTGTTCTTAGTCTGCATTTTGTAACAGGATATTCACATTATGCTAATCTTCTGTTTTATAATGTGTGTTTTCTAAAGCCCATTCATACCTAGTACTTTCAAAAGTGGCAGATGAAGAATATTTCTTCTGCTAAAAATGTAAATGATAGAATGATGTATTATAAGACATTGAGAGTTTAACGTTAGAGAAAAACTGTCGGATCAGAATGTATAAGGATATGTTTGGCCTAGAGAACGACATTCAGATCGTATTTACAGAGCAGGCTTGTGTACGTTACTTATAGTAAGCAAAAAGGTAGATGCTGTTAAAGATAATGTGAATGGACTATTTTGCATTTTGGACTTTGCAGGGAAAAATATCTACAGTCTTTACCAAGAAACTTATATTACTCTGTTGATCTGGCAGCAAAGCATGACTCTTACTTGATTCCTTACTTGATAAGGACAAAAGTGTCAGGGAAGCTTTTCTAGGCCTACCATGCTCCATTGGAAGTCAGGAATAGCAGAATTTCGCAAGTCAAATGAGATAGAGCCATAATGTCAATATTTGTGTACTGATAAATGCAACTTGTGAAACTTGGCTCCAGTTGCCAGCTGCTTTAGAGGCTTTGCAATTTAAAATTACATTAGTAATGGAAACTAATGAACACAAAATTTCCTTTTTAAAAAAGCAGTTCTATTCAACTTGCACAGTTTTTGAGAAAAAATAATTTTAGATAGTTTTGGCAACTGCTGATTAAATATTTGAATTTGGTTTTATGCACATAGAGCACATTTTATTCATTACATTAACCACACAGTAAATAAATGAATACCACAGTCATGTACTTTGCTTAGTTTAACCAAAAATTTAAGTATTAAGTATGCTATAAATATGTAGAAATGCAAAAGTAACTAGGAATGTTATTGGAATACTATGCACAAAAACACAACTTCCTTGCATATTATATTTTTCTTGAAATTTAACACAATACCCTCATTTTATTTCTTATATAATTATATAAAATATTTTGGTGAGCCTAGATAACAATGTAGTTTTTAAAAGTTTATGATTTTATTAACAATTGCACATGTATATGCATGAGGGGGAGAGAGAGAGACTCATTCTCAACAGGGTTCCATCATGTTATACAATGATCCCCTTTCCGTGGCTCTCCATCTTGTCAGGATCTTGTTCATGCATGCACACAGGTGGCATGTTTTTAGGCTGAGCTGGGATCCAAATCTGTAGTCAGCCATGTGGCTTCCATCACAATAGTTCAGTGTGCTACTGACTATACTACCAGGCTGGGCCTGTAACTTTTCTAAAAAAAGTTTTAAAATTTAAAATTTCTTATGAGAAAGAGAGGAGAGCAAGAGTGATGAGAGAGAGAGAGAGAGAGAGAGAGAGAGAGAAGAAAGAGAGGAAGAAACAGGTACCTCCACAGGATTCTCATGGTGCAATTTATCCCGAGCTTTTTCCATCACAGACAACCATCATGTGCACATACCTGACACTTAGAGGGAGATCTTGGGATGTGAACCCAGCATCTTTTCACATGAGTCCAACATCATGGAGTGTTTTATTACCTCTGTTCAATCAGCTGGCCCTTTCAAATGTAATTTTGACTTACTCCTTCATTTGTTTGAACCATTTATCTATTTAATTTAAAATAAAATTTAAAATTGAGAGAATCTTTTAAAATATTTTATTTATTAATTTCATCTGAGAAAGAAAGAGAGAGAGAGAGATTCCCCAAGAGGCTTCTCATGCTGTGATCCACCCCTAGTCTCAACTGGTCCAGATCACAGGCATGTGTGTGTATCCAGAATTCTCAGAGATGTCCTGCCATGCAAACCCAGGACCCATCCCATGTGAGTCCATCTGGGCTCCCCCTGTACCACCACCTGACCCTGAGAGAATTTTTTTTTTTGAGAAGTTTTTGCTATAAGGTATGTGCACTCGCCAGACAGAGACAGAAAGCGAGAAATCACCCCCCAAGGGGGATGGCCACGCTGCAATCCCTTCTCCATTTTCCTCTTGGGATCTTGGGCACAAACGCACATGCGTCCGGCATGAGTTTTAAGCCACCAGGTCCAGGACGCGAACCGCGGTCGACTACATGGGAGTTCAGCGACATAGCCATTACACTAAATGCTGGTCTTGACCCTGAGAGAATTTTTAACTGTCTTTCAGTGACTTCATACTTTTCCTTTTAGACTTTATTCTAAATTTGATTGCAAATTTGAAGGTAAATAGATTAATCACAATTTTAATCATTATATAAAAATAATGTATCACTTGAACTTTAATCAAATGGCATGTATCTTGGGGTTGTTTTTCTTCTTTTACATGTTTTTGTTTTATATCTTCAGTGAGTCTAGATGGAAATAAATGAAAAGTGTGCCTTTGATGGACATCTGGGGATAGATAGGTTCTCTAGTCTGTCATAAAAACTTAAAAAAAAAAGATTTCTGGATAAGCTGCTTGAGTTTCCTGTATATTCTGGTTATCACTTCCTTATTTGGTGGACATAAAAATGTGCTCTCATTCTGAAGGTTGTTGATTCACACTAATTACTGTGCTGTGCAGAAACTTTTTAATCTGATGTAATCCCACTTGTTAATTTTTGGGATTATTACCTGTGTTTTGTGGAGTCTTACTTAAGAAATCTTTGCCTACTGTTTATTGTGGCATTATTCACGATTGCTAAGACATGGAACCAACCCAGATGTCCATGAACAGATGAAGGGATGAAATAAGTGTGGCACATATACTCCCTGTAATACTATTCAGTCATAAAAAATAAGACCCTGGCATTTGATAGAATGTGGACAATTATGGAAGATTTATTACTGAGTGAAGTGAGCTAGGCTATGAAAGAGAGGCATTGTATGTTTCCACTTAATCTATACTGATGGCACTCTATGGTAGAGACGGAAAGATTGGAGGACATAAAAGCATTGAAAATAATTATGGACACTGGAGACAGGGTGGAAGGAAGATAGGAGAGGGGAAGAGTATAGGGAAGGTAAGTAGGGAGAAAAATAGGTAGAATGTTTGTGGGACACAGAATGGTTTATTAACTGTTGATGAGATTTATAGTATTTTTTCCAAAAATTTAAGATTTCAGATGACATTTTCAATGATAATTTTTTTACTTGTCTTTGTTCTAGTTCATTCTATTATAGTAGCAGAAATGACTAAGTCTGTGTAATTTAAGATAATAGAAGTCGATTTAGCTCATGATTTTGGAGGCTGAGAAGTCCAGAGACAAGGTGCTGGCACTTAACAAATGGATGTCTTCTCTCTGTATCACAATATGGCAGAAGCAGGAGTGTGTGCAGAGCAAAGTGTGTCTTTGTCTGTCTCATTCCTTTTCTCTGTAAATCCACCAGGATTCAGTCATGGGGACTCTACCTTGTTAACCTTGTACAATCCTAATCACCTCTTAAAGTCTTCACCTCTTAATCTCTTAGGGAATTAAGTTTCTGCCCTCTTATTACCTTCAGAATGGCTCACCAAATCTTAAAACATGAGTTGGGGGCGGGAGGCACATTTAAACCACAGCACCTTTAATGAATTTATGTTTATTTTTCACATGAACTGAAAAACGGGAGTGAGGGAGTTATTTGACTTCAAGGGAAGATTGGTAGTTTCAAGTACTGAGTGCTCATAAAATTGACAATGTAAAGTTAGGTAATATAAACACAAGTAATTTAAGTCTAAAATTAAACCGATGGTGAAAACATTTTCAAGAGTGCTAAACAAATTTGTCTACAATACTTTATATCTGGGGAGGAACCACACATGATGAACTTTCCTTCAGGCCTTTCATGTAATCAGAAGACTGGTGAGGACCTTGGTGCTTAGAGAAAATATTAAAATAAGTCACTCTTATTATTTTCACTAGTAGTCATTACTGGAAAGTTACACAGTATATGGTACATACCTTTCCTGTGGTGATTGGAAAGAACTATGATGTAGTAGGTTTTTGTTTTCGTCATCTGTAATACTTTCAGGAAAAGATGAAGGTAGAAAGACATTGCTTTTGCTTTTCTTTTTAGGATGACAGTTGCAAAATTTGGCCTAGTATGAGGTTAGTTACCAGAATATAGTATGTTTTAAAAAGTTTCCGTGTAATATAAATGGAAATGACTTAGTACAAAGCAATCTATTCTGGAGTTGAGTTTTTTAAAGTAAGGAGAAATTTCCTTGCAAAGAGTTTAGAGAATCTCGACTAAAAATAAAAATCACAGGCCAGTTGGTGGCATGGTGGTTGAGGCGGCTGAATCCCACATGGCTGACTGTGTGGTTTGAGTTCTAGACCTGGTAGTTAGAAAAACATGCTGGGCATGTGGACATGCATACCCCAGACCCCAAAAGTAGAAATGGGGAAGAAGGGACTTTACATGACCATCCTCCATTGAGGATATTTTCTCAGTTTCCTTTTCTATCTCTCTGGTGATTGCATGTGCTCACTAGCAAAATTTAAAAAAAAAAATCACAGCAAGAATGCTATTTGCAATTTCTATTATATATTAATAAAGCATTGTGTGTGTGTGTGTGTGTGTGTGTGTGTGTATTTTTCAAAGCCATTTGGAAACATTTGTCTAAAGCTGAGGTGGATTTACTATGAAAATTAAGAAGCTTAAGCCTTAGGGTCCCTCAATTGAGTACCCCTCCTTTTTTCCCAGCTTAGAATCATTTATTTCTTTTATCATTGCCAAACATCCCTCAAATCTTATATACCAGAAATTGACATCGTTTTTTTCATTTCTCCTTCCTTACAACCTTCATTTACTAAAAGGGCTTTAAGTTTACAACTGCCAATGAAAATATAGAGTGGATATAGCATATCCTTTACTTGTTTCAAAACTCTCTATTTTGGCAGTATCCAATTCGTGTTTCAGTGCTCCTTTGTTTGAAAATGGTCTTCACAAAAAACCATATTTTAGCTTTGTGGAGGAGCCCAGAGAACAGGGAGAGAAAGAGTGGTAATAACCTTTCAGAACTTGGAAAGATAGTAGTTGTCCGTATCAGCAATATTCTTAGTGGCATATGCCACACAATAGGCAAAAATATATATTTATATATATAAATACACACACATGTATCCACACATACACATTGGTTATACAATATTTATGCAAAAGGTGTTAGAGAATCCAAAACAACAAAGCTGCTACAGCCAGTGCTACAGAGAAAGTTATGTTCAAAAAGAAATAGTTCATGACTAGGTAGGCCTCAAGTACAGAAAAGGAAGGTTTTTGTTTGTTTGTTTTTTTCCCAGCTCTAGGTATATATCTAGATATGGTGTCAAAGACTCAAAATGGAATTCTGTCCTCTTCTCTTTTACACAAAGAGCATAGAACTCCATGGGATGAGCAATTGGCGTAATGGCTATGTTGTTGGAATCCCACGTAGTTGACCATGGTTTGAGTCCCGGCCCTGGTGACTTAAACTCACGTCGGGCACGTGTGTACGTGTGCCCAAGATCCTGAGAGGAGAATGGAGGAGAAAGGATTGTGGTGTGGCCATGTCCCCTGGGGAGGGTGATTTCTCACTTTCTGTCTGTCTCTCTCTGTCTTTCTGGCGAGCGCACATGCCCTATAGCAAAAGCCACTCAAAAAAAAAAAAAAAAAAAAAAAGAACTACATATATAAATGAGGATAGAAGAACAATATTCTCTGACAATTCAAATAGGCAACAGTTGGTTAAAGAAATGAATGGGAACTTAGTTGGAATACAGACTTAAAAAATGAGGTAAAGTCCAGGGAAGAGGGTTGTACACCTTGATTTGCAATCTTAATAGCATTCCCAGGAGCACTGGGTAGGATACTATGAAAACATTAGGGGCTGTGTGTATTTCTCAATTCTTTTTTTTTTTTTAATTTCAAGAAAAGCAGTTTTAACTTTAATAAATCGGAGAAATGCTAAGGAACTTTGCTTAAAACTTAAAGCCAGGAAACAGAGTAAGTTTCTGTTCAAATAATAGGTACATGAACCTATCAACAGCTCAAGACAGGACAAAAATTCTTAAAACCGGAAAACAAAGCCTAGAAGAAAATCAGCAATGTTTTAGTCGAAAGTCATAAAATGCTATTTCACCAGTTCAGTCTCATGTACTTAATTTATCTTCTGTTGTGATTCGATCTTCTCGATTAAATTCTGGAATATAATATTCAACTCCAGACTTGTCCCTATGATTAAGTTGGCAATTTCTTAGTTTTTGAACTCTTATTTCAGTGTGTCTGTTTTTAATTTTCCTGGTAGAGCACTACCTTCAGAACTTCTTGGAGATCTGGTCTGATGTTGGTAAATTCTTTCAGGTTTTGTTTATCTGAGAATGTTCTTGTCTTTTCTTCCCATATGAAGGATAATCTTGCGGGTACAGTATATTTGGTTGAAACTGCTTATCCCTTAACACTTTGAATATATTTTCCCATTCTTTCCTCACTCTCATGGTTTCTGATGAGAGGTCTGCTGTTAGCCAGATGGGCTATCCTTTGTAGGTAACTTGCTGTTTCTCTCTTGCCAATCTTAGTATCTTGTCTTTGTCTGTGGTTTTGGCCAATCTGGCTGTAATGTGTCTCATAGAAGATATTCTTGGGTTGATTCTATTTGGGGCCCTTTGTATTTCTTGGGACTGGATCTTTGATTGCCTCTCTATGTTTGGAAATGGAATAGATTAACAATGCCCTTATGAGTCTCTTTGCCTTCTGGGATGCCAGTTATCCAGATGTTTGGATGTTTGATGGTATCTAGTATTTCTTGTATATTATTCTCATATTTTTGGGCAATTTTCTCAGTCTTTGTGGTGGATTTTTCTAGGCCAGCAATTTTCTCTTCTACGTCTGAGATTCTATTTTCTGTATGATCTAGTCTGCTTTTAATACTTTCAAGGGAGATTTTGACTTGCTGTATGATAGCCTGCATCTCTAACATGTCCATTTGATTCTTTTTAAAAGTGTGTAATTCCTCTTTCAGATCTTGCAAGAATTTCCTCACCTCCTGGAACTCGTCAGCTTCTTTCTCCTGCCTCTTCTGCAGTTCATTATCTCTCTTCTCTTTCATCTCCGTTAGCTTCGTCATTATGAATATTCTAAATTTTTTATCAGACATTTCCATGATTTCCATTGAACTGTCTGTGGATGAGAGGAGTTATTCTTTTCCCTTGGAGGAGAGGTATTTTCTTGCTTTCCCATATTTCTTGTGTCTCTGTGATGATTTCTAGTCATCTGATGGATGATGTGTTTCTTTGAAATTCTTTTTTTTTATTGAAAGGTTTTTGTTATAGGGCACATGTACTTTACAGAAAGAAGACAGAGAGAGACAGAGAGATAGAAAATGAGAAATCACCCTCCAGGGAGGATGACCACGCCACAATCTCTTCTCTATTCTTCTCTTGGGATCTTGGGCATGCACGCACATGTGCCCAACGTGAGTTTAAGCCACAGAGTCTGGGCCTCGAATCACGTTTGACTACATGGGAGTCCAGTGACATAGCCATTACGACAACTGTGGGTTCCAAATTCTTGAAGTTCAATCTGAGTGTTCAGGAGCGTGCAGAAGGAGGTGATCTGGACTCTCTTTGATGTTTCATTTTTATCCCTTTGTGCAGCAGATTCACTGGATATTGAGGAATATGTTAACACTAATAGTATTTGGATGTTTGATTATGGTTCCCTTAGATCCATCTAGAAACACAGTGAATGGAGATTGAGGAGTAGAGTGATGAGATAAAATAAAAAGTAGAGGAAACAGAGAGAGAAAAAAAAGAAAGAAAGAAACAGAGAGAAAGAAGGAAAAAAAATAAAAACAGCCCCAAAATTTATTTTTTTATTTAAAAAAAATAAAAAAACTGTGTGCTATGCAAAATCACTAGTTCTTAGGAGCCATGGAGGAATCTTCTTCTGAAGGCCTGCCCCTTGTCTCTCCTGGATATGGGAAGGGGAAAGGGGATTATTAGCAAGATAAAGGTGGGGCTGAAAGCCAAGAGAATACTTCACCTTAAAAAAATTTAAAAAGGAAAAATTACAAAAAATGAGAAGACGGGCGCAGCCGGGGCTCTGCCTCGCGGGCCCGCGCAGGCCCGGCCTCACGTGCCACGGCCTGGACTGCCCGGCCACCGCTGCCTCTCCGGCGCTGGGTGTGTCCCGCACTTGGCGCTGACGTGGGACGGTGGCGTGGACCGGCCGAGCTCGCCGTCCTTCCTTTCTTGGGCCGGGCGGGCGAGCGGGAGGTGGCGCTGGATCTCGCGCACATTCGCGCGCTCGGGGCTGGCGTGTGGCCGCTGGACCTGTGCGTGGCCACTGGGCCTGCGCGTGGCCACCGGGCCAGTGAATGGTCGCCGGGCCAGTGAGTGGCCGCTGGTCCTGCACGTGGCCCCTGGGCCTGTGCGTGGCCGCCGGGCCTGTGCCTGCACGTGGCCGCCGGGCCTGCGCGTGGTTGCCGGACCAGCATGTGGCCGCCGGGCCTGCGCGTGGCCCCCGGGCCTGTGCGTGGCCGCCGGGCCTGCGCGTGGCCTCCGGGCTGGAACGTGGCTGCCGGGCCTGTGCATGGCCTCCAGACCTTTGCCTGCGCGTAGCCACTGGGCCTGCGCGTGGCCGTCGGGCCTGGGCCTGCATGTGGTCGCCGGGCCTGCGCCTGCGTGTGGCCGCCGGTCCTGCGCCTGCACGTGGACGCCGGGCCTGCGCCTGCGCGTGGATGCCGGGCATGCGTGTGTCCTCTGGGCCTGCGTGTGGCCGCTGGGCCTGTGCCTGCATGTGGCCCCTGGCCGCAGGTGGCAAACTGAAGCTGAAAACTAGGACTAAGAACTTGCAACTACAAGCAACAGAAAGAAACTTTAGCTGTCTTAAACCAATTGAGAAATATATTGTATAGGAGGATTTTCTCTGCCTATGGACAGTGAGAAGATGATGGTCACCAGCCCTGCATTACCTCAGGGAAAAAACAAGAACTACTCTACCATTCTTAAGGAAGCCAGATACCCGAGGATGACTCACGCTGCAGATCCCCACAACACCATTCCCGGTAATCACAAGATGGATGCTGTGCCGCATCAACTGATAATCATCTCTGCTTTCCAGAACCGCTTTCCTGAAACTGTCTTCCATGGAGATTCACCTACAATTGCGGAACTGCACGAGACCCACCCTTAATCCAACCCTGAATAGAATCTATGCTCCCTGTTGTTAAAAACTTTATGAGCTGATAATTGAAAAAAAAAAAAAAACAAACTGAAAGAACTGGAGGGTATAATAGCAGGGAAGGCAACTGCGGATGCTAGAGACAGTATGGGAGAGGTAATGGGAATGAGTAATTGAGGGCGGAAGGGAAGGATTCAGGGAACAAACAACACACTTAATAGACACAAAAATGAAAAGCTGTCTGTTGATAATGTATATGGTAATATCATTGTTTTGACTAATGTGCACTGTATTCATGCTGGGAAAAACCATGTTGTACATGGTAAAGAGGTGCAATGATTAAATATAAAAAAAAAAAAAAAAAAAAACTTAAAAAAATAAAAAAAATTAAAAAAGAAAAAAATGAGAAGACAGAGATAGAGGCAGAGAGAGACAGAGACAGAGACACAGACTAAGAGAAGGCTAGAGGGGCTCCCTACCACTCAAGTTTGTGGGCTGGAGTCTGAATTATCAGTAGAAAGTCTTCATTTCTCTTTTTTCCCTGAAATCACTAATTCTCAGGAGCCAGGGAGAAGTCTTCTTCTAAGGACCTGCCCCTTGCCTCTCTGCTCAAGTTTGTGGGCTGGAGGCTGAATTATCAGTAAAAAGCTTTCATTTCTCTTTTTTCCCTGAAATCCGTATTTCACAATTTTTAAAGCAGAGGAGCAAAAGCAGGTTTCAAGGGAGCACTGATTATAGCAACAGTATCCCTCAGGCCTCAGGAACTGTGGGGGTAGTATACATTATTTCTTGTTCTTTTTCTTTCTAGTCATCTAAATATTTGGGACACATTACTCCTAAGGCTGCATTTGCACTGCTATTTGATACAAACAACATGTCCCAATAACCAGTGTAGAAAGGTTCCAGCTTTATCATCTTAAGTCCATTTTCTTACTTCTAGTACTAAAATCTTTTTGAGAAGAAAAAGAGGCTCCATAAAGTTTGTTTCCCAAGGAAACAGGGTAACCTTAACACACCAATGACAACAGTTCTAGCTTATAGGTTTGTCGTATCATAAATACAAAATGATAAATTAGTCTTAAAAAGTAGTTTTGAATTGTTTTATAATCTAGATGATGGAGCAGCTACTAAATCAATGAAGCTTTTAAAAACATTTCTGTACTTGTGAAAGAAAAAGACAGATGGTTTTCTTAGTCTTGTACAGGACAAGAGGGTCTATAGTTGGCCTTAAGAGGGAGCACTTTAGGCAAGATATGAGAAAAGAAGAGGACCAGTGAAGAATAGCAGGAAAATCTGCCAATAGGAAAGGGAAGAAGTGAAAGTTGGAAGACAATGGAAGGAGACTAGAAAGTCTGTGTTACACAAACAGCCGAGAGAATCTTCGCTCAGTCCCGCAACTCATTCTTACCAGCACAGGTACCTGTGACAACAGCATCCCATCCACTCTCCAAGGAGCATTTTCACACTCACTGACTGCTTCCTTCTGGGTTCATGGTTAGTTTTTGAGGTCTTAGCTTTATGGAAATGTTTTGGCACTGGCTCCTTTCAGGAGGTCGCCACTGCTAGTTCCTCATTATTTCTCTGCTCCTCTCCTACTCTAAGACTCAGCTCTGTCCCAGGGAGCTCAATGCTGGACAGCCGCTGCCTTCTTAGAGGCCATCTTCTCCTGTGCTGCTGCTTGTCTTCATCAGCTTTTGGTTGTGTTGGGGTTAACAATGAAACAACGCTCAGCATGGACAGAGTTCATGTGATAACTTGACAATGCCACTTTATGACACAAATTATTTCTGACATGGAAGATGCTGGTATTTTCCAGCCACAAAGTTTCCTAATGTACCAGAGCATAGATGAACTTTAGGGCCAGATACACTGCTGTTTGCAGCCTCACAGCTCTGGTTAAAACAGAATGTGAAGAGAATTCTTGATTCCTGACTTTCATTTGTGTAGGGCTTCCTGGATAAAGGTAGGTAGCATGGTGGTCATCAGGTACTGAATCCCACAGCACCTCCCTCCTAGGCCATGCCTTGGCCTGTTCAGCAGAGGCCAGCTCCTGCAGATTGTATTCAACTGTCTTTGCAAAATGACTGAACTTGACACTCACTGTGGTTCCAGTCTCATCTCCTTTAAGCTTTCTGGTTGTCCTGACTCTGGAAAGAAGAGATGGGCCTATGCACTGACCTACAAAGTCAACCTTTAATCTGTATGGTTTTCTACAGTGGGAATATTTCAGGGCCATCTGCTCTGTAGCTTCTTTTCCACATTTTCTGACATGGTACAGAAATCCTGTGATGCTGGTAGAGTTCCTGGAGCAACTCTCACACATGCACCTGAGCTTTTCCTCTCATTAGAACTATTTGGAGACATTCCCTCTTGACTCATCTATTTCATTTCTGGCCTTCAAAATGGGCAAACTATTATGATTTGCTATGATGTGAAGTGTTATCCCTGCCAATGAAGAAGTTGTCACCCCAATGATGACAATTTAACATTTCTGTTTTCAGTTTTCCACCTATTTCTTTAAATCTCCTATTTTCTTTCTCCCCACTGTCTGGCAGGTGGCATAGGGATTCTGCCTTTATCCACGATCTCTAAGCACTATTATTCCTCCAAACTGCCTGCTGCATAAACAGGTGGTTTCTTCTAAATACCTTGGCTGTTGCTTTTTCCCAGAAAACTTACGCTGCTTCTGAGGAACTCTTATAGTCTTCATCTAAATGTCTGGATTTTCTTTTTCCCTTGGATGATTCTTCACCTGACCCTTCAACATAAGGAATAGCAGCTGACTTCATCCTTCTCTTCTTCTTCCAGTAGATAGATTTCTGGAAGGATGCTAGAAAATCATTCACTGGCTTACATGAGCCACTTAAGAAGTCATCATGAGAATAATGTATTGGAGGTGATTGACTTTTATGAAGTACTGAGTCCTACTAAGTGGGTATTGTGCTGAGTCTAAAAATAATCACTCCCTCTCCATGCCTGAAAAACTCACCCAGGGCTCTGGTTGGACCAACGCCCCTTCTGCTCTCCTCTGAGCTGTCTAGTGCAGTACTATAGTAGATGAGCCATTTAAAGTCAATCTCTTGTTTATTTACATCATTATGAAACACATACCTTTTTAAGACAAACGGAAAGAATCATTTTATCTTGCAGCTTCAGAGTTGTGTACAATTTCTCTCATACTGTTTTTTTCCCCCCCAAAGGTAAAATTATTGTTCTGCTAATTAGGGATGATATTTTCTGTGTTTTTGCTCGAAGCTAAATTTCTTCACTTTTTAATGCTGCTTATTTTACCTTTCCAGTTGTTTGAATTTTTAGGAAACTTATAGGAATGAAAAACCACTGTAGAAGCATAAAGGATTTTTACATAATGTAGAGAAACTAGATTCATTTTAAAAAGACAAGAGTTCTTTATCAAGTTCCAAGTATAAGAACACTTTCTCTACTCTGAAACTTATATTAAGAACATTTATAGACAGTTAATTTATGACCTTCAAATATCCCTTCTCTTATATTGTTAATTGAAGAATTCTAACCATATTTCATCTGTATCTCAGCTCATTTTTGTAAATAAAGTGTTTATTGCTATTCTAATGACAACTTATCTGGTGGTGTACAGTTTTAAGGATGGCTTGCCAGGAGAGGGACATCTCTGCAGTATCCTTAAGGTCATGGCATCCCAGGTTTTCTCATTAGGCTCTTTGGATGTATTTCAGTGTAGCCATTAGTAGTTAGGACCTAGAAGCAGATTGCCCAATTTAAATCCTGGCTGTGCTGCCTATTAGCTGGTGAGTTTAAGCAGATCCTTGAGCCTACATGTGCTTCTCTTCCTCATCTGTAAAGTGCCAGTAATAATAATAATATTGCTAGGGTTAGTAAATATATAAGCAAGTGCTTTTTAAAATGTATGACACATAGTAAACATATAATAGATGTGCCTTATTATAATTACATGAGAATAATAAGTAATTTGGGAATCTGTTTATCAAAGAGAACAATGGTACTAAAAGTCTGTCTTAGTCTGCTTGGGCTTTTGTAATAAAATACCATAGATAGGGTAATTTAATAGTAACAGAGATATATTAATCACAGCTCTGGAGACAGCCCAGTCCAAGGTTAAGGCACTGACAGAGTCAGTGTCTGATGGGTGCTTGCTCTCTGCTTAGTAGATGGCACCTTCTTATGTTCTCTCATGGCAGAAAGGGTTAGAAAGGCTCCTTCAGGCCTCTTTTGTAAGGGCACTAATAAAACAGATCATCTCCTCATGACTTATTCATCTCCCCCAGGCCTCACCTCTAAATACCACCTCGTTGGGCATTGGTTTCAACATACCATATGGAGTGAGTGGGTGCTGACATTCAGACCACAGCAGCCCTTTTCTCCTCCAGAAAGCTTTGGGTGCTTTTGGAACATTGAGACCAGAGTAGCCATATGCTAAATAAGAGATCAGCATACTGGGCCTGGTAGGTGGCATAGGGTTAAGGTGCTGGACTCCCACATGGCTGACTACAGTTTGAGTCCTGGACCTTGAGACTTACTTTCTCACTTTCCCGTTCTTTCTCTCTGATCAAATTAAAAAATAATAATAACAAATAAAATAAAATCAAATAAATAATTATTTTAAAAGATTTGCATACTTTCGGGGACTATTGAAAAGCAAGATTATATTAAGAAAATGATTTATAGAAGATGATTAACATAACATCATTATGTCTTCCAAGCTTGTATGAAAGAAAATCATGGCTAGGATATGGAAATATGGATTGAGAGCTGAGTTGTAACACTAATTATCAACTATTTTTATACATCTCTGCTCTAAAATATTGTAGAAGCTTCTGTAATAAAATCTTTCTCTCTTATTCTGTGTCAATTCTATGTGATTTTCTCCTTAGTTATATCAGATGTTTTCTTAAAAGAGAGGATTGTTTTTAAATCCTATTATATGAAGATGAATTATTTTGCAGTAGACACAGATGTAGTGACTCAGCAGGGGTGGGGTGGGGGGAGACTTGGAGCCTACCAGGTGGTCTGGAGCAGAGGATGAAGAGGTAGAGCCAGAAAGAGATTTTTCTCAAGTGAAGGGCTAAGGAAATAGAAGGGCTTCTGAATTGCTTCTTGATCGAAAGTTCAGAGTGGTAAGCAACCTCTGTGAGTGTCAAGAGAAAGGAGAGGAGGCATTCTGTGGTGGTATCGCCATATGAGATAACTGCCTCATAGAAGAGATGAAAGCTAGCCAGGATTGTTTCATAAACCTGGCAGTTTGGACTCCATGAAACCTAAAACCTCATGTTCAGATCGAATAATCTTTGCATTTGAAACTATTGATTACAACTTTACAACATGGTTGATTCTCGAGATGGAGAAAAAACTGCTTTCCAGATTCTATTCTGAAGGGGAGTTTAATCCTTTGCCTGTATAAAAACAACACAGGCAAGTCAGAAACTTCTGTTGGCAATTTCCCTTAATAGTTGGTGAAAACTTCTCACCTTGCTATTTTATGAAATATTTGTAGTTCTGTAAATATACCATGGCACTTTGCAGTGAGAAAAAGACATGTTTAATTATGAAAGTCAGTGTGAGATGGCTGGCAGGTATATGCTGGTGAAGAAAAATGTCATAATATGCGAAGAAATCTCCTGAATAGCATGCATTGACTCTGATTATAAAATGCTCCCCCACTGTGCATTTTTTGCACATATCTTCTACAGTGTAGAACCCACACTAAGAATATATAATGCCCTACCAGGATCTTGTCCCTTTGTGTCAGGCTTTGGTTTGTACTTTGTATGATTTCTTATTTTGGGAAGTAACCTGAAACAACCAGACCATTGGTGCTGCCACCACCAAAGAGAGAAAAACAAAAGAAATAGAGTTACACAGTATAAGAAGGGAATTTTAAGAGACTATTTACTCCAGTAGTTTTTAAGATGCTCTTTCCTCTTCCTTCTTTGCCATTCTTATTCCCTCCTTTTTTCCATTTCCCCTCCTTTCCTCTCTCACTCACCTCCTTTTCTCCCTTCCTCCTTCCTCCCTTCTTTTTCTTCTTCTTCTTTTCAGATTTTGGCCATAGGGCACATGCACTCACCAGAGAGAGAAAAAGAGAGAGAGGGAAAGTGAGAAATCACACGGGGTTGGTCATGCCACAATCCCTTTTCCTTGAGTCCTCTTTCAGAATTTTTGGGCACACATGTACTTGCACTTGGTGTGTTTTTCAAGCCACCAGATCTGGGACATGAACCACACAGTTAGCCATGTGCGAACCAGTGCCTTAACCACCTCATGACCTACTAGCCCCTCTTCCTTCTTTTTTAAAAACCCAGAACCATTTCTTCTGTGTGAAGTTTACACAGAAACTTATAAGTTGACAAGATAAAGACTGCTTTGGTAAAAGCATGGTTTAGGCAATGTTCAGAACTCTTCCTGGTTGTAGTTCTTGGGAGAATAATTAAAAAGTACTAGACAAATTATGTTAAAAACAGAGACCCAGATATTGACTTGCTGTAGTTTCCAATTCTGACTCCTTGCACAAATGTGAACATGGTGGTAATGAGGAAATTATTGGCATGGATTTTCAGTCTAGCCATTGAAGTTTTAAGTTCTCTTCTGTTTCCCACTTGTTTTTAAACTCTCTATTAAGTTTGTATATGATAGTAAAATTATGTGGGTCAACTTTATAATTAAAAATAAGATTTTATGTATGGTACACAGTTCTATTGCTGTAATAAATGGTGAGGGGAGGAGCCTCGTAGATTTAAATCAACATATTTTAAGAAAGACCGTATACTTTCTATTCTCTAAGACAAAGAGTTATTCCACAAATGCAGAGCAAATATGGTTTTAAATTTATTTTTGATTTTTTTTGAGCAAATATGTTTTTAGTTTATAAATTAATGTCTCTCCAAATTAAAGAGTTCATTAAACTCTTGGAGAAGACTTAAATTTATTTAAACATGTTTTTATCACTTCTACACTGAAGCTATTTTCTTTTTTTTTGTACCCTAAAGATGAACATCTACCTGAAATTAGAAGGACATTACATGTATATATAGCGACAATTACATCTTGAAATATCTGCATGCTCTAAAATGTCCTTCCTCTAGAGGGCAGTGCTTTACTTTTATATCACTAATACAGATAAATTTAAGAACAGCCTTTTAAGAGACTAGAAGTGGTTCATTCCATTCATTTTCTTTAAAAAAATATATTGTATAGTTGAGACATTTAACAAGACATAATTTTAACCAGAAAATATGCAAGATAATTAGAACTTCCATAAACTAATATTTAATTTGGATTTTAAAGGAAGATTTCTTTGGCTTTCCTTCTTTATTTTCTAAGAAAACAGAAAGAACTCGACCTATGCTCTAAATTTAGTTATAATTGAGTTCTCTTTTCTGAAAGATAAACTTTCTTTCTCCCTTTAAATAATTTGATTTAAGGTTCCAGATTTGTCACTTGCTAAAAACAAAACAAAACAAACCCAAAAAGCCAACCAAAACAAGAACCAAAAACCCCAACCTGTCCTCTTTGGTTCTACTTTTCTCTCTCTCTCTCTTTTTAAAATGTTGACTGTTTCACCATTGCCATGGACTTTTTTTTTCTTTTTTTTTTTTTAATTTGTTTTTTCCACAGAGCAAATTGATTTGTTAAGAAAATAAAAGCTTTCTTTGTGTCTTGCAGCCCATGCTTTTTAAAAGCAAAAACAAGATATACTAACTAATGTGGTAGCAGGATTAGAAGACAGTCCCAAGATTTCTGGCTCTTGGCATACAAGCACACCTTCATCCAGTTATCCTGTTAAACACAAATCTAGGTACTGCTATGATGGGATTTTGCAGATGAATTAGAATCCTAAACAGTTAACTTTAAATTGGGGAGTTTATCTGTGTGAGCCTGACCTAATCCCTTGAGCTCTTTTAATGGGTATCTAGATATCAGAGTCAGAAGTCAGACAGATTTGAAATGTAAGAGGGATTCAGTTTGCAAAAAGTTTGTCCGTATTAGTTCTGAGATGGAAGAGAACTAGTGGAGCCGGGACTGAGAATGACTGGGAGTGGTCCCAAGTTAACAACAGTCAGGAAAATGAGGACATTCGTCCTGCAGCCACAAGAAACTGAATCTCACCAAAACCAAATGAGTTTGGAAGTGGACCCCAACCTTCAGATGAGGATGAAACACAAACAACACCCTCATTTTGGCTTTGTGACATCCTGAACAAAGTACCCAGTTAAGTCATGCCTAGACATTTGACCTACATAACTTTAATTTAATAAATAGGTATTCTTTAAAGCCTCTAAGTTTGTTGGTATGCAGCAATAAAAAAGCAATGCAATCAGGGTGGGTAAATCCCTTTAATACTATGTTTAAAGATTTGACTTGGAAAGTAAAAGCTGTCATATGATCTGATACTGAAGCAATCATGTTCAACATTTGGAGATTTGCCATATCTTGTTACAAAGTGGTGGTTTCTTGACCAATATCCATGAGGTTTTTTTTCCTTACAATAGTCCTTACTGGGCTGACCTCACTCCTAGCTCCAGAGGTAAGACTCAGATCAAGCCACCATAAGATAGAACATGTGACCTAAATTGGCCCAAACAGAATAAATATCTTGAGAATTTTGATGGGAATGTTGAGCTTGGCGATATGAATATTGAGATTTATGGGTCCTGAAGATTAAAAGAGCCTAGAATTTCTTAGAGGTCGTGTGGTGTCTAAAATTAAGCAATTCAGAGGAAGCAAAGTTAAGACAAGTTTACCTCGGTGCTGGATTAAGCTGTGTATGATTATAAATGCACTCCTTGACTGTTAAGTATATAATCCAATAAATCTCTTCTTTCGTTAAAAAAAAACTAGAGTGAAGAGAGAACTCTCAGATTGGGAGAATATGTTTGCATACTATGCCTCAGATAAGGGATAACTGGAATACACAGGAAACTCAAGCAGCTCAACTGGAAAAAAAAATCAATCCAATTAAGATATGGGAAAATGAGCTGAATAGACAACTTTCCAAGGAAGACATATGAACAGCCAAAAAGCATATGAAAAAATGCTTAACATACCTTATCATTAAGGAGATGCTAGTCAAAATCACATTGAGATGCCACTGAACCCCAGTCAGAATGGCTAAGATTAAAAAAATAAAGAATGATAAATGCTGATGAGGCTGTGGTGCAGGGGAACTCTCTTACACTGTTGGTGGGAATGTTAATTATACAACCACTGTGGAGAACAATATGGAGATTCCTCAAAAACCTACAAATACAATTACCATATGATCCAGCGATTCCACTCCTGGGTATCTACTCAAAAAACAGGAATATACTTAGTTAGAAAAGTACTTGCACATCCTTGTTTATTACAACATTATTCACAAATGCTAAAACATGGAATCAACCCATATGTCCTAGAACAGATGAATGAATTGAAAAAATGTGGCAGATGTACACCACTGAATACTACTCAACCCTAAAAAACAATAATACTATGATATTTCATAAAAAGTAGGTAAATATGAAAGATTTAATGCTGAGTGAAGCAAGCCAGACCATGAAAGAGAATCATTGTATGTCCTCACTTGATATATACTGAATGTCTGTACTCTGTGCCAGAAACAGAAAGATTTGAAGGTATAAATGTCTGGAGAGGAACTATATATAGTACAGACAGTGTGGCAGGAGGGCGAACAATAGGAGGGTGGTGGTGGGAGGGAGGGAAACAAAAGAAAAAAAAGAAGCAAAACATCTAACAAACACAAAAATGGAAAATTATCTGTTGATTATGAATATAATAATATCTTTGGACTAATATACAGTGTATTTGTGTTAGGGAAATCCATTTTACATGCTGTAAAGACATACATTGATTGAATTTAAATATGAAAAAATAAAAAATTTGAAAAAGAAACACAACAATATGTATATGAATAATACCAAATTTGTAAAAAATTTTTTAAGCTTTGCCTTCTCTATGTTAAATTCTAAATTAATGGTCTGTGTTTCTTATAACCTATCTCATTTCTCTAAAGCAAGAATTCATTAGTATTTTTTACTAATTTAATTTATGTTTCAACCAATGAAAATGCAAATTAATGTTAAAAAAATAAGTCTACTTATGTTGACTTTCTTGTATCTTGCCAATGTCCAAACTGATGCATTAGTCGTTACTTTCTGATTTTCATGATACCTTTCTCCATCTTTTAACAATAGAGTATGTTTCAGATTAGTAAATACTCATCATCTGGATTTATTTCTTTTTGTCTTTGTCCAGTCTTTTAAACCTAGAGATAGAAATTGGTGAAAAAATTATAATAAAATTTTTTATTATTTACTGCTCTTAGACTACAGTCTGATTGGATAATCTAGGAAGATGAATATTGTGACTTCCATAACATTCCTATCATGACGTATATTTAAAGAATATTAATTTATTATTGATTTTGTTTAAAATTGTTTTTTAGAAATTCTGTTAACAAAGTAGAACCCATTTTGTTTAAAGTTTTTGTTTCTAGCTAGTGAAAACATAAGCTATACAATTCTCATTAATTGCTATTATAATTGCTTATAATTCTGTTGACAGAAACATGTTGGAGTTAGTTGTGCATGAAAAAATAATTAATATTTGTCCTGTGTAAAGATGAAAACAATTGGTTCGTGTCATTAAAATTAGTATTCAGTGTCTGCTTATAATAACAATCTTACTAGCAGAAACAAATAGATATAAAATGTAATATTACAAGCACAAATAATCATTTAAAAGTTTTTTATATTTATTTATTTATTTATTTATTTATTTATATTTTAATGAATTTATATTCATTCACTGTACATCAATACAGTATACAAGATGAGATTTTCCATCCAGCATACACTGTATGCTCAATCAAGGATATTATCATACATGTTATTGTCAACAAATTATTTTCCATTTCTTGTTTCTTATATATTTTTCCTTTTTAATTTTCCCCCTTGAGTCCCTACTTCTCACCTGCTGCCATTTCCCACTCTCCTCCCATACTGTCTCTGGTATCTATAGTTGTTTTCCATGCCTCCCTCCCCCCATTTTATTGATTTAATAAAGATCTTGGGAACCAGCAGTTAGCGTAATGGCTATGTCGCTGGACTCCCACGTAGTCGACCACGGTTCGCGTCCCGGACCCGGTGGCTTAAAACTCACGCCGGGCGCGTGTGCGTGCGTGCCCAAGATCCCAAGAGGAGAATGGAGGAGAAGGGATTGCAGTGTGACCATCCCCCCTGGGGGGTGATTTCTCGCTTTCTGTCTCTCTGTCTCTCTCTGTCTGTCTGGCGAGCGCACGCGCCCTATAGTGAAAACCTCTCAAAAAAAAAAAATAAAATAAAGATCTTAATTAATCTAAATATTTTTAATAGCAAGTTCAGCTGATATATACATATTTGTGAACAGATGTCTGACTTTAGGTATAAAACACAGTGAGTAGAATGAACATACTATAAAGTACCACCTAGCTGAGGCTATATAGCTTACTGTGGCCACTAAATCAATATTTTTAAAATATACTTTTTCATTTTAAGAAATGCAGTTTTGGGAACCAGCAGTTAGCGTAATGGCTATGTCGCTGGACTCCCACGTGGTCAACCGCGGTTCGCGTCTCGGACCCGGTGGCTTACAACTCACGCTGGGCGCGTGTGCGTGCGTGCCCAAGATCCTGAGAGGAGAATGGAGGAGAAGGGATTGCGGCGTGACCATCCCCCCTGGGGGGTGATTTCTCGCTTTCTGTCTCTATGTCTCTCTCTGTCTGTCTGGCGAGCGCATGCGCCCTATAGCGAAAAAACCTCTCCCCCCCCCAAAAAAAAAAGAAAAGAAAAGAAATGCAGTTTTAGCTTTAATAAATCAAAATAAAAAAATGTTAAGAGAAATTTGCTTAAGACTCAAAGCCAGGAAACAGGTTAGAATTCTGTTCAAATAGTAGGAAGATGAACCTATCAATAGCTCAAAAGAAGTAAAAAAATCCTTAAATCTGGAAAACAAAGGATAGAAGAAAATCAGCAATGTTTTAGTCAAAAGTAAAAAAAATTCTATTTCACCAGTTCAGTCTAATGTAATTAATCTCTCTTCTATTGAATTTGCAGTGTTACTGTGGAGTGATCTTTTCATTTAAACTCTGGAAGTTAACATTCAACTCTGGACTTGTCCCTACCATTAGACTGGCCATTTTCTTGGTTGTTTTTGTACTCTTTGTGTCTGACTTTAGTTTTCCTGATATAGCACTCCCTTCATCACTTCCTGGAGAGTTGGTCTGGTGTTGGTAAATTCTTTCAGGTTTTGTTTATCCGAGAATGTTTTTGTCTTTTTTTCCCATATGAAAGATAATCTTGTTGGGTATAGTATTCTTGGTTGAAATTTTTTTCCACTTAACACTTTGAATATATTTTCCCATCTTTTTCTTGCTTACATTGTTCCCAATGAGAGATTTGATATTAGCTTGATAGGATATCCTTTGAAAGTAACTTGACGTTTCTCTCTTGCCTAATTTAGTATCTTGTCTCTGTGAGTTTGGACAATCTGGCTATGATGTGCCTTGGGGAAGATCTTGTGTTGCTTCTATGTGGGGTCCTTTGTATTTCTTGGGTCTGGATATTTGAGTTTGGACAATTTTCTTCCAGGACTTTGTGGAATAGGTTATCAATACCCTTATTAGTTTCTTTACCTTCTGGGATACTGATTTTCAGTATGTTTGAACGTTTAGTGGTATCTACTATTATTAGTATGTTATTCTCTTTTATTTTGGGTTATTTTCTCAGTCTTTTTGGTGCATTTGTGTAGGTCAGAGGTTCCGTCTTCTATATCTGAGATTTGATCTACTGCACGATCTAATTTGTTTTTAATACTTTCAAGGGCGGTTTTAATTTCCTGTATTAAAGCCTTCATTGCTAACAATTCTGTTTGATTCTTTTCTATGTTGTTTATCTCCTATTTCAGATTGTACAAGGACTTCCTTACCTCCTGGAACTTGTCTTTTTTTCTCCTGCATCTTCTGGAGTTCATTGTCTCTCTTCTCTTGCATCTCTGTTGGTTTTGTTACTATGAATATTTTCAATTCCTTATCTGACATTTTCATGAGTTCCCTTGTATTGTCTGGGGAGGATGAACAGTTATTCTTTTCCCTTGGGGGGAGGTATTTTCTTGGTTTGTCATACATCTTGTGCTTCTGCAGTGGTTTCTGGTCATCTGATGGACTATACATTTTTTCCTAGTTTTTTGAGTTATATTTGAGCATTCAGAGGCATGCAGGAGGAGGTGACCTGCAGTTTCTAAACAGTACCATTTTTCTCCCTTTGTGCACCAGATTCAGTGGAAATTGAGGATTAATCTGACCCTAAAAATATTCAGATATTTGGCTACTGTGCACCTAGATCTGTCTAGAAACTTAGTATGTGGAGGATGAGCGTAAAAGTGAGAAAGGTAAAGAAAACAACCAAAAAAAAGTGAGAGAGAAAAACAAGAGAAAAGCAATAAAAAATATTTTTTTGCTATAGGGTGCGTGTGCTTTCCTGAAAGACAGAGAGAGACAGAGAGACAGAAAGTGAGAAATCACCCCCCAAGGGGGATGGCTATGCTGCAATTCCTTCTCCTCCATTCTCTTCTCAGGATCTTGGGCATGCACACACACATGCTTGGTGTGAGTTTAAGCCACCAAGTCTGGGACTCGAACCGCAGTTGACTACATGGGATTCCAGTGACATAGCCATTATGCTAACTGCTGGTGCCTGAAAATGATATATACTTTTTTAAGCAAAAACTCAGTATAGAAGACGTGATTGGATTGTCCTATGAGGTGGAGAGAAAGGTAAGAATTAGCAAGATAAAAGAGCAGCAGAGCTAAGAAGTTTAAAAATTAAAAAAGAAACATTAAAAATAAAAAATAGAGATGGAGAGAGACAGCAAGAATAAATAGATTTCTCTAACCTGGCTCCTTGCTAGATCTTGGGGGCAGCAGGGTGAAGTTTGGGCAGAAGGTCTTCAGTGGTCCTAATCCCTGAAAGGGGCCACTTAGAACTCAGATATAGATGGCTGGTGATTGGCTTGTCCTATGGGGGTGGGGGTGGGGGTGGGGGTGGGGGGAGTAGGTAAGAATTAGTAAGATAAAAGAGCGGCAGAGAGCTAAGAAGTTTAAAAATTAAAAAAAAAATTAAAAATAGAGTGAGAGAGACAGAGAGAATAAATAGGCTGTTCTAACCTGGCTCTTCACTGGAGGGCAGGAGGGTGAAGTCTGGGCAGGGGGTCTTCAGTGGTCTTAATCCCTGAAAGGGGCCACTCAAAGCTCAGATATATATGGCTGGTGATTGGCTTGTCCTGGCTTTTCGCTAGATCTGGGGAGCAGGAGAGTGAAGTCTGGGCAGAAGGTCTTCAGTTGCCCTAATCCCTCATTTAAAAGTTCTTTGCCATGTGTGTATGTGTGTGTGTGTAAATTTTGCCAGAGGGCAGGTGCACAGAGAGATGGGGGTGGGAGGAGTGAGAAAGCACCCCCCTATGGGGGATGGTCATGCCAAGTTACTTTTCCTTCATTTCTTCTTCCTTTTGGGATTTTGGGCATGCATGTACACATGCCTGGTGTGGTGTTCAAGCTGTTGAGTCTGGTCTGTGACTCAAACGGCTTTGTTCACCATATGGGATCCAGCTGTCTTAACCATCGTGCCACGGTTGGCCTGAAAAGATTTATATTTTTAAATGTATACGTGTATATCAAAACTTTATAGTTTTGTTTGCTTATTAGTTATTATTTACTTCCTTTTAAACTTTAAGTCCTTTTCTTCTGTTCGCAGGCAGTAATCTTCCCAGAATATAGTTGGAATAACAGACTCATTGGTCTTAAAGTTGTCCCAACTGAGCTAACTTTTCTCTGAGCGTATTTTAAGTATTAGTATCTTAGCAAGTTAGAGTTGATGTATAAACAGCATATGGCAGAAAATTACTTTTATTGCTACAAATACCTATGAGTAATTTTTGGTTGAATAAGATATATATGTGATATTTTACTATGGCCAGAGAACAGGTAGTCATTGGCCAAGTTAATGGCCATTTGATAATGATATGGAGGTCGTATTAATTTATTATGACTGTCGTAGGAATGTAGCACACATTGAGTAGTTTGAACTAAACTACATTTCCTAATAGTTTTAGAGATTAAAATCCAAGATCAAGGAATCAGCAGAGTTGATTTCTTCTGAGGGTTTTTCCCTGTGGCTTACAGATAACTATCTTTTTTCCCATAAGCTATAGAGACTGCGTTCATACAGTCTTCCTTCTGTGAGTGTCAGTGTCCTAATCTCATCTTCTAAGGATACCAGTCATATTGGATTAGGGCTCACCCTAATGAACTCACTTACTTTGACCAAGTCTTTAGAAATCCTGTCTCTTAATACGGTCATATTCTGGGTAGTAGGGGTTAGATTTCAGCATATGAATTTTGGAGAGACACAATTCAACCCATAACAGATACATTCACTTCAAGCGTGTTATGAACCTAGCATGATATGGTGACTATGGGAATAGAAAGGAATAGACTAGTCAATAAAATGAAGAATCATTAAGATGGATCATTTGGAATGAAAGATGGGTGCATTAAAAAAACATGATGGGGAAAAAGGAGATACTAAAAAACCACCTTATTTTGAATAGGAAGATGTAGTTGAACTGTAAATTTTGAGGCAATGGCAGGAATTGAATATGTTCTATGGGAAAATGGCGGTGGGAGGCTTGCAGTAAAGGGTCAAGGTTATGTCTAAATCCAGGCCTTCTGAACAATCTTATGCCTATTTCTTCTCGTTTGACAGTGAGTATACAGGGATGTTCTGGTGTTTGACATATGCTCCTAGCCTGAAAAAGCGAGTAATCACGTTGAGAAAAATCTGGTGATTATTCATATAAGTGATGATGACAAGGCAGAGTCTCTCACCTTTGCTGGAATCTTACTTGCATTGTATATTTTCATGAGAACTTGGGGGCATGGCAACATGCTATGACTTGACTATGCCCTTCATCTTCAAATTCATGTGTAGAACTTTTATGTGAAGAGATTAAGTAGGTGAATTTAATCTAACTATGATGTTGAAAGAAGGGGCTTTTGAGAGGATATTAGAATTAAAGTTATCAGAGTGGGGTCCCCATGCATGACTCCTGGTGGGTTTATAAGGAGAGGGGATGAGAGAAGAAGAAAGACACATAGACATAAAGTTACGTGCTCCTGTCCTCCACCATGTTGTAATGCAGCCCGAAGACCGTCACCAGATATGGCCTTTGGACCTTGGACCTCCAAACTGTGAGCAGACTAAACAACTGGGTAATAAAATATCTGGAGTCATGTATTTTCTGTTACTAGCAACAGAATTGACTAGAGCAGAAGGTATTCCTTTGTCTGAGAATATACTGCATTGTTTCTTGTTTATGTAGCTGCCTCTGTAAGTTTTCATATTCTTTGTCATTAAAAGATTTAAAATTTGTTAACTTTATCTATTGGCATATTTTAGTCAGTATTTCATAATCCCATGACAAACCAAATAAGTTTGATCGTAGACCATACTGGGAAACATTCATTCAACAGACACTCACTGAGGATCAACGTGGTACCTTTTGCAAGAATGCACACTTTCTACTATATAAAGTGAAATTATAGGAATGTACAAGTTGATAATGGGACTGGAAAAGAAGCAATAAAAGAGAAAAGTGAGCCCCATAGAATAAGTGGTATGAAATCTTTTAGAACTGTTTATAAAAGTGGGAAAATATTTAGGAATATAGAATACCACCTAAACTAAGTAAATCACGAAATGCTGGCCAAAGGTGATTGAGAAATGGATTTGACAATAAAGAAGTCACTGATGTCTTCACAGCAATACCTTCTTGTGTAGTGAGAATGAGAGAGAGGGGAAGTGGCAGCTGGTATATTTTGAGATGGACAGGTGTTGTGATTAGGTAAAAAAGGGGGACCGGCAGTTAGCGTAATGGCTATGTCGCTGGACTCCCACGTAGTCGACCGCGGTTCGAGTCCCGGACCCGGTGGCTTAAACTCACGCCGGGCGCGTGTGCGTGCGTGCCCAAGATCCCGAGAGGAGAATGGAGGAGAAGGGATTGCGGTGTGGCCATCCCCTCTGGGGGGTGATTTCCTGCTTTCTATCTCTCTGTCTCTCTCTGTCTGTCTGGCGAGCGCACGCGCTCTATAGCAAAAAACCTCTCCAAAAAAAAAAAAAAAAAGGTTCATATTTACCGTTCCCCAAATTTATCACCATCTTAAGTTCCACAGTGTAACACACTAGTTTGTTATTTACAGTTTACCAAACTTTTTGAACTGTCCTTAGATTCCAATAAACTATAGCTCACATTTTAAATAATATATAATGATCTAATTGTGATCAAGCCAAAAAAGGCCATTGTGCTTTTGTGGTTACCTCAAAATTCAGTGCTTGGATAATCTCAATCTGTGTGTCTCTTTTTTTTTTTTTTTTTTTTTTGCTTAAAGCCTTATTCATATCTGTTTCCAGGACCTTGGGGCCAAACATGTAATCCATGTTTATTCCCATGAATAAGTAGGAGTATAAATTTTATGGTAGAATCAGTTCAGATGGAAAGTAAGTGAGCCAGGAATGACATTATTCCCCAGAGAGTGGTGATGTCAAACCAAGATCTGCAGGGAGGAAAGACGTCTGTGCTAAGACTTGTCTACTGTGGAGATGGCTTTCTCCTGCTGGGGAAGGTGCTGGAGGATTTGGCTACATGGCACCCCCCATTTTTTTCTTAGTGAGAACAGATAACCTCTTCTTAGGGATTGTTTTTAAAAATTAATATTTGATTCTGTTTTACAATAAAGTGTTTTCAGTGGAATTATTTTCTTTTAATATTTGCTTTTATATTTTAGACATTCATTCTATAATTATTTGTGAAAGAGATTGTTTTTAAAAATTAATGCTTGATTCTGTTTTACAAAAAAGGTTTTCAATCAAATTATTTTCTTTTAATATTTACTTTTATATTTTAGACTTTCATTCCATGGTTATCTGTGAAATGTGCCAAGCACTGCTCTGTGTGCTTGGTGAACAATAAGAGAACAACTCTGCCAGAGTGGAGCTTACATTCTGGTAGGGGAGACAAATAATAATCTATAATATAATAATATTATATTAAACATAATATAGTTATGTTAACTAGTTAATACCTAATTACTTTAATATTGTATATAGTATAATAAATAAAACAATATAGTCTATCAGAAGATAATAAGTACTATCACCTTCTGTTCTCACAAAAAGATACACTTGAGAGTTTTTGGTAGTTTTTTGGAAGACAATGTTAGCAAACAAAATGCACTGTATAGATATAACAACCAATTTTAAAACCATGAATGAGTAAAACCTTATGATGTTTTTAATATTTATATTTACTCTCTATAAGTAATTAGTTTTCAAATCCAATAATTTCCTTCCAAGCCAGGTAGCTTGCATACATTTGCTTGTCTTTTTAATCACCAAATCATTTGCCCAACATACTGGTTATCCTGCACCCATGTTTTATATGATCCTTGAAGTTTTCATTCCTCCTAGAAGGCTCAGGGCACTTTTGAACCCTCACCAGGGCACAATTTACCCTTCCCCTGACAAGAGATGAAACAGATAAAGTGCCTTTGTTTTTCCTGGAGTCATGATACTGCAGAACCTTTGCTAGTATGCCCTAGGAGAAAATTGTTGCCTCTTACAACAAGGTATGGGAAAGGAAACAAATATAGTTTTATTCAAGTCTTAATTTCTCTTTCTCTGGAATCTGTGTGTGCTTGCTGTTTTGAAATATTTATGTTAGAGAAAATTAAAAACATAATTCTTAGTGTCCTGATTGGAAAAACAAGTGTGTAAAAATTTACAATCTTCTAATTCTGTAAAGCTGAAATCCTTGGAAACAGATGGATTTTGGAATTTAGTATTTTTCAGCTCTTATAAAGGTAACCCACTTGCTTATACTATATATACACACATGCATACACACACACACATGCATAATTTTGCAATGCTCTTTATTTAAAATTTCTAGCCCTAATTCTTGGCCTTTAAGACTGTTATTGGTTGTTTATTAACTTTATTTACTTGAGGTTGCTTTTTTTTTTTTTTTGAGAGAGATTTCAGCTATAGGGCTTATGTGCTCACCAGAAAGAGAGACAGAAAGTGAGAAATTACCCCCCGGGAGGATGGCCACGCCACAATCCCTTCTCCTGCATTCTCCTCTCAGGATCTTGGGCACGCGCACGCACGTGCACCCGATGTGAGTTTAAGCCACCGGGTCCGGGACTCGAATCGCTGTCGCCTACATGAAAGTCAAGCGACATAGCCATTATGCCAACTGTGGTCCCCCAGAGGTTGCTATTCTTAAGATGCATATTTTAGCAAACTGTATTCTATTTTATTACTGGGTAAGGAGTTTTTATACTTCCTAAACAAATACTGAAAAAACTCAGTATTGCTAGAATGTGTAAAATGTCATTTTTGAGAGTACATTTTATATACACACACACACACACACACACACACACACACACACATATATATACATACATATATATAGTCAGTTTATTTTTAAATAGCCTAGAAGACTTAGCTCTTAGGTAGAAGTTAAGTGGGTGAAGTAGGAAAAATCAGTTATTAATTTAATAGTTATCTACTTTGTTAACTGAAGAGTATGTATACTGGGTCGTCTGAAAAGTCTTGACACGTTTTTTGTATTGAAAAAAATAGAAAAAGTAATGCATGACTTTCCTGACAACCTAATAGTTTTAATAAACAATAAAAATAAGTATCATTTTTTCAAGATTTGATTTCTTTTAATGAAAAGTGAAGGTACCTATTTATTTATTTATTTCCCTTTAGAACGCTTGTGTAGTTAAAAGTAAAAAATCATGTGTGCAGACAACTTTGGGCGCACTAGTAATTTTTTACATTAGAAGTCTACAAGGATATGTTCTTATTTACTTAGTGTTTGAGTCCTTGGTATGGACTATTGCTAATTCTAATTACTCTTGTTCATGTTTGCTAATGAACTCTTATTATCAGTCAGAGAAAAATATCTCAATTTAAAGTCTAGAAGTCTAAATATTTTAATAAAGTCTCAGATGTTGCCTTCTTATACAAGTTTATATCTAGGAAAAATTTTCAAAATGTGTTTTCCACTAAGTCATTTATACATTTAAAATAGTTAAACAAAATAATGTGACCTATCACATTTTTTTCATCTTAATTTAGGGACAAAAGAGGAATACTCCTCTGGAGGATGCAAGCATATACCAAGTATTTTCTTGTTCTTCACCAAGTGTACAGTTCAGTGTTCGGTCACCTGTATCTGTCAGTTTCACACATGTAAGGCAGTTCTCAGCATCCCTCATTCTTCTCTAAAACTCACATGGAGGCTTCAGACGTTGTCTGGCTCATTATTTCCCAAGGAAGGTTAAGCCCTTTACTGTTAGACCGGAACCCTTCACTAATTAGAGCCATTGCTTTGTCACTGAATGTGTCATGCCTGTGAGGCCTCCTGCTGTGATCAGGGGCATGTTGCTCACTCACATAAGTGTCCAGTGACCTCAGATCATTGAGGAAGAGTGCCTGCTGTTTTCTATGTGACAAGTTCTTAGCTTGCTAAAATCCTACTTCCCTTTATCAGACTTTAAATAGGATTGATTGGATGAGATTTTCACCAATTCATCAAGAAGACTTTGCTTAATACTACCGTATTTATCCTCTTAAATTTTAGTAAAGCTGAATTCATACTAATGAAAGCAATAATTTCATTTTATTTTTATTTTTTAATTTTCTAGATGGTGCATGCACTTGTCATAGATAGATGGGGATGGGGAGAAAAAGTGAGAAAGCACTCCCTATGGTAGATGGTCATGCCTCAATTCCTTCTTCTTTTCTCCCTCTTTTCAGGATTTTGGGCATGCATACACAGTGCCTGATGTGTTTTTCAAGCTGCTGAGTTTGGGACTCAAACTGTGCAGTCAACCATGTGGAATCCAGTGGAATCCACCATGTCACTGGCTGGCTAGAAGGCAATACCTTTAAAAGTGGAAAGCAGTAACATTTATTTTAAAATTAATGTGTCAGTATATCTGTTACATAGTACTTAATTTTTGTTTAAAATTATATTTTCTTCTTTTCAAAGAGGTTAATTTTTTTAAAAAATTAATGAATAAGGAAGGATAGCATAGTTTTTTTTAAATAGTTGTTATCTTTTATTTATATTTATTCACTATATATCTTTATAGAATACAAAATGTTTTTTTTTTCCAGTGTGAGTACAGTACATATAAGTCAAGTCATGGATATTATCATGGACATCATCATCAACAGCTAACTTTTCATATTTGTTTCTATTAAATATCCCTCCCCATTCTCCCCCATGCTCCTCCGGCTAGCCACCCCCTCCTAGTTCTACTATCTTCAGTAACCCTTCTTGCTATTATACCTTCCAGTCTTCCAGTTTTTGCCATAGAGTGGAGATAATATTCAGTATATATTAAGCAGGGACATACAAATTCTGTCATTCATAGTCCAACTTGCTTCATTTAGCATTAAATCTTTCTCTTTTTATTTTATACATTCAATCACTGTACATCACAAAAACTTGTAAAGTGATTTTCCAAGCATGAATATATGGCACACCAGTCCAGTCAAAGATATTATAAACATACATTTATGGTCTCCAGTATCCACAACCATTCTCCATGCTTCTATATCCTCCAGTCTTTCAGTTTCTGTCATAGAGTGTGAATATTCAGTATAAATATTTCATATTCATCCTCTTTGTACCAAATGTCAGTATCTCTTTGTTCTTTATGGCTGAGTAGTATTCCATATCGTATATGTGCCACATTTTTTCAATCAGTTCATATGTTCTTGGTCATTTGGGTTGATTCCAAGTCTTAGCATCGGTCAGTAATGTTGCTATGAACATTGATGTGCAAGTGTTTTTCCCACTTAGTGTTTTCCTGTCCTTTGGGTGGATGCTCAGGAGTGGAATTACTGGGTCATTTAATAGTTCTATTTGTACATTTCTGAGGAGCCTCCATATTGTTCACCACAGTGACTGTACTAATCTAAATTCCCACCAACAGTGTTGGAGGGTTCCCTTTTCACCAGAACCTCTCCAACATTTATCAGTTTTTTAAAATATTAGCTATTCAGATTGGGGTTAAGTGGTATCTTATTATAGTTTTGATTTGCATTTACCTTGTGAGAAGAAACATTGAACATTTATTTTTCATATGCTTGTTTTGGCTATTCGTAGGTCTTTCTTTGAGAGTTGTTTATTTAGTTAATTTTTCCATCTTTTAATTGGATTGATTTTTGTCTTTGTTTTTGTGTGCGTTTGTGGGTAAGCTGTTTGAATTCCCTGTATATTCTAATTACTAGTCGCTTATCTGAGGCATAGTTTGCAAGTACATTTTCCCTTTCTGAGGGTTGTCTCCTCATTCTAGTTATTGTTTCTTTTGCTGTGCAGAAACTTTTTAGCCTTGTGTAGTACCACTGGTCTATTTTTGGGATTATCACCTTTGCTTTGGGGGGTCTTATTTAAGAAACCTCTTTCCTCCTCAAGAGTTTCTTCTGTGTCTTCAACCAGTAGTTTTTTACTTTGAGGTTTTATGTTGAGATCTTTGATCCACTTTTAGTTGATTCTTGTTAGTGGTGAGAAATAGGGATGCAGTTTTGTTTTTCTGTAGATGGATATCCAGTTTTTACAGCATCATTTGCTGGAGGTTTTCTTTTTCTTACTACATTGTCTGGTGCCCTTTGTCAAAAATTAGTTGGCTGTATGTTTTGAGATTTATTTCTGGATTCTTTATTCTGTTCTATTGGTCCACATGCCTGTTTTTGTGCTAGTATCATGCTGTTTTGATTATCACAACTTTGTAATATATTTTGAGTTCAGGAAGTGAAATGCTTCCTACTTTATTCTTTTTCCATAGTATTGCTTTGGCAATGTGGGGCCCTTTATGATTTCAAATACATTTTTGATTTTTTTCTTTTTCTGTGAAGAATATTTCTGATAATTTGATCAGGATTGTACTGAATTTAGATTAGTTAGGGTAGACTTGGCATTTTGATTACATTAATTCTTCCAATCCAGGAACATGGGATGTTTTCCACTTTTGTGTATCATTTACACATTCTTTTTTTATTTTCTCATAATATTCCTTGTAGAGTTTTTTTACTTTCTTGGTTAGAGTTATTCTTAGGTATCTTATTTATTATTATTATTACCATTATTATTATTTTTGAACCTTAAGTGGGATTGTTTTCTTCAATTTTGCCTTGGTCTGTTGTTGGTGTATAAATATGCTATAGATTTTTGTATGTTGATTTTGCATTCTGCCACCTTATTGTATTTATTTATCA
The DNA here is from genome assembly GCA_026018925.1 of Tupaia tana. Taxonomy (NCBI): domain Eukaryota; kingdom Metazoa; phylum Chordata; class Mammalia; order Scandentia; family Tupaiidae; genus Tupaia; species Tupaia tana. The sequence continues at coordinate 84,837,027 of JAKSZU010000006.1, forward strand.
CTTCCAGGAGTTGTTTTCTTTTTCTTTCTTTTCTTTATTTATTTTTTTGAGGATTCCTTTAGGTTTTCTATGCATATACTTATGTCATCTGCAAATAGAGATAATTTCACATCTGTTCCTATTTGAGTGCCTTTATTTTAATCTCTTGCCTGATTGTGTTAGCTAGGACTTCCAGAACTATGTTGAAAAGGAGAGGAGAAAGTGGGCAGTCTTGCCTTGTTCCAGTTTTTAGTGGAAACAATTTTAGGTTTTTACCATTCAGTATGATGTTAGCTATGGATTTGTCATACGTGGCTTTAATTGTGTTGAGAAATGTCCCTTTTATGCCTATTTTGCTGAGACTTTTTTTTTTTTTTTTTTTTTTTTTTTTGAGAGGTTTTTGGTTTTTGCTACAGGGCACGTGTGCTCACCAGAAAGACAGAGAGAGACAGAGAGACAGAAAGCAAGAAATTACCCCCCGGGGGGGATGGCAATCCGCCGGGTCTGGGACTTGAATTGCGGTCGACTAAATGGGAGTCCAGCAACATAGCCATTACGCTAACTGCTGGTCTCTATTTTGCTGAGAATCTTAATCGCAAAGGGATGTTGTATTTTATCAAATGCTTTTTCTGCATCAATTGATATGATCTTTTTTTTTAACTTTTCTTATTTTGATGTGATTTATTACATTTATCATTTCATGTATGTTTAACCACCCTTGCCTCTCTGGGATAAAGTCTACCTGGTCATGGTGTAAAATCTTTTAAATGTGTTGTTAGATATGGTTTGCTAGTGTCTTGCTCATTTTTTTTGCATTTATATTCATCAGGGATATTGGGCTGTAGTTTTCTTTTTTAATTATGTCCTTGTCTATTTTGGGGATTAGTGTGATGAAAGTGTCATAGAATGAATTTGAAAGCTTTTTTCCTTTTGGATCTTTAGAAATAGTTTGAGAAGAACTGAGACTAGCTCTTCTTTAAATGTTTCATAGAATTCAGAAGTGAAGCTATCAGGACCTTGTTCAGAGACCATTTATTACCAATTCAATATCATTGCTTGTTATTGGTCTATGCAGGCTTTTTTTTTTTTTTTTCTGTCCACAGTATTTATTTATCAAGAGAAACTATTCTTTAGCCCACGTATTCATGTTTCATAGTTCAGGAAAATGGCACCAATCAATGACATTCTTTACATTCCAAAATCACTTTGTACTCTGAAAGATACCAGCCTTCCTCATCTCTTCAAAATCTTTCATGGAATCAATTTCTGTAGAAATCTGCATATACCCTCTTCCTTGGTTCAGCCACAGCAAACTTATAGAAAGCTGCAACACTCAGGGATACAATGAATGCTCCAATAATATGAAATCACAGATGCTTGGCCAGAAGGTCACACATCTGAGGTTTCGCAAAAGCACTGGAAGCCATGGCAGTTAATGTGCCTCAACAGCAACGTCCTTACTGGCTGAAGAAGAAAATCTATTCAGGCTTTCTCATGTCTTCCTTGTTCAATCTTGGTAGAGTATATGTGTCCAGAAAGTTGTCCATCTTATCTAAGTATTGTTTGTTGGCATATAGTCACTCATAATATTCTCTCATAATCGTTTGTATTTCTGCTATGTCTCTTGTAATATTGCCTATTATTATTTATCTCATTCCTCTCTCTGTTCTTTTTGATTGATTTAGCTAATGGTATGTCATTTCTGTTTTTTTTCCTCATAGAATCACCCTTTGGTTTTATTTATTTTCTGTATACTTTAATACAGACGCTGGGGCTTGCCCATGGTGCTTTTGATGTATAAAGCCTGGATGTTGTGCCAATTCTTCTTGAGTAATGACACCAGGAAGCCAAGTGGATGTTGTACTTCATCTGTCATCTTCACATGGTCAAAGACCACAGCTAGACACAGCACTTTTTTCATCTGGAACTTGATTGTGGACTTCACCTCGTTGACTTTGGCCACCATGTTCTCATTGTGTGTCATCAGGGAAGGGAATTTTCTGGCCGTATTTAGACCTGGGCCCGGGATTCGTGGGATCTGCTTGATCAGGGACTGAGGCCAAAAAGGCATCATACTTTTTTGCCAGCTTCTTGACCAGCTTCTTATTCTTGCTAAGTGTCTCAGCACCTCAATGTACATGTGGGGGATGTCCACAGCCTTGGCCTTGTCACAGTGCTGCTGGTCTCCCAGGACACACACGGAAAACTTGGGACAGGGAGTGGACTTATGCCTGATGGTGCCCGAAAAGTGTTTGTCCTTCTGAGGGTCATAGTTCTTCAAGGTGATCTGCAGCTCCACCGCTTCCCAAAACTTCCAGCACTTGCGCTGGTTCCCAGGCAGAATTTCCCACATCGGACTTCTGGCACTGCCTTGTACAGGGAGTCACGAGAGACTTTGCTGTTCATGGTACTTCATGCTGTAATAGCTGGAAAAGAGCTTGATTTCTTACATTTTATTCCTTATCTCCAGAAGTTATGTTTGATTCTTTTTTTGGGGGTGTCTATCTCTTTATGAAATTTGTCTTTCATGTCAAGGAATGATTTTCTAATATCCTGGAGTTGGTATTCCATTATTTCTTACATCTCGTGATGAATATTCTGAATTCTGTTTCTGAAATTTCTGGTATTTCTTGTGTTTTTATTTTCTTTTTTCCATAGTTGTTGAGGAGTTGCTGTGTTCCTTTAGGGATATATGCTCCCTAATTTTCTCCTGTTTATTGAGGCTCTGCTTTGTTTTCTAGGCATCCCAGGTGGTACTTTCTTTTCCTTACCTATTTTGGGTAGGTTTCTGGGGCTGTATGCTTGTGTACTTCTTTGTGGTATAATTTAGCTCTGCCCCAGATTCTCGCTTGTTCCCCAAATTTTCTAATTTCTATTTGGCTGAGCACTGTCTTGGGGAGGCTGACCTTAAGGTAGCAGATAAGGCTATGGTTACTCTACATGTGGGTCTGATGAAGTGGCTCCTCTCTGGCTCCAGGACCTGTAGAGGGCTAGTGAGTGATAGAAGACCCTGTCAAATAGCCCTGATACCTCATTGTCTCTGGGATTTGCACAAATCTTTGCAGGAGAATATGGGGAAAATTTCACAACCCATAACCCTGCTTCTTCCTTCCTGGCCATGAGATCTACTGAGGGCCTAGCTAGCGACTGAAGACCCAGCCAAAGAGCTGCAATGCTTTACTGTCTCTGGGAGCTGTGCAGGTCCTTCAGGATAACTTAGTTTAAGTGTGAAAACAATATCCTATAAATACATTACTTCCACTGACTTTCTTTTTTGTTTCAGAATATATAATTTACACTTCCTTTTTCAGTTAACAGGATTTTACCAGTTGCAAAGATGGAAAGATTGTTGGCTTTGTGTCCTGAAATTGTCAAAGACAGCTTTTGGAAGTAAGTCAGGCTTCCATGTCTTCCTCATAGGAATGCTTCCATGTCTTCTCTTTGGCCATTGCACACCCCCCACTCCCCCGCCCTGCCCTTCCATTTCTAGAGTTTCTTGGTTAGAGCGGGGAACAGGTCAAATAATGTGAGTGGTTTGATGTTTAATTTCATTATGTGTTAGCTTCTTGAAGAAAATTCTCTATTATAAATATAGCCCATAACTATATATTCGACTAATTAATACACAGGTTGATTTTAGACTCAAGATCAACGCCACAAGTTTAGTGCACTTTCCTTTTTGAAAGAAAGTTTGTTATAAACCTTAAACAAGACTCCCAGCTTTCAACCCCTGGGCCAGGATCTTCGAGGGAGGACTGCCCTCAGTAGCTTCAGCCCTGGGATCCCCAAGCCAGACACCCCTCTTTCAGCCAGGTACACTTTTTTTTTCCCTTCCCCTTTCTTTTTGTATCCCCTTACCCACGTCTTTCATTTGTAAATTTCTCTCTTCTGATTAACACACAGGAATGCCCTCGGTTCCACCACACCACACTCCCAGCTTTCAACCCCTGGTGAAATCGCGTGCTGCGCTAGTGCGCGGTGTGCGACTTTTTCTTTATTCTATGTATTATTTTCTTCCCACTTATTCAGTCCTCACTTCCTTTATCTTCACCATCCCTGGCTATCTAGATAGGTCTAGAATTACAATTCTGAAACATTCTAGCATTTTAAGACTCTCTAGAATCCTCCATTTCACTGAAACACCTGTGAAGAAGGAGATACATTTCTTTGGACACCTGAAGAGAATACTTCTTCTTGGATTACATTACTAAACACAATTGAAGAGAGACTTTGGCTGTCTCCATTCCACATCAGAAAGGAAACACACTTGCTCCTATTCGAAGAAACGTTCTTGTAAAATGTTTTTCAAAGGGTACACATCTCCCAATGGTTAGAAGTAGAAGAACCTCAGGCCTGAATAAAGCAGGAAATATGTCTCCATCAAAGGAACACAGTAACTCCCTTCCTTTTCTTAAAAAAATAGAGGACGTTACCAAAATGTCTGAGATAGAGTTTAGAACATTCATGTTGAACAAGTACTATGAGCTGGAACAGAAAAGAGACAATGAACTACAGGAGATGAGAACGATATGAAGGAGGAAATGCTAAGGAAGAATAAGACGGAACTATTAGAGGTGAAGTCTGAAGTCCAGGAAATCAAAAACTCTCTCAAAAGTATTAAAAGTCGATTAAACCATGCTGAAGGTCGAATCTCTGATGTAGAAGATAAAACTTCTGACCTAGAGAAAACCACCAAAAAGATAGAGAAAATAACAAAAAAACATGAAGATAACATACGAGAATTACTAGATTCCATCAGACGTCCTAACATTCGAATAATTGGTATCCCAGAAGGTGAAGAAACTAATAAGAGCATGGAAAACCTATTCCATGAAATCTTGGAAGAAAATTTCCCAAGCATAGAGAGGCACTCAAACATCCAGACCCAAGAAATACAAAGGACACCAAATAGAATCAACCCAAGAAGATCTTCCCCAAGGCATATCATAGCCAGACTGGCTAAGACCACAGATAAAGATAAGATACTAAAATTGGCAAGAGAGAAACAACAAGTGACATACAAAGGTCACCCCATCAGGCTAACACCGGACTTCTCAACGGAAACAATGCAAGCAAGGAAAGAATGGGAAGATGTACTGAAAGTGTTAAGAGAGAAACAATTTCAACCAAGATTATTGTATCCTGCAAGATTATCCTTCATATGGGAAAAAAAGATTAAAATCTTCTCAGACAAACAAAACCTGAAAGAATTTGCCAGCACCAAGCCAGCTCTCCATGAAACCCTGAAGAAAGTACTGTTCCAGGAAAACTAAAGAAGTAACAGCCAGAAACAAAAGAGTAAAAGGCAACTAAGACAATGGCCAATTTAAACGTCGGGACAGATCCATTAACATCGATAATAACATTGAATGTTAATGGATTAAACTCTCCAATCAAGAGACACAGACTGGCTGAATGGGTTAAAAAACAAAACCCCTCTATCTGTTGCCTACAGGAAACCCACTTCATGGATAAAGATATACATAGACTGAAAGTGAAGGGTTGGAAAAAGATTTTCCATGCAAATGGGAACCAAAAAAGAGCTGGAGTCGCAATACTAATCTCTGACAAAATAGGTTTTAAAACAAAAACTGTTCGAAGAGACAAAGAAGGGCACTATATTGTAGTAAAAGGATCAATCGATCAAGAAGATATAACGCTTATTAATATCTATGCGCCTAACACAGGAGCACCCAAATATGTGAAGGAAAGACTGCTAGATCTAAAAAGGGAGATAGACTGCAACACACTAATTGTTGGAGACCTCAACACTGCACTATCCCCCCTGGATAGATCATCTAGACAAAAATTAGGTAAAGAGATAAAAGATCTAAATGATATCATAAATCAAATGGACTTAACAGACATCTATAGAACTTTCCATCCTAAAACCTTGAGATACACTTTTTTCTCACCGCCACATGGAACATTCTCGAAGATTGACCACATTATTGGGCACAAAGCAAGCCTCTATAGATTCAAAAGCATAGAAACTATATCCAGCATCTTCACTGGCCATGATGGAATTAAGCTTGAGTTTAATATCAAGAGAAATCCTCAAAAATACTCAAATACATGGAAACTTAATAACCTACTCCTGAATGACTCCACAACTACTGAAGAAATAAAGACTGAAATCAAAAGGTTCATGGAAGCCAATGACAATGAGGACATGAGTTTCCATAATCTTTGGGACACTGCTAAAGCAATCATAAGAGGGAAGGTCATAGCAATTAGTGCACATAAGAGGAACATGGAAAGAAGGCAAATGGATCACCTAACATCATGCCTCACGGAATTGGAAAAGCAACAACAAAAAGATCCAAAAAACTCCAGGAGAAAGGAAATAATAAAGATACGAGCAGAAATAAATGAAATAGAAAATAAATGAACTATACAGAAAATAAATGAAAGTAAAAGCTGGTTCTTTGAAAAGATAAACAAAATTGATACTCCACTAGCGAGACTTATTAAGAAGAAGAGAGAAAAGAACCAGGTGAATCAGATCTGCAATGAAGCAGGCAAAATAACAACAGACATAGTAGAAATAAAAAACATTATTAGAGGGTACCATGAACATCTGTATGCCAAGAAACAAGTAATTTGGATAAGATGGACAAATTCCTGGACATGTATAATCTACCTAGATTGAGCCAGGAGGATATAGAAAGTCTGAATAGGTCCATAACAAGCCAGGAGATCAAATCAGTTATAAATAACCTCCCAACAAAGAAAAGCCCTGGCCCTGATGAATTCACCTCTGAATTCTACAAAACTTTCAAAGAAGAGTTAACCCCCATTCTGCTCAAGTTATTTCTAAATATCCAAAAGGGTGAATCTCTCCCTAATTCATTCTATGAAGCCTCTATCACCCTTATCCTTAAAACAGATAAGGACAGGACAAGGAAGGAAAACTATAGACCAATATCCCTGATGAATATAGACCGAAGATTCTCAACAAGGTACTAGCAAATCGTATACAACAACTTATAAAAAAGATTATACATCACGATCAGGTAGGCTTTATCCCAGGAATGCAAGGTTGGTTCAAAATACGCAAAACCATAAATGTAATACACCATATTAATAGGAAGAAAGATAAAAACCATATGGTCATATCAATTGATGCAGAAAAAGCATTTGATAAGATACAACATCCCTTCATGATCAAGACTCTCGGCAAAATCGGCATAGAAGGGTCATTTCTCAACACAATAAAAGCTATCTATGAAAAACCCATAGCAAACATTATTCTCAATGGAGAAAAGCTGAAAGCTTTTCCACTAAAAATGGGTACAAGACAAGGATGTCCACTTTCTCCACTCTTCAATATAATACTAGAAGTTTTGGCCATTGCAATCAGAAAAGAGGAAAAAATAAAAGGCATTCGAATAGGAAAAGAAGAGGTGAAACTCTCTCTATTTGCAGATGACATGATTGTATACATAGAAGACCCAATGGTTTCCATAAAAAAATTTCTGGAAGTAATACATGAATACAGTAATGTTGCAGGTTACAAATTAATATCCAGAAATCTATAGCATTTCTGTATACGAACAATAGGCAGACTGAGATAGAACTGAAAAAAGTTGTTCCATTTACCATAGCCACAAAAAGTATAAGATACTTAGGGATAAATCTAACTAAAGAAGTTAAAGACCTTCACAAGGAAAACTATGAGAAGATAAAAAAGGAAATTGAAAATGACACAAAAAAGTGGAAGGACATCCCATGTTCCTGGATTGGAAGAATTAATATAATCAAAATGGCAATTTTACCCAAATTAATCTACCTATTTAATGCAATGCCAATCAAAGTACCAGACACATTCTTCACAGATCTAGGAAAGACAATCGTAAAGTTTGTCTGGAATCATAAAAGACCCCGTATTGCCAAAGCAGTTCTGCACAAGAAGAGTGGAGTGGGCAGCATCTCACTACCTGACCCAAAAATATACTACAAAGCTGTGGTAATTAAAACAGTATGGTACTGGCACAGGAACAGACAGGTAGACCAATGGAATAGAATAGAGTCCCCAAAAATGAATGCTCAAACATACAGCCAACTGATTTTTGACAAGGGGTACCAGTCAATTCAGTGGGAAAAGGAAAACCTCTTCAGCAAATGGTGCTGGCAAAACTGGATCTCCACTTGCAGAAAGATGAATCTGAACCCCTACCTCTCACCTCTGACAAAAATAAAGTCAAGGTGGATCAAAGATCTAAATCTAAGACCTCAAACTATAAAACTGCTCCTGGAAAACACTGGGGAAAATCTGGGAGACATTGGGGTAGGGAAAAACTTCTTAAATAAGACTCCCAATGCACAGTCTATGATCCCTAAAATAGACAAGTGGGATTACATCAGACTAAGAAGTTTCTGCATGGCAAAAGACACAGTGATTAGTGTGAACAGACAGCCCTCAGAATGGGAAAATATTTTTGTAAACTATGCATCAAACAAGGGACTGATAACCAGAATTCACAAGGAACTCAAGCCGCTGTTCTGGAAAAAGACAATCAATCATATTAAAAGATGGGAGAATGAGTGGAAAAAACCACTCTCTAAAGATGACATACGAATAGCTAAAATGCATATGAAAAAATGCTCAACATCCCTCATTGTAAGAGAAATGCAGATCAAAACAACAATGAGATATCACCTAACCCCAGTCAGAATGTCTGAGATTAAAAAAACAAAAAATGATAAGTGCTGGAGGGGGTGTGGTGAAAAGGGAACTCTCTTACACTGCTGGTGGGATTGTAAATTGGTCCAACCACTGTGGAGAACAGTTTGGAGATTCCTCCAAAATCTACAAATAGAACTACCATATGATCCAGCAATCCCACTCCTTTGTATCTACCCGAAGGACAGAAGAATACTTAATCAAAAAAGTGCTTGCACATCGATGTTTATTGCGGCACTTTTCACGATTGCTAAGTCATGGAAACAACCTAAATGTCCACGAACTGATGAATGGTTAGAAAAACTGTGGCACATATACTCAATGGAATACTATTCATCCATAAAAAACAGCAAAACCCTGGCTTTTGAAAGGAAGTGGATGAATATGGAAGACTTACTGCTGAGTGAAGCAAGCCATGCTATGAAGGAGAGGCATTGCATGTCCCCACTTAATAGATACCGAGTGTCTGCACTCTAAAATATATATATATATATATATATATATATATATATATATATATATATATATATTTGAAACCATACTGCTTCTGTTGTTATAGAGTTATAAAATTATACAAAATTATAAGACATATTTTGAGCATTATCTTTAAAATTCAGTATTTTGAAATTTTGAAAGTTGTTTGTAAACTGTCAAGAATTATGGAGTATGAGCTAAAATTTTTTGCTATGTAAAGTAAATGTTAGTAGAAAAATGTAAAAATAAATAAATAAATAAAAAAACTTAAACAAATTGTAGTTTGCCTATTCTTGAGAAATATACTCTGCGAGGTTTTTTACGTTTCATGACTGTATTAAGATTTTATTTAATAAATAGGTGGACAGTTTAATTTTGAAATTTCTTATATCTTTTGTTTTAGTATCCCATTTCCTTATATGTGCATAAAATTAAAAGAGAAAAAGTAGATGAGTTTTCAAAGTAAAAACAGAGAGTTATATTAAATGTCTGTATTATTGAAGACCAAGGAAAGACATTTTCTTTTTCATCAAGAAAAAAAATTTAGCTTCTTTTCTCTAGGAGACGAAAGAGAGAGGGAGAGAGAGTTAAGAAAAGAGAGAGAGAGAGAGAGACTAGCAAACTATAGGAACTGGTTCATAGAAAGTTCTAAAATTATATAAAAAAGAAACATATTGATTTGCTCAAGAACTTTTAAATCTCTGCATTTTTACTTCTTGAAACCATGGCCACCATTTTGGGTATATCATTCCCCACATATGTCTTTACATTAACACATATATTAGGCTACTGAGTGGGTCTTTAGCTTTTGTTCTGGACTAGAGGACAAAAACCAAGAACATACAGGATAGTTAACCTCCTATTCTGAGGGAGATGTAGTGTGACAGTCCCTCCAGGTCTCAAACCAGATCTGTAGTTCCTAACCACATACCAGGCTCTCCTTCTAAGCATAGGCCCAGCAATGTATACAAGGGAGAAAGAGAAAGAGGGAGAGAGAATGAAGGGGAAAAGGAGAGAAGAGATAAAGTATATTTAGCTTCCAAATTGTTTATTTGTAGAGAATGGAAATTCTGACAAGAGCAGGTTGGAGTAGTGTGCTTATGGAGCTGACTGACCCAATGCCTGTTTGAGAAGAACTGGGGAGACACAATGGGCAAAAACAGGTGTCTAGTGTTGGACTATATTTCTTTTTTCTTTCTTTCTTTTTCTTTTATTTTTTGGTGAACTGACTTTTATTTTATTACCTTACCTACAAATCATACATGAGTGCCTTGAAATAAGTTTTCTTTGAATAAACCCATTTTTACTCAGCAAAATTCACAAAGGGAAATATTAGGCATTTCTGTTGTAGAAAAGCCTTTCAACAGTCCCTAAGTGGTTTTCACAAAATGAAAAATTGGACCCTAGCCTTACAGAAATTTTGGCTTAATTTTACCAAGCACCAAGATGTGCCAAAATAGTTAAGGCAAGGCAGAGACAAGTTACCAAAAAATTTACTAATACAACAGTATAGTGCAATCTGAAAATAGCCACTGTTTATTTACTGACCAGATTACAGAAATAATCATGGTGGATACCTTAGTTCATCCTTCTACTAAGTCTGTTGATCTGGTCTTCCCTGTTGCCAGCATCTCCACCTTCTACAAAATGGGTGGTCTTTTTCTTCATTCCACCTCTTGGAGAAGATAATTTGAAGGACCAAAGGAAGTTATTTGCTTCTTTGGAGTGTTTTCCAACAGTATAGATTTCATGAATCAGGTCCACCATGCAGATGATGCCAAATTTACCAAGAGATTGAGCAATCAAAGAGTTATTTGTCAAAGCAATTCACTTCTCATTGATTTTGCCATGACCACGTTTATCAATCAGTTCATTTACTGACTTCAGGTTCGGGTACCCCCATGCAATATATGGTTCCACAATTCTCAGCATGTTAATTGAGGCCTGTGGAGCTTAACAAAGGTGATATTGAAGATCTGGCAAAGATGAAGAAGCTGCAATACCTTTCGAACATTCAGGCTCACTTCATTGATACCTCTGATCCCGATGACAAATGCCAATTTGGGTTCTGCAGGTACATAGAAGTTGCCAGCTTTTCTTGCCATCCTGGCCATGTGAATCTTAGTTCTGTACATCTTCTATATTCCTTATGATAGTGCTTAACTTTTCCATAGATAAGCTTCCTCCTTGCCTTTTGAAGCATTTTTGAGCAAACTTCTTTCTCAGGCGCTTGATCTTCAGCTCTGAAAAATTCCTTTGCTTTTTCTTAAGGGTTTCTAGCACAGCAAGAACTTTTTTCTTGGTGGCTTCCACTGCAGCAGGGGCCTTTTTCTTGGTTTCTGCTGCAGCAGAAACCTTATTTTTCTTCTCTTGAATGCCCTCCGTGGTTTCAGCTGAAAAAGAGCTCAGCCTGTATTACTTTTTTTTTTTTTTTTGGAGAGGTTTTTTGCTATAGGGCGCGTGCGCTCGCCAGACAGACAGAGAGAGACATAGAGACAGAAAGCGAGAAATCACCCCCCAGGGGGGATGGTCACGCCGCAATCCCTTCTCCTCCATTCTCCTCTCGGGATCTTGGGCACGCACGCACACGCGCCTGGCGTGAGTTGTAAGCCACCGGGTCCAAGACGTGAACCGCGGTCGACTACGTGGGAGTCCAGCGACATAGCCATTACGATAACTGCTGGTTCCCCTCAGCCTGTATTTCTAAAGATTGGTAGTGATGTGTGAGTTTCTTGTGGGGCAGTGGATGCCATAGCAGGTAGATGGCTTTATTTCATCCTGTCAGTACCTTATCAGAGGATGTTCTGCTGGGTGAGGAGAGCTCTATTGTGATAGGCAGTGAGGGGGCCCATCTGATAGACATATCCTATTCTTTGGGGCAGGGAGGGAATCAGTGGAGGGGAATTTGGAAGAAGGTGGAGCCATCCTACATCTCTGAAGGACAAGATCTGCCACTTTTGGTGAATTATCTTCTCTTCACTGATACTGCTGAAAATTTAGATCAAATTTTAGTTATGCTAAAATGATAAACCATATAACATTAAAAATGTTATATCATTTAAAATATACCAATATACATGTTAAGTATACTGACCAGAGACAACACCCCCAGTAGGGTCCCCACACCATGATCTACCCCCATCCCTAGCCAGCCTAAAAATATGTCCATGCTTGCACTGGACATATTCAGAGAGATCTCTGGATATAGGCCTTGAACTTTCTAATGTGATTCAGCCTCACAGAGCATTGCATTAGCTGCACTACTGTCTGGCCCTCTAGAAGTTATTCTTTACATATGGGATACCTTTAAAATTTGCTCTTTTTTTTTTAGGTAATTATTACAGACTCAATTTCTTTTTAATAATAAAAATAATAAGCCTAGAATATCATTGAAGAAGACTTTTCCCTACTGTGGTGCTCTGGAGCCTAAATTCCTGATCCATGCTGAATGACTAAGAGATTTAACTTTAGGAAGACCTTGTCCAACAGGCAAAGAACAGTGTTTGGATATGAGCCTTGAGTCTAGTGGGAGGTTTAAAAGTGGGACTAGAGATTATCTCCCTGTAGGATTTCTTTGAATGCAGTTAGCTCTTTTTTTTAATTATTATTTATTTAACTTTATTTATTCATTCATTTATTTTAATTTGACCAGAGAGAGACACAGAGAGAGAGAGAGCGAGGGAAAGGGAGAAAGGAAGCCGCCAGGTCTGGGACTCGAACTGTGGTTGGCCATATGGGAGTGTCCAGCACCTTAACCACCACGCCACCTGCTGGTCCCCTGCAGTTAGCTCTTTTAATAGGCCTTTCCTTTTTTTTTTGTTTTTGGGGAGATTTTTGTTATAGGGCACACACACTCACCAGAAAGACAGAGAGACAGAGAGACAGAAAGCGAGAAATCACCCCCCCCCCCCCCCCAGGGGGGTTGGTCACACCACAATCCCTTCTCCTCCATTCTCTTCTTGGGATCTTGGGTACACACACACATGCACCTGGCGTGAGTTTAAGCTGCTGGGTCCGGGACTCAAACCGTGGTCGACTACATGGGAGTCCAGTAACATAGTCATTACGTCAACTGCTGGTCTCAATATGCCTTTCCTAAGTATATGAACTAGTATGTGCATATTTGTCCTGAAAGAAAAATTTATGCATAAAATAATTTATTAAAACCCAAACTAGGTGGTGTCGTCAAGGTCACTGGATCCCACATGGCCTACAGCATGATTTTAGTCCCAGACCCAGAGGCTCGAGACACATACCAGGGCATGTGTATGTGCATGCCCAAAATCCTGAGGAAGATGAAAGAAGAAGAGATTGTGGTGTGGCCTTCCACCCAGTGGGTGCTTTCTCATTTCCCCTCCTCTCTCTGTTTCTTTTTTGTGAGTGCACATACCCTATAGCAAATTTAAAAAAAATCAACTATGAAATATTTTTCTAGCCTCAGAAAACAAATATTTATGATAGTAATTTGCACGGTTGGGCATAGTTGGGTTATAGAATGCATTCTGTGTTTTTGTTTATTTGCATAGCGCATTGAAATTGGAAGTTCAGTGTAGGGCAAAATGGGCAGTTTTGGTGGTCCCAATCTAATGGAAAGCCCTACGTGGTGATTTTAGCCATTAGTGGTGGGTGAAGCCCAGTTCTGCCATTCATAAACTCTTGACTTTTGGCTAGTTACTTTAGATTTCTCAGTCTCAGTTTTTTCATGTATGTGATGTAAATAATGTTGAAAAAATTGCTTCCTTTTTCTATAAAAATCTTATATTGTTTGCAGATTACTAGACTAAATGAACTGTGTATATAACCCAATTTTTCCATTCAAATGTCATATTTTTTTTAGGAGAGTGAGTGAGAGAAAGACAAACACCCTTAACAGGGTCTCATGCTCCAATACCCCCAGGTGTCATGGTCCTCTGTGGCTAGCATGTACAAGTTAACCAGGGAACCAAACCTGCTATCTTCCATATGGATCCACCTTTGCTTGAGTAACACATCAGTCCTGTGCCACTAAGCCGGCCCAACCTTATTCTTAAGTTATTTCTAATGCATCTCATTGTTTGCAATGAGTAATTTTAGAATTAAGATAGCAATTTTACATACCCAAACTGAAAAGTAAACTTTCATGGGAACCAGCAGTTAGCGTAATGGCTATGTCGCTGGACTCCCACGTAGTCGACCATGGTTCGCGTCCTGGACCCGGTGGCTTAAAACTCACGCCGGGCGCGTGTGCGTGCATGCCCAAGATCCTGAGAGGAGAATGGAGGAGAAGGGATTGCGGCGTGACCATCCCTCCTGGGGGGTGATTTCTTGCTTTCTGTCTCTATCTCTCTCTGCCTGGCGAGCGCACGCGCCCTATAGCAAAAACCTCTCCAAAAAAAAAAAAAGAAAAAAGTAAATTTTCATTAAACAAACATGTTACAAAAACAAAACAGAAAACATGGTAGGTTTAGCTTCTCAGTTCTTAAGACTCACAAGAGTAGAGTAACATATTTTTCATTTCAAAAACAATGTCTATTACCTAGTGAGTAACACCTGTGTTGATTGTGAACAGATTTGCCTTAAAAATGATGCTTAAATCACATATTATCTCGCTGTTCCTGTAAACAATGAAAATCTCCCCTTTTGCAAATTAAGATTACTCACGTAATGGAGTTGAATATTATATCCCAAAATTTAATCGAGAAGATCAAAACACAACAGAAAATAAAGTACATAAGACTGAACTGGTGAAATAGCATTTTATGACTTTTGACTAAAACATTGCTGATTTTCTTTTAGGCTTTGTTTTCCAGTTTTAAGGATTTTTGTCCTGTCTTGAGTCAATAGGTTCATGTACCTACTATTTTTTTTTTCTTTTTTTGGAGAGGTTTTTGCTATAGGGTGCGTGCTCTCGCCAGACAGAGAGAGACAGAGAGACAGAAAGCGAGAAATCCCCCCGGGGGGGATGGCCACGCCGCAATCCCTTCTCCTCCATTCTCCTCTCGGGATCTTGGGCGAGCACGTACACGCGCCCGGCGTGAGTTTAAGCCACCGGGTCCGGGACTCGAACCGCGGTCGACTACGTGGGAGTCCAGCGACATAGCCATTACGCTAACTGCCGGTCCCGTACCTACTATTTGAACAGAATCCTAACCTGTTTCCTGGCTTTAAGTTTTAGGTAAATTTCCTTAGCATTTCTTCGATTTATTAAAACTAAAGCTTCTTTTCTTAAAATTAAAAAAAATATATTAAAAAATAGCTATTTAATGACTGTAGTAAACTATATAGCATCAACTAGGTGCTACCTTATAGTACATTCATTCTACTCAGAGTTTCTCACCTAAAGTCAGACATGTATTCACAGATAATGTACATACTAGCTGAACTTGCTATTGAAAGTAGTTAGATTATTTAAGAAATTTTGTGACTCAATAAAATGTGGGGGGAAAAAGGAATGGAAAACAACTGTAGACACCTGAGATAGTATGGGAGGACGGTGGGAAATGGCAGAAGGTGAGAAATAGGGGTAAAAAATATATAGATGTGTGTGTGTATGAAATTAGAAATAGAAAGTTATTTATGATAACATGTATGATTAAGCCACTATGCAGTATATTCTGGATGGGAAATTACATTTTGTGTGCTGTGATGATGCTCAGGGAATGAATGCAAATTAATTAATTAATTTAAAAAATTGTTTCAGAAAAAAATTACAGTGCACTTTTTTTTTTTTTTGTAGAGTTTTTTTTTTTTTGCTATAGAGTGCGTGCGCTCGCCAGGCAGACAGAGAGAGACAGAGAGATAGAAAGCGAGAAATCACCCCCCAGGGGGGATGGCCACGCCGCAATCCCTTCTCCTCCATTCTCCTCTCGGGATCTTGGGCACGCACGCACACGCGCCCGGCGTGAGTTTAAGCCACTGGGTCCAGGACTCGAACCATGGTTGACTACGTGGGAGTCCAGCGACATAGCCATTACGCCAACTGCTGGTCCCTACAGTGCACTTTTAACTGGAAAAAAAAATAAGTTTTTGCTATAGGGCACATGCACTTGCTGGAGAGAGACAGAGGAACAGAGAGAGAGAGAGAGAGAGAGAGGGAAAATGAGAACTTACTCCCAAAGGGGGATGGCCACACCACCATCCTTTCTTCTCCATTTTCTTCTTGAGATTTTGGGCATGCACACACAAGTGCTTGGCACGTTTTTCAAGCTGCCGGGCCATGGACTTTAACTGTATAGTCGGCCATGTGGGATCCAGTAGCCTTAACCACCATGCCACTGGCTAGACCCTTAATTTAATTTTTTAGAATTTTCAATTTATAAAATTAAAACATCAGATGAATAAAGCATGCATAATGCTTTTTTTCTTTGTAATCATGTATTTTTTTAATCACAAAATGCTTGCCCAAATCATGTACTGTTCAAAAGCCTAAGAAAAAAAGGTAAACTGATTCAATATTTTAAAGAAAGTATGACATCTTGGGGTAAGCAGGTGACGTGGTGGTTAGAGGTGCTGGGTTCTCACATGCCTGACTGTAGTCTGAGTCTCGGATCTGGCAGCTTGCTTTGTCACATTCCCTTTCTCTCTCTCTGGTCAAATTAAAAAAATAATAATAACAAATGGAATTAAATAAATATTTAAAAAGTATGACATCCAAATCTGTATATAAATATGGTAAGTCTCACAGAATACACAACTTAAAAGATTCATTCCAGCTTAGGATTTGCATAAATTATCTTCCTTTCATGGATCTCTATAGAGCAGGGGTCCCAACCTCTGGGAACTAAGCTGCACAGCAGGAGAGTGGCAGGTGAGTGACTGAAGCTTCCTCTGACTTTATAACTGTTCACCACCACTTGCATTTCCACCTGTGCTCTGCCTCCTGTCAGGTCAGTGGCAGTATCTGATTTTCACAGGAGCTTGAATCATGAACTATGCAGGTGAGGGATTTAGGTTTTGTGCTTCTTATGAGAATCTAATGCCTGATGACCTGAGGTGGAGCTGAGGTGGTGATGCTAGTGCTATAGAGTAGTTGCAAATACTGTTATGCTGAGTTGTGCAATTATTTTATTATATATTACAGTGTAATAATAATAGAAGTAAAGTGCATAATAAATGTAATGTGCTTGTATCATCTCGAAAACATCCTCCTGCCCACCATCCTTTGTCCATGGTAAAAATGTCTTCTACAGAACTGGTCCTTGTTGCTAAAAGATTTGTGAACCACTGCTGTAGAGAACTAAAAATACATAACTATAAAATATTAAAAAAAGTTTTTGATCTAAGTATGCTTGGGAGAATTAAATACATGAAATTATTAGACATAAACACATGCATTAATAAATAGTAAATACTGCTAGTTCAGTGTCTATGGAAAGCATTTAATATTATCTATTGAATGAATATATTAACTTTAATAACACAATGTTAGTTTCTGTGATCATATTTAGTTTGTTTTATGATAGTATAAGTAATATAAGCTGGATACATCTTTTTTGTTTTCAAAATTAATTACATATACCCTTTCAATTACTAAAAAAAAAGATAAGCTTTCCTAAAACATTGAGCTTGCATAAGGCTATTGTGTGCCAGAAAGTTTCTTTCCAAAAGACTGTATATCATATTATATTATTTGGGTTTTGAGTGTTTCTAGGTGTAGTTGTGAGTATTTATAGGCTTTTCTAAATTAGAAACAAGTAGGAATCATGTTTTCTTCCCAGGAAGATTAACTTGTCTTTTTCTTCAGAATTTTTGGGATAATAAAAAAAAAAAAGGAACCAGCAGTTAGCGTAATGGCTATGTCGCTGAACTCCCATGTAGCTGACTATGGTTCGAGTCCCGGACCTGGTGGCTTAAACTCACGCCAGGCACATGTGTGTGCATGACCAAGATCCTGAGAGGAGAATGGAGAAGGATTGCGGTGTGGCCATCCCCCGTGGGGGGTGATTTCTTGCTTTCTGTCTATCTGTCTCTCTCTGTCTTTCTGGTGAGCATGTGCCCTATAGCAAAAACCTCTCCAAAAAAAAAAGAAGAATTTTTGCAGTAGGAAGTTTAGTTGATAATTTTCTGTGGAAAAAAAAAAGTGGTTATTATTACAATACATTTTGGAAAGTTCTCCAAGGTAGCATTCTTTTTTTTAATTTATTTTATTTTTTTTAGTTCTTTAGGAAAAACAATGGAATTGTAAATAAAGAAATTATTCTGGGCATAAGGCTTATGGAATTACCAGCTGTTGTATCATTGCTCTTTAGTAAGATATACATGTCTATTTTCTGGGACCAGCAGATGGCGAAATGGCTATGTCACTGGACTCCCATGTAGTCGACTTGTTCAAGTCCTGGTCCCAGTGGCTTACACTCATGCCTGGCACATGTGTGTGTGTGTGTGTGTGTGTGTGTGTGTGTGTGTGTGCGTTTGCCCAAGATCTTGAAAGGAGAATGAAGGAGAAGGGATTGCGGCATGGCCATCCCACCTGGGGGGTGATTCTCGCTTTCTGTCTCTCTGTCTCTCTCTGTCTTTCTGGCAAGTGCATGTGCCCTATAGCAAAAACCTCTCAAAATGGACCAGCACTTAGCGTAATGGCTATGTCGCTGGACTCCCACGTAGATGCCTGTGGTTCGAGTCCTGGACCCGGTGGCTTAAACTCACGCCGGGTGCGTGTGCGTGCGTGCCCAAGATCCCGAGAGGAGAATGGAGGAGAAAGGATTGCGGCGTGGCCATCCTCCCTGGGGGGTGATTTCTTGCTTTCTGTTTCTCTGTCTGTCTCTGTCTGTCTGGTGAGCGCACACGCCCTATAGCAAAAACCTCTCCAAAAAACAAACAAACAAACAAATGATATACATGGCTATTTCCTATGACGATTTAAAAAAAAGATTTTTTTCTTTTTAGGATATCATTTATTTTGCCTAAAATATTTTTTTTGAGAGGTTTTTGCTATAGGGTGCATGTGCTCGCCAGACAGAGAGAGACAGAAAGCGAGAAATCACCCCCCAGGGGGGATGGTCACGCCGCAATCCCTTCTCCTCCTTTCTCCTCTCGGGATCTCGGGCACGCACGCACACACGCCCAGCGTGAGTTTAAGCCACCGGGTCCGGGACTCGAACCGCAGTCGACTACGTGGGAGTCCAGCAACATAGCCATTACGCTAACTGCTGGTCCCTTGCCTAAAATATTTTTTCCCTACATTTTAGTACTTGGGTTAATGCTGAGATACTAATCTTGAATCATGTTATTTTAGCTTTGGAGCTTTGTATTTGAGTGGATAGGTAGGGGTGACTTTGGATGATTTGGCTTTCTATTAACTGTGTCAATTTCATGCCAAATGTTAACCCTTTTGATTCTGACCCCATCTTGGCCTCATGAACTTTAATTTCTGATTTAAGGGTGTGCTTGACAATTGGACATTCTTAGTCTTTATTAACTTTAATTATCATGGCTACTGATGTTATGCAGTAAGGGCCCAAACCCTGTCCCTGATATCTAGAAACAAGCTTCTTTTAATTTATCTTGTTATTTCATAAAATGAGTTCTCAAATTGCCTGCATATTATTTTTCTTTTTATAGTGGCTCTTTTTTACTTTTCTTTTGCATGATAATTCTCAAAGATGTTGTCTATTTATAGTAAAATTTCTTATGTAATGAGTAAATTATTTTCCAAAAATTTTTTTAACACATGCTTCAAAGAAGAAAGTTCCTAGGTCATAAATGTGTGCAAAACATTGTACAATTTTCCTTTTTTCTTGAAGACTAATGGGGCTCATTAGTTTTATAGTGAAGAAACCTGTCAAAAATTTTAATGTAGCAGTATGTGAGAATGAGCATTGACTAAGCTATTGCTGACAAATTTTGGAGTCATTTTTGTGTGTCCCAGAAACTACTAGACTATTGCTATCTTATTTTTTAGGGTAGGCTCAAAATTTCTGCAATGGCCATATTTCAGGTTTGTGATTCACGAAACTTGTATTCTTGGCAATCCCTCCACCCTTTGATTGATGGAGAGGATTGGATAAAGGAAGGAGGAGCAGATCGAGTGAACTACAAGGAACTGGGTTAAATAAATGAGATCAATGGCTTGCTTTGTCCATTTTGGTGGGTAGTATTTCTGCTATTTCTCTAAATAAGAAACAAGATCCCATGGTTGAGGTCTGTGGCAGAGACGGTAAGGACCAGCTGTGTTAGCTGTGCGTCTGTTTGCTGAGCGGAGCTTCGTTTTATGAGCACACCTTATGGGCAGGGGGTAAGGAGTGCGAGACTGTGACAAGGATTGATAAGCACGATTACCTATGGCTGGAGCAATACTTTAATACTAAACGATCTGTATATGTACATAGCATATATACACACTATGTAGACAGTAATCTCCCCTTATCCGTGGTTTTACTCTCTCTGATTTTATTTAGTTACCTAAATAGTCTGAAAAAAATTAAGTGGAAAATTGTAAAACAAAACAAAACAAAAACAATTAAAAAGTTTTAAATTTTGTACCTTTTTGAGTACTGTGATGGAATTTCACATTATCTTGCCTAGGACATGAATCATCCCTTAGGTCTATGGAGTCACACAGTAGAGGCTGCCTGCCCACTACTTAATAGCTGTCTTAGTAGGCTGAAAAAAAAAGACATGTTCTGTGTGCAGATTTAGGCATCCATTGGGGGTCCTGGAATGTGTCCCTGTGGATAAGGAGGGGACTCCAACAAAGACATTTCTAAATGTCTTTCTTTCTTTTTTTTTAAAGAGATTTTTGCTATAGGGCATGTGCACTTGCCAGAGAGCCAGAGAGAGACAGAGAGACGGAAAGCGAGAAATCACTCCCCAGGGGGGATGGCCACACCGCAATCCCTTCTCCTCCATTATCCTCTCGGGATCTTGGGCACGCATGCACACACACCCGGCTTGAGTTTAAGCCACTGGGTCCGGGACTCTAACCACGGTTGACTACTTGGGAGTCCAGTGACATAGCCATTACACTAACTGCTGTTCCCTCTGTCTTTCATTCATTGACTCTAACACTATGGCTTCATCATTTACCTCTTCCTTATATTGAAGTTGATTTCACATGGATTATTTGAATTACCTGGAAAGTTTCTTAGTAAATCTAAATAGATGCCTGGGGTAAATTTTAAGAAATCATTTCAATTATTCCACAATGAAAGAGTATGGTTTTGCCAAGATATTTGATCTCATAATTTTTGTAGTGCTTAATACCTTTTAACACCCCACAGAACCAGCATGCTGTGAAGCATACTTTGAAAGTTGCTAGAAGTATTGATCTATACCTGTGGCTCATTCTGAGGTTTCTCTAAGATACAGAGTTATGTTTTCGAAGGAGCGTTATTTCTTCTTTTTTTTTTCACTTTAAGAAGTTTAATTCCAAGAGATTAATCCAGAATGAACAGTATCATTTTCTACTATTTCTACTTGCAGGAAAGAAACAATTTTCTATAATATATATCACATTTTTTATGTTTCTTCTATAAATATCTACAAGTCTCATTTGTATATGTGCTACTTATAATTCTTAGATTTAAGAATCCTAAGGGGATTAAAACATCTTGCAACTATTACTTTATGCCTATCAAGTGTGAAGACCACATCTGAACTTGTAATTGCCTCCAGTTTTCAACCCAATTATAATGTCTTCCAAAGATGAAAACTTCCATAAATTATTATTAGTGACCTGACTCCATTAAAAAAATGGTTTCAGCAAATGTGAAAATAGAAAATACTATTTTTTATTTGCTAATTCCTGATAAAAGGGGAAAAAAGGGATGTGTTCTTCAGAAAAAGTGTGTTGAGAGCAGTTTTGATAGCGGTTCACCTGGTAAAGTATCGAAAGGTCTAATAAGCAACCTTTGTGCTCAGGGAAAGAAATTATTTTATTGTACTTCTCTTCTGAATTGCTCAGTAATTCCAAGTGATTTTCAAATTTGGAGGCAGATTACTGGCATTAAGTTCATCAAATTTAGATTTATCTTGAACAGGGATACTGTAGAAGTCAAGAACATCCTTGACCCTACACATTTGGTGAAGCCTGAAGTTAGGCACTACATGGCCCAAGTCATCAGCTAAATGTGCCAAGAGACTGAATTTCTGATGAACATCTTCCAAGGAGATGTCCTGCCAATTAGTGGGAAGAGATGAACCAAAAACTTCCTTAACACGAGACTCCAAGTGATTCTGGAGATCCTCAGGTGGTATATACGTTCGGCTTCGTAAGGGTGGACACATTAGGATATGTTCTTTCTTCTCTTCTATTGTCTCAGTCACCACTGGTTCTTTTTCTCTTCCATTGTCTCAGTCACCACTGGTTCTTTTTCTTTTCTGGATGGAGACCAAAATGTTCTGCGTGGCGCCCTGGAGACTAGCCATGTGAAGCCTTTTCTGGTAATGCCGGACACCGACAGGCCTGACATCTTCCTGGAGAGTTGGCCAAAGGAGCATTATTTCTAAAAATCATACACTGTACATTTTTGCTTACTTTTGATGCCTGGGTAGAAATTCATGAGTTTAAACTCTGATTCATAGTCATTGTATTAGTCTACTATGTCTGCTGTAACAAATTACTACAAATTTGGTGGCTGTAGAAAAAAAAACTTTTCCTACTCACCACACACTCAGTACACAACACTTTAACACTAGAATGTATGGAGGCTTTTCTCCATACACCAAGAAGTCTGGAAGCTCTCTGAACCTTGTCCTGTTTTTCTTTTTTTTTGGGGGGGGCGGGGGAGGTTTCATTACATAGGCATGAATAGCTACCTCTTTGGCCACTGATGATCAAGTCAGCCTGTTTAGCCCCTCTCCTCTGGGCTCAGCGGTCAAAGGATGGAGTTGAAAGTTTCAACTTTCTAGTCATGTGATTGTTTCTCATGGCCATCAGTCCCCATCCCCAGGCTCTCCAGAAACCCACAAAGAGTTACCTCATTGGAGCAGAAGATGCTTCTATAACCCAGGAAATTCCAATGTATTAGGAGCTCTGTGTCAGGAAAGAGGGCAGAGAATAGATTATTTATTATAGCACAGTGGCTTAAAAAAAACAAGAATTATTACCTCACAACTTTGGAAGTAGGATGTACTACAATAAAGGTTTGTCACCAAGAGTATATGTGTTCTGGAGGGTCTATAAAAAAATCTGTTTTCTTGCCTTTCCAGCCTCCTGAGGCTACCTGCATTCCATGTTACGTGGTTCCTTTTTTGTATCATTCCACCTGAGCTTCAGTCACCACCTTTCCTCTCTCTGGCTCTGAGCTGCTTACCTCCTCCTCCATGTTTTTTTGGAGAGGTTTTTGCTACAGAGCATATACGCTTGCCAGAAAGACAGAGAGAGACAGGGAGACAGTGAGAAATCACCCCCTGGGGGGATGGCCATGCTGCAATCCCCTCTCCATTCTCCTCTCGGGATCTTGGGCACGTACGCACATGCTCCTGGTGTGAGTTTAAGCCACCGGGTCCAGGACTTGAACTGCAGTCGACTACATGGGAGTCCTGTGACATTGCCATTATGCCAACTGCTGGTCCCTCGCTTACCTCCTTCTTATAAAGACCTTGTGACTGGGGTCCAGCAGGTGGCATAGTGGTTAAGCACTGGACTCCCATGTGGCCAGCTGAAACTTGAAACTCACCTGAGACATATTTGTGTGTGTGCCCAAAATCCGGGGAGGAGAACGGAGGAGAAGTGATTGTGGAGTGGTCAGTCACCCCCGGAGGGGGGGGTGATTTCTCACTTAGTCTCTCTCTGTCTCTTAGGTGAGCACATGTGACCTAGAGCAAAAATCTCTCCAGAAAGAAAACAAGAAAGAAAAGACCTCATGACTATATTGACCTTACCCTGATAATTTAGAATAATGTTGCCACCTCAAGGCCTTAACTTAACCATATCTCAAACTCTTTTTTACCATATTAAAAATTACGCTCACAGGTTTTGGGGATTAGGACATGGACATCGTTGAGGGTGCATTATTTTGTCTGCCACAGTCATATAGTTCAATGAACTATGAAACTATTGATTCCTAATCTAAAGTATGTTATGATGAATCAATGTTATTATATGAAACCAAATGATGTTCTTATAGATTTTTTTAAGGTGAACTACTTCTGGAAAATTACACAGAAGAATATTATCATGGAATATGTTTACTAGCTATCTTCTCTCTGTCTTAATTAACTATATTATTTATTTTTTAATACATAATGACATGAATATGCCAGTAGGAATCTCTAAAATATAGGTACATTGTTCTCTATAGCCAAAATGATAGTGTTCTTTTTAATAAAGAAATATAAGGAAACTATTTCAAAACCTAGCGGGAGGAATTTGTATTAGGTAAAAGTAAGTTTTTTGAGTGAATTATTATTCTTATTATTAATCTTATTTAGTAATGTAATTGCTCTCTGTGCACTTGACTGTTAGAATGCTAAGCATTAGGTTTATGGTCCACATTGCGCATTGGTATCTTAATATTTTTCCTTTCATTTGCTTTTATTCTTTTCCTGGTTTCCTCACTTAATGGCTTTGTCCTCTCAACTTACCATGTATATATTTATGCCTTGCCTCAAGTCTTTTGAATAAAGCCACATATACATAAATAAGAAAATGTTTTCTGTTAGTGCCCTAGGGTACTGTTTTCTGAGGAAGCATATAGAACTTTCATTCCTACAAATACTCTAATTAGGTTAGAATACTATCAGAATACTTTAAGTTGGAGTTCTGCTTAGGGAAGATTTAAAAATCTGTTGGCATTTACTCTGATTTCTCTTACTGTCAAGAATAATGAAAATAGCAAATAGTTTATTTCACCATTCCTTTATTTTAAAGGAAAGGAGAACTTCTACAGAATCAGTAAAATCAGGAGTTTCTTATTTGACTCAAAGTACCCAGACTTACCCTTCGTGAGAGTGTCCAAATAAAGATATTCTGACATGTAAAAAGAGTTCACAGGATATGAAAAACAATAACATGGTAGAAATAATAATATGATTATTATGAATGGTAGAAAGGGCATTTTTCTGATGGTAGGTGACAGTCTCTTTAATTTACTTTTGATAAAATTAAACCCTGCAATCTTCATACAAAATTTCTCTCTCTCTGTGGTGCCAAAGAGTCCAGAACTACCCTGAGGAAGGAAGCCTATACTTCCTTTGCCCTCCTCCCAATTTGCTATTTAAGTCCTGCTGCTGCCAAGTTTGAGTGGAAAATCGTTCTGTTGCCAGTTGGCAACTTAGACTCTTGGCCGAGAAAGCAATTTAAGCAACTTTGAATCTGCTTAGATTCTCAGAGCTGTGAGTCTGTGGTGTAATACCAGTGCTCCTGGGAAACACTGGGAGGCGCACTGCCCTCTCTGACGTGCTCTCAAATACGACACAAGTTCCGTGTCACGGATACAGCATAACCCGAGAGCCCAGAGGGGAGTCGTGGGCTCCCTCTCGTGAGCTTCCTGGCAAATCTGAGGAAGACTATTGCTACTCTTGTTAGCACACATTAATTGAGCACAAACTCTGTGCTAAGAGTTGTGCCACGCTCTTAAGTGCATTTTTTTCTTTAATCCTCACAACAGTTCTCTGAGGGAGTGACTGTTATTATCCTTACTTTACCATGATTTAAGAAGCTGAATCACTTGCCCGAGATCATAAGATTTTTCAGAGTTGTGATTAAAAATCTTCTATGTTTGACTTTTGAGCACACGATATTAGTTATGCTGCTATCTCTATATGACAATGTGTGTATGAAGGGAGTCAGATGATATTTTTGCTCAGAGCTTCCATTTTAAAAATATGTGTACTTTTATGATATAAAAATAATATATAGGACTTAGCACTTTAAGTTAAAAAAACCTTCACTTAATATTATTTTCTCTCCTTTATCAACTAGAAATTACTTTTACATTCTGAAAAGAAATATAACTAATATTACTTTCAGATTTATGTGGTATCATTGGGGCATAGCATTAGAGAAAAAAAGAATAACTTTAAATCATTTTGATGGGAAGTAGCGTAACAGCAGATGTAATGACGCTAGGAGTGAGGAAATAGATCTATGCTCTGTTTCAACTTTGACTCATATTATGACTTTGGGGAACCACGCAGCATTTTAAGTTTTGATATCATTTTCTTGCAGTGAAGATATATATGAACATAACATTGCGATTAAATGTGGAAAATTTGAACTGGTTGTCTACAGAAGGTAGACCAGCAACTAGATCCTAGGCTCATAAGATCTGAGAAACTTATGCCTGCTGTGCAAGCTGGACTCATCCATGCACAAGGGAAAAGCACATTCCTTCTTACAAAAGGAGGAAGGAAGCCCAGGGCTGTCTAATCATCTCTAAGTCCTCAGCCTGCCTTCTTCATGCCCGACTGTGAACCCAGCTTTGGGTTCTGTTTGTACATTGGCTCTTGCCCCGTCTATTCAGTCCACATGTCTGTGTGCTTAGATTGTGTTTGTTCCACTTCTCACCCTTGTACACCACTCTGTTTGTGGGGATCCCCATGGCAAGTGTACCTTTGACATTGTAGCTCATTGACATTGCAGTAAACCCAAACTTGAGTGCTTGTCTGAAAAATCAAGTGCTAGATAGCTAAAAATTCACTTTAAAGGTAAACTTCTTAAAAATGTTATTTAACATTCAAAACCCCCTATATTTAATCAGAGTGTTACTTCTTAATTATTTTTTCATAATTTAACCTGCTATATTATTTACTCATTTCCTCCTTTCTTCCTGTTTTCCTTTCTTTCTTTTTCCTTTTCCCATTTCCCCTCCCTTCTTCTTTCTTTCCTCTCCCTTCTTCCCTCCCTTCTATTCTTCCTTTTAGAGATTTCAAGAAGGTTTGAACTAGAAGGTGTCAACTAGAAATTTTAGGGTATTATAACACTTAATTTTATTAGTGCTTAGGAGACAGTGCATATTAACATTTTTAAAAAGGCTAACTGTGGAAAAATGTGAGACGATAGCTCCTAATGCTTACTCCAAGATTCCCTTCATTATTGAGGTCCAACCAAAATTATAAAGATTTAAAAGAAAAATTCTAGCTTTATTTTGTATTGCAGTGATATATATATTCATCAGGATTTCCTAGAGAAACAGAATCAATAAGATATGAATAGCTATACATAGCTATTCATACCTAATAAATAGATTTATTATGAAGGATTTGCTACTGAGACTATGGAGACTGAGAAGTCCTTTGATCTGCTGTCCACAAGCTAGACAACTAGGAAAGCCAGGGATGTAGTTCTAGTCCAAGCATGAAGCCTGAGAACCAGAGAAGCCAATAGTATACATTCTGGTAAGAGTCTAAAGACTGGTAAAACAGAAGCACCAAGGTCTCAGGGCAGGAGAAGATGGGGATCTCTGCTCAAGAAGACCAAAAGAATCTGTTCTTCCTTCACTTCAGGCCCTCAGCTGATTCAGTGATGCCTACCCACATTGGTGAGGATCAACTTCTTTATTCAGTCTAAGATAAAAATACTGATGTTTTTCAAAAATATCCCAGGCACATCCAGAAATGTTCTATCATTTATATAGCCATTCCTTAGCCCATTCAAGTTGACACATGAACTTACCCACTACATGTCTGCCCCTCATCATCTTGGAATCCATACTTCTCTTTATAAACCACATTTAATCTCCAAATAAAAATAATACAAGGTTGTATTTCTACCTAATAGGATGAAATCATACTGTGTACAAACAAAATGCAGTGATTCTTTTCCTAAAAGTGGAGGTAAAATCCTTAAGTGATGTTTATTTTTCTTATGATACCCTGGAACTTAAATGCTTATTTAAATGCTGATATAAAGTTAATTTATCTTATGTCACATGATAAGTGAATAAGAGAGGAAAGAAAGATATTTGCTTGATATATGTATATACAGGCACAGAGTTATTCATAACACAATAAGGAGGAAATACTTATGACAATTACAGTCTTCATTTCTGTAACTGGTCACATGGTCATAGTCTATATTTATAACTACCTTCTACTACCATTCTGCATTCTCTTTGTTTTGGAAAAGTGCCTCAATTAATTGTGGTTCTTCATCTGGTTGCTGACTCAAACTTTTACTTGTAAAGTTTCTGAGCCATTTGTAGTCCTGCTTGGATTGGATTGCTGTAGTTTTTCATTGACTTAATCACAGAGACTCCCTCAGGAATGCCCTATATTCTAGACAAACTCTTCTTATATCCTTTGTGGAGTAGTAGTCCAGCTCCTACTTGGTAGTCTGAATACAAATCACCACAGCCAACACTGTAATTCTCTTCTTTGTCTGTTGGTTAAATGAAGCCCAAAGTGGTCAGCATGAGTCTTAACTTTCAGTTCAATGGACATGTTACTGTTTCTCCTGCTGGAAGCCTTTATCCTCTAGAATCAAGACCTCCTGGCCAGCAAAGCATAAAGCCATGGGGATAGGAAGCACAAATCTTCTTAGCAGGACACTAAGGGTAATAGTAAGTGGTGCGCCTCCTGTTTTCAGTCCTTGATTCTTGGTCCCTTAAATCCTACTACAGGAGAAACATCACCATATATTGGACATTAACTCAGAATATAGCCAGCCTTCTGGAGAACCTTGCCCCAGGCCTGTAAGATATTTCTACATTGCTGGTACTATAACCCAGTCTTCAAAAGGCCATCCCACTGTTCTCTAAGGTCAGCTGCTTCAAGATGACGGGGAGCATGGTAAGATCAGTGAATTCCAGGAGCATAGTCCTGCATACTTTTTTTTTTTTTTTTTTTTGCTGTGAGTTGAGATCTGTGTTCAAAATCAATGCTATGTGAAATTCCGTGATGGTGGCTAAAGCATTCTATGAGTCCACAAATGATCATTTTGATGGAGGCAGTACATGAAGGGAAGGAAAATCCATGTCCAGAATAGATATCTTCCAGTAAGGATAAAATGCTGCCCCTTCCAGTCTTCACTTCTTTGTCTTCACTTCTTTCTAGACAATTTCATCTGTTTTTCAAATGTATTGTCTAATGTAATCAATCTGCCAACAAGTAGTTGGTTGATTGTCAATGGCTCTTCTTAGCTTTCAATTCTCAGATTCTTCTGTAGGAAGCTTTTCTTGACTAGTACAACTAGAGGGGAAAATGATGTTAGGGTGTGAATATATTAGGAAATTGTGTAGTTAATAATACAACTAAAGTATAGTTTATTGTACTTTCTTTTTCTTTTTTTAGAAATTTTTGCCTTAGGGTGAATGCACTCACCAGAGAGAGAGAGAGAGAGAGATAGTGAGAGGGAGAATGAGAAAAGACCCCCTGGGTGGATGGTCATGCTGCACATAATTGCTATGCCATCTGCTGGTCCCTTGTACTATCTTAATAACATTTAAAAAATTGGAAAAAGCACAGAAAAAAGTTGTCTTTATTATGCACTTAATGTTTATACTGAGGCCAGCAGATGGCATAGTAGTTATGTTGCTGGACTCCCACTTGGCCAACTGCAGTTTGAGTCCCAGACCTGGTGGCTTGAAAATCACGCTGTGCACATGTGTGTGCATGTGAGCCCAAGATCCCAGGAGGAGAATGGACAAAAAGGGACTGCAGCATGGCCATCCCCCTGGGAGTGATTTCTCTCTTTCTCTCTCACTGTCTCTGTCTCTCTTTCTCTCTCCTGTGAGCACATGCACCCTACCGAGAAACCACTTAAAATAATTATAATTTTGATTACATTTAAAATTATTGTTATCTAGCACCAATTGTTGTTTACAAGGCCATGTTTTATAACACAATGTTAAGAGAATTATATGCATTATCTTATTTAATGCTCATGACAATATGGAGAAGTTCTATTACTCTACTTTGTAGACAATTCATTTGCCATACAGAAAGATTAGATTGTCTAGAAAGAAATAAAGACCAAAAAAAAAAAAAGTTAGGGAACCAGCAGTTAGCGTAATGGCTATGTTGCTGGACTCCCATGTAGTTGACTGCGGTTCGAGTCCCGGACCTGGTGGCTTAGAACTCATGCTGGGCACGTGTGCGTGCATGCCCAAGATCCTGAGAGGAGAATGGAGAAGGGATTGTGGCGTGACCATCCCCCCAGGGGGTGATTTCTCGCTTTCTGTCTCTATGTCTCTCTCTGTCTGTCTGGTAAGCACACGCACCCTATAGCGAAAATCTCTCCAAAAAGAAAAAAAGTTCTGTCTTCATTTATATATATATATATATATATATTTTTTTTTTTTTTTTTTTTTTTTTTTTTTTTTTTTTTTTGAGAGAGGTTTTCGCTATAGGGCGCATACGCTCGCCAGACAGAGAGAGAGACAGAAAGCGAGAAATCACCCCCCGGGGGGATGGCCACTCTGCCATCCCTTCTCCTCCATTCTCCTCTCGGGATCTTGGGCATGCACGCACATGCGCCCGGCGTGAGTTCTAAGCCACCGAGTCCGGGACTCGAACCGCGGTCGACTACGTGGGAGTCCAGCGACATAGCCATTACTCTAACTGCTGGTTCCCAGGACAGAATTTTACAATTAACTCTGACTTGAGCTTTTGACCACAAAGGAATAGTACTTTTTCCAGTGAAGTCCCATAGGACCAAGAGAGCCTTCTAAAAATGAGGATTACTACAGTTTTTTCTCATTGGCGACTTACACAGCAACACAGAGTCATTGCTTAAGATATTTCACACTTAAGGTATCTTATTTTAATTAAAATTTCCTTCTAAACTTTCTGAGATTGTTATAAGGAAGCCTTGCATTTCTACTAATTGACCGTTTATAACTGTTATGTTCATTAATATACTTAATAAGCAATTTAGAAATATTTTACACAGTTTATAATTCAATATGCTAGTAGTGCAGAACATTTAAAAATGCTATGTAAACGTTGTGTGACTTCATCTAATCCCCATCTAACTCTTCACTTTTCTCTATGGCCAAATTCAGACTTTGAATTAAGTATAAATTACAACTTTTGTAGGTACAACTCTTTATTTTTTTAAGATTTGCTATAGGGTGCATGCACTCACCCGAGAGATAAAGAGACAGTGCAAAATTACATCCTAGAGGGGATGGCCACAGTGCAGTCCTTTTTCCTCCATTTTCCTCTTGGTATTTAGAGAATGCATCCCTGCATGGCTGGAATATTTTTCAAGCCACTGGGTCCCATACTCAAATTATGCAGTCAGCCATGTGAAATCCAGCCACCTTAACCACTACACCACTGGCTGGCCCATAAGTACAATTCTTTCAGTAAAATTTAATTAGGAAAAAAGTCCCATTTGTGAAACATGTGGATAAAAAAAGAAATAAATCTGTTTTAGTGTAAGATAAATGATCAGATATTATGTGGTACCCGAATGAAACACTCTCATACATAAATCTTTTAACATTTAATATTATTTACCACTTGTTAATATTTGTGCCATACAAATTGTAAGATGATTTTTGGATTTAAATGGATTGTAATCTCCAAGTTGGTACACAGAAAATTCTTTTGTGACTAATGGAAACTTTATCATTAAACATTAGCACCTTCCCATTCTTCATAAATGCATTCATTGAAGAAGAATATATAGTCTTGTAGTAACTTTATAACAAGTCTTAGTTCTGTTTGTATCATTTCCCTAAAGTATTTGTTGAGTATAATCAACTCTTGAAATTCATTCTTTAAAGAGCTGAAACATCTCCTTTATCCTGTCTTCTCAAGTCTTGAACCATTTGATCTGTGTTATCCTTTGCATTAGATCATTCTCCAATTTACTTTCTTCTATGAAGAAGTTCTAATCAATATGAGACAGATTTAAAAAATGACTTTATTGGGACCAGCAGTTGATGTAATGATTATGTTGCTTGACTCCCATGTAGTCGATCATGGTTCAAGTGCCAGATCTGGTGGCTTAAGCTCATGCCGGGCACTTGTGCGTGTGTGCCCAAGATCCCGAGAGAAGAATGGAGGAGAAGAGATTGCGGCATGGCTATCCCCCCTGGGGGGGGGTGATTTCTCACTTTCTGTCTTTCTGTCTCTCTCTGTCTTTCTGGCAAGTGCACGCACCTTATAGCAAAAACTTCTCAAAAAAAAAAAAAAAGTTAAAAAGAATTGATGGAGCCCGAGACCCCAATGGCTCCCCTTGGACATCTGACAACACTGGACAAGCCCCAGGTAACCCTTAAAGTGACTAAGATTAATTTCTGTCTAAATCAGAGGTTAAGGTTGTTTCCAAAAGTACACTCATAAAAATATAAGAACAAATAGTAGTAAGCAGGTTGACTGAGCCTGTGACAAGAGAGAAAATTATAAGACCCAACCAGAGGGGAGACATCTTTATCACCAACTAAAAGTTCTTGTAGCCGCCCCAGATTCTGTCCTCCTCCTAAACTCAGGAGAAGAAAAAAAAAAAAAAAAAACTTTGTGCCTAGTCTAGATAGCCTTATCAATGGTGTTGTCTCAAAATGTGCTGCTTGTACACAGGTGAATCCTAAAACCCTTAGGCAAGATTCCCTTGGGGATCAAATCCCAGCGGAAAAGAAAAACTTAGGGAACATTGGGAAAATCTATGGTGTCTA
This sequence comes from Tupaia tana, assembly GCA_026018925.1. Classification (NCBI taxonomy): domain Eukaryota; kingdom Metazoa; phylum Chordata; class Mammalia; order Scandentia; family Tupaiidae; genus Tupaia; species Tupaia tana. The sequence goes on from JAKSZU010000006.1 coordinate 84,869,649, forward strand.
ATAATTCAGTCTCTAGATGAAATGAAACTAGCTAATGTAAGACTAGCCTGGTTTTGCTTTCCTTAAAAAAAAAAGACCTTAAATAAATAATTAGATAAAATTAGATAAATATAAATGAAGTACGTGTTTATAATTGAACTTGTCTGTTGGATTAAGGCAATTTTTAATTGTAAACTTGTAAAGATAAAACAAAAAAAGAAAAACTGAAAGAAGGGTTATGGCTGTAAAAATGTAGTTCTAATGGAAAAGGTTAAAAGAAAAAAATTTTTTTTGGAAGAGGTTTTTTTGCTATAGGGCATGTGCGCTCGCCAGACAGACAGAGAGAGACAGAGAGACAGAAAGCGAGAAATCATCCCCCCCCCCGGGGGGGGGGGGATGGCCATGCCGCAGTCCCTTCTCCTCCATTCTCCTCTCGGGATCTTGGGCACGCACGCACATGCGCCTGACATGAGTTTAAGCCACCGGGTCTGGGATGCGAACCATGGTCGACTACGTGGGAGTCCAGCGACATAGCCATTATGCTAACTGCTGGTCCCAGAAAAAGGTTTTATAAAAAAGAAATTTTGTATAGTGAGTTTTTGTCTGAAAATAGAATGGCTATATCAGAACGGGAGAAAAAGGAGACCGAAACTAGAAGACGTGAAGCATGTTGTTGAATGTTTGAGCTGTGTTACAAAAGTCTAAGACAGAGTTATAAGAATTGATCAAGTTAGTGTTCTGGAGTTGGTTATGCTATCTTTGAATGTTATTTACAGTAAAACAACTAAAAGAGAGGAGCCCCTCTAACTATTCTAGATGGGGTCTCACATAGCTGTAAAGTTAACCTGTGAGTCTGTCACACCAAAACCAAGAGGACTGCTTCTACAGACTCACCAGGGCCTTGGTCCATAAAGATGGACCAAGAGGGTCCTTTATGATGGTGCTTCAGAGGCCAGAGAGCGGCAGCCCTGCTCTAGTCACTGCAGAGGCTGACTGCAAGTCAGACATTGTCAAGGGTGTGGCTCGGCAGCTCTATGACCAGATGGTCGGAGAAAAGATGGGCTGCTGCTGCCTCATGAGACAGATAAAGGCCTTTAAATATTAGAGGCTAGTTGTCTCTGGACCTAGAGCTCGAGTATACCAGGCACTGCACTATCAAAGTGACTGTCCTGTACAGATGTTTGAAGAAACTCAAAGAGAAAAATGATATGCTTTCTGTTTTCTGAGACATTTTATTTCCATAGGTACCTAACCAAGTGCTGTCCTGCTTCTGTAAACTGCTTGCATTATCTGAAAAGCGCTATGTCACAGTCGCCCTGTAAATAATTGAACCTGGTGACTGCATACCATGAACACTGGCCCAGGCCATCCCACCAGATGCTCCTGTGTTAGCAACTGCGCCCAGCAACTAGAGACCATAGAATCAGCCCACCCCTGACTGGGACCCTATACAGCCCAATAACAGGGATCCATGACTGGCTCCACTATGTACTTGGGAAAGGGGGAAATGAAGGGCCAGAGTGACTCCATTTCTTCTGGGACAACTCCATTTTGTAAAACCCATCTTGCTGAGAATCGGCACCATTTCAAGGAGGCGAGCTGGTCACGTAGGAAAAAGTCATGAGAACGTCACCCCACCGGGACTGACCAGTAAGAGAAATAATGGAGATACCAGAAACCTAAAGTAACTTTTTTGCTGAGAGAAACAAAGGAGATACCAGAGACAGCTACACTCCCTGTAATCTACAGCCAATGTGTAGCCCCTTGAGTGCATTCCTCAGCACCCCTCGACCTCCTCCCCAACAGCCAAATAAAAACCCAGCCCAACTAATGCTGGGGCTCTCAACTCTGTCCTGCTTTGCCGGTTTGGGAGTCCTGGCTGAATAAAAGCGACCCTCATGTCTTTACATCGGAATGGCTCCCTGGTGGTCTTTTGGGAACTTCATGACTGGGGCACAACAAAATGACTTTATTTTACACAATAAAAAATAAAATAAAAAACATTTTGCCCTTCCTTTAATTGCCAATAGCTTTGTGTTTTTATTCATATTTTATTTATTATCACAATAAATTCTTGCCTTGATACTGATCAAAATTTATTTATCATTTTCCAAATACAGTTATTAGTTTTTCAGGTGAAAGGTAATTCATTTTACAGTTTTATTACACTTTTTCTTCATTAGGGAGGATTATTTACATGTTTGAAACCTTTTGTTCCAAACTATTTACAGTTACAACTGAGTGCATTGAAATGGTAAATTCAGGAGAGGACTGGGAACTTTTATTTAGTTGTTTTAATTTTATCCAATTTTGGTATCATTTTCTTTTTCATTTTAAAAGTTTATTTGTTTTATGTGTGTGATAGAGGAAAAGTTTATTTTATTTGTTTTATGTGTGTGATAGAGGAAAAGGTACCTTGGACAAGGTTTTGCTGCTCTGACACCCTTCCCCCAGCTGCCAGGATTACAGGTAGGTGTGCACAGCATGTTCAGGGTGACCTGGGATCCAAACCTGGGCCTCACAGGACCAGCAGTTAGCGTAATGGCTATGTCACTGGACTCCCACGTAGTCGACCACAGTTTGCGTCCCGGACCTGGTGGCTTAAACTCATGCTGGGCGTGTGTGTGTGCGTGCCCAAGATCCCGAGAGGAGAATGGAGGAGAAGGGATTGCGGCGTGGCCATCCCCCCCGGAGGGGGGGGGGTTGATTTCTCGCTTTCTGTCTCTCTGTCTCTCTCTGTGTGTCTGGAGAGCACATGTGCCTTATAGCAAAAAACAAAACAAAACAAACAAACAAACAAACAAACAAAACCTCTCCAAACCTGGGCCTTTCATGTGGCACTAGCATTCACAGCAGCACCCTACCATCTTTTCTGCAATGACTGGGCTTTGCTTTTATTTAAGGTATACTGATTACTTTTATTTAATGGAAATAAAATATATTTGTCAAGTCATTGGAAGATCTGGATAAACTATGTATGCAGGGATGATTAACCACATTAATATTAGCTTAATTTTCTAATTAAAATCACAAAGGTCCTTAGAAATATAGATGACTATGTGACAAATAGCTTCAGTCTTCCTTATAAAAAATAGAACTTTTGGAAAAAGTAATGATGTCATTTTTAAATTAGAAAATGCCTTTGTCTACTTATTTCAGTGTTTCTGAAACTCTTTAAGGTAATACAGCCATACAACTGAATGAGCTTATTACTATTCCAAAAAGAAGATTGCATATATGCCTCATAACTCTATAAAGACATTTTTGGCAAGAGAATGTTAGGAAATATAGGAGCAGAGTCATGAGAATTGGGATATCTTTTCTACTACCAATAGGATCACATTATTATTACCTTAATTTCTATAGTATCTGTTTCTTTTTTCTTTTTTTTTTTTTTTTTTTGGAGAGGTTTTTCGCTATAGGGCGCGTGCGCTCGCCAGACAGACAGAGAGAGACATAGAGACAGAAAGCGAGAAATCACCCCCCAGGGGGGATGGTCACGCCGCAATCCCTTCTCCTCCATTCTCCTCTCGGGATCTTGGGCACGCACGCACACGCGCCCGGCGTGAGTTGTAAGCCACCGGGTCCGAGACGCGAACCGCGGTCGACTACGTGGGAGTCCAGCGACATAGCCATTACGCTAACTGCTGGTTCCCTATAGTATCTGTTTCTGTATTCCATTTTTATTTTATTTTTTTTTTTGCAGCATTGTAACAGCAATTGTACCTGAAATGGGGGTAAAAGCCAACCTAATTTGCCCAGTCCAGCTGGATCCCACTTTTCTGAAAACATGCAGTTTCCGAATATTTTTTAAAAAATGAAGTCTTTTACAGCAGAGTATTGTGTACATACTTATGAAAGATGTAAATTTTGGACACCCAGATTCATTTTTCAGTGGTGGATTCCTAGTTTTTCCAGCACCATTTCCTAAAGAGATTTTCTTTTTCCCACTGGGTTGCCTGGTGTCTTTTGTCAAAAATCAGTTGGCTGTATGTTTTGGTATTTATTTCTGGGGTCTCTATTCTGTTCAATTGTTCCACATGTCTGTTTTTGTGCCAATACCATGATGTTTTGATTATCACAGCTTTGTAATTTATTCAGGGGTCAGGGAGTGAGATGCCTTCTACTCCACTCTTCTTGTGCAGGTCTGCTTTGGTAATATGGGGTCTTTTATGATTCCAGACAAATTCTATCATTGTCTTTTCTAGATCTGTGTAGAATGTCTCTGGTAATTTGACTGGGATTATGTTAAATATGTAGATTAATTTGGGTAGAATTGCCATTTCGATTATATTAAGTCTTCTGATCCAGGAATGTGGTATGTCCTTCCACTTCTTTGTGTCATTTTTGATTTTTTTTTTTTTTTTAGATATTCATAATTTTCCTTGTAGAGGTCTTTAACTTCTTTGGTTAGATTTATTCCTAGGTATCTTATACTTTTTATGGCTATGGTAAATGGGTTTACTTTCTTCAGTCTTATCTCAGTTCTCTTGCTATTTGTGTATAGAAATGCTATAGATTTTTGGATATTGATTTTCTATCCTGACACTTTACTATACTCATTTATTACTTCCAGGAGTTTTTTTCATGGATATTCTTGGATCTTCTATTTTTACAGTCATGTCATCTGCAAATAGAGATAATTTAACTTCTTCTTTCCCTATTTGGATGCCATTTATTTTATTCTCTTTTCTGATTGGATTGGCTAGAACTTTCAGCACTATATTGAAAAGTAATGGAGAAAGTTGGCAGCTTTGTTTTGTACCAGTTTTTAGTGGAAAAGCATTTAGTTTTTCCCCATTCAGTACAGATTGATGTTAGTTATGAGTTTTTCATAGATAGCTTTTATTGTGCTGAGAAATGACCCTTATGTCGATTTTGTTGAGATTTTTTAATTACGAAGGGATGTTGCATTTTATCAAACTTTTTCTGTATTGGTATGATAATATGATTTTTATCTTTGTTTCTGTTAATATAGTGTAGTTTGTATATGGTTTTGCATATGAAGAACCACCCTTGCATCCCTGGAATAAAGCCTAACTGGTCATGACATAGAGTCTTTTTTATATGTTGTTGGATACGATTTCCTAGTATTTTGTTGAGAATTTTTGTGTTTATATTCATCAGGGTACAGATATGTAGTTTTCTTTCCTTGTCATGTTCTTGTCTGGTTTGGGGATGAGGGTGATAGAAGCTTCATAAAATGAATTTTGGAGGGTTGCTTCCTTTTGGATTTTTAAAAATAACTTGAGTAGAATGGGTGTTAACTATTCTTTAAAAGTTTTGTAGAATTCAGAAGAGAAGCTATGCGGACCACGGATTGTCTTTGTTGGGAGCTTATTTATTAGTGATTCCATTTCATTGCTTGCTATGGGCCTAATCAGGCTTTCTGTGTCCTCCTGATTCAGTCTTGGTAGATTATATGTGTCCAGGAATTTGTCCATCTTATCCAGGTTTTCTTCTTTGTTGGCGTATAGTCATTCATCGCATCCTCTAATGATGTTTTGTGTGTCTATTATGTCTGTTGCAATATTGCCTGTTTCATTGCAAATTTGATTCATCTGGTCCCTTCCTCTTTTCTTGTTTAGTCTAGATAACGATGTGTCAATTTTGTTTATCTTTTCAAAGAAACTGCATTTGCTTTCATTTATTTTCTGTGTAGTTTGTTTATTTTTGGTTTCATTTATTTCTGCTCGTATCTTTATTATTTTCTTTTGTCCTGTCATTTTTTTTTTTTTTTTACTTTTTTGTTGTTTTTACAAGTCCTTGAATCATGATGTTAGGTTATCCATTTGTCACCTTTCCATCTTTTTCTTATGCATACTAATTGCTATGCACTTCCCTCTCATGACTGCTTTTGCTGTGTCCCATAGACTATGGAACGGTCCCATAGGTTATGGAACTCATGTACTCATTATTCTTGGTTTACATGAATCTTTTGACTTCAGTCTTAATTTCTTCAATAGTTGTAAAGTCATTCAGGAGTTGGTTATTGAGTTTCCATATGGTTGTGTATTTTTGTGTGTTTGTGTTTCTTAAAATTAATATCAAGGTAATTTCATCGTGGTCAGAGAAGATGCTGGATATGGCTACTATGCCTTTAAATCTGCAAAGGCTCTATTATATGGTTGATCTTTGGAAAGGTTCCATGTGTGGGTGAGAAAAATGTATATTTCTGTGGTGTTTGGGTGGAAGGTTCTCTAGATGTCTGTCATGTCCATTTGATTTTTGATATTTAGATCCTGTATGTCTTTGCTTATGTTTTGTCTAGATGATCTGTCCAAAGGAGATAGTGGGGTGTCGTGATCCCCAACAATTAGTGTGTTGTAGTATATCTCATCTTTTAGATTTAGCAGTCTTTCCTTCACATATTTGGGTGCTCCTGAGTTGGGTGCATAGATATTTATATGCATTATATCTTCTGGATGAATTAGCCGTTTTACTACTATATAATGCCCTTTGTCTCTTCTTACCATTTTTGTCTTAAAGTCTATTTTGTCTGAAATTAGTATCCTGACTCCAGCTCTTTTTTGGTTTCCATTTGCAAGGAATACCTTTCTCTAGCCCTTCACTTTTAGTCTATGTATGCCTTTATTCATGAGGTGCATTATTTGTAGGCAACAGATAGAGGATTTCTGTTTTTTTTTTTTTTTTTTTTTTTTTTTTTTTTTTTTTTTTTTTTTTTTTTTTTTAACCCACTCAGCCAATCTTTGTCTCTTGACTGGAGAATTTAATGCATTAACATTCAACATTATTATTGTTATTTCTGGACTTGTCTCTACTATTAAGTTGGCCATATTTTGGGTTGTTTTATTTCTATCTGTCTCTTTTTAGTTTTCCTGGTATAGCACTCTCTTCAGTATTTCTTGAAGAGCTGGTCTGGTGTTGGTAAATTCAAGTTTTGTTTATCTGGGAATGTTTTTATCTTTTCTTCCCACTTGAGAGATAATCTTGCTGGATATAGTAAACTTAGGTGAAATAGTTTTTCTCTTTACACTTTGAATATACCTTCCCATTCTTTCCTTGCTTGCACTGTTTCCAGTGAGAAGTCCAATGTTAGCTTGATGGGATAACCTTTGTAAGTAACTTGACATTTTGCTCTTGCCAATTTTAGCATCTTATCTTTATCTGTGGTTTTGGCCAGTCTGTCTATGATGTGTTGTGGAGATGATCTTCTTGGGTTGATTCTATTTGGTGTCCTTTGTATTTCTTGGATCTGGATACTTGAATGCTTCTCTAAAATTGGAAGTTTTCTTATAGGATTTCATGGAATAGATTACAATGCCCTTATTAGATCCTTCACCTTCTGGAATACCAATTATTTGAGTGTCTGGGTGTTTAATAGTATGCCTTTAATATTTTCAGGGGAAGTTTTGACTTCCTGTATCATGGCCTTCATCTCTAACAGTTCCATCTGATTTTTTAAAAAAATTTTTATTTCTTGACTTATTTTTTAATTAATTAATTTACATTCATTCACTGAGCATTGTCACAGCATACAAAATGTGATTTTCCATCCAGAATATGCTGCATAGTAGCTTAGTCATACATGTTATCATCAATAATTTTCCATTTCTAGTTTTAGATATATATGTACATATATATTTTTTCCCCTATTTCTCACCCTCTGCCATTTCCAACCCTTATCCTACACTATCTCAGGTGTCTACAGTTTTCATTCCTCTTTTCCCCCACATTTTATTGATTCACAAAATTTCTTAAGTAATCTAACTACTTTCAATAGCAAGCTCTGCTGATATATACATATCTGTGAATCCATGTCTGACTTAACGCATGAAACTCTGAGTAGAATGAATATACTATAAGGTAGCACCTAGTTGATGCTATATAGTTTACTATGGTCATTAATTATGTATTTTTACTATTTTTTAATTTCAAGAAAAGCAGATTTAACTTTAATAAATCAAAGAAATGTTAAGGAAATATACTTAAAGCTAGGAAACAGGTTGAGATTCTGTTCAAATAATAGATACATGAACCTATCGACAGCTCAAGACAGGATAAAAATCTTTAAAACTGGACAACAAAGCCTAGAAGAAAATCAACAGTATTTTAGTCAAAAGTCATAAAATACTATTTCACCAGTTCAGTCTCATGTAACTTATCTATCTTCTGTGTGGTTTGATCTTTCTGATTGAATTCTGGGATATAATATTCAACTCCAGACTTGTCTCTATGATTAAGTTGGCCATTTTCTTAGTTTTTGAACTCTTATTTCTGTGTGTCTGTATTTGATTTTCCTGGTATAGCATGCCCTTGAGAACTTCTTGGAGATCTGGTCTAGTGCTGGTAAATTCTTTCAGGTTTTATTTATCTGAGAATATTCTTGTCTTTTCTTCCCACATGAAGGGTAATCTTGCCGGGTACAGTATTCTTGGTTGAAATTGCTTTTCCCTTAACATTTTGAATATATTTTCTCATTCTTTCCTTGCTCGCATTGTTTCTGATGAGAGGTCTGCTGTTAGCTTGATGGGATATCCTTTGTAGGTAACTTGCTGTTTCTCTCTTGCCCATTGTAGTATCTTGTCTTTGTCTGTGGTTTTGGTCAGTCTGGCTATAATTTATCTTGGAAAAGATATTCTTAGGTTGATTCTATTTCAGGTCCTTTGTATTTATTGGCACTGAATCTTTGAGTTCCTCTCTAGGTTTGAAAAGTTTTCTTGCAGGATTTCATGGAATAGATTGTTAATGCCTTTATGGATCTCTTTCCCTTCTGGGATACCAATTATCCAGATGTTTGGATGTATGATGGTAACTAGTATTTCTCGTATAGTATTCTCATTTTTTTGGGCCATTTTCTCAGTCTTCATGGTGGATTTTTCTAGGCCAGCAATTCTATCTTCTACATCTGAGATTCGATTTTCAGTATGATCTAGTCTGCTTTTAATACTTTCAAGGGAAATTTTGACTTGTTGTATTGTAGTCTTCATCTCTAATATGTCCATTTGATTCTTTTTTATAGTGTGAATTTCCTCTTTTAGATCTTGCAAGAATTTCTTCACCTCTTGAAGCTCATCAGCTCCTTTCCCCTGCCTCTGCGGCAGTTCATTGTCTCTCTTCTCTTTGATCTCTGTGAACTTTGTCACCATGAAAATTCTAAATTCTTTATCTGACATTTCAATGAATTTCATCATACTGTCTGAGGATGAAGAGGAATTATTATTTTTTCCTTGGAGGAGAGGTATTTTCTTGTTTTTCCATATTTCTTGTGACTCTGCGGTGATTTCTAGTCATGTGATGGATGGGGTGTTTTTTCTAATTCTTGAAGTTCAGTCTGAGTGTTCAGAGGCATGCAGGAGGAGGTAATCTGCAATCTCTCTTCCATTCCATTCTCGCTCTTTGTATATCAGAATAAGTGGGAGTAGAGGAACATTCTTATCCTAATTGTATTCAGACGTTTAGATCCTGTTCACTTGGACCTGTCTAGACATTTACTGTGTAGGAGCTGAGAAGCCAATGAGTAAAGATAAAGAAAAAGAAAAGAATTAGAGAATAGGAAAGAAGAAACTATAAAATGAAAAGAAAAAAAGGTGATAAAAAACTATAGATTTTAATATTAAAATGCAAAAATTGAAAAATGCGCGGCACAATATTTCACAGTTGAAGTTCAGGATCCATGTGGAGATGGGCCTGAGTGTGTGCCTTTCCTAAACAGAGGGGAAGAGGCACCTATTAACACAATAAAGGGGCTTGAAAGATCAGAGAATACTTTATCTTAAAAAAATTAAAAAATTAAAACACTCAGGGAGACACAGAGAGACAGAGAGAAATGGAGACAAAGAGGCAGGTAACACTACCCACTAGAAATAAGTGAGGAAGAAGTCTCAGCAGAAAATCTTAATTTTAAGTCTCTGAAAGCAATATTTCACAGCTGAAATTCAGGATCCATGTCCCATCTGATTCTTTTTTATGGTGTCTAGTTCTTCTTTCAAATCATGGAAGGACTTCCTTGTCTCCTGGAGCTCATTGTCTCTTTTCTCTTGCATCTCATTTAGTTTTATCACTATGAATATTCTGAATTGTTCATCTGACATTGCCATGAGTTCTATTGTACTGTCTGTCTGTGGATGATAAGGAATTGTTCTCTTTTCTTGAGGGACAAATAGTTTCTTGGTTTCTCATATATCTTGTGCCTCTGTGCTGGTTTCTGGTCGTCTGATGGGTTATACATTTCTTCTTAATATCTTGGAGTTAATTCTGTAATGTCTCTACTTCTCTGGTGTATTCTTTGAAGAGGGCCTCATGTTCTGATCAGATATTGGTATATGTAGCCAGCTTGAGGTACTTGGTTCCTCCTCAGAGTCTCAGGACCAGGTGTACCTGGGGCTAAGCTGGAGGGGATAGTTAAGAAATATAATTCACATGTCATGTGAACCAGTAGTCACTGGTGGGGATAGGTGCGCCCCATGGTCTTTCTGCATCTCTGTCTCCCTCATGCTCACCCTGCAACCTGCACTGTCATCACTGGAAGCAGATATTCCAGTGAGGCAGGGGGGCAGGGAAGAGTGGGACCCTCCAGGTCTCAGTTAACACACCTGAGAGGTCAAAGCATGTGGGAGGAGGTGAGCCACAGCATCTCGGCAGCTCTATGTTCCTACCATTCATCCTACAGCCTCCTTTTTTCTTTTCTTTTTTTTTTTTTTTTTTTTTTTTGAGAGTTTTTCGCTATAGGGCACGTGCAATCACCAGACAGAGAGAGACAGAGAGACAGAAAGCAAGAAATCACCCCCCAGGGGGATGGCCACGCCACAATCCCTTCTCCTCCGTTCTCCTCTGGGGATTTTGGGCACGCACACACGCCCGGTGTGAGTTTTAAGCCACCGGGTCCAGGACGCGAACCGCGGTGAACTACATGGGAGTCCAGTGACATAGCCATTACGCTAACTGCTGGTCCCCAGCCTCCTTTAAAAAAAAAAATTAAAGTATTACTTATTTATCTCATTTTATTTGTTATTGTTCTTTTAAAATTTGACCAGAGAGAGAGAAAGAGAAAGTAAGAAAACAAGTCACCAAGTCCAGGACTCAAACTGCAGTTAGTCATGTGGGAGTCAGACACCTTAACCAGCATGCCACCTGCAGGCCCCTAAAGCCTTTCTTAATCAACTTAAAAAAAATTTTTTTTTTGGAGAGGTTTTTGCTATACGGTGCGTGTGCTCGCCAGAAAGAGAGAGACAGAGAGACAGAAAGCAAGAAATCACCCCCCAGGGGCGTTGGCCACGCCGCAATTCCTTCCCCTCCATTCTCCTCTAGGGATCTTGGGCACGCACGCACATGTGCCCGGCATGAGTTTAAGCCGCCGGGTCTAGGACTCGAACCGCGGTCAACTACGTGGGAGTCCAGAGACATAGCCATTACGCTAACTGCTGGTCCCTTGAAATTTATTTTCTAATTGATTGATTTACTTGAAATACTTGTTTTGTATTTGCTAATTTAACTTCTGAAGTACATATTTCGCTCTTAATGGAATCTTTTCACCTCTTTTACAAATAGAAATCTTTCAGGCCAGCCAGTGGCATGGTGGTTCAGGTGGCTAGATTCCAGATACTGACAGTGTGGTTTGAATCCTGGATCCAGCAGTTTGAACAACACACTGGTGTTTGTGCATGTGTGCCCCAAATACCAATAGGATGGAGAAAGGGAGGAAAAGGAATTGTGATATGATCATGCTCCAGTAAGAGGTGCTTTCTCCCTCTCTCTGATTCTGTCTCTCTCCATAAGCACACATACATTCTAGCAAAGAAAAAGAAAGAAAAGAAAAAAAAGTAGACGCCTAAACTTACTATGTTTTGTTTTACCAGCTTATTTATTAAGGATTCTAGACATTTTTTCTCTTTCTCACTTTAAAATCACCAGACAAATCAAAATTTAGGTTAAAAAAATTAAATGTGGGGCCAGCAGGTGACATAGTGGTTAAGGCACTGGACTCCCACACTGACCATGGTTCAAGTCCTAGATATGGCAACTTGAAAATCACTCTAGATGTGTGTATGTGTGTGACCAAAATAATCTCAGAAGGAGAATGGAGAATGGATTTTAGTGTTACCAATCAATCCTCTTCAAGGGGGGGTGATTTCTTACTTTGCCTCTCACTGTCTCTATAGTGAGCAAATGTGCTGTCATGCTCTAAAGAAAAAAAAGGAACTAAATGCATAAATGCATTACTTATTTAACCATGCATTCATTTCTATTGGGCCTTAATTAAAATATCAAAACTGTTTTAAAGAGAGATTTTTGCTATAGGGTGCATGTGCTTGCAGGAGACACAAAGAGACAGAAAGCAAGAAATCACCCCCCAGGGGGTATGGCCATGCTGCAATCTCTTCTCTAGTCTCCTCTTGGAATTTTTGAGCATGTGTGCACATGCACCCAGTGTGAGTTTTTAGCCACCTGATCCAGGACCTGAACCGCAGTTTACTATATGAGAGTCCAGTGACGTAGCCACTATGCCATCTGTTAGTCCCAAAATGTTAAAATATTTCAATGCAAAAAATTTCAAAGTGTAAATCAAGAGATAGTATAAAAATTGCTGTATTTTATCAGTTTTACAGTGGCTTTTTTCACATTGTCACAACTTGAATTAGCATGAGTTTTTCAAACTGTGCTATGTCACGGCTTATTGACAGTGCTTTTTCTTACATAGAGCTATATAAATCAAGCTAAACTTAGAATCAATAGCATCTCAGATTTGATAAAAAATAGTAGCTTTAAGCATCATTACATTTCTCTATACTTTTTATAGTAAAAGCTGGTTTCTAAAATAAAATCCTTCATCACAATCTCAACAGGACTGCTTAATAGACTTAAGTGCCATTTGAACATAGTTTATCATTTATCATTGTGATCAATTAATATTTATTTAGCTGTCATAGTGTTTCTCAATCTCTCATGCAAGTTATTAGTTTTAATTCTTACTTTCAGAGTAATGTAATTCTAAGATGAACTTTTTGACATTGGTCATTACAATTTATATTAACATTCAAACATATTGTAATGAAATGTGAACCTTAGGTATAGTTATTTTTAGAAAATCTTGAGCTTTAAAAATGATTAGATTTTTTTGAAAGCTCACATATGTTTTTGTCATCTAGTAAGAATTCTTAGGAAAAATAGAGCAGGCCACATTATAATCGTACCCAAAAAAGACATATCTAACAGTTTCTTTGTAGTACACTTTGTAGGTCTGATTACATTTCAACACTTTATTATTTCAGGTCAGAAAACAGACATTTTAAAAGTTTTTTTTTCTGGCCTAGTAATATTTCTTTTCTTCTTTAAAAAATAATTTGCCAGAGGGTATGTATCCTCACTGGTGAAAGAAGGAAAGAGAGAGAGTAGTTAATCACCCATGTGCACCCATCTATTTTCTTTACTAGACCGCATGGCTAGTCTAGTTTTGTTATCTACTTCCAATGTAATATTCTCATGCTGATAATTTACTGATCTCTTTTCCTCTGGAGATAATGAGGATAAGCCTTCCCTTCCCTTCCCTTCCCTTCCCTTCCCTTCCCTTCCCTTCCCTTTCCTTTCCCCTTTCCTTTCCTTTCCTTTCCTTTCCTTTCCCCTCCCTCCTGCCCGCCTTCTTTCTTTTTCTTTCTTTCTTTCTTTCTTTCTTTCTTTCTTTCTTTCTTTCTTTCTTTCTTTCTTTCTTTCTTTCTTTCTTTCTTTCTTTCTTTCTTCTTCCTTCCTTCCTTCCTTCCTTCCTTCCTTCCTTCCTTCCTTCCTTCCTTCCTTCCTTTCGTTAGGTTTTTGCTATAGGGAGTGTATGCTTGCTGGAGACAGACAGAAAGAGGGAAAGTGTGAAATTATCCTCCAGTGAGGATGGCCAAGCTGCAATCCCTTCCCTCTAGGGATTCTGGTCATTTACACATGTGCCTGGCATGATTTTCAAGCCTCCAATCCAGGACTCAAACTGTAGCTGGCTATGTGAGATTCCAGCACTTTAACCACCACATCACCTGCTGGCCCCAAGGATAAGCCTTTCTTAAGGGGTGGCACTTTTATTTTTCTATGTTAAAGGGGTATATAGGTTGTAGAACTTCCCCCTCCCCTCAAGTGAAAATAATTTAAATAGCGTGTTTTTTTTTTTTTTTTTTTTTTTTTTTTGTCTTATATATCTATGAAGTTTGGAGTATCCATAATATCTTTACATAAACCTTCACGTGAAAGCTCTGAAAATAAGCTTGTGAAGTAGATAACTTAGAGAAATTGCCTTAGAATCTTTGGACACAGTTTTCCCATCTCCAAAATGTGCAAAATATCTACTTGGAATTCTTGTGAGGATTAAATAAAATACTTGTGTGGTGTCTGACCGTTCTAGTCCATTCTGTTCTAGCCCTGGGTCTGAGTTATTTAAGAGAGTAGAGGTTTGTTTGGTCCATAGTTTTGGATGCTGAAAAATCCATTGGCTTGGTGCCAGCATGGGGCCAGGGGCACAGGCAGAGCATGCCTCTGTCTCATTTCCTCTTTTTTTTTTTTTTTTTTTTGGAGAGGTTTTTGCTATAGGGTGTGTGCGCTCGCCAGACAGAGAGAGACAGAGAGACAGAAAGCAGGAAATCACCCCTGGGGGGATGACCACGCTGCAATCCCTTCTCCTCCATTCTCCTCTCGGGATCTTGGGCACACACACACACGCGCCTGGTGTGAGTTTAAGCCGCTGGGTCTGGGATCCAAACCGCAGTCGACTTTGTGGGAGTCCAGCGACATAGCCATTACGCTAACTGCTGGTTCCTCATTTCCTCTTTTTAATAAACCCTCCAGGACTCAGTCATGATTGCCAGGGTATATTACCTCCTAAAGGCCCTGCCTTTGAACACCTACTTGGGTTAATTCTCCATCAACACAAAACTATTCACTAAATTTTAACACATTCAAACCACATCATTGACCCATATCATGTACTCAATGACTGTTCTCTATAGTACATAATTTATTAATATTTTTTGATGTGTCAATTGAGTTGATAGAAATTTAAACAGTATTCTATGATTTGTCTAGGTCACACAGTTGTTTACTAAGAGAATTGGGTCCTGTGATTACAACCCCTGACTTCTGATGCTACCACCCTGGATTTTATGCAGTCACTCCCTTTGTGTGATTCATAGATACGTCTCAAAATACCTCATTTGGAAGATGAGGAATGTTATTATGAAAGGTATAGGTTTAGAAGGCACACCAAGTAACTTTAAATACAAATTCTGACATTTACAGGTTATGTGAAAAGTTTCTTAATATTAATATCTCATTGTTTATATTTGTGAAAGAGATTCAAGTTCCCCGTTTGTGAAAGAGAGAAAAGGACCTACTCTAAGTTCATTGAATACATAAACATGCATGTCATTATGAAATATAAATATAGGCATAGACATTTCTACAGAGACGGCATATAGACTAATGGATTGTTCTGATACACATCGTGCACCATATAACAATGTTTCAGACATGGGCTGCCTATTACTACAGTGGTTCCATAAGATTTATAATAGGTTATACCATATAGCCTAAGTACTTAATAGGATATACCATCTAGGCTCATGTAAGTACATTTAGTGATAATTACACAATGACAAAATTGCCTATCAACATATTTCTCTGAACCTATCACTAACAATGTATGACTGTTATTTGTCTCACCCTTTCATCTATCCCATGCATAGTAGCCATAGCTAAGAACGTTTTTCACATACTGTTTGAGAATTTGTATACTATTTTTAGAACCATGGGGACACTGACTAAATAGCATTTGAATAGATTTCCAGATTATTTTCCAAATACTATAAAAATGCTTTCAGTACAATAGTGATGAGTTTTTCAGTTTGTTCCATTTTCATGATAAATCCAGCAAAACATCGTCAAAACTTGAAATCTTAATTTCTCTTATTGTGAGCCCGTTTTCATTGCCTACCTATAAATAGCCATATCAAAAACAATTTATCTCATTTAGAGAAACTTTTATCTGTGTCTATTATCTGTTCAATGGACAAATACCAAGTGTGCTTTTCATGTACAAATTCCAGACTCTGTGTTGCAGGAACTTATTATCTATGAGAAAGTTTGCAACTTTATATTCCAAGGACCCTGACTTTAATTCACCCGAAGTTTATTAGTGTCTGTTATGGACTCCTGCTCATTTTACTCTTGCTTACGTTGAGTCTTACTCTTTCTATTAAAGTTAGGAATAAGCTCTAGGACTTAGCACGTTTTAAATTTTGCCTAATAACATAACTAGGACTAGAACCCAGGATTCCTGTTTTTGTTGTTTGTAATTCCTGCCTTCACTGGATTTTCACAACTCACTACCTCTGCTGGGTCCACATACACTTTATAATCTTCAAGTGATCTTTAAAAGAAAGATTATAAATTTGGGACATATAGTTCAGATTCTGTCCACACAAATGGAGTGTATACTCTTCTTTTCCCCACAGTGTACACCATTTCCATTCTCCCTTACTCAGTGACAGGGAGACTAATTCTATTTTCCTACTATTTGGGTTGCTTTATTTATTTGTGAAACTATCTTGGCCTCTATTGAAAACTTAATTTTTCATCCCAGGTATAGATAGTATTTCCAGTGCAACTACTAGAAATTTGGGTTTTTCTCATAAAGGGAGAATATATTTGCAAGCTATGCCTTAGATAAGGGTCTGATAACCAGGGTAAACAGGAAACTCAAGCAGCTTACCCACAAAAAATCCATAATCAACTCAATTAAAAGA
Organism: Tupaia tana; assembly: GCA_026018925.1. Taxonomy (NCBI): domain Eukaryota; kingdom Metazoa; phylum Chordata; class Mammalia; order Scandentia; family Tupaiidae; genus Tupaia; species Tupaia tana. Next base: position 84,886,361 of record JAKSZU010000006.1, read on the forward strand.
TTGGAAAATGAGATGAATAGACACCTCTCTGAGGAAGACATATCAATGGCCAAAAAGCATATGAAAAAATACTCAATATTGGGACCAGCAGTTAGGGTAATGGCTATGTCACTAGAATCCCATGTAGTCGACCGCGGTTTGAGTCCCGGACCCAGTGGCTTAAACTCACGCCAGGCACGTGTGTGTGTGCGTGCCCAAGATCCCGAGAGGAGAATGGAGGAGAAGGGATTGTGGCGTGGCCATCCCCCCTGGGGGGTGATTTCTCGCTTTCTGTCTCTCTGTCTTTCTCTGTCTGTCTGGCAAGTACACGTACCCTATAGCAAAAAAACAAAAAACAAAAAACAAAAAAATCAACATCTTTATCATAAGGAAGATGCAAATCAAAAGTACAATGGGATACCACCTAACCCCAGTCAGAATGGCTAAGATTAAAAATGTAAATAATGCTAACTGCAGGACAGGCTGTGGTGAAAAGGGAACTCTCTTAGACTATTGGTGGGAAAGTAAATGAGTACAGCCACTTTAGAACAATAAACAGAGACCTAAAATAGAGAACTACCATATGATCCAGCAATTCCATGTCTGGGTATCCAGTCAAAGGATGGGGTATTCAGTCAGAAAAGCACTTGCACCTCTATGTTTATTGTAGCATTATTCACAATTGCTAAACCATGAAACCAACCCAAATGTCATTTGAAATGGGTTTAAAAACTGGGGAACCAGCAGTTAGTGTAATGGCTATGTTGCTGGACTTCCACGTAGTCGACCGCGGTTCGCATCCTGGGCCCGGTGGCTTAAAACTCATGCCGGGCGCGTGTGCATGTGTGCCCAAGATCCTGAGAGGAGAATGGAGGAGAAGGGATTGCGGCGTGACCATCCCCTCTGGGGGGTGATTTCTAGCTTTCTGTCTCTATGTCTCTCTCTGTCTGTCTGGCAAGCGCATGCACCCTATAGCGAAAACCTCTCCAAAAAAAAAAAAAGAAAAAAAAAAAAAAAAAAAACAACTGTGGGCCATATATACTACAGAGACTACTCAGCTGTAAAAACCAATGAGACCTTGGCATTTGATAGGATGTGGACAAATATGGAAGATTTACTGCTAAGCAAGTCAGACTATGAAAGAGAGGCATTGTATATCCCCATTCAACATATACTGAACGTCAGCACTCTATAGCAGAAACTGAGTGACTGGGGGTGTGGTGGCACCCGCTGTATGGCAGAAACTGAATGACTGGAAGGTATAAAAGCATAGAGAGCAATGATGATACTGGGGTCAGTGGGGGAGGAAGGTGGGAAGAGGGAGAGACTAAGAGGGAGGGAATCAAGGGGAAGAAGAAAGAAACAAAACATTTAAGGGACCCCAAATGGAGAGAAATCTGTTGATTATAATGTATGTAGTAATGTCTTTGGACCAATATACAGTGTATTCATGATGGGAAAATTCATTTGGTATGCTGTAATGATATAGTGACTGAATGATAAAAAATAAATAAAAATAAAAACAAAAACGTTTGGGTTTTTAAATTATAATAAAATACTTTCCCCACTATTAAATTAATACAGGTTTCACATGAGGCTCAATTCAGTTTCATGAGCTAAAAAGAAAAAAGATATTAACCATAATGTTTTCCTGTGGGTGGTATTACAAATTACACAGGCTTGTTGGCTTAAAGCAATAGAAATATATTCAGTCCCAGTTCTGGAGGTCAGAAGTCCCAAATAAGTATCCTTGTGCTGAAATGAAGGCTCCAGAGGCTCTCAGAGAGAATCTGTTCTTTACCTCACCCGGCTTCAGTTGGCTACTGTGTTCTTAGGCTGTGGCCTATCTCTGCCCCATTCTTCCCATTGCCTTTTTTTCTGTATATGAATGTTGCACAAGCATTTAGGCATTACATAAGCCTTCGTAATTGAAAGGTTTTAATTCTTCACAAAACTTGTGACCTTATACTTTATTGTTCTATTTTCAACCATTTTAAATACTTATGAATATTGAATAGTACCTATCAAAGAATTAAGGCCTGATATTTACCTATGCTTATAACTAAATTGATTTTATATTTATTCAATTATTTTATAATCCCATGTTATTCACCTAGCTAGGTCCTAAATTTTAATAAAAATCAAAATGGTAACTATTTTCTACTACTATGTAAGATATTTTGGGTAGATTACTTGATTGTATGGGGATATGTTATTTAATTATGTAGTTTTCTGTAGTGGTATATCTTTTTTTGTTGTTGTTGTTATAGGGTATGTGCACTCACTGGAGAGACAGTGACAGAAAGTGAGAAATCACCCCTTGAGGGAATGGCCATGTCACAATCCCTTCTCCTTCAGTCACCTCTTGGGATTTTGGGCACATATGCACATGTGCCCAGTGTGAGTTTCAAGCCACCAGGTCTAGGACTTGAACTGAAGTTGGCCATGTGGGAGTCCAGAGATGTAACCATTATGCCATCTGCTGGTCCCAAGTAGTGTTATATCTTTTAATCATATTTATAATATTTCACCACTGGATTAAATGAGTAAACACTTATGATGCAATACCAAACTTTAGCCACTTGGTGGCTACTATGATTAAACTGGTCAATTTTATTCTGAGAACATTTATTTTAAAGTAAGATTTAATTATCAGAACTATGTTGATGTTTGCTATTCGTTTCTGATCAAATTTTTATAAGCACATTATAAATATTGGTATTAATTACCTTATATTACATTCTTGGAAAAACATGTTAGAGAATTTTCTTGAACTTTGGCTTTTTAAGTATTAAAGTAGTTTCTTTATATGTAGTCTGAAAACTGAAGTGAATTAAATTGCCGAACTATAGTTTTAGTTTTAAATTATAGTTTAATTTTTAATTTTGTGGGCAAAAGAAAAAATGCTGTACCTAATATTTTAACTTTGGAAATGTATAAAAACATTATCTGAGTGCCCTGGAACTTGTCATATTATCTCTCTTGCTTATATACTTTGAGGAAATGTATATTTAAAGGGAATCAAAAATAATTTTTTTTTTAGAGGTTTTCACTATAGGGCGCGTGCGCTCGCCAGACAGACAGAAAGAGACATAGAGACAGAAAGCGAGAAATCACCCCCCAGGGGGATGGTTACGCCGCAATCCCTTCTCCTCCTTTCTCCTCTCGGGATCTTGGGCACGCACGCACACGCGCCCGGTGTGAGTTTTAAGCCACCGGGTCCGGGACGCGAACCGCGGTCGACTACATGGGAGTCCAGCGACATAGCCATTACGCTAACTGCTGGTTCCCTCAAAAATAATTTTTATACAAATAAGCTTTGAGGAAAAAGCAAATAAAGTCAACTTTTCTCAGTCCAGCCCTATCAGAATTACTTACTGGGAAGTAATTAGACTGAGATGGCTCTCTCGCCCTGAGTTCCTGCAGAAGCAAACTGAAACTTATTTCAGGGCAGGAACCTGGCTTACATATCCTAAAAAAGTGAATTTAAGCTTAAGCAATTAGAAACTACCATTAACTTTTAATGGAAGCTATACCAATTAGAAATTGCCAACTAATTCTAACTAGACATCTTCAGGCTAATATTCCACTTTAATCGATTAAATATTTCACAGATTGCATTCCACCAAAATATTAAACATTTTATTTGTCTTGCTTCCATGAAAGCCTTATTAAAGATCCTTTTCCTTTCTTCTCTTTCACCTCGTATCCTCTGGTGGAGGTCAAAATGACTAATACGTTTTTAATACTTTCTAGGGAGGTTTTGATGTTCTGTATTACAGCCTTTATCTCTAACAGTTCCGTTTTATTCTTTTTTATGGTGTGTATTTCCTCTTTCAGATTGTGGAAGAACTTCCTCACCTCCTGGAACTCGTTGTCTCTTTTCTCCTGTATCTTCTGCAGTTTGTTGTCTCTCTTCTCTTGCATCTTTGTTAGCTTTGTCACTATGAATATCCTAAAATCTTTTTCTGACATTTCTAGGAGTTCCATTGTACTGTCTTTGGATGATGAAGGGCTGTTCTTTCCCCTTGGGGGAGAGATATTTTCTTGATTGCCCATATTTGTTTTGCCTCTGCAGTGGTGGTTTCTGGTCATCTGATGGATTATACATAACTTCTCACCTTCTTGGAGTTAATTCTGAGTGTGAGAGGTGTGCAGAAGGAGATGCCCTGCAGTTTTTCTGCAGTACCATTTCCCTGATCCTCACCAAGCGGCCTTCACTTTAGTCAGTGGAACTGGATATTTAAAAAGGCCTCAAGTTTCAAGGAAATGGGGCACCTGGGTTGAGCTGTGGGGTTTAAAGTATTCAGATGTTTTGCTACTGTGCAATTAGACCTGCCTAGACACTCAATATGTGGAAGATGAGAAGCAAGATGAGAAAGTCATGTAAAAGAAAGAAAACAAATGGAAAAAGAAAAAATAAAAAATAGAAAGAAAAAGACAAAGACAAAAAAACAATGAAAAGGGAAAATCTGGGTCTTTTAATTGGAGAGTTTAATCCATTAACATTGAACATTATTACTGATATCTACAGACTTATCCCTGCCATTTTGTCAGTCATTTTCTTAGTTGTGTATTTTCTTATTTCTATTTATTGTCCTTTCCTTTTCTTGTAGTAGTCCCTTCTGTACCTCTTGAAGTCCTGACCCAGTGTTGATGAATTCTTTGAGTTTTTGTATATCTGGGAATTATTTTATCTCTCCTTTCTATTTGAAAAATAATCTTGCTGGGTATAGTATTCTTGGCTGAATATTTTTTTCTTCAGAATTAAAAATATATGTCTCCTCATTTCTTCCTTGTCTGCATTGTTTCTGTCACAAGGTCTGAGGTTAGTTTACTTGCATGACCTTTGAAAGTAAATTGATGTTTTTCTTTTGCCACTTTTAGAATATTGTCTTTGTCATTGACTTTTGACAATTGGCTGTGATATACCTTGGGCAAGATCATTTTATGTTGAATCTATTTGATGTTCTTTGTATTTCCTTGATCTGGATGTCTGTATGCCTCTCTAGATTTGGAAAGTTTTCAGATAGTATTTCAAGAAAGAGATTATCTGTGTCTTTACTGATCTCTTTACCTCTGCAATAGCCATTATGCAAATATATGGCTATTTAAATGTTATACTTATTTGTAAGTCATTTTAAAATTATTTTTGGAGTAAGACTAAATCAAAGTTTTTTCTTCAAGGTCACAGATTCTTCTTCTGCATGATCTAATTTGCTTTTAACACTTTTGAGAGAAATTTTGATTTCCTGTATTGTATTACTCATCTCAAGTTCTGTTTGATTCTTTTTTAGGGCATTAGTCTTTTTATAGAGTCATGTCATGGAATGATTTTTGTCATTCCCAGAATTGTCTGTTTTTTCTTGCATTGTGTTTTGTTATGATGAATATTCTGAATTTCTTTTCCAACATTTTGTGATGTCCTGAGTTTTATCCATTGTTGGTGAAAAGTTGTATCTTTCTTTAGGAGTATTTCCTTGCTTTTTCATATTTCTTGTATCTCTACATTGACTTTTTTTTTTTTGAGAGGTTTTTGCTATAGGGCACGTGTGCTCGCCAGACAGACAGAGAGAGACAGAGAGACAGAAAGCGAGAAATCACCCCCCAGGGGGGATAGCCACGCCACAATCCCTTCTCCTCCATTCTCCTCTCGGGATCTTGGGCACGCATGCACACGCGCCCGGCGTGAGTTTAAGCTGCCGGGTCTGGGACTCAAACCGTGGTCGACTATGTGGGAGTCCAGCCACATAGCCATTACGCTAACTGCTGGTCCCTCTACATTGACTTTTAGGCATCTGGTGGAGTACTCACTTTTTCTTAATCTTTGTAGTGGATCTTATAGTACCAGGTGAACAGAACAGCCCTTGGTCTGGGTGTGTCCCTGGTGAAGTGGTCTAGAAGGGGTTGAAAGTCAGCTGTGTCTTTCAAATCAGAGCAGGGATTGTATGACTTTTACATAACACCTGGAGGTGGAGCACCTCTTCAGACCCACATGAAACTCTGGCCTAGGATGGCTCAGAGGAAAGCCTTTCTATGAGACTGAAGACATGGATCCTGAGTGGCCTGCTCGCAATGCTCAAGAGCAGTGCATTTCTCAAGGCCTAAATGTGGACCTGGGAAGGCAATTCATGAAGGAGAATTCATAAAATGGATGTGGCTCTGACAAAGTGTTCTAGGAAGGGCCAAGGGCCAGCTGTACCTTTTGAATCCAAGCAGTGTTTATGTACCCTGCCTCTGGACCTGACGGAAGTCCCGGCAAGGTCACTGTGGCAAATTTATCCATGGGACACGATAAATGGACTCTCAGTATTCTGAGATGGGGTACCCAGGGGTAGACTGACCTTCTCACACTTCTGAGTGTTGTCATGGGAACTTAGTTGATGAGGTACCAGAAGCAAACCCATTTGTGAGGCCCCCAGAAGAAACTGTAACCTTTAGAGCTTGGGGATTCAGGGTGGCTGACCGGATTTGAGCAAACTCCTCCTAGATATTAAGTGGTTAGATTGTATACTCCAGGGTCAGGAGGTGGTCTGGGTGGTGCCCTCTTTGCCCTACTCTGACTTGGAGGATTTCTGGTAGTATTTTTTTCTGTCTCTCTCCTCCTCCTTCTTTACCCACACAATTTAGGAAGGTTCAAAAGAGCTGCACTGTGTGTGGCAGTGTGTGGCATCAGTTGGGGCAGATAGCCATTACCCTAATCTTGAGTCTGAAGGGAGAGAGAATGCAAGCTTGCCTTGTCTGCCAGATGAGGGTGGTGACCAAATTCCTCAGTCTCTGTGTGATGGGGTGTGTCTCTTCAGCTCCCACTGGGCTCTGGAACTTCCTCATAAGTGGAGCTCCTCTGCTAGTTGTTTACAGAACAACGTAGCTCTTGCATCTTGAGCTGGGAGGTCCAATGTTCTTCTGAAGCTGTATGCTCATGCACTTTCCTGTGTTGTTTGTTAGCACCATGCCAGTTTTGTTGTTCTGTAGGTGGGAGTGCTGGAATCTGCACTGGGAGCCTGGAATTGTTTCAGAGGAGAATTCTTCTCATTTTCTCCCCTGGAAGAGAGATGGGGAGAAGGTGTTCCATAAAACCTTACTGACATCAGAGGAATGACTCCTTCTTTCCTTGTCCAAGTAGAAATTATGTTCTAGAAGCTCCTGCTGTCTTTTCCTTGCACTTTCTCAGTCACGCCTTGTTCCTCTGCTGGCAGCTCAGGCATTTATTAGCTTTTCTCCCCAGACAGATACTAGGGTGAATGTTCCTAGTTGGCCATTTTTATACAGATTTTCACTTCTTGGGATTTTGAAAATATGATAAACATGGGAACCTCTAGGGAATTGCCATTGGTAACTGAAAGGAACTCTGAAGCCCAGAAACTCTCCTTGGAAAGTTCAATATTCAGCTTCCAGCAATGTCATAGGCAACAGCCTGTTGCTCACTAGGCCCTGTCCGGGACATCCACTGGATGCATGCCACTGCAAGCATTTGCTGTGCATGTTCTTACTTACTAGTTGAATTTTCATTTTTAAAATTCCAACTACTGAGGATTCCTGAGAAATATACTCTGCAAAGAGTATATTGCAAAGAAGCCCCAAGAAAAGTGAATTCCCTTGAAAGGGCTTTCTTCCAAATCAGTTGTTTGGGAATTAGGAGGCCTTTCTGTACCTATTTCAGGGCTTTTTGGTCCCTAGCCTGAAGTCCTACCTGACCCCATTGCCACAGGACACAGGTGACTGCCATCTAAGTTTTATATGTTTTAGTAATGCTGAATAATTTTCTCCAAAGAGTTTTACAAACGTTACTTGGTCTGTTGCTAATACTTCATAGTTTATGTTGCTACTCTGAATTAGATATTTTCTTCTTCCTATTGTGGGTGTTTGATTTTTTTTTAAACTATAACATAAACTTCAAGAAGGCAGGCATTATTAATTCTTTTGTTTACTACTGTATCCCTAAGACCTGATACACAGTGAGCTCTCAAAATGTGCTGAATAAAGTAATATTACATTTTCTAATGAACTATTTTTGCTTCATACTATAATAACTCTAATGATTGTTGCACAACTCTGGATGAACTTGCATTAAAACTGAAACACTTCATGTGTTGATTCTCTGGAAGTTTCTTTTCTTTTTTTCTTTCTTTATTTTTTGGCTTTATAACTTTATTTGAAAATCAGCAGTTAGTTCTCATCCACATTGACTGTAGATTTTTGAAAGTGGTTACAAGTACCTAGGTCACCAGAGTGTAGAGCTTGTTGGATGAATCTTCATCCTCGTTTTGTTTTCTGGACAACCGTACACGGATTCAATATGGGACATTCCTTATTCCTTTGGCCCAGACAGCTTCATTGAGCCTGGTATCAATGTGCACATCTGGAGCCCCCATCTCCTTCATGGCAAATTTCCAGATTTCTTTGAGTGCCCGAGGGGCACATGTCCTGAAGCCCATGCCATGGATGCGCTTGTGAACGCTGATGGTGTATTCCTGGGTCACCACCTCATTGATGGCAGAATGGCCCTTCTTCTCCCCACCCTTCTTTGCGGGAGACATTCTGCCTGACCTTAGTTGAAAAGAAAGAACACAAAGGATTGTGGGAGGAGGAAATGGAGGTTTATTTTACATGCAGAAATTAAAAGCATCTGAAGAAAACAGCTTTAATTCTGTTTTTCTAATTCCTATAATCTGTTTTTATTCTTTACATTATTGCATTGTCAAGGAACTCTATGTATGGGGGTTAACACGTATTCCTATCTAAAAGGAATTCTTCAAAAGTGTCACCCTTACACCTGCTAATAACTGTAATTTTGATTAATGCTGCTTTTCATATTGAAAAAAGTAGCTTTATGGGACCAGCAGTTGGTGTAATGGCTATGTTGCTGGACTTTCATGTAGTCGACCACAGTTCGAGTCCCAGACCCGGTGGCTTAAACTCATGCCGGGCATGTGTGTGTGCGTGACCAAGATCCTGAGAGGAGAATGGAGGAGAAGGGGTGGCGACATGGCCATCCCCCGGGGGGATGATTTCTTGCTTTCTGTCTCTCTCTGTCTTTCTAGCGAGTGCACACGCCCTACAGCAAAAACCTCTCAAAAAAAAAAAAAATAGCTTTATATCACTATTTTGTTAAATTTGTATAAATAAGTATTACATAATTCATTTTCTTAAGTCACTGAAATGATCATTTTATTTAATATGCTAAGCAATGTAACTAAATTTCTGACTGTGGAGAAGATTTTGCATTCTAGAAATCTGGCTGACAATTTACCAATGATAAATTGTAAATGTAAATAATGTAAATAAAATGTAAATAAATAATTTGTGGAAAGTTGTATGCTATATAAATGGGCTGTATGAATGTGAATCCCTTAAGTTATTTTTCTGTTTTTGGTCTTTGCTTTTTCTTGTTCCTTGTTTTATGTCACCTGTTCTTTCCTGCTTCTTCAGATTAGATCTTCACAAATAAGGTCTTTAGCTGCCTCTAGGATCTTGACTCAGACTTTGCTCTTGGAGTAATCCATACTAAGAAATGCTGTGTGTGTGGTGGTAGGGGTGGGTGTTATTTAGAGAAGTTATTTATTTTAAAGTTTATAGTGTGAGAGAATGACATGTGGTTATGCTGTTAACTCAAAGAATTTTTAAGGAGGAATAGATTAAAGAAGGGAAAGGAGGACAAATTTAGCTGTGAACACATTAAGATTTGGAGAACACGGTAAGACACTGAGGAGGAACCACCTAGTATACTCAAATGAAATATGAAAATATTACTATTATCAATAATATGTTGAGGCTATTAGTATTATGAGATTTTTTGAGTCCAGGAAGTTTGTCAGCATTATCTGGAGACTGTTTTCAAAATATCTCCCCTTTTCCTCTTGTAGAGATTTTGATTTATTTTATAGTAGGTGAAATTCAAGTATAAGGAATTTCATTTTTACAATGTAATATTTTTTCAAATTTCTTTCTTTCATGAGAGAGAGAGAGAGAGAGACAGAGAGATAGGGTCTCAACAGGGCCTTGCATTATCCTTTCCTACTGTTTTCCCAGTCAGTTATAATCATGGGTTCCTGTGCATGTAGGCAGTGTCTACAGGTCAGTGTGGGACCTGAACTATGAACCCTGATCTTCCACATGACTTCCAGCATTGGAGAATGATGTGCTACTGCTGTGCCACTTTGCAATTTAATTTTTAACTCTCAAAATAGAAATACATTTGTATGTGTATATATATATATATATATATATATATATATATATACACTTTTGGAGAGGTTTTTGCTATAGGGCGCGTGCGCTCGCCAGACAGACAGAGACAGAGAGATAGAAAGTGAGAAATCACCCCCCAGGGGGGATGGTCACGCCGCAATCCCTTCTCCTCCATTCTCCTCTTGGGATCTTGGGCACGCATGCACATGCGCCTGGCCTGAGTTTAAGCCACCGGGTCCAGGACTCGAACCACGGTCGACTACGTGGGAGTCCAGCGACATAGCCATTACGCTAACTGCTGGTCCCTGTATGTATATTATTTTATAATGAATTTTAGATTATTATATGATGTTTGCATATTTGCCTTTCTCTTGCAAAGGTATAATATAGACATAGAAGCAGTGGTTCCAAGAAAGAGATATGCACTTAAAATTTAAAATTGCTGTTTTTTTCCAGATCAAAATAATCACTCTTTTATTCAAATGGGAGATTATCTATGTGGAATGCCTTTGACCTGACTAAGCCATTAAAGATGCTTTTGAAGAAAAAAATAAACTCGGTTCTTTCCATTTATCTAAACCTGAAACCTCCATTTAGATCTTAAATTGCTCTCAAGTAGCTGCTAATGTATTCTTGCAGTTATATATACTTATATTGTCATATTCTGAGGATTGCTAAATTTGATATGTCACACTGACATATACAAGTGTTAACTTAATTTTATTAGTTAAAAAATAAATAAAATAATTTTATTAGTTAAAAAATTCACTTGAATTTTTCATGTGAATAAATGGTGAATTTTCCATGTGGATAAATGGAGTTTAAAATAAAACTTTAAATTTTAACATTTATCCTAGCATGTGAAAAACATCTTTATAAGCAATACCATTCTTCCCTAAACACCCAAAATCTGTCTGTATTTACACTGTCTGCAACACATAGATAGTGAACTGCATGAAAGCAAACATTTTAACTAGTTATTTTTATTTATTTATTTTTCAGAATGGTGGCTTATTTGAGAAGTAGTTTTCAAGACTAATTATTTAAACTGTGGTACTCTTCCTGTAAGCACTTACATAAAAATTTCCACAATACGAAAAGGTGACCTTAGTGATTTGTTTTGTTGAGAGATATGAGCCAAGATCATGTCTTGTCTTGTCTTGTCCTTTCCTTTCCTTTTCCTTTTCCTTTCCTTTCTTTTCCTTTTCCTTTTCCTTTTCCTTTCCCTTTCCCTTTCCCTTCTCTCCCCTCCCCTCCCCTCCCTTCCCTTTTCCTTTCCCTTTTCCCTTTCCTTTCCTTTCTTTCCCCTTTCCTTTCCTTTCCTTTCCTTTCCTTTCCTTTCCTTTCCTTTCCTTTCCTTTCCTTTCCTTCTTTTTTCTTTTCTTCTTTTGTTTGCTAGAGAGTTCATGAATTTACAAGAGAGGGATAGAGACAGAAAGAGAGAGAAAGTATCTCTCCATTAGGGTACAATCTTTTCTTCTCCATTTCTCCTCTCAGGATTTTGGGCACTCACAATCCTTTCTTCTCCATTTTTTCCTCTTGAGATTTTGGGCACTCATACACATACACCTGGCATGTTTTTCAAGCCGCTGGGTCTGGGATGCAAACTGCATGACTGACTTTGTGGGATGCAGTTGACTTTAAGCACCATGCCGCTGCTTTGCCCCCAAGGTGTTTTCATATGGGGTTTTGTAAGGCTGTTTAGATTCTTCTGCTTACTTTATAAAACAAACTAGAGCTAAATATTAGCTGATTCTTTAAGGTTAAATAGTACCTTCCAGAAATTATGTTTGACATTTTTTTGAATAGTTTTACAGCTTGTATGTTTAAACAAAATTATTCCACTAAAAGCTAAATTTATTGATCATTGGCAAAATTCAATGACATTTTCCCCCTGGCTCATTCATTAATTTAACAAATATTTACCAAGCACTTACTCTGTACTAGGAAGTGTTGTAGGTAAGTCATTCTATTTTATTTTTTTATAGAAACATAAAGAACCTGTTGCTTTGACAACTTAGGAAGAACAAAGTACTGTTTTCAGTATGTCTGTAAAACTCTGAGGTTGAGACTATTAGAGAATTGCTGAATGCATACTACATACTTTTGATTTTAGTTTTTGCATTAAAAGATATGGAGATCCAGTGCATATCAAATTGAATATATACATTATTTAATATCTGGAATCTGACTTTGGTGAAAGATTATTAAATAGTAAAAATTGCTAGAATATTTCTAGCTTGGTCCTATCTGAAAGTCCTATATACACATTGGATTCTGTTCTTCTCCCCTCCCCCCGTTACCTTTCAGCAAGAAAGCACAATAAAAACAATTCTTCAATAAGAGCAACCATTTTTTTCTGAATATACTTCCTTATAGTGTTTTTATGGATTTGTTTGCTTTATAAATATTCTTTTGATAGAAATTTGTTATAATGATATAAGTAATAATAACAGTATTTATCACATACTTAATATGTGCTGGGTGCCATGTGACATCTTTGAATATATCATTTCAAATAAATAAATAGATAAATGAAAGCTCAAAGGGACTCCATTCTTTTCAGATACTCTTATTTGGGGACTCTTACTTTCTCTTGACATTTCATTTGTTGTTTGAGATATATTTTTAAGGTCACCCTAGGCTTTTATTTAACCTTTTGCTCTATATTAAATGGGATGAAAAGCAAATAAGGGGCTAGCAGGTGGCATGGGGGTTAATGTGCTGGATCTCACATGGACAACTTTGACTGGAGCCCTGGACTCAGTAGTTAAAAAGTCACTCTGTGTGTGTGTGCTTGTGTGCCTAAAATTTTGAGAGATCGGAGGAGGAGGGAATGTCATGTGGCCATTCCCCCTGGAGGGTGATTTCTCACTTTCCTTCTCATTCTCTCCATCTCTCTCTGGTGAGTGCACACACCCTGTAGCAAAAACTAAACCCCAAAAGCAAAGTCTCTTAATACTGTCCTTTATTATTCCTTAGGTCACGACTGCATATAAGTCCAGCGAGGATTTTCATGTGTGCAAGTCAGTTCCATGTTTTCCTCTTTGACAGTGTGACACTGGGCCAGACTGTGATGTTTTCCTTGTTCTTACATGGCAGCACACAGGCTGCATCAGTGCTGCACCTTCCCGCTCTCACTCCTGCCTTTCCAGAGATCTGGCTAGTTTCAGGGGCACTGTTACTAGGTCACCATTGGATCTAGACTCAGAGGTTCTTTGTTGACTCCTGGTTGAACAAGAGTGTTTGGATAGCTTCTGTCTGTGTTGCTTGCATGAATGGGAAGCAAGGCTAACCCGTTCATGGGAACCTCAGTTTGCTGATTGGATGAGTTTAATGATAAATACATGTGACCAAGACCAGTTTTGACATTGCTTTCTAGTTTTGCGGTCTAATAAAAAATTTAATGTTTCTCAGAAAATATGAAATTGCCATGTCAATCAATCTTGTCTGATGCCTAAATAAGAAGTCAATGTTTATTAAATAGGCACAAGAGTGGGATTTAGTCTTCTGTATGATCACCATAAAAGTTAATTATATTGGTGGCGCTCAGCCAGTATAAATATTATTCATTAAATGTTCTTAAATAGAAAAACATATTATCTAGGAACATTAATAATTTTTAAATATGGCTGGTATTTATTTCAGTTTATTGTGGAATTTATATCCTTCAAGGAATTCTTTTCTTTCTTTCTTTGGTAAGTTAATTTATTTGTTTATTTTACTTCAAGGGACTTTATATCAGTACTTAAATTATACACAGTAACTCCTCCATCCTTTCATGAAATCTTTCTTGTTCTAGAATGCCTTATATCGAATATATCACTTCTTTGTTCAAACCAATTTCTATGTTCCTTAGTACCTTTAGAATAAGTTCAACATTCTCCAGTAGTTTTTCTTGACCCAAATGAATTGAAATATTCTCTGGACGATATGAAAACAAAGGATAACTCCATTTTCAGTTGTATTTGTGTGAATGTGTGTGTGTGTGTGTGTGTGTGTGTGTGAGATGAAATGTTTAAATTGAAAAATTTAGAGTGAAATTTCAAATAGGTTTCCAGATTCAATAGATGTGAAATTAGAAAGTGAGATGAAACAATATGCAGTAATGAATTGTCTTGTCTTCTGAACTATTTCACTCAAAGTCACCTGTGAGTGTGCATAAGAGAGACTGAAATTCAGAGATTTAACGTGAATTTGACTGGAAGTTAAGTGGGAATGAATTTCCAATGGATTTGCATACCTTAGTATGAACTTTAGATGCTTATTCTAAAGGTACTAAGGAACATAGAAATTGGTTTGAACAAAGAAGTGATATATTCGATATAAGGCATTCTAGAACAAGAAAGATTTCATGAAAGGATGGAGGAGTTACTGTAATGTCTCAGCTGAGAAGTACTGAATGTGGGTGCTTCAAGAGTAAATGGAGAAGATAATTAGAAGAGACACATGCATCACCCTACCTTTGCTGTTTAGAGGTGAAGGGTGGTGGTTGGATTCAGATTTTACTTAGTAAAACTCATCTTTTTTAAAACAATGCTTTGGGCCAGCCATGGTGCTGCACAGTCATGCACTGCTCTATGATTCAGTGGCCACACAGGAGGGTCCCTGGTTTGTATCCCAATGTCTCCACAGGCATAGCAAACACATGCTAGTGTGCCCATGATCCTGGGTAGCTGGATCTTAGGGGTGCTTCTCTCTCTTTCTCTCCCCTTTCTCTCTCTTGGAGGAAATAAACAGCAATATAATCCAACACTTTACTTTTTGGGTGGATTTACTTCTACCAAGCTTGATGGTTAAAAGATATATATATATAAACACTTCAATGTTATTATATAGAAATTAATTCTAATAAAATTAAGACATTGAAATTTTCTGTGACACCTGGGCTATTTTTTTTTTCAGTCTATTTTTTGATATCTCCTATGAACTCGAGAAGCAGAGAGACAGCATTCTGCACAGTCCTGATCCAGCCTCGCCAGCCCCAGGTCATGTGCACATGGGTGCTTGATCATTTCAGAGAGGTGTCTAGATGCTAACCTAGAATTTTTCCATGTGAGCCAGCCTCACAGAGTGTTGTATTTTACTACAGGACCACCGTCTGGCCTCCTATTTTAGATTTTCCACATTTTCTTTGAAATATATTGGTGATTCAGAACGAGGAAAAGATTCACTTGAAATTATTTCATTTAGTTTTATTCAGAAGCCTAGATAAGATGGCATCTGTGATTTAGTCCTCTTGGGATGAAAATTAATTTTAGAGATAATTATTGGGTGAAGTTTGGGTATACATTGACAGATATACATTATAGTATATTTAGAAAGCAAATAATCAAACACAAAATATAATATTTAAGAATAAATTATAGGGGCCAGCAGATGGCGAAATGGTTATGTCAGTGGACTCGTACATGGCTGATCATGGTTCAAGCCCCAGACTTGCTCTTGCTGGCTTGAAAATCATGTCAGGCACGTAAGCGTGTGTGTGCCCAAGATCCCAGGAGGAGAATAGAGGAGATGCAATTACAGTAAGGCCATTGCCTCCCACCCTGCCCCAGGGGCATGTGATTTTTTGCTTTCTGTCTCTCTGGCAAGCACGTGCACCCTAAGGCTAAAGCCTCTAAAAACTAAAAGAATAAAAGAGGTAAAATGACATATTTACTTTGTCTTGATGATATTAATAGAAATTTTCAAACTATTTTAAGGTAAAATTTTTTTTAGAAAACTTCCATGTTGACATTGATTTTGGATAACTTGACTTTTCTCTAACAATTTCCTTTCCCTTTTGTTTCCTTTTGGAGACAAAACTGGCAAGGATTGATTTATTCTGGGAACACTGAAAATTGATGCTTTGCTTCTGGAATATATCATATATTTTGTGAAATACACATTAATAGTAATTGATGATGTAAAAAGAAGGCTGACTTTAATATGTATTTATCCACATTATGTAGGGTTTCTTTGCTTGTGATAAACACATTTTTCTGCTAATTTCATGGCCATGAGAACATTATTCTCATTTACCCATGCATTTTCTCAGCAATCAAATTTGGTATCACTGTGGACACAGTTTTTTTTTTTTTTTTTTTGAGAGGTTTTCGCTATTAGGCGCGTGCGCTCGCCAGACAGACAGAGAGAGACATAGAGACAGAAAGCAAGAAATCACCCCCCAGGGGAGATGGTCACGCCGCAATCCCTTCTCCTCCATTCTCCTCTCGGGATCTTGGGCACGCACGCACACGTGCCCGGCTTGAGTTTTAAGCCACTGGGTCCGGGAGGTGAACCGCGCTTGACTACGTGGGAGTCCAGCGACATAGCCATTACACTAACTGCTGGTTCCCTGGACACAGTTTTAATAAGTTTTTTTTTTTTTTTTTTTTTTTAGTGAGCATGAGTGTATTAGTTTATAAAGATAATGTGAATTTGGAAAGATAGGCGAGCAGAGTCAGGGGTACTAGTCAGGTGGCTTTGTAATGGCCCAGGCAAGAGACTGAGGCCCTCATATTGCCTCTGGAGTGGACCATAATTAGTTGTAATCCTTGAAGGAGACTTGGGCTTTGTAAGGTTGCCCCTCTTTTGAAAGTACATTTTACCTTTGCTAGAAAGATTGTTGCATAATATATGTGAAAATAAACACAAAAATAAAGCCACACAAATAAGCCCAGGGCAAAGTCCTATGTGGTTTATAAGATTTTGGGTCATCTCTCTTTCAGCTTCTGTAAGTTTAAATAGGAACCCCTACTGTATGGAGAAATTCTAGGTGCATGGGCTAAACAAAGCATAGCTTGGTTGCATATTCACTGTAAACGACCTTACTTTTAAAAATGCCATTAGCACCTATATCTGTATAAGTCATGACAGAAAATATTTTCCAGTATGTATAATTTATATTATGACTACCATTTTTTTCATAGAGGGCTAATCTTAATGACATATTCTGATCTTGCCTAAAATTTTGTTTATCCAAATTGGATTTCATCTGTGGCATGCTTCCTTTAGAGCAGCTTCCATCATCCATTCCTGTCAGGTGCTCTGCCTGCTCTGCTCAGGTGAATTAGGCATATGTGTATCTGACAGCTAAATGATGTAGTTGCACATGCAATGTTTTGTTATTCTCCTTGTGTTTTCAGCTTGAAAGTTACTTGCATATTGAAAGATCATGCAACAGTTTGATTTTCAGGCTGCTTATGTCCCTAGGGCTGTTTAGCCTTTGTTTCCTTCTTCCAGTGGTTTTGCATCTAGGTCAGTGAAGTAAATGAGTGAGGGAAAATACTCAATAGGATGTGAATCTCCTTCTCTCCCTTCTCTGTGGAATCTTTTGATACTTAAACAATAGAATAATTATCCAAATTCCTCCCGTACTTGTATCCCTTACCACTATGTTATAATTAGCAATTATGAAAAATGATACTGATCATTTTATGCTGAAATAATTAAAAACATTTAAAAATAGTCCAGCCTCTGGCACAGTGGTTAAGTTGGCTGGATGGCTGACTGTGCGGTTTGAGTTCCAGATCCAATAGCATGAAAAAACCCACTCTATATGAGTGTTCACGCCCCAAATCCTAAAGGAGATAGAAGAGAAGGGATTGCAGCATGACCATCCTCCATGATAGGTATTTTCTCACTTTCCCTCTCTCTGTCTCTCTCTAGTAAGTACATGTGCCCTCCAGCAAAATTTTTAAAAAAGGTAAAATACTTGTTCTAGCACAAAATCTGAGTAAAAGTTAAAATGAACAAGGGACCAAAAAAGTCTATTAATTGTTTTCTAACTATTGATGCATTGTTTCCAAATTTAAATAGTGTTTTAAAAATGATAAGCTTTTGGAAAAGGTGGGACAATTTCATTTTTCATAGCTTCTTCATAGTAGAATTTAATTCTTTTTTAAAAGACTACGTTTAGTAATTCTTTTTTTTTTAAACTTTATATATTCATTTATTTATTTTTAACTTGACCAGAGAGAGACACACAGAGAGAGGGGGGAGAGGGGGGGGGAAGTGAGAAAGCAAGCCACCAGGTCCAGGACTCGAACCATGGTCAGCCATGTGGAAGTGTCCAGCACCTTAACCACCATGCCACCTGCTGGTTCCCTAGAATTTAATTTTTAGTATTAAGACTGACTTCCAAAATAGCCCTAAGGTGAGAGATACATGGACATGCCATGTACCGCCAATAAGAGTATAAGAAAACACTGTCATCAGTAACAATGAGAATAACACGTGCCCTATTTTTAGTTGTAACCATGTGGAGTTGCTTTGTTTCCTGCTGAGAAATATATAGAAAAGTGTATACAGGGTCATGTATTCATTTACCATGAGCAATGACCAAATACATGTATTAATGTTGTATTGGCCCACTCTGCAGTGCAGCTGGTAGCATACTGGACTGTGGAACTGTAAGCTACATGCCAAACACAATTTAAGTCCTCAGAGTGGTTGGTCTGAAAACACACTGGGTGTGGACATACACACATGTCCAGAATATTGACAGCCTGGAAGACTAGAGGAGAGGGATTGCAAGGTGACCAAAAACTGAGGACAGTGCTTTTTTTCTTTCTCTTTTTCCTCTCTATCTCATGCTTGTACATGTTCTCTTTCATGAATTAAAAAAGAAACTGTAGTATTATCATTATTAGTAAAAATGGATGAGGACTAGCATAATATAAAATATCAATAAAACCAACTAATTACATTTCTTGGGCTATATATTTTGTTAATATATTCTCCAAATTATTTTTTGTTTTTGTGGACATAATTCTGCTGCTTATCTAATAATAGCTGCTGGGCTTCATCTTCCTGTTTCTATTCCAGAATCCTTACAATCTCACCTCTGTAAGAAGTGAGAAACTTAGATCAGCTCATGTCAGGCTGTTCCTTGCTTGAATCATTTTCTGTCATATTTAGAATAACAGTTGGAACCAGCAGTTAGTGTAATGGCTATGTCGCTGGACTCCCACGTAGTCGACCATGGTTCAAGTCCCACACCTGGTGGCTTAAAACTCATGCCGGGTGCGTGTGCTGTGTGCGCATACCCAAGATTCTTAGAGGAGAATGGAGGAGAAGGGAGTGCGGTGTGGCCATCCCCCACTGGTGGGGCGGGGGGGAGTGACTTCTTGCTTTCTGTCTGTCTCTCTCTGTCTTCCTGGCGAGTGCACGTGCCCTATAGCAAAAACCTCTCCAAAAAAAAAAAAAAATAGTATAACAATTGCATCTCATTCCATTCTAGTTTATAGAGGGAAATAATCCATAAAGAAATTAATCTTGTAGTAGAGGGAAGAGAAAATATATTAATTAATACATTCATTCAACAAATAATTATTGAGTGTCTGTTATGTGTCCTAGGTATTTGATAAGCAAAAGACACAAAAATACTTGGCTGTATTGGAGCTTACTTACTTCTAGTAAAGCAGGCAATGTAAATCATATCAAAGGTCTTCAAAAAGTTCATAGAAAAACATACTATGCAAAACTATAGATGGATTTAAAAAATTGTTGAAACAAAATAAACTCATACTTTAATTCCACTTTTCTTTTTTTTTTCCACTTTTCTATGATCTTTTTTTCTTTTTTTCGAGAGGTTTTTGCTATAGGGCGTGTGCACTCGCCAGACAGAGAGACAGAGAAACAAAAAGCGAGAAATCACCCCCCCAGGGGGGATGCCACGCCACAATTCCTTCTCCTCCATTCTCCTCTCAGGATCTTGGGCACGCATGTACAGCACACGCACCCGGCGTGAGTTCTAAGCCACCGGGTCCGGGACTTGAACCACGGTCAACTACGTGGGAGTCCAGCGAAATAGCCATTACACTAACTGCTGGTCCCTCTATGAACTTTTTGACATCCTCTTGCATATAAGGAAATGAAAAAAACTGAAATAAGGAAATAGGATAGGGTAAGAGGTATTCAGAGTACCAAGGATGGACATGTTTGGCAGTTTTATAACGGTTACTCAGGATAGAACTTGTTAAGAAGGTGTCATGTGAGTTAATACTTGAAAGGAATGAGGAATTAGTCATTCTGTTAAATAGGGGAAGAGGATTCCAGATAAAGGGACCAGAGTGTGAACAATCCAAGGTGCAGGCAGAGCCACCATATTGGAGGAACACCAAGGAAGTTTATGTTGGGAAGTAGGAGAAACTGTAGGATTGGAGCAGAGGACGGGTATGATCTGATTTAGGCTTTAAGTCAAAGAACAGGAATGATACAGTAGAGAGAACAGGGAAAAAGGGTAACTTGAAATAAGAAGGTAGTAGAAGAGGTGATAAAAAGCCGTTTAACTCTGAATTTATTTTAAAGGTAGAGAAAACAGGATTTCCTGGCAAATTGGATGTTAGGGAGAAAGAGAATTAAAGAGATATATTAAGAATGCCAAGGATTTTTGTATGGATTAATGGAGTTTCAGGTTTGGGAGGGAAGATCAGACACTCAGTTTTGGATTTGACAAGTATAAACCTCTACTAGATGACTGAGTGCAGATTTAAAATAGGAAGTTAGATACATTGGTCTGGAGATCACAAAGCAATCTGGACCTGAGATACAAATTTTGAAATCAAGATGAGCAAATCAAGAAAGTGAGGGTGGATAGAGAAGGTAATATGTCCAAGAATGGCACTTTAATCTCAACAGAAACCAAACTCTACGATGTGGAGGGGGTAATGAGACCCAGTTCACAAGTGTTTCTTTATATATCACTTACCCATCACTCTTACTGAAGTATGTGTAGAATATTCTTGGGAAAGACCTCATAAATATTTGCTAAATAAATAAAAGCCAAATATATGATAATGTTATGGGTACATGGAAACAGTTTTGATGATGTTTTTCATGTAGAATTGAAAGCTGAGTCTTTAGGGTCTTTTTTTGAGTTTCATATTTAGAAACACGGGCCTCCCTTATCAATTGCAGACCTGTTGCTTAGGGATTAAGTACTGGGCTTGGTGACCTGTTCCTTCTTCACTAGATAATGTGGTTGACTTTTTTCTTTACAGTTATGCTGACAGGAAAAATAAAATTGCAACCATATGTCATCTAAATAATGTGACAGTTGCAAATACTTTTCAGATTAGCCTAAAGTAGAGTCCAACTATAATCTAGTAAACTGTCCTACTCAGTCATTCTTTCTTATGTCTTTCAATATCATCATAGGTTTAGTATTTGATCTAATTAAAAGGAAATTATAGACTGGTTCCTGATTTGTAAGGTCATATAGAGATTTGGAGGTTTAAAAAATTTTTTTTCCAATTTTTTTAATTGCCAAGGACACATGTGCTCACTAGAGAGAGGCAGAGAGAGAGGGAGAAAGCACTAATGGAGAATGGTAATACCACAATCTCTTTTCCTCTATTTTTTCATGCTGTCAAGATTTTGGGCATGTGTGCACATGTGCTGGCATGTTTTTCAAGTTGCTAGGGCTAAGATTTGAACCGTAGATGGCCATGTGGGATCCAGCTTTCAACCTCTGGGCCATGGGGCTGACTCCACATTTTGAATTTTTGAACTAGTGATTCCAACTGGTTTCTCAATGAGGGCCATTTTATTAATTCTCACAGAGCCAAAAGACTCAAAATGACCTTCACAGGCATCATCAAGAGAATCACAAAAGGTAAGATATGGTAAGTTTTTGACTAAACTTCAGGAAAGAGGGAATGCCTGGGTTTGGCGTTACCATCAAAACTCTGCCAATGTCACTATTGGACCTGGGTGAGAACAGACATTAGATTGTACATGCGTCAGTAATTTACCTTTTGCTAATATCTTTTTCAGTTCTTTTAATTTGGGAACGAGTTTATGTGTGAAGGCTTATTTGTTAGGATAATATACCAAATTGTATATTCAGACAAGTGATGCCAAATTGATATAACTTGACGTGTGTGTGTGTGTGTGTGTGTTTGTGTGTGTGCACATGCGCACACATGTGTATGTGTGTGAAGCATAGGCTCTATGGGTCTTTGTATCATAGAAAATATTTTTTATCCCTTCTCTCGTTGTTTTTTTATTCCTTAATTGCTGTTTTTATAAGTTCTATTTTCTTAGAATTATAAACTACGTCTTCATAATTGGGTGGTTGAAAAATATTGGCAAAATCTACCTAATGAAAAACTTACCTTTTTTTTTAATTAAAAAAATTAATATATGGAGTCTTGAGCCCGCTCTGGGCAGGCCTTTAGGGTGAGTCCTTGCTCTGAGCCTGGGAGACACTTTGGAACTTTTGGACCGCATAACCCACCATCTGAGTGGCCTGTGCTCAGCCTGCCTGCTCACCTACCAAGAGTCTTAAGCCTTGCCTGAGCAGGCCTTTAGGGTAAGTCCATGCTCAGGGCCTAGGAGACACTTTGGAACTTTTGATACACTAACCTATGTGCTGCGCAAAAAAAACGCAGTACACGACTGGATCATCTTCACCAAGTTATATCTCCTTAGCTTCTACTTCATCAGGAACTGAACATTTGGTAGAGGAGTCAAGCACCTGAAGTTACCCATAACTGCTCTGACCTGGGAGACACAGCCTTCTTATAGGAACATACCTGGTGGGACCAGCGGTTGGCGTAATGGCTATGTCACTGGACTCCCATGTAGTTGACCATGTTTCGAGTCCCAGACCCGGTGGCTTAAACTCACGCTGGGTGCGTGTGCATGCGTGCCCAAGATCCTGAGAGAAAAATGGAGGAGAAGGGATTGCGGCGTGGCCATCCCCCCCGGGGGGGGGGGGTGATTTCTCGCTTTCTGTCTCTCTGTCTCTCTCTGTCTGGCGAGTGCACGCTCCCTATAGCAAAAAAACCTCTCCCCCCAAAAAGGAATATACCTGGTAAAAAGGATGAAATTCCCTCCACAAGTACTACAGGATCTACTCAAATAAATAGAAAAAAATGAATATTGCATTAGATGACTAGAAACCAGCACAGATCTCAAAGAAACATAAGAAACCAAGGGGATAGCTTTTCACTGGATGAGGGTAGTAGTCCCTCACCAACAGCAAACAGCACCAAGAAATACAAAGAAATGTCAAAAAAGACTCCTGAATATTTGTAGTGACAAAACTCAGTAAGATGCAAGAGAAAACAGACAATCACTTTAAGGAAATGAGAAATCATTTCAGGAAAAGGAATTTCATAAAGAAATAGACACCCTAAAAAATTAAACAGAACTCTGGAAATGAATACAAGAAATTAAAATCTCCCTAGAAAGTGTTAAGAGCAGACTGGGCCATGTGAAAGAAAGAATTTCTGACCTTGAAGACAAAGTCTCCAGCATAAACCAAATTACAAAAAGGAAAAAAAAAAAAAACCAAAAAATTGAGGACAACATATGGAGAATTCTAGACATTATAAAACACCCAAATATCCATATAATGGGTATTCCAGAAAGTGAAGAATCTGCTAAAGGCAGAGAAAACCTCTCTCATGAAATACTGTCTGAAAATTTTCCAAATATAGAGAAACATGGGGAAATACAAAGCAAAGAAATAAAAAGGAACCCAAATAGAATCAGCACAAAAAAGATACTCCCCCAGCACATCTTAGTCAGATTGGTAAAAATTAAAGACAAAGACAATATTTTTTAAATGGCAAGGGAGAAATATCAAGTTACTTATAAAAGTTATTCCATTAGGCTAACGTCAGACTTCTCAACTGAAAACAGGCAAGGAAGGAATGGGAAGATGTGATCAAAACATTAAAAGAAAAACAATATCAACCAAGAATATTACATCCAGCAAGATATTCTTTCAAATGGAAAGAATAAATAAAAGTATTCTCAGACAACCACTGAAAAGAAATCACCAATATTAGATGAAGTCTACAGGAAGTGCTGAGGGGAGTGTTGTATCAGGGTAACTAAAGAGAGACACACAGAAACAGGAGAACAAAAAACAATTGAGAAAATGGCTAATAAAATGAAAGGGACAAATCCTCAAATATCAATAATAATATTGGATGATAATGGATTAAATTCTCTCATTAAAAGACACAGACTGGCTGAATCAATACAAAAGCAGAAGCCATGTATATGTTGCTTATGTGAAGCACACTTCACTGATTTTAAGTACATACATAAACTGAAAGTGAACGGCTGGAAAAAGGTATTCCATGCAAACGGAAACCAAAAAAAAGGTTAGAGTTGTGATACTATTATCAGACAAAATAGACTTTGAGAAGAAAGATGTAACAGAGAAGGACATTATATAGTACTAAAATTATTTGTTCACCAAGAACATATAACACTTGTAAATATTTAAAAATCCATGCTGGAGCACCTAAACACATCAATGCAAGACGTTAGATCTTAAGGGAGAGTCAGACTGCAACACACTAATTGTAGGGGATCTCAACACCCCATTGATTCCTCTGGACAGATCATCTAAACAAAAAAGAAACAAAGAGATACAAAATCTAAATGATACCATGCATGAAATAAACTTGACAAACATCTATAGAATATTTCACCCAACTTCCACAAAATACACATTTTTCTCACTGCTACATGGAACATTTTTGAAGATTGACCACATGATAAGGCACAAAATAAGCCTTTACATATTCAAAGGTATAGAAACTATACCTAGCATCTTTTCTGACCATGATGGAATGAAACTTAAAATAAAAAACAGAGCTCTCAAAATTTCACAAACACATGGAAACTAAACAACCTACTCCTAAATGACTGCAATATAGAAGAAATTAAGACTGAAGTCAAAAGGTTCATAGAAACCAATGATAATGAACAAACAAGTGTCTGTAACCTATGGGACAGAGCAAAAGTAGTTATAAGAGGGAAGTTCATAGCAATTAGTGCCCACAAGAAAAAAGGAGAAAGGAGGCAAATAATAACCCAATGACACAACTCAGGGAACTGGAAAAACAAAACTTCCAAAATATTCCAGGAGAAAATAAATGACGAAGATCCGAGCATAAATAAATGAAATAGAGAATAAAAAAACTATATAGAAAATAAACAAAACCAAAAACTGGTTCTTTGTGAAGATAAACAAATTGACACACCATTAGCTAGATTAATCAAGAGGAACAGAGAAAGTAACCAGATAAATCAGCAAGGAAACATTTATTATTATAACAGATATAGCAGAAATTCAAAATATCATCAGAGTACTATGAGTGACTACATGCCAACAAACAGGAAAACCTGGATGTGATGGACAAATTTCTGGACACATATAACTTACCAAGATTGAACCTGGAAGAAATAGAAAGTCTGAGTAGACTCATAACAAGCAATGAGATTAAATCAGTAATTGTCAGTCTCCCAACAAGGAAGAGGCTAGATCCTGATAGCTTTACTTCTGAATTCTACAAAACTTTTAAAGAAGAACTAACCCCAATTCTCCTTAAACTATTTCTAAAGATCTAAAAGGAAGGAACCCTTTTGAATTTGTTCTATGAAACCTCCACCATCTTAAGTCCAAAACCAGAAAAGGACATGGCCAAAAAAAAAAAAAAAGAAAGAAAAGAAAACTTCAGGCCCATTTCCCTGATGAATATGGATGCAGAAATTCTCAACAAGATACTAGCAAACCATATTTAACAACATATTAAAAAGATTATACACCATGACCAAGTACAGTTTATTCCAGAGATGCATGGATGGTTCAACATACGCAAAACAATAAATGTAATAACATTCGCATTAACAAAGGGAAAGATAAAAACCATATGATTATATCAATAATGCATATAAAGAATATGGTTGATTATCTCCGCAAGTATTTATTAAGTTTTCTCATTGCTCTACATGCCTTCATAGGAAAACCCTGGACCTCACTTGCATCCAGAATTGTCGTTTCACTGCAAACAAAATATGTAGGTATGATGTATGGAAAATTTCCAATTTTGTTATATCCTTCAATTAAGTAACAAATATGTGATGATTGCTTACCATTTTCTGAACACATGATAGAAATACAAAAATATACAAGGCAGATGATGCCTCAGATATATTAAGGAACAATAAACATGTGACTATCAATCTCAACCAGATGGGTCAATGTATACATTTATTATTTTTAAGAAAAAGGAGAATATATTTGTAAATTATACTCAGATAAGGGACTGATAATCAGAATATACAGGGAACTCAGGCAGCTTATGCACACACACACACACACGCACAAATCAATCCAATTAAAAGATGGGAAAAGGAGTTGAAAAGAAAATTTTCTGAAGGAGACATATGAGTGGACCAAAAGCATATGAAAACATGTTCGACATCTCTTATCATGAGGGAAATGCAAATAAGAACTACAATGAGATTCCACTTAACCCCAGTCAGAATGGCTAACATTTAAAAAATAAATGATAAGTGCTGGGGAGGTTGTGGTGAAAAGGGAACTCTCCTACACTGTGGGGAATGTAAATTAGTACAACCACTTTGGAGAATGATCTGGACATTCCTCAATAACCTATAAATACGACCCAGGAATTCTACTCTTAGGTATTTACCCAAAGGATAGAAAAACCCTCAGTTGGAAAAACATTTGCACATCTGGCATTAATTATACTCATTTGCTTTTTTTCTTATTCATGGCAGCAATAGCCAAAACTCCATTTCATAACATTTTCTTTAGAAGTTTCTGTCAAAAGTCAACAGACATAAATGTGGTTCATGTACCACCATTTTTCTTTCTTTATAGAAATATTTCATTTAATTTTACTTATATTTTCCAGGTTTTGCCAGAATATTATTTTATTTTTTATATATTAAATTATATCTTCACAGCTTGCAAAATAAATTTTCTGAGCATGAATATACTGTATAT
Organism: Tupaia tana; assembly: GCA_026018925.1. NCBI lineage: Eukaryota > Metazoa > Chordata > Mammalia > Scandentia > Tupaiidae > Tupaia > Tupaia tana. The sequence goes on from JAKSZU010000006.1 coordinate 84,913,299, forward strand.
GTTAAAGATATTATCTTACATGTTATCATCGACAGGTTATTTTTCATTTTTGTGTCCCTTAAATGTCTTCCTTTTTTCTTTTTCTTCTTGATTCTATTCCTCTCACGTTCTCTCATTTACTACCTTCTCCCACAGTTTCTGGTATCCACAATTGTTCTCCATGCTTTTATATCTTCCAATCTTTCAGTTTCTGCCATAGAGTGCAAACATTTGGTATATATTAAGTGGGAACATACAATTCCTCTCTTTCAGTATGGCTTGCTTAATTTAGCAGTAAGTCTTCCATATTCATTCACCTTCTATCAAATGCCAGTGTCTCATTTATTTTTTGTGGATATTTATTAATTTATTTATTTGTGTGTGTGTGCGTGAGTAGTATTCCACAGTGTACATGTGCCACACTTTTTCAATCCATTCATCTGTCCATAGACATTTGGGTTGGATCCATGTCTCAGCAATTTTGAATAATGTTGTAATAAATATAGATGTGCAAGTACTTTTCTGACTGAGTGTATTCTATCCTTTGAGTAGATACCCAGGAGTGGAATTGCTGGATCATATGGTAGTATTATTTGTAGGTCTTTGAAGACCTTCCGTAGTGTACTCTACAGTGGTTGTGGTCATTTACATTCCCACCTGCAGTGTGGGATAGATCCCCTTTCACCACCCTCTCACCAGCACTTATTATTTTTTATATTTTAATCTTACCCATTTCGACTGGGGTTAGGTGGTATCTCATCATGATTTAGATTTGCATCTCTCTTATGATAAGGGATGTTGAGCATTTTTCATATGCTTTTTGGCTGCTCATATGTCTTTCTTAGAGAGTTGTCTGTTCAGCTCAATTTCCCATCTTTTAATTGGGTTGATCATTTTTATTTTGGGTAAGCTGTTTGAATTCCCTATGTATTCTGGTTATCCATTCTTTATCTGAGGGACAGTTTGTAAATATTTTCTTCCATACTGAGGGGTGCTGATTCACTGATTATTGTTTCCTTTGCTGAGCAGAAGCTTTTTAACCTCATGTAATTCCACTTGTCTAATTTTGGGATTATTGCCTGTGCTTTAGGAGTCTCATATAAGAAGTCTTTGCCTCTTCCAATGTCTCCAAGAGTTTACCCTATTTTAGCCACCACTAATTTTATAGCTTCAGGCTTATGTTTATATCTTTGATCCATTTTGAGTTGATTTTTGTTAATGGTGAGAGATAGGGGTCCAGTTTCATCTTCTTGCAGGTGGATCTCCTGTTTTCCCAGCTTCACTTGCTAAAAATAGTTTCTTTTCCCCACTGGATTGATGGGTGTCCTTTGTCAAAAATCAGTTGGCTGTATGTTTAAGGGTTTAGTTTTAGGGTATCTATTCTGTTCCATTCGTCCACATTCCTGTTTTTGGGTCAGTACCATGCTGTTTGAATCATCACAGCTTTGTAATATATTCTGGGGTAAGGGCATGAGATACCTCCTACTCCACTGTTCTTGTGAAGAATTGCTTTGGCAATACGTCTTTTATGTTTCTAGGTGAATTCTGTGATTGTTTTTTTCTAAAACTGTGAAGAATATCTCTGGTAATTTGATTAGGATTGTATTAAATTTGTAGATTAATTTGGGTAGAATTGACATTTTGATTATATTAATTCTTCTAATCCAGGAACGTGGAATGTCCTTCCACTATCACTATTTTTTCTAGTTTTTTCTAGTTTTCTTTATTTCTTCTGTGGCTATTGTAAATGGAATTGCTTTCTTCAATTCTACCTTTTCCATTCACTGTTGATGTATAGAAATGCTATAGATGTTGTAGTTTGATTTTGTATCCTGTCACTCTACTGTATTCATTTACTGCTTCTAGGAGTGGACTATTTTGTATATTATCATGTAATCTGCAAATAGAGATAGATTTGCTTCTTCTTTCCCTATTTGAATTCCTTTCATTTTATTCTCTTGTCTTATTGCATTGGCTAGGATTTCCAGTACTATACTGAAAAGGAGTGGAGAAAGTGGGCAGCCTTGTCTTGTTTCAGTTTTTAGTGGAAACACTTTGAACTTGACCCATTCAGTACTATGGTGTCTGTAGGTTTTTTGTATGTGTTTTTTATTGTGTTGAGAAATGTTTCTTTTATGCCAATTTTGCTGAGCCTTAATCATGATGGGATGTTGTGTTTTACCAAATGTTTTTTTCTGCATTGATTGATATGATTATATGGTTTTTTGTCTTTTTTTTTCTGTTAATATGGTTTATCACATTTATGGTTGTGTATGTTGAACCATTCTTGTATCCCTGAAATAAAGCCTACCTTACCATGGTGCATAATTTTTTTATGTGTCATTGGATGTAATTTGCCAGTATCTTGAGAATTTTTTTTATCTATATTCATCAGAGATATTGGTCTGTAGTTTTCTTTTTTTTTGTTATGTCCATGTCTGTCTTGGGGATGAGGGTGATGGAAGCTTCATAAAAGGAATTTGGCAAGGTTCCTTCCTTTTGGATCTTTAGAAATAGTTTGCTAAAATGGGGATTAGCTCTTCTTTAAAAGTTTTGTAGCATTCAGAAGTGAAACCATCAGAACACGGGCTTTTATTTGTTGGGAGATCATTTATCACTGATTCAATTTCATTGCTTATTTTTGGTTTATTCAGGCTTTCTATGTTGATTTAGTCTTGGTAAATTATATGTGCCCAGAAATTAGTCCATCTCATTGAGTTTTTGTTTGTTTGTTTGTTTGTCTGTTTGTTGGTGTATAGTCTCTCATATTATTCTGTAATGATGTTTTGTATTTCTGTTATATCTGATATAATATTGTCTGTTTCTATGCAAATTTGATTTATCTGGTTCCTTTCTCTTTTATTCTTAATTAGTCTAGCTAACAGGTGTATCAATTTTGTTTATATTCTCAAAGAAGCAGCTTTTAGTTTTATTTCAGTCATTCTTGTTATACTGTTTAAGCATATGTTAGGTGTATAGTGCATGGCAACATATCTTTTATAACCCACATAGGCTATTTGGTGCATTACATTTCTACATGGCTGTAGAGAGATTATGTTGAAGACTATTTTAGAAATTGGCTTCAAAATATGTGCAGTCATTTTCATAAAAGTATTTTTTTAACAATTTCACTAAATTTTAGAATTGCAATATGCAAATGTAAGAACATATGTTTCTGACCCCCTCCTACATCATTGAACAATACAAAGTCCACTAGTTCTACTGGCTCTTTGTTGTTAAAAAATGTTACAGTCCTAAATTCTAAGTTAGTTGCATCTTGACAGTTACTGTCTATTAGAGAAAACTACAGTAGATTTATGTGCAGGTACAAAATAATGTAGCAGTCAAGCATAAAATCTGACTGGATGCTAAAAGCATTTGTTTGTTTGTTCCTATAAACCAGAGGTAAACTTCATCTTTAAAGCAAGTTGTGTTTCCTCAAGTCTTTTTAAAATCTGTTCACAAACCAAGAGTCTCTTCACCAGATATGAAGCAGGTTGTATATTTATAGCCTTTAAGATCTCAGGAAATGACTTAACTGTGCTTAGAAGTGATGATAGAGTAAGACAATCTCTTTAACAATTTTGGCATTAGATCTCTGACAGATTTTACTTTACAGAATAGAATAATAGATACGAATTAACAATACTGAACTTTTTCAGATGCGTGATATATTTGGATAGCTTTCAGATCTTGTTATCATGCTTTCAGAAATATTAACATTAGGGGAGAAAATATAAACCATTTAACATTCTCTAAATTTTGGGCTAACCATTTATTCACTACAAAACATTTCTTGTGTACTTACAATGTGTTAAGCACCATTCTAGAGGCTTGGGATACATCAGTGAATAAAAAAAATGAGAGACTATCTTCATAGAGTATAACTTTACTTAGCTTTCTTACATAAGTAAATGATACAGTATATTATAATAGAAGCTGATAAGCGCTATGGAAAAGGAAAAGTAGAGCAGAATGAAGAGGAGTGGAAATGCTGAGATGGGGGAAGAGTTAATGGATAAAGAGAACTTTGCAATTTGAGAGTGTGATAAGATAGGGTTTATTAAGAAGGTGACTTTAAGGCAAAACTTAAAGGAAGTGAGAGAGGTAGCTGTGCAGATATCAGGGCAAAGTATTCTAATCACTAGGACAATTTATGCAAAAGCACTGAAGTGGGAATTTTCTTGGCATGTTCAAGAAGTAGCAAAGAGGCCCAGCCTCTGTGGCATGGCTGGTAGTATGACAGATGGTAGAGCTGGAAGTCACATACTGACTGTGGTTCAAGTCCCCAGTCTGGCAAGCTTGAAAACACAGTTTATGTGTGTGCCTGGGGTCTTGGTGGGCTGGAGGACTCCTGGTGGGCTGGAGGACCTGGAGGAAGGGAAGCATCATATAATTGAACACTGTGGATGGTGCTTCTTTCTCCCTCTCTTTATTTTTTTAGAGATAATTTTTTTTCCTATAGGGTGTATGCACTCTCCAGAGATAGATAGCTAGCTAGCTAGAGAGAGAGAGAGAGAGAGATAGAAAGTGAGAAATCACCTTCCCACCCACCACCCATCACCCACCCACAGGAGTGATGGCCACACCGCAATCCCTTCTCCAGTCTTTTCTCAGGATTTTGGGCATGCATGCACACGTGCCTGATGTGAGTTTCAAGCCACCAGGTCCAGGATTTGAACTGCGGTCAGGCATGTGAGAGTCTGGCAATGTATCCATTACGCCATCTGCTGGTCCCTCTAGCCCTCTCTCTTTCTTGTTCATGAGCATGTGCTCTACCGTGAATGAAGGAAAAAAATGATGAGAAGGCCAGTATGACTGCAGTACTGAGAATGAGAGGAAAAGTTGACAGACTTGTGCTCAGGGGGGAACAGATATCAGATCAACAGGCCACAACACCACCAGTGGTTTTTACTGTAAGTGAGATAAGGAGCTGCTATAAGGTTTTGAGCAAAGGAATGTGTCCCTGGGGCTGCTGTTCTGAGACTAGACAATAGGCAGCTACAGTGGTTTCTGGTAAGGGACAATAAAAGGAGGGAGACAGCTGTTAGCCCAATGTAGTAACAGTGAAAAGTCTGGGAGGCAATTGAATTATGGATATATTTGAAAAGTAACATCAGGACAATTTTTCTGAGTGATGAGATAGGGAGCATAAGATACAGGGAGGCATGATTGCAAAGGTCTTTGCCTGAACATCCAGAAGCTTGGAGTTGCCACCAAATAAGATTGTAAAGTGGATGAGAGCAACAGCCATGTACAAAATAAAGATAAGTGAACAAATGTAGGAACTACTTCATATTAGTATCATTTCCCACTACATTAAATAGGGGTATTTCACTGTTAAAATTAGAGCCCTCTGGGCAGTTCCCACTATATCCTAATTGGAGCTACCAACATGCTGTCACTATATGTATGATTGGGAAGAGATGTGTGCAGTAGGCTCTGGAGAGAGTATGAGCACACTGCAGCTGGTATATGATTTAGAACAAATCTTTCCAATGCTGATTAGACGCTTCTGGGATCTCCCGAGACCTAGGACAGGATGGTTTATATGCTAGATCTTGTATGTCCATAAACATGCTAGAGCTTAAACTGGAATTCAGCTGTTAGATTTTGTAGAGCTAAGAATTTATTTAAAGTAAATGCTCTCTTCATAGGAAATTAATTATAGACTAGTCCAGGAATCAGAGCTACTTTTTCATTTTCTTTCTTTGGACGTTTGGAATAAATTCACATTTTATACATTTTACTTTAAGGTGAATACTTACTGCTGGCTGTCAACTATTGATAACTTTGTTTTGCTTCTAAGACATTTTGTTATAAACCAATAGCACTTGAAAATCTGTATATTTTCTGTAACTGTAATTCATTGAAATATTAATTAGAAAACTTATTTTAGAGTCCAGTGAACAGTCTTTTTGGTTTTATAATATGAAGACTTTTTGATTTCATGACTTTATGAAAAATGCTGATATGTTTAACTTGGCTAATGTACAAAGTGTTTTAGTGTTTGTAGTGGTGATGATGTTTTTCACCAACTGTGTTGTGTTAAACTGTATCTTGAATGTTAAGCATTTGGTTCATGTATTTCTGTAATATACCTTGGTCCTGTAATCCTTTAAAGACAAATTAGGTGAAACAAATCTGACCAGCCCTAGAGGTAGTAATTATGTTTTAAAATGAACTCAGACCCAGATACACATTTCCAAATTGCCATATTCATGGAAAGTGATTATTTAAGATTAGTAATTATATGAAATGTTATAGCTCAATAGATTTGTTATATTATAAAAAGTGACAAGTAAAAAAGAAAATATTATTTTGTTTCCCATGTTTTATGAGACATGACACATATTTATATATAATTTAAACCTTTTGTACTACTTTCAATTTATAAAAGTTGAAGTAAAATTGACATATAGTTAAATGCACAGTTATTAAGTGTTCAGTTAAATGAGTTTTGACATTTGGCATAATGGCCCAAGTAACCATTACTCATCCACAGACCACACTGTGCAATGTTGCTTGATATGATGATGGTAATGTTCTATATCTGCCTTATACAATGTAGTAGCCATTTGTATCATTTTGAGCATTTGAAATGTGTGTGACTAAAGAGCTGAATTTTTAATTTTAAGTCATTTAAATTAAAATTCGTTTGGCCACCTGTGTCTAGTGGCTACATTATGGAGCAGTGTAGCCTTAGATAGTACTTTTCAATTGGGGATCTAGGAGAGAATTAAACCCCAATGCCCAAAGGCATACACTGTTTCAAAGTAATTAATTTATCCCTTGTGCACTTGAATGCTACTAGCTTTGTGTTATTATTAAAAAAAAACTAGAAAAATAGTCACTCAAATAATTTTCTGTGAGGCTTAATCCACTCACAGCACTCAATCAAGAAAGGCTATCCTGGAAGTCCCCACATTTTTTTTCCATTGATATCACCCTCAAATATCTCCCAAATAACAAACAATTGTTTTCTCATCTCTGTAGATTAGATGTTTGTATTTCTCTGATTTCACATAAATTAAAATCTAGTATGTTTTCTTTTGTGACTGACTTCTGTCATTTAACATAATGTTTTTGAGATTCATCCATATTTTTTCTATCAGTAGTTCTTTTCTTTAAATTGTTATTTGGTACGTCATAGTATCAATGGGCCAAAATTTGTTCAACCATTATCTAAATGTGTCCATTTTATTTAAATTGTTTTTTCATTGGAATAAAAATTTCATAACATCTTACTATCACTTTAAGGTCTTTGGTATTTATAATGATGTTCCTTTTTAATTTTTGATGTTGGTAATTTATTTATTTGCTCTTCCTAGAATTTTATTAAAAATTTTGAAGAAAAAACTTTGACTTTATTTTTTTCCATCATTTGCTTTGTATTTTACTTTTTTTTGCCTTTATTAGTTAGTCCTTTCTTCTACTTATTTTATGTTAAAATCAGTTAAAGCTAATTAAATCTAGTTTTCCCTTATACTTTCATTTGTTATGTAAAGTCATACTTATGTGTGAAATATAAATTCTTCACATTTATTTATTGATTCTGCAGATATTCATTGAAAATCTGTCTGCTCCATGGAAGGTATTGGGATAAGCATCGGTGAACAAGATAAACACAGCCTTTGCTCATTGTGTTCTCAATTCTGTTGAGTAGGTGAATATTGAAAAAAGAAGCAGCAAAGATGGTAAGTACACTGATGAATTGCAAGGAAATCTGAGAATTTGTAAAGGAGACTTTCATAGACTGGTAGCTTGGAAAAGCATTTCTGAGATATTCAGCTTGATCTCAGACACAAGCATGTTCAGTAGTGGCTAGGAAGGAGAAAAAAGGTTAGAAAGACAATCCAGACAGGAGTTTTAGGTTCTTGTGCAAGAACTGAGAATGAGCATGTTATGGTTGAAAATTAAGGAAAACCAGTAAGGATGGAATGTGGAAATGAAATGGTGTGCAGCTTGAGAGGAAACTTTAGAAGTAAATAATGATCATGTAGTCTTGTAGGCCACATGGATAATTTTAGATTTATCTTAACTAATGGGGACCAGCAATCATTGATAGGTTCTAAGCTAAGGATACATCTGATTTTATTTTAATAAATGTCACCATGTTACTTTGTGTGTATGTGGGTCTAAATAGAAGGCAAACATTGATGAATGAAGACTAGATTGGAAGCAATTACAGATGGGACATGTGATGTGATCTGGATTAGAGAAGTGGTGTGGGAAATTTTAAGGAATTTTTCTCTCTATACTTGAAATTTTTTGGTGAGTTTCCAGCTCTGACTCAGCAACTAGTTACTGTTAAAATGTAAAAAATGAAGAAGGAAAAAAAGAAACTCAAAGTAATATAATACCATGATTGTTATAAAATGTTTCTGAGTTGACACATTTCAAAAACAAGGTTTACTTGGTAGTCTATTTTTTTAATTTTACAAATGTTGATTGTAAACCACTCCAATATGAGCATATCACTATAATTTTGCATTGTGACAAATCAGACTGATTGGGTTAATGGCAGAATGTAGGTTGTCCATCAATTCAGATTCAAACTTACGATTCTCACATATGAAGGAGATTTCTAAAATACAAAGTTGATAAAAAGCTAATCCCACCCTCTGTATTGACAGTGCTGCTTAATGGCATTATTTTTATAACAGCTTCACTTTTTATTTTATTTTTCTTATTTTCTTATTTTTATTTTTATTTTGGAGAGGTTTCTTTGCTATAGGGCGCGTGCGCTCGCCAGACAGAGAGACATAGAGACAGAAAGCGAGAAATCACCCCCCGGGGGGATGGTCATGCCGCAATCCCTTCTCCTCCTTTCTCCTCTCGGGATCTTGTACACGCATGCACACGCGCCCGGTGTGAGTTTTAAGCCACTGGGACCAGGACGCGAACCGTGGTCGACTATGTGGGAGTCCAGCGACATAGCCATTACGGTAACTGCTGGTTCCCTAACAGCTTCACTTTTAAATGAAATTTTAAACAGTTGGAGAGGAAACATACAAAGTCTGTCTTTCATAGTCTTTCTTCACTTAGCATGAAATCTTCCATGTTTATCTACTTTGTACCAAATGTCAGAGTCTAGTTTTTTATGGCTGAGTAGTATTCCATAGTGTATATGCGCCACATTTTTTCAATCCAGCCATATGTTCTTGGACATTTGGGTTGGTTTCATGTCTTAGCAACTGTGAATGATGCTACAAAAGACATGGATGCACAAGTGTTTTTATGAATGAGTGTTTTCCTATCTTTTGGGTAAATACCCAGGAGTGGAATTGCTGGACTGTATTGTAGTTCTAGTTGTAGGCTTGAGGAACTGCCATATTATTCTCCACAGTGGTTGTACTAATTTACATTATCACCAACAGTCTAGGAGGGTTCCTTTTCCACTGCAAACTTGTGAGCACTTACCATTTTTTAGGTTTTTTTATCTTAGCCATTTTGACTGGGGTTAGTGGTATCTCATTGTGGTTTTGATTATGTATATGGTAATAGTTATAACTTTATTGATATGCATTGCATTCATACTGTGAAAAACCATTTTGTATGTTGTAAAGATGTACAGTGATTAAATTTAAATTTTTAAAATGTAAAAAAATAAATTTTAAAAGTTGAAGAGGGCTGTGCCAAGGCAACTAAAGCTATGCTCTAAACCCCATCTTTTAGACCCCTGAAATACTCAGACAGGGTCATTGATATACTCAACACTTACTGAACCTCCTGCCTGAAGGAAGAAACTCCTTTTTATAAATCTGGACTCAAAATACCTTTCTGTGGATACAATGTTGCAGAACACAGTAGAGGAGAGAATTTGTCACAGAATTAACCTATAGAAATTGGAAACACATGGTCTTACGGTTGCAGAAACCTTCTTTAAGCAATTAGCCAAAAGTGAATTCACTAGCAAATGACTAAAATTCAGAGAAGAGAGACTGCAGAATGAGCAACAGGATAAAGGACGGAACTGCAGAGAGATTGTGGCCTCTTTCCTCCCGCATGCCTCTGAACTCTCTGTTGAAATTTGCAGCTCAGCCCAGGTGCACCTATTCCCTAGAAACTGTGAGACGTTTGTAATATTCGGTTCCAAAGTCAGAAGTACAGGCTGCTTGGTGGGCATCAGGGTAATGGAACTGGAGAGAGATTGCTGATCACCTCCTCCCATAAACCTCTGAAAGCTCAGAATTAACTCCCAGAAATTAGGGAGACACATATAATTCATCAGATGACCAGAAACTACCACAGAGGCACAAGAAATAAAAATAACCAAGAAAATGTCTCTCCCTAAGGGAAAGAACAATCTTTCATCATCCACAGACAGTAGACTGGAACTCGTGGAAATGTTGGATGGAGGATTCAGCATATTCATAGTGACAGAACTAAATGAGATGCAAGAGCTGAGAGACAATGAACTCCAGAACATGCAGGAAGAAAACAGTGAGTTCCAGAAGATGAGGAAGTTCTTGCATGATCTGAAAGAGGAAATATACACCATAAAAAAATCAAATGCAACTGTTAGAGATGAAGGCTGTAATATAGGAAATCAAAACCTCCTCAAAAGAATTACAAGCAGAATAGTTCATGCAGAAGATCAAATCTTAGATGTTGAGGATAAAACCTCTGGGCTAGAAATAATAACAGAAAACTGAGAAAATAACAAAAAAATGAGAATACTATATGAGAAATACTCGATATCATTAAACACCCAAATATCTGGATAATTGGTATCTGAGAAGGTGGAGAAACTAAAAAGGGCATTGATAATCTATTCCATGAAATCCTCGAAGAAAATCTAGGGAGGCACTCAAATATCCAGACCCAAGAAATAGAAAGGACACCTAACAGAATCAACCCAAGATCTTCACCAAGGCACATCACAGCCACTCATCAACAAATTTTCCATATTCATCCACTTTCTATCAAATTCCAGGGCCTTGTTGTTTTCTATGGCTGAATAGTATTCCATGGAGGAAACGTGCCACAGGTTTTTCAATGCATTCATCTGTTTGTGGACATTTGGGTTGGTTCCATTTCTTAGTAATTGTGAATAATGCTGCATTGAAAATAGTTGTGCAAGGGCTTTTCTAACTGAGTGCTCTCCTGTCCTTTGGATAGATACTCAGGAGTGGAATTGCTGGATCATATAGCAGTTCTATTTGAAGGTCTTTGAGGAACCCCCAAATCATTCTCCACAGTGGCTGGACCAATTTACATCCTCACCAGCAGTGCAGGAGTGTTCCCCTTTCACCACATCCCCTCCAGCATTTATTGTTATTTGTTTTTGTTTTTGTTTTTTTTTCAGTCTTCATCATTCTGACTGGGATTAGGTGGTATCTCATTGTGGTTTTGATATGTATCTTTCTTACAGTGAGGAATGTTGAGCATTTTTTCATATGCCTTTTGGCTGTTCATATGTATTTCTTAGAGAGTTCTTTATTCAGCTGGTTTATTTCTGGAGTCTCTACTCTGTCCCATTGGTCCTCATGTCTACTTTTGTGGCAATACCATGTCTATTTTTAGATTATCACAGTTTTGTAATATATTTTGGGGTCAGAAAGTGAGATTCCACCTACTCCCGTCTTCTTGTGCAGGATGGCTTTAGCAAAATGGGGTCTTTTCTAGATCTGTGAAGAATGTCTCTTGTAATTTTATCGGGATTGCATTAAACATGTAGATTAATTTGGGTAGGATTGCCATTTTTATTATTTTGATTCTGTCAATCCAGGAATGTGGGATATCCTTCCACTTTTTAGTATCCTTTTCAATTTCCTTTTTAAGGGTTTCATAGTTTTCCTTGTAGAGGTCTTTGACTTCCTTGGTTAGTTTTATTCCTAAGTATCTTATACTTCTTGTGGCTATGGTAAGTGGAATTACATTCCTCAGTTCTGTCTCTGTCTGCTTATTGTTTACATATAGAAATGCTATAGATTTTTATAAGTTAATTTTGTATCCTGCCACTTTACTGTATGCATTTATTACTTCAAGAAGTTTTTTCATGGATACTATCACATCTTCTATGTATACAATCATGTTGTCTGAAAACAGAGATAATTTCAGCTCTTCTTACCCTATTGGAATGCCTTTTATTTCCTTCTCTTATCTGATCGCATTAGCTTGAACTTCCAGTACTATATTGAATATGAGCAGAGAAAGTGGAAACTCAAGAAGCTTACCCAGAAGAAAATGATTAAGCCAATTAAAAGATGGGAAAATGAGCTGAAAGTGGGCAGCCTTGTCTTGTACCCATGTTTAGTGGAAAAGCTCCAGCTTTTCCTCATTCAATACAATGTTAGCTGTAGGTTTTTCATAAATGACTTTTATTATGCTGAGAAATGGTCCTTCTATGCTTCTGGGCTTTTCTTGAGATTCATATCAAGTTTAATTCCATCATGGTCAGAGAGGATGCTGGGTATAGTTTCTATGTCTTTGAATCTGTAAAGGCTGGTTTTATGCCCTATCATGCGATCAATTTTTGAGAAAGTACCATGAGGGACTGAGAAAAATGTATATTTTGTGTTTTTTTGGGTGGAAAGTTCTATAGATGTCTATCAAGTCCATCTGATTTATGGTGTCATTTAGGTCCTGAATCTCTTTGCTTATATTTTGTCTCATTGACCTGTCTAAAGGAGATAATGGGGTGTTGAGATCTCCAACAATTATAGTGTTACAGTCTATCTATCCTTTTAGATCTAGCAGTCTTTCCTTTACATATTTGGGTGCTCCTGAGTTTGGTGCATAGATATTTATAAGCATTGTATCTTGGTGAATTAGCCCTTTTGATACTATATAATGCCTTTCTTTTTCTTTTCTTACAGTTTTTGTCTTAAAGCCTATTTTGTCTGAAATCAGTATAGCGACCCCTGCTCTTTTTTGGGTTCCATTTGCATGGAATACCTTTTTCAAGCCCTTCACTTTTAGTCTATGTATGTCTTTATCCATGAGATGAGTTTCTTGTAGGCAGCAGATGCAGGATTTTTGATTTTTTAAAAAAATTTTTTTCTTTCATTTATTTATTTTTACATTTTTCCACAAATATTTACTTTACATAGCAAAAAATTTTAGCTCATACTCCACAATTCTTGACAGTTTACAAACAACTTTCAAAATTTCAAAATACTGAATTTTAAAGATAATGTTTAAAATATGTCTTATAATTTTGTATAATTTTATAACTCTATAACAACAGAAGCAGTATGGTTTCAAATATATATATATATATATATATATATATATATATATATATATACACACACACACACACACACACACACATATTTTAGAGTGCAGACACTTGGTATATATTAAGTGGGGATATACAATGCCTCTCATTCATAGCATGGCTTACTTCACTCAGCAGTGTCTTCCATATTCCTCCACTTCCTTTCAAAAACCAGGGTTTTCTTGTTTTTTATGGATGAATAGTATTCCATTGAGTATATGTGCCACAGTTTTTCTAACCATTCATCAGTTCGTGGGCATTTAGGTTGTTTCCATGACTTAGCAGTCGTGAAAAGTGCCGCAATAAACATTGATGTGCAAGCACTTTTTCGATGAAATATTCTTCTGTCCTTCAGGATTTCTGATTTTTAATCCATTCAGCCAGTCTGTGTCTCTTGATCGGAGAACTTAATCCATTGACATTCAATGTTATTATTGATATTTCCAGACTTGTCCCTACCATTAAGTTGGCCATATTCCTGATTGTTTCTTGTAGTCTTATTGCTGTCTGTCTCTTTAGTTTTCTAGGCATAGTACTCCTTTCAGAATTTCTTGAAGAGCTGGTCTGGAGTTGGTAAATTCTATCAGGTTTTGTTTATCTGAGAATGTTTTTATTTTCTTTTCCCATATGAAGGATAATCTTGCTGGGTTATCATATTCTTGGTTGAAATTGTTTTTCATTTAACACTTTGAATATATTTTCCCATTCTTTCCTTGCTTGCATTGTTTCTGATGAGAGGTCTGGTGTTAGTCTGATGGGATAGCCTTTGTAAGTGATTTGATGTTTCTCTCTTGCCAATCTTAGTACCTTGTCTTTGTCATTTTGGTCAATCTAGCTATAATGTGTTGTGGAGAGGATCTTTTTGGATTGATTCTACTTGGGGTTCTTTGTATTTCTTGGGTCTAGATGTTTGAGTGCCTCTCTAGACTTGGACAGTTTTCTTCTAGGATTTCATGGAATAGATTATCAATGCCCTTATTAGTTTCTTCACCTTCTGCAATACCAATTATTTGTATATTTGGGCATTTCATGGTATCTAGTATTTCTCGTGTATTATCCTCAGTTTTCTTAGATGTTTTCTCAGTATTATTGATAATATTTTTCTAGGTGATTTGTTTTGTCTTCTACTTCTGAAATTTGATCTTCTGCATGGTCGCCTGCTTTTGATATTTTTGATGGAGGTTTTAATTTTCTGTATTATAGCCTTCATGTCTAACAGTTCCATTTGATTCTTTTTTATGGTGTCCAATTCTTTCATATCATGGAAGGACTTCCTCATCTCTTGGAGCTCAACGTCTCTTTTCTTTTGCATCTCATAGAATTTTTTTTTTTTTTTTGAGAGGTTTTCGCTATAGGGCGCGTGCGCTCGCCAGACAGACAGAGAGAGACAGAGAGACAGAAAGCGAGAAATCACCCCCCAGAGGGGATGGTCACGCCGCAATCCCTTCTCCTCCATTCTCCTCTCGGGATCTTGGGCACGCACGCACACGCGCCCGGCGTGAGTTCTAAGCCACCGGGTCCGGTACGCGAACCGCGGTCGACTACATGGGAGTCCAGCGACATAGCCATTACGCTAACTGCTGGTTCCCATCTCATAGAATTTTGTTACCATCAATATTCTAAATTATTTTTCTGACATTTCGGTAATATGTTCTAAATTTTCCCTACTTGGAGACAGGTTACATTGTTCCCTTGGTGGAGATGTACTACTTGATCCTGTCATTCTTGAGACTTCTTCGATTTCTAGTCATTTGTTAATGTATTCACCTCTGGTCAATTTGTTGGAGAGGGATTCAGTGACTGTGAACTTGTGTGTTTCCCCCACTGTGAAATAATTCAGTGCTATATTCTCCCTTCTACTAAGTCCTCAAATGTGGGAATCACAGGAGGAGTTTTGCAATTGGATTTGTGAAGGGCAATTTCACTAACTTTGCAAACACTATAGTGATGTACAAAGAATTCTCCAAAACTCACAATGCTCAGATGGTTAGCTAACATGCACCTAATTGTCTCTAGGCAGAGGGTAAAGACTGAGAAGTAGAACAGAAAAGTAAGGTAAAGAAAAAGAAAGTAGGAAATAGAAATAGGGAGAGAAGGCAAAGAAAAAAGAAGGAAAGTACTAGAAGAAAAAGAGGAAAAAAGGAAACAAAATCACTTAGCAAAAAATGAAATTGGGATGAATATGGAAAAGTGCACAGTGTGCAGCCAAAAACAGGCAAAGGTGGAGGTGGTTAGCAGTTTGTGTCATAGGTGAGAAAAAAGACAGAGATTAACAATAGAAAGGCCCAAGGAAGGCAGAGAGCTGTTTTTTCAAAAAGAGAAAGAAAGAAGTTAGAAGGGACAGAGGCCAGTAAGAGGGAACAAAGCAGCTATCCTACCTGGATAGCACTGGGTCTGAGATGGGGAGACTTCACAGCCCTGAAGTTGAACCCAGAGGCCAAAAACGGGCAGAATTGGAGATGGCCAGCAGCTTTCTGTTCTGACTAGCACTGGGTCTGGGAGGGGCCGGAATAATGATGTTTCATTTCAGAAAAATTTTGAGGGGAGACCAAATGTTAAGATGTTATTTGGAAATCATTTTATAATTTGTAAAATTTCTAAATTAGCTTTAAGTATTCATTTACTTGATATCAGTAAGATATAAATATTTTAAAATAAACTTTGCTGGATTTTGTATTATTCTTAATGTACTGAAGTAAGCATTCTTCTTTCTATGACCACAATATAGAATCACATTAGTACAGTGTTTGATTAAACAGGTATTTTTAAAAGTTTTTTCCCTTGCTTGCATTGTTTATTATTCATTTATTTCACATGAGACAGATGGTTTCACTTGAGAGGATCTCAGCACATCGCCATCCCCACTTTCAGCTTTCCAGCCAGCAGAACCACAGGCAAAACTGTAGGTGCACTCAGAGTATTCAGGTTAGCCTGGGATCCAAATACTGGGCCTTCCCCACATGGTTCCAGTATAGTGCAGCAGCACCATACCCCTGCCCCACTGGAGCTGGACCCAATTGGAATTTCCCAATTCATTGTATTCTAAAGGCCATTTCACTCTTGATGACATTTTGACTAGTTTACAATATTGAGAAAAATAAAGATGTTATTTTGTATTTTGCATAAAACTGGTTGTATCTAATATAAAAATCCTTTATTTTGAGATTCTACTATTCCTCTTATTGGTTTAAATTTATATTATACTTTATTTTAGAAACTGTGGTGATAATATATGGTAGATGGTGGTTGGCATATGGTTTTGTATGCATATATATATGTATGTAAAAATTTTTATTCATGATAAAGAACACATACATGCATGTGCATGAAAGAAAGACAGAGATGAGAGAGAATCATCCTCGACAATGTCTCATCATGCCATGAACCTTTCCTCAGCCCTCCAGACCATCTGAATCTTGGGTATGCAGGAAAGTACTCATCATGTTTCAGGACAACCAGGCCAGGAATCCAAACCATGTTTAGTCATGTGGTTTCCTGAACTGCAGGTCAGTACACTGTGCACTGAGCCATAAGACTGAATCTGTCTATGTCCATATGTTCTTAACTTCCACAGATAGTATTATGTTATAGGTCTTATTCTATTTCTTTTAAACCAAATACTCTTAATAGTTTTCTTTTTAAATTTTATTTATTTGCTTTTATACATTATATATATATATATATCATTATAGCTTATAAAATAATTTTTTCCAGCATGAATACACTGTATATTAGTCCAGTTAAAGGTATTATCATACATGTTATCATCAACAGACAATTTGCCACTTTCATGTCCTTAAAGATTTTTCATTTTGTATTTTTCCAACCAGTGTGGCTTCTAACTGCTGTATACTGTTTCTTGGTATATATCTAGAAACTTAGAAGGATTCTTGAACTTAAAAACTAAACATTAATAACACCTCAACATTAAACATTCTGTTCAATAAAGAGCTCCATGGTCAAAGTTAAATTATTTTAACTGAAAAGCCACCTTAGGAATAAGGCTAAAATCAATTAATATGTAGTTTATAAAGAGAAAACTCAGACAACTCAGAGGCATGTGACATGATGGTGAAAATGGTGAGTAATTTAAGAAATTCAAGTTAAAGCAACATTGAACTATGATTTTAAATTACTATACTGAAAAACATTGGAAATGTAACAGCAGCTGAGATATAAAGGCAAAAAAATCTCACTTGCACTTCTGCTGGTAGTGTAAAGTAATCTGTGGTGACTATTCAGATTAAGTATGAGAATAATCCATAAGATACTGGACTCCCACGTGGTTGACTGTGGTTCGAGTCCTGGACCTGGCAGCTTGTTTTCTCACTTTCCTTCTCTCTTTCTGTGTGTGTGTGCGTGTTTCTCTCTCTGGTAAGTGCACATGCCCTGTAGCTAATTGAAAATAAATATTTTTTTTTTTTTTTTTTTTTTTAAGAAAAAGAGCAATCCACAATCCCATCTTTCTACTTCAGAGTACATATTTTAGGGAAACTGAGAGGCCATGTGTGAAAACTTTCTCTGCAGAAATTTTTGTGGAGACCAGAGTTGGAGGCAGTCTGAATATTTGAAACGGGGTAGGTAAAACTGGAGTCCTGAAAAGACAGACAAACCACAGGGTCAGTGGGTAAGTGAACCTGAAAATCCACAACCTGGAGAGTGAGAAGATGAAAGTGGACTTCTATTACTGGGATAGGGAGTCAGTAGAATTTGGAGCATAAAAATGGTTGAATGCCAAGTATCCTAAAGGAGTACTATGTGATTTATAATAATTTGTACTTTTCTGGTATTATATTTCTAGTCATTTGAAATGCTGAATTAAAATGTTCGTAGCCACTTAAGAAAAAGATAATATGTGCTCTACCACATTTTTATTTGAAATTTGAAGGTTTGCTGGAGAGACAGAGAGAGACAGTGAAACGGAAAGTGAGAAATCAACCTCCTAGCTGTTATGGCCATTCCACAATTCCTTCTCCTCCATTCTCTTCTCAGGATCTTGGGCATGCATGACACGTGCCCAGCATAAATTAGTTTAAGCCACTGGGTCTGGGATTTGAACTGCAGTTGACTACATGGGAGTCATTTTGCCATCTGATAGTCCCTCTTTTAGCTATTTTTAATAGCTACTTTCATACTTTAAAATTATATACTTATACCGCTCTCTCCCCATGACTTAAACTTGAATATGATTGATCAAGATTTATATTCTATTGCAACACCCTGTGATAGTTACTTTTATGTGTCAAACTGGCCATGTGGCACCCAGATTAATCATTATCTCTGAGTGTGTTTGCCAGAGTATTTCTAGCAGAGATTAGCATTTAAATTCATGTACTCAGTAAAGTAGATTGCCTTTGACATTGTGGGTAGCTATCCTCCAAACTGTTGAGGGCCTGAAAAGAACAAAAGGTAGAGGAAGGAGAAATTCACCCTTCCTTCCCTGTTCCATGGTTGAAAGTGGAACTTCTCATCTGATTCTTAGGCATTTGACTTGCATCGGCTTTCTTGGGTCTCTAGTTTACAGATAGCAGATCGTAGAACTTTTTTTTTTTTTTTTTTTTTTTTTTTGAGAGATTTTCGCTATAAGACGTGTGCGCTTGCCAGACAGAGACATAGAGACAGAAAACGAGAAATCACCCCCCAGGGGGGATGGTCACGCCGCAATCCCTTCTCCTCCATTCTCCTCTCAGGATCTTGGGCACGCATGCACACGCGCCCGGCGTGAGTTTTAAGCCACTGGGTCCGGGACGCGAACCACGGTCAACTATGTGGGAGTCCAGCGACATAGCCATTACGCTAACTGCTGGTTCCCCAGATCATAGAACTTTCAGCCTTTATAACTTCATGAGATAATTCTTAATAATCAATTTCTCTTTCTTCGTGTGTGTGTGTGTGTGTGTGTGTGTGTTTATAGGCATACCTAGTTTTACTGTGCTTCATAGATTCTACAATTTTCCATCTCAAAGGCTTGTGACAGCCCTGCATTGAGCACATCTGTTGGTGTCATTCTTCCAACAGCATGTGATCATTTCATATTTTTGTGTTAACGTTTTGGTAATTCTTGCAATATTTCAAACTATTTTGTTATTATTATATCTGTTATAGTGATCTGTGATCAACAATCTTTGATGTTACTATTATAATTATTTTAGGATGCCCTCAATCATGCCCATAAAAGATGGAAAACTTCACTGATAAATGTTTGTGTTCTGACTGTTCCATTCCCTCATCTCTCTCTCTCTCTCTCTTTCTCTCTCTCTCTTTCCTCCCTGCCCTAGGACTCTCTATTCCCTGAGACACAACGATATTAAAATTAGGTCAGTAAATAACCCTATAATGGTCTCTAAGTGTTCAAGTGAATCACATCTCTCACTTTAGATGAAAAGGAAAAAATGATTAAGCTTAGTTAGAAAGGCATGCCCAAAGTAGAGACAGTCCTAAAACTAGGCCTCTCATGCAAAACAGTCAGGCTATTAATGCAAAGGAAAAATTCTTGACAGAAATCGATGATGCTACCACAACAAACACATGAATGATAAGAAAGTGATATGGAGAAAGTTTTAGTGATCTGGAAGATCAAAGCAGCCACAACAACCATTAAGTCAAAGCCTAATCCATAGCAAGGCCTCAACTCTCTTCAGTTTTATGAAGGCTGAGAGAGGTGAGGAATCTATAGAAGAAATGTTTGAAGTGATCAAAAGTCAGTTCATGAGGAAATAAGCCATCTCCATAATATAAAAGTGCAAGGTGAAGCAGCAAGTATGGGTGTAAAGGCTGCAGCAAGTTATCTTGAAGATGTATTAATAGTTAAGATAATTGATGAGGAAGGCAACTCTACATAAAAGATTTTTAATTAAATTAATTAATTAATTAATTATTTACATTCATTCACTGTACATCATTATAGCATACAAAATGAGATTTTTCCATTCAGAATACACTGTATATTGGCTCAATCAAGCACATCAACATATGTGTTATTGTCAATAAATAATTTTCCATTTCTTGTTTCCTGTATATTTTGCCTTTTTTTCCCCATCCTTGATTCCCTGTCTCACCTTCTGCCATCTCCCAAAAAGATTTTTAACATAGGTAAAACAGCCTTTTAGTGGAAGAAGATGCCATTAGGACTTCTGTAACTAGAGAAGAGAAGTCAATACCTGACTACAAAGCATTGAAGGACAGACTGACTCTCTTGTTAGGTGTTAATGCAGCTGGTGATTTTAAGGTGAAACCAATACTCATTTACCATTCAGAAAATGTTAAGGCTCTTAAGAACAGTGCTAACTCTATGCCTCCTGTGCTCTATAAATGAAAAAAAACAAAGCCTGAATGCCAACATATCTTTTATAACATAATTTATTGAATATTTCAAGTTCACTGTTGAGACCTCATGCTCAAATAAAAAGATTCTTTTCAAAACTATTGCTCACTGACTGGTCACCCAAGAACTCCAATGGAGTTGTACAAGATTAATGTTGTTTTCATTCTGCTAGCACAACGTGTATCCTGCAGACCCTGGAAAGGGGTTTTTAACTTTCATGTCTTAAGAAATACATTTTTCAGTGCTATGGCTGCCATATAGATTAATTTCTCTGATAGATGTTGGCAAAATAAATGGAAAATCTTCTGGAAAGAATTCACCATTCTAGATGTCATTAAGAATATTATGATTCAGGACCAGCAGTTAGCATAATGGCTATGTCGCTGGACTCCCACGTAGTCGACCGCGGTTCGAGTCCCGGACCTGGTGGCTTAAACTCATGCCGGGCACGTGTGTGTGCGTGCCCAAGATCCCGAGAGGAGAATGCAGGAGAAGGGATTGTGGCGTGGCCATCCCCCCTGGGGGGTGATTTCTCACTTTCTTTCTCTCTGTCTCTTTCTGTCTGTCTGGCGAGCGCACATGCCCTATAGCAAAAACCTCTCAAAAAAAAAAAAAAAAAAAAAAAGAATATTACGATTCATGGGTAGAGCACAAAATAACAACATTAACACAAGTTTGGCAGATGTTGATTCTGACTATTGTGGATGACTTTTATGGGTTCAAGACTTCAGAGAAAAAAGTAATTGAAGATGTGATGGAAAAAGCAAGAGAATTGAAATTAGAATTGGAGCCAGAAGATGTGACAATTGCCACACTCTCACAATAAAATTTGAAGAGATGAGTTGAATCCTGTGGATGAGCAAAGTGGTTTCTTGAGAGAGAATCTACTACTGGTGAAAATGCAGTGAATATTGTTGAACTGACAGCAAAGGATTTAGAATATTATGTAAACTTAGTTGATAAAGCAGCATCAGGGTTTGAAAGAATTGACTCTAATTTCTAAAGATACTCTACTATGGGTAAAAAGCATATAGTTCTAAAGAGAAATATTTTTGTGAAAGGAAGAGTTAATCAATGACACAAGGCTTCATTTTTGTCTCATCTTAAGAAATCGCCACAGCCACCATAATCTTCTGCTACTACCATCTTGAACAACAGTTGACAACACCAAGGCACAATCTCCTACCAGCAAAAAGATTATGACTCACCAATAGCTGAAGTGATTATAAGCATGTTTTAGCAATAAAGTATTTTAAAATTGAAGTATTTACATTGTATTTTTAGATACAGTGCTGTTGCCCATTTACTAGACTATAGTAGAATCTAAACAGAGCTTTTATATACATTGGAAACTAATAAAATTCTCTGACTTGCTTTATTGCAATAGTTACTATTTCATGGTAGCCTAAAACTGAATCCACAATATCTCTGAGGTATGCTTTATATAGATTCTATTAGTTCTGTCTCTTTGAAGATCCCTTATGCCTCCATTTTTCCAATATGTAATATTTTTGGTTACGTTCCAATTTTTGGTTAAATTATTAGGTCATCAGAAAAGTCATGATGTATTTTCTATGCAAAAATGTGTCATAACTTTTCTGACAGTCCAATAATATTACAGTTTTAATTTTTATAATGTTTTAAATGTTCTTTGATAAGATAAGATACTTTGATAATAGAAATCCATCTGACTTATTACAAAAACTTGAATATATTGTGCCCTCAAATATAGGGCTCAGTCTTACTAGTTAAAAAGTCCATAAATAGGCAGTTCAATGCTGGTATATACTTTCATTATGATATTAGGGACATGAACTTCATTTTGACTTTTCAATTATATTCATGTGGATGTTTATATCATAGAGGTTGCTTCTTGCAAGATAACTCCTTTATTTCCAGCATCTCATTTATATTTCAGGCAGAAAGTAAGGGTATTGAAAAGGGCAGAAGACATTTGCTTTCTAAGTCTTCTTTTGTGTAAAATTATTTCTCAGAATCTCTACTTAACAATGACTTCCATTTATATCTCATTGGCCAGAGCTGTGTCACATGGTTTACTTTTTAGTTAAATATTGGTTTCCTCAACTGGTTCTTCCAGTTTCTTTTCTTTCTTATTCTCCGTTTTCCCATATAATTTTCTGGGAAATTTTCTAAATTTTATTTTATTTATTTATTTATTTGGAGAGGTTTTTGCTATAGGGCGTGTGTGCTCACCAGACAGAGAGAGAGACAGGGAGACAGAAAGTGAGAAATCACCCCCCAGGGGTGATGGCCACACCTCAATCCCTTCTCCTCCATTCTCCTCTTGGGATCTTGGGCACGCATACACACGCGCCCTGCGTGAGTTTTTTGGTTTTGTTTTGTTTGTTTGTTTAATTATTTTTAATTTTTAAAATATACATTTGTTGATGGAAAAAAATAGCCAACTGTAAAATTAATAATTAATAATTAATGCGGTTTATTTCCAAGCCAACTGTGAGTGACCTAGGCCGGAGAAGAGGCATACATGCCTTTTCTCGGGGTGATCATGTACAGAGGTTCCTTTTATTTGCTTTTGAGATTGACAGACAACATTTAGTGAAAAGATTTTCCATTCGTCTAGCCCAAAAAGGCGGGACATGTAGAAGGGGGGGGGAGGGTTGGGGGGTGGGGTGGTGGGGTAGGGGGGTGGGGGGGGGCTTGTAGGTTATAGGTGGGTTCCACAATTTTTAGGTAGGTGATTGGAAGGGAAGATCCGTGTCTTAGTTAAAGAAAGGCTTAATCTACATCTCAAGGAAAAGAGAAGTTCTGTGTCTTAGTTAAAGAAAAGATGTAGATTATATCTCAAAGGTACTATGCCAGGAACAGGAGGTAGGAAGAATCCTGTTAAATAGAAAATAAATGGTCTGTTAATGTTTGTGGGCATTATTTCCCCAGTCCCCTTTTGAAAAGATTTTGGAAAAAATAGGAAAAGTAGTCAGACTTCTGTCCACACATTCAATCACATTGTTTAGCTTACAAAGTGAAATATGTGAACATTTCTCCCCAGTGCAGTTGATCAAAATATCTTCAACCAATAACACCACACCTCCCCATCTCGTCAATGCTCTGCCTCCATATCCCTCCTCCAAATGTCCTGCCTTAGGCCCCACTCCTCCCCACACACCACGTCTGGCATTCACACCCATCTCTTGTGTTTGTACAACTTTTAGTCAATCAGTTTCAGTCATAGAGTGCAGACACTCAGTATATATTAACTGGGGACATATAATATCTCTTCTTCATAGCCTGGCTTGCTTTACTCAGCAGTAACTCTTCCATATTCTTCCACTTTCTTTTTTTTTTCCTTCCACTTTCTGTGAAAAGCCAGGGTTTTGTTGGTTTTTATGGCTGAATAGTATTTCATAGAGTATATGTGCCACAGTTTTACAATCCATTCTTCTGTACAGGGGCATTTGGGTTGGTTCCATGTCTTAGCAATTGTGAATAGTGCCGCAATAAACATCGATGTACAAACACTTTTACAATGAAGAATTTTTTATCCTTTGGGTAGATACCAAGGAGTGGGATTGCTGAATCATATGGTAGTTCTATATGTAGATTTTTGAGGAATCTCATAATTGTTCTCCACAGTGGCTGGACCAATTTACATTCCCACCAGCAGTGTTAAAGAGTTCCCCTTTCACCACACCCCTGCCAAAACTTACCATTTTTTGTTTTTTTAATCTTAGACATTCTGACTGGGGTTAGGTGGTACCTCATTGTTGTTTTGATCTGCATTTCCCTTACAATGAGGGATATTGAGCATTTTTTCTATTCATATGTCATTTTTAGAGAGTGGTTGTTTTTTTTCAACTCCTCTCATCTTTTTTTTTTTTTTTTTGGAGAGATTTTCACTATAGGGCATGTGTGCTCGCCAGACAGACAGAGAGAGACATAGAGACAGAAAGCGAGAAATCACCCCCCAGGGGGGATGGTCACGCCGCAATCCCTTCTCCTCCATTCTCCTCTCGGGATCTTGGGCACGCACGCACACGTGCCCGGTGTGAGTTTTAAGCCACAGGGTCCGGGACGCGAACCGCGGTCGACTACATGCGAGTCCAGCAACATAGCCATTACGCTAACTGCTGGTTCCCTCCTTCTCCCATCTTTTAATAGGGCTGATCACCTTTTTTCCGAACAGTGGCTTGATTTTCTTGTGTATTAAAGCCACTGGGTCTGGGACTCGAACCGCAGTTGACTACATGGGAGTCCAGCGACATAGCCATGATGTTAACTGCTGGTCCCTAAATTTTATTTTTTGAACATGTTATCAATCTTTGTCGGCATCTGCCCCAGGGCTTGGGTCTGGCTGAATCATGATCAGGGGGCTGCTGGTGAGGAAGAGAAAGAGGACGAGAAAGAGAAAGCCCTCCATCCTGCCAGGACTTGGGAATTGGAAAGAATGAGACAAAGGGATAGAGTAGAAATGGACACAGGCAGCCTGAGTCTAGGTAGCCCAAGCAACTTGTGCCACCCAGACAACTGGACGTCTTTATTTATAGTATAAGGAGACATTACATATGTATGTTTCATGACACTTCACAGATTGGTTGCCAGGTTACAGACAATAAGAATCAATTAACAAATCTTATGAGGGTTTAGTCATACCAGGCCAGGTGTATCCCTTGGTGATAATCCCATCAGGAGAAAATCTCATCTTCTTTTCTAATGCAGAAAACTAGCTGTTAGGTGTGGGGAAGGAGCTAAAGAACTTCTTTATAAGGAGTGTACCACCACACCCAGAGAAGTCTAAAGAACCTTTCAGATGCAGAGCAAGGATTGGATTTTACTAATTGGGGTCAAGATGTTTCTTGAAGTCCATCAGATGTGTCTGTTGGAATGCTCCTAGTAATTTCCACCCTTGCTCTGTCTGCAGCCAAGGTCAGAGAAAGACAAGTTACAAGGTTCTGCCAAACCCCAAAAGAGCAGGTGGTGTTTGCTCCGAGCATGTCCCCACACCTCAGATTCTCTCTCTTAAACGTGTCCCCACAAATCTTGTTCTATTTTTTCCTGTCACAATTTTACTTTGCAAGTACTTTTTAATGGTTTTTATTTTGCTCAATTATAGCAGTATGTATCTTGTTTCATGATAAATATATTTTCTTATCTTTCTGAAGATAGTGATGATAATTTCTTAGAAGCTTGTTGTTCCCATTTCTTTAGGATTCTCCTATTTTAATTGTTATTTTAAGTTTTTTCTTACATCCTTAAGCATGAGGTGCTAAATAATCTGACAGCATATACTAGATACCTGGGTGGGAGTTCTTGACTGGTGGTTTCATTGTTAAGTAACTAGATTTTTTTTTTTTGAAAACTCTAAAATGTCATTGATTTTAATTTCTGAAAGGCTAGTAGGAATTTTGAGAAGGGAATTTTTCAGTTTGATGGTTGGAGGTATAAACCTTGTTGTTGGCTTTTAAAGAGTTACACCCAGAACCCAGGGTGTTTGTCAGGACACTGTTCACTAAGCATACTTTCATTTAAACACCTTGTTTTTAGTCTAGTATTTCATCTTCCATCCACTGTTACCTTGTGTGTCTGAATCTATTGCCTCTCTGATTTGATAGGCACAGAAAAGACACTTCTGGTTTCTTAGGATGGTGGTGGTGGTGAAGATAATTCATTTTTAGATGTGAGAGTAATGGTTTGAGCTAATCATTCCTTATATTTTGTACCTATCTCTCTGTGCTCACTTATCTTTACATACCTTAATTTATCCTATCCTTCCTAAGTACTGAACTGGAGAATATAATTATATTACTATGCTAGGGTTGCATAACAAAGTGCCACAGAATGGGTGGCTTAAATAGCAACAGATAATTTTCTTACAGTTCTGGGGGCTAGAAGTAAAAAAAGTGTCAGTGGGATTACTTTCTTTTAAGGCCTCTCTCCTTGACTTGTAGATGGTACTCTTCTTATGGCTTTACATAGTCTTTCCTCTGTATGTTCTTGTGCTCTATCTTCTCTTCTCATAAGGGTGTCTATCATGTTAAAGTATGTTCCAATGAAGGCATCATTTTAACTTAATTACCTCTTTAGAGACTCTATCTCTAAATATAGTGGAGGAAGTTATGATTTCAATATGTGAATTTTAGAGGGACTTTTGCCCATTATAATTATCATGGCTCTGTGGGACAAACCTGTCTTCTAGTTCATATGCTCCTCTGAGGGCTTGGAGTTCATCCACCATTTGCCAAATACATTAGTCTTGATTTTCCTTCTTTCAAAATACAAAATATTGTATTTTGGACTTGCAAGTATCTATTACTTGTATCAAGTGTGGCATTTCTATTTTTTTCTCTTTCTTTTTTTTTACTTGTTAGTTTCAGGAGGTATGTTAGATGATGAAATGGATAGAAAAGATAGAATGATTTCAATCCCTCATCTTAAAAGTTAAAAGTCTTGAGGTTAGCTGGTGCCATGGTGGGTAAGGCACTGGATCCCACATGGCCTATTCAGTGGTTTGAATCCTGAGGGGGAGTGCCTTGAAAAACATGCTGGGCCCATGTTTGTGCATTCCCAAAATCCTGAGAGGAGAATAAAGGAGAAGGGATTGTGGTGTGCCCATCCCCCTGGGGAGTGATTTCTTATTGTACCTCTCTCTGTCTCTCTCTGGTGAGCACACATGCCTATGGCAAAAATCTAAAAAAAGTTAGAAATCTCTACCAATGCTTCTTGTCATAGATTGGCTCTTTAAGAAAGTCTCTGTAATAAGATATTACAGGATGTTTATTATGGAACACTGCTGGGATCAACTCCTACGGAGGGGAAGAGAAGTAAATGAAGTGGTTTGGCAGAGGTAGAAGTTGGGCTATGAGGTGGTCTCAATGAAGGCCTCAGTTGACAGGGAGCTCTGAAGCTGTGATGGCCTTCAGAGTTGTCCCATATTGTAGTGAAGGGTTATGTAATTCTGCATCAGTTAGTCATTAAATGTGGGCTGGCTCATGATGAGAGAGGGACCTTGGCCCTCTGGCTTTCTCCAGGCACAGGTTATTTCTCCAGAGGGCTTACACTGGGCTGTAACCTGACAGCACCTTCCATAAGCTGGAGGTAAAAGTCCTTCTTTCTTGAGGGTGGAACTGAGTAAGCCATGTAACAATTTCTACCTATTTCTTATGTATAGACAGCCCCTGACTTTTGATGGTTTGACTTACAAGCTTTTGACTTTTTTTTTTGTTTTTTTGTTTTTTTTTTTTTTGGAGAGGTTTTCGCTATAGGGCGCGTGCACTTGCCAGACAGACAGAGAGAGACATAGAGACAGAAAGCGAGAAATCACCCCCCAAGGGGGATGGCCATGCCGCAATCCCTTCTCCTCCATTCTCCTCTCGGGATCTTGGGCACTCACGCACCTGTGCCCGGCGTGAGTTTTAAGCCACCGGGTCCGAGACGCGAACCGCTGTCGACTGCATGGGAGTCCAGTGACATAGCCATTACGCTAACTGCTGGTCCCCAAGCTTTTGACTTTTATGATGGTGCACAAGCAATCACATTTGGTTGAAATCATACTTCAAATTTTGAACTTTGATCTTTTCCTGAACTCCTGGATGAACTCCAAGCCCTCAGAGGAATTCAGTGATATTCTTTTGCTTTGCTGAGCAGTATAGCAAGTCACAATTCCCAGGCAGTACACTTAAGGTAGGCTAGACTATGCTACAATGTTTGGTAAGTTACATGCATATATATGATATATATATGTGTGTGTGTGTGTGTGTGTATGTATGTGTGTGTGTATATATATGTGTGTATATATGTATGTATACATATACATACATATATATATATAGATAGATATACACACACACACACACACACACACACACATATATATTACATTTTTATCTTAGGGAGTTTGCACTTGTAGGAGAGAGACAGAGAGAGAAGGAATCTCCTGGAGGAGATAACATGCTATAATTCTTTCTTCTCCATTCTCCTCTCAGGATTTTAGGTATGCATGAACTCCCCCCCCCCCCCCCCCCCCCCCGCCAGCCCTAGCCCCGTGTGATTTTGAAGCTGCTGGCTCTGGAACACAAACCACCAAGTCAGCCGTGTGGGATTCAGCTACCCTAACCTCCATGCCACCTGCTGGCCCTATAAATGTAATTTTTTAATTTATAACTTTTAAACTTATGATGGGTTTATCAGGCCATAACCCCATTGTAAGTTGAGGAGCATCTATACCTTATTGTACATTCAAACTGGTTGAATTGTGGTTCTTCATCCCTTCTTTCTTCATATTTTTTTCCCTTAGATCATGAATCCTTAAATCTAATTTTGACTTGTCAGAATTCTATTTTCAAAACTGGTTCAGCCTTCGCCAGTCATCCTAGTGAAAGATGTCTTCATCCTTTGAGCTCCCTTGACCCTAGCTCTAACATGGCACATGGCTTATTCGCCTTTGAATTGTGGTCCATTATATAACTATAACTTTTATAAGCTTGTCAGTTACTTTTGTGTAAGAAACTATGGTCTTATTGAAACCCTATATATTAAAAGCCTTATACATTTTCTTTGATTTTCATTTGTGTTGAAATATATCAACTACAGGACTAGATAACCAGAGACAGTCAAATGTCTTATCTTGTAAAATGTTCAGATAATACAGAAATAAATAGAAAATAGCAGCTAAATCTTTTATTACTCTTTAGCATAGATTCAGTATTTTCAATAACATTGTAAATCTTTTGAACCTGATACAGTATTTGATTAAAAAAAGGGGTAATAAAAATAAATAAAAAGAAAGGTTTTGTGGGCTGGTCTTGTAGCGCAGCATTTAAGTGCTGCACATACAAAACCTGATCCCTCATGGTTGACTGTGGTTAGAATCGCAGTCCTAGCACATTGAGAAACGCGTGGGTGTGTGTGTGTGCGTCAAATCCTGATTGGAAGAACAAATAGAAGAAACAGATAGAAATGGATTGCTGTATGACCATTGCAGGGATGTGGAGGAGGTCCTTTTCTTTCTTTCTCTCATCCATGTACATATGCCATGGGCAATAATAATAATAATAATAATAATAATAATAAAAAGAATAAATTTTTTGGAAGTATGGTGTAACGTTTGCTTTACCAAATGTTTTAGCATGACTGGAAGCAAACTTTCTACATGTCTCTAATATTAGTGATTTTTTTGTTTTGTTTTTAAAGATTATGTTTTCATAAGTTAAGGATTTTCTTACAAGTTTACATTGAAGTTCTTAAACTGTTGAATACTATCAATTGCAACTAATTTTTAACTAAAAAGAAGTCTCTCAGAAACATGAATGTTTTTCAGAATATCTTGTCACCTTTACATATGACTGAGCTGTATTTACCAACCTAATATTCTATAGGTAATGCACAGTATTTCTTAGTAGTTTGTCTGCTCATTTCTGATTGACTGACTTTCTGAAAAAATCCAAGCATTTTCTCTAAGAAATCATTGTGTCTGGGTCTTTTGTATTTAATATCTGATGATATCCTCTTATAATTCTCTTCTGTTTTTCTGATTTGAGTGTTTATCTTATTCCTTAGTTATATAGGCTCATAAAGTGTTTTAATAACATATGATATAGAGCTCACATCACATCCAGCACCCTTAATCACCATGCCACCTGCCAGCCCGCTATAGTACCTATTTCTAAAATATAAGTTTCATGAAACATCTCTTGCCATATATGCTATGCTGTTATTTTATTTCTTTTTCTTTGAATGCAATGAAATATTGTGATCCAATAAATAAATTTCATAAACTGTAATGTATCAAAATCTGCAGTTTAAAGACCTTGCTTTAGAGGGCTACCTATTCTTAGTCTTTTTTTTTTTTTTTTTTGGAGAGGTTTGTGCTATAGGGTGCGTGCGCTCGCCAGACAAACAGAGACAGAGAGATAGAAAGCGAGAAATCACCCCCCAGGGGGGATGGCCACGCCGCAATCCCTTCTCCTCCATTCTCCTTTCGGGATCTTGGGCACACACGCACACGCGCCCGGTGTGAGTTTAAGCCACCGGGTCCAGGACACGAACCACGGTCGACTATGTGGGAGTCCAGCCACATAGCCATTACGCTAACTGCTGGTCCCTTCTTAGTCTTGATTGCTGTTCCCTTAACCACAAATTCCCAGAACTAATTTCTCATTTAACCCTTCTTGTTTTTTTCCTTCCTGTTTGTTGCGCTCTCCATGCCTTCATCGTCCTAACCTGGACTCACTTGGTAAATTGCTAACTGGTCTCCTGGCCCATGTTCTTTTTTTTTTCTCCAATTCATTGCCTTCTGAATTGTTTTTAGTATGCCAACTTTCTACTTCTCTTGCATCTAGCATCTAGTGTATTGCTTTGGAGGTCAGCTTCATTGAATGTTTTCTGAGTGATTGAAGACTTTTTTTGTCACTAAGATAGCTGGTATCTGGGACTTTCCAAATTTGATCCTAGTTTACTTCACCAGTCTTCTGACCTATTATGTGTTTGGTACATTAGTCTTTAGCCTTCATATGTGGTATCACCATCATTATTCTCTTTACCTTTCTTTTGTTTGTTTAAATTTCTCTCTTTGCATCAAATTTATTTTCTTTTCAGGCCTTCCAGATCTTTTAGCTCACCTCTTCTGCATTTGAATTTCTTAAATGTTAATTGTTTTAATCTCTTACTCCACTGTGGATGCCAACTAACTGTATTACAGAACGCTTCATATAGAAGTTCTTAGGAAATAATTTTTCTTTGGATATGAAGGTTTAAATGTAAAACAAAACAAAACAAAAACAAGAAAGAATGAAAGGAAAATGGTAAAAATAATAAAGGGCAAGCTGGTGGTGTGGTGACAGTTGGATTCCACATGACAGGTTGTGTGATTCTAGTCTTGGACCTGGTGGCTTTAAAAACACCCTAAGTATGTGTGCATGCCTGCCCAAAATCCTGAAAGAGAAACGTAAAAGAAAGGAGTGTGTCATGGCCATAACCCCTGGGGAGGGCCATATTCCTTCTTTCTGTGTCTTTCCACCTCTAGCAAATTTAAAAAAAAAAAAAAAAGTCAGGAAAGAAGAAATTATGGGTTAAAGACACCATTTTTTAGACTACAGGATTCTTAGACTCCTAATTAATACTATAAATCTCAAAAAAGTAAATTATGCAGAGGATTTTCTAAGAATCAGTCTATGAGACTGATCCATTTTTAGTCACAAAAATCTTTCAGTACTAAGATGCCTCAGAAAGCACTTTGGGTAATACTGGCATAGGGTATTATTTCATATATACTCTTTAGTTTTCCTTTACAAAATTTGTGTATATTTAATACTGTGACATTTTCAGTTTAATGGATAAAGCAACTGAAATTTTAAACAGGTTTAACCAGCTGCCACTAAGATCACAAAGCCACTAAGGGAGGCAGCACTAATATTTGAACTTGTAGATCCAGAGTCCTGACTTAGCCTCATATGTGAGGAAGGACAGAAACTGTTGATAATCTCTCTAACCTGCAAAAAAGGGACTACTGGACAGATCTGATGAGATATGAGATATAAAATAAATGTCTCTCAAAAAATATTAGCTCCCTCCTCTTTTCATATCATTTTTACCATTTCACATAGTGTTTTATTTCTATAAACATGTATCTCAATTATTTAAGTAGACGTCATTGGTTGAGAAGGTTATATGCCTCTTTTTAAGTTTTTGGAAAGCCAAATCCAGTCTTATTTAGTTAAGTATCAACTTAAGAACTCGATAATTACTGGGACCAACAGATGGTGTAACGGTTATATGTTGCTGGACTCCCAAATAGTTGACTGTGGTTTGAGTCCTGAACCTGGTAGTTTAAAACTCACACTGGGCGCATTGTGCATGTACCCAAGATCCCAAGAGGAGAATGGAGGAGAAGGGATTGCAGTGTGGCCATCCCTCGGGGGACTGATTTCTCACTTTCTGTCTGTCTCTCTTTGGTAAGCGCACGTGCCCAATAGGAAAAATCTCTCTCTAAAAAAGAAAGAGCTCTACAGTTACTTGAAAATGGGTATCTGAAGGTCAAAATGGGTATCTAAAGGTCATCTTTTGATTTTGAAGATGTTGCTTTTAATGTGGACTATTAACCAGCACTGTATATATGTGTGAAAACATCAATTTATGCATTACCTTTTTACATGGTCTGTTTTTATTGGTTAATATTTGAAAGGGTAAAAAAGACAGATGAGTGTAATGTGCAAATTCTGAGATAAATTAGATTTCACAGGACATTCTCTATAATTTTAGAATGTTAATTTAAATAATATTTGCTGCAATTTGAAGTAAATACATACAAAAGCATACTTGACTGGTCTTTGATTTTGGGACTGGGGTCATCACAGTCCCACAAAAGAATTTTATTATGATTTATTGCCATAAGTAGAGACTTTTAGTCCCAGATCACATGCTGAGTTTCTACTTAATTTTATTCAAATTTCAGCTCTCAGCACAGCTTTCTTGGTCTTTCAAAATATGGTTCAGCCTAATTTTTTAATTATGTTTTCACATTTTTCCTTGTTCACTACTCTAATCTCTGATTTCATTTTCCAAACACATCCTCTGCTTTCTTTTTGGCTTAATTTATGTTTATCCAAATATCTGTTGAAGTTATATGCATCACCCCAGCCCTTTATCAGATTTCATCTTCTCAATGAAGACCTAGTTCAGCTGACATAACAGTTTGTACATCAATGAACCAATATTGTTCTATCCACTGTATCAATATTATTCTGTTTTATATATTCAATTTCCTCCACTTATATCTTTACTCACTACCTCCTCTTTCACCCTACACTCTCACACTCTTGAAGTAGGATTTGAGAACAGAGAGTGAGTCATATTGATCTCTCTGTTAGTATAATAGCAACAAAAATAATAATAAAATACTGATACTTTCTAAAATTTGTTGAACATCCATATGGACATGGATACTATAGTATGTGCTCCAGCAAAATATGTCATTAATCTATACAACTTCACGATGACACAGGTAATATTGTTACTGAATTCCACAGGTGGGAAATCTCAGACTTGGAGAAGTTACTTGCAAGACTACACAGCTAGTAAATGGTAGGTAGAGCCATAATATGAACTGTTGGACTAAGATTATAGAATTCAGAATTTAAGCATGGGTACTCTCCAAAGGTGTATTCGTAGACGTTCAATAATATTTAAAAATTAAATTTGTTTTTTTTTTTTTTTTTTTTTTTTTTTTTTTGAGAGGTTTTCGCTATAGGGCACGTGCGCTCGCGAGACAGACAGAGAGAGACATAGAGACAGAAAGCGAGAAATCACCTCCCAGGGGGGATGGTCACACCGCAATCCCTTCCCCTCCATTCTCCTCTAGGGATCTTGTGCATGCACGCACATGCGCCCGGCGTGAGTTTTAAGCCACCGGGTCTGGGACGTGAACCGCGGTCGACTACGTGGGAGTCCAGTGACATAGCCATTACGCTAACTGCTGGTTCCCTAAATTTGTATTTTCAAAGCATGCTCATAACGAGTTTTTGTTATACTGTGCTTTCTTCAAAACCATGTATTGTAAAGTATACCTGCAGTACGTACTTTTAATGAAATATTACTTTTATGAGACTTAAGATTAGCACTCTATGTGGTACAGAAGATTCAACGGAATATGATTTTAAAAAATGAAAGATTTAGGGAACCAGCAGTTAGCATAATGGCTATGTCGCTGGACTCCCACGTAGTTGACCGCGGTTCGCGTCCCGAACCCGGTGGCTTAAAACTCACGCCAGGCGCGTGTGCGAGTGTGCCCAAGATCCTGAGAGGAGAATGGAGGAGAAGGGATTGTGGCGTGACCATCCCCCCTGGGGGGGTGATTTCTCGTTTTCTGTCTCTCTGTCTCTCTCTCTCTGTCTGGCGAGTGTACGCGCCCTATAGTGAAAATCTTTCCAAAAAAAAAAAAAGAAAAGAAAAAGAAA
Organism: Tupaia tana; assembly: GCA_026018925.1. Classification (NCBI taxonomy): domain Eukaryota; kingdom Metazoa; phylum Chordata; class Mammalia; order Scandentia; family Tupaiidae; genus Tupaia; species Tupaia tana. The sequence continues at coordinate 84,947,755 of JAKSZU010000006.1, forward strand.
GATTTAAATAATTTGACTGCCTATCATACCAATGTAAGAAATATGACTTTTCAAACCTAAATTAATAACTCTTCCATTATGAAGCATCATTCTTGTGGAAATTAGGATGACTCATAATCTCACTACTTATTACTGGCTACTTTCAGCTTATCTCTTGACAAAAATATGAGCTTATTCTTTTGTCCATTTACTTCAGGGCAAGGGGGAGCATAGAGACTTCATCTCAATAATTGTTTTTTCAGTTAGTAGTACATGCCTTGAGCTCTGAGTTGAGAAAGATTCTGAATCTTTGCCAAGATTCTCAGGAGTCAACTAAAAATAATTTATCTGTTGGGACCAGCATTTGGCATAATGGCTATGTCGCTAGACTCCCATGTAGTCTACCGCTGTTCGAGTCCTGAACCCGGTGGCTTAAACTCCTGTCAGGCATGTGTGTGTGCATGCCCAAGATCCCTACAGGAGAAAGAGGAGAAGGAATTGCTGCATGGCTATCCCCCTGGGGGGTGATTTCTCACTTTCTGTCTCTCTCTCTCTCTCTGTCTCTGTCTTTCTGGTGAGTTCATGTTCCCTATAGCAAAAACCTTAAAGAAAAAATCATTTATCTGAAATAAGCATGGGGCTGGTGCAACTTACATAGTGCTTCCACTCAGCTGTCATTTCTGCTGTAGTCTGTTATGTTTTTGTATTCTATACACGTATGTTGGAGTGTAAATTAATTTTAGTATTAAGTAAAACGTGATGAAGCACCTGTCTAGAATATAGAGTGATTCATTGTAAGCTAGGTAGTTTGGAAAAGGTAACTCTTTATATGATTTTATAATGTCTGAATATATAGATTCTTTAGCATTATCTCTATTAATTTCTCTGCCATTATATTATAATATCTGCATTCCTATCCTATATTATATATATTTTGACATTATTTTATCTTTTTATTAGGCATTGTTATGTTGAACTTTCAACCATTTTGGGTAATGCTAAAGATATGTTTTTGGTAAATAATAATTATACTTTTGGACCTTTGATCAAATGGGAGTCATAAATTACATGGTAAATGTATTAGATTATTATTCAGCCTTTTCCTCTGCTTTCGCTTTTGTACCTACAGAATAAGGGTAGTCAATATAGGTACTGGATTAAAATAATGATGTTCTATATGTCAGTGTCTTACTTGCTGTTTCCTGTCTCCCTTCAGGTGATACTTCTGTATCTTCAGTGATCTTTATCATGTTAAATCTAATAGCTATGCTTAAAATCACTTCATACTTACTGACTTTCCTTTTTTGTTAAATATACTGTTGTATTGTCCATATTTTGAGTTTCTTGTCTTCTCTCTTATTTAACTTACATTATAATTTCAAATTGAATATAAAGATAAATTATTACTTCCATTTTTTTGTGTTGTCATCTGCATTCTTTATATATATTAAAAGTTAAATCATGTTTACTTTTCAAATCTTATAGCTAACTAGGATTTTGTTGGAAACATTGCAAATCTATATTTTGCCACAGTTCTCTTGTATGTTTCTCTGCATGGAGATTTTCATTCATAACAACACATATCCTTACCTTCTATAGTAATCAACAGAGATCTCCACGAACATATCTAATAGCTGATTAAAACTTTTAGAAAGATTTGTTGTCTAGATGTCTACATGATATTGAGAAACTAACTGCAATACTATTACTCATGAAATAGATTTATTATTTAATAAAAATTTCAACTGAGAAACTACTATGTGCAAAGCTGTAGCTATGCACTCAGTGATACAGGGTTGATATAGATTCTGTCTTAAACATTCCAGTGGGGAAGATTTATATTCACAAATAACTTTGGATCCAAAGAATGAATGTGAAAGGAATAATGAGAATAGTTGAGATAAGGAGAACATACAAACTCTAAGGTTTAATTTTATATTTTAAATGGAGTTCCCTTCTGGGGCTACAGAGGTGGGAGGGCAGGCTGATGGAACCCTTTTTAAAACTCTTGCAGAGTTTTAAAGATTTCTTTCCAGGAAGCCAGAACACATAAAGGGTAAAAAGAGAAGTGAATGAGCAGGAAGTCAGTGCTCTAATAAATCTTATTTAATTATTGGCTTTGTTTACATATAAGTTTCTCAAGTATCAAACACAGGAGAATGTACCCATAAAGCAGAAGTAGAAAATGTTATAGAATAAGGGAAACAGTTTCTGATTCTGCTTCCCAATTTGTAGTTTGTTTACAAGAACTCTGACGGTGTCCTAGAAGTAGAACAGTGTTAGAAGATTGGGGCTCAGTGTTTAGAAGACCATCTTCCTTTTCTGAAGTTGTAGGAAGTGTGAATGATGATAAAAGTTATCCAAGAACTTGGAACTGAAAGAAAGGAGAAAATGCTTTCTGGAGGAGAATGATAGCTACCATCATTTAAGGATGCTGATAATGAGAAACAAATTTAGAATTCGGAGTTAAAGAAACTGGGTTCAATCTCTACTGCTTTTATCTGTGTCCGTGTCTGCAACCCCTACAACTTGCCAACTCTTAAATTAGCAGAATTTCTAAAGTCATCAAGTTTTCAAATAACCTTACCTTGATCAAACCAGATAAATAAGTTGTAATAAACATTATGATTTAAACCTGTTTTAACACATTACTTGATTGCTTGATACTTTCTTTTCTCCTGACAAAAAAAGTCAGTTTTTTCTCTTTTGATATCCTGGAAAGGATTCATCACCAGTTTGAATCTCTGACCTTAGCTGAAGACCATTAGGACCTAGTTCCTTTTCTTTTCTTTTTATCCTTTTCACTTTTGCCATATGGCATGTGCTCTCACCTGAAAGAGACAATGAGAGATATGGAGGGAAAGTGAGAAAACACTCCCCAGGGGAATGGCTAATGCTGCAATTTCTCCTCCATCCTCCTCCTGGGAATTTGGGCACCCACATACATGTGCCTGTTGTGACTGTGATTTTTCAAGCCACCAGGTCTGGGACTCAAACCATAGTTGGTGGGAATCCAGTGCCTTAACCACCATGCCACCTGCTGATCGTTAGGGCTTAGTTATTAAAGAATGTTGTTATTAAGTAATAACCAAGATTAAAAGTACTAATATAAATTTTTTCTAAGGAAACTCTCTTAGATAAGGAATATAGTCTATTCAAACTTACTATTTTACAGATACCATTAAAAATATATGTATTCAGAATATGCTTTATATTTTTATTTATTTTTAACCTTAAAAAGTTCTATAGTGCAGTAAAATGACTTCAGTTAACAATAATTTATTGTACATTTCTTTTTTTTTTTTTTTTTTGGAGAGGTTTTTGCTATAGGGCGCGTGCGCTCGCCAGACAGACAGAGAGAGACAGAGAGATAGAAAGCAGGAAATCACCCCCCAGGGGGGATGGCCACGCCGCAATCCCTTCTCCTCCATTCTCCTCTCGGGATCTTGGGCACGCACGCACACGCGCCCGGCGTGAGTTTAAGCCGCCGGGTCCGGGACTCAAACCGCGGTCGACTACGTGGGAGTCCAGCGACATAGCCATTACGCTAACTGCTGGTCCCTGTACATTTCAAGACAGCTGGAAGAGAATATTGTAAATGCTCTCAACACAGAGCAACAATGAACATTTGAGGTAATATATATGCAAATTACTATGATTTAATCATAGCACATTGTGTTCATGCCCTAAAAAACTACAGTAAACTCTATGAATATGTACAATTATTTTATCATTTAAAAATAGTAATAAATGGTAATGAATTTGGAAAGAATATATTCTTTATTGCATGTGTCATATAGCATAGATTCTATGACCTATAAATCAAATGTACACTGCATGAAAATAAATCTTATAGGAACAGTAATCCTGCTGTCCTGAGCAAATAAAGCTGTTCTACTCATGTTTCTTGATCACTTGGTTTGGTTTTCTGACTCTGGAAATCCAAACCAAGTATCTTCCGTGCTGTCAATTCCGCCCGTCCCCTGTCCCCGAAGGTATGTGTGCTTGTCAGGGAGACAAAGAGGAGAATGTACTCTCTCCCAACCCCGTGGGTGTGGTCACACAGCAATCCTTTGTCTATTTCTCCATCTTGTCGGGGTTTTGGGCACGCACACACAAGCACCTGGTGTGTTTTAGAAGAAACTAGAGCCCTGCATTTGAACCACAGCCACGTGGTACATGGCTCCCTTAACTACTAGGCTGTGGACTGGCCTATTTCGCTTATCTGAAAAATGAAATTATTCTTTTCTCTGTCTCCTTTATCTAGTAATCTTGGCTATGAAATTGTATAATGTCTGTAAGCTCTAAGGCAATTATCTTTTTTTCAGAGAAAACTGCCACAGTATTCTTAATGATAGTCTACACAGGGTCATGGTTAAGTCACAGAACTTTCTGATCCATGTCAGGGTAAGATGACTATTTTTAATAAATTGTCCTAGATATTTTATAGCAAGATATCCTGATGTGATTCCTAGCTTCTTAGATAATCATACTGAAATTTACTTTATGGGGAAGTTTTATAAATTTTTATTTTTTCTGAGGTTGTATACACTTTTATTAGGTAGCCTAAAATTCCTTACTTTCAGGTTTCAAAAATGTTTAAGGTAAAAAATATGGAGCATAACGTGTTCACAAGGAAAAAAGAAAAGGGCATTTTTCATTTTCATTGTGTCAAGTGGGTGACCTTTCTATTGTGAACTAAAACAAATTGGCAATGACAGCTTCAGATTTTCACTGATCTCTCTTCAAAAACATTATTGCAAATTGTTATCTTAGCAAAAGTGTTTTTTCCTAGTAAAAAATGAATTATTCATGAACAATCACTTCATCTCATAGCACACCTGCTGAGAAGGTTTTGTACTGCCTATTAAAGTGTATGCAAAAGCTGTGCAATTTAACCTTTGATAACAAATTTTTTTCACTTTGCTAATGCTTTATAATGCATCATAGGAAGGGCAACAAGAAACATGTATTTATGGTTGAGAACATTAAAAAAAATAATTAGTACTTGAAAAGGTCACCAAAAAGATCAGAGGAAGACTTGCCATGGCATTTCTCCAGAGGCTGAAATGGCTATTTTTTTGGTTTATGCTCTGGCCCATTGTATTTGTGTTCTTATAGCGTATTATTTAGAATTAGTTCATACCTTCTCACCCACGTTTTACAGCACTTGCACTGATGCTAGCCTACTGCAACAGTCACAGAAGAGTCTCTTACATCGTGTCTTCATAAGATGTCTGGCTCTCTTGGGTATCTCATTACTTGACCAAGAAGGCAGAAGACAGATCTTAAGGCTAAGATGTCTGACCATTTTTATGTTGAGAATGTCAGCACCCTTCAGAAGCCTTTTAAAGACCAAAACAGTAAAAATGCAGGCAAAGTTCATTACAAAACATATTCTTACAAAAAAAATTTCTCACACATAAGTATATTTCTATTTTGCAGTGGGTAAAACACAGACCCAAAGCTTTACATATTTCTTTTATCTATGGGGCCTGTGTAACAAAATCATTTCTTTGGTGACTGTCCATATAATGGTTGTATTTTTACATATGAATTTCTGTTTTATTTTCCTTATAGGGATTCATTCATTTATTCTTTCATTTAGAAATTTTTCATCATTCCATTTATTTAGCAAGTATGTTTTAGTTATTGTGCTAGAATCTAGTGGTACAGAGAAAAAAGTAGTTCCCTACCTTTGAGAAGTTCATTAGTGGAAGAAATAGACATGTAAATTTATAGTTACATTGCAGCTGGGTAAGTGTCATGATTAATACGTGCCCAAGGTGCTTTCGGAACTTACAATTGAGTCATCTAACACCTCCAGGTGTTGGAGGAACTCCAGTGAAGACCCTAGAGAGAGTTTCATTCCAAGGTATCTTGAAAGGTGAGAATAAATTAGCTATGTGATAAGGAAGAGGAAGGTGTTCTAAGGAGAGCTAACAGATAAAGCAAGCGACAGCATGTCATGTGTAGGAAGCTGCACTCAGAGTACAAGTGCAGTGAAGCTGAGAGAGATGATCAGAGGCCAGGTGGTATAATAGCTGGTCTTTTTGGTCTTTATTCCTATGACAATTGTCAGCCTTGAAAGACTTCGAAGTGGCAAACAGTGATCAGAATTATAGTCTTAATTTTTTTTAGAGAGATTTTTGCTGTTGGACACGTGTGCTTGCCGGAGAGACAGAGAGAGATGGAGAAATTAGGAAATCACCCCCTCCAGGGGGATGTTCACCCACAGTCCCTTCTCTTCCATTCTCCTCTTGGGGTTTTGGGCATGCATGCACACATGCCTGAGATGAGTTTTAAGCTACCGGGTCCAGGACTTGATCCATGGTTGGCCATGTGGGAAGTGCCTTCCATCATGCTACTTGTTGGCCCCATGGTCTTTACATTTTATTATAGAATAAGTAGGAGGTTAGACTGAAAGAAGATGAGACTGGAGGTAGGGAAATTATATTAGTAGTAGTAATCAAAATAGGATATGATAACTAAATTAAATCAATATCAGATGGGGTAATAAAGAGGAGCCCAATTTAAATCTATTTCAAAGTAAAATAAATGGGACCTAATAACTAGTTTAGATCTGTGGGATAATGGAATCCAAAACTCTATTATTAGTGAGGTTAGTAGTAGTTTAATTTAAGATGGGATCTGCAGAAAGAATAGGCTTTGGCTGAGTCATGCCAAGGTTTGGACATGCAGTTGTGTGGTTGCACAAAGTAACAGCTAATCCATCACCAAAATACAAAAGTGAACAGAACTCTGTATTTTGAGGAGACTTGGATTTTATTCCTAGCTCTTGAAAAATCTAAATGCATAAACTTATAGGCCATTTAAATACCCCAAGTCTTGAATTTACCTTCAGCTACAAAAATGAGAGGTTAGGTCACATGGTCTCTAGAAACATTTCCACACCTAATTTTTTTTTCTTTCAGTTTTGGTATAGGGCATATGTGTTCGCTAGAGAGAGACAGAAAGAGAGAGATAAAGTGAAAAATCATGCCCCATAAGGATGTCCATGCCTCAGGTTCCTTCTCCCCCATTCTTTTCTGGAGATTTGGGGCATGTATACACATGTGGCCAGCATATTTGTCAAGCTGTCAGAGACTTAAACTACGGAGTTGGTCTTGTGGGATCCAGCTGCCTCAACCAGCATGCAACAAGTTGACTCAACAATAACATTTTTATTACAGAAAATTTCCATATCAACAATCTTAATTAAATATATCTTTCCTCCTAAATATCCAGAAAGCAATGACCCATGATGAATTTTAGGAATCATGTAGTGCTCTGTATAATAGCTTTTTCTTTAATTGGAATAAAGCAAACATTTTTAGTTAGCAATACACTATAGAAAAGGATGATTTCATCTTGATCCTTTAAGAATGCAATGTCAATAATGATTAGTTTTATCAAATTTTAATTAAACAATAAATTTAGATACATCGTAATAACTATACAAATTTCCAAGTATAAGGTTAAAAGAAAATATTAAATATCTTTAGATACATACCTGCATTAAATTTTTAGAGAAATCCGCCTATAATATTAGCATAAGATGTATAGGGTCCTATTACTTAGTATGAGTATATTTTATTATTCTTTATTAAAATGTGAATGTGAGACTTTGTAAACTTTGGTAAGATATATGTTATGTATTATTAAAATTGAGCCAAATTTTGAGGATGTAGCTTGATCTTTTTTTTTTTTTTAATTAAAGCTGATAAGATTATATCACCCCTCACTTAAAGCCCTTCACTGATTCTTCACCTACTAAAGGCCTAATATTATATCAGGTTATATGTAAGAATCCTCACATTAACTGCCCCTTCCAACCTCAACGGTTTGATTTTCCTTTCCTTTCCTAACACTTGCCACCTAATCCTGTCCTCTAAAACACCTGCAGTTTTCTGAGTGGGCCATTTTCACCTTGCCGCTCTGCTTTATGTATGTTACCCCTCCCTTGTCTACATATTTCTTTTCTCTCTCTTTTTTGATATAAATAACTGTCATTTTTCCTTCATTGGTACTTAGGTACCCTTTTCCTGGGTAAACTTTTCTTTTTATTCCCTTCTCCCCTTTTTAAAGAGGTTTTTGCCTTAGGGAGCTTGTGCCGGAGAGAGACAGAGACAGTGAGAGGGAAAGTGGGAAATCACCCCTCAGTAGGGAAGGCCATGCAACAATCCCTTCTTCTCCACTCTTCTTCTAGATCTTGGGCGTGAACACATGTGTCTGGTGTGAGTTTCAAGTCACCGTGTCCGGGATTTGAACACTAGTTGACCACATGGGAGTCTAGTGACATAACCACTGTGCCATCTGCTGGCCCCCTTTTATTCCATTGTTAATATCTAGGCCAGCTGTCTCAATGTGCTGTATGCTCTGTTGTGAGCTGTTACTGAGTTGCTTTGGGCTTTCTGGACCACTGCCCTTGCTTGACTATGAGCTTCTTGAATGCAACAACTTTGTTTTCATTCATTTCCATTTACTCAGAGCCTTAGTTTTAATCTGATGTATAATGAGTACTTCATAAATTTTGGCCAAGTGAGTGAATGAATAAGTGAACCAATGGATCTTCTAAGGAAGACTCGGTGCATGTGTTCTAATTTTACCCTCCTTGGTAAAGAAAAGTTTTTTGACAATTTGAGAAAGGCTACTCAGGAGAATGGTAAAATAGTGTTACCAGCATCAGCATCTGTATACGAATCACATTTAGGTTTTTCTTCGTTGGTTCCAGATGACCAATAATTATATTTATTAGTAACTTCCTTGGTTGAGAAAGGAAATTGAGTAAATTTGATTAACTACAAATCTATAAAATGGGTAAGATTATGTTACATAATTGTACCCACAATGGCAGGTTTCTCATTTATTTCTGATGTTTGCAATAAGTAGATTATAAACATATCTAGTTTAAAATTGCTTTGTTTTGATTGATATTATTTTCCAGTCTTTGTAACTGAAGGTTGTACTTTAATATCAATATTTAATTACACAGGGCACATTGATAAAACCAATAGAATTGCTATCTAAATTTAATAATGACCTATGGTTTGACTTTTTTTTTAAAAAAAAAAAATTCTGTTGGTACCCTATTAGTCCAGGTGCTTATTAACTCTCATCTTAATCATTATAAAAGCTTCTTCACAAACTCTGAGTCTTCTGTACAAAACCTCTCCTTTTTTGGACCAGCAGGTTGCATAGTGATTGAGGCACTGAACTCTCTCACATGGTTGACCATTGTTAGAATTCGAGACCTGATGGCTTGAAAAATCACACCATGCATGTGTGCATGCATGCCCAAGTCCCAGGTGGAGAATGGAGAAGCGATTGTGGTTTAGCCATCCCCCTTTCTCTCTTCACTGTCTTTTTTTTTGTCTTTGCTGAGTGCATACCTCTTCTGGCAAAAATATTAAAAACAAACAAACAAACAAACACACACTATCACCACTACAAAACAAACAAACAAAAAACAAAAACCCTGTCCTTTTTATTGACTGCCATAGTGATCTTCTGGACTCTTGAACAAGACCCAGTATGTAGTATCCTTGTTCAGAAATATTCCTTTTTTTTCTTTTTTTTAGTAAATATGTAGATGTCTTTTATTTGTGAAGAATAAATGTCAATTTTTTTTTAAGAATAGTCAAGTACAAAAATGAGTGAATTTTATGCCTATGACTTAGGAAAAGTTAGAAACTATCAAACATTCTGAGGGTACTAAGGCACTAAATGCAAAAATCCCCTGAATTATCTGAATGTTTATGTGTTCAATATTCAGATGTGTAGTTATTTTCTTTGGATGTTGAAATATTTTTAATGAAATGATTCAAGGCTATTTTCCCCCTGGAAGACAGAGTTTAAGCCAACAGATATGCAATACATTCTAATGAAATTAGTGTGACACACTCGAGTTCAAAGAGCAAAGGGTTTCTATACCTGGACGTCTTTACCTTTAAAACGGTTTTATTTGGTCACAGCAATGTATCAACCACAGTAAGGCATGGTGAAGCATGGTTTTCATGTCATAGGGCCTGAGAATCTCTCAGAGCATTACCAACTGGGTAATACATCGACCATTAGAAAGCTCCATAAAACTTCTGATAGATAGCTTAGTGTTTTAGCTCTACAATACATTCCAAACACATTGTCAATATTCTTCCTTAAGTTTATATTAAAAAAGGCTCACCCTAGACTATAAATGCAATCAGAAGTGTAATGTGAATGTGTTCTGATCTCAATGCTATGGGGACTTTGCTCTTTGGCTTAATACTTAGCAAAGTCACAGTAATATGGCAGCAGAAAAGATTCACGCTCACTGAAAAACAGCGACTGAAAATAGAAACATTCCTTTTTTTCATGGGCTTGTAAAGCAAAGTCCATGCTCTTTACCTTGGAATACTAAGAAAACAAAGTCTGCACTAAGATTCAAACTAATTTATGTTTTATGTGATAAAGTCAATCAAATGAGCATCTCTGAATTACTTCAGTATATGAAACACTTTATGCATGGCATTCTCTTTATTTTAGCTTGGCATTTTCTGTCTGTCCACTCTATCAATAATTAAATTCAGGTCAATAGTCAGCTGACTGATTTCTTGATTAGCCTGCTCTTATTTATTCAGTAAAGTGTAATTTTCTCATCAGTGTTTTCATGGTGCTTGAATATCTGTGATTATCAGTGATGGCCTAGTCATTCTGTCTTACATTACAATTAATAATAACATTTTACTCCTTGATCAGTCTTTTAACTTCCTGAAGCTGACCTCTGTCTTGTTGGCTTTTGGCTGCACAGACACATTAAGAGATAATAAGTACACATGAAAGGCTGAGGCAGGGCCTTTTGGGTTACTTTTATGATGTAAGATTTTAAGTTCAGGAATTATGCTGCTTGTTTTCCCATGAGGATTGTTGAATCAGTAAATACATACTACCAGAACTCATCAGAGGTTTTATAACTTGCAAGGCTAACTTAATTATTACAGGGTTATCCTTATGCCCTTTATAGGAGGCACCATTTTCTAGCTATAGAGGAAATTGGCAAACAAAATTAGTAACTAGACAGATTCTCTATGAAATGGGAGCAGAGAGTTTTAATTGTTTTGGGAAGGTAATTCATTAATCCTAGGTGAAAGTTTGAAGTGACTTACTCTGGTATCCATTATCTAGTGTATGTACAGTATTGCTGCTAGAAGCAATGTCTGCATCCCTTGGATGTATATAACATGATAAAAACATAAACTTACTTTTTGCCCTTGTTTTTCTTTAAATTTGCACTTTTTTTTTTTTTTTTTTTTGAGAGGTTTTTGCTATAGGGCATGTGCGCTCGCCATACAGACAGAGAGAGACAGGGAGAAAGAAAGCGAGAAATCACACCCCAGCAGGGTTGGCCACACTGCAATCCCTTCTCCATTCTCCTCTTGGGATCTTGGGTACGCACGCACACGTGTGCCTGGCGTGAGGTTTAAGCCACCAGGTCCGGGACGCGAACCGTGGTCGACCACATGGGAGTACAGCGACATAGCCGTTACGCTAACTGCTGGTCCCACACCTCTTCTATTTTAACAAGACAACAACCTTCTTAGATACATTATAGTAAAATTGGTAGCTGTCTAATTTTTCTAATTTCATTTCTTTTTTTTTATGTAAACAATCATCTAAACATCTGATTTATAAAAAAATGCAATGAGTTTAAAAAATAAAAAAAATGCAGCAAGTTTTTAAATGAAACAAACACTTTCAAAACAGCATTGAAAAGTAAGTGTACTTGACCATACTCAGCTCATTACACAGCAAATAGGTGAACAGAATAATAATTCACGACAAACAGCATGTTTAATGAACTGGCAAGAGAGATATTTGGTCAAAGAAAGGCAGAGGAACTTTGTCCTTTAAGAATTAGAACCGAGGGGCTCCATAATCATCTGGCATCCGCTCAATGTTGTATCTATGGTTAGAAATGTACATGATAGGAACTCCTGGGATCTTCTGGATTCTTCGTTTAAGGTCTTGGTCAACTGTAGCCACGATGTAACACTTGTGCTGAGTTACTCCCTGTACTAAGCAGTCATCTGCATAGGTTCCTTTATGTGTGCATGGTAATCGTTCAAATCTTGGATCCTTAGCGATCCTTAGAGCCACTCGATACTTTTGCCCCAATTTTTCAATTTCAGCCATTACACAGTCAGTTATACAAGGGATACACTTGGCGTACAGACAGTCCATCATCGACTGCGCTAAGTCCAGTTTGGCTTTAATGGAAAAGTTGATAAAGTTGGTATCAACCAGGATGTGGTAAGGTGGACCCAGCTGTGTATTATATTGAAAGAATAAGCAGGAAAGGTGTTGGGGGACGTCTCTTTCCTTCAGCATGCTAGGATCTTTCTTTCCTTTCTTTTTAGGTTTTAATCTATCCTTTTCTTTAAGCCTCTGATCTCTGAGACTAAGCATTCGCTTTATGGTCGCATACTTTTCTTGTTTTCTTTTGTTTCCCCATGCTCACGCCACACTCAGGTTTCTTCCGGAATCACTAATTTCATTTCTTAATTGACTTAAACAAGAGTCAAAAGGCATATTTGTTATCATGATTATATCCTGGAGTTAGTCTGTGCTTTTCAGTGGAGATCTGGGATCATTGAGGTCTCATGACCTTTGCAGGGAATCCTTAAAATTTGCTACTTCTGGGGACCAGCAGTTGGCATAATGGCTATGTTGTTGGACTCCCGTTTAGTCGACTGCAGTTAGAGTCCCGGACCCAGTGGCCTAAACTCACACCAGGCGTGTGTGCATGCGTGTCCAAGATCCTGAGAGGAGAATGGAGGAGAAGGGATTGTGGTGTGATCATACCCCTGGGGGGTGGGGGGTGATTTCTCGCTTTCTGTCTCTCTGTCTTTCTGGCAAGCACATGTGCCCTATAGCAAAAACCTCTCCAAAAAACGAAACAAACAAAAAACCCCCCTGCTACTTCTGGAGATGATTATATTAATCTATTTAATATTAGTCTTTTATTGAGATGTTTGGTTTATTTTTCTATTACTGTAGACTAGGCAATTAAAAAGAATAAAGGTTTATTCACTTCACAGTTGTGTAAATCCAAGAAGTTTGGAAGGAGTTGCATCTGAGAAGACTTTTTTTTTTTTTTTTTTTTTTTTTTTTTTTTTTTGTGGGGGTTCAGCAGAATGGTAGCTCAGGGCATCACATGGTGAGAGGTAGCAGGGTATGTGTCAGATCTCTCTCTCTCCCCCCTCATCTTATAAAGCCATCGGTATCTATAATAATTATGGGGACCCCACCCTGATGAATTTATTTAATTTTAGTTATCTCCCAAAGGTCTCACCATTTAATTCTATAGACGGATTATGTTTCTGTCCTCTTAATACTATCATAATAACAACAACATTTCAACACATAAATAGTTGGAGGACTCATTCAAACCATTGTGTCCTGACCATTGTACTCAAAATTCATAATAATGTCAGCAGTTTTAACTCTTTCAGTTTCAATTCAAAAGTATAAACTCTATCAGTACTAACTCAAAAGTATAAAGTCAAGCTATGAACCTGTGAATCAAAATAAATTACATATTCCCAAAATACAATGATTGGACAGGTACAAGATAGACATTTTCATTTCACAAGAAGGAGTAACAGGTCCTAAACAAGAGGGTAGATATTAAATCTTAAAACTCCAGAATGACTTTTCAGTCTATGTGTCACCTCCTGGACATACAGAGGGATTTGGGCCACCAAAGCATCAGGCAGCTTATTTTCTATGGTTTTCCTGGGACCAGTCCATGCAGCAACTCTGATGAGTTGGAATCTTGTGCTTACAGTTCTCCCAGGTTGGCATTGCATGCTGGTAGCCCTACAGTTCTCGGGTCTCAAAGACATTCTTCATCTCTGAGGTTCCATGCTCTGGTGAACATTCTCTGTGGTAGTTTCAATTCTAAATTTTTACTTGGCTTTGTTCAAGAAGGGACTTTCGTTAGAGGCTCTGCACTTGTGAAAAGTCTCTGCCTAGGTGCCTAGATTGTCCTAGTCATTTTTTGAAAGGCAGATAAGTTTATGTTTCTACTGCTTTTGAATTCTGTTTGCCTGCAGAATTACCACCATGAGTATTCCATCAAAGTATGCTGCCTGTACATTCCATATGGATTGGTGGCTATAGTGGTGGGTTGAACCATACCTAGGACCAATTAAACCATGGCTCTGGCTGAGAAGCACTGAGCCAGGATGTGAGGAGCAGTCCCACGTCATTATTAGGGTGGCAAGCCTACCCCAGTTTGTCTCCCCAACATCATTCTGCCTTCCTAAGTTGCTGGACTTGTGATGAAAAGGGAAGCCTTGAAGATATCAGAAATGCTCTTGGTCCCCATGGTCCTTTTTCTCCCTTCCTTAAAGAATTATTTATTTAATTTTATTTATTATTATTATTATAATTTAAAAAAATGGTACAGGGCACATGCACTCACCAGAAAGAGAGAGAGAGAATGAGGTAGCAAGTTACCAGGTCTAGGACTCAAAACACAGTCAACCATGTGGAAGTCCAGCATCTTAGCCACTGCACCACCTGCTGGCCCTCCCCATGGTCTTAATAGTTAGTAACTAGTTCTTGTCTGTCAATATCAATCTCTTTATCATCTGGTCTCTACACATAGTCTTGACAATCTCTACCAAGCATGCCTGACTGGGTTGTGAATTTTCCAATGTTTCTCCTCTACTTCCTTTTTAATTATAAATTTCACCTTTAGATCATCCATTTACTCCCATAATTCAGTGTAAGCAGATAAAAGGAACCATACTGCTTCTTGAACACTTTGATGCTTAGAAATTTCTTCTGCCAGACAACCTAGATTATCACTCTTCCATTCTGTCTTCTGCAAACCTAGGCAGTGGACACAATGTGGCACAATTCTTTGGCATGGTTTAATAAGGAAGACATTTTCTCCATTTTTCAATAAGATAATTGTTATTTTAATCTTAAACCTTATCAGAATTGCTTTTACCTTCTATCTGTGTTCTGGTCACAACCACTTAACCAATCTCTAGGAAGTTCCAGACCTTCTTTAGACTTATCTTCTGAGTTCTCATCAGAATTTAAACTTTCTTTTCAAAATTTTTTCCTCTTTATTCATGATGGAGTGTGCAAGAGAGGGAGGGGGAAGTGAGAGAGAGAAGAAAGATAGCCCCTTGACAGTGTCTGGTCAGGTTGTGAACCTTTTTCCCCAGCATTATTTCCCTTTTGATCTTGGGCACTTACACATATCCTTAATGAGTTTCAGGCTATCTGGGCCATGAATTTGAGCCAAAGTCAGCATATGAGATCTGACATCTCTTTTTTATTTTTGAGAGATTTTTCCTATAGGATGCGTGTGCTCGCCAGAAAGACAAGAGAGACAGAAAGCAAGAAATTACACCCCCCCCCCCCCCCGGGGGGATGGCTATGCCGCAATCCTTTCTCTTTCATTCTCCTCCTGGGATCTTGGGCACGCATGCACATGCGCCCAGTGTGAGTTTAAGCCACCAGGTCCATGACTCAAACTGCAGTCGGTTACATGGGAGTACAGCGACATAGCCATTATGCTAACTGCTGGTCCCTCTGCCATCTCTTAAGCAGTGCATTACTACTGTGCCATTGAGCTAACCCAAGACTTTTTTTATACTGCTTCTCTAAATCTTCCAACCTCTACATATTACTCTGTCTTGGAGCCAATTCTACATGTTTAGGTATTCTTTATTAGCAGCAACCCTACTTTTTGGTACCAGTTTTTGGTTTCACCCCATTTTTCCATTGCTATAGTGGAATACAACAGACTGAGTAATTTATAAACAATAAAAGCTTATTCATCTCATGATTCTTTAGATCCAATGCCAAGGAGACACATCTGGTGATGACTTTCTTGTGTGGGGGGCTCTGTTCAGAGTCCTAAGATGGAGTAGGGCATCACATAATGAGGGGACAACAGATCATGTGTCAACTTTGGTCTCTTCTCCCTCTTCTTTTATAGACATCAATATTTATCCACCTTATTGACCTTATTAATCCTAATTGCCTCTCAAAGTTTCCACCTTTTAATATCATAGTTGAATTAAATTCCAACCCTCTTGACACTATCGCAACTATCACACTATCAGAGAAACCTAATCTCAACATGTAAGAGTTGGGGTGATACATTCAAACCATGGCAGAAAGTGACTCCTAACACTTGACTATACTTTCTGGGAGGTTTGGATCAATTATTTTTCCATACCTCAATGGTCCAAAGTCCATGAGTTATGTCTCATACACTATAGATACAAATGAGTCTGCTAAACAAGTCACTACTAGTTGGTTTTTATTTGAAACAATAAAATAATTATATGTAACAAAATAAATATAAAACAAAGCATGTACTGATATTTAAGCTAATTCAATATGATTTTTTTAAAAGGAGAATTCTAGGGTAGACCCAGGAGTAGCTTTTAGCATATTTTTTTTTCTGCCACATTGAATTCTATTTCAATTTCATACAAAACTCATGACTTTTGGAAATAGTTTCTTTCTGAATCAGCACAAATTTGTTCATAACACCATCATTATATGTGTACTTAATATTTTTTGAGTTTTCTAAGGCTCTTAAAAGATTTTTGAAATTGGGATAGAAAATAGCCTTTGTCTATTGGAATTTTATTAGAATATAAATATTAATTGCCTAAAACTTGTTAAGATTAATAAATACAACTTTGTCTTTACTTAAAGTTTATTTAAGACTCTCATCATGAACATGAAATAAAATGAGGAAAATCCTATAAGGTGGTAAATAATATATCCATATTGTAAGGCACAGACTAATGAAATAAGAAAATCCAAACAAGCCAACAAACAAAAAACTTACCCTTCTTCTGCCAGAGCATCAAGTAATATTTACATGTAGTGAAGCAAAAACATCCTGTCTTGCTTGACACATGTCAGAGTTGTATTCTAATGCATATGGAATGGACAGTATTTCTGAGGCTTAGGCTCATGATAGAGAATGCCCTTCTCTCCTTAATGAGAAACCACAGAACGCAGTTCTGAAGGCCTCAGAATTGTCATGACAGGGCATAGAACAACAGATGATCCCTCAGGCAGACTAATCCTATGTTATTTAATACCAAAAGCAAAACTGTCAACTGTTTCAGGGAAACCATAGAGCCCGGAACTGAAGAATTGATGAGTAAACATGAAAGAAATTGATTTTGAAATCTTTGGTTTGAAAGATATTTTAATTTTCAGTCTAAACACACATTGTTTCTGATTTGGAACCCTAAACCACTGTTTGGATTTTGAAAATAAGTGATTTGGAAACTCCTGGAAAGAAAACTCTCAGGAGGCTTTTCACTAGCCAGTTTTAAATGAATCAAAATACAATGAGTTACAATACATTAGTTTAAAGTTATTGTTTGAATGCTAGTGTTTGTGAGCATCAGGTCAAAAGAAGCAATGTCTTCAGAAATGTAATGAATGCATTTGGGATCTATGGCAATTTCTCAGAATTGTATATCTAGCAGTTCATCTTGGTTCCTCTTTACTAGAGTTTAATTGCTTACTTAGGAGAAGACTCATTGTATACAGGATGTCATGGTAAACTTCCACTATTAAATGCTTTAATTATTTAGTAACAAAAGTTCTGCTTTTCATTAAAGCTTTGTTTTTTAATATAAAAGTACTCACAAAATTCAAAATAAAAGAAGTACATGCTTCTTGTAGAAAAGATAAGCAGCATAAATAGCCATAATGCAGGAAATGAACTTCCAATCCTACTCCCTACAAATTATCACTACTACCAGAGAATAGCTAGCCCACCCCCCTTTTTCCTATTCTCTACATGTAATGTCTTTGCATATATACTTTTTTCTCTACTAAAATATAGCAACATTGTTAACATTCTTTTGAAATTTGGCTATTTCACATTACAATAAGAGATTTTCTCATAAAGGTCAATGAAACAAATTAGAGGAAGAAATATGGTAAATATTTTGGAAAAAATTATTCAACTAAAATGAAGTGCCTATTATGTGTAAAGCACTGTGGTAGGTTTTGTGTGCTGACAAATAAAATAAAATAAAATATATGATCTGGGCCTTATGCAAGTAATTAGCAAGATGGATAGTAAAGGAAAAAAAAATAATTATAGAACAGTACTAACTAGAGAGCCATGGAAATACAAAACAAGGGCACCCAGCCCAGTTGAGATAATTAAGAAAGCGTCATAGGGCTTAAATATCTTCACTTTTGGTATTTTCAGGACCCCAAAGGGACAATTTAATATATTAATTAAGATAGACTTATAGTTTATAAGCTATGTGTTCTTGGGTGCATCTCAGTTTCAGTTTTCTCATCTATAAAATGAAATAATGAGAGTACTTACCTCATAGGGTTATTGTAAAGAATAAATGAATTAATATATTTACATGTTTATTTAAAGCACTATCTATTCTAAGTAGCATTCACACAGTGAATACTTAATATATATATATTAAGTATTATAGTACTTAATAATGTGTATTAAGTAATATGTATAAGTATCATAATAACATGTATTAAATATTAATATGTAATATTATTTTCAAATAATATGTATTAAGTATTACAATAATACTTAGTACATATTATTTGAAGTTTAGTTGGCCACACGTTTGTAGAATATATGCATCTATTGCTTAAGAGAGAGATCTAAGATAGTTATATAGTCTGAGGGCCATCAGCATTTATATACCAGATAAAACCTTGGTTATAAGTGTAATCAATAACTGGACTATCTAGCGTAGATAAGGCCAGAGACAAGGGGAACAATGACTTACAAAGGTATGGGTGAAGAAGATGTAATTCTAGAAAAAGCTGCTAAAGAACAGACTCAAAGGAAGCATGGAAAATCAATAAATATTTTGAGTTCATGAAAATCAAAGAATAGGGGCCAGCATTTGGCATAGCAGTTATGTCATTAGACTCCCACATGGCCGACTGCAGTTCAAGTCCCAGACCCAGTGGCTTGGAAATCACAACGGGTGTGTGTGCATGTGCATGCATTCCTAAGATCCCAGGAGGAGAATGGAGGAGAAGGGATTGCGGGGTGGCCATCCATCCTAGGGGATGATTTCTCACTTTCCCTCTTACTGTCTCTGTCTCTCTCTCTATCCAGTGAGTACATGTACCTTAAGGCAAAATCCTCTCAAAAAATCAAGGAAGAGAGTTTTAAGCAGTAGGTACTATTATTAGGTATGACAGTGATATTAAATTGTGTATTGATGGGCCAGACTGTGGCCTTGTTTTTAAGGTGGTTAGATCCCATATTGCTGACTGGACCTTGTGAAACATGCCAGGCAAGTGTGTGAGTATGCCCCAGATCCCGAAGGAGGCAAATTTGGAGGAGAAGGGATTGCAACATGACCATGCCCCATAGGAGTTGCTTTGTCACTTTCCTACTCTCTCTCTCGGTCTCTCTCACGCAAATTAAAAAGAAAAATGGTGTATTCAAAATCATATTTCAGTTTAATTGTGGAACTAGAAGGTCATTAGTGAGCAATACCATCGGAAATAGGTTGGGAACATATGGTAGTGAACCGAGAATTGACAAAGTTGAGAAAGGTACTAGCAGAATGACCTGAGAATATTGAATATAAAAAAAAAAAATAAGAGAAAGGATGACAGCTAGAAATCAAGGAAAAGTTTTGTAAGATAGTATAGATTTGAGCACGAGGTAAAGGGTAGAAAAGTAGACTATGAAGGAGAAAGTATGAAATCAGTGAAGTATTATCTGGGGGGAAGACGGTGATGAATTTATCTTGAGCAAGCATGATTTCAACCACGCCACTTGCCATGAAAATATAAAGGTAAAAGAATTAGAAACTAAGGATATTCTTGTTGCAGGGTTTGAATTTTTTTTTAAAGTGTTTAAGGTGGTAAGGACCTTACAGAATAAGACTTATATATAATTCATAAATACTTAAAATAATCTTGGAGAAATGAGAAAGGAGTCTGACTCAGAGAAATGACAAAGCTTATTATCCTTGGTTGAGGACCCAAAGGACTTTGGAGACTCTGCTTTTGCAATAGCATATCAACAAGACTGTGTGATTTATCCTCCAGTGCCCAGAAAACTGACTGATTATAGATTATAGAAAGAGAAACACAAATCTTTGACTCAACTCGGGGTAAGGTAGAGTGGGAGGTAGTAACAGGAAATGATAGATCATGGCCTACAAACTGTTCAGTGAAGAAAATGAAGAAAGTAGACAGTGTTAAAAAAATAAAAAGAGACTAAGGGACTGGAGTATTTTTATGACATGAATGACACTCATAATAATTAAAGTAAGGTAGTGACAGAGTAAAAAAAAATGAGATATTTGGACCAGAAAAAGATAATTAAGTTTATGATTTCAGAAGTGGAACTGTTCTGCGTTGTGGTATTATGAATGTGGGTGGTTGAAGCAGTCAATCTGAAATTAGCATGAATTTAGGTTTCTAGTAGAAAGAGCTCCATCAAAGGTAAAAGATTTACTTATAGGACTTTGTACTGTACACTAAATCTGTCTGGATACATAGAGTACCTCCTTTCAGAGAAAGAAAGATAATTGGCCAGCTGGTGATTCCTCGAGTACAGGATTTTATTTACTATTGTATCTTGTGCTCTGCCCAAAAGCTGCCAATAGAAGAAACTAAAATAACATTTATTGAATCAATAAACACATTAATGATAGAGTTCAGGCTAGAACTAAAACTGATTAATGCCAGTTCAGGCCTTTTAAGAATTCCTCCCTCTTGGGGACCAGCAGTTGGCATAATGGCTATGTCGCTGGAATCCCATGTAGTCGACCATGGTTTGAGTCCCAAACCTGGTGGCTTAAACTCATGCTGGGCACGTGTGCATGTGTGCTCAAGATCCCGAGAGGACAATGGAGGAGAAGAGATTGCGACATGACCACCCCCCTGGGGGGGTGATTTCTTGCTTTCTGTCTGTCTTTCTGGTGAGCACATGCACCCTATAGCAAACAACTCTCAAAAAAAAAAAAAAAAAAAAAAAAAAAAAGACTTTCTCTCTCTTAAACATTGAATTATGTTGCTAGCATTTCTTTTGGGTTTATTATTATGATCGAGAATACTGTAAATTCAGAAACCATTTGGAATTGTAAAATATTATTTTTCATTTAAGTAGAAATTTTGTACAGTGTCAAACTTACTAAATATATTGATTTTTGTGCTAATCTGATATTAAAAATTATATTACAATAGCATGTGTGTTTGAGTTATATAGAGAAGCCTTCTAAAATACACAAATGTGCCATATAAGTGTCCCAATCCACTCTGAAGCAATAAACACTCTCATAATGTTTGACATCATTGCTTGCATCTAGACAGAAGGATTTGGGAGTGTAAAGTAATTAAAATAGTATTTATAAAAGTTTGCAAATGTTGCACCCTGTTGCTTATTTTACTTGAAGGAGAATATACAAATGCAGAATACGAATGAGATAGAAGGAATTTTCTGTATATTTTAGAACATGTTATATCTTATATGGCTATAAAAATGAGAATATATTTAAAACACATTTTGATGGAAAATTTAGCATCTGTCTTGTCCTTTCCTTTCCTTTCTTTTTTCCTTTCCTTGCCCTGGCCTGCCCTTCCCCTCTCTCCTCTCCTCCCTTTTCTCTTCTTCCTTTCTCCATTTATATCTCTCTTTCCCTCTGTTTCTTCTCTTCTCATTTTTTATTATTTCCTTCTTATTCTTCTCAAGATAAATCATTAAACATGCCAGAATTCTTTATAATAAATTTTATTCATGGAATATGCCATGGATAATTATGTTTTGTTCACCTATTGAAAGATAGCACAAATTGACCTTTTTCTAGATAATTCTAAATCTAGAACTTTTTCTTTAATATTCTGTTTTGGTGATTTTTGTTCAGTCAACAAGATAAATATGTTTGGTTCTTTGTTTTCAAAAAGAAATTAAGGATATGATCTTTGTTAAAGTTAGTAAAAAAAGAATAGTTACTCAATATAAATTATTTACACATACCTATGAGTAAATGTTGAATTAAGATAATTGCTGTCTATATCTTAGATTTTTCTTTGAAAATTAAAAAAAATCATTTAAGATAAACTTTTCCAGGAGATAAGAACAATAATACTCACTTCTTTATATTATTTTAAATCAAGGTTGAGTTGACATTAGTTTTCTACTGGAATTTTAGTAAAATAGTTAATATTATTCTATTACATTGGGATGATTTTCCTCTTATCTTAACACATAAGAAGCTCTTGCTAATATTTCTAGAACAATTAGCTTAACGGGACAAAATACTGTATCTAAATACTTTGAAGAACTTTTCCTCTCTTTTGTGAGATTGAATAGGGCTAGCCTAATAATTATAATATTTACAGGGTAAACAGAGTTACTAAACATACTGGTGCTTTTAGACATTGAGATCTTTGTTCTAATGTTTTATTATATAATAAAAATATTCTAAAATATGAAGTAATGAAAAATATTTCTCAAATATACAGTGATTAGGATTTCTACTACAAGTAAAAAAAGTATCTATTTCAAATTTTTAGATAGTCATCACAGATAAACTCCTCAAAGACATTTGTGTGTGTCTATGTTTACTGTTTTCTTTTAAATTATTAAGCATAGTTGAGTTACTATTTTTAGAATTAAAGATCTGTTAACATTTCTTTTTTCCCCTTAAATTTGCTAGACGGTGCAGTCACTCGCCAGAGAGAAACAGAGTGAAAGGGACGAGATGTAGAGAGAGAGAGGGAAAGTGAAAAAGCATCCCCCACACCCTCCCCCCACCCATGGGGGATGATCACACAGCAATCCCTTCTGAATTTCTCCTTTTGAGATTTTGAAAATTGCATGCACACATGCCCAGCATTTTTCAAGCCACTGGATCTGGGACTCAAACCATGTGGTGGGCCATATGGGATCCAACTGCCACAGTTAATATTTCTAACAACAACATATATTCAGATGTTTAGAACATATCTTTAGTATTTAATAATGAAACTTAGTATCTTTGCTTACTAGTTTGACACTATAATTTTAACTTTCATTTTTAAAAATAATAAGTATCTTTCTAGTAGTTATTCTCATAGTAATTTACAAATAAATAAAGCTCTAACTTGGATTTGAACATTTTGAATCAAATGTAGATTGTTTTTTTAAAAATTGAGTACATAAATGACAAATAATTCTAATTTAATAAACATTTTGACTCCAAAATTTAACACAAATAGCCAGAAAGTTATTCTGAGATGTTTTATTAAGCATTTAAATTTTCTTTAGAATACCTGTCTTCAAAGGCCTTTTCTGGATCTTAATTCTATTAAGGTTTAAATTTTCTGGATTAAGTTCTCTGAGAATTAGTTTCTTCCTCTGTAATATGAAAGTAACAGTAGTTACACTTAGTACTGTGAAGATTAAAGAAAGGTGGACTTTTATAGTGATTGATGCATCCTTGAAGCTAAAGATTGAGAAATAAATTGATAGTAATGTAAGGACCATAAACTGTCATTCTCTCCCTATTGTATACCTTAAAGACAATTGGTTTCTTGATTTGAACTTATGAGGATTTGATAAACTTTAAAACATATAGCCAACTGATTTTTGACAAAGGGGATCTGTCAATACAGTGGGGAAAAGAAAATCTCTTTAGCAAATGGTGCTGGAAAAAATTGGTATCCATCTCTTGGAGATATCTTAGCAGGAAAATACTTCTTAAATAAGACCCCTAAAGCACAGGCAATAATCCCAAAAAATAGACAAGTGGGATTATATCAGATGAAAAAGCTTCTGTACAGCAAAAGAAACAATAATTAAAGTGTATTGACAATCCTCAGAATGGGAGAAAATATTTGCAAAGAATGCCTCAGATAAGGGACTGATAACCAGAATATATAGGAAACTCAAATAGTTTACCTGAACAAAAAAAAAAATAAATTATTTTGTCCAATTAGAAGATGGGCAAATGAGCTGAACAGAAAACTCTCTAAGACAAATGAACAGCCAAAAAGCATTTGAAAAAATGTTCAACATCATTTATCATATGGGAGATTCAAATAAAAACCACAGTGAAGTACCAGCTAACCCCAGTCAGAATGACAAAGATTAAAAAAAAAAAATAAAGAATGGTAAGTACTGGCAAAGCTGTGAAGAAAAGAGAACTCTCCTACACTGTTGATGGGAATGTGGGCTAGTACAACCAATATGGTGTAGTAGTGTTCACCATAGAAGTTCCTCAAAGACCTACAAATAGAACTACCATAAAGTTCAGCAATTCCACTCCTGAGTATCCACCCTAAGGATAGGAATACACTTAGTTAGAAAAATGTTTTCACAGCCATGTTTATAGTGGCATTATTTACAGTTGCTAAGACATAGAATCAATCCAAATATCCATGGACAGATGAATGGTTTGAAGAAGTGTGGCACAAATACATATACAATACTACTCAGCCATAAAAAACGAGACCCTGGCATCTGATAGAAAGTGGACAAATACGGAAGATTTATTGCTAAGTGAAGCAAGGCAGACTATGAAAGAGAGGCATTGTATTTCTACATTAAATATATACTGAATGTTGGCACTCTGGCAGAAAATGAAAGATTGAAAGTTATAAAAGCATAGAGATCAACTGTTGGTACTACAGACTGTGTAGTAAGAGGGTTGGGAATGGGGGAGAGTGGAAGAGAGGGAATCAAGGGGGAAAAAAAAGAAGAAGGAAAACAGTCTTTGCCTGAGAATTTTTCTCCACAAGGAGAAAGCCACTCTATAAGTAAAGCTAGATAGAGTGGCTAGTTCCATGGGCTGGTGATTAAGGCAGCTGGATACAACATGGCCAACTGTGGTTCAAAATCCTGGTCCCAGTGATCTGGGGGGAAAAAATTAGCTGCAAATTCAAGGAACATTACACCTCTGGGAACTGCCATTGGCTTTGACAATCGGAGTTAGTGTAGCTAAGTTGCTAAAAAAACTCACACCAGGCATGTAAGCATGTGTACCCAAAATCCTGAGAGGAGAATGAGGATAAGGGAAGGGATTGCGGCCTGGTAATCACCCTGGGGCGTGACTTCTCACTTTCTGTTTCTCTTTCTCTCTCTCTCTCTCTGTTTCTCTAGAGAATGCACACACCCTATAGCAAAAATCTCTCAAAAATTTTTGTCTGAGGCTCTAAGATATGTGCAGGGAGATAGGGATGTTTGAGCTGGGTTTGGAGGATGAGAAAGAGTTCATATGCATCAGAATTGAAAAAAGCCATGCCAGGGAGATAAAATAACATGAGCAGAGAATAAGAAATGAAAAGGCATGAAATATTCTGAGAATCATAACTAGTTCAGTGTGGCCAAAGAGAAAAATCAGGATAGACTTAGGGAGGAAGGGGTGTTAATGAGGCTAGGGCCACATTAAAACAGGCTTATCTGTGTTGAGCACATACATTAGCTTTCTTTTGGCAGTGGGTGGCCATGAAAGTTTTTTAAAGATAACAATGACTTGGTTACCAATGTGTTTCAGAGAAGCAGTGAATAAATCATTCTAGGATGTGACATCTACATAGAAACCATTTAAAAAGCTATTAATATCATCCAGGAAAATCAAAGGGATTTTACCTAATACAATGACAATTTGAACGGAAAAGAGCTCACTGATGCTAGAAGTGTTTCAGCTAAAGAATCAAAAGGATTGGACCAATAGATAGTTACGTTGTTGGACTCTCACATAGTCGACCACAGTTTGAGTCCCGAACCTGATGGCTTAAACCTCACATGGACCGTGTGTGTGTGTGTTTGTGTGTGTGTGTGTGTGTGTGTGCCCATGATCCTGAGAGGAGAATGGAGGAGAAAGGATTGGGGCATGGCTATCCCCCAGGGGGTGATTTCTTGCTTTCTTTCTTGCTCTGTCTCTCTCTGTCACTCTGGGGAGTGCATATTCCTATAGCAAAAATATCTCTCTCTCAAAGAAAAAGAAAGAAAGAAAAGAAAAAGTAAAAAAAGAATCAAGAGGACTGGGAATAAATGGTGAAGAAAGAGAAGAGTCTCAGATGACTCTAAAGTTTTTAGGTTAAACAGATATTGAGTTCATAATGATTTTATTAACAAATTAGGAAATTCAGGAGAAAGTGAATATGTAATCATAAACTGAAAATAAATGTAATTTTGAATATGACATCTGCATGTAGAATGAGTTAAAGATGACCGAGTTGGCAGGGAAATCTGATATCGCCATTAGACTAGGGCAAATAAGTTCCCAGCCCTGGGCCCTGTGTTTATGAGGGCCCTGATTGAGCCATCACTGTGGTCCCTCTGTGGGGCAAGGAATTGTGTCCACTAAGAAACTACACCCCAGCCCCTGGGTACCTAGGATCCTAGGATCCTCTACTTGGATGGCCCCAAGTACACTTTCAGGATCTGAATAGACCTGCACATATACCTGTGTACATGCCCTCTTACATATACTTATGTCCAAAGGACAGTCAATAGATATTCGCTGTTGGAATGAAAAGACAGAATTAAGCTAGGCTAGTATGTGCAGGCTCAAATGTTCATGCAGGGCAACTCATGATCTGGTTTGGAGTTGATGGAGAAAAAGGCAGGCAGGCCATGGGATGAGGGTTAGGAACAAGCCCCTGCTGTGCTTTCAAGTTCTGCTGCAGAACTTTGAGGAGTCCCAAAATTAGAAATTCAAATTTGGCATTTCTGACCATAATGGTATATATATTCCAAGGTAGGAAGCCAGTATATATTTATTTATGACTTTTATATACATAAGCAAATGTATATGGATTTCCGCTCATACTCTCAGTTCAAGGACCCCCAAATGTTAGGAGCAGATCTAGTGAAATCAACAGTTTGTGATCATATATGAGGGACTTCAAAAATGGCATTAAGGTATGAGTTTATTTTGGTGCCAAAAACCCTTGAAATCTATGTATAATTTTTCTTAATTTGCATTTCTCATGAGCTTTTTAAAGACCCCTTGTAAAAACTCAGGTTAGATAGCAGTTGAAATGTAAAGAAGAAACTAAAATACACTTCTAAGTGCCTCTGTATTTAAAGATGAATTTGGATTTCCAAAGTATATTTATTGGATGAATATAGAATCTAAAAACAATATATTAAATTCAGTTTATATTTTTGTCCTTAGGTCACATGTTATGTTTTCAATTTTTTGAATCAATCAATATGAAAATATACTGAGCACTATTTAATATGATAAAGTTAACACATTATAAACTTTCTGCTCATTTCTCTGGATACCAAGTCAACCTTTGAAAGCTCCTATTACAGAATTGGTAGGAAAGGGGCTTTATCAATCTATATTCCTTAATTTGATAGAAGAATATGGGATAAAAAATTTATTTATTTTACCTGTAGAGAATAATGTACAAAAATTGGAAAATGAGACATTTTCATATCTGGCTAAGTGAGAATACTACCCTCTTACACAGAAAAAATATATATATGTCCTTTTTAGAACACATTTAATTCATAGAATAAAAAGCCCAGAAAAATTATAAGAGTGTCTTTACACAGAGTAAAATTTCTTGCTTCAAAGACTGAATGTCCTTTATTAGCATTAAGATCTAAATTTCTTGGATATTTTTTGGTGTGTTTTATGAAATTCATTTTTATCCTATTGTATATCTAGTTTTCCTAGATTTACACATTTACACATGTGAATTTGTTTTCTTGGATTTTTACTTTATAAAATTACCACCAGAACTTCAAAATAATCTCTCCTTCTGAGTAAATTAAAGCAGGCTGCCCAGCTTACTCTGTGTCCAGCTGGCTAAAGGCTTAAACAGGAAAGGGACACAAGGAGATTCTGTGGTAGGTATAAGATAAACATGCTCTTGTTTATGTTTGCTGATACTCTGGTTGTTTAGAAGTTGGAGAATTCTTTTTTTTTCCTTGCTTTGGGCTGTTCTTTTAAAAAACCAAACAATCATCTAGTGTGCCTGGTGACTTTGATCTTTGTTTTTATATTTTGTTATACAAGGCTCAAAGTCCTACAGTTTGTTGTGTTTCATACTTTGTCAGATTGTCCCCTCTCTACACATATTACCCACAGATGGCTGGAAGTGAAAAAAAGTGAAGGTAGAGTGTCTTAAAAATTGACATCTCCCATAAGTCCCAGGAGACTGTTGTATAAATATTGGCATACTTTTGCAGGTGCTAAAACAAAAGTCTGTGGCCTTTCACCTGGCATAATTAACTTCCTTTTCTTCCCCACTGTTTATTGTATTTTTTTCCCAACCTTTGTTTTTCACAAGAGTGCCCTTGGGATCAATTCAAGTCAGTTGTACAGACACCTGCACGCCATAAGGCAAACACCAAACTTCGTTCAAGCCCCAGGACAAAGATCCAACAAGCTGATGCTTTAGATTCCCCCAGATGCCCTTCATGTTAGGTGATAAATCTTGTGGAGGTATGTAATCAGCCTCCAGAGGAATGCTACAGTGGTTTTCTAATTTTCACACTCCCAGAAGCATCAGTACCTTGGGAGACTTAAAATGCAAGATTATGCTTGTTTTCCTTTTTCTTTTCTTTTTGTATTCTTTTAAAAATTTGATACATGGTGCATGTGATAGCCAGAGAGAAAGAGGGAGAGAGAGAGAGAGAGAGAGAGAGAGAGAGAGAGAGAGAGAGAAACCCCTAAGGGTGATGGTCATGATGTAATCCCTTCTCCTCCATTCTCCTTTCAGGATTTTGGGCACCCACAAGCTCTCAGAGCATTTTTTAAGCCCCTGAATCCAGGACTTGAATCACATAGTCAGTCATGTAGGATCTTTACTGGCCTTAACCACCATGCTACTGGCCAGCCCTCAAGATTATACTTTTAAATTCAGTTATGAAACACGGTTTGTGTCTGTGTGTATGTGCACACATATGATTCCCAGAAGTGCTTCAGATCATTGGATCCCTAGAAACCTTGTCTTCCTGGCACATATTTTAGTACTCGCTGGGTTTGGAAAATAGCTGTTCACTAGAAAGCGGGCTGAACTGACTGACTATTACAAATCTTTTGAAGTTTTTTTGGGGGGGACAAATACTGTTTACATTTAAAATATGCAGATATGGGGGCCAAATGGTGGCATGGTGGTAAAAACACTATGCTCTGTGAGGCTGACCCATTCGGGAAGGTTCTAAGTTTTTATCCAGAGATCTTCCTGAGTATGCTGGGTACATGTGTGCTTGTGATCTGGGATTGGCTAGGCTGGGGTAGACTGCAGCATCAAGATCTTGTTGAGGGTGCTCTAGCTTTTTTTTTTTTCTCTCTCTCCCCTCTCTGTCTCACTCACTTATTGAAGAAATAAGTATACTTTAAATTTAAAAAACAAAATAAGGTAGGGATTGGATGGTGGTGCAGTGGTAAAACTCGATGCTTGGTGAGGCAATATCATATAGGAAGGTTCCCAGTTCTAGTCCAGAGGCCTCATCAGGCATGTGCTTGCTCAGCTGAAAACTGGGGGTGGATCATGGCATCAAGACCATGTTGAGGTTCTCTCTGTCTCTCTTTCACCTACACACACTCATAGAAACAATAAATAAACTTTAAAAACTAGTAAAATAAATATGCAGATCCATTAATACTGTTTTTTTACTTGAGTGCATATATACTCAGGACACAGTTTTAAATTTTTAATCTTAAGATTACTTTTGGTTTAATATCTTCTCACTTAAAAATATTATAAATTGACTTCCTAGTTACATATTGATGGGGTTAATGCCAAAATAGTAAATTTTGTGAACTCAAACTTGGAATTAAAATTGTATTCAAAAATACTTTTTCATCCTGAATGCTATGGAAATATATGTGCTTCAGACTTAACTAAGTTCTCTAAATCCTCATACTAAAATAACCTACTGGGTAGTAGTTATTTCACAGCAAAGGAGGACGGGTAATGTCATTTGAAGAGTCATACTCCAAGTATCACGGAGTGAAATATGGCTCTCTTATCATCTCTCCATAATGGGGAGCTGCAGATTCCTAACATTATTCATTAGCCACATTATTCACCTCCGAGTAACAGCCATGAAATCCATCTCAAAAGAGGAAGAGTCATATACAATAAAAACTTGGCATCTGTACTATAATTCTTTTTCCCCATGATTGCCAGAATCTCTGTAAGTCATCTTTATTTACCATCTCAAGTGCACTTAAATCTGCTGAGTCATTTAGCCCAAGTGGCAAAGCGTCTTGCAAAGCCGTCTAGATCTACTCTAGAGCCTTCCTTTTCTTTAATCTCCATTGAAATTGAGCAGCTATGTGAGTTACTTAGACATAGATTGGAGCAGCACACTCCCAATACATTCTGTGTCACTTGTAAAACTCAAGTGAGAGCTGTAGGTCCCAGTGACTTGCAGCAACACTGAGTGTAAGGGGGGCAATGACTGGTCTTCTACTCTTGAATAATTTTCCAGATATGCTTCAGATAATCAGACTCTTAGAAATTCATCATGGTAAGACCCTAAGTTTTCATGGATTTATATTCTTATGGAATCCATGTATCTTACAATATATTTGCCATCTTTTGCTTCTCTAGTCTAATGAGTAAGATGTTATCAATGGAATGGACCATATTTCTCTAGGATGACCAGATGATTAAGATATTGGGACCAGCAGATAGCATAATGGTTACACTGCTGGATTCCCACATAGCTGACCATGGTTCGAGTCCTGGACCTGGTGGCTCAAAATTCATGCTGGGCATGTGTGTATGTGTGTGCCCAAGATCCCAAAAGGAGAATGTAGGAGAAGGGATTGTGGCATGGCCATCCCCCTGGTGGTGATTTCTCACTTTCTGTCTCTCTTGCGAGCGCACACACCCTATGACAAAAATCTCTCTCTAAAAAAAAAAAAATAATAATATTAAGATATCTGTAGACTAAATTGGGTTGAAGAGCAGAAGAGTAGACATAATTTTGAGGTGAGATGGGACAGATGCAGTTTTGTTCATTCTGAATGAGAATGAACTGTGGCTAATGATACTTTCAAATTGGTATAGAAAACAAAATCGTTTGCCAAAACTGTAGCTGTGTATTAGATGCCAGGTGTTGTGTTGATTTGCTCCAGTTAGATACCACAACAGGAGAAACAGCTGTAGCTATTCTCACCAGGTGGTTAAGTTTAATTCTCCAATATCCATCTACCACCTGCAAGTAGGCAGGTACAATGAGGAGGTCATAAAAAACCACCATATTGGAGCCAGCACATGGTGTGATGGTTAAAGTGCTGGACTCCCACATGGTAGCTTGAAGTTCGTAATCCTGGACCCAGTGCTTGAAAAATCACACTGAGCACTTATGCATGTGCACATAAAATCCTGAGAGGATAATTGAGAAGAAAGGATTGCAGTGTGGCCATCCCCTGGAAGGGAATGATTTTTCACTTTCCATCCTTCTCTCCGAGAGCACACGATCCCTATGGCAAAAACTCACAATGCAGTGAATAAACCCTGTGCATAAGGAAACTAGAATCTCACATGGCTGACTATGGTCTTAGTCTCAGCTCTGGTGACTTGAAAAATATGTAGGGCATGTGTGTGTGCATGTCTAAAATCTTGATGGGATGTTGAAATGGAGGAAAAAGGATTGTAGCATGATCACAACCCACTGGCTTGTCTCTCTCTCTCTTTGTCTCTGGTGAATGAATGTACCCTTTGGCAATTAAAAAAAATCACCATGTTGTATTTTTCAAGTCTCTGATGCTGGTACTAATATATTTAGCTTCCTAAATTACAGGGTATTTTTGGTTTTCTGCTTTGATGGGGAGAGGGAGTTCCAGAGGTCCCATTTGACTCTTTCTACCATTATATTTTTTATTCCAATATCCGTGAATGTGGCAATATAAACCAGTTGATGAGTATGTCTATTTCAATTTATATATCTAGAAACCAAGCAAATAACTAATGAATCAGTCTGAGGAGAAATATACATGGAACAAAACTCCATTTATCACAACTGTTATGGCCTTCTAATTTGGCAAACTATAATGCAATGACATTTTGGAGGTTTTAGGTTATCCCATGAAAACAAGATACTCCCACCACTCCAGATTTGGTTTGACATTGAGACTAATGACACCACCTACACATTAGGAGGGTATGAAAAGATTTATTATTCATATAATGAAGTCTTCTGAGTGGGATATGGCAGGCCTCCCAACCTGTTCTGGAAATGACTTGAGAGAACAAGGAAACTGCCTTGTTTGTTTGTTTTTCACAGATTTGCCATTTATTTGTGGCAAAAACACAGAAAAATCTAGTCTCTTGGCAATTTTCAAGATATATGTTTTTGTTAACTATAGCCACCATATTGTACAATAGATCTCTTGAACATTTTACTCCTACTTAACTGAAATGTGTATCTTTTAACCAATATGTCTCCAACCTTCCCCTCCTACCCCGTCCTCTGGTAACCACCATTCTACTCTCTACTTCTATGAGCTTATCATTTTTAGATTCTACTTATTAGTGAGAATATGTGGTTTTTGTCTTTCTGTACCCGGCTTAATTCACTTACCATAATGTCTTCTAGTATTATCCACATTGTTACAAATGACAAGATTATCTTTTCTTTTCTTTTCTTTCTTGCTTTTTAAAAAATAATTATTTTAATGCTGAATAATGCTCCATTGTATAAGCATACTACAGTTTCTTTACCCATTCATTCACTGATGGACACTTATGTTGCTTCCATGTCATAGTTATTGTGAATAATGAGTGCAGAGAGCTCTTTGACATATTGACTTAATTTCCTCTGGATGTATGCCTTATAGTGGGATTGCCTTATTTTTAATATTTTGAGGAAACTTCATACTGTTTTCCATAATGGCTGATGTAGCTTGTGGTCTTTTTAAAAAATTTTTTAGGATTATTTTTTTAAATTTAATTTTATTCATTGTCATTTTTTTGTTTTAGTTTTTTGAAGTATCAAGTATTTCATCTAAAAATAATTAGACAGTAAATATAGTAAGCTTTTAAAAAAAATGCCTCCAGAAAGTATGTGTTTAGAGTCTTTTCCTTCTCATTTATTGCATATTTGCCTAAACTATTTGACATTTCATCACTCTGCAGTGATTGGCCTGACAACTCTGTGTTTTGTGTTTTCACAGCAGTTAGACCTCGCGGGCTGCCGAGTATGGCTCAGGCTCTGCCCTACCACTGGGCCATGGCAGAAGGACGGCACCTCTCATTCGTTTTTTCTGTTTTGCAGCTATGGAAGCAATGGTCATTCCAATGTTGGTCAGGATGTCTTTCTTAGGAATAGGTTTATATTTAATACAGAATATCAACATTATTGGGTTGTTGGGCAAGTCATGATGTATTTTTGCATCGAAATACAGAAAAATACATCACGACTTTCCCGACCACCTAAGATGGCATCTCATTTTCGTGGAGAAGGAGTGTATTGTTTGGTCTTGACCAACACAGCTGCTATGAATTCATGGTGACTATCAAACCCAGTGGCTAGAGGACATCCATATTAACAAGTCAGCATTCTCTAGTCTTCACATCATTCAAACAGTTCTTGAAATTGATGTTTGTTTGTCAGACTTTCAAAATACCTTGTTTCTGTGTTCCTGGCAGACCCAAAAATGAAGTGTACCAGCCGCTCCCCAAAGCGAACTCTGCTGCTCTGAGTCCGAGGTCACTGACTCACCTCTGACCTCACATTTGCTCTGTGGAGCAAATGACGTCGATTGCTTTAGTGGTAGTTTAACAAGGTACTTATGTTTTCCTTAGTTTTATTCTGAAATTGGCATTTAAAATAGACATTTTAAATTTAGGGCTGTTCTATTTAAACCTGCCACTTTATAGACTGGACATTAGTACTGTATATTCTTTTTAAAGAATAATGTTACCAGCTGTTGATATTTTTATGTATTTTATGACTTGGTAACAAATGCCGATACGTAATTGGTATCATCTTGTGGGCATTATCCAAAGACACATTATAAGTAATACTAACCTGGTATTTTTGTATAGGCGATTCAGCAGTTCAGATTTCAGGTGTTGAAAAATGTTAAGATCTAAAGACTGATTTGTCCTGGGGTAATGGTTCTGTGTATTCATACAGTTTTAAATAATGTCGCAAAAGTAAAAAGTTATTTTGTGTTGCTGGGAAACTTTTTAATTCTGAATAGATATTAAAGTAAATATGACAGTGAGAGAGAAGTAAAGTGAGAAAGCAAGCTGCCAGGTCCGGGACTCGAACCGTGGTCAGCCATGTGGGAGTCCAGCCACCTTAACCACCATGCCACCTGCCGGCCTTGTGGTCTTTATGGTGGCTAGAGGTGAGGATTACTTCATATGATTTGAACTTCCTGTTGGTGCCAAGGAAGGGTACACCTTTTCTTTCCTATCAGTTTTCACAGATTCAGGGAAAAAGAGGAAAAGAAAGGTGTAAGGCTTAAAAGTCATCCATAAATATTAAAAAGTGGAGTCAGATTCTATTACATTGGGTCTCTGGAAGTTGGCATCAGCTAATCTCTCAAAAGTCTGAGATTATATATTCTCTACTACACACTTTTTCTTTTAAAAGAAGCTTGAAAGAATATTTAAGACTTTTTGTGGCCATATTACAAGACTTATTCCTGGGGGAACCTGTATCTCCTTCAGTCAAGAAGCTCCAGGTCTGGTTTAGGTCTGGAAACTGGGTGGGATGTCTGTTTTCTTTCCTTTACTCAGTTTTCTGCTCATAGGTTCCTGAGTTACTTTGTGGTATATAAATTGAAATATTATATTGATAGTAATTTAGTGAACTTGTTTTATTTCTAAGGAATCTATGGCCAGTTAACCATAGTGAAGATCATTTCAGGTTAGATTGTTCTGATTATGACTTTTCTCTGATGTTCATTATCGTGATTGATCTCCTTTGTCTCTGGTGGTTCAGTGCTGCCAAGTGGCTCCTGTCATTTTGGTTTCCCATCATTGCCATTGATATCACAGAACGCATCTCAACAGTGATGTTTCCCTATCATCCAGAGACTAGAGAGGCCACATCTCTACCACAGAATTTTCTACATTTGCTGATACTCATTCTCTAATGTATTTCCTTTCTTTTCTTTTTTTTTTTTTTTTTTTTTTAAAGAGATTTTTGCTATAGGGCTTGTGTGCTTGCCAGAGAAACAGAGAAAGACAGAGAGACAGAAAGCAAGAAATCACTCCTCATGGGGGATGGCCATGCTGCAATCCCTTTTCCTCCATTCTCCTCTCTGGATTTTGGGCATGCACACGTATGCACCTGGCATGAGTTTTAAGCCATGGGTCTGGGATTCAAACCAGTAAAGTGCATGCAAGTACAGTGAAGTAACCATTATGCTATCTGCTGATCCCTTTGATGTATTTCTTGACATCTTAGATGAGACGTCCTCTTAACTCTTTTGGGGGATGGAGGTGGGTGTACAAAATGAATTTGTTAAATCCATTTGATAAATGTTTGTATTCTTTCTTTTAGTTATGCTAGGAGATTCTGTCCTCTTGGCTTCATTAAGTTAGGCCATAATGTATTTGAGAATTTTTAGTTAAGTAGCCAAAAAATTGTTAGAGCCACTTCTCAGCTTCTTGAGCTAACAAAATTTCTGATTGGTATACCCCTATCAATAAATTCAATATAGTCTACCTTTTAAAAAATTATCTTTGGGGGCCAGGAGAAGGTGTGGTGTTGGCCCATATGGCCAACCACAGTTGGAGTCCTGGCTCCGGTGACTTGAAGAATCACACTTGGTGCATATGTGTTCACTGGGATTCCGAGAGGAGAATGGAGGAGAAAGCATTGCAGCATGGCCATGGGGTGGGAAGGGGGGTGGGCGATATATTCCTTTCCCTCTCATTGCCTCTCTTTCTCTCTCTCTGGCGAGCACATGCACCCAATGCCAAAAACCTCTAAAAAAAAATTAACTTTGAGTCACAGTTTAAAAAATACTAAAATTTATACACTTTAAATCTGCACATCAATTCCATTTGACAAATGTATCTAACCATGTAACCACTATTTTAATCAAGGGGTTTCCTTGAGCCCCTTTGTCTGTCCTCTGGGCAACCAGTGATCCAATTTCTATCATGATAGATTAGTTTAACCCATTCTACAAATCCTTTTAAATGGAATCGTACAGTACATACTATTTTTTTTTTTTTTTTTGTCAGGCGTCTTTTGCTCAGCATAATGTGCTTTTCTGGAGTCCATTCCTTTTTATTGTTCGGTAGTGTTTCATTGCATGAATATACCACAGTTTGTTTATCCACTCAGTAGTAGATTGTCATCTAGGTTGTTTCCAGCTTTTGTATAGTCTAAATAATGCTGCTGTGAACATTCATTTATAAGTTTCGATGAACATATGTTTTTAATTTCTCTTGACTAAATACTTAGAAGTGAAATTGCTGGATTATGGTTGGTACATATTTAAATGTAGAAGAAACCGAATGTAATGTTATATTCTATTCTTAATTTAAGACATTTGAAATCCACTTGCAAATATATTCCTCTGATTTTTGCAAAATTATATTTGCAAAATCTTGCAATTCTTTTGGAATATATGTCATGTGCTGGGTCTGACTTTCCCTAAAGTTTTTTAGGGTCCTTCCCTAATTACAAGTATAGTAGTAATAAGAGGTGGTTGGATTGAAGAATTAACATCTTATGAGGCAAGTTCCTAAAGAGAGGTAAATGAATAAGACCAGCCAAATCAGGGAGAAAGGCCCAGATGAATGGAAAGCTAAGGGCAGAGTATGGATTGTTCAATGCTACTGTAGATTGTTGCCTCAACACAAGACCCCAATCTGCTATTCACCTGAGCACCTCTACTCTGAAGGATGACCTGATATCTTGCTTCCCTGAAAAAAATGACCTTTTTATTAATATATAAAATCTCCATGGTCAGTCTTTATTTTAATCTTTTTATGGAATCCAAGTACCTTTGATGGTTTTCCCCTGAAACCTCCTTCCCCTTTTGTCTTTGATAGAAGTAATCTCTTCCGTTCCTCTCACCTTTGAGTATCTTATCATTTGATCCAGAAATATTTTATTTACCCCAGAGTTTCTTACTGCAGCATATTTTTGTCTCACTTTGTATGCATCTACATTCAAACTTAATAAGTACATAAACATAAAACAGTTCATTGAAATAGAAAATTCTTCCTGTTTCAGCTTTTAATTGAAGCTCCAGATTTCAAGAGCAAAACAAAACCTGCCAAATATCTAAACACCCCAAATAGGCCACCTATTCTGGGTATGCTAAAAAAATTATAAATTTGTCCTCACTTTTAGTAATCATCTTTCTCCAGCATCCAAGAGAATGAAAGTTGAGGTACTGAAGGTATTTTTTTTTTTGAGACAGTTGAGACAATGCCCTTGAATTTCCCACCTCATTGTGGCACTAGAAGATGGTGCTTTCTTTTCTTTTTATTTCAAACCAAATGAGATGATTTGTCATGTACTCAGTAAAATAAAATGTTAGGACATAAGACCTCCTTAAAGAAAAGAAGTATTAAAGCAGGAAGGTATTGTAGATTTAGAAGGTTGTTATGCCTGGGAGTGAGTTAAAAGTTTTTCTTGTATTATCAATGCCCTTTTTGTTTATAGGCCACCACAGAAGCCCATGTAGCCAAAATAGCTTGTCTCCTTTTTTCGAGCATAATCTTTTCCTTGGTGATATGTAAAATGATTGTATAAACCACTAGGTTAGTACACAAATTGACAGGTACACATTGTATCACTTTTGGTAATTCATTTACAGATGTTTTGCTCTGTGATTTTTATTTAATATGCAGGATATTAAATAATATGAAAGTAAAAATAATTGATTTTGTATCTTCCTGTTTACCACTTCCTTTGAATGAAGATCTGTAGCTTCATTTTGTTACCAAGAAAAAGCCCCATTAAAAAAAACTTGCAATGATATAGAAACTGATCACCCTTTTTAGCTGTGACAGTTTGTGGGAATCAAAGAAGCAGAAGTTCAGAAGGCGGAATTGCAGTAGCAACTCAAACGAGAGGAGTCCCCTGGTGGCAATGAAGTGTTCAGTGAAAAAGTGGAGTGCCAAGAGAAAAAGAAGCTGCTAGAGGGTAAGGAAGAGGATCTGAGCATGTTCTAGACGTCTCCAGGAGCAAACTGCAGTGTGCCAGCCTTCCAAGTATGAAAGTGGAGGAGCTTCACCCTTTAAAGCAGCCGCTGACTCCTATCTGGGGAGAAGGAGCCTTTGGAGCCTTTTAGCTCCTTCTTTTCCATTTTATTGTACACACGGTGAAATTCTGCTCTGTTACTCTGAATCTGGACTCATTTGTTTGGCATGAAAAACACTGAACTTTTGGGTCCCGGCTTTCTAGAGTCAAGTTAATAAAAATTTCACTTCCATAAATGAGACGTTTTAACATTTAGTATTTGAAATACTTTCTAAAATGATGATTAAGATTTTTAAAAATAAATAGTTGGTTAGATAGGTGCCTTGAATGTCTTTCTCTCTAAGACTGTATAAATCTTGGACATTATTTTAATGTTTTGTAGCATATAGTGTGTTAGATTGATATGGAATCACTTTCACTTAAAACCACATAGTGATTACATGAAAAGTAACATTTGTTATTTTAGGATTAAATTTAGTAATTAGAAAATGTTTGGAGGCCAAAATTTGTTCTGAACACTATTCAGTAAGAAAACTTGGTTGTCAACATTAATAATCAAATGATCTCACAAATTATTTTCCAGTTTTCCTCTTTTCAAAAAAATATTATTATTATTATTATATATTTTATATAGGACAGACACTTAACCACCATACCACCTGCTGGCCCCGTTTTCTTCTTTTCATAAAGATAGCCCAGCAGCACTGAACCTGCTTTAATCATCTGGTAGATGTGTGGGATTTGCTGTTAGTCTGAGCTTGTTCTCTCTGTATTGCTACATTCCTCATGTAGTTGACACCCCTCACTTATGGTCTACCTTGAACCTGTCAGCTTTGAGATTTAAACTAGAAAACCTACTTCCAAACATGATATATATGTGTCTCAAGACCTAGAACTAATAGAGAAGTTCAGAAAGCCAGAAGTTCAGAAGGCCAAATTGCAGTAGCAACTCAAATCAGAGGAGTCTTTTTTTGTTGTTTGTATATTTTTGTTTTTGTTTGTAGAACATTTTATTTCTTTCTTAGTTGAAGGTGTCGCCCTTACAACCTTCCACTGCTAAAATCGTTTCACATGATAGCTTTGTACTCAGTTTTCGTGACACTTTATTTGGTAACTGTCAGTTGGATGAAGAGCTGATTTTATTTTCAAGCCTTTTATTTTCTTGGGTAGATTCTCTAAAAGTGTGGCAAGAAAACTGTTGTGTAAAATTTTGTCAGATTTTTGATACTCCCACATATATTTCAAAAACTGACTTGTTTTTCCCTGTTTAAAATTTAACAGGTATTGCATTTCCAGCAGTTCAGATCTAATTTTGTTTAATTTCCAGTATTGGTGTAAAGGTCATTCTTCTGCAGCTTTCTTAGACGCCCAAAAGTTCTGGATCCAGACTAGAGGGCATCAGGTGCTAGTAGGTGTAGCAGGCTGTGAAGACTGACTGGATGGAAGCAGCTCCAGAGCTAGTGTGAGCATACTGTCCATTGGCTGCCTGGAAGTTAGCCACAGCCCAGTTCATAAAAGCCTCCTGGGTGGCCTGGAGGTCTTGTTTGCAGCTTTGCCACTCCAGGCAGCCGGTGCACTGGACTGCAGAGCCGGTCCATAAGAGAAACTAAGTTTCCAGGGCTTTGGTAGAGGGCAAAGGTTGATAGGATTGAAGTTGAGAGTACCATCCTCTTCACTCATGCCACTAGACAAAAAAGCAGAAGCCAGGCACAGCTGCAGGAATGGTATGATGAAGAGCTGTGACAGTGGCCATCGCAACTTGTTCTGGAGTATACTTCTTGGTGCAGGCATGCCCAGTAGTCACCATGTTGGCTTTATCAGGGTGCCCTCCAGGTAAACATGATGGTCATTCAGGGCCTTGTACACAACAGCCAGGACCTTCTCAGCAACATACTGGCAGTGCTCCAGGTCATGGTCTCCATCAGGAATTACCTCTGGTGCAACAGTAGGGCCCAGCCCATTCTGCTGACAGATGCTGGCATAATGGGCCAGGGCGTTGGAATTTTCTTAGATAGCAAGGCTTGATGGACACTGGTCAGCAGTCTTCAGCATAGCACGCCACTTCCCAAAGTCAGTACCATCTTTCCTGTACTGAGTACAGCGCTTCGAGAGCCGGTCATTCCCTTGAATGGTGGTTTTTTGGTTTGTTTCTGCAAGGGGGGAGTGCATCTCCTTGATCTAACTTGATTCCCACCACAATTCCTTCTTCTTTGAGGACGTTTCTGACTAGTTTTCCCTGGCTGTCCTTCTAGTAGAGGGTCTCATTAAAGAGAATTACACCCCCAGTGCTCTGGTTGATGAAATTGTCTACTGAGAAGAGGACTTCTCCCAACTGCCGGAAGTTCTCTTTGGTATTTTCCACCTTGGTCCTCTGCAGGTGGTTTCCCATGGTTCCTACAGAGTCATCTGCAGCCAAGATTCCTTTTCCATGGGCAACAATGCACTGGGCAATCTTGGAAAACTCCTTCTTCTGTTCTGGAGTGAGGGCTGAGAGTCAGTGCGCAATGGTGACAGTTCTCCTCCCACAGCACAGCTTGGGTGCAGGACTCGGCTTCTCAGGTTCATTTTTTAAGAGTCATTTTTTCCCCTCTGCAATTTATATATTTGATTCTAATGGAAAGTTTATTTAAACTTTTAAAATGAAATGTTTAGTGTAATTTTTTTGTAATTCATTTATGGATTTAAAATATTCAGTTCTGAAAAGTGATATGTGAAATTCAAAGAGATAGTTCATTTTATCCAATTTGAATCTATGGAACTATAAGGAATGAGAAAGACACACATTTTTAATTAGTACAAAATAAATGCAAAAAAAATAGCAAGAATCATGGAGTGAATATTTTTATGATACATAGTACTGCAATGATACCTGTGCCAGAGTTGCTACTTAGAATTCTAGGCATTTGACAGATAAATAATTGGATGAACTTGATTCTTATCCAAAATATTTGTATATGTAATTTAAACATTATGAATATATATTGGATGTGTAATACAACTATGGTGTTAGCATGTGTTATATGCATAGTAATTATTTCCAATATTTAAATCTGAAACTGGTTAAATCGATTTTTGTAATCTTTCTGGAAATGCTGATAGTTTTCTGTTCATACCCAAGTCTCAATGATTTTTTCCTTGATTTAAAAAAAAATCTTTGTTTTTAATATTTATGATCTTTAAATTACTACTTCACTTTCTGGAAGCAAGGATGATTTGTTTAAGCGTATATCTATGCTAGTTTTTCAACAACTATACTACGTCATAAAATTATTTTTAAGTATATGTAATTCATGAGGGGAAATAATATTCTCTCTAAATAATACAAATTGCTTCATTGAATATTGTCAAAGATAGAGCCTTAAATTGTGCTTAGTTTCCTTCTTTCACAATATACTACAAGGACATATATTTTAGACAAGGTGAATTAAGAAGAAATGACAAGTAATTTGAAAATCTTATAATCCCTTACTTATAAATTCAAGTTAAGAGCAAACCCAGTGGGGAAAACTCCATTGGATAGCTATTGTTTGGTCAGATATTCTTTCACTCTGTACCTTTACATTGTTGTAAAACCAACAAGACAGCAAAGTGTAGGCAATATGTAATAAAATATTCAAAAACTTGATACTCCTTTGAAGAAACTGCAGAGTGAGCAATGATATGTTGTGCTAAATGTTACCTGAGGAATTCCAGGAAAATTGAATTTTTGTCTTTGGATTCTCTCCTTTTTGTCTATTTCTATTGCAGACTCATTTCTGTTTGACTGTTGGGAATTTTTCTTGCTCTTATAGGTACACAGTTTAGGTTCTGGAAGTTGGTTCTGCCCTGACTATTCACTGACTATGAGACTGTTGGCTATGATTGGCTACTATACAAAGTCATTAGAAAGTGTGGATTCAAAGACACCACTGTAAATTTCTTGACTACTTACACAGACCTAGAAAATCAATGTTGTAAGAAAAGTCTAATAACCTAATACAAAAACTAGAAAATATAAAAAATATTTGACTACCTCTGTGCACAGTTTTTCAGGCATTTATTACTTCACTGACTTGATTTTATTTAAATTAATGTCTATACTTTATATTTTGGACTCTGAGTTTTCTTATGGCAGAAATTATGTCCTCAGAGGCAACACAGTATGATAATTAAAAGCAGATTCTAGAGACAGACTGCTGAGGTTTAAATCTTTGTCCATCTCAACTAGCTGAGTGACTCTGAGTAAGTTATATAACCCCTCTGTATCTCACCTCGAAGGGTGGTTGTCAAAATTATAGGGATAAATATGTACAAGATGCTCATATACATTTTTGGCTAAATGTTGTGTGAATCTTTGCAATTCTGGCATTAATCTTTATGACCTCTGAGTCCAGCATGATATTTAGCACCAAAAAGGTAAACAAACAAACAACACAAAAATCCAAGTGAATTGAGAAATTGAGCTTAAATCTGTATAAAATACAGAAGTTGCACCAGCAAGGGACTTTAGAGTCCCATTTCATTTCCCTCATTTCTTTTTCTGGTTCCTCTGTCTTGCTCTAGCCTTATGGCACTTTTCCAAAGCTCAGGCCCTGGTGTCTCGCAAACTTTCATTGTATAATCTCTCTCCAGGAAAGATTATCCTTTGGTGACCTTAATAGCATATGTTGAAATTGGAGCTACTTTCCTCCCCCTCACACACCCCCATTTCATACTCCTACCTGCCTGACAGAGCTGGATTTTGGCTCCAGCTTTGACCCTGGCACATTTTAACTCCCTCCAGATTGGTTTTAGGACCCAGAGCCTTGTAGAGAGTTGCAATTTGATTTAACTCTGTCTCCATTAAGTCATATCACCCTAGCTTATCTCTAGCTCATCAGGATCTAAAAACTTAGGAAAGGAGCCAAACACCTGAAACAGCCTACACAAACCTATTTTGTACTGGAAGAAGTAGACATTTCCAGGAACACACCTGGGATATAGGGCTGACCTTCCCCTGACTGAGATTACAGAATCTACTTCGACAAACAGGAAGAAGTGAGCACTTCATCAGATGATCAGAAACCAGCACAGAAACACAAGAAACATGGAAAAAAAAAAAAAAAAAAGCAAACCAACAACAAGGAAATATCTCTTCCCCAAGGAACAAAATAACCCCTCTTCAACAATCGGCAGCACAAACAAATTCACAGACATGTCCGAAAAATAATTTCAGATATTCATTGTGACGAAACTCAATGAGCTTCAAGAGAAAACTGACAATTAGTCCTAGGAGACGAGAAAATCATTCAATGGCATGAAAGAGGAATTTCATAAAGAGATAGATACCCTAAAAAAACTAAACCAAATTCCTGAAAAAAATAATACAATACAAGAAATTTTAAAAAGTATTAATAGCAGATTGAATCATGCAGAAAAAAGAATTTCTGACCTTGAAGACAAAGAGAGGAGCTCAGGACAAAAAAGATGAACAGACACAAGAATGCACGTAAACATGGTAAACATCCACAACATAGAAAGGAAAAAAAAAATGGGTATTATGAATCGTATACATGTACCTCAATAAAACCCAAAAAACTAGTAGATGAAAAATGTGTATAACATAATAACATTCTTTGTTGAAGATGAATATGGTAATGTCCTTGATTTGATTATAACATGCTTGGAACCAGCAGATGGCATAATGGTTACATCACTGGACCCCCACATGGCTGACTGTGGTTCACGTCCTAGATATAGTGGCTTGAAACTTGCCAGCGGCTTGTGTGTGCATGCTCAAAATCCTGAGAGAAGAATGGAGAAGAAGGGATTGTGTCATGGCCATCCCTCCCTGGGTGTGTGTGTTGGGAGTGTTTGTGTGATTTCTTGCTTTCTGTTTCTCTGTCTCTTTCTATCCCTCTGGCAAGTGTACGTGCCCTATCGCAAAAAATCTCTCTTAAAAAATATATTGTATGCATCCTTTGAAAGGCCATATTGTATCCAACAAAGTGTACAACAATAAAATGTAAATAAGAAATCATGAAATAAACATTTAAAAAGAATGATAAGTGCTGGTGCTGTTGTGGTGAAAATGGAACACCTCTACACTGTTGGTGGGAATGTAAATTAGTACAACCACGGTAGAGAATTATATAGATTTTCCTCAAAACCCTACATATAGAACTACC
This sequence comes from Tupaia tana, assembly GCA_026018925.1. Lineage (NCBI taxonomy): Eukaryota > Metazoa > Chordata > Mammalia > Scandentia > Tupaiidae > Tupaia > Tupaia tana. The sequence continues at coordinate 84,992,023 of JAKSZU010000006.1, forward strand.
ATATAATCTAGCAATTCTACCCTTGGGCATCTAATCTAAGGATAAAAGTATGATCAGTTGGAAAACCCTTGTACATCTATGTCTATTGCAGCATTATTCACAATTGCTAAGACATAGAATCAATTCAAATGTCCAAGAACAGGTGAATGGTTTGAAAAACTGTGGCTCATATACTCTATGGAATACTACCCAGCCACAAAAAACCAAGGAGACACTGATGTTTGATAGAAAATAGATAGATATGGAAGATTTAATGCTAAGTGAAGCAAGCCAGACTTTTGATATAGATTTATATTTCTAAGAGGCAATTGAGTTTTTTATATCTCATATTTAAATCAAATTATAAATTTCCACTTAAATTATCTTCTTTACTGTTTCTTTCTCTTATTGCCTTGACACAACCCATATCATCTTCCCTTGGACACTGATTGACTTGCCACATGTTTCTCTCCCTTGCAGTTTGTTTTCTGTGTCAGATATTGCTGGAGATCCATTGTCAGGATTAGTGTTGAAACACTGGTCTGATTATATCAAGTTTATATTCAGTTCCCAATGCTGGAAATATAAACTTTTAAACTTGGAATTTCAAATCATTTCATCCTCTTCTGTCCTTGTGTATTGTACTGTCATTCATTCACTTACTCATTAGATCAGAAAATGCATATTCAGTATCTAGAATTTTTCATGAATTCTTCTAGGGATTTAAAAAAATTTTTTAAGGAATGCCTCAGTGAGAAAGACATAACTTATTACACTTAAAAAGACCACTCTAAGACTTGAAGAAGACATAGTCCAGTGGCAGATTCTTATAATCCAGTGAGTACAGAGCTGTGTTGGATGTTGTACAAGAAGGGCATGTAGCATACAGCAAAGACATCTGCCTGGACACACAGAACCAGGCACAGCTGAAGGATGTCTAGATTGTATAAGCAGGTGCTAACTTTGATGTAGAAAATGTTCTAGGTAAGTCCCATAAAGGACACAAAGAGGATGTCAAGAAGCATTTAGTGCTTAGATATGGGCAACATCTACTTAAGGACTAATTTTTTGCCTGCCCAGGTATAAATATAATAGGCATATATTTGGACTAAAAATGAAGGCTTTTGAAAGGCAAGAGGAATAGAAAAGTGAATGTAAGTTTCTTTGAAGAGATGGACTAAAGTGAAGTCTTGATGTTTGGGCTGGAGAGGAAAGAAGTGAAACTGAAGGGAATGACAATGATAGACTGGAGAGAAGGGTATGGCCAAGGGATTTGACATGTCCTTATCTTTCTCTGTGCTTAACTTTGTCTCCCTCAGACATTTGCCAAATGTAATGCTTATCTTCTCCAAGGCTTTTACCTAGATACTCCCTTTTCCTGAAATATTTTTTTTTTTCCTGGAAACTCTACTATATTCAAGCCTTACCCCACCTAAAATATGCCCATCTTCTCTAAGAAATCTCTGACTATGGTTATTTACTTACTTTCTTTCTTTATAACACATACACCTTATTTAAATTTTCTTTTTCAATTCTGCCTTTTTTGGGCGTATTCACTCAAGCAGTTGCTTCTACTTTTATTTTATTTTTTAAAAATAATTATTTATTAAATTTTATTTATTTATCATTATTCTTCAATTTGACCAGAGAGAGACGGAGAGAGAAGGAGAGTTAGAAAGCAAGCCACCAGATCCAGGATTTGAACCAGGTTCAACCGTGTAAAAGTCTAGCACCTTAACCACCACACCACTTGCCAGCCCCCTGCATCTACCTTTAAATCATAGTTTCTGGTGGGTAGAAATTTGACTCATTTGTCTTTGTTTTCATCATAACTTACAGTGAAGCTTGGTACAAGCTGTGTTCAATGAGCAACTTCTAATGCCAGAGTCTATGCCACATAGTGTGGTAGAAAATAATTATAATCTCTACTTCACAGAACTTTTATTATTTTATTTATTTATTTTTTTTGGAGAGGTTTTTGCTATAGGGCGCGTACGCTCGCCAGACAGACAGAGAGAGATAGAGAGATAGAAAGCGAGAAATCACCCCCCGGGGGGATGGCCATGCCACAATCCCTTCTCCTCCATTCTCCTTTCAGGCTCTTGGGCACACACGCACACGCGCCCGGCGTGAGTTTTAAGCCACCGAGTCTGGGACGAGAACCGCGGTTGACTACATGAGAGTCCAGCGACATAACCATTACACTAACTGCTGGTCCCCAGAACTTTTATTTTTAATAGGGAATAGAAATAATGATGGAATAAAAAATAAATAAGGAAAGAAGATAATTTTATATTGTGATAAATTTATTGTGTGTGATAAGAGAGAGAGGAGTGGGCAATTTTATTTAGAGTGGTCAGGCAAGATGTCTCTGAAGACAAATATCTGAAAAGGAGGCTTAGGAAGAGCCAGGACCAGAAAAAAGAATGCAAAGGGCGAAGGCCCAAAGTTGAGGAGAATGTAGCCATTGTGGTCTGCCACTGGAGTGTGGGCAGAGTGCTGTCTAGAAATAAAACTTTAGTTAATGGTGCCAATGGAGCAGCAAGGATAGAACGTAACACTGCCTGAGAGTTGGGAGACCATGACTACATCACTTTATATCTTTGAGCTTAAATTCATTTTTGCCTAGAAATTAACATCAAGACCCTTTTAGATTCCTTTTTTTTTTGTTTTGGTTCAGTGGAATAGACTTGGAATTTCTGAGAAGAGCATGGTCTGGACAGGAGGCTAGATTTTTCTCCTTCCTGTTCACATACTTTTGACTGCCTTATGTTGGAATATGCTGGCACTGTGAGCCTATCAGATTATGCCTAGGGACACAGCAGAAAGAGCAGCTGTGATAGTTTCTTTGACTCAAATGACATTTCCCTCTAGAGAAGGAGAGTCTGGCTGCCCCATAAAGGCACAGTGTTGTTCAAAACAAGCAGAGCTCCTTCAAAGAGTTTGAGGAGGAGAGACAAAGAGAAGACATGTTCTTAACCTTTGTGTTTCCATAGACAGCTTGCTGGCTGCAGAGATAAACTAGGAGAAAATATGGCCCTGTGTGTTTAGATTTTTAAGTCTCCCATATTTCTATTTCCCTGACGGGTAGGACTGTGAATGCCTTATAAGTAGTCTTGCCACTGCACTGACAAAATGTTGCCACTGCTTTACTTCCAATAGAGAAAACCTAATATATAGCTAAATAGTCCCAACACAGTAATACCATATTCAGTTTCCTCTCACAGATATTTTAAAAAATTGGATTTGAGATGGTGCATTAGCTCAGGAAGATAAATATGAGTGATTGCAATGATTTATATTTTTGAAGTTGGTGATGGCTGTTTTTTTTTTTTTTTTTATCTTAACCTCTTAAATTCAAATTGCAAAGGACCACAAAGGATAAGTTCTGTTTAAAAATTGATATACATTCAACCATAAGTTGGGTTTAGGTTTTTTCCCAGAAAAGTTAGTTTTCCTAGCCAGTATCTTAGCTGTTATTTTTGCTAACACTAAACAAATGGCAATATATATTATGTAAAGATGATTTATGAGATGCGAATACAAATTGATTTTATTTTTAGGCCAAAAAAATCCCCTTCCCTTTGGAGAACATGTTATGGAATTGAATTTTTATACTGTTTAGAAAACTCTGGATTTTATGATTTAAAATAAGATATAAAATTATTTTATTTTAAATATTATTTATTTTCATATTGCACTTAGTACTGCAGACTATAAATTATCATAGTAATTATAGTTTCTTTCACTTGTGTATGCTTTTTATGAAAAGCAATTAACTATGGAATAACAAGAATATCTTGAATATCGTTTTTTCTGGTTCAAAATACCTTTTAAGGAAGGTGTCTTGCAAGAGAGAATTTTTTCTTTCATTTGCATATGGTTTTGTGAGAAATAAAGATACTGAAACATTTTAATCTTTTAACAAATGAAACTTTGCCATTTCATTACTCATTTTTTCTTAAAGTAACATTTTAGTATACTGAGACAGAATTGAAGAAAACAATCCCATTTACAATGGCCAAAAGCAGGACCAGCAGTTGGTATAATGGTGATGTCACTGGACTCCCATGTAGTCGACTGTGGTTCAAGTCCGGGACCCAGTGGCTTAAACTCATGCATGGCGCATGTGTGTGCATGCCCAAGATCCCAAGAGGGGAATGGAGGAGAAGGGATTGCGGTGTTACCATCCCCCCTGGGTGGGTGATTTCTTGCTTTCTGTCTCTATGTCTCTCTCTGTCTTTCTGGTGAGCGCATATGCCCTAGAGCAAAATCCTCTCAAAAAAAAAAAAAAAAAAAAAAAAAAAAAAAAACAATGGCTAAAAGCAAATGGGATACCTAGGAATAAACTAACCAAAGAGGTAAAACACATCTACAAGGAAAACTACGAAAAATTGAAAAAGTAAATTGAATAGGATACAAAAAAGTAGAAGGCCAGCCCATGTTTCTGGATTGGAAGAATCAATATAATAAAAATATCAGTTCTACAGAAATTAATTTACATTTTCAATGTGATTTCAATCCAGTTGCCTATGACATTCTTGACAGAAATGGAAAAAACAAGAACAAAAACAAAAGCAAAAGATGCCTTGGTAGGGAATGAACCACATGATTGGCTGGCTCCCTTAACCACCAGGTCACAGGGCTGGCTCTGCAGTTAAAATTTTGAATGTAATTCAATATGTACTATAGTTCTTTGAATAGGTTTTTTAATTTTTTTTTTTGTTTGTTTTTGGTTTAGGGCACATATGCTTGCCAGAGAGAGAGACACACATGGAAACACTGAGAGGGAGAGTGAGAAATTACTCCCCAGGGGGGATGACCACGCCACAATCCAGTCCCCATTCTCCTCCTGAGATCTTGGGCATGCATACACATGCACCTGGAATGAGTTTTAAGCCACCAAGTCTGAGACTCGAACTGTGGTCAACCCTATGAAAGTCCAGTGATATAACTTCTACACCACCTGCTGGTCTTGCTCTTTGAATATTTTAAGAACATGAATTTAGTACATAGCAGATTTATGACTTGACAATAATAATTTCTCATGGGATTTAAAATTTTAATTCACAGCATTTATTCCCATTTGGCATTTATATATTTATTTGCATATAATATTGCTTTATGACTGGCTTCCCCATTGCACTGCAAGCTCCCTGAGGTCCGAGACTATGTTAACCTTGCCTTTCATGGTATGTCCGTATCTTGGTCTGTTATTGCATTGCTAAGATAAATATCTGAGACAGTGATTTATAAAGGAAAAAAACGTTTATTTGACTCACAATTCTGGTGACTGGAAAATCCAGAGAAGTAGGGTTGGCTTCAGGCCAGCCTATGTCACAGCGTAACTCACAGAGGATGGTAGGTGCATACAGAGAGAATGACCTGGGGATAGCCCTCTTTTATAACAACCGGTTCTTCCACAAACTAACCCACTTCCTCCAAAAACTAGAAATCACAGTGCAGTATTACTCCATTTATGAGACCAATGGCCTCATCACTTCCCAGTGGGGACTAAATTCCAAAATATGGACAAACTGCTATCCACACCATTCGTCATGGTCTTGCCACTTTAGGCATTTAAATATTTGCTGAGTGCAATTTATGGACAGTAGGAGTGGACTTGTAAGGTAAACACTTTATATGGCATGTCGTTGAACCTATATGCACTTTTCCATTTTAACAATATTGTCATTAGGTCTGTATAATTTGGCTCACTAAACATCACATTGTCTATCTTTAAACTCTCATTCATATTTAGAGTTTTAAATATCATCTTTCTTTAAAACATGACATCAACATATTTTTTTTTGTTTGAATATATTTGGATTTTAATCTACTTCCATTATCATTACTGAAGTTCAACTTGTCCCATTTTTGCCAATGTCAAACTTTTAAAATTTGCTACTAGGCCTTATTCACATGATCTTAGTGATTTTTTTTATCATCATAATCTTCTTTATATTACATTGGGTTACATATAATTTTACAGTGTATTACATTGCTTTCTCAAAAGGGAGTGCCATGCATGTCAGTCAATACAGAGACATTAATCTCCCCACTTCATCATTCAATATCTTTTCTATGTTTTTTCTAATCATTATTATTATTATTCTAATTATTTTTTAAAACAGTCAATCACTATTTCTCATTTGGCTTGTAAAAAGACTTTACCCATCATGGGACCAGCAGTTAGTGTAATGGCTATGTCGCTGGACTCCCACGTAGTCGACCGTGGTTCAAGTCCCGGACCCGGCGGCTTAAACTCACGCCGGGCGCGTGTGCGTGCGTGCCCAAGATCCCGAGAGGAGAATGGAGGAGAAGGGATTGCGGCATGGCCATCCCCCCTGGGGGGTGATTTCCTGCTTTCTGTCTCTCTGTCTCTCTCTGTCTGTCTGGCGAGCGCACGCGCCCTATAGCAAAAACCTCTCCAAAAAAAAAAAAAAAAAAGAAAAGACTTTACCCATCATGAAATACTTCTCAGACCAATCCAGTTGAGAATACTATACATGTCATCACCAACAGGTAATAAGCCATATCTGTTTCTCACTAGCGTCTTACCTCTCTATTGTTCTCTTGCTATCTTTCTCTATCCTCTTCTCCTCACCCCCCCCCCCCCATTCCACACTGTCCTATTCTCGTTAAGTACCTTCACTGCTTTTATGTCCTCCAATTTTTTGCTCTCTACCATAGAGTGCGGGTAGTCGGTATGTATTGAGTGGATACATACAATATCTTTCTTTCATAGCCTGGCTTACTTCGCTCAGCAATAGATCCTCCATATCTGACCACTTTCTATCAAATTCCAGGGTCTTGTTATTTTTTATGGCTGAGTAGTATTCCATAGAGTATATATACCACACTTTTCCAATCCATTCATCAGTTTGTGGACATTTAGGTTGGTTCCATGTCTTGGCAATTGTGAATAATGCTGCAATAAACATTGATGTGCAAGCACTTTTCTGACTGAGCGTTCTCCTGTCTTTCGGGTAAATACCCAGAAGTGGGATTGCTGGATCAAATGGTAGTTCTATTTGTAGATCTTTGCGGAACCTCCATATTGTTCTCCACAGTGGTTGAACTAGTTTATATTCCCACCAACAGTGTAGGAGGGTTCCCTTTTCACCACATCCCCGCCAACACTTATCACTTTTTATATTCTTAATCTTTGCCATTCTGACAGGGGTTAGGTGGTATCTCATTGTGGTTTTTATCTGCATCTCCCTTATGATGAGGGATGTTGAGCATTTCCTTTTGGCTGTTCGTATGTCTTCCTTAGAGAGATTTTTGTTCAGCTCATTTTCCCATCTTTTAATTGGGTTAATCATTTATTTTTTTTCGCGTAAGGCACTTGAGTTCCCTGTGTATTCTTGTTATCAGTCCCTTGTCTGAGGCATATATAACAAAAATATTTTCCCATTCTGAGAGTTACGACATCAACATATTTGGCTAACTTTTATCACCTAAACTAGAAATGACTAAAATATAATTTGTCGTTTTTCTCCTCAAGCTCATTCTTTTTTGGGGGGCGGGGAGAGGTTTTCACTATAGGGTGCGTGCGCTCGCCAGACAGACAGAGAGAGACAGAGAGACAGAAAGCGAGAAATCACCCCCCAGGGAGGATGGCCACGCCACAATCCCTTCTCCTCCATTCTCCTCTCAGGATCTTGGGCACACACGCACACGCACCTGGCATGAGTTTTAAGTCACTGGGTCTGGGACGCAAACCGCTGTCAACTACGTGGGAGTCCAGCGACATAGCCATTATGCTAACTGCTGGTCCCCAAGCTCATTCTAATAATGAGGTCACGTATTTCCTATGTTCTAAATCAGACAATTGTGCATATTTAAATTTTTCTTTCTGCTTCTTATATCTCCCTACAAGTGCATCTATTAAGTATAAAGTTGTATTAGTTTGTTGCTGATTTTATCTTTTGCATCTTCATTTCAGTTCCTTTCTTGGAAGCTCTTAATGCTCACACCCACCATACCCTGGGTTCCTTTAGTACACTTTCTCTCCTTTCCAGGTTTCTGGACATCGTTCTGCTAAGTTAAATTACTTGAAGTACCACAATCAATTTGATTTCTTGTTTCCCCTCTTACCTTTCAGTTAACAATTATGGGCCCCGCTCAGTAAACTCTTTAGTTCAACTTATTCTAGGAAACTAAAAAACAAATTTGAGACTGAACCGTATTCCCAGTACCATCTTCCCAATTTATCTTATAATTTTCTAAACTTGTATGATTGTGTGTTTTAATTATTATCCTTTGCTCAATTATTTCATTATACTTCGCTGTCTATAGGATGATGTCAGCGTTTAACCTGGTATTCAAATCTGTCTGCTGGTTTAATCATTAAAGATAGAGCCTTGCACATAGGAACATTTCTTAATTTTGATTGGCATGTGGAAGCTAATGTGTGTCAACTTGGAATATTGTTAGAGAACACATTTCCATTTTCAGTTGGCCAGGACAGAGATTTCTGATTTATGTGTTCAGAATTCTTTACAGATACACTGAAGTATTTGCCCCCTTAGCCCTGGGGCACCCTATGGTGGTTGGAGTTGTGGATTCCACATCTCATCTGTTTATTTCCCTGTGCTGTATAAATAGTATCATGCTGTGATAAAAATTGAGAGGCATTAGGTAGCAAATTCTCCGATGTGCTTGATTTAAAATGATTCCACTCTTAATTAATATTTCCTTCTGATTTGATTATTAAGGTACAGCAGAATAGAATTGACATAATAAAAGTTGTCACCTTACTGGCAAATACACCAATTCTGGTAATTTTCCACTGCCCTTTGGAGGCAATATTTTGGCTATTCATCCCCTTGGGGACTGTTGCTGTCACTAGATTAGCATTTTCTCATTTTTCCTGCAAAAATCATTTTGCATAAGTTCATGCTCAATGAGAGGATTTTGTGGAACATATGCCTGTGGCTTTTATAAGTGAAATAATAACAGAAACAATTTTATATATTTTATCAAGAATACATTTTTGCAAATTTTAGTAAAATGTTTATCTCTAAACCTCTGGTATTATTTTGATGACAGTTAAGAGGAAAGCATACCCCTGCATGTTGAAAGAATCTCTTGGTCTATTTATATGGTATTTTTTTATCCATTTAATTTTTATCCAATCGATTTTAATCCGTTACTTTATAAATTACTATTTTAATCCCAAAATTATTTCTAGGAAAATTGACAGTATACAGAAAGACTAGTCAGAATCCATACTTCTAGGTAAGCCTTGAAAACTACCACTGTTAGCTAATTTAAACAGATTGTGACATAAAAGGGAAAGGTTTCTCTGTTATAGGTTTAATACGCTTTGACCTGATTGATACGGTTTTAAAATGCAAGATGAAATATATTCATCTTAAAATATGCACACTCATTTTTACAAAATGAAGAAACAAAAACTGAGAATTAAATCCTATCTTAGTTTTATATATGTAACTTAGTATTTATCAGGCTAAGAAATAGTTTTTATACAGTGTGAAGAAACAAAGTTTTTGCTCTTCAAGGAACTAAGAGTGTACAAATATTTCTTAACAGAGTTTTTAATTTTTGCTAAATAAATCTTGGTGTAAAACCAAATAATCACATCGAAATTAAGCAGAGTTTGGCAAGTCTGTGTTTTTTTAAAGGGTCAAAGCTGTAAAGTTTCAATATATACAAACCCAGTGGGAAGTTTCCAGTCTCCTTTGTGTTTGTGCATATATATTCCTTGTTCTTTGTATTTTGAAACCCCTGGTGAGTGGTTTTTGTAAAGACCATAAGCCAAATGGGTGCATACTAGTTACTGTGTTGTTGGGAAAGTCATGATGCATTTTTGCATAGAAAAACATAGAAAAATACAACATGACTTTCTCAACAACCTGATATGTGAGTGTAATAACACTGCATAAATTCCTCATGAAAATGAGCTGTAGGTGTTATGCAAATTATTTGTTGGATAGAATTCCATTATTCATTAAAACATGGCTAATAAACCAGATGAGCTCTTGGTAGGTAGAATGAGCATTTGCATCTGAATCTCTCAGGGTCTGGAGATTTAGTCCTGAGTGAGTCCACTTTATTTGGGTATTTACTGTACAGAGCTTGGTTTCATAAAATAGTCATGTTTTTCCTTATAATATGCTCAATGTCATATATTCTATCATTCACAAAATTGTACTTTCTATAATATTTTTCTTTAAATTAGCTTATCAAATTAAGGATGATACTTAAAGTTTGCCTAGTCATTGCATGAAAGATTTATCCATTATCCATGTCCAGTATACAGAGCTCACTCTCTTTTGACATTGTTTGCAACTCTTATAATAATTTCTGAAGCACTCCAGGAAATGAATAGAAGAGGGGATTGCTACCTTCAAATAGCTTACAGTCAAATCACAAAAAGGAAATTGTATCTAATGAAATTATAGTAATAAAAATCAGTGACGAAGACTCTTTGGGAAAAGAGTATTTTGTTCATGCATGGCATGTGTGTGCATGTGTATATATGTGTGTGTGTGCATGTGAATGTGTGTGTAGTATGGGGAAACTTACCATTGTCAGCCATTTCACAATGTTTCTATGTCTACTTAATTAATTTCCCATTCCTAGCTCCTAGTCACTTTGAGCTTCTATTACATAGAATTGGAGGGAGAGCTTAAACAATAGAAATTTATTTTCTTCATTTTGGAAGCTGAAAAGTAAAAAAGACCAAAATTCCAGCAGAATTTACTTAGTGGTGGCCATTTTCTCTCTGTGTCCTTACATGGTAGAAAATGAGTAAGCAACCGAGACAGTGCTAGAACCGTTTTATTTTTAAGCTTATTTATTTATTTTCTGATAGAGGGAGAGAGAGAGGCAGGCATCCCAACAGAATCCTCATGACATGATCGAACCCCAGTCTCAGCCAGCCTGGATCACAAGCATGGACATGCATGCCCAACATGCTCAGGGAGATCTTGGGTCCCTAATGCCAGACCTTTCCCAGTTACACTGTCACTGAACCACTGCTTGGTCCTGGAATCTCTTATTATAAGACCACTAATCCTAGCAGATCAGGACTCTGTCCTCATGACCTCATTTACATATAGTTACATTGAGGGCTAGACATACGTATAGGGGAAGGGGACATAATTAAGTCTTTAGCACTATCCTTGTATTTTGCTTCTAATTAAGCTTTATGGAAATTTAAAAATATTATTCATTTATTAATTCATTATTTCATCCATTCCTTTGACAAATAATTGTTGATTATTTCTTTACTAGTAAAGGTAGTATAGTAGGTAGTATACTTATTAGGATTATGTATAAAGTAGAAAAACTGAGCTTCAGACAAGCTAGAATATTTTCTTATGAATAAGATGCACTAGTTTTAGTGTATGGAATTTGTGGTATTTTGGGGCTATATAGATTTCTTTTATTCCTACCTAGTTTGAGATATGTTTCACTTGTGTGAAGTATAGCTGTACAATGAGCTATTGAGAGTGAAGGGTCAAAGAATTCAGAGATTGGAGAGCAATAAGTGTTTTCTAGTAGGAGGAAATTCCATGGAAAAAGCAAGTGTTGAATGACTCAACATGAGTTAATAAAATTATAATTAAAAATTGTCACAAGGGAAAATTGCCATGATAGGAGTTTTCTCATTGTGTTACTGGTAAGATCTCAGACAAGAGGGCTAATATTTGTGATCAAATAAATGTTTGTGCAAATTATAAGCCCTAATTAAATAAAACATAATGGCCATAAGTGATGATATAAATAATAAAATCACTTTGTAGCACAAGTACAAGCTATTTACAGTGATTCCCATGGAGGCCTCATAATACCAATTACATGGGATTGGATTTGCCTTTCCCTTACTGTAGTAGTCTTGGTAGGGAGTGCGTACAATCGTCGATTCTGCAGAGTGCTGGTACAAACTAGGTCAAACTTTGACTATACTACCATAACTACACACACACACACACACACACACACACACACCTATAGTCATCTGTGAAAGAAAAGTAACAGAAACTTTCACAAACTTCCTGTATGCAATGTGCTGTGTTCTGATATTTTTCTGCTCCATCAAATTTTGCTTTTTAATAGGTGGTCATGACCCACTAACTGATTATATAATTTGCTAATATATTGTGATCTTTAGCTTGAAAAAAGGCTATTCCAAGAGTTAGGGTATGAAACAGGGAGAAAGACATGATAGGTACTAAATTCATCAGTTTCAGTGAATATTTGTCATTGTTGGTTGCCTAACAACTATTTCCAGTTCAAGTTGTTCTCTGATTTTATTTTAGAGATTACTCTCTTCCATTATGGGTGTTCATGGTGGGCAGTTATTTCCAGTGGCCAGCCCTACCCTGGTAGCCAAGGGGCGATCATACGATCTAAGCTTGGCCCATAACGTGCTGGCTATCTCTTTAGAAAGTTTAAGTTTTGAGAGAGTGAGAAATGGTCAGAGATTATTGATCTCTAGCGATGTCAGTATCAGGCTGGCCTGTCATTTCCAGCATCCTTCGTTTTCCTGTTTCTTGTGGCTCCCTGGGTTTCGCTTGCCATGTCTGTCCTTCAGTGAGTGTCTTATTGATCTTTGAGTGCCCACATTACCAAATGCTTGTACTGATATCTCTTTTGTTTTAATTTAGTAACATGTAATTTCCTAAGTTATGTTGCTCGCAGTCAAGAAACTTAATTGATTCAACAGTTAAAAGAGAAAAACTCTTGATTGACTGGTATCATCTAAACACTTTACTGACTTCCTATTGCACATTATAGAGAGGAACAAGTCAGGAAAGGAGCGATTGGAAACAAATGATTGATATTTGACACGACTGTGCTACTTGATGGATGATCCATACCATCATTTCAGAATGCATTGTGTTTTTTAACAGTTATCTAAGTATAAATGCCAAATGGCCAGGTGGCCAATTGACATTGGCAAGTCTGTTCAAAGGATAAAGGAACATGACACATTCATTTCACTTTTTTTTTTTTTTTGAGAGGTGTTCGCTATAGGGCGCATGCGTTCGCCAGACAGACAGAGAGAGACATAGAGACAGAAAGCGAGAAATCACCCCCCAGGGGGGATGATCACGCCGCAGTCCCTTCTCCTCCATTCTCCTCTTGGGATCTTGGGCACGTATGCACACACGCCCGGCGTGAGTTTTAAGCCACCGGGTCCGGGACGTGAACCGCAGTGGACTACGTGTGAGTCCAGCGACATAGCCATTACGCTAACTGCTGGTTCCCATCATTTCACTTTGATAAACGTTTCTTCTCTCAATAAATGATTGTTTCAAATTAATTCAATTACTTTTATTTTGTGTTGTTGAATATAGTTAGAACCAGGTTTTATGTAAAGATAAATTTTTGTACACAGTCAATTTAATTGCAAATCACAGTAAAATGAGTTGATGCTTTTAGGTAAATGGTATTCAAGAATTATGGAGTATTGGGACCAGCAGTTGGCATAATGGCTATGTTGCTGGACTCCCAGGTAGTCGACCATGGTTTGAGTCCCGGACCCAGTGACTTAAACTCACACTGGGTGCGTGTGCATGCATGCCCAAGATCCCGAGAGGAGAATGGAAAAGAAGGGATTGTGGTGTGGCCACCCCCACATCCAGAGGGTGATTTCTCGCTTTCTTTCTCTCTGTCTTTCTGGCAAGCACACATGCCCTATAACAAAAACCTCTCAAAAAAAAAAAAAGAAAAAAAAAAAGAAAAGAAAAAGAAAAAGAATTACAGAGTATTGGGCTTACTCTGTGGCCTGGTAGTTAAGGCAGCCAGATCCCACATGACTGTCCCTGGGTCTCAAATCCCAGTCCTGATGGCTTGAAAAACACTCTGAGCACTTGAACATGCATACGTCAAATCTCAACAGGTGGAGAAATGGAGGAGAAGAGATTGTGGCATGACCATACCATGTTAAGGAATGCTTTCTCCTCTTGCCCCTCTCTCTGTCTCTCTTTCTGTCAAGTGAATGTGTCCTCTGCCAAAATTAAAACACCACTACCACATTATAGGCTACTTAATTCTTCTTCTATTTTTTTTTTTTTTTTTTTTTTTTTTTTTTGGTGGAGTGAGATTTTTGTTACAGGACATGTGCATTCTCCAGAGAGACGGAGAGAAACAGAGAGCTAGAAAGTGAGAAATCAACTCCCAAGGAGAATGGCCACACCACAGTACCCTCTCCTCCATTCTGCTCTTAGGATTTTGGGCACACATGCACATAAACCAGGCATGAGTTTTAAGTCACCAAGTCTGGGACACAAACTGCAGCCGACTGCGTGGGAGTCCAGTGAGGTAACCATTACACCATCTGCTGGTCCCATACAGGGTACTTGATTCTATTGCTACAATGGTTGCTGTCATTCTTGTTTGTATATTTTAATGTCTGGTTTTATATGGTGGGGATATTTTTAATTTAACATTTAAAATTTTACATATAGTTAATAATTTAAAAAGGTAGTAAAAAAGTGTAAATAAAAATTTTAAAAATGACTCGAAATCTCTACCACCTAGAAATAATCATCAAAATGAGGTAAATATCTTTTAAAACATCTTATTTCTGCAGATACTGGAAAGATAACTGAAGATGGTGTTGCATAAATAGTATATTATATCACTCTGGCTATTTCCTTTTTTTCCCAATACTCTCAGACTTTAATTGCAAAATATAGTCACTCTAAAGATAATTTGAACTATGACTATAACTCTGAGTGAAAAATAATATCTATAACAAGGATTTTGTTTTATTTTGTTTTTCCTCAGATGTTTTTTATTTTATTTTATTATTTATTTATTTATTTTTTAAACTTTATTTATTTTTTAATGTGACCAAAGAGGGACAGTGAGTGAGTGAGTGAGTGAGTGAAAGAGGAAATGGAGAAAATAGACCGTCAGGTCTGGGACTCGGACCACTGTCCACTATGTGGGAGTCCAGCACCCTTAACCACCATGCCACCTGCCGGCCCCTGACGTATTTTTATCTTTAAAATACATTTAATTTCAATAAAGACAGTTTTAGCTTTAATAAATCAAAATAAAAAAAATGTTAAGAGAACTTTGCTTAATACTTAAAACCAGGAAACTGGTTAGGATTCTGTTCAAATAGTAGGTACGTGGACCGGTCCATAACTTGAGAGAAGACAAAACTCCTTAACACTGGAAAACAAAGCATAGAAGGTCAGTAATGTTTCAGTCAAAAGTCATGAAATTTTATTTCACCAGTTCAAATCCATGTACTTTATCTTCTGTTGTGCTCCAATCTTTCTGTTTAAATTCTGGAAGATAACGTTGAGCTCTGGACTTGTCCCTACCATTAAGCTGGCCATTTTCTTAGCTGTTTTAGAACTTTTATTTCTGTGTGTCTGACTTTAGTTTTCCTGGGATAGCACTCACTTAAGAACTTCTTGGAGAGCTGGTCTGGTCTTGGTAAATTCTTTCAGGTTTTGTTTATCTGAGAATGTTCTTGTCTTCTCTTCCTATCTTGCTAGATATAGTACTCTTGGTCAAAATTATTTTTCACTCAACTCTTTGAATATATTTTCCCATTATTTTCTTGCTCACATTGTTTCCAATGAGAGGTCTGCTCTTAGTCTGATTGGATATCCTTTGTAGGTAACTTGACTTTTCTCTCTTGCCAGTCTGAGTATCTTGTCTTTGTCTAAGGTTTTGGTCATTCTGTCTATAATGTATCTTGAAGAAGATCTTCCTGGGATGATCTTATTTGGGGTCCTCTGTATTTCTTGGGTCTGGATCTTTGAATGCCTCTCTAGGTTTGGGAAGTTTTCTTCCAGGATTTCATGGAATAGATTGTCAATGCCATTAGTCTCTTTACCTTCTGGTATACCTATTATCTGGATGTTTGGACATTTGATGGTATGTAGTATTTCTTGTAAATTATTCTCAATTTTTGGGGGCTATTTTCTCAGTCTTCATGGTGGATTTTACTAGTCCAGTGATCCTGTCTTCTACATCTGAGAATCAATTTTCTGTATGATCTGGTTGGCTTTTAATACTGTCAAAGGAGGTTTTGACTTCCTGTATTATTATAGCCTTCTTCTCCAGTAGTTCCTTTTGATTCTTTTTTATAGTGTATATTTCCTCTTTCAGCTTTTGCAAGAACTTCCTCACCTCCTAGAACTCATTGACTTTTTTCTTCTGGTGTTCATTGTCTTTCTTCTCTTTCATCTCTTTTAGTTTTATCATTATGAATACTCTAAATTCTTTATCAGACATTTCCATGAGTTCCCTTGTACTATCTGTGGATGAAGAGGAGTTACTCTCTTCCATTGGGGGTGAGGTATTTTCTTGGTTTCTCATATTTCTCAAGCCCCTGAGGTGATTTCTAGTTATCTGATGGGTTATTCATTTCTTCCTAATTTCTAGAAGATCAATCAGAGTCATCAGAGGCACACAGGAGGATGTGGTCTGCAAACTCTTTGGCGTTGTGTTTTTCTCCCTTTGTGTCATAGATTCAGTGGGAGTTGAGGTATATGAGGACCCAAGTAGTATTCAGATTTTGGCAACTTTTCACTTAGACTTGTCTAGACACTCAGTGTATGGAGACTGAGCAGCAAAGTGATGAGGTAAAATAAAAAGCATAAGGAAACAGAGAAAGAGAGAAAGAAAAAAATTAGAAAAATGGAAAAAGCAAGCAAACAAAAAATTATTTGTTAATTTTAAAAAACAAAAAATGAAAACTGTGAAATCACTAGATCTCAGCTCTCATGGCGGACTAAGTCTTCTTTTGTTTGCCTAGGTGGGACGGGGAGAGGGGAGGGGATTATTACCAAGAAAAAACTTTACCTTAAAAATTTTTTAAAAAAGAAAAAATAAAAAAAATGAAAAGGTCAAGAAAGAGATATAGAAAGAGAGGGACAGAGAAAAGGATACAGGGGCTCTGCCAGGGTAAATTCTCAGCAGACCATCTTCATTGCCTTATCTCTGAAATCACTAGATCTCAGCTCTCATGGCGGATCCACTCTGGCTATTTTCTTAACAAACTTTTTATTTTTTCCTATCAAAACAATTTGGTGTAATTATGGGATGCCTAAGATCTTTTTCAAACTCGATAATACCCAATATTTTTGAATATGCAATCCTCTAGGGTAATTTGGTTAATATACTTAAAAGTATTAAAAACACTCATAGCTTTTTTTTTAGGTAAAATCAAAGCAAAATTTTTTGGTCATATAAACTAGAGATGTACCTGAAGAATTTTTATAAGAATATTAACTGCTATTTATTATTTGTAAGTATAACACTGGAAAAATTATATTACATATGCCCAAATTATAATTTAGTAAAATAAATTACCTTACTAGTCATACCATGTACTACTGTGCAGCCTTGCTAAACAATGTTGATTTAGGAATCATTAATGGTGCAGTAGTTATTTGTCATACACCATCAAATAAAAAAACACATGTTTCAAACACACACACACATATATCATGTTTATTTGTATGTGCAAAAATATATTTACATGCATACACATATGTACATATTATATTATATATATATTTATGCACATAAATACCAGAAGGGTATTAACTAAAGTGCTTATTATAACTTTAATTTCTTTTCATTTAAAAATGAATTTACTACCATTTACAGTATGTTATTTTCAAATTCAGAAAAAAATGTTATTTCATTTTTTTCTACATTCAGCTTTGTTCAAGATTGGGTTTATAAACACTACAGATATTAATGCTACTTGAAATATGTCAGTTAATAGACAAATGGTCAAAAGGAAACTTTTTTTTAAAGATGTTTTTGCTATAGGGTGTGTGCGCTCTCCAGAATGAGAGAGACAGACAGAAAGCGAGAAATCACACCCCACCCCCCCAGGAGGGATGGCCACCCCTCAATCCCTTCTCCTCCATCCTCCTCTCAGGATCTTGGGCATGCCTGCACACGTGCCCGGTGTGAGTTTAAGGCACTGAGTCCGGGACTTGAACCACGATTGACTACTTGAGAGTCCAGTGACATAGCCATTATGCCAACTGATGGTCCCTGGAAATTTTTAATCAAAGCACATTTGGATTCTTGGATGTCTTATATGCGTTCCAAGTTGATGTAAGACAAGTAAATATTTACTAGTTTTTAATTTTCTGAACTGTATTAATAAGGTTAGAATACCCACCTTTTCTTTTTTGAGAGAGATTTTTGCTGTAGGGTGTGTGCTTTTGTGGGTAGATAGTGACAGAGAGACAGAAAGTGAGAAATCACACCCCCACCAGGAGATGGCCGTGCCTCAATCCCTTCTCCTCCATTCTCCTCTTGGGATTTTGAGCATGCAGGTGCTTACACATCCACTGTGAGTTTCAAGCCTCCAGGTCTAAGACTCAAACTGTGGTTGGCCCTGTGGGAGTCCAGTGACATAACTATTATTCCATCTGCTGGTCCCAGTATCTACCTTTTAAAAAAAAAATAATAATAAAATATGAAAGAAAATAAAGGCCATATGTAATCTCTTTACCCTGACATAAACATCATCATTTCAGTGACCACAGTCTTCCAGACATCTCTTTATGCATATGCATATATGTATATGTACATATACATCCATCATTGTTTATAGGTGGAATTGTAGTATATAGTCACTTTTTATCAAAAATTTCCCCCTGACGGGACCAGCAGTTAGCGTAATGGCTATGTCGCTGGACTCCCACGTAGTCGACCGCGGTTCGAGTCTCGGACCCGGTGGCTTAAACTCACGCCGGGCGCGTGTGCGTGCGTGCCCAAGATCCCGAGAGGAGAATGGAGGAGAAGGGATTGCGGTGTGGCCATCCCCCCTGGGGGGTGATTTCTCGCTTTCTATCTCTCTGTCTCTCTCTGTCTGTCTGGCGAGCGCACGCACCCTATAGCAAAAACCTCTCCAAAAAAAGAAAAAAAGAAAAAAAAATTTCCCCCTGAAACTTCTACATCAGCATTCCATGTCCTACCTTTGTCATATTGACAATCTTCGTATGTCCTTTTACTTTTCTCACCTTCATAAATCGGTGTTCCACTAACGATGTATTCTTTTTAAAATATTTTTAATTTTTAAATTTTATTTTATTTCAAGTTCTTATATACATTCAATCATGTCATTTAGTTTGCAAAGTGGATATTCCAACATGTTTACATTTCTCCCCAGTCCAGTTGATAATACTATAAAGTTATCTTCAACAGATAATACCCCATTTCTTTATGCTGTGCCTCTCCATTTTTCTTGTTAATGTCCTTCTTATAGCAATAGCAGAAAGAATTGGCTATCATGACTCTATTGTGTGTATCATACAAACAACTTCTCTTTCATTAGTCTACTTTTTCATGATTGCCTTAGCAGTTGCTGGGAATTTATTTCACATGGATGATAAGATTTATCTAAATTAAAGATGATTTCTGATGTGATTCTACTTATAATTGCATTGAATTTATATATATTAAAGTGCATTATCTTTTACTTTTTTTGTCACCTTGGAGCCATTAGAAATTTCTTCAGGATTATTTTTTATTAGCATACTCTCAAAAAGTTCTGAGACAAACTAAGTGGAAAAGAGAGTTAATGTTGTAATCGATTCACAAACTCTCATCTCTCTAAACTACAGTCTCTTCACTAGTAACGTAAGTATTGGGCAAAATAATTTCCCTTTTAGTTTTAAGGTCCTAAAATTTATATCAGGAGAAGGTTAATTACTATCTGATGCAGATATATATAGGTAACTCTGAAACTCTCTATTTGCTCTGGGTTCTTCAAAAATTAGATCGATAGCTATTTAATAGCCCATGGTAAAAATGTCATAGTGATTGATGTACTGGTAGAATAAATAACCATTTTGGCTGTCCTGCTCTGAGAGTTCCTTGGACCAGGGCACTTTTTTTTTTTTTTTTTTTTGACCAGGGCACTTTTGATGCAAAACCCAAGATGTTCCCAAGTAAACTAAGATGTTTAGTCACTGTATTTGGTCTGGTGGTTTCTTTAAAAGTTTTTTCTTTTTTTTTTTTTTTTTTTAGAGAGATTTTTGCTATAAAGCATGTGCACTCACTGAATATACAGAAAGTGAGAAATCATCCCTCCATAGAGAATGGTCACGCCACAGTCTCTTCTCCTTCGTTCTCCTCTTTGGATTTCTGGCATGCACGCACATGTGCCTACTGTGAATTTTAAGCTACCAGGTTCGGGACTTGAACTGTGATCAACTACATGGGAGTCCACAACGTAACCATTTTGCCATCTGCTGGTCCCTAAGAGTACTTTTAAAATGTTCATATTCTTACACAAAATTCTTACTTCTGTTTATGTCTTTAAAATTTGCTTTAAAGATTACTCTTTGCTCTGTAAGTTTTACAAAGATTTTGGCCCATATAAGTGAAATTTGATGTTACAAGTAAGTTAACAGTGTTCTATTTTATTTACAAAAAACATATTTTAAAATGTTTTATTATGTAGTCTAGGCATAATAGACTTCTGGACAAAATATGTCTCTCATATTAATCTTTGAAAGTAACGATAATGTGTAAATGATGAGAATGTTGTTCTTAAAAGTTGTGAACGTGGGGTCAGAAGATGGCATGTGGCTAAGGCACTGAACTCCCACATAGCCCAGCACAGTTCACATTCCAGACCCAGTGCCTTGAAAATCATATGTGCATTCATGTCCAAAATCTCAGGAGGAGATTGGGCAAGAAGAGTTTGTGGAGGAGCATCCTCCCTGCAGAGTTATTTCTCCCTCTCCCTCTCAATGTCTCTCTCTTTGTTTCTCTGGTGAATGCATGTGCCCATGGCAAAAACCTAAAAAAAAAAAAAAAAAATAGTGAGTTAAAATTAAGAAGAGTGGTGGCAACCAGCAGATGGTGAAATGGTTATGTCACTGGACTCCCATGTTGTTGACCACGGTTCGAATCCCAGACTTGGTGGCTTAAAACTGATACTGGGGGTGTGTTTGTGCGTGCCCAAAATCCTGAGAGGAGAATGGAGGAGAAGGGATTGCTGTATGGCTATTCCTCCCAGGGGGTGATTTCTCACTTTCTGTCTCTCTGTCTCTCTCTGTCTCTCTGGTGAGCACATACACCCTGTAGCAAAAATCTCTCTGAAACAAACAAAAAAGAATGGTGAAAAGAGACAAGATGAAATGTAAATAATTCATTTTTCTTGAAAATATTTCTATATATTCTGCAGAAGTTAGATTCTCATAAGAATCTTCTATTAGTCTGCTTGGACTGCCATAACAAAATGCCATAGACTGGATAACTTAAACAGTAGAAATTAATTTTCTCATAGTTCTGGATACTAGAAGTATAAGATTTGGGAGCAAGCATGGTTCATTTCTGGTGAGGACTCTCTTCCTTCTTGAGATAGCTGCATTTTTTCACATAGCAGCAAGAGAGAGAAAGACAGCAAGCTCTCTGGTTAGTCAGATGAATATATTTGCCTTTTATAAAATCACTTATTTTATATAATATTTATTGTGTCTTGCTCTCTTCCAGTCACCCATAGATCATTGTGCTCTTTGTGCTGGAGGGAGGTTGGAAGGCGGTGTCACAGATTCTGGCACCAGGCCATGAGCAGCCTCTGTGTTGCATGTTTGTCTTTCTCAAACGTGATTTAAGGTCATTATATACATACGTATGGGGATTATATGCTTCTGAGTGAAGATACTGGGTTGCTGGAAAAGTCATGATGTATTTTTGCATAGAGAAATGTAGAAAAAGATGACCCAATAGATACTGAAACATGATTATTTAATACATCATATGCGTATAAATATTGGTAAACAAAAATAACAAATCATTTTGCTGTCATCAAATAGTATACTTGGGATCCTCAATTCTAGATTTGATGATTTTTCCTTAAGCATGTGAATATTATTATTTTAAAATTTTATTTTTTGAAACCCTCTGTTGTGTGTAGGTCTTTATTTTATTTTTTTATAGATATGGTCTCACTGTGCTGTGATCCTCCTGCTCAGCCTCGGGAGTAACTAAAGGTGTACATTGCTGTGCCTAGGCTTCCTCTGTGGCCTCAGTCTGTCGAGTAGCAGCATCAGCCAGCTTGTACTACTGGGGCTGGGCCTATTTGGTCCCTTTAATAGCTTACTCTATATTGATCTACCCTGCAGGACTTTAAAATTATTTAAATGGTGATAAATCTGTTTATTTTTTGTTTCTGAGAATAAGGTGATTGAATAAAGGATGATCTGGAATTGCCAGGGCTTAGGATGTTTTCATGATTTAAATTATTTCTCCATGGCTGTTCTCCAACAATTTTATCCTTAAGAAGTCAGACACTTACATGGAGGAAATATAAGTGAAGATGGAGCTAATTGAGGGTGGAAGAAAGTGGTGATTATGGAGAGGAAAAGAAAGACACTTAAAAGAAGTGAGCAATTCTGTGAAACAGAAGACCACATTAGTATGCAGATTACAACTGATGCTCTCATAAATAATGTGTTTACAGGAAAACAACCATTTGCTCTAAGTAAATGGTGGTGCATGCAACACTCTTGTAGATGATTTGTGAGGCATGCAGGGGGTGAGGTTGCCTCTCCTACTGAGCATAAGTTGCTTTAACTGTGCAGTCAGGAAAATGTATAAATCACAAATGTAAAGTAAGCAAAATATAGCAACCAACATTTATTTTAATTATGCAACGTTGAAATGTGTCCTCTTAATATTTTTCATGAGTGATGACTTACAGAGGTACCACAAAAAATTAAGCATTAAATATTATATAGTGATGAGCTTTCGGTTTGATTTGTGCTTGCAGTATAATAAAGCATATTTGTGTTACATTTTGATCTCATTTTTATTCCTTTTGTGATTGTTAGCTTTTTTCCTGAAACCTATCCTAAATTGAGTTTGGGCTACATTCTGCAGTGTCAGAAAAATGGATTGTGTTTATTTCTTAACACTGTGCAGTATATGAACTTACTAACTCTGAATTAATATTACCAAAGATGGGTAACAAAAGGAGCTTTTAGCTTTCACCTTTTGTTCAATAAATCAAACATAAACATGGTTTGCACATGGCTTTTCAATGAACTATGCCATTTTATTTGTCTTTTATCTTGAAGGTTTATTGCTTTACATGGCTTAAAGTGATTCAGTGTCTGAACTGTTTAATCTGGGATGTTTAGGTTATTGATGTCTCAGCCAGAGTGTGTGAGAAAGTTATTTTAGATGCTAAAGCTCCTTGCATACAGTAGGGAGTATGCATTTGAGTCATTCCTTGGCACATGAGCTGTGCTTTGTCCACTTGTTTTTGGAAATGCATTGTATTTCTAAATAGTTTCCTAAAATATTGAATCTTTTCTATAGATTACTTTGTCCTCAAGCTCAAAACTTACTATAGAACATAGTTCTGTTGGGAACCAGCAGTTAGCGTAATGGCTATGTTACTGGACTCCCACGTAGTCGACCGCGGTTCGCGTCCCGGACCCAGTGGCTTAAAACTCACGCCGGGCACGTGTGCGTGCATGCCCAAGATCCCAAGAGGAAAATGGAGGAGAAGGGATTGCGGTGTGACCATCCCCTCTGGGGGGGTGATTTCTTGCTTTCTGTCTCTATGTCTCTCTCTGTCTGTCTGGTGAGTGCACGCGCCCTATAGCAAAAACTTCTCCAAAAAAAAAAAAGAGAACATAGTTCTGTTTTCAGCTTTTTCTATAAAAACTTCCAGGAGGAAGTCAAAGCAGTAGTTAATCATTTATTAAAATCTGTTTATGATTCCAAGCTAATGATTATGCAATAGAACATTGTATTTTTTTATTTTCCTTTTTTTTTTTTTTTTTATAAGAGAGAGAGATTTTTGCTATAGGGTGTGTATGGTCACCAGAGAGACAGAAAGTGAGAAATGACCGCTCTCCCCCCACCCAGGGAGGATGGCCATGCCACTATTCCTTCTCCTCCATTTTTATCTCAGGATTTTGAGCATGCTGGCACACCTGCCACGGTGTGAGTTGAAGCCACTGGATTTGGTACACAAACTTGGTCAACTACATGTGAGTCCAGCAATGTAACCATTCTACATCTGCTGGTCCTTATTTTACTTTTTATAAAGCAAAAATTATAGTTTTTTTTTTTAAATGGAGAATTTACATTCCTTTGTCTGTTAAATGTTTCTTATCTTTGTTTCTCCCACTCACCCTCTACTGTCCACTCTCCTCTGTTATGGTCTCTGGTATCTACACTTATCCCCCCTATTATCATATCTTTGGATCTTTCAATTTCTGCCACAGAGTACAGATATTTGGTACATATTAGTGAAGATACGGTGTGTACTTTTTAAAGTCTAACCCACTCTGTTCAACATTATATCCTCTATCTATATTCATTCACTTCAAATAAAATGATAGGGTCTCATTGTTTCTTATGACTGAGTAATATTTCATTATGTATATGTGCCACAGTTTTTCTACCTAGTCATCAGATTTTGGACCCATAGTTTGAGTCCATATCTTAGCTATTTTAAATAATGATGAAATAAGCATGCATGAGCAAGCGTCTTTCAAACTGAGTGTTTTTCTACCATTTGGGTAAATACCCAGAAGAGGGGTTATTGGTTATATGGTTATTCTATTTGTAAGTTTTGAGGACCCTGAATATTGTTTTCTACAGAAGTTGCACTAATTTACATTCCCACCAACAGTATAAGTGGATTCCCTTTTCATCGAAGCCTCATCAGCACTTGTCGTTCTTTATTTTTTTTTTTTTTGATCCTATTAAATGGTATCTTTGTGGTTTAAATATGCATTTACCTTATGACAAGAAACTTTGAACATTGTTCAAATGCCTTTTGACTATTTGTATGTCTTTCTTAGAGTTGTCTATTCAGTTCATTTGCCCATTGTTTAACTGGACTTTTTTTTTTTAATGGGTAAGTTGCTTGAGTTTCCTGTATATTCTATTTATCAATCTTTGTCTGAGGAGTAATTCACAAATATTTTCTCCCATTCTGTGGGTTATCTTTTCACTCTAATTGTTGTTTCCTTTCCTTCTGAAAAGAAGCTTTATAGCTTCATGTAATCCTACTTCTGTATTTTTTTGATTGTTGCCATGCTTTAGGGGGTCTTAAGAAATTTTTGCCTATGCCAATGTCTTCAAGAACTTCCCCAAAGTTTTCTACTAGTGTTTTTTTATTTCTGTATTGTTTTCAAGTTTCTTTAGCATTTGCCTTTTTTTCAATTAGCACCACTTATATTAAAATTTCTGTTGTTTAAATAGCTACACAGTTTTTTCAATAACTACTGAATGCCTATTTGGTTTCCTCCATTGGGATTGACTTAAGGAAGGTTTTAAAGAGGGGAGAATGGAAACACAAGGATAAGCATGGGGTTGGACCTCAAAGAAATAAAGACAGAAACTACTAATATTTATTTTGTGCCACTCTGTGATACAAACTTTGATGTGTGGCTTGCACTTAAAACCTGGTTGAAGCCACATAATTGGAATATGTGAGTATGTGCATTTTGAGAATGTTAAAGATTATAATGTACTGGGACCAGCAGATGGTGTAGCAGTTATGTTGTTGAACTCACACATGGCCAACCATGGTTCCATCCTAGACCTAGTGGCTTCAAAATCATGCTGGTCACATGTGCCTGCATTCCCAAAGTCCTGTGAGCAAGGAGGAGAAGAGATTGTGGCAGCGTGACCATCCCCTTGGGGAGTGATTTCTCACTTTCTCTCTCGTTGTGTCTGTCTCTTTCTGGTGAGTGTGTGGGCCCCAAGGCAAAATCCTCTAAAAACATTATATTGTATTATATGTGTATACACTACTCTGCACTGTTATAATTATAAAATTTAAATTTAAAACGAAAGTGATTTTTACAGGCATAGTGCATGATAGAAACTTAGAGGAAAGAGCAATCAGTTTGGGCTGAGCCTGTACAGATAAGAGTCTGAGAAGACAACTAAATGAGATGGAAAGCATCATGCTGCATTTATTATCATTGATAAACACAGAATTCAAAAGCACTCACACATTTTTCATTTATAATTTGTAACAACTCTTTTTAAGAATTAGTTGAGAGGCCAGGAGGTGGTGTGGTGTATATAGGTGCTGGACTCCCACATGGTCAACCCCAGTTTGAATCCTGGACCTGGAGGCTTGCTTTCTTACTTTCTCTTTCTCTCTCTCCCTCTGTCTCTGTCAAATTAAAAATAATAATAATAATAACGACAAATAGAATTAAATAAATAATTCTTTAAAAAACAAAAAGAATTAGTTGAACTGTGTCTCCTTTAAAACATGGTAAATAAAATTTACAAAGATGAATTAAATGCACTCACAAATGATCCTATAACACACTGTTATCCTCTCTTTCCAATCTACACACACAGTTTATCTCACGTTTTAGTAAGATCATGCTACTTCTGTGTTTAAAATATTCTGATGGCTTTTGGGACCAGCAGTTAGCATAATGGCTATGTCACTGGACTCCCATTGAGTCAACCGCAGTTCGCGTCCCAGACCTGGTGGCTTAAAACTCACGCCAGGCGCGTGTGCGTGCATGCCCAAGATCCCGAGAGGAGAACTGAGGAGAAGGGATTGCGGCGTGGCCATCCCTCACCTTCTGTCTCTCTGTCTCTCTCTGTCTGTCTGGTGAGTGCACGCGCCCTATAGCAAAAAGCTCTCCAAAAAAAAAAAAAAAAAATTCTGATGGCTTTTCATCATAGTGTTACTATTATAATTATCATTATTTTATTTGCTAGAGGGCATGTGCACTTGCTGGAGAGAGGCAGAGAGAGAGAGAGAAAGTGAGAAAGCACTCCTCCATCCCCGAGAAATGGCCACATGCAATTGCTTCTCCATCTGTCTCCTCCTCTCAGGATTTTTGAGAACACATGCATGTGTGCCCAGAGTATTTCTCAAGCTACCAATTCTAGGACTCGAACTTAACAGTCGGTCATGTACAATCCAACTGCTTTAAATACTATGCCATGGACTAACCTCATCATACTTTAAATACAATCTAAGCTCCTCACCAGAACCTATAGTACTCACAGAATTTGACTTTCTATCCTATGCCCCTAATTCATTACACTGTCTTCTCCCTAAGGATGCCTTGACCACTCTGAAGCTCCTTCTCTCATGGATCCAGAGATTTGCATGAGCTGTTTATAATGGACATTGCCGACTAGCTACTTAGCTTCTACTCACTTCCAGACTTTCTCTGACATCATCCATCCTTTTTTCTTTTTTAATTAATTAATTTATTTTTAATCAAGTGTCTGCTCCTTCTCGTCTCAGCCACTTAGTTTACAGGTTGATTGCTGCTTTAGGGCCAATTGTATAGAGCTAGGGATGCATGGATCAACATATTCAGACCAGTGACATGCTAGAGATTTCTGGGAAATATTCTTTTGCTCTTAAACTAGAACACCATGGAAATCAGCAGATTGCATAAGGGTTATGTCACTGAACTCCCACGTAGGCAACCACAGTTCAAATCCCAGACCTGGTGGCTTGAAACTCACACTGGGCATGTGTGCGTGCATGCTCAAAGTCCCAAGAGGAGAATGGAGAAGAGATTGCAACATGGGTATCCACCCTGGGTGGGTAATTTCTCGTTTTCTGTCTCTCTGTCTCTCCCATGAGTGCACATACCCTATAGTAAAAATCTCTCTAAAAGGAAAAATAAATAGAGACACAAAGAGACAGTCTTTTTGTCTGTATCCTGCCATGCAAAGCTGGGACTTTGTCAGGCAGCCCTCTTGTTACCAGTTCAGGATTGACATAACACAAAACAATGGCCAATTTGAAGAAAAACAAAGGCCATCGGATTGAGACAGCCCTAAACTATGCTTTTCTTTGAACTTGCATGCAAATCTACCAATATCTACTCTTATTTTGTTGAAAGTAGTTTGAGGATTTCAGGGTACAAGAGAAATGAAGATTTTCTACTGATAATTCAGCCTCCAGCAAACAAGCTAGTGTGGCAGAAGAGGCATGGCCTTCAGAAGAAGATCCCTCATGGCTCCTGTGAACTAGTTATTTCAGGGTTACAAGACAAATGAAGGTTTTCTACTGATAATTCAGCTTCCAGCATACAAGCTAGCATGGTAGGGAGCGCCTCTGGCCTTCTATCTTTGTCTCTGTGTCCCTGTCTCTGTCTCTCCCTGCTTCTGTCTTTTCACTTTTTTGTAATTTTTCCTTTTTACAATTTTTTTTAAAGGTAAAGTTTTTCTCTTGCTCTCAGCTCCGCCTTTTGTCTTGTTAATAATCCCTCTGGTCCTCCCACCCAGGCAGGAGAGGCGAGGCCTTCAGATGATCCCTCATGGCTCCCGCGAACTAGTTATTTCACGTGGCGCTTGTGTACCACGTGGTTTTCTATTTTGTGCTTTTTTTTTTAAAAGAAAAACAATAATTACAATTTTTTTTGTTTTTTTTTTCCTTCTTTTTTTTTCTGTTTCTTTGTTGTTGTTTCTCTCTCTCTTTTTCATTTTCTTTTTTCTTGTCTCTCCACTCTTCAATATCCATTTAATGTGTTTCTAGATGGATGTAAGCGCACTGTAGCTAAACATCCAAATACTATTAGGATTAGCATATTCCTCAATATCTACTGAATCTGCTGCACAGAGTGATCACAACAGAATGGCAAGGAGATTTCAGATCACCTCTTTCTACTTGCTCCTGAACATTCAGATTGAACTTCAAGAATTAGAAAGAAGCACATCATCCATCAGATGACTAGAAATCACTGCAGGACCACAAGAAATATGGGAAAGCAAGAAAATACCTCTCCTCCAAGGGAAAAGAATAACTCCTCTTCATCCACAAGCAGTTCAATGGAAATCATGGAAATGTCTGATAAAGAATTTAGAAAATTCATGATGGCGAAGCTAACAGAGATGGAAGAGAAGAGAGACAATGAACTGCTGAAGAGAAAGGAGAAAGAAGTTCAGGAGCTCCAGGAGGTGAGGAAATTCTTACAAGATGTAAAAGAGGAATTACACTCTTTAAAAAAGAATCAGACGGAACTGTTAGAGATGAAATCTATAAACAGGAAATAAAAATCTCCCTTGAAAGTATTAAAAGCAGACTAGATCATACAGAAAATAGAATCTCAGATGTAGAAGAGAAAATTGCTGGCCTTGAAAAATCCACCATGAAGACCGAGAAAATTGCCCCAAAATTTGAGAATAATAATACGAGAAGTATTAGATACCATGAAATGTCCAAACATCCGGATAATTGGCATTCCAGAAGGTGAAGAGACTCATAAGGGCATTGATAATCTATTCCATGAAATTCTGCAAGAAAGCTTTCCAAACCTAGAGAGGTATTCAAAGATCCAGTCCCAAGAAATACAAAGGACCCCCAATGGAATCAACCCAAGAAGATCTTCTTCAAGACACATTATAGCCAGGTTGACCAAAACCACAGACAGAGACAAGATACTAAGATTGGCAAGAGAAAAAGATCAAGCTACTTAAAAAGGACAGCCCATCAGGCTAACATCAGATCTCTTATCAGAAACAATGCGAGCAAGCAAAGAATGGGAAAATATATTCAAAGCGTTAAGAGAAATGCAATTTCAGCCAAGAATACGGTACCCAGCAAGATTATCTTTCATGTGGGAAGAAAAGACAAGAACATTCTCAGATAAACAAAACCTGAAGGGATTTACCAGCACCAGACCAGATCTCCAAGAAGTTCTCAAGGGTGTGCTATATCAGGAAAATTAAATACAGACACACAAAAAATAAGAGTTCAAAAACTAAGAAAGTGGCCAACTTAATCATAGGGAGAAGTCTGGAGTTGAATATTATATCCCAGGGACCAGCAGTTAACATAATGGCTGTGTCGCTGGACTCCCATGTAGTCGACCGCAGTTCGAGTCCCAGACCCGGTGGCTTAAACTCATGCCGGGCATGTGTGCATGCATGCCCAAAATCCTGAGAGGAGACTGGAGGAGAAGGGATTGCAGCATGGCCATCCCCTATGGGGGGTGATTTCTTGCTTTCTGTCTCTCTGTCTCTTTCTGTCTGTCTGGTGAGCGCAAGCGCCCTATAGCAAAACCTCTCCAAAAAAAGAAAAAAAAATTATATCCCAGAATTTAATCATGAAAATTGAACCACAACAGAAGATAAAGTACATGAGACTGATAGGTTCATGCACCTACCATTTGAACAGAATCCTAACCTGTTTCTTGGCTTTAAGCAAAGTTCCTTAGCATTTCTTTGATTTAAGTTAAAACTGGTTTTCTTAATAGTACCAAGTGAACTTACTATTGAAAGTAGTTAGATTATTTAAGAAATTGTGTGATCAATACAATGTGGGTGGGAAAGGAATGGAAGACAATTGTAGACACCAGAGATAGTGTGAGAAGAGGGTGGGAAAGGACAGAGGGTCAGAAAGAGGGGTAAAGAAAAAATTCTAGAAGCTAGAAATGGAAAATTTTTTATAACAATATGCATGATTAAGTCACTATGCATTATATTCTGGATGGGAAACCACATTTTGTATGCTGTGATAATGCTTAGGGAAAGAATGTAAATTAAGTTAAAAAAAAGTTTCAGAAAAATATCTTTTTGATGACTGCAGTAAAACATATAGCCCCAGCTAGGTGCTACTTTATAGGATGCCTAAAGTTAGACTTGTGTTCATGGAAATGTATGTATCAGCTGTGTTTGCTATGAAAATATTTAGATTAATTAAGATCTTGAGTAATTCAAGAAAATGTGGGGGAAAAAGAGTATAGAAAGCAAACATAGATACCAGAGACAGTGTGGGAGGAGAGTGGGAGATGGCAGAGGGTAAGAGATAAGGAATCAAGGATTTGGGGGGGGGGGAAGCAAAACACACAGGAAACAAGAAATGGAAAATTATTTGTTGACAATAACATGTATGTTTATGTGCTTGATTGAGACAATATACAGTGTATTCTGGATAGAAAATCTCATTTTGTATGTTGTAATGTTGTACAGTGAATGAATATAAATAAATACATTTAAATAAAATTAAAAAAAAAGAAAGTAGTTTGTGTGTGTTTGTTTGTTTTATAATACTTGCAACTGTGAAACAAAGTTTCTCTGTAGAATTTCTGTTGAGGTCAGCCAATGGCTTGGAGGTTAAGGTGGCTGTATCCCACGTGGCTGTCTGCACAATTTGAGTCCTAAATGCAGAGGCTTGAGAAACACACCGGGCACATGTATGCGTACATGTCCAATATCCCAAAAGGAGAGAGAGATGGAGAAGGGATTGGGATGTGGCCATACACCGTGGAAGCGGGAGGAGTGCTTTCTGCTCTCTTTCTCTCTCCCTGTCTCTTTCCAGTGAGCACACATGCCCTATGGCAATAAAAACAAAAACAAAAACGGGAAACTGCTGTTTAATGACTATCTCACCAGAAACACCTCTGATATACATTCTAAGATACCCTTCTCTACCTATCACTCTATCTCACTGCTCTTTTTTTTTGTTTTCATTGCACTACTTTCTTATTCAATAGTGCATTTGTTTGATGTCTGTTTCCTCCCATTAGAATGTTAGTTCTATGAAAGTAGGAAGCTTGTCATCTCAATTACTGTAACACATCCAAAAGTTAAAACATGCTGTTATTCATAATAGATGCTCAATGTTTATCAAGTAGATGGATGAGAGAATCAGATCTCGAACTCCTATACTTGGCTCAAGAGTCTATTCTCTAGCCACTGTATTTTGCTCCTTAGAAACTCAACAAAAACAGAGGACAAATAAAGAGCATTCTAGAAAAACTCAATCACTTTTTATAATTGATTTGGGAAAAATTGATTCAAATTCTAAATGATGTCAAGTATTTCAGTTAAAATATGAGTTTTAAAATCCATATCAAGGGCCAGCCTGTGGTGAGGTGGTGAAAGTGGCTGGATGCCACGTGGCAGATTGCATGGTTCAAGTCTAGACCTAGCAGCTTGAGAAACATGCCCAGTGTATGTTGTGTGCCCCAAATCCCAAAATAAGGGAGAAATGGAGGGAAAGGGACTGTGGTGTGGCCATTCTCCATGGGGGTGCTTTCTCACTTTCTCTCTCTCTCACTCTGTCTCTCTCTCCCTTGAGTACATGCACCCTCTGGCAAAATAAAAATGCAAATACAGAGAAGCTGGAGCTCACATGATGACAGTTTCAACCCCTGGCTCAGTCTGCCTGAGACATGATGGGCAAGTGCACAAGTGACCAAGCTGGGGTGACGGACGAAGGAATGGAGGAAGGGGATCCCAGTGTACCTGAACTGGAGAGGGCATTTCTTTCTCTCACTCTCTTTCTCATTCCCATGTGTATGAGCTCTGCCATGAATTAATTTTTTTTAAATCTAAATAAATGAACTAAAATTCAGGACTGTAAAATTTTAGTTCATTTATACATTTATAATGTCTATAAATTCAAATTTATATATTCATATCTACATAATATCTATATGAAAAAGAAATGCAGGTGATTGCACAGACTGAAAATTCAGTAAATATATGTAATTCTTCCATGACTGAAGTTAAATCTATCACAGGATTTTGTCTGTAATGAGTGGCTTGTGCTTCACCAAGTTATAGAGCCTTGGATTCTCAGTACCCTGGCCATAGGGAGGTTGTCAAGTCCTGAAGAGCCTTGCCAATGAGAAGTAAGTAGCTCAGAAAGCACCACTGGAACACCAACAAAGGGATACAGGTGAGGGAAGCTCCCCTTCTCTGGGCTGGTAAACTTCAGCACTGCTTTCTAGTGGTGATGAGATGGGAGCCTCTGGACATAATGGGACTCAAAGGATTATTGTCTTGACACCTCTTTTTTCTTGAGAGGTTTTTTTTTTTTTTTTTTTTTTTTTTTTTGCTATAGGGCACTTGCGCGCACCAGACAGCGAGAGACAGAGAGACAGAAAACCAAAAATCACCCCCCAGGGGGATGGCCGTGCCGCAATCCCTTCTCCTCCATTCTCCTCTCAGAATCTTGGGCATGCACGCACATGTGCCCGGCGTGAGTTTAAGCCACTGGGTCCGGGACTCGAACTGTGATCGACTACATGGGAGTCCAGTGACATAGCTATTATGCCAACTGGTGGTCCCAGCACCTCTGTTTTTTAACTAAAGATTTTAAAGTCAGATTTTCTAGTACAATTTTTCAGATATTCAACACAGATGCACTTAGGAGAGTCAGTTTAGCATCGTGAATAAAGGCAATGTCTTGGTACCAAAATGCTTGAGATTGAATTTCTGTTTTGTTTACTTACTATCTAAATTTGCTTAACCTCTCTGTGCCTTAGTATCTTCATCTGAAAATGTGGTTAATGAAAGTCACCCATAGAGTTGTAAGAATTAAATGAGTCAATATGTGTAAAAGAGTGCTGTTCATATTATCTATGGTAATACATCTATTTTTTAAAATTTCTCATTTATTTATTTACATTCAATCTCTGTGTATCATTACAGCATACCAAATGAAATTTCCCATCCTGAATACACTGTATAATATTTTTGATATTACCATACATATTACCATCAACAGGTAATTTCTACCATTACTGATATTTTTTGTTAAACATAGTACAATGAATTACTAGAAAAATAAAACCAATAAATAAAGATACAAAGCACTAGTCTCAATTTTACAAGTAGATTGCACAGAAAATGAATGACTGTTAATTTGCTATAAAGTATCTAAGCACGTATCTCAATTTCTGTACTGTTTAGTGAACCGCTAATCACCACCCTGGAGTAGCACCAGTATGTAAAGAACGGAAAACAGTCCTTGGCATATATTATGTATATGCCAGGTATCACTGAATGTTGGCTATTCCAGGATTCCTCAGTATTGTAGGGCTCACTTTGTTTTATGGAACAGATGGAAAGGTTTTTCTACTTCCTGCAGCCAAGGCATGTTGAGAAAAAAGAAGCTGCTCAGAATTCTCTCAGTCTTCTCTTGCAGCAAAAATGTTCAGCTTTGGTGGTTATATTTCAAAACTTAGTGAATAGGCATGCTTTTGCAAATAGATACATGAAAGAGCAAATAAACTTATTTTTGGTATAGACTCTTCTCATGGGTATTTTCCAGCCATTACATTTTTTTCTCCTTTTATTGCAATATGTATAATTTACTTTCAGAAAGATGCATCCACATGTCAGTATCACTTAACACAAAACCAAAGACAAGACCCTACCAGGTACATGTGCAGCTTAGATGCTGTGCTCTGCAGGCTGGGACCACGTGGGAGGTCTGATCGCCATTCCTGGTCTGACCTAAAGGCTGGGAGTGGTGTCATCTGCCTGTAATCTCATACACTCAGGAAGCTGAGGCAGGAAAATATGAGCTCGAGGCTCACCTGAACCACGTAGCAACACCCTGTCTAAGAAAAGACCACGTAGATACTGTAGTCTCAGCTGAGAAGCTGAGAAAGAAGGAACCCGACTCAGCAAAACCTTGTCAAAAAAAAAAAAAAAAAAAAAAAAAAAAAAAGGGTTGGGGGACCAGCAGGTGGCATAATTGTTATGTTGCTGGACTCCCTGGTAGTTGAACACAGTTCAAGTCCCAGACCTGGTGGCTTTAAACTCATGCTAGGTGCTTGTGCATGCATGCCCAAAATCCCAAGAGGAGAAAGGAGGAGAAGGGATTGCAACATGGCCATGATGTTTTGCTTTCTATCTCTTTGCCTCTCTCTGTTTCTCCAACAAGTGCATGCATCCTATAGCAAAACTATCTCTTTAAAAAAAAGAGAGAAAAGAAAAGAAAGGAAAAGAACAAAAAGAAAACTAACTTTGACTTCTAACAGTATGATCTTGACTAACTCCCTGTATCTTGGTTATCTCATCTGTAATATGAGCGCAATAACAACAATGATAATAATGCTTTACCCAGTGTTATGATTAGGATTAAACAAGCTGATATAGTTTAGCTAATATCTAGTATCTACCAGGACTATATGACAGGGAGTAAGAAGTCAGATGATACCTCACCTATGAATGAAGGAAATCTAAGCAGACCGTTTCTGATTAATCAGCACCTCTTTACAGGGGGCGAGGTGGGGGCACACAGGTAACTCAATTCGACCTGCGTGGGAAGTCTGAGTTCCTAGCCTGTGGCCTGCAGGCTGATGTCAGTGATCCCAGCTGGCTGAAGCTGAGGCTGAGGAGGACGTCAGCAAGAGGACCACGATGGGGATGCCTGTCTCTCTATCAAGGTCTCTCTCATAGAAGAACTAAATAAACAAACTTAAAAAAATCATTTTTATAGATTTGAAAGTCAGTGTATCCAAATCTCAAACCAATCTCACTAGTTGGAAATGCCAAAGTCCTTACTTATAATCAGCAAAACAACATCATCCTTGAGATTGAATAATTACCGAGTGATCACGTGATTCAGAAAGTGGAATAAACCAGACACATAGCAGAAAGCTGTCAGTGCAGAGCTTAAACAGATAATATGCAAGTCTGGTTCTTCACAGAGAGCTGGACAACATCTATTTGAAGGTGAAAAAAGACATGGCAGAATTTTATTTTGGAGTGAGTACATCTTTGTTTAAACCGAGAGAAAGCCAGTTTTCTTCTTTTGTTTTCAGTCATCCTTGTGTACACTGAATGTATACTATGAGTGAGGCACTGATTTAAAGGTTATAGGCAAGAAATATGGCTTAGTTTCAAAAAACGTGAAAGGTTATAGGGTAAAAATTCACATTAATTTAAATTAAATGGCAATAGTACACTAGATTTGAGTAGCAATTCAAAAACAACTGTAGTTTGATCTAAGATGGACATGATTAATTGTCACTAAATGATACAGCTGTTTAGAAAATGTAAAGATCATCCCAACCTGTAGTGGTTGAGATGGCTGTTACATTCTGGTTATCAAACAGTCTGTGTATCTTGTTTTATTCAGTAAGAATAAAATCCTACACACACACACACACACACACACACACACACACACAGACACCCGTTCCTCCATTTTTCCATGTATTCCAAATTAAAAGGCACCACAATATTCTTTTTTTTTTTTTTTAGAGGTTTTTGTTGTAGGGCCCGTACGTTCACCAGAAAGACAGAGAGAGACAGAGAGACAGAAAGTGAGAAATCCTCCCCCCCCCCCACCAGGGATGGTCACACCACAATCCCTTCTCCTTCATTCTCCTCTCGGGATCTTGGGCATGCACGCACACGTGCCCAGCGTGAGTTTAAGCCACCAGATCCGGGACTCAAACCGTGGTCGACTACATGGGAGTCCAGCGACATAGCCATTACGCCAACTGCTGGTCCCGCACCACAGTATTCTTTATCAAATACCTCTAACAGGTGTTTATGGCCCTAAAATAATAATAGATCCAGAAATATGATGAAGGATATAATATCTCAAATTACTATCTTTTGAATAGTAAGTTTCACAGATTTTATATATATATGCCTATAGGGTATGTGAACTCAGTAGAGAGAGATGGCTAGAGACACAGACAAAGGAAAAGTGAGAAATTAGTCCCTGGTGGGGAGGTGGCCATGCTGCAATCCCTTCTCCTCCATTCTCCTCTTGGGACTTTGGGCACACATGCACATGTGCCCCAAGTGATTCTCAAGTCTCTAGGTCTGGGACTCAAACTGCAGAGTCAGCCATGTGGGATCCAGTGCCTTAACCACCATACCACTTGCTGGTCCTACAAGATACATTTCCTTTTTTTTAGAGGTTTTTGCTATAAGGTGCGTGAGTTTGCCCGAAAGACAGAGAGAGATAGAGAGATAGAAAGAGAGAAATCACCCCCCAGGGGGAATGGCCACACTGCAATCTCTTCTCCTCCATTCTCCTCTCAGGATCTTGGGCATGCACGCACACGTGCCCGGTGTGAGTTTAAGCCACCGGGTCCGGGACTCGAGCCGCGGTCGACTACATGGGAGTCCAGCGACATAGCCATTACGCTAACTGCTGGTCCCCCTACAAGATAGATTTTCTAATACATGTTTTTAAAAGTCCAAAATTTTTCATAGACAATAGGAAAAAAGTTTTCTGAAATTAAGAGAATTAATACCACTTGAGACTTACCTTACACATTTACATTAAGTAAGTAACATTGAATGTTTCCTAATATGTTTTGCAAGTTAACTAGTGCTTATCTTTGAATATTTTTGTAATAGAGATATTACAAAAAGATCTGAACCATTACGTCTCATAAAATGCTAATAAATAGACGACTGGCAAAGGCTTGTATTCATATTTTTGTAAACTGCTGATGCAAAAAAGAAATTTGGTAAGGGTCTGGTGTATTCATGAGTATAGTAACTATGCATTAAAACCTTGTGTCTATCAAAACCTAGAAGCTTTACAAGGACATTACAGTACAATTGTCAAGCAACATTAACTTATTTTTAAAATGTCTTTTAACGTGGAATTTAAAACAAATTTACTTGAGCTACTTGAAAGGCAGTCCAATTCTTATGGGAATGTTGAACATGATCTGATTGACCCCAAAATTGACATTCAGCAGTTTAGGCATACAATTTAACTTTAAATTGAGAGAGAGAGATATCTTAGAAAATTTAGTTAATGTTAAAAATTAGCACCTTTTTAGATTTGAAGCCTATCAGGATGCCAACCTTTTCTAGCTGCCAATTCTCTGTAATCTAATGCCTGAGGAGTGTGGCATTAATTAAACCTTTGTTATTTACCCAGTCAATCTATGGACTTCTTTAGTTTGAGACTATCTAATTAGTCAGATTTCATGGTTGTTCAGTGACAAGCATTAAAACCATGTTACTTAATTTAACTTATGACTTGTTACCACCGTGTGATTAGAATGCTAATCAGTCAGTTTATTTTACCATTTGAGGAGAAAAAGTGTGAAACCTTTTAGATCAAATGTTGTCCTAAGAACTTAATTAAAGAAATCTGTGATGTTTCCA
This sequence comes from Tupaia tana, assembly GCA_026018925.1. NCBI lineage: Eukaryota > Metazoa > Chordata > Mammalia > Scandentia > Tupaiidae > Tupaia > Tupaia tana. The sequence continues at coordinate 85,029,838 of JAKSZU010000006.1, forward strand.
GTATTTTGAAGCAGAACATTCTATCTAGCCTTGAGAGTGAGTTCTCAGTAGGACGCTGTGTCCACTGCAAAAATAGAAGATTAGCCAAGTGTTCTGGCAGTAACAGATGAAATTAAACACATTTTTTTCATAAGGCATATTTATCCAGAAGATGAAAATATTGTTAAAAATATATATTCTTTAGTTATCACTTAAACTTGAGTTCACTAAAGTGCTCTAAATCTGTCGTTTTTTATTTTATTTTTTACATTCATTCACTGTGTATTATTACAGCATACCAAATGAATTTTTCCATCGTAAATGTACTGTATATTGATCAAGTCAAAGATATTACTATATACATTATCATCAGCAGATAATTTTCCATTTTTGTGTCTTTTAAATGTTTTGCTTCTTTTCTTCCTTGATTCCCTTCCTCTCATCATCCCTCATTTCTCACCCTCCTCCTACCCTGTCTCAAGTATTCTCAATTGTTCTTCATGCTTCTATATCTTCCAGTCTTTCAGTTTCTGCCATAGAGTGTGGACATTCAGTATATACTGAGTGGGGCCATACAATGCCTCTCTTTCACAATCTGGCTTGCTCCGCTTAGCAGTAAATCTTCTGTATTCGTCTACTTTCTATCAAATGCCAGATTGTCATTGTTTCTTACTCCAGAATGTACCAAAGAGTCAGTATAGTTATTTTTTTTAGTAATTAATAACCAAAGACAACGTAAATGATTAAAATATCTCAAGTGTGTTAATTTACTTTTGGTAAAATAGAAAATAGAACTTGGTTCTAATCCCAAGGCATTAACTCCTTTTTACAAATTAGCAGTAAAGGTACTTAAGACAGGTACCAGTGTGAGATATTTACATACTACCTTGCTCAGAATAAGCAGAGGAGTACAAACTTAATCTAGATGTCAGTTGTACTCAACTATTTTAGTTATAGGTTTAAAAATTTTTAAATAAATTATTCATTGTATTTTGGGGTGAGTGCTATTCATTTTTATTTAGGAATTTCATCAGCACAGGTAACTGAATACACCTTTGTTTGCTGAACCAAAAAAAAATAAAAGAAATAAAAACCCTAAATAGAAAACAACAATAACATAGAAACAGACCCATGGGCCACTACGCAGAGGGCAGATCATAGCAACCATACACATTTGATTATTTGGTTTATGGGCATGGCCTCTGTAGTAGAGAGAGTCCGAATACTTCTTTTGGCTATTTGTGTACTGATGGGTGATATTCTCCTATGCCTATTGTGAAAACAGTAACTTGAAAAGTATGTAGAGGAACTAGCATAACACAGAATATCCCATCAGTGGCACTATTGATGTTTGGAATGAATACTTCTTTGCTTTTGGAGGCTCTGCCCTGTGAACTGCAGCATGTCTGGTAGCCTCTATTCACTATCGGTATGACAATAGAACATATCACCGGACATTGTCACATGTTCTGTGGGGAGCAAAATCACTCCTGGTTGAGATTTAAGAGCACTAAACATTAGTATAGATGCTATTTTTATGAAAATTGTCTTTCTTTTTGTTGTGTGCTTTATTCTTTATTTCTTTTCTTCTTCCCTTCCTCCCATCTTCTTTCTTTTCTGCTTTTCTGCAAAATTGTCACAGGGCATGTATGCTTGACAGAAAAAGAGAGAGAAAGAGAATGAAATCAGCCCCAAGTGGGATGTGATTATGCTGCAATTTGTTCTGTTTCTCTGTCCTTTTGCAGTTCTGGGTACACATGCACACATGCTCAGCATATTTTTCAAGCCACCAAGGCTGGGATTTGTACTGTGGTTGACTTCTTGGGATTTCCCCCACCCAACCACCAAGATATAGGGCCAGTCCTCTTCTGTGTGTGTGTGTGTGTGTGTGTGTGTGTGTGTGTGTGTGTTCCTTTCTGCATTAATTTACTGGTCCTCTACTTAGAAAGAACCCAACAAAAATAACACAGTTATATTTGTTAAAAATGAAAATAAATGATTACCAAAATGGGAACAATAATACATACGGGCAATCTTTGGAATGTCCTGTGAGAAAGTAGGAAATAAAACAATTATCCTTGAGATAAAAAAGCTATTTTTTTGACAGCAAATTTAGAATTTTAAACATAAAATTATATAGCTTATTTATATTATGTGGCCCTTCTCTCTAGCAATGCTGCCTTAAAACTGAGAATATTTAGGTCATATGCAACTGAATTTAAGTGTTTCTGTAAGGCGTTAACTACCTGTCAATTACCTGTCATTTACTTCTAGGATTTTGGTTAGCACTAAATAGCTAAGATCTAGCTAAAGATGATACTCTTTGAAGAAGAAGACTTAGAGTGCAGACTCTTTATACTGATGAAAAGGAAGCTGTAAGTTTGGAAACTATATAAGCAGGATCAATACAAATAAAATTATATTTAAGCACATCATAGCAAAGTACAGTAAACTGATATAAAGAGAAAAGCCTTAAAAGCATCCAAAACAAACAGGAAAAAAACCACATTAATTTCTTGCAGGATTATGATAAAAAGAATAATAGTTGACTTTTCATTAGAAATATAGGAAGCCAGAACAAATGTAATATCATCCTTTTTTGTTGTTGTTGTTGGAGAGGTTTTTGCTATAGGGGGCATGCACTCACCAGAAAGAGAGAGAGAGAGACAGAAAGCAAGAAATCCTCCCCCCCATCCCCCGGGGATGGCCACACTGCAATCCCTTCTCCTGCATTCTCCTCTCAGGATCTTGGGCATGCATGCACATGCGACCAGTGTGAGTTTAAGCCACCAGGTCAGGGACTCAAATCATGGTCGACCACATGAGAGTCCAGCAACATAGACATTATACCATCTGCTGGTCTCTGTAGTACTATCATCTTTAATGTGCTGGAAGGAAATAAAAACTATCACCTTAGAATTCAATATCTACTAAGAACATACTCAAACATGATAATAAAATAAGGATATTTTCAGATGAATGAAAGCTAAAAGAATTAATCACCAGCAAATTCATATTATAAGAAATGCTAAAGGAAGTTTTTCAGGACAAAGAGATATAATACCAGAAAGAAACTTTAATGTACAGAAAAAATGAGAGGGACCCAAAATGGTAACTCTATAGATAAATATAAAAGACAATTGTATCTTAAAAATTTTTTTAATGGCAAGTTACTTTTAAAACAGTCTTGCATTGAGACCAGCAGTTAGCGTAATGGCTATGTTGCTGGACTTCCATGTAGTCGACTGCGGTTCAAGTCCTGGACCCGGTGGCTTAAACTCACGCTGGGCACGTGTGCATGCGTGCCCAAGATCCTGAGAGGAGAATGGAGGAGAAGGGATTGCGGCATGGCCATCCCCCCTGGGGGGTTATTTCTTGCTTTCTGTCTCTCTGTCTCTCTCTGTCTGTCTGGCGAGTGCACACGCCCTATAGCAAAAACCTCTCAAAAAAAAACTTGGCAGTTTAACACCCTTCGAATAATAAATTGAATCAATAGGTCAAAAAATCAGTTATATAGAAGATTTGAACAAAACAAAACTAATTTTCATTTATAAACTGTTACATTCACAACTTCAGAGTACTTGTTCTTTTTACATACTCAAGGAATACTTAGCAACATAGGCTATACATTGGGTCATAAAATAGATACCAATATTTTAAAAGTTTGGAATCAAGATTCATATTCCCCTACAATACAAGAGAATGTGCTTAGAAATAAAAACAAGTTTTCTTTTCAGAGGGAAATTCAGAATATAGCAAATTAAATGATAATAAAGAGACAACATATCAAGATTTGTAGAATGCAGCTGAAGCAATTACATTCCAATAAGAAAAATTTAAAACCCATGATCTAAATTTCTATATTCAGAAGCTAGAAACAAGAGAACAAATTATACTTAAAAGAAGCTGAAGAAAGAAAATAAGAAAGGCAAGAGCCTAAATCAATGAAGCATGGAAGAAAAGAAACAAAATTAGCAAAGCCTGTTCAGAATGTCCATCACAGGCTTTGTGCATTCAGGTCCTCAGAATGTATTGTCCCAAGTCCAATGTATTTTGAAGTTATATATACCCAGAATAACATAAGTAACTTATTCATGATACTTTTGAAAGATAATATCCTGTTAAAAAATATTTATATTTTAGATATAATTCATTAAGTCCCTATAATGTGTAACTGTATTGTAACTCATTTGTTCTTCATTGCAGTACCATGACGTATATATTATTTTCATGGAGGAGAGCAAAATCTTGGTTAGCTTAAGTAATTTCTTCAAGTTATTATGTAAGTGGTGGAAACAGGATTCAAAATAAGGCCCGATCTGACCCCAAAGCCTGTGCTTTTCCCTGTGTAGCTACCTTGATATTATTTAAGTTATATTATATATTGATCTGTTGGTCTTCTTCTTTTATTAAAATTCTTTTTATAGCTCTTTCCTCATATGCTGATTTAAACTTTCTTGGACATTTTATTTCCTCTATATAGTTCAGTTATTTTCCGAGTTTATTAGTTTTCTGTAATATCGCCGAAGTTAAAAGTACTTACTATGGACTACTTTGGAAATAACTACAGAATTTCATTATTATATAGTTAATGTTTACTTTCATATTTCCATACTGTCCAAATGTAAAAACTTACTAGGACTTTTCCTAGCCACTGCATATAAGGTTAGATTGACTAAGATTTAAATACTTGTGAAGAGGTTTTTTTTTTTTTTGTTGTTGTTGTTTGTTTTTAGTTTTTTGTCATAGGGTGTATGTTCTCACCAGAGAGACAGAGGGAGAGCAAGAAATCATCCCCCAGGGGGATGGCCATGCTGCAATCCCTTGTTCTCCATTCTCCTTCTGGGATTTTGGGCACACATGCACACACTCCTGGCATGATTTTAAGCTTCCAGATCTGGGATTTGAACCGTCGTTGACCATGTGGGGTCCAGTACCTTAACCATCACACCACCTGCTGGTCCTGTGGAAAGAATTTTTTAAAACATATATGTATGAGACTGGTGAAATGGAAACAAACTCAGTATTTTTACTTAATGACAATATTTTGAATATTTTTATTTTAATAGTTAATTTTATGACTGAAATTGCCAGTTCCTAACCTTACTTTTTTGTTTTTCTACAATGAAACAAGATGTAGTCCTACTAGTCTTTTAGATTATAATTTTTTATTAGAACTCACTCCAACTAAAATATGATGTCTGCTTTTCTAAATGTTTTCAAAATGTTTGAATATTAAGATATCATTTGCTGTGATAAATGCTTTATATTCATTAGCTCCTTTAATCCTTATCATAGTCTGGCAAAATAAGAGGGCTCATCTCTATCTTATATGAGGAAATCTACCCAAATGAAAAGTCAAGAATCAGTATTCGACTGAAATTCTGTCAGCTGAAATATTGTCTCTCAACTGCTGTGAGACATATTATTGAATTTCAATATACTACACATAAAGAATGATTGACAATGAACTTCAGGCCACTTAGATGCCTCACTGTATATCCTAGAAGTAAGAAATAAAAATAAGGATGTGAACCTGGTAACTAGTGAAAAATATAACAGTTTTTTTTTCTTTTAAATTCTGATGAAAAGTGTTTGTGACGGCCTTGTATTGTGATTATTGTATCAAAGCATAGTTTGAGTGTAAAATACTGACGTTTCTCAATGAATTAAACAATTGTCTAATAATCGAATTAATGGATACTTTGTCATTTACTGAGCATAGCTGACTCTTAAGGACAGGGCAGTTCTGTAAAGAAATAAAACAATTTGCTGAAGGGTTTCACAGCTGGAAGGACTAGAACTTGAAATCCTGAAGTACAATGTCACAATGTACCACGTGTTTAGAGCATTGCTATCAATCACACTACTTTCTTTTTGTATTTGCAAGATTGCACTCTCTGATGACAAAGTTAGCAAGCAAAAAATATATTTTTTTTAATAAAATTTGTCTCTGGTTACACATTTGTGTGTGAGTGCTTTTGCTAAACGACTAATTACCTTGCATTTATCTTCAGAAACCACAGACTATTTGACCTGTGGAGTTTCATATTGTATGTTCTGATTGCATACTCACAGTACAGTCCATTTGTTTCTCTGACCCCTGTGTTTTCAAATAGTATTTGGATCCTCAGGCTTGATCAGATCCAGATTGGATCCCTTTGGCAAGATTTCAAGCAAGGCATTCAGTCTTGCCTTCATTTATTAGGAGGAATATAATGTTTAATTCCTTCTCTTGTTGTGGTAGTTAATGATGTTCAATGCCTAGGTCCAATAATTACTGTTGCTGCAAATTGGTGATAGTCCAATTCATCATTTCTTTTAAATTTAATATTTGGAATGCCTTGATAAAAAGTTGTTTCTCTTCATCTACTAGTTGTTTATACAGTGGTACAGTTCATAGATGAATGACAGGATATGTGTTTCTTTTTCTTTACTTATCAGTTTTGAGGACACTGGCTTTTAAGATCATGCATTGGTTTCCTCCTGTCCTATGACAGTGACCATTAAAATGTCCTTACAAATTCAATCCACTGTGATTCTTGTCTTTACTGAAGCTCAAATTTTGGACAATGGGAGTCCCTCTGGGTTGGTAGTTGAGTTTTCTGGGCATGTTTTAAATAGTTCCTTGCTATCTGGCATGACAAGACATTCCAGGTTTATCTTGCATATTTTCTGGTCGAGAGCTGGAACAGTTATAGTTCAAGGCCATATTCTGGGCAGTAGGAGTGCTCATTACCACAATGGATCTAGCTCTAACCATTGTTTCTAAGTCTTTCAATGAAATGAGGTGCATCTCTTTTTTTTATAAAAAGAACATAATTGAGCGAGTTATGTGAATACTTACAGTTTCAATTCAGGACTATAAGATTTCTATCTATCATCTATCATTTCTATCTATCTATGTATCTATGTATCTATCTATCTATCTATATATCTATCTATCTATCCATCTATCTATCTATCTAACTATCCATCCATCCATCCATCTATCTCTATCATCTCTCTCTCTATTATCATCTATCTATCATCTATTATCTATCTATCATCTATCATCTATCTATCTATCTATCATCTATCAATATTTCATATCTATCTATCTATCTATCTATCTATCTATCTATCTATCTATCTAATCTATATAAAGTTTTTGTTCAGGCTGACTGGGTCAGAGATTTGAATTGCAGTTGCCATGTGAGATCCAGCTTCTCTTGAGCAGTATTTACCACTGCATCAGGAAGTTAGCCGACATTTCTACTTAATCTCTTCTATACTGTGTCTGTAATTTTTTTCTTCCACACAGAAAATAGAGTTCTCAAGGACACGATGGAAGGTAGAATTAAAAAGACCCCTAAATTTCTCACTTTCTTTATATCAAATTATATGTAAAACAGTCCCAGGGTAAAACCACCAACACAATACCACCAGTTTTATTGTGCATTTGTTTTCCCTATGTTATCCTCTCTTTTTAAAAATGATTGTATGTGTCTACATTGTTGGAGCATACAGCCATACTTTTGATAGTCCCAATCTTTTAATCCCCATTTACTATTAGTTCTACAGGTAACCACAGTAATGTATCTTTTTTTTTTTTTTTTTTCTGGAGAGGTTTTTGCTATAGGGCGCGTGTGCTCGCCAGACAGACAGAGAGAGACAGAGAGACAGAAAGCGAGAAATCACCCCCCAGGGGGGATGGCCATGCCGCAATCCCTTCTCCTCCATTCTCCTCTCGGGATCTTGGGCACGCACGCACACGCGCCCGGCGTGAGTTTTAAGCCACCGGGTCCAGGATACGAACCGCGGTCGACTACGTGGGAGTCCAGCGACATAGCCATTACGCTAACTGCTGGTCCCAATGTATCTTAAAAGCTTCCCTAACGTTCTCATTGATTGGATTTCAGTATGTAATATTAATAGATTCCCTAAGAAAAGTTTGTGCGAGCAATATTCCCTGAGTCTTTGCATGTTGATAGCATTTTGTCTGTGCTCTTTATAACATAAACTGTTTTTTTCTGAAAATAAAATTTCTGGCATGTATACACTTTCCTCGTTCAATTTAGATATGTTACTCTTTTTTCCTATGGCATAAAGCATTAATTTTAAAAAGTCTGATGATTCTTGAATTTTTTCTTTATATACCACTTTCTCTTTTTACCTTAATTCTCAACCAACTTGTTTCTTTTTCTTTAAATAAAGTAATTTTTTTTTTTTTTGGAGAGGTTTTTGCTATAGGGTGTGTGCGCTCGCCAGACAGACAGAGAGAGGCAGAGAGACAGAAAGTGAGAAATCACCCCCCAGGGGAGATAGCCATGCTGCAATCCCTTCTCCTTCATTCTCCTCTGAGGATCTTGGGCACGCAAGCACACATGCCTGGCGTGAGTTTCAAGCCACTGGGTCTGGGACTCGAACCACGGTCGACTACGTGGAAGTCCAGCGACATAGCCATTACACTAACTGCTGGTCCCTAAGTAAAGTAATTTTACTGGAACACATTTTGGTGTTTGTTCTGGGTGTGTCAGGTACATGATGCACTTTTTCAATATGTAGTTTTAACTCTTTTATACATTTTATTTTATTTTTATTTTATATATTTATTTACTGTGTATCATTACAGCATGCCAAATGAATTTTCCCATCATGAATACACTACATATCAGTCTAGTCAAAGGCATTACCATAAACGTTATAATCAAGGGACCAGCAGTTAGCGTAATGGCTATGTCGCTGAACTCCCATGTAGCCGACCACAGTTAGAATCACGGACCTGGTGGCTTAACCTCACGCCGGGCGCGTGTGCATGCGTGACCAATGTCCCAAGAGGAGAATGGAGGAGAAGAGATTGTGGTATGGCCATCCCTCCTGGGGAGTGATTTCTCACTTTCTGTCTCTCTGTCTCTGTCTTTCTGGCTAGCACACATGCCCTACAGCAAAAACTTCCCCCAAAAACGTTATAATCAACAGATTTCTTTCTATTTTGGGTCTCTTAAATGTTCTCCTTATTTTTTCTTTCCCTTGATTCCCTCCCTCTCACCCTCCCCTGTTTCCAACACTTCTCCCCCACTGTCTCTAGTATCATCATTGCTGTCTATGATTTTGTACCTTTCAATCATTCGGTTTCTGCCATAGAATGCTGACATTTGGTATATATTGAGTGGGGACATACAATGCCTCTTTTTCATTGTTTGGCTTGCTTCACTTAGTAGTAAATCTTCCTTATTTGTCCATTTTCTATTAAATGCCAGGGTCTCATTGTTTTCTACGGCTGAGTAGTATTCTGTAGTATATATGTTCTACACTTTTGCAATCCACTCATCTGTTCATGGGTATTTGAGTTGTTCCATGTCTTAGAAATTGTGATTAATGCTGCAATAAATCTGGATGTAAAAGTGTTTTTCTGACTGAGCGTTTTTCTATCCTTTGGGTAGAAACTCAGGAATGGAATTGCTGGACCACATGGTAGTTGTATTTGTAGGTCTTTGAAGAATGTTCATACTGTTCTCCACAGTGGCTGTACTAATTTACATTTCCACCAACAGTGTAGGAGAGTTCCCTTTTCACCACAGCCTTGCCAGCACTTGTCATTCTTTCTTTCTTTATTTTTTTACTAGTCGCCATTCTTACTGGGGTTGGGTGGTATCTCATTGTAGTTTTGATTTGCATCTCCCTTATGATAAGAGATGTTGAGCATTTTTTCACATGCTTTTGGGCCATTTGTATGTCTTCTTTAGAGAGTTGTCTGTTCAGCTCATTTGCTCATCTTGTATTTGGGTTGATCATTATTTTTTGTGGAAAGCTGTTTGATTTCCCTGTATATCCTAGTTATCCATCCCTTATCTGAGGTATAGACTGAATATAGACTCCATTTCTGAGGGCTGTATATTCACTCTAATTATTATTTCTTTTGCAATGCAGAAGCTTTTTAATCTAATGTAATCCCACTTGCCTATTTTTGGGATGATTGCCTGTGTTTTGGGGGTCTTTTTCAAGAAGTCTGCCTACTGTTATGTCTCTAAGAGTTTCTTCTGTGTTTTTGACCAGTAGTTTCATAGTTTGAGGTCTTGAGTTTATATTTTTGATCTATTTTGAGTAGATTTTTGTAAATGGTGAGAGATAGGCATCCAGATTCATCTTTTTGCAGGTGGATACTCATTTATTCTAGCACCATTTGCTAAAGAGATTTTTCTTTTCCCCACTGGATTGACTGGTGCCCCTTTATCAAAAATCAGTTAACTGTACATTTTGGGGTCTATTTCTGGACCTCTAATCTGTTCCATTGGTCTACATATCTGGTTTTGTGCCAATATCATGCTGTTTTGATTATCACAGCTTTGTACTGTGTTTTGGTATCAGAGAGTGAGATGCCCCCTACTCCAATCTTCTTAAACAGAATTGCTTTGGAAATATGGGGTCTTTTATTATTTCAGACAAATACTATGATTGTTTTTTCTGAATCTGTGAAGAATATTTTTGGTTATTTGATTGTGGTTGCATTAAATACATAGATTAGTTAAGGTAGAATTGACTTTTTGGTTATATTAATTATTCCAGTCCAGCAACATGGAATGTCCTTCTCTTTTCATTTCATTTTCAATTTCTTTTTTTTAGGTTTTCATAGTTTTCCTTGTAGATGTCTTTGACTTCTTTGGTTAGCTTTATTTCTAGATATCTTACACTTTTTCTAGTTTTTATAAATGTGATTGCTTTCTTCAGTTCTACCTTATTCTACTCACTGGTGTACAAATATGCTATAGATTTTTGTATGTTGATTTTGTATCCTGTCATTTCATTGTATTCATTTATCACTTCCAGGATTTTTTTTCATGAGTTCTTTTGGGTTTTCCATGTGTATAATCATGTCATCTGCAAATAGAGATAATTTGACTTCTTCTTTCCCTATTTGAATACCTTTTATTTTATTCTCTTTTCTGATTGCATTGGCTAGGACTTCTAGCACTACACTGAAAAGAAGTGGAGAAGATGGATAGCCTTGTCCTGTACCAGTTTGTCTTGTACTAGTTTGTCTTGTACCATTCAGTATGATGTTGGCTTTAGGTTTTTCATATATGGCTTTTATTGTGTTGAGAAATGTCCCTTCTAAGCCAATTTTGCTGAGAGTCTTAAACATGAAGGAATGTTGTATTTTACCAAATGCTTTTTCTGCATTGATTAATATGATAAATACTATGATTGTTTTTTCTGAATCTGTGAAGAATATTTTTGGTTATTTGATTGTGGTTGCATTAAATACATAGATTAGTTAAGGTAGAATTGACTTTTTGGTTATATTTAATCTTTCTTTCTGTTAACATGGTGTATTACATTTATGGACTTGTGTATGTTGAATCATCCTTGCATCTCTGGAATAAAGCCTACCTGATCATGGTATATAAGCTTTTTTATGTGTCATTGGATGTGATAAGCTAGTATCTTGTTGAGAATTTTTGCAACTATATTCATCAGAGTTATGATGAAGATAGTTTTCCTTTTTTGTTATGTCCTTATCTGTTTTGGGGATGAGGGTGATGGAGGTTTTATAAAACAAATTTGGGAGGGTTCCTTCCTTTTGAATCATTAGAAATAATTTGAGTAGAATGGAGGTTAGTTCTTTAAAAGTTTTGTAAAATTCATAAATGAAGCCATCAGAACCTGGAATTTTCTTTCTTGGGAGGTTATTTATTACAGATTCAATCTTACTGTTTGATTTTTATCTGTTCAGGGTTTCTATGTCTTCTGATTAAATCTTTGTAGATTATATGTGTCCAGGAATTTGTCCATCTCCTCCAGGTTTTCTTGTTTGTTGGCATATTGTCACTCATAATATTTTCTAATGATGTTTTGTATTTCTTTTTGTTTGTTTGTTTTTATTTTTTGCTATAGGGCATGTATGCTTGCCAGAAAGACACAGAGAGACAGAGAGACAGAAAGCAAGAAATCACCCCCCAGGGAGGATGGCCATGCTGCAATCTATTCTCCTCTATTCTCCTTTCAGAATCTTGGGCATGCACGCACACGTGCCCAGTGTGAGTTTTAAGCCACCGGGTCCAGGACTCGATCTGTGGTCGACTACATGGGAGTTCAGCAACATAGCCATTACGCTAACTGCTGGTCCCCCTGTATTTCTTTTATAAAAAAATTTTTTTAGAGATTTTTGCTATAGGGCATGTGCACTCACTGGAGAGACAGAGACAGAAAGCGAGAAATCACTCCCTCCACTGGGAGGATGGCCTTGCTGCAGTCCCTTCTTGTCCATTCTCCTTGCAGGATTTTGGGCATGCACACACACATACCATATGTGATTTTTGAGCCACAGGGTCCAGGACTCAAACCATAGTCAACTGTGGGAATCTAGTGATGTAACCATTATGCCATATGCTGGTCCCAATGTTTTGTGTTTTTGGTATGTCTGTTGTATTATTACCTGTTTCACTGAAAATCTGATTTATCTAATTCTTTCTATCTTCTTTTTTGGAAAGAGACATTTTTTCTATATGGTACATGTACTCATCAGAGAGACAGTGGGAGACAAACAGAAAGTGAGAAATCACCCTTAGGAGGGATGACCATACTGCAATCCCTTCTCCTCTATTTTCTTGGGATCTTGAGCATGCATACACACACACCCGGTGTGAGTTTTAAGCCATCAGGTATGAGACTCAAATCATGGTCATCCATTTGGGAGTCCAATGACATAACCTCTATGTCATCTGCTGCTCCTCTTCTTCTTATTTAGTCTACCTAACAGAGGGTCAATCTTGTTCATCTTTTCAAAGAACCAGCTTTTGGTTTCATTTATTTCCCCCTTTTTTTTTTTTTTTTTTTTGAGAGTATTTTGCTATAGGGTGTGTGCACTCGCCAGACAGACAGAGACAAAGAGACAGAAAGCGAGAAATCACTCCCCAGGGGGGATGGCCATGCCACAATCCCTTCTCCTCCATTCTCCTCTTGGGATCTTGGGCACGTACACACACGTGCCCAGCGTGAGTTTAAGCCACCGGGTCCGGGACTCGAACCGCGGTCGACTATGTGGGAGTCCAGCGACATAGCCATTATGCTAACTGCTGGTCCCACATTTAGTTTCATTCAGCTTTTGGTTTCATTTATTTTCTTAATAGTTTCCTTATTCTCTGTTTTATTTCTACCCAGATATTTATTATTTCTTTCCTTCTGACATTTTTTTTGTTGTCGTTTTTTCAGTTCCCTGTGGTGTGTTGTTAGCTTATCTATTTGTCATCTTTTCATCTTTTTTAAGTGTACACTAATTACAATGTACTTCCCTTATATGACTGCTTTTGCTCTGTCCCATAAGTTATGGAAACTCATGTGCTCATTTTCATTAGTTTCAGTGAATCTTTTGATATCACTATTTCTTTAGTGATCGTGAAATCATTCAGGAGTAGGTAGTTTAGTTTCTATAAGTTTGTGTATTTTCAAGGATTCTTTCTGAAATTAATATTAACTTTGATTCCCTCATGGTCAGAAAAGATGCTGGATATAGTTTCTATGCCTTTGAATGTGTAAAGACTTGTTTTGTTCCCTAACATGTGGTCAATCTTCAAAAAGATTCCTGGGGAGGGGGACGAGAACAATGTATATTTTGTGTTTGTCAGATGGAAGGTTCTATAGATGTCTATCAAGTCCATTTGATTTATGATATTGTTTAGGTCCTGTATCTCTTTGATTATTTTTTGTCTAGATGATCTGTCCAACGGAGATAGTGGTATGCTAAGATGCCCAGTGATTAGAGTGTTATAGTCTCTCACTTTGTAAATCTAGCAGTCTTTCCTTCATGAATTTGGGTGCTCCTGAGTACGATGCCTAGAAATTTATAAGCATCATGTCTTCTTGATGAATTAACCCTTTTACTACTATATCATGCCCTTTGTCTCCTTTTACAGTTTTTGTCTTAAAGCTATAATTTTTTCTGAAATAAGTAACATGACTCCAGCCCATTTTTGGTCTCTGTTTGTACGGAATACCTTTTTCCAGCCCTTCACTTTTAGTCTATGTATGTTTTTATCCATGAGGTGCATTTCTTGTAGGCAACAGATAGAGTTTTTTTTTTTTTTTTTTTTTTTTTTTTTTTTTTTTTTTTTTTTTTTTTTTTTGTAAATAAATCAGTCATTCTATTATCTCTTCATCTTTAATTAATTAGCATTCAATGTTATTATCGATATTTCCAGACTTGTCTCTGCCATTTTGTTAACCATTTTCTTGGTTGTTTTTGTTCTATTATTTCTGTCTTTCTCTGTTTAGTTTTCCTGGTATAACACTCTCCTCAGTACTTCTTGAAGTACTGGTCTGGTGTTGGTAAATTTTTTCAGGTTTTATTTATCTGAGAATGTTTTTATCTTTTCATTGTATTTGAAGTATAATCTTGCCAAGTGTAGTAATCTTGGTTGAAATTGTTTTTCTTTTAACACTTTGAATATATATTCCCATTTTTTTCCTTGCTTGCGTTGTTTCTGCTGAGAGGCTGATGTTAGTCTAATGGAATAGCCTTTTTAAGTGACTTGATGTTCCTCTCTTGCCATTTTTAGAATCTTATCTTTTTCTGTGATATTGGACAATTTGGCTATGATGGGCCATGGAGAGGATCTTCCTGGGTTGATTCTCTTTGCGGTCCTTTGTATTTCTTGGGTCTGGATGATTTAATACTTCTTAGGTTTGGAAAATTTTCTAAAAATATTTCATAGAATAGATTAGCAATGCTCTTATTACATTCTTTACCTTCTGGGATACCAATTATTTGGATGTTTGGGCATTTAATGGTATCTAGAATTTTGCATATATTATCCTATTTTTTTCGGTTCTTTTTTTCTTTTTTTCTTTTTTTTTTTTTTTTTTTGGTGAGTTGTTTTTTCCAGAGGTTTTGTCTTCTAGATCTGAGATTCAATCTTCTGCATGATCTACCCTGCTTTTTTTTTTTTTTTTTTTTTTTTTCTTTTTTTGGAGAGGTTTTTGCTATAGGGCACGTGCGCTCGCCAGACAGACAGAGAGATAGAAAGCAGGAAATCACCCCCCAGGGGGGATGGCCACGCCGCAATCCCTTCTCCTCCATTCTCCTCTCGGGATCTTGGGCACGCACGCACACGCGCCCGGCGTGAGTTTAAGCCGCCGGGTCCGGGACTCGAACCGCAGTCGACTACGTGGGAGTCCAGCGACATAGCCATTACGCTAACTGCTGGTCCCTACCCTGCTTTTAATACTATCAAGTGAGATTTTGATTTCCTGTATTGCAGCCTTCATCTCCAACAATGCCATTTGATTATTTTTTATGGTATCTATTTCTTCTTTCAAAATATGGTAGGACTTCCTCATCTCCGGAATTTCTCCTTTCTCATTTCTCTTGCATATCATTTAGTTTTGTCACTATGAGTTCAAAGGCATGTGGGGTGAGGTGAGCCATGGTCTCTCTGCAGCTCCATCCCACTGGAGCTCACCCTGTACCATCACTGGAACTGAAGATTCCAGTGGCACAGGGGCCAGGGAAGAGTGGGAACATCTTTTATACTTTTATTTCAAGAGTGTTTTCTTGAATGGTATCATTTTAGTATTTGTTCTGTTTTGTTGCTTAATTTCCCTCTTTAAAGATTCCTATTTTTCATCTATTGAATTATTTTTGTCTGTCTTCAGTATTTGTCACTTGTAATCATTAATATTTATTTTCTTTACTTCTTTTACTTCAAGTTTCTTCTACCTTTTCCCTCTTATTTATCTTATACTGTGTTTTTGTTTTTTTGTTTTGTTTTGTTTTGTCTTTTTTCTAGCTTGATCTTCATTTCTGGAGTTTGTTCTTTGATGTCTAATTCTATTCTAAGTTTTCTTAACTAGTAGTGTTTTTCTAATTCTAATTTACATTGCTTTTCATGTCTTGTATCTTTTAACTTTTTTTGAAATAGTGCATTGCTATGGTTTTGATGTGCTTTGTGGATATTTCTTTCTGGCATATTTTAGTATCTCTAAGGATGTTATTTTGTTCTTTATTCTCTTTCTTCTCAGTAACATTATGTGATTTGACATCAATCCTTTCTATGACTCATATTTAAGCAAAATAGATTTCCATAAACTTTTCAAAGCCAGTGTAGTTCAGGATAGCTTTTTTTTTTTGGAGAGGTTTTTGCTATACGGCACATGTGCTCGCCCGACAGACAGAGAGAGACAGAGAGACAGAAAGCGAGAAATCACCTCCCAGGGGGGATGGCCACGCCGCAATCCCTTCTCCTCCATTCTCCTCTCGGGATCTTGGGCACGCATGCACACACGCCCGGCGTGAGTTTTAAGCCACCAGGTCCGGGACACGAACCACGGTCGACTATGTGGGAGTCCAGCGACATAGCCATTACGCTAACTGCTGGTCCCCAGGATAGCTTTTATAACTTCTCTGAGTTCCCTCTCCAGTTGTGTCATGTTTTAAAATGTGGTGATTTTTTTCCCAACATTTCCTGGCTCTCCTCCCCTTTCCCTTCTTTTATCTAGATCTTTTTCCTTGTCTCTGTTGTCTTCATCCAGTCTATTGCTGACATTTTGCTTCTCAGTATGGGGTCCTATTCTGGAAGAGAGCTCTTGCTGGTTGCTATGAGAGGTATGAGGTGCTCATACTGCTAGAGCCATTTTTGAGCTGACCTTTGACTCTTCGGTGTCTTATTATTGATTTGGACATAATCACTCACTGTCAATTACTGTCACTTACGATTAGTTACTGTTTTTGCATTGGACACTGCATTCTAGAAAAGATTTTGTGAAGATTTTGGTGTTGTCCTGTTCTTAGGTCATTCCCAGGTCCCTTTTTTACTGTTTCTTCATAGTCACTGATCTCATGTAAGTTTTAATTTATTAGTAGTTGTTTGTATTTTGGCATTTGGGATACTTGGTCACCAAGTGTATATTTGTTCATGGGTTTTGGATTTTGACACCTTATTGATCTGTTTTTATGATATTTTTCAGGGATTATTTAATGAATTATTGAGAGCTATGAAAACTATGCTACTGACACCAATAGCTATAGGGTAAAATACTGAGACTTTCATGAATCTTTAAATGACCTGATATTTTTCTAAGTGTATGTGGTAATATCTTTTCTTTATACATGTTTCAATTTTCAAGGGCTTCTGAATATTGATTTCTATCAGCTACCATACTCAGTGCTAGGGTGGGAAATGGAAAGTCAAGTTCAGAGCTTTCCATGGGGTATGTTCGCTTCTCAGAGTTGCTATTTGGGATTAGATGTGTAGGCCATGCTTACCACCACAGAAGGGAACACTCATCCTCTGAGTATTCTAAGAACCTTGAGGACCATACTGTTTTGTTGTTGCTTTTTTATTATATTTTCCATGATAGCACACGGCATTCTTACACTATAAATCAGAAATGAGGACACCTGTATTGTTTATGTGTTTGGACCTAAGTGTACACTGTCTCTAATAGTCTCTTGGATTTGTAAAGCACATTAGGGTTTGCAAACTGTCTTTGCATCCATGCTTCTAAGGGAACTTCATAACTTAGAGGTGAAGAAGTCAGTATCAATATTATTCGTATTTCCATTCCTTTACAGCTGAAGAAATTAGCCTTCAGAGAGACTTAGCGTCTTGTCCAATGTCACATGTCCATGAGCAGCAGAAATATAATTGGAACCAGGGTTTCCTAATTGTCAAATGAGCACTTTATCCACATGGAGTTTGTAACCTCTTTCCTTATATCACAAACATACAACGTGGCATCTTAATGCATTTGTCACAGAAGGCATTTTATTTCGGACTCCATATGCTCAGAATACACCAAAACCATGTAACAGCAAAGGGATTAGATTTGCCAATATAATTTCACATCACATTACCTGATTCTTTTCCACTTTACAGACATTCCCTAAACCAGTTTTGAAACTTTTAGTTTTCTGCTTAACTCTGGAAAGTCATTTATAGGACAGTATTCTGTAAACAACAACAAAAATGTGATCATTTAAGCTGTTTTATGTCCTTACTTCAGTGGGTAAAGCAGAAGCACTTGAACTGAGCTCCTGTTTTTTGTTTGTGGTTTTATTATTTATTTATTTTTGATGTATTTCATTTATGCTAGGCTAAAGGATCTCCTCCTGAGTTTCTGTTTGTGGTGTATTTGGCTAAGAGAAGGCTCTTACCTATGTAAAGGCACAGACTGCTATACTTGAGAAGTTTATTTTATGTGCTGCGATTTTACAATGAAGACATCATGCAATAACCAGGCTCCAGCCCTCATAAGGATAAACTTGCTTCATGGTTTGATTTTATTGCTCGATCCTACTAGTTCATGGATTCACAGAGTGTCAGAGTTTATCAGGCCCCTATAGATTGCATCAAACTACCCTTACCCATCCACTGCATAGGTTAGGGATGGAGGTCTGGAGCCAATGGCTTTCTCACAGACCTTACCGTTCTCACTGCTGTAGGCATCCTCAATTTTCTTTTTCCTTATATACACTCAGCCTTCACAGAGTGAAGTGACCCGGTCCTGCCTACCTGCATATCTTTCCAGTTTCATTTTTACCATTACTGGATCTCTGCAGTCTAAGCTCCAGGCTAAAATACTTTCAAATCCAAGAAAATGCAGTTTTCTCTTGCCTCAGGACCTTGGCATATTCTGTTTCTTCAGACTCAGAAATAACCTTCGCTTTTTGCACTGTAGTTTTCATGTCGATTACACTTTCTCCTGGAAACAGTGCTTGAGTGTCCCAAGTTCAGTTCAGATGCCTCTCCCAGTGGCTGTCAGAAGACCTGAACATCCTGCATCTCAGTACCTAGCCTGTCATATTGTAATGGCTTTTGCATTTGTCAGTGTGAATTCTCCACAAGAATGAGATCTCCAAGTAAAAAGGAACTTTGTCTGTTTTGTTAACTGTTAAGTAGATATCTAGCACAGTGTACTGTGTGAAGACAATGCTCCAGTAAATTATCATTACATGAATGATTGAATTCTTGTTCATATCTTTGTTACCTTATACCTGTTGGTATGTACACACACACGCATTATAAATCCTGAGATTGCCATATTTTTATGACTTCTCACCTTTATATATAATGTCTTTAACTCCTTCATCAAATCAAACAAAATATCTTTTTGTTTCATCTTCCAAAATTCTGTAGTGATGGGAACCTTTGTATTGTACCATTTTTACTCCTCATAGACAGTATTGCTTGTCAAATTATTTATTGGGTTATTGTAAATATGGCCATTGTTTACTATTTCAGTATAAGAAGATTAATGTTAGTTACAGAAATTGGTGATTCAAATTTGGCAGAACTAATTCTAGATAATTTCAAAAATGATTGTTTAGGGAACCAGCAGTTAGCGTAATGGCTATGTCGCTGGACTCCCACGTAGTCGACTGCGGTTCGCGTCCCGGACCTGGTGGCTTAAAACTCACGCCAGGCGCGTGTGCGTGCGTGCGTGCCCAAGATCCCAAGAGGAGAATGGGGGAGAAAGGGATTGCGGCATGACCATCCTCCCTGGGGGGTGATTTCTCGCTTTCTGTCTCTAATGTCTCTCTCTGTCTGGCGAGCGCATGCGCCCTATAGCAAAAAAAATCTCTCTCAAAAAAAAAAAGATTGTTTATCCCACATTTCCTCTCAAATGTATTTAATTTTCCAAATTTAGTTCATTCATTAGCAGGCAAAGTCCTGAGATGGGTTTCAGTGAGTTGTGTTTATAGGAAGCATCACGGTACTATTCTCTTGATGTGAGATACCTTCTTCCAACCACTTTAGGCCTTACTGAGAATCAGCAACCTGCAAAACTGGAGTAGAACTCAAGGTTCTGTGAATGTCCGTCCTCCATCACTTCGATAATGGAAACTTGAAAGCACTGTGCCCAAGAGCTGGTGAAAGACAATAGATCAATAATATTACTTAGAATTTTGTTCATCCTTCTCTAATCAGATACATTTGGATTATCGATGACCAAAGGAATCAGTTTGGTAGACAATGGGTCTTACTGCACATGTTCCTATATGCTGCCCAGATGTGGGAAGGGATTATTAACAAAGGAAAGACAGAGATGGATGCTTTTCTGAAGAGAATTTGCTATTCATTTCCTTGATCCTTTGTAGTATAAATTATTGTTACATCTCATTTTAGGTACCAGAATTTAATTTTGTTTGCTTTCTACTTCTGTCTGAAAATTAAGTTACAACTGAAACTTTCTCAAGGCAGTCTCTTGATGTTAGCAGGTTTGGATTTCATTTAAAGGCTATTTCTGAGACCCAGTATCCCCTTTTATATTAATTGAAGTTTTAAAACACAGAGTTGATTGTCAATTGTATTGTTTTAACATATAAATTACTGATAGAATATACTTTATGTTGCTAATGCTGTTTTATTTAATATCCTGTCCTATTTATGCCAAAAGTAATGGGATTTCTTTCAAATATTTAATGACTAAATATAATTAAATATGTATATGAGTAGAGTAGATTAAACCCTTTTTTTAGGAGAGATTTTTGCTATAGGGTGGGTGTACTTGCTGGAGAGACAGAGAGAGAGACAGAGACAGAAAGCAAGAAATCACCTCTTGGGGGCCAGTCAGGCTGCAATCCCTTCTCCTTCATTCTCCTCTTGGAATTTTGGGTATGGACACACACGCACCTGGTGTGAGGTTTAAACCACTGTGTCAGGGACTCAAACCACAGCTGACTGCATGGGAATCCAGTGACATAACCATTATGCCATCTGCTGGTCCCAGATTAAACAATATTTAGTGATTAACTTCTGATTTTGTTCCTGCCTTATGTTTATTAGTCTAACAAATGTCATTGAAATATCTGTGTTAATTTTATGTTTTTTATTTATATTCTATGTGTATATGCTGTTTATAGAAATATAAAACCAATTTTATTTCCATGTGTTTTTCTAATAATATTATTTGAATTAGAGCAATAATTATCCTGATATTTTTCTCCAAAATTTTTCAATTACTGATTGATAATTAGTTTTATTACTTATAAAATACTCTATAGTATCTAAATAGGAACAACATCTTTATTTTCCAGAATGAAGTTGCAGTATTGTTATTTTGGTTATATAGATATAAATGCCATAAATTGGAAGCATACTAGTTAGTTAGAAATAATTATAAATGTGAGTGGATTTTTAAAACTTAAACATGGAATACTTTACACATTACCTTTGTTATGATTGCTACATCATTCCATGTAATTTTCTATTTGACAGTAAGCTGCTTTGGAGGCGGGACCCCATCTCATTCATTTTGGGTTACTGAAACTTAATGCATTTCCTTATACATATTAAATGCTCAAGAACTCTTTGACAAATGAATAGGTAATTAATTTGAATTAATTACGCATTATATGTTGCAGTGTACTCATATGGAAGAACAGAATTAATTAATTCCTAATTCCTCGTGGGAACTTTGCCCACTTACACTGGACACTGTGCCCACTCCTTGTCCTTGTTCACCATGCTCTCTGACCTAGAAAGCTGAACTGAATGGACACGTCAGTAGGGCTCCTAGCAGTTTGTGGTTGGATGTGACCCCTTGAAAGCTGTGGCAGATCAGAGTGAGGGCACCGAACGTGGCTGGGGACTTCCCTGTGGAAGTCACCTAGTGCGTGCTGTGTCCTGCATGTGAAAGTTGCTGCTTCTCTCCAAACATACCATTCTCCATGTTTTCCTAACTGTTCTGGGGCTCTCCCCATCCTCATTGTTTTTTTGGACCTTGGATTGGTAAAGCTTAGCTATGATTGTCTTGGGTTCTTCTTATCTCCGTTTAGAAAGTGGTCTTTTTGTAAATAAATCCTTCTTTAATTGTACAATTTTGTGCTATCTGATTAACATTACAACCTCGACTACACATGCATCTTACTGTGATTCATTTTAAAGTCTTATTCTTTGGTTAAATGCTGTATTAGAAGAACTTAATTTCCAGAAAAACAATCACAGTCGGCAAATTTGTTATAACTGAAGTACTTTTTGAAGGCTTCAAGCAAGTGTATCAATATTTTGAAGAAAATTATGTTCCTAATCCATGTATTAATTCCACTGCAGAGTGAATAATAGGCCATTTAAAAATTGATATATTCATTAGTTCGGTAAAAACTGAATACACACTGCTGTAGGAGCTAAAAATGCAAAGATGAAGAAAATCCAAAATCTCACTTCAAAAATATTCAGAATTTAATGTGAAGAACTGATACATCAATCTAAAAAACTATATAAAGGGTCACATTATCTTTAAGATATATATTTAAAATACTACGGTAATATAAAATGTTTTTTCTTAGGGAAGTATCATAAAAGGTTTCCCAGATTAAAAATTTCACATAATACTATATGCTAGGTATTGTTCTGAGTACTCCACAAATGCCAGTTCACTTGATTGTCATTTCCTGACTCCCTTTAACTTCTTCCTCCTTATAAGGTAAGTACTATTTTCTTTTTGGAGATGTTTTTGTTATAAGGTGTGTGTGCTCACCAGAAAGACAGAGAGAGACAGAGAGACAGAAAGGGAGAAATCACCCTCTAGGAGGGATGGCCACGCTGTGATCCCTTCTCCATACTCCTCTTGGGATCTTGGGCATGCACACACACGTGCCCAGCGTAAGTTTAAGCCACTGGGTCCAGGACTCGAACCACAGTCGACTGCATGGGAATCCAGTGACATAGCCATTACTCCAACTGCTGGTCCCAAGTTAGTACTATTAATTGTCTGATTCACATATAAGGAAACTGAGGCATGGGATGTTAAGAAATTTGCTCAAGCGATTATATTGGGTCATTGAAAAGTCATGATGGGTTTTTGTAAAGAAAAAATGTATCAGTCACCTTTCTGTCTTCTCTGTGGTGATGTACCTGCCAGAAGGAAAGATACAATTTAGTTTCCTTTCCGCTGTGAGAGCAGTCCTCTGAGGCTGTGGTCTGAAATTCTGTCCTGGTGGTATGACTAATTCTGGGGAAGCAAGCCTACTATTGCTATAAACTTGAGCCACATGTGTAGAATCAATGTTATTGGGAATAAATGTATTAATGTATTTCTCCATCTGCCTGGCTGTTGTGTCTATCTCTCAGTTTTCCAATTCAATCACAGGAGAGAGGAGGGTTGTATATTTACCTTTTCCAACTGCAATAGCTGATGAGTGATGAAGGGTGGTCCAGGCAGACATGTGAAATGGTTTGGTACATTTGAGTGCTATGTTAGGCTGGCCTGTTCATTCCTTCATAGTCACTATTGATTGAGAATTAAACTGAAATTAATCTTGTATATTCAACCTCATGCTTATATTTTGTAACCTGTATCTCATAAACTTAATCTGTAGAAAATCACAGGTAGGAGTCACTTTTAATAGTGGATAAGACTGGAGAAAGGATTTAAGGAAGTAAGTAGAGAATAGTGCCAACTACAACACAAAGGTCAAGTGAGAAAGAGACTGAAATAATTCATTGGTATTGGCTATAGAGAGATCTTTGGTGATATTCTTGACAATTTTCAGAGATGGAAACCTAATTTTAACAGTGTGAACCATAAATGAAAGGTAAGAGGATGGAAGAGGATGGAAGAGAGAGAAGATGTCCTTCAGGAAGTTAAATATGAAGGAGAAGAGGGAAAAATGTAAGCAGTTTTAGGAGATCATAAAAATCTAAGAATTTGTGGGAACAGCAGTTAGACTAATGGCTATGTCGCTGGACTCCCATGTAGTTGACCGCGGTTCGTGTCCTGCACCGGGTGGCTTAAAACTCATGCCGGACGCATGTGCGTGTGTGCCCAAGATCCCTAGAGGAGAATGGAGGAGAAGGTATTGTGGCATGGCCATCCCCCCCTGGGGGGTGATTTCTCGCTTTCTGTCTCTCTGTCTCTCTCTGTCTGTCTGGCGAGTTCACGCGCCCTATAGCAAAAACCTCTCCCCCCCCCAAAAAAAAATCTAAGAATTAGTTTTGTATTATTTTTGAAGATTGAAGAGATCTGAGAAGCAGTTCTAAGCAATAGAAAAAACCAGCAACAATTCTAAGACTAGGAGAGGAAAGTGGAAGAACTGAACTTTAGATCAGAGGAACACTGAGTCTTGAGCTGCAAGGAAGCGTCTCCCTTTGGTCTGGAGGAAGGAGATGCATATGGCATGGACGTACAACTGTAGCACTACTCAGTAATCATTGACTTGCGAGGCTCTTCACTGCTGCTGACGAACTGAAAACATTACCCATTTCAAATGTTGAGATGGAATTTGATTCTTTGCCACAGAGCCTTCATTAAGTATTACTTCTCATAATTCAAGTCCATGTTGTAAGTCTCCACTTGCTAACTGGTCAGAGTTTTGAAAAATTCCTGTGTGTTTTTTGGGTGCGTTCTTTTTATCTGGATGTGACAGCTTTGTACAGTGTTTCTCACACCGAGTGTAGGGAGAGAGGCAAGCAGAGAGACAGGGATCAGCAGCACATTTGAAACAGTTTCCCAATGGTTTCCACAGTGAAAACCCTGGCTAAGAATCTCCTAAAATAATGCTTAACCATTGTGCAATGGGGCCAGCCATACCGTTGGTTTAATTTTAGCATTGGTCTATTTCTTAATCAGATTATTAGTGGAGATTAGCCCTCTATTTACCTAGGTTTCTTTCCTCTGACTGTCCTTGTCTTCTCTAAGGTCCATTCAATTTGCCAAGATCTAAAAGGCAAATAGGTGGCAAGTGAATACATTGTAGCTGATTTATTTTTTACATGCATCTTTTAGTCAGAATTTAGTCATAAATGTGACCGTTACTACGAGTAGCCTTTGCATTTTTAAGGATGTCAGCATCATGGTTTCTTTTCTGATCTTTTTTTTTTTTTTTAAAGCTATTAATTTACTTATTGAGATGGAAAGAGAGAGAAAGCAACCTCTGACAGAGCCTTCCAACACTACAATCCTTTGCCTAGTCTTCCAGCCAGCAGGGCTCACGGGTGCACATGTGGGTGTTTCCAGTGGGTTCAGGTCAACTTGGGATCTGAACCATGAGCCTTCCCGTATAGCTACCTGTGGCACCGTTTCAATGTACCAGTTGTGGCTGAGCTTTTTATGATTTTCTGTAAAAGGATCACACCGTAAGAGTCTCATGGAGATTTTAATTCTTACTTCTACCTCTTTTAAAAGATAGAAATTTCATAATCTTCTCATATTTGAGCCATTAAGCATTTCTTGAAAAGATATGGACATATGAGGGCCAGGTTTTATTTAACCCTAATTTATTCTTCTTAGTTAAAACTAAGAGAAAATATTATCCCTAGAATTAATTTTTTATCCATATATTTTATATATTTTTTCACCTTTTTATTTTCCTCATGAGAAATTAGCTCCACACAAACTGTCATATGGGCTATAATATCCCTAGAATTTAAAATTTTACTAGTAACACATTATTTCCTTGGATTTTGAAAATTTAAGTGCCAATTTTGTGCCAGATATCTTAATATGGGTTGCCAAATAAGGATATTCAAATATGGGGATCAGCACATGTGTAGTGGTTATATCACTGGACTCCCACATGGTCCACTGTGGTTTAAGTCCCAGACCCTGTTGCATGAAACTCACACCGGGCTCATGTGCGTGAGTCTCCAAGATCCCTAGAGAAGAATGAAGGAGAAGGGATTGTGGCATGGCCATCACCTCTTGGGGATGATTTCTCATTTTCCCTCTCACTGTCTCTGTCTCTGTCTCTCTCTCTCTCTGGTGAGCACACACACCCTAAGACAAAAACTTCTAAAAAAAGGAAAAGAAGAAAAAAGATATTTGAATTTTAAAAAAATTTATTATAAATTATTATTTTAGAAAACAGTATATGAATTTTTATATATGATTGATTTTTTTTTCCTGTTTAATTTTTTTTTTCAGCAAGAACAACAAACCAGGCAAATCCATGCTTCATTACATAAACACACAGACATACACAAATTCATGTATATCTGGTCTAAGAGATGTTTTACAAAAATGTGAAAACTTTCCAGGTTTTGGTTGGATGTTGCTGTCAGTCACAGACGTACTCCCCAGAGAACCCATGTTTTTCCTAGAGCCTGCAGATGTATTCTCTCATGTAAACCTTACAATAGAAACTTCAGGTGGTGTTTTTAAGAACATTGTTAGTGTTTTAAAAAAATCAATGCTGTACAGATTTAAGATGTAGCTGACACTTTGGCTCCACCAGAGAATCAACAGCACTAGGGTACCAATTTCACCTGTTCAGTCTGAGACCTGCAACATGAGAAATTGCTTTCCCTGTTCCCCTGTGACCTTGTGAATATGAAATGACCATCAGAGGAGAGAGGCTACTTGTCTTTATTTAACAAATTGATGTCTCAGGATTACATAAATTTGTTTTTCTGTTTCAAATCAATTTTCAAAGTATCTTGGTAATAGAAAATCAGTTACAGAAACTCTGCTTTATTATCCTTTCTCCTAAGTTAGAAGAAGTGCTTAATGGCCTAAATTGCTGCATAGCAAGACCTAATGAATAAGGTGACTATCACATTTTCTTTATTAAAGCTTTATTTTACCACACAAGTAACCTACTTAGCCTTTAAAACTTTACTTCTTCCTTCTTTTTCCTAAGAATATAGACTTCTGGTGCCAACAGGTGGCATGGTGGTTAAGATTCTTATTCTCACACGGCCGACTGTGGTTCGAGTCCCGGACCTGGAGGCTTGACTATCACTCCAGGCACATGTGCACACATGCCCAAAATCCTAGATAGAGAATAGGAGAATAAGGGATTGTGGCATGGCCATTCTCCCTGGGGGGGTGATTTCTCACTTTCACTGTCTCTGTCTCTCTTCGGTGAGCACACATGCCTTATGACTAAAACCTAAAAAAAACAAAAAGAAATATAGACTTTTGTCCATTCACATGACAGGCCACTCTTTGTTTATTACACATTTCTACATGAGGTTGTCAGTTCATGTTGCCTGGATCTTGAAAGGACTTAAAGAGCTAAGGACTCTATAAAGACCCTTCCAGTTCTGTGCTCTCGGATCTTTGAACACTATGCTGGAAGATTCTTAAAAGGGAAAGCACTTACCACTCCCTCACTAGCTATCAAAATAATTAACTTGGGTAGCTTAAGTACTGTATTTTTGCCCTTATTTATTACAGGGAGTAAAATTGTCTGCTCCTATTGATGAGATGCCTTTCATTGTTATTCCATTAATATTTCAGCAATTATTTTAGTTTGCATTGCTTTCTAAACATTAACTTTCTTTTTGTATGAGGAAGTGTAAATCCTATGCTTTCTAGAAGGCTCGTTGCTTCAAGACTAGTTTTACAACCACCATTAAGGTAGTTTTGGTAGTCATAGGCTCTAAATAGCCAAAGATGATAATATTTGAGCAAAGTTTACTACGCTTCTTCAAAAGTTTGTTTTATGTGAATATTTAAACCAGGCCCTTAAGAATATAGCAAAATCGAAGTGATATTATTAACACAGAGCTGGGGAATTGTGTGTGTGTTTTTTTGTTTATTTTTGTGTTGATTTCTTATATTTTTAGCTGCAAAGACACAGTCCTGGGTGCTGCCATTCAGATCTAATGCACAATATACCCCTACCATTCAGATCTAATGCACAATATACCCCTACATGTAATAGTATTGCCATTTTCCTGCGTTTCTCATAGTCTCTCAGTTGATGATTTCCTAGCCTGAATAAAATAAAAGAGACAGTTTTTTTTTTTTTTTTTTTTTCTGACGAAGGAAAGTACAGCTTTATTGCAAAGCACAAAGCAAGGAGAGCGAGCAGCTCATGAGGAAAAGACCTGGTCTCCCCAAGATGTTCCCCCTATGAGTTTTTAAGGGCAAAATTAGGGGCAGAGGTCCCAGGTGCAAGAGACAATTTTCTGTATCTAACATTAACCAGATTGGCAGAGAATCAGTGTAACTAATATTCTCTTTCTCTCTCTCTCTCTCTCTCTCTCGATTTTTCTCTCTCTTGGTTCCTGATGCTTCTCAAGACATACCTGGAAGGGAGAAATGCTGCACAGAGAGGCTGAGGCCGAGGAGCATTGGGAAGACAGCCTTACTGAATTTCCTCATTTAGTCTGTGAGCATTAGATCACACCCTTTCTGCCCAATCACGCTTCTACATGGCTGTTCAGACTTCAGTTATGCCTATGCAATGATGTCTCCACATAAAACATACAAAGACAGGATTCAGAGAGCTTCTGTACACCTGACACGTGGAGGCTTTTAAGAAGTGAGTAAGATCTCATTCCATGCCCTGGGAGGGTGGCACACTCTCATTGCATGGGGAGGATGAAAGCTCCTGCCCTCAGGATCTTTCTAAACCTTGCTCTATACATCTCTTTATCTGGCAGTTTATTTGTATCCTTTAAAATATCGCTTATAATAAACCAGTTCATGGATTCCCTTGACTTCTGTGAGCTACTCTAGCATATTAAACAAGCCTGAAGAGGAGGTTGTGAGAACCTCAACTCGTGGCCAGCCAGTCAGAAGTTCTTGATGTTGGGGGCTTACAACTGTAACTGAAGCTGAAGCCGTGTTGTGGGACTGAGTCCCTCAACCTGTGGAATCTGACACTATTTCCAGGTAAATAGTGTTAGAACCGAATTGGATTAGAGACTGCACAGCTGGTGTTTGCTACAGAATTGATTGCTTACTTGCTAGTAGCTGTAAATACCCATGCATTTTGGGATCACAGAATTGATCTGTGTTGTTAGTCTATAGTAGGATAAATTGAATCTGGGTTTTTGTCTTTCTAAGGTAACACTCCTAATAAGATAAATGCAATCAGACAAAAAATAGTACCTTTTTTTTTTTTAGGGAGATTTTTGCTATAGGGTGCATGCACTTGCTGGAAAGACAGAAAGACAGAAAGTGAGAAGTCATTCCCTAGAGAGGATGACCATGCCATAGTCCCTCCTCTCCATTTTCTTGGGATTTTGGACATCCATGCACATGTGCCCTGTGAGAGTTTCAAGCCACCCTGTCTGGGATTCAAACCATGGTTGACCATGTGGGAGTCCAGTGACATAACCATTACACCATTTGCCGGTCCCTAAAATAACACCTTTTAACTGATAATATAGGAAAGTCACAAAAGTTTGCTAACATACTATGCTTCTCAGAGCAAGTGTGGAAACATTATCACTCCTGCTGTGATAATAAGAGATTGTGCACATCGCAGGGAGGGTAGTTTTGTATACTTAGCAACATAACTAGTGCATCTATCCTTTAACCATGCAATTTAACTTCTGAGAATTTATCTTACAGATATTCTCACATATGTAGTATGATATATATATATACATATATATATATATATATATATATATACACACACATATATATATTTCACGGAAAATATGCATTATAAAAAAAGTATGTGGGGATTTCATTTATTTTTTGCACCAAGATAAACTTATACTAACTTGTCATAATATGTCTGAATAGGATCTAATTTGAAGCACTAAAAAAGATAAGACTTAAGTTTGAGAAGATTGCATACCTGAGCTGTGTGAATGCTGCTAAAATTGAAGCAAGAACAAACATCTAATTTATGGTTAATTATGGTGGAAGAATGATGAAATCACTAATGCTTTATAAAAAGTTTATGGTGACAGTGTTCCACATAAATTAACAGTTTACAAATGGATAACTCATTTTAAGAAGGGACAAGATGATGTCAAAGATGATGCTGACAATGGCAGACTATCCATGTAAAATTGCCAGAAAAAAAAATCTCATTTGTGCCTTCATTGATCAGGACTCTCAATGAATAATAGAAACAATATATTCAATACTATACACATTTCAATTGCTATAGCTTACACAATTCTAACTGTAAAAATAAACTGTTTCAATATGTCCCAAAATTGAACAGAAAGATTAGGCATTTCAGTGGAAAGATTAGGCATGTCAATGTAAATTTTAAACAAGTGAAATCAAGATCCCGAAATGTTTCTTTGAAGAATTGTAACAGAAGATCAAACACGGCTTTACCAGTATGATCCTGAAGATTAAGCACGCGGGCAATGCAATGGCTACCAAGATGCAAAAGTGGTCCAGTCAAAGCAAAAGCAGACTCTTCGAGTAAAGGTCACAGCCCAGTTGCCTGAGACACTCAGGGCATTTTGCTTGATGACTTTATGGAGGGCCAAAGGATGATAACATCTGATATTTAGGAGAGGTTTTTGAGAAAATTATCTGAAGCTTATTCCAGAAAAACACCTGGCAACACTTTGCCAGAAAGTCTTTCTCCACCACAGTAATGCCCTTGCTCATTCGTCTCATCAAATAAAGGGCAATTTTGCGAAAGTTTCAATGCGAAATCCTTAGGCATCCACCTTACAGTCCTGTTTGACTCCAAGTGTCTTCCCTCTCATCTTAAGATATCTTTAAAGGGCGCCAATTTTCCTCAGTTAATAATATAAGAGACTGCATTGACATGGCTAAATTCCTAGGACCCTCAAGTCCTAGGACCCTCAGTTCTTCAAGGATACTGCTATAATCACTTACAAAAGTGTCTTGAACTTACAAAGCCTATGTTGAGAAATAAATTTAATGCTTTAAATTTTTATTCTTTAATTCT
Source organism: Tupaia tana (assembly GCA_026018925.1). Classification (NCBI taxonomy): domain Eukaryota; kingdom Metazoa; phylum Chordata; class Mammalia; order Scandentia; family Tupaiidae; genus Tupaia; species Tupaia tana. The sequence goes on from JAKSZU010000006.1 coordinate 85,060,361, forward strand.
ATTTGCCACAGCTTTTTAAAGTTTCCTCATGTAGATTTGTTCATGGTGATAATGAACGATTATGTACATGCTAAATGCCCATCAATTGTGGACAAGTTTAATAAATTATTATAGTGCCATATGGTAGAATACCATACACAAATAAAAAATAACAAAGCAGTTCTTATATACTATTATGGAAATAATACCAAGATATATTAACAAGAAATACAAAAGTGGAAAATAGTACAATAGCATGTTACTATTTAGTAACAAAAGGAAAAGATGCATATTTATGCATGTGTGCATGCGTATATTTGCATAAAATATTTGAGGATGGAAACTCAGCAGAATAGAGGTCAGAAGAAAGATTCCATGTTCTTCTTTATTAATTTTGAACAGAAAAAAAATATTTCTTACAACTTTAATCAAATACACTCCCAGAATATAAAAATTTAGTTCATTCAACTTTTTTTTTTTTTTAATATTTGCCATAAGGTACATGAGCTCATTGGAGAGAGAAAGAGAGAGAGAGAGATCATCCCCCAGGGAGGATGTCCATGCTACAATCCCTTCTGCATTCTCCTCTCAGGATCCTGGGCCTGCACATTCACATGCCTGGTATGATGAATTTCAAGCTTCTGGGTCCAGGATCCAACTGTAAAGTCAGCCTCATGGGACCCAGCCGCCTTAACCTCCATGCCACCTGCTAGTCCCAGAGAGCCTTAGGTCTTACCTTTGAGGATTTGTAAAAGAGAGCATCAGAGAAATGGTGACACATGAATGGGTTTTGAGGCTTCTAGGGAAGTATTGAAAGAATCAAGGGCAAGGATTGAGTAGGCATGGCCAGCAATGCTGAAGAGGCATGAGGGGTTATGGAGATCTGTAGTTAATTTGGAATTTATTATTTATTATTCAGTGAAATCAAGAAATGGTAACACGTGAAACTGGAGAAGTTAAGTAAGAGTAGATAATGAAGAGCAAGATAATTACATTTTAAAAGGCTTGGATTTATTGTTTTGGCAATGAAAAGTCATTAAAGTTTTCAAAGTAGGTGAGTAAAATGAATTTTAGTTAGATCACTCTGAGTAATATTGAATATGGACTTGGAAAATGGGAGACTGGTGACAGCTAGACAGATTAGGAAATTTTGTAATAGTAGGTAGACAAACATGATAAACGTCTTAACCAAGATAAAATCAGAAACTTGAAATTACACCTGAAGGTGTCTGGCTATTTACTGATGGTGCGAGCTTATTTTAACTAAATCTTGAGATTAAAGAGAATCTTGAGATTAAAGGACACCTCAGAAACAATAGCATTTTATTTCCTTCTTTTTCTCTCTCTGCCTCTGCCAAGAAATACCCACTTAGGCAGGTATTCTTTCCATTTTTATAATAATCTCTCTTCACATTTTTGTTTTTCTAAGCTATTTTAGCATCTTATCTTCTGCTAATTATCTCATAAAATATTTTAAGTCATGCTTTCTATAGTTGTAATGCTACTTGTAGGCAATATTCTCCTGAACATATACCATTGAAGCAGTGATGTGTTGGAAGCAGGAGCAAGCTGAAGATGAGGCATTAAGTCCGAGGGCAAGCGTGGAATAGCACATGAATTCTCTTGGCTTTCTGAGCCCCGTCCTGCCGTCCTGGACCACTATTGCTCTCTCTACTTTCTCTTGCCTCTCCTGGATGACATACAGGATGGCAGCTGCTTCCAAATAAGGAAGAAAGGGTATTTCTGACCCTCATGAAAGCCCTACATTTACAGTGATGTTTGGAATTCCTTTTTTAGAACTCTATTTGGTAGGTTTATCTTTTTTTCAATAAAGTTCCCGTTTTAACTAGACTCTATTAGGTAGCCCAACAACCAGAATATTAAGCATGCTATTTGTCTAGACCTGTGATATCTACACAGTTGAACTGTGTTGAAAATGTTTATCTTTAGTAGTTGATTCTCTTTCTTAAAAAGCAACCTTTCCACAATAAGTGGAACTACAAAACAGTTTAGCATGTAAAGTTGTTTCCATCAGTTTTAATTTGTAGAGCATATTAATCATATTAATCTTTCTTTCCAAGCGAGTTACTGAATTAGGCTATGAATTTGAACTTTAGCTAAACTTTTTTACTTTCTTCACTTGGTGCCAGAAAACATGTTTCTGAATCTTCTCTCTTTGTGCTCATTCCAGTTTACTCATAAAGGGTCACTGTGTTTCTGAGTGGAACATTTCCTTCTCAACATTAATACTTTTCTAAGTAACAGAGAAAACAATATTTGAACATCAGAAACAGTTTCACTTCCTGTTTCCCACCCTCTCTCCCCATCCATGCAATGTTGTACTTTTTGCTTGATTGACATTTAAAACAAGAAAAGAAAAGAAAAACCCACACATGATTAAAGATCTGTCTCTGTTACTCACCCTTTGATATTTTTAGCTAAGAGCTATTGAGTCAGTCAGCAGCCTGGCCCTGATGCATGGAGGTGGTTTATTTGCCCACAGGGGTCTCTAATCTACTGGTTCCATGAGAGCTAAACATTCACTTTGAATATCAGGCATTATTTTCTTTCAATACCAACTACACCCTCATTTAAAAATTAAATTGTTGAACTTCTGGGTTAAAAAACAGAATCCAGTAAAATTACACTCTGCAAAAGTTAATTTACTTTTGTTATGGCAGAATGTTTTCTACCTCAGGGTCACCATGAGTAAATATTATTGCTTACACTGTAGCTAGATGAATTGTGAGAGACAGGACTGCATCTCTACTTAGCCTGCAAGGAACAATTATTCCCTGTGTTCTCTATGGTTGAGACATCATTTATAATATTTGTGGTTAAAAGTAAGCAAAAATGCAATTAAAAATAATAGTTAAAAATAAGAAAAAAATTTTTTTTTCATTTAACTGGAACTTTAGAAGTTGAAAGGCTCCTGACATGGTGTGATTAATACATAAATTATATCATTGCAAGTGTCCAGATTAATCCTTTCTCCACTCTTCTGGGCTCAGGATCAACTTCTTTTTACTTGGAGGGGTGGATGGGGATCCCCTCCTTTTGGTTGAAAATTGACTACCATTGGCCATTGAACCTAGAAGTTTCCTTGTTTTGCCCAGTAGGAGGGAGATCTGCTTATTTTTTCACAGAAAATCTGCAAAACCATCATGTGTGCCATTAGCCCCAGTGGGTTTAGGACTAGACTTGTTTGGGTCAGAAAAATGGACTGGAGAGTCTTCCATGGTTTAGTGCAGTGGGAGAATCTTTTTTTTTTTTAAGAATTATTTTATTTGACTTTATGTATTTACTCATTTAAATTTGACCAGAGAGGAACAGAGCAAAAGAGAGAGAGAGAGAGAGAGAGAGAGAGAGAGAGAGAGAGAAAGTGAGAAAGCAAGCCACCAGGTCCGGGACTCAAACTGCAGTCCACCATGTGGGAGTCCAGCACCCCTAACCACCATTCCACTTGCTGGCCCCGTTGGAGAATCTTTATGAAAAGAGTAGTTATAGCATTTAAATGGGAACCCAGGGCCAGCCAGTGAAGTGGTGCTTAAGGCGACTGGATCTCACACAGCTGGCTGCACGGTTTGAGTCCTGGATCGGGCAGTTTGAAAATGTGCCAGACGTGTGTGTGTGTGTGTGTGTGTGTGTGTGTGTGTGTGCGCGCGCGCTCTCAAAATCCTGACAGGGGAAAATTGAGAAGAGACTTGGTATGGCCATCCTGAGAAAGTGGGGTGCTTTCTCTCTTTCCCTTGCTCTCTTTCTATCTTCAGGAAGTACACATGCTCTGTAGCAATTATTATTTTTTTTTTATTTTAAGGAAGAAAAAAGAAATAGGTGCCAGGAAAGTTCTAAAAATAATGAGAACATATATAAATAGATATTCTGGCTTTGTAGTTCACTTTAATTATCTTTAGCTTTGAGCATTCTGGAGGGATTTCTTCCTGATGGATCCCACTTCTGCCATCGCACACAAGAAAAAAATGTACATTCTGAATAAGACGCAAACCATATCTATTGGGATTGTAAAAAGTAGTCTTAGCAGACAGCAGCTGGAACTACAAGATTTAGCTGCCCCTTTTTACATGATATTGGATTTAATTCTAGGAAGGGAACCGGTAAATACCCTTCCTAAGTTCAGGAATAGCTGAACAGTGTGTGTGTAATGGTGTGTGTGCCCACATGCACATGCAGGTATACAGAAAATAATGAGGAAAGAGAGAGAAAGCACTGGCGCACTATAATTTTTTAATTTGTCACACAGACATGAAAATGTGCACTTGGGTGTCACATGGTCTCATTTATAACTTTGAAATATCAGAGTATATTGGGATAGGGTAAGTATGGATAAAGACATTTTTAACACAATAAATAACTCATAATAAAACTGATTACAAATGATGTTTTTCTACTAGATAGAAATGTAAGCTTGATTCATAGCCATGAAATACTGCATTAGTTTTATGTAAAACTGTGCAATACTTTAGTTCCAATGAAATTGAGTTCTATAAGGAAAAAGCATGTGCATTTCAAATGATTTGAAAGAAAAGTCATTAAAAATTTCTCTAAGTGATTTAAGTCCTTAGAGAACTTTGGAGCCTAAATATACTTAAAATTAGGCTGTGTGCTAATCCTACTTGAAGAAATGCTATCATCCAGCTAAAAATGTAATTTTTACCATCAGTAATTTCTTTGAGAAATACAAAAACATTTACTTAAAAAGATGAGTCATTAATTGTCATAGACCACACACTTTAAAATCTTAAAATTAATGTATGTTAAGTGTCTTAGTTAACGCTTTGAAAATACTCTTCCATCTTCATTTCACTTATTTATGACATCCTCTGGAACAGAATTATTCCAGAATTTACATAAGAAAGAACTCATAAAAATTAAGCAAAACTTTAGAAATATTCTTCTGGAGAGTTATATATGGCATTGATAAAGAAACACTGTTAAAATAATTTTGGTAGTTATGATTTGAGAGTAATTTCTTTTCAAAGGTGTTATATACAATAGATTCACAAGTTTCACTTATTTAATGAAAACTAGTTGTACCAGGTGCTCTTTTTGGTTCATTGACAGTATAGAAATAATATGGAAATAATATTGTACTACAGGGGGAAACACAGTTAATACGATTGTTTATTTAATGACCAAGATAATTTCACAGGAGGGTAAATGCAATGAAGGTTAAAAACAATTCCCAACTGATAGTCAGCAAGGAAATACGGACCCCTGTCCTAAAATTGCATGAAACTGAGTTCTGCCAACATGAGCCTTGAAATATTCTCCCCTGGAACTGCAGATATGAGACCAGGTCAGCTGATGCCTTGGCTTTGGTCTTGTAAGACTCTAAATAGAAAACCCAGTTCAAGTACACTGGGCCCATATTTGTAACAAGGAAACTGTGAGATAAGAGCTCCCTGTCATTTTAAACTGCTGGTTTATGATGATTTGTTAGGATGGTGACAGAATGTACTTCTGTGCCACCAGCTGTGAATGTTTTCCACGTTCTGGGTCAGCCTATGATGGCACTGGCCTCTACTTTGGTCTTCCTTGGTAAGAGACTCTACTCATATCCAAGTTAAACAAATTATTATCCAACTTGTTGAAGTAGTAACATTGATTGGTGTAACTTCATGAAAATGTTACCTAATAACCCAAACACTTGAAAATTTAACCATCCTTCTTCATATAATACTAACTAGTATCTTGCACTAGCTAGCAGTCCATCTCTTGTTACCTGACAATATAAAATAGATGCAGAGCAAACTGACAATAAAATGTCAAATCTTGCAAAAGAAAGACTTCATAAAGCTGGTGAAAGTGATAGTGGAGATTTCTCAAATGATAATTTCACAAATCAGATCATTTAACAACAGAGGGAGGAAGCAATCAACAAGGATGACTGCATGATATTTTCACTCCAAGTGATGTTTATCCTGCTATGAATGGCTAGCTATGTGCAATTAATCGCCATTTTCTGTGGTGTGCCTTTATCCACTAACTAGTATTCTAATATTTTAGTATTACTCTTGGATTACGTTTTTGATTTGTGTCCCCTTCGATCATTACCTATTCCTGGAAATAGGATTCTTTCTGTTAAGACAAGTCCCTCGGGGTCCTATTACCATTTTGGCTCTAAAATAACTCCGCCACTACCTTCTGCCAGTTTTAAAAGAAAGCAGAGTGCTCCTGCTGTTAAATTGCACCTGTTTATAGGAGTGATTGCCTGAACCAGGCGTAGTCCTGCCACATCATTTAGACACTGCCGCAGACCCTGCTGGCTCTCCTTGTCTGGCCGGGTTCTGTTGTGAGATAATTGCACAGATACCTTCTCCGGTGAATCCGGGAGAGCAGAGTTCTGCTCAGTTCCAGCTTCCTCTCTTCCGAGCTCTCTCTGAATTACCGAGATCTGAGCCTGCTTTACACAGGACCTAAGTCTGTAATCAACGTGATCTTTTGGAAATGTTTGTTTGTTTCGCTTCAGGCCTACATTCCCTTGTAGGTGATCCTTGTTTTGATGTAACCCCGAATGTTTTCTAAGGGTGTAAACAATTCCTGTTGTGCGAAAGATTGAGAGATGTCCCTATTTGTTCTCCCCTTCTCCCACGTGAACTAGAGCTACCCTACCCTGTCTGTTAGTCAGGAATACAGACGTCTAGCCTCCTTTACAGCCTGGTGTGATGATGTGATCACATTTTGGCCAACGGGAGATAAGGGTCTGTTCAACTTGGAGAACGTGTCCTTAATAGGTGGAGCATCCTCCCCCACTCTTTTTATTTCTCATTTTCATTGACTTAAATACGGACATCATGGCTGATACTTGTTCAACCATCCTGGACTACATGATAGAAACAAAAAGACAGTGGCAGCTTGAAATCCCTGATTATTTCGTACTGCTAAAATGGCTCTGGACTCCCTAAGTTTTCATACAACAGAAATAGGTTTCTGTCTTATTGATGCTGAGAATTTTTTTTTTTTTTTTTTTGGTCATTCTCTAATCAACCTAATCCTAAGTAAAACACTCTCTATTGCTAATTTACTTAAGGTTTAAGTGATCCTGAAATGAATATAAAACAAAATATCCAAGGGTCTTCAAAAGTTTATATATTATTGAAAAACTATGCATGGATTTCGAAATTGTTTGCACCAAAAATTACATTTTTTCAGAAACTTTTTTGAAGCCCTTCTGTATTAACATCTGTATTTTAGGATGAAAAGAAAAACAAAAATAGAGTCTTGTCATTCTTTTTCTTTCTTAGAGACAGGGTCTTTGTAGGTTGTCCAGCTGGCCTTGAACTTGTGATCCTCCCGCCTCAGCCTCCCAAGTAGCTAGGATTACAGACATATGCCACGGCACCAGGTAGTCTCGTCAGTCTTAAACCTCTATTTCCTAACCATGTTGTTTTACTCAAGCGTATATATGTATTCCTTGGATTTAAGATTTTCAGAAAGTTTTGTTCTAGTTTTATAACTAGAATAGCTATTGAGCATTGTTCTATAACTGCTGTCGAGCTCCTAATTCGATTCACTTTTCAATTTACCTGCAGCTTCCTTCCCTTCCTTCTTTTCTTCCTGCCTCCCTCCTTCCCTTGCTGTTGCTCCTTTTCTCTTACTCGTTTTCCCTCTTCTCCTCCTTTTTCTTCATATATTGAGTGACTTCTAAGATAATCTCCTTTTTTAAAAAAAAGAAAAAGGAAAATAAACCAGTTTGTGAGTAAATACCAATGGTGACTCCCTCTTCGGCATTCTTGTACATGCTTTTAAATATCCCTACTCTGCATTGGCAGAGATCCTGACCACAATCAGAGAAAGCGCAGGCTATTTATGAAGGATTGTTAGCCTCTCACTCTGTATTCTGAAGGATTGAGTCCTGAGAACCTTAATGGATACTCCCTTATGGGTATAATTATTTTGTTTACTAAACACTTCAGTTTGTGTTAGCTATTTTAGATAAACCTTGAAGGATCTTGGGCATCTATGTTTCTGAACACCTTAAAAAACAGATAATTTTTGGAAAGTAAGTTCTAAAACACAGTGCTTAAGCCATATGCATAAGGAAGCAAGATCCCACATGGCCAATTGTGGTTCAAATCCTGGCCCTTGTAGCTTGAAAAACATGCCATACAGACTTGCTCAAAATCCTGATGTGGTGGAAAAATGGAGAAAAGGTTGAAGCATAGCCATGCCCCAATTGGGGGATGCTTTTTCTTTCTCTCTCTCTTTCTGGTGATTAAAAATGTAGTTCAATTTTTATTTGTGAAAATGGGTAGGCAGATATAAGGAGCCTCTGAGTATGAGTAAACTCTGCTTTGTTCTATTTCCTCATATTTCAGCTGTCAAGGCTGAGGAGTGGACAGGGTCCATGTGGTACACAGAGAGCTTAGGTCACATTCAGCACCTTCTTTGAGACTTCAGGGAAGGCCAAGAGCAGCAGGATGAGTGTCTCTGATGGGAACAGTGGCACACGTCTCTATGTATGACCTTGCGCTAAAACTCCCATCAACATGATGGATAATGTTTCAGCAGTGACTTTGTTGAAATCACACAGTGTTCTTCATTTGGATAGTTTCCTCTGATAGCAACATTTGACAAAAAATGAAGACAAAACATTAAACCATAACTCAAAGAATGTGAGGCATAGGCCTATAACTTTCTGGTTATCTACCTTGATTTCAGAAAAGAAGTTAGAATACCTTGTGCATCTGTGCACTGCATGTGTCTAAGTTATCCAGTTAAATAATACTCAGGGGAGATAGTGAAAAGTGACTCTAGTTTGTGTAACTGAATGTCTTGGCTGCCAGATAGAAAGGTGAAAATTTACAATAAGTAAGAAAGTTGTTCAAAGGAAATAAAATGTTGCTGTCACAAAGAATAGAAATTCAGGTTCAGGCCTCCACCTTCAGCCCAAGTTTCCAGTGGAGAAAGGGGAAGTGAGGTAAGAGCAGTGATTCTGGTGCATGCTTTCTTCCTTAAATCCTACTGACACATGCCTAATCAGGTAAAACTGCTCCCAAGAATCCACCAAAGGATTTACTCAACCCTATTTTCTACTCTTCTTTTGTGGGGAGCAAGTTAGAGGAGCTGGGGGAATTTATAAAGAATCATGGTTCTTGGGACCAGCAGTTAGTGTAATGGCTGTGTCGCTGTACTCCCATGTAATAGCCCACGGTTCGTGTCCCGGACCCGGTGGCTTAAAACTCATGCTGGGCGTGTGTGTGTGCGTGCCCAAGATCCCAAGAGGAGAACGGAGAAGAAAGGGTTATGGCGTGGCCATCCGTCCTGGGGGGTGATTTCTCGCTTTCTGTCTCTCTGTCTCTTTCTGTCTGTCTGGCGAGCGCATGTGCCCTATAGCAAAAACCTCTCCAAAAAAAAAAAAAAAAAAGGAATCATAGTTCTTATCTGCCCCCCCCCCTTTTTTTTAAATAGACCACAGATTAGTTTATTTTTAACACCCATCATGCCATGAATTCATAGGGAACAGGTTCCAGTAGCTCAGGCTCCTTTCCATTGGTTCTCACAGCGTGTTTCTCTGGGTGGAGCAGGCTGGCGCTTTAGTTGAACCCAGATACTTTTCTCTTTGGCTTCTTTCTTTTTCTGGTCATTTTCCTTCACACTTTTTAGGAAGCTATCTCTGTTCTTAGAATGCTTAATATGCTCAATATGCCCATTGATTCTCTTGGCAAGAATCTTGCCCTTAACTTGTCTGTTCACAACAATGCCAACAGCATGCTGGGTAACAGTGTAGACTCTTCCAGTTTTGCCATGGTAACATTTGTGGGGCATTCCTTTTTGAACAGTACCCATTCCCTTAATGTCTACAATATCACCTTTCCTGTAAATTCGCATATATGTTGCCAAAGGAACAACTCCATGTTTTCTAAAAGGCCAAGAGAACATATATCGGGTGCCTCTCCTCTTTCCCTTTGTGTTCATCATTTTGGGTAATTACTGGAAGATGGCAGTTCCAGTCAAAAAGCCCCTTTTCTTCAATCTGCATTTACCATGGGCTGAGATGCATCAGTACTGTCCCTTGAACCAACTGAAAGTGTTCTTTGGAAGAGAAATGATACTAAGTGTATCCTGGGAACAGATTTAACAATCCCCCTCATATTTATCAAATAAAAATTATTGTGTCCCTATACTTTCTCCAGGGAACTTAGGCTGCATAAAGGTTTTTAGTCTGAAAGAATCTCAGTCCTACCGGGAAGCATTCATCAAGAAAAAGTAATCTAATTTGGGAATAATCAGGCAGAGAAATACCCAAAGTTAGAAGGTTTCTTCTCTATTGCCTTGAAGGGTACTTGATAGTCTGTGGCTCCAGTGGGACCCATCGGTTGTGATTTCGGTGGTGACTGTATAGTAGACGTGAACAGGGTCATCCTTATGGAGGAACAAACTTACTTAATAGATGCCTCCCTTCCCCAGAGCTATAAACTCTCCATAGTCGGGGACAGTGTCTGCCTTCGTCACATGGATAGTCTCAGTGCCTAAACTTGCTGACATAGAGTAGAGGTGGAATGAATTTTTTTTTGATTAATTAATTATTTTTAATAGCAAACCATAGAATGGGCCTGAATTCTGCAAAGCAGCTATTCCTACTACAACTTCAGATAGAAATGATCCAATAAATGACATTCTTACGATATAAGCAGTTACACTTTGTCATGAAAAAATTTGTTTCCATTTCCTTTTAAATATAAATTAGATTTATTTCCTGTAATAAATGATAACCCAAAAGAAATTACATTAGCAATCTTTAGAAGAATAATACATATTAGATATGGATGGATTCCTTTTAAATTTAAGTATTAAGAATTACCATTTAACTGAAACATCTGGTAAGCTATACCACTATATAACATTATTAGGATAATCCAAATCATGTTTTTTCTATTGCTGTTTACTTTAAGGGGGTATTGCTGTCTATGGGTTTCATAAAAAGCATCAAAATTTTATGGAATTTATGGTCATTCCAAATGCTATCATGAGATTGTAGCTATTATACACGTTAGCTCTTTAAGCTGATAAGGGAAACAAAATAAAACAAAGCAGAACTGCCTTTACTGAGAGGGTCAGCTGAAAGAAGTTTCTGAGTACTATGATCCCCTAACAACATCACAGCATCTCTGAATTTCAAACTCCCTTCACTGAACAATCTCTGACTTTTTTTTTCCCATCTCTCACAGCTTGCCTCACTAAGAGGTTTTTTTTTTTTTTTTCCATTTAGATCACACACTAAAAATTCTTAGATTGCCAGCAATTAATATGTTTAGTTTATCTTCCAAAGGTGAGAAGACTTCTCCCCTCTTTAATCCTTTTTATCTCTCATTCATACCTTATAAATATTCAGAGATTTCTGGGCTGACTCCATGGCCTGGTGATTAAGGCAGCTAGATCACACATGGCTGACTGCATGTTCGAATCCCAAACCCAGTGGCTTGAGAAACATGGACACATGTGCATACATGCTCACAATCCCAAAAGGAGGGAGAAATGGAGAAAAAGGGTTGTGACACAACCATTTCTCATGGGGAATGCTTTTTCCTCTTCCACTCTCTGCCTCTGTCTCTCTCTCTCTGACAAGATCATGAACCTTTAGTGCACATACTACACAAAATATTCAGAGTTCCAAATAAAACCTTGTTTAAGCTTGTTTATTTATTTGTTCTGATAGAAAGAGGAAGATAGAAGGAGATAGCACCCCCACAGGATCTTCCCATCATGATCCGGCCCAGCCTTAGCCAGCCAGGGTTATGTGTGCACGTGCATGTGCTGTGTGTGTCGGATGACTACAGTAAGCAGACCTGGGACTACACTGTACAGCTTCAGAATGGAGGAATGTTGCACTTCACTGCTCTGCCGCCACTGGCTATAAAACTGTGTTTTCTAAGAGAGAATATTTTTTCTTTGCTATGGGGCATAGACAGAGACAGAGAGAGAAAGTGAGATATCACACACACCCCCCACCCACCCAGGGGAGATGGCCACATTGCAGTACCTTCTCCTTCATTCTCCTCTTGGGATTTTTGGGTGTGTACACGTGCTCAGTGTGAGTTTCAAGCTGCCGGTCTGGAACTTCAACTGCAACTGCCCATGTGGGAGTCCAGCACTATAAACACTATGCCTCCTGCTGGCCCCCAAACTTTTTTTTTCCTTAAAATTTTTTATGTTACAGTAGTTTCCTTCTTTGGTGTTATTAGAAAAAGATCAAAAGACCAGCAGATGGTGGAATGGTTATGTTTCTGGACTCCCAGGTACTTGACTGCAGTTTGAGTCCTGGACCAGGTGGCTTAAAACTCACACCAGGGGTGTGTGTGTGTGTGTGCACCCAAAATCCTGAGAAGAGAAGAGAATGGAGGAGAAGGAATTATGGTGTGGTCACCCTCCCTGGGGCCAGGGTGATTTCTTACTTTCTGTTTGTCTTTCTCTGTCTTTCCAGTGAGCACATGCACCCTATAGCAAATAATGTCTAAAAAAAAAGGTCAATATTGCACCATTGTGATGAAATAAGGATAAATGGATAAATGCTTCCTCCTTGAGAGTGATAAGCAATCACTAAACAATTGAGTATGAGAAAAGGAAGGGTAAAACCCAGAATTATCTCTAGAGATGTTTCTTTTGCAATGAATTCTGCTTCCTCCCTGCAGTTGTAACTTTGCCCAGTTAGGCTAAACTTAGGGAGGCCTATGATGGTACATGTAAGAGATGAGACTATGTGAGTATCTTTGTTAGGCCAAGCTGATCAGAAGAAGCCTTGTATCTGAGTTATGGGAGGCCCATTCTGCCTTTGTTACTACTCTGATGGAGGATCCAGCCCAAACCTGAAAGGGTGGTAATTTGTAGTTTGTAGAATCCATTTTTCCAAGGAAGTAGAAGAAACAAAGTACAAAAAAAAAAAAATGTAGGTTTTGAGGAGAAAAACAGTATACTTTAAAAATATTAGGAATAGGGCTGACAGGTGGTGTGGTGGTTAAGATGCTAGATCCCATATGGCCATGTATGGCTAGAGTCCCTGAGCTGGTGGTTTGAGAATCATACCAGGCACATGTGTGTGCGTGCCCAAAAGTCTTAAGAGGAGAACGGAGGAGAAAGGATTGTGGTGTGGCCATTCCCCCTGAGGTGGGGGTATTCACACTTTACTACTCTCTGTTTCTCTCTGGTGAGTATACACACCCTATAGCAAACACAAACAAATCAGGAAGAAAAAACTACTGCTTGGTTGGATTCTACAATCCTTCATGTGGTATTTCTGAAGGAGCTACTAATAAGCTAATCAGACCATCAAGGCCTGGCATAATGATAGGGGCATGTCACATGTCCCAGGAAGGTGTATGACCTTGGCCCATATTTCTAAATGCTAGGGAACTCATTGAAACCTGCACAAAGAAATTTACCTGTAATCATAAAAAATATTTCTCTAGGTAAGTCAGTCTTACCTAATTTATGAAAAAAATTTAAATTCTATTGGTTAACTGTGAGTAATTTATAGGGTTTATTTATTCAATATATTCATTCATTGCTTTCACATGTTAATGGCCATTCACCCACTGTTCCCTCTGAATTGCATCTTAACAAGATTACAGTCCTTTTTCTAATTTATTAAACTAGCATGGAGCATATTTATATAAAAATTAGCTGCTTAAATACTTCCTTGATGAAAAACATAGCTGTTGTAATTTTATTATGAATTTTAATCAGGGAAAAAAATGACCTTTGAAATTTTCTTCTACCTCATTTTATGTTTGTGTGTGTTTGTGATTCTTTCTCTTTATATGATTAGAAATCTTTATGATTTAATTATATTTTATATAGAAAACATGTGACTGGATAGTAAAAGTTTGTTTTAAAAGAAAAATCTTAAGGAGATGGTTAATAAATTAATATAACTAACAGAAAACCTGTTTTCTTTGAAAATACTAATTTTTCCAGCACAATGCATCTCTTTCACAATAAAACACATTCTACTTTGCTTTTGGTTTTAAAAACAAAATCCTCTGAAGCTGATCCAAAAATACTCTTTTCTTAATTTCTTTTGATACAAGGTTCCAAGCCTTTTGGGGATCCACTATAATTGTTGCCAGTCTAACAAGTAGCTCTTCATACCATACCAAAAATACCAACTGATGAAGATGGTTCTCTGATAAGAGGAGCCAAATTTTTCTCTGTGGGTGTTTGAAGATCATAAAAACCTATATGCCTGAAAGGAAGTTTAAAGAAAAAAAACTTGCGGTCCTTAAAAAGTTTAACATATAGGGACCAGTAGTTAACATAATGGCTATTTCTCTGAACTCCCATGTAGTCGACCGCGGTTCGAGTCCTGAACCCGGTGGCTTAAACTCACACCGGGCGTGTGTGCGTGCGTGCCCAAGATCCCAAGAGGAGAATGGAGGAGAAGGGATTGCGGTGTGGCCATCCCCCCGGGGCGTGATTTCTTGCTTTCTGTCTCTCTGTCTCTCTGTGTCTTTCTGGTGAGCGCACGTGCCCTATAGCAAAAACCTCTCAAAAAAAAAAAAAAGTTTAACGTATAAAAGACTACCTAAGAGTTTTAGATATTTATTTTCAAGCCTCAGCTCCCAAACTGCTGATACAATAGTTGTGGATTAGGGTTTGGTAATATGTTATTCTGAGTAGTTACAAATGATTCTCTTGGCTGTCCCAGGACCACACCAAAACTGCAGAGTGTTTATCAAATTAGTAATTCAAGTATTCATTTCAATGCAGAATGAAAACCAATTAAGGTCATGTCTACCTTAAGAAAAAATTTGCAGTGTAATATGCTTGACTGTGATTTTTTTCACTTACTGCTGCAAAAAAGTCAAATTTTTATGTTACAAGATAAGAAAAACAGAAAACGTGAATGCAGTGGTGTAAAATGGAAATGCCTTTTTGTTTTTGAGAATCTAGGATTGAAAAGTTCCTTTGGTATAACTTTGACTTGTAAATCAAAGTCATCCATTTTGTTGCTGCTGTTGATATATTCAAAATTTGACACTGGAGAGATTATATATGAGAATTATTGGCAATTAAAGAAATAAATTGATCATAAATATTTTCCACTTTGCTCCACTTCAGCACACAGTTATTATCCTCAACCCTTGATGGCGACTTTCCCTTTTTCATTGTTTTCTTTTTTTCACTGTTTTTTTTTTTTTGTTTGTTTGTTTCTCTTTTTTTAATGCCGGCTCATCACATTATGACCAGGGAATAGAATTACAAGCCATTTTTCCAAGAGAAAGAACCCGTGGACCTTAGAATGAAACTGAAAGCATCGTTGTGTTTATGATAAGAATTTGATTTGTAGAGTACTTAAGTGACTAACTCCCCAGAAAGTTCAGAGCCTAGAGCAAATGTTACCTGGTACTAATTTACTAGGGACTGCAATCCCAGGGAAGTAGGATGTGGGAGAAGGATAAAGGAGGGAATGCTTTATCCAACTGGCTACCCTTTGGTACCATGTTCAACTGATTGCTTGATTTTGCAGCACCATATTCTGAGAAGACAATGAATAAATATTTAACAATCAACTGTTCACAAGTAGAAGCGATGAACTTCTGCACTGGCTTCTACCTCCCACTGGTGATTGTTTTGCCTCAGGAGTGTCAGTTCTTTTGCATTTCCAGACTACACACTTAATCAGTAACAGAGACTTCTCAGAGCTAGTTCTGTGAATAGCAGGAGAATTGCAACTTTTAGCCCCTGTAAGGTTGGTGGCTAAAAGTGGAGCAGGGTGGAGCTCATGTAGACTTTGGTGCCTCGGCAATACCCAGCATAAAGACCTGGCCAAGGCCTTAAATTAAAGATAAGTGAGTTCTTATGAGGCACAAGAAAATGTATGATCCATTGACTCTCTAGCTATAGTGGAACCAAAACTAGAATATGTTTATATGATACGTATTTTTCCAAATTTCTCATCGTGAAAGCTGAATGCAGTCATGCACACCAGTAATTCCAGCCTCCTGGAGGCTGAGGCAGGAAGATTGCAACATAGCCAGACCCAATGTAAAACACCACACACAGACACAAACACACATACACACACACACACACACACACACACACACACACACACAATTCTGATCATGTGTTTTAGTGATGGCAAATAAGGGAAAACAGGTGGCTTACATATTAATTTTAAAAATGGATTTTATGTTTGTAAAAATTAAACAAATAGTTTGTTTCTGACAGTACGGCAGATCAGGTTATTGAAAATTCTCCCAATGCAAAGTGCTAGATAAAAAATAGCAAACACATAAAGGAATCCAGGGGATGCCATCCTAAATATGGTGCTTTGGTAAGGTGATTATTATTTTAAAAAATATTATTTATTTATTTATTTAATTTATTACTATCTTTTAATTTGGTAATAGGCACATATACTTAACAGAGAGAGGGAGAGAGAGAGAGGGAAAGAAAGTGACAAAGCAAGCCACCAAGTCCAGGATTTGAACCGTGGCCAGTCACATAGAAGTCCAGCATCTTAACTACCATGCCACATGCTGGCATGCTGATTATTTAAAAGTGAAAATAATTGGGATTTGGCAGATGCTGGAAGAGACTCTTCTCTGAAGTAATCTTACCTGTCTCCAGACAAGATCTGTCAAAAAAGAACACAATTGCCTTCTACTTTCTATTTTATTAACCAAGAGAGTTTAAGCTTATTTCACAGAAGAGACTGAAACTCAAACAGCACATCCAGCACCCAGAATGACTTTGTCCCAGGCCATTGTCTGTTTTTTGGGCCCCTTCATCTCCCCTAAAAATCATTTACTCTTCCTCTAAGATTGCCTGTATTTCCCACTTCTCTCTTCCTATAAAGAATATGTAAACCGCTAAAACTCATCGGATTAATGGGTATTCACTCTCTTGTGATCCTTCTGTGAACAAAATTATTTGTATACCTTTTTTCTCTCTATCTGTTAACCAGTCTACTGTCAGTTAATTCCTCAGACACAAATATTGAATCTTAACAGAGAAGACAGAGGATTCTCTCAACCCATACGAACTTCAAAAATATAGCCAAGCACGTAAGAAAGTAAAGATATTTAGACACTGAACAACGTTCGTAATAGAGACTTCAGTTATTACTAAGAGATGGAAAAGGGTGGAGAGAGAAGAGATAGAAGGAGGTGCAAGCTGCTCGACTTGAGCTTATCAGGAACCCCTGCCCAGCCTGCTGTGGGGGAGAAGGAGCTGCTCCAGCACACATGGCATGTTTGCATAGCACATGAAGTGGTTCACCTTCTCACATTCTACCTGTTTAGCTAATTCCCCCAGTCACATTGGGAAAAGAAAGATTTGGGTAAACAGGACCACATACCTAAAGCAGGAGACCCTGGAGGAATTTTCTTCTCACAACCTTCTAGCAGTAAAAGGAGAAAAAATCTCCTCTGAAAACCTAAGCCCAAAACTCCTCCTGTTGATTCCATACTACCAACCACAGCAGAGGAGGGAAACTGGCACAGAGCTAACACACGCTATAGGGAAGGGCATGAGCACACAGCTACAGAAACACACTTCATAGAGGTACCAAAAATTAAATATATTACCAGGTGATTAAAAATCAAAGCAGAGCTTCAAGGAACAGGAGAAAACAAGGAGATACCTTCCCCTCAAGGAAATGTAATCACTCCTTACCAACAGTGAATAAAATACAAGAAATCACAGAAATATCAGAAAAATAATTCAGTATATTATTCATAATAAAACTCAATGAGATGCAAGAGTTAACAGACTCTCCCAATTCTAGGAGATTAGAAAATCCTTCCATGTCTTGAAAGAGGAACCTCATAAATAAATAGACACACTGAAAAAGAATCAAACAGAACTTCTGGAGGTAAAGAATATGATGCAGAAACCAAAACCTCCCTAAAAAGTATCAACAGCAGATTAGAACATGCAGAAGAAAAAAATCTCTGATCTTGAAGGCAAACCTCTGATTTAGTCTAGGCAACCAAAAAGAATAGAAGAATCACCACTAAAAATCAGGACAACATACAGGAAATCCTAGACACCATTGAGCAGCAGAATAGCCACAGAGTAGGTATTTCAGAAGATGAAGAGACAGGGAAAGGCATAGAAAACATATTTCATAACATATTAGCTGAAAACTTTCCAAATTTAGAGAAGCATGAAGGCATCCAAATCCAGAAAATAGAAAGGACACCAAATAGATATATGAAGGTCCTCTCTAAGGCATAGCATAGCCAAATATGTAAAAATAAATAAATAAATAAATAAATAAAATAAAAATAAAAGACAAAGACAATATTCTAAAAATGGCAAGAGAGAAATGTCAACCTCTTACAAAATTTACCCCATTAGATTAACATTCAACCTCTAATTGAAACATTACTGGCAAGGAAAGATTGGGAAGATGTGTTTAGAACTCTGAAAGACAAACAATTTCATCCTAGAGTACTATGCTTTGCAAGATTATCCTTCAAATGGGAAGGAGAAATAAAATCATTCCCAGATAAACAAATGTTGAAAGAATTTGCCAAAACTAAACCAGTTCTTCAGGAAATACTTAAGGGCATATTATACCAGGAAAACTGAAAGGAGATAAACAGAAGTAAGAGAACACAAAACAACTAGAAAAATAGGATAAGTCCACACACATGGATAATAACATTGAATATCGTGATTAGATTTTCCAAAGAAAAGGCTAAAAATGCAGTTACTTTACACACAAACAGGTTTAAGTACAAATTCATGGTTATTTAATAGACAATTGTCTCCATAGATTTCAATTTATATATTTCTTATAGCCATTACTGCTGTATAAAACTAGGTAACAGAAGAAAAGTCCAAAATGTTACAAGTATCTGAGTCTTTTTTTTTGGAATGAATTTAAAGAAAGCTAAAATCAGGAACTTTGTAAAGCCTATAAATCGCCAAATCACTGGCTTTGGCCTTTACTTTTATATATCTCTTTCCGATTTTGTTTTGTTTTTGTCTTTTCAAGGATTTACTTCTTTATGCACAGTACAGTACCATGGTCTTCTAAGAACTCACGGTGAGTGAGTAAAAGTTTTCTTTTTCTCTCTTCCTAATGAGCTATTGTTATGTACAGTTTTACCTATCTCTAATTGAACCAGTGGTACCGCAAATCTTTTCAGAATACAAACTCTTATCTCCCATAGTCCTTTACGTGGAAATTACAAATTCTTTCATTTGCTACATTAAGATTATCTTTATTTTTAAAAAAATCCATTGTCATTAATTTATGAGACTTTTTGTTATCTGATTTTTAATCAATTTGTTTTTTCTTTAGGACTGTATTTCACAGTTAATAATGTCATAGAAAATTCAGTACATACTTCCAGAGTAACTAGGGGAATAGGTTTTGAATGTTCACAATGTATATTAATATTCTCAATTTGCTTATTACACACTCTATACATGCTTTTTTCAATGAAAGATTTTTGCTATAGGGCACGTGCGCTTGCTGGAGAAACAGAGACAGAGAGGCAGAAAGTGAGAAATTATCCCCCAGGGGGTATGGGCATGCCACAATCCCTTCTCTTTCATTCTCCTCTTGGGATTTTGGGCACACATGCACATCCACCTAGCGTGAGTCTTAAGCCGCCAGGTCCATGACTCAAACTACTGTCAACTACGTAGGAGTCCAGTGACGTAACCATTACGTCATCTACTGGTCTCCTATACATGCTTTTAAAGACCATTCTGTACTCTACAAAGATGTTTAATGATTGTATGTAAATCATAAATTACAATTAAAAATTTGAAAGAAATAAATATATTTTTTAGAAAAGGAAGGGCAAGGCAGAGAAAGCAGAGAAACGGAGAAAATATTTATAACATGAATAGCCAAAAACATGTTTATATCAGAATATTTATAAGGTTCCTAAAAACATACAAAATTTAAAAAAAGAGAAAGATAAATCAATAATAAAATGGATAATAGGCTTTTTTTTTTTCTTTCAAGGATAATGTTCAAATGTCCAATGTACTTTGTATCAACAGAGACATGTTAGATAAAACTGCAAGAAGATGCTATCACACACTCATTAGAATACCTAAAGTTAAAATGATAATTTAATTGATCATTTAAATTAATAATGGTGAAGATATTGGTGGAGGTTCAGAATATACTTCTGCAAATATGGCATTTGCATATTGAACAGATTTAGTTGAAGGTATTTGTAAAAAAAACAGGTAAAGAACTTTCTGATTTCCTGAAGCAGGTGTTATAAGACCCTGAGATGAAGAGATGCCCTCCCTATAGCCTGACTTATCTCTGAAGTCAGGAGGACTCCCAGAAGATTCGGAATAAACAGACCTTGCCAAGTTTTCTCCAATGTAATACTCTTAGTTTTATCCCTTTTTGTCCTATCATATTTTCTTATGACTCTCTGCTCTTCATCAAACCTAGTATAAAAACACCCAGGTTTAATCATGTCTTTGGGTCTTCTTTTCATCGTGAAGACTCCCTTTCTTCATAAAATTTATATAAAATAAGTGTACATGCTTTGACTTATTAATTTATCTTTTGTAAAAGTGACCCCAACTGAGAACTTAAAAGGGAGGGAAAATATTCTTTTCCTGAAGGATAAGAAGATGGCATAATGGTTACATCACTGGACTCCCACAAAATCAACCATGGTCCAAGTCCCAGACCCAGTGGCTTAAAACTCACACCGGGTATGTGTGCGTGTGTACCCAAGACTCCAAGAGGAGAAAGGATGGTCGAGTGGCCATCTCCCAAGGGGGTAATTTTTCACTTTATGTCTCTTTGTCTGTCTCTTTCGAGTGCACACACCTTATAACAAAAATCTCTCTTATATATCCATTTCCTTTCCTGCCATTGTGAAATAGCTGGAATTCTTTGCTAGTCGTACACAGTAGCACCACTACAATGGACAACTAATTGTACGACAGTATCTACTGATGGAATGGATCAGAATATAACACCTTCTTATTACTGGGTTGTTGGAAAAGTCCCAATGCACTTTTTTGCATAGAAAAAAACAGGTCATGACTTTTCTGACAACCCAATATTTTATGAAAGGGAATCAATTTTACCACATGCTAGTAACCTTTGTGGATAGTGGAAGTGATGATTCAAGTGATATAGTTAAAGTTTGTAATATTCTTTCAGTTCTATGTTTTAATTCATTTTCCCTTAGAGACATTTGCAGAGCAGAGAAAATTCTGGCTTGTCCAGTGTGCAGGTTTTCAGCTGAGATGGAACATGTCAATATTCTGTCTTCCTCTTTTAGCTCTCCTACTATAAACTCTCTCTCTGTGTGTGTGTGTGTGTGTGTGTGTGTGTGTGTGTGTCTATTTAGTTCCAGATTTCTTTCCTTTTTTATTTTTATTTTTGACTTTTTATGCTTCCTTTTTGGTGATTTGCAGTTTAAAATACCGTGCATGGTACTGAAAAGATGTCTAAAGCGCCAAAGTACAAGAAGGCTGAAACATATGTTATGGACAAAGTATGTGTGTTAGATAAGCTTAATTCCTACATGAGTTACAGTGAATTCAATGTTAATAAGTCAATAATATATTCTAAAGAAGGTCTTTTTACCTTGAAACATGCATAAAATGAAGTTATGATACATTACATACAACCTTACTTGATTTAAACTTGTTTATTCGTGTTTTGTTTAAAGGCGATATGTTGACAAGCATGTTGTGATCAGATGTCCACAGGAACCTAAACTTATTTTTCCCATACGAGCAATGGTTCAGTATTCACCAATTCAGTATTTACAGTTATTTTATTATCCAAAAGTACTGTCAGAAATGAGAATCGACTGTTTTATAGTTTTCTGAGATTTGAGAACCTAAAGAGGAACCTTAAAACAGAATTTTCCAGCTAAACTGACATGCAAAGGCTTTATTTTCTGTCCTTTATAAAGTGTAGTTGTAAGTGTTGATTAAACTAGACTTCATAAACTTAAAGAATACAATTTTAAACAATGAAAAATGTGATTTTATGAAAAACATCGAAATAAGATTTAAACATTTCTCACTCCAGTGTAATTTGTGGTAAGTAATGTGAGAGATATGAAGAGTCACATTGCAGGTAATTCTAAGAAGATACATAGAAACATCTATCATTTAATAAAAGTAATGAAATTATAGCTTAAGAGAACTTAGTAATTATTTAGTCCTTCTTCATATTTTCAGAGAATATTCAAGCTCAAAGAGGGCCAATCATTTAACTAATAGCTGATAGCAAAGATGGTAGATGGTAGAACTGAGATTAGAAACCAGAATTCTAAGTGACAATCTAATGTCCTTTGCCACCCTATCACAAAAATAATACTTTCTTCAGACTTTAGATATAGATGCACAATAAAAAGTTGACCAATATGCAAACTCCTATAAACTTCATTTTTTTTTTCCTGGAAGCTTGCACTCTAAAATTGGATATAGATTTAATTTTTTTAAATTTTAATTTGTGGCCATCGAGCACCCACTCTTGCTGGAGAGCAGAGAGACTGGGGAAAAGTGCGAAATCACCCCCTGAGGGGGAGTGACTACATTTCAGTCTCTTCGTCTCCATTCTCCTCTCAGGATTTTGGGCACACGCACATGCTCGTGTGGTGTGGTTTTCAAGCCACCGGATCCAGGACTCAGACGGTGGTGGACCATGTGGGAACGCAGCCACTTTATCCACCATGCCACTTGCTGGCCCCTAACAAAAATCTTAACAAACATAACAAATTGAATATTAAGAATTTGTTAGTTAAGAGACAAAGGTTAACATTCTGATATAATATAAAATACGATCACACATGAGATACAAACAAAATAGTATTGTATATATAGTTCCCAAGTCCCACAAGACAAAATATGTACCTTACTTATAATTAGATACCATAAATACTGATTTTTTTTTTTTTTTATAAATTGAGTGCTAATGTACTACTGTTATGGAAGAGTTATCATGCACAATGCTAAAACCAAAATTGCTATGTTCAAGATTTTGTTTTCTAAAGTTAAATACTGTTGAGAAAAAGATGTGTGGGCTTTCTGGTTTTTAAGTTTAGGTTACAGTATGTGGTTCTTCTTTATCTCAAATAAACTAACTGCCAGCTTCCTTGGTTAGTTAAACAGAAGAACAGTTTTTCTTACAATTTCCTTAAAGATATTCTAAATAAAGAAATAGACTGGCTTTTGGAATGAGGCCTGTTATACTATCAGGGTATTTCTTTGGGATCCATGTGTTTGTTTTTTTTTTTTTTTTTTTTTTTTTATTCTTATGTAAGAGATCCTCATTCCTTCCACTTATACTTGGTCAAGTAATTAAAACTGTCAAAGTTCTGGAAACATTTTGTGTGACAAAAATTTGGTACATTAAAAATGACAACCTTAGATGATTCCCTCCCCCCTTTATATCTTTATATTAGAGAGAGAGAGAAAAGGACACTTTCAAAAGGGAGACACAGAGGTAGACATTTTTGACAGGTTTTCATCATGTAGTCATCCTCCTGCCCCAGCCTCCCAATTCACTAGGGTAACAGGCATGTACAGCTATATCCAGCAAGTTTAGGTCAACCTAGGACTCAAACTCAGGCTTCTCATATAGCCTCCAGCCTCCCAAGTGGTGGAATTACTTGTGTGCCACAGTGGCTGGGCCTCTGAATTCTTTATAAAAATATAGGCAATATAGTATATTCTCAGAAAAATTAATCCTGTTAATTGCAAATCTACCTAGATTTAAATTTGGTGAATGTCCTTCCTCCCTAGTTACATCAGTAAAGATGTTCTGGTTCTCCTTATCACTAAAATTATAGACCCTCACTTTATCTTCATTTCATTCTCAGAAAAGAACATTTCAATGTTTTTCATAGTTAATGGACCATCACCACACTTTCTACCTTCCCAGTCTATGTCTCTAATTAAGGGAAGATTGGTGATATGACCTGCTACATTTATTTATGACAAAAGGATATGGAGCCTCTCTTTCTCTGCCCCCACTCTTGTATCTCTCTCCCTGCCTTCCTACCTGCCTGACTCCCTACCTCTTGTTGTTTTAGACAAATGCCTTAAAGAAACCATTTGACCATTATTTTAGGTTGTAAATGAACAATGGTCTCCTTTGTCATGAAAATTATAATGTGAACCTCATCTCTATTTTAGGTTGTAAATGAGCAATGATCTCCTTTGTCATGAAAATGATAATGTGAACCTCTTCTCTATTAAATCATTCTTAGGTAATAATTTAGAGAGATAGTGGCCAGAATCTTATAAATGGTTTTCTATTTCAGCTTCTACCCTGCTCTGTTTGTGCGAATTGCTAGTACTGTGAACCTGAGTAGACTTTGTGTTCATTAGTTTATTGCAATAGGACTTGTGCTATGTAGGTAGTCAGGTGATAAATCGCACATGATTGTTGGGGTAGCTATAACCCTTACTTCATAAATTTGCATGTCATCCTTGCACGGGGGACATGCTAGTCTTCTCTGTATCATTCTAGTTTTAGTATATGTGCTGCTGACGTGAATATGACCCTAACTTCTATAACCTAAAGACAGTGAGAAGTGTAACTTCCAGAATCTTTTGGAGGAATAATCAAGTCTTCATATTTTGATTCTGGAGCTTCTGTATCACCAAGTGCTGAGAACATCAGCACTAGGGTCTGTGACTTGGTGTGATCTCGTTGGATCTGAACCACACCCTGCTATGGAAATACCAGCTGCTGGAAGGCCCTCGAGATGCCACGGTAGATGAGGAAGAGCCCCCCCCCCCCCCCCCCCCCTTACAGCCAGGTGCATGCATGGCAAGTTAACAGACCTTAAAATAAAAGGAAAAGGAAAACTCAAGTTCTCCCTTCTACAAAATACGCACCTCAAGCAGAATAATACTGCTCTTCTGTGTCTATTTGCTATACTTTTTCTAGTGAATATCTTAAAATTATGCCTTTTACTTGCTTTCTTACTTTTCCTCTCTTACTCTCACTCTGTCCATCTCTGGTCAAATTAAAATAAGTAAACAAATACAGTTAAATAAAATAATTCTTAAAAAAGGGGGTTATGGCAGGTGGCATGGTGGTTAAGGGTGCTGGACTCCCACATGCCTGACCACGGTTCGAGTCCTGGACCTGGCAGCTTGCTCTCTCACTTTTCCTCTCTTGTTCTCTCTCACTCTGTTTTGCTCTGGTCAAATTAAAACAAATAAATAGATAAATAAATAAATAAAGTTAAATAAAATAATTCTTTTTAAAAATTATGCCTTCTGTAGGACTACTGTTGCATGTTAGAAGCATATGATGAAAGTGGTCTTTCCTTCAGTGTCCTGGACCCCTACGGTATCCCGGTTCTTGTGTGTCCCAATATATAATCTCTTGGGCCTCTAGGGGTTAACCTGTTAAGCCAATTCAGCAAAGTAACTGAGTCTGAAATTTCTGAAAAAGGGCTCTTAGAATTTAATGCCTCTCTTCTATCAAAGGCATTGAATGTTACATAATTCATGCCTGTGAGTAATGGTTTGTGTCCTCATTTACAAACTGCCAACATAACAACCCATCCCCAAAGCTTTCCTCTTTTACCCAGACAGAAATAAATTAAGATTGCTGCAGTGGCAGTAGGAGTGGAAAAGAGAGATGGATTCATGACCTACTTAGAGGGTATAATTGACAGGAACTGACTGGGAGGGAGAGTGTGCATTGAGGCTAACGCTCAAGTTTCAAGATGGTGCCACTAGATGGATAACAATATAATGCACTAAAATAGGATACAGGGCCAGAAGCAGGTTTTTGGTTGGATTATCTAACCACAGATTTAGCTATGTTAAGTCTGAAATACTAAGTGTAGTGACTTAGACTAAGAAGTAGTCTAGATTCAAGATCTAGAAAATTAGAATTTCTAGTATAAAGAGGATTTTTCAATGTACAACTAATTGTATATATTTAACTCTTTAGAAAAGTTTGTTATAATAGCAACCTCATTGTGAATATTGATTTTTTAATATTTTGTATGATAAATCTCAAAGGACCATACCAAATTATAGTTATACAGAATGTAGAATGCAGAATATCTATTTGATCCTAGATAGTTATTAATAAATACCTGATATCTAATCTGAAGCCTAGTAAGAAATCAATTTGCTTTGACTAATTCAATCGGCAACTCTAATCAGCAAAAAT
The DNA here is from genome assembly GCA_026018925.1 of Tupaia tana. Classification (NCBI taxonomy): domain Eukaryota; kingdom Metazoa; phylum Chordata; class Mammalia; order Scandentia; family Tupaiidae; genus Tupaia; species Tupaia tana. The sequence continues at coordinate 85,086,465 of JAKSZU010000006.1, forward strand.
ATAAGAGACAGAGTAATAATCAAATTGGCTACAGCCTTAGATATAAGTTTAGGCTTAGTGGTTACCTAATTCAATGTGAGTTTAGAGTACATCCCATATCCTCATTTGCCTTACGAACCTCCTTGATAGTATATATACTGAAATACCTAGTGCATATTAAAAAAGACAAAACTTCTTTCACATAGAAACCAGTATTGCCTACCCAGTTACTCTGCCTTGTTAGCTATGATAATCTTGAATACATATAGGAAGAAGCAGATGAAATATTGAATATTTTAGTTCCATCTGTTTGGCCCCATCAATTGAGGTAATCTTAAAACTTTAAAAGCACAATTGAGCTGTCTGTTTTTCAGTTGGTTAACTGTTCCAATTTCACCATAGGATAGAAATTATTAAAAAGCCTCACAGTGTTTCTGTGGATGTACATTCTCAAATAGGCAGTTTTGATTAAGAAAAACCAATTTATGAATTGTGTATCTCTGTCCTGACCCTAACGTCCGCTATTCAATAAAATAGCACTTGAGCTTTTTTCCTCACTCTTACAGTGGCAAAACACAGCATGAAATTTTCAAGAAAAAGCACAAGCATGAAATCTAAAAATATAGCAAATATTTATCAGAGCTTTGGCAGAAAATATCTTTTCCAAAGTGTGTATAAATCTCTGCCCTTTATAGTTTTCCTTCAACTCCTTTTTCCCTCATGAAAGGTCAGAATATATAGGAATCTACTTATTGGATGCATCCTGAGTTGCTAGGGTACCTCCCATGTCCTTAACAAATGTTAATGGTATTAGCATTGAACTGGTGTGACTTTCCTTTTCTTAGTGTTATCTTCTTCCTTAGGCAATTTGCTGTGTCATACCATTATATTCATGGCTTGAAAGAAGAACCCAGTTCTAAAGCTTGAAGTGGTTTATTGATCCTAGAAGATGAGGTAATTCGATGTCCAATATAATTCAAGCCTTCAAACAACAGAACTCTCAAGGATGCTTTTCTCATAAAATAATCGGAAATGGAAGTCTTAAAAGTCTAGCCCTTGCTTAGCATCCTCACAGTTTATTCAGATCAAATCCAATTTTTAAAATTCTTTTTGAATCATTGTCATTATAGATTTCTTTAAGCAGCAGTAAGATTCTTTGATTTTTATAACAGTGGTAAGATTGCTCATTGTCCTAATAATATTATTTAATTATGATTTATTCATATCATTGTACCTCCTACCATGTGGATGAAGTTAGCAGTTTAAAATTTTGTATATATTAAATATCTTCTTAAAAGCTATGCCCTGGGAATGTGAGAGAGAGCACTTGAGTCAGTGGATGTCACATTGTTGCAGGATTAACCGAGAGTGACCAAACACTGAAAAAAATCGTACATATTTCAAATCACTCAGAGTGAACCAGATTGTAATTTGCTCTACAAATATGAGGATGAATATTTATGGTTGAGATAGGCAGTTTTGAATGGACTATTGAATCTCTTTATTAACTTTTTTGGGACGAGAGTATCAGAAGACGTGATTCATTTTTCTTTTTGTGATCTCAGCTTCAAATATTTTCCTCACAAATAGTGCGTTGGGTAGATAGTTTTGTGTTGGTCAAATTAATAAAAGTTGCTTTTTGGAGCACTTACTGTCTGCCAGTCAGCATTTTAGGAAGCTTTAAGGTATGATCTCATTTTATTCTTACAGTAGCTACTATTTATTTTAATTTGCCAAAGGATGGCTGTACTTACTGGAGTCGGGTAGGGGAGAGTAAAAAACACACTGCATGTGTGTACATGCATGTCCAAAATCTCAAAAGGAGAGATGGGGAAAACGGATAGCATTGTGGCCATACCTCATGGGTGGTGCTTTCTCCTTTTCCTTTCTCTGTCACCCTCTGGCCAGTGGATAAACCTTCTAGCAAAATAAAAGCAAACAAACAAAAGCTAATGGCAAGAGAGTGGTTTAATGCTGAAAGAGAAAAATTCAAATATAACTTTCTGTAGTACCTGACAGGTAGAAATGGTATTAGCTAAAATGTTATGTTGAATGTATGCTTGGGTCGTCAACAAGGTCTATCGAATAGCATTCTCCCTGCTGTCCTTATCCTACCCTGAGCTCACAGTAATAAGGAAATAAAGGAAAGAGTAGCAGATGGATGCTAAAACATCATCACTTCAAATGATAAAGACTGAATTGGAAGTTAAAATACAAAAGGGGCCTTCTGCTTTCCTTTAGCTAAAAACCTCACTCTCAAAGGGGAAAGCAGAGGGAAGGAGATGCCATTTGTTGTTACTAAATTCACTGATAAGATTGAACTACTCTTTGGTGAAAAGGGAGGGAAACATTTGGGAGCAGCTGAGATGGTATTATGTCTGCCTGGACGTAATACCAAGCATGATGAGCAAGTGTTCTCCATACTGTTTTCAGACAGGACTCTAAGTGCTTTTCAGTGTGTTACATAATTTAATTTTCATAATAATCTTGTAAGATATTATCATCACCCTTAATTTACAGAAGAAAAAGTGGGGCAGAGAGTGGTTAAATACTTAGTTTAAGGTCACACAACTAGTAAGTGGCAAAACAAATTAGAACTCAGGCAGACGGAGTCTAACAATCTTTCTTGGCAACCAAACTGACTGTCTCGTCTTATAAATAACATCCAGTTGGAAACAAGAGGGCAGCGTTGGTGAAAAGGCTTGCTTGAGCTGTAAGTACAGAATGAATACATTCTGACAGGAGGAAGTGGCCGCACCAAGGATGAAGCCAATGAAACAGCATCGGGAAATACTAGAAAATAAAAAAAATACAAAACATAATCAGAAAAAATGAAGAGTTCATCTTTGTGTGTGTGTGTGTGTGTGTGTGTGTGTGTGTGTGTATGTGCAAAAGGGAGAGAGAGAGAGAGAGATTAATTATATAAAACAAAATGTTAATGCAGACTCTATGATGAAATGGGACTGGAGAGCCGAAGCAATTAAAAGACATCATCGCCATCGTCATCACCAACTTGGAGCTGTTGGCAATGGCGCCTACATTGTAGAATGGCAAGCATCATGTAGGTTTTGGGTTAGTTAACAAAGATATCATGAAATCTTCAGGATATGGGCCTGTTCATGTTTTTGTATGGGTCATCCTGACTCCTCAACCTTTGTGATCTCTTGTTTGTTGTTTTGACCGAACAGCCTAAGCTCTGTGTAATATAACATTTTTCCTGTCTGGGAGAGGATACTTAAATGAGTAAGTCAGTGACTTTCTCTGCTCATACTAGCAGATGTTAGAAAGTAGCTCAGGCCAGGAGAATGAGCCCATAACCAGATGTTTCATAGCCTGTAATTACCTTAATAAATGAATCATTTCCTTTGGCCGCCACTAGTTGGGGTCTGAGGGTAGCATTCTCCATGCTAGCAGTCCTACATGAATTTCACTATTTGCGAATGCTTTAGCACAGAGGTCTGAGAAATCAGGCATATAACAAAAATTGCTGACTGTATACATGCAAGTTTAGTGACTGGCAGTGACCTCCTAAGAGAAAGAGAAATCATCAAGTCCTTGATAATGTAATTGGTTTGACTTATTAGGCTGTAGCTTAGAATATAAAGATCTAACTATAAAACATAATCTGCTGTACAGTGTGCTAATTAACCAGCTGGACTAGCTTTTATAGACTTAATTTTACAGATTTCCTTGAGGAACTAATCTTGTTTGGTGACTCAGAGCTCTGCCTCCCTCCTGCTAGGACTTAATAGTCATGACTCCTGTTTTTTATCCTCAGCATGTCAGAAACTTGATCTTTGTTTCTTTAGTTAGATGATATCCTTTCCACTGAGAAATCCCTTGGTGGATATTGATATTAGACATTGCGTTATAAAGATCCATATTTTTCTACACCTACCTGCACAGCTTTTTTTTTTTCTGTTGTGATTAATGGTCATGCTGCAGAATAATGCATCATATTTCAGAACAATCAACCCAGGATGAAATAAAGGAGACAGAAATAAAGTATCAACAAGGACTGGATTGAAGATAAGAATGTGAGCTTGGTGTAAAGACAAAGATGAAGTGGGAAATCAATTAGCTGCACGTTTTTTTTCTCTTTCTTTTCCTTTTTCTTTTTCTTTTTCTTTTTTTAAGTAAAGCAGTGTGGGATAAAAAGTAAAAAGAAAGGGACAATAAGAATCAGGTCTCTTCCCAGACTTAAATTTATAAAGCAATCTGGCTGGGGAGACAAGCAGAACAATACAAACAAAAAAATGTGCTAGAATAACTTTCTTTTTGATTATGAAGATAATACATGCTTGATGTGGGAAAATTATAAAATATTAAAAAAATGACTACCTAGAAATCATCATGGTGAATATTTCAGTGCATTTTCTTAGAACTTTTTACTCAGGAATTTCTTTTTTACTTACAATCATTTTGTATGCATGATTTTCTATTCTCCTTTTAGTCAATGTTATGCCATGAACATTTTAATACAAACCTTCTGTAAACAATATCTGTATAACTTTTATTTTTTAATCAATGTATAGTCATAGAGAAATTTAGAAAATGAAGGAAACAAAGCTACCAATGCTATGGTCAGTGTGTGTACATATTTACACTAATTCTATAAATGTATGTACACTAAATATGTGGTCATGTTATGTTTATTTATTTGTTTATTATTTCAAACATTTTACTATAGGACACATGCACTCACCATAGAGACACAGAAAATAAGACAGTGTGGGGGAGAGAGAGAGCATTAGAAAGCACCCCTGGGGTTTGGCTGTTGTAATCCCTTCCCCATTGTCCTCTTGGAATTTTGGACATGCACACACTCATGGCCAGAGTGCTTTCCAAAAGCCAGGTTCAGGATTTGAACTGCACAGCTGGGCATGGGGGATCCAGTTGCTTATTCACCATGCCACTGGCTGGCTAGACACATTATGTCTATTATTTTCCAATATGTTTTTTGTTACTCAACAATGCATTGTACCTTTGCATCTTTCGTTCTGTATATACATGTGAGGGAACTTAAAAAGCTTCATAGAAAAATAGAATTAAGTTTAAGTTTATTTTGATGTAAAACAATTTTTAAATCTAAGCTTTTTTTTACAATATACATTTTGCATTGCAAGAGTCCTTATATATATATAATTTAAATAATGTATGATATTTTATTATGTAGGTGTTCTGTGATTGACTGATTGACTTAAATCATTCCTCTACTGGGACCAGCAGTTAGCGTAATGGCTATGTCGCTGGACTCCCACGTAGTCGACCGCGGTTCACGTCCCGGACCCGGTGGCTTAAAACTCATGCCAGGTGCGTGTGCGTGCGTGCCCAAGATCCCGAGAGGAGAATGGAGGAGAAGGGATTGCGGCGTGACCATCCCCCCTGGGGGGTGATTTCTCGCTTTCTGTCTCTATGTCTCTCTCTGTCTGTCTGGCGAGCACACGCGCCCTATAGCGAAAACCTCTCCAAAAAAAAAAAAAAAAAAAAAAAATCATTCCTCTACTTTTTTGACTTAAATCATTCCTCTACTTTTTTTTTTTTTTTTTTTTTTTTTTGAGAGGTTTTTGCTATAGAGCACATGCGCTCACCAGAAAGACAGAGAGAGACAGAGAGATAGAAAGCAAGAAATCACCCCCCGGGGGGATGGCCACACCACAGTCCCTTCTCCTCCATTCTCCTCTTGGGCACGCATGCACATGCGCCTGGTGTGAGTTCAAGCCACCAGGTCCAAGACTCGAACCACAGTTGACTACATGGGAATTCAGCAACATAGCCATTACACTAACTGCTGATCCCATCTACTTTTTGACTTCCATGTTGTTTCCAAATGTTTACTTTTACATATAATACTAGATATAAATCCTTATGAATATTCTGTCATTCTTTTGTTAATTTTTTAAAATGAGTTTTTAGAGCTCATAAATGTGTACCAAATGATAGCTGCCCTACCAAACCTCCATTGCATACAACAGTACAGGAGTGATTCCTTTAATCATATTCAATATAATAGGGAGAAGGTATCTTGTTATTTCAATTTGTATTCCTTTCATTAATATTAGACATTTTAATGTATTTTTTCAAAATATTAGATATTTTTTATATGTTTTGGAGAGGTTTTTGCTATAGGGCGCGTGCGCTCGCCAGAGAGACAGAGAGAAACAGAGAGACAGAAAGCGAGAAATCACTCCCCGGGGGATGGCCATGCAGCAATCCCTTCTCCTCCATTCTCCTCTTAGAATCTTGGGCACTCACGCACATGCGCCCGGCATGAGTTTAAGCCGCCGGGTCCGGGACTTGAACTGCAGTCGACTACATGGGAGTCCAGCGACATAGCTGTTATACTAACTGCTGGTCCCTCTATATTTTTCATATTGTTATTGCATATTTATATAGTAGTATTTCTTTTGTAATAGACTTTACAATTTTTCCATTATTATATTTGGGATAAGTCACTTTTTCATTAATTTATAATTGGTATTCTATTGGCTACATGATATTACGTATTTTGCTTGATGTGGAAAGGTACTTTTCCTATTTCTTCCATATTTTCATTAAAGTTTCAAAGTTGAGAATGAGATATATAATTACTACCATGTTTTTTGCAGAGGAACTAGATATAGCCAACATACCTTTCAGGATCTAAGTTTTCAGAGACCCATCACTACCAACGGCACCCAGAGATTACTTTTTTTTATTTATTATGAGAGAATATTCTGAGAGGAATTTGAGAGGAATAAACTATGCTGTTTCTCCTCTGCTTCCATTCCTCAGGCTGGATGCAGGTAATACCAAGAGCGTTTGTGTCCTTGGACTGGTTATGGTGTAGATAATGGAAAAAATGAGGGTATCAGGCTGGTTGGCACAGAACACATAGGCGGGGCCACGAGGGGACAATGGAAAAGGGTGGCTAGCACATCTGGAATTGGCCAGGTGGCTGGGAATACTTCCCTAGAGCCAAATGGTAGCTGATCATGTTGTCTGGTGTGATCTCTTCAGACTGGCAATTCAACTTTCCAGTTGTTCACATCCTAAATATTGGAGGCACTATTGTTTCTTGTATCTATTTCATAAACCATTTCCAATCTGTCAGCCAAACTGGTCACTTTTAGAACCCTACCACTTCCTCCTCCAAGGTTACCACCATGATCTAAGTCTCCATAATTTCCAGTTCTAACTGAATTTTTTTTGTGTGTTAGCTTCAACTCCTCCCTCAATTAGTTTTAATGAAGCACTCACAGTGGTTCTTTCAATATTTAAGTTGGATCATTTGAGCTCTATTCAAAACCTTATTTCCAATGGTTTCAAATCTTAGAGTAAAAGTTAATGTCTTAAAAATGGCCATCGAGTCTATGTCATCTGCCTCCCCCATATACACATTACTTTCTAAGCTCATTTCCTATCACTTGTCCTTCACATTGTTCTTCATACAGTGCATTGCTTGCCCTTACCTCACCAAATGTATGCATACCCCAGAGCCTTTGCACTTACTATTCCCTCTATCTGGAATATATATTCCCAAATCTTCATATATGTGCCCTTTGCTTTATTCAAGTGAATCCTCTTGGCATACCTTTCAGAAATATTTTCCCTGTCTATCCTTGGTATTAGCATCCCCTTCAATCACCCCATGTCTCTGAATGCCATTTTGTCCTTCATTCAGGTACTTATCATCATATGACATATTTTTATTATTATAATCCACCACTAGAATGCTGTTCTCTTTTGGAGTTTGTCCAGCATAGCTTTTGTTCTATTGACACAATCTTCTATAGAATAGGACACAGGGAAGGCATTCAATAAATATGTCTTGAATAAATGTTAAATACTTCTGATTCAGAACAATAATTTTTAAAAAAAATGTTTGCTAGAGGATGTGTTATATTAATTACAAGAGATCAAAGAAAGAGTGAAATGAGGGTGTGTGTGCTGGTAGTAGTGGTGGGAGGGGGCGTGGGGAGTGAGAAACCACCTCCCATGAGGAATGGCCACACTACAGTCCTTTCTCCTCCATTTCTCCTGTTGGGATTCCAGGAACGCACATGGGCCTGGTATGTTTCTCAGGTCACTGGGTCTAGGAGTTGAACTGCATCGTCGACCAATGGGATCTAGCTTCTTTCACCACCATGCCACCAGCTGGCCCCAGAAGCAGTGTTGTTTTTTGTTTATTTGCTTGTTTTCTGTTCAACGATGCTTTCTTCTCCTTTCCTTTGTTGTGTTATTTATTTATTTTAGTAACTTAAGACTAATATACTCCCATTTTCAAGAAACCTATTAAAACTAAACAGATATTCAGTCTTTTCATGGCTGGAGTAACTGGTGTAGGTGTAGCACTTTGATATACAGAAAGTGTATTTATTATCCTTATTTTAATGCTTTAGTTAATACCAATTAAAGTGATTTTGTATACTATGCTACAATATAATTTTACAATTTGATGAGGCTTTCTTTTAAGGCAGTGTCTTCACATTTTATTACCTCTATAAAAAAATTGCCATAAATGTACTGACTTAAAACAATGGAAATTTATTACTTTATAGTTTTGGGGGTCAGATATCCAGCATGGGTTCTACTTTACTAAAATCAGAACATTGGCAGGACTAATTCCTTATGGAGACTTCAAGTACAATCTGTTTCCTTGTCTCCCCAACTACTAGTGATCTCTTGCCTTTGGTTCATGGCCCCATGGCTCTATCTGAAAATCTAACAATGTAGCATTTCTGACACAGACAGAAAATGTTCTCTATTTTTAAGGATTTTTTTTTAATAGAGATTTTTGCCATTGGATGCATGTGCTTGATGGAGAGAGAGAAACAGAGAGACGGGAAAGTGAGAACTCACCCCCAGGGGGGATAGCCACCCTGCAATTATTTCTCCTCTGTTCTCCTCTTGGGATTTTGGACATGCAAACACATGTGCCCGGTATGAGTTTTAAGCTGCCAGGTCCAGGACTGGAACCATGGTTGACAACGTGGGAGTCCAGCAATGTAACCATTATGCCATCTACTGGTTCCACTTTTAAGGATTTCATATAGATTATATTGGGTCCACTTGGATAATCAATTTTTCTAAATCAAGTTCCTTTACCTTAATCACATCTATAAAGTCCCTTTTGTCACATAGTGTAAGATAGCCACATGCTCTGAGGCTTAGGGCATGGATATCATGGGAAGTGGGGGCCTTATGTGACCTATTGCAGTAGGAAAGAAAACATTGCTATCTTTCATGTTAGTCCCTTCTGACCTCTAAGACGAATATCTTATTTCTCTTTTTCCTTTCAAAACAACTTTCTTAAAAGAGTGATCACTATCTGTTCCTTCCAGTTTTTCATTTCACTCTTTCTTTAATCTCTTGTAATTAATATAACTTCAAATCCTACCGACATACCCAAACTGTTCTCTCCAAGCCTGACATTGACATCTTAATCACCAAACTTGTTTTCCTTTTCCTTTCCTGTGTCAGAATGTACCTGAGAAACTGGTAGGCCATGACAGAGTTCTCCTAAGAAGCAGGAAGGATGGAGCGTGATGTGCGATGTTCCAGGCCAATGTGCAGAACCCAGGTGTCGCTCTGCAGTTAGAATTTTCCTGGTGGCCCTTAAAAGACGTATTCTTCCACTCATACAGAAGTGTGGCTTGCTTTCCTGATCAGTCTTCTTCCATGTGTTTGGAATTCTCTGTTTGCTTTCTTCCTTTAGAAGTTTCTCTTTTCTTACATCATATTCTTTCTGTAACATCTGTTCATCTTCCTAACTGTTTTAATATAAAAATCAGCTCTTTGGTCTTCCTGTTTCTTGTTTTCTAAACAAAGTTTTGGACCACTAAACCAGGTGCCTCCTTTCTATGGGGAATAATTCTGAGAAAAACAACTTTTTCTAAAGTTATGTAAGTGCCTTACTTATTTCCTGGTCATTATCTTCCTTCAATCTCATTGAGGGCGCTGAACAAAACCACAGCTGGGGGCACTGCTGTGAAGAGACATGCTATTGGGCAGTTATGGACTTAGTCTGGCCCTAAGTGAGGGTGACCTCTGCTGGACACAGCTCATTCTGTTCTGTCATTCTGTGTTAATTGCTGCTGTATCTGTTTTACGAAATTATGGTAAAATGCACATAACACAGAATTTGCCACCTTAACTATTTTAAGTGTCAGTTCAGTCATTTGCAGTCACTTTGTTGTGCATCCAGGCTCCAAAACATGCTTGATCTTGCCAGAGTGAAGTTGTAACCCCATTAGTGACAACTCCCCCCTCTTCTCCCTACCTAACCCCAGAAGCATACATTCTATTTTGTCTTTAGAATTTGACTATTTCAGATACTGCTTATAAGTGGACCATACAGTATCCTTTTATGGCTGTCTCGTCTCACTTCACACAATGTCCTCAAGTTCTGTTCATTTTTGTAGCATATTTCAGACTTTCCTCTTCTCTTTTATAAACAAGTTTATTCAGAGAGAGAGAGAGAGAGAGAGAGAGAGAGAGAGAGAGAGAGAGAGACTGTTAACAGGATCCTCACATTGCCATCTTCCCTCCAACATTGCAACCATTAGGGGTCATGGGTACACCTATTCCGGTAGACTTGGCAAACCCAGAGCCTTCCCATTAGAGAGGGTAGTTTAACACAAAAATGGAATTAAAGAATAAGTTTATTTTGGTGCAAAAATTTGAAAAAAAATTCATGCATAATATTTCATAATATGCATTTGCCATGAACTTTGAGAGGATCCCAATATGGTCTCCAGCATCATGCAGTAGTGCCCTACTGCCTGCATCACTGTGGCTGAGCCAGAAATTCCTTCCTTTTCTTTTTCTTTTTAAAAACTTGCCAGAGGGTATGTGAACTCACTGGAGAGAGACAGAGAGAAGCAGAGAGAAAGAGGGAAAGTGAGAAAGGACTCCCCATAAGGCATGATCATGTCACAATCCTTTCTCCTCTATTTCCACATTCTTTCAGGTTTTAAGCGTGCATGTACTCATACCCAGCATGTTTCTCAAGCTACTGGATTCAGGATTTGAACTATGCAGTTGGCCTTGTGGGATCCAGCTACCTTAACTACCATTTCATTAGCTGGCCAAGAATGTCCTTCTTTTTTTTAAATGCTAAAATTCCATTATATGTAGAGACCAGATTTTGCTAATCCATCCAACCCTTGATGTACACTTGCATTGCTTCTACCTTTTGATCTTTGGGAATAATGCCACTGTTAACATGGATGACAAATATCTATTTTTATTCTTTTGGCTATATACCTAGAAGAGGAATTATTGCATCATTTTGTAGTTCTATTTTTAATTTTTGAGGAACTACCATACTGTTTTGCACACTTACAGTACACAAGAGTTTTTTTCTCCATCTCTTCATCAACATTTGTTATTTCTGTTTTTTTTTTTTAATTTTTGTTTGTAATAGTGGTTGTACTAAGTTTGAGATGCAACCTCATTATGGTTTTGCTGTTGCTGCGTCTTTCACCATTGTTTATTAATCATCATCCATGTGCCAAATGCTTTACATATATTGATTTATTTTTTAATTGCCAGAGTGTATGTGCACTTACTGAAAAGTGAGAGAGAGACCCCCCAGTAGGGCATGGTAATGCTGCAATCCTTTGTCCTCCATTTCTTCATTCTGTCAGTTTGGGGCATGTGCACACATATGCCTGGCATGTTTTCTAAGACTCCATTGCTGGGATTCAAACCATGATCAGCCATCTGGCTTCCTTAACAACTAGACCATGGAGTCGGCCCCCTAATCTGACCTATTTGATCATCGTGACAATCCTAAGAGATAGATATTTTTTTCAACTCACTGGGGAGGAAGTGGAGACTCAGAGTTTAGGAGATACTGAGTAGTAGAACTGTGTTTTGAACCTGGGTCTCTTTGTCTGAGGTATATATTGTGAATAGTGATATTCCTGATTCAGTGTGCCTATTTTTTTTTTAGGTTTCTATTGTATTTATTATAAAATTAACATTATCTTTGTTTTTTTTCTCTGTGTCACTAGGAACAATTGCCACTGTTCTCAGAGCTAGAATAGTGAAGAGAAGGAGGCTAAATGCCCAGCATTTTGTAGACCACTGGCTATAAATGCTGTTGTTTCTCTTTTTCGCTCATTGAATGTCTATGAGTACACTGAATGTCTGTACAATGTGCTAGATCTTACGCTGAAAATACAGGGCAGACTAGACCATTGCTCTTCTAGTTTTCTGATTTAGATAATGCGTTGTTTATCTATCAATGGAAAATAATTTCTCAGGCTGTAAAGATGTACAAGATTAAATTTAAATTTAAAAAATCTATCTAGTGATGCTGTGCAAAGAAGTTGCTTGGTTAAAAACCATAGGAAGTGCTATATGCTGCATGAGTGTAGACAGGAAGTGGGATATTTCACAGATTAAAGATGGCTGGCAACATCTGGGGCTTATTAGAGGAGTGGCTTTTATGTCCCTAAGTATGTCCTACTACATACTTAGTCACTTGGTCACTTTTTTTTTTTTTTTTTTTTTGGAGAGGTTTTTCGCTATAGGGCGCGTGCGCTCGCCAGACAGACAGACAGAGAGAGACATAGAGACAGAAAGCGAGAAATCACCCCCCAGGGGGGATGGTCACACCGCAATCCCTTCTCCTCCATTCTCCTCTCGGGATCCTGGGCACGCACGCACATGCGCCCGGTGTGAGTTTTAAGCCAACGGGTCTGGGACGTGAACCGCGGTCGACTACGTGGGAGTCCAGCGACATAGTCATTACGCTAACTGCTGGTTCCCACTTGGTCACTTTTTTGAGGGAAGCAGAGTTAGGACAGAACCATGTCATGGTCCTCCTGCCTCAGCTTCCCATCTGAAACTAAAGATGTGCATCACCAAAGCCAGTTCTTTGTTGTTGTTGTTGTTGTTGTTTTTCGAAAGATTTTTTTCCCATAGGGCACATGCACTCACCAGAGACACAGAGAGAGACAGAGAGAGAAAAAGTGAGAAATCACCTCTGAGGGAGGATGGCCATGCCACAATCCCTTCTCCTCCATTCTCCCCTTAGGATTTTGAACATGCATGCACATGTGCCCAGTGTGAGTTTCAAGCCACCGGCTGGGCGACTGAAACTATAGTCAGGCATGTGGGAGTCCGAAGCCTTATGCCACCTGCTGGCCCCACCAGCTCTTTTTTCAAATAGGATCTTTCACATTGCTTTGGCCAGTCTTAAGCTCAGGATCCTCCTGCCTCAGCCTCCCCATATTTCTGGGAGTACACACAGTATGCCTGACCATTAGGTTAGACTGGAAACTGAACCTGGCCCTTGCATGGGGTCTCAACCTGGAGAGCACAGTGTCTACAGCACGCACCACTGCAGCTGGAAAGACTGCCATTTTATTCCACATTCCTTTTCCTGAAAGATCCTATGCACATTAAAATTTCAGTAATCACCGGGACCAGCAGATGGCATGATGGTTACATCACTGGACTCCCATGTAGTTCATCGTGGTTCAAGTCTTAGACCCAGTACCTTAAAATTCATGCCAGGCACATGTGCGTGCATGTTGAGGATCTGAGAGGAGAATGGAGGAGAAGGGACTGCAGTGTAGCCATCCCTATTGGGGAGTGATTTCTTACTTTCCATCTCTCTCTCTATGTCTCTCTGGCAAGTGCACATACTCTGTAACAAAAATCTCTCAAAAAATTTCAAATAATTACCTCTGTGCAAGAGTTTTCATTCTGTCTTCTTTGACAATTTCTCCCCTGCTGAAGGCCCATAAACATGTTGCCTGCATGACATTTTCTCTTGACTATTATGCTGTCCCTTCAAGTTCAGTTAAGTCTAAAATCAGCTCATATTTCCCTCATCTCTTTTTCTACTGTTGATACCGTTATGCTTAGTTGGGCTCCAAACTTTAAAATCACTTCTAGTCTATCTTCGGTCAATTAATTTTATTTATTTATTTATTTATTTATTTATTTATTTGTTGGTATTCTTTATATATTGAAAACTACTAACTAAAAATCACTAGGAACATATTTGTACTAGAGTAAAGTTAGGTTTATTTAATTTGTTGTAGTAACGAAGTTCACATAGGAAAATCTCAGAAGCATTTTAGTGAGGGGAGTTAGAGGGGGCTTCTTACTGGGTTGAGGCCTGTCATGGATGATTCTGAAGAGGGAATCAGAAAGTGGAGGTCAAAAATTGATTGGATACTATAAAAAGTCTGGAATATTCTGTGTAATTAGAATTCTTATTTATTTATTTATTTATTTTTATGTATTATCATTTTTAAAATTTGACCAGAAAGAGACACATAGAGAGAAAGGGAAAGTGAGAAAGCAAGCCGCCATGTCCAGGACTCAAACTGCAGTTGTCCATGTGGAAGTCCAGCGCCTTACCTACCATGTCACCTGATGGTCTCGTGATTGGAATTCTTAATAATTTTTATCTAAAACAGGTGAAATTAAACAATACTAGGGTAATCATTGGTTAAAACGAAATAGTGATCAATTAGGAAAAGGTGACAGAGGAGGGAAAATTTAGCATGTTGTGGTCAGAGAGTGATCTTATGTACATCTTGCTCTGAACTTGGTGACAGGGTGGCCTAGGAATTTTCTGTTACCTATTGTAAACAGTGTAGTTTGTTTTTCATTTTATCAGTATTGATTTATTTCCTTTTAGCTTCTTACCTTCCATTTGCATCTGACCCTCTTCTCCATGTCTGGACAATTGGAGTAGCCGCTTCACTTTCTGCTGCTTCTCTCAGTGCTCATTCCACTCTGACAGTTGTTCCATCCCGAATCAGAGGACCTTACTTTAACCTTGTCACTCCTCTGCACAAGTGGTTACATGAAGTTTCTTGTGTTTACAGAAAAAGTCCACATTCTTTATTCTGATATTCAAGGAAGTTCACCATCTGTTTTCAATCTACTGTTTCAAGGCTCTTGCCCATGCCGCTCCATTTCTATTAAATTTGAATGTAATATTTGCATTCTATTTTTTTATGAACATGATGGTTTTGGTGTGGTATCAAAATATGTATATTGTACACTGTTGGTAGGAATGTAAACTAGTGCAGCTATTACAAAAAACAATATGGAGTTTCCTCAGAAAGCTATAAAGAGAACTACCTATGATCCAGTAATTCCATTACTGGGTTTACATCTAAAATAAAGGAAATCAGCATGTCAACGAGATATCACATATTCTTGCTCATATGAAAGCTAAAATAATTGGCCTCAGAAGAAGAGACTAGAATAGTGGTTATTAGAGGCTGGACAGGATAAAGGAGAGGACTGATAGGGGAATGTTGATTAATGGATGCAACATTACAGTGATCTGGATAGCATAATTTCTAATGCTCTATGGTACACTAGAGTGACTGCAGTTAACAATTGTTTATTGTATATTTCAAGATAGCTAAAAGAGAGGATTTTAGGGAACCAGCAGTTAGCGTAATGGCTATGTCGCTGGACTCCCATATAGTCGACCGCGGTTCGCATCTCGGACCCGGTGGCTTACAACTCATGCCGGGTGCGTGTGCGTGCGTGCCCAAGATCCTGAGAGGAGAATGGAGGAGAAGGGATTGCGGCGTGACCATCCCCCCTGGGGGGTGATTTCTCGCTTTCTGTCTCTATGTCTCTCTCTGTCTGTCTGGCGAGTGCACGCGCCCTATAGCGAAAAAAAAAAAAAAACCTCTCCAAAAAAAAAAAAAAAAAAAGAGAGGATTTTAAATGCTCCAGACACAAGGTAATGACAAATGTTTGAGGTGATGGATATGCTAATTATCCTGATTTGAATATAACATATTACATTTATACACTGTACCCTATAAATATGTATTGTTATGTCGATTAATATTTTAAGCATTTTACTGAAGAAAATAAAAATAACTTACTTTGAGGCATCCCATTAGACTTATTGAGTCTGTTCTTTTTCTTTTTTTAAAAATTTCCAAGGGAACAGGACCAACAGATGGCATAATGGTTATGTCACTGTACTCCCATGTAGCAGACCGCAGTTTGAGTCCTGGACCTGGCAACTTAAAACTCATCCTGGGCATGTGTGTGTGTGTGTGTGTGTGTGTGTGTGTGTGTGTGTGCCCAAAATCCTGAGAGGAGAATGGATTATGGTGTGACCATCCCTCCTGAGGGTGATTTCTTGCTTCTGTCTCTCTGTCTCTCTGAGAGCACATGCGCCCTATGGAAAAATCTTTCTTAAAAAAAAAAAACTCTCTCTCTCTCCTCTCTCTCTCTCTCTCTCTCGCTCTCTCTCTCTCTCTCTCTATATATATATATATATATATATATATATACACACACATATATATATATGAGTGTGTGTGTGTGTGTGTGTATTTACTAGAGGGCACATGTGCTTGTTAGACAGAGATATACAGAGAGAGAAAAAAGGTGAGAAAGTACTGCTATGGGTAATGGTCATGCCCTAATCCCATCTCCATTTCTCCTTTAGGGATATTGGGCAAATACATACATGTACCTAGCATGTTTCTCAAGCTGCTGGGTCTGGGACTCAAACCATTTCATTGATCATGTGGAATTCAACTATCCCAACCACCACATCACCAGATGGCCTAAATTTTATTTTCTTAAGGTGATTGTGATGCAGGTTGTCCATGGGCCACATTTTGGGATACATGGTTTTATGTATCTGCCACGTTGCTTCCTCTTTCTGGAAGACCTTCCAAATATCAGAGTTAACCACCCTTTAAAATCTAGTCAATAAATCTGTCTAACTGCTTAATCTTAGGGTCACTGTAAGAACTTTATTTGTACCCAAGGGACCAGCAGTTAGGGTAATGACTATGTTGCTGGACTCCCATGTAGTTGACCGCGGTTTGAGTCCCGGATCCAGCGGCTTAAACTCATGCCGGGCATGTGTGTGTGCGTGTCCAAGATCCCGAGAGGAAAATGGAGGAGAAAAGACTGTGGCATGGCCATCCCCCCGGGGGGTGATTTCTCGCTTTCTGTTTCTCTGTCTGTCTGGCGAGCGCATGCACCCTATAGCAAGAACCTCTCCAAAAAAAGAATAAAAAAACTTTATTTGTACCCAAATTAAAAGTTACTTTAATTCCATTTTTCCATGATTTTTTAATTTCTCTGATATCATTCAGTGATAAATTGCTATTAAATCTGAATATAAATATATGTCTAAGAGAGGGAGAAGGAGAGGAAAAATGTACCGTCCTGTCCCCATAGAGAACAGGCACACTGCAATCCTTTCTCCTCTGTCCCTTGTCTATTTGGTTTGGGGAAATGCACGTATATGCACCCAGCCTGCTTTTCAAGCTGTTGAGTCCAGGACTGAAACCACCTGGTCTATCTCTTTTAACCACCAAGACTCAGACTGGCCCCTAAAAAATAATTTTCATTAGCAGAATAGATTTTTCCCAGTACTGGTCTTTATGCAAATTAATAATTTTTATAAAACATTTAATCAATTGCAACATATGTTTATAATTATAAATTTATAAAATCTTATGAACCCATTGAAATTTCTTATATTTACTTAGAAATATACAGATTTTTCAAGGGAGAGAGAGAGAGAGAGAGAGAGAGAATCTACCTTTATTTACTTTATGTACGTTTGTATTAGAAGAATTTTTAAAATCTTAGGAGATTAAAATTACATTTTATTAGTTAAAAGAATGTTAGATTCAAAGCATATGCAAACTTTACAAACTTTTCAGACAATTTCTCCAAGAAATCTTATTACCTTTCAGACTTACAGCTGGTTAATAAAAAATGGTGTATTGTATGGGAACCAGCAGTTAGCGTAATGGCTATGTTGCTGGACTCCCACATAGTCGACCGCGGTTCGTGTCCCGGACCCAGTGGCTTAAAACTCACGCTGGGCGCGTGTGTGTGCGTGCCCAAGATCCCGAGAGGAGAATGGAGGAGAAGGGATTGCAGCGTGACCATCCCCTCGGTGGGGGGGGGCGGGGGGGTGATTTCTTGCTTTCTGTCTCTCTGTCTCTGTCTGTCTGGCGAACGCACGCGCCCTATAGCAAAAACCTCTCTAAAAAAAAATGGTGTATTGTAGTTTCTTATCACACTTCTTATTACTTTCAGTTCAATCATGGCAGCTTGACTATATAAAAATGGTTTTCCTTTCCTCTTGAAGGAGTTGGGACTCTAAACACAACTGCATTTGAAGCAGTTCCCTTCTTCTTAATATACAAACACCACCTCTGCTAATTATACAGAGTGAAGTATAAAATGCAATCATCCACAAGCCTCATTTCTTTTGAAAAATAATTTATTTTAATTTAATTTATTATTATTATTATTGTTTTTTATTTGACCAGAGAGAGATAGAGAGAGGGTAAGTGAGAAAGCAAGCCACCAGGCCCAGGACTTGAATTGTGGTCAGCCATCTGGAAGTCCAGCACCTCAACCACCATTCCACCCGCTGGCCCCAAACCCTCATTTTTTATACCAGACCTGTGAACTGTACAACACAATTACCTTACATCTGCTGTGTGCATGCCACAGTGGAAGTGCTGCAGTAGATGTGCTGTGATTAGCAACCTTCCTTCTGAGAATACATAAAACATTCCTGTGGTCATAAATGTATTTGCTCTAAATTCTCCCTCAGTTTGTGACTCTCAGAAAGGCTCCAAGATCAAGTCTCTGGAAGGTACGAGAGGCAGTCAGATGAATACCCTGCAGTCTCAAGTGCCATATGGACTACGGGAGGCTTTGTGTTCCTGACCTTACTCACACACGTCTTTCGGACTCTGTTGTCTAAGCTGCCAAGAGCTGACAGTACAAGGCTAGCAAAGCTACCTGGCCCTGACTTGCACATTTAGACTAGGCACTCAAAGCTGCAGAACATGGAGGAAGCACCTTCTTGTTAAACTTGGTCTTGCATTCTGTTAGGTGTTTTTGCTGGGTTTGAGAGTAGATTTCACCAGCATACTCTTTCCTATTAGGAGTAAATAAACTACCTGTTATCTGCCGCCATCAGGTGCAGAGAGATAGGCAGTCTAAAGGCTACTTGATGTGGTGGTACACGCTCACTCAGTTCTCTCCTCCCTGTGTGCTTGCACAAGCCCAGGGCCTTGAGCGGCACCAGGTTATTATCACCTCCTTCCTTCTCTTTATTGAGTATCTATAAAACAAGTAATGAACAAGTGGAAGAATAAACACTGGATATAAAAGATATGTTTGTTTTCTTGATCAAATAGTTCATGTATGATCAAATCAGTGACCTTTTGAACACCAGATTAAGCAACAGGTAGAACAAACAAATAGAGGAAACTTTCTCTGTTGAAGGTGAACTAGTGAGAAGAGAGGGGGAAAAGGAGATGTTGAAGCAAAATAAGCATGAAGGGCATTAGTTTTACTCAACCTCAACAAGGATGAAGGTCTGAGAAAAGCCTTTCAAAAATGTTCAGTTTTGGGCTAGCAGATTACTGTATGAAGATTAACATACTGGATCCCATATGGCCATCTTCGCTGTTCGAGTCCCAAACCAGCAGCTTGAAAATCATGCGGGGTACATGTGTGTGTGTGCCCAGAATCCTGAGAGGAGAGTGGAGAAGGTATTGTGGCATGGCCATTCCTGGCCTGGGGGGTTTGATTTCTCACTTTCCCAGTCTCTCTCTAGTGAGCACATGTGCCCTATGATAAAAACAAAACAAAACAAAACAAAAACAAAAACAAAAACAAAAAACAACTGGTGTTATAAAGGGCATCATAGTCTTGTAATTGTCAACCCTGGTTGCATATTAAAATTATCTAAAAAGTTTTATATTAACTGGTCATTGAAATATATATTGAGCCATTAGTTGGCATGGTTGCGAATGTGCTAGAGCCCCACATAGCTGACTGGATTTCAAGTCGAGGACCTGGCAGCTTGCTTTCTCACTTTCCCTCTCTCTCTCTCTGTTTCTCCATGGTGAATTTTAAAAAATGACAATAATAAGGGCCGACAAATAACATGGCTGTTAAGGGGCTGGACTCCCACATGGTTAACCATGACTTGAGTTCTGGACTTGGCAGCTTGCTTTCTCAATTTCCCTTTCTATCTGTCTTTCTTTGTTTAACTAAAATAATAATGATGATTATGCTAAATCAAATTAAATGCAATAGTTATTTTTAAAAATGACAATAATAAATAAAAGTAAATAATTTTTCTTTTCTTTTGTTTTTTTTTTTGGAGAGGTTTTTGCTATAGGGCGCGTGCGCTCGCCAGACAGACAGACAGAGACAGAGAGATAGAAAGCGAGAAATCACCCCCCAGGGGGGATGGCCATGCCGCAATCCCTTCTCCTCCATTCTCCTCTTGGGATCTTGGGCACGCATGCACACGCGCCCGGCGTGAGTTTAAGCCACCGGGTCTGGGACTCAAACTGTGGTCGACTACGTGGGAGTCCAGTGACATAGCCATTACGCTAACTGCTGATCCCAAAGTAAATAATTTTTGAAAAATGAAGAAAAATAATACTTACAAACCATGAGTACATAGCTCAACTCATTTTTTTACAAGATAAATACACCTTTGTAATGACCACCAGATTGAGAAATAGAATATTTCTAGCTCCAGTTCCTTCATGTTCTTCCCAGTTAGTATCTCTCCATAGAAGTAACTCTTAGGGCCATCAAGTGGCATGGTGGTTAAGGCATTGGATTCCCATATGGACAACAGCAGTTTGAGTCCCAGATCCAGGACTCAAGTGGCTTGCTTTCTCACTTTTCCTCCCTCTCTGTCTCCCTTTGGTGAGCACATGTGCCCTATAACAAGCTTAAAAAGTAAGAATAATGGTAATAAATAAAGTTAAAATAAATAATTCTTTTGTAGAGGTTTTTGCCTTAGGGTGTGTGCACTCACAAGAGAGGGTGTCCCTAGGGGGAACAGCCACATTGCAATCCCTTCTCCTCCATTCTCCTCCTGGGATCTTGGGCATGCATGCACATGCATCCGGTGTGATTTTTCAAGCTACTGAGTCTGGAATTCAAACCGTGGTTGGCCATGTGGGAGTCTAGTGATGTAACTGCTATGCCATCTGGTGGTCCCAAATAAATAACTCTTTTAAAAAAGGGAAGTAACCCCTGTCTTGATTTTGAATACCATAAATTGTTTTTGCTTATTTTTCAGATTTATATACATGAAATAATAGCATATTAAGCTCTTATTTGTCAGGCTTTCTTTTTTGCTCATCACTATGTTTGTGAGATTCTGTCAGTATCAATAGTGCATTTATTCTTGTTAAATATTCCATTTACAAATACACTACCATTTATTTACTTATTTTAGTATTGACAGACATTTGAATTGAATTGGACTATTGAAAGTAGTGCTGGTGGGGCTGGCAGGTGGAGTGGTAGCTGGGGCACTGGACTCCACATGGCCAACCATGGTTTGAGTCCTGGAACTAGTGACTTTACTTTCTCCCTTTCTTTTCTCTCTCTCTCTGCCTTTTTCTGCTCAAATTAAATAAGAATAATAACAATAACAAATTGACTTAAATAAATAAATAATGCCTTAAAAAAAGAAAACAGTTCTAGCATAAATATTACTTACAAACATTTTGGTGAGCATATATAAGAGTAAGGCTTGGCAACTTGGTAAGTGGGTGAGTTAAGAGTTGAGACTGGTCTGATGATACCTGCTTTGCCTTTTTGGCATATTGGAATGACATGTCCTTCTTCCCTCAGATTTTCAAAGATAAAAAGAATAAAAATGATGTAGACTAAATGCAAAGCTTACAGAGAGAATAATTTCAAAATGAAAAGGAAGGAGGGAGCCAGCCAGTGGCAAGGTAGTTAAGGTGGCTGGATCCCATGTGATCACCTGTGCAATTCGAGTCTTGAATCCAGCAGCTTGAAAAATACCCTGGGTGCATATGTATGTACAAAATCTTGAAAGGAGAAATGGAGGAGAAAGGATTGTGGCACGATTATCCCCCATAGAAGGTGCTTTATTATTTTCCCTTTCTTGGTCTTTCTCTCTCTCTCTAGCAAGCACATATGCCCTCTAGCAAATTTTCTAAAAATAAGGAAGGGGTAACCATTTGACAAAAGGAGTAAAGAATGAATTTGGGGAAAATGAGATTCAACTAACTGCTGTTAAGTCTGATACCTAGACTTGCCTTCACATACTTTCTGGAGATCTCTGCTCTATTTTCCAGATATTGAGCTGATAGACTACATCTAGGTATTTGGATCCTCCTAATAGGTACCTTCATAAGCCTAGTGTTGGCAGTAGTAAATGGAATATATATATTCCTATCATGAAATATGACAGAACTATCAGAGGACATGGAGTTAGAAATAGTATAAGAAGTAAGCTCTCAATCCTAGATGTCTGTGATAAAGTAAAAATAATAAAAACTTACCCCACTGATCTTTAGTTAATCTGTGTCTTTCCATGCCATCTCCCTAACTAAGTTTAAAATCTAGAGATAGATTGTAATCAATGAGCTACCTTATCAGATATCTATTTCTATCGGGGATAATTTCTGTTCACTTCTGGTACTTGTGAAGCTTCTCTTTGTTTCTTTTTAGTTGTTTAGGGATATTGTAAATGGCAAGTAGTAATATATAACTAATACTTCATTTCTTAAAATAATTAATTTTCTGATGACTAGCTTTATTTGAAACAGTCTATCTTCTGAAGATATGCAAAAGCATTTCTGATTAGGGCTTCTCTCTCACACCCAGACCCTATAATCCTTCTGTCCCTCAGGATTTAGGATTCATGAGTCAGAACTAAGGACTTGAGCCCAGGCCATCAAATACTTGAGTTCTTTAACTCAAGGTGCCTTTGTTTTTGAGACGGTTTTGCTATAAGGCACATGAACTCTCTGGAGAGACAGAGAGACAGAATGCAAGAAATCACCTCCCAGAGGGATGGCCACACCACAATTCCTTCTCCCGTTGGGATTTTTGTAACACATGCCTGTGCACCTAGCATGAATTTCAAGGCACTGGGTTGGGGAATCGAACTGTGGTCAACCACATGGGAGTCCAGGTACGTAACCACTACACCACCTGTTGGCCCCAACGTGGCCTTTTGAAAATATCACTTACCCTCTTTACTTTCTCTGTCTGCAAAATGGAGATGTTGTGGGTTGAATTATGTCTCGCCAACCCCAAATTCACGTGTTAAAGTCCTAATTCCTGGTACCTCAAAATGTCAGTTGGAGATAAGTTCTTTAAAAAGGTCATCAAAAGTAAATGAGGTCATTAGGGTAGGTCCTAAGCAGATTTGACTGGTATCTTTGTATAAGAAGAGGTTGAGACACAAGTGCTCACAGAAGACAGACAAGTAAAGACAGAGGGCAAAGGGCCTCCGAAATACTAACCATATTGACATCTTGATTTTGGACTTCCAGTCTCCACAACTGTAAGGAAATAAATAAGTGCTCTTTAAGCCAGCCAATTCCAGGTGCCTTGTTATTGAAGTCCTAGCAGATCGATATGGGGAATAATATGACAAGACTGACCTCAGAGATTGTTTTGTACAATAAAAGAAATCATCACTTTGGTCACTGTGAAGTGTGGAACAGACGTGAGACACTGCGGTGCTCACTCGCTGTTAACTTTTCTGTCAGTACACATGGTTTACCTCATTCCCTTTTCCTCCCTCATGTTCCCACTCTCCATTTCTGCTTTTAAAAGAGAGCGTGGCTCCAGAAGAAAAGTGAAAGAGCTACTCAATTAGGTTTTTCTGCCATTGTGTTTATATACTTATGTATATTTTAAATCTAGATAAGAAGCCTCATATGTCCTTTTACTTGGTGAGAAGTCAAATTAAAAATTAACGCCCAGATGTAAATATGGTCCCTGGTCTAGTATCTCTGAGTTGCATCTCTTCCTGCCTATTCCTGTCTTCACTGTTCATAGTAATTAGAAGTATGACAAAGTGGATAGGTTAATATTTTCAGGAGTAATCCCGATTGCCTTATTCTCTTTTGCTGAAGGACCATTTTTCTCATTAACTATCCTTAATAAAAGTCCTAATTTTATTCACTAGACTGTGCTAATATTACCCCGAGAGTAGTTGGTATTTATATACCAGAGTTCCCCTAGCAGCCCAAAGCACGATATAAATATTGTCTCATTAAAAGCTCATCCATCCCCATGAATTAGGCTGGTGGCTGCTGCGATTCCCCTGATGTGCAGATGGAGAAACAGAGGGTGAGTGACTTGAAAATTCAGAAAGCGGAGAGCAAAATGGGGAAAGGCAGCGCCATCTCAGATTCGGTGATGAAGCCTCAGGCCTGTTCCCCAGATTTTCACAAACTGGAAGGCATTCAGTGCAGAGTCACCAGACTGCGTTTTGATGAGTACTTAAAATGTTATAAACACGATCATCACTTTTCTCTGGGAACTGGGTTATAGCTGGTGAGGGCTGAGAAGTACTTGAAACCTTCTGAAAGTAGGACTTGGCGGTTCTGTTTTTGTTTTTCCTTGGTTGCTGAGCTAGCTGTTGATCACTACTGGTTTACCCAGGTCACTTTTAATATTCTCATTTCTAAGATCTCTCCAGTCATCCCTATATCAGTGCACTACCATAGCGAGATCTCCAATAATAGCAGATCCTCCCACAGCCTTCCCATCTACCGATGGCTTTGCTCTGGTCTAACCGGCAATCTTGTAATTCAAGGGTGTAATCCTGCATTTACTTTTTAGTCTTTTACGGCATTGGTCCTTCTTTGTCTTTATTACCTTCTCTGCAAATCCTGCATGGTTAGGTACATGGATGCAAAAACTAATAAATAAGCTTATCGAAGTAATTGATAATGACAGTGTTAATAAAATCTACATAATCAACAACACAGAGGGCTACTAGGGCTACGCCATAATGCAGTCCCAACCACAAAGCAAGCTTGAAAGGACTGGTGAGGAGGCTTCTGCCCAAACGTAGCTGGTTAATGGAAACAGCACGGAGAGAGTATGCAAAAGCAGCCTGAGGCGGAGAAGGAAGCCAGAGTGGAGCTGAGACCCTGCAGGTGGCTTTCTTGCTTGTAAGTCAGGACTGAATTGAAATTGTAACTGCAGGACTGACGGGGAGGGGATTTTATTAAAATATTCATCTCTTTCTAAAATCTGGTGAGCAGCTTCCCTGCCAACTCAGATAATGCCCACTGCTGAACATCTGCAGTTTTAAAAAGAACTATTACTTTTGGCTGAGAGCTTTCTGAGGAAGGGTACTTCATTAGAGAAAGAAGTAGCACCCTTCACCTGCAGTGAGGTGGCGTCTGCCACAGCGCTGTCCCCACACTGCGTGGTCAGTGTACTTTAACTGTTGCTTCAATTATTTTGAGATCTCTCCCATAAAAGGCAATATTTCTGAAGTCTTTGTTTTCTATGAATAGAACATCAAGTACTTCCTCCTGTCTTTCTTAATATATAAGATTATCAGACTCAGGATTATAAAAGCATTTCCTTTTAGAAAGATTTTAAATTTAAATCAAAGTTATTATATTAAAGTATATTAGATGATTTTTAAAAGGGGTAGAATAAGAGAGTTCTAGTTTCTAATAAAAGAATACTGGACTATCTCAAGAAATATGTGCTACAAAGGAATTTGTTAGGTAGAGAATGTAAAGAATATGTACATTTAAATGGAGCAAGTGCCAGCCTTTCCCATAATGAAAGATTCCACCTGCAAAAAGCTTTAGAAAGACACAAGTCAAAAACTGTACCATATTACAATTCCAAGAAAATTTCCAGAGGAAAAATAAATACTATGTATGAACCTCAAAATTTATTCTGCAGATTTGGGTCCTTCCGGCGTCGCCGGAGTGAATTGATCCCGGAGTTAAAGAGGGCTCCAAAGGTGGGAAGTGAAGTCAGTGCCTCAGTTGCTGGTCAGTGTGTGTGTGGTGCCTCATTCTTTCATCACGTACACCCACAGAAGAAATACTGCAGTGAATGAAGATTACTCTGCATTTTAGCACTGCTTTTTCTACTGTAGTTGGCTTTTGAATGAGGATGACAATGGAAGAGATGAAGAATGAAGCTGAGACCACTTCCATGGTTTCTATGCCCCTCTATGCAGTCACGTATCCTGTGTTCAATGAGCTAGAACGAGTAAATCTGTCTGCAGCTCAGACGCTGAGAGCCGCATTCATTAAGGCTGAAAAGGAAAATCCAGGTCTCACACAAGACATCATAATGAAAATTTTAGAGAAAAAAAGTGTAGAAGTTAACTTCACAGAGTCCCTCCTTCGTATGGCAGCTGACGATGTAGAAGAGTATATGATTGAACGACCAGAGCCAGAATTCCAGGACCTAAATGAGAAGGCACGAGCACTTAAACAAATTCTCAGTAAGATCCCAGATGAGATCAACGACAGAGTAAGGTTTCTGCAGACAATCAAGGATATAGCTAGTGCAATAAAAGAACTTCTTGATACAGTGAATAATGTCTTCAAGAAATATCAGTACCAGAATCGCAGGGCACTTGAACACCAAAAGAAAGAATTTGTAAAGTACTCCAAAAGTTTCAGTGACACTCTGAAAACATATTTTAAAGATGGCAAGGCAATAAATGTGTTTGTAAGTGCCAACCGACTAATTCATCAAACCAACTTGATACTTCAGACCTTCAAAACTGTGGCCTGAAAGCTGTATATGTTCAGAGATGTACTTCTCGGTGGCAGTATTGGACTGCCTTTATCTGTAAATTTTAAAGTTTGACTGTATAAATTATCAGTCCCTCCTGAAGGGATCTAATCCAGGATGTTGAATGGGATTATTGCCATCTTACACCATATTTTTGTAAAATGTAGCTTAATCATAATCTCACACTGAAGATTTTGCATCACTTTTGCTATTATCATTCTTTTAAGAATTATAAGCCAAAAGAATTTACGCCTTAATGTGTCATTATATAACATTCCTTAAAAGAATTGTGAATATTGGTGTTTGTTTCTGACATTTTAACTTGAAAGCGATATGCTACAAGATAATGTATTTAACAATATTTGGTGGCAAATATTCAATAAATAGTTTACATCTGTAAAAAAAATTTATTCTGCAGATTTCACATCAAAGCACATTTATAGTTATCTCTTAAGGTTAAACTATTTTAAAGGCCTCTAATCTCTATTCTCTAATGCTTATCTAATTTGTTCAAAGATATTATCTCCTGTCAGACCATTACATCTCTCCCCACAGACAACCTCTTTTCTCTTTGCATGAAAGAAATCGGTACTTTGGCACTGTTGCCAGAAATAGGGCAGTGACAGGTTTGAGAAATATGGAGTTGAGGTCCTGCACAGTGAGTGTTACTGGCTTCTTGATGGATCAAACAAAACAGCCAGACAGGTGAGGCGCTTTGGACTACCTGGGTTGTATGCTCACCCCCAGTTCTGGGGGGCCCACCAATCCAGTTGGGTTCAGCTAGGCAAATGTGCCAGGAGAGGAGGGTAAACATAGTCAGGATTTGGAGGCTGAGGACTGCTCAGTGATTATACGTTGCTCTCACCAGCACTGGCCTTTCTCAAACATTGACATGTCCCTATCACTTAACGGATCTTCCTTTTATATTAACAGTTCTTACTATACACTAGGAATTATTCTAAGCACTTCGCATATATTAGCGATTTAATTCTCATAGTGAGAATGGATTCTCATTTCTTTTTCTTTTCTTTTTTTTTTTTTGGAGAGGTTTTTGCTATAGGGCGCTTGCGCTTGCCAGACAGACAGAGAGAGACAGAGAAATAGAAAGCGAGAAATCGCCCCCCAGAGGGGATGGCCATGCTGCAATCCCTTCTCCTCCATTCTCCTCTTGGGATCTTGGGCACGCACGCACATGTGCCCAGCGTAAGTTTAAGCCACCGGGTCTGGGACTCGAACCGCGGTCGACTACGTGGGAGTCCAGAGACATAGCCATTACGCTAACTGCTGGTCCCTGGATCCTCATTTCTTCTCACTCTTATTTGCTCAGTATGTATACACCCAGAAACACACTATACATAAGTATATATGCATCTATATATGCATACATAATGTTTGATTTTGAAATGTTTTTAAATCAAGAGGGTTTATACTCCATCTTCTTTGGCAGCCCTTTCCTGAGGAAATCCAGAATGCACAAGCTTCTGCAGTGCTGCTGGTATGTGAGGGACTCCAAGCCATGCCTTTTATAGTCATGTTAGAGTTTTGTGCTGTCACACGACTGTAATTTAGACTATTTGAATTAAGGTGGGATGATTTCTTACATATTTCTCTGTGCCAGATAGCTCACACAGACCTGGCACAGAGTACATGCTTATTTGGTAAAGAGCTAGGAACTGACTGAAGATTTGAATGGAGTGAGATTGTGGTTGGCAGAGTTCAGTATAATTATTGATCTCCAATATCATATTTTATATTTTGCTCTGTCAAATTGAAATCTCTTCCCAAATGGAAAATTCTAGTAACAACTGAACCTATAAATATGACTAGATACTGAAAAAAGAGCTAATACAGTGATTTAGACACTGATTCAAAAAGTGAATGGCTGTGCTGATTTTCCCCCATGAAATTAGCTTTATTAACATTTATTTATAACATACTGTCTTTGTAAAAATATTACTTCCTTCCTTTTCTTGTTACAGTAAAAAAGAGAGTTCCACAAATTTTGATGAAAACATTATTGACTCATAAATTGAGCAAAATAAGGCTTTGCCGATCCCCCTATTAGCAGAAGAAGAATCTGAAGCCCATGTATGTTAAATTGTTGACCCAAAGTCACGTTATAATATTACTAGCAAGGCCATGCTCTGGCTTTGCATGTATACTTTATTCAATAAAGATTCAGGGTCTGGCTTGCTTCTGGTAGGAATTCAATAAGTACTAGTTAGATGAATAGAGGGTTCTGACTGGGCACTGACCAACCAGAGCTGAAGCTGGCCATACTGATGCATAATGACTCCATGTCAGACCTGAAAGCCACGAGGATAACCACTGCATCATGTAGGCAGGTACTTGGGCTTAGAGTTAATTTAATTCAACTCCTTTATCTAGGTGTGTCCCAGGGCACACATGCAAATCAGGAAATGGAAGTCAGGTTGTTGGCCTCTGATACCCAGCTTCCTGCTATATCATGTCTAAGTGGGTGGATAGAAATGAAGTGAGATTATAGTAGAAAGACACATTAATTTGGTTGTTAATATTAAAATGGTTAAATAATGAGACAGAGTCAAGTTAGTCCTATAGGTTCCACTTTCAGTTTATCTCCCTGAAAGTGTAACCTATACCATGGGTAGAGACAAGTGTGAAGCTGAAACTCAAATGAGAAAGGAAGAAATCCGAAGTTACAGAGATCATGAACTAGTCTACCACTAAAGTGCATCACTTAAAATGATAGACAAGAAACTCCTTAAAATATTTCCTAAAAAGGGTTACATGGGATTCAAAGTAAAAGAAACAGGAGGAATGAGAAAATAATAGTTGTAATCGATTTACTGGCCAGAATCTTCCATTGTATTCTTTGGTTTCTGCATTCTAACACCTCTACATAATTCTACATAATTCCATTCCTACATAAGTAGGAGCATCCTTAGTAATAAGATAAAATACATTCTTTGGGGAAAAAAATACTACTTGTTAAACTTTTTGCACTTAATTTTGGAATGCTACTTCACAGGGAGAAATAGAAGGAGGATGACACCCTTACTCAGTTATGACCCAAAATAGTCTTGCCAGGAAGTCAGTTTTGTCCTAAGTGATCATAATAAAATGTCAATAATGAATTTTTTTAAAGTTAATAAATTTATGAGTAATTGTATAAGATTTCTTTAAAGATTTGGAGATTAGATGGAATGCCTGTTAAGGCACTGGACTCCCGCATGACCGACTGCAATTCGAATCCCGTACCTGGTGGCTTGCTTTTTCACCCTCCCTTTCTCTTTCTATCTCTGTCTCTGTCTGGTCAAATTGAATACTAATAATCATAATCATAATAAATAAATAAAATTAAATGAATAATTTTTAAAAAGATTTGGAGATTAGTAACATTATGACTGAAATGGAAATAATTAAAATATCAATGGTTCCCCTTTTGCCAGTAGGAATAGGGAACAGAAAATTTTACTGCAAATAATTATTAATTGCTTTTCAAAGTAAGCCTTGCTGTACTAGGTTATTTTTGTTTGTTTGTTTTGAGTGTTTGTACACACTGCTTTAATAAACATTCTTAATAAAAAAAGAAAAGTAATGTTTTCAACCAATTTTGTTTAGGGGTGAGAGAGGCAAGGGCAGAACAGATATTCTGCTAGAAGTCAGAATTTGGATGGAGCAGAGGGTTCTTCATAGGACAAATCAACAGCCTTGCCATCTTTTCTTAACGAGTGGCAGGTGTTCAACTTATGAAATTAAGATACATTTGGCTACTTTCCCAGTGCCTCCCCTTTCTCTCTAGAGCTAATTAGTGTCTCATTCCTACAACAGGGGCTTCACAAAGTAAAGATGATGAATAGGAATTCCATAATGTAACCTAAAGCCAAACCCAAGTCTTTTTTAGCCAGAATTTTAGATGGACTTTATTACCACTCCTTCAACAGGCATAAACAATGACTCAG
Source organism: Tupaia tana (assembly GCA_026018925.1). Classification (NCBI taxonomy): domain Eukaryota; kingdom Metazoa; phylum Chordata; class Mammalia; order Scandentia; family Tupaiidae; genus Tupaia; species Tupaia tana. Next base: position 85,116,953 of record JAKSZU010000006.1, read on the forward strand.
CTGTATTTTCTAACTCAATGGTATACTAAATGAGCACAGCAACATAAAGTACATCTAAAAATTCATTGAATTTTCCTAAAAAGAAAAATCTGCTACTGATATATTTTCATCTTCTGTGCTATGAGAGTACTTTGAGTGTATCTGCCAGTCAGTTTGCCTGAGCTATAAATCACATGAATGTGCATAACCATTGACCACCCAAGACACAATAATGTTATTGATCATCCACACTTTCACACTTGGGTAATTATCACTGAAATCATCAGACCCTCTGAAATCTGAGTCATATGCCATCAACTCATAAATCTAAGTTGGAGCTGAGTGATAGGTTGAGCGCCTCTGCACTCAGAGATGGGATGCTGGATTTCTTTTGCCCCATTACTCTCCAAGAACCCTTGGGAGAAACACCTTTACTGTGAATCCCTTAATTGTCTGTATCCCAAGAAACCCAGCTGTGGTTTGACATTCACTCTCAGTTAGTGTGATTCAGACAAAGGAGAAAGCTGACAGTCTCACTCGGGAGTGCATGAATATTTAAAGCAACATTAGGGTTGCACATGACTGGTAAATAGCAATTTGTCATGCTTAGGCTGAGTGAATTTTGCATTTATCTTGCTTTTGTCTTTTGAATGTCTAAATAAACAAAGAAAGATCCCTTTAACCTTATTAGCATGCCATTTCCACTACAAAACTATCGGTACCTTGTTTTGGTCAATCACCAAAAATCATTAATTTAGACACAAAAAAGGATCACATGTGAATCCTTAATATCTACTGTCTTTTTACAGTTTTGGTGGTATAATGCTCAGGCCTACATGTAGGGCCTTTTACAGGTAATTTACTCCTATAGCATCTTTATATTTCCTTAGCTTTACAATAAGGGCTTGGGCCAAATCAAAGTGCATGTTTTATTTGACCAATGCTTCATAATTAAGGCAGGGCTTAACACTTTCTGATAATTAGCTTCTCAATGTTTAGAGAGTTGGTGATTTTTCCCCCGATTATAATTCACATTTTTTTTTTTGAGAGGTTTTTTTGCTATAGGGCGCGTGCGCTCGCCAGACAGACAGAGAGAGACAGAGAGACAGAAAGCGAGAAATCACCCCCCAGGGGGGATGGCCACGCCGCAATCCCTTCTCCTCCATTCTCCTCTCGGGATTTTGGGCATGCAGGCACACGCGCCCGGCGTGAGTTTTAAGCCACCGGGTCCGGGACGCGAACTGTGGTTGACTACGTGGGAGTCTAGCGACATAGCCATTATGCTAACTGCTGGTCCCTAATTCACATTTTTTTTTTTTTTTTTTTTTTTTTTTTTAAGAATCCTAAGAGCTAACAACACTGGGAGCTCAATCATCAATAGCAAGAAATGGCAGCACCACTTAGAGGGGTGTTTGCTCTCCCCATTTTAGCCCTGATGCTCCTTATTATGTTCCTGACACTGAGGCTAAAGGACAGTGGCTATTTATGCAGCCTTTTCACTGATCTGGTTTCTCACATCGGGCCTGCTCTGCTCATTTCTATTCCTTGTCTGTCCCTTATTTAGTATGTGTTTGCAACCTCAGGACCTTAAACTTTAAGAAGTCCATAATTCATGACTTTATTTCTCAAGATGGGTCAAGAATAATTTCGATATGCAGCAAGATATTTTGTTACATCCTAAACTGTTTTTTAAATTTCTAAAAACCGTATTTGTTGGCTTTTGGGTAACCATACATAAAGGAGACTGATTTTTTGCTATCAGGTAGAATCCTCTCTGGTCCTAGAGATTTTCTGCAGTCCCTTGTCCCAAAGGACTTCTTCAGTATAGCTGCCTCCATCATCAAACCAGCACAGCAGTCTTTCCCTCCAGTCTGCAAGCTGGAGTCTTGTAAAACATAAGCTACCATGGGAGAGACATGCCATCGCTCGTGCTACATTCCATTGATTGGAAGCAAGTCATAGTCCCATTTGCACTGAGTGGGATAGGTGTGCACACAGGATGTGGGGATCATTGGAAGTCAATCAATGGTCTGTCTGCCACATATGGTAAAATATTCTTTACTTACTTCACTTAAGCATTTATTCAGCACTTCCACTCAATGAGAAATAAAGAAATTCAAAGTGATAAGTACTTTTAAAAATAGAAAATTGGAGCCAACAGATGGCATGGCGGTTAAGGTAGCTGAATCTCACATAGCTGACTGCGTGGTTCAAGTCTTGTACCCATTGGTTTGAAAAACACCAGGTGTTTGTGAATGAGTGCCCAAAATTCTGAAAGCAGAAATGGAGAAGGGATTGTGGTTTGACTATTAAACATGAGGGGTGATTTCTTGCTTTCTCTCTCTCATTCTCTGTCTCTCTTTCTGGTGAGTGGACACACTCTTGGGGGTGTATGGGAGGGATGTCTTACTGTATCACTTGAGATCACCACTGCCTAATACACTTAACCTGTGCCCATCCCTGCACCTCTCAGGGAAAAAAATGATTTCCATTTCAAGAGCAAATACAGATTTCTACAAAGCAGACTACAGCCAGATAATTTATTGGCAATAACTAAAATATGCAAACACATGAAACACGTGGGACTATCTGAAGTTTCTACTTAACGTGATTGATACCAACACTCTCATTGGGCACTAATGAGACCTGTGCTTACTGCAGAGGCAGTAGGTGGCCTTCAATTAGGGAGAAAAAGTACTTTTTACTGTTTCGTTATGACATGTTTAGAGAGAGAAAAATGGAACACTGTTCATATTGTGCTTAAAATTATCCACTACAATTTATCCACTAAATTCCTCTTTCAGAGACAAATTTCTATACATTCTGGGTTAATTTCACTATTTACACATACACACCTGAGATACTATTTCCTTATTTGTTGAAAACAAAGCCATAGAATATGCTGTATTCTGTTTCTCAGAGAGGAAAATGTGACATTTTTAAAAAAATTCATATTTTGTGGATCAAATTTAAATTATTTGGTCAAGTCTTTCAACATAATTCTTGCTAGCTCATTCTCTTGGCCTTAAAGGTACTATTCCTTTTTATCTGAGTCTTGATGTTAAAAAGAAAAATGTTCAATTTGACCTTTTTTTTTTTATTTATTGCTGATTAGCAGGACATTTTGACTTGGCAACTGAATGGGTTTGATCCCCATTTTTCCGAGAAAAATCTAGACTTACGTGTCGAAGATCCTTCGTAGTGCCTCCTGGTGATGAGCATGTGGGATGAGTAAAAAGGGGAAACATGAATATAAATGCCTTGATTCTGATGGCGAAGCAGTCAGAAGTTTCTGTTTTCCTGCATTGGCTATTCCATTCGCACACACATGCGAATACAGGGGATGCATATTACACATTCACATCTTGAGTTTGCTGCAGGAAGGTGCTGTATGCAAATGAGGCCGTGCAGAGGCAGTGCATCCCGCTCATCTAGGATCTGACTGCTGCTTTGTGTGGTTTTCTGAGTTCAGACTTCTCCAGCCATTTCAGCAGATGCAGGACTCCGAGAGGCAACTGCTTTATTTGCAAATATCTCCTTCTTCCAAATGTCTCCACTTATCTCCATTGGGCTTGCTAGTGAAATAATGTAGCATTGGCTGGTTGTTCCAGAATGTCCTCTGAATACTTTTGCCTTTGTTGGCAAACAAGCATACGGGTCAGATGTATTAGTGTGCAAATGTGAGTGCTTTGTACAGTTGGCAGTGTTTTAGGCTAAATTTTAAGAATACAATTATCTGTAGAGAGTGTTTCAGGCCATGAATCATTTTCTTCATAACCAGTAGTGACCTGTTAATTTCTGGCTGACTTTTGTCCCAACATGTTATTTCTCTTCTTCCTTACTTCTTTTTCTTCTTTTTTTTTTTTTTAAATTTTGTCATAAGGCATGTGTGCTCTCCAGAGGTAGAGGGAGAGGGAAAGTGAGAAATCGCCCTTGGGTGATATGGCCAGTCGCAATCCCTTCTTATTCCCCTCTTGGGATTTTGAGCATGTAGAGCTGGCCATGTGGGGGTCCAGCACCTTAACCACCACGCAACTTGCTGGCCCCCAGCATGCTATTTCAAAAGTCTGTTGTAAAGGTGTGTAGGAATGAGGCAGCAATGACTATAAGGCAACATTAGTAAGCTTTGTGTGTAAATATAAAGATAAGAGGGGCAGACTTTGCTGGACTGTCATGTAGTTGGCAGTGGTTAGAGTCCTGGACCTGAAAGCTTGAAACTCATGCCAGGTGTGTGTGTGTGTGTGTTTATGTGTGTGCCCAAGATCCAGAGAGGAGAATGGAGGAGAAGGGATTGCATTGTGGCCATCCCCTCGGGGCAGGAGGGGGTTGATTTCTGGTTTTATGTTTCTCTGTCTCTCTGGTGGGTGCATGCACCTTATAGCAAAACTTTCTGTCTAAAAATAAATAAATAAATAAATAAATAAATAAAAGATAAACTGGAAGCTTGGAATAGGAACAGTGTCATTTGGGTCAAACTGGGTTCATATCCTAAGTGAGAGTGCACTCAGATCATCCTTTCCATGGGAGATTTGCTTCTGATAGTAATGCCTTAATCTGCTTATTGTTCAACTGTACATTTTGTAATCAGAATGTTAAATTTTTTTTTTTTGGAGAGTTTTTTTTTTTTGCTATAGGGCACGTGTGCTCTCCAGACAGACAGAGAGAGACAGAGAGACAGAAAGCGAGAAATCACCCCCCAGGGGGGATGGCCACGCTGCAATCCCTTCTCCTCCATTCTCCTCTCAGGATCTTGGGCACATACGCACACGTGCCCGGCGTGAGTTTTAAGCCACCAGGTCCGGGATGCGAACCACAGTCAACTTCATGGGAGTCCAGCGACATAGCCATTACGCTAACTGCTGGTCCCCAGAATGTTAAAATTTTATTGTAAGACCCTGTGCTGTATCCTGTGGGATAAAAACGGAATAAAATATCAGGTTTAGTTTTGCGAAGTTCATGGTCTTGTGAGATTCACTGTCACATGAGTTAATCAAAAAATATACAACCAATGGAAACTGTAAGAGGTACTAATTGAACATGGAATGTGCACTATTGAATGGCAAAGACTTTTGTTTTAAAAGTCAACTGAACTAACCTCTGAGCCTGGCAAAAAAACAAACAAACAAACAAACAAACAAAAAACCAGCAAAGTCTCAAAGAGTAGACAATATACAATAATTATTATAATATCTATCCTGAGTCAGTTTCCCAAGAATTAGTCTGATAAGAGATTTTCAATTAGCATAGTAGCTATGTCGCTGGATGCCCATATCGTCGACTGAGGTTCGAGTCCTGGACCTGGTGGCTTAAACTCACGCCAGGTGCGTGTGCATGCGTGCCCAAGACCCCAAGAGGAGAATGGAGGAGAAGGGATTGCGCCGTGGCCATCCCCCCCAGGGGGTGATTTTTCGCTTTCTATCTCTCTGTCTCACTCTGTCTTTCTGGCAAGCGCACGCGCCCTATAGCAAAAACCTCAAAAAAAAAAAGAGAGATTTTCATACAGGGGATTTATTGAGAGTGATCTGAGAAGAAACAGGGAAATGTGCTAAGAAGTGAGGATTTGGTCTCAGTGATTCTGCAGGGAGCTCTGGGGTGAGAGTGGCACCACAAAATGTCACATTTGGGGTTGGGGCAGGCTTTGGGACCCTATAGTACTCCAAACTGGCTCAGGATGGAGCAGTTTTGGGGTGAACTTGCTCTGTTCTATGAGGCAAGTTTTTGGAGAACTGCATCTGTGAGATTTTTGTGGCTTCCCGCCTCAGCAGGGGGGACAGGATGGGTGCACTGGCCTGATTCAACGACGACTAGTGTTAATGCACACTTACTGCACGTCCAGCCTTCTCACAGCATTTTACATACATTAATGACATTGCTCCCTTTGAGATTTTAGAAAGCTGAACAATAGGCCAGTGAGGTGAACCCATAAAACTCGCACCCCAGGGAAGTGCAGAGCCATCCATGCTTTAGATCCATCAGCCTGGTTGTGGAGACTGCTCCCTGGCCCTCCACTCCACGGCTGCCTCAACAGGGAGAAGTAACAGCAGGACTTGTTTGTCACTTGTTTCTCACTTATTTATAAAAACAGTTGTCTACATTGTGATTAATTTTCCAGCTAGGTTACAGGAACTGAGATTTGACTGTGGTTTCCAGGGAAACAGTTTCCCATATCCCAACAGCAGTAGCAGTTCCTGGATGTTGACTTCTTTTTCATTTTCTCAGAAACACACACACACACACACACACACACACACACACACACACATTCTTCACGACGTTACTGTCTGCTTCTCTCTCCAGGCCAGTCACGTTTCCCATGCTTTCCATTAATACATTCCAGCACACAGTCATTCTGTGAAGGTGCAGGCGCCCTCCTGCCACAGGATCCTTGCACATACTACTCCACCCGGCTGGAGTGTGGTTCCTGCCCGCATCCCTCTGCCCCACTCTGTGCTTATTGTCTCCTCATGATCCTCCAGTATGGTGATCATGTTTCATACTCCATTTCCTGCTCCTGTCTTGGCCAGGGGTTTTATCATAGGTTCTCGTTTAACTGGATCCTGTTCCCATCTCGTTTCCTGCTTTTAGCACCTTAGTGGGATTAGCCCATGTCTGTTCTTTCTCTCAGACTGTAAATTCCTTGAGGGCAGATACTGTGTTTTCTTCACTCACTATTGAACCTAACATTGTGCCTGATACATTGACGATTCTTAGTAGATATTTGTAGAGGTTTTTTTTTTTTTTTCTTTTTTTTTAAAAAGAATTATTTATTTAACTTTATTTATTCATTCATTTATTTTAATTGGACCAGAGAGAGACACAGAGAGAGAGAGGGAAAATGAGAAAGCAAGCTACCAGGTCCCCCAAGTTGTTTTTTGTTTATTCGTTTTTTTAAATATGTATTTCTTAATAAATGAATGAGGGGCAGGCAGGTGACGTGATGGTTAAAAGGTGCTGGATTCCCACTCTGTCACTCTCTGGTTGAATTAAAATAAATAAATAAATAAAGTTAAATAAAATAATTCTTTAAAAATGAAATGAATGAGTGATGGAACGAACGTGTGCTGACTACGGTTTCTCACGGCAGCCCACGGAGGGGCTCGCTCTGTGGCTCAGCTGCTTCTTTTGCCCTGTCACTGGTTTGTCTGAGTCTGTGCCCCCCGCAGTGTACTTACTTCTGGCCTGAAACCACTTAGTCAGACCCCGCTGCACCCAATAAGCTCCGAGCTGCTCTGGAGACCTTACCCCACCTTTCACCGATGACACCATTACACTATAAAGTAGACGTATTGAGAGAGGAATGACCTGATGCAGACAGTCACCTGGGCTCCTACGCACAGTCATGGGTGACGCATTTGGGGTTTCACAAGGCTTCTCTATATTTCATAAGGTCCTTCTTTAAGAGTAGCCAGACCTACTGAAAATCTGTATATCTAGGAGTATGACTATTTGCACTGATATTTTAACTAAACACCTAAAAATAAACAAGACAGGTGTTTTAAAGCCTTTTAATAATGCATTCCAATTATCTATGAATAATTTGCTCTATTTGTATGTGTTTTTATTAGCAATGAGCTTAAAAAATTTTCAAACAGGATTTGTAATGAGTGATTTTCATTAAGAGTCAAAAAAGGAACCAAGGATATATCTGCACCTGCATTTTTCAATTATTTCCTTTTTTGTAATTTAATTTTTTTTTATTTTGAAAGGTTTTCGCTATAGGGCGCATGCGCTCACCAGACAGACAGACAGAGACATAGAGACAGAAAGTGAGAAATCACCCCCCAGGGGGGAAGGTCACGCCGCAAACCCTTCTCCTCCATTCTCCTCTCGGGATCTTGGGCACACACGCACACGCGCACAACGTGAGATTTAAGCCACCGGGTCCGGGACGCGAACCGCGGTCGACTACGTCGGAGTCCAGCGACATAGCCATTACGCTAACTGCTGGTTCCCCATTTTTCAATTATTAATACATTCTCAAACTGATTTTTTTTGTTTTGTTTTGGATACAAGTTTCAAAATAGAAAAATTGAGGCAGGTAGTAGCTATAATTTCATTTTCTTTCTAAAAAAATTGTTATAGGGCACATACACTAGCCAGAGAGAGGGAGAGTGAGAAAACATTCCCACCCCAGGGAAGGATGGCTATGCCATCGTCTTTCCTCCTCTACTCTCCTCCTAGGATTTTGGGCATGCAAGCGCACATGCCCAGCATGATTTTCAGGCTGCCAAGTACAGGACTTACACCGTGCATTCAGCCATGTGGGATCCAGCACTGTAACCACAATACCACAAGCTAACCTAGCAGTTTTAATTTTCTACATTTTCCATAATATTTTACCGGTATAAGGAAGGTATGCCTTATTGATTTAAAGTAATATTTTGAGGTGTTTTATTATAAAATGAAATTGACTCTGGGTTCATTAGCTTATTCATTCATTTTTCAAGAACTATTTACTATACATTAAATCAATTTGTGATCTTATTGCCTATTATTTAAACAGTTTAATACTCTTCTTGGATTACATCCAGATTTTGCCAAAGAAAAAATATTATTGAAGTTCTTAGCAAAGTGTTCATTATTCTGAGAACAATCTTGTGAGGTTTGGACTTAATGGCCCAGTAGGTCATTTACATTTCTGCCCTGAGCAACTTAACTGAATATTGAACTGGGGCCAGCCCTCGTAGGGAACCCTCCAGTGCTAAAGTGCAATGAATCACTGAATATAATAGAGGGATAAAATGATGAAACTCAGCCTGTCAAATTGCGATTAGGGACCTATGCATAATGTAATGGCCTCTTTTGGAATTTAAATATTTCAAGTTGGGATACATCGCAGTTGATATTTATCCTACCTAAAAATTCTTCCCTAAGCTCAATAAGATGCTCTAAAATTCTAGTACTTTAATATTTTAAAATATATTATCATTATACCTATAGTCACCATACACATATGGAGAGAAAACAAATATCTAAAACAGAACTCCGGCCACAGATCTCTGTCACAGTGCAGCACATATTTCATAGTGACTGCTGTGGTCTAATGTTTGTGTCTTCCCTCAAATCCCTATGTTAAAAGCTTGGTTCCTTGGGGGCCGGCAGGTGGTGTGGTGGTTGAGGGTGCTGGACTTCCACATGGCCGACTGTGGTTTGAATCCTGGACCTGAGGGCTTGCTCTCTCTCTCTCACTGTTCCTCTCTGGTCAAATTAAAAATAAATAAATAAATAAAGTTAAATAAAATGATTCTTTAAAGAAAAAAAAAAGCCTGATTCCTAAGGTAATGTTATTTGTAGGTGGGGCCTTTTGGGAAGTATCTGGGTCATGAGGCTGGAGCTTTTAAAAATGGGATTAACATTCTTATAAAAGAGGCCCATAGGTACTCAGGTGCCTCTTCTACCTTGTGATGACATAGCTAGAAAGAGCCATCTACTAACGAGAGACCAGGTCTTCCCCAAATGACCAATCTGGCAGGATCTTGGACTTCTCAGCCTCCAGAACTGTGAAAAACAAGTTTCTGTCTTTTATAAGCCACACAGTTGATGGAATTTTGTTAGAGCAGTCCAAATGGACTAAGACAGTGACCTTGGACCAGAATCCAAGACACCTTATGACAAATAAGATAATTATGTGATTTATTGATCAAGTAGGAACAGTTTTGAGAGTAAAAAATAAAGTTCTTCAAAAGTATTCTGGGTCATTGGGAACCAGCAGTTAGCGTAATGGCTATGTCGCTGGACTCCCACGTAGTCGACCGCGGTTTGCGTCCGGTACCCGGTGGCTTAAAACTCACGCCGGGCGTGTGTGCGTGCGTGCCCAAGATCCCGAGAGGAGAATGGAGGAGAAGGGTATGCAGCGTGACCATCCCCCCTGGGGGGTGATTTCTTGCTTTCTGTCTCTATGTCTCTCTCTGTCTGTCTGGCGAGCGCACGCGCCCTATAGCAAAAAACCTCTCCAAAAAAAAAAGTATTCTGGGTCATTAAAAATGACTATTTTAGGCAAGTCTGGATAGTCATTTAGAGTTGGAGTGAATAAATTCATATTTTTTAGGCACTTCTATTTCATGGCTGTGCTACAATATCTATTACTATTACTAAAATGCTATTACTTTTTATTTTAGTGTGTATTACTGTAATTTAGGAGACAATATTTTTTCTAATACTCTTTGGAAATATTTATAAACAGGGAATGTGTAAACCCATGCCCATAGATATACTTACTTTTTCATTCACTCATCCATTTATCCTGGAAATAATGAACACCTATATTCTGGGTAGTGTGCTAGGTTTTGGGAAAATGTGATAAGAAAACAAGTGACCGTCCTTGCCTATGTATTTGCAGTTGTCTGGTATATGCAGTGGACATTAAACACAGTTACACAAATAGCTATAAAGGAAATTGTGTTGTATCACAAAGAGGGTGTATATAATACTGCATGGAAATATTAAAAAGATATTTGATCTTGTCAAAGAATTCATTTCTCAGAAAGGGATAATTGTGCTGAGATTTAAAAGAGGAGTTGGTTAGGACTAAAGTGAGGTATGTAGGTTAGAGAAGGCAGTTTGCTTAGGACTGGATTGTTTCTGGCTCCCATCCAATCCAGGTATATCCAAAAAATATTGGTGGGTTAGTGTTGATTGATAGCTGGGATTTTTATTTTTCTTATCGATAACTTTTGTTTTCCTAATATGGAAAGTGAGCTTATAGCATTTAATTGAATGTTAAAAAGGAAAGAGAAGGCCTGAGCTGCTGAAAGAAGGAATTTGGTTGAAGAGAGAGAAGTAGTAAGGCAGCTTTCTAGGAAAGGGCACTGGACGGCTCAAGCAGAGACGTTCAAGAGAGGAGGTGTGGAAAGGAGGTGAGATGACTGCTGTCCACAAATCTGGCATTAAACTACCTGGCTTTTGGGGCCAACAGGTGGTGTGGTGGTTAAGAGTTCTGGCCTCCCATGTGGACGACTGTGGTTTAAGTCCTGGACCTGGTGACTTGCTTTCTCATTTTCTCTCTCTCTCTGTCTCACTCTGGTCCAATTAAAATAAGTAAATAAATAAGTAAAGTTTAATAAAATAATTATTTAAAAGACAACTACCTGGCTTTTGAAGACAGATTTGCATCTGGGGGGCTAAGACAACCAGGTAGAGAGTGATGGTGGTTTAAGGAGTACCCGTTGCCTTCGATGTGCACGTATGTCCAGAGGATTTATCGATTTTCTTCTTGCCTTTCTCTCTTCTAATTTGTGAATGATTTTCTAGAAAATAAGCCATAGCAATGACAAGTCAATTATCTGTCTTATCAAGATCATCCAAATCAGGTTCCTAGTTTAACCATTTTTACTTCCTATAATGGATTAAATTTTCTCTCCTGAGTCAGAGATCTTGCAGCCTATTTTAGGACAGTTCAAGGTAAAAGAGAACTACTATTTGACCTGCTCCTCTGTAAATAAGTGTTTTTCAGTATACAGTTGTCAGCTCATTAGGTGAATGGTGTGTGTGTGTGTGTGTGTGTGTGTGAACACAAACATGCAGATGCAGGAGAGTGAGAAGCTGGTTTGTCATTGTTCCTGCCCTCAAGCTTTGAAAAGTTTTTATGAGAAAACAAGGTTAACACACATAAAACAATTTCAAACAGTACCAAAGTTACCTAAATATTGATTTGCCCAGGCGTTAAAAACTAGAAATAGTTAAACATAAAGTAATGACTTATTTAGAATTTATATTTATTCAACATAAAATTAAGAAGATAACATCTTTACTTTAGACTCCCAAATTTCTCTAAACCTATAGTTATATTTTTTACTGTGTCTTTTAAAAGATTTATTAATTTTCTGTCTCACTGACTTCCATGACTTCAAAATGCTCTGTGTAAGAAGTTGGCCCAGTGCCAAATTCCACAAGCGAAAATCTTTTAGTGACTTCTATCAGATTAAGCCTTGAACATTGGCTCCTAAGCAGAAAGTGTGACCCCATATCTGAAAGGGTAAAACAAATGGCTGTGAATAATGCAGCTGAATGCAGAGAAGTGGGGAGGCAAAGCAAATGTCTAGGCTTATTTCGGGTTCTGTTCCATGACTATCTTTTTATGTATTTGTGGCGGATACGAGATTTTCTCATTGGCTAGCCTAAAATGCCATGAAGTTCTGACTTTCATGTTCTTTCTTTTCACGGAGCATTTCACGGCATTCTTCTTTTCCCCAGGATAATAAAACTCTTTATTTCCTAATTGCTCAATGGAGGATCCACATGGCTAGGATAATAATGAATTGGCACAAAGCCTCCATTTCTGGAAGACTCTGTGAATTCAGGGAAGTCATATGGTTTGCCAAAGTGAATTCCTTTTGCTTGCAATTGATCCCTCAGGTATTGTAGACCAAAGAAGAGAGATGCAACTTCAGGCATTAGTGGAAAGACCCCATGATCTGGAAAGGAACTGTTCAAGTGAGGGCATGTCAGCCACAGAGCTTTTGAAAAATGAATCACTAAGTTTGTACATTTTAGTGAAGTGCCACTGAAATGTCCTGACATGAGCTGGTTGTATAACATAAAATCACCTTTCATTGACTCTGAGCCAAACTATTCACATTACAGATTCAGCTGGAAGCCTGCCTAGATGTTTGAAGGGTTATTTCTACAAATCCAGGTAGTTGGTGCGAATACTAATTGTCTGACTAATGATAGGAAAAGCTGCAGAAGAGTGAAGGTGGCCATCAATAGCCAAAGACAAGAAGTCTGCACAGCAGGGAACTGATGGCTCTAGGCCTTCCAAGGCTCAGGAGGCATTCTGAGGACTACTGTTCCTTGAAGCATGGGCAGTGGTCTCTCTTCTCCAGATCCCTCCCCACAATGTGGATCATACAATACTCTTAGGGCATAGCTGCAATGTTTCTTCCTCAGCCCTATATATCTATTTATTTTAATTCAGAGAGTCATCAGTGAAAAGCCATTTGGTCTACTGAATAATCATTTCATGTGGAAACGTTAAAAGACCAATGGTGATTATAAAGTTAGTACTCCTTTGTGCATACTTTGATCAAGAAACAACACTGAAACATTAGGTAGTAACTTAGATAGAATATTATATTTGCTGGGCCAGCCTGTGGACTGGTGGTTAAGACAGCTGGATCCCATATGGCAGAACATGCAGTTTGAGTCCTAGATAGTTTCAGTTGCAGCTTAAAAAACGCACTGGGCACATATGCCCAAAATCATGAAAGGAGGGAAAAATGGAGAAGGAATTGAAGCATGGCCATGCCCCATGGGGGTGCTTTCTTGATTTACCCCTCTTTTTCCCTCTCTATTTCTGCCTCTCTTCCGTGAGTACACACATCCTTTGCTAAATTAGAAGTAAATGTACTTCTGATTTTAATCTTCATAAAATAGTCAGTGATCTCTAGAGCTTTAAAGCTGATAAAGTTTAAAGATTAGAAAAGTGAAATACTACTTGTAGGGAAAAAATGTGTATATACATGTCATTGTGTATATATTTCCTATAAAGCATGTTTCTATAACATAGTGATTTTTTAAAAGCCATAATTCTCTCCTACTAGATCATTAGATACTAGATATATTTTTATTTATGACTGTGTTCCCAGAAATTCTCAGTTAGTCATTCTGAATGATTGTCTTAGTCGCAATTGTAGGAGCTTGGGCTTAGAACAAGACAGGGAATAGTTTTTCCCCAACACTCTCTGGCTTTGGATTCCTGCTATTTCTCTAATTTGTTAGAACACATGTCACAAGAAAAATAAAAACAATGAGAACAAAAATATTTGAGTACATAGAAGACTAAGAAAGAATGCAAAAACTTTCTTCACATATTCGCATGTTTTAGGAATTATTGAATGGGTGGATAGCGGAATAAGGGAGTGAATTAATGCCTGAATTAAGGAATTCAGCGCTGAGTAGAAGATACATGGAAGCAGCACACACTGAAATGTTCTTTACCCTGGGGAGGTGCAAACACATGAAAAGGCAGTTCTATAGGATGGCAGATAAAACCATGAAGAAACATTTTAAGTAGCCCCATCAGACCGAACCCAGATGGGTGCTTTTTTTCCCCCATAAGGCGTGTGTGTTCACTGGAGAGAGATAGAGAGAAACTGAGAAATCACCCTAGTGGGTATGGGCACACCATACAGTCACTTTTCCTCCATTCTCCTTTCAGGATTTTAGGCATGCATGCACATGGGCCTAGCATGATTTTCAAAGCACTGGATCCAGGACTGGAACTGTGGTCGGCCATGTGGGCATCCAGTGCCTTAACCATCATGCCACCTGCTGGCCCTGTTTCTGCCATCTCATTTTTCATTCTTATTATTCATCAAGAAGGCCCTCACCAAATGAAGCCCCTCAGTCATGGCCTTTCACTCTCTAGAACCATGAGCCTCCAAACAAATTTCTGTTCTTTATAAATTATCCAGTCTCAGGGTCAGCAGATGGCATGGTAGTTAAGGCACTGGACTCCTACATAGCCAACCACAGTTCGAGACCTGGACTGGCAACTTGCTTTCTCACTTTCCCTTTCTCTGTCTTTCTCTGGTGAGAACACATGCCCTATAGCAAATTTAACATAATAATAATAATAATAAAATAAATAAATAAAATAATTATTATAAATTACCCAATTTTTACAGTTTGGGATGTTGGGTTAATTTATACAGAGGTGCTGGGACCAGCAGTTAGCGTAATGGCTATGTCGCTGGGCTCCCACGTAGTCTACTGTGGTTCGAGTTCCAGTGGCTTAAAACTCACGCTGGGCGCGTGTGTGTGCGTGCCCAAGATCCCGAGAGGAGAACGGAGGAGAAGGGATTGCGGCGTGGCCATCCCCCCTGGGGGGTGATTTCTTGCTTTCTGTCTCTATGTCTCTCTCTGTCTGTCTGGCGAGCGCACGTGCCCTATAGCAAAAACCTCTCAAAAAAAAATTTATACAGAGGTGAAATTGCTTCATGAAGATGAACAATTTCTTATGTTACAGAAATCTTCAAGCTTATGTTTCTTAAAGCAGAAAGCTACAGATACTATGGAGGCTTTTGGGAGAGTTACGAGTTCTGAGAGGCTCAAAGAGAACAGAGTGGTAGCAATTAAGGAACTGAGAATACCACTGGTGTTCTCTGCCCCCAAGAATTGCTATGGTTCTCTTACTTAGCAGATATCTGACATTTGCTCTGCGTAAGAGAATTAAGCTAGGTTCTTGGAAGATAGCAATTTTTACATGTTCTTTTTAAAAATAGTTTTATAATATGTTCATATGTTTATTGCAGAAAATTTGGAAAATATAAGAAAATATGAAGAAAATGAAAAGCACTAATATTTCTATCAGTATAATCTCTCATCTAGTGTCTTGTATTATTATTTAATTTCCTAGCCCAGGTTATCCTATTAGTATTTCTTTGTTGGAAAATAGAGAGGAAGGAATATATGGGGGGGGTGGAGAGAAAGAAGGGGGGAAATAGGAGCACAGAAGGAAGAAAAACAAGGGAGAAGAAGAGGGAGGGACCCACTTGCTTTACTCTCCTGTTCCACACAGTAAGATGATATAGTGTAGGTGATTGAACTTAAATTGAATGTTCAAAGATAAAAAATATGAACTGTAAGATAAAACATTTATTGGAACAGATTAGTAGATTGGACCCTGCAGAAGAAGAGATCCTCAGACTTGAAGACAAAGAAATCGAACTATCCAAAACTCAATGAGAGGTAAGTAAAAGATTAAGATAAACATAAAAACAGAGAACTAATGATTTGGATATTTAAAAAAATATATTATTTGGTTTTTTTTTTTCTCCCCTGGTTGTGGCTACACATTTTTATCTGATAAATTTCATACATTTTTATATACAGCTGGGCTGCCCCTTGGGTTGATTTATACTATCCACAGGGAGAGAGGAAAAATACCAGGAAAAAATACCACCAGAAAGAAATGCATGAAACAATTGCCAGAGCTCGTACAGGACTGGAATAGTTTATATATTCACCAGTGTAAGTGGAAAGGTCACACAATGGGCAGGGCATTATACACTCTTCAGAGGGAATAATAGTGGGACTCCGTTAACCTTTGATATTAAAAATATTCTTGGCATACATTACAAACTTTGAAATCAAGATTTTAACAGACAAAACTGAATTTACATAAATTAGATGTACTCAGAATCAAAGGAATGCAATAAAATCTACCAATGAACAATGTGGAATATTATTGTCTAATAAAACAATTATTAGACATGCAAAGAAGCAGAAAAATATGACCAAAAACCAGGGAAAAAACTCAAATTCAATATAAACAAACTGAGAAATGACAAAGATAATGGACCTAGTAGACAAGAATATTAAAACAACTATTATAAACAATTCTTATATGTTCCAAAAAGAAAAAGAAAAAAATTATGAGAAGAGAATTAAAATAAATAAAGAAAATTTCAACTTCCAAAGATTAAAAAATATAAGATAAAACATTTAGTGGAACAGATTGTGCCCTGCAGAAGAAACTTGAAGACAAAGAAATAGAATCTATCCAAATGAAATGAAAGAGAAGTAAAAGGTTAAAAGAAAAACAAAAACAGAGCATCACTGCTGCTCAAATAAAGCTAAAAAAATTTTTTTGAACACCAGAAGAAATCTTTCCCAAAGGAAAGACAAATTAAGTGGAGTTCTTCCACTAGGAAGAAAATGATACTGATAGAAATATAATTCTGAACAAAGAAGTGAATAATGCGGGACCAGCAGTTAGCACAATGGCTATGTCTCTGGACTCTCATGTAGTCGATTGCGGTTCGAGTCCTGGACCTGGCGGCTTAAACTCACACCAGGCGCGTGTGCATGCGTGCCCAAGACCCCGACAGGAGAATGGAGGAGAAGGGATTGCAGTGTGGCCATCCCCCTGGGGGCAATTCCCCCCTTTCTGTCTCTCTGTCTGTCTGGCAAGCGCATGTGCCCTATAGCAAAAACCTCTCCAAAAAAAAAAAAAGTGAATAATGCTAGAATCGTGAATGTGTAGGTAAAGGTAAAAGATATCTTCCTTTATTTTAAAATCTCTTTTAAAAAATGATTGTTTAAAACAAAGGTAATAACAGTGGTGTTATAACATATAGGAGTAAAATATATGACAATGATAGCGCAAAAAATTTGAGAGATAAATGGAAACATGTTATAATGTTCTTACTTTATAAGAAGTAAGACTAGTATATTATTTTATTTGTATACTATCATTTGAAACCTGTGCAATTTAAGGCTGTATCTTATGAAGCCTAGAGCAACCACTGAAATAACCAAGAGATGTGGTTAATAATTAGCCAGGTAGCAATCACTTAATCTAAATGAAGGTAAGGAAGTAGAAAGAAATACCAAAGAGCATATTGGACAATGGAAAAAAAAAAAAACCAAACAAATAGTAAGAACATACAGTTAAACCCATATATACTGATAATTACATTAAGTAAGAACAGTCGATTCTATTGCCTACCTGTGAATTCAAGGGAGTTAGGTAGGCCCCGTAAGCCTTGATGGTAAACTATTTATTTTTCTCTTTGAATTCCAGTTGCAACCATCCTAGTCCTTAGCCAAACAATGTGGATGCCTCTTATTGACTAAGGAAAAGATTACATAAAAGATGAGTAAAAAGAAAAAAAAGAATAAAGCAAAACAAAACAAAATAGTACACTTAGTACATAATGAAATTAAGTCAATGGCAGGAGTGCCAGCACAGAAGCTAACCTAAAAATACTGTAAAGTTCTGGTTCCATAATTGCTCAACAGAGTTGTCTCCTTGCTGTGCTCCTAGGGTAGCTCTTCATGCCAGAGACCAGCTTACCACCTCTGTTCTCTCTAAGTACCTCTAGGACTTCTCTGGGTATTTCCGTCTTCTAGTTCAAGCACGACTGACCCTAGGGCCCTGAAAAAGAATGATTTTTTTATTTATTTTTACTCTTGTCTAGTTTAAGAACCACTATCAAACATTTCATAACTGTGCCAGAACTGACACAACAATTCTTCTGAGAATTATTGACAATGAAAATATACATTCAGAAGAAACCAATTCCAACTGTTTCAATGATCTCTTCCTGTATAATAAGCCAGCATAAAACCCAGTGGCTTAAAACAATAACAGTTTATTATTTTTCACAATTATTTGTCTGGGTGGCCTTTCTTACTTGCTATGCCTGAACTCATTCAAGAGGCTGGAGGCTAGATTCAGCTGGGAAAACTGACGGTTGCCATCACTGCTCATGTGGTCTTCTTCAACAATGTTAGATTGGGCTTCTTCAAAGGACACTGGAGTGTCTTAAGAGACACAGCATCCCAAAGCACAATGTTTGCTTGTGTTCTGTTGTCCAAAGCAAGTTACATGGTCAGGCCCAATGCCAATATGGGACCACAGAAGAGTGCCGATTCTGGGAGATGTCATTCACTGGGGCTATTAATATAGCCATTGCTATGGTTAGAACATGTCCCCCAGAAATTTGTGTCTTGAAACTTGAATACATGGACTATATCTATTGTAAAGGTATTAAGTAAAAACTTAATCCCTTCATAGAGTCCCAGGGTAAAACCTAGTGGGCAGTAATTGGTTCATGGTAATTGTATCATGGAGGCAAGAGTCTCTGCAATAGATTAAAAATTTCTTTCAAGACCCAGTCAGTTCTAGCTCTCAAGAGAGGCGGTTACATTTTGTAAAAGCTGATTGTAGTAAGAGAGATCAATCAGTACCTCTTTTTCTCTCTTTCTTTCTCTCTCTCTCTGCAAATTCCCATGATACTCTGTGCTTCCATTGGCCATGCTGTATGCCTAGGACTTTGACCTTTCCAACCACCAGAACTGTGAGTTTGTAAGTAAACTATCTTCTTTATAAAAATCACCCAGTTTCAGGTATTTCTGCTAACAACACAAAAATGGACAAAGGCAGTCATCTACCGCAGAGTCTCTCCTCTACTACATGTTGAGGACAAAGTCTTTCTTCATATCTATTCATCTCAGCTCCCATTTTCTGTAAAGAACTTTTCAAAAGAACCCCACTGTTCTTTAAGGGCCCAAATTAATAAATAATAGTTCAAATATATATTTCAGAAAGAAACATTTTTTCTTAGGAGACATTACTTTACAGGATTTCTCCTCCCCCATGATACCTCCTCCTTTTTTAAAAAATAAAACAAAACAAAACAGTTTTTGCCACAGGGCATGTGCACTGAAGAGAGACTGAGAAGGACAGAGAGAGGGAAAGTGAGAAATCACTTCCCAGGAAGGGTGGCCACACCACAATCCCTTTTTCTCCAGTTTCCTCTTGGGATTCTGGGCATGCATGCACAAGCACCCTGTGTGATTTTCAGGTTCTTGGGTCTGGGACTTGAACCATAGTTGACCACATGAGAGTCCAACATCTTAACCATCATGCCACATGCTGGCCTCCTATGATACTCTTTTAAAATTTCATGAACAGCATTTTAATCTCTTGGTGCCTTATTCTCTAGAAATTCTCTACTGCACAAGAAGGTATTCACTCTATTTGTAAAACTAATAGTATAGAGATATTCTTCATTGCTTTAAAAGGGAAAAAAAGAATCTCCCTCTAAGGTAATTTCAGTTCTATCATCTTTTAGGTAGCAGAAAAACTGCTTGTAAATTGTAAATAGCTACTATTTCTATTTCTCCCAATCATGAAAAGAAAAAAACCAGACACTTTCAGGTAATTTATTACACTTTTCATAGAACTACAGTATTTCACTTCTGATGAGAACATTTTTCCTAGTTTTCCATAGGGAGTGAGCACTCACTGGAGTGAGAAAGAGAGAGAAAAAAGAAAGTGAGAAAATACCCCCTAGGCGGGGATGGCCACTGCAATCCCTTCTCCTTTCTCCTCTCAGAATTTTGAGCATGCACCCATGTTTTTCAAGCCACCGAGTCTGGACTTGACCATGTGGGATTCAGCTTCCTTAAACCCCACCTGACCGTCTAACCCCAAGAACATTTTTTAAAGTATTTTTACTTTTCTTTCTCTAAATTAAAAATGTTGATTATAGGCATAGATCTATAAATGAGCTCTAAAATGGTTAAGTCTTGTTCTTATCTTGGTTATGTTCACACAGGGAAAATGGTAAAATAATAGATTATTAATTAACTTTGCCATGGCCCTGTGAAAGTATGTAGCTCATTTCCCATTTTACAGATGAAAAAATGTTAGTCATTTGGGTGACTAACTCGGTGAATAAAACGAATTAATTGAAGAACCACATCGAAGTATGCTGTTTGCCTATTCCCAGTAAACTGCCTATACTGAACATTGGAACAGAAACCAAGAAGAAAACTTGGGTAGTCTTAATTCCCCTTCTTTGTCAGTGTGTGCATTAGAGTCATACTTTTTTCACTTTTAGAATGGGGGTGTTTAACTAGAAACATAAAACATAGAAACACTCTGTCTTTTCACATTTCAAACTCCAGTGATTTCTGATTAATTTTCAAAATAACCTTCCAGATTTACAGTTAAAATCCCAATAAGTGCCATTGTAAATATTAATCCTCATTCACATTGTCATCAATCTCTCACCCAGAATTTATTTAATTAAATCAGAATTTGTTAACCTGAAAAGGAAGTTAGAAATTACTGCAAAATACCATAAATGATGGCAGTGTGAACTGTTTTTGGCCCTGAATTTATTTTTTACAAAAATTATAGATTAGGGACCAGCAGATGGTGCAGCAGTCATATCTCTGGACTCCCACATGACCTACTGTGGTTTGAGTCTTGGGCCTGGTGGTGTCAAAATTATGCCAGGCACAAGTGTGTATGCATGCCCAAGATCTCGGGAAGAGAATGGAGAAGGGAATGTGGTATGGCCATCCCCCCTGGGGAGTGATTTCTCGCTTTTCCTCTCACTGTCTATCTCTGACAAGCACATATGCCCTGAGGGAAAAACCTCTTTAAAAAAATTCTGGATTAAATTGTCTATCTGTTTATCAAAAGAATACTATGAAGTATTACCAGTGACCTGCTTTAGCATATCTAACCTGACATTCAATCCAATGATTATCAGGGATCCTGAAAAAGCTTCCAATACTTCCTTGTCCAAAAACTCACAAAAATGGCAGCAACAAATCTATTATGGCTATGGGAATTCTTGATTGATTTAATAAAGAAAGTGCTAATGTTCATTCCAATTCTTACTTTCCCCCTATAGTGTCACTGAGGTCAGACTATTCTGTGATTGGTCTAAATTGTTCAATTTTATTTTAAAGGGGGCAGGTAGGCAGCGTGTTAGTTAAAGGTGCTAGACTCAGACATGGCCGACTGCTGTTCAAGTCCCCGACCTGGCAGCTTGTTTTCTCACTTTCCTTCTCCCTCTCTTTCTCTGTCTCTCCCTGGTCAAATTAAAATAAATAAATAAAATAAAATAAAGTAAAAATAATAAAGTGAAATAAAATAATTCTTTAAAAATTTATTTTAGAATCTTTCTGTTATTTGCATTTGTTTGTCACAATTTCATTATCTCAGTTTAACTTCAGTGTTTTTGAAATTATGGAGCACAACTGAATGAAGGACCCAAGGATCTATGTTTCAAACGAGTGTTTCTGCTATTGGTGGTCCACAGGCCACGGCGGGGAAGCCTTGCTGTAGAATTTCTGCTTATGCAAAGCTTACAAAGATACTTTCTCTCACTTTATTGGGACCTACTTGATTTGGATAACCGAGAGCTCTCAACCAGGACAATTCTAAAAGAATGTTAGAAGAAAAGTTCATTTTTAGTAGCCATTTTGGTGCTCCCTCATCCTTTTCCTTTCCCTTCTAGATGTCTCTTGCTGTAGCATGGTTCCTCTGGCAGCAGTGTTCTCATAGCACGGCCCTTCTGGAGTTGGCCATTGCATCTCTTCTATTCCTCTCAGCATCCTCATGTTCTTCAGCAAATGTACATGTGTGTATCTTGCTCTTGAGGACATTCTGATTTGTGGACTATGCACAGTGGGTCCCCTTGCTATCTGAATATTTACTCTGTGAGCCTTATCAAGCAGAAAGCATGTTAGGCAGAAACCACACATTCACTTCATCTTAGTACTGTTTGTGGCTCCATATGCACTTATGAATACATCAAACTAAGAGTGCAAGTACTGAGGGCAGCAGATGATTGTAACTAAGAGGGAGTAACCATCAATTTCATTTTGAAATAAAAAAATAGACAGGAATTATTTATTTCTCAAAGGATTTAATTTTTGTTTCCTTGAAAGGATAAAACACATTTTTATGTTTCTTTTAAAAAAAAATACTGGGTGGGGGACCAGCAGTTAGCATAATGGCTATGTCGCTGGGCTCCCATGTAGTCGACTGCGGTTCAAGTCCCGGACCCGGTGGCTTAAACTCAAGCCAGGTGTGTGTGGGTGCGTGCCCAAGATCCGAGAGGAGAATGGAGGAGAAGGGATTGCGGTGTGCCCATCCCCCCTGGGGGGTGATTTCTCACTTTCTATCTCTCTGTCTCTGTCTGGCAAGCGCACATGCCCTATAGCAAAAACCTCTCCAAAAAAAAAAAAAAAAAAAAATCTGGGTGGAATATTTCCTTTTCTTCTTTTTTAAAATTAGAGAAATCTCTAGTTCAGAGGTTAGGTAAGAAATCAACATTCATAATAAATTTTGATCTAGCTTGCCAAGCCAAAACATTTATATTCTAGTTCCCTTACTTTCCTCATACTGTGTGGGCAAATATTTTCATATGAATTTATTGTCAACGTTCATGAGAGTAACCCTTTAGGAGGTTTGAATCCAAAGACTCTGAAAAAATATTGTAATGCAGCAATGCTGTCTAACGACCTGCACGAGACATTACCTACCGAGAAGAGGCAGATAAAGTAAGTGTTCAAAGGGAAACTCTAGAATTAGAATGACTATTAAAATGACTGTCTACAAATTACTTTCACTCTAGAAAGAAGGCTACAGTCTGGCAAGAAAGCAAGTCTTTCGGTTTTTTTTTTTTTTTTTTGAGAGGTTTTCGCTATAGGGCGCGTGCGCTCACCAGACAGACACAGAGAGACACAGAGACAGAAAGCGAGAAATCACCCCCCAGGGGGGATGGTCACGCCGCAATCCCTTCTTCTCCATTCTCCTCTCGGGATCTTGGACACGCACGCACACGTGCCCGGCGTGAGTTTTAAGCCACTGGGTCTGGGACGTGAACCACGGTCAACTATGTGGGAGTCCAGTGACATAGCCATTACGCTAACTGCTGGTTCCCAAAGCAAGTATTTCTATGTACAAGAAGAAACTGGTCCTCTAACAATATCTGCCTTTCCCTGGTGAACCCTCGCAGTTCTTCTCCAAGATGCTACTTTGTTTTTCTGGCTCCACATGTAGTTCCATAGCATGTAAATTGTTTATTCATCTTTGTTTTTTCAGTCAAGTAGAGATCAGTGTATACCATATCTCTCTTGCTTTTGCATCTAAATGTGTGTTTTTTTTTTTTTTTGGCTGATACAGTGGACTTTATTGATGGTTCATAACAAGGAGGGCTCCCAGCCCCTTCTCTTCTCCAGGATATCTGGGATGGAAACTGTGTCAAGGAGGGGAGTTTCTCTGTGTGGGGGGACTGAGCTAGAGCAGTGCCTCCCCAGTAGCTGAGGGCCTCTCTTCCTCATGCTCACGCTGGGGCTGGTGGTCTGGGGCTCTACTCCTTGGAGGCCATGTGGACCATGAGGTCCACCACCCTGTTGCTGTAGCCAAATTCATTGTCATACCAGGAAATTAGTTTGACAAAGTGGTCATTGAGGGCAATGCCAGCCCCAGCATCGAAGGTGGAGTAGTGGGTGTCACTACTGAAGTTTCAGGAGATGACCTGGTCCTCCATGAGCCCAGGATGCCCTTCAGGGGGCCCTGCGACACCTGCTTCACCACCTTCTTGATGTCATTGTATTTGACAGCCTTCTCCTGGTGGCAGGTCAGGTCCACAATTGACATGTTGGGGATGGGGACACGGAAGGCCATGCTGGTGAGTTTCCTGTTCAGCTCCGGGATGACCTTGCCCACAGTATTGGCAGCCCCGGTTGATGCTGGGATGATGTTTTGGGCAGCCCCACGGCCATCATGCCACAGCTTCCCTGAGGGGCCATTTACAGTCTTCTGGGTGGCAGTGATGGTGTGGACTGTGGTCATGAGTCCCTCCACGATGCCAAAGTTGTCGTGGATGACCTTGGCCAGGAGGGCCAAGCAGTTGGTGGTGCAGGAGGCATTGCTGACAATCTTCAGGGAGTTGTCCTACTTCTTGTGGTTCATGCCCATCACAAACATGGGGGCTTCAGCAGAAGGGGCAGAGATGATGACTCTTTTGGCCCCACCCCTCGAGTGAGCCCCAGCCTTCTCTGTGGTGGTGAAGACATTGGTGAACTCCACAACGTACTCAGCACCAGCATCACCCCATTTGATGTTGGGATCCCCCTCCTGGAAGGTGGTGATGACCAGCTTCCCATTCTCGGCCTTGACAGTGCCATTGAACTTGCCATGGGTGGAATCATACTGGAATACATAGACCATGTAGTTCAAGTCAATGAAGGGGTCGTTGATGGCAATGATATCCACTTTACCAGAGGTAAAAGGCAGCCCTGGTGACCAGGTACCCAATACGACCAAATCTGTTTACGCTGGCCTTCACCATCGCGTCTCCAGGACGCAGCTGGGCCTATATGGGAAGACACAGCTGTCTTTCGAACCAGGAGGAGCAGAGAGCCAAATGTGTTTTTTTATTAAAAAGAAAAAGGCTTGGGAACCAGCAGTTAGCATAATGGCTATGTCGCTGAACTCCCACATAGTCGACCGCGGTTTGCGTCCCGGACCCGGTGGCTTAAAACTCACACCGGGCGCGTGTGCGTGCGTGTCCAAGATCCTGAGAGGAGAATGGAGAAGAAGGGATTGCGGCGTGACCATCCCCCCTGGGGGGTGATTTCTCGCTTCCTGTCTTGATGTCTCTCTCTGTCTGTCTGGCGAGCGCACGCGCCCTATAGCAAAAACCTCTCTAAAAATAAAAAAAAGAAAGAAAAAGGCTTTAGTAAATTTGTCTGATA
Organism: Tupaia tana; assembly: GCA_026018925.1. Classification (NCBI taxonomy): domain Eukaryota; kingdom Metazoa; phylum Chordata; class Mammalia; order Scandentia; family Tupaiidae; genus Tupaia; species Tupaia tana. Next base: position 85,141,949 of record JAKSZU010000006.1, read on the forward strand.
GCAGGCTAACACATGATGAAGATAAATACCTATTTTTCCTTCTCACTATATATATATATATACATATATATATATGTATATATATATATATATAACTAAAATGCTAGTGGTGAGCATTTAAACTCAGAACACAAGGATCTGGCCTATATCCCTCAGTGTAAATGCACTCATTTGGACTTAACATAGAAAAATAGCATAACAGAGAGATTAATTAAGAGCAGAGGCTGTGGAATCAGATGGCATCCATTTGGATCGTAACTATCATTTATAGGTTGGTTAATCTTCAGAAAATCTGTTAATACGTCTGTGCACTGTTTCTTCATTGTACATTAGGGATAATTGATAGAACCTATCTCATTAGACTGATTTGAGAATTGATGTGAAGTGTTTAGAATAGTCCTTGGTATTTGAGTAGGCAGTGGTGTGCTGATAAAAAGATTTAACAACTGGCTCTCCAAATAAGAGCCCTGATATATAGTGTTTGCCGATTTCTATAGTGTAAATACTTCCACCATGGAGTTACTATCCCCAAGATGACATCATTGAACTCTCAATTTAAAAGAGATTCTCATAATTGGCTCTCAGTAGCCTATGTGAGCCAGCTTCAGCATACTGTTATAGTAAGCATTAAACAAATTCTAATTATTATTTTTTAAGAGAGATTTTTTGCTATATGTGCTCATGGAAGAAACTGAGAAAGACAGAGAGACAGAAAGTGAGAAATCACCCCCTGGGGGGTTGGCCATACTGCAATCCCTTCTTTTTCATTCTCCTTGTGGAATCTAGAAAACACATACAAACGTCCAGTTTCAGTTTTAAGTGGCCAGATCCAGGAGTCAAACCACAGTCCAGCGATGTAACCATTAAGCTATCTGCGGGTCCCTAAATTCTAATGACTGATTTTGTTGCTTTCATAATTAAGTTAGTGGAGGACATTTAAGGACTTCTAACTCATTAATTAGATATGCCATATATTATTTTTTTGATGGCATATGAAGCTTATGATTTAAGATATAAAAGTCCAATATATGATATATATTTGCTTTAGTTTCCCTGGGGGAATTAGTCAGGGTCCTGCTACGGATTGTTACGTTGCCCTAAATTCATATTTCAAAAAATAAAATAAAAATTTTATTTCTTCCATGAGCAAAATAGAGAGAGAGAAAAAAAAGAAAGAGACAGGCACTCTCCAGCTGGGTGTTCATGTCACAATCCACCCTCAGCCTCAGTCAGCCAGGACCACAGGTATGCATGTGATCACCTGGCATGTAGAGGGAAGCATCACAGAAGGTGAACCTGGGGTCTTCCCATGTGGGTCTAGTATCACAGAGTGTTGTTTTACCTCTGTGTCACTGTCTAGCCCAATTTCATATTTTGAAGGCCTACTTCTTCCAACCCACATAACGGTATTTGGAGCTGATATCTTTGTTTTTAGAGAGATTTTTGCTATAGGGCACATGCACTCAACAGAGAGACAGAAGTGAGAAATCACACCCGAGCGGGGATGATCACATCATGATCCCTTCTCTCCTCTAGGGATTTTGGGCACACACACAGGTGCCCAGCATGAGTTTCAAGTCACCAAGTCTGGGTCTTGAACCATGGCTGTCCATGTGGGAGTCCAATGATGTAACCATTGTGGCATCTGCTGGTCCTGGAGCGGACATCTTTGGGAGGCAATTAGGTTTAGATGAGCCCACGAGGTTGGGATCCTCATGATAAGCTTAGTGTCCTTATAAGGGTGCTTGTGTGACCTCTCATTCTTTGCTTTTCCACTGTGTGAGGATACATCAAGAAGAAAGGATCACTTGCAAGCCAGGAAGAGGGTCCACCCCAGTTATCCAGGACCCAGATGGTGGGACTTCTTTTCTTTTGGAATTGTGATATATAAATCTCTTTGTTCAGGCCACTCAGTCTGTAACATTTTGGTATAGCGTTTGGAGTTGACTAAGACAGGTTCCAACTTTAAATTTTGCAGTTTGTATCTATTAGTTGGCAAGCCATGTCTTCATTTACATTACTGTGTGTACCTAACATTTGCATCTCCCAGTATGCAGTATATTTATGTTTCTCAATGTGATGTTGGTTCCCCATAGAGTTTTACTTTTTATTTATATTCTCACTGTCAGGCATAATCAATTTTGAAGAGGGAAAGAGAGAGAAAGAGAGAAATTAAAGGAGCAGCTTGTTAAGGTAATGTCTTCCAGATGAGGCAGTAACCTCCCACTTATAAGGCTTTGAGCTCTCAGTAGTCTTCCTGTATTGAGTTTCCTTGCAAACATCTTTTCACCAATGTCATGCAATTGGTAGCTCATGCCTCCTTCCTTCTAGGACTGCCTTTTAAGAATGAAGTATGAGGGACCAGCAGTTAGCGTAACGGCTCTGTTGCTGGACTCCCACATAGTCAACAGCGGTCCGAGTCCCGGCCCCGGTGGCTTAAAATTCACGCCGGGCACGTGTGTGTGCGTGCCCAAGATCCCGAGAGGAGAATGGAGGAGAAGGGATTGCAGCGTGGCCATACCCCTGGGGGGTGATTTCTCGCTTTCTATCTCTCTGTCTCTCTCTGTCTGTCTGGTGAGCGCATGCGCCCTGTAGCAAAAACCTCTCAAAAAAAAAAAAAAAAAGAATAAAGTATGAAGGGTCTTCAAAAATTTTATGGAAAAATATGAATTACAAAAACATGTATGGATTTTAATTTCTTTTGCACCAAAATAAACTTGTTCTTTAATTCCATTTTCCCACAAATTTTCTAAAGCCCCCTCATAGCAGCATCTGTGACAAGTAGGAGAAAGGAACTGAAAACCTTGCTTTGTAGAAAGTCAGTAATTTTTAAGTCTAAAAAATGCAGCCTTATAAATAAATCTAGTCAGAACAGGTATGTATAAAGTAGATTCAAAATTCAAAGATTCAAAGGGAAATTTAACTTAGATATTATGAAATAAATTATCTTTCTGCTGAGATTGGACAACATATCATTAATAATATAATAAATATAAAATCATAATTAATAAAATAAATTAATAACAAAGCCCCCATGTTAGAACTATATCAATTTTTCTTCAGGCCAATTGGAACAAATAGTTTCTCTGGAGACTCAAATTGTAAGTATGAAACTATATAACTAACACTTCTTTGGAGTTCAGAAAAGCACAATTACCTATGATGTTATTTTGGTTTGCCTCCTTGGTGGTAACAGGAGATGTATATCATTCAGGTTGAACTTTCAAGATTCTGAAAAAAAAATTATAGTTCAATTAAGCAAGACACATCTAAGCAGATTTAGAAGATGGTTTGAAAGATTTTTGGAGAAGCAGGCCACTTTGCTTTCATGAGTCACTCATACTACATTTCCAGAAACCTATAGAAAATTATTTTTGAAATATCTTTATGTAGTTATTTCTACAGAAGCTAGGGCATAGTTCTTACAAATTTTGTTTTCCAGATATTGCTAATGGTGTTAGTTGCAATTATGGAGGTGCTGTTCTGTGCCAAGTACTCATTATAACTACTACTCATCCCTACACCGACCTGTCATTAGATGATTATTTCAAATTTACCAATGAGGAAATTTAGTTTGAAAAATGTTGGTGAACTTGACAATAATTATAGCTACTAATCAAGAAACTAACTCTTCAAAATTTAATCTATGCTTCCACAGCCCACTTTCCTTCCTCTCCTGTTAGAGTATGGAAAAACAAGATTCCTTCCAAAACCTATTTTCAACTAAGTTTTCATCTCAAAAAATTTTGAAAAGTTGTTTAAGATCAGTGTCTCTTCTTTAAAGTCATTATACCAAGCAAAAAAATTCTCTTGAAGAGGCAAAATGGCAGATTTAGAGTCATAAGTAGCGAAATATAAACCTTAGAGATTAAAACAATGGGGGACCAGCAGTTAGCGTAATGGCTATGTCACTGAACTCCCATGTAGTCCTGGACCCAGTGGCTTAAACTCATGCCGGGTGCGTGTGCGTGCGCACCCAAGATCCTGAGAGGAGAATGGAGGAGAAGGGATTATGGCGTGGCCATTCCCCCGGGGGTGATTTCTTGCTTTCTATCTCTCTGTCTTTATGGCGCCCACACACGCCCTATAGCAAAAACCTCTCAAAAAAAAAAAAAAAAAAAAAAAAAAGAGATTAAAACAATGAGAAAATTTCTCCTGTTATCACAAAAGTACTCCAAGTCTAGCTCTGTTGATGCTATGCTCTTCAGGAAGAGTAACCATATTCATGGACACTGGAGTTCTGGAACACAATTTATAAGAGCAAAGATGTTTCATTTCCTTTAAATTATTGGATCATCGGGAAAGTCATGACACATTTTGCACAGAAAATATGTGTAGAAAAATATGTCATGACTTTCTCAACCATCTAAAACATACAAAGTCAAAGGTATATAAAATAAAGACTATACTTGGGCTTTTTAAAGGATTGTTTACATATGATTTGGAAAAACAAAATTATTTTGAAATAGTCATGCATGGAAAATGACTATGCTACAATCCCTTCTCTTCATGCGATTTTAGGCACACATGTTTTTCAAGCCACCAGGTCCAGGATTTGAACTACATAGTGGGTCTGTGGTATCCAGTTGCTTTCACCACATCACTGGCTGACCCTTTCTATGAACTTTTTGAAGTTCCCTCAAATACTTCAAAACATCATGCTATGTTATTTTTTGGTATAATCATAGATGACTGTTTTTTCAGAGAATTACATCTTCTCTGCCATTATGACCATTTGTAATTCAGTTCTCTAAAAAGCACTTTGTTAATTTCTCAGATTTTCTGCCCAGTTGCTGACCCACTCCTTGATTTTTGATGTGGTCTTTTCTTTACGTATCTGAAGTTGTTAGGGGAAGGTTTTCAGACAACAACCATGACTCATTATCCTTCCTCAGATGGTCTCTTAATAGCCGTGGTCTGCACCATGAAGAGGGTACAGTTTCCCTGCCAAGCCACTGTAAGTGACAGCAAAAACCTAGCATTCCCAAGCTGAGTTATCTGCAGCATAAGTGCCACTTGAATGTCAGGGGTTGAGAGGTGCCCTGATTGTGATGCACACCCCAGTTTTATATATGTTAAAATGTGAAATGTGTGTCTTAGAATCAGAGAAATTTAGTGTTAAGTGATATAGAAATGAAACTTGAAAAAGTGGCTTTTATTAGAAACTGTAGCAAATGCTTCCTGAAAATGTTTGTTGTCTATAAAAATATTGTCCTAAAGTCAATTTGAATATCCTTTTTTCCCTTATTCTCTATCACAAAAATGGAATTCATGGCCACACAGTTATGATAATATTTCTGGTAGTTTTACAATACCTGTGATAAGGAGTTCATATTTAGTTCTAATGAATTCTGTGATAAGAGTTAATCTTTAGTCCTAATAGATTCTGCCTTTATTAAATGATCTTAGAATACAGAGGAAATACAATGTATGTTAGAGCTGACTTATTTTCACCATCTTTTCCACAGTTCACTGAGCAGATTTTAGAAAGGTGATTTTTATCCAAAGAAACAAAGGATACATTATTAGGAGAATATTTTTCCCTCTCAGGAGGTAGATAGAGATTAACAACAAGTAGGTCTGAGAGGACTAACAGGTGGCATGGAGGTTAAGGGAGCTGGATCACACAAGACCAGCTGCATGGTTTGAGTCCTGAACCTGGTACTTTGAAAATAACATCGGGCATGTGTGCATGTATGCTGAGAATTCCGAGAGGAGAATGGAGGGAAAGGGATCATGTCATGGCTGTTTTCCCTGGGTGGGAATGGGGCGGTGATTTCTCACTTTCCCTCTCTCTTTTTCCTCCCTCCCTGACAAGTGCATGTATCATAGCAAACAAACAAACAAACAAGTCTGAGAAACTCATGAAACTATGCTATAAAGAAAATCATCTTAAATTTTACTTCACATTGCTCTTCTTATGTTCTACAAGGAAAATATCTTCCAAAAAATTAGCCAAGTGCTATGCATTTTCCATGTTTTCAAATAGTTGTCAAGTGGTTTGCTAATTTGTGCCATAAAGAAGCAAAACTAATATAAGATGTGAGAGCAAAATTGCCAATATGGGCAAATATGACGAAAGGAACTGTGGCATCTTAGCATTCACATTAATTAAAATCTAATTGCTGTTGGGCCAGCAGGAGGCATGGAGGTTAAGGTGCTGGGTCCCGCATGGCTGACTCTGCGATTTGAGTCCTGGATCGAATGGCTGGAAAATAATGCCAAGGGTGTGTATGTATGTGTGTGTGTGTGTGTGTGTGTGTGTGTGTACAAAATCCTGAAAGGAGAATGGAGGAGAAGGGATTATAGCCTGACCATCCCCCCGGGGAGTCATTTCTTACTTCCCTCCCTCTCTCTTTTTCTCTCTGTCTCTCTGGTGAATGTACAAAACTATAGCAAAACTGAAAAAAAAAGTAAGCAAGGTTTGGTGGTTAATACTTATCATAGAAAGTATAAGCTTGAATAATAATAATGATAATCAAAATGTATTTAGTTTATATTATTATAAATAGAGTTTGAGCCATTTAACTGTACTTTATTAATTCATTTTTACTTTCTACATGTTTGAGTGAAGGCTACAAGTTAAACAATGAGAATGTAGGAACCAGAAGAGGCAAAATGGTTATGTTGCCGGACTCCCACATAGTCTACTGCAGTTTGAGTCCCGGACTTGGTGGCTTAAAACCCACACCAGGCACATGTGCGTGAATGCCCAAAATCCCAAGAGGAGAAGGCAGGAGAGGGGACTGTGGCATGGCCATCTCTCCTGGGAGGTAATTTCTTGCTTTCTTTCTTTCTCTGTCTCGAATGATAATGTATTTTTACAGGTATAAGTAACTTTTTTTTTTTTTTGCCTCTTAAACCCTTTAATTAGCTTTTTAAAAAAATAGTTATTTACTTTTAATTTTATTTACTGATTCAGTTATTTTATTTTGACCAGAGAGAGACAAGAAGAGAGAGAAAGAGAGCAAGAGAGCGAGAGAGCGAGAGAGAGAGAGAGAAAATGAGAAAGCAAGCCACCAGATCCAGGACTCAAACCATGGTCAGCTATGTGGGAGTGTCCAGCACTTTGACCACCATGCCACCTGTTGGTCCCTAATTGGCTTTTAATAGGAGGAAAAAATCAAGGAAAATCAGGACTAGTTTTAAATTGATAAAAGAATCTCTAAATAATAATTTAATAATAATACATTATTGTTAGTTTTAAGGTGGGTTTATATATTTGTAAATCACTAGGGAAATTGGTGATGTTGACGCAAAACACAGCAACAGAATACTTTCACACTCAGATGCGAAACTGGCTTGAACCCTCCCTTTTTTATTACTAAGTACCGATGACTTTGTGGGGGAAAGAAATATTTTATTCCCTGTTAGATTCATGGCTGAGGTCTCTAATAAAAAGATTAAAAAGGGAAAAGCATATAAATTTATTACTATAAGTTTTACATGACATAGATCTTTCATAAGGATATGAATACCAAAAGAAATGGGTAAATTTGTGTGTTTCCTGCTTTGGTTTGAAAAAGAATGAGAAGTTGTGAGCAGGGCATGTGTGCATGCGTGCCCAAGATCCTGAGAGGAGAATGGAGAAGAAAGGATTGTGGCGTGGCCGTCCCCCCTGAGGGGTGATTTCTTGCTTTCTGTTTCTCTCTCTCTATTTTTCTGGTGAGTGCATGCCCCCTATAGCAAAAACATCTCCAAAATAAAAAAAAAAAAAAAAAAAGAGTGAGGAGTTGTGGAGAAATAAGATGGGAGGACAAAAAAGTATGATCTTATGACAATAAACTGGGGAAACGTAGCAGTTTCAGTCTCAGTTTCAGAAACATACCTTGTTCAGATTCTTCTCCACATCCCTGTGTCTTCAGAGAGAAGGATACTCCTACCCTCTGAATACAGGGAGGGTGCCTCTCAATTGAGAGTCTCGTGACTTGAGTCAGGGAGAAAACTGGGAGAAGATCAGAGCGTGACATAGCCAAGATGCCAGGTTTGGGGAGAGCATGTTCTGTACCCCATCAGCTTCATACCTTTTCCAGAATTATTTTAAAATCAAACAGAAAACCTAACTCTGTCGTGTAATGTGTTGTGTAATGGAACCACGGACAAGTGCGTCTCTACCCTGGGGTTCACCAAATAAGGAGCACAGGTAGAAAATCCTGGTAAGAGCATCCTGAAGTCTGTAAGCAAGTAAGTCTGTCAGCAAGACCATTCAGAGGTGTCAGGAGCCAAATGGGCAAGTAAGCAGAGGCGTGTGTTAGCAGTGGGCAAACTGCCAGCACAGGAAAAGAGATAGCAAATCCATTATTGTAGATGCTGCAATGTTCTTAACCTCAGTCTCCTTCTGTCTCAAATACAGCTATTTTATTTCAACTGACTTTAGGAAAGCAAATTCCAAGAACACTTTTTTTGCAAGAGACAGGATAGGCTATACATAATAAGTACTATGTAACAATTCATAAATTCAAAGCCGAAAATGTAGAACAGGACACTAAAATTTTTCTTTTTTTGATAAATCATCCCAACCTTCTACTTCAGAATAAGGATTTGTGGTTCCAGACAAATTTTAAGATTGTCTTTTCTAGATCTGTGAAGAATGTGTCTGGTACTTTGATTGGCAATGCATTAAATAGGTAGATTAATTTGGGTAGAATTGCCATTTTGATTATATTAACTCTTCCAATCCATGAACATGGGATGCCCTTCCATTTTTTTGTGTCATTTTCTATTTCTTTTTTTAGCTTCTCATAGTTTTCCTTGTGGAGGTCTTTAACTTCTTTGGTTAGATTTATTCCTAAATATCTTATACTTTTAGTGGCTATGGTAAACGGAATAACTTTTTTCAGTTCTATCTCAGTCTGCCTGTTATTCGTATATAGAAATGCTATCGATTTCTGTATATTGATTTTATATCCTGAAACTTTACTGTAATCATGTATTACTTCCAGTAATTTTTCCATGGAGACCATTGGGTCTTCTATGTATACAATCATGTCATCTGCAAATAGAGAGAGTTTCACCTCTTCTTTTCCTATTCGAATGCCCTTTATTTTTTCCTCTTTTCTGATTGTGTTGGTGAGGACTTCCAGTACTATATTGAAAAGAAGTGGAGAAAGTGGGCATCCTTGTCTTGTTCCTGTGTTTAGTGGGAAAGTTTTCAGCTTTTCTCCATTCAGGATGATGTTCGCTATGGGTTTTTCATAGATGGCTTTTATTGTATTGAGAAATGGCCCTTCTATGCCGATTTTGCTAAGAGTCTTGATCATGAAGGGATGTTGTATCTTATCAAATGCTTTTTCTGCATCAATCGATATGACCATATGGTTTTTGTCTTTCTTCCTATTAATATGGTGTATTACATTTATGGTTTTGCGTATGTTGAACCAACCTTGCATTCCTGGAAAAAAGCCTACCTGATCATGGTGTATGATCTTCTTTATAAGTTGTTGAATATGATTTGCTAGTATCTTGTTGAGAATCTTTGAGTCTATGTTCATCAGAGATATTGGTCTATAGTTTTCCTTTCTTGTCCTGTCCTTATCTGTTTTAAGGATGAGGGTGACAGAGGCTTCATAGAATGAGTTAGGGAGAGATTCACCCTTTTGGATTTTTAGAAATAATTTGAGCAGAATGGGAGTTAACTCTTCTTTGAAAGTTTTGTAGAATTCAGAGGTGAATCCATCGGGGCCAGGGCTTTTCTTTGTTGGAAGGTTATTTATTACTGATTCAATCTCCTGGCTTGTTATAAAAGACCCCGTATTGCCAGAGCAATTCTACACAAGAAGAGTGGAGTGGGCAGCATCTCACTTCCCGATCCAAAAATATATTACAAAGCTGTGGTAATAAAGACAGCATGGTACTGACACAGAAACAGACACGTGAACCAATGGAACAGAATAGAGTCCTCAGAAATAAGTGCCCAAACATACCGTCAACTGATCTTTGACAAGGAGTACTAGTCAATCCAGTGGGATAATGAAAGCCTCTTCAGCAAGTGGTGCTGGAAAAATTGGACTTCCACTTGCAGAAAGATGAATCTGAACCCCTACCTCTCTCCTTTGACAAAAATCAAGTCAAGGTAGATCAAGGATCTAAATCTAAGACCTCAAACTATAAAGCTGCTCCTGGAAAACACTGGGGAAACTCTGGGAGACATTGGTGTAGGGAAAGACTTCCTAAAGAAGACCCTCAAAGCAGAGTCGATCATCCCCAAAATAGACAAATGGAATTACATCAGACTAAGAAGTTTCTGCATGGCCAAAGACACAGTAGTTAGTGTGAATTGATAGCCCTCAGAATGGGAAAATATTTTTGTAAATTTTGCATCAGATAAGGGACTGATAGCCAGAATACACAAGAAACTAAAAAAGGTGTTTGGAAAAAAGATGATCAACCCTATTAAAAGATGGGAGAAGGAGATGAAAAAAACACTCTCTAAAGATGACATACGAATGACCAAAAGGCATATGAAAAAATGTTCAACCTCCCTCATCATAAGGGAAATGCAGATAAAAACAACAATGAGGTACCACCTAACCCCAGTCAGAATGTCTAATATTAAAAAAACAAAAAATGATAAGTGTTGGCGGGGGTGTGGTGAAAGGGGAACTCTTTTACACTGCTGGTGGGAATGTAGATTGGTCCAAACACTGTGGAGAATAATTTGGAGATTCCTCAAAAATCTACAGATAGATCTGCCATATGATCCAGGGATCCCACTCCTCGGTATCTACCCAGAGGACAGAAGAATTCTTCATTGGAAAAGTGCTTGCACATCGATGTTTATTACGGCACTATTCACAATTACTAAGTCATGGAACCAACCCAAATGCCCCCGTATGGAGGAATGGGTTGAAAAACTGTGGCACATATACTCTATGGAATACTACTCAGCCATAAAAACCAACAGAGCCCTGGCTTTTGACAGAAAGTGGAAGAATATGGAAGATGTACTGGTGAGTGAGGCAAGACAGGCTATGAAAAAGAGACATTGTATGTCCCCACTTAGCATATACCATTTGTCTGCATTCTATGACTGAAACTGATTGACTAACAGTTGAACAAACACAAGAGATGGGTGTGAATGTCAGATGAGGTGTATGTGGAGGAGTGGGGCCTAACGAAAGACATTTGGACAAAGGATACAGAGGTAGAGCATTGACGGGATGGGGAGGTGTGGTGTTATCTGTTGAAGATATTTCGATCAACGGGTCTGGGGAGAAATGTTCACATATCGAAATGGTCTCATTGTAAACCAAACAATATGACTGAAAGTATATACAAATAATAATAATAATAATAATAAATAATGTGAAAGAAAAGATCCCACACAAAAAAAAAAAAAAACCTGGATGGCTTATGATTGTAAAGCATTTTATCACCTTTTCTGACAACCAGTTGTCCTTGGCTTCCTAATGCAGTCCTGCCTTACATTGGTGTCTATTTATGGCAGAATGTATGGAATCTGTTTTGTAGTTTAACATTTTAAAACAGTCCTTTAAAAAATAAAAGGATCTCAAAAAAAAAAAAAAAAAGAAAAAAAAAAAGAATAAGGATTTATCAGGTCCCTTCTCTTCTAAAGGCCCTGGCAGCAGAACTTCTCTTGAGATGTAGCTTCAAATGCCCTTTATAGAGCTGTGATTCTTGTTAATGATAGTAGTTAAGAAACCCATAACATTTTGGACACATTTTTAAGAACAATTTAAAAACTCAAAATGGCTACCTAAAATTTTACTTGCTAATTAACAATCCATCTAACAGCAAAATGAATTAATATATCCTCAGATTTCTGTTTTTCTTCTCTTTTCTTCTCTTTTCTTTTCTTTTCTTTCTTTTCTTTTCTTTTCTTTTCTTTTCTATCTCACTATTTCTATGGCATAACTTTTATTGTTGTTCTTCCTGGATTAGGCCTCTACACACTAGATAATTTGTAAGTGTTATGTTTGATTTGGGATCTGCAGCAGAGTCAGGGGTGGCAAGGATGAAAATACCAGAGTCAGGCATTGGGGTTTAATAAAACCAATACAATTTATTCTGCGAAAAGCTCTCGGGTGAGGTTTCTCGGTCTGGTCAGAGGTGGGTGCTGGGCCGTTGTTGTCCAATATGTGGCTGCCACGGGTCCTTGTCTGGCCAATGAAGTTCGCTGTTTCCGTTCAAATTTGGTGGACGTGGCAGGACAGTCCGTTAATGATGCCGGGCAGATACAGAAAACAGGAAAGTTCCTGCCAGCGAGAATGTTTCCACCATGTTTCTTTTCCCTTCCCCCAGATAGTATATTAGGTATGAATTACAAATGTCTGAAAAGTTGATAAAAATCTTCAAAAATGCTTAAATTTCCATCTTTCCTCAGCATCTTTAAAATGAAATTTTAAATTCAATTTTGTGTGACTCTTATGTTGTGCCCCTACAATAAACATAGATTTTTGAAATCTGTGCACAATATCATTGAAGTGTGCATATGGAACTGCAGGTAATTCTGCATACCAGGTTAACTCATAAATAAATAACCAACTTTTCTTTTCTGAGGATAATAGTGTTATTCACTCTTCATTTATTTGGTTAAAATGTATGAAATAAATGCCTATCCCCAGTGGAGTCCTGAAAAGCCTGAGCTTAATTTAAGCCCTATCCATCTAACACTTCATTACATAATGTCTAGTATGGCTGTCAATTTATTCTGTTCAAGTCTTGGCTTCTCTGAAAAATCACGAGCTTCCTGAGGATAGGAACTTGGCCTTACATTAGTGTTGTACCTTCATAGCACCTCACACTGGATATTGGATATAGAATATGGCTAATAGTTATTTGTGGCTTGGTATGATTGCATTTTGAATTCTGCCCAGTATATTCTTTACGGTGAACTTTCTTTTCCAAATTTTGAATTTGACCCATATTTTATACCAAGAGTCCTCAAACTGTAGCCTAAGCCTGGTTACTCTTGTTTTTTATAAATAAATTTAATTGAAGTGCAGCCATGCCCATTCATTTCTGTTAATTCCTCTGCTTCTGAGCCACTGCAGAGCTGAGCAATTGGAACATTTACTATTAAGCACCTACAGAACTATAGAATTGCTGACCTCTGCACTACATATTATCTTTGATAAAAATATAAATACTTAGGGTCTGAATCATTTGATTGTTTTGCCTTCAGTAGTAGTAACTTAGATGGGGCCATCAGGTGGTGTGGTGGTTAAGGTGCTGGACTCCCACATGGTTGACTGTGGTTCAAATCCCAGACCTGGTGGCTTGCTTTCTCACTTTCCCTTTCTTTCTCTGGTCAAATTAAATAATAATAATCATAAATAAAATAAATAATTTTTTATTAAAAATGATTTTCCAGTAGGTGTAAGTATTAAAAAGAGAGAGAAAAAAATAATGGAGCATGTATGCTGTTTCTCGCTTGAGCTACTATATTTCTGAGTGAAGATAGAACACACCCTAAAAATGCAGTTTGGTTTCTTGCCAGGATAAACTTTCATTAAAGTCAAAATTCAGTTTAAATTAAAAGGTTGAAACAGTCACATTAATTTAGAGAAAATATACAGCTGCCTTAAAAAAAGATTAAATTGGCTGGTTGTTCTAAGCTGCTCTTCGAGGCTGCCAGTCTACCTAAAGTGTATTTGTAAAACACACTTAGCTGGCAAAAATAATGGTTTGTTAAGTGATCTTAACACAATTATTTCATTGTTATGCTGATTTTACTGTTAACTCTAAGACAAAGTTCATGATAAAGGTGAAAAGCAGCCCCTTACATTTTCTGCTGCTTTAAGATAATATAATTATGTTGTAGAAAATTAACAAATCTCTCCTTTGTTTTTTATTGTTTCAGATGGAAACAATGAACAGCTTCTATTTCACAGTTTTAGAACCCAAGAAAAATACCACTAAGCACTTAGCATAAATTATTTTATTTAAATGTTTTAAAAAGCAATTAATTAATCTGATGTTTAGTGAGAACTGATTTAGATCAGCTATTTAATGTCTTATATTTTCCTGATTTTTCAGCATTTTTTTTCTGTTGTATGTCATAATGCATCAGTTGATGTTTAGATGAGAAAATTTATTTCCCTTGTATGACTGAGAAGACACAAAGCATTTCTCTTCTTTATAATACAAGACAATTTAGAAAGAATAATGCCAAGTTTAGAAAATTAGAAGAGAGATCAACATTTTATAATACTACATAATTGTCACATAAGGGACATTTTCTATATATTGGTACTATACTAAGCAATATTTACAGATTTCTTTTCTGTCATAGCAACACTTAGGTATAGAGAATAGTATTCCCACTCTACAGATGAGGTTCAAAGATACTAAATAAATTGCTCAAATTTATACTAATATAGAGAAAGATACAGGGCTGGGCCATACAGTGTTAGCTTCTTATTTCAGTAGTTTCCTGCAGGAATAGGGTACAAATTGTTAGAGTGGTCTAGGAAAGGTCAGACCCTTGTAGAGAGTAGGAATAGTAAACTCAGATGACAGTTGGTGGGAGCAGGTTGCCATGGTCCTTTGAGTTTTCATCCTACTAGTGAACTTTGTTGAGAATCTTGGTTCTGCATACTTAGAATTTTACATGTTTTAATATATCGATTCTCATAACTAAGAGATTCATTATTATACACCCCATTATATAGATGAGGATCCTGAGACTTAGAAGTTAAGTACCTTGCCCAAGGTCAAACAACTATTGTAATTGGTGTAGAAAGCATTAACCTGGATCTGCTATTGCCAATTTCTTGGCATATAATTGCTGTGTTTTGTGACTTTTGTGACCTTAAGATCATAAATGGAAATTTATAAAGGCCCTGTGGATAAGCTTTCAATTGAGTGCGATTTCACATAATCTTAGTTTACAGAATCTGGAGATTGATTTTTTAGGAGGACATAAGAGAAGAGTTAACTGAGTTTTCTTCTGGCATATAGGAAATTAGATAAAGATCATGCTATTTTTGAAAAATATTTATATAAATATTTTAGTTTATGACATTCAGCTTTACATGCTGGCTTCACAGAGGAACTCCTATCACCCAAAAACTGGCTTCTCAACCTTGGCATTCAAGCTCTCTGCTTAATTCAAAGAGAAATTTTTATCTTACAAAAGATTACTCTATAAAAATGTATAAAAAATAGTGTGAACTCACTATAAACATTTAGATCTGACCATGGTTTGAGTCTTGGACTCTGTGGTTTGAAAACCACACCAGTGTATGTGAACATACTCAAAATCTCCAGAGGAGAATAGAGAAGAAAGGACTATGGCATGGCCATCCCCTGGGAGGTGATTCCTCATTTTCCCTCTCTCTGTCTCCCCCAACAAGTGACTGCACCTATGGCAAAAACTTAAAAAAAATGAAAAAGAAAAAAGGAAACAGATTTTAAACAAACAAACAAAGAAAAAGATCACCTACACATAAATTCACAACCAGTCACAGATAAATAGCCAAGCGTAGCATCTTGTATTCTTTATAGGCATTTTCCTAAGCATATGTACCAAGATATATGTGTGTGTGTGTACATGTGTGAATGTGTATTGAGATAAAATATGGATTGTCTGAAGTCTTCCTCTTTCCAGCTTCCCCACCAGGGTTGGTCTCTATTAAGTAGGAAGAGGCATATTTTCTCTAGGGAAAGTATCACTGAAAGCAAATGAGAAAGAAAAGTTTGTTGGCTTGTGAGAGGTGTTTTTGTAGGGGGAGCTGTGGTGGTCCAGGTTGTAAGGCATTACTGAGCAGTGGTGTAACCATATAGGAAGGTTGAACGTTCAGATCCTTGAACATGCTGGGTGCACTAGGCTAGTTGGAAGGCTAAGGGATTGGTGGTAGTAGGGGAGAGCATAGTGCATTAAGATCTTACCCAAGGTATTTTGTATGTCTCTCTTAAATAAGTAAACTTTGTTTTTAAGAAAAGTACTTTTAAATTTTCAAAATATAGAATTTTTGAGAGAAATTTTTAGCGAAGAAGTTGCATGTTTAATGTCAAGGACAAACCCACCATTTTTCTGTGTATTCCATAAGTAATAAACATTCTAAGAGAGCTCGGTAATCTACGAACAATTTCCTGTCCCATAGGAGATCAAAGTATCAGGTGTAGAAAGCAGCAGCGCACTAAGATGATGGTGTTTCTCAGCAATCTTCCTACTCAGGCTGAGTACTGTGGAGAAGGTACTCAGGAGGGGAGGGGAGAGGGAAATCCCAAGATCACAGAGACATCATGGTCTTGCTTCTTTTCAAGAAACTAGCAGAACCTGAGAATCATGTAGAACCTCTGTATCCAGCATGGTTAAGTAGTAGCAATGGCTGAAGATTGTGTGTGTGTGTGTGTGTGTGTGTGTGTGTGTGTTTTAATCAGTGACCCTAAAAGTTATCTCAAGCGCTCTCTGCTCTTCCCCATTGCCGTGGGAGAGAATCCAGGAGTAATATGCATCCCTAGAAGGAATATGGGAATTGCCGAGATCCACAGACAATATTGGAGAAGCTCCATGGTAAGAAAACAGGAGGGGGGAGAGAGACTTACGTGATTGCAGTGCTTGGGAAAAAAAAAAGAAAAGTGATTGGGCAGGGAATGTATGAAATAATGAAGACTTCTGTGGGCTACATAAATAAATAGAAGCCACCCTGGACAAATGCCTGTCCACATGGCCCAGGCACCTTCCTATAATTCCAGGATGACATAGAAGCTCCCAAGAACTTAGATCATCCATGGGCAGAAGGAAAGGTAAATATGGGATGCAGCCATCTTTGGGGTGAAGAAAGGCTAGATTTCAGAATTCTGAAATAATTAACTGGGTACCTCCCCGACACCTACCAAATAGATTTTAAGTTTGGAATAGCCAAGTATAACATGAATTGACTAACTAAAATATTTACTACTGTGAGGAATTGGAACTTAAAAAGCTAAAGCAAAAATTTCTGGAGGGGGGAGAAGGGTCGGGGGAATCCCACGACTGGAAGGTGAATGGTGGGATGTGGGACCTGGAGCAGGAAGAATGGGATAAAAATGAAAAAACATTGATGTGTGCTTTTGACATGGCAGAAAAGAATAAGGGCAGCTGGTCACCATTGCCTGAGTTCAGGATTTCACTTCAAAAGGAAATTAAGTGTAAACTAATTTCTCAGTTCCAATAAGCATTTCTTTTTGAGAAATATCCAGAAAAGGAGTTCATTGAAGAAAGCTGTGCTTGTGTAATCAACTGCAGTCTCTTTTCTACCCAAAGAGCTCATAAGGCTACTAGCAGCATCAAATCAAACTAAGCAGAAAGCTCATCTACAGCTCAGAAAATAAAGACAGGGAGTTTTGAGGAGTGAGGGTGGCATGGTGTTGGCTATGGGTGATCAAGACACAGCTAGACAGTGTGGACCAATTTCTCCAAACTATGACTTTTCTACTATCTGTTTGCAGTGTTGATGGTAGTGATGCTGGTCATCAAAGTTTCTCAGATAGAGCACTCAGAGCATGAGTTTCAGCCACATTCATCCACAGCAGTGGACATTTTGCTTCCTCCCAGGTAACTGGAGTTAGCTGGAATCCCCACTGTGACTATGTGCACCAGACTCTGCCCAGCTGGGAGCGTGGGGAGGAGGACTTCTTGCTGGCTGCCTTGCAGTGGCAGGTGCCTGACATGGGTCTGGTCCCATTTGTGAACAGCACCGACCTTCTTCCAGCTACTTTGCCTTCTTGAACTCTGCAGCCTACTTTAAGGTGGGAAGCCAATTGGTGGTGCTGGTTCATGTTCTTGATTTTCAAAGAAAGCCCAAGAAGTAAGGAAGATATTACCTGCAGGCCAAAATCTACTCTCCTAGGCTACAGGCAGGTGCTATAGGCAGAGTAGTAGATAATCAGAATGGGTTTTACAAGGTGTTTTTTACTTTGCTCTGGCCAGGCAAAGTTAAATTGTCTGTATCTCTGGTCCACCCCAGTGAAGAGATCAGAGTTCTTTAGCACTTACAGGAAGAGAAACCAGCCAGGGTCTATTTTAAGAACCTCTTCTGTTCAGGAAGAAGTTCTGAAACCACTGAGTGCATTTGTCTTCCTGGGAGTCTGCCCTTGTGTAACTTTACAGATCTCTACACTGGAGAGCTTTGGTTCTGCTTCAAACCAAAGAAGCTCTCTTGCAGTAGCAAAGTTAATCACTTTGAAGGTGGCTACCTGAAGGGCCTCCTAACAACAGTAGAAGAGAGTGCTTTCTTTCAGAGTGCTGTCAATATCAAAATGCCCATCAACTCCAGTGGATCTGACTGGGTGACTGCGATTTCCAGGAGAATAAAATAAATTAACAACCTAGACATGTCTCAAGGCTCAGGAACTTTTCCTTCCGGGTATTAGTACGAAGACCAGTGGAGGCCCAGAAAGTTTCGGATGTGCCAGTTTAATGACCCACAATATTACAGACAGCTTACAAAGAAAAATGGTGTATTTATTTGGTGACTTAACAATCAGGCAATGGTTTGAATACTTCACTACTTTTGTCCCAGATTTAGAGGATTTAACTTGGGTAGTCCCAGGAATGTGGATCCCTTCTTCACAGTGGACCACAAGCACGACATCCTGCTTAAATATCGCTGCCATGGTCCACTCATTCGCTTCACCACTGTCTTCAGCAATGAACTTCATTATGTGGCAAATGGACTGAATGGCATTGTTGGAGGAAACAGCACAGTGGTTGCCATAGTGATATGGTCTCATTTCAGCACTTTCCCCTTAGAAGTATATGTCTGGCGGCTCAGGAACATCCGTCGAAGCCCTAAGGCTGTAGTGATCATCTGCACAGCCAGCGCTCAAGAGTTGGGGCCTGAGGTGAGCCTTTTCAACAGCGACTGGTACAACTTTCAATGGGACACCATCCTTCGGAGGATGTTCTCAGGGTTGGAACGTATCTTGTTGATGCCTGGGAGATGACCCTCGCCCATTACCTACCCCACAAGCTGCTTCCAGATGAAGTGATCATGAAGAACCAGCCGGACATGTTCTTGTCTTTTGTGTGCCCTTTGGAGAACTAGCCTGTCCTGAAGGGGAGTGGAAGGATGACATTCCGTGACCTTCCCAATTGACCTGTGTTACGGATATTGTAAAGGTGGCCCCATTGAGAGTTGGCTATTAATGTATACAAAATTCCAAAAAGAGCTGCAATTTATATAATTTGTAAGGAGCTTTGAAAATGCAGAATATATTTATAAATACCTATTTCCAATCTTAGCCATGATAGAACACTTATTAACAGTATCTATACGCTGTATTGTCATTTTAACCAAAGATACTAGTGAGTGTATTTGAACTAGCTTCTGGGAGGAAAAATTGCTGTGCTAAAGAGTGAAAAATGTTCTGAAGTAAATCGAAGGGACAAGTTCAGTTGGCAGTAGAGGTAAAGGAAATTGAGGGCATCTTCATGACTAACACGAGTGGTCCATCTTCTGGAGTGAGCTTACTGTCAGAGCTCCTGTGAACTGCTATCCTCAGGAGCGTCTCTTAATTTACCTTTTTAAATTGCTCAGAAAAGCCAGCATGATAGGTCAGAATTTTGTAGTGAGGATGTTTATAATTTTCTGCATTTATTGAGAAGTGAAGCAAAAGGCAAATATGAAAGCAGTATATATAGAAATCTGTGCTGTGAATTGATATTTGCATTGTGTGATCGTTTTTTAGTTGAGTCAGCTGCATTTTATGTGATGAATAGTCATTCTAGGAAACCACTTTTGGAACTATGAGAGGGAAATCTATAAATGGAAATTTATTTTTATGTAGTAAATTTGAGGATTTTAAGAATTGACTTTTATGTAAAGAATGCTATTAATTATGGGACCAGCAGTTAGCATAAGGGCTATGTCGCTGGACTCCCATGTAGTCGACTGCGGTTCTAGTCCCAGACCCTGTGGCTTAGACTCACTCCGGGTGCGTGTGCGCACATGCCCAAGATCCTGAGAGGAGAATGGAGGACAAAGGATTGCTGCATGGCCATCCCCCCTGGGGAGTGATTTCTTGCTTTCTGTCTCTCTGTCTCTCTCTGTCTTTCTGGCAATCGCATGCTTCCTATAGCAAAAACCTCTCCCCCCACCAAAAAAAAAAGAATGCTATTTATTATTATAAAGTTGTGGAAATTTTTCCCACACACACAATGAAAAGCTAAGGCAAAACCTCCTCAAAGAAAAAGCTAAATTATAAAAGAAAAAATTATATTTTAAAATAATCTGAGTCTTTGATTCTTAGTTTTGTACCTACTATCTATTGATTTTACATAAATGGAATCATGCTAGATTATTTTATAATCTACTTTTTCTTTCTTTCTTTTTTTATAATTAGCAATATATTGTAGCATTTCTCCATGTCAGGACACATAGATGTTCAACATCATTTTCTAATGGGTGTGTAGTGTCCATTGTGTATTTGATAACATTTAATCAGTTTACATATATCATTTGGCTTTAATACAATCCTGAGAAAAATTCTTCCTGTAGTCATTTCAAAGAGAACATATGTATAATTACTTAGTTTGATTTTTCTATATTTATTTAATTTCAAATAAGCTAGGATTTTTTCTTTGAGAAACCTTTCACAGATTGGAAATTGTGGCTAGAATTTTCGTTATTGTTTAGCTATAACATCCCAAGCTTTGAATATATTTCACTTTAGCAGATCTTTATTTTAGCATATTTTCACATGGGAGTGTGATCAGTAATGTTGATTTCCACTTAGTAACATACTTCCTAAAACAAAACAAGATGAGAAATGTAATTCTGCCATGTAGCTCTGATATAAACTCTCACAAGAATTATTATTTCCCTTTAATTTATTTTATTTTATTTTATGTTATTATTCTATTGTTTTCCACAAGACTTAACTACAGAAGCAAGTCTTTTTTTTTTTTTTTTTTTTTTTTTTTTTTTTTTTTTTTTTTTTTTTTTTTTTTTGCTATAGGGCACGTGCATTTGCCAGAAAGAGAGAGACAGAGAGACAGAAAGTGAGAAATCACCCCCCCCCAAGGGGAGTGACCACACCCCAATCCCTTCTCCATTCTTCTCTGGGGATCTTGGGCATGCATGAACATGCACCAGGTGTGAGTTTAAGCCACTGGATCCGGGACTTGAACCGCGGTTGACTACATGGGAGTCCAGCGACACAGCCATTACGCCATCTGCTTGTCCCAGCAAGTTATGTTTTTTACTGTGATATGGATGAACTTTGATTGTGCCGGTTTAAAGAATATAGGTTCTAGTGCTTATATTGATATGGCTGATTTCACAAAATAAGATATATGTTATATATTATGATATATAATGTAGTATATAATATTTTATAACTTAATGTTAGTATATAATATATAATGCTGTATATTATTTTATATAGAACAATATTTTAGGATACCTTTTTCTGTCTTGTTTCTTGAAGCAAGGAGTTAAGTATCAGTTAGAATAGTCAGTCATGCTTTTTTTAGTTTTTGGAAAAAAATTGGTTTTGAAATATGAAGTATTTATTCTCCTCGAATAGAGAGTTTTAGAGAATATTTTAAGAAGTGCCATATGGGAGATCTGATCCCCGAATTATAATTTCATATTGTCTTGTAGCAGCTATTGAGTTTACTTCTATTTTTCAGCCACTGAAACATAGAGGAGGCCCAGTTTGACCTCTGACATCTTCAGAGACAAACATCATGTTAAGTGTAGCTTTAGTTACTGGGCTAGCAGGTGGCATAAAGGTAAAGGCACTGGATTTCCATATGACCTGCAGTTTGAGTCTTTGATATTTGTATTGGGTGATTGTATCTTAGTGGAGTCAGCCGCATTTTGTGTGATGAATAACTTATTCCAGAAAATCACTTTTGGAACTACAAAAGGGAAACCTATAAATGGAAATTTATTTTATGTAGTAAAGTTTGAAGATTTTAAGAAGTGGTTTTTATGTAAAGAATGCTATTGATTATTATAAAGTTGTGGAAATTTTCCCCCACAAAAATAAACAAAGCTAAGGCAAAACCTTCTCAAAGAAAAAGCTAAATTATAAAAGAAAAGGTCTTGCTCTCTCACTTTCCTTCCCTCTCTCTCTGTCTGTTCAAATTGAAAAATAGTAATAATAAATAAAGTAAAATAATATTTTTAAAAAATTACTTATTTAAAACAAAAAAGAATAACTTTAGTTAGTAAGGTAGAAAGGGCCGGTAAAGGAGACAATTTAAGGAAAACACAGGAGAAAATAGAAACTTAAAAGTATATTGACTTTACAAGTGTGTGAATTGTTCTCAGTTACTTAAAAAAAATGCATTTTCTGCAAGTGCTTTGAGAACAGAGAGACTGTGGATGTTGGTGTTACTTTGAAAGACATAAGAGGAATTTTTATAGACAGATTAGCACCAAAATATATAAAAATTAGAGAAGAGCAGGAAGTGCTGAAGAGAGAGTCTGCTTTGAATGGAGTGTTGAGTGTTTGAGGAGGAGGAGCAGGAACTAAGAATGGAAAGAGATCCTGGGATATAAGTGAGGATGGCCTTGAGTTACAGATTAAGGAGTCTGTATTTGCTCTCTCCAATATGGTAGCCACTACCCACATTCAGATATGCTTATAAGTGTAAAATACAGACCTGATTTTGAGAAGTTAGTATAAAAAATGTAAAATGTTTCATTAATAATCTGTACTTGTGACATGCTAAATGCATGTTTAGTGTGGTTCATTGGGATCTAAAGCAGGATCTTAGACCAAAACAACAGCTGTCCACTTCCTATAATTTTTATTTAATAAATGCTAGTAGAATTAAATGAGGGAAGTGACATTTTAAGATAGATGTATAGGTAGCACTCCCACTCTTGATTCTCCAATATCCTTAGGATGGCAGGAAAGGACCTGGAAATTCTCTGTGACACACCGAGATGTGTAAAGATGGCAGAATCCAAATAGATCTCATGAGTAGGACATAGAGAACAGGAGACTGACCAACCATGAACCACTGTGTGCTTCTTGGGGGATATGACACATGGGGGCAGACAGGACGTTGTGCATTAGTGGCCGATGGCATGGACAAAGGGTGATGGCAAAAACAAATTTCAGTAGAACCTTGAAACTGGCTACATTTGTGTGGAATTCAATTTCATTTATTTTCTTTCTTTTTTAAAAGTATTTTTGCTATAAGGTGTGTGCATTTCCTAGAGAGAGATAGAAAGAAAGCAAGAAATCATCCCCTGGGGGACGACCACACTGCAATCCACTCTCTTCCATTCTCTCAGGATTTAGGGCATGTAGGCACATGCACCCAGTATGAGTTTCAAGTTGCTGGGTCTGGGACTCAAACCGTGGTCAACTCTGTGGGAGTTGAGCACCTTAACCACTATGCCACCTACTAGCCCCTCAAATTAAGTTTTCTTCCTTTAGGCAGAATGGAGGCTCAAAATAAAGATTAAACTATATTACTTTGTAGGTTAATATTTTTGCTACTACAAATGTTTTGTGGCTTAAACATTTTCTACCTCTACACTTTTGAGAACTCATCATAGTTTTAGTTATAACATTATAGAGGTCCTAGGATAAATTGTGACTATCAGTAGAACATCCTGAAGTTTCATTAATTCTTTCCATAGTCTTTCCACTTTCTGTTTCTTTCTTAAATCTCTCTCCAAGATTTCTATTGACTGGTGCTTATTAAAAATGTAGGGATCTGAGAACCAGCAGTTAGCGTAATGGCTATGTCGCTGGACTCCCACATAGTCAACCGCGGTTCGCGTCTCGGACCCGGTGGCTTACAACTCACGCCGGGTGCGTGTGCGTGCATGCCCAAGATCCCGAGAGGAGAATGGAGGAGAAGGGATTGCGGCGTGACCATCCCCCCTGGGGGGTGATTTCGCGCTTTCTGTCTCTATGTCTCTCTCTGTCTGTCTGGCGAGCGCACGCGCCCTATAGCGAAGAAAACCTCTCCCAAAAAAATAAAAAATAAAAAAATGTAGGGATCTAAAACCTCACTCGAGCAGTAAGATGGTTGATGACTTTCACTTTTAGGAAATCCTGTGGGAATGTGGGCTTTGGAGATGGTTTGATTCAAACATTCATGACTTGGACCATGTCACTGAGATGGCAGTGCCTTGTTTGTGGTTTTCTGAGTGCTGTCCTCTGTGTATTCAGATTATCCTGAAGTTGGCCTATCTCATGATTGTGAGAAGCCTGCCAGCTATGGCATCCACAGCTGCTAGTTTTTTCATTCTTATGTATAGGAAAATAATAATTTTCTTCTCCTCACCATGAAGTAAAAATCCTGAGCCTTACTGTGCCTAGACCAATTTGGTTACATGCCTTCTCCTGAACTATTCACTTTGTCAGTAGAATTCCATGTACTGATTGACTTAAGTCTTGGTTATATAATCAAACTAGAATCTAAAAATGACACAAATGTCTTAGATACATCAGAGTTCACCTTTGAACCAAGAGCGGGGTCAGTCTCTCCCATACCATCTAGCTGCTCTACAAAGAGGAAGGAGTAGAGTATTTGCATTCCTTAGAGTTGCCTTTTCTAGTAAATGCCCTCTGTGTTCCCCTCATTAAATTATATATGCTTTTATTTAATCTTGTAAAAATTTCCAAGATGTCAACTTCGTTAATTTTATAAGCTAAATTGTATCACTGAAGCCACTTCCAAGGAAATATATGCCTCTCTGGAGTGAATGGACCGTTTTTGTTGTACTAAAAAATTAAGCGATTTAGCAAAGACAAACTTCATGGAAGATCAGCAGAAAACATCTTTGTAGGGGGCAGGGGGTATCACAAATTAAATGGTTCATGATAATAACTGAATATGAAAAAGAAATGTATTTTTAAAGGCTGGAGGGAGATAGCCTTCCCTGGCATTGATATGGGAGAGTGGCTATATCAATTAGTGAGGGATTATTTTTAGCCCTGATTAAGGCACTTTTGGACAAGATGAGTCATTGATAAACTAGCATAAGAATGACTCATATCTCTGTAAATTGGGAGACTGTTTGCCTGCATTGCCTGCCTGCATCGATTCTGAAGAGTAAATTCACTATGCATTTAAAAGTCCAATTGAGGGCCTCGTTTTTGCAAGGCTGCTCAACACAATGTGATATAATGGGTCTTTCAGGCTTCTTTGGGCCCAAACTATCCATGAAATTATTCACTGTAATGACTCCTTTGGAGCGGTGACAGGACTTGATATCAATGTTTGTTAAGACGTTTGCTCTGTGATTACATCTCCAGTGAAGTCAAATAGAATCTTAAGGAAGAGCAAGGATTTGGGAGGCAAGGCATCTTTTATCAGGAGGTATCAAGACCACAAGTCAGGAAGAGCTTTGGGAGTTGTAGATTCAGTGTACATATTATTAAGCTATTCTTAAAGCCTGAGGGATTTTATCCATATGGATTTTATTTGGCACAAATGTGCATACAGGTTTCCATAGATAGTACTATAAATGACACTTTCAACATAAAAGTACATTGAAAGTATAGTGTATACAATTGGTGAATATTTATGTTTTATGCATAAGGTGTACACATACCAAATGAATATTTGTCAAATGAGTAAAATAAAGATGGTACACTATTTTAGTTACTAATTTTTACGAACTTTTGATGCTAATTGGTGATTCTGAGACATGTTCTAATTTCCTCCTAGGAGACACGAAGGTGTAGTTTACTACCTTTTATTCCTATGATGATTTAGGCCGTTCATCTGTGATGAAGAATAAACTTTCTCAAGAATGTTGAGTTTGCAGTTAGGGATATAATAAAAATTTACTGATTTTATTGATTTGGCAACTACATGCTTGAAATGAGCATAGTTAAGGGTATCCAAACACAAGAAAATCCAGTATTGCATTTTTTTTTTTTTTGAGAGGTTTTTCGCTATAGGGCGAGTGCGCTCGCCAGACAGACAGAGAGAGACATAGAGACAGAAAGCGAGAAATCACCCCCCAGGGGGGATGGTCACGCCGCAATCCCTTCTCCTCCATTCTCCTCTTGGGATCTTGGGCACGCACGCACACGCGCCCGGCATGAGTTGTAAGCCACCGGGTCCGAGACGCGAACCGCGGTCGACTACGTGGGAGTCCAGCGACATAGCCATTACGCTAACTGCTGGTTCCCCAGTATTGCACTTTGAATTGAGCTATACCAACAATGCTACGTATGTTTCCGAAACTAATATACTCTCTGCCTACACTAATGAGAGCTATATGAGACAGAATCACCTACAGATGGAACTCTAAAACAAATAAATATCCTTTTGTCATAAACTGTTACCTTATGAAGGACAGGTGGGTCCAGCAAGTGGCATGGTGGTTAGGATGATGGACTCCCACATGGCAGACCATAGTCCAAGTCCTGAACCTGGCGGCTTGCTTTTTCACTTTCCCTATCCCTTTCTCTCTTTCTCTGGTAAGCACATGTGCCCTATAACAAATTAAAAGAAAAATAATAAATAAAATTAAATAATTTTTTGAGAGGTTTTTGCTGTAGGGCATGTGTGCTCACCAGACAGACAGAGAGAGACAGAGAGACAGAAAGTGAGAAATCACCCTCCAAGGGGGATGACCATGCTGCAATCCCTTCTCCATTCTCCTCTCAGGATATTGGGCATGCACGCACATGCGCCTGGCGTGAGTTTAAGCCACCGGGTCCAGGACGTGAACCGCGGTCGACTACATGGGAGTCCAGTGACATAGCCATTACGCTAACTGCTGGTCCCAATAAAATTTTTTAAAAAAGAACAGAGAAGTGCATCATTAAAATACTAAATCTTTATTAATGGTAAACGTAGACAACTCTTATTTTTTTTTTAAGAAATATTTTATTTAACTTTATTTATTTATTTACTTATTTTAATTTGACCAGAGAGGGACAGAGACACAGAAAGTGAAAAAACAAGCCACCAGGTTTGGGACTCAACCATGGTGGGCTATGTGGGAGTCCAGTGCTTTTAACCACCATGCTTTTAAACTCTATGCCACCTACTTGCCCCAACAAGTCTTACTTTTTGTAAAATTTTAGTACTGTTAGTGTTAATCAAGTCTACTTTCTTACCACAGATAAGAATGCCCAGTCAGGTGCAAGGAGTCTTTCTTTGGCTCATAGACGTTAAATGATAGTCTCTTTGCCCTTCTTTTTCTTTTTTTTTTTATTTATCTTTATTATCATCATAATCTTCTTTATATTACATTGGGTTACGTATAACTTTACAGTGTATTACATTGCTTTTTCAGAAGGGAATGCCATGCATGTCAGTCAATACAGAGACATTAATCTCCCCACTTCATCATTCAATACCTTTTCAATGTTTTTCCCAATTATTATTATTATTATTCTAATTATTATGTTTTTAAACAGTCAATCACTATTTCTCATTTTGCTTGTAAAGAGACTTTACCTATCATGAAATACTTCTCAGACCAATCCAGTTGAGAATACTATACATGTCATCATCAACAGGTAATAAGCCATATCTGTTTCCCACTGATGTCCTGCCTCTCTATTTGTTCTCTTGCTATCTTTCTCTACCCTTCTTTTTTCTTTTTTGATTTTCTTTGAGTATTGAAACTAGGGCCAGGGTTAGAATTTGAAATTTGTAACCTTCTAGCCAGCCCTATTACATTGGAATTAATTTGCATTTTGTTGTAAGTGCAATGGGAAATCCTTGGTGGATTTTTTTTTTTTTCTTTTTTTTGGAGAGGTTTTTGCTATAGGGCGCGTGCGCTCGCCAGACAGACAGAGAGAGACAGAGAGATATAAAGCAGGAAATCACCCCCCAGGGGGGATGGCCACGCCGCAATCCCTTCTCCTCCATTCTCCTCTCGGGATCTTGGGCACGCACGCACACGCGTCCGGCGTGAGTTTAAGCCGCCGGGTCCGGGACTCGAACCGCGGTCGACTACGTGGGAGTCCAGCGACATAGCCATTACGCTAACTGCTGGTCCCGTGGATTTTTAAATAACAGAGTGATGTAACTGATTTACATTTTAAGAAGATGTCATTTTTGCTCCTGTGAATGTAGAGGATGGATTGGTCAACCAAGCAAGATTGAAAATAGATAAGTTAGGAGGCTTCTACAGATATACAGGATGGAAACAATGGTTGTGCAATAGAAATATTGACATGTTAAAGATATATACAGGTAGGGTAGTAAAATGGCTATTAAGAGAGAGGGAGAACTGGCATTGAGTACTAGATTTCTGGTTTTAATAATGGAATCAATGGTGGGATGATAGTGCTATAATTTACAGAAGTGACGAAGGCAAGGGGGATAGCAAGTCTAGGGAGAAATTTGGTAAGGAATTAAGATCCATACATACCGACACTATACTACCAAGTTTGACTTTGATGACTTTTTTTTTTTTTTAGGTTTTTGCCATAGGGCACTTGAACTCTCCAGAGATAGATGGAGAGAGAAAGTGAGAAATCACCTCCTGGGGGAATGACCATGCCATGATTCCTTCTCCTCCGTTCTCCTCTCAGAATTTTTGGGCATGTATGCACACGCACCCAGTATGATTTTCAAACTGCAGGGTCCGGACACAAAACATGGTCAGCCATCTGGAAATCCAGTGCCCTAGCCACCATGGAACCTGCTAGCCCCAGTGACTTTTCTTTGTACTCCCATGATGAGCAGAAGCTTTGTTTTTGTTCGTTTGTTTGTTTTCCTATTGTAAGATAAATTTCTAATTGCTTACTCAATATTAAGTGTATTTGTAAGGGGACTTTGAAAGTTCATGGAAAATGGTTTATTTGGATGCAAAAAAATTTGAAATCTGTATATAGTTTTTTAACAATACGTATTTTTTTCTTTCTTTTTTTTGTATTCAGGCCACATAGCACAGGATTAACACGTGACAAGCACCATAAAACTTAGTAAAAGTAGCTTGATAAATAAAAAGATCCTCAACATGGATAAGAATGACAAGATTTAGAGTAGAGCTAAGCCTAGAGTGCGTAGACTTATTTGCCTTGGGTAGCACAGTATTGTGATGAGAAGTGTTTTGCCTTAATGTTTTTACTTTACTCAAAGCTAATATAAAAAAAGCCCTCAATATTCCATAGCATTTCTCCCATAAATATTGCTCTGCAAGATAATATAGTAATTCCAAAATGTCTAAGACTTATATAGATTTATAATGTTCAAGATACTCTCATGCTATGTATCATGTTTAACCCTCATTATACACAATATTGTTTTATTAATAAGAAAAATAAGGTCTAAAACATGTAAGTGATACAATCAAAGTCATAATTAATGTGTAGGGCTGAGGCACAACAAAAATCCAAAAGCTTCAGTCAGCAGGTGGCAAGGTTAGTTAAGTTGCTGGACTCCCACATATCCGAACATGGATGGACTCCTGGACCTGGTGGCTTGGTTTCTCACTTTCTCTCTCTCTCTTCTCTCTCTCTCTCTGTCTTTCTCTGGTGAGCACACGTGCCCTGTAGCAAATTTAAAAAATAATAATGATGATAAGTAAGATGACATAAATTATTCTTTTTTTTTTTTTTTTTTTTTTTTTTTTTAGAGAGAAATTTTTACTACAGGGTATGTGCTCTTGCTGGAGAGACAGAGATAGAAATTGAGAAATCACCTCCTGGGGTGATGGCCATGCTGCAATCCCTTCTTTTCTTGGGATTTTGGGCATACACACACCCACACCTTTTGTGAGTTTCTAATTGCTGAGTGTGGGACTTGAATCAAGGTTGACCATGTGGGAGTCCAACGCTTTAGCCACTATGCCACCTCTTGGCCCCTAAATAAGTAATTTTAAAAAATAATAATCCAAAAGCTCTTGAAGCCTATACCAGTGACAGTTTCAACACATTTCACTGAGTAAACATTAAATCATTAAAGAATGAGTCAGTTATAATACCATATAATGTAATGTAATATGTACAAAATATGCATAATGCAACTAATACAATATAATGCAAGTATTTAAGATATAGAGAGATACAAAATTAAATATTTTCTTTAAGAATTAAAAAATTATTAATTAGTATTATGTTTAATTTTCTATAGGGTACAGATCCTCACCAGAGAGACACAGACAGAGAGAGAGACAGAGAGAGAAAGAGGGAAAATGAGAAAGCAAGCTGTCAGGTCCAGGACTTGAACTGCAGTTGGCTATGTGGCAGTCCAGTGCCTTAACCATGACACCACCCACTGGATCCAAATATACTATATTCTAATTCTTTAAAATAATCATAAATGAATTAGGCTCAGTTTATCAGATATTCAAATATACACTTGAATAAATGGAGTGGTTATGTATAATTTTATGTGTTCTTTCCATATATACTTTGGCTAGCTTAAGTTCTTATAAATTGATGTATGTTATCTCCTGGGAGTGCTGAGTGTCAAAAGAATTTTATTGTAGTAGAAGCTAAGTAAAACTTCTCTAAAATCATTTAGTGTTGCAACTGGTGACTGTTAAATACTCTTTAGACACAGAGCCTTTTTAGCTGCAGACATGCTCCACTGTTTCTTGAGATGTTCTACTAAGAGGACAAAGACCATTTTGTGTCATTTATAAACTCTGCTACTCCTCTGCATTTGTGTAATTGTGGAAATTTCAAATTAATGCACAAATATTTGTTTAAAAATATGCACACATTAAAAACAACCCCAATCCTTTAATGTTTTAAATTGGCTTTGATAATTTTAAATATGCTAATTACTTAGTTTTACTTGCAGTCATTAAAGAACATCAACTTGTCATGCATGGTCTTTTTAACTTGCTAAAGTAAGCCATGTTTCATTTGAATTAAAATAAACTCAGATTACCAATGTAATGAGGTTCCTAATTAGGCACAAATACAATGAATATAGTAATAAAATTTATTTCAAAGATATTTTATTTATTAGATATAATCAACATTTAAGTCTAGCATTCTTTAAAAATACTAAAATTATTTTAGAAATTTAATTAGTTTTTAGAGGTTTTTGCCATAGGGCTAATGCACTTGCCAGAGAGAGAGAGAGAGAGAGAGAGAGAGAGAGAGAGAGAGAGAAAACAGACAGGGAGAGGGAGAGTAAGAAATCAGCCTCCTCCATACCCCAAGGCCATGGCACAATTCCTTCTCCATTTTCCTCCTGGGATCTTGGACATGTGTGCACACTAACCCAATGTGAGTTTTAAGCCACTAGATCTGGGACTCGAGCCATCGTTGGTCATGTGGGAGTCTAGTGATGTAACCACTACACCATCTGCTGGCCCCTTAACTATGCTTTCAATGCCTGCTTTTTTTTTACCAATTAAGAATTGCTCATGGGACCAACAGATACTGTAATGGTTACATCATTGGACTCTCACGTAGTCAATTGTGGTTCAAGTACCAGAACCAGCAGCTTAAACCATACCAGGTGCCTCTGTGTGAGTGTGTGTGTGTGTGTGTGTGTGTGTGTGTGTGTGCGCGCGTGCACTCCAAATCCTGAGAGGAGAATGGAGGAGAAGGAATTACAGCATGGCCATCCCCCTGGGGGGTAATTCTCACTTTCTTCTCTCTATCTCTCTGGTGAGCGCATGTGCCCTATAGCAAAAAAAAACTTTAAAAAAAAAAGAAAGAATAAATCACTGCATCTTAGATGTCTGAAAATTTTGGATAAAGTTTTCTCATATCTCATTATTCATGTAGATACTAGTTCTAGTTATTGATTTTGTAAATAAGAATGTCTAGCAATGTTTATTTGAAATAATTTCTTGCTTAAAGGTGGTCTTCCAAGCTAAATGGAATAATAAAATGTAGCCAAGTGCATTAGTAAAGTTGGAATAGGTAAAAAGAAATCCTTAAGTGTGCTAATTTTTTACATAATTTTTTATTGATTACAGATTCAGTTATATGTTAGACAATTATATTCAACAGAATAAGAAGTCACTTATTAAGTAAATACTATTAATACATGGCAGACATTGGGAACAGATGGGAGTGACAATTATATATCAAGTGCTTACTATGTGCCACATATTGTCCTGAAGGTTTACATAAGTTACACACCACACTTCCGCATCCCGTCAATGATCTACCTCCGTGTCCCTTCTCCAAATGTCCTTCGTTAGGCCCCACTCCTCCACATACACCTCATCTGACAGTCACACCCATCTCTTGTGTTTGTAGAGCCGTTAGTCAATCAGTTTCAGTCATAGAGTGCAGATATTCGGTATATGTTAAATGGGGACATACAATGTCTCTCCTTCATAGCCTGGCTCACCTCACTCAGCAGTAAATCTTCCATGTTTTTCCACTTTCTGTCAAAAGCCAGGGTTTTGTTGGTTTTTATGGCTGAGTAGTATTCCATAGAGTATATGTGGCACAGTTTTTCAATCCATTCTTCCATACGAGGGCATTTGGGTTGGTTCCATGACTTTGCAAGCGTGAATAGTGCTGCAATAAACATCGATGAGCAAGCACCTTTCCAATGAAGAATTCTTCTGTCCTTTGGGTAGATACCAAGGAATGGGATTACTGGATCATATGGTAGATCTATTTGCAGATTTTTGAGGAATCTCCAAATTATTCTCCACAGTGGTTTGACCAATTTACATTCCCACCAGCAGTGTAAAAGAGCTCCCCTTTCACCACACCCCCGCCAACATTTATCATTTTTTGTTTTTTTAATCTTAGACATTTTGACTGGGGTTAGGTGGTACCTCATTGTTGTTTTTATCTGC
The DNA here is from genome assembly GCA_026018925.1 of Tupaia tana. Taxonomy (NCBI): domain Eukaryota; kingdom Metazoa; phylum Chordata; class Mammalia; order Scandentia; family Tupaiidae; genus Tupaia; species Tupaia tana. The sequence continues at coordinate 85,174,573 of JAKSZU010000006.1, forward strand.
ATTTCCCTTACGATGAGGGATGTTGAACATTTTTTCATATGCCTTTTGGCTATTCGTATGTCATCTTTAGAGACTGTTTTATTCAACTCCTTCTCCCATCTTTTAATGGGATTGATCGTCTTTTTTCCAAACAGCTTCTTTAGTTCTTTGTGTATTCTGGTTATCAGTCTCTTATCTGATGCAAAATTTACAAAAATATTTTCCCAATCTGAGGGCTGTTGATTCACACTAATTACTGTGTCTTTGGCCATGCAGAAACTTCTTAGTCTGATGTAATCCCGCTTGTCTATTTTGGGGATGATCGACTGTGCTTTGAAGGTCTTATTTAAGAAGTATTTCCCAACACCAATGTCTCTCAGAGTTTCCCCAGTGTTTTCCAGGAGCAGCTCCATAGTCTGAGATCTTAGATTTAGATCCTTGATCCACCTTGACTTGATTTTTGTCAAAGGTGAAAGGTAGGGGTTCAGATTCATCTTTCTGCAAGTGGAAATCCAGTTTTTCCAGCACCACTTGCTGAAGAGGCTTTCCTTTTCCCACTGGATTGACTGGTACCCCTTGTCAAAGATCAGTTGACTGTATGTTTGGGTATTTATTTCTGGAGACTCTATTCTGTTCCATTGGTCCACCTGTCTGTTTCTGTGCCAGTACCATACTGTTTTGATTACCACAGCTTTGTAGTATATTTTTGGGTCAGGGAGAGAGATCCCACCCACTCCATTCTTCTTGTGTAGAATTGCTTTGGCAATACAGGGTTTTTTATGATTCCAGACAAATTTTATGATTGTCTTTTCTAGGTCTGTGAAGAATGTGTCTGGTACTTTGATTGGCATTGCATTAAATATGTAGAGCAATTTGGGTAGAATTGCCATTTTGATTATATTAATTCTTCCAATCTATGAACATGGGATATCCTTCCATTTTTTTGTGTCATTTTCAATTTCTTTTTTGAAATGCTCACATTGTAAGCTAAACAATGCGATTGAATGTATATACAAAAAAAGAAATAAAAATAAAAAATAAAAAAATGAAAAAACAAACAAAATAGTTCATCAAGTGATTTGGAAGTTAAAGATTATACCTTGTTAGTTTTAAATTCAGAGGAGTGCTTTGAGAATTTTGCAGATCCCTCCTCCCCTACAGTTTCTTCTTATGAAAATCTACTCAGAACACCTACACCTCCAGAAGTAACCACAATTCCAGAAGATATTCTCCAGATTTTGTCAAAATACAACTCAAACTTAGCTACCCCAGTAGCAGTTAAAGCAGTGCCTCCCAGCAAAGGATTCCATAAATATGAAAGACAAAACATCCAAGATGTTGGCAACAAAGAAAACTGGTGAAACTTTTGCACTGTGTTGGGTTCATCGTCTCACCTCAGCTCCTTCCACCACACTGCTAAACTTTGATCCTTACTGCTGGAGCCTCTAGAGCTACCTGACGGTGTCAAACTGTCCTATCCATCCAGCCGCATATCTTCCAATTTAAATACAACTGAAAAGTAATTAAGTTCATCATAGTGCTCTTGGAGAACTTTAAAATTCTAGCCAGTGGGAAAATTAAGGGCCTAGTGTACTGTGGAGACAGGCTTAAAATTTGAGAAAAAAACAATATTGCCAAGTATCCTGATGGGTGCTTTAAAGGATTCATTTTGGGAAATGAGATGCAGTAAAGGTTCCCTCTTCAATGATTGTGCCTTGAAAGTCAAATGCAAAACCTGTTATGATGTGCTTTATTTTATCAGAAAACTGTCCCCAAGACAAAACTTGATTTATTTATTCCTTTTCCTAGGAATTACTGTATAATTTTTGCAAAATAAAATGTAAAATAACTATATATAAAAAAAAGAAGGGAACCAGCAGTTAGCGTAATGGCTATGTCGCTGGACTCCCACGTAGTCGACCGCGGTTCGCGTCTCGGACCCGGTGGCTTACAACTCACGCCGGGCGCGTGTGCGTGCGTGCCCATGATCCTGAGAGGAGAATGGAGGAGAAGGGATTGCGGCGTGACCATCCCCCCTGGGGGGTGATTTCTCGCTTTCTGTCTCTATGTCTCTCTCTGTCTGGCGAGCGCACGCGCCCTATAGCGAAAAACCTCTCCAAAAAAAAAAAAAAAAAAAAGAAGACCCTCAGTGGACAGTGCTCTCTGGAATTGCCTGACTGAAGGACTTGCCCTGTTCCTAATGTGGCCCTCATCTAAGGATAGGTTCAGATGGGTGCCTGAAGGCCAAGTCCCTTTGCCCCAGTGCCAGGTAATTCCAAAGGGTCATTGCAGCTTTAAGCCTCCCTGCAGGCTCAACTGAAACTTGTTGCAACTGCATCACAACCACATTACTCTCTATTCTGACTCCATCTACCTTCCTGCCTTTGCTCAGCTGGTAATCCCAGGTGAACTTGCTACAATTTCTTCACACTAGCCTCCCGGTTAGAGCTTGCTTCTTAGTGAACCAAATGAACTGATATTCATGACTCTGAATATGCTGCACTCATAAGGATATGCATTAATTTTGTAATATTCCAGGTAAACGTGCAAAACCTGAACCTAATTATGAGGAGGTATTTAGACAACCCCTTTATGGGCTATTCCATAAAACATCTGGTCAAATAAATGCTTCAGAATGTTTATTTTATTTTGCTTATCTATATTTTCTAGTTTCCCTATACTTAACAATTACTAGGTCAAACAACAATATATCCCACTGGTAGCATAAGTAATAGATGAACTAAATTAAATACTGATGACGGGGCAGGTGGTGTGGTGGTTAGGGTTGCTGGACTCCCAAATGGTCAACCACTGTTCGAGTCCCGGAACTGGTGGCTTGCTTTCCCACTTTCCCTCTCTCTCTTTCTCTCACTCTGTCCCTTTCTGGTCAAATTAAAATAAATACACATAAATAAATAAAGTTAAATAAAATAATTCTTTAAACAAAAATACTGATGACAAATAGTAAATGTATTTTGCCTACTGTAAGATTCTATGATCTAAGACTCTTAGAACAAAATTTTTTAGACAGTTTGAATAAGCGGTAAATTTTTAAATATTGCTAGAACAACTAAATAGTTCAACTGAAAATTTTCTCCCAGAAACTTTGGATTTGAAAGAAAGAGGCAATGATAATATTTTCTTTCTTTAAGAATAAAATGAGACATGACTTTTTGCTCCCGAATGGTGAAAATGACAAGAGCAAAATGATGCAATGGAAAATAAGCTGAACCAAAAGGCATATTGGAATAAGGACCTGAAAATAATGAAGAATAGATGGGGAAATGAAAAAGTAAAAATATTCTTCTTTCCATAATAATATTGTGACCCATGCATGATGATTTTGAAACTGTGACTCAGAACATGCCTTGATTGTGACACAAAGACAGAGTTTGGTGTTTACCTCCAGGAAGTGTGATTATGTTCATGTTTATGTCTGAATAGAGGAAAAATCTCTATCAATTTAGACCGTAGTCAGGCTGTGAAAATATATCCTTCCCTTTGTAGTAATCAGAAAAGAATATGCTCCATGAAAATGGGACCAGGTGTTCAAATTAGGATTTTGCTGTGTGTGTGTGTGTGTGTGTGTGTGTGTGTGTACATGTGTGCTCACACACACATGAAAGAAAAAGAGAAATGGTATTTTAGTAAGTTGACTAGTCAGCTGATTAGAACTCCAGAATTATTAGAAAAACAAAATTCTTTAACAATTTTATGATGTAGCAATATTTTTAAAACCATAATTTGGGTAAAATACATAAGTAACAGGTTGAGACTAAGGGCCTTTAAACAAGAGAGTGATGTAGTGATGGAGATTCACATAAGAACAATGTGCAACATTAGGAAAGAATCAGCAAAATTGGGCAAAATATGAAAATGGAGAATCAAAAATGGACAAGAACAGAGGCCGCCTCTTAGTTGGGACTATGTTTCCATGAGGTCTATGGATAAAAGCAACTGGTAGTTTCCATCAGAATTTCACTGAATAACATAATATGTTAATATAGGTACTGTCAACACTTTTAACTGATCTACCTTTAAATAATTTTAGACTAACAAATGTTCTTGGTATTTTTGCTCACACCCCAATGGTAGATTCTCACAAGCTGTCAAACACCTGTGGCTAATATAATATCCTCAGCTAAGCTGGGCTCTTCTGCTTCTATCAGTTGAACTCTAAGTTTATCAGACATCAATTACAGGGACCAGCAGATGGTGTAAGGGTTACGTCTCAGAACTCCCACATGGCCTACCGTGGTTTTAGTCCCAGATCCGGCAGCTTGAAACTCATGCCGGGTGCATGTGCATGCATGCCCCAAATCCCCAGAGGAGAGTAGAGGAGAAGAGAATAAATGTGCCCACCCCCCGCAGGAGGTAATTTCTCACTTTCTGTCTCTGTCTCTCCAGTGAACACATGTGCCTTATAGCAAAATCTCTCTCTCTAAAAAAATAAAAGAAAACAAAAAAGAAAAAGAAAGTAAATTATTATCAACTTTGTTTATATAAGTCATATATATATATGTGTGTATATATATATGTGTGTATATATATATGTGTGTGTGTATATATATATATATACACACACACATATATATATATATATTAATTTGCCTGTGTGTGTGTGTGTGTGTGTGTGGTGCTTGCTGGAGAAAGACAGAAAGAAAGAGACAGAGAAAGGGACAGTGAGAAAGCACCTCTAAGGGGAATAATCATGATGTAACTCCTTCTCCAACTCTCCCTCCTGTTGGAATTTTGGGCATACACCCACATGAGCCCAGTGTTTTTCCAAGCCACTGGGTCTGGGACTTGAACTGCACAGTTGGCCATGTGGAATCAAGCTGCTTCAACCACCACACCACTGTCTGGCCCATATACAAGTCATATTTTAAAAATAATTATCTTTAGTTAATTAAATACTGTGAATAAAGAATTGTAGTTTCCACAAAAGTTAATGGAATGCCTTAAAGACTGATAAAACGGAACTGCTAAAAACATGAATTTGAGTGAGATAGCTATAGAAATGTGAGGGAATCATAAAAATAAAAGAACTCTGAATTTAAATTGCAGTGAAGTGTCTAAATTCTCATTTTCCATCAATATTATCAGAAATTGGAAACCATAGGAAATTAATTATATATGTGATTTTATACAAGATGAAATAAGTGGTCTAATTCCCAGAAAAGGCTTTGATCTAACATCAATGATTAGCAAATGGAGGTGTGTAGTTACACTTTAAATTGTAATAAATTGTTTAATATAGTTCATCATTTTAAGAGAATGACTTCTTTAACAAGGTATTTTTATTAAATAATCAAATACCAGAGTATGTTTGTAAAGCAGTCACATCTCTGAGGTAACCACTGTTATAATTCCTATTTCAAATGTGGAATTAATTGAGTACATTTTTTAAAACAGCTTTTTAAATAATAATAATAATAATAATAATTTTTTATACATTCAATTGCTATACATAATTGATCTTGTAAAGAGAATTTACCCAACATGAAATACACCTCAGACCAGCCCAGTTGAAAATACTATATATGTCATCATCAATAGGTAATAAAACTTTTCTGTGTACCACTAATGTCTTACATCTCTATTTTTTCTCCCTAATTACCTTTCCTGCACTCTTTGTCTCTCCTACACCCCCACACTGTCTCTAGTGTCCATAACTGTTTTCAATGCTTTTATGTCCTCCAATCTTTCAATATCTACCATAGTGTGCAGACAGCTGGTATATGTAAAGTGAAGACACACAATGTCTTTCTTTCAATGACTTGCTTCACTCAGCAATAAATGATCCATATTAATCCACTTTCTATCAAATGCCAAGGTCTTGTTTTTTACAGTTGAATAGTAGTCCTTGTATATGTACCACACTTTTTCAATCCATTCATCTGTTTGTGGACATTTGGGTTTGTTCCATGTTTCAGCAATCATGAATAATATCTCAATAAACATAGATGTGCAAGTACTCTTCCAACTGAGCATTTTCCTGTCCTTTGGGTAGATACCCAGGATTGAAATAAATGATTGTTTATTCAGTTCCTTTTCCCATCTTTTAATTGGGTTAATCACTTTTTTCTGGGTAAACATCTTGAGTTCCCTGTGTATTCTGGTTATCAGTCCCTTATCTAGGGCATAGTTTACAAAAATATTCTTCCATTCTGAGGGTTGTCTATTCACACTAATTACTGTGTCCTTTGCTGTGCAGAAACTTCTTAATCTGATGTGATACCACTTCTTTATTTTTGGGATTACTACCTATGCTTTGGGGGTCTTATTTAAGAAGTCTTTGCCTATAAAAATGTCTTCAAGAGTTTCCCCAGTGTTTTCCACCAGTAGTTTTATAGTTTGAGGTCTTAGGTTTAGATCTATGATCCACTTTCAGTTGAGTTTTGTTAATTGTGAGAGATAGGGGTTCAGATTAATCTTTCTGCAGGTGGATATCCAGTTTTTCCAACAACATCTTCTAAAGAGGTTTTTCCTTTTCTCACTGGATTGACTGGTACCCTTTGTCAAAGATCAGTTGACTGTATGTTTTGGAGTTTATTTCTGGAGTCTCTATTTTGTTCTATTGGTCCACCTGTCTGCTTTTGTGTCAATACCATGCTGTTTTGATTATCTCAGCTTTGTAATAAATTTTAGGGTCAGGGAGTGAGATGCTGCCCACTCCACTCCTCCTGCATAGGATTGCCTTGGCAATATAGGATGTTTTATGATTCCAGACAAATTCTATGATTATCTTTTCTACATCTGTGAAGAATTTTTCTTGCAATTTTATAGGGATTACATTAAATATGTAGATTGATTTGGGTAGAATTGCCATTTTGATTATATTAATTCTCCCAATCCAGGAGCACGAGATGTCTTTCCACTTTTTTGTATCATTTCAACTTCTTTTTAAAGATTTTCATAGTTCTCCTTCCAGAGGTCTTTGACTTCCTTGGTTAGATTTATTCCTAGATATCTTATACTTTTTTTTTTTTTTTTTCTTTTTTTGGGAGAGGTTTTTGCTATAGGGCGCGTGCGCTCGCCAGACAGACAGAGAGAGACAGGGAGATAGAAAGCAGGAAATCACCCCCCAGGGGGGATGGCCACGCCGCAATCCCTTCTCCTCCATTCTCCTCTCGGGATCTTGGGCACGCACGCACACGCGCCCGGCGTGAGTTTAAGCCACCGGGTCCGGGACGCGAACCGCGGTCGACTACGTGGGAGTCCAGCGACATAGCCATTACGCTAACTGCTGGTCCCGATATCTTATACTTTTTGTGGGTATGATAAATGGGATTATTTTCTTCAGTTCTATCTCATTCTGCTTGCTGTTTGTATACAGAAATGCTATAGACTTTTCTAAACTGATTTTGTATCCTGTGTTTTTATACTAAATTTTTTATTGTTACCATGAATTTCAAAATTAACCATCATGGCTATGTTGCTGGACTCCCACGTAGTCGACCATGGTTCATGTCCCGGAACCGGTGGCTTAAACTCACACCGGGCGTGTGTGTGTGCATGCCCAGGATCCCAAGAGGAGAATGATTGTGGCATGGCCATCCCCCCTGGGGCTGATTTCTTGCTTTCTATCTCTCTGTCTCTCTCTGTCTTTCTGGCGAGCGCACGTGCCCTATAGCAAAAACCTCTCTCTCAGAAAAAAAAAAAAATTAACAATCATTTCAAATGTTGCTGATGTATATATTTGGACTCTATGGAGCCCCACTGACAATGGTATGAGCTGGACAGAAGACCAAGGAGCACTTGTTAGAAATAGTTGGTCTCAGCTTGTTTCTAGGTCTTATTGGACTGTAAATGAGTACCTGATCCAAAGTCAACAATGTTTTCTTAACAAAAAGGAAAGATGCAGCTTATGAGCTGTCCTGACAGTTCCATCTAATAGTAGTGCCCCGACGTGTATGGCACATTTGCCAAAATACTAGCCACCAGGGATTACCTTTTTGTTTAATGTGTTTTAAAAATCCATAGTCTATATCAAACATACCACAAGAAGGCTAGCTCCTCTACTGTTTGTGCTACCTTATTCCAGTCACTACTAACTGCAATTTAATGCTCCCAGAGCAATTATTGAACCCACTCTTCTGCTTGCCTACCAAATACCTTTGCACAAAGTAAGATGAAGCTAAACCTGGGGCTTTGTTGATCAGCTAGAACTCAGGCTGGATGCCAGACCCTACTCAGTAACTTTCCTGTGCACTCCTGTCCAGGGAACAACAGCCTGCAGGGAACAACCATGGCTGCTATCATCTCTCCACAATGCTGCTCTTCTTTTATGACTGTACACAATATTAAATAAGATCTTTAAAAAGTGTGACTGAGGGGACCAGCAGTTGGCATAATGGCTATGTCACCAGACTCCCATGTAGCCAACCGTGGTTTGAGTCCCAGACCCGGTGGCTTAAACTCACACAGGGCGCGTGTGCGTGCATGCCCAAGATCCCGAGAGAAGAATGGAGGAGAAGGGATTGCGGCGTGACCATCCACCCTGGGGGGTAATTTCTCACTTTCTGTCTCTCTGTCTCTCTCTGTCTTTCTGGTGAGTGCACATGCCCTATAGCAAAAAAAAAAAAAAAAAAAAAAAAAAAAGTGTAACTGACGGTGCCAGCAGGTGGCATGGTGGTTAAGGTGCTGGACTCCCAGATTGCTGACTGCAGTTTGTAATTTTCAGAACTCTGGGAGTTTGTACTGGGTACATGTGCATGTATGCCCAAAATCTCAAGAGGAGAATGGAGGAAGAGGGAATGCAATTGGCCATCCTCCCCACAAGGTGATTACTCACTTTCCCTCTCACCATCTCTCTCTAGCAGGCACCCTATGAGAAAAAAGAAAAAAAAAGGGACTGAGTTGGAACCAGCAGGTGGAATAGTGGTTAAGGTATTGGACTCCCACATGACCGATCACAGGTCAAATCCCAGACCTGGCAGCTTGCTGTCTCACTTTTCTGTGCGTGCTCTCTCTCTCTCTCTCTCTCTCTGTGTGTGTGTCTCTTTGGTCAAAAAAAAATTTTTAGGGACCAGCAGTTAGCATAATGGCTATGTCACTGTACTCCCATGTGGTTGACTGTGGTTCGAGTCCCAGACCCAGTGGTTTGAAACTCACACTGGGCAAGTGTGCGTGAGTGCCTAAGATCCCAAGAGGAGAATGGAGGAGAAGGGGTTGCAGCATGGCCATTCCCCCTGGGGGGTGATTTCTCGCTTTCTGTCTCTTTGTCTCTCTCTCTGTCTGTCTGGCGAGCACACACGCCCTATAGCAAAAGCCTCTCCAAAAAAATTATAACAAATAAAATTAAATAAAAAACCTTTAAAAAGGGCAGTTATTTTAAAAAGATTGAAAGTAAGTTTCTCATACTTCCTTAAGTTCCTGCCTTCGCGGTGATGTTGTCTAACATTTGGTGGTCCCACTTAGATCACAGCATGTAATATAAACATTGTTATTATTTTCCCCTCTCTAATTACAAAAATGAATAGTGAATATTTGAAGCAATCAGAATTTTTGAAAAATGATTTTTGAGAATATGAATCCCATAGGAAGATACAAACAAGTAAAAATCTGAAACCAGGTGACCCTCAACAGAACGAAGCTCTAACAATAAATGTACAGAGAAGCAGGGCCCTGAAAATAGAGGCATACCAGTGTCTTCTCAGGTTCTCTGGAGTTTCGTAGCACCCAGAGTGCTACTACATGAGATCTGATTGCACTGCTTTTGAAGCTATTGGCTAAGACTTGTTACTTCCCCAGGTGCAGCTAAGAAACCAGAGAGTACATGATTTTGTTCAGGCAACTAAAAAGAGCCTAGCATGACAACAGATTTCTGTTACCATCTATCTTTCAGGTTCCATCAGATAAACAGGGTGAAAATGATGTGGGCTCTTTATTTTATTATTAGTTTGCTGTAGTTTTCCATAGGGAGTGTACACTTGTCTGAAACAGGGAGAAAGAGAGGGAAGGTGGAAAAACACCTACCCAAGAGGGATGATCAAACCACAATACCTTCTCCTCCACTTTCTCAGAATTTTGGGCACACGTGCACACAAGAGCCACTGGATCTTGTACTTGAACCTTGCAGTCAGCCATGTGGGATCCAGCTGCCCTAACCACCACTCCACTAGCTGACCTGGGATGTGGGTTCTTCATTGCTACTCCCTTGTAAAAGTAGAGCTAAGCATTTGGACTCCCCCACTCTATCCTCCCAAAGCAAACACATGTACAAACAAGAGTCTCTATAAAGAAAAGGAAAACAATTGAGGTGTTGGATTTGCCTTTCTGTTGCATGTATAGTGATAGAAAAATTCCTTATTGACTTACAGGGTCACTTTTCTGGAAATACATAGAAACATATGATATAAAATGCCCAGTAATACCTCACACAGTATGTCCTTTTTGGATTATAACAACTTCTAAATCTTTCCTCTCTCAACTATTTGGCAGTCAACCTACACATTTAACAGGATAATTGACTCTCCTGAGGGACCAAAAAGAAATAGAACAAATGTGTATGATGGAATGATTCAGTTATTCTTAACAAAGTCTCCTCTGAAACAAATTGTTTACTTCCTAATATCCAAAAAAAGGTAATAATAATGTTGGAAACACTACTAAACTAAAGAAAAAGTAACTGTCAATAAAAGACATGTAAAAATTACTACTCCACAAATTTATTATTCTTGGAAACACTTCTGCTTTATGAGGGCGTCTTATGGAGATGTTTTTCTTAATTTCTTTATAGCCCTCATATGGTTCCTGCTAGAACTTATTTACTTGAGATTCTATCCTATAGCTCTTCTGAGGTTACCTATGAGGGCATAATCTCAGTATGAATAGCAGAGTATTTGTAGGACAATAGAGGCCATGTTTAACCCTAATGTTAAATTTTGAAAAGCCCTTTATTTTGCTGATGTGAAAATGAAGAGGAAAAAGCCAGATGGGACTACAAGGTTTCTTGTTTTTCTTGTTTTCATTCAATAATTTGAAAAAGGACAAAACAATTCCTAGAATCACTGGGTAATAGCCCAGGCTAATTCTCACACTTGCTTAAGCTGACAAATTCTTTATGTCTAATATTGTCAGTAAATTGAACTGTATTGCTTTTTTTGTAAACCTGACCACCATAGGTAGTTGTTCTTAGCCAAAAATAAGTCTAATTAGTCTACTATTGGCTACTAAAATATATAGGAACACGCAAAATTGTATAGGTTTAAAATTATAAGAAGTACAGGTAGCAAAGTCTAATAAATCTTCATTTAGTTGCCAGACTTGTTTCAAGTTAATTATGGGGAAGTAGTTATTGGGCATTTAAATAAATTCATTGATATTTTTTAGTGTTTTCCATACTTGCTCCGTGCTGGCAGTGTTCCATTTTGTCTTTTATTTCTGTACCAGAAGATATTATTTTTAAAATGGAGTAATTGCTCAACTAGTTTAAAGGTAAAAACATACCACATAGGAGACAATGGGACAAAGACTCCTCAGAGGGATGTAATCATACCATTAAAGAATGTCTTTAGAGCACTCAGGAGTATTCCACCAGATAGGAAGATATCACCTTCTTAGAGTCCTACGAACAATGCTCATAGAGGCCAATCTAATGGGAAGGCACAGTTAAGCAACATCAAACCTTATGTTATACTTTTTCTTTAGGTGCAAAAGACTGTCACCAGTGGCAAATATGTCTTTTCCTCTGTGCCAATTAAAGTGAAATTCAAAGGTTTAACAGAACAATCCTAAGAAAAGTACAACAGCTAGCCAGTGGCATGGCAGTTAAGGCAGCTGGATCCTACATGGTCCACTGTGAGGCTTGAGTCCCAGACCCAGTGGCTTAAAAAATATGCTGGACAAGAATGCGTGCATGGCTAAGTCCTGAGATGTGAATGGAGGATAAGGGATTTTTACATGGCCATCTTCCCTGAGGGCTGTTTTTTTTCTCTCTCTCTCTCTGGTGAGTGCACGTGCCCTATTGAAAAAGAAAGAGAGAGACAGACAGACAGACAGAGAGAGACAGAGACAGAGAAAGAAAGAAAAGCAAAATAAAGAACTTAAAGTTATCTGCATTGAAGAGGGCTTACTCAGGGTCTTCAAAAAGTTCATGGAAAACATGAATGATGGAAAAATAATGTATGAATTTCAAAATTTTTTACACCAAAATAGATTTGTATTTTAATTCTATTTCCACAAACTTTATGATGCACATCCCTGTATTATATAAATCTTTGAAGAACAATCTAGACTCTAAGGGGAAATACATTGATTGGAATGTGATCTTTGTCTCTATTTGGAACCCTTGAAAGGTCATACGCTCTAAGACATGATACCATGTTTAGAACCAGCACCCAGAATCAAATATATCCTTGCTAGATCAGTAGGTGTCATCTCCCTGACAGCTCATTTATTGCCACAACTGAATTTGTGCTGTCTGCCTGGTGAATGTGCAAAGCACAGGACGAAAGGGATCTGCTTTGAGTGGATGTTCTGAGTTCTCCAAGGCTCATTCTCTCTGCTTTGCTTTATTCTCTGCAGAGAAAATCCTCATGGCCTTAAGAAGTCCTCATGAGTTTAGGGCTGAGAGTTATTGGACAGCATTGAAAGAAAGGGTAGACTTAGAATCTTTAGTTGACTTACTGTTTATTCTCATGAGCCTCTGAGAAATGACTACAAATACCAGAGCTCTGGAAACAAAGGTGACTAATATTTTTTGTTTCAGGGACAGGTCAAGAAACAACAAATATTTATAAGCTCCATTTATGAACTTCAAAATGGGACCAGCATTTAGCATAATGGCTATGTTGCTGAACTCCCATGTAGTCGATCGCAGTTCGAGTCCCACATCCGGTGACTTAAACTCACGCCGGGCACTTGTGCGTGTGTGCCCATGACCCCAAGAGGAGAATGGAGGAGAAGGGATTGCGGCGTGGCCATCCCCCCTGGGTGGTGATTTCTCACTTTCTATCTCTCTGTCTCTCTCTGTCTTTCTGGCCAGTGCATGCGCCCTATAGCAAAAATCTTAAAAAAATAAAAATGAAAACTACTTATGAGTCTAAAGGAGGAGGCAGGAAGTACTGAGGAAAGGGATGTTTTAAAAATTCCAATTTCTGGGACCAGCAGATGGCATAATATTTATATTGCTAGACTCTCATGTAATCAATCACAGATTAAGTCCCAGACTTGGCAGTCTAAAACTCACTCCTGGTGTGTGTGCCTGCATGCCCAAAATCCTGAGAGGAAAAATGGAGGAGAAGGGATTGCAGCATGGCCATACTCCCTCCCTTGGGTGGTGGGGGGCATTATTTCTTGCTTTCCATCTCTCTCTCTGTATCTTTGGCATGCACACATGCTCTAAAGCAAAATATCTCTTAAAAAATTCCAATTTCTTACTTTGTTGACAGAAGAATGCCGATGAGAAAATCAGTATGCTTTTTTACATACCTATCCATGTTTGAGAGATAACAACATGCGAACAGTTTTCTTGTCTATTTTTTTTTTTTTATTAATTACTTTATTTATTTTTGTATATACTTTCAATCATATTGTTTGGCTTACAATGAGACCATTTCGATATGTGAACATTTCTCCCCAGACCCATTGATCGAAATATCTTCAACAGATAACACCACACCTCCCCATCCCGTCAATGCTCTACCTCTGTATCCCTTCTCTAAATGTCTTTCGTTGGGCCCCACTCCTCCACATACACCTCATCTGACATTCACACCCATCTCTTGTGTTTGTTCAACTGTTAGTCAATCAGTTACCGACATAGAATGCAGACAAACGGTATATGTTAAGTGGGGACATACAATGTCTCTCCTTCATAGCCTGGCTTGCCTCACTCAGCAGTACATCTTCCATATTCTTCCACTTTCTGTCAAAAGCCAGGGCTCTGTTGGTTTTTATGGCTGAGTAGTATTCCATAGAGTATATGTGCCACAGTTTTTCAATCCATTCCTCCATACGGGGGCATCTGGGTTGGTTCCATGACTTAGCAATTGTGAATAGTGCTGCAATAAACATCGATGTGCAAGCACTTTTCCAATGAAGGATTCTTCTGTCCTTTGGGTAGATACCGAGGAGTGGGATCTCTGGATCATATGGCAGATCTATCTGTAGATTTTTGAGGAATCTCCAAATTATTCTCCACAGTGGTTGGACCAATCTACATTCCCACCAGCAGTGTAAAAGAGTTCCCCTTTCACCACACCCCCGCCAACACCTATCATTTTTTGATTTTTTAATATTAGACAATCTGACTGGGGTTAGGTGGTACCTCATTGTTGTTTTTATCTGCATTTCCCTTACGATGAGGGAGGTTGAACATTTTTTCATATGCCTTTTGGCCATTCGTATGTCATCTTTAGAGAGTGTTTTCTTCATCTCCTTCTCCCATCTTTTAATAGGGTTGATCATCTTTTTTCCAAACACCTTTTTTAGTTCCTTGTGTATTCTGGCTATCAGTCCCTTACCTGATGCAACATTTACAAAAATATTTTCCCATTCTGAGGGCTGTCGATTCACACTAACTACTGTGTCTTTGGCCATGCAGAAACTTCTTAGTCTGATGTAATCCCACTTGTCTATTTTGTGGACGATGGACTCTGCTTTGAGTGTCTTCTTTAGGAAGTCTTTCCCTACACCAATGTCTCCCAGAGTTTCCCCAGCATTCTCCAGGAGCAGCTTTATAGTTTGAGGTCTTAGATTTAGATCCTTGATCCACCTTGACTTGATTCTTGTCAAAGGAGAGAGGTAGGGGTTCAGATTCATCTTTCTGCAAGTGGAAGTCCAGTTTCTCCAGCACCACTTGCTGAAGAGGCTTTCATTTTCCCACTGGATTGACTGGTACCCCTTGTCAAAGATCAGTTGACTGTATGTTTGGGCACTTATTTCTGGGGACTCTATTCTGTTCCATTGGTCCACATGTCTGTTTCTGTGCCAATACCATGCTGTCTTTATTACCACAGCTTTGTAATACATTTTTGGATCAGGGATTGAGATGCCACCCACTCCATTCTTCTTGTGTAGAAGTGCTTTGGCAATACGGGGTCTTTTATGATTCCAGACAAATTTTAAGATTGTCTTTTCTAGATCTGTGAAGAATGTGTCTGGTACTTTGATTGGCATTGCATTAAATAGGTAGATTAATTTGGGTAGAATTGCCATTTTGATTATATTAACTCTTCCGATCCATGAACATGGGATGTCCTTCCATTTTTTTGTGTCATTTTCAATTTCTTTTTTTACCTTCTCGTAGTTTTCCTTGTGGAGGTCTTTAACTTCTTTGGTTAGATTTATTCCTAAATATCTTATACTTTTAGTGGCTATGGTAAACGGAATAAGTTTTTTCAGTTCTATCTCAGTCTGCCTGTTATTCGTATATAGAAATGCTATCGATTTCTGTATATTGATTTTATATCCTGCAACTTTACTGAATTCATGTATTACTTCCAGTAGTTTTTCCATGGAGACCATTGGGTCTTCTATGTATACAATCATGTCATCTGCAAATAGAGAGAGTTTCACCTCTTCTTTTCCTATTCGAATGCCCTTTATTTTTTCCTCTTTTCTGATTGCGTTGGCGAGGACTTCCAGTACTATATTGAAAAGGAGAGGAGAAAGTGGGCATCCTTGTCTTGTTCCTGTGTTTAGTGGGAAAGCTTTCAGCTTTTCTCCATTCAGGATGATGTTCGCTATGGGTTTTTCATAGATGGCTTTTATTGTATTGAGAAATGGCCCTTCTATGCCGATTTTGCTAAGAGTCTTGATCATGAAGGGATGTTGTATCTTATCAAATGCTTTTTCTGCGTCAATCGATATGACCATATGGTTTTTGTCTTTCTTCCTATTAATATGGTGTATTACATTTATGGTTTTGCGTATGTTGAACCAACCTTGCATTCCTGGAATAAAGCCTACCTGATCATGGTGTATGATCTTCTGTATAAGTTGTTGAATACGATTTGCTAGTATCTTGTTGAGAATCTTTGAGTCTATGTTCATCAGAGATATTGGTCTATAGTTTTCCTTCCTTGTCCTGTCCTTATCTGTTTTGAGGATGAGGGTGACAGAGGCTTCATAGAATGAATTAGGGAGAGATTCACCCTTTTGGATCTTTAGAAATAATTTGAGCAGAATGGGAGTTAACTCTTCTTTGAAAGTTTTGTAGAATTCAGAGGTGAATCCATCGGGGCCAGGGCTTTTCTTTGTTGGGAGGTTACTTATTACTGATTCAATCTCCTGGCTTGTTATGGGCCTATTCAGACTTTCTATTTCTTCCTGGCTCATTCTTGGTAGATTATATTTGTCCAGGAATTTGTCCATCTCATCCAGATTATCTTGTTTCTTAGCGTATAGATGTTCAAAGTATCCTCTGATGATGTTTTGAATTTCTACTATGTCTGTTGTTATGTTACCAGCCTCATTGCAGATTTGATTCACCTGGTTCCTTTCTCTCTTCTTCTTAATAAGTCTCGCTAGTGGCGTATCAATTTTGTTTATCCTTTCAAAGAACCAGCTTTTGCTTTCACTTACTTTCTGTATAGTACGTTTATTTTCTATTTCATTTATTTCTGCTCGGATCTTTATTATTTCCTTTCTCCTGTAATTTTTTGGATTTTTTTGCTGTTGCTTTTCCAATTCTCTAAGGCTTGATGTTAGGTGATCCATTAGCCTTTTCTCTGTCTTCCTCTTATGTGCACTAATTGCTATGAACTTCCCTCTTATGACTGCTTTGGCAGTGTCCCAAAGATTATGGAAACTTGTATCTTCATTGTCATTGGCTTCCATGAATCTTTTGATTTCGGACTTTATTTCTTCGGTAATAGTGGAGTCATTCAGGAGTAGGTTATTTAGTTTCCATGTTTTTAGGTATTTTTGAGGATTTCTCTTGAAATTAAACTCGAGTTTAATTCCATCATGGTCAGAGAAGATGCTGGAAATAGTTTCTATGCCTCTGTATCTGCAGAGGCTTGCTCTGTGTCCTATGATGTGGTCAATCTTCGAGAAAGTTCCATGTCGGGGTGAGAAAAAACTATATCTTGTGGTTTTTGGGTGGAAAGTTCTATAGATGTCTGTTAAGTCCAATTGATTTATGGTATCATTTAGGTCCTTGATCTCTCTACCTATTTTTTGCCTAGATGATCTGTCCAGAGGGGATAATGCGGTGTTGAGATCTCCAACAATTAATGTGTTGCAGTCTATCTCCCCTTTCAGATCTAACAATCTTTCCTTCACATATTTGGGTGCTCCTGTGTTAGGAGCATAGATATTAATAAGCGTTATATCTTCTCGATCTATAGAGCCTTTTACTATGATATAGTGCCCTTCTTTGTCTCTTCGGACACTTTTTGTTTTAAAGCTTATTTTGTCAGAAATTAGTATCGCAACTCCAGCTCTTTTTTGGTTCCCAACTGCATGGAAAACCTTTTTCCAACCCTTCACTTTCAGTCTATGTATGTCTTTTTCCATGAGGTGGGTTTCTTGTAGGCAACAGATAGAGGGTTTCTGTTTTTTTATACATTCAGCCAGTCTGTGTCTCTTGATTGGAGAATTTAACCCATTAACATTCAATGTTATTATCGATGTTATAGGGTCTGTACCGACATTTAAGTTAGCCATTGTCTTAGTTGCCTGTTATTTCTTTGTTTCTGGCTGTTGCGTCTTTAGTTTTCCTGGAACAGTACTTTCTTCAGGATTTCTTGAAGAGCTGGTCTGGTGTTGGCAAATTCTTTCAGGTTTTGTTTGTCTGAGAAGATTTTAATCTTTTTTTCCCAAATGAAGGATAATCTTGCAGGGTATAATAGTCTTGGCTGAAATTGTTTCTCTCTTAACACTTTCAGTATGTCTTCCCATTCTTTTCTTGCTTGCATTGTTTCTGATGAGAGGTCTGGTGTTAGTCTTATGGGATGGCCTTTGTAAGTTATTTCTCGTTTCTCTCTTGCCAGTTTTAGTATCATGTCTTTTTCTGTGACGTTAGACAGTCTGGCTAAGATGTGCCTTGGGGAAGATCTTCTGGGGTTGATTCTAATTGGGGTCCTTTGTATTTCTTGGGTCCGGATGGTTCGGTGCCTCTCTAGGCTTGGGAAATTTTCTTCCAAGATGTCATGGAATAGATTTTCCATTCCGCTATTAGTTTCTTCACCTTCTGGGATGCCGATTATCCTGATGTTTGGGCGTCTAATAGAGTCTAGTATTTCTCGTATATTATCCTCATGTTTTTTAGTTATTTTCTCGATCTTTTTGTAGTTTTTTTCTAGATCAGAGGTTTTATCTTCTACATCAGAGATTCGATCTTCAGCATGGTCTAATCGGCTCTTAATACTTTCCAGAGAGTTTTTGATTTCTTGTATTATAGACTTTATCTCTAATAGTTCGACCTGATTCTTTCTCAGAGTATCCATTTCTTCTTTCATATCCTGGAAGGACTTCCTAATTTCCTGTAGTTCGTTGTCTCTTTTTTTTTTTCCAATTCACAGAATTTGGTCACCATGAATGTTCGGAATTCTGTGTCTGTCATTTTGGTAACGTCCTCCATATTTACGAGACATGGAGGGGCATTTTCCTTTGTTGGAGACATATTTTCTTGTTTATTCAGACCTGAGGCTCTTTTTCTACCTTTAGCCATTGGAGGATTACTTCCCTTTTAAAGACTTCTTGGGAGAACTTTTGTCCCACGAGAAGTAAGAGTCTTTCCTTTTTGATGGGAATAGCTGTTTGTTGAAGTCTCTCTTCTGTTGCTTTTACCAATGTGTTTCCAGGCGGGGAACTCTACAGAAGTGTCTAACAAGCAGAATCTCCTTTTTTCAAAGGGGATCAGTACTAGGGAGGATCCCAAAGACACTAACCTTCCTAGGAAATTTCAGATATATGATTCTAGACCTGTCTAGTCTGTCTGGCACCGTAAAAAATAAGGAGGAGAGGACAATATGCAATGAAAGGAAAGACAACACAGAAAAATAAAGAAAAAGTCGCAGTATCCCTTGCTGGCCAGAGGCTTGCAGGGGACGCTGTTGCCTGCTGGCAGTCCAGGAAGGTCTGGGGGGAGAAGGAGGGCTAGGTGTTAAAAAGAGAATGCAGGGGGGGGGTCAAGAGAAAAGAAAAAAAAACCCAAAAAACAAAAAAAAAACGCCTGAAGGAGATCTGGCTACCTACCTAGAAGGTGGAGTCTGGGGCCTGGGGGTCTGGAAGTGGGGTGGGGGTCAGAGGTGACCCTCCCTCAGTATCCCTTGCTGGCCAGAGGCTTGCAGGGGACGCTGTTGCCTGCTGGCAGTCCAGGAAGGTCTGGGGGGAGAAGGAGGGCTAGGTGTTAAAAAGAGAATGCAGGGGGGGGGGTCAAGAGAAAAGAAAAAAAAACCCAAAAAACAAAAAAAAACGCCTGAAGGAGATCCTGGCTACCTACCTAGAAGGTGGAGTCTGGGGCCTGGGGGTCTGGAAGTGGGGTGGGGGTCAGAGGTGACCCTCCCTCAGTATCCCTTGCTGGCCAGAGGCTTGCAGGGGACGCTGTTGCCTGCTGGCAGTCCAGGAAGGTCTAGAAGGTGGAGTCTGGGGCCTGGGGGTCTGGAAGTGGGGTGGGGGTCAGAGGTGACCCTCCCTCAGTATCCCTTGCTGGCCAGAGGCTTGCAGGGGACGCTGTTGCCTGCTGGCAGTCCAGGAAGGTCTAGAAGGTGGAGTCTGGGGCCTGGGGGTCTGGAAGTGGGGTGGGGGTCAGAGGTGACCCTCCCTCAGTATCCCTTGCTGGCCAGAGGCTTGCAGGGGACGCTGTTGCCTGCTGGCAGTCCAGGAAGGTCTAGAAGGTGGAGTCTGGGGCCTGGGGGTCTGGAAGTGGGGTGGGGGTCAGAGGTGACCCTCCCTCAGTATCCCTTGCTGGCCAGAGGCTTGCAGGGGACGCTGTTGCCTGCTGGCAGTCCAGGAAGGTCTCTCTTGTCTATTTTTTTTGTCATATAACATTGCAGAGTAAGCAAGATTCAGTTATGCATATTATTTCATTCATTAATAACATCATAATTCAGGGTCTTTTATTGTGCTGAATTTGCAATCGGGGAAATTGAGGCTCAGAGAACTAGAGTAGCTCAAAGTCATTCAGCAGTAAAGCCATCGTCGGGATCCTTTTATGTGCTAGTCTCCGTGCAGTGCAGGTACAAATGTGACTGATGTGACTGCGTGGCAGGACTCCTCCCACCTGAACCTTCTTCCCTACTTGTGCCTCCTTCTATTGAGGTATTGTGGCTGGGATGCAAATACATATGTATATCTGAAGTGAGTTAAGACAAAATCCTGTCAGTGCAAGAGAAATAGAGACACTACCTCCATGCAGCCAAATAGGAGTGCTCTAGCAGCAGTAAGAATTTCCTACCTGGAGCAGTTGGAAGCTTCAGTCGAAGCAGAGAAATCAATATACACAAAAGACACTGATGAAAGAAGACTGGGTGCTTTTGAGTGGAGGAGTTGGCCAGAGTGAGTGGGGAAAGGGAAGGGGATGGCTGAAGGAGTTGGGAGTACCACAGGTTTCAAAGGGATGAATCTGGAAAGGTAGGTGGAGCCTGGGTTGAGGGGATCTTACACACCACACTTGTTTTATGGCCTGAATCACAGACACTTTTGGGAACACAGATAGATATAAATGTAAAGTTAATTCTTAGAGATGGTGTCTAAGTTTAGAATTTACACTTTGATTTGACCTGTGGATTCTGTAAAAAAATAATTATGTTTAATAGAAGCCCCTTTACTTTTGATGTTGCCTTAAACTTCCAGCTTCAGAGAGAAATCATTACATTGAATCTAAGCCTTTGAACTAAAAGGTGTTTGTCTGTCTCCAAGAGTTATATACTTGATTGAAGGTTTTCACGCTTTCCTTTACTTGACATCAGGAAACACTTGTGGAATTACTCACTGCCAGTTGATCAGAAACCAGAGTAACAACATAAAGCAAATTCGGTTGAAAGAACTAATTACAAAAATGTGCATTTTGGAGTGCTCTTTATAACCCTTTTAAGACCCAATTTATCTGCCAGATATCTGAACAGGAACCAGCAGACTGTTGCCATCTTACCCACGTCTCAGCTATCTTCCCTTCCACATGCTGTCACTCACCGCTTATTTTATAGAAACTGTGTAGTTTGGAAGAAAAGGGAAAGACTCAAGCAAGTGTTATTTTCACTGAATTAAGTCCACCATTTTGCTGCCGTTAGTCAAATCTCTCTATCCTCTTTTTACTTCCTCAGCTCTTGTAACTCTGCTTTTCTTTTTTTCTTCTGCTACCAAATTATCATGTTGCTGGGTTTCAACTGCACCGAGATTATTTACACCTTCGTTTTGGAGAACTCAGAATTCACAGTGATGTAGAAACAATAAGTACTGCACAAATGTGTAAGGTGTACTTTTTCCTATAATAATAAACATCTGGCTGGTAGGAGATGAGGAGAGCTGGTTATAAACGAAATTGAGACTAAATCTTTCATGAATAGAGCATAAAAGGGATTAATAAATCCTAAAATCCCAGTGAGAAAGCCCAGACCTCATTTTATTTAACTGGAACCTAAATCCCAAACTGGAGGTGCATATAATGATGGGTTATTAAATCTCTGAGCTAGCTCCATCCTCGGTTTCTCTGGGGACTGAGAACAACAATTACTATGCAGAAAATGTGTGTCTATTGTGACATGGGCTGATCAATAGGGAGGCAGTGCAGCAGCCACTTTCTCTTTACAAAAATATATTCAGAGAAAACATAGTCCCAGGGTTTTGTTCTATAAAGAGATTAAGAATTAAAAGCTATATCCTAAGTGAGAAGTCCTCAAATGCTGCCTCACTGCTCTTTATCTTTCTGGCTTAAACCCAATGAGATGTGCATGTTATTAATGAAGGAAAACTGAAAATGGCTTGCAAGATGAACTGGGGATCATGAAAATCCAGCATAAACAATAGCAACCCAACTGTTCCAGTACATGCCCAGGAACAGTTCATTGCTTAGCTGACACTTAACTTGACTTTTACACGTTGATAGACTTTAGGTCTTATGTCAACAAAATAATTTATTTGCAGTATTAAAAAAGTAGTCTTTCTTGACTCTTTAATGTCTATTTGAGTGCATTCCAAAATTTTTACTTTGTGAACTACACCTATTTTCTTGCTGCCTCCTCTTTCAGGCATGGCAGACAGATTTTAGCTCTGTTGTCACTAGAAATGCCAAATCACTGTGCTATGGAAACCAGTGCTCTTGCTGAATCCTTCCAAGGATGCCACCCCCACAAATTCTTCTAACTCATGACTATTTCTCATAATTTCCTGTTCTTCCTCAGGGCAGAGCAGATGGCCAGCCCCAGAGTGCACAATACTGACAGTTGCTCCAGGTCTGAAGCTGTCAGAAGGACCCACTCTGGAGACCCACAGGTGTTTCAGATTTAGATGCTAACATCAATCCTGTACTTAAAAATGGAAGATTGCAAACTCATGCTGCATTCCTTTTTCAATGAGCTATTCCTATATTTTTCACAAGTTATATTCATGAGAAATATTTCCAACCTAATGCATTACAAGTGTTGCCATTAAATATAAACTCTGCTTCCTCATCTTGATTCCTTGAGATACTAATTTCTCAGGGTAATTGATTTCAAGTTCTATGTTCTAGGCCGGCAAAGTTGTGCGTGCACACACGCACGTAAGAAATAAAATACTCTCTGGAAAGCAAATGATATTCATCTTCAAACAAAATTAAGATCTGGTGAACACCTTGCAGTAGGAACACCTTGCAGTATTATCCTTCTTTCCATTTAGAAACTCCAGTGCCTTTATTTTTACAGATAGGGCAGATGATTGATTTGTTGGCTTGTTTAAATTTTGAATTTTTAGTAGGAGATCTAGTAGGTATGACTTTTGCATTTACTTATGTCTTTGTGTATTGACTGCGTAGTTATTGAATGTTGATATGTCAGGCACCTTCTAGTCACTGAGGGTGGATAAACGATATCTATAAAAGTTTCTCTTCTCTTGTACTTACATTCTGGAAAAAAAGCTGTAGAAAAGGCTAAGATCTTAATTATGGTTAGTGGTCTATGGTCAGGAAAACTGAAAGGCACAAACCCAGGCCCACCTCCACGTGGATCCTGAACTTCAGCTGTGAACTAGTGCTTCGCACCGCATGGTTTTCAATTTTTGCATGTTAATATTAAAATCTATAGTTTTTTGTTATCTTTTTTTTCTTATTTTATGTTTTCTTCTTTCCTTTTCTTTAATTCTTTTCTTTATTATTATTATTTTTTTATCTTTACTCTTTTGCTTCTCAGCCTCTGCTGACTAAGTGTCTAGACAGGTCCAAGTGAACAGAATCTATACATCTGAATACAGTTAGGGTCAGAATATTCCTCTATTCCCACTGATTCTGATGCACAAAGAGTGGGAACGGAATGGAAGAGAGATTGCAGATCACCTCCTCTTGCACGTTCCTGAACATTCAGACTGAACTTCAAGAATTAGGAGAAACGCACCATCCATCTGATGACTAGAAATCACCACAGAGTCACAAGAAATATGAAAAAACAAGAAAATACCTCTCCTCCAAGGGAAAATAAGTCCTTTTCATCCTCAGACAGTATGGTGAAATTCATGGAAATGTCTGATAAAGAATTTAGAATTTTCATGGTGACAAAGCTCACAGAGATCGAAGAAAAAAAGAGACATTGAACTGCCGAAGAGGCAGGAGAAAGAAGCTGACGAGCTTCAGGAGGTGAGGAAATTCTTGCAAGATCTAAAAGAGGAGTTACACACTGTAAAAAAGAGTCAAATGGACCTGTTAGAGATGAAGGCTATAATACAGGAAGTCAAAATGTCCCCTGAAAATATTCAAAGCAGACTAGATCACACTGAAAATTGAATCTCAGTTGTAGAAGATGTAATTACTGGCCTGGAAAAATCCACCATGAAGACTGAGAAAATTGTCCAGTATTGCTACTCATATCAATTATTATACAGTTTGGACTTATTTCCAGACCACTATGGGCCTAACTTTTTTTTTTTGTTAGTAAAATAATTTTTATTCTACACGAGTATCCCGATCATAGAACTGGTAGCTCTTAGGCATCTTTAGCTTTGAGAAGAACATGGAATTTGTAAATCTTGTAATTTTGTGGTCACTTATTCCTTCTTGCATTTAGTAAGTACTCAGTGCATGCCTTCTGTGTGAGCAAAGACAGTGCTTAGTGATTTAGTGATTTACAGATAAATGAGATAAGTTTCTCTCCTTATGGTTAGCGGGGAGACATTTAAAAAAAAATAATTAGCAGAATAGCACTGGGATAAATGCTAACAGACTTAATAACAGTCTGAAGAAGGTGTAGTGGGGATACAGAGTCTAGCTGATTCCGCTCATGGGATTTAGGTAGGACTTGCAATGGAAGAGACATTTGTTCTATCTAAATGTCTCTGGGAGTTGAAAAGGTGGGACAGGACAGAACAGTGAGCACAATAGAAAGGAGGTGTGAGAAGGTACTGAGTTGTGAAGGGCAAAGAAAATAAAAGAGTTATTTCAAGTCATGACTTATGAGTTAGCATTCAAGGTGAGTGAAGGGTGATAAAAAAGGGAGAGAAAACTGAGACTAGATAGTGAAGAATCTATATGGTTCCGTAGGAAATTTTGACTTTTATCCTTTAGACAAGGCATTTGAACCACACTTTTTTTGTGACATTAATTTGGTTGTGTTCAGTGCTGGCCACAATGTAGGATACATAAAGAATTTTCTAAGTGGGTTGTGTCTTTTGTTCACACAAGATATATCATGAGGGAACATAGGGACTGGCAAAGTTGGCCCTTTTATACACACAATCATTTAACTAAGTTGAATTAGATGGAATGTAAGTAGTAAGTGAATTTATTTTTCTTAGTCTCTTAACTTTTAAAAATATTTATTTAAATTCCTTGTTTTCTTCCTTTGAAAATTTGGGATCCATGAAGATGTCTTAGCTGTCAGTCACATTCAGTTATAAGGACAATCTCATTTTGATAATTAAGACTACTTTTTTCTTAGTGAGATTATTATTTTTTTAAAGAATTATTTTATTTAACTTTATTTATTTATTTTTATTTGTTCAGAGATGGATGACCACACCACAATCCCTTCTCCTCCATTCTCCTCACGGGATGTGAGCACACACTCACCCGTGCCAGCATGAGTTTTGATCTCTGTTTCCAGGACTTGAACCGCAGTCAACTACTGGAGAATTCAGAGACAGAACCATTCCACCATCTGCTGGTGCCAATAAGTAAGACTACTTTTAAAGTAATGGAAGTCCACTCAATGCTTAATTAAAACTTTAATCTTTATTTGTACTGCATTCCATTTTTTCTTACTCTCAATAAGCCTGACTCATGAATTAAGAACTTTCTAAGGAGAATAGGAAAGGAGGTATGGATGTTTGTTTGTTTGTTTTGTCAGAGGGTGTGCACTGTGTGCATGCATGCATACATATGTATAAGAAAGAGAGAGAGAGAGAGAAAGCACCTCCCAACAGAACATGAGCATGCTGAAATCCTTCCCCCTCCAACTCCCTATCCTGTCGGGAGCCTGGGCATGCACTCACCACATGGAACCTGAGCCCTGGTTGACCACGTGGGATCCAGCTTCCTCAATGGATCATTTAACCGTTGTATTTCAGGGCTGGCCTGTGGTTCGACTCTGCTTTCATGTGGTCCAGACTCTCCTGGGTTTTAACATTGGGAGGAGGAATCTTGCTAAACTGATGCCCTAATAATTTTCTCTTCACTCTGTATTCTCTGTGAGGTTCTAGATCTAGTACATTGCTGGGTCTCGTGGGCTCAAATGCATGTTCTTCAGAGTCTTGCATGGGACTGCACCAAATGCACCCACTGCTCTATATTATAATTTGGGCAACATGCTGTTCACAGGATATTTTGTGAAATCACTGTTGTCTCCTACAACTGGCAACCTTCACTTAGATTTCCTTCTTCAAAGTGGCTCAGATTTACTGTTTTCTATGGCACCCGCTTTGTTCTCAGGAAACGAGTGCACCTTTGTGCACCAGGAGGACTTATGCCACTGCTGTCCTTTCTCTCCGCCGTGGAGTGACTGGGCCATCAAGCACTCTCATTATTATCTATGTAAGAAATGGCATTTGGCCTCTTGACTCAAATATACCCCAAGGTCTAGAGGACACACGCACGTTTTCCTTTGTTGGTCTGGAGAAGGCACCAGGTTGAGACTAGGGATTGTTAGAGTTGAGAAAGTGTGCACCAGAGGACTGAGACACTGGTCTATTTGTAAGGGCACATCCCACATCTGCTGTGGTTTTTCTTGAAGTTTCACTTTTCACTTGGTCAGATATGGAAGTGAGAAGTAACCATTTCACAGCAAGGTGAAGGAGAAAGGCATAGCATTTTTTTTTTTTTTTTAAGAGGTTTTTGCTATAGGACTCATGCACTTGCCAGAAAGACAGAAACAGAGAGGCAGAAAGTGAGAAATCACCCTCTGGGTGGGGATGGCCATGCTGCAATCCCTTCTCCTCCATTCTCCTCTCAGGACCTTGCACACGCATGCACACGTGCCTGGTGTGAGTTTAAGCCACTGGGTCTGGGACTCGAACCACAGTCGGTTATGTGGGAGTTCAGCGACATAGCCATTATGCTAACTGCTGGTCCCAGGCATAGCATTCTTTAAAAGAATCCTCTAGGTAAAAGTGAAGATGGAAGGACCAGTTTGGCCTCGTTATAGCAATCTAGTGAAGAGATAGTGGTATCCCAAAACTTCTTGAGGTCGTCCTTCCAATATGCAAACTTTTTTTATTGCCCTCAGTTTTGAGGCTTTGACTAAAATTATGTGGAAACAAGGGAAAAAAATCCCATTCTGTATTGTGTGACAAATGCTTCTTGTATTTTCTTAGTGCATTTTTTTGTTCCTTCATATTTTATAATATCCACTTTGGCAATTCTAGCCTGTCTTGCTGGGATAATGGGAGCTAATTAAAGACTAGATTTACAAAAGAGAAGCAACATCCTGCTGGGAGCCAGCAGTGACAGGGGCAATATCAGTCAGAATGGAAACGCCAATAGATAGGGCTACTTATGGATGTTGAGTTGCGTTACCCCTGCAACCACCGTTCTCCATTTAGCATCGTGTCCAGAGCTTTTCTACTGAAAGGCTGGACCCTGTTTTATCAAGAAAGGGTCCTCATCTGGAAAACATTTCCTTATAATACTGTAAAGATTATTCCATCCTATTTATCTTAATCCTGTCCTCCTTTTCTTGCTATAATAAAAGCCAGATCCATTTATTCTAATTCTGGAATTCAAATATAAAATATTTTTCTATAAAAATAGTATATATTTTATAAGTTAATCACTTCTGAAAATAGGGACCAGCACTTGGCGTAATGGCTCTGTCGCTGGACTCCCATGTAGTTGACCACAGTCTGAGTCCCGGACTCGGTGGCTTAAACTCATGCCAGGTGCGTGTGCGTGCGTGCCCAAGATCCCAAGAGGAGAATGAAGGAGAAGGGATTGCAGCATGGCCATCCGCCCTGGAGGGTGATTTCTCGCTTTCTGTCTCTCTGTTTCTCTGTCTTTCTGGCAAGTGTACACCCTATAGCAAAAACCTCTCCAAAAATAAATAAATAAATAAATAAATAACTTCTAAAAATGACTTTTCACATTCTGAAATCAATGAAAGAATATGTCAGGAGTAAAAGGATGGCCAGTAGACATGTTATTTTCACAAAGTGATAATTCCAATTGGGACAATTCTTTTTTATTATGATGCTGATACGTTTATCCAGCCATTCATAGGACTCTCTCACGAGTAGGTTTCTGAGTGTCTGTGTAATAGAATGATATATATAGTCAGCATATGTAAGAGCAGCAGGAAATGATGAAGACAAAACAAGGGCCCACAGTAACTCCAGTTGAGATTAGCAACTCAGATAGAATTTTAATTGGTAAAACGAGTTTTGGACACCTTCTATATTAACTGTGCACCAGAATGATAAAGAATTCAGGGATGAAGTTGGAATAAACTCTTGCTGCGGACACTCTCCTCAGTATAGGGTCTGCTAGGGAGCTCTTCTCTTGGGGGTTTCTGTATTGCAGTGGAGTCTAAGTAGACATGAAAGTAGAGAAGAAGGAATGTGCACGTTGTGGTGCCAGATGTGCATAGAAATCAGCTTGTTTATTCTAATAGTTAAGCATGGAAACACTAGAAGGAGCTGCATGGATTTGTTTGTCCTTGACTTTATTGAGATTCTGGCTCCAACTTCATTTTGTTGTGGATGATACTCATCTTACTTACAGCATTTCTCCAAATGGAAGGTACTTTTCAGTATAAGCACCTTAATTCATAAGCGATGTGCACCAGATGTGGTTAATTCTGAGGAAGAGAATTAGCTTTGGCATCTTGATTAAGAAAGAGATTTATCTCTTCTTTTCTTTTCTTCATTATCCCCTGTGATAGCTTGGTGTAGTCAAAGGAGTATGAATTTTGTTGACAGACAGTCTTGAATTCTAATTCTGATCATGTCATTTATTTTAGGTCATCTTAATAACTTTCTTGACTCTTAGAAGTTCAGCATCCCTCTTTTGTAAAACGGGAAACACCATAATAGCTATCATTTAATTTTTGTGGGCTGTACACACGTTCTATCAAAACCTCACAGAAGTTTTACAAGGTCAGTGCTGTTATTATCTTCATTTTATGGAGGAGACAGGGGTGATGGTAACTAAGTAACTTGTCAAACCCACACAGCTTGTAAGTGGAAGAGCTATTGTTTAGACGCATACCTGCCCCTCTCTAAAGCTATTGAAGACTTCACTTTGGTCCTAGCCTCTCTTCAGAAGAAAAGTACATTCTGTGTAATGCATCCTTGATGAAATTATTTAAGAACAGACATTTTAAGCTAGGTTTCTTTTGTGGAAAGTGATTAAAATCCAACTCAAACTAGCTAAAACAATTAGGAGAATTATCTTGGTGACAAATGAGATAGTTGAATAGCCAAATACTTGCAAGTCTTTAGTCAAAGGTGAGAAACAAAGACCTGGATGTTACTGGGCTCACTACCAATTCCTTATCTTCATTGGTCCCCGGGCAGAGGCTGTTTAAGGATTCTGTAGGCAGTAAGGGTCATGGCTGATGGTATCACTAGGGATATATCTTCCCAACTCCTGATCAAGAAGGATGTTTTCCATGAAGTTTCAGCCAGATGAACCCTATGGAAAGACTTTAATTGGCTTACATGGGATTAGATGCTCAGATCCTCAGTTCCAATCACTAGTACCAGCGGCATTAGGTTTATCAAGATTTTTATCATTTGGGATCATCATTTGCTTACTCTTCTGCAAGGGAAATGGATTCTACTTTGGAAGGAGGATGGGAGAGTGGCACCAAATAACCAGTAATCAGCAAACCACAGGTTATTTAAATGAATCATAGTAATATTGTGTACAGTTAGAAGTGGTTTAGTTAAACTTTATCTTGTTTTAAAATCTAAATAATTTGCCAGAATTAAAAAAAAATATTCTTGAGTGTGTATTTAATATGAGCACATAAAAATGGGGGAAAAATCCCTCTTATTTTGTAGTTAAAACTTGAAAACATGGTATTCATCTTAGGTTAAACAACGCATCTGTTATTTTTCATGCCTGGAAATGTCCCTAAGAAATGTCTTTTCTGTTTTGGCCATGTTGAAAAGAGCCCTCACACACATGGTGTGGTCATTCTGAATGTCCTGAACAGAAGGCCATTCGGGGGCTGCTGCTGGTTGCTTCCTGTTGTAATTTTTTATATTTAATGAACAGACAGTGGGAGAAAGTATAACCTATTCAAACAGTCTCTTTGTGTGGTAACTGGGAGAGTTAATCAAAAACCATAGAACTTATTGAAGTAGATATATTTACAGCAGAAAATGAGTCTGATATGCCTGACTAGTAAGGTGAAAAAAATCAATATTTAAAATGGAAAATGCAAACATTCTATCTTCATATTAACCATCTCGAAGAAGAAACAGCTGTTATATTAGTTACCACCTTGTAGAACCAACACTGGATTGTAATTTAATTTCTTGGAGTCATAGTTGCTTGGCTGCAATATCACCACATGATTTAAACCCTGCGAAGTTTGGCATTGCTAGTAACTCCAGGTGCAAAATTTTACACTAAGCCTCTATTCCCTTTTGAATTGAGATTCTTCCCAACTAAAGGTTACTTTCAGGCAATCGAAGACTTTAAGATTTTAAACTGTCCCCTAGAAAACTTTTTTGTTTGTTTGTTTCTTTCTTAGGCTTTTGCCATAGGGCATGTGTGCTCATCAGAGAGAGAAAAGTGAGAAATCATCCCCCAATGGGGTATGGCCAAACTGCAATCTTTTCACCTCCATTCTCCTCTCGGGATTTTGTGCACATGCACATGCACACCCAGTGTGATTTACAAGTCACTGAACCGGGGACTCGAACCACGATCAGCCATAAACAGTCCAGCGCTTTAAACATCATGAAGTCTTCTGACCTTGAACATTTTTTTGTTTATTTTTTCCATGAGAGAGAAAGAGCTGCCAACAGGGTCTCACAATCATGATCCACCCCGTCCTTCGTATTATGGGTGCCACATGTGTCTGGAGTACTCAGGAAGGTCTTAGTAAATTTTACTTGTTATTTCCTGAGTTCCAAGTGTAGTATTTGCAATGTACTGAATATAGTAGACTATAATGTTAGCATATGTCCAGAGTCTTCAATTTCATTATCATTCTATATTAATCTTTGATATGTGTGTTCATTATTGTAAGCATTAACAATCTAGTACCATGATGATGTTCAGTTATGCACAGATATTCCAAAGTAGACAAGCATGCTGTGAACACACACACACGCACACACACACACACACAATTACTTCACGCTGTTTTTGGTTAGTAAAACACTGCCCCAAAAAATCTCAGTGGGGTCAGCAGATGGCATAGTGGATAAGGCATTTGATCCCACATGGCTGATTCTGCAGTTCAAGTCCCGGACCAGGTGGCCCAAAAAACATGCCAGGCATGTGTGTGAGTGTGTGTGCCCAGAATCCTGAGAGAATGGAAGAAAAGGGTTGTGGCATGGCCATCACTCCTGGGGATGGGGGTGATTTCTCACTTTCCTTCTCTCTCAGTCTCTTTCTGTCTCTCTCCAGTGAGTGCTTATGCTCTACGGGAAAAAAAGGAATGCTTCTCAGTTTTTGGCACTCAGCCTCATTTTAGATCAAGTGCTTCGATAATCTGGCTACAAAATTCATAGCGTCCAGTGGGAAAAACACCTGCATCCCTGTTTACTATAATCCCCACCTAACAAATTATCAACTGTGGAATCCAATGGTAACCTTTCTTTAAAATGTTCTATTCTTTTTGTTTGTTTGTTTTGGGAGAGATTTTTGCTATAGGGCGCCTGCGCTCACCAGACAGACAGAGAGAAACAGAGAGACAGAAAGTGAGAAATCACCCCCCGGGGGGATAGCTACGCCGTAATCCCTTCTCCTCCATTCTCCTCTTGGGATCTTGGGCATGCACGCACACACGCCCGGCGTGAGTTTTAAGCCACCAGGTCCGGGACACGAACTGCGGTCGACTATATGGGAGTTCAGCGACATAGCCATTACGCTAACTGCTGACCCCTAAAATGTTCTATTCTTCAAAATAAACTCTTAGCCTCTATCCCTATTAACACTAAGACACTTTTGTAAGAAACTAATAGCTGTTAAAGTGCTACACAGAGAGCTGGTTCTGTAGCGTGACAGTCAATGCTGTGCAGAGGAGGCCTATTCCTACCTGGCTGACTGAACTTCAAATCATGGCCATGGTGGAAACACACCAGGCACCTGTGTATTCATGTTCAAGATCCTGATAGGATGGAGAAATGGAGGAAAAGGGATTGTGGCATGATTATACCCCACTGCAGGATCTTTTTTCCTCTCTCTCTGCTTCTCTCTCATGCACATACATTCACTTCTTAATCTAGGGAAAATAATGTCAAGAAGTTAAGAATTCATTGCTGGGACCAGCAGATGGCGTTGTGGTTATGTCACTGGACTCTTACATGGCCTACCTCAGTTTGCGTCTTGAACCCGGTGGCTTGAAAAGCACATTGGACACGTGTGCTTGCATGCCCAAGATTTCAGGAGAAGGGATGACAGTGTGGTCATCCCCCTGGTGTGGGGGGCTGATTTCTCACTGTCCCTTTCACTGTCTCTGTCTCTTTCTTTCCAGAGAGTGCACATGGCCTAAGGCAAAAACTTAAAAAAAAATTCAATGATACTCAAGAAATGTGTATTGAATATTTAAATTGTGGATACAGCTATGAAAAAGACTAGTGGGGTTTCTGAATCCATAAGACTTGAGTTTTACTAGGGAAGAACAGGAACAAGTTAGCAAATAAATAGCATATTTCAGACAGTTTAATATATCAGTCATGAGAAATGACTGATATATTTTCCAACTCTGGAAAGTACTTGAATTTAAAAGTAGTCATTTGCTGGGGGCCGCCAGGTGGCATGGTGGTTAAAGACACTGTACTCTCACATAGCCAACCATGGTTTAAGTCCTGGACCTGGTGGCTTGCTTTTTCACTTTCTCTCTCTCTCTCTCTCTCTCTCTCTCTCTCTCTCTCTCTCTCTCATTCTATCCCTCTCTGGTCAAATGTAAAATAAATAAATAAATGAATAAATAAAGTTCAATAAAATAATTTTAAAAAATAGTCATTTTTTAAGTAACATGATTCTGGAGTACTTGGAATTTATGTGGGAATTGCTGCCCAACACCTTCTTCCATCAAATCCTCTGCTTGCCACTACACTGTTTGCAGTGCATAGAAATTTCTTTTTAATCTAGTTTGTAAAAGGATTTGGGTTTTTTGACTGAAAGACCAGATAAGAATAGAACTCCTAGTAAAAAAGGGAGCCAGCAACTAGTTGATGTTACATGTTTTGTAGCAACTTTGTTTCCCGTGTACCATTTAAATGTAGATAGTGGGAACAGAGACAGAGAGAAAGGAGCAGGGAATCACCCGGGGAAGGGAAGTGCTTTCCTGCACAGGCAGAAGACTCAGGTTGGAGTGAAAAACTCCTTTTTTTTTTTTAATGATTATTTATTTATTTCCATTTGTTATTATTATCTTTTAAATAATTATTTATTTTATTTATTCATTCTTTTTTTTTTTTGGATTCTTTTTTTTTTATTATTATCATCATATTCTTCTTTATATTACATTGAATTACATATAACTTTACATTGTATTACATTACTTTTTCAAAAGGGAATGCCGTGCATGTCAGTCAGTACAGAGACATTAATCTCCCCGCTTCAACATTCAATATCTTTTCTATGTTTTCCCCAATCATTATTATTATTCTAATTATTTTTTAAGACAGTCCCTCGCTATTTCTCATGTTGCTTGTACAAATACTTTGCCCATCATGAAATACTTCTCAGACAAATCCAGTTGAGAATACTATACATGTCAACATCAACAGTTAATAAGCCATATCTGTTTCTCACTAATGTCCTGCCTCTCTATTGTTCATTTGTTATCTTTCTCTATCCTCTTCTCTTCACTTCCCCCATTCCACACTGTCCTATTCTCATTAAGTACCTTCACTGCTTTTATGTCCTCCAATTTTTTTTCACTATCATAGAATGCTGATAGTCGGTATATATTGAGTGGATACATACAATATCTTTCTTTCATATCCTGGCTTACTTCACTCAGCAATATATCCTCCGTATCTGACCACTTTCTATCAAATTCCAGGGCCTTGTTATTTTTTATGGCTGAGTAGTATTCCATAGAGTATATATACCACACTTTTCCAATCCATTCATCAGTTTGTGGACATTTAGGTTGGTTCCATGTCTTGGCAATTGTGAATAATGCTGCAATAAACATTGATGTGCAAGCACTTTTCTGACTGAGCGTTCTCCTGTCTTTTGGGTAAATACCCAGAAGTGGGATTACTGGATCGAATGGTAGTTCTATTTGTAGATCTTTGAGGAACCTCCATATTGTTCTCCACAGTGGTTGAACTAGTTTACATTCCCACCAACAGTGTAGGAGGGTTCCCTTTTCACCACATCCCCGCCAACACTTATCACTTTTTATATTCTTAATCTTTGCCATTCTGACAGGGGTTAGGTGGTATCTCATTGTAGTTTTTATCTGCATCTCCCTTATGATGAGGGATGTTGAGCATTTCCTCATATGCTTTTTGGCTATTCGTATGTCTTCCTTAGAGAGACTTTTGTTCAGCTCATTTTCCCACCTTTTAATTGGGTTAATCATTTTTTTTCGCATAAGGCACTTGAGTTCTCTATGTATTCTGGTTATCAGTCCCTTGTCTGAGGCATATTTAACAAAAATATTTTCCCATTCTGAGGGTTGTCGGTTCACACTTGTTACTGTGTCCTTTGCTGTGCAGAAACTTCTTAGTCTAATATAGTCCCACTTGTCTATTTTAGGGATTATTGCCTGTGCCTTGGGAGTCTTATTTAAGAAGTCTTTGCCTACTCCAATGTCCCCCAGAGTTTCCCCAGCATTTTCCACCAGTAGTTTTATTGTTTGAGGTTTTAGGTTAAGATCTTTGATCCATTTTGAGTTGACTGTTGTTAGTGGTGAAAGATGGGGGTTCAGTTTCATCTTTCTGCAGGTGGATACCCAGTTTTTCCAGCACCATTTACTAAAGATGTTTTCCTTTTCCCAATGGATTGACTGATATCCTTTGTCAAAGATCAGTTGGCTGTAAGCTTTGGGGGTTATTTCTGGGGTCTCTATTCTCTTCCATTGGTCCACATGTCTGTTTTTATGCCAATACCATGCTGTTTTGATGACCACAGCTTTATAGTATATCTTGGGATCAGGGAGTGATATGCCTCCTACTCCACTCTTCTTGCGCAGGATTGCTTTTGCAATACGAGGTCTTTTATGGTTCCAGACAAATTCTATGATTGCCCTTTCTAGATCTCTGAAGAATATCTCTGGTATTTCGATTGGAATTGCATTAAACATGTAGATTAATTTGGGTAGAATTGCCATTTTGATTATGTTAATTCTTCCAATCCAGGAGCATGGGATATCCTTCCACTTTTTTATGTCACTTTCAATGTCTCTTTTAAGATTTTCGTAGTTTTCTTTAGAAAGGTCTTTGACTTTCTTAGTTAGGTTTATCCCTAGGTATCTTATACACCTTGTGGCTACGGTGAAAGGGATTCCTTTCTTCAGCTCTGCTTCGTTCAACTTGTTGTTCATAAATAGAAATGCTATAGATTTTTGGATATTGATTTTGTATCCTGCCACTTTACTGTATTCACTTATTACTTCAAGCAGTTTTTTCATGGATACCTTTGGGTCTTCTAAGTATACCATCATGTCATCTGCAAATAAAGATATTTTCAATTCTTCTTTGCCTATTCGAATGCCTTTAATATTGTTCTCTTCTCTGATTGCAATAGCTAAGACTTCCAGTACTATATTAAAGAGCAGTGGAGAAAGTGGGCAGCCCTGCCTAGTACCTGTTTTCAGAGGAAAAGCTTTCAGCTTTTCCCCATTCAGTATAATGTTAGCTGTAGGTTTTTCATAGATGGCTTTTATTGTGTTGAGAAATGACCCTTCTATACCAATCTTACTGAGAGTCTTAATCATAAAAGGATGCTGTATTTTATCAAATGCTTTCTCCGCATCAATTGAGATGATCATATGGTTTTTTATCTTTCTTTCTGTTAATGTGGTGTATTACATTTATGGTCTTGCGTATATTGAACCATCCTTGCATCCCTGGTATAAAGCCTACCTGATCGTGATGAATGATCTTTGTTATATGTTGTTGGATACGATTTGCGAGTATTTTGTTGAGAATTTTCGCATCTATATTCATCAATGATATTGGTCTGTAGTTTTCCTTTTTTGTCATATCCTTATCTGTTTTGGGGATGAGGATGATGGAAGCTTCATAAAATGAATTTGGAAGGTTTCCTTCCTTTTGAATCTTTAGAAATAATTTTAGTAGGATAGGGGTTAACTCTTCCTTAAAAGTTTTGTAGAATTCACAAGTGAAGCCATCTGGGCCTGGGCTTTTCTTTGTTGGGAGGTTATTTATTACTGATTCAATCTCCTGGCTTGTTATAGGTCTATTCAGGTTCTCTATGTCTTCCTGATCCAATCTTGGTAGATTATATGCATCCAGGAATTTGTCCATCTCCTCCAGGTTATCTTGTTTGTTGGCGTAAAGTTGCTCATAGTATCCTCTAATGATATTTTGTATTTCTGCTATGTCTGTGGTAATATTGCCTGTTTCATCACATATTTGATTAATCTGGTTTCTTTCTTTCTTCTTCTTAATCAGTCTAGCCAATGGTGTGTCGATCTTGTTAATCTTTTCAAAGAACCAGCTTTTGCTTTCATTTATTTTCTGTATGGTTCGTTTATTTTCTATTTCATTTATTTCTGCTCGAACCTTTATTATTTCTTTTCGCCTGGCATTTTGGGGATTTGTTTGTTGTTGTTTTTCCAATTCTCTGAGGCATGATGATAAGTTATCTAGTTGCCATCTTTCTGTCCTTTTCTTATGTGCACTAATTGCTATGAATTTTCCTCTTATGACTGCTTTTGCTGTGTCCCATAGATTCTGGACACTTGTGTACTCATTATCATTAGTTTCCATAAATTTTTTTATTTCAGCCTTAATTTCTTCAGTAGTGAAGAAGTCATTCAGAAGTAGGTTGTTCAGTTTCCATGTGTTCATGTATTTTCGGGGTTGTGTCTTGAAATTAATCTTGAGTTTAATTCCATCATGGTCAGAGAAGATGCTGGGTACAGTTTCTATGCCTTTGAGTCTATAAAGGCTTGATTTGTGTCCTAATATATGATCTATCTTTGAAAAGGTTCCATGTCGGGGTGAGAAAAATGTATATGTTGTGGATGTAGGGTGGAAAGTTCTATAGATATCTGTCAAGCCCATTCCATTTATAGTATCATTTAAGTCCTGTATCTCTCTATTTATTTTCTGTCTAGAAGACCTGTCTATAGGAGATAATGGGGTGTTGAGATCTCCAACAATTATAGTATTTCTCCCTATCTCTCCTTTTAGCTCCAACAGTCTTTCCTTCACATATTTAGGCGCACCTGAGTTGGGTGCATAGATATTTATAAGGGTTATGTCTTCTTGCTGGATTACCCCATTTACTATTATATAATGCCCTTCTTTGTCTCTTCTTACAGTCTTTGTCTTGAAATCTATTTTGTCTGAGATCAATATCGCTACTCCAGCCTTTTTTCGATTTCCATTTGCATGGAGTATCTTTTTCCAGCCCTTGACTTTTAGTCTATGTATGTCTTTATCCATAAGGTGAGTTTCTTGTAGGCAACAGATAGAGGGTTTCTGTTTTCTTATCCAGTCAGCCAGTCTATGTCTCTTTACTGGAGAATTTAATCCATTGACATTCAATGTAATTATCGATATTTCCGTACCTGATCCTATCATTAAGTGAGCCATTTTCTTGGTTGCTCTTTGTTCTCGTATAACTGTCTCTGATTTTTTAGTTTTCCTGGTATAATACTCCCTTCAGAACCTCTTGAAGAGCTGGTCTGGAGTTGGTAAATTCCTTCAAATTTTGTTTATTCGAGAATGTTTTTATCTTTTTTTCCCATATGAAAGATAATTTTGCCGGGTATAATATTCTTGGTTGAAATTGTTTTTCACTCAACACTTTTACTATGCTTCCCCATTCTTTCCTTTCTTGCATTGTTTCCGCCGAAAGATCCGATGTTAGCCTGATGGGGTGACCTTTGTAAGTAACCTGGCGTTTCCCTCTTGCCAACTTTAGTATCTTGTCTTTGTCTGTTGTTTTTGCCAGTCTGGCTATAATGTGCCTTGGAGAGGATCTTCTTGGGTTGATTCTACCCGGGGTCCTATGTATTTCCTGGGTCTGGATATTTGAGTGCCTTTCTAGATTTGGAAAGTTTTCTTCCAGGATCTCATGGAATAAATTATCTAGGCCCTTATTATTTTCTTCCTCTTCTGGAATACCTATTATCCGGATGTTGGGGCGCTTGATAGTATCCAGTATTCCTCGTATATTATCCTCATTTTTCATGGTTGTTTTCTCAATCTTCTTGATGCTTTTTTCTAGGTCAGATGTTTTGTCTTCTACGTTAGATATTCGATCTTCTGCCTGGTCTAACCTACTTTTAATACTTTCAAGGGAGGTTTTGATTTCCTGTATCACATTCTTCATTCCTAGAAGTTCCATCTGGTTCTTGTTTAAGGTATCCATTTCTTCTTTCAAGTCATTGAAGGACTTCCTCATCTCCTGGAGCTCCTTGTCTCTTTTCTCTTCCATCTGAGTTAGTTTGGTCACTACAAATAATCTGAATTCCTTATCAGACATGTCCACGACGTCCATTGTATTGACTGTGGGTGATGTAGGCTTGATGATTTCCCTTGAGGGAGAGGCCTTTTGTTGGTTGCTCATATTTCTGGAGCCTCTGCGATTGTTCTTAGTCATTAGGTATTCTATATGTTTCTTCCTAACTGATTGTTAATAGTTGTACAGGCTTAGAAAATTGATGATTTCCCTTATGGTTGGCCTACCTGTTGCTCACAATTACCATTAACTGTTGCCACTACCCTGGATGGCCCAAAGTCCTCACTGTCTCTAAGGACAGGTGAGCCTACAATTGACTGAATAAGCAACACCCCAAGAGCAAAGAAAAACAAACTGAAAAAAGGAAATCGCGCGGCCCGCTTGCGCGCCGCGCGCTATTCAAATCACCAGAATTCAGAGTCCAAAGGCTAGTGGGAAAGGGTCAGAAGATGAGTGACAGGACCAGGTTGGTCAGGTCTGGAGCCTGAGTCCGCCTGGTGCCCGGAACTGCTGGCCGGCTCGATCCGGATTGCGGGTGGGGTGGGGTGGGAGTTCGCCTTAAAGTCCCAGACAACCAACCTGGGGTCCAAGGAGGAGAAACGGTGGGGATGCGTGGAGATTCGGAAAGGTCGGGCCTGCAGCCTCAGTCCGCCTGGTGCCCGGAACTGCTGGCCGGCTCGATCCGGATTGCGGGTGGGGTGGGGTGGGAGTTCGCCTTAAAGTCCCAGACAACCAACCTGGGGTCCAAGGAGGAGAAACGGTGGGGATGCGTGGAGATTCGGAAAGGTCGGGCCTGCAGCCTCAGTCCGCCTGGTGCCCGGAACTGCTGGCCGGCTCCATTCATTTATTTTTTCATTTGACCAGAGAGAGACAGAGGGTGAGAGTGAGAGAGAGAGGAAGTCAGAAAGCAAGCCGCCAGAATCAGGACTCGAACCCTGTTGGCCATGTGGGAGTGTCCAGCGCCTTAACCACCATACCACCTGCTGGTCCCCAGTTATCATTATTTTCTAATTTGACCAGAGAGAGACAGAGTGAGAGAGAAAGGGAAAGGAAAAAAGCTAGCCGCCAGGTTCAGGACTCAAA
Organism: Tupaia tana; assembly: GCA_026018925.1. NCBI lineage: Eukaryota > Metazoa > Chordata > Mammalia > Scandentia > Tupaiidae > Tupaia > Tupaia tana. The sequence continues at coordinate 85,214,003 of JAKSZU010000006.1, forward strand.
CTGTTGTCAGCCATGTGGGAATGCAGTGCCTTTAACCACCATGCCAACCACTGGCCCCTGGAGTGAAACATTCTTTAGCCAGCTGCATGACCTCATGGATAGCAAGTAACAGCCCAGGACTCAAACTGCAATCGACTACATGGGAGTTCAGGAACATAGCCATTACACCAACTGCTGGTCCCTAAACCACTATTCTCTTAAATTATCCAGTTTCAGATATTTTTTGTTACTAGCGACAGAAGAAACTAGAACACCTATGAAACTTCTCAACTGTAGAATCAGCTACACAGCAGAAATGGAGGGGGAAGTTCTACAGAAATTGACCAGAGGCTCAGTTAGGGAAGGCCAAGGAAAGATTCATGAAGGGCAGGGTAGCTTAGTTGGAAATAAGTCAGAAATAGAAAGCCTTTCATATGTAGGTAACATCTATGTTAAAAGTACAGAAGGAACCATGAGCATGGCAAGGTATGGCAAGAAGTTTGGGGTTAACACCACACCAGATGGATTGAAGGAATTGATGGAAAATGGTGTAGAAGGGTAAGGCAGGAGTCAGGTCATCCAGCATCTGTTCTTACACATTTTGCTAAGAGGCTTTTTCTGGTAGTGCTGTAAATAATTGGGAGACTTCATTCAAAGAAGTTATAGGCAGGAAAATTGTGCCTTTCAGAAAGGTTGCTCATGTTCATGGATATGTGGATATCTGTGAGAAATCAGACTGGAATAAGGAAAAGCAGTTAAGCGGTTGTTGTAATTACTTCTGTTGGATGGGGAAGGATAAGAAAGCAAATGGTCTAATGGAGGAATCAATTTCCTGGATTTCTTTCTGAAGTCAAAGGTCAGGTGAGGTGGGAGTAAGGGCTTGAGAAGGTCAAAGAATAGGGCATGGTGACCAGAATTTGGAGTATTTGAAAAAAAAAAAAAATGAAGACAAATGGGTGTTAGAAAGAGTTTCAAATAAGTATAGAAGATACAAAGAGCATGCAGAAAATAGGACTGTAACAGTGGGGTGGGGGAACCCTACAGATATAGTGGAAAGGGTTAAAAGTAGAATCAATACTTAGGAAGCATGAGGATATGTAGCACAGTGAAGAGGGATGTGAGGTACGTGGGATAGATTTCTCCTCAAGACTGGTTATAGGAATGAGAGCCATGTTTGCATATTACTAATCTTGAATATTGTGTTTCTAGGAAGAAATAATTTTAAGATCTGAACTCTTAAAGTGCAAGAGTTTGTGAGGCCCTATTTTTGGTTGCATATGATTACTAGACTTAAAATATCTAATACTAAAGTTAACCTCTTGGTCAGCGTTGAATATAGTTTTGGAAAAAAGGAAATGACTGTCTTGCTTTTCATATTATTTCTCTAATTTATTCTTTTTTTCTTTCTTCTTCTAGAGATTTTTGCTACAGGGCATATGCACTCACTAAAGAGATAGACAGCAACAGAGAGACAGAAAGCAGGAAATCACCCTCTAGGAGGGATGGCCACACCTCAATCACTTGTCCTCCATTCTCCTCTTGAGATTTTGGGCATGCATGCACATGTGCCCAGCATGAGTTTCAAGCTGCCAAGTGCTGGACTTGAGCCTTGGTCAACCATGTGGCAGTCTAGCAATGTAACCACTATGCCATTTGTTGGTCCCCTCTAATCCATTCTTAAGCAGGGAATTGTTGCTTATGTGAATTAGTTTTGAAACCCTCCTTCTTGGGACCAGCAGTCGATGTAGTGTTTATATCCTTGGACTTCCATGGTTCTAGTCCTCAACTTGGCAGCTTAAAACTCATGCTAGGCATGTGTGTGTGCCAAAAATCCTGAGAGGAGAATGGAGGAGAACTGATTGCAGTGTGGCCACACCCCTGGGGAGGGATTTCTCACTTTCTGTCTCTCTGGTGGCACACATACTCTATAGCAAAAATCTCTCAAAAATAAAAAGAAGTCCTCCTTCTGTTCATATTCATCCTTCTGTTTATATCCAGTACTGGAAAAATATCTTTTTTTCTTTTTTTTTTTGTTAGAGAGAGGGTTTTTTTCTGTAGGGAGTATGTGCTTGCTAGAGACAGAAAGTGAGAAATCACCCACCATGCCTCAATCCCTTCTCCTCCATCACCTCTCAGGATTTTGGGCACATATGCTCATGTGCCTAGTGTGAGTTTTAAGCAACCTCTTCCTGGCCTTGAACTGAAGTCGACTACATGGGAGTACAGTGATGGAACCATCTGTTGGTCCCAAAATATCACTTTTTTTTTATTTTAAGAGAGGGAGTTTTGGGGCATGCACGTACATGCTCCAGTGTGGGTTTTAAGCCCCCAGATCTGGGACTCAAACTGTGGTGGACTACGTGGGAGTTTAGCGATTTAACCACTATGCCATCTGCTGGTCTCCCAAGATATTACTTTCAAAAACTGATAGAGGAGTCAGCAGTTGGCATAGTGGTTAAGGCTCTGGACTCCCATTGATGGACTGCTGTTAGAGTCCCAGACCCGGTGGCTTGAAACTCGTGCTGGGTGCTTCTGTGTGTATGTGTGTGTGTACCAAAAAATCCCAAGAGGAGACTGGAGGAGAAGGGATTGCAGCATGGCCATCCCCCTTGGGGTGTGATTTCTCACTTTCTGTCTCTCTGTCAAGAGCACACATCCTATAGCACAAAATCTCTTTTACAAAAAAAAAAAAAAAGGCTGGCAGAGATTGCTAATAGGTTAATAGGTATTAGATTTTTTTTAATGAAGAAGTTGCTTGCTTCTATTACATTTGGAAGCCTCTCCATTGTTAATATGGAAGTGATTTCATCAGTGATTATTGACCTACACTATGGTTGATGCCTACAGAGAAGCACTTATATCAGACCCTTCAAGTTTATATGCCAATCTCATAGTCTTCTGCTCTGACCTGGAGTAAATCACTTAATTACTGTGTGTTTCAATTTGCCAGCTGTAAGTGTAAGGCTGCATTGTTTAGCAAATAGAAAACCAAATGAGAATGAAGAGAATTGTTTGAATATTAGCTTACCATTGACATTAATGACTCTGGACAAGTCGATTACACTCACAAAGACTTAGTTATTTCATTTTAAAAAGCATCCACTCCCACTTCATACAAGAAAATTCTGTGATCTTAAGTCCATAACAACATGTATAAGGCATTTAAACTATATCTACAGAATGGCCGATGCATTTCCAAGGAATAAATTGAATAAGTAAGGTTATAGACAGAAAGTGTCAATGTGGGAACTGAATCGTCAGTCTCCCTTTTTTTTTTTCCTCTTTAAATTTATTTATTTTTTTACATTAATTCACTATACATCATTACAGCATACAAATGAATTTTCCATCCAAAATACACTGTATATTGGCTCAATCAAGCATATCAACATACATGTTATCAGCAAATAATTTTCCATTTCTTATGTCTTGTATACTGTTTTTTTGTTTTGCCATCCTTGATTCCCTATCTCTCACCCTCTGCCAAGTCCCACCCTCCTCCCACATTGTCTCTGGTATCCATGGTTGCTTTCTATGCCTTTTCCCCCATTTAATTGATTTGCTAATGAACTTAATTAGTCTAAATATTTCCAATAGCTAGCGCAGCTGATATGTACCATACATGAACCCAAGTCTGACTTTAGGCATAAACCTCAGTGAGTAGAGTGAACATACTATAAAGTAGTACCTAGCTGGGGCTATATAGCTTACTGCAGTCATCAAATATGCATTTTTTTAAATTTTGATATGGACAGTTTTACTGTTTTTTTTTTTTCCTGAAACTTTTTATTAATTACTTAACATTAATTCCCTGAGCATCATCACAACATACTAAATGTGGTTTCCCATCTAGAATAAACTGCATAGTGGCTTAATCATGTCTGTTATCATTAGTAATATTCCATTCCTACTTTCATATATATGTATATGTATATATATGTTTTTTACCCCATGTTTGACCCTCTGCCCTTTCCCACTCTCTTATTACACTATCTCTGCTATATACAGTTGTCTTCAATTCCTTTTCCCCCAACATTTTGTTGATCACACAATATCGTAAGTAATCTAACTACTTTCAATATCAAGTTCAGCTGGTAATTTCAAGAAAAGCAGTTTTGTACTGGTAATGATATTTCCTTGAAACTTAAAGCCTAGAAACAGGTTAGCATTCTGTTCAAATAGTACGTACATGCACCTATCGACAGCTCAAGACAGGACAAAAATCCTTTAAACCGGACAACACAGCTTAGAAGAAAAGCAGCAATATTTAGTCAAGTCATAGAATGTTGTTTCATCAGTTCAGTCTCATGTACTTAATCTTTCTTCTGTTGTGGTTCGATCTTCCAGATTGAATTCTGGGATATAATATTCATCTCCAGACATTGTCCCTACAATTAAGTTGCCCATTTTCTTAGTTTTTGAACTCTTACTTCTGTGTGTCTGCATTTAATTTTACTGACATAGCACTCCCTTAAGAACTTCTTGGAGATCTGGTCTGGTGCTGGTAAATTCTTTCAGGTTTTGTTTATCTGGGAATGTTCGTGTCTTTTCTTCCCAAATGAATAATCATCTTGTTGGGTACAGTATTCTCAATTGAAATTGCTTTTCCCTTAACACTTTGAATATAATTTCCCATTCTTTCCTCGCTCGCATTGTTTCCGATGAGAGATCTGCTGTTAGTCTGATGGGATACCCTTTGTAGGTAACTTGCTGTTTTTCTCTTGCCAGTCTTAGTATCTTGTCTTTGTCTGTGGTTTTGGTCAATCTGGCTATAATGTGTCTTGGAGAAGATCTTCTTAGGTTGATTCTATTTGGGGTCCTCTGTATTTCCTGGGACTGAATCTTTGAGTGCCTCTCTAGGTTTGGAAAGTTTTCTTGCAGGATCTCATGGAATAGATTATCAATGCCCTTATGAGTCTCTTCACCTTCTGGGATGCCTATTATCCGGATGTTTGGACGTTTGATGGTATCTACTATTTCTCGTATATTAGTCTTAAATTTTGGGGCCATTTTCTCAGTCTCCGTGGTGGATTTTTCTAGGCTAGCAATTTTCTCTTCTACATTAGAGATTCTATTTTCTGTATGATCTAGTCTGCTTTTAATACTTTCAAGGGAGATTTTGACTTCCTATATTATAGCCTTCATCTCTAGCAGTTCCACCTGATTCTTTTGTAAAGTGTGAAATTCCTCTTTTAGATCTTGCATGAAATTAAAAAAAAAAAGAGATAAGACAGAGACAAAGATAGAGGTAGAGACAGACAAAGACAGGTACAGAGACAGGAGGCCTGAAAGGGGTCTTCCTACCACGCGAGTTTTGTGTGCTGGAGGCCGAATTATCAGTGGGAAATCTTGATTTCTGTTTCCCCAAAATGGCTAGTTCGCAGGATCCATGAAGCTGTGTCTTGAAGAAGGCCTGTTCCCTTTGCCTCTCCATGTCAGTTTTGTGTGCTGGAGGCTGAAATATCAGTGGGAAATCTTAATTTCTGTTTCCCCAAAATGTCTAGTTCGCAGGATCCATCTCAGTCTCCCTTCTTGTAATTTGTATACTTGTTATGTATTTTGTTATGTAAGTGTAATATGATTAAAATCTAAAAGCAGGGTAAATTCATTGAAAATGATATTTATTTCTATTTGCATTTCTATTTTCATGGAATTTACTTATGTTGAAAAATGTTTTTTCCATTAGAATTCTATATTTGCCTAAAAAACTCTTGAGTATAAACCCTGTACCAGGGAATGAGGTAGGCCCAAAAGAATCAAAGGTAATAGGATGAAATGAGCCCCAATATTCATGAGTTCATTATCTAGTGATATCAGTTTGAGAGTTCATGTATTTTGATATGAATACTATGAAATTTTCATTAAAGATGAAACATTTTTTGATGTGTTCTGACAAGGTATAGACATTTTGAACTTTAAATAAATATATAGACTATTTTTTTAGGACAGTTTGAGGTTCACAGCAGAATTGAGTGAAAGTTCAGAGATTTGCCATATACTCCCTATACCCACACATACACAGCATGCTGCATTTTCACCAGCCCACATCAAAGTAGTACATTTTTTTATACTTATTAACCAACATCAACACATCATCATCACCCAAAGTGCTTGTTGTATTAGGGTTCACTTGATGTTGTATCTTCTGTGAGTTTTGACAACAGCATAATGATGCATATCTACGATTATAATATCCTATAGAATATTTTCACTGTCCTAAGAATCCTCTCTGCTCCACATACTCATCTCTCCCTTTACCCTAACCCTTGGCAACTGCGATCTTTTTACTGTCTCTATCATTTTGCTTTTTTCAGAATGTCATGTAGTTGGAATCATACAGCATGTAATCTTTCTGAATTGGCTTCTTGTTGCTTAGTAATACACATTTAAGTTTCCACATTTAAGTGTGTTTTTGTGGTTTGAGAACTCGTATCTTTTATTGCTGAATAATATTCCATTTTCCAAATGTACCACAGTTTATCTATTTACTTACTCAATGACATCTTGATTACTTCCATGTTTTGGCAATTATGAATAAGGCTGTTGTAAACATTGTGTGGAGGTTTATTTATAACTTAAATTTTGAACTCATTTGGTTAAATACCTATAAGGATGATTGCTCAATTACATGGTAAGAATATGTTAATTTTGTAAGAAACTTAAGAAGTGACTATATGATTTTTTTCCTTTCAATCACCAATGGATGAGCGTTCCTGTTGCTCCACATCTTTGCTAGCATAAGGTGTTTCCGGTGTTTTGGATTTTCATGATGTTAAATAGATATGTAGTAGAATTTTAATACTGTTTTAATCTTTTTGGACTTTTGACTGATGCACTATGTATTATTTTTTTGCACTATGTATTATGCTGTGATGCATTACAATAAAGGCATAGCTTAAAGGATTAAGAGGAATTTTTTTTTTAAGAGATATTTCTGCTCTAGGGTGTGTGCACACACTGGAGAGAGACAGAAAGCAGGAAATCATTCCCAATGGGGGAAGACCATGCCACAATCCCTTCTCCTTCATTCTTCTCTCAGGATCTTGGGCACGTATACACATGTGCCTGGAGTGAGTTTTTTTGTTTTTTGTTTTTCTTTTTTTTGGAGAGGTTTTCACTATAGGGCACGTGTGCTCACCAGAAAGACAGACAGAGACAGAGAGATAGAAAGCGAGAAATCACCCCCCAGGGGGGATGGCCATGCCACAATCCCTTCTCCTCCATTCTCCTCTCGGGATCTTGGGCATGCACGCACACGCGCCCGGCATGAGTTTAAGCCTCCGGGTCTGGGACTTGAACCGCGGTCGACTACGTGGGAGTCCAGTGACATAGCCATTACGGTAACTGCTGGTCCCAACCTGGAGTGAGTTTTAAGCCGCTGGGTCTGGGACTCAAACTGCTGTTGACTAGGTTGAAGTCCAGTGATGCAACCATTATACCATCTACTGGTCTGGAATTTTTGTATTGACAATGAAAAACATAATAGGGGAAGGAGGAAAAGTCAGGCCATTTCAGGCAAAGAAAGCTTTTATTAAAAAGGCTCTTATATGAAAAGGACATAGTAAATAGATGGTAGTTGGGGGGTAGTAAAGAATAGTTAAAGAGGAGAATTAGGAAGTGAGGGAATACATTTAGATAGAAGTCAGTTTTGGAAAATGTACATAATTTATGTTGGATTTTATTTGATTATACATTTTTTGTAATTTTTGAAATAAAGTATATGTGCTCTTCAGAGAGAGACTGAGAGAGAGAGAGAAAGAGAAAGGAAAGTGAGAAATCAGCACCCCTCCACACACACACACTCCAGGGAATGACCACTCACAATCCCTACTTTTTCATTCTCCTTATAAGATTTTGGGCATGTATGTATGCATGCCTGGCATGTTTTCCAAGTTGCCAGGTCAGGGACTTGAACTGCACACCTGGTGATGTGGACTCCAGCTACCTGAACTACCATGCCACCTGGTTGTCTCTGTTGGATTTTATTTTTATAAAAGATGGGAGAATTTAATATTAAGTAAGTCACCAAATAGTTTCAAATACACAGACTTGATTAATCCACACGTACATAAACATTTTGCAAAATTACATACCCAAATTAGAAGATATGAGAAAAAAAATTAAACCACATTGGAGTATTTAGGATTTATTTTAAAACACTTCAGTATTAAGAAAATTAAAATATTTTAAAAACTATAAATAATCATGACAAAATGTTGATCATTATAGAATTGGGATAATGAGCACACGAATGTTTGTTTTATTATTCTCTCTACTTTTGTGTATGACTGAAAAGTTTTCTAATAATTAGGGGGCAGCAGGTGACGTGGTGGTTAAGGGCATTGGACTCCCACAGTGCTTTGAGTCCTGGACCTGGTGGCTTGCTTTTTCACTTTCCCCTTCCTTCTCTCTCTCTCTCACTCTGTCTGTCTCTGGTCAAATTTAAATAAATAAATAAATAAATAAATAATTAATTAATTAAAGAAAATCATTCTTAAAAAATAATAATAATTTGAAAAGTCACAGGCCAGCCAACAGCATGATGGCTAAGGCAACTAGATCCCACATGGCCGATAGCATAGTTGGAGTTTTGGACCTCATGACTTGAGAAACATGTCAGGGACATGTCCAAAATGCCAAATGGAGTGAGAATTGGAGGAGAAGGTATTGCAGCATGACCAGTCCCCATGGTGGGGAGGGGTGTGTGGTTTCTCTCTCTATTTCTCCTTCTCTTTTTTTCTCTCATTCCTCAGTAAGTGCACGTGCCCTCTGTCAAAAATTATATTTTGAAAATTAGAACACCAGACTGACTAGAGATGAGCAATGAAGCAATATAATTTGATTTGCATGTAAACTAAAGTTATTTATGCAGCAGAATTGACAATGGACAGAAAGATGGCCATGACTAGCTCAGAGTATTTTGCAATACTGCAGGTAAGAAATAATGTGGACACCTTCACAAACCGTAAACTTACAAACTCATGAACCAAAAGTGTAGAGACGATATTTAAAACTATGACATTTGGGGCTGGATGGTGGCATAGGGGTAAGATGTGCCACTCTTCAAGGCTGATCTATATTGGAAGGTTCCAGGTTTGCATCTGGAGACCTCCCTGTATACGCTGGATATGTGATATGCCCATCATCCTGGTCCTGGCCTGGTTGAGGCTGAATGAACAGCATGGTATTGGGACTCTGCTAGGTGTGCTGTCTTTCTCTCTCTCACTTATGGAAGATAGAAATGAACAAATTATAAAAACAAGGACGACTATACATTTATAATATCTCAGGGTAACTGCATAGAACAAAAACAGAAGATAATTAGGACCAGTAGATGGTTTAATGGCTATGTCGCTGGACTCCCGTGTAGTCAACTGTGGTTTGAGTCTGGGATCTGGTGACTTAAACTCACGCCAGGTGCATGTGCATGCGTGCCCAAGATCCTGAGAGGAGAATGGAGGGGATGGGATTGTGGTGTGGCCATCCCCCTGGGGGGTGATTTCTCACTTTCTTTCTGTCTCTCTTTGTCTTCCTGGCAATCGCACATGCTCTATTACAAAAACAGCTCCAAAAAAAATTAAAAAAAAAGAAGATAATCAAGGACTGAACTCTCAAAAAACAATAACTGGTCAATCATTGACTAGAATAAGAGAAGCCATTTACATGCTTGAGGTGGAATGGTTACAGAGGTAGGAGGGGAATCAGGAAGAAATGAAGGGTTTTTTGAAAGTACATATTGCATATGTAGGTAGAACCACATTTTATGAATTGTGTACTACTTGCTCTAGGCTGTGTTTACTATAGGTTGTAGACAATGAATTACAGTCACAAATAGCCATAAATAATTTTCTCAGTATGAATAGTTCTTTCTTTTCATGATAGCTTTCTGTCATAGCCATATTATTCATCAAAATAAAATTTCTAATTTATTTCTCTGGAGGGTAAAAGTGAATTTTTAGAGACTATAATTCAATGATGAAAATAATTCTCAGGTTGAAATGCAGAGGTCTAGCCTTCATGTCATATATAAAACCCTTATGATTTAGTTATAAATAGTCCATAGCTGAAACATGCTTTTAAATCAAAGCTAATTAAATTAGATAAGTATGATTATTTGCCTACTTTGATTATCAGATCAATCAAATATGTTTTCCCCCGTTGATGACAAAATGTAATTTGGTCAGGATAAAAACTTGAACACTAATAATGAGGCATGCTGCAGTTAATCTCTGGTTAAAGTCCCCTTTGATAATATCAATAGTTAATATTTATTAAATGCAAACTGGGTATTAATGTTACTAGGCCAAGCACCATTCACTATTCATCTTATTTAATCTCTTAATTTCTCTGTAATGTTTGTAATATTTATTCCCAATTCATAGATGATATTGAAAATTAGTGAGATTAAATAATTTGCCCATGGGGCCAGCAGGTGGCATGGTGATTAAGGGGCTGGACTACCACATTGCTGACCGCAGTTCGAGTCCTGGATCTGGCAGCTCGCTTACGCCCTCCCTCCTTCCTCCTGTCTCTCTCTGTTCAAATTTAAAAAATAATAATGATGATGATGAGTAAAATTAAATAAAATAATTATTCAAAAAATAGTTATAACTTGCCCAATGTCACATAGCTAGCAAGTGACCAAGCAAGTGTTTATTCCCAGGATTACACTTTTCCTATGTGCACTGTATTACTTTGTCTCCTGGGGCCATTCAGAACACCCATCACACGACTCTGTATCTTCTTCTTAGGATGCTCAGTCATGCAGCATATAACTAGAGAGCATGAAAATAGACAGCCTTCACCAGGCACCATAGAGATTGAGTTTTTTTTAAGAGCCTCTGGGGACGGGTACTATAGACAGATTTTTATCTAAAATTTATGAACTGAAAATATTTGGAGATTTTACTACAAATTCCATAACTTATGGAAAAAAAAACAAGCACAATTATGGGCATATTGTAAAGAGAATTATATGAAAGTGGAAATTAAAATGACCTGTATTAGAGAAGATGTTCTACTTTTTAATAGCATAGGAAAAAAAATCAATAAGTCGATGTTGGCAAATCATAGAGACAAGTTGGCATTCTCCCAAGAATTTTAAAGGAATCCATGGTAAATGAATGAAATAGTAGCAACAGTTCACTCAACCTGAATATCGGCAAGTTGCTACCATAATTTTTTTTTCTATAGAAAACACTTGCGTGGTGAATCAGGAAACATGGACATACAACCATTAAATCTTGTATCTGTGATGCTGAGGATTCAGATAATTACATGTGGTGCTTGAGTCTCTCAGCTCACTACCCAATTCTGGAAATCTCAAAGAACTTCCAGGTTCATATCCATCTTGCAGAATCATAAGACATAGTCACCACGGCCTGTGTCAGGTGGCTCCTTTAGGCTAATTATGGCTGACTTCTCATAAAAAGATTTGAGGAAATAAATACCAGGAGAAATGCAGAGCCTCAGGGAAGAGGAACGGGACATCAATAATGAGTACTAGCAGAACTGCAAAATCAGACCTGTTCTCAGTTTCTCCCCAATATGAAATAATACTTTTTCCCCAATGATCACACATGTTAATCAATAATTCCTTCATTCAACATACAGAGAAATAAAGAAAGACAGGACAGATAACTAAAGAGTGAATGAGAGGGGGAGAAAAAGCCTACTACAGAGACCAAATTAATTTTTTTTTCCAAGAGAGATTTTTGCTGATTTATAAATGGGTAAAAGATCTGAGTTGTTATTTCTCCAAAGAACATAAAAATGGTAAACAAGTATATGAAAATACGCTTACCATGTTTTTTAAAGAATTATTTTATTTAATTTTATTCATTATCATTATTTTATTTTTTTAAAGTGACGAGATAGATGGAGAGAGAGAGAGAGAGAGAGAGAGAGAGAGAGAGAGAGAGAGAAAGTGAGAAAACAAGCTGCTAGGTTCACGACTCAAACCATGGTCAGCCATGTAGAAGGCTAGTATCTTAACTAACCACCACACCACCTGCCGGCTCAAAATTCTTAACGTTATTAACCATCAGAGAAATGCAAAACAAAGCCTCTGTGAGACACCACCTTGTACCCATTAGGATGGATATTATCAAAAAGTCAAAAGATAAATGTTGACAAGAGTGTGGAGAGGGACCAGCAGTTAGCATAATGGCTATGTCGCTGGACTCCCACGTAGTCAACCGTGGTTCGAGTCCCGGACCCGGTGGCTTAAACTCATTCCGGGAGCGTGTGCGTGCGTGCCCAAGATCCTGAGAGGAGAATGGAGGAGAAGGGATTGCGGCACGGCCATCCCCCCTGGGGGGTGATTTCCTGCTTTCTGTCTCTCTGTCTCTTCCTGTCTGTCTGGTGAGTGCACACGCCCTATAGCAAAAATCCTATCCAAAAAAAAAAGAGTGTGGAGAATGAAAACTCTTTTATGCTACTGGTCTGAATGTATTATAGATAGGTACAACTATTATGAAAAACTGTATGGAGATTTCTAAAGAAATTACAAATAAGACCACCCTATGATCCAGAAATTTTTCTTTTGTGTATAGACCCAAAGGAAATGAAATCACCACCTTGTAAAGATATATGTACTCTCATTTTATTAAAAATTATTCATATTAGCCAAGATAAGAAAACAACCTAGGTGCCAGTGAATGGATAAGGAAACTGTGGTGTGTATATATATATATATATATATATATACCACATGCATATATATATATATATATATATATATGTGTGTGTGTGTGTGTGTGTGTGTGTGGTGCAATATTATTCAGTCCTAAGAAAGAATTAGGTCTTCCTATTTGCCATAACAGATAGACCTGGATGACATTATGCTAAGTAAATCAAACACAAAATGAAAAATATCGTGTGATCTCACTTATTAATGGATCTCAAAAAAATCGAAATATTCACAGAACACAGTGATAATCGACAAAATAGTGATTACTAAGGGTGGAACTGGGAGGAGAAAATAAGGAGATGTAGTTCAGAGGATATAAAATAGTAGATACGTAGTATGGACAAGTCTAGAGAGCTCATGTATAACATGAGTATAGGTAATACAATTTACTGTATCTTGGATTCATGCTAAATGAGTAGAGTTTAGCTGCTCCTTCTACAAAAACAAACAAAAAAAGAATTAGTGACTATATGAGATGATGAATATGTTGATTTGGTTTACTATAGTAACCTTTCTGCTATCTGTGTACATTACATAATATCATGTATACTTCAATGTACATAATTAACTTTATTTATAAGCAGAGAAAGAGAGGTATCTTTCTCTTACTCATCTGCCTTGTAAATGTAGAGTTCCTCATTAAATCCATCAGGACTTTAGGCACACACCCATATGTGCCTGACATGTTTTTCAAGCCATTGGAGTGGGGATTTAAACCATGATTGGCCATGTGAAATTCAGTTTTCAATGCACAGGACTTAACCACTCTGCTATACGCCACCCTCACTACTGCTGAGTTCGTATATAGACATAATCACTAACGTGATGGTAATTAGAGGTAGATTCTTTGGAAAGTGATTAGGTTGTCAGAGTGGAATCTTTGTAAATGAGATTAGTGCCCTTATAAGTGAGGCTCAAGTGAGATCCTTGGCCTCTTCTGCCATGTAAAGTTATAGCTAAAAGATGGCCACCTAGGAAGTGGTCCTCAGCCGACACAATCTATTGGTGCCAAGAGCTTGGACTTACCAGCCTCCACAATTGATTGATGAATTTCTGTTATTTATTAACCACCCAGTTTGTAGTAGTTGTTCCTGTTATTATAGCCCCAAAGGACTTATAAGACAAGGCACTTTTTACCACCTCTTTTTACCACCACTATTGCATCTCCCTGGTCAAAGCTTCCATCATTTCTTACCTGGATAACCGCAATAACTTTTTTTTTTTTTTAAGAGAGATTTTTGCTATAGAGTGCATGTGCTCACCGGAGAGCCAGAAATGGAGAAACAGAAAGTGAGAAATCAACCCCCTAGAGGAATGGCCACACTGCAATCTCTTTTTCTCTATTTTTCTCTCAGGATCTTGGGCATGTGTGCACATGTGCCTGAGTGAGTTTTAAACCTCTGGGTCCGGGACTTAAACTGTGGTTGACTATGTGGAAGTCCAGTGATGTAACAATTATGCCATCTGCTGGTCCCACTGCAATAACTTTCTATTCAATATCCTTCCCTTTGCTTTTATTAGCTTCATCATCCAAGTGCAGTCCAGTTAAAATAAGAGTCAGATCTTGTTGCTTCTCTGTTCAGTTCCATCCTGTGGTTTACTAGTCACATAAAGGTTGAGGATCTTGGCATCTGTAAGGCACAGTTTGCCTCTCACATCCAGCCACACTTGTCTACTTTATTCTTCTATTCTTTATTGTTTACTGTAGCCATACTGATTTCTTTGCTAAACTGTGCTCATGTTAGGTGTGCTCTTTCTAACTTGGACTCTCATTCCTTTAGTTTGGCTCCTTCTGGTCATTTCCCAAGGTTCTTACTGCCCAATCTGAAAATGCAACATACACCCAGCGTGCCCTGTCCCATTTACCTGCACTTTTTTTTCTCCACAGTACTCCATTATATTCCGTGTTTAACTTAGTATATTTTACTTATAGTAATCATAAGTGACTTAAGTATTTTTATAATTCCTACATTTTCTCAGTGTTAAAACAATGAATATATTTAGAGGAGGAAGGAATCATTGTGGGCTGAGAGACTAGGGAAGCCTTCCTAGAAGAAGACTGAAGATACGTCCTGCAAGCTTGGTAGGCTGAGCTAGAAGATGGAGAGATGGCATTCTGTGTTATAACAAAACGTGCACAAAAAGTGGAAAGTACTCCTTGCACGGCATATTTTAGAGACAGTGAGGGGAGCTGCAATGGTAGTCTTTCTATAATTTATCTCTAAGGTATTGAGTTGCAATCGGAGGCAGATTATATAGCACCCAGGAGGATGATTTTAGTCAAGTGTATTTTTTTTTTTTTTGAATGGAAGGAAACAGTGGTAGAATTATTTTTCTCAATTATTCTAGTCCTTTCCTTTCTTTTAGCCATTTCCAAATAATTCTTAGTATTCTTAGAAATAATTCGTGTAGGGAACCAGCAGTTGGCGTAATGGCTATGTGGCTGGACTCCCACGTAGTCGACCGCGGTTTGCGTCCCGGACCCGGTGGCTTAAAACTCACGCCGGGCATGTGTGCGTGCGTGCCCAAGATCCCAGGAGGAGAATGGAAGAGAAGGGATTGCGGCATGACCATCCCCCATGGGGGGTGATTTCTCACTTTCTGTCTCTCTGTCTCTGTCTGTCTGTCTGGTGAGCGCACGTGCCCTATAGCAAAAACCTTTCAAAAATAAAAAAGGAAGAAAGAAATAATTCGTGTACAGCTTTCAGCAACTTAATGTTTCTAACAACTCTCATTTTACACTAGAATAAAACAAAACTTGAGTTTCAATAAGTACCTATAAATTTTATTATCTGTCTTCATCAAGATTTGATTTTCTAGCCATTCTAGTGAATTTTTTCTTCAAATGTTTTTAAATAGAAAGAGAGAATGCTAACATAAATATTATCAACCTGGGGCCAGAAGGTGTCATGGTGGTTAAAGTGCTGGACTCCTACATGGCTAACCATGGTTTGAGTCCCAGACCTGGCAACTTGCTTTCTTACTTTCTCTCTCTCTCTCTTGCTCTCACTTTTGCTCACTGTCTCTCTGGTGAGTCCATGTTCTCTATGGCAAATTAAACAATAGTAAAAAAAACCTGTCAACCAGGAAATAAAACTTTAAAGGCTTAGAAATATAAAGAATATTAACATTTTTGATTCAGTAGGGTGAAGAAGTATCTAAGGATTTCTGTTATAAATGTTTATATTATTTTTATTTTCCTTAGTCTTATTTCTATTACTCATGTAACTGTGGATAGGAGGTGCCACCTTCAAAATAAATTTGTCATCCTCCATAAATGTGTCTCTCCCATGTGTGCGAGTGGCTGTGATTTCAGCACTTGGTTATGATAGTTAAGGGAAGGTCAGCAGTTCATGTTGAAAAGAGAAGGATGAGGCGTAAATACCTCATATTACCAGTTAAGTCCTGCCCATCCTCAACGGAGGCCTTTCCAGGGAAAGGCACCAGACATGATATAAAGCTTGTATAACAGTGTTCAATTTCTATCAAGGTACAAAAATCTGGTTGCAGAAAATACATATTTCACTGTGTCTGGTAGAAGGTGCCAAGCACTTTCAAAGTCAGATATTCACATTTTTGGACAGGCAAAAAGTCATTATCGTAGGTTTTTAAAAAAAATGATAGGATATTAGCACATATGCAAATGATACAGAATATCACTGGGGGCAGGGTTTGGGGTCTTTTTTCTATTATCGAGAACTCAAACCTATTCATAATGCTTCTAATGATTTTCTGCAAGTGCCTTCATGCAGAGAGCTCAGCAATTTCCAATGTAAGATGCACACTTCTGCCCTTTGGCTTTCTGGAATGGACTAGCAACTAAATGTGAATTTAATGGACTCATTTGCATTTGGGAGAGAGTCTTTTAAACATAACAGAAAGCACAAACAAGGGTGTGATAAGCCAAGCCCTTTAATGTAAGGTGATGGAGTCTCAGACTAAAAATAAAACATTCAGTTGAACTGTAAACAACTAAAAAAAAAAAAAAAAGGAAGAGAGAAAAAAAGTAGTTAATAGGAATACACACACACACACAAATACACATACACACACACAGATATATATGTGTGTATATAACATTTATGTTTTAATCACACAGAACTATGTGAGCTGATAGTAGTGAAGAGTCAGACGGGGGCTCACACTCAAGTCAGGTACAATGAGTCGGAGAAGAGACCAGGTGCAGTCAGGTACTTAATATTTCTCTAACGTACTCTCCAATAGCAGGAAAAACTGCCACCGGAAATGGCAATGACATCAGTGCCATCAAATGCTCTACATTGATCAATTTCTGTTACACTTTGGGACTACCAATGGCAGAATTTCTGTCACCAGCATTCTGCCCTCACTTCTCTTCTCTTTATCCCCTTTTACCCCCTCTTTAACTGCATTCCATCCTTTCAAATTCTAACTTCCATTTCCATCCTGTCCTATTTTCTGCTTCGCACAAGTACCTTGACCCTACTTTCTCACTTTTATTGAACAATCTACTTTTCTCACATCTGTTGAACAATCTTACTTTATCCTGCGTCCCTAACAAGAATAAGCAGCTAGGTTCTGATGTACAGTGTTTCTGGATCTGCTGAATCTTGCCCTTGGAAAAGGTTTTCTGTTGAAAATTGGTGGACTGACCTTGCATTGCACCCTAGATTGGCGTGATCCTGACAGAGTATACCAGCTGCAATGACCTTTGTCCCTTTCCTGGTAGAAATTATTCTTCTCCATGGAGAACACCTAATGGATAGTGACAGCACCAACAGTTTAAACACAGTAAACTAATGCCACACACAGAGTTAATCTTTCCAGAAAACATTACAAGAATACATTTTTTTTTTTAAAGGGAGATTTTTGCTATAGGGCACAGGCACTTGCTGGAGATGTAGAGAAAGACACAGAGAAAAAAATGAGAAACAACTCCTAGGTGGGATGGCCACACTGCAATCCCTTCACCTCCATTCTCCTCTAGGGATTTGGGCATGCACACACATGTACCATGTGTGAGTTTCAAACTACCAAGTCTAGGACTTGACCCTCAGGTGACCATGTGGGAGCCCAGTGCCTTAACCACTATGCCATCTGATGACTCCATAAGAATACATTTTTAAATGTGTTGGGGCAATGTTTTGATATACCAATTATATTACCTGTCTTGTGTTTTCTGTTACCTTAGGATAATTTCTGCATTTGGGCAGCTAGACTCTCTAGCAACCATTGGCTCAGGACAAGGGTAGGACTGCAAGAAGAAGAGTTAATTTTTGGGTTTAGAGTTTCAAAATATGTATTTTGTGTCTCATAGAAGAGATAAATATTGGAATTTCAAAAGCCTGGGACACAGAACCTAAACTATCTGCTTTGAATATCAAAGAGTCAGATTAACCCACTTTCAGATTTAATAAACCTTCTACAGAACTGGAGAAGAGACAGAGAGTAGAAGAAAGTATTTGACCTGAGGGGATCCCTGAGCCTCTGTCTCATCCACACTTCTCATTGCTCTCCTGGAGAAGTTTGGGCACGTGAGGCTGGAGGGACTCTGTGGCTTCCCACCTGAATGGACTGTTAGGCAAACAGAGCTTACAGTTTTCTAGTAGGATAACTATGGCCTTCAATCATTAAAACCAGGAAATGTTTGAGAATCAAAACGGTCTGGACAACTGCCAAATAGGATGAAATATCTGATCAATAATAACTGGTACCACTCATTAGAGAGGAACTTCTGCATGGAAGAAACTGCTGTCAAAAGTTTACTCTTAAAACTAGTAAATTATGGGCCAGTCCCATAGCCTCGTGGTTAGGGGATCTGGATTTCACATGGTCCACCATGGTTTGAATCCAGGCCCCAACAACTTGAAAAATACTCCAGGTGTGTTCATGCATGCCCAAAATACTGACAGGATGGAAGACAACACCATACTCCTTTGATAGAGTAATAAATAAATGGTGAACAGTGTAAAATGAAAAAAAAAAAAGAAAGAAAAACCAACCTATTCTCAACCTTGGACCTACTCTCTATGGAAGATTTGTATGAGAATTTTAATTTAGAGTTCAAACTTAGAAAAATAGAAACTAACTCTGTCCATACTGCTGTCAGTGGTCTATATCTGTTGAATGAATATATATGCTAAGCTTAGTCAACTATTTGCAAGTAATTCTGAGACTGTTCTCTTGAACCCACATGCTAGACTTACACATCTGTCCTGTCATCTCACTTTATTTTGGGGTAGTGACAACTTCCTCACAAAGTGTTGCTTCTTACAGAGAAGGGTGTAACCCTTCAACCCAGCTGCATTATTCATTAGAACAAAAAAAATCATCTTCATATATCTGGCTAGGTATTAATTCTGCATTAATATAGCCTTTCTCTGAGACTAGAATATTCAGAAACCACCAGAACTAGGTAAGGGATTTCACTTAGAGTAGTAGGCCATTCCAATTTAATTTAAATGGCCTTACAAACAGAGGATTGCATTTGAACTAAAATTTGCCCTTGGGGTTGTATCTGGAGGCATTGTGAATATATTAGAGATTTCAAATTAACTCTGTTTTTTCAGGTTAGTTGTGCGATATGAAAATGCTTTCCAATTCCTTCCTGGCAAAACACATTCAATACAAGGTCTGGCAAAAAGCTGTGTCTTTCATGATGCTGAGAACCAGTGAGTACACACCATATCAGAGATATAGTACGACTTCTGTTATTATGCATGATTGCATTTTACATGCACACAAAATTAACAGAATTTCTGCTATTCTTTTCTTCTTAGCCCATGTATCTTTTGATTTCATAGTCTTTATTTTATTCTTCATAAGGTATTTACATACTTTTACAGCAATTTCTTTCTCTTTTTTAATTGCCAGAGAGCTTGTGTGCTTGTCAGGGAGAAAGAGAGAGAGAGAGAGAGAGAGAGAGAGAGAGAGAGAGAGAGAGAGGAGAAAGCAACCTCCCCAGTGGGTCATGGTCACACTGCAGTGCCTTCTCCACTTCTCCGTTGTGGCAGAACTTTGGGAATGCACTCAAGCACTCTGTGTGTTTTTCAACCTACAGAATCAGGATTTGAATCAGCCATGTGAGACTTGGCTCCTTTAACCACAGGCTATGAAGCTGACCCTACTTTCATAGTAATTTTTATCCTGTAGAAACTAAGATTTTCATTAATCGTTTGGGTTGTTTGCAGGCATTAGGCTAACTAGTAGATGCAGCATGGTAAGCATTTCCTTTTTATCCATGGTTTATTTACTTTACAAAAATGAATTTGCTTTTTTTCATTTAATTAAATGAAAGGTTAACAATATGTCTTCAAATCAGCTAGTTCTGTTCTCCACCTCATATGTGGATCCTTCCTTAAAACTGGCTCTAGGCTGTGAAAAAGATTTGGGATTTTTGACCCTGCCACTAGGTGGCCATTGGGCTTTGGGTACACATAGCTTTTTGAAATGTGGTTTTCTCATCTATAAAGTGTGGGTAACAATATTCACTACATAGGTTTGATGTGACATAGTTACTTGCTTTCTAATCCTTTCTACCTACATAAAACGGTAAATTTAACGAGTGTATTTTTTATATATGTTTTAGACAATCAAGTTACTGAAATATATTTTGAAAAGAAAAAAATGTGGAATGCATAACCAGAGTTTGATATTGTCTCATTTATTTCTCAACTATTTTTTACCTTTTTGTTTCTTCTATTTATAAAACATAGATATTTATGTAAAAAACATAGAAAACATAGAGAATAATGAAGAAAACATATTTTCTGTTTTTAAAGTTTATGTATTTTATACGTGAGAAAGACAGAGGGGAGAGAGAGAAAGAGAGAGTGGGACCCAGGCAAGTCTCTGGGCTTGAACTGGTAACCTTCCCATGTGGGTCTTTCTAGAAGTGTCATGTTTCACTGCTTTACAACCACCTGGTCCTAAGAAAATTTAATTTACCCATTGAAATCTAGGGCAGTGTACAAATATAGGTAGTTCTCTCACTCTCAGATGACAGGAGTCCCTGGTCATTTATAATCACTAAGAGACTCCCCTCATTAATAATGATGTCAAGTGTAATAATCAGAAAGTATTCATTAATTGGTAGCTGGCAGGAGTCTGACAGAAAGAAAAAGGAGCTGGTTGGCTTCTAATCTATTCCCCTCTGAAATATTATTTCAGACTAAGTTAGAAAACAGTCTACTCTGCTCAAACCCCTTCCCCCATGCTCTTCAGGTGGCCACTTAGATGTCCTCCCTTCCCTGTGACAGCAGGTGGCAGAGAGGATCCCACCCTCCCCACCCTGTCATCATGGCAGTGCAGATGGACAAGGTTCCAACCCACTGTAAGGTTCTTCATATCATCTCTGTTGCTAGCCAGTCTCTGCTCTCAGCCTTTCTTACCTGTTTTGTAGGTGAGGGTCACTAAACCAATCCTCCCTCAGGTAGCACAGTCCCCCTTTTTGTAACAAGAGAGTGATTGGTGACTGCTAACTTTGAGTTTCCATGAAAACTGACACATGGGCCCTATTTTCACATCCAGTGGTAATTATTCCTTTAGGATTTTTGCATCTAAGACTATAACCATTTTTTTTTTTTTTTTTGGAGAGGTTTTTGCTATAGGGCGCGTACGCTCACTAGACAGACAGAGAGACAGAGAGATAGAAAGCGAGAAATCACTCCCCAGGGGGGATGGCCACAGCGCAATCCCTTTTCCTCCATTCTCCTCTCGGGATCTTGGGCACGCACGGACACGCGCCTGGCGTGAGTTTTAAGCCACTGGGTCTGGGACACGAACCGCGGTCAACTACGTGGGAGTCAGTCCAGTGACATAGCCATTATGCTAACTGCTGGTCCCATATAACCATTTTTTTTGTAATTTTTTGCCATCGGGTGCATGTATCCACTGGAGAAAAAGAGAGACAGTGAGAGGGAAAGTAATCACCTCCCTGGGGGTGGACATTCCGCAATTCCTTCTCCTCTATTCTCCCTGTAGGCTTTTGGGCACAAATGCACATGCCCTCTGTATAATTTTTAAGCCTGTGGGTCCGAGACTTGAACTGTGGCCAGCCATGCGGGAGTCTAGCACTGTAACCACTATGCCAACTGCTGGCCCTGGAATATAACCATTTTAAGATGGTTGACACATACTAGGAAATCTGTTTCCCCAAATAAAAATATTATGCCAATTCACATTCTTATCCCTAACACATAGTATTAAGAAAGAAAAAAAGGGCAAATGAGGAGAACAGGGTAAGAGGATAAAAGCAGGGGCCTGACAAGACAGGGACAATGGAGAGGAAGGGGAAGAATTGAATGTACGAGATGGGGGAGATGCTCCCATGTCACAGGAAAGTCCAGGAGTCAAGCTCTAGCATATGTAAATAGGATTCAGTCCTGCCCAATTCTTTGGATAAGTAACATACCTGGTAACCAATTATTTTCTATTTCTAGTCCTGGAAGCATTACTGAGAGCTAGATTTGTAATCATTTTAGAACTCTTCACGTAATACAGAGCATTAAAGCAACATTAACTGAGACCAGAACAGTGATTGCAAAGCAGCATGGCACGGCAGAAAGAAGATCTTTTCTGTCTCCAGATTCTTTCACTTGTTTGCTGGTTGATTTTAAGACTGTTGCTTTACCTGGGTGGGTCTCAAGCTCCTCTTTCCTAGGATTAGAGTTAAAAATATCGTTCTTGCTTAGCTCATGTGGGAATTATGAGATTAGAAGAGATGTGATTTGGAATTTGTAAAGTGTAAAGATATTACAAAGATCAGATGCTTTGTCTTACCAATGACCTGTCAGCACCAAGGGAGACGTGGATATTTCTAATTCATCTTTTTGTTGTTGTTATTGTTGTTGTTTGTTTGCTGTAGAGTGCATGCACTTGCTAGAGAGAGACAGAGAGAGAGAGAGAGAGAGAGAGAGAGAGAGAGAGAGAGAGAGAGAGAAGGAAAGTGAGATATTATCCCCTAGGGGAGATGGCCACACCACAATCCTTCTCCTGCATTCTCCTCTCAGGATCTTGGGCATCACGCACTTGCACTTGGTGTGTTTAAAGCTGCTAATCTGGGATTTGAACCACACAAATGATGTGTGGATCCAGCCACCTTAACCTCTGTGCCACCTGCTGGCCCTTTATTATTATTTTTTTGTCTTTTTGACAGTATTCATGTTATTGTTTTTCCTCAAATGAGATCTCATATGGCAAGTGTACCCTACATTTTTCTGGATCCGTAGCAGCTCTTCAGTAAAAATTAAATAGTTCTTGTTTTCCCCCCTCCTCTTCTCCCTGACCTCCCTCTAAGAGCTCTGTGGAAATGCCTGGTTGTTTTCGAACAGTATTGTCAATATTCCTTCAGGTAGGAGGCAGAGGCTGTGTGTATGCATGTGTGCTCTCACATTTATTGCATTCAACATTGTTTGCATGGAAAGCATTTTCTTCCTGGCCTAATTCAGTGAAAATGATGTCAGTTGTTTCCCTATTGTCTGTCTGAAATCAGCTCCTAGATTGAATAAATTATATATCTTGACTTTATTTCTTGATTTTATTTCCTCATTTAATTTAATTTTATTGATGTAAAACCAATAGGAGTAACAAAATGATTTCAATGCCTATGGTAATTAAAAAATAAGCAGAAAGGTAATAAAATGCATTATTACTTTGGATACACCCTTATCTCTTCATTCACTTGGGGAAAAATATCCAATCTTAGAGGAAACATAGAATGTGATTTTGTGCCAACAGTAATTAGCAGGAACAGCTTGATGAGAAACAGTGATGGAAGAATCAATGACAAACATCAATAAAGTGAAGCCCAAATGAGGCTTCTGTTTCTCATATTAGGTCTTAACACATCGACTTAACTGAGGGATTGAGAAATGACATTCTTAATCCCAAATAGTATGCCATAAATAGACTGTAAACTATTTTGACCTTTTGAATCTAGTCAAGCTTTTCCCGTTTCCTGAGAGAGTGTATTAAAGGTCTTGTAACCAGTAACACAACACCTTGCCATTAAATACAACAGTTGTGTCATCAAATAGAATTTAAAAATGAATTTTAAAAAATTGCAGAGGGAACCAGCAGTTAGCATAATGGCTATGTCACTGGACTCCCACGTAGTCGACCGCGGTTCGCGTCCTGGACCCGGTGACTTAAAACCCACGCCAGGCGCATGTGCGTGCGTGCCCAAGATACCGAGAGGAGAATGGAGGAGAAGGGATTGTGGCGTGGCCATCCCCTCTGGGGGGTGATTTCTCACTTTCTGTCTCTCTGTCTCTCTCTGTCTGGCAAGCGCACGCGTCCTATAGTGAAAAAATCTCTCAAAAAAAAATTGCAGAAAATGAGGAACCTAGTGAAACATCTAAACATTTTATTAATGTTGGAGACTCAGTTCTTGGCTCTAGGCAGAATCACAAAAAAAGTAATAGTATTAGTTTTTACTTGTTTATTTTTTTGCTTTAAATGATCAAACTTTTACTTGGATTGATCTGAGTCCCTACTATTTCTTCTCTCAATGCCATAATCCCAAAGGTCCAGGTTTGCTTCCATTGGAGTTTGCTAATGCTTTACATGTTGCTAAAATAAACCCATCCATGTGAAACTTAAGGACTTGTATGCCCCCAGGCCAACCTGGGTTTCTCCTTGTTAGCATTATGGATATTTTGAACTGGGCAATTCTTTGTCGTGGAGCCTCTTCAGCATTGTAGGGTGTGTAGAAACATCTGACTCCACCCACTAGATGCCAGTAACACATCTCAGTTGTGATTATTTAAAATATATACAAAGGAGTCAGCAGGTGGCATGGTGGTTAAGGGCACTGGACTCACACGTGACCATGGTTCGAGTCTCAGACCTGGTGACTTGGTTCACACTTTCCATCTCTCTGTCTCTCTCCCTCTCTCTCACTCTGTCCCTCTCTAGTTCAATTAAAATAAATAAATAAAGTTAAATAAAATAATTCTTAAATAAAATATATATTAATATTGACAAATATTCTTTGGGGTTAGGGGAACGCAAAAATTACCCCAGTGGATGTGGTTGAAAATCACTTGCTTAGACTGAGACTTCCTTTGCATTTCAGATGACATACATAGAAGTAACTTAATACGCTAACGTGACCAGAAAGGAAGAAGTCTAGAAGAACATTAGACTATAGTGGTTCTCAGTCAAGGATGTGCATTAAAGCCAAAGGGGTAGATTTAAAACTACTGATAGTCTGAAGGGCTAGGTCAGGTTACGTGAGCCCAGTTCTGTTTGCTGTGCTGCACATCCCAGAGTAAAGTTCTTATGAGCTACTTGCTTTATTTGCTAGGCAATCTTCATAGGACTATTTGCCACTGGGTATTTTTATCTCTGTGTGTCCCTCCCACCTCTTTCCCCTGCAAAAGTGTTTGTCATTCTTTTAAGCATGGAATCATGCTAGGGGTTTAATAAACAGAAAATATGATAAAGCAAAAATAAAAACTACTGATATACATACCCACTTCTTATCAGCGGATCCTGAGTATGAGTAAGGTCTTAGCATTGCTAAATTTAACTGAAGAAGATTGCCCTGTGAATTAGATAGGCTGCTTTTGGGAGCAGGAATATTAGTTCCTCTCTTCGTAGGGCTCCATATCTTTTAATTGATCTGTTTTCGGAGTCCAGGTTTGCTTCTACTGGCCATGAGTTTCCCTTGGTTCAGAGAGTCTATAGCTATGACACAGATTAAACTCTCTGTAGGAAATTTCTGGTGTGCACAGACAAGTTCAGGTGAAGTCAAAACAATGCATATATTTTATATCCAGTTTCCAGTATGTAGGCTAGAACAAGAGTTCTCTAAGCAAGATTTCTGAGATGCAACTTCAACACTACCTGGAAACTTACTATATATTCTGGTTATCAATTTCTTGTCTAAGGCATAATTTGGAAATGTTTTCTCCATTGTCTCTGCACTCTAATTATTTTCTTTACTGTGCAAACAAAAAAGAAATCACCACTACGGGACCAGTAGTTAGCGTAATGACAATGTCGCTGGACTCCCACGTAGTTGACTGCGGTTCGTGTTCCGGACCCGGTGGCTTAAACTCACGCCAGGCGCGTGTGCGTGCGTGCCCAAGATCCTGAGAGGAGAATGGAGGAGAAGGGATTGCGGCATGGCCATCCCCCCCTGGGGGGTGATTTCTCGCTTTCTGTCTCTCTGTCTCTCTCTGTCTGTCTGGTGAGCGCACGCGCCCTATAGCAGAAAACTCTCAAAAAAAAAAAAAAAAAAAAAAAAAAGAGGAATCACCACTTGATGACAGAGAGGAAGGTAAAAATAAAAAAATAGATTCAAATTAGAGATCATTAAGAAGTCTCAGAAGAAGGTGCTTTTGCAGCAGACTATGACAATAACAGTTGAAATGGTGTGATGTTAACTTTGAGTTCTAGTTTAGAGACAGAGTTCTTAAGTTTTCCTGATGGATTTTATTACAAGCATAATTCCTGGGTTTTGCTTAATCATCCTTGTGGATGTGAAATAATGGAAATTGAGAAATCTTGAGACAAACAGTATGGGAAAGGTTGAAAAATTAAGTTGTATGTTTTGTCAATATTAACTCTAAGATTCCTGTCACACATAAAAATGCTAAGAAAACAGAAAGATAAATAAGAACACAGTAGGAGGGATTGGGCTTGAGATTTTAGTTTTGGATTCTTCCGCATATCGATTTGTAAAGCTCTGAGAATGGTTAAAACCCCCCTAATGAGAAGAGAGAAGATTCTTCTGAAGTCTGCGATTCTTCAGTTTGTTATTCCTCTAGGCTTAGTAGTCTCTGTTATTTTTCTCATGCTGAATTTTAGTTTCCTTGAGATCAAATACATTTTGCTTTCTTTTCACAATTTTTAACTGAGCCACCAAGAGGAAACTTAGACACACAGAATTAAATACACGTAGTGTTAATATATTGATAAAAAAAGGTTCAGACCAATGATGTCCAATTGCATACATGCATGCTGCTCATAAGAAAATCTATGAGGTGGACAATGATGTAAGCGTTTATCCACAAGGAGAGCGGAGGAATGGTTGAAGATAGCAGCATTCTGGCAGAAACTCACTTAGACAATGTAACAAAGTGATTCCAGTGACTTAACACTAGTTTTTGGTTTTGTCTTGTCTTTCTTTTTAACTAACTAGTAGGTAAATTGTGATGGATTTGTGGTCCCAGTTTAAATTTCCAGTGGTAATTTAGAGATTCATATAAGAAACTAAATGGAAGATGTGGTCCACACATAGAACCAAACCAAGAGCCACAACTTTGAACTATAAGTGAAAAAAAAAAGCGACTATAAAAATGTTTTTCTCAAAATTTTCTAGATCTTCCTTTGGTGTTTTTGTGCTGACTAGAAAATCACCATAGACCAGGACCAGCAGGTGTCGTGGTAGGTAAGGCACTGTATTCCTACATGGCTGACCACTGTTCTAGTCCCAGACCCAGTGGCTTGAAAATCATGCCTAAAATCCCAAGAGGAGGGTGGAGAAGGGATTATGGTATGATCATCTCCCCTGGGTGATGATTTCTCACTTTATAGCTCTCTGTCTCTCTCCGGCAAGGGCATGAGCCCAATGGCAAATATATATATATTTCAATTGGCTTCCACTGCTAGTGATTTCAAACACTCTGAGTTTGAGCTTGAATACTTCCACAGATTCTTTTCCAAACCCTTATTTGAGAATTTAAGAACATAAAGCTTTACAAAACAAAGTGAGCTCTCACAAAAGTAGAACAATCGAGCACACCTGTGGTTAGTTGTTCTAGTCTACTCTTATTTTTAAAGACCATAATAATCCTCTGATTTTTTTTTTTCATTTGATCCTTTCATGAGTTTTGTATTATAGGATGGCTGCATATTACATGAAACTTAATCAAGCAGCTACTTTTTCTAACACTAAATGGAAATCTGGGCATCTCCTTTTCAGGGACCTTTGACTAACTCTAGCGCACTGTAACTAGGTGTATAGAATAGTTAAATATTTTATATCAGAAGCTAAGAAAAGTAGCTATGGGTATCCCAGCACCATTCTTTGCTCCTTGGACATTGAACTCAGGTTCCTTTCCACTGCAAATTGGGCAAACACCTTTACAACTTTTTTAAGTCCCTTCTCCCAATTTCAGTCCCCAAAATCCAGTTTTGACTGGTATGACATATGTGCATATATTTTTCTGGATGATAGATAGATTTGTTCTTAGCTTATCTGACTTATATTTTTAAACCTTAGTTTGAGATATTCACAATTTAATTTTCAAAGGTATGTTTCCAAAGATGAACCTAGACTATTGTTTCCAGAGTCAGTGATGCTGCCATGTCTGATATATTTCGTGAGAAAAATGAGGTCTAGATTTCTATAGTGGGTCTCTTTGGGGAATTCACCTACACCATTTCTCTACATATGTTCCTAGAGTGCATTGTTGTGTTTGCTGGGGTTCCCTGAAACAGAATTGATCACATATTTATTTATTTATTTTCCAGAGTTCAGGACTTTTTAAAATTTGTCCTAAAGTCATTAAAGCGAAAATCATGATAAAACATTCTGCTTTCCTTTACAATTTCCCAATGCAAAAACAAACAAACAAAAAACAAAACAAAACAAAAAACAAAACAAACTATCTGTAGGAAAGAATTGGTTTCATATGTAGGATGAAACAATATAAATTCAAAACTTACAGTTAAGGGTTAGCTCTATCAATCATCTCTTTAAAAAGTTTATATGAATATCCAGTCAAAACCAACAAGAGTATCTCCCTTGAAATGTTATTTCTACAACTTTCTAAGTAGATCAGAGGACTGCACACTGTCTTGGAATGTCCTCAGAAGGCTCTGTCAGTGATCAGGTGACAGAGTAAAAACCCTAGAGTCCTTTCTTTCAAATGGAGGAGGAAAGACAGAGGGACAGAGAAACTATTCAAACTTTGTCTTCTCTCCTTGTGCTTATGCTCCCCTCCTCCTCCTCTGCCTTCTCAGAGGCCACCTCACCCTCCAAAGCCTCCTCGGCCTCTTCCACCAAATTCATCTTTACCTCCTCTGCCTCCACCTCGGCCTCCAAAGCCTCCTCTGCCTCCACCACAACCCCCAAAGCCACCTTCACCCTTAGGCTTGGCCCTGTCCAAGGTAACTCTGTTTCCATCAGTTTCACCATCTCCCATGGCCTCCTTGGCAGCTTTGGCATCTTCCTCACTGTTTAAGTCTAAAAAACCAAACCCTTTGGAGGATCCTCTTTCCTGGTCAGTGACCATCCTTGCACAAATAGAGCCATCAAAATGCTCCTTTCATGTCCCTTCAGTGGTATCCTCAGACAGATCTTTGGCAAAAAGAGTTTTGGTGGGCTGACTTTTTGCATTAGGTAATGCCCCTGGATACTTGCAACTCCAGCCCTATTGCTCTGCCTTCCATTCCTCTTTTATTACAGGAATTTAAAGCTTCTTTAGCATTTTCAAGTGAAGCAAATTCTATTGGTCGGATATTTAAAACAAAATTTATTATAAGAAATTTACTCATGGGGCCAGCAGATGGCATACTGGTTATGTCGCTGGGTCCCCCATAGTCAACAGTGGTTTGAGTCCCACACCTAGTGGCCTATAACTCATGCTAGGAGCATGTGCATGAGTGTCCAAGCTCCCAAGAGGAGAATGGAGAAGGGATATGATGTGGCCTGGGAAATGGCATTTCTTGCTTTCTGTCTCTCTGTCTTTCTGGCAAGCTCACATGCCCTACAGGGGAAAAAAAAAAAAAAAAAAGCTAAAAACAAAAAAAACTCCTCCCCCCCAAATAAAACACAAAACTCTCTTTAAAAAAGGAAAAAAAGAAATGAATTCACACAATTATAGAGGCAAAGAAGTCCTACAATCTTTTGTCTGCAAACTGGATACCTAGGAAAATCAGTGGTTAATTTCAGTTTGAGGCTAGGAGAACAATGTCTCAGCTTGGAAACAGTCAGAGAAAGTGAATTCCCCTTTTGTTCTATTAAGGCTGGATAATAACCACTCACATGATATTGGACAATCTGTTGAACTGTCTTCCAATTCACATGTTAATCTAATCCATAAATAGTGTATCACGGACACACACAGAATATATGTGAAATATCTGGACACCCATGTCTCAGTCAAGATGACACATAAAACTAACCATCACAATGGAGTAGTTCCAGTCTCTGAAGCTCAAGAAAATAAAAGAGCTAGAGGAGCATTGACTTACTCACAATTTAATCTTAGAGCAAAGGCCAGCAACTATTTATTCCTTACAAAAGATACCTGTACCTCACTCTTCTTCATGTTTTCAGAACATAGCACAGTTCCTGGCATGGTAAATTTTGAATTAATGACTGTGTGCTGTGTGAAGTTCTTGGTAAATTTTGAATTAATGACTGTGTGCTGTGTGAAGTTCAAGTGAGCATTTGTTTTTATTATTTTGTGTAAGCAAGGAAGAACATCTATATTACCTTTTCTTGCCTTTGTAGTTTCTCTAAAAACCAGGATCTGCATCAAATAGATGAATGTCTGTATAGAATTCTACACAGAAGGAACCCAAGATACCAGAAATCTCTCTAAAATTTATTTTCATTGTACTGCCTATTTAAATTTGTTCATAGAAAAATGAGTTTTACATTGAGTCTACCAGCAAAAGTCACCTAAGCTAGACATAATCTCCCTTATTTCTGCTTGCCAATTTGTGTATTGTTTAGTATAAAGTCAATATTACAGAATAATGGAGTTTTGTTTCCTTATTATTCTTCTTTGTCAAGAAAACTGATCCCTCAATGATAGTAAATTTAGCAATGCAAAAAGACGTTTCCACCCTGTTTTTTTCTTGAGTTCTCAACTATATATAACAGAAAAGTCATGATGCACTTTTGTATAGAAAAAAATGGAAAAATATGTCATGACTTTTCCAAGGACCCAATGTGTGAGTGTGTGTGTGTGTGTGTGTGTGTGTGTGTACAAATGAACAAAGAACTGGCATCAAGGTGAAAATTCCACATCTATTATGTGTAACTACTTTCCCAATAATCTCCAAAGTATAATCATACTTACTGTGTTACTAAATGAATGCAAAAATGACCCTTGGGTTTATTTTGGCTCCAGACTAGATTTCTTGGCCTGTCAGAGCCAAGTCAGTGATCCACAGAAAACCTTCCACCAAAGTGTTTTTGAGTACCGATTCTAAGGAAAAGACCCCAAGGAATTGCAAAAGATGGAGAAAAGTATAAGTGGCCCTAACTGAATAACTTAAATCTTCGAAGTACTGTCCCCAGAAACTCTAAACTAGCTGTAGATTCATTTACAGCCCAACTGGGGAGCCATTTGGTTAGTCTAGCCCACAAAGAGTTATATTATCAACCGCAGGGATCATATTTGTAAAATATCTTTACTTGTTATAAGAGCCATAAAATTTATAAGTAGAAAATAATACAGTTTCTATGTTTACATATGTGAAGGCACATATGTACTTAAACAAATATTTAGCTCATAACTCTATGAATTATCATCATTTAGGGTTAAGATTTTTTTTCTTAAAATGACAAAATTGAAGAAAATGACAAAATGAAAGAAATTTTATACTTTTGAATATTCACTCCTCATTTCTAGTTTCCAAAAACAGTCTACTAAAGAACTGTGATTTTTTTTTTTTTTTTGAGAGGTTTTCACTATAGGGTGCGTGCACTCTCCAGACAGACAGAGAGAGACATAGAAACAGAAAGCAAGAAATCACCCCCCAGAGGGAATGGTCACACCGCAATCCCTTCTCCTCCATTCTCCTCTCGGGATCTTGGGCACACGCCCGGCGTGAGTTTTAAGCCACCGGGTCCGGGACGTGAACCGCGGTCGACTACATGGGAGTCCAGCGACACAGCCATTACGCTAACTGCTGGTTCCCAGGAACTGTGATGTTTTACCAATTCATTTCTTTTGTTTCACCTCATATGGCCAACAGGATTAGAAGAGTTGACAGAACAAATTAAGCCTATGGTAGCCAAAAACAAAGAAAATAACAGAATTGTAAACAGTTGAATAAAAAGGTAAACTTTCTGTTTTCCCATGTATTGCTGAATTGCTCTAAACGTTTGCTCATGGACTCAGTAGGATTTTATCACTTGAGTAGCAGCTTCTGTCAGTCCCAATAGGAAGCTAATGCTATCATAATGGTAACAGAAAAGTTACCATCAGTGGACTACCTTAATTCAATTACTCAGTTAAAAATTGTCAGAAAAAAGAAGCCAGCAGGTGGCATTGTAGTTAAGGTGTTGAACTCTCACATGGCTGAATATTGTTCAAGCCCCAATCTGGTGGTTTGAAAATCATACCAGGTGTGTGTGCATGTGCATCAAAAATCCTGAGAGGAGAATGGATAAGAAGGAATTGCAGAGTGGCCATTCCCCTGGGGTGGGTGTAGGGGAATCTCATTTTCCCTTTCTCTGTCTCTCTCTAGTGAGCACATAACACACCCTATGGCAAAAACATTAAAGAGAAAAAATTGTGTGTGAGTGCACCCTTTGCCCTTGGGAGTAACTTGGATCTTGCAGCAATCCTGACACTGGTGGCCTGGGCTTGGCCCACTCACTGGGAGACTTAGGCCTGGTATCAGCAGGCTTCCTCCTGTGAGTGCACCCTTCGCCCCAGGAATAACTTTGGAACTTGCAGCATACTGCCCTGCACACGTCTGCAGCATGTGACTTGATCCTCTTCACTATATTATATCTCCTTAACTTGTCCCTACCTTATCTAGAGCTGAAAGTTTGATAGAGGAGCCAAGCACCCAAAGTTACTTTTTAAAAGAAAAAATATTTTTTAATTTAATTTTTATTTATTATCATTTTTCAATTTGACCAGAGAGAGATAGAGACAGTGAGAGGGTGAGTGAGAAGGCAAGCTACCAGGTCCAGGACTTGAACCGTGATCAGTCGTCTGCGTCTAACGCCTTAACCACCACACCACCTGCCTGAAGTTACTTTTAATTGCTCTCATCTGGGAGGCACAGCCCCCTAATAGGAACACACTTGGAAACTAAGGGTAAAATTTCTACTTCCCACACTACAGAATCTACTCCAGTAAATAGAAAAATGTGAATACTGCATCAGATAACAAAAATGCAGTGCAGAACTTGAAGAAACATGAAAAAACAAGGAGGTGGTTCTCCCTCACAGTGAGTGCAGTAGCCCTTCACCAACAATGGATAACACAAAGGAATACACAGAAATGTCAGAAAAAGAATTTTGAGCATTCATAGTGACAAAACTCAGTGGAATACAAGAGAAAACCCAGGAAATAAAAAATAATTTCAAAACATGAAAGAGGAATTCTGTAAAGAGATAGATACCCTAAAAAGAATCAAACAGAACTTCTGGAGATGAAGAATATAATAAAAGAAATTAAAATTTCCCTAGAAAACATTAACAGTAAATTGGACCATGCAGAAGAAAGAATTTCTGACCTTGAAGACAAAGTCTCCAACACAGATAAAACCACCAAAATGAATAAAAAATCAACTAAAAAAAATGAGGACAACATTCCAGAAGTTCTAGACACCATGAAATACCCCAAAATCCATATAATGGGTATCCCAGAAGATGAAAAAGCTGCTCAAGGCATGGGAAACTTCTTTCATAAAATACTATCTGAAAATTCTCCAAATATAAAGAAACATGGAGAAATTCAGACCTAAGAAATAAAAAGGACCCCAAATAGAATTAACTAAAAATATCCTCTCCTGGGACATCATAGCCAGATTGTTAAAGATCATAGACAGAGACAATATTTGAAAAATGGCAAGGGAGAAACTTTAATTACTTATAAAGGTTATCCCATTAGACTAACATTAGATCTCTCAGCTAAAACAAGAAAGGCAAAGAAAGAATGGAAAGATGTATACAAAACATCGAAAGAAAAATAATTTCAACCAAGAATACTATATTCAGCAAGATTATTCTTCAAATAGAAAGGACAAATATAAGTATTCTTGGATAAACAAAAAATGAAAGAATTCAACAATACTAGACCAACTATACAAGAAGTATTGAGGGGAGTATTGTACCAGAAAAGCTAAAGAGAGACAAACAGAAATAAAAGGAAAAAAAAACAGAAAATGGCTAACAAAATGACAAGGATAAGTCCACAAATGTCAATAACAACACTGAATGTTAATGGATTAAATTCTCCTGTTAAAAGACACAGACTGGCTGAATGGATACTAAACCAGAAGTCATTTATACGCCATTTACAAGAAACACACCTCACTGATAAGAATGTAAATAGATTGAAAGAGAACAGCTGGAAAAAGATATTCCATGCAAGTGGAAACCAAAAAAAGGCTGGAGTTGTGACACTGATATTAGACAAAATAGACTTTAAGATGAAAGGTGTAAGAAGAAACAAAAAAGACATTATATAGTACTAAAAGGAAGTTGTTTAGCAAGAAGATACAATGCTTGTAAATATCTATGCACTCAACAATGGAGCATTTAAATACATCAAAGAGAGACTGTTAGATCTCAAGGGAGAGGTAGATTGCAACACAATAATTGTTAGGGATCTCAACACCTCACTGTCTCCTCTGAATAGATCATCTAGACAAAAATAAATAAATAAATAAATAAATAAATAAATAAATAAACAAACAAACAAAGAGGTACAAGATCTAAATGATACCATGCATGAAATGGACTTGACAGACATCAACGGAGTAAAAGTATTTCACCCAATTACCACAAAATATACATTTTTCTCACCCCTACATTAAACATTTTTGAAGATTGACCACATGATAGGGCACAAAAATGCCTTTATGAATTCAAATGTATAAAAACTATATCCATTTTTTCCAACCATGATAGAATCAAACTTGAAATCAACTATAGAAAGAGCCCTTGAAAATTTACAAACACATGGAAACTAAACAATCTACTCCTGAATGACTTCACAACTACAGAAGAGATTAAGACCAAAATCAAAAGGTTCATAGAAACAAATGACATCAAATAAAAGAGTGTTTATAACATGTGAGATACAGAAAAACAGTCACAAAAGTTTTAGCAATTGGTGCCCACAAAATAAAAGCAGAAAGGTGGCAAATAAACAACCTAATGGCACGACTCAAGAACCTGAGAGAACAATAACAAAAAAAATCCAAAAAAATTTCAGGAGAAAAGATATAATAAAGATTTGAACAGATATAAATGAAATAGAGAATAAAAGAACTAGACATAAAATAAATGAAACCAAAAACTGGTTCTTGGAGAAGATAAACAAAATTGACCCACTGTTAGCTAGATTAATAAAGAAAAAACAGAGAAAGGAACGAGATAAATTGAATCAGCAAGGAAACAGGCATTATTACAATGGGCATAACAGAAATACAAAATATCATCAGAGAATACTATGAGTGACTATACAGCAACAAACAAAACCTAGATGAGATGGACAAATTTCTATACATGTATAACTTATCAAGATTGAACCAGAAAGAAACAAAAAGTCTTAATAGACGCATAACAAGCAATGACACTGAATCAGTAATAGTCTCCCAACAGAGAAGAGCCCAGGTCCTGATGATTTTGCTTCTGAATTCTACAAAACTTTTAAAGAAGAACTAACCCCAATTCTCCTTAAACTATTTCTAAAGATACAAAAGGAAGGAGTCCTTCCAAAATCATTCTATGAAGCCTTCATCATCCTAATTCCCAAATAAGACAAGGACTTAACAAAAAAAGAAAACTTCAGGCCCATATCCCTGATGAATACAGATGCAAAAATTGACAAGATACTAGCAAATTATATGCATCAACATATTAAAAAGATTGTACTCCATGACTAAGTAGCTTTATTCCAGGGATGAAAGGATGGTTCAAAATACTCAAAACAAGGGAACCAGCAGTTAGCGTAATGGCTATGTCGCTGGACTCCCATGTAGTCGACCGCGGTTCGCGTCTCGGACCCGGTGGCTTACAACTCACGCCGGGCACGTGTGCATGCGTGCCCAAGATCCCGAGAGGAGAATGGAGGAGAAGGGATTGCGGCGTGACCATCCCCCCTGGGGGGTGATTTCTCGCTTTCTGTCTCTATGTCTCTCTCTGTCTGTCTGGCGAGCGCACGCGCCCTATAGCGAAAAAAACCTCTCCCCCCCCAAAAAAAATACTCAAAACAATAAATGTAATACATCACATTAACAAAAGGAAAGATAAAAACCACATGATAATATAAATAGAGGCAAAAAATATATTTAATAAAATACAATATTCCTTCATGATTAAGAATCCCAGTAAAATTGGCATAGAAGGGACATTCATCAACACAATAAAAGTCATCTATGACAAACTCATTACTAATATCATTAACATAGTGCTGGAAGTTCTAGCCAGTGTAATCAGACAAGAGAATAAAATAAAAGGCACCCAAATAGAAAAACAGAAGTGAAACCATCTCTATTTGCTCATAATACAATGCTATACATAGAAAATCCAAAAGAATTACTAAAATACTTCTGAAAGTTATAAATGAATACAGTGAAGTGGCAGGATAAAAAATCAATATGCAAAAATTTATAGCATTTTTATATACCAACAATGGACAAACTGAGACAGAATTGAAGATAGCAATCCCATTTACAGTAGTTACAAAACCAGTAAGGTATTTAGGAATAAACCTTACCACGGACGTCAAAGATCTCTATAAAGAAAACTATGAAATACTTGAAAAAGAAATTTAAATAATACAAAAAAATTAGAAATACGTTCATATTCTGTTCCTATATTGGAATAATTACATGCCCAAGATGTCAATCTTACCTAAATTAATCCATAAATTCAATGCAACTCCAATGAAACTACCAGAGATATTTCTCACAGAAATAGAAAAAAAAATCATAAAATTTGTCTGGAATCAAAAAAGGTCATGTATTGCCAAAGTAATACTGTGCAAGGGTAATAAAGTAGGAGGCATCTCACTTCTCGACCTCAAAACATATTACAAAGCTGTGATAGTTAAAATAATGTGGTATCAGCACAAAAACAGACAGATTAATGGAACAGAATTGGGCACCTGCAAATAGACACCAAAATGTACAGTTAACTGATTCTTGACAAAGGGCACAAGGCAATGCAGTGGGAAAAATAAAACCTCTTCAGCAAGTTGTGCTGGAAGAACTGGATATCCAACTAGATATCCAACTGCAAAAGAAAGAAACTGGATCCTTATTTCTCAGCACTAACAAAAATCAACTCAAAATGGATTGAGGATCTAAGTCTAAAACCATAAAAATGCTGATGGAAAATACAGGGGAAACTCTTGGAGAACTTGGAGTAGGCCACAACCTCCTAAAGTAGGCCCCCAAAGCACAGACAATAGTTCCTAAAATAAACCAATATTACTATACATATACATATTTTTTGAGAAGTTTTTGCTATGGGGTGCGTGTGCTCACCAGAAAGACAGAAAGAAAGTGAGAAATCGCCCCCACCCCGGGGCGGAGGAGATGGCCATACCTCAATCCCTTCTCCTCCATTCTCCTCTTGGGATCATAGGGATGCACACACATGACCCTGGTGTGAGTTTAAGCCACTGGATCTGGGACTCAAACTGCGGTCAACTACATGGGAGTTCAGCGACATAGCCTTTAAGCCAACTGCTGGGAGTCCAGCGACATAGCCTTTAAGCCAAATATGACTATTTTAGGCTGAGGAACTACTGCACAGCAAAAGAAACAATACTGAGAGTGAGAAGACACCCTTCAGAGAGGAGAATGTATTTACAAACTATACCTCAGATAAGGGACTGATAATCACAATACATAGAGCACTCAAGCAGCTTACCTCCCCGCAAATAAATTGATCCAATTAAAAAATGGGAAAATGAGCTGAACAGGCAACTCTCCAAAGAAGATACATGAATGGCTAAAAAATATATGAAAACATGCTCAACATTTCTTATCATAAAGGAAATGCAAATCAAAACCACAATGTGATACCACTTAACCAGACTGGCTAAAATTAAAAAATAAATAAATAATGGTAAGTGCTGATGAGGCTGTGGTGAAAAGGAAACTCTCCTACACTGTTAGTGGGACTATAAATTAGTATAACCACCCCAGAGAATGATATGGAGATTCCTCAGAAACTTATAAATAGAAATACCACATGACTAATTTCACTCTTAGGTATTTACCCAAAGGGTAGGGAGATCCTCAGTTGGAAAAACACTTGCACACCCATGTTTATTGCAGCATTATTTACAATTGCTAGGGCATTGAATCAAGCCAAGTGTCCCAAAATAGATGAGTGGATTGAAAAAATATGGCATATGTATGCTATGGAATACTTACTCAGTTATAAAAAACAATGAGACCCTGACATTGGATGCAAAGTGGACGAATATGGAAGACTTAATCCTAAGAGAAGCAAGCCAGACTGTGAAAGACAGACTTTGGGAACCAGCAGATGGTATCATGGTTATATCCCTGGACTCCCAAGTAATCAATATGGTTTGAGTCTTGGACCTGGTGGCTTAAAACTCACACTGGGCACATGTGCATATGTGCCCAAGATCCCAAGAGGAAAATAGATTGCAGCATGGCTTTAGGGGGGATGATTTCTTGCTTTCTGTATCTCTGGTGAGTGCATGCATCCTATAGCAAAAAAAATCTTTCTCTAAAATAAATAAATAAAAAGACAGACTTTGTATGTCCCCACTCAATGTATTTTGAAGGTCTGCGCTCTATAGCAGAAACTGAAAGATTAGAAGTATAACAGCAGGGAGGACAACTGTAGATACTAGAGATAGTAAGGATGGGGTAATATGTGAGGGCATAATAGGGCAAGGGAGGGAGGGAAATGGGGAAATACTTTTAATTGACATGAAAATGAAGTTATTTGCTGATGATAATGTATATAGTAATGTCTTTAACTGGATTGATGTACTGTATTCATGCTAGGAAATGCAAGGTTGTACACTGTAAACATGTATAATGATTAAAGGTAAATTAAAAAATTATGGAAAAAGAAAACAAGAAAGTCTTATTTATGACTGTATACATTGATCTTACATCATACAAACTTGCTTGAATTAATTTATTACTTCTAATAGGTTTTTTTTCATTCATTCATTTTAATTTTACCAGAGATAGACAGAGAGAGAGAGAGAGAGAGATAAATATAGAGAGAAAGTGAGAAAGCAAGCCACCAGGTCTAGGACTCGAACTG
This sequence comes from Tupaia tana, assembly GCA_026018925.1. Lineage (NCBI taxonomy): Eukaryota > Metazoa > Chordata > Mammalia > Scandentia > Tupaiidae > Tupaia > Tupaia tana. Next base: position 85,252,852 of record JAKSZU010000006.1, read on the forward strand.
TGTTTGACCACATGGGAGTGTCCAAACCCTTAATCACCACGCCATCTGCTGGTCCTCATAGTTCTAATAGGTTTTTGTAGTGCTGTCTTTGCGATGATCAGACTATACAATCTGTTGATAGAAATAGTTTTATTTCTTCCTTTCCAATCTAAATGCTTTTCATATCCTGTTATTGTTAAATAGCTCTGTTTAGATCTTCTAGTACAATCTTAAACACAAGTGGCAAGAGTGGAAGTTTTTGGCTAGTCCTAATCTTAGGTGGAATGCAAGTTAGTGTTTTACTACTGACTATGAAGTGGTGGGTAAATTTTTCATAAATGCCTTTTACTGAATTATGGAAATCCCATTCTAATCTTAGGTTATTCAGTGTTTTTAACATGAATAACAAGGGTGCTGGATTTTGTCAAATGCTTTTCCTTCATCTATTGAAATGATCATATGATTTGTATCCTTTATTTGACTAATATGTATTGCAGTATATGATTTTGATATGGTGAAATAATCTTTCATTTCTTGAAAGAATCCCACTTGGTCATGGAATATAATAATTTTTATTGTTTTTAGATTTTTTTTGCTAATATTATTGAGAGATTTTGCATCTATATTTATCTTGGATATTGATCTATTGTTTTCTTGTGATGTCTATGTCTTGTTTTTGTATTAGGATAATATTAGTCTCATAGAATGAAATGGGAAATATTCCCTCCTCTTTTCTTGGAGAGTTTGTCAAGAATTTGTATTTTAATTTATGTGCTTTGTAAAATTTACCAGTGAATCCAACTCATCCTGGACGTTTTTTTTCTGTGAAAAGTTTTAAAGTTACTGTTTCATTCTTTATTAGAAATAGACATATAAGGATTTCTTATTTTGAGTTGGCTTGTTTCAGTAATTTTTGTCTTTCTAGGAATTTTAAAATTTTATTTATTATTCTAATGTGATTTTTCTTTTTTAAAAACACTATATATATCTGCTATGTATTTAGGAGGATCCTGAACTCAAGAACCTACAGTCTTATAGGGAAGTAAGATATAAGGGGACTTCAAAAAGCTCATGGAAAAATGGAATTGACTTACAAGTTTATTTTGATGCAAAAAAATAAAAAGAAAAAGAAATTCAGGGCCATTAGGTGGCATGGTGGTTAAGGTGCTGGTTGATGGTGGTAAGTCAAGCTGCAGACCTGGCAGCTTGAAAATCACACCAGATGCTGTGTGTGTATGCCCAAAAATCCCAAGAGGAGGAACCAGCAGTTAGCGTAATAGCTATGTTGCTGGACTCCCACGTAGTCGACCGTGGTTCGCGTCCTGGACCCGGAGGCTTAAAACTCACGCCGGGCTCGTGTGCGTGCGTGCCCAAGATCCCGAGAGGAGAATGGAGGAGAAGGGATTGCGGCGTGGCCATCCCCCCTGGGGGGTGATTTCTCGCTTTCTGTCTCTATGTCTCTCTCTGTCTGTCTGGCGAGCGCACGCGCCCTATAGTGAAAACCTCTCAAAAAAAAAAAAAAAAAAAAAAAATCCCAAGAAGAGAATGAAGGAGAGGGGATTGTGCTGTGGCCATCTCCCTTGGGGGTGATTTCTCACTTTCCCTCTCTGTGTCTCCCTGGCAAGCACATATGTTCTATGGGAAAAACCTAAAAAAAAAAAAAAAAAAAACCTGAAATCCATGCTTTTTTTTTGAATAATACTAATTTTCAATGAACTTTTTGAAAACTCTTTGTGTAAGCACAAGTAATTATAGTACATTATAAAAGAGTTGTATTCCCTATATTTTCCCAATATAGGGAAAATATAAAAATTTGGAAAAGGAAAACATTATTTGCAAATGTAATTGGCTTCTGTCTGGAGAATGGTAAGATCACATAAGACTGTGTGAAATAGTGCGATTTGTTTCTACGTATGAAATGATGTTTGGAGCTAGCAGTGTTGGAAGATCATTCTCTGGAATTTCATGTTTCTGCCCATATTATCAGCAAAGTCACTAGTTACTATTTTCAAAATATCTCTTGCCAAGGATGTTTCTGTAGCAACCAGTTTTGTAAGACAGGAATACTCTTTTCCTTTGAAACACAGGGGTGGGACCAGCAGTTAGCGTAATGGCTATGTCGCTGGACTCCCACGTAGTCGACTGCGGTTCGAGTCCTGGACCCAGTGGCTTAAACTCACGCTGGGCGCGTGTACGTGCGTGCCCAAGATCCCAAGAGGAGAATGGAGGAGAAGGGATTGTGGTGTGACCATCCCCCCAGGGGGGTGATTTCTTGCTTTCTGTCTCTCTGTCTCTCTCTGTCTTTCTGGCGAGTGCATGTGCCCTATAGCAAAAACCTCTCCAAAAAAGAAAGAAAAATAGAAACACAGGGATAACATGCGTTCTGTTCAATATCAAAGATTCGGTTTTCTTTAAGTTAAGGAACATTGTCTATAAAACAATCCATCATGTGTAGAGGTGTTATTGGGCCCTTTTCATGCAGGCCTGTGGGTATTTTGTACTTGGGGAATGTTCTACTTGGTAGGGTAAAGGAATACCAAATGTAGAGAAAAACCCCGATGAAGGCCTTGATGCAGAAAACGGTAGAATTGTACATAATGTTTTTGTAGGGCCATGGTATTCATGGGCAGGAGGAAGTAAACTTGGGAAAGGTCCATGAAGTTGTGGACTTTGATATGTCATGATAATTTTATTTAAACTTATTTAGTAGGAAAGTGAAATAGTCGATGTTCTTTAGAGGGTATATTTTCTGTTCTTTAATACATTAATGTTGTAACCATGTCCCTGAGGAATTATTGGGTCATTGGAAAAGTCATGATGTATTTTTCTGTTTTTCTATGTGAAAATGCATCAAGGTTTTCAGATGATCCAATAGATGGAAGAGAGAGAAAAGGAAATCAGGAGGCTATGACAATGAAAGTAAAAAATAATTATTTCCCATAATCAGTGTAGTGGCAGTGGGGACTGAAAAGAGAACACAAATATGAGAGGTTTCTTCAAGTAGAACAGCAGCAGTACACTGGGTGCTATGTGCTGGGCAGAGAGCCTGTCGGTTGTGGGTACTACTGTATTTACAGTGAATAGCGCAATGCCTGGCACGTGATAGGTGTATGTCAAATATTATAGAATGAAAAGCTGAAAAAAAGAATCATAACAATTCTGACAGAAAGAAGAGAGAAACATTGTTTCTACTTGTTTGAAGTTGGAGTAACAGTGATAACAATAATATAAAAAGGAAATATGAGAAATACCAGAGGAAGAACCATTTGAAGAACAGTGTAATAAATCTATTCTCTAACACACTGAATTTAATGCTTTTATGGGTCCGCTCATATGGTGCTAACTGGCAGGTAGTTAGGAATGGGAATTACAAGTCTCAGAAAGTTCTCAAGCTGACAACTATCCACTAACTGATGGGAAGACTATGTGCAGGGCAATGAGTGAGAAGGAAGAGAAAAAAGCTAGAGCAAAGACAGAAACCCTGAATGTTACCTGGTTCTTGGTCAAGAGTAGGAAGAAGTTTAAGAAGATAAAAGAGCAAAGGAATTTAAAAAGCAAGCTTATCTCAGCATTTTAGAAGCTAAGTAAATGAAGTGTTTGAAAAATTAAGTGATGAATCTTCAGAAGAAGAGGTCTAGACACTGGACATTAGATGATAGGTTTAATTTTCAGAGGATAAATCCAGGAATAGTGAAAGTATTGACAGAAGTGGATTGTTGAGGGTTTAGAAAAGAGTGGTAGTGACCATATGTGGGAAACATAAAGTCTTTTAAAATGTTTCACATCAAATTATACTTTGGGCTAACTAGGCACTTGTTCTTGGAAAGACTAGGAAATGAATTTACTAGTTGAGATGCAAATTAATAAAATGGATTATTAAAATAGTGATATTCTATGGGCTGAGCTGAAATTGTAAAATTACTCAGATTGAAATCTAGATATTATAAAGATGCTTGGAGAATGTGGTTAGGTTACTCAAGCACTAACTTTATTATGCCAACTTAATCCTAAAAATACTCTGAGTGGAAGGTCTGAGAAGAGAAAATATTTCTTCTTCACTGAAACAAAATTAATATATTCAGGCTGGGTTATGGTGGTGTAGGTGGTAGCATACCGATCTGCAGTGCCAGAAGCCATATGGTCGACTCTGGGTTTGGATCCCAGGTTGACTTGAAACACCCCAGATGCATGTGCCCAAGATTCCAAGTGAGCTGGCAGGCTGGGTCAAGGAGGTCTCAGTGTGACACGATCTTGTTGAGACCTTCTAACTGTCACTTTCTTTCTCTCATGCTCTCACCCTCTCATGAAAGAAATAAAATACAAACAAACTTAAAATGTAATATATTTATCTCCTTTTCGGTTTTGGTCTCATTTTGTTTCATAAGAAGCTCCCTTTTAGAGTTAGTGTAAGTTAAGATTTTGCAGAGGAATGTCCTTAGGGCAGAAGTTTGAATTACTGAAGATAGTAAGAAGACAAGACTGAAATATGCCTATTCAAATAAGCAATTAAAGTATGCTCAAATTCCTCTTCTTAGGGAAGAAAATGACCAGTTGTTCTTTTTTGCTCCACACACAGGAGCACCAGGAGCTATGAGCATGCCAGACAGTGTCACATTATCATTTTTAGCACGTGCTCTGTACTAATGAAGGCTGATTCTGAGATATAAAGATCTATGAGGAGTCCTCAAAAAAGTTCCTGGAAAATGCACATTATAAAAATCTGTGCTTAATTTTCAAATTTTTTTGCACACAAATAAATTTGTACTTAATTTTATTTTTCCACAAACTTTCTGAAGTTCCCTAGTATACTCTCTAGATTAGAGTGGTGTTCGTTGCAGGAATAGCTGCTGTTATAAGAATTTACTGAAATGTCACTCAACGAAGATACTGTAGGTTTTTATAAAAAAGAGATTTAATTCAAATTTTTAAAAGAGAAAAAAAAAACAAAAACAAAAAAACCCAAACTGACTAGTTGAAATATCCAGGTTAAAAATGAAAGAGTATCCTTAATCTGATTTTTAGCATGGATAACAAAAAACTCGACTCACACGAATGGCTACTGTGAGTGCACTGCTTGGCGTGACGGTAAAGTCAATACATAAAAACTGGTGGAGGGCCTGTGATGGTTGATGGGAGCTAGGAGTAAGTAGCTACTTTACTAGGGATCCTGCACGACCACCAGAGAAGAGGAATAGGTGTAAAAGCTGGTTAGACCTCGTTTCCTAAACTACTCAACATCCACTCATATTAATCAGGTTGCGTTTCTGGGCAGTTTTGTCTTTTTGCTGAGTTTTTAATGAGACTTGTCAAATGTACAGCGTTGTTCCTACGTAGTAGGCATGTCCCACGTGGGAACCTGTGGACTTGCAGACAGGAGGAAGACCTTATTTGTAAGTCTAAGTGGGTTCTAGGAAATGTTTCCCAAACCATAGATAAGAGCTAACCAGTAAAAAGCTATTAGCAGCTTCATTTGACAGATAGGAAAAAAAAAAAAAAAATATCCAGGAGGTATCACATTTCGTTTCTAGTCTGAGCAAGGCTGGCTTTTTTCAGTACATGACCTGTGGGAGTTGTGTGGGGATGGGCTGGTGAGCAATTTATTTAGGAAGCTAAGGTGACATTTGTAGCTGAGGACTTCAATTTTCTGGTTTTGGTTTGAGGGACTGTGGGGTCTCGGGACTCAGAGCCATATCTCTGGCAGCATGTGCAGTTGAATACCTGTCAGCAGGCCGATTCCAGTCACCTTCAATCATTCTGGTGCCAGGGGACAGGCCTGACAGTAGATATCAGCAGAAGGGAGAAGTAATATGTTTTGCAACCACTTTAAATATATTTTTAGGGAAAAGTATAAGAGTTATGCTGACATTTTCTGAAAAGTCTGGACTTTAAATCTAGAGAGACGGTTTTGTGACCTCTCTGGATTGCTTTACCTTGTCAACCAGATGCAGAAAGAAGATGAAGTTTATCAGTCCACAGCTGCACAACAATCTGATAGGAAAAAGCTAGAAGTGGGAGGTGATTCTAGGAGTTGTTAAAGTACCTTTGTTTTTTCCTTCATTCTGTGAAGAAATACTCATTTGAGGATGTATATGTGCCAGAGTCTAGGGTGGTGTGAGGATATAGCACATTTCACAGTCTTTCTCCAGGGTGAGACAGGCCAGTAGATGGGACAGGCATGGAAGAGTAAACAGCCCATGACGAATAGCATAAAGTGTGCTAAAATAGGGGCTGGCAGGTAGGGTGGTGGTTAAAGTGCTGGACTTCCACGTGGACAACTGTGATTCAAATCTCAGACCCGGTGGCTTGTTTCTCACTTTCTGTCTCTGGTGAATTAAAATAATAAATAAATAAATAAATAAATAAATAAATAAATAAATAAAATTTTGAAAAAGTGTGCTAAAATAGTAGTAGTATTTAGGATGCTTGTCCTAGCATATGGAAAATGAAGGACGTCATCTTTGAAAAATTTGCATCTATATTGACTATTAAAAGACATATGTAACAAAACATCTGCTCTTGCGTCTGGGTGTAGGGATATATGGTTCACCAGTTAAGAGGTGATAACTAGATGTAGGGATATATAGTTCACCAGTTTAAAGGTGATGACATGATCAAGTGAGAGATAAAGGTGAGGAAAACTGCAGTCAAATAAAACCAGTACTGAGCCCAAGTTTAACTGCTTGCTTCTCAAAAGCCAATACTCAAAAGAAAAGTGTTTATGAAAAGTCAGCTCTATTTAGGAAGCCAGCAACCTGGGACAATGGTGAACTAATTTCCAAAGACCATCTCTTCAACCACAAAGTTTTTTATGCTTTTTCTTTTTAAAAAAAATTTTAGAGGGTGTGTTTGCTCACCAGAGAGACACAGAGAAGGAAAGCGAGGACACCCTGCCATCCTTTCTCCTCTATCTTCCCTTTCAGGATTTTGGGCATATACACACACCCAGTGTATTTTTTAAGCTATTAGGAGTGAGATGCAAACTGTGGCAATCATCCAGGTAGGATCCAGCCACCTTAACTACCATGCCACTAGCTGGCCCACAAGGTTTGAAAGGCAAAGTAATGGGTGAATTGTCTGCTATTTTGCACAGCACAGCAGTTCATTATTTCCCTGACTATTCTGTGCAGACTCGTTAACATCAGGTGGTTGTTTTTGGCTGCATTTGCATTGGATGAACCCCATCATCATCAGCTGGCTCCTTCTTAGACTATGGTACCAAATCCAGTCCCTGCCTAATCTCATCAAAACTGTGACTACCTTAGAGGTAAATCTACTATGGTAGGTTCAATGTGAGTTACTTTGGTTCTTCTTGTAGTCCACCTACAAAGCCAACAGTTTTGGCTAAACTAAGGTAGTGGTGATGAGAACAAGTGGATTAATTACAGAATTGTAGGATTATTGGAAAAGTCATGATGCATTTTTGCATAGAAAATCATACACCGTGACTTTTCCAACAACCCAATATTAAGCAGTATTTTTCTCACTTGTGGGACAAGGAGGGGGAAATCTGTTTATTATTTTAAGCTCCACATTTCTCTTTCTTCTTTTTTTCAAATTTATTTATTTCCTGAGAGAGTGAGAGAGAGAGAAAGAGAGAGAGAGAGAAAGGCAATTTGGGGGCAGTTGGTGAAATGGTGGTTAAGGCAGCTGGATTCCACATGGCTGACTGTGCAGTTTGTGTTCTGGACATGGCGGTTTGGGAAAAATGCTAGGCGTGTATGCGTGCCATAAATTCCAAAATGTGAGTGGAGAATGGACTGCAGCGTGGCCTCCCCCCCCCCCCCCCCGGGGGGTGCTTTCTCACTTTCCTTCTTTGTCTTTTTCTGGTGAGCACACATGCCCCATAGCACATTTTTTAAAAAAAAAATCATCTTAAACAAGAGAAAGGCAAGTTTGATGGAGTCTTCCAGCTAGGACATGAATTCAGAGCCCTCCTACATAGTCCCCAGCATGACCCAGCACTGCCCCTGCTTCCTGTGCTATCACCGCTGGACCTCAGCTCCAAATTTCTGCAGAACCTGCAATCACTATAAGTCCTGTTGCCATATGACTCAATTTCCCCTGGATTTCTCAGTCATGTGGTGGCCTGGTTAGAAAAGGTAGGCAAGACCAGCGTGATTTTTCTCTCATTTTTTAGAATTATGGAAATTGAGACAAGAAGAATTGGGCTGAACACTGAGAATTTGACCTGAAGAGTTAAATAACTTTTGATGAGTAGGGAGAAAAGAAACGAACTATACAAATGCAACTGACCACCCAAGGGAAGAAAGTGAAACAGATTCAGATTACAGTAGAACAAGAGTGAAGGTAGCATTTGAGATACTGAGTGTTGCCCAAATCTATTTCATATTCTACTCTTGACTTATAAAGCAAATAATATCTCGGGGACCAGCAGTAAGCGTAATGGCTATGTTGCTGAACTCCCATGTAGCCGACCGCAGTTCGAGTACTGGACCCGGTGGCTTAAACTCACGCCAGGTGTGTGTACGTGCGTGCATGCCTAAGAGCCTGAGAGGAAAATGGAGGAGAAGGGATTGCGGCATGGCCATCCCCCTTGGGGAGTGATTTCTCACTTTCTATCTCTCTGTTTCTCTCTTCCTGGTGAGCGCACACACCCTGTAGCAAAAACCTCTCCAAAAAAAAAAAAAAAAATGATATCTCTACAACAACCAGATCTTTCCGTCTTTCTGTATTTCAGGTTGTTAAGAGTGAATTTTTACTGGAGTTATTATTGTATCTCCTGCCCTGCCCCTCGACATTTTTTAAAGATAATTAATTAATTAATTAATTATTATTTTTGTAATTTTCTATACGGCATATGCGCTCACCAGAGAGCGACAGAGAGAGAGTGAGAAAGTGAGAAAGCAAGCCTCCAGGTCCACGACTTGAACTGCAGTTGGCCATGTGGGAATCTAGCACCCTAACTACCATACCATCTGCTGGCCCCCTTAGCATTATTTTAAAATTCTACTACGTAAGATTCATGTGGTTCTAAATGGTTGCATGCTGAATAGGTGTGAGGCCTCTAAGCGCTTGGCACTTCTAGCTCCTTATTTACATCCGCCTTGTCTATGCATTTGAAAGTAAACAAATAGCACACCTTTTCCATGAACACAGATTCAGTATTCTAGGTTTCTAGATTTGAACCATTGTATTTGTCAGCTTCCTGAATATCTGGTTTTTCTATTTGTTTGTTTGTTTGTTGTTTTGAGAGGTTTTTGCCTTAGAGTGTGTGCGCTTGCCAGACAGAGAGAGGGAGAGAGAGAGAGAGAGAGAGAGAGAGAGAGGGACCTTCCCCTAGGGGGTATGGCCACACCACAATCCCTTCTCCTCCATTCTCCTCCTGGGATCTTGGGCATGCACAGACATGCACCTGGTATGATTTTGAATTACTGGGTCTGAAACTGGAACCTCTGTCAGCCATGTAGGAATCCATTGATGCAACTGCTGTGCTATCGGCTGGCCTTGAAAACCTTTATTTCCACTCACAAAAGGGTTATGAAACTGACCATGGCAGACCCATCCAGCCTGTTGGAAGCCTTGTGAAAAGCCAACTTGATGTGTTATCCTTAAAAATGCATCGTATTGGGACCAGCAGTTAGCATAATGGCTATGTCGCTGGACTCCCATGTAGTCGACCGTGGTTCGCGTCCCAGACTCGGTGGCTTAAAACTCACGCTGGGCGCGTGTGCATGCGTGCCCAAGATCCCGAGAGGAGAATGGAGGAGAAGGGATTGCGGCGTGGCCATCCCCCCTGGGGGGTGATTTCTCGCTTTCTATCTCTCTGTCTCTCTCTGTCTGTCTGGCGAGAGCACGCGCCCTATAGCAAAAACAACTCCAAAAAAAGAAAAAAAAATGCATCGTATTGGTACTGATCATACTGTCTTAGAGGATGTGCTTTGGCTGTGGAATAGTCCAAGAGAAGTGATTGTTCTACTTGACAGTAACCTTAAAAGCCGGAGGGGTGCTCAGATTTAATCTTTTCAGAACAAATAGACTACTACAATTTGAAGACTCTGAAGCTGGTAAATGGACCTAAAAGCATCTTAGAGCTCATTGTTGACACCACATGGTCATAAACCCTTCAGACTCTGCAAAGAGGTCGTAAAGCAAATTGCTCCTTCACAAGTAAACCGATTAAAGAGAGACAAAGCTTAGACATCTTGGAGCCTAATGAGGGTGTTTCAGGGAAATGATGCTCTATTTCTAGAATAAATAATAAATTTTTGTTATGTGTGAGAAACAGAATTACTCATAAAAATAAAGTCAAGGGACAGAGTAGGCACTATTTTCAGTAACATCAGACTGAGAGTCAGGAGTCTTGGTATTCCTACTCTGAAGTTAATTGGGTGACCTTGGGCGAGTAAACTAACTACTCTGCTTGCCTTTTCTTATTTGTAAATGAGAAAATCTACTCATTCAGTAGACAATTATTGAGCAGATAATATCATCAAATTACTTTCAACTTTGTTATCTTATTTCATCTTCATGAGAAGCCCAGGAGAAAGTCATTATTATTCACTCATACTAAGCTTGATTCTGGGTTAAAATGACATGCCTGAGGTAATATGGTTACTAAAAGGTAGAGCCAAGATTCGACCACAGCTTCCCAAGTTTAGTATTATTACTGCTACAGTAAACTGTCTTCCTTATGGTTCAACTAAATTTATTAATATATGTAATTATATTTTTTTAATGTTTGCAGTCTCATAGGAGTTATTGTCCAATTTCCTATCTGTGTTTATTTTTCCATCTAAATCATAAGTTCTTCCAAGACGAAGATCTCAATGCTTTAATTTTTGTGCCTGCCTCCTTACTCCCCAAAGTACAGAATACTAATCTACATTTATTTGTTCCTTCATTGATTCATCATTTTAATAAAATATAAATCGAATGCCTATGACATGACAAAAACTGTTCTAGGTGCTTGGAATATGTTAGTTACAAAACAGTGAGTATTCTTCACTCCGTTCATTTACAGTCTAATGGAGGGAGAAACAAATAAGTAATAAATAGTATAAACCATGAAATATATTAGAACATACTAAGTACAATAAAAAAATAAAAAAGCAGGTTAAAGGGGATTGGGAATATGGCAGAAAGGGTCAGTTTGCAATTTTAAACAAGATTGTTAGAGTTCACTGATGGTTGTATGTTTATTGTCCAAATTCACTTAGGAATATTCCCTGACAGCCTCAAGCCTTGGCTTTGCTTTATGGACAAAGGAGATGGCAGCAGGCTTTGGCCTTAACCCAAAATTCACTGACACACATTCATTTCCCAGAAGAGAACTTAGATCAATGTCTTCCATATTCATCTACACAAGCACTGGCGGTACAAGGTGGATGTGCCAAGGCATAACCTGAATTTATGTCATGACCTCTAATACACGTAGCCCGGTTTCAGGGCACAGGGCTTAAGGTACTGCTGACCTTAGCTAGAAAAACAGGAGTCTATGAACCTCACAGATGTGTAATCAATAGCGAGGTAACTGGTTACAAGGGGTTTTACACATCTGTCAGCTAAATCAGAACCCTAAAGGGCAAATGCTGCTCTAAGGAACATTAGCCAGATTTGTGGTGCTGACTCAAGGAATTTGGGTCCATAAACCAATGCATGCATTACAAGGAGACATCGGTAGGACAATTTTTCATTGGTGACAGTCATAATCCTGTTTCAGTCTGGTTTTCTAGTTGATATTCATGGAAAAGTGCTGCTTTAGCTGGATTGTCATCAGAGATCATTTTGTTTAGATTGTTTGCTTTCTTTTTATTTTTGTTCTCATCAGTTTATTTAATTCTCACCACTTTTTTCCTTTGGCTTTATCTTGCCTTTAGTTTCTGCTTGTTCTTTTCTTATTCTTCCTTTTCTTTAAAAGTTAACATCTGCTTTCTTTCTGGCTTCTTTTTCCTTTGTTCTTATCACTGTTCTTCCTCCCTTAATCCTTTCTTTTTTTTTCCCTTTCTTAAATATCTATTGTGCATATACCAGGTATGGGGCCAGGGACATACTAAATGTTGTGTAGTCATGGTAAAATACAGAGGGCCCTCTCTTAGGAAACCTGCTGTCTACTGTAAGAGATGCCATTGTTCTTTTACATCCACAAGTACATCTATACTGACTTACTCTAGGCAATTATATAATGAAAAAGAGGTTGCTGAAAGGGAGACTAACAGGGGACCTATTGCTACGCATTAGGAGATAGAGAAGGCCTCCTGACAAAGGGATACTGTACTATGACTTGAAGGAAAGAACAGTGTTACCCAGGCCAATGGCAGGGAGGAATCCCCTAGAAATAGGGAATACCATAAAGAAAAATCTAAGGAATACCCCGGGCCTGGGCATGAGAAAATGTTCACAGGCTACCATGGCTTAATCACAGTTTGGAAGGCTGAGCTCGACGTAGGGAGACTGGAGATGCTAAAGCCTTTCTCCTTATTTCCTTCTCTTTCCCCATATCCTGTTAGCTTGAAATGAGCAAGATATTCATCTGAACATATCTTTGTCTTTTAAAATTAACATATGGGCAAAATGAGTACAAAACAGAACACGATAAAAGTGGAAATAAAAGGTAGAGAAACAAGTGTTTGATGAGCAAACTGAGAAGTTCAAATGAACACTAAGCAATCCAAAGTGCCTACCATGCTGCCTTGTGACACATGGTTGCTCAGATTTACAATGTGTGTGTGTGTGATTCGGTTATGAGGATTATAGATTTCAGTTGAATTTGCATGTGTCTGCAATGTGTGTTGTTCTACACACCTTTGTATGTGTGTAATATATGTTGAAAGGTATATGTATGTCTAATTCACAATTAAATTTGTTCTCATGCATTAAAAAAACCCCACAAAAACAGGTTATTTTACTTCAGTACTTGTTTTATAAATTAAATTACTCTTCCATGTTTTTGTTCCTCCAAATTTTTTTTTTTTTAATCTTCTTAAGAACTACTAGAAAAGCTATTAACATTGGACAAATGCAGAATAGAAAGTTATCTCGAGGAAGCTGTATATGGTAATGTCTTTGAGTCGATGAGAAACCATATTGTTCCCTATAAAGATGTACAAGAATTAAATGTGAATAAGAACTCAAACACAAAAATGTATATGAGAAAAATTTTTGGGAACAGCAATTAGCATAATGGCCATGTTGCTGGACTCCCATGTAGTCAATTAGGGTTCAAGTCCTGGACCTGGTGGCTTAAACTCACGCCGGGCACATGTGCGTGCATGCCCAAGATCCCGAGAGGAGAACGGAGGAGAAGGGACTGCGGCGTGGCCAGCCCCCTGGGGGATGATTTCTGTCTATCTGGCGAGCGCATGCGTCCTATAGCAAAAATAAACTCTTAAAAAAAAAAAAAAGAAAAAAAAAGAAAAATTTGTATATATATATATGTACACATACATATACACAAAACATTTATTTACTTAAAGATGAAACTATTGGATAGTATTTCAATGGTACCATTTTGACTGGCTAATTGTAGTTAAGTGATAGATATACAAAATATGTGGCAAAGTTTAATTGTATTCTGGGAAATAAAAATGTCATGTATCATGAACTAGATCATAGCAGGGTTTTCTTCAGTTACCAACAACAACAACAATAACAATAACAACACAAACAAAAACAAATAAACAAAAAACAAACAAAAAAACAAAACAAGTATACAACCTCAGGAAAAACAATGCAAGTTTTCTGGTCTAATGCTTTATCTAGATGGTCTTGCACTATTTCTGAACATTTATTTTTGACTATAATATATGTTTTAAGAGACTATTTTGGAAAATAACCTCACACTTTGTTTCCCCCCAGAGATTGAATTTAATTTACTGTAAATTAATGGGAAAAATAATTTTCTACTTACTGATTCAATTTTTAAGGTATTAAAAAATCTACAAACATCCCCTCTAATATAGCAAATGTAACATAAAAATATGACATAAGGTAATTAGATATTTGGCTATCAATTATATACTAACAAAAAAAGGGGCCATCAAAAGGCCTGGGAAGTCAAAGAACACGGGATGAGTTTGGGGGTCACATGTGGTTATCATCATAAACCAGTGCAGGTCAGAACCAAGATATTGGCACTAGGAATAAAAACAATATTTAAAAGGGAGAGCTTAGTGACTAAAGATACAGTAGATTAATAAGATGAAAAATTAAGAGTAATGTATATATTTAATTGATTTATTATAATAAAGGCAGAAGAAGATAAGTTTATTGAAAGACAATAAAGTTTGTGCTGAACCTGATTGGATTGACTTGTCTATTGAACATCTAAAGGGAGACCCTTAGCCAGGAGCTAGATTTATATGTCTTTTACTAGAGAAAGGTCTAGGCTTAAGTAGTAGATGTGGAAATTACAGTCACATAAGTAGATGTGACTTATAGACTTGGAGAGGTACAGTTTGGTGTAATGGGAAAAGAAATGGGCAAAATATTATCAGGTATACTTGACCCTATTATTTAACAGCTATGTCATTTAGCCCAGTTCCTTTAAATTGACTTTCATGGGGCCAGCAGGTGGTGTTAAGGTGCTGGACTTCCACATGGCCTACAACAGTTTGAGTCTTGGATCTGGTGACTTGCTCTCTTACTCTCTCTTTCTCCTTCTTTCATCAAATTAAAAAATAATTATAATGAAATAAATAAATAAATAAATAAATAAATAAATAAAATAAATAAATTTAAAAGAAATGACTTCAGAGTAACTCTCTTCTTTAAAAACAATTGTTTTGGGGACCAGCAATTAGTGTAATGGCTATGTCGCTAGACTCTCATGTAATCGACCGTGGGTCGAGTCCCGGACCTGGTGGCTTAAACTCATGCCGGGCACGTGTGTATGCGTGCTCAAGATCCTGAGAGGAGAATGGAGGAGAAGGGATTGTGGCGTGGCCATCCCCCCAGGGGAGTGATGTCTCGCTTTCTGTCTCTCTGCCTCTCTCTGTCCTTCTGGCGAGCTCATGCGCCCTATAGCAAAAACCTCTCCAAAAAAAAAAAAATAATAATAATTGTTGTGAAATTAAACTATGTTAGTAGCAATGAAATATCTTTGAAAGTCATCCGTATAATGTAGGTTTCTTTTTTCCTTTCCTTCCATGAACTACTTATCCCTTTCTTCAGTATTTACCATGATAAAGGAGTCTTTGGAACTAAGAACAGAGGATTGATACATGCCTATTTCATTGGAAATATCTGTGGGCTGAATTTCTGCATTTATCTTCATGTCTTCAGAGCCCAGGAATTCCTTAATCATGTAACCTGAGGTTATCTGGGAAATGAATTTTGAATAATGGCTAGCATGCAATTGAGAACCTTTTTTGTTTATTAAAGATTCTCTCTATATACAACCAATACAGAATTAATTACATTACTCTCCTCCTCTGAACTCTAGTAGTCTTCTTTCAAATTGTTACAACTTCTCTAACTGGTGCTTGATTCTTTCACCTTTGGGATCTACTTATCTATAACTACGCATATTTTTACTGACAAAAATCAGTAGTGTTAAGGAATCATGCCTTGTTTTTGATCTTCCTTTACTTTTCTCATGTAATGTCTTTCCCTCCAGCTTTGTTTTTTTAAAATTATGCCTAGTTTTCAGAGATTATCTCAAACATTTTCTTTTCCATAAGCTTTTTAATAATCAACTCAGCCAATCTATTCCTATGAATATCATTTTATATCTCTCTCTTTGGAACATTATATTCTACTGTTCTGCGTACTATTTGCATACTTTTCTTATTCCCTTGGTAGGTAGGAGTTTCTGGAGGACAAAGACTCCACCGTTTAGCTCTTCTATAGCTTATGACCTGATGTCTTATACACGATATGTCAGGAAATAAGACAGATCAAATACCATGAAGGTGATGGGAATGGTCATATCTAATCAGAAACAAAAAAGCAAAAATAAAAAGAAAAGAAACCTCTCTTCCTGTAGGGGTATACCCTTTTCAAATCTATTTTACAAAAATACAAAAATAAACCAAAAACTAAACAAAAAATGATTTTAAATAAAAGCTTTCGGGGAACCAGCAGTTAGCGTAATGGCTGTGTCGCTGGACTCCCACGTAGTCGACCGCGGTTCACGTCTCGGACCCGGTGGCTTACAACTCACGTCGGGCGCGTGTGCGTGCGTGCCCAAGGTCCCGAGAGGAGAATGGAGGAGAAGGGATTGCGGCGTGACCATCCCCCCTGGGGGGTGATTTCTCGCTTTCTGTCTCTATGTCTCTCTCTGTCTGTCTGGCGAGCGCACGCGCCCTATAGCGAAAAACCTCTCAAAAAAAAAAAATAAATAAATAAAATAAATAAATAAATAAAAGCTTTCAAAATAATGTAAAGATATGCAATGTATCACCTTTGGCTATACAGAATATTAAAAAAGTACATGCAATCATGTGAAGAGTTACTTAAAGTTTTGCTCTCTTTCCCAAGCTCTGTGACAGGATTTGCAATAAAAAAAGAATAAAAAATTTCAGTAGCTTAGGAGAATTTCACTTGTAATGATTTTTTTTTTTTCAAAATGGGTCCTGAATCACCCTTGCCTTGTCTTAAAATTTTGCTCAAATAAACAGTGATGTGTTACAGTGACCTGAAGAACTAAAATTATATTTGGGTTTGGGATATCTATACCTCTTTGTCTCTAAAGGATTTCCATTGCTTGTTCTTAGCACTTCATAAATATACAAACATGGTCTGTCAGGAGACTGGATGCTGCTGACAAGGGTAGGATTTTCAATTTGGATTGACAATATTCCGTACTGAGATAGCATAGAAGCTAGCAACGTAAGTTATGACCTGCTGTATGAACTGACTCACTTATTTGTGGGAGGGCACTTACAGTCAGTATTTACCTGCTGTGTACAATATCATCTTTTCCTTGGAATTTTCAGAGTTAGTCCACAATACTTATTGAGTGGTTTTTTGGTACAGAATATGTGGCACTATATCAGCATCTGGGAAATGTATTCAGAGGGAACGTGCACACATCATGTATCATGGTTTATGTAGGGAAGAAATGTTACCAATGTCCATGATAGGAATTGTCAAGTCAGGTGTTTGCCAGTTAAAAAGTTCGATCTTGGGAAACCTCGTAATGCTTTTTTCACAATAAGGTGTCTTAAGATGCATTCCTAATGAATGAGTTAATATAATGAGCACATTACACATCCATTGCCCTAGACCCAGGGTAGGCTCACTTAAATCTAGTCATCTATTTACTGGCTGGTGACCTGCAGTTGCTCAGAATGATTAAGTATGAGCAGTAGCAGCCTATACTGTAGGTCACATGTCTGCTGGTATGAATCAGACTCAAACTCAGGTACTCTAAATAAGTAGTTAGACAGAAAAAGCAGGCAAAAAAGAGATGAGGAATAGCTACATCACCAACACAGAGCATGGTTAGGTAGGATTCATTTCCTGATCTGAGGAAGCAGCCAGCCATCTTAGTGTCTGTTTAAACATCGGAACTGCTACTATACTCCAAGAAATATTACTTTGTGCAGGATTCTCAGGTCTTTGCTCTCAGTCTCTCAGAGAATGACTGAGGTCTAACTAGAGCAGGATCAAATCCAGTGATGTACTTATTGTTTTCTCTTTCCTGCTCCCTCTTAGTGCTTGCTGACCTTGCTTCCCATGTATACAACTTACCTCAGGGCTTGATTGTGGGGAGTTCAAAGCAATATACTTTTCTCTTGGAATCATGCTACACCATTTTGTGGAAAGAAGAACTCAGGGATTAGTCTAAGGCTTGGCTATTCAAATGATGTTAGTCCTTCTGTCACCTTATAGTACTACTATTTGTGACAGAAATTTCTTGGGCAGGAAACAAAAGAATTGAAAGCACTTCCAATGGTGGTTACCTTGACCAATAGTCTCAAATTAGGACTCTAGGATTGACTATGTATTATCATGTTAAAATACTACAATTAGCTCCACTCAATTATTGAACTACTACTAATTTTAATTATCACAGTTATCACTTTAGTGAAATGTATGATGATTTTATTCATGACATCTTAATGAGAAATGTTTAGTTATCTTTTCTGGATTTTACTGTTGACTGGCTGTTCAACTACAATTTATTTTCTTTAGAAACGCCCTGAATTCTTGGGTTAACAAAACATTTCAAGTCAGTCATAATGAATATTTTTTCACAAAATAATAAAATCAGTCATAAAATATGAAAACCAGTTAGGAAGCATTATGTTTTTATTGACCAGATAACCTGAAGATAAAACTATGATAATTCAATTTGCAAGTCTCCACATTTAGATGAGTAGCTCCTATAATCTATACTAAAGAGAGGAACTCAAAAAGTGTTGCTAGATAGAAAAACAGAGAATGTCCCAAGGAGTGGACACTTATGATAGGTTTGAGAAGCTCTGCAAAAAATATTAACTGGGAATGCCAAATGTGTGGGTGTATGTGTGTGATGTGTGTTTATTGCCAGAGGGTGCATGTGCTTGCCAGAGAGAGACAGAGAAATGGGGAGAGAGAGAGAAGGAGAAAGTCCCCTGCAATGAGGCATGATCACGTTGCAATCCTTTCTTCTCCATTTATCCATCCTATTGGGATTTGGGTTCTGCACACAAATGCACCTGGCATGTCCTTCAAGCTTCTGGGTGCCGGTTTTCAAACTGTAGTTTGCCATGTGGGATCCAATTCCCTTAACTACTGCTTTATGGGGCAGACCCCAAATCTGTTCTTAAATAAGTAAGTTGTATAATAATTTACATATTTTTTTACACATAGTAAATTTCCCAATGAGATATGCCTGTCATGTAGAGTCATACACAGTTGTGTCTCATGATTTACAATATTAAAAATATGTATAAAATAAATATTCTCAATAACTAAGATGTAGATATAGTGACAGATTAAATCTCATTCATAGGTTTTCAAATAAAAGTTGGCTTCCTATTTTGCTGGAATTATTTATAAAGGATGGAAATCTTACTTTATGCCTTTTCTCACCAGTGACAAGGATCTTTGATCAAGTTCAAAATTAAGTATACTAAGAAAAAGGTTTGATAAAGATTTTATATACTTCTCTGGTAAAATTTAAAAACTTGATATTTTCATGTGGATGCCAGAGCTGCTGGTATGAATAAAGTGTGTTCTGACAGTATCTCTGGAGTCTTTATTATTCATCCTTTGTCTGTTCTTGCTCAAGTTGTTTTCATTGTCCTTAGCTTAGGCGGTTGTCAGCACTTTCACTTTCAAAGAGACTAGATGGTACATTCCCCTAAGCCCTTTCTCTACACTGCTAACTACTAGCTGCAAGTGACTTTAATAGGGAATATGCATCTATTCATTTGTGGAATCACAGGATGTGTATAATGAAAACTCTGGCGTTATGGTGGGGGTACATGTCATTGTTCTCAGATAATTCTACTTTTATAAGCTTAATTGATCCTTCTTTTGTCAGAAGGCAATTTGTGTCAGTGTAGCACAAAGGGAGACAACCAATAAAAGGCTATGCACTTTAGGGGTAAGTTGTACACTTTTGCAGAACTGCTGTCAGGCAGATTTATATCCATTAGCATTATGGAGGGAATGGAAAAAAAGATAAGAGTTAAGAGAACTGTTTTCTCAGTGGGCCAATTAGATGAGGGAGTTAGATGTGAAGAGTGAGTGAGCTGTACCTCTAAGGCACAACTACATACATGCAATTTAACAGCTGCAGCACATAGAATATCATTAACTAGTGAGTAATGATCAGTGGAAATCCCCTTTAATGTTTAGAAAGGATAATGAGGTGTTAGGGAGTTCGTGTAAAATGTTTCAAGTATGCACAGTGAGTCTAATACATCATCTTTGATGAAGAGAAGAAAAACTTGTGACTAATTTTTTAATTCAATCACTGTGTATCATTAAGCATACCAAATGATTTTCCCCATCATGAATACACTGTATATTGGTTCAGTCAAAGATACTGTCATACATATTATTATCAATAGATAATTTTCTGTTTTTGTGTCCTTTAAATGTTTTGCTTCTTTCTTTTCCCCTTGCCTTTTATACAATTTTAGAGCAGAATTTAAAATTGTTCTTCCACAGGTGGAGACAACATGCACTATTCATAGATAAAGAGAATCCTCTAGTAGAGTGTGATCAAACTAGAATCCCCCATCCTCTTCCTCTTCATCCCTTCGGGTGCTTGGCATGTCTCCCAAGCTGACAGGGCTGAGACACAAATTGTTAATCAGCCATATGGGATCTGACCCTCTGTGCCCAGTGCCCAACCACTGTGCTATGGGTCTTTCCCAGGATTACATTTTTCTTAAAGAAAAGTAAGGCTTAGGATACGAAAACATTTTTCTGACACTGGCTAAACTGGTATATATGAATTATAACATTTTCTTTCTTAGGTAGTTATCATTTTTGGCATTTTTCCTTTCTTTTTTTTTATAGAGAGTTTTTTTTGCTATAGGGCATGTGTGCTTGCTGGAGAGACAGAGACAAAGAGAAAGAAGGTGAGAAATCACCCCCTAGAGGGGATGGCCACACTGTAATCCCTTCTCTCCAGTCTCCTCTTGGAATTTTGGGCACACACACACACATGTGCCCAGCATGAGTTTAAGCACTGGGTCCAGGACTCAAACCACAGCAGACAATGTGGGAGTCCAGTGACGTATCTATTATGCCACTTACTGATCCCCATTTTTGGTATTTAATCAAAGCAACTAATAAAAACAAAAAGAAAACTCACTAAAGACCTGTTAGGCTAGAGTTGTAGAAATAACAGCATACAGCTGTGTACAGACTTACAAACATGCATACATGGAGCCACACATGGACACCAATGACAGTCCCTGAGAGCCATCATGCTGTATGGCATACAAAGCTCATGGGTAGAGGGATGCACTCCTTGATGGAAAAAATTATGGCTTGTATTTTTGAAAATACTAATCTAACAGGAGAGAAATCAGACTTATTTGAGGACAATATTCAGGAATGTGAGTTGTTTCTTTGTTTACATTTGTTATTTGGATTCATATAAGTGCTTTCTAAGAGTTTTTCATCTTCACACTCATCTTCTCTTTATTCTGATATCAACTTACCTTGACACTTCCAGGTGTGACAGAGGTGACCTCAATTTATTGCTATTCTTTGCTAAATAGAATTAGAGATGTAAGAATAAGAATAGATTAATAAGAATAGGTTCTTACTAAGAATAGGTTCTTAGTAAGAACCTATTCTTATTAATAGATTCTTATAAAGTTGATGAAGTTTAAGACATCTCATCTTGGAACTAGAACAGGGTATGTCCATCCAAAAAGTGCTCCTCAAATGAAGATGGATAACAGAAAACATCCAACACTGATCTCTGCAATCATGACATAAAATAATAATTACTCAGACATTTCAACTGGAATTTCTAAGGAAGAACACTTGAAATCACCAAGAAAGGAACTGAAGTTTTCTGAAATGTGAAAACTTGAGAGAAATATCATAGAAAAGGAACTGAAGTGCACAGATGGCTGAGATCAGCAGGCTAAATCAGCAGAAACTGTTCTTTGCTGGAAAAGAGAGAGATCCCTATCAGCCTCTAATACCACTGTGAATGGCATGCCTAGGTACCTGGGAGTCCAGCATTCCACGTGGTCCAGGGCCCTGTGCGGGAATTTCCTGAGATTCATAGGGTTGCATAGCTCCAGGGAAAGATTTCACCCTAGTTAATCCTATCTCACAAGACCCCAGCAGATGCAGAGTGATGCCAATTTGAGAAAAGAGCAACTGCTGAAGTGAAACCTGCATCAAGGTCCAAAGGCCTGAATATCTTCACATCCCTGAGAAGCCACCAAAATCCCACCTGGTCTCTGTAGGCAGCTACAGTTACCACATCAGCCAGATTAAGCAAGAGGTCCATGACTCTGGAAACCAAGCCACATGCATTATATATTCTGGAGCATAGATAGACCAGTGAAGTGGGAGGATTTATCCAAGGAATGGAAGACAATATGTGAACACTCCTTCCAGCCCCCAACATACTGCAAAAGATACTGAGGGAATTGGACATTTTCCCCAGGCTGATTGGCAGGCCTCTTGAACTCTCCTTTCAGACTCAAAACTCTGGGAACAGTTCCCTGCCCTCCATTGCTCTGAAGCTTCTCAGAATCCCTTTGAACTGTGAATGTGAGATAAAGAGAGGGAAAAGATAACTGATAGAAGGGTACCAGGTATTCCCCCTCATAACCAGAGAGGAGATGGAGTGTGGCACAGAGACCAGTTCAGAGCTTTCTGTGTAGTTGCTGATACCAGCTTAGTTTGTGATGGCCCATCTGGACCCCCATGTTCACCTACCTGTGTCTCAGAGGCCCACCAGAGCCTCCACCCACAATAATCACAGCCTTCTCCTCTCCATCTTGCAATGAACTGCCTGCATTGGGGGTGTGAGTGGACAGAGCAGGAGAGGTGGCAGCTGTGAAGATACTCAGGCTCTGGAATGGAAGACTTCCTTCATCCCCAGGGAAAACACATGAATGCTAATCTAAACAATCAGTCATGTCCTAAATCACAACTTCTCAATCAGCATCCACATAACTCTTGAGCACAATCCATTCAAGACACAGGATACTACTTATTTTTCATTGATATGTCTACATAGCTACCTCACTTGGAGGAGGATCTCCATGCCCTCTATAGGGTCCAAGAACTCAGGCAACCACTGTCAGGGTAGCAGTTATGGTTGACACAAGGGAATTCATACACTTACAGAAATAAAATGATTACCCCACTAGATGTTTAAATATCAGAAACACAAGAAATATGAAAATATAAGGAGATATTTCTCCTCCGAAGGAACATACTACCTCTCTCCTAACAACAGATGAAATTCAGTATATAACATAAATATTGGAAATGAATTTGCAAATATTCATCATAATAAAACTCAGGAGATATAACAGATTACTGACAGCAATTCCAAGAGGTGAGAAAAACAATCCATGACATGAGTGAGAAATTCAGTAGGTAAATAGACATCTTAAAAAGAACCATATGGAAATCATGGAGATGACGACTTTAATACAGGAAATTTAAAAATTCTTTAGAGAGATACAACAATAAATTAGACTATGCATAAGTGAAGTATCTGAACTTGAGTACACAACTTTTTAAATAGCCCAAACCATTGAAAAGAAAAAAAAAATTGAAGACAAAGAAAACATAAAGGAAATTTGGGATAGCATTATGTGAGAAAATACTGAGTAATAGGTTTCCCAGAAGGCAAAGAGACAGGAAAAGGCATAGAAAATTAATTTTGTAAAATATCAGCAAAAAATTTTCCAAATCTGAAGAGAGATATAGAATCCAGATCCAGGAAATTAAAAGAACGCCAAATAGCTTAGACATTAGAAGATCCTCTCCAGGGCATATTATAGTCAAAATGTCAAAAGTCAAAGATAAAGATAAAATTCTGAGTGACTATAGATCAACACTAAGTTGCTTATAATGGATAATCTACCAGACCAAATTCAAACCTCTCAGCAGAAACCTCATAGGCCAGGAGGGAATAGAATGACATATGCAAAATTCTGAAAGATAATCATTTCACCCAAGAACATTATACTCAGCAAAACTGTAATTCAAATTGGAAGGAGAAATAAAATCATCCTCCAACAGAAACTAAGGAATTTAGCCATATTAGACTGGCTCTTCAAGAAATACTTAAGGGAATACTACATTTGGAAATAAAAGAAAGATAAATATCACCATAAAAACTTGTGAAGATATAAAACTCACCAGTAGGACAACTATACAAAGAAGAAAGAAATAATTTAATCCTTTTCTCTATGGAAAACTTCTAAATAGTGAAGATAAGCAATAACAGAGAAAAAAATAAAGAAAATAAGAGTTTTCTCAACTAGGCACCAACAAACAAAAACCAGGTGTAAACCTGGACATATCAATAATATAATTGAATGTAAATGGATAACACTCCACAATCAAGACAAAGATTTGCCAAATGAATAAAAAAACAGGGGCCTTCTCTATGTGGCTTACAAGAATCGTACCTCAGGGATAAAGATACACACAGATTGAGAATGAAACATTGGAATTAGTCATTCAATGCAAATGAAATAGAAAAAAAACTGTTGTATCTATTCCAATATCAAAAAAAATAGACTTTAAAATAAAATTTGTAAAAAGAGACAAGGTCATTACATATTATTAAAGAGATTAACTCACTAAGATGATGTAACAATTATAAATATTTATGTAGTCAACATTGGAGTACCTAAATACATAAAACAAAAACTACTATACCAAAAGTAAGAAATAGACTCTAACACATTACTATTGATAATTTCAGTACCCCACTCTCACTATTGGGCAGGCATATAATCAGAAAAGTAAGCAAAGAGACACTGGAATTAAATGATACTCTAAATAAAATAGACCTGCTAAACCTTTATAGAGTTTCTCACCCAACAAGTACAGAATGCAACCATTTTTATATTAGACATTCTCTAAGATTGATGGCAGGATAGGGCACAAAACCAGACTTTACAAATTAAAAAGTATAGAAATAATATCTAGCATATTCTCTGAATACAACAAAATTAAACTTGAAATTAACAACAAAAAGGGACCAGCAGTTAGCGTAATGGCTATGTCACTGGACTCCCACGTAGTCGACCGCAGTTCAAGTCCCAGACCCGGTGGCTTAAACTCATGCTGGGCGCGTGTGCGTGCATGCCCAAGATCCCAGGAGGAGAATGGAGGAGAAGGGACCACTGCGTGGCCATCCCCCCTGGGGGGTGATTTCTCGCTTTCTATCTCTCTGTCTCTGTCTTTCTGGCGAGAGCACGTGCCCTATAGTGAAAACCTCTCAAAAAAAAAATAATAGTAATAAAAAAAACAACAAAAAGAACTGTTGAAAATAAAACTACTTGCTCTTGAAAGATTTTGAAACTATTGAAGAAGAGAAAAATAAAATTTAATTTTTTGAGGTAAATAATGGCAAAAATATAACACTTCAAATCTTGGGATACAATGAAAGCAGTACTAAGAGGTAAGTTTAGAACAACTAGTGCTTACAAGAAAAAAGTGGAAAGATGGCAAATAAGCATCTTAATGATGCATCTCAAGGAAATGGAAAAGCAAAGATAAGTGATACCTGAAATTAATAGAAGAAAAGAAATAATAAAGACCAGAGGAGGAATAAATTAAATGACAGCACAAGAGCAGTATAAAACAAAAACAAAAACCTAAAAGCTGCTTTTTTGAGAGGATATACAAAATCAACGAACCATTAGGTAGACTAAGAAAAATAGAGAGAAGACCCAGATAAATAAAATCAGAAATAAAAAGGACATTAAACAGATATCACAGAAATACAAAAGATCATTAGAGAACAGTATGAACAGCTATATGCCAACATGCTGGAAAACCTAAAAGAAATGGACAAATTTCTGGACACATACAATATACCTGGGCTGAACCAGGAACAAATAGAAAGCTGGAATAGCTCAATAGCAAATAATGAGAGTTAAGCAGTATTAAATACTCTCCCAGGAAAGAAAAGCCTAGGTTCAGATGATTTCACTGCTAATTTCTACAAATCCTTTAAAGAAAAATTGATAGAAATTCTCTTCAAACTTTTTAAAAAGATCCAATAGAAGAGACCCTCCAAAATCATTTTATGAAGTCATCATTACTTTTGCACCAAAAGTAGACAAGGATCCAACAAAAGAAGAAAACCGCAGACTATATCCCTGATGAATACAGATTAAGTGAAATCCTCAATAAAGTATCAGCAAATTGAATCCAACAGCACATTAAAAAGATTGTACACCATGATCAAGTAGTTTTTATTCTAGAGATACAAAGGTGGTTTAACATGCATGAAATAATAAATATAATAATAACACTATCAGAAGAAAAGATAATCCACAAAATGGGAGAATATATATATAACTATAGTTCAGGTAAGGGATTGATAACCAGTATATGAGGAACTCAAAGAGTTCATCCCCCCAAAATATAATATTTTTTGAAAGAAATTTTGCTACAGGGAACATGTGCTCACTGGAGAGACAGAGATGAGAGAGAGAGACAGAAAGCAAGTAATTACCCCACAAGGGGGTTGGCCATGCCACAGTCTCTTCTCCTCTGTCTTCCTCCTGGGGTTTTAGGCATGCACACACACACCTGGTATGAATTTCAAGTAGCCGGGTTCAGGAGTCAAACTACAGTCAACTATCTAGAAACCCAGGGCCTTAACCACCATACCACCTACTGGCCCCCAAAATGTAATAATTTAATTTTAAAATGAGCAACTGATATGAACAGAAAGAAGACACATAAATGGCTAACAAACACATGAAAAAATATTCAACATTTTTTATCATAATGGAAATGCTGATCAAAATCAATGAAGTATTTATTCTAGTCAGAATGACTATGATTAAAAAAAAAAAAAGAACTAACAAATTATGTCGAGGTTTCAGAGAACAGAGAACCTGTTTGTACTGTTGTTCGGGATGAAAATTAGCACTACCACTGTGAAAATAATATGGAGTTTTCTCAAAAATCTAAAAATATAACTATTATAATAATGACTCAGTAATCCCAGTTTTAGATTCCCAAAGGAAAGAACTCAATCTGTTGGAGAGACATTTGTGCATTCATGTTTATCACATCATTATTCACAATACCTAAAACATTGAATCAACCTGTTTAACAACTGATAAATAAAATGTGGCACAAATACACAATGGATTTCTACTTAGCCATAAAAAAAATTTGACACAAGGGCCGAACCTAGAAAATAAAATGCTAAGTGAAATAAGCAAGGCTATGAAAGGCACATCTGTATGTCCCCACTTAACAACCAAATATCTGAACGCTATGGGCAAACAGACAGAGAGAGAGAGAGAGAGAGAGGGAAAATGAGAAACCAACCGCCATCTGGGACTCAAACTCTGGTCAGACATGTGGGCGTCCAGTGCCTTAAACACCATGCCATCTGCTGGCCCCCTCAATAAGTCCTTGTACAAAACAAAACAAAGCAAAGTAAAGCAAAAATCCCCAAAGTAGTAGAATTATTAGCCAGTGTGTACACATGATGATACGTATCTATTATCCTTGATTTGATTAGTACACACATCCTTGATTTGATTAGTACACACTGTATGTATGCTTTGAAAAACCATATTGTACCCAGCAAAGATGGATAACAATTACATGTTAGCCAGAACTCATAATGAAAATAAGTACATAAAATAAAAGAGTGTTTTTAGTATTTTTTTCTCTAATTTCTGATTAATCTAAAGAAGCACACTGATTCTCACTCCTTTATTCATTGTGTCTCTGCAAGAAAACTTCAAAAATTTGTGGATAAATGGAATTAAAGTATGAGCTTATTGTAGTATAAAATAACTTTGAAATCTATTCATAGTTCTTCCATAATATACATTTCCATGAACTTTTTGAAGACCTCTTGTAAATTATTTGATTACTCATTTTACATATGTTGAGTATGCATTGTAAACTCATTGTATACTTCATGAGTATAAATAAAATATAAATTATAATAACTCCTCATAAATAAAACCACTTGCTAGAGTGTATTTCTACCTGGAAGAAATATGTTTATCAGTCAAGCTTTTAAAATAAAATTGGAGATAGGAAAGGAACTTTCTCTGGATTCTTAGTAAAGAAAACTGGTTTTCTAAGAATAAGACAAATTTAAAGTATTTCTTAAATGTACTTATAAATATTTCTCATTACTTGGTTCTTCACCTGTCCTAAGAATTTTTTAGTACACATAGACATCCATGAGTTATTCTTTCATATTTATTAAAATAAAATTAGATGATAGATAAAATACACATAGACTAATGTCTTTATCCCAATATATATCTTTCTTTGTGCTGAATATACAGTCAATTTACCCTTGCCCAGCAAAAATGCATCTGCTTTGTATCACTAATTTGGCCTAAGTAGAAAGATAATCTGTACTAGTATAAAAATTCTCTACTCTGTTAATATTTTCTCTCAATTTTATAACCTTTCTAAGAATATGTTGTATTTTTAGTAAGAACCAAAAGTATAGAAATATGAAAGATATACTACCTATGATATACACATATATTTGGTAAAATGATGTTGGTAATATTAACATGTGCATTCTTCTCACTTCTCTAGTGTTTCCAAAATTGCACTATGACCTTCCCCCATTCTAGGAGCTATACTGCATGACATTTGATGCATCAAGGCAGATTTGTTACATCTAGAAAGCAGACAATAAAAGTTTTTTTTTTGAGAGGTTTTTGATATAGGGCGCATATGCTCACCAGAAAGACAGAGAGAAACAGAGAGACAGAAAGTGAGAAATCACCCCCACTCCCAAGGGTGGATGGCCATGCCGCAATCCCTTCTCCATTCTCCTTTCAGGGTCTTGAGCATGTACGCACATGCGCCCGGCATGAGTTTAAGCCACCGGGTCTGGGACTTGAACTGCAATCAACTACATGGGAGTTCAGCAACATAGCCATTACACCAACTGGCTGGTCCCAAAAGTTGATTTTTAAAAACATGTTTGAGTTACAGATATCACAGTCTAAATGTAATACAAAAGATAGGGGAAAATGCAAAATAACTAAGAGCCAAGTCTATCTTTTGCCCCACAAAGTATATAAAAAATGCACAGACTGAAGTAGGGGAAAGAGTTACTATTTATTCTCTGGAAGATTCTTTTAAAAATACCAGATAAACTTTATTCTCCACCGTTAACTGCCAAATGCAAGCAAGGTGAGGCATTTCCCACTCATATGTGAATTTAGTGAATTTTGAAGGTGGAATAGTAATTCATTTTTCCTAGGCAGATGCTAGGAACGAAAAGATTTCCCATTTTCTTTGCATCCCAACATGACACAAATACCTCTGTGTGAAGCATCCAGGCAGATGGGCCTGAAGAAGCCCTCCAGAATCTCTTAAGTGCCGCTGAAGAGCTCAGGGATTAGCAATAAGATTTTCCTGAGTGGCAGAGAGCAGTTTAGCCTGGTGCAGAGAACTAATGATACTGAAAATGCCTTGTTTTCAAGAAAAGGAGTTCTGTGACAGTGATATTAATAGAATGAAGACAGATGACTACTTGGGAACACAGATATCTCTGCTGATCAAGAGGTCATATGTACGTAGATGATGTCGGACAATGCCCAGATTCCTATCTACATCCTCCATAATTTATTACTACTTAAGTCCCAAAGAATTTATCTACTAACCCAGAGGGAAATGGTAACAGATACTGAAATGACTGAGATTAAATTATTGCCACTGAATGACTAGACTACAAATGCTTAGTATACATATTAAATTTACAGAAAAGAGCACTAAATGCATGAATGTCTCATTTTTTACAGTAAGATTGATAGCCACTATGTATATTTTTATCTCCTCTAAAAAGAATTATTTAGTTTTATTTATTACTATTATTAAGAGAGAGATTTTTGCTATAGGGCATAGTCACTTGCCAGAAAGAGACAGACAGAAAGTGAGAAATCACCTCCTAGGGGGGATGGTCATGCTGCAATCCCCTCTCCTGCATTCTGCTCTCAGGATTTTGGGCATGCGTGCATACGCGTCAGGCCTGAATTTTAAGCTGCTGGGTCTGGGACTCAAATCGTGGTCAACTACATGAGAGTCCATTGATGTAACCATTGCGCCATCTGCTGGCCTTTATTATTATTATTTAATTTGATCAGAGGGAGAGAGAGTGAGAAAGCAAGCTGCCAGGTCCGGGATTCAAATCGTAATGGGTCATATGGGAGCCCAGTGCTTTAATCACCAAGCCACCTGCTGGTCCCTAATTTATCTCATTTTTAATGTGCCATTGCTGTTTCTAGCTCTTGTAATAGTTCTAAATATTTTAAATATCTCAATGATAGCTATAGAGCTTTAATTTTCACATACACAAATGACTCATATTGCCCCTTTTCTTTGTGGATGGGAGAACAGAAGTCATGAAATGGAGGATATCTCACCATAATTCCTGGCAGCCATCATAGTTGGAACATTAGGACCCCCTATTCAATGTCTATCAGAACTCCAGATATCAAAAGTTTAAATGTTAATTAGAACCAAAACTCTAATGAGTGAGGTTTTCAGCCATTTAACTTCCTCAGAATTGCCTTACATTTTTTTAAAATTAGTTCAGTTTTGAGACTTTGTTTTCATTCCTATAAAAAGAGAAATAAATGAAATCTTCCAGAAAGAAATAAAAGCACAATGGAATACGTATTCTCCTTTTTATTTTGATATGATTTCAAAACCCTTAAAGAGGGGGAACCAGCAGTTAGCGTAATGGCTATGTCGCTGGACTCCCACGTAGTCGACCGCCGTTCGCGTCCTGAACCCGGTGGCTTAGAACTCACGCCGGGCGTGTGTGCGTGTGTGCGTGCGTGCCCAAGATCCCGAGAGGAGAATGGAGGAGAAGGGATTGCGGCGTGACCATCCCCCCTGGGGGGGTGATTTCTCGCTTTCTGTCTCTCTGTCTCTCTCTCTCTGTCTGGTGAGCGCACACGCCCTATAGCGAAAACCTCTCAAAAAAAAAAAAAAAACAAAAAAAAAAAAAACCCTTAAAGAGGGAAAAAGAATAGGAAGCAATATACAACTTCTTTATTTCTTTTTTTTTTTTTGAGAGTTTTTTTTTTGCTATAGGGCGGGTGTGCTTGCCAGATAGAGACAGAGAGACAGAAAGCAAGAAATCACCCCCCAGGGGGGATGGCCACGCCACAATCTCTTCTCCTCCGTTCTCTTGGAATCTTGGGCATGCATGCACATGCACCCAGCGTGAGTTTTAAGACACCGGGTCCGGGACACGAACCGTGGTTGACTACGTGGGAGTCCAGCAACATAGCCATTACGCTATACAACTTCTTATGTCCCTTTTCTATGAATCAAATTTTACCAGAAACACAGTCTTTAAAGAAAAGTATTATTAGAGGACACATGTGCTTGAGAGAGAGAGAGAGAGAGAGAGAGAGAGAGAGAGAGAGAGAAGAGAGAGAAAGAGAGAGAGAGAGAATACCCTTATTAAAGGGTATTCATATCTTAATAGGCATATAATGCCTTGATAGGGCACGATAACACCACAGTGCCTTTTTCTCCATGCTTCCCATTAGGACTCTGGGCATACACACATGTGCCAACATGTTTTTCAGGGTTCCAGAACCAGGAGTTGAACTATAGTTATCATGTGGGATCGTGTGGAATCCAACTCCCAATGCAGTGCACTTAACCACTGCTACTGGGCTGGCTCCAGACAAAGAATCTTAATATTATCCTTTAATTTCTGCTTTACAGAAACACATCATCTTTTTAAGAGAACGCTCTACAAAGACTTGATACTGTTAGAAATTGCTATTTTTTTTTTTTTTTTTTTTTGGAGAGGTTTTAGCTGTAGGGCACATGCGCTCATCCGAAAGACAGAGACAGAAAGCGAGAAATCACCCCCCAGGGGGGATGGTCACGCCGCAATCCCTTCTCCTCCAATCTCCTCTTGGGATCTTGGGCACGCACGCACACGTGCCTGGTGTGAGTTTTAAGCTACCGGGTCTGGGACGCAAACCGCGGTCGACTACGTGGGAGTCCAGCAACATAGCCATTATGCTAACTGCTGGTCCCCTTCTTAGTTATCTTTTTAAAAATAGTTTTTTTAGAACAGTTTTAGATTGATGAGAAAAAATTAAGAAAAAGTGCAGAAAATTCCAATAAACCCTCAGTCAAATTCTATTCAGACTTAAAAAAACAAACAAACAAACAAACAAACAAAACAATCTAATGTCTTTTTCCCCACCAGGATCTCAACCAGGATACCCTGTTACATTTTGTATAATGTCTCCTTAGTCTTCTCTTGGCTATGACAGTTTCTCTGACTTAACTTGTTTTTGGCAACTTTGGGTTTTTATTTTATGATTTTCTATTTTTCATTCAATTATTGTACATCTCTATAGTGCACAGTATGGTTTTTCAAAGTATGTATGTCATGTGACAATCAAATCAAGGATATTGTTGTATACATAATTTTCAATAGAGAACTTTACATTCTTGTGTCTATTAAGTGTTTCTTCCCTTTGGCCCACCCACACTCTACCACCCACTTCCTTCTCTTATTGTCTTTGGTATCTATACTTATCTTTCCTACTATTATGTCATCAGATCTTTCTATTTCTGCCATAGAGTGCAGACATTCAGTACATAATAACCAGAGATATGTAGTGTCTTCCATAGTCTGGCTTACTTCTTTTAGCATTAAATCTTCTATATTCATCTACTTTGAGTCAAATGGTAGTTTCATTGTTCTGTATAGCTTAATAGTACTCCATGGTGTATACATGCTGCAATTATTCAATCCAGTTAGCAGTTCTTTGGCACTTAGGTGATTTCATGTCTTAGCAATTGTAAATGAAGCCAAAATAAACTTCAATGTGCAAGTGTGTTTCCAGCTGAGTGTTTTATTTATTTATTTTCCTATTGTTTGGGAAAATACCAAGAAGTGGGATTACTGGTCATATGGTAATTCTATTTGTAGGTTTTTGAAGAACTTCCATGTTGTTTTCCACAGAGGCTATACTAATTGACATTCCCATCAATTGTGGAGGATGGTTCCCTTTTTCCCATAACCTCACTGTCCCTTGTCATTCTTTATTAAAAAGTTGCAGTCATTCTGAATGTGGTTAAGTGGTATCATATTGTGATTTTGATCTGTTTTTTCCTTGTGATAATAGATGTTCAACAGGTTTTTTTTTTTTTTTTTTTTTCATGTATGTTTCGGCCATTTGGATGTCTTCCTTAAGGAGCTGTCTGGTCAGCTCACCCATTTTTAAATTGAATTATTTTGATGCGTGTGTGGATGAGCTACCCAAGTTCCCTTTATATCCTGGATATTCTGGTTTTCAATCTCTTATCTGAGGCATAGTTTGAAAATATTTTATCCCATTCCAATGGTTGTCTTTTCATTTTAATTGTTGTTTCCTTTGCTGAGAAGAAACTTTTAAGTTTGATGTAATTCTATTTGACTATTTTTGGGATTATTGCCTGTGCTTTAGGGGTTTTACTTAATAAATCTTTACAATACCCCAATGTCTTCAGGTTTCCTTGTGCTTTCCACCAGTAGCTTCATAGTTTGAGGCTTTGCATTTAAATCTTTAATACACTTTGAGTTGATTTTTGTTAATCATTAGAGATAAGGGTCCAGTTTCATCTTTTTGCAGATGAATATCCAATTCTCCCAGCACAGTTTGCTGAAAAGGCTTTCTTTTCCACTGAATTGACTATTTTTTTTTTTTTTTTTTTGAGAGGTTTTTGCTATAGGGTACGTGTGCTCACCAGAAAGACAGAGAGAGACAGAAAGCTAGAAATCACCCCCCCAGGGGAGATGGCCATGCTGCAATCCCTTCTCCTCCATTCTCTCAGGATCCTGGGCACGCATGCACATGCGCCCCACATGAATTTAAGCCACTGGGTCCGGGACTCAAATCACGGTCAACTACATGGGAGTCCAGTGACATAGCCATTATGCTAACTGCTGGTCCCCTACTGCGTTAACTTTTGTTCTTTGTCAAAGGTCAGTTGGATGTTTTGGGGGTTATTTCTGGATTCCCTATTCTGTTCCATTGGTCTAGTTTCCATTGGTCTTTTTGTGACAATATCATGCTGTTTTGATTATCAGAGCTTTATAATATATTTTGAGGTCAGATTGTGAGATGCCTCCTACTTCTTTTTGTACAGTATTGTTTTGGAAATATAGGGTCTTTTATGGTTCCAGATAAATTTTATGATTTTTTTTCCTATTTCTGTGAGGAATATCAGTAGTAATTTGACTGGAATCACATTGGATTTATACATTAGTTGACAGAATTAATGGGTAGAATTGACAGTTTGATTATATCGGTTCTTCCAATTCAAGAACATGAGATGTCATTCCATTTTTTTTTTTTTTTTGGTATTGTCCTCAATTTATTTTATCAGTTTTTCAGTTTTTCTTGTATATGTTTTTTCAACTTTTTGGTTAGTTTTATTCCTAGTCATTTTATTTAATTTTATTTTGGCTATTATAGATGGAATTTACAATTCTCAATTTATGATTTCTTCAAATCTGCCTCACTTGTTCATTACTGTGTATAAAAATGATGCACATTTTTTATATATTGATTTTGTACCTTGCCAATTTACTCAATTCATTTATCTCTTCTAAGAGTTTTTTCATAAATTCTTTTGGAACTTTTGGGTTTATATAACCATGTTGTCTACAAATTGGAACAATTTAGCTTCTTCTTTTCCTATTTGAAACCTTTCATTTTACTCTCTTTTCTGAGTACATTGGCTAGGACTTTCAATACTATAATGAAAAGGAGCGAAGAAAGTGGCAGCCTTTTCTTAATCCAGTTGTTAGTAAAAAAGTTTTCAGGTTTTTCCATTCAATACGAATTAAGCAATAGGTTTGTCATATATGGCTTTTATTGTGTTGAGCAATGTCCATTCCAGACCTATTTGATGAGAGACTTAATCATGAAAGAAGGTTGTATTTTATCAAATGGTTTTTCTGCATTAATTGGTATACTCATATAGTTTTTATCTTTCCTTCTTTAAATGTGATATATTAAATTTATTCTTTTGCATATATTGAACCATCCTTTTATCACTGTGATAAAGCCTGGTCATGGTATATAATCTTTTATTTTTCCCCCATAAGGGATATGTGCTTACCAGAAAATGACAAAGAAAGAAAGAGAGTGAAAGAAAGTGAGAAATTACCTTGTAGGTGATGGCCACTCTTCAATCCCTTCTCCTCCATTCTCCTCTCAGGATTTTGGGCATGCAATTACACATGCCCAGCATGTTTTTTAGGCCACCAGGTCCAGGACTCAAACCACAGAGTTGGCCATGTGGGATCCAGTGATTTAACTATCATATTACTTACTAGCCCCAGTGTATGATCTTTTTAATGTGCTATTGAGTTTCATTTGCTAGGATCTTCTTGAGGATTTTTGCATCTGTATTCAAGATATTGTTCTGTAGTTTTTATTGTTGTAATGTTCTTGTCTGCTTTTATTATCAAGATAATTGAGGCTTAGTAGAATGAGTTTGGGATGGTTCCTTCCTTTTGGATCTTTAGAAATAGCTTGAGGAGATTCAGGGTTAACTGTTTTCTAAAACTGCAGAGTTCAAGGGACCAGCAGTTGGTGTAAAGGCTATGTGGTTGGACTCCCATGTAGTCAAGTGCAGTTTGAGTCCCAGACCCGGTGGCTTAAACTCTTGTTCGGCATGTGTGTATGTGTGTGTGTGTGTGTGTGTGTGTGTGTGTGTGTCCAAGATCCCAAGAGGAGAATGTAGGAGAAGGGATTGTGGTGTCGCCATCCCCCCTGGGAGGTGCTTTCTTGCTTTCTGTCTCTCTGTCTTTCTCTGTCTCTCTGGTGAGCACACACACCCTAGAGCAGAAACCTCTCCAAAAACAAACAAACAAACAAAAAAAACCTGCAGAGTTCAGTAGTGAAGTCATTGGGTTCTGGGCTTTTCCTTGTGGGAAACTATTTATTACTGATTTGCTCTCCCTGCTTGTTATTAGTTTTGCAGGTTTTCTACTTCTTCCTTTCTATCCAGAAATTTGTCCATCTCATCTAAGTTTTATAGTGTGTTGGCATATATCATTCTGCTCATATCATTTTCCCATGATTATTTGTAGTTCTGATATATCTGTTGTAATATTACCAGCTTTGTTACTGATTTTAAATATCTGGTTCCTTTCTCTGTTTTTCTTGATTATTCTACTTAAAGGCTAATAAATTTTATCATCTCCCAAAACCAGCGTTTTTTGATTGTTGATTTTTCGTATGGTTTTTAAATTTTGTATTTAATGTTTTTCAGCTCTAATCTTTATTATTTATTTTCTTCCATTGTGTTTTTGTTTTGTTTGTTTGTTTGTTGCTTCTATTGCTTTTCCAGTTCTTTGTGTAGCAATGTAAGGTTTATTTGTCACCTTTCTATTATTTTCTAGTGAGCACTAATTGGTATGAACTTTCCTCTTATGGCTTTTTTTTTTCCCTACTGTGTTCCAGAGATTCTGGATAGTCAAGTGTTCCATATCTCAATATCTTAGGTTTCAATAAATGTTTTTATTTCAGTCTTAATTTCTCTAGAAGTTTTGAAGTCATTTATAAATAGTCAGATGTTTTATAGAATATCCTTTTATTATGCTTTGTCTGATATTTTGCATGAGAATGGTCTGAGATTATAGGGTTTTTTTTTTCTTTCTTTTTTTTGGAGAGGTTTTTGCTATAGAGCGCATGCGCTTGCCAGCCAGCCAGAGAGAGACAGAGAGACAGAAAGCGAGAAATCACCCCCCGGGGGTATGGCTACACTGCAGTCCCTTCTCCTCCATTCTCCTCTCAGGATCTTGGGCATGCACGCACACGGACCTGGCGTGAGTTTAAGCCTCCGGGTCCAGGACTTGAACCACAGTCGACTACATGGGAGTCCAGCCACATAGCCATTACGCTAACTACTGGTCCCAGATTATAGATTTTTAGGAGAAAGACCACAGAGGAAAAGTTCCATTTTCATCACACCATGTAAAGAACACACACTATCAATATGATTTATCATTGTTGATGTTAACATTGATTGGTTGAGAGTGTTTGTCATGTTTCTTTTTTCCCTTCTTTTCATGTCCTTTGGAAGAAAGTTCACACTTAAGGTGTGGGGAGTTACATTCTACTTTCTTGAAGGAGGAATATCTACAGAAAATATTTGAGTTTTTCTGCACATATTTACCTTCCCTTATTTATTTACTTGGTGAAATATTTATTTATATCAGCATGGAATCATGGATATTTATTTTATACTTTGGGTTATACTCCAATACTATGGATTGTTTTCCCTCAAATTATTTCTACCTTGGCCACTGGGACTTCTTTCAGTTGGTTATAGGATCCTTTTGACATAAACCCATTATCATTTTTGGTTGTTATTGTTTTTGCTTTGCTATTTGTTTACTTCAGCATTTCTTTTCTATCACCATAAGATGTTCCATCTTGTGTATTTCCTGCCCAAGTCCTAAAACCAGCCATTTCTTCAACAAAACCTGGTTTCTTTCACTGAATAATGATATTAGAAACCAATATCTGGGTGCTAAGTGCACAATTAACTTGTTTTTCTTTTTGGAAAGAATAGTCAGAAATGATGTAAAATGTAACAAGATTATCTGATGATATTTAAGAATAGTCTAAACAAAATTTCAAAACTGTTTTTTAGAATAGCTTAAACACTATTGAGGGACTTATATGGGTTAAAGCTATATATACTAAATTAAAAGTTAAACTTAAGTCATTTTAAGCATACTTATTGAGGGTTCTAACAGATGACACAACAGTTACATTGCTGGACTACCATGTAGTTGACCACAGCTCGAGTCCTGGACCCAGCAGCTTAAAACTTACACTGAGTACGTGTGTGTATGCCCAAAATCCTGAGAGGAGAATGGAGAAGGGATTATGGTGTGGCCATCTCCCCAGGGGTGATTTTTCACTTTCTGTCTCTCTGTCTAGCAAACACATGTGCTCTATAGCAAAAATCTCTCTAAAAAATCAAGAACAAAAACTCAACATACTTATTAAATAACCCACTTAATTAAAATAATAAAAACCCCAACTTTTGTTTATATAATTGACATTTTTATAAAAAACAACTATCTTCTCAAAACCAAAGTTATCAATAAAGTATCATTGCTTTACTTTTTGTTTAAGTTTGCTATAGGGCACGTGCTCTCACTAGAGAGAGACAGAGAGAGAGGCAAAGGGGGAAATTGAGAATTCATCTCCCAGGAGGTATGGTCATGCCAGTCTTTTCGCCTTCATTCTCAGGATTATAGGCGCACATACATATGTGCCTGGTGTGTTTATCAAGCTGCTAGTTCTTAGATTCAAACCATAGAGTTGACTAAGTGGGATCCAGCTGCCTTAACTACCATGCCACTGACTGGCCCATTACTTTACATTTTTGAAAGTCTTTTTACAGTCTGGGTAAAGAGGAATGGAGTAGATTACAGACATGATTTTATTGTTTGGGTTAAAGTCTATGAAGAAAATTCAGCCTCACACATATATATAGATGAAAATGGGATTTTACTAACATTTTTAGATAATTTTGTGCACATCATGTAGCTTCAGGAAAAATATATCATATCCTTATGAAAAAATAAGAGATAGACATTATCTTAGTATTGTTATGTATATCATTTTGACCTTGTATACCCCTT
The DNA here is from genome assembly GCA_026018925.1 of Tupaia tana. Taxonomy (NCBI): domain Eukaryota; kingdom Metazoa; phylum Chordata; class Mammalia; order Scandentia; family Tupaiidae; genus Tupaia; species Tupaia tana. The sequence goes on from JAKSZU010000006.1 coordinate 85,291,103, forward strand.
GAAAAGCTTCAAGCACTCACATGTGTCGGAATTGAGAACTGTTTATTAAATATACTATTTCAAGAGGGAAAATAGGAGCTACAGATTGAGTTGTCATCGTCTGTTTTTTTTTTTTTTAATACCTGACAGTCAATTTATTAAAATATGGGTTTGTTGGGAAAATCATGATGTATTTTCCAGTTTTTCTATACAAAAATGTGTCATGACTTTTCCTACAACCTAGTTGACATAAGTATCTGCAATGTTGACTTCAACCCCACTCCTGGTTCAATACTGATGGATGTAATCTACTTAAACTCAGAAGGACTGTACAAATCAATGTGTCTCTTGTGAATTTGCATCTGGAAATGAGTCCACGTCTTAAAACCTTCACCACAAGGTGTTTTTCTTGTAGTGATTCTCCAAGTCTTGGTATGCTTTCGAACTGGTCCTTTCACTTTAAGATTCTTTTCCTTCACACCTCTGATTAAGTCAGCACACACTTTCTCTAGGAACTTTACATTGCAGCTGGTTAAAGTCATTCTATTTCTTCGGTGAATGACCGCCTCTGGCTCCACAGGTGTTTTTCCAGTATCTTTAAAATCCATAGTTGTGATGTGGCTTCCTGATCTATTTGTTACTCAGCAAGAGTAAACAGCAGTGAGGCAGGAGCAGGCTGAGGAGGAGCAGGAGCAGGCTGAACAGAGCTCCACAGCACCTATGTCTGTGTCTTGCTCCCAAAATGAGTCTTTTACTAATGCTTATTTGCTACCAATTTATTTTGTCAGTGGTCGTTTTCACAGGATGAATTTGTTTTCATTTATTTCATTGATAGAAGAGGAATTGTCATAAACCCTGCACACTTAGTGTATAGTGTTGGACTAAACGCCAATGTGAAGTTAGGCAAAGCAAGTAAAATTAAGTCATTCGTGATGCTGACAATTCACTTTCATTTGGTATAATTTTCTCTCTTAGGCCTTCTCTATTTTCTTTTTTCCTATTTTCCTATTATAGCTTCTTAAAGTTCCATTCTTGGTTTGGCCTAGGGCAGCTGTGTGACATGTTTGATGAGAGGTCACTTGGAGGCATTTTTCATGCTTTGCATTGACCATCAATCAGCATTGATGAGTGCTCATGTGAGCAATTTCTGCCGTTAAAACACCTTGTGCGACATTCGAGAGTGAGAGGAGGAAGGCGGGCTTGGCAAAAGGGAGAGGACAAGAATATGAACCCAAAGCCAATTTTCTAACTCTGTTGCTCTGCTGGAATGATTGTGCAAGATGATGGATGACTGATATCACTCTCAAGTGTCTTTTATCCCTTACGATAATTTTGCCAATTTTCCAGTGAACTTAAATGTCCACAGATGTTTGAAATGAAACCTGCTGATTTGTAACTCAGTCTTTAAGTACCAAATTGTTGGAGAATGTCAGTAGAAATTGGCAATTTGACTATAGTTTCAGCAAGAGAGCACTGAGTGTCCTGAAGACACTCTTGTAATTTGTCGCTGGCACATATGTCTAGCCTAACAATTTTTTTCTTTTAGTAGATTGGCATAAGAATGAGTTGTTAAGTGTTGCTAGTTTCAAACCACAGTTATATACTACATGTCTTGTCAATTGCTGTTTTTAAGTTAAGGAAAAAATGTTAAGTAAGAGGTTAGTTCTAAATTTTGCTGTTCTTGCTGGGTGTACACCACACTTTCCTGTGATCCCGGTTGACAGAAAGGCTGGAGCCAGGGGCAAGAAACAGAGATTGTGGAGTGAGACACTGAAGTGAGACCCTTTCTTTCAAAAAATAAACAATTTTTTGTATGTTTTACATTTACAAAAATGACCGTGAACACTCAAAAAGAATTTTATAGTACATAAAACACAAATTTTTCAAGAAGTAATCATTACTTATAGGAAATGGATGTTAAAAGAAAAACTAAAAAATATAATTTAGTAGAGTTTAATTGATCAAGAAATAATTTGCAGGGAACCAGCAGTTAGCGTAATGGCTATGTCGCTGGACTCCCACGTAGTCGACCGCGGTTCGCGTCCCGGACCTGGTGGCTTAAAACTCATGCCGGGTGCGTGTGCGTGCGTGCCCAAGATCCCGAGAGGAGAATGGAGGAGAAGGGATTGCGGCGTGACCATCCCCCCTGGGGGGTGATTTCTCGCTTTCTGTCTCTCTGTCTCTCTCTGTCTGTCTGGCGAGCGCACGCGCCCTATAGCGAAAACCTCTCCAAAAATAAAAAAAGAAGAAATGATTTGCAAATGGAGCAGACCCCAGAATGGCTTTTGAGGAACTCTGAAGTGCCACTTGGTCCAATAAGTTTTATGGGTAGGAAAAGGAAGTGATGTAAGAAACAGAGGAGAGGGAAATGAGGTACAGAAGCAGCTGAACCAGTTACCGCTTACTGTTTGCCTGTGTGAATACAGTGGAAGGGCGGGCTGTCTGTGACTGATTGTAGCATGGCTGCTGTGATTGGCTATGACTCACCAACTTGTTAAGGACTCAGACTTCCTAGTGAGGCTGTGGTTTGTTTACAAGAACTCAAGTGTATGAATACAGAGGCCTTCTCAGGCCAATATAGTTTGATTTAACATGGATATGAGCTGGAATGAAAAGGATGCATAATTTTAGTTAAAATAATGCTCTTACATTTGATGCAAAGATGTTGTCCACTCCACGTCCCCCTGGCTTACAAGCCTCATTCACCTTTGTTCCTTCTCTTAATATTCTGAGTCCCTTAGGCAGATTACTAAATGTTTGACGGAAAGGAAGACTTCATATCCTCCATTAAGTACATTAAATATTTTAACTTCAGTTTAATTTTTTAGAAAAACAAAACATTATATTCAAATGTTAAAATATTTAGAGTCTGAATTCCATAGTTACTTAATTTTTTAATTGTATTCTTTTCTGAAAAGTCCATGTCAACTTCTTTTGTCTACCTTTGCTGTTCTTTTACATAATGGTAACCACATACAGCCACGCTCTTACCCAGTATTTCTCACTACACTTTAGAACATCGGGGAACTTTTAAAAATGTATAGATATGCCTGGATTCCACCCAGAGCAAATGAATCAGAATTCCTGGCAGAACCAGGGTATTGCTATTTTTAGAAATTCTCCAAGTGATTGTGATGCACAGCTACAGTTAAGAATCACTAGTCTAGGCTATGGATGACAACTAAGTTTTCATTTTGTGCCACAGCACCAATTAATTGTTAATAGCCATCTAAAGAACTGTGTTAAGAATGATCTCGAGGTCACTGATGGGCTTAAGGTAAGAGCATTATAATGCAAGCGTGATGTCTGACAACAGCTCTAGAGAGGGAGCAGTACCTTGCATGTCAGGTTCTTGCCATTCCTCACTGTGGTCTTCTGACTTTAAGTCATTTCCCTTATAAGAACTGAATTTACTCCTTCTGTCTCTGCTCTCTATTCATGTCATAGCGTCCATCATCACATGATACTCAGAAATTTTATTTTATGTAAACTTTGCTAGTACTTAATACACATACAGAAGACACACACATGTGTTTCACATATTGCCAAAGTGGCTGAGCCTTTATTTTGGTACTGTTAAGACATACAATAAGTCATTTTTTTATCAGAATAATTGCCAGTGTGTATTAACAGTTTAATTTTATGAACTCAGAAGTGATAGGGACAAAAAAATCTTCCTTGTGTCCTCAATCCTACCAGTTCTGCTTAGTTGGTGTCTCAGAGTAATTTAATTTACCTAATTGTCAGTCTTACTACATGTAAGGGTTAACATTATTATATACTTCATAAGGATTGTGAGAATGCAGTGAGAATCATGACTTATAATGCATGCTTGTAAAGTTCTTTGGAGAAAATAACTGCCCTGGGGACCAGCAGTTAGCATAATGGCTATGTTGCTGAACTCCCACGTAGTCGACAGCAGTCTGAGTCCTGGACCCAGTGGCTTAAACTCACGCCGGACGCTTGTGCATGTGTGCCCAAGACCCTGAGAGGAGAATGGAGATGGGATTGCAGCGTGGCCATCCCCTCCTGGGGGGTGATTTCTCACTTTCTCTCTCTCTGTCTCTGTCTGTCTTTCTGGTGAGTACATGCTCCCTATAGCAAAAACCTCTCCCAAAAAAAAGAAAGAAAGAAAATAACTGCCCTGAAAATATCAACCATTTTTAGTTACTACCATTGGCAATGAATCATCTGATTACCTATAGATATTTGTCAGTTAAGTTTAGCTAGGTGCATTATACATCATACTCCCTAGCAACCTTTTAGCAATCTAATATGTAGGACATAAAACATGGTCAGAGGGTTAGATGCTGTAGAAATAGCTCCACCCCTTCCATAACTAGTTACTGAATAAGTTATTCAAGGTCATACAGTGTGAAAACAGGAGAATTGAAGAATAACGAGATTGGGATCAGCAGTTGCATAATGGCTATGTCACTGGACTCCCACATAGTCGACTACGGTTTGAGTCCTGGACCGGGTGGCTAAACTCACGCTGGGCGCGTGTGCGTGCGTGCCCAAGATCCTGAGAGGAGAATGGAGGAGAAGGGATTGCGGCGTGGCCACCTCCTCCCAACACCCCCAAGGGTGATTTCTTGCTTTCTATCTCTCTGTCTCTCTCTGCTCTCTGTCTTTCTGGTGAGGGCACGTGCGCTATAGCAAAAACCTCTCTCTCTCAAAAAAAAAAAAAAAAAAAAAAAAAAAAAAAAGAATAACCCCAGATTGACCTAACTCCACTCCAAACTAACTGATATAAAATACCTCATAATTAACAAAGCCAGCTGATTTTTATTACCTTATTTTATGCCTATTATTGAGCTCATTTTGCAGAGGAATAAACAGAGGGTTAGAGAATTAAAATAGTTTGTCCTAGCTGGCTCAGTTAATTTTAATTCAAATGATAACAACTTTTAAAGTTAAAGCAGTGGTATCAAAGATTTTCTATTTCTTCCAATAAATGTTTTCCTTAGTGCTGTTAAACATGAAATCAATAGTGAAGCATTAAATTTATAAATTCAGGATAATGTATAATTTCAGATTTTCATACTCTCTTTTTTTTTTTTTTTTTTTTTTTTTTTTTGAGAGATTTTTGCTATAGAGCACATGCACTCACCAGAAAGACAGAGGACAGAGAGCCACCAGGTCCGGGACTTGAACCATGATTGACTACATGGGAGTCCAGTGACATAGCCATTATGCCAACTGCTAGTCCCAGATTTTCATACTCAGTGCAGAAATCTGAGAATTGACAGCATTATTTTTTTGTAGCACAAAACTCTATCTTAAATATATTGCTATTTATTTATAGTTTATCACATAAAAGTTGCAGGATAATGACTATTAATCTGCCTGAGTGTCAGTCTTATTACATGTGAGAGTTAACATTATTATATACTTTATAAGAGTTGTGAGAATCATATACTTGTGTAGATTTATGAAGGCAATTTAAGTCAACTATTTTATCTACTTTGAAAAAAGGCTTAACATTGTGGTGGACAAATATTCTCATTTCAAATTTGCCTACTTGAGATTGTCTCTTATGTGAAGAGAATGAATTTTTTTCCCTTTTCAAAGGATGAACAGTTCTAATATTATTTACAATGAAGATCTGTAGTTTTTTGAGATGTTATCATATCCTGTATCTACAGGTGTTAAACATTTAAAGATCAGCATTTCAAAGAAACGTCTAAAATTCTATGCCCAATAGTGTTTGCATATGTTTTTTCATGCTTTTGAATTAGCCATGCAAACAGAAAATGCATGTGCAAACCACATGGCAAGAGATCTGTGTGTCACTTCCAAGAATCTCTTTCTGCAAGGGTCCAGGTCACACACAAGGAAAATCACAATAGAAGCCTGTAAGGATTTGCAATCTCAAATGCTTGAGCAAACCCAAGCATTGAATTTATTCTTAGAATAAAAGTGTAGATTCAAAGAGTTTCTAAGTGACTTTTTCTATTAGAACATTAGACACAGAAGCAGGAATATAAACTCTTTTGGGAACCATGTATTAAAGGGTGTCTAAATGCCCCTCCCTTCATTATTTTAGACAAAAATAAAGCTGAAATAGAAACAAAGAAACAGTAAGTCATTGACTTATCATTTTCCTTTCTTTTTTATTTTTGGGCGGGGAGGTTTTAATATGTGGTATGTGTGCTGGCTGGAGAGGACTGGGAGAGAGAGAGACAGAGGGAAAGCGAGAAATCACCCCTAGGGGGGTTGGCCATGCTGTTATTCTGTCTTCTCCATTTGCCTCTTGGGACTTTGGACACATGCATCAGGGTGTTTTTCAAGCTTCTGGGTCTGGGACTTTAACTGAGCAGTTGGCTATTTGGAATCCAGCTGACTTACCTGTCAGGCCACTGGCTGGCCTCTAACTTGCCATTTTCTAATAGAAGTGGGTCAGCAATCTTTTCCCTTAAGGAAGTATAGATTAGGGGTGATGTATTTGATATTCTGTACTGGTTATGCACTTTGTTGTTTGCCACAGACCTTATAGCTTCCTGTTGTGTTAAGCTATCCAGTACATACATTTAGGTATCATCATTTGAATTTGTAATTCCTTTGGGTGACCCGGCTCATAATCCTCTCTCTCCTTTGTTTCTTGTACATTCTGCAACTAAATTAGTTTGGCTCAAGTTTCTGCAACCAGAGTAAATTGATTCTGCCTTTTATCTTCCTTTGATCTTCTACAAACAATATGATGTGGTGCCATGTGGATCTTGAATAACTCACATCGTTTATTTGAACAAAGTAACGTTTTCGATTTACTATTATGCCTATCCATTTTATCAAAATTTTCATATAAAATATACTGTTTGGTGACATTTATTAAGTGTTTAACCTGGCTAACCATTGTGCCTGAGATGAGAGTTAGGGTAAATTTTAAATAGCATGGCAAAGGAGGCCTAACTGAACAAATGACGTTAGAGCAGTTACTTGATGAGGGAATCAACCATGACTACTTTGGAGAAGGAATGTCCCAGAAAGAAGTAACAGCTTGAGAAAAGGTCATAAGATCAAAGCATGCTTGATAGCATCATGGAATAGCAAGACTCCCATTGTGTGTGGAGCAGAGATAGTGATGGGGAAGGTGCGAGATAGAGATAAAGATAGAGGTGGTAGTATCTGTGTGGGTGGCAGATTATGTAGTCCTTTAAAGTCATTGTTGGAATTTTATTATTAGGGTTTTATTCTAATGGAATTAAAATCATCAAATGTTGAGCACAGAATTGACATAAATTTAAGTATAGTAAAAAGAGACCACATTAGCTTCAGAGTTGGGAATGGACAGTAGAGTAGCAAGGGCAGTGCCGGAAGACATGGGGGAAGCTGTTGCAAAAATCCAGGTTAAAGATGAAGGTGCTCAGTCCAGGGAGGTAGTGGTGAATACAGTGGTCATATATTGGATGTATCTTAAAATTAATGTCAATGGGTTGATGATATAGTGAATTGAAAGATATAAATATAAGAAGTCAAATGTATACTGAAGTAACTAGCCTACACAATTGGAAGAATGTAATAGGCATCCTGTGAAGTGGGAGTTTGATGAATTGAATAGATCTGGATAGAAGAATTAAGACACGCTGGTTGATATGCCAATTAGTCATCCAAGTCTAAATGAATAAAACATACAGTTGCATATAAAAGTTTGGAGTTTAGGAGAGGAGTCTAAGATGGTCAAATTATTTTTTATAATTTTTTTCCACATTTTTTTCTATTTTATCTCTCCAGATCTGGATTATTTCTTGAAATCTCTATTTCAGTTTAATAATTCTCTTTAACAGTATCATCTGCAGTTGATCTATGTAGAACAACTTTCATTTCAATTACTGCATTTATTTTAACAATTTTTGGGGGATACTTTCACACTGACTCTTGTTTATAATTTTTCTATTTTTGTTTTATGGAGCTAGTATCTCCATATACTGTTTTAGACATGGAATGTATAATATACTTTTAGCTTGCTCTATTTGCTCCAGGCCTTTGGATGCAAAATTTTTATTTTATAAAACCAGAACCTCTCCTCTTGGAGTTGAGCTTTCTCATTACATTTTATTGATTGATTAATTGGTTTATTGCCAGAGGGTGCTTGCAGTCACCAGAGAAGCATGGGCCAACAGAAAGAGACAGAGAAAGCACCTTCCAGTTGGCTGTGGTCATAACACAATCCCTTCTCCTCTATTTCTCTAGCCTGTCAGGAATTTGAGAATGTATGCACATACTCTAGGTGTGTTTCTAAAGTTGCTGGGGCTGGAATTCAAATCCTGGTCAGCCACGTGTGATCTGACTTTCCTATGCAGTAAGCCACAGAGCCCGCTCTCTCATTAAGCTTTATAATTTCTATGTATGAATACATCTTCCCTGGATGTTTTCTTCCTGTAGGAGTCTTTCAGTGCTGTGGATAATAAAACACTCTCTAGAAGTTAATATTGGAGATACTTCTAATTGAGCCTCAGCATTATTACCCATTCTACTCCTTTTTTATATCAGTTTCTTTAGACTTTTTTCACGCAGGTTGCATTAATTTAGCCTTACTCCAATAAGCTGGTAAACTTGAAGTCCTGATTTCTTGAAAAGCATTCTGAAAAGAATTACACATAATTGAATTTATTGTCAATATATCTGTAGGTCAGTAAGCACAGTTTTCTAATTTCTTTTCCAGTCTGAAAGAACATTTTTCTTGCTTATGATTCTACAGGAGACCCAGGCCAAGTTTACCTTCTCATTTTCATGGGACCCATAACCTCTATGCCAGATCACCCACAGTGGTAGAAGTTCCCAGGTAAGTAGTGTACCCATTTATAGTACAGTTCTTTTGGTTGCTAAACTGTAAATAGAGAACATAAAATTCACATATCTTATCTGTGGAATATATGTGAAAAAGAATTATATAAACAAAACAGTTAAAACAAATGAATCAGAACAATATCCTAAAGATGGAATACGATGAAGCAGAAATGACATAGTGGTGGCTCATAGTGTACACTGTAATATAAATAGATTTGTATAAGTCCACACTGATAGACTACCTAGAAATTAGTATAAGGTAGAAAATAAGGACTCAAAATGGATGTAACAGAGAACCATGACTCTAGAATAGTTCAGTGAGGAGCTCAGCAAATCCATTCCACAAAAAGCAGTGATAAAATGGTACAGAATTATCAAAAGCAACAATTTCAGGACTCCAGAAATTGGCTAAAAGAATGTAACAAATTGGAAAGCATTTAGTCTAGAAAAATGACTAAATTTTGGTTAAAAAAGAAAAGTAGAAATCAGTGACAATTTAACCTGGGGCTTCTCTCATCTTCCTATCCTTGCCCTGTCAGCTCAAGGAAAGCATTATTCAGGAAAAATCCAGACTTCGAAGCTAAATCTCAAGTCTCAAACATGAATGTGTGGGTCAGTGACTTGCTTTAGGCTGTACAATTTTATTTTTAGTTCATGTATTCACTGGAGGGACAGAGAAACAGAAACCCTCACACACCCAGGGGGGTGGCCACACTGTGATTCCATCTCCATTATTCTCCTCTCAGGATTTTGGGCACACTCACTCATGTGCCTGGCATGAGTTTTAAGCCACCAGGTCTGGGACTCGAACTGTGGTCGACTACATGGGAGTCCATTAATGTAACTATTATACCATCTGCTGGTCCCGAAGTATGTACTCTTAAACACAATCAGGTCTGGGTAGAGATGAGTTATTTTGGGTGGAGCTCCTCTTGATCCAAATGCTGATGACCTGAAAAGACAAGTAATTTGCCCCTGACCTACTTAACACAGGATAGTGAATCAGGGAGAAGTGACAGCAATAGTCACTCTCATTCAAAAAGAAAAGCAAACAAAACACAAACAAAAAACACGGCAACCACCAGACCTTAGCTGTTCTGTGAAAGCCAGTTAGGCACAAGTGGACAGGGCTTTCATATTTAGGGCAAGGAATATTCCTTGGTTAGGGCTCAGTTCTGTTCTCAGGGAGGGAGTTTTTCTTTAAAACATTGCTGTATGTGACCTTTATGTTTGAGAACTTCTGGTCTATGAGGCTTCTTTCTTTCCTTCCCTCCCTCCCTTCTTTCTCTTCCTTCCCTTCCTTCCTTCCTTCCTTCCTTCCTTCCTTCCTTCCTTCCTTCCTTCCTTCCTTCCTTCCTTCCTTCCTCCCTCCCTCCCTCCCTTCCTTCCCTTCCTTCCCTTCCTTCCCTCTCTCCCTCCCTCTCTCTCATTCTTTCTTTCTCTTTTTTCTGTTTTTTCAAGCGATGACATGCATTTGCAGTTTTCTTAGCCTAGAGCACTTAGTAAATAGAGGAACCAGAGACTTTTTTTGTCTTTTAAACTGGCTTTATCCCTTTTAGTTCAAACAGACACATTTTGAAAATGTTGTGATTTTTTGACAAGTGAGATTGGAGTTCACGCGGTGCCCACAAAGGCACATCTACAGTTATTTTTAAGGCAGATCTTTTTCATTACCTTTGACTTCAGGTGTGACTGCCAGTGGACAAAACCTGTGGGATTCTGAGAAGTCCTTCTGTACAGACCAGTGTCTGCTGGGCACCTCATCTCTTTAGATTATTTCGAGGTCTTATAAGGGGTTTATGGCTGTATCACTGATTTGATAATTACCTTTAAAACATGAGAATCCTCTGCTGGCTGGAGAGACTGAATATGTGAAATAGTTTTATTTTCTAATCAAGCAGCTCCTAGAGCTTCTACATATTTTCTAAGTCCGTTACGCATACTGCAAATTTCCTTCTTACCGCCTCTTCCCCCCTTACCTCACTCTGTCATACACAACTGAAATAAGATGACATTTTTAACATTCTGCCTGGAGTTCTCCTTAGCTAGGTCTACACATGCTTTATTGAATCTTTAAATATATTTTCTGTTTTACAAAATTCTTTAGAAAACACTTGCCATTGCTTCCTTACTACAAAACATCTTTCTCACAACCCCTCCAGCATCTACTCAACTAATCTCAAAATCAATATCACAACTTCTGGGTTTGTGTTGTAGCTATTATCCACTTCTGGTACTAGTTTCCAAATTCATTGCTGACTTAAGGCAACAAGAAATTATTATTTCTTATAATTCCATGGCTTGGGTTGGTGAGTGCTACTTGGTACTCACTTATATAGATTAGTTTTGTTAGAGGGGCTTTTGGGAGCTCATCTTGGCTGGGAGATTTGCGATGGCTGCCTCCCTCTCCATATGGTTTTTGATTCTCCAGAAATCTAGAATGGTGGCAGCAATATTCTATGTGACCAAATCCCAATGTGTGTGTAATTTTCCATTCTGAGCAAGTCACATATCCAAGATTGTGTGGGAAGGTAATACACAAGGAAATGGCTGCCGGAAAGTGTGATTTATCAGTTCCATTACTATAAGGACGTACCATGTGATCTGTCATCTTCTCTTAATTCACATGAAAATGCTGGAATATGTAACTGCATAAGAATTTTAGAACAGGTAAGAAAAATTACATTTGTATTTTCTTAAATGCCAGGTACTATTTCTTGATATTACTCCAAAAAAGAAATAATTATTTTTCTGTCAAACCTAATATTTTCCTGTCAGAAAGTTTGGAAAATTCTGATTTAAGATTTAACATAGACAATTTCCTACTGAGTACCTTAAAATGGAAAACAATTTCAATTCTCTTTATAGATTGTTCTTTCCAAATGTTCTCTTCTAATATTGGTCTTTAGAAGCTCCATTGAGTTTAGGGTGTCCAACACAACAGTCAACTGATTAATGCTCTTGCACTTTCTGCCCTGCACTATGTAGGAAGAATGACAGTTCTTATAATGATCATTTTATTAATATATTTATGCCTCATTTTTCCTTTTCTATAGAATGGGATGGCAACAGTATCTAACTCTTAGGACTATTGTTAAAGTAGTACATGTGAATGCCTAGCATAGTGTATAGTTCAGAGTAGATAACTACATGGGTCCCAATAAATGGGTCATATATTGAGGTTTAGCACATAAAGACCATAAACCAACTATTAGGTTGTTGAGAAAGTCATGACATATTTTTCTATGTTTTTTTTATGCAAAAATGTGTCACAACTTTCCCGACAATTCAGTATGTACCAACTCTTAGCCTGTAGGAGGAATGTTACTAAGGCTTTAGTTGGCTTCTTAGAAGAGGCAGAATTTTATGAAGGTCTTAAATGAAGTTAACAATATAGAGAAAGTGGAAAAGATAACATTCGATGACACTACAAAAAAATGGCAAGAGACAAGACTGATTTTGATTGAGTCAAGATATACAGAGCCCAGACACTGTGGACACTGTGGTGCAGTCAGTAGCATACAAAGCTGCTTGCTAAAAGCCACATGGCTGACCATGGGTTTGGATTCCCCTCCCAGTCCAGATGAAGCATTCCAGGCACACATGGGCATGCCAAGGTCCTGAGAAGCTAGAGGGTTTATGGAAGGGATCGCGGCTTAGCCAGAGCTGCTGAGGTTTTTCACCCTCGTTTTCTCTTGCTATCACTATCTTTCTTGTATGCATGCCCATATGCTATCATGAATGAAAAAAAATTAAGTATAATAATAAAAAGTTATATGTTTCTAAATTGGACAACTTCCTGATATTTGGAAATGTTTTATTACAGAAATTTGCTACTGTGGCACTCAGAACATTCATGGATATAGTAACATATGTCAGTTTTACTTGACCAGCATTGGTTCACATTTCTGCTGGTAGTGACTTCCAGGTATTCCTTTAGGTACTATTTCTCTCCATGTTCTGTCTGGTTTTATTGGAATTGTCAGTCAAGGTTGGAGATGGAGATGTTCCCCCAAACTAGGTCACCCTGAATCAGTCCATCTATTTTACTTATTTCAATATTCCTCTCTCAATGTCTTTATTTTATCTCCCTCACACTTCCCCCTTTACTTCCTAAAATTTGAGTTTGAAAATCTAGTAAGAAATAATAGATAATAGACAAAAATTGGAACTTTGCTTTTAAACCTTACGTATGTTTAGGAGTAGCAAGACAATTATTTCCACAGTCAGAATATTGATTACCTCTAGGGAGAAATGAGTGGATTATAATCAGGAAAGGGCACATTAAAGTTTCCAGAATAATGCTGATAATGTTCCATTTCTTCATCTGAGTGGTTGCCATATGATATTTGCTTTGAAATGATTTGTTAGGTGATGTATTTATAACTTGTGCTTACTTTGCATACTTTTAACATAGAGATGGAATTTTTTTTTTTTTCTTGACAGTAGCATTTCAAAGGAGCTCTTTATCAGTTTCTGCTCTGCAGTTCTCTAGGTTCCTTTTGCTCCTATCTTTTCTAAGATGTATCCTTCTGACTTCTTTAGGCTTAATGTCATCACTTCTCTTCAGATTAATTCATTTTATGTTGCCCAATGTACTCAAAGTTAATTTGTTACATTCAGTCTAAGAACTCTAAAGAGTCAATGGGCAAAAGGAATTAAAAAGAAAAGTTGCTTTTTTAATTTTTTTAAACGTTAATTTTATTTTATTTAATTATTTTATTTGTTTTTAAAGTTTATTTCCCCAAAACAAAAAGAGCTTTTTGAATTTTATTGATTATAAAGTTGACAAATATGCATATAGATAAGTGATACATTAAAAAAGAATAAATTGAAAATAACACAAGATAACATCTCCCTGGGGCAGCCAGTGTTAATATTTTGGATAACAACCTTCCAGATATTTCTCTACAAGTTCCGCTATTTTTAATATATAACTTTATAAGAAGGTAATTAAAAATGCACCATAAGCTAGCCTTCAGAGTAGTTAGTTCAAACTAATTTCACAGTTGAACAAAATTTGTTTTTTATTTTAGATAATCTAAATGAGTTTCTGGATGTTCCCTGAAGGATTAAACAACCACTCAATATGGGAAGTTCTGCCTGCTTTCTCTCTCTCTCTCTCTCTACTTACATTTATTCACAGTACATCTTTACAGTGTGCAGCATAGTTTTCCCCAGCATGGATACAGCGCGTATCAGTCAAGTTAAAGATATTACCATATACAGTGTCATCAGCAGATAACTTTTCATTTTTGCATCTATTAAATGTATTGTTTGTTTTTTCCCTGATCCCCTCCCTCTACCCTCAAAATAAGTTGTTTTAAAAAACATCAAATACTTTTAGTTGCCAGGAGACGATGTAGTTTTAAGTTGTTTCTGATTGTGCACATGAAATTCAAAAGGAATTAGCTGAGAGTTTAAATGTCTTTAAAACACCTTCTCTAACTTCCTCTACTATGTCCTTAGAGAGCTTATATCCTTTAAAATTGAAGATTGCTTGAAGATGTACAGAAAAGATTACTTTTATATTTTTGAGATAGTTTCGCTATAGGGCATGTGTACTTGCCAGAAAACAGAGAGACAGAAAGTGAGAAATTATCCCCCAGGACATTGGTCATGCTCCAATCTCTTCTCCATTCTTCTCTTGGGATTTTGGGCAAGCACACACACATGCTCAGCATGAGTTTCAAGCCCCTGGGTCCAGGATTCGAACTATGGCAGACCAAGTGGGAGTCCAGAGCACTGTGCCAACAACTGGCCCCAAAATTACATCTTTAAGAATACAGGTATGAATGCGCTTACATTTTTATTTTGATTATTTGATTACCTGTATTTTCTACTTTCTGGATTGCTAGCTAATTATGAGCAAAGAGTTTCAACTCATACTTATTTCTGTTTATGTAGTAACTATTTTAATGTATGGCACTATTAACAGATATCAAGTATTTTTAAAACGTATTTGTTGAGGGACTGGCAGTTAGTGTAATGGATATGTCACTGGACTCCTATGTAGTCGACCACGGTTTGAGTCCCAAATCCAGTGGCTTAAACTCACACCGGATGCATGTGCGTGCGTGCCCAAGATCCCGAGAGGAGAATGGAAGAGAAGGGATTGCGGCATGGCCATCTCCTCGGGTGTGTGTATGTATGTATGTGATTTTTTGCTTTCTGTCTCTTTCTTTCTGGTGAGCACACGTGCCCTAGAGCAAAAACCTCTTAAAAAAATGTATTCGTTGAATTGATTTGTTTCCCAGAGTTCCTTATGAGGGATCAATAAGTAAGCAGATGTTTGCTTTGTAAATATTTGTAGAAATAACATAATAATAGGCATCAAAGCCACTCAAGAAATTATTTATGGAACGTATTTTTTTAAAGGAGGGCTATTAAAATTAGGAAGGCTTTCATAAGTAAAGGGTCATAACTCATGTTAATTTTCTCTTTTAGAACTTGTATTTTTATTTTTGATATAGAATTTATCAGAAATAGGGACCAGCAGTTAGCATAATGGCTATGTCCCTGGACTCCCATGTAGTCGACCGCGGTTCGAGTCCTGGACCCGGTTGCTTAAACTCACGCCGGGCACGTGTGTGTGCATGCCCAAGATCCCAAGAGGAGAATGGAGGAGAAGGGATTGCGGCGTGGCCATCCCCCCTGGGGGGTGATTTCTCGCTTTCAGTCTCTCTGTCTCTCTCTGTCTTTCTGGCGAGCGCACGCGTCCTATAGCAAAAACCTCTCAAAAAAAAAAAAAAAAAAAAAAAAAGAAATAAAAACCCAACATATATAGCTGTATTAGACTAACATAACAAATCCCTTTACATATATTTGGGGTTAGTGGGTCAGTATTAAGCACCCTGTGGTTTCAGTCTTGGGATCTGAAACTCTTAAACTCTAGCCAAATGGAATTTTTATTAGCTATGTTAATGTCCTTACTGATATCCTACTTGCAACTAACCTGAAACCCTAGGGTTTCTAAGGAAGTCTCCTTCTCTGAAATTACTCTGGGCTTTACAAGGGTTGTTAGGAGATGACAACTTCCCATTCCTTTCATTGCCTTAATCTGCTTTGGTTGTCTGGTGCTCTTCGATGACTTTGAAAGCAGAAGAAAATATTTCTGAGAATCCCTTATGTTTTGCAGGTAAAATTAAATGTCTGATCATTCTTGTCACTTATTTTAATTAACAGGGTTAGAATAGTAAGTTCATAAGGTTAACCCTATGAGTTGAATTGCCAGATAGGGTGGACTAAGTTCCAAATCCAGAAAAATCAATGCTGTAAGATGAAAGGCAAAAAATGGTAGATGTAGAGATAACACTGAAGTTGGGATTTTCTCTCTTCTACTAATGTAATGTTAGGCAAGTTAATTTACTTTTCAGGTTAAAGTGAAAAATTAGTATTAAATGCATCTTCGTTAATTTTTAGAGATATTGGAAAGATTGAGTGCAATTATAAAAGCAAACAATCGTTAAACTATAAAACATAATGAACACATTTTGTGCAAGTTTTATTATTATTGGGACATAGATGGAAGATTTGGCTAGATTCTCATCAAATCTGTCCTTTTTTAAAAATTATAAAAGTAGTTAATTACACAAATCTCTGCATGGTCCCCATCTGTCTATTTTTAACCTGTGAATGCTACATCATCACTAATATTTTAGTTTAAAATGTACTGAGAAGTTATAGAATTTGGAATGAGAAACACATCGATCAGTAACTCTAGTAGTTTGTATATTATTTATCATGGATCTGATATAACTATCAATTCAGAGTCTATTATTTCCTTTTTTGTTAGAGAGACTCTCTTTCTGTCGAGATCCTCCTGCCTTAGAGCATCCTTAGTAGCTGGAGCTGTGGGAAACATGATAGCACCGCGGGTTTTCAGCACAGGCTGGGGATCTAACCTTGGCCTTCCAACTCACTTGTAGAACAGCAGCACTGACCAGTGTGCTCTGGTGGCTGGGCCTTCAGAATCTATTGTTAAAGCTGGGCTTAGGGCATTTAATAACAAATGTGTTTTCTAGCTTCTAGCTTTAGGCTTTTGGGAAAAGACATATGCCAGTTTGAGGTTTCTTAGTATTAGTCCTATACTATATTTTACTGTATTTTTGGGAGAATTTTAATGCAGAGGAAAAGTACAAAGAATAATATGACAAGCACGCCTATTCCAGTTATCCACACATAGCAATGATTATAATTTTTAAAACTACTATAGGTTAAACACTAACCAGCTCAAGGAATAGAGCTTTGCTTGCCATGCCAGAGACTCCTTTGTAGTTCTCATTCTGGACGCGCTGTGTTCTCCCCAGCCATAAGAAACTAGCCACTCTCCTGACATTTAGGGAAATCACTTTCTTGTGATTTTGTTTTTACAGTTTTTTAGTCAAATGTGCCCCTAGATGTTATCATTTAGTTTCTCCCATGCTTATAACACCATGGAGATAGTTTGACTGTTGGTCATTTATCTCCACCCTCTTATATTTTAGGGTATATGGAGACACCTTGTCACCTAATTTCGTTGTAAATGATTTCCATTGGTTTTTGGTTTTGCTATCTAGTTGTCCAGTCTGTTTTTATGCAGGGATTTGGAAACATCGAAAGTCTTGCCATTTTTCCAGTCAGCTATTATCATGTTGTCATCTTCTCCACTACTTTTTTTTTCTTTTTGCTCAAAATGAAGCATTACAAATGTAGCCATAGTCTCTCTCTCTCTCTCTTTAATTTTTAAATTTCATTTATAGAGACTGTGTGTATGTGCATGCAAGACAGAAAGAGAGAGAGAAAAAAAGAAAGGTACCTCACAGGGTCCCAATACTCCATGATACCTCTTCCCCTGCACTTGAGCTTATCAGTGTCCTGAGCTCTTGGGCCCATGCCTTGAATGTTTTCAAGCTGATCTGGGAATCCGAACCCTGAGGTTGGACTTGTGTTCTCGAGCTTTGTAGGGCACTTGTGTTACTGCTGCACCAAAGCAGCTGGGCTCAAAGTTTCATTTTTAAGTCATATTTTTAGTCTCATCTGCGTTTCACTTCTTTTCAGGGAAAGTCATCATATTAAATATTTTTAATTCTGTAAGTAGCCTTAAATAATAGATGGTATTATTTTCATGAGTATGTTAAATTTTATGTAATTGACATAATTTAGATGTGGTTCTAAATTTTGCTTTATTAACTTAATAATTAACTTTTGAGACCTAAATCCCCTTTAACAGATGTTTGGTGTTTCTTGAATATTTTAAGACAATATTACATAATTTTCATCTATTGATAGAAACTTGATTGTGTCCAATTCGGCACTATGACAAATACTCTGATTAAATCCTCATACCTGACTTCTTGCACACATTCATAAGAATTTTTTTTTGGGGGGGGGCAGAGGTTTTTGCGATAGGGCGTGTGCACTTGTCAGACAGACAGAGACAGAGAGACAGAAAGTGAGAAACCACCCCCCCAGGGGGGGATGGCCACGCCACAGTCCCTTCTCCTCCATTCTCCTCTCAGGATCTTGGGCACACACGCACACGCGCCCGGCGTGAGTTTTAAGCCACCGGGTCCGGGACGCGAACCACGGTCGACTACATGGGAGTCCAGCGACATAGCCCTTACGCTAACTGCTGGTCCCACATTCATAAGAATTTAATAAACTTAAGAATCTGACTAAGTATGGCTTATGCTATGGTTAATTTTGGTGGTTGGTTCATCGTGATTGCGTTAATTTACACTTCACCAGTCGTTCGTAAGTGTCAATTGCTTCAGATCTTCACCAAGTAATATTATTCAACTTTCAAATTTTTGCCAGTCTCGTACATAAGAAAAGGTATAGTATCAGTCCTCAAGTTTTTATCTCTCAGATTGCTCATGAGATTAAAATTCTCTTTAAGGCTCTTCTAGAATATCTAGAAGAAAAAAATTTATCATTTTTCTGAACCTTTCATTTGCCATTAGTAATTCCACTGAGCATTTCTTAATTTTTTTGTTGGAAAGGTTTTTGCTATAGGGCGCTTGCACTCACCAGAAAGACAGAGACAGAGAGACAGAAGTCATCCGCAATAGGGGATGGCCACGCCGCAATCCCTTCTCCTTCATTCTCCTCTTGGGATCTTGGGCATGCACATGCACTTGGCATGAGTTTAAGCCACCAGTCCTGGACTTGAACCATGGTTGACTACATGGGAGTCCAGTGACAGAGCCATTACGCCAACTGCTGGTCCCTCTACTGAGCATTTCTTTCTTCAAACTTGGATTGGTTTCCATTATCTAATGATAACTTAATATGGATGATGGCATAATTAGCTTATTGACTAGGGACTTTTGAACAAATTACACCAAATCAAGATGCATTAAAGCATTTAGTGAAAAGCATTTACTTGCTAATGAAAGTTCATTTAGATACTTTTTTTTTTTCCTAAGGCAATATACACTTGGAGAAAAATTTAAAAATACAAGTAAGTATATTGAACGAGATCAAAATAGCTTACAGTTCTACTAAATCCAGAAAACTGCTATTGACATATTTTCAAATTAGGCCATTGCTTTTTCTCTCTTGATCTCTCATTTTCTTCTCCTTGCTACCTTTCCTTTTCCATTTCTTTCTTTCTTTTTTTTTGCTTTCATCTCTTCTTATTCAGTTTCATTCCTTCTTTTCAGCTTTTTCTTTCATTCTCTCTCTTTTTTTCTTTGCAGAGGTTGTTGTCTTAGGGCATGTGCTCTCGCTGGAGGAAGAGAGAAATAGAGACACTGAGAGGGAGAGTGAAAAATCACCTCCCAGAGGGGATGGCCATGCCACAATCACTTCTCCTCCTTTCTCCTCCCAGGATCTTGGGCATGCACATACATGTGCCTTAGCCATTTGCTAGCTCTCCAACCTTTTTTCAGTTTAATATTTAGATCTCAGATACTGAGGATTTAATTATTTATGTTTCTTCTTATGGAACCTATCATCACTGACAAGGGAATATTCATGTGTTCTCGTTTCCTTACTCATATCCTCCCTTACTTCATAGGTAACTGTTCTCATATATTTAAGATTTGCATTTTTGCCTATGATTTTTTTCTAAAAATACAATGTTGTATGTAAAGGTGCAGTGTTTCTTACTTTTACCATACAGAATCCTGTTTTTAAGATCGGTTCAAATTGCAGTGATGTATGATTCTGTTGCTTCTAAATTATGTGTAGTATTTCAGAGAGTAATTCTACCAGATTTGCTTTTAAACTATCGGATATGGAAACCAAGTTTCTGTCTCAGTTCCCAACTGAGCCAGTGTTACAGAGATGAACATCTTCGTAAAGCTTCCTTATGAACCTTTGTGGGAATTTGTGCAGTATATATATCTAATGAAAAGCTGAAAACCTGAAGGACACACTTTCAATTTTTATTAAATTCTGCCGGCAATTTTCCAAAGTTTTTCCACCTCCTTATGACCATTCAGGCAGTGAAGAAAATTAGTATATTTACATATTTATCTAAAATTGGCATTGTTCAGTTTTCTAATTTTTGTTAATCTGGTGGCTATAAGGCAATATCTTATTATTGTTTTAGTAATCATTTCTTCATTACACATGGTTTTGAGCATCTTTTTATATGTTTGCTAGAGTTTAGAATTTCTTTGTCATTAATTTTATGTTTATTTTTTTTACTTTCTTTGGTCTACATATTTTTCTTATAAACTTGCAACTCTTCTTTGTATAGTTTATTTTCATATCAATTTTATTTGAAAACACTCACTTTTTCCTTCATTGTGTTAAAAGTGCCCATTTTATTGTCTTTAATGTTATTTTATACTTTTCAGTGTAAAATGTGCCTTTTTTTGCTGTGTTTAAAGTGTTTTATTTGTATCTTTGTTTTCAGCATTTTGACTATGATCTTATAAGATACAGTTTTCCTTGTATTTATACCATTAGAGTTTGTTAGTTTTTTAAAATGATTGATGTCTTTTATCAGATTTTGAGTATTTTTAATCACTATTTTTACAAAAATAAGTGTCTTTTTTTCTCACTCCTCTCTCTAGAGTTCCACTTGTCTCTACATTGTGTTTTAATTTTGCCTTATATGCTTCTTCTTCTTTTTTTTCCTTAAGGAGATTTTTGCCTTAGGGTGCATGCACATACCAGAGACAGAGAAAGACAGAGACAGTGAGAGGGAGAGTGAGAAATCACCTTCCAGGGGGGATGGCCACGCCACAATCCCTTCTCCTCTATTCTCCTCCCAGGATCTTGGGCAGGCATGCTTACATGCCTGGTGTGATTTTCAAGCCACTGGTTATGGGACTTGAACCGCAGTCATCCATGTGGGAGTCCAGTGACATAACTACTACTACGCCATCTGCTGGTCCCATCACATGCTTCTTTTACTTTTTTTTTTTTTCCCCATTACTTTCCATTTTACATTTTACTTTTCCATTACTTTATGTGGTTCAGAATAAACATTTTCTATTGATCTGTTTTTTTAGATCACTTCATTTCATTTATCTGTGATTAAACCAATACCATTATAATTACCAGTATAATTAATTCTTAATTTTAGATATTTCATTTTAGTAGTTAAATACTATCATTTAGTAATTAAATGCTATCAATTATTTGATAGTATGTGTACTAAATTAAAAATTAATTATTTTCTGTTGAAATTTTCTATTATTTTGTTCATTTAATCGTATGAATATATTGCTCTCTGTACCTCTGTCTCTCTCTCTCTCTCCATATATTTATGTGTGTGTGTGTGTATATATATATATATATATATATATATATATATTTTATTTATATATTGTGTGTGTGTGTGTATAGTGTGTGTGTGTGTGTGTGTATATATATGTGTGTATATATATATATATATATATATATATATATATATATATACATATATACTTGTCTGCTAATATCAATACTCAAGTATTTGGACCACCTGAATTTGCTTCTATTGTCCAATTTTTCTTTTGATCACAGTTCACACCATCTTATTTTGCATTTCTAGTCATTTTTCTTTAAATGGTTTTTGCTATAGGGCACGTGTACTTACCAGAGAGAGACAGAGAGTGGGCAATTAATTCCAAGGGTGATAGTCATGCTGCAATCCCTTCTTTATTCTTCTCTTGGGATTTTGGGCACAAATGTGCATACACCCAATGTGATATTTAAGTATTCAGGATCAGGTCTCAAACTGCCTTAACCAACACACTACCTGCTGGCCACTCTAGTAAATGTTTATTGCATATTTAGCATTGTATGTGAAAGAACTTCAGAGGTTCCCATGATATTACTTCTGTGTGGAGTTCTTCCTTTCCTCTGTTAGCCAGATAGGGTGAGGGCTAGTCTTCTGGATTCAAAAACTTCTTCAGATGAGTCAAGACTCATCTGTGGTTTAGGAAAATCTCAGTAAATCTCTGTTTTGTAGAAAGTAAGGCCCCTGGTTTTCGAATGAGTGACTAGTAAATAAGATCTTCTTCACAGTCCTGAATATTTACTTATTCCTTTTGGAAGTTTTGAAATCAGCCTATCAACCCTTTACCCTATAGCATCAATATCTGCAAATATCCACAGAGGATATTGATTCAGTATTGGAAGTAAGCCTACCCTCTCCAATATATTTTGTCTCCTAGTTATATGAAGCTGAGAAAGATTTTATGATGTCTTTTAGACCTTCTTGTTACAGCTTCTTAGTTTTCCTTAACATCGCAGAATACAACAAATATCTGTTGCCAAGCATCAGTAAGAGCTTCAATATTTTTCTTGTCTCTGATAAAGTCCCTCTGACTAGGCCAAGTTCAATTTTTAGTCTATACCCAAACTCACACATGCCTTTGGGAAGAAAATTAGTTAATTTAGGATAGACCTTTTTTTGTTGCTTCTGTAGTTCTCATATTATTTAAAATATTTTTAAATTTTTCTAGTTGCATCAGGGCTGTTCACTTCTCATGCTTTCTATTAGGTCATCTTTTCTAATTTTGCATAGAAAATTATATCAAAATGTATCATGACTTTTCTGATGATCTAGTATGTTCCCATTTTAAAGATAAGAAAATAGAAGTACAAAAGGTTAATTAATCCTAATTAGATTAATCAAAATTTCATCTTATGGTTTGTACCGCTGTAATTTTGTTTAGAAATTGTTTTCTTATATAAACTTCATATTTAATATTTTACGTTAAGACTTTTATCTGGAACTCATCAGTGTAGGTAGTATTATGAGTTTAGTTTTATTTTTCTTCATATAATAACCAGTTTGCCCAACATCATTTGAAACAGTCAATGTTTGCACTATTGATTTGTGAGACCACCTCTTTATAATATTATGTACCATAATACTTAGGTCTTTTCAAAGCTTTACATTGGGTTCTGTTGATTGATCTGTTCTTTCACGTGCACTATGTTGTTTTTACATTATTGTTTCAAAGTTTAACGTTTGATCCTTTTTGCTATGTGGGTTTTATTTTTTTTTTTAGAATTTACACTTTGATATATGGATTTCTTCAACATCCATACAAATTTTAGAATATACCTATTAAATTCTTTAAAAAAACAGAATTATGATTAAAGTAAATTTATTAAAAGAGAATACTATTTTCTTGATATTAGTTATTCTTATCCAACATTTCTACTGAACATTTTCTACTGAACTTCTTTTGCATTCTTTAGAAAGATCTTACTATTTTTTATTTTAATGTTCATATATTTTGTAATTCATGATAGAGGATGAATGTAGGTGCATGAGATGAGAGAGAGAGAGACAGAAACACCCTCAACAGAGTCTCATCATTACCAAACTCCCTTCCCTAGCCCTCCAACAACTTAGAATCTTGGTCATGCGACTTGAACCTATGCTGGCCACATGGTTTCTGACACTGCAGCTCAACCTGCCAGTGACTGTGCTACCAGGCTTGGTTAGATGTCAGTTTTTTTAATAAGGTGAAGTGCTTGCTATAATTAACACTTGTAGGGAACCAGCAGTTAGCGTAATGGCTATGTCGCTGGACTCCCATGTAGTCGACCGCGGTTTGCGTCTCGGACCCGGTGGCTTAAAACTCACGCCGGGCGCGTATGCATGTGTGCCCAGGATCCCGAGAGGAGAATGGAGGAGAAGGGATTGCGGCGTGACCATCCCTCCTGGGGGGTGAATTCTCGCTTTCTGTCTCTATGTCTCTCTCTGTCTGTCTGGCGAGCGCACGCGCCCTATAGCGAAAAAAACCTCTCCAAAACAAACAAACAAACAAACAAACAAACAAAAAAACACTTGTAGTAGTTTTCTTCATTAAACTCTTGGTTTCTGTTACTACTAATAATATACTACTATTCTATGTATTTTATTATAGTTCACATTTGGTTATTTTTATAATGGAGAAATTTGAGTTTTTGTTATTTATCTTGATTTCAGCAAACATACTATCATTTTTATTGATAATAATAGTATTTCTTTTTTTTTTTTCTTTTGAGAGATGTTTGCAATAGGGCTCATGAACTCACTGGAGAGACAGAGACAAGAAGTGAGAAATCACCCCCCGTGGGGGTGGTGGCCAAGCTGCAATCCCATATCTTCCATTCTCCCCTTGGTACCTTGGGTATGGATGCACATGCACCGATGTGAGTTTTAAGTCGCCGGGTCCAGGACTCAAATTGTGGTTGACTACAAGGGAGTCCAGCATCATAACCATTATGCCATCTGCTGATCTGATTATATTGGCATTTATATTCATTCTACTTATTTTTTCTATGTAGCTGAACTCTTAATATTATTTATGCCTTTTAATTATTTTAATATGCTTATTGTATTAGAGTCTGATTAATATTATGGGGATAGTGGATATCCTTGGTAATTCCTAATCATAAAGGATTAGCACATATATATATATGTGTGTGTGTGTGTGTCTTCTCCATTAAGTACAATTTTTATCATATTTTTTGGAATTATAGCCCTTTCCGCATTAAAGAGGCTTCCTTCTACTCTTAGCTTGCCAGTGATTTTCATCCTAAATAATTGCTGAACTTTGACAATTGCTCTTTTCTGTGTCTATCGAAATAATGTGATACTTTTTATCTTTAAGTGTATTAGTGTGCTGGGTATCATTGATGCAAATTTTTATGTTGTTTCACAATCTGTGAGCATAATCTCTCATTTATGTACATATTTATTTTTTGAGTGAAAAAAGTCCATAATTGCTTTTATCTGGTTTTGGATAATTACTATCTTAATTAAATCAGCTTGACATTACCTTTCTTTTTTTTTTTTTTTTTTGCTATAGGGCGCTTGCACTCTCCAGAGAGAGAGAGAGAGAAAGCAAGAAATCACCCCCTCCCCCTCAAGGGAGGATGGCCACACCATAATCCCTTCTCCTTCATTCTCCTCTTGAGATCTTGGGCACACATGCATACATGCCAGATGTGAGTTTAAGCCACCGGGTCCGGGACTCAAACCACGGTTGACTACATGGGAGTCCAGCAACCTAACCATTATGCCAACTGCTGGTTCCTGACATTATCTTTTACTATATTCTGGAATAACTTCTACTAGACAGGAATTAGTTGTTTATTGAATGATTCATAACATCAATAACAATAGCAGCAAATGTTTATTTATATCTTTCTTCTAATTGATTTATGTTTATTAATTTGTTTCTTTAAAAAATGTGGTGGTAGTTACTATTATTATTCCCATTTTACAGGTTTAAAAATTGAGGTACAAAATGTAAGCAATTTGTCTTTTGGGATTCTTAGACTGGGGTCTATGAACCAGAGTTATATGGATAGAACCAGAGTATATAAAAATATGGGTAGGATATAAGTACAGGGGGCTTCAAAAATTCTTTGAAAAAATTGTATTATCTTTTAATTCTATTTTACACAAATAAATTTTTAAAGTTTATATATTTCTTCCATAAGTGAGAGAGCCAGAGAGACAGAGAGAGAGCACCCCTAATAAGGTCCCAACACCATGACCCATCCTCAACCTTCAGCCAGTCTCAGAGCCTGGGCAAGCATGTGCCAGTGAACTCAGGGAGGTCTCCAGACTTGAACTGGAAACTTCTCCATTTGAGATTGCGTCACAGTCACATTTTACCACTGCACCGTTGTATGGCCCCTCTACAAACTTCTTGAAGTCCTCTTGTATTTACTTTCGTGACCCTGAATTTTCGTACTTTCTCCAGTTAAGAATATAGTTAGTATATCACAGGGATATTAATACTATCTGTTTTCTTTTCTAAAAATGTAATTTAGAGGTATTTTTATGTCACTTTTCAACTGCAGATATTTCAAAATAACCTTGATGCATATTATCTTCTTGAAATTATAATAGCTTTGGAATCACTTATAAATCTTATTAGTTAGTGCATTAAAAGTAGCAAAGTGTGCATTTATTGCTTATTATGGGTCTAATATTTAATACCTATATGTTATTATAATTGTTACCACAGTACTGTGAAAACTGAGGACTGCTTATATTCTGTATATTAAAACTCTCTTTTGAGATAGAGTTTCTACATTTCACCACCAAAACAAGTCGAAATTACCTGCATTTGGGTCCAGTTAAGTATTGGTTATGTAAATAATAACATGGGTATAGAAACCACTGGTACAAAACAAAACAAAACAAAACAAAACACCTAGGGTCTTGAATTAATATTTCAAAATGTTTTAAAATATTTGTATATTTAAATTCTGTTTCTTCTTGAGGCAGTTTTCACTTTGTATTTTTTCCATATGAATCCATTTAATCTAAATTTTCTACTTGCTGTTAGATAGATATTTTTAACTTTATTTTATTTTCTCATTTCTACTATATCTATGTATATTAATACTTTTTATGTCATTGAAATTCTTTATTTTGTGACTAGTTTTTTTGGAATATAAAGGCTACATATATTTAAGGTTTACAACTTGATATTTTGATATACTTTATGAAATATCTGCCACATTCCAGCTAATTAACATATTTATCACCTCTACAGTTAGTTTTCTGTTCCCTTTGACCAGCATCACTTCACTCCTCCCTCCTCACCTTGGCAACCACCATCTTACTCTCTGCTTCTATGAGTTTATCTATTTGCATGTCTGATTTTGGTTAATTTCTCTTATTTTAGTTTACTTATCTGGTCTTGTCTGGCATCTAACTTATTACTCTTTTCAAAAATCTCACTTCTGTTTTTTTATTTTTATTTTTTATTTTTACATTATATCTATTCATTTTGATTTTTTCAAGTTTCTTGAGTTGAATTATTATCATCATTTTAGTTTTGAAACATTCTTTTGGCTAAGTCACTTTAGTTTTGATCCCTTATAATACTAGATTAAGTAATGAACTGTGGATGTTGCAATCGTAATAATACAATTCGTTTTCCTGTAAATGCTGCCAGAGACAATCTCTTTTCTTGGATTTGATTGTGATCATTTTAAAAATAATTTCTTCCTTGACTCTGGCCTCATATAAACACTTTTCAAGGAAGCCCTTATTTATTTATTTATTTAAAATTCAGGAATTGAAAGTCATATGAAAGAAGAACTAAAATACAATAAAAAATTAATAGATTTCTACCAAAACTTGTTGAGATGAGGTCGCTGGCCACTGGACCATCTGGACTTCATGTCTGTGTTCAGAGTTACATCATTGACAGGAAGAAACAGGAAATAAATTCAAGTAACATCTGTTTTCCTCCTTAGACAAATTTGTCTATTTGGATCCCATCTTTTACAGCTGTTTTTCTTTTTGTTTTATAAACTGTAAAATGTCCTGTTCTCATCATTTCTCTTACCTCAGCAGTGCTGGATAGTGACATAAAGAATGCCCTAGTTTCCCTGGTACCATGACTTCCTAATCCTGGATATCATTATGGCAGATGGCAATCAGTATTAGATTCACCCTAAAGTCAGCATGTGATCAGAATGTAAAGCATAGGATGGTATTAATACTATATGCTATGTGAGCAGAATGTATAAAGCATAGGGTGGTATTAATACTATATACTTTACTATGTGAGCAGAATGCATAGGAAAGTCCATCTTGTTCACTCAAACTTTGCTCTCTTTTTCAGTAGGCTAAGAACAAAATAAAACAAAACTCTCGATAGTGTTAAAGACACCCAATTTCCACTGATTTTTGTTTACTTTTCTTTAGTACAGTTCTTATTCACTCAAAGATATTGTCATGTGCTTTGTAAGTTTGTATGGTTTTTACATGTACTAACGAGTAGAGCTGAGGACATGATTTCGGGGTTCAGAGATAGGGTGAAGACATAGCAGCTGCATTTCTGGGCTACCCTCCTCGACTCATTGCTTGTCCACTTGTGTTTCAAAGTGCAGCATGAGGATGTTTTTCTATTTCTACTTGCTACTTGCTTTATTATTTTTTTTAATTAAAGAGTATATAGCTTATTTGGGGAAAAAAGTTTACTTATTTTTCCCAGGAGAGAGAGACAGACAGACAGACAGGCAGCCCCAGCGGGTTCCTCCGTCTCAGCTGGCCCAGGACACAAGCATGCATCCAGCCCAGCAGGCTCAGGGAGACCCTGAGGAACCCATGACCATTCCCATATGAGTTCAGTTGTGTCACCTCTGTGCCACTTCCTGCCTCTGGCTTATTTCAGTACATAATGGTGTTTTCTTGTATTTTTCTGTAATGATTTTTGTCCATTCTTCCTATTTACCACCTAAATAGATGATAAAGTATTTGAAGTTTTGCAATGCTGATAACAATGCTGGCCAACAGTGGGTGTTTATAAATTTTCATAGAAGAGTGAAGATGAATACAAGTGAAATAGTCTTTGTTGGCAAGATAAAATATATCAGAATTTCAGTTAGTAACGTTTAAGTGACAAACTTTGGACTATCTAGGGACCTTTAGGTCATTGTAATGTTAGAAGCTGAGAATGCAGTAAGATAGCTCGAGTTCAGGGCTGAACAGCTGGTAAGTTTCCCTCTGGAGCAATCACGGTGTTCTGTGCTTCTTGCAAAGACCTAGCGGAGCCTCTGCATAAACCCTGCTGGATACATATCTTTTAACTCTTGTTTTCATAGAAGTCCTGCTAACGTCACTTAGGGCATTGTTTTAGGGCACTCGTGCCAAGATTTTGTTTTATGGTAATATTAAAAAATGCCACTTTTAGATATTTCATGTTTCATAAAATAGTAAACAACCTGGTTCTCTGGGAAGAAAACAAAGATGGTGGCAGGTAGGATGTACTAGGATTCAGGAGTCAAGGCTTCTTCTGCAGCAGACATACCATACGCCATTTCTTTTTATTTTTAATTTATTAATTTATGTTTTAAATTAACAAAAATTGCACATACTTAATTAAAACAACACGATGTTTTGAAATATGTGTACATTGTGGGATGGCTAAATCAAGCTAATTAAAATATGTGAGACATTGTCTCACATACTTATTACTTTTTGTGGTAAGAATACTAAAATGTACTGTCAACAATTTTTTTAAGAATTATTTTATTATTATTATTATTTTATTTGATGAGAGAAAGAGGTGAGGGTAAGTGAGAAAGCAAGCTACTAGGTCCAGGACCAGCAGTTAGTGTAATGGCTATGTCGCTGGACTCCCATGTAGTTGACTGCAATTCGAGTACTGGACCCGGTGGCTTAAACTTAGGCTGGGCACAAGTGCGTGCGTGCCCAAGATCCTGAGAGGAATGGAGGAGAAGGGATTGAGGCATGGCCATATCCCCTGGGGCGTGATTTCTCGCTTTTTGTCTCTCTGTTTCCTGTCTTTCTGGTGAGTGCATGCGCCCTATAGCAAAAACCTCTCCAAAAAAGAAAAAGAAAAAGGAAAAAAAAAAAAAAAAAAAAAAAACACATATGCCACCCGCCAGATCCTAAGCAATTTTTTTTAAAAGAATTATTTTATTTAACTTTATTATTATTATTTAATTTGGTCAAAGAGAGAGAGAGAGAAAGTGAAAAATCAAGCCACTAGGTCCAGGACTTGAACCATGGTTGGCAATGTGGGAGTCTAGCCTCTTTAACCACCACACCACCTGCCAATTTTTAATAATAGTACACTATATTGTTATTAGTAGTGTAGTATTAATTAAATTAATAAATTAATTAAAATATAAGTTTATTTTAGTACAAAAAATGGAAATTCCTAGTGGTGAATTTCCACCATATGGTACAATAGATCCAAACTGTGTTTCTTTATTTAGTAATTTATCCATGTAGTAGTCATATGTTTAAAAATGTATATAAAAGGTCTTCAAAAAACTCATGGAATATATATTATTTTTTTTCAATGCAGGAATTTCCATTTTTTTGTACTAAAATAAACCTATACTTTAATTCCATTTTTCTGTGAGCTTTTGAAGTCACCTTACATCTCAGGCACTAGGTTTGACATTGATGTGTTGCATTTTCCTGATTAAGGGAAGCAGTGTATAACGTAGGCACCACAACCTAGACAAAGTGTTAGTGGAGCAAAAATAAATGTATTAGGAAGAATTGGCTATGCCTACTTTTTATTCCCTTGTCCTAACTCCACCAGATAAAAGCTGGAACAACTGAAGAATTCAACTGAATCCTTCCTAGAATTGTCAATATTAAACTCATCTAAGAAGTTATTATAGATTGAGTATCTCTAATCCCCAAATTAGTCACTTTTTGAATGTCAACATGATAATGCTATACGTGGAAAATTCCACACCTGACCTGAAGGTTGCAGCCAAATGCTACCCAATTAAAAAATAGTGAATACAGTTACCTTTAAACTATGTATATAAGGTGTGGCCAAAGCATAACTGAATTTCATGTTTACTCTGGGGCCCTATCTCTAAGATACCTCTTTATATATATGCTAATATTCCAAAATCTGAAAAATTCCAAAAAAAAGTTGAAGCCCAAAACACTTCTGGTTCCAAGCATTTTGGATAATGAATACTTAAACTGTTTGGTGATCTATTCTCTTTTTTATATGGCTTGAATTCAAGGAGGACTAAAATAGAAGCTCAATGGGCAAGTCTGCTCACTGCTGTCAAAAAAGGGAGCTCTCTCTTGATACCAGTAGCATTACCCTGAAATTAGTGCTTCCCTGGACAAAGATCTTGTGTCTAATCTGATTGGTCCATAGTCATAGAACACGATGAGCTCTCATCCCGTATTAATGGAGTTATGTAAAGCAGAATCCTGGTTGCAGGACTCAGTCTCGAGCTAGACCACAGAATTCAGAGCACCTGAGCCCCACTACCCTCTGTCACTCTGGGGGACTTTGATCAATGGCGGGCCTTCTGAGTCCCAGGTTGTACTCCAAACAGGGTGTCGCAAACTGGCACATACATATGGGGTGGGACTACAATGAATACAGAAAGCAAGATCCTACTTGTGGATGGAGGTGAGGTTTTCTAACACTGGAAAGGGAAGAACTGAGTATAGGGACCATTAGTGAAAAGATAAGAAATTCTCATATCTCAGGTTAAAAGGGAGAGATTAAAATCTAGGGAATTCCCATAAATGAACATATAATTAGCTGCTTAAAAGTTTTTACCCTGAAACTCTAGGGAAAATCAACATTAATGAGAACTTTACATTTCCCTTACATTTATAATAACCTTGGATTTTATGACATATATTATTTAACATACATAGGCACTTATACCAACATTCTTTACTGTCTTAGAAAAACTGACGAAACACACCAGCAGCAAAAAGACAAGTTCTTTTCTACCCCAAGACCTTCAGTGGAGAGAAAGCATTATCCTATTTAGAAAAGTTGGCTTTTTGTGGCTAGAAGTAACATTTGACAAAAGGAAAAGAACCAAAGAAACAGTGGCGCGATCTTCCTTAACCATTTCCTTAGTTCTTTTTTTTTTTTTTTTTTTGGAGAGGTTTTTGCTATAGGGCGTGTGCACTTGCCAGACAGACAGAGAGAGACAGAGAAATAGAAAGAGAGAAATCACCCCCCAGGGGGGATGGCCACGCCGCAATCCCTTCTCCTCCATTCTCCTCTCAGGATCTTGGGCACGCACGCACAAACACCTGGCATGAGTTTAAGCCACAGGGTCCGGGACTCGAACCACGGTCGACTACATGGGAGTCCAGCGACATAGCCATTATGCTAACTGCTGGTCCCTCCTTAGTTCTTTTTTTGAAATGTGGCTGGTCTTTGACTATCTGGGCTATAAATGAGGAAAATTAACAAATTATTAAATCATGTTCTGGCTAATTCAGAACCATTCATTATAAATCATTAGCATTATAAATTGAGGCAGTCAAAAGGTCTTACAGTTTTAACAAAAGGCAGAATTTTAATAAGAAAAAATAATGTTTTCAACACAGATGCTTAAGTACTAGCATATAGGTGATTCTTTCCTCTAGTTGTCTTTAAAAAAATGTTATGGAGTCTTACTGGTATGAAATGGTTTTTTTGCATAAAAACTGGAAGTACCACGGGTAAGGGGACTTTTAAGGTTTTATCTTGGTGGGTGATCAGATTTTCCTTTTAGGAAGCTCACTCACTCTGGGGGCAATGGAATTAAAAACATCTAGCACTGTATCAGCTGTACATGGCACTATGAAAATTAAAATTATGTCCCTAAGGCAGTAGTAATAAGCATGGTAAGAAGGATATTTAGTGGGGAAAAGTGACATGATTTAGTAACAAATGTTATCATGATTCTGGGATGATTCTCAGCTTTCTGGCATGGATGGCTATATGTGTAATTGTTTCACATTTTTAAAAAAGGAAAGGAGTACATTTTAAAGAGAAGACAAATTCTCTGTTGGGCATATGAAGATTAAAGTGCCTAATGACACATTTAAGAGGAATATCTAGTCTGTAATTGATTTTATGAGTCCAGTAGCCCCATGTACCACGAAACTCTTTAGAACAATCTCAGTTTTGCCCTGCTTTTAGGTCATTCTGCTAATCAGAGATTGTCATGAAGAAATACACTCTATGGCTTTTACTCTACTGGCTCTTCCCTGGTAGGAGTAGTGCTGGAATGAATGCCTGAGACAGGGTCGTCAGTCTGGACCTGCTTTCCTTATTCCTCAGCCTACAGACTTTCCAGCTGCCAGATCATTCTCTGCCGACTCCAGTATTATTGTTGGTGTCTACGAATAATGCAAGCTGTAGGTGTCTCAAAGGATTGTAAGTGATAAGCGAGAACAGAATTTACATACTCTATCCCACTGATCCTTCCACGACAGCAAAGGGCCATTTTGCCCTATCCTCACTATCCTCACCACTACTGAGGCCCCATACACTCACACACACACGTATAACACACACACATGTGCGTGTACACACACCCACATGTTGCTAGTCAGGGCAGTCCTGTATTTCATTTTTAAAACACTCGTTTCCCAGGGGATTCTCATTATTTTAATGTTAGTTCCTCAGACCCATGTTTGTTTCTTACTTGTACAAGTTCTCCTGATTGATTTTGGAGTGGTGAATCAGCAGCTCTTGCTACTTGGTCATCTTACCAAGATTCAAGGACATTATGCATCAGTAATATCCATCTCATTTGTAATTCTTCTGAAATAAGTCACTATGAAGCTCAGACTCCTCGTTATTTTCAACCTTATGCAGTGTTTACCCCTCAATGACAACTTCTCAGCTCTAATTCTGTACAGTCTTGGCATTCTAGAAAATAAAATTTTAAAAATAGCGTATGTAACTGGAAATATCCAATGCCAGCATTCTGGTTATCATTTGTTGAAAATAAATGACATTTAATCAGGAGTCTCAAATGGACCCAAATAGTTATACAGAAATAAGAGAAAGGTCAGTTTCTTCCTCTAGTGCTAGTGATAATTTTAGTAAATTGGCATTTAAAGTGACACTGTGAATACATGTTCATTCAGAAATACCTTTAAAGAAATATCTTTTTATTAGGTATATTTTAAATTTGGAAGATTTCACAGAGTACATTAAGATCTGTAGTATAAAGATTTCTGAAGTATGGTTCTATTTTTATGTATAACATCAATGAGGAAAAATACATAGTGCAAATTTATTTCTTCTCTTCTTATGGCAATATAGCATAAAGACGATCTTTACTCCCTCTCTAATTCCTTTTTATTCAAAGAACCACTTTTTTGTCAACCTCAGCACTATGAGAATGATAACTGGTTTGCATTTCCAAAGCATTCCTGACACTGTTGTGTAAATCATGACATCGGTATATCTGCATTTTTGACTGCTAATAAAATCTCTCATTTTTGCTGTATTTTTTTCTCCCATTAGCTAAGCCTACTATATTTGTTATCTATTGCTACATAATAAACCACTCCAAATTTTTGTGCCTTAAAACAGCTCTCACTTATTGTTCCTCACAAGTCTACGAGTCAGAGAGTGCCTGTTGATTGGGCCAGAATTGGTCTTGCCTGGGTTTTAGATACCTGTAATCAGTTGGAAGTTCAGCTGAGGCCACAGATATGACTAAAGCTTGTGCTGCCACCATCCAGCAGGGAGCTCAGGCTGGTTTGCCCAATGGCACCAAGTTCTGAGCAAACGCTTGGAAGTGTGCATGCCTCTTTGGTTAGGGCTCAGAATGCACATCTGCTATTGGTCAAAGCAACTCATGGGCCAGCCTGAATTAAAAAGGAAGTGAAATAGACACCCCCTTTGGATGGGAAGAAAGTCAGGGTTACTTTTAAAAGGTGCACGGTGACCAGGAGAGCAATACTTGCACCTCCTTTGCAATTGCTTTAACCTGTTGGACGCCATGGGAAGGACGAGAACTGGAGGGCTGTGATGTTTCACTTTGACTTTTCCCCTTTCTTCTTCTGTGAGCCTTTTCCTTATAAGCCAGTGATCAAATGTTAATCAGAGAGGTTGTCTTCTAATATAAATGTTAGTTATAGTATAGAGCCCTTGAAGGCAGAGTCTGGCCTAAGTATTTTTCTTCTCTAAGATATCTCTCTCCAGATTGTTTACCAGTGCTGATATAACTGGTATAGAGATACGCTGATTTGTTTTTTTAACAGCAACTATCTATTTTGATTGAATTTATATCTATTTTGCTTAGTCAACACTTGCGCCATATTTGGAAAGTTAAAGATTTTTAATATCACCTCTGAGTGCATACACATACATATTATGACTTGTTCACTGATTAATAAATAGCTCACTAACGTATCTGGAAATCAAATCAGAACTGAAGGCTCAGACCCCAGGTAAGGAGAGCTAGGAGTATACATTTTAAGCTCTGTTCCAGAAAAAGTAAGAATTGAATCTTCTATGCTGAATTTAAAACTCTGGAAATTACATCCAAGAAAGTCCACATCTAAAATTATTTGACAGGAGCAAAGCCATTTGACTCATAACACTGCACATGCCAGACAATTTATACGGATGCATCAAGGCTTGGCACCAAAAAATAAAACCTCTTTCACCTATCCACTGAATTCAATTTAGCAGCAGCAAAATGTTCAGCTACCTATATTCATCATTTTTAATGGTGTTTCTTGTGAGGTGTTTCATGGTAATTCTCTAAATGTCGCCTTCCCACAACTGATTGGAAAGCCATTATTTTATTTTAATTAGGAAGTTGAGACTTGAACACCTTCAGAGGAAATCTTTCTTGCCAAGCAGAGATAGGGAAGATTTTTTTCAATTAAAATTGTCTCAGTCTGAGTAGCAAGAAACATAAACATGCTTAATGGACAAACAGAGGTTTCAAATAAAGCTATAGTTAGCTTTATTCTAGTAAATGTTAACTCTAGTAACATTTCACTCTTTTCTTTAGAGTCTTTTCCTTGTGGGGTTTAAATAAAGGAGAAAAATGTGTTTTCCTTGATATTACCTTGAGATGGCTGACCTGACTATGGTTAATGAAACATATTATATCTCAAAGACATACCCTGACTTTTCTGGGTCATAGGGATGGATTTCCCCAAAATAGTCTAATGGGAAGAGCTTACCTATAGTATCCAGGGTATTGTTTTCAAACATTACTCCAACCTTTTCCTAATTTTTCCAACTTACTTCTTCTGAAAGTATTGTGAGCATGTTGCGTTTTCCATCTTTCCCCTGTCCACGTTTGCTCTCAGAACATCACTGGCAGGAAGAAGACATGATTAATATGCATTATAACTGTTTCTTCTAATGACAGATAAGTGTTTGCCCGAGTTCTGCATCATAACCTAATATCAGAGGTCTCTAATTGATGCCCTCTGCCATCATCTGGCCCCCAGATGTATTTTTAACACATTTTGAGCTATTGTAGTTGCTAGGATTTAGAAATAAGGAAATGTCATAAGAAACTTCAGATTTCTAATAGCTCTTGAAAGATGTGAAGATCTAGCAATCCTGACTTTGCCTCCCTAGATGGTAACAATTGGGTAAGGCTAGGGTTCTCAGACAAAATAAGTGACAAGGTCAGTACACACAAATGCTGCTTTAGCCTAACAATAATGTTTCATGCAATATTAGGGACATACTTATTCTAAAAAAAAAAAGTCCCTTGTTTATCTGAAATTTAAATGTAACTGGGCAGGGGCCAGCAGTTGGCGTAATGGCTATGTCGCTTGACTCACATATATAGTCAACCACAATTCGAGTCCCACAACCTGGTGGCTTAAACTCACACCGGGCATGTGTGTGTGCGTGCCCAAGATCCTGAGAGGAGAATGGAGGAGAAGGGACTGCAGCATGGCCATACCCCCTGGGGATGATTTCTCGCTTTCTGTCTCTCTGTTTCTGTCTTTCTGGAGAGCACTTGTGCCGTATAGCAAAAACTTCTCAAAAAAAAAAAAAAATGTAACTGGGCATCCTGTAATTTCGTTCATTATCTCTGACAAACCTACCTGAGGTGGGCAGTAATTTATCACCTGAAATGGGGCACGAGCTCTCCCTGGTGCCACAGACCTACATCATCTCTTCATGTGGCCTGAATGACCTGTAAGCCTTTGGGTTTTTTTTTTTTTTTTTTTTTTTTTTTTTTTTTTTTTTTTTTTTCAATTTATTTATTTGCATTCATTCTCTGAACATCATTACAGCATACAAAATGAGATTTTCCATCCAAATTACACTATATATTGTCTCAATCAAGCACATCAACAAACATGTTATTGTCAGCAAATGATCTTCCATTTCTTGTCTTCTGTATGTTTTGCTTTTTTCCCCCCATCCTAGATTCTCTATCTCTTACCCTCTGCCATCTCCCACTCTCCTCCCACAGTCTCTGGTAACTATGTTTGCTTTCTATACTGTTTTCTCCTCACATTTTATTGTAACGCCAAAGACCCTAATCAATCCAAAAACCCTCATAGCAAACACAGGTGATACCCACATTTCCATGAACACAAGTCTTACTTTACACATCCTATAAAGTAGCACCTAGCTGTGGCTACATATCCTACTGCAGTCATTGAATAGATATATATTTTTTTTTCTGAAACTTTTTTTTTTGTAACTCAATTTACATTCCTTCCCTAAGCTTCATCACAACATACAAAATGCAATCTCCCATCCAGTACACACTGCATAGTGATACAATCATGCACATTACAAAAAATTTTCCATTACTAGTTCCTAGAATTACTTCCACCCCTCTTTCTGACCCTCTGTCCCTTCCCACCCTCCTCTCACACCACCTCCGGTGTCTACAATTGTCCTTCATTCCCTTCCCACCCACGTTGCATTGATCACACAATTTCCTACATAATCTAACTACTTTCAATGGCGAGTTCACTCATTACTACTAAGAAAACCAGTTTTAACTTAACTCAAAGAAATGCCAAGGAACTTTGCTTAAAGCCAGGAAACAAGTTAGGATTCTGTTCAAATGGAAGGTGCATGAACCTATCAGTCTCATGTACTTTTATCTTCTGTTCTGGTTCAATTTTCCTGATTAAATTCTGGGATATAGTATTCAACTCCAGACTTGTCCCTCTGATTAAGTTGGCCACTTTCATAGTTTTTTTACTCTTATTTCCGTGTGTCTGTGTTTAATTTTCTTGATACAGCACACCCTTGAGAACTCCTTGGAGATCTGGTCTGGTGCTGGTAAATTCTTTCAGGTTTTGTTTATCTGAGAATGTTCTTGTCTTTTCTTCCCACCTGAAAGATAATCTTGCCGGGTACAGTATTCTTGGCTGAAATTGCTTCTCTCGTAACACTTTGAATATATTTTCCCATTCTCTCCTCGCTCGCATTGTTTCTGATGAGAGATCTGCTGTTAGCCTGATGGGATGTCCTTTGTAGGTAACTTGATGTTTCTCTCTTGCCAATCTTAGTATCTTATCTTTGTCTGCAGTTTTGGTCAACCTGACTATAATGTGTCTTGGAGAAGATCTCTTGGGTTGATTCTATTTGGGGTCCTTTGTATTTCCTGGGACTGGATCTTCGAATGCCTCTCTAGGTTTGGAAAGTTTTCTTGCAGGATTTCATGGAATAGATTATCAATGCCCTTATGGGTCTCTTCACCTTCTGGAATGCCAATTATCCAGATATTTGGACGTTTGATGGTATCCAGTACTTCCCGCATATCATTCTCAAATTTTTGAGCCATTTTCTCAGTCTTCGTGGTGGACTTTTCTAAGCCAGCCATTTTCTCTTCTTCATCTGAGATTCTATTTTCTGAATGATCTAGTCTGCTTTTAATACTTTCAAGGGAGATTTTGACTTCTTGTATTATAGACTTCATCTCTAGCAGTTCCGTTTGAGTCTTTTGTAAAGTGTGTAATTCCTCTTTTAGATCTTGCAAGAATTTCCTCATCTCCTGGAACTCGGCAACTTCTTTCTCCTTTCTCTTTAGCAGTTCATTATCTCTCTTTTCTTCCATCTCTGTTAGCTTCGACATTACGAATGTTCTAAATTCCTTATCAGACATTTCCATGACTTTCACCGAACTGCTTGTGGATGAAGGAGAGTTACTCTTTTCCATTGGAGGAGAGGTATTTTCTCGTTTTCCCATATTTCTCGTGATCCGACGGTGATTTCTTGTCATCTGATGAATGGCGTGTTTCTTTCAAATTCTTGAAGTTAAGCCTCAATGTTCAGGAGCAAGCAGACAGAGGTGTTCTAGAATCTGATTGCCGTTCTGTTGTGATCGCACACTAGCTTTGCTTGCTGGAGGCTGAATTATGAGTAGAAAATCTTCATTTCTCCTGTGCCCTGAAATATCTAGTTCCCAGTTTCCATGAGGAATCTTCTCAGAGAATGGCCCAACTCTCCTGCCACACTAGCTTTGCTTGCTGGAGGCTGAATTATGAGTAGAAAATCTTCATTTCTCCTGTGCCCTGAAATATCTAGTTCCCAGTTTCCATGAGGAATCTTCTCAGAGAATCAGCCTTTGGGTTTTTATCACTGTCTTAAACTGAAGAGTCTCTAATGGTATTTCTGTCCTCAATTCTACAAACTGAATATGATAGTTTTGGTCACAATTATCCACTGAGATTATCCATGAAATCAAATTTGAGCACCCTTGGCCTTTGAGCTTCTTCATATCGAAGTGGCCACTAAGCTAGGTCTCGGCTCCGGATCCATTCTGACTCTCCTTTAGCCTTCACAGTTTATCCTGCCAAGATAAAAGAGCTGTGAAGTGGCCTGAGTGTAGGCCAATGAGAAACCTTTAAATCTTGATGGTTTTCTTTTCTTTTTAAAAATCATTTCTTTATTTTAATCATATAGAGAATGAGTGCTCAAGCATGAGAGAGAAGGAGAGAAGAAAAAAGAATGCTCAGAAGGTTCTCATCATGTAACGATCTCCTCCCCCAGCCCTGCAGCTTGTCTGAATCTTTGGCCAGTGTGCACATGCCTGCTTGGTATGTTTCAGGTCTGCCAGGACAGGGATCCAAACCTTTGCTAAGCCAGTGGCTTCTAGCACTACAGTTCCGTATGCTACTGTTTATGCCACTGAGGCTGAGTTGGGGGTTCTCTTTTAGGCCAATAATTATTCTTCTGTGATGGGATCCTAAATCCAGAGAAAAATGTTGGGGAGAAGGGAAGTGTTTATAGCTTATAGTTTATAATTGCTGAACTTTGGAGCAAATCATAAAGTTTCACAATTAGTGAAGAGTGAAATAAATTGTGGTACATTTCCCTTGTGGGCTAGTTTATGTCTATTAATCTTCTTTGTAACATATTTACAATCATGTAGGAAATGCCAATTAAGTGAAAGAGATTTTGAAGATAATTTGTATATGGGGTGTTACCATAACATGTAAAGGACCATAGGCATAGAATTAAGAACAACTGGGCAGAAATACACCAAAATGATACTTTGCTGGTTGACTTTGGCTTCTGAGGTTTTAAGGCATGTTTTTCTTTTCTGTCTACGTTTTTTTCACTTTTTGTTCCCCTTAATTTTTTAAAAATAATAAGTATGTGTTATATTTATTTCTAGAACCACAATTAAAGTTTCCAGGAATTGTTTGTTTTTGTTTTTTACATATATATACACATTAACCTGATAAAATTAGATCTTCTTGTCTCAGTTTTGTCTGAGATTAGATGACAGTAGATGGCAGAATCCACAGTGAATTATACAGTAGACCACCACTGAGGATCTTGTAAAAAGTAAGTGGCTAAACGTTTGTTAAAAATATGTATGTCTTTGCAGTGCAGGAATTCAGGGGGCTGATGTCCAGCTCCCAAATAAAACTACTCAAAAGGCAAGACGCAAAGTAGTTCACTGCCTCGGTGGTGGAAGAAATAGTTGACTGCATGGGTGATCTGCCTTTACAGGATTTGGTAGGGTAAAGAGATCAGGAAAACTGGGAACCAGCAGTTAGCGTAATGGCTATGTCGCTGGACTCCCACGTAGTCGACTGCAGTTCGCGTCCCGGACCCAGTGGCTTAAAACTCTCGCCGGGCACGTCTGCGTGCATCCCCAAGATCCCGAGAGGAGAAGGGACTGCGGCGTGACCATCCCCTCTGGGGTGTGATTTCTTGCTTTCTGTCTCTGTCTCTCTCTGTCTGTCTGGCGAGTGCACGCGACCTATAGCGAAAACCTCTCAAAACAAACAAACAAAAAAAAGAGATCAGGAAAACTTGCTGTTGGCAGACGAGACCACACATGCTGGAAAGAACCAGCGTGGAGTGATTAAATCCTGCCTAACAGGGTCTCCTAAGGAGGTAAATAAGTCTTGGTAAATAGAAGCGAGAGCCGAGGATTTCTTGGATCTGCAGAAAGAGAAAGCTATGAACAGAAATGATTGTTTCAAGAGGACTTCGAGGGAAAGGATCTTAAAGAATCCAGAAGTGCCCTTGACAAATAAAAAAGCAGGCTTGATACGTTGGTCAAGTCCACAGAGCACTCGACACCAATTGTTTCCGATCTCCCCTATATTTCTTTCCTTCCACGTTCTAACTCTGGAGGAGTCAGAAACTGGAGTCAGCAAAATAACGAGGGGAAAGGAGCTGGTAAGAAATACAGTAATGATCCCTTTCCTGGGGGTGGTGAAGTAGTCATCACTATAATTCACACTGGAAGTGTTGAGTATTCC
Organism: Tupaia tana; assembly: GCA_026018925.1. Classification (NCBI taxonomy): domain Eukaryota; kingdom Metazoa; phylum Chordata; class Mammalia; order Scandentia; family Tupaiidae; genus Tupaia; species Tupaia tana. The sequence goes on from JAKSZU010000006.1 coordinate 85,332,258, forward strand.
AGGCATTTCACATACAGAAGGAAGACTCTTTTAGCCTTGAAACAACCAAAGACAGCAGATTCTGAGAAGGGCCTGCTCGTATCGCCTCAGTTCTCTCTCAGTTCTGGGTATAATGAGAGCTTCCCAGTGGAAGTGCCACAGTTTTCTATCTAAAGGCTTTTTCTGATGTTCATAGCCGTCTTCATCTGTGAGCCAGGCAGGTTATTATTGCAGGTAGTTGAAATGTACCCACCTCACTCTCACGAACAGCCCTCAGCCAATGACTGACTGATGGGAAATGATAGGAAAATCACTTCGTTCACTCTCAGCTGGGATAACCTCAAGATACATGCTACAATTGTCCAGAAGTTTTCTCTTGAGGTTGAGCCCCAGGTACCTTTTGCAGTTAGCTGCCTCATTCATCATCCTCTGTTGTACCAATGCTTTCTGGAATCATATCCCAGATGACTAGAGGGCTGTTGGAAAAGTCATGATGCATTTTTGCGTAGAAAAACAGAAAAAATGCGTCATGATTTTCCAACAAGCCATTACTTTTATTAAATATTTGTTTCATAGTCTACTTGTTAGGGCAAGTAGCACCAGAAGTAGTCTTAACATACAGTCTTAGGATAGGATTTTGGAATTGGATCACTGACGACCAAACAGTAACGCATGTCTTATTTTTGGTAACCCTTGAATTGTGATAATTCCCAGCTTGCTGTCACATCAAAATGACTTATTTTCTCACTTGTAAGGGACTGAGGCTCACAAATATGGAAGGAGGTGCAGAGATTCCTTATTTTTGGTAGTCCTTGAATTGTGATAATTCCCAGCTTGCTGTCACATCCAAATGACTTATTTTCTCACTTGTAAGGGACTGAGGCTCACAAATATGGAAGGAGGTGCAGAGATTCATGTGATGATGTTTCTAACAGCTGAATGATGCAGAGACAATAAGGATCATAAAGTCATAAGGATCAAAGTATTTTTCTGTTAATTTCCAATATAAAATGTTGAAGGAGGAAAAGGAAAAGCTCAGTTTATACAACTCAAAGCATAACCTTTGAGGTAGTATTTAAAGAGATGCTCATTCAATATACTCAGAGAACAGGTTGTGGTGTTGAAAAAAATCAGACCCAATATTAATAGTAGGAGATGCAGAATAACAAAGAAAGTTGAATTCAGCAAGTTGGAAAGATTCCTAAGCTGGGATTATAATTTTAACAGGGACATTGTAGTCCTAAATTCAGGAGTAAGGATATTTGGTGGATGAATTTAGGAATATTTGAATCCCAAGGGTCTCACCCCATGGACCAACATATATCACCCTTCTCCCTTGCTAGAGGAAAGTGCCTACTGTACATCTATGTACCATGCAAAGATTTCATCTGAGGCCAAATTTTCACAAGATGATATTTCCTTTTCTCTAAATCAGCCTTTAAATTTCCTCACTGCTTCCAAACCAATAAGTAGGGTCATCTTATCAAGAAAGTATTGGCTAAGCATCAAAGTTATGACCCAAGTAGGGAAGGACTGGCCCTGATACATAATGAAAGGGACTATTTATCAAGAGCTATAGACCTGGATAACGTATGCTGGCGAGAACCAGAACATGTCTGAGGATAGATTTTAACAATACTGGATCCCAAGTAAAGCAGAATATAAAATAGGGTAAAATCTATTGAGATGGTAGTGCCTTTTTATGACTCAGGATTGAAAGCATGAATAATTTAAGCCTAGCTCCTTCCCTTTCTGTCAAGACTTTTTGAAGTTTAGAGACAACAATGGCATATACTGTATGAAGTAGAGCTGTGGAACTATCTTAGAAAAGTATTGAGAAAGAGGTCTACAGTCTCAGAGAATAGAGATATTCTCATTACTTAAGGATGTTAGACTAGAATATAACAGCTGACTACATGCTTCAGCAGATATCAGATGTTATGTTCTTCCCTAAAGCAATTGGAATATGTCAGTAAAGGGTACACATGCATTTTTGAGAGATCAGAAGTGAACTGCTACAGATCTGGGCTGCTGGTGTTGAAGATATTGATAGGCTTTCCAAACAGTGAAGGTCTGGTTGTGACACTTCACATTCAGAGCTGGGGCCAGCAGGTGGTGTGGTGGTTAAGGGCACTGGACGCCCACATAGTTGACGGTGGTTTGAGTCCTGGACCTGGCAGCTTACTTCCTCACTCCTCCCCCCCTCTCTTGCCATATTAAAATAAATAAATAAAGTTAAGTAGAAAAAAATCTTAAAAAAATTAGAGCCAAGGGAAACTACAGTATGGGGGAACATGGACAGAATGGCAGTTGGAGAGCCTTGACTGACAGAAATTAATGGTTTTGGGTAAAAGATAATGATGACTCAAAGTTTGAGATAGTTGAATAGCAACACCTCATGTTTCTTTTCTTATATGACCAGAAAGGATCAAGAACAGGAAAAGAAAATTCAAGTCATTTACCATAATGGAAAATTATAATATCAGGCTCGATGTGGTTCTCAAAGCTGAAGCACTTGAGTAAATGGAGACTTTCCTTTGGGAAAATATCCTACAATCCTGTAGTGTATCTTAGTGATCACTCCGGTCCTTCTACAAGGGGGGCTATGGCCATTTCCAGATAAGTTGCCTTTGGGGAAAAGATGATACTCATTTTTTCTTGAGGATGATTAGAGAGAGATTCAAGCTGACATTGATTTAGGGGATCCATAATATCATCAGGACCCCAACTCTTCCTTTAGAATGAGAGCATGCAGAGCCCAATATGTTTGTGCATACACATTTCACAGAAGTCCAGTAGGTGTATGGACCAGGAAACCTTGGGCCATGTCCTTGAACTATGTGCGCACAGTTCGGATGTTAAACTTAGCAATAATCACAACATTCATGTTGGTTCCAAGAACTGTGAAGAGAGTTATGATGGCAAGAAAGCAAAAGTACAGCATCTGAAAGAATCCCCACCAAGGGACCAGCAGTTAGCGTAATGGTTATGTCGCTGGACTCCCACGTAGGCGACCGCGGTTCGAGTCCCAGACCCGGTGGCTTCAACTCACGCCGGGTGCGTGTACGTGCATGCCCAAGATCCCGAGAGGAGAATGGAGGAGAAGGGATTGCAGCATGGCCATCCCCCCTGGGGGGTGATTTCTTGCTTTCTGTCTCTCTGTCTCTCTCTGTCTGTCTGGCGAGTGCATGCGCTCTATAGCAAAAACCTCTCCAAAAATAAAGAATCCCTACCAAGATTCTGACCAAGATAGTAAACCAGAAACAATACTGAATTTCAGTTAGAAAGATTTGATTATAATTACTGTCCCCTTTAAAGCCTAAAGAATGTATGAGTTGTGGTATCCATCATATCTCTGTTTAATTCAGATCTTCTCCCTCCAGAAACAATTGTATCACAAGAGAGAAGAGTAGAGTATCGTAAAGTTAACTGAAGGTTACCTGAATTGTAGCTGCTGTGGTAGATATGGCATCCCTACTAAAATAGATCAGTACAGCTCCTGGAACATGGAACGTGTCTTTAAATCTGTTTGATTAATTTATCCCTCTATCACTGTCAAGAAAAAAGATTGAAATCAGCTTATATTATCCTGGGATATATACATACATTTGTGATCTTGCCCCAGGGCTATGTTAACTACCTGTTCTGCCTCAGTGTAGACCAAAGCGATATTAATAGTCTAGGCTCTCCACAGACGTGTTTGTCTGCCATATTAAGGACACATATTAACCAGACCTCAAAATTGGACTTTAATTTGTTTTCTCTATCCCAACCCTTTACCACCCGCCCACATCAAGCCTTTGTTGTGAGCACTGCAATGTTCTCTTAATGGAGCCTCTAACTCTAGTCTTTCCCTTCTCCTGTGGATGTCAACAGTGTTCCCTTGTGGGGGCATTTGCACTGTTTGCAGACATTTTTGGTTGCCACAATTAAGGGTTGTTACTGGCATCTACTTGGTAAAGGACAGGGATGCAATTGGGTCATGAATAAAGTCATGATGCATTTTTGCTTAGAAAAATATGTCATGACTTTCTCAACAACCTAATATTTACCATCCACAATATAGCAAAAGAATTGTCCATCTGGAAGAGCCAGCCGTTCTAAGGTTGAGAAACAGTCCCCTGTTCAAATTTACTCTTAATGCTGCAGTCAAGTGTCAAGGACTGTGAAGAAGAATATGAAAGTTCACTCTCACTCGAAGCTATTAAGTTAGACTGCCATGATTGCTTGGATGTTGGCAGAAGACTCTGACCAGAGACAAAGGACTTTAGAAACTGAGGCCCCAGCAAGCAGCATGAAGTACCAGCCCATTTCCATCAATTCTCCTTGTTCCCAAACCCACCAGGGGGACACAGCCTAAATGAATGTCACTCATGTGCAATGGGTGTCCCTCTCAGCAAAGGAGCCCATGAACCCAGTTGTTCTGTAGCAAAGATAGGCATAGCTAAAAGCACACATGACATGTCCTTCCATGTGTGAGTAGTGACACGGTAGTTGCCTTGACCTACTTATCTGCCTATGTGACTAGCAACTGAAATTGCTCAGTATCCAGAGATGAATAAATCCTGTAATCTGGTACACTTAGCAAGCACACACTGGGCTGCTCATGGCCCATGGTGAGCTGCCTTTACTCTACTGCTTTTATAATAAAATTCAATCTGGGCCGGTCTATTGGCATGGTCATGAAAGTGCCTTGATCCCACATAACTGACAGCACAGTTGGAGTCTCAGACCTGGTGGACTGAAAAACATGCCAGGCACACGTGCATGCATGCCCAAATTCCTGAAAGGAGGAAGAAATGGAAAAGGGATTGTGGTGTGACCATTCCCCCTGGGAGGTGCTTTCTCCACTCTCACTTTCTCCCTCTCCAGCGAGTGTATGTATGCCTTCAGGAAAAATTAAAAAAAAAATCTATCTTTATGTGGTAACAAGCCTCTAGTGACTTGCATTCTAGCTTAACCTCCACTTCTTAATTCAAAATTTAAACCATAGTAATAGTGACTTACAGTTCTGTCATTTTGCCTACCTTATGTTTTTTTTATTACCTGTTTTGCTCATCCTTATTTATTCACATCAGTTGTCTTTGTCTTCCAGGACTCAGTTCAAGAGTCCTCTTCTTTAAGAAACCTTCCCCGTACTTCCTGGTTGGGCTAAACATTGCTCTTTTGACTCCAATAGTACTCAGAATCTAACTAGTTAAATCATGTGCCCTTGAATCTAAACTCCTGGTGGCAGGACTAGTTCTGCCCTTGACATGGTACATATGGAAACATAGTTTCTCTTCATTTATACATTTAAAGTTGTTGTGCTAGTTAGTATTACTACACTCAGCTAAATTGTACAATACTTTTACTACCTGAACTCACTTCCATCCAATGTGACCAGACTTTTATACACTGTTGATTATCAATGCACACATGCCATGCAAGATTCATTTTGATAATATTTAGGTAGATTCATGTGCCCTAAATCTTAAGCCATCCTCCTATTATCATAGATTTGCAAGGGTGATATGCAAAGAATAAGGCAACCACTTTCATACTCTTGGATAGCGGCTGGTTCTTTGCCTCCAAATCTGAGCTGGATTAGACCAGGGAAGTGGCACCTGGCCTTGTCTTTAAAGCATATATCTGTTTCCAGGTGTATGGAGTGCCCATGGCAGATGCTTGGACAAGGATTGAAGCATTCTAGGTCCCTGCTGGACTCCCTTTCTCTTCCTTACTCTCTCTCTGACAATTTCTTTTTGCTACCATAGAGCTGTGACTATTATATTTAATCTATAGCTGCTATTACTAAAGAGTGATGATGGAACAAATGATGATTGGAGAGTTATTTTGTCAAGACCTTATTTTCTTTTTGCTTTCAAGATGATGTGTTCATTGCTTACAATTTTTTTAAGAATTGCAGAATGGCACATTAATTTACTCTCCTAACTGTCCTATTAATTCAACCATGCAAACACTGTAGAATTTTAAAATTGCTTTTAGTTTTTAAATTTGAGTTTGATGTAGCAAACATTAAGAATATAAAGCTCAGAATCTCTTAAACTAATGTGTGCTCTGTGGGTATGAAATAAATTCAGATGCATAAAGAAGATTATAGAGTTGACATAGATTGTATTTGTCCTGATTTGGGTTCGCAGTACCTGATTTAAAGGAAGTGCCATATTACTCTTCTTACTGTTTTATTTCTCGTACATATACACCTAAACTAATGCTGGTGAATGATACCATATGGGATAGATTTATTCACATTTTTATTCAACCATGAAACAGTCAACCAGATGTGCACCGTGTACCCTTCAAATCTCCAAGCCTTCCCTGCGCTTCAGCTAGTGAGAATAACATTGTTCAATGAAATGCGAGTCAACATCATTCCAGGTCCAGATTTTGTCTCTGTTTTAAAGCTGTAATATAGATTATGGCTTTGAGGAATGGTGCCAAGTTAGAAAGAAAGAAAAATTACAATAAATGTATGAAAGGACATTTTTCGAAGAAAAGAATATTTGCTCTTCCCTCAATAAGATAAAACAACAGCCCAAAATTGTCAGGACAAAATTTAATTGCATTGCCACTTGAGAGAGCTAGTCAATTTTTAAAAATAAGATGAATCCTCTTTATGCAATATGGAAGATAAATTAGATTAAGGGAGACAACACAAATGCCAAAAAGTGAAAGATGTAAGTTTTATTTTCATTCCCCAAACTAAATATTTCTGGAAACTTGGATCAAACATTGGGAGCCTCTTGGCTCAAAACTGAACTGAAATGATACTGCTGTACTTTCGGAAATTACCAAACTAAACCCACCATCAACCATTCACGTTTTCCTATAATGTTGATTCGCCAACACTCCTTATGGCTACTGCAGAAGCAATATACCTCTTTAAGCATCTCGAAAAAACTAAAAACAGAGCAGACTGCATGGAAGACAGTCAGAGAGGGCATTGGAAGACCAGTTGATAGACTCTTCTAGTAGCTCAGATGAGGGTAATAGTGGCTTGGGATTCAGGTAGGGACGGAGGAAATGAAAAGAAGGACTCAAAATATATCTGGGAAGTATGTGTGTGCAGTGAATGTGTTCACACTGTCCACTTGAGGTTCTTTGAGGCCATAAAATATGAATTCTTAATCTTTCTTTTTGTAATATTCAGCATACTCACGTTTAGGAATTTAATTGCTGTCTCTGATCATCATATCATAGGTTTGTCAAGACCCTGAAAAGTTGCTCTATGGGAACCAGCAGTTAGCGTAATGGCTATGTTGCTGGACTCCCACGTAGTCGACCACGGTTCGTGTCCCGGACCCGGTGGCTTAAAACTCATGCCGGGCGTGTGTGTGTGCATGCCCAAGATCCCGAGAGGAGAATGGAGGAGAAGGTATTGAGGAGAATGGAGGAGAAGGGATTGCAGTGTGACCATCCCCCCTGGGGGGTGATTTCTCGCTTTCTGTCTCTATGTCTCTGTCTGCCTGGTGAGCGCACGCGCCCTATAGCGAAAATATCTCCAAAAACAAAAAGTTGCTCTACTTTATGACTTTTCCTTGGGATAAGAAAATGTGATTTCTGTTAATGGCGTTTTTATTCTTCTATCATCTAGACAGGGAGTTTGCATACATGTCAGATTATTGCTTTTCATTTAGACTTCCCTTCAACCCAGTCAGCCATGGAATGTGGCTAGTTCTTTATTCATAGGCTGGGGAAATCCATCGGTAGTTCTCTATCATGTATCGTAAATGGATTTTGAATGTTCCTTATGTTCCTATCTGTACTATTTTCTATTGCTTCTATGTCAGCTTGCTTGACTGCAACTTCAGAGCAATTTAACAAATGAGAGTTCATTTTTTAAAAAAAAATCACATGCAAACAAGATGTCTAGAGGTATATGGTTATTAGTTTTGTTTATCTTATATGCCTATGTGCAAATACCCCAATCAGATTAATGTTTGAAGTTTTTCCAAGCTAAAGTTTCACTTTCCTCTTGGCTTTTTTTCACATAAAGACACAATTTTCCTGTCATTATGTCTTTACTCTTGGCAGGAAGGTTAAAAAAAATAAATAAATAAAAAAGGGATGACAGAAACTATAATAGAGCTAAGATTTTCCGGAGATTTTTTTTCCCCCCAATTGGCCAGGATTGTCACCTGGTTTATCCTACTTGAAAAGGAGTTGGAGAATATGTGTTTTGTAGCTTACTATCCTTTACAGTTAAAAAAGGGTGAAGAAAAAGATTTTGGAATGGATGCTAAGCTAGTCAAACTAGAGTATCTGCAATAATTTCCTAAACCTTTTTTTTTCTTTCTGTTTTTGTCCTCTTAGTTTTTCCTGCTTACCCATTCTTTTTGATATAATGCCAAGTCCTATAAAATTAATCTACATAAAACATAAGTTTGGTCATATAATTTCCTACTGATCATAGGAAAAAAAATGTTTCTTAACCTGGCATTTAAGAATGTTCACAGTTTAGGGGGACCAGCAGATGGTGTGGTGATTAAGGCGCTGGACACTCCCACATGGCCAACCATGGTTCAAGTTCCAGACCTAGTGGCTTACTTCCTCTATCTCTCTCTCTCTTTCTTTCTCTCTCTCTCTCTCTGTGTCTGGTCAAATTTTTTTAAAAAAGCAAATGAATGAGTCAATAAAATTAAAAATAAATAATTCTTTTAAAAAAGAATTTTAACAGCTTAGTTTAAAACTACTTCAATTTTGTGTTCAAATATTCTTTTGCATTAATTCTCTAACCCAAGTAATATAGACATGTTACTGTTTCAGGTCCAGTGTTTTTCTAATTTTATTCTGTTTCACATGATCGTACCTTTTCACAGAATTTCCTCTTCTTATGAACTCATCTCATAAACAAGTTCCATTTTAAATTCTATTAGACCTTTGAAAAGAGAGTCCCATCAGTAATTATTTCTTTCTTAAAATTCTTATATTCATTTATTTGCCCTGTGATTACACCTGTTTTATTAATTATGTCACAAGATGACTTCAAAAACCTTTGTGGAAAAAGGGAATTAAAGCCCGAGTTTACTTTGGTGCAAAAAAAAATGAAATCCATACATAGTTTTTTCATAATATGTATTTTCAGCAGAGTTTTTAGAGAACGCCTCTGCTGATATATAAGTACCTCATATACACTGCTGATCTGAGAGGACACGAGCTACGTCTTTTGCCTTTTCTTGTGCTCTTATCTGTATTGGTATCACAGTACACAGCAGAACAGGGTACACGTTTGTGTACCATGTTGAAATGATTTCAGGCAGGAAAACTATTTTTGTTTTCAAATCTTTCCAGTAGTACATCAGAGTTTAACTACTTCTACTGGAAAAAAAAATCTCTTTTTAAGTTTGACCAATTTTCTCTTTATGCACCCCCAAATCAAGAAAAACAGCTATTTTATATCAGATTATTTTAATAATTCGTGACTATAAATGTTTACCTTTATAAGAATTGCTTGATTGCCTACAAGATGAACATTTCCTACTTAGATTGAATTTTCTTCCTCATATAGTCTGACTTCCTTAATCATTTGCACATTTGATAGTAGAATTGACTGTTATTACATATAAAAACTTTACAAAGCAGAACTCACCTCACGACCTTTTCTTATTGTGATTTAATGGTTTATATAGTATGAATTGATATAATTATGTTGAGAAATAGCAGGGGAAATAGATGATATGATATTATAATAGATACAATGATCTGGGAGCTGAGGATGTAGTTGTTAATGCATTTACATTTTAGGGGATACCTCCCAAAGTCTCCATTAAGATCAACTGAGTAACATTTAAATGAAAATGTTTACAGTGTTTCAGAATAACAAGAGCATTTACTACTGGATATTTTCAGACTAGACAAATTTAATTAGTCTAGCCAAGAGGCAAGCAGATGAAGAAACAAGTTCTTTGCTCATTATTTTCCATTTGCCAGATTCTTTTCAAGTAAAGCAACTGCTTTCTGGATCAATGTCTGGAAATAAATAAAAAAGACTTTCTATAATATTGTACAGTGACAAACTGCATCATGGATTAGAGTAGTGAGAGTAGTATCAAACACACATCTAATTTATGAAAGGGGTTATCTTGAAACAGATTTTCTGAAATTTTGCTGTTAACCATACTTAACAAACAAAACATTTTCAATCTTATACTGAAAAGGTGGTATCTTTAAAACTATATATTTGTAACATGTGTAAGTCCAAAGAATTTTTTTGTTTGCTTTGTTTAAATTTTTGTTTTATTTTTCATAGAGTACGTGCATATGCATGAGGAGAGAGAGAGAGAGAGAAAGAGAGAGAGAGAGATCCTCTACAGGGTTTGGTCATGACACAGTCTTCCTTCTCTAGTCCTCCAGCTTGCCAGGATTTTGGACAGGCGTACGTGCTGCTGACTGGGCTAGGGACTCAAACCATGGTCAAACCATGGCTGGCATGTAGATTCCAGTTTGGTAAGCTACCAAATGTGCTACATAGGCTGGACCTTGTTTCCTTCTTCTCTTTTACTACAATTGATTATCAGTGTGTTTCATTAGCTTATCAGTTTCTGTGGCTTATATAAAAGTTGCAGGATGTAGTAGAAAGTTCAGAATAAAGTATCTGAGTCTGAGTCTTGTATCTATTGTTATTTTGGGCTAATTACTCAATCTCCCTGAATCTTGGTTTACTCATTTATAATCACAGCATGGTTGTGAATATTAAATTCAAAAATTACCTATTTATAAAAGTAGAATAGTGGATATAATAATTGATGCTTAATAAAGTTAGAATCCTTTTCCCTTCGTAACTTCATATTTCCATACCATTAAGTATTCTAATTGTTCCCTCAGTGATTCCTCTGACCCTGTTTTAGCATCATGTTGCATTAAAAAAAAATAGCACATAAGAAAGGTAACTGTAAAGTGACTCCAATGAACATGTATGTACCAAATAGCTTTACGTTTTAATCAAATTTATGACTTTCAAAAGTATTTCCAAAAATCCTCCTTCTTCTCTCTGTTTACAGCTTATAGATTTTGAGAAACCTCTTATTTTCATAATCTTTTACTCTTTCTCTTCAACAAAGTTGCCTGAATTTCCACTCATGAAAATACCAATGTCTTGATTTTTCTTCTGTCTTTGTAGTCTGGATTCTGTCCACTCTCTTTTAGTGTTTTTTACTTCCTTCCTTCCTTCCTTTCTTTCTTTCTTTCTTTTTCTTTTTCTTTTTCTTTTTCTTTTTCTTTTTCTTTTTCTTTTTCTTTTTCTTTTTCTTTTTCTTTTTCTTTTTCTTTTTCTTTTCTTTTTCTTTTTCTTAATTGCCAGAGGGTGCATGCACTTGCCAGAGAGAGAAAGAAAAGGAGAGAGAGAAATCACTTCCAATGGAGCGTGATCATGCTACAATACCTTTTCCTTCATCTGTTCATCCTTTTGGTATTTGGGACACACACAAATACCCAACATGTTTTTCAAACTGCCAGAGAAGGGATTCAAACTGCTGTCATCCAAGTGAGATCCAACTCCTTAACCCCTAGGCTACAGGACCAGCTTGTATTTAGTTTTTATTTATCTATTTATCTTCTCTCCACTCATTCTCTAAAGTCTCTATATTAAAATTGGGAAAATGAGTTGGTAAATGTACAGTTTTCTTAGAGATGGAAGAGAGTGAAGGAAGGAAAAACAGATGAAACAGAACATTCACACTTCAATACATATTTTTTTAACCCTTATCATAATGAACCATGCATTTTAGAAGATTATTTCAGGTAACAAAATTTGTCTTGACTTATTAAATTTGTCTGAGACAAATTTAATGGATGTTTCTTGTAATTTAGATTAGAATTCAGAGTTATTACCTAGAAAAGAAAGTTTTATGATTTTTTATTTAAGTTTTTTTTTTCTTTCATTAGTGAGAGAGACAGAGAGAGAAAGGGAAGGAGATACAGCATCCCTAACAAAGTCTTGACACCATGGTCCACCCCCAGCTCAGGTGGACCATGGACACATGCAAGCCTGGTGCATTCAGGGAGGTACAGTTTTAGACTGCTGAACTGGAAGAACGTCTCAGTTGAGGTGACATTTGTGCACATACGTGAAGTAAGTTGGAGTGAGCTATGAAGATACCTAAAAAGAACTTGCACATTGAGGGGAGTTTGGAATAACTGTATGGTAGATGTGAGGCTGTTAATAAAAATGAGGAGGAAGGAACAATGTGGTGAAAGAGGTTAGGAGACATATTTTGACTATTGCAAGTTACCCTCATGTGTATATACACACAGACACACAGACACACACACACACACACACACACACACACACACACACACAGCAGTGATGTTCATGTCTGTGTGAAATATTTTTTAATTACATTTTCCATAATTTCAGTAAAATAATTGTTTCATAGAGTGACTTCAATACTTGATCACTATCAGAAGTTGACTGGCCTCCTTACCTTTGAGAACCTCATGTGTAAGAAGTTCTACGTGGCATGGGGGATGGTGGTGTAGTGGAAAATGTGACTGTTTTGTGCAGCCGACCCACATTGGAGGGTTCCTGGTTCACATCCAGAGATATCCCTGTGTACCCCCAGCACTCTTGTGCCCATTATCCAGGGCTAATTGATGCAGTACTGGGGTACTGTTGGGACTGCTATTTCTCTCTTTCTCTCTCTCATGAAAGAAATGAATAAAAATTGTTTTTTGAAAGAAGTCCTGGGAACCAGCAGTTAACGTAATGGCTATGTCGCTGGACTCCCACGTAGTCGACCGCGGTTCGCGTCCTGGACCCGATGGCTTAAAACACGCTGGGCGCGTGTGCGTGCGTGCCCAAGATCCCGAGAGGAGAATGGAGGAGAAGGGATTGTGGCGTGACCATCTCCCCTGGGGGGTGATTTCTCGCTTTCTGTCTCTATGTCTCTCTCTGTCTGCCTGGCGAGCACACTCGCCTTATAGCGAAAACCTCTCAAAAAAAAAAAAAAGAGAAGTCCTATATCCATTACTTTTCTTTTGTGTCTTTGAGTCCTTCACTAGCTGTAAGCACTTTAGGCATTTTTTGTTCTTTCATTATATATATGTAATATATTTCATTATATATATAATGTATTTTTCTACATATATATGTGTTCTTTTATTATGCATAATATATTTTATTGTATATTTATATATTGTTCTTATGTATTATATAAATATATAATAAAATAATAATATAATAAAATTTTGAATTATTTTAATAGCAGTTGCTTTTTATTGTCGATTAATTTCTGTGGGTTCAGATGATAGTACTGTTCTGGTTCTGTCTTTTAGATGAATAACAGAAGTGGATTTCTTTCTCTTTCTTTTGCATACTTCAACAAAAGTTTTATTCAGTTCATTCAAAAAACACTGGAAAATAAATTTTAGTTACAAATTCACAAATGCAATCTTCAAAGTATAAAGTTGTATATAACAAAAAATGCAGGTAATATAATAACTTACAGATACAAACTAATGATAAACTACTATTTCACGAAATATTGTTAATGTTTTGCACACTTGTCAGTCCTTCCTTTTAGGCAGAGTGCTCTTTTGATGACAAATAAATGAACAGATACACATTAGAGTGAACTGTTTCCAGACAATACAAAAAAAAGTTTTGATTTGTTTTTCTCTTGTAAACGTGTTTATCATTTATAGTTTTCAAACATTATTGCACTTGAACTTTCACAATATGATAAACCATTCATGAAATAATCTTCAGACTGATTTAACAGATAAATTACACTTTTAAGCAGACATGAGTTTTCTAAAAAATGTTTTTTCTCGTACTCATCATCTACTGCCACCCACTCTCTACAATTCACTCTCCCTGCTTACAGTCTGTAGCATCCATACTGATTCTCTCAACCATCACAACTTCAGTTCTCTCAAGCTCTACAATGAAGTATAGATGGAAACTTGGTAAAAACTTAGTGGGGATATACAATGTGCTTTATTTATTTATTTATTTATTTATTATTTCTTGTTCTTTTATACATTCAATCACATTATTTAGCTTACAAAGTGAATATTCCAACATGTATACATTTCTCCATAGTCCCGTTGATAATACTATAAAATTATCTTCAACAGATAATACCACATTTCTTTGTCCCCTTAATGCTTTGCCTCTCTGTTTTTCTTCTAAATGTCTTTCCTCAGACTCTACTCTTTCACAAACACTGTATCTGATATTCACCACCATTTACTGTGTTTCCATATCCTTTTGTCAATAGGTTTCAGTCATAGAGTGCAGACACTCGGTATATAATAAGTGGGGACATATAATGTTTCTCTTTCATAGCCTAGTTTGCCTCACTCAGTAGTAAATCTTCCGTATTCATCTACTTTCTGTCATAAGCCAGAGTCTTGTTTTTTTTTTTTTTTATTTTTATGGCTGAATAGTGTTCCAAAGGGTATATGTGCCACAATTTTTCAATCCATTCATCTGTTTGTGGGCTTTTGGGTTGGGTTTATGTCTCTTTCAAAGTGTGGTTCACTTCACAGAAATAGATTTCTTTCTCTTTTTTTTGAGTTTTTTTGGTATAGGGCGTGTGCGTTCGCCAGAAAGACAGAGACAGACAGAGATACAGAAAGCGAGAAATCACCCCTGGGGGGATGGCCATGCCACAATCCCTTCTTCTTCATTCTCCTCTCAGGATCTTGGGCACGCATGCACACGCGCCTGGCGTGAGTTTAAGCCACTGGATCTGGGACTCGAACCGCAGTTGACTACATGGGAATCCAGCGATATAGCCATTATGCCAACTGCTGGTCCCCAGAAATAGATTTTTACAGTGTTAGTCTGCTGAATATATTATAATTATTTAACCTGGAGAAAAAGTTTTATACTCCATTAAATCTTAAGATAGTCATGAATAAATAAAAAATTTTAAAGCCTTATTTTGCTAGCCAGAGCAAGATATATCACTGAAAACTGATCTCTGATAAGAAAATAAATTATTTTTTAACTAGTGATTTTGGCTGATTTGTGAATATGGAAGTCAATAACTAATCCTTTTTCCTTCTTATAAAAAAAAGATAAGAATGACATATTATACATGAGAAATACCTTAAAAAATGTTGAGCACTAAAACTCCTTAAATATTATTTAAAAGATAAAAGATGAAAAAAACACATTGACAGAAGAATTTAACACAGGAATTATACAATTATGATTTAAAATTATTACTAAATGGTTTAAGATAATAGCAAGTACTTCATTCAAATATATAAAGTCAGGAGACCAATGATATTGTTTTTCCTGTACTTGTGTTTGGATGGGCAACGACCTTCTGTGACTATTTAAATTTATAATCTGCATGATAATTACATGATTATTTAGCCCCTTTGAAACATTAAGTCGCAAAGATAAAAAAGGTAAATTTTCCATCTATATTAAAACAAACCAAGGAGGTAATTTCCTCCCTGCCTGCATTGGATGACTTTCTTATTATCTACACATTCACTGTCCCGTCACAGAATTTAGCCTGATTATATGAGAAAGATGACTTCATCTGGAACAGTGATATTTCTGGTGTGAAGTTTGAATTCTTTTAATATCAAAATCTATTATTCTGTTTGAGAATATATGTAAAAATTTAAGCTATTTTTATTTATACTGTTTAAAATTGAGTAAGTCCAAATAACTATTTCATCTACTTCAGTTTGATTATGATTATGAGTTTAGCAACACATAAAAATTGTAAATTATTGTGGATTGTATGCAAATTATAAGTTACAATACTTTTCAAAAATTAAAATTATTTTAAACTTACTTTGATTAAAAACATGCTTTTAAACAAAAGGAACTATATTCTTTGTACTTTTTTATTTTCAACCAAACTTCTTAATCTACATAAAGGTGCACGTATTGTATTATGTATCAGCTTTCCTTGCCAGTTACTTAGCCAATGATAATTCAAAATTTCCTGTATCGGGGGGCCGGCAGGTGGCATGGTGGTTAAGGGTGCTAGACTCCCATATGGCTGACTGCAGTTTGAGTCCTGGGCCTGGCAGCTTGTTTTCTCCCTCTCTCTCTCTCTCTGTCCCTCTCTGGTCAAATTAAAATTAATAAATAAAGATAAATAAAATAATTCTTAAAAAAAAAATTCCTGTATGAGGGGGACCAGCAGTTAGCGTAGTGACTATGTCCCTGGACTCCCATGTAGTCGACCACAGTTTGAGTCCTGGACCCGGTGGCTTAAACTCACGCTGGGCACGTGTGCATGCGTGCCCTAGATCCCAAGAGGAGAATGGAGGATAAGGGATTGCGGTGTGGCCATCCCCCCCGGGGAGTGATTTCTCGCTTTCTGTCTCTCTGTCTCTCTCTGTCTGTCTGGCGAGCACACACGCCCTATAGCAAAAACCTCTCCAAAAAAAAAAAAATTTCCTGTATGAGGGAAAAAAATAGTGAAAAAAAGTAAACCTTGCCTTTTGTCAGAGAGGTACAAAGGAGCCATAGTTCTCTTTAGCACCTGCATTGCCACCAGTAAGACATAGATCATAAAGTAAAAATCAAAATAAGAGAGTAATGAGGTGGAAATAAATGTATATTGGAATATTTATATATGAATCTTCATTAGAAAATGAAAACATAACAGCCCTGTTGATAAATATAAAAGATAAAATAAGGGCATCATTAGATGGTATTTAATGTTGTCTTTTTTTGAAAGTAATATGTTCATAATACATAATTCAAGCAGTAATGAAAGGAAAAAGTGAAAGCAAGTCATCTCCTACGACTGACCACAGTCCTCTACACCTTACCAGAGGCAATCCTTGAACAGTTTGCATATACTACTCCAGAAATATATTGTTTTATACAAATACAAGCAAATAGTTGTAGCATATATGTGATTTAAAAACATACAGATATGGGACCAGCAGTTAGCATAATGGCTATAATGGCTGTGTCGCTGGACTCCCATGTAGTCAACTGCTGTTCACATCCCAGACCTGGCGGCTTTAACTCACACTGGGTGCGTGTGTGTGCATGCCCAAGATCTCGAGAGGAGGATGGAGGAGAAGGGATTGCAGCGTGGCCATCCCCCCTGGGGGGTGATTTCTCGCTTTCTATCTCTCTGTATCTCTCTGTCTTTCTGGTGAGCACATGTGCCCTATAGCAAAAACCTCTCATAAACAAACAAACAAACAAACAAACAAACAAAAAAACATACAGATATTCATTATCATTGGTTTCATTAGTTTTGTACCTTGAGTTACATAATCATATATCTTGGAGATAGTAACATTTCATTACTGTATGCAAATAGACTTCATTCGTTCTGTCTTGCTTTTCTTTAATTTTCTTTGTGAACTGGTAATAAAGGCCATATCATAAAATTCAAAGTCTTCAAGGATTATAAAATATAAAAAGTTTGCTGCCTTTTCTCCTAGTCATTAGTGACAACCTTGTGAGCAATATCTTGGCTATCTTTCTACAAATTTGCCAGATATTCCATTTAGTTACAAGGACATATTACTGCCCCCCAACACACACACACACACACACACACACACACACACACATACACATGTGTGCACATACACAGGTTGTATAATATACAACTTGATCTATACCTTAAAAGAAAAATCTTGTCTTTAAGTTGATTTCGTGTGTGTGTGTGTGTGTGTGTGTGTGTGTGTGTATCTATTTCATAATTTCTACAGCTGCATTATATTCCATAGTATAGATGTATCATAAATATTTATCCAGCTACCCTTGATGAAAAAGCTCTTTCCCTCATTTTGCTACATAATTCAGAAAGCTACAGAGCATTTCAAAAACATGAAAAATGAGCATTTGTAAGAGTATCTGTAGGATATACTTCTGTAAGTTGAATTGCTGAAACAAATGCCATGAAAATGCAATTTAGATAATATCAAATTGCTCTCTACAGTTGCTATACAAATTTACACTTCTTCCAGAAAAGTGCAAGGATGCTGTTTTCCCCATACCCTTCATGAAAGTCTAAAAATATTTTTGCTTATTTTTCAATCTGATTTTTCAAAATTTTACCTCACTGTGGCACGGTTTTATTTTCTCCTATATAGTTTTTTTTTAAGTTTATTTATTTATTCTATGAGCCAGAGACCTGGAGAGACAGAGATACGGCACCCCCAGTGGAGCCTTCATGTCACAATCCACCCCTGCCCACACCTTCAGCCAGCCTGGACCGTGGGCACACACACGCCCAGTGTGCTCAGGGACGTTTCTGACAACCTTCCCACGTGAGTTTGCCTTGCAGAGAACAGCATTTCACCACTGTGACACATCCCTGCCCCTGATTTCTTTCTTTTAATGAATGAATTTAAATATCTTTCCATGTTTTAGGGCAATTACTTTTCCATTTCTGTGAGCTTTCTTCTAATACTTTCTCTGTGTTTCTATGCATTTTTGGAATTTGCTTATTATATTTTCCCAAGTTGCATGTATTTTTACTTACTCAAATTTATGAATCTTTATGTAGACTCTGGTTTGGATTTGGGTTTTTTAAGAAGTTGAAACTTGTAATCACATGTGATACAGGAATCCATTTTTCTGTCTGAGATCCAGCCAGTTGTCCCAACACCATTTGCAGGATAATTTATTTTTAACATAGATCTGAAATGTCAACTTTATTATATTCTGAGTTCCCAGATGTATTGGGGACTATCTGTGGATTTTTATTTTATTACTTTAAAATTTCATTCCTTTCATGAGCCAATACCACATTTATTTATTTTGGCTGAATAATACTTAATATCTGGTAAAGCTAGACCCCTTATTACATTTTCAGAATTATCTTAACTCTTATTGTATATATATTTTGCCAGAATAATTTTTACTTGTCTAGTTCAAAAAATCATAGATAGATAGAGATATTAATATAACCACAATAGGAACTGATATTGGAGAGATTGAATTACATTTTTTAATTAACTTTGGAAGATTTTTCTGATTATCAGTGTTTATATCCAAGAATAAAATATTTTCTTCACTTTTGTTCAAAAGAAGTGTTTTAAAGTATTTTTTTGAAAGAGATGTTTTTGTTATAGTGCACATGTGCTCGCAGGAGAGACAGAGACAGAGAGATAAAAAGAAAGAAATCACCCCCCCCCACCGGGGGGGTGATGGCCAACTGCAAACCGTTATCCATTCTCCTCTTGGGATTTTGGGCATGCACACACATGCACCTGCTGTGAATTTCAAGCTACCGAATCCAAGACTTGAAGCACAGTAGGCCATGTGGGAGTTCAGTAATGTTACCACTATGCCATTTCTTGGTCCTGAGTTCTAAAGTTTTTGTCAGTTTTGGGGACCAGCAGATGGCGTAATGGTTACATAGCTGGACTCCCACATACTCTACCGTAGTTTGAGTCCTGGACCTGGAGGCTTAAAACTCACACCAGGTGCATGTGTATGTGTGTCCAAAGTCCCGAGAGAAGAATGGAAGAAAAGGGATTATGGTGTGACCATCCTCCCGGGAGGTCATTTCTCTCTTTCTGACTCTCCATCTCTTTTTCTCTTCTGGGAGTGTATGCACACTATAGTAAAAATCTCTCTCTCAAAAAATAAAAAAAAGAAAACCCATAAAAAGAAAAACAAGAAAAACAGATGTTGTGAGTGTTTTTCTTTGAAACAAAAAAATTCTTACTTATTTTCGGTTTTTCTTTCTGGTATCACTTTAGAAGTTTCTTTCTTTTCTTCTTCTTTTTTTTTTTTTCTTGGAGAGGTTTTCACTATAGGGTTCATGCGCTCGCCAGACAGACAGAGAGAGAGAGAGACATAGAGACAGAAAGCGAGAAATCACCCCCCAGGGAGGATGGTCACGCCTCAATCCCTTCTCCTCCATTCTCCTCTTGGGATCTTGGGCACGCACACACATGTGCCTGGCGTGAGTTTTAAGCCTCCGGGTCTGGGATGCGAACCGCAGTCGACTACGTGGGAGTCCAGCGACATAGCCATTATGCTAACTGCTGGTTCCCTAGAAGTTTTTATTTTCCATCCTATTTCTAGTTTATTATAGATTGGCAAATAATCAATATCACATTATTAGATTTTTTATTATTATTTTCATCATTATTAGTGATAGTAAGAATATAATGCTGATCTCTAAAATCCAATAATAGCATTTGCAAAGAATTGCAATCCTTATTGTACTCTTTGGTATTTCCTGTTGTCCTCTCCTGTGTCCTATGTACGTACTTTCCCTCTGGAATAAGAGTTATTTAAGAGATATGAAAGATTTCTGGTGCTCTCAGTTGTATTTGGATGTTATTTATTTTCATTGTGTGTAAAGGATTTTGTTTATACAGTTATTATTTTGAAAGTTATGGAGAATTCTGTGGGTTCTATTGTAAGGACTATCCTGGGGAAGTGACGGCGTTTTTCTTATTTTTCAGATTTAACTTACTGAGTATGCTCTCTAGACCTGTATTCTTGCTTCATTCTGTTCATACGACCTGTAATGTACTGAAAAATTGCTTCCTACTCTTTTAAAATGATTTGTTCTTTCATTTCCTTATGGTCTTGCAAATTAATGTTAATGACATGTTATTTGGTACACAGATATCTTTTAAAATTTTTTATAATTGGGAACCAGCAGTTAGCGTAATGGCTATGTCGCTGGACTCCCATGTAGTTGACTGCGGTTTGCGTCCCAGACCTGGTGGCTTAAAACTCACACCGGGCACGTGTGTGTGCGTGCCCAAGTTCCCGAGAGGAGAATGGAGGAGAAGGGATTGCGGCGTGACCATCCCCCCTGGGGGGTGATTTCTTGCTTTCTGTCTCTCTGTCTCTCTCTGTCTGTCTGGTGAGCGCACGGGTCCTATAGCAAAAATCTCTCAAAAAAAAGTTTTTTATAATTATTTTATATAGCTTTATTTTTAAATTTATTTTTATATAACTTTATTTATTTATTTATTTTGATCAGAGAGGGACAGAGTAAGAGAGAGAGGAAAGTGAGAAAGCAAGCCGCCAGGTCCAGGACTCGAACCACAGCCTGCCATATGGGAGTCCAGCATCCTTAACCACCACGCCACCTGCTGGCCCCAGGTGCATAGAGTTCTTTAAATTTTACAGTTCACTTTGGATAGTACTCTTTAGCAATAAGCGGCCTTATTTGTCCCTTTAAATACCACTTTTCTTGAATTTAATCTTCTGTGATAGAAGGATTAACGCTCATGTCTTCTTTTTTTATAGTTATTATTTATGACAACACTGCCCAGTTTTTATTTTCTATTATTTTTGCATTTATACTTTTAAGTACTTTTTGATACACTATGAGAACCTTTTTAATTTTAAGGATGAATTTTCCTTAGTTATACTTATTGAGATAAATATTTCTAGTCCCAAAGCATGTTTTATGCTTAGCTTTCTGTTTCAGTTGCTTCTTTCTCTATGACATTTTCTATCTCGGATTATTTTACATTTCCCCTGAGATTTTTTTTCCTACCAATTACTTTTATTAATACTTTTATATCATTCCTACTAAAAGTGTAGTCTGTGAGCTAGTGCAAACTGTTGGTTACTGGTCCATACTCGGATGAGTACTTAGGAGGAGTGTTCAGAAAGTTCATAGACAAATGGAATTACAGTTGAAGTTTATTTTGGTGTTAAAAAGATAAAACCCATCTACAATTTTCATACTATGCATTTCCAAGAACTTTTCCAAGTCCATTTGTACATTGAGAATATAGCTTTTAGAAACTTAAGAGTATTTGACATTGATGCATCATTCAGAGATGTGATTGGTTGATGAATGTCGGTGAACTGGCAGTGTAGACCTCTAGATATCACCGGGCATATGTGGAGTCATATGTTGCAATACACCATGCTCACTGAATTCAGTAGAACCATGATGCAATGAGTAGGGCTTTCAGATTAACTTGTTAACAGTAATGGGCAACCCAAAACCTGAAAGCAGACTTGTCCAGATAGTTATTACTTATTCCATGATTTCACAATTACCAACGAAGTAGATGCTGCACACGTACAGAAAATTATCAAGCATTTTATACATTGCATAGAAATTTAAATTTTCTTTTCTTTTTAGAAATTATACACACACACACACACACACACACACACACACACAGCCAGTGGGTGTGTTTACTCACGTGAGAGTGAGCATGCACCCCAGAAGGGATGTAGTCACATCAAAATCCTCTTTTCTCACTTCTCCATCCCGATTCTGGGCATACTTGCACATGCATCTGGTGTGTTTTTCAAACTGGTGAGCGGAAATTTGCTGTCAGCCATATGGGATCTGACTGTCTATGTACAGCATTTAACTAATGTGTTATGGCCCTGGCCCTAAATTTTATTTTCAATAAAGACTTTTCAGTTCATTTAACCATTTCTTTTATAGAAAGATAATTTAAATTTAACTTTTACATTATAAATAATTGGAATGACTGCTGTTGAAATGTTGAAGAGGAAGTTTAAAAATCAAAGGAACAGTAAATAAATGCAAATGCCATCAGAACAGTTAAAAATAAATTTTAATTAATTTTAAAGTAAGAAAAAATAAAGAATTTAAGAAGTGGGGACAGCAGGTGGCCCAGGGATTAAAGCACTAGACTTTACATGACTGACAGCAGTTCGAGTCCCAGAACTGATGGCTTGAAAATCACGCTGGGTGAGTGTGCATGCCTGTCCAACATCCCAAGTGGAGAATGGAGGATAAAGGATTGTACCGTGGCCATCCTCCCTGGAGGGTGATTTCTCACTTTCTCTCTCACTGTCTCTCTCTCTCTCTCTCTCTGCTGAACACGTGGCCATATACCAAAAGCCTTAAAAAATAATTTAAAAAATTATCAGACATATCTTACCTCATTTGGGAAGAAGATAAAAATAAATGCTCTGAATTTTCTATTATGGCTTTAAAATATTCTCTTTTATTCCAGTTGGTATAACCTTTTTTTTCTTAAAGAGGTTTTTGCCTTAAGGCGTGTGCACTCAACAAGAGAGAGAGAGAGAGAGAGAGAGAGAGAGAGAGAGAGAGAGAGAGAGAGAGAGATAATAAGAGGGACAGTGAGAAATCACCCCCAGGGGCTGTCTACCCTGAAATCACTTCTCCTAGGATCTTTGACTTTTCATCAGTTTGGTTTGGAACTTGAACCATGGTTGGCCATACGGGAGTCCAGCACTGTAACTGCTATGCCAGCCGCTGGCCCCCTAGTCAGTATAACTTTTAAGACTGGGTTCTTTCCCATAGTATTGGTAAGATAAAACACAGTAGCAGTTTAAATATCCATTATCTAGCATTATTGTCAGTCCAGCCTAAATAAGTTAACAACCAAGAAGCATACTTAATCAGCACATTAGAAGCTTTCATATAGGGGCAGCAGATGGCATAGTGGTTAATGCACTGGACTCCTATGTGGCCAATCACAGTTCAAGTCCCAGACTTGGTGGCTTGAAACTAACACTGGGCATATGTGCGTGCATATGCGCCCAAAATCTTGAGAGGAGAATGGAGGAGAAGGGATTGCAGGTGGCCATCCCCCCTGAGGGAATGATTTATCACTTCTCTGTCTCTCTCCATTTCTCTGGGGAGCTTATGTGCCCTATAGCAAAAATACCCTATAGCAAAAATTAAGTATTGCTAAATATAGTATTTATTTAAAGTATGTTTAAACAGATTAGAAACAGAGAGACAGAAAGTGAGAAATCACCACCACCACCACCACCCCCCCCCCCCCCCCCAGGAGGGATGACTACACAGCAATCCCTTCTCCTCCATTCTCCTCTTGGGATTTTGGGCATACACGCACACATGCCTGGTGTGAGTTTGAAGCCACTGGATCTGGGACCCAAACCGTGGCCGACTACGTGGGAGTTAAGTGACATAACCATTGCACCATCTGCTAGCCCTTAAAGTATGTTTTTAATATAGAGAATCTCTCTACTATAATAATATAGCTATAACTATATAACTTTATAACTTTTCATTTAGTTATAATTATAAACTGTCAAAAATATAGCAAAATAGCAATTCTTTCTATATATTACTTATATTCATGTAATCACTATACAATATGTACAGTTTTGTTATCCCTTTCTTGTTTTTGTTGTTCATATTTTTTCAGATTATATTTATTACAATGTAATTTGATATCTTTGGTATCTAACAATATAATAAGGAGTTGTATTTAGTATATCTCTTTTTTATGTAATTTTTATTTTGTGTACAGTATAATTTATCACACAATTTAGGTATCATAAGTGTTTTAATGGATGAATTTTTTTATGAATTTATGCAGTTTTAGAACACTGTGCCCATTTTCTTCAATCCATGTTACCACCTGCAGCTCCAGGAGAGTACTGGTCTGCTTTCTTTTTAGATTGTTTTATCTTTAGCCATTCTGTATACATGCAATAATATAAAATCTTTCTATCTAGCTTTTTTCACTGAGCCAGGCAATTTTTAGTTTGATTCATGTTGTAGCATGTATCCATCATTTTTGAAAATTCCATTGTATGGATATACCATTTTTTATTTATTCATTTATCAGTCAATGAACATTTGGATTTTTCAAGTTATTGGCTATTGTGAATGTGAATAATGATCCTCAAATATTAACATGAAATTTCCATTTCTTTTGGATACTTATCTAGGAGTGTATTTGCTGGATCTTGTGGTAAGGTTACACATAACTTTATAAGAAACTGTTAAACTGTTTCCAAAGTCATAAAGTTTATCTTGTCTAACCATCACTTCTAGTTTCTCCATGTCCTTACCAAACACTTTGCATCATTAACCTTTTATACTTTAGTCATTCTAGTGGGTGTGTTGTGATATTTTGTTGTGGTTTTATTTGCAGTTTTCTAAAGCATAATGTGCCTAGCACCTTTTCATTTACCTCTTCTAGCCTATGTCTATCAACTTGTATGCCAGTTGGGAAGTATATTCAAAAGTTAGCTAGTTCTGACCTCTTAGTTACGGAGACTTCTGGCCTAGGTGTCTGGTTGATAAAACTACCATTCACATCAGCAGAGCTGGAAGCAGGAATATCAATGTATCCGGGCAAGAGATGAGAAATTCCTCCATTCTTATACACAGGTATGGCAATTTGTTGTCTGTCTTACAGCAGTTTTCCAGAGCCCTGAATGCTTATTTCGACAATCCCGTCTGGTTTTACTGTTTTGTGTGTGTATGTGTGTGCAGGGTGGTGTGGATGGTGGATTCTGCTACCTTCTTCATGCTACCATAACCAGAAGCCCCACTTTTGATCATTAGTTTTTATTTTATATTTTAGTAAAATTATTAGTCTGTGATGGATAGGAAAGGAAGAAATAGAAATAAAGAAAGAAAGAGAGAAAGGGAGGAAGGAAGAAAGGAAGAAAGAAAGAGAGAAAGGGAGGAAGGAAGAAAGGAAGAAAGAAAGAAAGAGAAAGAAAACAAAAAAGGAAGAGATGAAGGAATGAAGAAAGTGAGAGGGAGGGAGAGAGGAAGCAAGGAAGGACCTGGTCCTCCACCATGGATCACTCGAGAAGCATTGCTTTCTATTAATCACTTCAGTCTCTTTCCTTTGCCTAGTACAACATATTTACTACTTACTGTGATTAATAGTATAATCAATTATTTTAATTTTTCCTCCTTCTCACACTTCATCTCAGTAAATATTTTCTTAGTATTTAACTTCATGGATTTATATTAATACAAGGTATGTTTATTATCATTTAACCAACTTTAAATATTAAACCACAGACACTAGAATAACAAAATCAGGGGCCGGAAGGTGGTATGGTGAAGTGCACTGGATTCCCACATGGCTAAACGAGGTTCAAGTCCCAGTCCTGGCAACTTGCTTTCTTACTTTCCCTCTCTCTTTGGCTCTTTCTCTGGTCAAATTAAAATAAATAAATAAATAGGTAAGTAAAGTTAATAAAATAATTCTTTTTTTTAAAAAAAAATCAACCTGCTTAAATTTATACTTGTGTTTTTCTAAGTTCTGCTTTTAAGTGTTGTTAATTATAATATGTCCATATGATCAACGTTTATAACACTCACAATTCCTTCTGTAATCTTAATCTTATTTGGTTTAATATCACACTTAGGTAAAACAGACTCAATGATCACTGCTCTTTTTTTGTTTATTTTTAGTTTTCTCATGATCTTGTTAAGGGATAGAAATACAGAATTGAGTATATTAGTGAGATCATTATTTTTTCTTAACTGGGAGGAAGAGAGAGGGAAAGATAGAGAGAGGGAGAGACAAGAATTTTGACTGCAATCCTTCTACCCCAGTCTCCTGGTTAGCTTGGATCGTGGGTGTGTTCCACGGTGTCAGATCTGGACTTCCCAGGTGATCTCACCCACTGCTTCTGCCCTCATGACTGGACCATGCATGAGGCTATCACCTTTAATGTTTTTGCTGTCAAATAAGATTCACATGACTGTTTATTCACAATCAGAATTTTATCTCTTTTTCCAGTGTTACAATCACCTGAGAGGCAGGCAGGTAGCTTCTCAAATTTGGTTTGGAAGTCAAGACTGCTGAGTCACACATATAACAGGAGAGTGTGGATGATCTGCATAACTGAGGTCTGGGGGAAGCAGGGCAAGCCTCTCAGCAAGTCCCAAATGGCTTGAGAGGGCAAAGACAGGAGTCTGACTGAGCTTTATTGTGGCTGGAGGGTGGATTAAGGGTGAGAGGCACACAGGCAGGGGTCTGCATGTTTTGAATCTTGTTTCTACCGAAGGCAGAAACAGCAGACTTTCTTATCAGCTTCTCTGGATGTGGGACGTGAGGGGAAGAAGGGAGGCAGAGATTAAAATTTGTCATTAAAAGTGAAAAAAAAGAAAAGAAAAAGGAGTCACACTTCACATGACACCCTGTCACACTGACAGAGCAGGTCCTGGTCCTATAGATGCGGCGGTGTAAGTGTGTGCTTCCCTATGGAGCTCCACCTTGCCAGGCTTGCACGAGGCTTGCTACACAGCTGGGGCTGTCTTCCAGCTCACCCCACCCCGCTTTTGTTTTCATAAATGAAACTCTGGCAATTTTGTGTCTCATTTTGTACCATACCGACTAGTTAAAGGGTTCTGCAAAGGTTTCGTAGCTCTGCAATAGTAGGCATTCTCTCTCCACACCTTCCTACACCCCTTTTAATCTTCTCTGTTCAGCAGCCTTTCTTCTTGCTTAGAACTCAGTGTCTTAGTGTAGTTATGTAGTTATGTCTTAGCATAGTTATGTAGTCTCAGTGTCTCTTGTCATTATCAGAGATGGAGATAATTTCGTTGTCTTTTACTTCTGTTGTTACATTTGAAGTTTTGATAAAAGGAACGGAGGAAGATAACTTTATTCTACCATTTTCTTTCTTTTTTTTTAGAGAGATTTTTACTATAGGGCACATATGATTGCCAGAGACACAGAGAGAGACAGAAAGACAGAAAGCAGCAAGAAATCACCCCTCAGTGGGGATGGCCACGCCTCAATCCCTTCTCCTCTTGGATTTTGGGCATGCATACCCACGGATCCAGTGTGAGTTTTAAGCTGCCAGGTCCGAGACTTGAACTGCAAGTACATGGGAGTCCTAACCAGTACTCCATCTGCTGGTTCCTATTCTACCATTTTCAACGTAGAAGTCCTTCTGTCTCATTTTTTATAGCATCATTTTATTGTAGTGTGGACTACAGCATAATTTATTTCATCATTACCCCATTGAATATTACAGTTGTTCCTAGTCTTTCTTCTAACAAAAAAATAAAGCAAGCAATGTTCTTTGGATTAATAGCATATCAAGCTTTATACATACTTATCATTTACATACTTCCTATCTATTAATATAAATTCTAAAATAAGGTCACTATAAAGTATATGTGTATATGTATGTATACGTGTACACACACCCAAACACACATGCGTAATTATTGCCAAATCGTTCCCAGAAAAATAATTTCAGCTCACACTCTGGTCATAAAACTCAAGTCTCAGGAGATAGCTATTTGTTTTGAGTACATCCTTAGGATTCTTGAAGATGAGGACTGGAAGACGCCCCAGAAAGAGTCCTGGCACTTCTTTTTTGTTCTTGAGGTTGACTGTGTTCACTGCATAAGCAGGGAATGGCGTAGACTATTTGTAGTTTTAAAGAACACTATGATTTGCTATATGGAGAACAATGTAGAATATTGGTACAATCTATAGATAAAGGTTACTTGAACTAAGTTAGTAGCAACGGAGATATTGAAAATATGATTAATGTGATGGATTATTTTATTGAATATTTATTATTTATTGATCCGGGCTCAATTATATGGAATAGTTAGTTCTATCTTCAATTTTTAGATGAGAAATCAGAATCTCAAAGAAACTAGGAAACTTTTCCAAGGTCATTTAATAAATGCTTGAGCTGAACTTTGATCTCCAACCCATCAGACTGGTTTTGAGATTTAGTTTTGTTCTGTTTTATTTTGTAACATCAAAAGCTCATTATTTAAAACAGAACAGAACAAAAACTCTGCATTGTGGAGGAGGGAGATGTAAACACAAACCATCCTTGACAACCCAGTATAAACACTGATCATTTCAATGTATATTTTTATACAATCTCTTTTCTTCTATGTAAATAAGTGTGTTTTCTCTCATCTCACTTTTAAAACTCCAATTTTCACCTAAGTCATAACATGTTTCTTCTGTCACTAAAAGTTTTTAAGAAATTCAACAAATGAAAAAATTGTATTTTTATATTCAAGTCAATGATGTGTAAACAATCTTTAAAATAAAGGAATAACTAAATTTACATATAAAAAGCAACATTGGGACCAGCAGTTGGCGTAATGGCTATGTCGCTGGACTCCCATGTAGTTGACTGCTTTTCAAGTTCTGGACCCGGTGGCTTAAACTCAGGCTAGGCGCATATCTGTGCGTGCCCAAGATCCCGAGAGGAGAATGGAGGAGAAGGGATTGCGGCATGGCCATCCCCCCTGGGGGGGTGATTTCTCACTTTCTGTCTCTCTCTCTTTCTGGCAAGCACCTGTGCCCTATAGCAAAAAAAACTCTCTCAATAAATAAATAAATAAATAAATTAATTAATAGCAACAGCAAATTCCAGGAAATTGTTGACTAGAATAATAAATAAAGCTGCTGATATAATCTATGTAAATTATTGCAATTCAACTGAAAACTAGAAATTCCTCAAGTAGAAAGTATCTAGAGACCTATAAAGGGGAAAAATATACAGTTGACTTTAGATATTTTTAAACATAAATATCCAATAACATAAGTCAATAGAAATTTGTATGAATGAAAATATAACCTATAATAGTTTAAAATTATTTAATGCCAATTTATTCTTCAGTTTTAGACACCACGGAAATATGTTCTCAATTGTGAAAAAAAATTCATGTAAAAATGTACTCTTGATTCCCTTTTGAAGGAAATCCAGTTGAGACAGGAATTTAAATAAAAAATTCAGTCATAAAGTCTTAGAAAAAGGACTTGTGGCAAATGTTGCATTTACTCAAGTCTACACAGCTCTGGGGAAAATAGTTACAATTGGGACAAATTGGGGGCCAGCAGATGGCATAGCGGTTACATTGCTGGACTCTCACATGGCTGACATGGTTTGAGTCTCTGACCCTGTGGCTTAAAACTCATGCTGGGCACATGTGCATGTATGCCCAAAATCCCAAGAGGAGAATGAAGAAGAAGGGATTATCACCATATCTACTGGAGAGTGATTTTTTGCTTTCTATTTTTCTCTTTGGTGAGCACACGTGCCATATAGCAAAAATCTCTCAAAAAAAATGGGAAAAATTTTTGGTGAAAGTGTCAATCACCTGATAGTTCATAAAAGAAAGTCAAAATATGCTATTCACATTTGAAATACTTCATATGAAAAGATGATTTTATCTTCTTAACTTTTCTAATATCTCATATAAATTGAGAAGATTTTATTTCAGATGACAGCATATTTTATGAGTTTCAGTGTTTCCTTAAATTTCACTTCAAAAACCTTTCTTTCTAGTCAGTGCAAATAAAATTTTAATACTTCAATAAAATAACTTGTGTAAAGTAACCTGATCATTTATAAAATTATTTTTATCTTTGTACCCATTTATCTATATACATACCTGTCTATAATATTACTAATTCATTTTATGCATATGTGAGTGATTTATTTTGCGAGGTTTAAAAACTACATCTTTTTTTAGAATTCTCTCTATATATAAATTAGCATTTTATGGAACCAGCAGATGGTGTAATGGTTATGTTGCTGAACTCCCAGGTAGTCGACTACAGTTTGAGTACCAGACTACGTGGCTTAAAACATACCAGCACTGGGACCAGCAGTTAGCATAATGGCTATGTTGCTGGACTCCCATGTAGTAGACCATGGTTCGCGTCCCGGACCCGTTGGCTTAAAACTCACATCGGGCGTGTGTGCATGCGTGCCCAAGATCCCAAGAGGAGAATGGAGGAGAAGGGATTGCGGCGTGGCCATCCCCCCTGGGGGGTGATTTCTCGCTTTCTGTCTCTCTATCTCTTTCTATCTGTCTGGTGAGCACACGTGCCCTATAGCAAAAACCTCTCAAAAAAAAAAAATAAATAAAACATGCCAGCACATGTGCATGAGTGTCTTATGAGTGTCCTGAGAGGAGAATAGAGAAGGGAGCATGGTCATCTTTCCTGGGGAATGATTTCTCACTTTTGTCTCTCTGTCTCTCTGGCGACCACATGCTCCCTATAGCAAAAAACTAAAAAAAAAAAAAAAAAAAAAAAAAAAATATATATATACACATACACACACACACACTATTTTTGCAAAAATGTTATTTTGTAAAATATGTATTAAGGCTACAAAATTTGAAAACAATATTTTAAAAAAAATATTGCCAGAGGTTTCATGCACTCAGCAGAGAGAAAGAGAGAGAGAGAGACACGGAGTGGGAAAGCGAGAAGGCACTCCCATGGGAGTGGTCATGCTGTAATCCCTATTCCTCCATCTCGCCCTCCTTTTGGGATTTAGGGCATGCAGGTACACGTGCCTGGCATGTTTTTTGAACCATCAGGTCCAGGACTCTGTGCTATCTGCCATGTGGGAACCAGCTTAAGTAACGACCAGGCCATGGGCTGTCCTCAAAGCAGAATTTTTAATTACTGCATAGTCATCATCAAAATGAATAAACTACATTTTACTTAACCATTAAACTATAGCGTGTGATTTTTGTTAGTTTCATTTTTGAAATGTTTATTCATTTGCTCAGGAATTATTTCAGTATAGTTGGGACAACAGCCACTGTGCTAGTCAATAATAGTGTTAACAGCCGTCCTCCAGCCCTGCCCAGAGGTTTAAAGCCAAATCACAGTCATTTTCCAAGACCAGTTTCCTCATTGGCTGACTGCTGAGCGTGACAACAGAGTGCAGCTCAGATGCAGTTCCGCTCCAAGCATTTCTCATACTCACTCTTCCTGGTTATCCAGTGCACATTCTCCTCGTAGGAAATGGCAGAAGAGCAAGAGCAAGACAGCAAACAAAAACAGGTAGTCGCTACTCAGGCCTTGCTCAGAACTACCCTCATGCCCTTAGCCTAAACAATTCACCCAGCATCAAAGACCGGGGAAGTAGGTGAGGGCGATAAATGTTAATATTTACTGTAAAACACCTTATCACAGCGATTAATCCAACATTCAAACCAATGAAAGTCTAGCTGTAGCTCAGCGTGACCGGCTCTGGGGTCAAAAGAACGTTTTCTGGAGCTGACATCTGGCCGACAATAAATAGGGTTTCATTCAGAAAATAATTAAAGAGTGTTTTGTCAAATGAAATGTAATCTCAAAGTCTCATTCATGGAGAGGAGTGTAACGTGTTCAAGGCACATGCTCTCACATGGATGAAGTACAGAGAGAAAGGGACAAAGTGACAATGTGACTTAAAGTCACCTACCTGGGAAAGAAAAATACCAATCCTCTAAAGGCCAATCAGCCGGATGACAAATTCATTAACAGTTTGCTGAAAATAAATATTTCTCCAATAATTAAGTCATAATTTAAATCATTTAAAGCAGGGCTTATGGCAGCTTATGTTATATGATGTGTATATAAGTGTGTGCACACACATTAAGTGAATCTTTGCTAACTCTTTTTAGTTTCACTATGTAAAATACGCATTTCCCATTTCACACAAAATTTAAGCCTACCATCTTCTATTAACATATTGTGAGCTGCATGATTACTGGCATGTGTCAGATAGTTTCGATAATTTATCTTTGCTTATATATAAATAACCATACTACTCTTGCCTCTAGTTTTATTTAGGTTCTTTATTTATTACTAAAATGTCTGATTTAGCCATGCTTCTTTTCCATCATGTTCTCTTTCCCAGTCTAGGGGTTAATGCTTTAGGAGGCCTCTTTTATTTTAGGTTATTTTTTTGCTATAGGGCACATGCGCTTACCAGACAGACAGAGAGACAGAGAGATAGAAAGTGAGAAATCACCCCCCAGGGGGGATGGCCACACTGCAATCCCTTCTCCTCCATTCTCTAGGAGGTCTCTTACAAGACTATAGACCTTTTCTTGGCTATTGCTAGTCTTGCCTAAGCAATTTTCTTCCTACTCCCATATTGGATTCTGCTTCTCTTTTTTTATGTCCTGTCTTAAAGAAGACATCTGGTCACCCCATGATGTTCTCTTCAAAGGAAACTTCTTGGCATTATTCACCATGACTGTCTAACCATCTTAACGTCTGAAAAAATAAATTTGTAAGCTTTTGTAATTATAGAAAGCATAGGAGAATATCATGAAAAATATTTGTGTATTTCACATCTTGTTATCTTATATATAAAAAAGAGAATGTTCTTATTTTTAGCCCAAGATCATAGCTACATTGAAATATCTAAAACAATAGGTATTTTTAAATCTCATGTTCTGTCTTTTTGAGTGGTCCCTGGGTACAACTTTATAACGTAACCTCCTAATGAAACCTTTAACAGAACAACTGTTTAATTTTGAGCTTTTTTTTTTTTTTCCGGCTTTTTTTTTAACCCACTAAAGGGCTGTGCATTTGTTGCAGGGACAGGGAGAGAGAAAGTGAGAAAGCACACCCCATGAGGGATGACTACACTGCAAATCCCTTCTCTGTTTCTCCTTTCAGAATTTTGGGGATGCATATACACATGTCAGAGTGTTTTTCAAGCTGCTGGGTCCAGGACTTAAACCTGTACTATGGGCCACGTGGGATCCAGCTGCCTTTACACCACACCACTAATTGGCCCAGTTTTGAGTTTTTCCTACTAGATCTTCTGTCTAGCTAGGCCAATATATATGCATAGGCTATGTATATATTGCATATACATATTTAAAGTCTTTGAGATTTCTATTAAATCAGCAAAGTGTCTGGTAAAAATAATGCATTTTTTAAGAAATCTTTGCACCTCCCCAGTTAAAATGCTGATTCTCTTCCTCCTCCTCCCCGTTGTATAAATAATCTGGTAAGTGAGGCACTTCCAGGGTTTGCTTTGCCCTCCATGTCACTCCTCTTCAAATGTTTCCCTTCCACATCTGTTTAAAATGTGGTTTGTTTTCTTTTTGTTTACGTTTTGTTGACTTTGCTGCAATGTTTTCTGAAGACCATGATTGGTAACATAGCTCAGTCATTCTTTCAAATAGTTATAATTATTGTTTCTTTAATTAAATCTCCACAAACTATGAATTATTGAGTTAGTTAGTTATTGGATTTGTGTTTCTTTCCTACCCATAGCTCACATTTCCCAACTGCAAGGCAGACTGCATTTTCTCTGTGCTTCCTTTCCTTTACTGTATTTTACTTTATAAAATCAATACACAAATATAAAGAAATCTATAACCCTAACATAACATATTTGAATTTCCTTTTTATATGAAACAAGATGGCTCTATAATTTATATTTCTTATTTATTTTTCTTTCTTTCATCTAATGACAACTTTTCTCAAGGGATCTGTTTGTTCCCAAGCCCTAAATAAAATTCTTTTACCCACATTTCAAAATTCCTATAGTTTTTTGATATTATGTAACCTATTTTAGAGTCTGTCACCTTCATAAGGCTTTTCTGTTAGTTTCTCACATCCCAGTTCCTGTGCTAAGCTCGTGCTCTATGGTTGTGGTGTATATATTAACAGGTTTTCATTAGAATTTATGGCCAGATAAACTGCAGAGACTATATATCTATATATAGTCTATATATATATATATATATATACACACACACATGTATATATATATATATATATATATATATATATATATATATATATCTTTACATACAGATAGATTTAACATAAAACTTTATCAATTTTATTAGTCTTTTTGCAAGTTTGGTTTTACTTTATTATTAAATTTCTCCATATAAATTCTTCATACACTTCATTGTGCTTCAAAATCATGATAGCCTGGTGGCACAGCTGATAGTGAACTGAACTGCAGTGCTGGAAACCACGTGATCAACCCAGGGCTCAGGTTTCCCAGGTGGCTTGAAAACATTCTGGCCCATACACATGAGTCTAGGATGCCAATGAGCTGGAGAACTGGGGAAAAGTGATCATGACGTGCTGAGATCAGCTTGGAGGTGCTTTTCTCTTCTATTAACTCCCTTGTGCATGTGCTCTATGTCATGAATAAAATAAATATGCTTTAAAAAAGAACATTAAAGGATCATTGAAATAATCAGTTTTCTGTTTCTATATGATTTGAAACTGAATTATATTTGAGTTTATATTTTTATGTAATGGTTTTAATGTCTTTTAACTTTAACTTTTTCTTTTCTTTAGATTGAATCTTGACATGTAAAGTTTTTGTTTAGAGTTATTTTGCCTCACTAGTGTCATTTTCTTTTATTAAGATAATTTCCCTTTCCATTCACATCAACCTAGCTAAATTCTGTAACTTTATTATGTTTCATTATTTAAAAGAACATCATTTTAGCCACTATAAAGCCTTTTTTTTTTGATATATTGCTAACTAGTTGTAAGAGTTTATTGGACAGTTTCTTTTTTTTTTTTTTTTTAAAGAGAGATTTTTGCTATAGGGTACATGCGCTTGCCAGAGAGACGAAGAGACAGAAAACTAGAAGATCCCCCCAGGGGGATGGCCGCACATCAATCAATCCCTTCTCCTCCCTGAATCTTAAAATGCATATACATAACCAATTCTGAGAATACATGTGAATTTCAAAATATATTAGCTGAGAATATCTTTAGTTAATGTATTTGAAGTATCAAGGCTAATTTATTATCTTTATTCTATTTGCTTATACTTAAATAAGGTATAGGTAGTAGATTTTATCATTATAGATTATTTGTTTCTTAAAGCCTGTCTTTAATATTTTTACAGTTTTATATCTTGTGCTGCATTTATTGCAATTTATAAAATCCTTCTTGTATTGGCTAATCTTTTCAGCTATATCTAATATGACATTTAATTGTCCATTGAGATTATTTTGAGTTAATCTAATTCATTTATTTTATATCCAATAGACTGCATTTTATATCGAAGAGATGGTATTTTTAATTAAAAATTGAGCAGAAATATGGAGTTCCCATGTACTCTCTCTCCCCTTCCCACAATTCCTCCTGTTATCCACATCTTATATTGATATTGTACATTTTTTCAATTGCTGAACAAATATTGTGTGCACTATTATTAACTAGAGTCCATTGTTTACATTAAGGTTTACTTTGTGTCATATAGTTTTACTAATATTTTTTTTTGAGAGGTTTTTGCTATAGGGCGCGGGCGCTCGCCAGACAGAGAGAGACAGAGAGACAGAAAGCGAGAAATCACCCCCCCAGGGGGGATGGCCACGCTGCCATCCCTTCTCTTCCATTCTCCTCTTGGGATCTTGGCCACACACATACACGCACCCAGAGTGAATTTTAAGCCACTGGGTCCGGGACGCGAACCGCGATCGACTATATGGGAGTCCAGTGACATAGCCATTACACTAACTGCTGGTCCCTAGTTTTACTAATTTTGACAAAGGTATCCACTGTTACAGAATTATACAGAACAATTTCACTGCTCTGAAATTCCCTTCTTACTCACCTATTTGTCACTTTCTAGTTCTCATCCTCCTCTCCTGAAGCACTTGGCAACCACTGGTCTTTCTATGGCTGTATCGTTTTGCTTTTCTCAGAATGAAAGTTGGAAACCCCGGGCATAGCTGTTGTCTGGTTTCTTTTACTTAGTGATACATATTTAAGTGTCTTGTCTTTCGTAGCTTGATAGATCATCTTTTTTTATTCCTAAATAATTAACATTTTGTTGTATGGCTGTACTACAGTTGGTTTATTCATCAACCTATTGAAGGACACCTTGGTTGTTTCCCAGTTTTGGGTATGCATAAAACTGCTATAAACAGTTGTGTTCAGGTTTTTGTGTGAACCTAAGTATTCAGTGATACCAAAAAGCACAATTGTTGGATTGTATGGCAAAGCTATGTTTAGCTCTGTATGAAACTGCTCAACTGTCTTGCACAGAGACTGTACATTTGCATCACCACCAGCAATGAATGAGAGTTTTATTTGAATTTTAGCTACTCTAATAGATCATCTTGTGGGATCATCTTGTTCTGGTTTGGATTTTCTGGTAATATATGGTTTTGGGCATCTTTTCATATGCTACCTGTATATTTTCTTTCTTTAGAGCTTATTTCTTTATTTTTATTTGTTTTATGAGAGAAAGTAAGAGAGAGTATGAGACTGTACACGATGCAGAGAGACAGAGAGGAGAGACCTGTGGCAAAGTCCCATCATGCCCTGGTCTTCTCCCCAAACCTTCCAGCCAGCCAGAATCCAGTGTGCTTTAGGTGACCTGTCCATCATTTCCAGCATTGCCGAGTGGCATGCTACCTCTTGTGTCATGGGGCTGGGCCTGTATGTGCATCTTCTTTATGAATGTCTGTTCAGACCTTTCACACAATTTTTAATTGGCTTCTTTTTAAAATTATTATTGTATTGAGTGTTAAGAGTACTTGTTATGTTTCGGACACAAGTCCCAGATAAGTGTTACGCTAATGTATTGGGTTGTCGGAAAAGTCGTAACACATTTTCGCATGGAAAAACATATCATGACTTTTCCAATGACTCAGTATTTCCCAGCTGTGTCTTGCCTTCATTATCTTTACACTGATTTTCCTATAGCAGAAGTGTTAATTTTAATAAAGTCCAAGTTATCAATTTTCCTTTCCTAGATAATGCTTTTGGTGTTTTATTTTAAAACTCACGCTCGAACATAAATTCCTCTAGATTTTCTCCTATAGTTCTCTCTAGAGGTTTTAAAATCTTCCATTTTACATTTTAGTCAATGATCATTTTTGAATTAATTGTGTAGTGCTTGTAAGGTCAGTATATAGATTTTTTTCCCTGTTTTGCATGTAGATACCTGATTCTAGCACTGTTCACTGGAAAGACTATCCTTTCTGCACTGACTTGCTTTTGCTCTTGTCAAAGATTAGTTGGCTACATTTATTTGGGTCTGTGTACGCAGCTCAGTTGCTCTATTTGTCTGTTCTTTTGCCACACTGTCTTGATTTTTTTTCCATGAGAGAGACCAAGAAAAAGGGGGGCAAATAAAGAAAGAGATAGAGAAACAGAAATCGTCATTCTCCACAACGTTTTCATACCACGATCTACCCTTGGCCCTAACCAGCCTAGATATGAGCAGATACCAACCCAGTATGTGTACGGTGGACCCAGAATGTGAACTGGAAACCTTCCTGCATGAGTCTGGTTGTGTTACCACTGCACCGTTATCTGGCCCATGACACTGTCTTAATTATTGTAGCTTTATTTATTTTTTTTTAAAGCATTTTGCTATAGGACATGAGTACTGTCTAGAAAGAAAGCGAGAGGCAGAAAGCAAGATATCACCCCTGAGGGGATGAACATGCCACAATTCCTTTTCCTTTATTCTCCTCTTGGGATTCTGGAGGCTGTGGTGATAAGCTCAGGCCGGGTTGACTTTGCTTCCCTATTGCTCCAAAGGCCAAAAGTTGGAGGAGGCAGTTAAGCCAGTTAGATTCTGAGACAAAGTTCCACAGGCAAGCAGCAAGTAGTTCCTTCCCCAACATCCTGACCTGGTCAGTTTCTCTTTCTCTGAGAAATGGCATAGTTACTATGTTTCTGATGGAAAACTTATAATTCCATGCTCTCAGAATTTTTCACCACTTAAATTTTAGTCTAATAAGATTGGATCATTTTTATTTAATTTTATTTAATTTTTTGTCTTCATTTGATAGTGGAGGTGGTTTCCTCTCCCACTGTCATAGGCCAGATTCCATAGAAGCAGAATGTGTGATGACATAATTGGGTAAGAGCTCTCAGGGAGAGAGGGAGGGAGGGAGCAGGATGGTGCCGGAAAATGTGTCCTGTCATCTTGCTTTTAGTGTGGTGATCGGGAAAAGTCTCTCATGGAAAAGAACTCTCATTTTTTTTTTTTTTTTTTTTTGGAGAGGTTTTTTCGCTATAGGGCGCGTGCGCTCGCCAGACAGAGAGAGACAGAGAGACAGAAAGCGAGAAATCACCCCCCAGCGGGGATGGTCACGTGGCAATCCCTTCTCCTCCATTCTCCTCTCGGGATCTTGGGCACGCACGCACATGTGCCCGGCGTGAGTTTTAAGCCACCGGGTCCGGGACGTGAACTGCGATCGACTACGTGGGAGTTCAGCGACATAGCCATTACGCTAACTGCTGGTTCCCAGCACTCTCATTTTGAACCCAATCTCGTAGTTTTATCTACGTGGCTCTCCCCAGTCTTTCAATATTGTTCCTTCTGGCTCCTGATCAACTATCTAAGGCATTTGTCACCTGTCCACAGATCTGAGTATACCTCTGGCCACTTCTTTCCCTAAAGTGGATGCTTGATTTACTATCCAAACTCAGCCCTTTGCCGAGGTTTCCATTCAATGTGATCCTTTGGGGCACTTCTGAATGGATTTCAGTCCTGCATAAGTTCATTTCTGAATTGTACTCACATACCATGTTGGTCCATCTATGAGCTAAGTGTGGGCTCCTTCCTCTGTAAGTGAATCACAGGGACTCTCCCTTAGGGCCTTGCATATAACTGAGGGAAAGGCATCAGTGGAAGAATGGTAAGAAATATACAGGATCCCAATCTGATTTCACAACTTACTTGTGCTCTCTAGAACTGCTTAGTCATAATTCCAGATGTAGATGTAATTCAGTTATCATGATGGATAGTTGCTTGACTTCTCTGCATTCCTCATCTTGTGACTTGGTGGGTTTGATGATACCTACTTTTTATTTATTTATTTAATTTTTTGAGAGTGTTTTTTTTTTTTTTTTTTTTTTTTTTTTTTTTTTTTTGTTTTTTTTTTTTTGCTATAGGGCACGTGCGCTCGCCAGACAAACAGAGAGACAGAGAGCCAGAAAGCGAGAAAGCGAGAAATCACCCCCCAAGAGGGATGGCCACACCACACTCCCTTCTCCTCTGTTCTCCTCTTGGGATCTTGGGCACGCATGCACACGTGCCCGGTGTAAGTTTTAAGCCTCCGTGTCCGGGATGCGAACCGTGGTCGACTATGTGGGAGTCCAGCGACATAATCATTACGTTAACTGCTGGTCCCAGATAATACCTACTTTATAAAGACAAGTTCTGGCACCTGCTTGCTTAATGTCCTGTGATCAGTCATTTATTTATTTATTTTTTTTTATCAGTGATGATCAGCATAACAAGGGCTATTTTTCAAATGATGCACAATTTGTTCTTGGGAATGGCATAGTTTTGCTCCAGAGCACAAATCATAGCAGTTTATGTCTCTTGTTGGGATTTGCAAGAGTCTCCACATAGTAATTTGGCCATGATAGGTACATACACCACCATAGAGTCTTCATGTCATATATCCTATACTGTAAGGCCCTTTTTTGGATCTTCTCTAAGCCAATCTCTCCTGCCTGATTCAAGAAATGAGTTAGGGTGATACTGTGGAATGCAGTATATGCTGCCTCCAAATCTTAAGGAGGTTACCATATATATTCTATCATCTTCTTAGGAGTATGAGGTGTAAGGTACAAAACCTGTCCTTTGCTCTGGCTTCACTGATGTGCTGGGCCTGTGAATCTTTGTGTGCTTACCTCTCACTCTTTAGGGTGTCTGTATCCATTTAAGGTATTCAGGGAACTTGTCATGTCTTATTTATCTTCAATATAGTGAGATTATGTATTCAGCTGAACAGATTATATTCATTTGAATGACCATATAGTTCTTTATTTCACTATTATGATAAAGAAAAATAATATTGCCTTCAGAAAAAAAAATCAGAAATATATAAAGAGATTTCTGTCCCAAGATGATACAAATGATTCCATTTTTTTTCCTCTTAATGATTATGGAAAAGAAAATACTAACCAGATAAATAGCCATATAGCATGTAAAAACAATTGTGTTATTTTGTTGTAGAAATGATACCATACCTAGCGCAGCAGTTGCACTTGGGACTACCAATTCACTAGTCTGTAGCAGGCTACTGTTATCTACCATGATTTTTTTCAGTTTTTGCACTGGCTAGACTGGTTAAACAAATAGGGCTACTACTACTGTCACTTAAGTTTATTCATTTATTCTTATTCTGAGAGCGAGAGAGAGACCCCCAATAGATTTCAATCCACATTCAGCTCCAACCAGTCAGGATCACAAGCACACGGGTGGACATTCGCATGTACAGAAAGAGCTTGGAATGCAAACCCAGGACCTTCCCATGAGGCCTCAGCATTGCACAGTGTAGCTCCACTTCTGTGCCATGCTGCCTGGCCCACTGAAGTCTTGGAGAGTAGTGCTATCCCCTACATCCCCCCAGGATCCACTAGTGATTTACTATCTTGTCAGAGGATGGAGTTTCAGGAGTTTTTGCTAGGATTATATCCTGAAGGACAAGGTTTTGCCTCGTTAGCATTTTGGCAGTTTCATTCTTTTTTTTTTTTTTTTTAAGAATTATTTTATTTAATTGTATTTATTGAGACCAGAGAGGGACAGAGAAAGCAAGAGATAGATAGAGAGAGAGAGAGAGAGAGAGAGAGAGAGAGAGAAAGTGAGAAAGCAAGCCACCTGCCGCCTGGTCTGGGACTCAAACTGTGGTCATCCATGTGTGAGTCCAGTGCCCTTAACCATCATGCCACCTGTGGGCCCCATTTTGGCAGTTTCTAAGTATGTCTGCTTTAAAGATACACTTGAAAACAGGGTCGGGGAGGGGTCTGTGGACCCAGTGAATTCCCAAGAGATGAACAAGGTCCATACTCCATTCATTATCTGGAAGTTCAGACCAGTCCTTCCATGGAGAGCGACTATAAAAACTGAAAAAAAAAAAAAAAAAAAAAAAAAAATTTGAAATAGCTTTTTGAAAGCATAAGAATTCAAGCAAGATAATGAGATGTAGGTCTGAGAGAAGAATGAAGCATAGAGAGATGAGCCTGATATCTGAAACTGCTTTTCCTTTTGCTGTGTCCATCTATTAAAGGGAAAGAGGAAATATACCAGTCCTCATGGGTACTAAATCTCTCCCTTCAATCATCTCAATTTTTAAAATTGACTGTATGATTTTAGATTAGTAGGGCTCTTGGCCATTTGTCAAATGCAAATATAAATCCTCTCAGAAGGAAGAAAACATTAACCTAGGACCCCAAAATTATTTGCATAATTTATTATATATAGTATCAAGCACTTAATAAAAAAAATGAGGCAAATGAGGAAATAAGCCATAAAGTTAGAAAATCAAGAAAAACGAAATAAAACCATGGAGTCCCACAGAGGATCCAGAAACCTAACTCCAGTTACAGATTTTAAAATAACTTGTTTAATATGATAAAACATTAAAACACAAAATTGAGAACTTAAGTAGAAAACTAAAAAATACAAGTACATATTCTAGAACTGATAAAATAAAACAACTAAAAAATATTCAGTTGGTAAGCTTAATAGCAGTGAGAAAAGGGTAAAAGAGAGAGCTGAAAAATGATCAGAAAATAGTACTGAGAGACCAAAAAAGAAAAAAAAAATAGAGAAGAGAAAGAAAATAAGAGTTTCATAGAAAGGTCTAATATGAACGTTATTGAAATTTTAGGAAGGAAAAATAAATAGGACAGAATCAATTAAGAGAGAAAATAATGGCTGAAAATTGTCTAAAAATGAAGAAAGAGTTCAAGATACAGATTCAAGACTTGCTGAGTTAGATGGAATATAAATAAGAAAAATATCCACATCTTAGAACTTAGTAGTGAAACTTCTGGGAAATAAAGAGAAAAACTAAGCATTAAAAAAGTCAGAGAAAGGGTCCACACGTGGCATGGAAGTTGAGCTTTGTGATTTGAGGCCATACCTGGCTGCTTGAAAATCATGCTGCGCTTGTATAAGTGCCTGCCCAATATCCCGAGAGGAGAGAAGACCGGAGGAGAAGGGATTGCAGCACAGTCATCCTGCTCCCCACCTGGTCGGGAGGTGGGGGTGGGGTGGGCGACTTCTCACTTTCTCTCTCTCGCAAGTGCACATACCCTGTACGAAAAACTAAACCACCAAACCCTCACAAACCAAACAAGTGAAAAGCCAGAGAAGAAAAAAAGAGATTATTTTGAAGAAGCAACAATTATTCCCAAATCTGATTTCTCAATTGATACAGTAAAAACATAAAGTACTGGAATAATATCTGCAAAATAATAATAATAATAAGCTAGAGAGACCAGTTAGCGGCACAGCCGTGATGCAGCAGTCTGTGATGCTGAACCCCATGGAAGTCCTCTGTGGACATGTTGGACACACCTGTGCGCCTGTGATCCTGGCTGGCTGAGGCTGAGGCTGAAGTGGATCACATGTGAAGATCCTGATTGGCGTGCCTGTTTCTCTCTTTCATGGAAGAAATAAACTTTTAAAAGAAAGAGAAAGAAAATAACCCAGAATATCATATCCGGTGAAAATTATATTTAAAGAGGAAGATGAAAGATAAGTAACTTTGTATGATAGGAATGATAAAAGACCAACAAAAATGACACCCTGAAGGAAAACCAACCAGGAAGGACTGCAATCCTTGAAACAACTCAAGTGCATCAGGTGAGCTTTACACTTATCATGGATTTTTTTTTTTCCTTGAGAGCATGTTCCAGTTTCTGGGCACAGTAAGAAGGTGTTCTTACTAGACCAAGAAGGCAAAGATTAGAGTTTGGGGATACTAGTATGGCTGAAAATTGAAGGACAGAAAGTAGCCACAGAAAATGCTTTTACAAATACAGCCATTCTGATTTGCTCTTACTCCTGATCCCAATTCTTGGATTTTCTGCTGAAGTATATTTGCTTAGATATAGAGCAAAAAGATCGTCCTTCCTTTCTTTTTATTCTTTTCTGCATTAACTATAATTTTGCATTTTCTATGTTCTGGATGCTGACATTTGGGGCCTTGCAGACCCATGGAACTGCTCTTCCCAGGGCTGATTCTGAGGGCTAACAAAAATTTGCTTGCCAATGACTTTGATATGCCAATTAGCTGATCCCAAATCCATACCTTCCATCTACCTTCTTTTCTGGGACTTCTGCAGTTTGGGACATTATCTTCTGCCCTAATCGCAGGGCTAGATACCAGATAATTGGGGACCACCTTTCGACCTAGATCCTGCTTAAATGTTGCAAACTATCAAAATCATAAGATTGCAATACTTCCTTAGCCTCCTGCCCTGGAAGTTCCTTCTCTGTCTCCCTGCTCATCTCACTTCAGTGCTCCTGTGGCCCTGAATAGCCAAGCCTCCCATCTAGGGGACTGTGTAAAAACTTCTTTCTCAGAGTCAGCAGGTGGTATGGTGGTTAGGACACTATATTCCCACAGGGCCGACTGCAGTTCAGGTCCTGGACTTGGTGACTTGCTTTCTCACTCTCTCTCTCTGTCTCTTGTGAGCACACATGCCCTATAGAAAATTAAATGATAATAATAAATAAATTAATTAAATAATTATTTAAAAACAAAACAAACATAAAACCTTTTTTTCCTTCATGGCAATTGTTTTTGTGTCTGTGTTTCTCGCTATAACTGGTCAAAACAAGTCCTGCTAATGTTTTTAGAACATTCAGTTGTAAGTAGTAACTTTTTTATTTTTTCTTTTGGTTAACTAAGAATTTTGCTCTTGACTTAATGCAAGGGCTAGCTTAAAGCTCTTGGGACCAGCAGTTGCATAATGGCTATGTCGCTGGACTCCCATGTAGTCGACCACAGTTCGATTCCTAGACCCAGTGGCTTAAGTTCACGCCGGGCGCACGTGCGTGTGTGCCCAAGATCCCGAGAGGAGAATGGAGGAGAAGGGATTGCGGCATGGCCATCTGCCCTGGGGAGTGATTTCTCACTTTCTGTCTCT
Organism: Tupaia tana; assembly: GCA_026018925.1. NCBI lineage: Eukaryota > Metazoa > Chordata > Mammalia > Scandentia > Tupaiidae > Tupaia > Tupaia tana. The sequence goes on from JAKSZU010000006.1 coordinate 85,376,541, forward strand.
CTGTCTCTCTCTGTCTCTCTGGCGAGCGTACGCGCCCTATAGCGAAAACCTTTCAAAAAAACCAAAAATCTCTTCACTTACTGCAGTCTGGATAATGTGGACTGGAAATACACAGATTTGGCCTGTTACCATACATTCTATCCCTTCTAGCCAATTTGAATTTTAGTCTGATGAAGCCATCACTGATTAGGACCATTCGATTCTCCATATGGACACACAGAATCTCATATTTCTCAACCCTCAGGATAACTTAAACTGGTTATTGACTGCATGTTTATAAGGTTGGTTCACCCCTCCTTTCTATAAATAGCACAAAAGAAAATCTTGCTAAAATCTGATCTGGGATTCTGAACAACAGAATAAAATTAAAACAAGAAAACAGATTGCAAAATATCTTATGGAAACATTAAGATATTGACTGAAGATGCATTTAAAAATCTATCTAACTGGCATATCTCTGAATAAATTAAGCATTTAATTTATCCAACTATTCACTGTCTAATCTCTTACCCTTATTTTCTTCTCTTAAAGTGGGTATCCTGTCTTTCTTCTTTGTTTTTGTATTCTTTTAACTATGTAGACCTGGACTGCAGATTTATTTTTTATGGTAACAGCTGATGAAAAAAGATGGGAAGATGAACATTCTGATTTAGGTAGAGAATCCAGTGACATAGTTATAACATTAACATGGCAGTGCTGGTTGGGATTGAGAGCAATTCTGAAACACACATTTAAGGACCATATAGTTTGCCTTTATTGCAATTTAGCTTATTTTAAATTCTGAAATAGTGATTTGGGAAGCCTCTCTACCATTATTAAAGTGCTTCTGGAGACTAGCAGGTGGCATGGTGGTTAAGAAGCTGAACTCCCACATGGTTGACCACAGTTCAAGTCCTCAACCTGGCAGCTTGCTTTCTCACCCCCTTCCCCCTTCTCTAGGGAGCTCGCATGTCCTATAGCAAAAAAATAAATAAATAAATAAATAAATAAAAAATAAAAAAAAAAAAAAAAAAATAAAATTAAATATAATAATAAGTAAAATTAAATTTTTTTTTAAAGTGCCCCTGTACTGCTGTTTTAGTCATTTGGGACTTCTAAACAACAGAAACTTATTTTTCCTGCTCTCAGTGGCTTAAAACCTGAAATTAGGGTTGCTGTATGATTGAGTTTTGGTAAGAAGCAGGTGGCATACTGCTGAATACTTGTATCTTTACAGGGTAGAAAGATAGAAAAAGGGCTTTCTGTGGGGTTTTTTTTTTTTTTTTTTTTTTTTTTGAGAGGTTTTTGCTGTAGGGCACGTGTGTTCGCCAGAAAGACAGAGAGAAACAGAGAGACAGAAAGTGAGAAATTACCCCCCAGGGGGGATGACCATGCCACAATCCCTTCTCTTCTATTCTCCTCTCGGGATCTTGGGCATGCACGCACACGCGCCCGGCATGAGTTCAAGCCACCAGATCCGGGACTCGAACCATGGTCGACTACATGGGAGTCCAGCAACATAGCCATTACGCTAACTGCTGGGCCCTTCTGTGGTATCATTTTAAAGGGCACTAATTTGGTTCCGGAAGATTCCACCTTCACAACCTAATTATTTCTCAGGAGGCCATCTTTTTTTACCATAATATTGGGGTTTTACATTTCAGTATATGAATTTTTGGAGTATACAAGCATTGAATGCATTACAGTTGCTACTGTTGAAAGTAGCAAATTATTTTAAGTACAAATTATTTATTTAATGGCTTGCTAGATCTATATTTTTGAAAATATTTCTTGTTGGTTAAACATCTTTTTTTTTTTAATCCTACAATGTGGAAGGAAGAGACAGCCTACCAAATGTATGTGTCGCTGTTACAACCAAGATGAAAGCTCACCAGTCTATTAGAGTAAACAGCCACAGTGACATATTTATTTTTAAAATAATTTTATAAAACTTCTATGTGCATATCTCTGTATTATGCATTTGTAACTGAGGAAAGATAAAAGTAAATGGCATAAATTTATCTTTGATGAATTGCTATTCCAGGACAGACAGATTTACAGCCTTCATGAATATCCTTCTACTATTGTGTATATAACTTCTCTGTTCCTTAGGAGGTTTGTCCTTTTTTCTTTTTTCTTGCCAGTGGGTGCATGCACTCACCAGAGACAGAAACACAGAGAGAAAGGGAAGGGAGAGAGAGAAAATATTCCCCTCCATGGGGCATAGTCAGGCCACAATTACTTTTCCTCCCTTTCTCCACCATGTTGGGGTTCGCAGCATGCACATTCACAATGTCTGGTGTGTTTTTCAAGCCACCAGGGCCAGGATCTGAACCACGCTGCTAAGTGGGAGGAGGCTCCCTTAACCACTGGCTCCCTTAGTCTCAGACCATGGGGCTGGCCTGAGATTTATTCTTCTTTACTTCAAAGTTGAATGCAGTTATTCAAGGCACAAAAGAAATTCCTCTCAGTATAATGCCTGTCCATAGATGATCTTCACTCTTCTGGATTCATTTACTACTTAATGAGGAAATTTATAAATATCTCTCTCTGGACTAGATTTCTTGTTTAAACCATAAATCTATGTGCCCAACTAGGCCATGAAAATGAAACAAATGAAAATTAACAGATGATCTTCTCACACAAACCTAGCCTTCTTCCAGTAGTTTCTGTCTTTGTTGGCATCACTCCAAACACCTATCAGTCATAGGCAAAACTTCTTCTCCTTTTGTTTTGTATCTAGTCTCAAACCTAAACCACTGATGATAGCCACTATTCCTCCTCAATACTTATTGAATCTAATTACTTCATTCCATGTCTAGGTCACCAACATTGTTGTTTAAGGTACTACATATTTTATTTGGATCGTGTAATAATTTAACATAATTTCTACCCCATCACATCCTCCATGCGTGCCCTTGTAAGCACACTCTACAATATTATCTTTTTGGGGGGGTACCATTTTCACTACCAAAATTATATTATATCACATCATGTTTTTAACTCACTTGTTGTTACTAGAACATACACTCAGTAAGGGCAAAGTTTCCCATTGTTTTGATCACTGATTTATTCCAAATACAGAGAACACTCTCTGGTATATAGTAACTATTCATTAAATACTCATTGAATTATCTGTCTCCTCTGCTAGAAACTCAGCTACACAAGGTTGGACTTTCGACTGTCTATTTTATTTCTATGTTGTCAATAGCTAAGAAGTGCTTATTACTTCAAGAGATATCTGTTGTTTTTGTTGGTGACTGCATAAACGTATAAACAAATATACTTGCTTTCCTTACAAACAGTTCTCTACTTTGCTTCCAGAATGTTTTCCAAACATAAATGGGATCTTACAGAACATATCAAACCCCTACCCATCTTCCCTACTCACATTACACACATACTAATTGATGTTCCTTTGGCTCTAAGAAAGCTCATTAGCATAAACCTGGATAGTCTGGGCTCTCTGAACTTTCCAGACTTACGTCTATTTCACATTCTGTGCCAGTCTCAGTAGTCATTTTTTGATCCTGATATCATGTTTCTTCCTGCTAATGGTCTCTAGGACATGTTTTCATCCTTTAGCTCTTTAATTACGTATCACTTTCTAGTAAGTCATCCTGGGTAGGAAAACTCTTTTTCTCTTAAGTTCTTATAGCACTTCCTTCTCACTGTACTTCTCATAGTTACAATGTTGTATTTATCTTGTGATTCATTTATTAGTGTCTGCTTTCCCACAGGAAACTGTAAGCCTTATAGGACAATTCTCTGCCTAGTTTTGCACAACTTTGTGTGCCCAATAGCCAGTATAAAAGCTGGCACATAGTCGATAATCAGTAAATGCACAGTGGTCTCTGCTGATCTGTAGCAAAAATGTTCCAAGACCTCTAGTAGATGCCTGAAACTGCAGATAACACCAAACTCTATATTATGTTTTCTCATATATACATACCTAAAATAAAGTTGGCTTTATAAATTAAGCACAGTAAGAGATTATCAAGGAATAATGCAATTAAACTGACATTTAAAAATTAAGCAAGTATAGCAATACCCTGTAATAAAATTTACATGAGCATGGTTGTTCCCTCTCCCTGAAAATGTCTTCTCACACTGTACTCACCTATATTTGGAACCGTGGTTGACTTTGGGCAACTGGAACTATGGAAAGTGGAACTGCAGATTAATGGAGGGATTGCTGTTTATCGAAGGATGGAATTTGAACAAGTGAGGTTGGTGCCACATGAAAAGTGCTATATTACACACATAGATAAAGTTCACAGCATAATACTTGGCAAGACCGAAACTGGTTAACTCTCTATTGAAGACCTACTTGCACATTGCGAGATCCAGATAGCAACATAAAGTGATTATCTCACAGTTCAAGGTCTTTTCTCGCTGTGCTAAAATGGAAGTGTTGAAGGACTGTGCTTGTTCTGCAGACGCCAGGAGCCAATTGCGTTCCTTGCCATTTCCATCTTCTAGAGGACCCTGTATTTCCTGGCTCATGGCGCCATCCTCCATGCCCAAAGCCAGCAGTGTGGTTGATTAGTCACTCTGTGACTCTCAGTCCTGCTGATGTCCTCACACGGCCTCCTCTCACTCTCGCTCTCTACCCCGATTCTCACGCTTCCATCTTAGAAACTTGTGACTACCTTGGATTCACTAGGATAATTCAGAGTGATCTCCTAATCTCAAAAATCCTTAATTATATCTGCAAAGTCCCTTTTGCCATGTAAGGTGACATATTCACAGGTTCCGAAGACTTGAACATAGACATTTGAAGGAGCCACTATTCAGACTTCAGTATTCTCCCTCTGCCTTTTGTTCTCCTGCAAGTGCCTACTTTTGGGCCAACCCAATTGGAAGCCCTGGAGTGACGAAAACTATCAATGTAGTTTATGTGTAGGGCTCAACCTCCAAGGATACAATGCTGGATGAAATTTCAGGCAGGAATGGAAGATAAGCAGAGAAGCCCACATATGGAAGGGAATACTGTTGCTAGATTGTGTACTGGTTCTCCCTTACTCATTTTACAACCTGAACGTATCCTTTCATTTATAACTTTGATTATTTTACTAATATGTTTTCTGCTTCCACTCTGTATATTTTTCAATGTTTTAAAAATTTGATTTTAAAAAATTAAAAATTAAAATTAAATAATTGTATAGAAATGCCAATATTTGATTTGATTTTTGAAGCTTGATTCCTCTTAAATAAGCTAATGATAATTTGCTCTGTTTCAAATGTAGAAAAATACACATTTAGTTAGCTCAAAAAATATGGTGGCTATGTATTTGATGCACAAGACAAATGTTTTGATTCCTTTCATCTAATGTAATTGCAATTATGTCATTGGGTTCTAGAAAAATATTTTAAATTTAAATAAGTATGTTCATGTTTAAATGTGAAATTCTTAGAGCAGATGTAAACTAATATATTCAAATATTGAATGCATATAAACCCAAGAAATACATTAAAAATGTCATCATTTAAAACTGGTAGAAAGAACATTTTAAAGGGAGCTTATAGAAAAAAAATAAAAGAAAATGGAAAGATTTCTTAATTTAAGATTGAAAAATGAAATATTTATCTTAGAACTAAAACGATGATTAACTACAATAAATAGGCGAAGTTTTACTTGTAAACAATTACGTGTTGATGGGGGACTGCTGGATAGTTTAGGTTTCTTTAACAATCTGGCTTCTCTGTTTTGAAGGCTCTTGGTTTAAATAGAAGTTGCTATTATTTTATGAATTGTGGCTTGAGCTCTTGAGAGGTTGTTTGCGAAATGTGTTATTGTGGCTATGAGTCATCCCAGTTACTGCCAAAATTTCTTCATTTTGGGGAGTTAGAAGATGATGACTCAGTTAATCCAACATAATTGATGTAGCACATTGGTGAGGATTTATCATTATGGGAAACTATTCTAGAATATTGTCTTTCTCGGAGTACTGGCCCACTCCCCACATTTTGGCATATTTCCTTAGACTTTGGAGGTCTTTCATTATTAACCTGAAATTGTATTTTGCTCCTAGGAGGTTGACATACATTGATGATAGGTACTGAAACATTTAAACATGCTGATTCCAGAAGGAGGCTTACTGTTGCAATCAAGAAACATTTCCCTCTATTAATGTTTCTGCAAGTCACACCTAACCTCCATGATAAACTCTACCTAGAAATCACAAGATGTACTTTGCTTCCAAAGATCCATTATTCTTTTAATTCTTCCTTCTTTATTCTAATCTCTCTTTTGACATCTAAATGCTGTGTGAGCTCTATTAAAGCTTTCTTTTACACTTAGAGCTTAGCAAAATTATTTACATCTTACTCAAGAAAATCCTAATTTTCTTTCTATGTTTTTTTCTTAAATATATTTTAAAAGTCTGACATTTTACCATTTATCCCATTCTATTATGTTTTACAGTAATTATAAGAGGACAACATAATTATTACTATTCTATTAATTGAAAGCTTTTATATGTATATATCATTTATCTGGTGTTACTTTACATAGAAACATTTCCTAGATTATTTTATTTATAAGCATTGAAAGATGAAGGCAAAGAGAATTTATTTTTCTCCATTTTTATTTATTTATTTTATAAACATTATCCAACAGTTACAATGTGTTTGTTATACAATGTACAACAGTATGGTGGTTTCCTCTTTGGAGGGATGGATATGTTTCTGAAGGTGCTCGTGTTATAACTGACATATTATATAGTGTTTCCTTTTCCAAAATACATTGGCAGAGTCCATGTGTGAGAGGGAACGAGAAGGAGAATAGCACCTCTACAGGGTCCTCATGCTGTGATTCCCTTCCTCCAGCTGACCTGTCAGATCCTGGGCACTCACATGCATGCCTGGTGTGTTTCAGGAATACTAGGAGGGGATTTGAACCAAAGTTGTTCTGTGGGGTCTAGGTTCTTCTGTTCAGCACATTACCACTCTGCCTTCAGAGTCAGCTCATAATGTGTTTCTGTTTTGTTCTCAAAACTGGGATTAGGTTTAAGGTGAATGTAGAAATCAGTGGTATTGTACAATTAGGGAAATATGGAATCTGGTACAGAGAAGAAAGTACTTTTTTCCTCAAAGGAAATAAGTAAATACACAATTTATAATTCAATTGATGGGTCCAGTGGCAGAGAAAATCATAGGGTATTATGAGAACCACAGAAAGAGGAGTCAAGAAAAATAGTGGCCAATGAAGAGAAATTTGGGGAGGCGGTACCATTTGCCCTGCTCTGAATTTTTAAGGGTAATTAAAGCTAAAGGTGAGGAAGAAACAGTGATAAATTTAAGAGGGTTTCACCTGTTTAAAGATCTGAAGTAATTTAGCGTAGGTGACAGGCAGGATTTGAGAAGTGATCCCGGCCCCCAAGGAGACCAGAGACCACATAAAAATGGGCTTTGTATGTTAAGACAGATTTTCCAGGGTAAGCCACTAGGAGGCTGTATGACTAGTGACAAGGTATTTACCTCTTCATACCTGGGTGTTTTTGTGTTTGTGTGTGTGTGTGTGTGTGTGTGTGTGTGTGTGTGTGTTGTTTTGTTTTTAAATGGAGATATGAGGCCAGCAATTGGTATAGTGGTTAAAGCACTGGACTCCCACATGGCCAACGGCATTCGAGTCTGGGACCTGGCAGCTTGAAAATCATGCCAGGCCTGTATGCGTGTGTTCCCAAAATCCCAGGAGAGGAATGGAGGGGAAGTGATTGCATTATAGCTATTTACCCTGGGACGTGATTTCTCACCTTCCCTCTTACTATATCACACGCACATGCCCCATGGCAAAATTCATTAAAAAAAGAAAGGAAAATGAGGCTAGCTCAAGGAGTACTTGTAAGAATAGGATGAATTTTGGTATGCATTTTCTATAGAACAGTGTCTGGCATAGTCAATACTGTATTGATGCCAAGTTTACTGCTGAAGAATTTAAAGCAGGAAAATGATACTACGTATAAAATCTCATCCAGAATGCATGTCTTTCTGTGTGATATGTTTGATATTTCCTGTGTCGTTATGACATTTTCCTGGTTTTCTTCGAGTAATAGGATAAACAAACCAAAGAATTGCCTAATCACCAGGAAGTTCATTAAGAGTGGTTTAATTGAAATTAAATTTTCAGACCACTTAATTAATTTCACTCAGCCTTTCCCTTTTAAGGATAATTTATCATGTTTTTCCACAGTCTATATTTGGACAGCTCCCATAAACATGGGTTGATAGCTCAATATTCTGTATAAATCTAACAGAAACCAGAAGCTCCCTGGCTGTGTTTCCTGAAAACAGTTCATGCCAAGTTTCTGTGGCAAAGGTCAGCACTTAATAGATACTGTGGTACACTTAATAACCCTATGAAATCCTGGATGTTAAACCACAGCTTGGAATCACAGCCCTCTTTTTCACGTGTGTTCTCATACACATAGAATTAGGTGCATAAGCAGATATCCTAAGCATTTTTAGTTCTTATAAATGTTATCTAACATTAAAAAGTATATTTTTGAGTTATTTCCACCAATGCCAACCTTGTTTCTTTTATTAACACACCCTTTCAAGGTAAAAGTTAGAAGATGGATCATTGCAAAGACATGGTTTTATTGAACACGAAAGCACAACTGTTAGTACTTTTCATAACTGTGGAGAGCAGAGATAATGTAGACATGTTTAAGGCACTGCAAAGACCCTTCCCTTCCTTCCTCTCCCCTTCCTTTCTCTGTCTCTTTCATTATGATGAAATCATCCCTTTTGACAGAACCCTGATATTTATTTCCATTAAGATGCTGAATGTTTTCCAAATCATTTTCCATCCAAAATTATAAATGAAAACCAGTAAGCTATAGCAATATGTAAAACACTCCACTTAAAGAAGAAATATTTGTAACTTTCATATAGAATGTTCATAAATTGGGTGTTGTAAATTGAGATAAGTTTATCTTTATGTATATATGCTATTTGAATGATGTGAAGATTTTTAAAGATTATAAAGGCGTTCTTTCCCACCCCACCAACTTGCTACTTATAGTTAAGTGTAAAAAAGAAAAGTGCACACTGTGCCTGCAACATTGGAATTGAATTGGGGGTGTGAAAATAAGGCTAGTGCAGGTCAATTGCTAGTGGCGCTCCGATTTCATATATGTTGGATGAACAGACTGCATGTTTCAGGGAACTCATGCCATCTGGCAAATAAAAAAATAATAATAATAAGATCTAAGACAAAAATGTTATAAAATATAAATGAATAACGTGGTCTTCTGAATTTTTGAGTTTATATGGACATTTCAATAACACCTAGAAGACAAGGCAAGGGAAAGGGGGAAAAGAAGAAAGAGCAAAGATCAGCGTGTGTATCCAATTCCTCCTAAGATCTATGTAACTGGGCTGTGGCCGTGAGAGAGGAGTCTGGGACATTAGACTACAAGCAGCAGACCCTGGAGAGGCTATGAGCTCCTCAGGTGGGCTCATGCCCCAGGATGAGTGAGGAGAAGCCCTAAGGGTGAGATCTGAAGACTGAATGCAACCTTGTAGGCCTCTGAAATGGAGCTAGGATTCCCACCCCACCCCTGCAACTGCCACATGATACATGCTGTTGCTTTTTTACACTTATTTTTATTTTATAGGATTATATCTTTAAGAACCAGCAGATGGCTTAATGGTTACGTCCCTGGACTCTCACGTAGTCCACCGTCATTTGAGTCCCGCCCGGACCAGTGGCTTAAAGCTCAAGCAGGGTGTGTGTGCGTGTGTGCCCAAGATTCCGAGAGGAGAATAGAGAAGGGATTGGGGCACGGTCATCCCTCCTGGGGGGTGATTTCTCACTTTCTGTCTTTCTGTCTCTCTCTCCTCTCTTTCTCTCCAGCAAGCACTTATGCTTTATAGCAAAAATCTCTCTCTAAAAAAAGGATTATATCTAATTTTTTTTTCCTTAATGGTACCAAGGAAGAGACATTTCTGTGGAAAGTTCTCATCTGTTCTCTCAATCATTCTACTTTTAGTACAAGTAGAATCTTGATTTACTTCAAGTATCTGGTGGTTTTTAGCTCTTTATTCATTTTTATGAACAAAGAATTAGGTAGATTCATGGGTCTCCCCTGCTGTTATGGGACTCTCCCCAGCTAGTAAAATCTCTGCATCAGCAGGATACGTTGATTATACGGTTTCAGGTAAAACCCTGTGGTTCTCTTCATAATCAGACCACAGCAGTATCTTTTATCCCACATGCTTTTCTGTAACGTGACCTTTTTGAGTTGAGGTAGTCTGGGCCCACTGTGAAGCCAGTGCCAAGATGGGATTAGAGGTGCAATAGATTCACTGGGAGAAATACTCACTAGGGGAGCAGGGGAGAGAGGAGAAGATGGAGAGCTTTCAGACCATGAAGCAGGTCTGACCGTTGTGACGGAGGGAGGGGGAAGGAAAGTAGGGTAGGTTGAGCCTTAGATGGCAGCATAGTTTCTCAGAAGGTTATGCCAGGTTCTTGGAAAGCTCTCAGGACTAAATAGCTGTCAGAAGAGGCCTGTATCTTTAAGATGGGCCTGCCTCAGTGTCCCTGCTACTCTTAGTCATTGGTTAGGACCAACCCACAGGAAATGTGGCCTTTGCATACATAAGGTGGTGGAGTCAGAGTGCAACAGCCACAGGTGGCATCACTCTTTCTGCAGCAGAAGAGACAAGTGATGCCTCACGTGTTGCCGTAGAGTTTATCTGCCTCCCACTGAAGTCTGTGCTGGACCTGTGACTTGCTTGGAGAATGCAACAGAAATATGCAACTTCTGAGACTGACGCTTAGATCTGCAATTTCTTACTCTATGGCTTGTAATACTCTTTTGGACATGAGATACCACACGGGAAGTTTAAATACCGAGATGATCGTTAAGGAACTCACCTTAGTCACGTAGAGAGAGAAAGTTGATGTGGCAGAGAGTGGTGGCAACAAGTATGAAAGCAAACCCTTTGTGGATCTCCTTGCTCCTCCCAGAATCAGCCACACTCAGTTGAAAGTTGATCCCAGCCACCACAGCATGGAGCAGGGTCACTGCCTGGCCAGCTTCCACCTCAAAGCCTGATCCAAAAACTCATGAACGTTCGAGGTACACATTTGCATATGATGCTTGTAGTTTTAAGTCACTAAATTTGGGGTGCACTTGCTACCATATGGATGGACCTGCCTTCAAATCCCCGCCATGCTCAGATACTGGCTATGAACAGCCCACAGAAAGCGTAGCCTTTGCACAAACACAGTGCTGGATTCACAGCTGGGGTTGTCATCATTTCACACAGAGTTGATCAACTGAAACAGAAGTTGGTGTCTTAGCAACCAAAACTTCAAATACGCATCATTAGTAACTAAATACAGGTAAAGGCCTACAGGTCTTTACACTTTGCCTGTAACAGAGGAGCCCATTATAGAGTAGAAATGTAGTGAGGACATTGTTATTGAAGGCTGGGGAAAACTCAAACCCTTTTCATTTGTTGGCGGAATGTTTGGGAACTCTGTCACCTATGGTACCCTAGAAGGTAGCAGTGTAGGTGGGATGTAACTAACATGTGGATCTGGCTTAGGGAGATTCCAGGCAGAGTAATAGAAATATTAACTGACCTCGTTTAATTTATAGAATAAAGCAAAATGAATCAACAACAAGAAAAGGAGCTGTTTCCTGTTCATGCAGAATTCAGAGGAACTATTAGGCTGTCAGGAAAGTCATGGTAAATTTTTCAATTTGTTTAATGCAAAAATGTGTTATGCCTTTCCCAGCAACCCAATATTTCCAATTTAGGATGTACCAGATTAGAAAATAAAGCTACAGTCTCTCATTCCCTGCTTGTCTGGTTGGCACAAAATACCCAGCTAGATGGACGCAAAGCCAATATCAAATCTGGGTGCTGTCTATAAGATATGGCCTCAGGGAAAATGTTAGGTCAAGGATCTTCCTAGAAGATTTTTCATTTAACCTCAGAAAATTTAAATGGTATTGCTTTGACCTCTCAGCTTGACAAAAAGGCTTCTAAGAATCTTAAGTGATTTGTCCCATGGTACCCTGATTCATAACCCAAAGCAGAACTGGGGGCATGTCTTGAAGCTATTTGTAGATGTGGCTTTTGTCTAATAAATGCATTATAGTTTGATATATAGAAAAGGCACTTGTTAAAAATAGAAATTGTTGGACCAGCAGATGGCATAATGGTTACATCACTGGACTCCCACGTAGTTGACCACAGTTTGAGTCCCGGACCCGGCGACTTAAAATTCATGCTGGATACACGTGCATGCATGTGCAAAATCCCGAGAGAATAGAGGAGAAGGGATTGTGCCTGTGACCATCCCCCTGGGGAGTGATTTCTTGCTTTCTGTCTCTCTGTCTCTCTTGCAAGCACTGATTTTTGCTACGGGGCAAATCTCTCTCTCTCTAAAAAAAAAAAAAAAAAATAGAAATTGTACCAGTTTGGACTGAAAGTGACAAGAGATTCAAAAAGAACAGAGGCCTCCAGGCCCCCAAAATTCCATATGCCGGAAGCAGATGAAGAGACCACTCCACTGAAAACATGGGCAATGTCTTTGGGAACAAAAGCAGAGGGTTAGGGCAAAGTTCTGAGAACTGGGAGCAAAGCTTGGTTTTAATTGGTCTTCATTCTTTGTCCCCAGAGTGATGGGAATGGGTGACAAATGTTCAGTGATTTCCAAGTTGCTGTGGATGAGCGATTGCTGGGTACCTCCTGTTTTTCTTCCGTTTGAATGAGAGGGTCCATTGAATTTATTCCATCTCTGCTTTCCTGTTACATATTGGACATGAATGGGGAACATATATTTTGAGTTTTTTATTCATATATCTCTGAAGCAAAGATGCTGTATCTAAAGAATGTTATGCAAATAAACTTATTCCCACCTGGACCCAAGTAAGATAAAGAAACCCTGGTCCTCAAGGCTGGGTCTGATGCTGTAATAGAATGACATTTCAAAGGATAGGGTGAATGTAGTTTGCAGAAAGGAGAGAATTTTTGTGGATCGAGGACAGGTATGTTTCCAAAATTGGTCACAAAAATGTCTGCCATATTACCTGTTACTTGCAAAGTGACTATTCCTTAACCTTGCAGATCATGAGGTCTGTCTTCTCTCTGCTGTAATCTGGGATGTTTCTGGTTCCTGTTTTGGACCAGTAGAATACAGCAGTGGTGACTTTATGAAACGTCTCAGTCTGGGCCTTAAAAAATCTACTGCTTTTGTCTTCAATGCTTGAAAGCAGATGCCTATAAGGCCCACTGTTTCTGAGTCCACCATGCTATGGGATTAATCCAAGCTAGCTGTGCTGAGAGAGGGTGCACATGGAAAGGCCCTGAAATACCAGCAGGGAGGGAAGCCATCTTGGAATGTTTTGCCTGGCCCCACCACCAATTGGCTGAATGACTGTGGTACAGCAGAAAACTCTTGCCCAAATTCTGACTCATATGTTTTTGAAGTAACAAAATGGCTGCTGTTTAAAATGACTCTATTTTTCAGAGTACTTTGTCATGTAGCATTAGGGTGACTGAACCAAAACAGGAGCAACTCTCTAGTCTCAGAACTTTCTAGCTTCCCCTGTATTAATGCTGTTTCCTTGGTTAGTATCTCTCTGGCTTTAGTCTGTGAGTGAGAGAAAGGCAGACATAGCCACTGCACTAATTGGGAAAACAGATGTATGTAGTCTATGGAATTGCCATTAAATATATATATATATATATTTATTATATATATATTTATATATATATATATATATATAAATTTTTGTTGCCTGAAAGAGAAAGAGAAAAGTTATCCTAGACAGGTTCTCACAGTGTTGTGATCCTTCTGGCCTCTCAGTGGACCAAGACTAGGGGTAGGTGTGTACAAACCCAGCATATTCCAGTCAGCTCAGAATCTGAATTCGCATTTGTTATTTTTGGTCAAGCATCTCGTTTTATTCATTTTATACTACTCATCTTAGCCTTCCTGGTTATATTTACCAACTTCAGGAGACTTCTTCACAGGAAATAAAAAAACAAAGTAAAACCAAAAACGAAGGAAGAAATGAAACAAAGCCTCCTTCCTCTGTTGCATTTTTTTCTAACAGATACTCTTGTTTCAGTCTTCCCAAAATATGTCTTAATTGTAGTTCAATTTTCTTTTACTCTTTTTGTTCTCAAAATTGTTTTTTTTTAAGAGTGAGATTTTTGCTATAGGGTGCCTGTGCTTGCTGGAGAGATAGAGACAGAGAGACAGGAAGTGAGAAATCATCCTCCCCCCAGGAGAAATCATCCCCCCCTCCCCAGTATGACCACACTGCAATCCCTTCTCCTCCATTCTCCTCTCAGGATCTTGGGCACACATGTACATGCACCCAGCATAAGTTTTAAGCTGCCAGATCTAGGACTCAAATTGCAGTCAACTACGTGGTAGTCCAGTGACATAACCATTATGTCATTTGCTGGTCCCTGTTCTTGGAATTTTAATAAACTTATATTTATTTGATAACTTTATAAATCATTCAGTGTCTTTTATGAGAGGTAGGAAGTGTAAATACGAATGTGTAATCTACATTTTGTAACAAGTCCATTCATCTATATTCTGATCATCAACATTTATTCATTCATTTCTTTATAACTTCAAAAAAGTTATTTTAAGTTCGCCTTTAGTTATTTAATTAAAATTACCAGAGAGAGAGAGAGAGAGAGAGAGGGCACTCCCCAATAGGGTATGGTCATGCCACAACCCCCTTTTCCTCCATTTCCCCTTTCTTTAAGATTTTGGGCATTTGTGCACATACAGTAAGACTGATTTTCAAGCCTCTGGGGCCCAGACTTTAACCATGATTGGCCATGTGAGATCCAGCTCCCAATTTACATTAACCACTGCACCAAAGTGGCTAGTACAGCAAAATAATGTTTTTTTTTTTTATATAGAGTCTCACAGTAGGTCATAAGTGTATTCTGTTAGAAGCTTTTTTTTTTTTTTTTTTTTTTTTTGAAGAGGTTTTTGCTATAGGGCGCGTGCGCTCGCCAGACAGACAGAGAGAGACATAGAGACAGAAAGTGAGAAATCACCCCCCAGGGGAGATGGCCATGCCACAACCCCTTCTCCTCCATTCTCCTCTCGGGATCTTGGGCACGCACGCACATGCGCCCGGCGTGAGTTTTAAGCCACCGGGTCCAGGACTCGAACCGCGGTCGACTACGTGGTAGTCCAGTGACATAGCCATTACGCTAACTGCTGGTCCCCTGTTAGAAGCTTATAATACAGTGAAGGAGATAGACATTTAAACTGGTAACTTTCTTGAGTCAAGGGGAAATGAGAGCTCTAAAGGAACTGCATGCAATATCTATCAATAGTTGAGTCAGAGAGAATGTCACCTGATTTCTGTGGGAGTGTGTACACGACTTTACAGAGGAGAGAGCATGTGAGTGCCTGGCACTTAGCTCTCAGCATAGCATGCTCAAGTAGGCACATGAAATAGATTTGTCCACTGAAATGTTTAATGAAAGTCTTGGGTCTTGAGGTGTGAGTATGACTTTAAAAAGCAGACAATATTAAATGGATTTTCATACCCAAGGAGAAACAGGAGTGGAAGTTTGAAAGAGCCAGCCGTGATAGCAGGGAGTCTCCTAGCATGGATTTATGGAGGGATAAAGTGACCTATCTGCCTATAAAAGGACATGGGAATAGATGCTAAAATACATGTAATGTATAAGCATATATACACAAAGATATCTCTTTTCAGCTGATACTGGGAAGACAATGAAGCTTCTTAAACACAGTAGTGATAATATATAAGAGCAAAATAATGATGGTGGCAAATTGATTTGGCAATTATTAGGATGTAAAAAAATAAAGAATGGAGAAAAATCAAATAGAATTTCTTAAGTTTTAACTTGAAGACTGATATTCAGCTATTTCCAATGAAAGCAGGTGGAAACAAGCTATTAAGTATTACAAACAACCTAAATGAGAATTTTCCAATTGAGACATCTATATACATGTAATTAGCATGGAAATTGTGGCAAAGGATCTTTCTGAGTCAGATGCCTACACCTCTCTCCTACAGCTGTGGTCACATGACCTGGATTGTGAAATTGAGCTGCCACTTAGTCTGATTTATTAAACAACATCCTAAAAATAAACACTGAAGTAGTAACATGAAATCTTAGCAAATGGCTGTGAATGGAGAGCTGAAAACCCATTATCTGGTAACTTATCCACATGATATTTTTCTGATTAAAAACATTATTCAGACCATAGGTAGTGCTTAATAACATTTAAACAAATGCACTTAAAGAGCTCATTGCTAGTGAAAATGCAATGAAATTCTTTTAGCCTTAATCCTAAGAACGTAAGGGGAAATGATTTAATGATATTTCAAATTAAATTGAATGGCTAATTTTGAAATCTTTATTCCAAATAGTACTTAAATGATCTGAAATGGAATCCCATTGTGGTCATAATCTTTTCTTTTCTTTTCTTTTCTTTTTTTTTTTTTTTTTTTAATTTGCCATAGGGTGCTTGTGCTCACCAGAGGCAGTCAGAGAAAAGAAAGAGAGAGGAAAAATGAGAAAGCACTCCCTGGGGGTTGGAGGGGGTAGCCACACTGCAACCCCTTCTCCTCTAGTTGGCTATCAGAACTTTGGGCACACACGCACATACTCCCAGTGTGTTTCTCAAGTCACCAGGTCTGAGACTTGATAGGTAGTTGACCATGTAAAATAATCTTCCATTTCTCCCCTCCTCAACCTTCTCATGAAACTAATTTACATTAAGGTATCAATGGCTGATTTTTTCCATTATAGTGTTTATACTTTAAAAATTTTATGAACAAATACCTGAAATATTGACATCAGAGTTTTTGAAAGATCTCTTTTAAAATTTTTAAAAATTTCTTGTTCTTTTATACATTCAATCACTTTATTTAGCTTACAAAGTGAATATTTCAACATGTGAACATTTCTCCCTAGTCCAGTTGATAAAACTATAAAATTATCTTCAAAAGATAATACCACATTTCTTTGTCCCATTAACGCTTTGCCTCTATTTTTCTTCTAAATGTCCTTCTTCAGACTCTACTCTTTCACACACACTGTATCTGGTATTCACATCCATTTACTGTGTTTCTGTATCCTTTAGTCAGTCAATTTCAGTCATAGAGTGCAGACATTCAGGAAGATCTTGAAGTGCGGAAATGAATTGAATGTGATAGAGTCGAGAGATTGTCAGCTTGAAGTTCCATAAGTGAGGTGACCTGCAAAAGAAGTTTCTGAATTGTATAGTTCATACTGGGAACCATCTACTTTTCTAATTTGTAAAGCCACCATTGGTTGGTTAGCCACATTTCACTATATTTCTATTATCTTATTCCAGATCATCTGAAATTTTATTTTAAAACACAAGCAAGCAGAATTATCAATTATGAAGATAAACCAAACAGGGAAAATCCTTTGTAGAGAATCAGAGGGGATATTAGCACTTCTGTCTTCTGGTGGATGCCACGCTATGGGAAAGTCAAGACAGTGCAACCTGGAAATAAGGAGCATACTATTAGATGTGGCCCAGGATAAATAAACACATAATACAGATTTAAAATATTGACTTACAAACATGGTAAAGAAGTGGCAAGACTTTTATTATGGTACTATCATAACAAATCTTTCAAACATCCAACACAAATGCTTCTAGCATTAAGTAATCTCATTAGTAATTAACCATGAGTATAAGAACTTAAATTGACATTAGAAATAGTGTTTCTAGACGGTACTTTGCCTCTGTATCAGGATAGACTTAGAAACCCTGATCAAATTAACATGACCTATTGTAATTAAAACTCAGGCAAGATAAGGCACTAAAAATAATTTATGGGATTGGACTTCTGTAAGAGCTACATAACCTGATGAATCATTACCCCAATCTCTGCTGTGGTTCCAGGGCTCTTATTTTAATTGGAGTGCTAAAAGCACCTAATGAAGCACTTCTGAGAAGGAAGTGTGTTTATCAAACCTTGCTAATTGTATTATCCTTTGGCCATCTAATAGCTCTACTGATGACACCTTAAGGAAGACTGTCTACTATTAAATGAAGACCCCAGCTAATCTCTACTTAAAAGGAGTAATTTTTCTCCCCTAAAAAATTGGCAGTGAGAAAAAGATTGTTCTTTTCTTTTAATTCAAGAAAATCTTGAACCTTAAACTGTAAAATAGTAAAAAAGTGTCTTTACTACTTCTTGCCTAATTTATACTCCTTTGGCTGCACTCCACTGGTTGGGCCAACAGTCCTCATTTCAGAGTGAAATAAAAACTACCTTAAGTATTCAACTTGTTAAAGGTATAATATTATAGCACATGTGCTATTTCAATAAGCCTCTCAAAAAAATTTTTTTTGAGAGGTTTTTTTCTTATTGGGTGCATGTGCTCACCAGAAAGACAGAGAGACAGAGAGATAGAAAGCGAGAAATCACCCACCAGAGGGGATGGCCACGCCGCAATCCCTTCTCCATTCGTCTCTTGGGATCTTGGACACGCATGCACATGTGCCCGGCGTGAGTTTAAGCCACTGGGTCCGGGACTTGAACCGCAGTCGACTACATGGGAGTTCAGCGATATTTGTTTCTAAAAATTTTAGAGCTATGATAAGTTGAGGAATAACTGAAGCAGCATAACAGAGTAAGTTGACTAGAGTGAGCAAGCTGTGAGAAAACCAGTCTAAGAGTATAGGTAGAGGACGAGAGAACTGGTTAAGAGCGTAAACCAAAATAAAAATAATGAAAGAGTAATAAAAGTGGTAGGTTGCAAGAATGGCCTGTGTGATGCGTTGAGGATATGGAATCTGTGAGAAACACTACATGGATTGGAGACTGTAAGGAGAGAAAATTGGCATGTAATTTCACTCTTCTTATCATGCCCATTCGCATACCCGGGATGCGCACCACCCTCTCGTTTTTTTCCATCTTTTCCATCTTTTGTTCTTTATGACTTCTGTATGGTCGGAGACTGCCTTAAGCTACCTGTGCTCTAAGTTAGTTGTTTAACCCAATTAAACTGTGGAGCACTTCACACCTTAGGGTGATTCATAATTGTCTGTGGAACATTTAAAAATACACATGACTAGTCCCAACTCCCAAAGATCATTATTCAATAATTCTTAGGTGGGACCTCATTTAAAAGGTTGAAAACCGCTGTCATTAGAGATTGGAAACCCATAAAATGTTTTGATATGAAGCATACTTACAGACAGAGTATACCATGAAGTGATTATTCAGACAGCCCATTCCTGCTAAGAGGCCATGACATAATCTTTACAAAGACGTGGCCGTCAAGTCCCGGACCCCTTAAACTCACGCCGGGCGCGTGTGCGTGCGTGCCCAAGATCCCGAGAGGAGACTGGAGGAGAAGGGATTGCGGCGTGGCCATCTCCCCTGGGGGGTGATTTCCTGCTTTCTATCTCTCTGTCTCTCTCTGTCTGTCTGGCGAGCGCACGCGCCCTATAGCAAAAACCTCTCCAAAAAAAAAAAAAAAAAGACGTGGCCGTTACAACCCAGCCGCTGCACCATACCCCACACAGTGGAGAGTGGCTAGGAGGACTGACTGCAGGTCGGTGAAGCTACCAATTTGTACCTTTTGACCAAAATATTGGTAAACAATGTTTAAAAAATAATTTTAACAAGGTGGCAATGTTTAAAAATGAACATATTTTACACAAAACACATTCATTTCCTTCTTAGTTTAATGTCTGTTATTTAAAACACTTCAGGGTAATTAGTGTGATGCTAGAAATGTGCATACGATTTTTTAAAGAGATTTTTGCCTTAGGGCGCATGCATTCACTGGAGAGAGAATAGAGACAGTGAGAGGGAAAGTGAGAAATCACCCCTTGTGGGGTATGGCCATGCTGCAATCCTTTCTTCTCTGTTCTCCTCCTGGGAGCTTGGGCACATACGCATATGCACCACTTGTGATTTCAAGCCACCAGGTCTGGAACCACGGTTGACCATGTGGGAGTCCAGCAGTGTAATTGCTGTCATCTGCTGGCCCTTATATGTATATAATTTTAATTTTAATTCTATCAGTAGTTGGCTTATGCTAGTAATTTTCAAGAGGATATACATATCTGTGACAGCTATTTTACGCCCTCCTTTTTGCTTTCTGCCAAAAATGAATTTTTACTGATGAAACTTTTGCCCTTTTACTTAGCTTGAATAAAATAAATGTTAGGATTGGGTTCGAGTGGTGAAATTAAAGATATTCGGCAAGATGTCTGCATTAGCTGCTCATCTCTGGTTTGAAATCCTGCAGAGATGATTATGTTCTACCAGAATCTCCACCCTGCCCCACTCTGGAGGACCACCTCAGCTTGGCCTCTCATCTGCTCTGTGGTAGCCATTGGCTTCAGAACAATTAGGATAACACAGTGCCAAGATAGCTTGGAACTCTCTCAGCAATCTCGTAGTTTCTACTTTGAGTAAACCTTTTATAAGGCTGTGGCACCTAAATGGCCAGAGTGAGACTTCTCGAAAGATTAGATGGTAGTAACTGTTTTCTTGCTTGATGCTGACTGTCAAGAAGAAAAAAGAAAAAAAAAAGTCTACAAATATGGCAGCTTTTTCCCTGAACATGCTTTCCTTATAACCTGGTGGTGTGTTAGTGAGCGAGTAGTTACCTTCAGCTACTTCAGACTTCGTTGGTAGTTACTGTTGTCTAGAAGAACCTTAGAGTTGTGTGAGTCCAAACTGGCTTAGGTCCTTTGTAGAAATGCTCTTGAAAAATGTAAGTCCCACGTTGTTAGAAAGAAAACATAAAAACCTACAGAGCAGCTGTGAGCCTTCCTGGCACAGGGTCTCTCCAGGTCCAATCATGAGCACTCACTTGCTCGCATCTTACCCTCAGTCTGTTGCTCTTACGTGCAGTTCCCGCCTGACCCTGTGGTCCTGGTATCTATTATCTCTGCACTGATGGCATTTCAGATCCTGTCAGATGGGGGAGCAGCTGTCAGCTAAGGGAACTTCTCTTATGTTCAGAGTCATGCATACAGTAGGCCCAAAGGTAAACTCCCACTTACTCATTGTGGTTTCCAAAGAATGAATTAGTGAGGCACTCAGAACCAGGAAACAATCTACATTCTCTTTCTTTCTCTCTCCTATTACATTGTCTTACTCTTTCCCATCCTTCAGCCTTTAATATTACAAGGCTAGAGATGCAGAGCTCCCAGACTCCTCCCCCCATCACTACAGTGCTAAATGACATCTAAGGGAAGCCAGCTATACCCCAAAGACCCATGGTTCATGCCTTCCAACAACCAGGGAACAGATCTCAGAAATGGGTGGGTGCTTCCAAAACCCTCTAGTGAGTGTATGGAAGGGTTTACAGTGAAGGGAAGCACAGGAACACGGGACACAAACCCATAGCTGGCAGGAAATAAAATCAAGAATCTGTAACTTGATCTCTGGGTAGGTATATTTGAGTTATGGTAAATAAAAAAGAATATGAAAATGCATGAGGTCAGAGAAATTCTGTAGTTCAAATGGTGAATGATAAAAATGAGAAAAACCACTAGGTATTGCTATGCAGCACAAAGCAAATGTGCACTCTTGCCTTTTGTACAGGCTGGCTCCTTCATGCTCTTAAATCCTGTTAGAACCATGATTAAATATGTGTGTAACTATTGGGTCATCAGAAAAAGTCATGACACATGTTTGCATAGAAAAACTTTCCCAATGACCTAATAGAATTTTGTATTATTATTTATTTAAACATATCAGCATAATGGAAATTTATATCAATGAAGGAAATATCTTTCTTTGTCTTTATTCTCAATGCTGTTTGTTTAATATACTCATGTACAAACCTTCATGAACAATTGTTTCCTTAAAATATATATTAAATCTGCAGAACTAAGATTTTGTTTAGATTGATCGCAGTATCTGCAGCACATAGATTAGTTCTTGGCACAGAGTATGATGGATCAATTTTTCCCCTAAGAATTATTTATTTATTATTACTGTTTTTTAAATTTTTGTTACAAGGTGCATGCACTCAGTAGGGAGACACAAAAAGAGAAACAGAGAGAAAAAGAGGGAAAGTGAGAAAACAAGCCACTACTAGGGACTCAAACCATGGTTGTCCACGTGGGAGTCCAGTGCCTCAACCAACACACTATCTGCTAGCCCCTGATGGATCATTAAGTGGATGAATATCTTTGTATGTGTTCATGCAAGTATATATGTGCAGCTGTGACTGAGAGAGCAGTATCTGAGCCCGTAGGTACAAAAAATACTAATCTCTATAATTACATATGTTAATATTTGCTGGGTTTTTTAATTAAGCATTAAAATTATGGGATAAGAATATTCTAGTACCTATTTAATCATAAAGATTTAAATTGCTGACAATATGTACAATGGCAAAACTTACTGTAAAATACATATTCTTTTATTCACCAGCTTTGATCCTGAAATGTAAATACCAAGTCCTTTCAAAGAGTACTGCTTACTCAGTTTCTGTAGGGTGGTAAACAAGTGTTCTGAGTTAGAACTCAGAAAAGAAAACTCTTCTTCCCTTTCTCAAACAAAGCAAAACAGTCCATTGCCTAATATTGAAATAATTTTTTCTTTTCATCAGGAGGGTTTGTATATGAGACAGTAGTTATTTAATGAATACATGAATTCTTTCAAGGAAAGTTGTTAATTAGTTCAAATTGCCATCATTATCTAGTACTCCTGAAAATTAGTGTGGTAAATTCAAATCCTCACCATTTGATTACGATATGTCAGAAATCTAGCCCTGAGAAGTCCAAAGTTATAATTTATATGTTTCATATTGATCACTCTTGAATGGAGACCTTCAAATACTAAGAGAAAAATGAAAAGCATTAAGTCTGACTACCCTACATGAGTGTTACCAGCTAAGCATATGGAGAACTGTAAAGAGACACAAGAGAAAAGAAAAATGTGGGATCAGCAAATGGCGTAATGGCTACGTTGCTGGACTCCCATGCAGTCAACCTTGGTTCAAGTCCCGGACCTGGTGGCTTAAACTCACACAGAATGTGTGTGTGTGTGTGTGTGTGTGTGTGTGTGTGTGCCCAAGATCCCAAGAAGAGAATGGAGGAGAAGGGATTGCAACGTGGCCATCCTCCCTGGGAGTGATTTCTCTCTTTTTGTCTCTCTATCTCTCTCTGTCTTTCTGGCGAGTGTACGCACCCTATAGCAAAAAAACCTCTGAAAAAAAAAAGAAAGAAAGAAAGAAAGAAAGAAAGAAAGAGAGAGAGAGAGAGACAGAGAAAGAAAGGAAGGAGGGAAGGAAGGAAGGAAGGAAGGAAGGAAGGAAGGAAGGAAGGAAGGAAGGAAGGAAAAAAGAAAGAGAAAAATGCAGAGGACTAGCTTTAGGGCCCTAAAAGTAGAAAAGAGAACCATGTTCTTTCTTTCACTCACTCATACCTCTATACTACTATGAGAGGTCCCTGCTTCTTCCTACCCTATCTAGGGAAACTGAGTTTGTTCTGTTCCCCTAAGTATCAGGACGACTTGTTTTCACAGTGCTGCTACTCATTTCAGTGCCTAGGGCTTCCCTTCCCTTCCATTTAAAGAGAATGTGGGCTAGCCTCTGGGTCTAGTGGTTATGGGAGTTGGATCCCTCATGGCCAACCGTTGTCGGACTGAGGCTTGGAAAACATGCTGGACACATGCGTGTTCATACCCCAAATTCCTACATAATGGAGAAATGGAGGAGAAGGGATTGCAGTGTGGCCATGCCCCCACTGAGGGTGATTTCTCCCTCTCCTTCTCTCTGAGTCTCTGGCAAGCACCTGTGCCCTCTGGCAATTAATTAAAAAAATAAATAACAATTATGGGTATCTTGAGCCATTGAAGAAGCAGTAGTCCAGAGTGAGGCTGAGATAGCCTTCAGCAGCTGTAAGAGACACTGACTGACGATCAGCAAACTGGGACATACTCACCACAAGGCACCCCTAAACAAGCTGGAATGGCTCTTTGTACGTCATCAGTGCACAGTCAGAGGTGATTAAAGCCGCGGGTTCTGTTTCAGCTCCTGACACTCCTGCAAAGGTGGTGGATGGCGTGGGCCTGCGTGGAGATGAAGAGGGGACATCTCTCCTGACCATGTGATGCTAGATCTCTTATCTTTTTAAAAATTTTTTTTCCTTGCTAATCTCTCATCACTTGTTTCACATTTTCTCTCTTTTTCTTTAATCAGAGAAATGAATCTCTTTTCTGGGGGATAGAAGACCAAACCTTTTCTATTTCCCAAGTTATGTTTATAGCATTAACTTTGTGTCATTATCTATTTTCTCCCTAATAGTAAGTATTGTTATGTGTGAAAAAGGAAGGAGAGTGCAAGGGTGGTAGGGTACCTCTACATTGACTAGGACAGAAAATAGCCTATAACTGAAATAAATTTTACATTCTGAATTTGAAACAACTGGAACTATCACTTGATTCTAAAATAATACACATACATTTTGATAACACTTATCTTTTTAAATAGATTAAACTGTTAAAATAATAAGGTATGATTAATTATATAGTCAAATATACAGATTTTTGGTTTTAAAAAAATTCTTTAAAGATTAAATTAATTAATTTATTAATTAATTATCAATTAATTAAATATGTCATGAATTTCCAATTTGTCATTAGATATTTTATAGATAGGGAAGAATAAATAGATGGCTATTTTGGTTTAAAATTATGATTAATTGCATTGAACAAATACATGTGTTCAATTTGCCTCACAAAATAAAACTGAAATATCCAATATCATTCTGAAAAATTAAAAATGGAAGCTATAAAACTACCCAATTAATACAAAGAGGGAGCGAAAAATAGAAAATGGGTGAAATGGAAATGCACATATAAAATAGAGACCTAGTGATTCTGAGATAAGTTGGAATAGAGAAACAGCAATGCACATGCTTAACTATTCACAAGGGAAGGAGGCAGAAGACAAGGAACGCCCCATTGCCATCAGAGAATGGGCTTAGCTTGCATCTGATGCATAGTAAACATTTGGCACATATTGATTGATTGAGAGAATGAAAGAAATACAGAGAAAAATAGCTTCATGAAATAAAAGAATCTGTACAGGGACCTTGTATAACATTGCATTTGAAGACTTAACTCCTGACATGATTTTGCAAATAGTGCTTAGGTGTAAATGTCTTTCAGTATTTGGGATATAGTCTTGTACATAGAAAAGAAAAGACTGTGCTTGTTTAATCCTAGTCAAGCATTGACAATCTCTGCTGCTGGAATGAGAAAAAACATGCATAATATAACATACAGGACAGAGAATATCAGGAAATGATATAAGAGTATATCAGGACAAATTTAAAGAGTATATCAGGAAACATATACAGTTACATATCCTCAGGTATTCTGATATGTCAATTCATTATCTTCTATTCACCACAATTTTTATAGGAATATGTTAAAATTCCCATTATTTTTCCCTGGAACATACCATTATGACATAAGGTAATTCATACAACTAAGAAGTCAATCATGTTCAAAAAAGTTATCACAACCATCAATGTCTAAACATTGAGAAATGGTCACGTAAATGTTACATCACTTAACAAACTGCAAAGACTGTAAAGTCAAGTACAAAAGTTTTTACAAGGAGAATGATGTTACAACTCTGCGAGAATAAATGCAAATGCAGAGGGGCTGGGAGAAAAATTAGAAAAAATTAGATAACTTACTAATATGATAGGATTTGGGTTGTCCTGTTTTTATTTCTAATACATTTGTTCCATACAAAGTGAAGACTTGTCAAAGACCATCTATAAAATTTATTTTCTATGCATCAAAGTTAATGTTTTTTTATGTTCCTTTGAAAAAATCAGAAGTGAAATTGTTACATGAGATTAAATCTTCTAACTAAGAAATGTACACTTTTTCATTAGATACATAAATGACTATCCTATATTTAGTATTGGTGAGACATAACATGTCCCTTTAGTGTATTTTCCAATGTCTGTTTTCTCTAGTGAGTTTGTGAAGGAGTCAAAGTCAGGCATTTTCAACTTTATTCTTCTTCGGTCATATTTTGCTTACTTTAGGTCATTACTCTGATCAAAGAGATGGATGATAGGTACTTCAGAGGTGAAAAGAAAAATTAGTTTAAGACGCCTCATCAATATTTCTTATGCAAATTGTAAGGGTGTGTAATTCTTCAATTATTGGTAAATAGTTAAGCTAACCTTTGGCATCAGTTAAGGGCAGTGAGCTGGATGCATTTGTTTAACAAATCGATGTTATATTTTTTTTCCTGAGATATGATGCCATAATATAATGCTTGCAGTTACAGAATTTACATTACTTCAACATAAGTAAGACCTTCTGCACTATCAGTAAAAAGGTGATATTGATGTTGATAGTGATAGTAAAAGACAGAATTGACACTAACTGACATAAATGGAGCCTTGCACATATATTTTAAAACCATTAACTTCTCCAACACTGTCTTCGATTTGAGCAATTGTTAATTAACTCTACGTCTATGTTTTCAGTGCTACTGTCTTTTCTCTCTACTTTTCTGTATCTTTTAATAGATACAGATCACTGTATAGATCACTAGATTCAACAAGAACCTGTCAACATCAGGGTCCCCTCAAGAACACATCTTCAAACTGAAAGAGAGCCTGAGAATGTGCAGTTGATAGTCTTGCTGTTTAGCTTATCTAATTTTATTGAATTTGAAAAACTGTTCAAAATTAAAGAATAAAATTCCATAATCTTCGATGTGAAACAAATGAAGGTGAACCTGGTATAAGTGGATAGCAGTAGAAGACAGAAAACCAAAAAAATGATGGAAGTTAACATAAATTAAAGCTGGACAATTTTTAAGTAATAAAAATATTCGTTAATAAGGTTTCTAGTTTCTTGTATATAGGGGTGTGATACAAACAGTGCTTATTCTAGTTTAGTATCCCGTTCACAACCACTCAGTTTAATTGCGGATTTTTCAGTCTTGTGAAGATCTCAGTCATAGTTCATTTCTGTCACTGTTATCTTGGGTGTCATGTGAGCAAGTATGGGTGTATCAGAAGGAAAAATCTAAGGTCATATTATATTTCTAAGAATGTTTGCAAATCCATCCCAGTGTCTAGATATTTGAGTTTTACCTCCTTAATTAAAATTTGAAAATATGATTTCTTTTGTAGAATTGTCTGAGAGCTCATACTACCCAATCTCTATAAAACTGTTTTTAATATGTAACTATTCAGTAATGTGCCCAAGTCCACAGACTTTAGATATGATTAACAATTATTTTTTACTTCATTCTGTTTTTCCCCCCTTTTCTTGTGTTCTTATAATAGACGGCCATCATTAACAAAAGTGCATGGTTGTTCCAATTTTTGTACTCGGCAGACTTTTAAAATGATCCTAATGAGTATTTTAATCATATGGGTATTTAGAATTCTGTTTCTCTCTTTTCCTTCTTTAATTTCTGGGTTTAGGATTTTCTTTCACTTTTTTGTCTGTCTTCTACAAGACTAAAGATATATGAGATGATAGAGCTTACCTGAGGGATGGCACCTCTAACTGAAATAGAAACAGAAGTAGGCACTTTGGAAGATATTTAATCTGGCAGGCACTGAACAAAAGATGACGTTTTTCATGGAGAGTGCAATCTGACCTATAATTGTAAATCATTTATTTAACAAGGATTGGTCAGAAGTTTTCTGTGATTATGCTTCAGAAATGTACTCACAAAGATATTTATTTGTTTATATAAATCATCCTTAAAATACAGTCCACTCTCTAAATGTTTTCTCTGAAAACTTGTTTTTAGTGAACTGCTTTTATTAAAGCTAATATTTTGGTTATGAAAAAATAATAAGCATTTTATAAGATACATATGTAGAAATACCACTCAGTATTTTTAGAACTTTGTCATAGTATCTCAGGCATGGTGTTCAGTGTTCACTTGTGGAGGCTAAAAAATATCTGCCTGGACCAGCAGCTGGTGTGGTGCTTAAGGTGCAGGATTCCCACACGGCCAGCTTGAAAATCATGCCAGGCCCGTGGGCTTGCATGCCCAAAATCCCAGGAGGAAAATGGAGAA
Source organism: Tupaia tana (assembly GCA_026018925.1). NCBI lineage: Eukaryota > Metazoa > Chordata > Mammalia > Scandentia > Tupaiidae > Tupaia > Tupaia tana. The sequence goes on from JAKSZU010000006.1 coordinate 85,404,594, forward strand.
GAAGGGATTACAGCGTAGTCATCCACCAGGGGTGTGATTTCTCACTTCCCCTCTCACAATCTGTCTGTTTCTCTCTTGCGAGCACATGTGCCCTGTGGTAATAACCTAAAATAAATAAATAAATAAAAATATCTGCCTGAACTCAAACCCTAGAAAATCTTATTTAATTTTTCTTTAACTGGGTTCAAAGAAATGTATTCTTAGAAAGCTCCGTGAAGACAAAACAGTTGCATTTATGAAACACTGATAACACATAATGGCCATAGTCCAAACATGTGGAGTTCTTGTCATGATCACTGTTTTAGTCAGTCATTGTATATTACATGGATAGCTTTATATAACTTCACATACACATATATATGTATAATTACTTGTATTATACTTTAATAAATTTAGGTGTATTTAGCTCATCAGTAATTTTATGAGCACAGTGGGAGATAATTTTAATTATTGAGATTAAAGGACTATTGCTTTAGATTCCTGTGGTGGCCTAGAACTATCATAGAACTGATGGTTTAACACAACAGAAATGTAGTCTCTCATAGCTGGAAGGCTAGAAGTCCAAACTCAAGGTGGTGGCAGGGTCACACACTCTCCAAAGTCTCTAAGAAGGAATTTTTCTTAATATTCCTTGTCTTGTATCTGTGAAAGTCCAATTTCTGATTCAGTCTTTGCATGGCCTTCTCTGTGTGTCTCAGTGTCTCACCTCCCTTTTCTTTCTCTTATTAGGTCATCAGTCACTGCATTTAAGGCATACTCTAAAACCAGGATGATTTTATCTCTCAATTAATAATTAATTATATCAGCAGAAACCCTATATCCAAATAAGATCACATTAATAGATGCCAGGATTTAGGACTTGCGTAGACCTTTTAAGGGAGTGAAGTTCAAACTACTACAATGACATAGTGTAATTGGCTATTTTCATTGTAATACAGCTAACTTTCATCAATCATTTGACCAATTCATTTTTTAAATGTTTAAAACAAAGATGGTGACCAATTTCTTTAAAAATTTGACTTATAAATCATTTATTTACATTACATCCAGTTCCTACTACACAACCTGGGTAATTAGCAATATTTTTAAAAATCCCTGTTCTTGTTCAGGACTATGCAGAATGTGACATGTGAAATTTTGTGGCAATTGCCAGTATTTATTTCAGGTTACTTTCAGGTGCAGGGGCACTTACAGCTTTCCTCTTGATATCAAGTTATCAAGAGATTTATTTTTAAATTTTAGAACCGCAGAATATTTCAGAGATCAGATATTTCTAAGAAACAAATAAAAAGGCAAACAAAAACAAACAAAAAAAACTACCGAATTTTTGAAGTGCTTGTTTTACAAACCATTAGCAGAGAAGGCCCTCATTTTCTCCCTGATATACCTCTCATATCAGAGTTATTACATTTTTGGATAAAGACAGTCACGCAGTGGAGAAAGTGTGGGCATTTTTGTTTCAGTCAGTTTAAATAGCTTAGCTCAAGGCAGCTGTAATAGAATTCTATAGTTTAGGAGACTTAAACAGCAAACATTTACTTCTCATGGTTTTGGAAGCTGGAAGTCCGAGATCAGGCTGTCAATGTGGTTGGGTCCTAGGTGGGGGCCTTCTTCCTGGTTCACTCACAGCTGCCCTCTCTGTATCCTCTCATGGCCTAGGGAATGAGCTCTGGCCCTGTCACCTCCTTAGAAGGGCACTAATCTCCTCATGGGAGCTGCACCCTCATGATCTCATCTTAACCTAATTATCTCTGAAAGGCTACACCTCCTAATGCCATCACATTGGAAATAAGAGATTCAATATATTAATTTTGAATGGGACCCACACATTCAGTCCTTAGCAGTCTAAAAATGTGGAAAATAGCCTGTGTGTGCTGAATCAGCTTCATGCAGTTAGGTACTGGAGCAAAGAGCATGGTGAGGGGAAGTCAGATCAGAAAACCTGGCAATACAAAGGCACCTGTAGTGATGGAGAAGCGCCATTTGAACTTTTAGTTGGAGAAGCTGGATTCACAAACACAAACGTGCATATTTATGCACATGCACACGTGAGCATGCAGGAGCTTCCACATAGATTCTTGACAGTAATTTATTCCTGTGTGATCTCACATGACTTCCTCTAATCGGGGCCTAAGATTTCTCTACATCTTTACCCCAAATCTGGCTTGAGTTGGTTTCTTTTTGGCAACAAAACTATTCCCAAAATCAAGTTTGAAACTCAAAGTACAAAACCCAGAAATCCAAAATAGATTTTTTAAAATATCACTTAATATCTGAAAAAAAAAATAATATGAGGAGTCCTCAAGAAGGTCAAAGAAAAAACATAGTATGAAAAAAATATATGCATGGATTTCAAAAATTTTTTGCACCAAAATAAAGTCTTATTTTAATTTCACTTTTGCACAAATGGAAAGTTGAAAGTCTCCTCCTATACATAAAAATGGAGTTAGTAGGTTGACTTGATGTGGGTACATGAAGTAAACTGTGACTAATGTTGCAGTAGTAAGTCCTGTGTGGCTGCATCAAGTTCTAAGTTATACACGAAGCACAGGCCTGAAAGCAAATAGAGGGTCACACCCTGCCTGAAGGGACTGAAAGCAGCTTGCTCAGCAGGAGGCTGGACACTTGTACTTACGCAGTATGGTTGCTTTTTAAAACAACTTTTTTATAAGCAATGAAATGTAAATTTCTCTTTTTTCAATATCAAATAACATAGCCTTTTATTTTTTAATAATGTAGTAGTAGTGATGCAATCAAAGTATAATAGTGTCATTTATTACAAAGAATAGACTAAATGCCAGGTTCTGAAAATGCTCTATATCATTAATATTCAGAAAAACTCTCTGATAGGTACTATTACTGCCCGCATTTACCCGATGAACAAACTGAGATGAAAAGATTTTAAATACTAACCTGGGGTCACAAAACTAAAGTGTGACTGAGCTGGGGTATCGACCCAGGACTATGCGATTCTGTTGTCTTGTCAATATCATCGCACCGTCCTAACAACTGACGTCAATATTTTTCAGTGATTTTATGGTTTACTGAAATTAGATCCAAAAATAAAAATGAAGAAAGCAACTTGTGTTATGTGACAAAACTCAGAATAAATCTCAGAGATATACAGTTGGTAAAGACTATAGATGATATCGGGCCCCACTCCATGCCTCTTTTCTGTAATTAATCAAGTGAGTGGACCATATGAGTTAAGTTTCTGTTTTTATTTTTTGTAATAATTCACTGTGTTTCTTTTTAAATGAAATAGTCCCTTTTAACTTAAATTATATTTCATCACATGTACTGAAAGATTCTCTAATAACAATGTAGGAACAGTTTGCAGGGAAGAGAAACGATTATGTGAATTCTTGTCCCAAACTTCCCACATGACCTTGAGCAAACCTCATAATCTGTGGATTTTAGTTCTTTGGGTGTAAAACAAGGATAATTAATTTTACTAGTATTGCCTGGGTTTTGTAAAGATTAATGAGTTAATCATGTCTAGAACACATTCTGTAATTTTTTACTGACAGGATATGAAAAATGTTCAGTACAACACTGAGACTAAGAAAGAAGGCTCTGTCCATCAGACAGGGTAGGTATCAAATGGGTTGTGTGGGGGTTAGGATTATGCCCTTTCCTTTTTGACATTACTGATGAAAGTAAACTTCATATACACACAAGAATGTTTGGGAAGTAGATGGGAGTATACCACTGTGGGCAACAGAACTGAGGCAAGAAGAAAGCTAGTGAATGGCAGGTAAGAAGGTTGGCACATCCACCTATGTGGCTAGATAGAAAAATTGATCAGGAGGGACCAGTAGATGGCAAAATAGTTACGCTGTTGGACTCTTCCATAGTCTACCGTGGTTCAAGTCCTGGACTCAGCGGCTTAAAACTCACATGGAGCGTATGTGCGTGCATGCCCAAAATTCTGAGAGGAGACTGGAGGAGAAGGGATTGCAGCATGGTCATCCACCCTATGGGATGATTTCTTGCTTTCTGTCTCTATGTCTATGGAGAGTGTATTTGCTCTATAGCAAAAATATCTCTAAAAAAAAAATAGAAAAATTGATCAGGACAGAAAATTCCCCACTCAAGGTAATGTAGGTGCGAGAAGTCTAGCTAATTAAGCCACATTTGATATAGCCAATGAGATGGAAGTGGTCAGTGAGCTCAGGCAATACTAAATCAACGCAATCCAAGTTAAGAAATTATAAACCCCATGGAAAGTAAACATCGGGGCCCTTGTGCAACTCTTTCTCTCTTGTGCTTGGGCCTGCTCCCACCTCTTGGGAGTGTACTTTCACTTTTACTTAATAAATTACCTTTTGCTTTTGCTATTGGCTTGTTTTGTTCAATTCATTGTCTGAAACACCAAACACCTGGATATCAATGAAGCCATACTGCAACAGAACCACCTCTGAAAGTACTCTAGTTCTAATTCTAGCTCTGCCACTTCCTAGCAACCCAATACCCAGCAAGTTCCTTTAACTTTCTGAATCTGTATTATATAAATGTCAAATGAGAATTACAATCAGATTTATCTTACTTAAACTCACCTGGATTTATTTAGCCCCCATTCATTATACACCACATATCAGTTACTATTGGGTGTTAGAGACACAAAAGAAGGACAGAAAAAAGTCTTTAGCGAAAAGAAGCTTACATTCCAAAAAGAAAAACAGACAGTAGATTAAAAATAAATAAATAAATCCTTACATTTTCAAATAATGAAAAGACTGCAAGGGAAATAAAACAAGGTAAGTGGCTGGGAGAATAGCATTGGTAGAATAAACAACAGTGTATGATCCAGGTGGCCTTAATGACACAAAAAAATCCATATGAGGACCTGGGAATGGAGAGAATGTCAAAGTGGGTAGAGCTTGACATTTGGAGGAAGTGAAAAGGCTAGCATGATTGGAGCAGAGTGCATCAGGGGGAGGTGGGAGGACCTGAGGGCAGAGTGGTAGCAAAGAACTATATACACAGGATCTTCTGCTCCTCAAGAAGAGTTCTGGAACCAGCAGTTAGCGTAATGGCTATGTCGCTGGACTCCCACGTAGTCGACCGCGGTTCGCGTCCCAGACCTGGTGGCTTAAAACTCACGCCGGGCACGTGTGCGTGCGTGCCCAAGATCTCAAGAGGAGAATGGAGGAGAAGGGATTGCGGCGTGGCCATCCCCCCTGCGGGGTGATTTCTCGCTTTCTGTCTCTCTGTCTCTCTCTGTCTGTCTGGCGAGTGCACGTGCCCTATAGCAAAAACCTCTCAAAAAAAAAAAAAAAAGAAATTAAAAGGACTAGTCTCTCTGATAAACACATGAATGTACCCTGCTAGTGTTGGGGGAGCATGAAAATGAGGGAAAATACAGATCATCAGGAAAGAGTTTCAGAGAAACTAAAATTGAGACATAAATTGAAAAGAACATATTCACTGAAAAATTGGCTTCTGACTCAAAAAATTTTCCAAATTGTATAGATGAGTAAGAGTTCCAAGCATAATAGTTCAGTACATTGCAGAAAAATTTTAAATTTGTGAAAATTGGACACAGAGGCATAAAACTAATGATGACTAGCAATTCAGCAACACACGCAGGCAGAAGAGGTGAGAAATTACCGGAGTATAGGAATAAATTTGATTGCAGTATGAACATCCAAGAGTCTTTTCTCAATACGGTCTCTGTATTTGCCTTGACAAATGACTTATTAGACTCTTATAATGTGATGTGTTACTAGGGTAAGTAAGCATACAGATAATTTGCATCTTTTATGGAAATAATTTTCCCCTAGTAGTTATAAATGGGAAAAATATTTGTAAATAATAACAATTAAACATTGAAAACTATCACTACTTTTTCCAGAAAATCTAGAACTAAATTTTTTAAATGATCATTTTATGATAGAAATTCAGAATTCTTTATATTATAAATTAAATACTGAAGTCATATGATAGATAACAGTTACAATATTTGGCTTTTTAAATTTTTTTAAAGAATTATGTTTATTTAACTTTATTTATTTATTTTAAATTTTGACCAGAGAGGAACAGAGTGAGAGAGAGGGAAAGCGAGAAAACAAGCCACCAAGTCTGGGACTCGAACCATGGTCAGCCATTTGTGAGTCCAGCGCCCTTAACCTGCTGGCCCTCAGCTTGGCTTTTTACTACTGCTGTAACAACAGAGAATTAGGAGATATTGTGGGTGGGTGGCATGGGAGTGATACTTAGCAATATCATAAAAATATGCTTTTTTATTAGTAGATATACACTACTGGAAGCATTGCTATTTATTTATTTTAAACCTCTACAATGATTGGTTTATTAGTATCATCCAGGACTCAGATGTTCAGTATTCCTCCTGAAATTACACAAACAAATGCAAATAGATGAAATCTAAGTCAAAATTATATAATAAAACAGCACTCCCTCACAAAAAATGTGTAAAATCACAAGAAAGCTATTTTAAAACACTAGCATTTTAAGCATTTGATAATCATAAACCACAGAATTGCCAAATTATTCCCTAAACTGTTAATGAATAAGTTGAATAAATGAATGAGTTTGGGTTTTGTAAGGAAAAATTAAATTCAGGGACTGGCAGGTGGCCTACTGGTTAAGGTGCCAGACTCCCACATGGCTGACCATGGTTTAAGTCCTGGACTTGGCGGCTTGCTTTCTCACTTCCTCTCTCTTTTTTTCTATGTTGCTCTGTCTGTGGTTAAATTAAAAAAAAAAAAAAATGAATAAAATAAATAAATCTTTAAAAAATAAAGAAAAATCAAATTCAAATAAATTGGATAACTTGTATCGAGATGCAAAGTCTGTGTCTTCTTGTTTCACTCCTATCTGATTTATAAAGGGGCAAACCTCATTAGAGAAACATTTCCCCTGTTTTAAATGTGGCATCATCATTTTAAAAGCTGGCCCAATTAGTTAAAAATACTTTTAATGAAAAGTCAAATTTCCTGAGCGGTCTATATTTAGATAAATGGAAAAATACATTTATAGTCAGCACTTTTACAGGCTTTGCTGGGACCAGTGTCAACAAAAAATTTAATATGGCAGTCTTGTTTTTTTTTTGGGGGGGGCGGTACTAATCCATTCTAAGATCTTTAACATGGGAACTACAAAATATAACTCTCATTACATGGTAATGGGAGTTAAAGAATACAGAGTCTTGGGGTCAGCAGATGGCATAGAGGTTACATCTCTGGACCCCCACATGGCAAACTGCATTCGAGTCCTGGACCTGGTGGCTTGAAGTTCATGCTGGGTGCTTGTGCTTGCCCAAGATCCTGCGAGAAGAATGGAAGAGAAGGGATTGTGGCATGGCAATATACCCTGGGCAGTGATTTCTCACTTTCTCTTGCAAAGTTTCATTCTATCTCTCTCCAGCAAGAGCATATACTGTGAGACAAAAATCTCTCAAAAAAAAAATAATAGAGTCTTCATCTAAAGGTAAGAACATATATAACGTTAAGTCCTTTAAGGACAGACTTTCAGAATGTTTGATTTCATGATTCCAATAATCCCAGTCTATGAGTAGATTGGTTACTCTTAATTTTGTGAAAGTACTTTACTTTGTAAATGAAAGTGGTCTATGTGAAATTATTTTTCAACTAATTAAAACTTTGGAATTTCAGTTATGGATGAAAACTGTCTTAATTTTTTGAAGATGTGTAGACAAAAGCTTTTTATCAGCTAATTATAATGAAGAGATAAAACACTGTAATAATTCATGTGATCCAAAATGGGTAAAAGACTAGCTTCTCCTCAAGCAGAAAAATTTCAACGGGACCAGCAGTTAGCGTAATGGTTATGTCTCTGGACCCTCATATAGCCAACTGCGGTTCGAGTCCCGGACCCAGTGGCTTAAACTCATGCCGGGCACATGTGCATGCGTGCCCAAGATCCCGAGAGGAGAACAGAGGAGAAGGGATTGCGGTGTGGCCATCCCCCCTGGGGGGTAATTTCTCGTTTTCTGTCTCTCTGTCTCTCTCTGTTTGTCTGACGAGCGCACGTGCCCTATAGCAAAAACCTCTCAAAAAAAAAAAAAAAAAAGAAAAATTTCAGACCTATGAAAAGGACAATAGTAATAAAAAATATATTTACATAGACTCATTCAGGATGTTAACAAAATAGCTACAACTTTTTTTTTTCTTTTTAGATATTTTCTTTATAGGGTGTACTCGCCAGAGAGACAGAGAGAGAGAGAGAGAGAGAGAAATCACCCCCCAGAGGGATGGCCATGCCACAATCCCTTTTCCTCCCTCTAGTCTCAGGATTTTGGACACGCATACACACATGCCCAGTGTGAGTTTTAAGCCACCGATCTGGAACTCAAACCACAGTTGACTACATGGTGATGTAACCATTACACCCTCTGCTGTTCCTGACTTCTCCTTTTTTTTTTTTTTTTTTTTTTTTTTTTTAACAATTACAGAGTGGTATTCAGTTAACAGAATAGTAATTATTTTATATAACCTTCACCAGAGATAGCTGAAGATGAAAAAATCTACCATCCCTATATATAACTAACTTGTGCTTTGCACTAACAAGAACCTGCTTTAAATTTCCATGCCAATTTAAACCAGGAAAGGTTAGTGGCTACTGAAAATGACCAGCAGGACAGGGCTATCTAAAGACACATTTGGTAGTTTGTTAACTATACAAAAAAAGATACTGTACATTTTAAAAACAAATCTTACACAGCCTTACATTTCAATATTTTTCTTAAAAAGGAATTGGGACCAGCAGTTGGCTTAGTGGCTATGTCGCTGGACTCCCACGTAGTTGACCGTGGTTCGAGTCCCAGACCCAATGGCTTAAACTCTCACCAGGTGCATGTGCATGCGTGCCCAAGATCCAGAGAGGAGAATGGAGGAGAAGGGATTGCAGCATGGCCAGCCCCCCCCGGGGGGGGGGGGTGATTTCTCGCTTTCTGTCTCTCTGTCTCCCTCTGTCTTTCTGATGAGCACATGCATCCTATAGCAAAAACCTCTCCAAAAAAAAAAGAAAAGGAATTAATTGTGTAAGTGGGGTTAAATGCTTTATAGACAATGGGGAAAAAAATGCTGGAACCAACTTATTCAACATTATTATCTTCTTCATCTTCATCCTCATCATCTTCCTCCTTTTGCTAATCTTCTTCATCTTCCTCCTCCTCCTTCTATTTCTTGCTCTTTTCAGGCTCATCAATTCCCATTTTTGCTGCATCAGGCTTTCTTTAAGTTCAGTATGCAGCAATATTGTTTTCGTATTTTTCCTTCAGTTTAGCAGCCTTCTTTTCAAAAAGTGTTTCATCATCTGCAGCAGTGTTGTTCCACATCTCAGTCAGTGTCTTTACAATATTACCAATGGAGAGGCTGGGACGTTTTTCTTTGATTTTTGGGTGATACTCAGAACTGAACAAGACAAAGACCAAAGGAGGTACAGGGTTGCCCAGTGCCCATCCGGTTCTCATTTGCCTTGTACTGTCTATGGAGTTCAATGCATTGCCATTTATTTTTATTTAAAGATTATTTCTGAGAGCCAACATATCCGTTACATTTATGTGTTTCAGTCAAAAACTCATATACTTTTCTGAGGATCAATTCTGCCAGTATCAATGATTCCAATAAATGGAAGTGAAAATTTAGCGAATGTGAAAGATATAAAAGTGTTTGGTTTTATTTGCTGTGCTGACATTTTAACCTTTATTCAGCTGAGAACACAATTCCAATTCTTACCCTGGAGACATTTTTCAGCAATCAAAACTTATGAGCAAGAATAAAATTTTTACTTCTACTTCCTTAGAGATAGTCCTGGCCAGTGTAAGTTGGAACCTGGTGTCTATTTTCATAAACAATTTATTTGAAGGATGTGGAGTGTACCTATGTAAAGAATGTTTTCTGAAAATGTTGCAAAATAAAAAAAAATGTTGCAAAATGAAAGTTGAGAATGGGATATAGGTAGATATAGGCAGAAATCAAAGGAGCAGGTTGTGGGCCAGCCTGTGGCCTGGTGATTAAAGTGACTGGATCACACATGACTGATCATTCAGTTTGAGTCCAAGACTTGGCAGTTTGAGATGCCTTTCCTCTTTCTCTGTCTCTCTGTTTATCTCCTCTGAGTACACATTGACCTCTGCTAAAATTATAAACAGAAGAGAAAAAGAAAGGAACAGGCTATAGTCTGAGCCTGGCCTTATGGACTTACTCTGACTGGACCAAGAAGAGAGGCATTTCTGCCATTTCTCTGAAAGGCAGTATGGCTTTGGGAAGTGAGAAGCACAGTCTACTGGGTAGACGTGGGCAGTGTACCTGGGAAGGCTAGTGCTATCCTTGGAAGATTCATGGTGAGCAGAGAGACCATGACAAGGTGCAGTCAAGGTGGACTTCATCACAGGACAGAAATAGAGAGGCAGGCTAGGACAGAACCAGACATTTGTGTTGTATAAAGGGTTATTACGTAATTTAGTATCTACTATGTGCCTGGAAGTAAACTGGAGACACGAGAGAGAGTGAGAAATACAACCTATTAAATTTATTATCTCTAAGTGTTTGCATATGGGGAAAAGGAGTAAACCTTAATAAATTATGTAAACAGAATATAGCCTTTTAACTTGCATGGATTGAGAAGTAACAGTGTGTTCTGTGAGAACTGAAAAGAAGCAAGAAATGTTTGGGTGGATATGGAGAAATGGGAACCTGGGTTCAGATGCTCCACATAAATGGGGTTATGTTCTCGTGAACATATCATTAAGTGGGAAATATAAGTTGAAATGCGTTTACTATACGTAACCTATCAAACATCATAGCTTAGACTAGACTACTTTACATGTGCTCAGAACACTTACATCAGTCTGCAGTTGGACAAATTGAAAAAACTGAGTGTTGTTAGTGCTAACTGGGAGTTAGAGCCGCTGCCACCATCCAGTATCAGAAGAGAGTATGCCATGCATGTTGCTACCCTTGTACAGATCAAATTTCAAAATTTAAAGTATGATTTTTAAGAAGAACATATTTCTTTACATTATCATCAAGTTGAAGAATAGTAAGTTGAACCATCATAAGTCAGGGAGCATCTGTGCATTGTTGGTGTGAATGTAAATTGATGCAGTCATTATGGAACACAGTGTGGAAGTTCCTAAAAAAACTTAAAAATAGAACTACCGTATGATCAAGCAATCCCACTCTGTTATAAATACAGAGAAAATGAGGTCACTATCTCAAAGAGATATTTGCACTTCCTCATTCACTGCAGCATATTTCACAGTAGCCAAAATACAGGATGAATCTAAGTACCTGTTGACAGATTCATGAATAAAGAAACTATTTAGCCTTAAAAAAAGGAAACCCTGTCATCTGCAGCAATATGGATGGACCCGGAGGACATTATTTATGGTAAGTGAACTAAGCAAGATGTAGGAAGACAACCCACATTGTCTCACTTATATGTGGAATCTAAAGAATAAAAGTCAGAGTCTGAGAATTGAAGTGTTGGGAGAGAATAGGAAATGGGGGAGTGGGGAAACGGCCAATGGTTACAAACCTTCTGTCATAAGATGAATAACTAGTGAAGGTCTCATGAGCAGCGTGGTGACTATAGTTAATAATAATAATGTAATATACATTTAAACTTTGCTGAGAGATCTTAAATATTCTTACCACACACATATGAAAAGGTAATTACATGAGGTGACAGATATAGTCAATAACTTGATTATGGTAGAACTTTCCCAATGTATACATGTATCACAATTCTATATTGTATATGCTGAATATGGACAATTTTTGTCAGTATACTTTAATAAAGTTGGAAAACAACCCAGAGGGACCTAACATCATATTTTTTGGGTTGGAACCTTTGGAGATAAGATAGAGTTCTTTTCTTTCAACATTTTATTTTGAAAATTTTAAACCTTTAGAAAAGTTGAAGAATATTATAAAGAATACCTTATGGACATTACCTAGATTTATTGATTGCTATTATTTGTCATATTTGCTCTCTTTCTTTCATACAGTTTTTTTCTTTCCTGTACCATTTGAGAAAAAGTTGCCAACATTGTGATTCTTTTTTCTTTTTTTTTTTGAGAGGTTTTCACTATAGGGCACATGCGCTCGCCAGAGAGACAGAGAGAGACATAGAGACAGAAAGTGAGAAATCACCCCCCAGGGGAGATGGTCATGCCACAATCCCTTCTCCTCCATTCTCCTCCCGGGATCTTGGGCACGCATGCACATGAGCCTGGCGTGACTTTTAAGCCACCTGGTCCGGACACGAACCGTGGTCGACTACGTGGGAGTCCAGCGACATAGTCATTACGCTAACTGCTGGTTCCCAACATTGTGATTCTTTACCTCTGAACATTTCAGCATTTTGTCATGTTCATATATATTCTAAGAACAAGAACTTTCTTTTTAAATAATTATTTATTTATTTTTTATTACTATTATTAAAAAATATTTTTGTTACTTGGTACATGTGCTCATCAGAGAGAGACAGAGGCAGGGGGAGGGGGGGAGTGAGAAAGTAAGCCAGCAGGTTTGGGACTCACGGATTCAAATGCCATTGGTCATGAGAGAGTCCAGTGCCTTAGCCACCATGGCACCTACTCACCCTGAGAAAGAACTTTCCATATAATGTCTTGTAACACACAGGTAGTTTAAGATGAATTTAATAATAGAAAAAATATATGGAGTGTTTTGAGTTCAATTATGTCCCCCTAAAATTCATGTGTTCAATCCTAACCCCCAGTACCTCAGAATATGACTATTTTGAATATAGGATCTTTAAAGAGCTAATTAAACTAAAATTGTCACAACTAAAGTCTTAACCTAAAGACTGTGTCCTTTATAAGAAGAGACCATTAGGACACAAACATGTACAAACACAGGAAAGACCATGTGAGGACCCAGCAAGAAGGTAGCCATATACAAGACAAGGAGAGAGAACTCTGAAGAAACTGACACTTTGATCTTGGACTTTAAGCCTACAGAACTGTGAGAAAATTACTACTTGATATTTAAGTCGCCAATAAAAATGAGGGAGGGATCTAGATTTAGGAGGTCAAGAATGGCTTGTTGAAGTTCTATTGCTGAATGGCTGAAGGTCGAGCAGGATTTTTTTTTTTCCTAGGAAAGGGAAAAGTATTCTTGATAATAAAAACATCTTATATGAAAAATTACTGGTAGAAAGGAGTATGGAGAGCTTAAAAAATTAAAAGTCTGACCAGAAAGGTACAATATGATGTATTTCTAGTAGAGGGGTAAAGGTAGTTAAAGATTAAGATGAAGAAACAGTCAGGTGTTGGATCATGAGCTGTGCAAACCATAATGAGTGTTATTGAACCAAGCTAGGTACAGATGGGGAATCAGTAACTCACCACCAGCAAAACCACTCTGACTCATCAGGTTTGTTGAGGAGGAAGGCTTTATTAGAGGGAGACAACTAGGTTTGCTCAAAAGATTGTCTCCTGATTGTATTCAAGGATGGGTTTTTGTAGAGAAATAATTCCTGCCTAAGTCTTCGATGAAGCCCATGTATGCAAATGAAACTTACGCAGTTCTGATTGGTTGCATTGTTCTAGCCAGGGTCTTGACTCTTTCCCTGCTGTGGGAGTGTGGGCCCTCTGTATGTTCTCTCCAAGCAAATGAATGAATCAGCAGTCAGAGCAAGGTCTATCCCACCCAGGATAGTTCTGGTCTGGTAAAAGGGGTTATTTAATTCTCCCAAAGAGAATTAGGAGATGAATGGCTTCAGTGTAGAGGGATGATTTGGTGGTTAGATCTACATTTTAGAAAGACAACTCAGAATTCAGTCTTTTTTTTTTTTTTTTTTTTTTCTTGAGAGGTTTTCGCTATAGGGCGCGTGCACTCGCCAGACAGAGACCAGAAAGCAAGAAATCACCCCCCAGGGGGGATGGCCACGCCACAATCCCTTCTCCTCCATTCTCCTCTCAGGATCTTGGGCACACACGCACACCCGCCCGGCGTGAGTTTTAAGCCACCGGGTCCGGGACGCAAACCGCGGTCGACTACGTGGGAGTCCAGTGACAGACATTACACTAACTGCTGGTCCCTCAGAATTCAGTCTTAAGAATGCATGCAGAAGAGGTTAAGGGCAAAATTTGGGGATACAAGTTGCTGTAATAATACAATAGTATTACAAAATGATAATCCATGGAAACTCTTGTCACAGGAAGAGTTTCACTGAGACTGGCCAACACGGTACCATGGCCATGAAACGTGAGGAGCCACTTCTGCAACTAGTGGTGCTGGGATGAATTCCAAACCACCACTTCTTTCTTTAGGCCACTCACTCTAGATTATTCAGAAGACTTTGCTTTCTGCCTATTTTTGGAACCTGTTTCTCAGCCTTCCTAATGACAGTGATGTCAGCGATTGGAATAAAGAGATCTGAATGGATTCGAGATAATAGCAGACTTGTTGGCAGATGAAAGGTATGAAGAAGAGAAAGAATCAAAGACTTAGATTTGCTGTGGACAACTCTATGATTTTGGACCATTTCAGTAAGCTAGATATAGTAGGTTTGGAGAAATGCATATTTAATTGAGACATTGTAGTCCCCCTTTATCATTTTTGTTTATCCATTATCTAAATACCAATTGTAGGGAAATTTCAAGGTAGAAAGGAAACAGCAGAACAAGCTGAATCCCAAGTATTGCCTTGATCTCAGCCAATTAGATGCTGCAACCCAGACTTATGAATCTGGAATTAGAGATCCTTTGACACTGCCAAATCCTAGAAGACATTAAAATATATACAAATCAAATGTGGCCCTACTTTGTAGAACAGGATTTCTCAACATCATCACATTTCAGACTGGATAATTCTTTATCTTTAAAGTTTGTCCTGTCCATTGTTTAGCAACATCCCTGGTTTCTACTCACCGGATGCTGGTAGCACTCCTCAGCTGTAACAAACAGAGTATCTTCAATCATTGCCAACTGCTGGATCATATGGTAGTTCTATTTTTAGTTCCTTTGAGGAACCTCCATATTGTTTTCCACAGTGGCTGGACCAATCAACATTCCCACCAACAGTGTAGATGAGTGCCCCTTTCACCACTTCCCTCCAACAATTATTATTTTTTGTATTTTTAATCTTTGTCATTCTGACAGGGGTTATCTCATTGTGGTTTTAATCTACCCCTCCCTTATGATGAGGGATGCTGAGCATTTTTTTTCATATGCTTTTTGGCTGTTTGTATGTCTTCCTTAGAGAGTTTTTTGTTTATCTCATTTTCCCATCCTTTAATTGGGTTAATCATTTGTGAGCTTAGCATGAGTAGTGTTAATGGTTCAGTTAGAGATGGAAGCCAGATAGTAGTGAGCTGAGGAGTGAGGTGGAGGAGAGGGCAGGTTGATGGGTTTTGTGAGTTGTTTCTAAACTGGTTTGGAAAAAAATGAGGGTTCAGCTATACAGTGGTAACTTGAAGGGAGAATCATGAACATTTTTAAATGAGAAAGCTAATAGAGGAGCAAGAGGATGTAGGAGAAAATATATATTTTTTTATTTTTAAAATTATTTATTTAATGTTATTTGTTATTATTTTCTTTTTTCTCTTTAAATTTATTTATTTTTTACATTAATTCACTATACATCATTACAGCATACAAATGAATTTTCCATCCAAAATACACTGTGTATTGGCTCAATCAAGCACATCAACATACATGTTTTCAGCAAATAATTTTCCAATTCTTATGTCTTATATACTTTGGTTTTTGTTTTGCCATCCTTGATTCCTTATCCCTCACCCTCTGCCATGTCCCACCCTCCTCCCACATTGTCTCTGGTATCCATGGTTGCTTTCTATGCCTTCCCCCCCCCATTTAATTGAATTGCTAATGAACTTAATTAGTCTAAATATATCCAATAGCTAGCACAACTGATATATACCTATACATGAACCCAAGTCTGACTTTAGGCATAAACCCCGGTGAGTAGAATGAACATATTATAAAGTAGTACCCAGCTGGGGCTATATAGCTTACTGCAGTCATCAAATATGAATTTTTTTAAAAAATTTCGATATGAACAGTTTTACCGTTTTTTTTTTCTCCTGCAACTTTTTTTTTTTTTTAATTACTTAACATTCATTTCCCTGAGCATCATCACAACGTACTAAATATGGTTTCCCATCTAGAATAAACTGCATAGTGGCTTAATCATGCATGTTATCATCAATAATATTCCATTTCTGCTTTCACACACATGTATACGTATATATGTTTTTACCCCATGTTTGACCCTCTGCCCTTTCCCACTCTCTTATTAAACTATCTCTGCTATATACAGTTTTCTTCCATTCCTTTTTCCCCAACATTTTGTTGATCACACAATATCATAAGTAATCTAACTACTTTCAGCAGGTAATTTTGAGAAGAGTAGTTTTGAACTGGTAATGATATTTCCTTGAAACTTAAAGCCTAGAAACAGGTTAGTATTCTGTTCAAATAGTAGGTACATGCACCTATCAACAGCTCAAGACAGGACAAAAATCCTTTAAAACCGGAAGAGACAGTCAGCTCCATGGCTCCTGTGATCTAGCCATTTGGGGAGAAAGGAAGATGTCCCACTGCTAACTGGGCCTCCAGCATACAAAACCCATGTGATTGAACCTCCAATTTCGGGAAGAAACCGACCATCCACCAGATGACTAGAAATCGCTGCAGGACCACAAGAAATATGGGGAAGCAGGAAAATCTTCTCCCGCAAGGGAAACGGATAGCTCCTCTTCATCCACACACAGTTCAATGAAAATCATGGAAATGTCTGATAAAGAATTCAGAACATTCATAATGGCCAAGCTAACAGAGATGGAAGAGGAGAGAGACAAGGAACTGCTGAAGAGGAAGGAGAAAGGAGTTGAAGAGTTCCAGGAGGTGAGGAAATTCATGCAAGATCTAAAAGAGGAATTTCACACTTTACAAAAGAATCAGATGGAACTGTTAGAGATGAAGGCTATAATACAAGAAGTCAAAATCTCCCTTGAAAATATTAAAAGCAGACTAGATCATACAGAAAATAGAATCTCTAATGTAGAAGAAAAAATGGCTGGCCTAGAAAAATCCACCATGAAGACTGAGAAAATGGCCCAAAAATTTGAGAATAATATGCGAGAAGTACTAGATACAATTAAACATCCAAACATCCGGATAATAGGCATCCCAGAGGGTGAAGAGACTCATAAGGGCATTGGTAATCTGTTCCATGAAATGCTGCAAGAAAACTTTCCAAACCTAGAGAGACACTCAAAGATTCAGTCCCAAGAAATACAGAGGGCCCCAAATAGAATCAACCCAAGAAGATCTTCTCCAAGACACATTATAGCCAGATTGACCAAAACCACAGACAAAGACAAGATACTAAGACTGGCTAGAGAAAAAAGGCAAGTTACCTACAAAGGGTATCTCATCAGACTAACGGCAGACCTCTCATCAGAGACAATGTGAGGGAGGAGAGAATGGGAAAATATATTCAAAGTATTAATGGAAAAGCAATTTCAACCGAGAATTCTGTACCCAGCAAGATTATCATTCATTTGGGAAGAAAAGACACGAACTTTCCCAGATAAACAAAACCTGAAAGAATTTACCAGCACCAGACCAGATCTCCAAGAAGTTCTTAAGGGAGTACTATGTCAGTAAAATTAAATGCAGACACACAGAAATAAGAGCTCAAAAACTAAGAAAATGGGCAACTTAATTGTAGGGACAATGTTTGGAGATGAATATCATATCCCAGAATTCAATCTGGAAGATCGAACCTCGACAGAAGAAAAATTAAGTACATGAGTCTGAACCAATGAAACAACATTCTGTGACTTGACTAAATTATTGCTGCTTTTCTCCTAAGCTTTGTTTTCCGGTTTTAGGAGAAAATATTATTAATGCATCACAGTCCCTGAAAAGAAGGAAAGTTCTGCCCATTGATAAACACTACTCAACTCAGGTGATGGTTCAACAACTGTTTGCTACTGAT
The DNA here is from genome assembly GCA_026018925.1 of Tupaia tana. Classification (NCBI taxonomy): domain Eukaryota; kingdom Metazoa; phylum Chordata; class Mammalia; order Scandentia; family Tupaiidae; genus Tupaia; species Tupaia tana. The sequence goes on from JAKSZU010000006.1 coordinate 85,422,578, forward strand.
TTGTGATGTGATGTACAGAAATCAAGAGCAAGTATTTAGAGAGTTTTATAACAATTTGACAGAGACATTTTATATTAGTTGAATCTAGTAAAAATGAAAGCTTGTATTCTAAATGTCTATTTTAATTTTTTCTAGTTATTTATTTTTGTTGCATAGTTTTAAAGGGAATATAGATCCTTGATGTATGCACAATAAAAAATTGTTTCTTTAAATATAATTTAAAAAATGCAGCTCTAGAGCACAGGTAGAATGGTTAGACTTATGCATGGGGGACAAATACTTCATTCTCTGTCAATTAAAGGAGAAAAATGACAGTATAGGAAAAAGAAAGTATTATTGGTTTCTGTTTTCTTTGTGAAGTAAGATAAAAATCTGCTGAAAGTGAGATGGGAAGTCATTGAGTCAATGGCTTGGGTGAATGGAGCTTAGAGAAAGATGCTGCAAGGTAAAGGAGTCTGTCCTGACAGGTTATTGAAGGCTCACAGGAGTTAAGGCGTATGCATTTACAGTGCTGCTAACCAAGATGCCCAGACTTCCAGAAATAGGACAAAATGTTGTAAAAGGCAATGCTGTGTGAGAGCAAATGTGAGATAGTAGGTCAACCAACTGGTGAACACACACTAAGGTAATATTGGTTCATAACATGCTGGTAAGGATGGGAAAAGTATTTTTTGATTATTTTTAACTTTCACATTCAAGCATACTGCATCCCAGGATCAGGTGGAGGTTCTCAAATATTTTTTTATCAAGCCTAGTAAAACAGGCATTTTAAACACATTTAAATGTAAAAACTGAGGTTTGAAAGATTAAGTCTCTTTGCAATCATGTGGTAGGTAAACTAGAAGCGAAACTACAGCCAGCACACAGATTCCAGATTTTCTATCTTGGACTCTTGTAACTTCATGAAAAAGACAAAAAAATCCCATTATGTCATGATCAAAGAAAGACACAAGTTCTTTTCAGTGGGAGAGAATTTCTAGGTTGTTCATGAGTTTTATCAGAAGTATTTTTTTCTGAGGCTGGCAGGTGGTGTGGTGGTTGGGATTCTGGACTCCCACATAGCTGCCCATGGTTCAAGTCCTAGACTTGGAGGCTTGCTTTCTCAGTTTCTCTCTCTCTTTCTCATCAAAATTAATAAATAATAATAATAACAAATAAAATAATATAAATAATTCTAAGAAAAAAAGATGTATTTTCTTCTGATACTTATTTTGCTTAGTGTGTGTTTGTTTGTTTTGGAGAGCTTTTGTATAGGGCATGTACACTTGTCAGAAAGACAGAGAGATAGAAAGTGAAAAATTACCCCCCAAGGGGGATGGCCACACCGCAATCCCTTCTTCTCTTGGCATCTTGGGCACACACACACATGTGCCCAGTGTGAGTTTAAGCCACCAGGTCTAAGACTCGAACTGTGGTTGACTACATGGAAGTCCAGTGACATAACCATTATGCCAACTGCTGGTCCCGCTTAGTGTTTTAAATACAAAAGATACCTGTGAATCAGCTTGAGAGTATTATGTTCATTATCTTCTAAGAATGCTGAGTTACAATCTGCTTACCTGCTCTTCTCACCATGTACAGTTAGAAGCTTATGATAATGATAATAACACCTTACACTTACGTACTGCTTCAGTTTCCTAAGTACTGTCATGTATTATCTTATATGAGCCTCATAATAACTCGGTGACTACCTTCACTGATGCTTTATTTTATTCATGGCTATTGCACTGACATCAGTCATACTCGTTTTGCTTATTCATCAGATTGGCTTAGCTATGTAAAGTTCTACCCAGACAAACAGAAAGATACAAAGTGAAGGTGGATTAAAGCACTGACATCAGTCATACTCGTTTTGCTTATTCATCAGATTGGCTTAGCTATGTAAAGTTCTACCCAGACAAACAGAAAGATACAAAGTGAAGGTGGATTAAAGTGTTGTTTGTGACTCCAAATTGCTTGATTTACTTCTTTTACTTGGTTAAATAATCAAATGTGTGCCTTATGTCACTTTATGACTATTATTATTTGAACATATATTCTACATAGGTAAAGCTCTTTAGTCATTAACAGAGGAGTAAAGCCATTTTTAAAGCCATATTTAAAAGCCATTTTAAAAGTATTAATTTTAAGTTTGGAACAAGAAGTATTTTATTAGGTTGGTGCAAAAATGATTGTGGTTTTGGATCATGAATTTTAAATCATTATAACTAGGCTTAAACACATCTTTATTAATCAATATAGGAACCATTACAATCAACTCATTTTTGCCAATGAGAAATAAGTTTGTTTATTCCTGAGGCAAATGAGAATTAAGTTTGTTTATTCCTGTAGCCAATGAGGAATAAGTTTGTTTATTCCTGTAGCCAATGAGAAATAAGTTTGTTTATTCCTGTAGACAATGAAAAATAAGTTTGTTTATTCCTATAGCTTAAAAATCCATGCTTTAGGGTTCAATAAACTCTTGGAAAGCATCTTCTGCATCATGCTGGCTGTGGAAGCATTTTCCCTGAAAAATAATTGTCAAGATGTTTGAAGTAGTAGTTGGTTGGCAAGACATCAGGTGAATATGGTGGATGAGGCAAAATTTGTAACCCAATTTGTTCAACTTTTAAAGGGTTGGTTGTGTGATGTTTAGTTGGGTGTCCTTGGAGAGAATTGGGCCATTCTGGCTGATTCTGGCTGCAGGTGTTTTAGTTTTCTGTGCATTTCATCAATCTGCTGAGCATACTTCTCACTTATAATGGTTTCTCCAGGATTCAGAAAGTTGTAGTGGAACAGAGCCCACCGAACAGTGAACATGACCTTTTTTGGGCACAAGTTTGGCTTTGGGAAGTGTTTTGGAGCTTTTTCTAGGTCCAAAGTCTGATCTGGTTCTCAGCGATTGGGGTATAAAATCCACTTTTCCTCACATGTCACAATCCAGTTGAGAAATGGCTTGGTGTTGCTGCATAGAATAAGAGAAGATGACACTTGAAAATGATGATTTTTTTTTTTTTTTTTGGAGAGGTTTTCACTATAGGGCGCATGCGCTCGCCAGAAGACAGACAGAGAGAGACAGAGAGACAGAAAGCGAGAAATCACCCCCCGGGGGGATGGTCACGCCGCAATCCCTTCTCCTCCATTCTCCTCTCAGGATCTTGGGCACGCACGCACACGCGCCCGGCGTGAGTTTTAAGCCACCGGGTCCGGGACGTGAACCGCGGTCGACTACGTGGGAGTCCAGCGACATAGCCATTACGCTAACTGCTGGTTCCCGAAAATGATGATTTTTTAAATAAATTTTTGGTCAGCTCATGAGACTCCTACTTATCAAGCTTTTTCACCTTTCAAATTCCATAGAAGGGTTCACACTGAGTTCTTCAACAACTTCTCATTTATTTGAAAGAGATAAGCTTTGATGATTGTTTTCAATTGGTCATTGTTAACTTCCAATGGCCAGCCACTAGGCTCCTCATTCTTTGCAAAACTTGAGCCACCACTGTACATTCATTAGCAGTCCCTGGATCAATGCATTTGTTGAAGTTGTCTACACTGCTTTTTGACACATTTTGGACTTGAATAAAAAACACTTGAATTTGTTTTTGGTCTGACATAATTTTTATAGTCTAAAGTACATATGAAATAAACAATAAATAGTAAAAATAAAAGTGAGAAATGCACATTAAAATTATGTATATCATAACTACATTTAAGAATGTATTCAATATCAAATGGCAAGTTTCTACAATACAAAAACCACAATTACTTTTGTGCCAACCTAATACAAAAATAAATAATTTAAGAAAAAGTTATTTTGGAAGTTTGGTTCTCCTTATATAGAAAATCCACATTTGTTCAAAAGTTGTAAAGAATATGGTAATTCTATTATCAAATGATTGCTTTTCAAGATTATTGACACCATACAAAGAGCCCTAATTTGCATTAAAAAGAAATATAATAATGCATTGTAACTCTAAATTTATTCCAAATATTACCTATCTTTCTAAAAACTTAGGAAAAAAGAATTACGCTATTTTGAAAAATAATTAACATAATACAACAGTATAAAATGAATCTGGTTGAATTTCCAAGATATTTAAATGTTAATTTTACATGGAAATTGGATTTTTAGGTTTTCTCCCTTTTTTTAGTGTAGGTTGATACTAACAGTAAACAGAAAAAGAATTTATTCTTTTCATCTGGTATTTCTGAAGAAATATCAGATTAAAATAGAAAAAAATAATCTCCACATTCCTCTCATTTATTATCATATGGTATGTATAAAATTTGTAACATGAAAAAATGGCTAATCATTAGAATGAGAGACATTGATCTATTATCAAAATATATTTTTCCAGTTTTTGACCATGGATATTGTTATCTGTACTTTCAAGACATTTGAGGAAGTTATCATTGTCCTTGTAGAACGGCATTAAAGAATACTACTTTAAAGAAACAATTGTCTACACATTCTACATAAATTATTCTTTATCATTAATTTTTTTAGACTACTCTCAAAAATTTTTTTAATCACCAGAGGGCATGTTTGCTTGCCAGAGAGAGAAAGAGAGAGAGAGAAAGAGAGAGAGAGAGAGAGAGAGAGAGAGAGAGAGAAAGCTTTCCCCAGAGGGATATGGTCATGTCATATAATCCCTTCTCCTTCCTTTCTTTATCCAGTTGGGATTTGAAGCATGCATATACATATACCCAGCATATTTTTCAAAGTGCAGGGTTAGGATCCAAATCATGATCAACCATATGGGATCTGGCTCTGTTAAAATTAATCCAGTGCATAGGAGATAGGTTAAAAAAATTAAATAGAATTCAATACCCTTGAAAAACAGTTGTTTGTAAATATTATATTTCATTAAGTTAGTAGAATATATGCATTACTTTGCCATTTTGTATTATTAACATCATGGCAAAAAAAGCTAAATTTTAGTCCTTAGTCAAATTGAAGAGCTTTTGATAAGTCCTTATGATTATGATAATTGCTCTGAACTATGCTAAAGGATATTTTAATTGAAAACTGTACTTATGCAGTTTAATATCTTACCCTCAAATCTGATAGAATAGAAATCAAAGGTGTCATGAGGCATGACTAATGTGCCTAATGTAAATATCAAATAACGAGCTATGTCATGAATATTCCCAAGATACTCTGAATTCTTTCTTTTGGTATCCAGATTTATTTTTCATAGAAAATGATAATACATTTGGAAAACATTTTATATTTAAGTTCAGTTGTACTCATTAATGTTTGTGATGACAAATTCTTTCTGCATACTTTTAAATTCTTGTAAATTAATGAGCTTTTAAAGAGGTTGCAAAAACCATTAAGACTGCCGGGGGCTAGCAATTAGTGTAATGGCTATGTCGCTGGACTCCCACGTAGTTGACCACGGTTCGAGTCCCGGACCTGGTGGCTTAAACTCACGCCGGGCGCGTGTGCATGCGTGCCCAAGATCCTGAGAGGAGATTGGAGGAGAAGGGATTGCGGCGTGGCCATCCCCTCTGGGGGGTAATTTCTCGCTTTCTATCTCTCTGTCTCTCTCTGGCTGGCTGGCGAGCGCATGCGCCCTATAGCAAAAACCTCTCAAAAAAAAAAAAAAAAAAAACCATTAAGACTGTGGAAGCATTTAATTGCCCTAATTTGTTGTCTTTTCTTAAAAACAAATGTCTTAGAGTTCATTTAATTTTTTTTAATTTATTATTTATTTATCTATGTATTTAACTATATGCATTTAATTACTATGCATTACTTTGCTTGTAAGTTGAATATACCCAACATGAATATGCTTCACACCAGTCCAGTTGAGGATACAAAACACATTGTCATTAACAGATAATAACCCATTTCTCTGTCCCATAGATGTCTTGCTTTTCCTACCCTTCTCCCCCATTCTCCTTCCCTCTTTCCACGTTGTCTCCAGAATGTATATAACCTTTTTTAATGCTTCTTTGCCCTATAATCTCTCAGTTTCTACCGTAGAGTACAGGAAGTTGGTATATGTTGAGTGGAGACATACGATGCCTCTCTTTCATAGCCTGACTTGCTTCACTGAGCAGTTAATCTTCCATATTCATCTACTTTCTATCACTAATACTGATTAGTATTCTGTAGAATATATGTGCCACACTTTTCCAATTCATTCATCTGTTCATGGACAGTTGGGTTCATTCCATGTCTTAGTAATTGTGAATAATGCCACAATAAGCATAGATGGGCAAGCACTTTTTGAACGGAATATTCTCCTGTCCTTTGGGTAGATACCCAGGAGGAGAATTGCTGGATCATATGGTAGTTCTAGTTATAGATCTTTGAGAAACCTCCATATTGTTCTCCCCAGTGACTGGACCAATTTGCAGTCCCATCAGTAGTGCAGAAGGGTTCTACTTTTACCACATCCCTGCCAGCATTTATCATTTATTGGTTTTTATTGTTGCCATTTGCCATTTTATTGGGGTTAAGTGGTATCTCATTGTGGTTTTGATCTTCATCTCCCTTATGATGAGGGATGTTGAGCATTTTTTCACATGCTTTTTAGCTATTCTTATGTCTTCCTTAAAGAGTTTGCTTATTCAGCTCTTTTTCCCATCTTTGACTGGGTTAACCATTCTTTTTTCAGGTAAGCACTTGAGTTACCTCGCTATCAGTCCCTTATTTGAGGCATAGTTTACAAAGATCTTCTCCCGTGATTGTAGATTCACACTAATTACTCTATCTTTTGCCGTGCAGAAACTTCTTAATCTGATGTAGTCCCACTTGTCTATTTTTGGGACTGTTGCTTGTGCTTTGGTGGTCTTATTTAAAAAGTCTTTGCTTACCCCAATGTCTCTCAGAGTTTCCACCAATAGTTTTATAGTTTAATGTCTTAGGTTTAGATCTCTGATCTACTTTGAGTTGATTTTTATTAATGGTGAGAGGTAGGGGTTCAGATTCATCTTTCTGCAGGTAGATATCTAGTTTTTACAGCACCATTTGCAAGAGGTTTTCCATTTTCCACCGGACTGGGTCCCTTCGTCAAAAATCAGTTGGCTGTATGTTTTGGGGTTTATTTCTGGGGTCTCTATTCTGTTTCATTGGTTTGCATGTCTGTTTTTGTACCGATTCCAGCTGTTTGATTATCACATCTTTGCAATATGTTTTGGGATCAGGGAGTGAGATGCTACCCACTCCACTCTTGCATAGGATTTTTTTGGCAATGCAGGGTTTTTATTCCAGAAAAAGTCCATGGCTGTGTTTTCTAGATTAGTGAAGAAAGTCCCCTGTATTTTTATAGGGATTGCATTAAATATGTAGATTAATTTGGGTAGAATTGCCTTTTTATTTTTGGAGAGGTTTTTGCCATAGGGCGCATGTGCTCACCAGACAGATAGAGAGAGACAGAGAGACAGAAAGCAAGAAATCACCCCCAGGGGAATGGCCATGCGGCAATCCCTTCTCCTCCATTCTCCTCTTGGGATCTTGGGCATGCACACATACGTGCCCAGCGTGAGTTTTAAGCCACCGGGTCCGGGACGTGAACCGTGGTCGACTACATGGGAGTCCAGCAACATAGCCATTACACTAGCTGCTGGTCCCCTGCCATTTTGATTATATTAATTCTCCCCATCCAGGAACATGGGATGTCCTTTTACTTTTTTGTGTCATTTTCAATTTCATTTTTTAGTTTTCTTGTAGAAATCTTTGACTTCTTGTGTTAGATTTATTCTTAGGTATCATATACTTTTTGTGGATATGGTAAATGGGATTACTTTATTCAGTTCTGCCTCTGTCTGCTTGTTTGCATATAGAAATGCTATAGATTTTTGTAAGTTGATTTTGTCTCCTGCCACTTTACTGTATTCATTCATTACTTCAAGATATTTTTGTGGATACCTTTGAATCTTCTATGTATACAATCATGTTATCTGCAAATAGAGATCATTTTAATTCTCCTTCCCTATTTGAATGCCTTTTATTTCATTGCCTTGTCTGATTACATTGGTTAGGATATTCAGCACTACATTGAAAAGGTGTGGAGAAAGTGGACAGCCTTGTCTTGTACCAGTTTTTAGCAGAAAAGCTTTCAGCATTTCCTTATTCAGTATAATGTTAGCTATAGATTTTTCATATATGGCTTTTATTATGTTGAGAAATGATCATTCTATGTCGATTTAGCTGAGAGTCTTAATCATGAAAGGATGTTGTATTTTGTCAAATGCTTTTTATGCATCAATTGAAATGATCATATAGTATTTCTTTCTGTTAATATGGTGTATTATGTTTATGGTTTTGGTATGTTGAACCACCCTTGCATCACTGGAATAAAGCCTACCTGGTCGTGATGAGTAAACTTTTTTATACGTTGTTGGATCCAATTTGCTAGTATCTTGTTAAGAATTTTTGCATCTGTATTCTTCAGAGATACTGGTCTGTAGTTTTCCTTCCTTGTATCCCTATCTGTTTTGGGAATGGGGGTTATGGAGGCCTTGTCGAATGAATTTGGGAGGGTTATTTCATTTTGAATCTTTACAGATAATTTGAAAAGAATGAGGGTTACCTCTTCTTTGAAAGCTTTGTATAATTCAGAAGTGAAGCCATCGGGACCTGGGCTTTTCTTTGTTGGGAGGTTACTTAGTACTGATTCAATCTCATTACTTGTTATAGTTCTATTAAGGTTTCCTATGTCTTCCTGAGTAACTCTTGGTAGATTATATGTGTCCAGGAATTTGTCCATCTCATCCAGGTTTTCTTGTTTGTTGGTGTATAGATGCTCACAGTATCCTCTAATGTTTTATATTTCTATTATGTTCGTTGTAATATTGCTTGTTTCATTGCAAATTTGATTTATCTGGTTCCTTTGTCACTTCTTGATTAGTCTAGCTAGTGGTGTGTCAATACTGTTTATCTTTTCAAAGAACCAGCTTTTGCTTTCATTTATTTTCTGCGTAGTTCATTTATTTTCTATTTCATTTATTTCTGCTCAAATCTTTATCATTTCTTTTCTCCTGGCATTTTTTGGATTTTTTTGTTGTTGTTTTTCCAATTCCCTGAGGCATGATGTCAGGTTGTCCATTTGCCACCTTTCTATCTTTTCCTTACACCAATGATCACTTTAATGACTGCTTTTGTAGTGTCCCATAGATTATGGAAATTCATACACTCATTGTTTATTTCCATGAAACTTTATATTTCAGTTTTAATCTCTTCAGTAGTTATGACATCATTCCGTAGGTTATTTAGCTTTAGTGTATTTGTGCATTTTTGAGATTTTTTCCTGAAATTGCTATCAAATTTAATTCTGTCATGGTCAGAGAAGATGCAGGATATGATTTTTATGCCTTTGAATTTGTGAAGGCTTGTTTTGTGTCCTATCATGTGGTCAGTCTTTGAGAAGGTGCAATGTGGAGGTGAGAAAAATGTATATTTTGTGGTTTTGGGTGGAAAGTTCTATAGATGTCTGTCAGATCCATCTGATTTATGATATTGTTTAGATCCTAAATCTTTTTGCTTATTTTTTGTCTTGTTGATTTGTCTAAACACAATTATGTTTTTTTTAGGCACCCAACAATGATTGTGTGCAGTCTATCTCTACTTACAGATCTAGTAGTCTTTCCTTCACATATTTGGGTGCTCCTGAATTTGGTGCATAGATATTAATAAGTGTTTTATTTTCTTGATGAATTAGCCCTTTCACTATTATATAGTGCCCTTCTTTGTCTCTTACAGTTTTTGTCTTAAAACCTATTTTGTCTGAGATCAGTATCGCAACTCTTTTTCTTTTCTGGTTTCCGTTTGCATGGTATATCTTTTCCCAGCCCTTCACTTTCAGTCTATGTATGTCTTTATTCATAAGGTGTTTTTCTTGTAAGCAACAGATGGATGGGTTTCTGGTTGTTTTGTTTTGTTTTGTTTTGTTTTGTTTTAATCCATTCAGCCAGTCTGTGTCTCTTGATTGGAGAATTTAAACCATTAACTTTCAATGTTTCAATATTTCTGGACTTGTCCCACTATTAAGTTGGCCATTTTCTTGGTTGTTTTTTTGTGCTCTTGCTTCTGTCTGTCTGTCTTTCGTTTTCTTGGTATAGCACTCCCTTCAGTAGTTCTTAAAGAGCTGACCTAGAGTTGGTGAATTCTTTCAGGTTTTGTTTTTTTTCAAGAATGTTTTTTATCTTTTCTTCCTATATTAAGGATAATCTTGTATAGTATTCTTGGTTGAGATTGTTTTTCATTTAACACTTTCAATATATTTACCCATTCTTTCCTTGCTTGCTTTGTTTCCAATGAGAGGCTTGATGGGATAATCTTTGTAAATAACTTGATGCTTCTCTCTTGCCAATTTTAGTATCTTGTCTTTGTCTGTGGTTTTGGCCAGTCTGGCTATGATGTGCCGTGGAGGTGATCTTCTTGGATTGATTCTGTTAGGGGTTCTTTGTATTTCTTGGGTCTGGATGTTTAAATGCTTCTCTAGGCTTAGAAAGTTTTCTTCCAGAATTTCATGGGATAGATTTTCAATGCCCTTATTAATTTCATCACCTTCCAGGATACCAGTTATTCAGATGTTTTGATGTTGAATGGAATCTAGTATTTCTCATATTTCATATACATTTTTGGGGGTTCTTTTCTCTAATTTTTTCCTAGACCAAAGGTTCTGTCTTCTACATCCAAAACTGAATCTTCAACATGGTCTAATCTTTTAATACTTTCAAGGGAGCGTTTTATTTCTTGTATTATAGCCTTCATCTCTAACAGCTCTATTTAATTCTTTTTTTTATGGTGTCTATTTCTTCTTTCAGATCATGGAAGACCTTCCTCATCTCCTTTAGTTCATTGTCTCTTTTTTCCTTCTTCTTCTGGACTTCACTGTCTTTTTTTCTCTTGCATCTCATTCAGTTTTGCCACTACGAATATTGTGAATTCTTTATCTGACATTTCTACAAGTTCCATTGTGCTGTCTGTTGATGATGAGGAACTGTTATTTTCCTTTGGGGAGAGATATTTTCTTGGTTTCTCATATTTCTTGTGCCTCTGTAGTGTTTTCTGGTCATCTGATGAATTATACATTTCTTCCCCATAACCTGCACTTTTGTTGCTGAGACTGGGTATTACAAATGCCCTTCCAGATTCTAGAGAACAGATGCATCTGGGGCTGAGTCACAGGGTCTCAACTGAGAAGAGCTTCGGAACATTATAAAATCTGTGATGATTGGGAGCAAGTGGAGGTTCCAAGGTAGTCGCTATTGGTGGTCCACAGACTTGCTTCTGCTACGCTGGAGCAGGGAAGAATGACCAAGCAGAAGTTTGGAGCAAGAGGGACTGACTGGCATTTGGAACTGACAAATGAAGTGCACAGATCCCAGGACGGTCACTAGCCTAGGTCCGCGCACTGGCTTCTGCCGAGCAGGAGCTCGATTATAATATTAAAATAACCTATCACCTATTTTTACCTCAATAAAGCAAATTTGATTTACACAGACACCAGTTCCTGCAAGTAAATGATATAAAGAAGGGTGAATTTGATTTTATAATGATGGACTATTTTTAAAATGATAAAGAGGCAAAACTGGTATTGCTTTGTGGGTAATATGTGTGTAATATAGCCTTGTGAATAGTTGGGAAGTACACTGATGAGTTAGCTGCCACATTTGCTTTATTCTATTAATTTGCTTAAACTCTTATATAAAAAAAAAGTATTTTTCAAAAAAATTATGAAACAACCTTTAATAATCTGGTCACTGTTATAATTTGAACAATGCAACAATTATTCAGGGTACAGAATTGATTCTCCTGCAATTCTATTACTTATTGTAGTGCCTTATAAAAAGGCAGATGTTTTAGTCATATATGAGCTTGTTTAAACATTTTCATTAAGTCTTTATCTGTGGTTTATCAGTGTAGTTCTACAGATAATACCCAACCATCTGTTCTTTGGACTTTTGCTTCATGTGACTTAGAGAAGTGCAGTAATTTTATTGGATCCATCATTAATATACTCAGAAGTTTGTGCTGTGAATGTTCCAAAAAGACAGTCTTTAAAAATACTCCATCTCCTGCTAATTCTTCTATTTTTCATAGAATTTATTCTATTCTTTTAACAGTTACAGATTTTGAAAAAGCATATTACAGAAGAGCTTTTGGTATCTAGACCAGAATTTATTTTCCTCAACTCTTTTATAAAAAGAAATTTTCATAGATGTGTGTTTTTTTGTTTGTTTGTTTTTTAGAGAAGAGGCATGGTTTATTTAGTAACAAGGGGTAAAATAGAATTCTTAATTTCTCTTTTCTCTTCTGGTATTCTTTTCTGGCAGAAAGAGTAAAACAGCTTTACAATCTGTGTTATCACTTTTGCATCCCTTTTAAACTAATATAACTTGAAAACTTCATGAAAAGCTATGAATTTCTGACTGAAATTTTTTTTTTTTTTTGGGGGGGTGAGAGGTTTTTTGCTATAGGGCGCGTGTGCTCGCCAGACAGAGAGAGACATAGAGACAGAAAGCGAGAAATCACCCCCCAGGGGGAATGGTCACGCCTCAATCCCTTCTCCTCCATTCTCCTCTCGGGATCTTGGGCACGCACACACACGCGCCTGGCGTGAGATTTAAGTCACCGGGTCCGGGACGCGAACCGCGGTCAACTATGTGGGAGTCCAGCGACATAGCCATTACGCTAATTGCTGGTTCCCCTGACTGAAAAATTTAAGTGTATGAGATGTGATATTTGCTATAAAGGCAATTCTCTGAAGCTCTCTGTGCCAAGGACTAGTAAATGAGACATTGTCAGAAACAGCGTCGTCTTCAGTAGGCGGGCTGCTGACCAGAACTAGGTAAAACTGATCCTATCTTTCAGGAATTCACTTCCAACACTGAGAATTACCTTAGAGCAGAACTTTTCCTTGAGTGGTTCAAATATCTCTAAGTTTTCCAGCTTTCTGAGGTCTCTCTTTGTTTTAGTTTTCTCAGATGGGGCCTTCTGGCTGCATACCATGGGAGGCCTCATCTAATATTTCACTGGGCTTCCTAGGGAGGTCACCTCATCCTGGTGAATCCATTAGGAACTGCCTCTTCCCTGTTATTACTTCTGCCATTGAAGATGCTAATTGTTTTCATGCTTTTTCAAACTAACCTGAACACTTTTTGGATTTCTTCATTTTCCCCAAATTTCACTTACACAAAGCCATTTTCCAGTGGACTTTTTTAAAAGTTGGTTTGAGAGGAACAGAAGGAGATTGCAACCCATAATATAAAATGAAATATTAAATATAACTACCTAAATTACAATCCAGAATTCCTGACCATGGGAAATTTATGTTCTTAGGTCCTAACTTTTACTTCCATTTTCTGGAGTTACTTGAGATTTTTCTCTCCAGGACACTCCTCCAAGCACTCTCCAATCAAATTTCTTTCTTATCAGGGTTATTCACTTCTGCTTCTCATCCACCCTCAGCTCCTTTGTATACTGCCCAGAACGGGTGAGATGTTCTGTTAAATAAACCACTATTTATTTTGAGTCCTCACCTGTCACTATTAATGAAAAAGAAAAAAAATGGTGGCAACTTTGATCTTCATTTCTTTCATTTATCTAATTCTAAGGCAGTTCTACTACATTTCAATCTTGATAAATGATAAAGATTTCTTTCCTTCTGTCCCAAGAAAGTCCTGTGGTTTTAGTACATAATGTATTCATATAGTTGAAGGATTTAGCACAGGGTGGACAGGCCATGTGAATTGGGGAAATGTAGTAGTTGCTCCAGGCTTCTTACCCTTCTCAGTAAAACAAGCAAAGTACAGTCGTTTCTTAATAGCCAGTGCACATTAGTTTTCCTGTTGTTTCTAAAATCTGTGGATGCTTGAGTCCCTTATATAAAATAATATAGTATTCTAATTTAACCTGTACATGCCCTCTTGTGCATCTTAACTCATCTCTAGATTACTTGTAATACCTAATACAATACAAATGCTGTGTAAATAGTTTTCATACTGTATTGATTTTTAGTTGTATTTTTATTTTGTGTTTTTTAAAATATCTTTGATTCATGTTTGTTTGAATTGATGAACAGCCAATGGATACAGAGAGCCAACTACATGTAACTTTAGAACTGAGAAACTTGGACCAACAGATGACCTAATGGTTATGTTGCTGCACTCCCATGCAGTTGACCATGGTTTGAGTGCTAGACCCAGCAACTTGTAACTCATCCTCAGTATTGTTGTGTGTGGGCCCAAGATCCTGAGAGGAGAATGGGGGAGAAGGGATTGCAGTGTGGCCATACCCCCAGGGTGTGATTTCTAGCTTTCTGTCTCCTGTCTCTCTGTGAGCACATACCCCTCTAGCAAAAATCTTAAAAACAAAAACTGAAAAACTGAGAAGCTAATAATATAGTGTGATATGTAAAAAATTTATAATATTACATTTCCGTTTCTCTCCCTCTACCCTCTCCCAATTTCTCTGACTCTCCCTCTTCTCTCCCCATCTCTCTTCTTAGAAGAGTGGTCATTATAGTTCTAATTTCCTAAATGATAGAATGTCCTCATTCATAGTACAATAAACTACTAAACCATCCCAATCTGTAGCTTGAGGAGACCCTGTGTCAATTTTTCTTGCTTTCTTTGATTCCTTGGAGCCAGTTCGTTGTCTCTGTATTTAAAAAACCTACTCCAATCCTAAGATTTTAAATTTTCTGGAAGGGTTAGTTTTGAAATTTCTACTCTCTGCAAATATTCTCTATTTTTTTTTTTTTTTTTTTTTGGTTATCTTTCTTTCTTCTTTCTGCTTCTATTTTTACTTTCTCTCTCTCTTTCTTTCTTTCTTTCCTTTCTTTTGCTACAAGTCACATATGCTTACCAGAGAGAAGGAGAGAGCGGGTACATGAGAGAGTGGCCACACTGCAATCCTCTCATCTTTAGTCTCCTCGAAGGATTTGGGGCACACATTCACATGGACCTGGTGTGTGTTTCAAGACACTGGGTTCAAGTTCAAGTTCAAGACTTGAACTGTACAGTTGGCCATGTGGGATCTAGTGCCTTACCCTCCACACCACCTTCTGGCCCATTTGCTCTTTTTTTTAAAAAAAAAAAATTTCTCTTCATAGTAATCAATTACCTACTTATATCGCTTTAGTTTAGTAATTTTTAATATTGTCAGATGTAAACTCTGGATTAATTAATCCCACCAGATAGCCCCTTAAGACTCATAAATATTGTATTTAAGGCATTAACTCTGCTCATGAGACAATTCTAGTAATGATACTTAGTGTTCAATCCCTTATACATAGTCTCAGTTGCCTCCAATTAGAAGCCTGACTTGGGACAAAGAATCAAATGGCTCATAATGATTTCATTTGCTTGTGAACAATATTTGGTCTGTACCATTTGCCTTAATTTATATTCACATAGTATGGTTTTGCCAGGAATTCTATGATGATTATTCTCAATTTTATGTATCTAAAAATGTAGTATAATTGAAAGGGCTCATATAGGCTTATATTTTAAAATAGAAATGAATGATTACTATGTCCTAGACAGTCTCCTTCAATTGTTACTTTATCAAATGCTTGGGTAAGCATCACAAGTTTATAGATTAGCCATTAGAGAGTGATATTAGTAAGAAGGTAAAATAGAAAGTCCTGACTCTAATACCAGCTACCAGCTAGCAACTACCCACATACAAGAATACTTTGTGGAAATCTCATAATCTGGTAATAATACAAAAATCCTCCTTGGACTACTAAAAACAGGAAAAATCACATTATAAGGGTAAGAGAAATGGATTAACTTGACTGTGCTGCACCTCCTTTGGGCCAGCAGAGCACCCCATCAAGAGCATTTTCCCAGGAGCTGTTTCCTCAAATTCACTGACAACATAAGGCTACAAAGATCATGAAGACTCAGGAAAATATAACCCCACCAAAGAAACCTAATAAAACTCCACTAATGAACTCTAAAGAAGTGGAGAGCTAGGAACTTACTGAGAAGTAATTGAAATAATCCTCTTAAAGTTCAGTAAATGATAGACAACTGCATGAAATCAGGAATGCTATATATATAAGCCCAATTAAGAAGTTCAACGAAGAGAAACAATAGCCTCAACTACAATGGCACAAGCCATAAGGTGTGCTGTTGCATGATGCTGGAGACAATGTGAGAGGGTTCTGGGTTCATGTCCCAGGTCTTTTTCAACATGCTGGAACTTCCTATGAGCATGCCCATGAACCTGTTTGACCTCAGAACTGGGAGAAGAATCATAGTGTTAAGATATTTTCAAGGGTAACTTTCTCTCTCACACGCAGTTTTTCTCTGTCTCTTTCTCTCTTGGGAAACAAAAAAATGAACATTAAAAAATAGAAACAATTGGGAACCAGCAGTTGGTGTAATGGCTATGTTGCTGGACTCCCATATAGTTGACCATGGTTCAAGTCCCAGACCCAGTGGCTTAAACTCATGCAGGGTGCGTGTGCATGCGTGCCCAAGATCCCAAGAGGGGAATGGAGGAGAAGGGATTAGAATGTGGTCATCCCTCCTGGGGGATGATTTCTCACTTTCTGTCTCTCTGTCTCTTTTTTCCGGGTGAGCACCCTGCAGCAAGAACCTCTCTCTAAAAAAAAAAATAAAATAAAAAAAATAAAAAAAAAGAAACAATAAAAAAACCAACAGAAGTCTTAGAGATGAAAAAATATAATAACTGAACTGAATTTTTTTTTTTTTAGAAAGCTTCAAGGGCTGATTTGGTCTAGAAGAAGAAAGAATCAGTGAATTTGAAGGCATGTCATTTGAAATTATTTAACCAGAAGAACAAAAACAAATAAGAATGAGAAACATTGAGAGCCTATTGGACAGCACCAAACAAAACAATATATGCACTATGGAAATTTATAAAAGATGAGAGAGAGAAAAAGAGACAGTTTATTTGAAGAAATGATGACAAAATATTTCAAAGATGTGGCAAAAAAATGAAAATGTAGATTTATGAGGCACATGAAAATTAAAGTAAATTTAGGACAAAAAGATCTATACCAAAACACACTATAATTAAATTGTCCAAATACAAAGATAGATTTTTTTGGAAGCTGCAAGAGAAAATCTACTTATAACATACAAGGAGCCCCAAATAAGACTTCATGTCAATTTATGAACAGAAACCTGAAGCTCAGGAAAAAAAATGAAGTAATATAATCAAAATACTGAAAGAAAGAAATTGCCAATGATGAATATTATACATGGCAAAGCTGCCCTTTAGAAATGATAGACATAAAGATGTTCTCAAACAAACAAAAGCTAAAGGAATTTGTTACCACAAGACTGACCTTATAATAAATCTATAGGGAATTCGTCAAGCTGAAATAAATGACACTAATTAGCAGGAAAAGCATATGAATGCATAAAATTCACTAGGAAATGTAAATATATAGGCAAATTCAACATTTTCTAATATTATAATATTAGAATATTATAATTATATTCTAATATTATAATATTAGAATATTATAATTATATTCTAATATTATAATATTATAATTATATTCTAATATTATAATTATATTTTTATCTTTCATCTAAAACTTTAAAAAACAAACATATTTAAAATATTATAAATATAGTTATTTGTTAATGGACACACAATATTAAAAAAAAGATGTAAATTGTAGCAATGATAGCCTAAATGTGGCAGAGGTGAAGTAAATGCATAGTTTTTGTATGAAGTAGGAGTTGAGCTATTATCCTCTTAAAATAGAATGTTAAAACTACAAGATGTTTGTGTAAGCTTCATGGTAACCACAAGGGAAAACCTGTTATAGATACTTTTAAGATTAAGAAAAAGTAATCAAAGCATACCACCTCAAAGTCATCACCAAATCACAAATAAAGGTAGCAAGAGAGGAATTAAAAAGAATAAAATTTTTAAAAATGTCAGAAGAGAATGAACAAGATTGCAATAGTACTTCCTATATGTACTTATCCAAAATTACTTTGGGGCCGGCATGTGGTGTGGTGGTTGAGGTGCTGGACTCCCATGTGGCCAACCACGGTTTGAGTCCCAGACCTGGCAACTTGCTTTCTCACTTTCTCTCTCTCTCTAGTCAAATTAAAAATAGGTAAATGAATGAATGAATGAATGAATGAATAATTAAATAAATAAATAATTCTTAAATTTTTTAAAAATGTAAATAGCTTAAATTATTCAGTCAAAAGATGTAGTGTGGTGGTGTCAGCAAGTAGCATAGTGGCTACAGTTTTAGACTTCCACATGTCTGACTGTAGTTCAAGTCGCAGACCTGGTGGTTTAAAATCATGCGTGTGTGTGTGTGTGTGTGCCTGAAATCCTGAGAGGAAAATGGAAGAGAAGGGATTGCAGCTTGGCCATTCCCTATGGGGAGTGATTTTTTACTTTCCCTCTGTCTGTTTGTCACCAGTGACTGCACATGCCCTATGGCAAAAACCTAAAAATAAAGAGAGAGAGAGACAGAGAGAGAGAGATACTGTGGCTGAATGAATATAAAAAATAAGATCCAAAAATATACTGGTTACCAGACTTACTTTGGCCTTAACATGTAAGTTGAAAGAAAAAGGGAGAAAAAGATACTTAATTCAAATGGTAACTAAAAGAGAGCAAAGGTAGCTATACTTGTATCAGATAAAATAGACTAAGTCAAAAATAGTCTCAAGAGAAAAAGAAGGCCTTTATATGATGATGTTAGTTCTTCAAGCAGACATAACAATTGTAAATATTTATGCATACAATCCTGGAGCAACTAAATACATAAAACAAATACTAACAAATCTGAAAGTAGACCTAAACAGCAATACAATGATAGAAGGAAACTTAGTATCTGTTCTCAGCAAAAGTGAGATCATCCAGAGAGAAAATCAAGAAAGAAACACTATTGTCCAAATGATCCTAAAACACATATGCAGAACATTCCACTGACAAGATGCACACACAAAACATTTTCCATTATAAAGAATAAATCATGTGTTAGAATGCAAAACAAGTCTTAACAAATGTAGAAGTTTAAAATCATGTCAAGTATCATTTCCAACCACAATGACATGAATTTAGAGATCAATAATGGAAGGAAAATTAGAAATTTTAACAAAATAAGGAAATGAAGTAATATGCTCTTGAACAACCAATGGGTCAAAAAAAGCAAAAGAAAAAAATTAAAAATACATTGAAATAACTGAAAATTGAAACAACACAGCAAAATTTATATGATGAGCAGAGGCATTTTCCTATTCTTAGAGACCCTAATAGATAATTCCTTTGATCAATGTAATCTCTTGAGTGTTGACCAAGAAGTTTAAGCTCCAAAATTTTGTGTGCATTTATCTTTATAAAATGTCAGTGTTACTCAGAGTTAGTTTCACATTTATGTAATGTATATCCAGATTATAATCTCTGTGAGTGAAGATACTGTATCTCACAACCCCTCCTGCCTCTCTCAGTTCTCAGAGATTGAAAATATGAATGTTGAATAAATAATAGGAAGACAACTCTAGACTTGGATTTTTATCATTCTAATGAAACAAACATTCATTGACTCTTCAGTTTGCCAAGTGTTAGACTACATCTCCTCTGTAGGACACATGAGAAAATAACTTTTTCTCTCTTACCAAAATTGTGTAGTCTTTTTTGAGAAGTACCTTTCAACTCTCTATGCCTGAAAGAAGGGAAACAGGGTACATTTATATATACATATTTCTTTCAACAGTAGTCCAGAGGTGAACTATTAAATTTACTTCTATTTTGTGACACTTTTTGAAATAACAGTGACCTTTTGGGAGGCTGTACTTAATTTCTGGATATCCAGAAGAAAGTGATATGTACAAATATTGTTAAAATTCCCCAATACAAAACAAGGAAAATAAAGTGTGATATTCAAAGCAAGTATATTTAGGACTTTGGCTTTGGTAAGAAACCATTACTGTTCGGGACCAGCTGTTAGCATAGTGACTATGTCGCTGGACTCCCACGTAGCAGACCACGGTTCGAGTCCTGGACCCGGTGGCTTAAACTCACGCTGGGCGCGTGGGTGTGCGTGCCCAAGATCCTGAGAGGAGAATGGAGGAGAAGGGATTGCGGTGTGGCCATCCCCCTTGGGGGGGGGGTGATTTCTCCCTTTCTGTCTCTATGTCTCTCTCTGTCTGTCTGGCGAGCACATGCGCCCTACAGCAAAAACCTCTCAAAAAAAAAAAAAAAAAAAAAAAAAGAAAAAGAAACTGCTACTGTTATTGCTGGAAAGAACAAACAATACTATCACTATTATAAATTCATTTATAAACATTTCACTTAATCACTTGGGCAGTAGACTTGTACCAATTAAATTATAAATGTGATCAATGAAAATACATATGTGATAGCAAAGAAACACTATTAAAAATATTAATAGATCGCAATATTAATTTAAAAGAAGAAATTGTCGCTTACAATCTGAAAATTGAGCGTCTCTTTATATACATATCAATTTTAAGACATTTCTTTTGATGTCGCCATATATATATATTTATTTATTTATAAAAGAGAACTCTATTATACATTACATTGATCTTAAGTTCATTTATAATAACATTAATCAAACGTTTCATTTATAATAATGTATTTGTCTCCTTTGAATTTAGAATTGTTTTCCAAAGTTTGTTAAAAACTTTTCTCTAGGAACCAGTAATTGGTGTCACTGGACTCTCATGTAGTTGACCACGGTTCAAGTCCTGAACCTTATAGCTTAAATTCATGCCAGACGTGTGTGCGTGTGTGCCCAAGATCCCAAGAGGAGAATAGAGGAGAAGGGACTGTTGCCATGGTCATTTCCCCGGGGAGTGATTTTTCGCTTTCTATCTCTCTGTCTCTCTCTGTCTTTCTGGTGAGAGCACACGCTCTATAGCAAAAACCTCTCCAAATTTTTTTTTCTCCAGAAAGTGCTGACATTTTTCTTGTTTATTAAATTTTTTATTTATTGGGACCAGCAGTTAGCGTAATGGCTATGTCGCTGGACTCCTACGTAGTCGACCGCGGTTCGAGTCCTGGACCCGGTGGCTTAAAACTCATGCCGGGCGCGTGTGCGTGCGTGCCCAGGATTCCGAGAGGAGAATGGAGGAGAAGGGATTGCGGTGCGGCCATTCCCCCTGGGGGGTGATTTCTCGCTTTCTGTCTCTCTGTTTCTCTCTGTCTGTCTGGTGAGTGCACGCGCCCTATAGCAAAAAAAAAAACTCTCAAAAAAAAAATTATTTATTAAAGAGAGAGGAAAATATTGCAATTGTTCCAATATTATTGGGGGTTGTGCTTTACAAAAATTAAATTTGTATGCATTTGTCATTCAATGTTCTGTATGTGAGTAAAAAATGCAAATCTAAATTAAGCAACTTTGCATATTGAGTCAGTGAAGCTTGAAGGTGACAAAAATGAAAGGAGATTATAAATATAAATCCAGACTTCTTATATGTGAGTTCATCTATAGGTTCATAGTGTTTTGGATAGAAAGATTCAAAAAGAACTTTCTGAGACAACTAGCCTAAAATTTTTAAAACAAATAATCACATACAAAATATCCATCTGATGACATGGAAGATAAAATGATTGAATTAATCATCACTGAATTACAAGTAGCTATGACAAGCTCCAGCTATTTTCACAGTGGTGTATTAGAGCATGCAAGCTGTCTTCATCATGTTTAAGACTATATTCTCCTTTGAGTAATATACTGATCCTGTGAAGAGTAAAATATGATGAAATATCTAATACGCAATACTTTTTTGCAACTTCAATGAAAGTCAAAACATGCAAAAAAATTCCATATATATTAAATTATTTTAAGTTTTTTTTTTGAGAGGTTTTTGCTATAGGGCACATGCACTCACCAGAAAGACAAAAAGAGAAACAGAGAGACAAAAAGTGAGAAATCACCTCCCAGAGGGGATGTCCACGCCGCAATCCCTTCTCCTCCGTTCTCCTCTCGGAATCTTGGGCATGCACGCGCTTGCGCCTGGCATGAGTTTAAGCCACTGGGTCTGGGACTCAAACTCTGGTCAACTACATGGGAGTCCAGTGACATAGCCATTACGCCAACTGCTGGCCCCAAGATATTGTGTTTTTATCTTATATGTTTGTATTTATCAATAGTATAACTCATGATTTATTTGTACCAAAGAAACCATATTTATTCTCATTGGGAAATTTAAAATACTGTAATAATCAACTTACATTGTTTGTATTAAAAATGTCTAGTTTTATACTTTTAAAAATCCATTGTTTTATGAATATTCACACACACATGTACATACATTTATTAGTTTTTGCCGTAGGGTGTGTATGCTCACTAGAGACAGAGAGAGAAGGGGAGAAAGTGAGAAATTATGCTCCAATGGGAATGGCCTCTCTGCAGTCACTTCTCTAGTCTCCTTTGGGGATTTTTGGCCCATATACGTAGGTGCCCATTGTGATTTTCAAGCCACCAGGTCTGGGACTCAAATCATAATGTCAGTCATGTGGGATCCAGTACTGGCCACTGAGTATATTTTTATATTTCACTTTGTGACATTTACTTTTGTCCTTACCTTCTCAAATTAGGCAGTGGTTAAAAAATTGATTTAAAAATAACCCATTCAAATACTGTTCTCATTTTACTTCTTCAGAAAGTATACATAATGTGTGGAAATAAGGTATGACCTTCAAAATTTTATGTGAGTTCAACAAGCCAATAACATCTTAGGACAGAAGTGAGTTAGAGCTGCACTTTCCAGTATGGACAAACGAGAACATCAGAGCTTGAACAGTGGCCAGTCTGAATCAAGATGTAGAGCACGTACAAAAGGAACACAGGATTTCAAACTTAGTCTGAAAAACTCATTTTTACATCAATCATATGTTGAAATAATACTCTTTCAAATATGTTGGGTAGATATATTTATTATTAAAATTAATTTCACCATCTGTTTTTTTGTGCTGAAGTCTCCCCTTATCCACAGTTTCAGTTACCTCTGGTCAGCCAGAGTCCAAGAATAGGTGAGCACAGTACGGTACAAGAGCTTATGAGAGAGAGACTATATATAACTCTTATTAAAGTATATTGTTCTATTTAATTATTGTTTTTGTTAATTTCTTACTGTGCCTAATTTATAAATAGAACTTCATCATAGCATGTGTATAGAAAAAGCATAGTATATTTAGTGTGCCTTGCTATCTACAGTTCCAGGCACACACTTGGCCTCAGAATGTGTCTGCCACAACTAAGAGAGGACTACGATCCCCATTAAATATGTCTAGTAGAACATTTAAAATTATATATGTGGCCCACGTTGTATTTGTACTGGGTAATTCTGCATTTAGTTCGTCACCTGCTGGTGCCTTAGGTGAGCTTTATTCACTGGTACGTTTGTGAGAAGTGTCATTATTCACTAACCAGTGAACTTTCAGAGACCTTTCCACTTTCATGTTGACTGTGGGGGAGGTCCAGGCAATGAATTATTCACTTTGAGGCTCTGAAGAAGCATTTAGTAGATCCCAAGAGGAGTGTCAAACAGAGGGCAGTTATAGGTAGACAGGCCTCTGACATCTCCTTTACTTTTAAGGGTTTGACACCATTTCAATCTAAGCATATACCATGTATTGCCTCCCGTTGCCCGCTGTGTATTTACTCTCTGAAACAGGCTTTGCTTTCCAAGGTTCATGGAAAAAGCTGCATTGATTAGATTATGCTAACATTATCACGGTTTTTATTCTTATTCCTTTTTGACACAATATTCTCAATATTAACATGTTTCTAGCTGTAATAATTATTCTTTGATGTTTTTTTAACCTTTCTACCCATGTAATACTCTTCCCAAGAGGAATGAAATACTTTACATCAAAGAAAAAAATAATCAAGTGGCAAATGAGACAGATATTTGCAGAGATGGAATAGACGACAAAATCATGGGTAATTATCCAGGCTGGTTTGTCAGGGGGAAGTGAGTAAAATGCTAGCGAGATTGTCAATAGATATTTGGAAAGTCCAAAAGCTAAAACTTTGGTTTGCTAGTAATCTAGTTTAGTGATGTGCTCTCTGCCAGGCACAGATACCGTGCGCTTTGGTTGTGACTGTCAGGATGAACTCGCTTGGCTAGTTAGCCTCTTGACAGGATTTTAGGAAAATAAACTAAAGAAGTGATACAGGCTATGCCCTGAATATGTTCTCATAACATATTCTCTTTAACACGAAGTTTATTTCAAATAATGTTAACATCAAAATAAGGATTCAATTCAAAATATTAGCAAGAATGTCTTTTCATGTGTTCCAAACTAATGGTATTATTTCTAATCACTTTTTAAAAATAATTATTTTACTTAACTTTATTTACTGATTTAATTTTTGACCAGACAGGGACAGAGTGAAAGAAGAAAGAGAGAGAGAGAGAGAAAAGGAAAGTGAGAAAGTAAGCCACCAGGTCTGGGACACAAACCATGGTCAGCCATGTGGGGGTCCAGAGCACTTCTTAACTACCACACCACCTGCTGACCCCTGTAATCACTTTTAATAATCCATTTAAAAGCTATTTATTTGGATGTAATTGCAAGAATAGTAAAATTGTCATTCAGAATTTACCTCATTGCCTTGATAGATAGACTTTTATTAAAACTTGATGGTGTGACAGTCACTAGGCTGGGATCTGTGAGAAATAGAAAAAATAATTCTTGACCTTCCATAGCTCATAATCTAGCTGTGACTTTCCTTCCACCACAGTGGGCACAGCTTTGTATAGACTAGATCATAGATAAACTCTTAATTGTACAAAGTGCAATCATCTCTTATGCATGACATATACAGGCAACTTGGAAAACTGAAATCCACACAGAATCCTTAACTCCTTAGACCGAACCATTTATATTCTCTCTCGCTTTGTTTTCCTTTAGAGATCTCTTTTTTACAACTTAAAAAAATAAATAAATAAAAGAATGGATGAATGGATTTAAACTTTACTTCATAAGACTGGGAAGAGGCAGAGCAGGTCATATGTGTCCTTTTGTCCCTGGCACATGGCACAGATCTTAATGTGTTTTATCATTAGCAGGCTGGGACTGATTGCAGCGAGCAAGAATGTGGTGTGTGTGTGTGTGTGTGTGTGTGTGTATGTGTGTGTGTTGGGTGTGGGGGAGATGAGTGGATATGAGAACAGATGAAAAAGAAAAACAAAAGATTTACATAATGTTCCAATTGGCTTGCAGAGATAATCTTTCTACTCTTTATTAATCCTTTTGTATTTGTTAATAGCATCTCATAGGATACTGTACAAATAAAAAATGCTAAATGAAATAGGGTCCTGCTTAATAACTGATAAAGTAATCAAGAGTGGATGGATTATAAAATATTGGTGTTTATGGCTATCTTGAGTTGGTGAAGAAAAACACATTTATTGTTCAATTAAAAAAAGTCCATATATGTGTGTGTGTGTGTGTGTGTATGTACATGTACATATATATATCCTATATATCCCTAAATATATATAGGACATATAGGATATATATATATATATATATATATATATATATAAAACATATAGAAAAATCTATAATTTTTTCTGAATGAATCTATGTTATTAAATTACCTAAATTATGCAAGCCAATATATTTTTTCCTCCTAAATAATTCCTCCAAATTGCATTGAAGTTTGCTCTGAGGGTAAACTACACGCTTAATGGGTTTTGTAAAGTAATTTTAGATATGACTATAATTGCTTGTTTTTCTTTTCCAGCATCTTTTCCTTTTTCCCTCACTCTACATCAACCCTCTTTGCAAGTACCATGTTTCTGTTTCTGGGCCTTCCCATTTCATGTTTACACTTAATATGGTTAACTTATATTTACCTCTGTACAAGTTTTATATATCACTTCATTGGGGAACTTTATTGATATTTATCTTTCATAGGTACCCACGTCATGCGTTCCCATTATGTCTTATTCTTATCCAGACCTTGACACCTACCATTTTGTCTATTCTCTTTGTCACTCATAATAGTATTTTCTCTTTGATGATAGTAATCATGTCTTCTATCAAATACCTTGGGGTAGGTATCAAATAGGAGTATTCCAATTTAGTAATTGAGAAGTAGATTGACAGGAAAAAGCCAAAAATAATAAAACAAAAAAGAACCTATCTACTTTAGCTAGGGATAAATGAATGGAGCAAAAATTATTAAAATGTTTTGTGAACACTAAGGAAATTGACCAATGAATGACCATTTTTACTTTTATTTTATGGGCCTCCAGTGCAGAACCATTTTCTATTTCTGTATAGTTTTGACAGCAACTCTCATATGTTAATTTATTGAAATCCTTGCTCATAATTTTTTATTACATGAAGTCGCTTTTAGTTGTATACATTTTCACCCTGTTTATGGCAATTGTATGCTTTTTTCCTTTTGGAAAAAGAATAATGTTCTTAGCTACAGAAAGAATATAACCTTCCCTGGAGCATTTGGTTCATCATTCTAAATTTTAAGTTTTCACTTAACAGTCACAGTACCAGATGTTAAAACTGCTGCATTGTCTAACCACCTGAAACAAAAGCAGACAGTGTTAGCCTCACTTTTCTGGAGCTTTGTCTCTTGGGGGAAATTTTTTATTTTATATCACAGTTATGTTCATAAATCAATCTATGGTATAACTGAAATAGAGCTATTGTCATTTATAACTTTGTACTTTTAAAAATATAAAATGATATAACTGAGCTAAACTGTATTTTTCTGGATATAAAAGACTTATGCTATTTATTTTGCATGTTTGTAGTATTTGGGACAACATGATTAAGAGGCAAGAAGTTAGAGAAATCTACTCAGAAATCTACTCATAGAAATCCCCTCATCCAGAGGGCTCTGTGTCTGCAGCTAGCCACTTATAGAAGGCTGATACAGTATGGGGGCGGGGGGGGGGGCAGAGAAAAAGCAGCTTATTCAATCAAGGTCACAAACAACGCCTTCTCCAGATCTATAGAATTAACCGGCATCCTCCCAAAGTTCACCTCTAACTGGAACCTAAGAATATGACTTTATTGGAAATGGGATTCTTTGCAGCTTTAAACAGATTAAAGTAAGGTCATACTGGACTAGTTCTAGTTCGATAACTGGCATCATAAGATTAAGAAAATTTAAACATGGAAAAGAGATACATAGGAAAAAAGCACATGTGAAGACAGAGGCAAAGTTTAGTGATGCAACCATAAGCCAAAGAACTCCAAAGATTGCCAGGCAGATACAAGAAAAAAGTTAAGGACAGATCCTTCCCGAGAATCCTCAGAGAGTGTGTGACCCTGCTGACGCTTTGCTTTTGGACTTTAGGATGCCAGCACTGCAAGGGAACAAGTTTCTGCTCTTTTAAGCCACCCAGTTTGTGATGCTTTGTTACAACAGCTTTAGAAAACTCATCTACTAGCCTAGAACAACAGACCACCTAATTCTTTGTCAATTATGGATTTAGACAAATGGTTATCTTTTGTATTAGTTAAGAATAACAATAACTGTGCTCAGCCTGGTGCACAGTTGGAGTGTTGAATTGTGGTGCTGGATCACAGGTTTGTATCTCCACATAGCTGGCCTGAAACCCCCAGGCGTGTGTGCTTGCTCTGATGAACTGGAGGGCTGGGAGAAGTGAATCGTGCTATTTGGAGGTACTCTAGATGGTGCTTCTCTCTCTCTGTCTTTCCCTCTTTCTCATATGCATGCACAGATGTTCCCTATCATGAATTTTAAAAAATAATGACAATAATAAATAATAAAATTAAAAAAATATTATTTATTCTTTCTCTGATGATCTTCCTTTCTTTATGTAGATTTAAATGTATAATCTATATTATTTTCTTTCTGCCTGAAAAACGTTTTGATATTTCTCTCCAGACTTGCTTGCTGGCAATAGATATCCAAGTTTTTGTTTGTCTGCAAAAGTCCTATTTCTATTTTTGGAGAGGTTTTTGCTATAGGGTGTGTGTGCTCGTCAGAAAGACAAAGAGAGACAGAGAGACAAAAAGCAAGAAATCACCCCCCGGGGGGGATGGCCACGCCGCAATCCCTTCTCCTCCATTCTCCTCTCGGGATCTTGGGCACGCACGCACATGCACACGGCGGGAGTTTAAGCCTTGAACCGCAGTTGACTACATAGGAGTCCAATGACATAGCCATTACACCGACTGCTGGTCCCCAAAAGTCCTATTTCTTCTTCACGTTTGAGGGTAAGTTTTATGGATATAAAATTCTAGGTTGATGGTTTGTTTTTGCAACACTTTAAACACTGCACTTCCTTCCTGTTTTGCTTACATGCTTCTGATGAGAAGTCTCTAATTCTTGTCCTTGTTTCTCTCTGTGTAAGATGTTCTCTGCATTTTCTCTGGCTTCTTTCAAGATGAGCTCTCTGTTGGGAGCTGGACAGTAGTGCAGTGTGAAGCATGACAGGCCATGAGATTGACTCACATGACAAAGTTCTGGATTCATGTCTAGAGAGATCCCTGTGAATATAAGTGTAAAGACACACAGATGTTCGTGAACTGAGCTGACTGATGCTGGGGTGGATTGCGGTGTCAAGATCCTATTGGAAGTGTTGTTTCTCTGTCTGTCTTACTCATGAACAAAATAAACCTTTTTAAAAGGTAATTTACTCGTCTTTGCTTTTCAGCTATTTGAATATGCTATGCTTAAATGATATTTGTCGCTGTTATTTGTGTTTGTTCTTCTTCCTCTTCTTTCTCCTCTCCCTCTCCTCCTCCTCCTTCTTCTTTTCTATATTTAACGTGCTTGGTGTTCTCTGAGCATCTTTTAACTGTGATTTGATATCTATTATTAATTTTGGAAATTTCTGGGCCATTAATACTGAGCTATGTTTTCTGCCCTATTCTGTCTGATCTTTTCTCCAGCTGTGTCTACTATACTGATGAACTCATCAGGCTCATATAGTGTTTTGGGGCTTCATAGTGTATTGGTTTTCCAACATTTAAAAAAAATATTATTAGAATATCCTTTTTTTTTTCCTTAGATGATCTCTACACCCTTACAGGATGCCTACTGTTTCTACACTGCCCTTACACATTAATCATAGCTATCTGAAACCCGATGTCTGGGTTATATCAATCTGGTTCTCATGATTGCTTTGAGTCTTCATACTGTGTTTTCTCTTGCCTTTTGACAAGCCTGATAACTTTTTGTCGAAAGTAGGGCATGCTGTATCAGGTAATAGAAACTGAGTTAAATAGGACTTGTCTGGCTGCCATTTGAGCTGTGTTTAATATTTGCTGCAACTGTAGATGCCAAAGGCATCACATTCCTTAGTGTAGTCTCCTTGTTTTTCTTTTCCCTCTTGACATTGGTTATTACTAAGTACTGCTACCAACACAGTGCCTGTGTGTGAAAGTTCTTCTAGCTCTTGTCCACTGTTGCTGTAATGGAACCCTGTTGGCATGATGGTAAGTTCAGAAAAAGTGGGAATGTCGTGCAGTCTTCTGATGACATCTCAATCTCTCGATGGACCCTTCGTCTTAGGTCTTTGAATTTCATAGTGTGACTTGTGTGGTGAAACTTTGTCTTCCAGGACCAGATAGTGTAATGGCTGCATTGCTGGGTTCCCACAGTTGAAGTTCAAGTCCTGGACTGAGCAGCTTGAAACTCATGCTGTGTGTGTGTGTGTGTGTGTGTGTGTGTGTGTGTGCATGCCCAAAATCCCTAAAGGAGGATGGAGGAGAAGGGATTGCAGTGTGGCCATCCCCCCTCAGGGTGATTTCTTGCTTTCTGTCTCTCGTCTCTTTCTGTCTCTCCAGCGAGTACATGTGCCTTATAGAAAAAAAATCTCTCTAAAAAAAAAGAAAAAAAGAAACTTTATCTTTCTTTTGCCTCTCACCCCCTTCTCTGGCTGCACCATTCCCAGTCTATTCCCTTGAAGCTCTGATTCTTGTTGACCATGATTTTTGTTCTTTTGCCTTTTTCGTTTTTTCTTTCTTAGGTTAGACAGGAAGACTCAAGGAGGCTTAAATGGAGTGAATGCCTTTCTTTAGCTGAGATAAGGCTCTGGTAAAGTCCTATCCACTAGAAGGTAGGCTTTTCTTATGGGCAAAGATATTATTGAATTCTATATTAATTCATCAGTTTTTCACCTTGCCAGAGCCATGAGAATATTTTAATGATATGAGAATCCAGTGAAGTTTCTAAAGGTAAAACCTATAGAAGTGAGAGAGCCTCTGAGATTACACCCAAGAATTTCTCATTCTCATTCTAGTCCACACTCAGGTCTAGAAATTTATCAAAATTGCCACTTATGTTTTTCTGCCAATTATAGCTCCAGAAGTAGCTTGTACTATAACTCTCTGGATGTACTGTCTCTTTAGATTTTTGGAGACATTACCCTTAAATCTGAGTTCTTTTATAGGTTTAAAAAAAAAAAAAAAAAACGTTGATTTTCAGTTGGTCCAAATTTTTCTTGTAAGAATGAGAGTAACTACTTATGAGCTCTTTATAAGTTGAAACTAAAACCAGAATGGTATATTTTTGCTATGATTATTCTTATAATGTCATAAATCTGAGGGGATTAATTCTTAAGTGTTTTTTAAATTTTTTTTTTTTTTTTATTCATTGTTTACTTTCTGCATTAGATCCCAGTTTCCAGCTTCTAAGAAAATACTGCCGGTACTTTGCAAGTTACATTTTTTTTTTTTTTTTGAGGGAGGTTTTCAATATAGGGTACGTGTGCTTGCCAGAAAGAGAGAGACAGAGAGATAGAAAGCGAGAAATCACCCCCCAGGGGGGATGGCCACGCCGCAATCCCTTCTCTTCCATTCTCCTCTCGGGATCTTGAGCACGCACGCACACGCACCCGGCATGAGTTTAAGCCACGGGGTCCGGGACTCCAACCGCGGTTGACTACATGGGAGTCCAGCGACATGGCCATTACTCAAACTGCTGGTCCCCCTGCAAGTTAGATTTTTTTAAAAAAGAACTATTAATAGGTTATCCAGACTTAATCTCTGTCATTTTCATTTTGCACAATATATAAATATGCCAAAATTATTGTAATGTGTACTCTGCAAAGCAGCGTGTCAAGAAAAAGAATAGTATATCATATTAGCACCTTAGGGAACTACTAAAAACATAGTAATTTGTGTCTGTATCATTAGTGGGATTAGATAGCTCAGAGGTTTAAAGTCTCTACTTGCAATCTCTGGTTGGAGGTCAGACAGTGGCACAGTGACAAAATGGGACACGTTGCAAGGCTGAGTCATGCAAGAAAATTTCAGATTTTATCCCAAAATTTCTCTGAATTTTCTGAGTGCACACCTCCCCACAGTATGGGGCAGGCTGAAAGTGGGAGTGGAGTGTATGTTAAGATCTTACTGAGGATATTGTCTCTTTGTTTCTTTCTCTCTTCTATTTATATGCCCTTTTAAAAATCTTAGTTTTAAAGTTTATTTATTAGTTTTATTCTATGAAAGAGAGAGAAAGAGACAGAGACAGGCCTTCAGCAGGTTTTTCATGCAGCAATCTGTAGCCTCCCCACCCCCCAGTTTTAGCCAGCCTGGATCATGACAGATGTGTGTTCCCAGCAGGCTCAGGGAAGTCTTGGGATATGAACACAAGACCCTTCCCATGTGGATCCAGTTACCTTACCACTACACCACAACCTGGTCTTATCTCTCTGTCTCACTTGCTTTTGAAAGACATACACAAACTTTTTAAAAATGGAAAATAAAACTTTGAGTTGGGGTGTCATTCCTTTGGCCTGTGCACTGGAACTCTGTGGACTTGTATGCTTCAGAGATTATGTTTGAAGTATAAAATCTTCAAATGTCCTTATGCAGTCAAATCTCTTAAATGTGAACAAGGAATTCTGGCATTATCATTATAATAAATTTTGCAAATATGAATTTAAAAAAATCTAGTTAGAGGTTTATTTGTTTTTTTTAAATTTAGGGAGATACTTCATTTAAATGTTGTCAAGTGTCCATTGTAATTTTTATTGGCTTAGAGATTAACTTTTGTTGGAAAAAACTTTGATAATGCAAATCAACTCTAACAATCTTAGCAACTGCAGTAGCTAGGACAGAACCTGTGAGACAACCGTACCTTTTTCTTTAAAAATTATTCATTTATTTATTTCATGAGTGAGAGAGACAAACAGAAGAAAGAGAGAAAACCTCTAACAGGGTCATACTGCCATAATCCAATCCCAGGCTCAGAAAGACCCAGGTCATGGGCATGTGAGTACCCAGCATAATTGAGACGGTTTCCAGACTTGAACTTAACGTAATTTGTAGATATTATCTAATATTAGATAACATAAAAAATCTCATGTTTTCTTTTTTAAACATTTGGTTTGATTCAATCAGGATCCGAAGCAGGCTTGATCGGAAAGTTGTGCCATTGCTTCTTTTGTCCTCTCTCTCACTCTCTCTGGCTGATTTTCACGAAGACAGGTTGTTAGCACCTAAGCCAGGGCTGTAGGGTGAAGGTCCACACGTGGGTGAGCCTTGCAGAGCATTACATTTGGTCAGTGTGTCGCAATCTGTCTGGCTCTGACAATCCCAGCTTTAAATTTGAGAAATTAAGAGGGAAAACAAGTGCAATGGAACCTCTTCATTGAAAAAACCTACCTTGACAAGTTTTGCTTGTCAATGATCTTTCACAACCTTCTTTGGATTGCAGCACTGTTTCCATACAATACTTTGCTTGAGGACAAGGCATAATGAAGAAAACAGGAAAAGGGCCTTTGCCCTCAAATTTCTTAATTTCCTTTGAAATAATTGTGGACTACTTGTCCAAATCATATTGTCTAGCTATGGTATAATATATAGTATGTGTGCAACACTATGCTGGTTGCTGGAAAGATTTGAGATAGGAAAAAAAGGCTTGTGGGCCTCTGTTAAGGAGTCCCTTAAGACTAGTCCTTCAATATCTATTTGAAATTAAGCAAGTGTTTTTGTGTAACTGTTTTTGGTGATTTCAGTTTGGAAAATTCTTTGGCAAATTTTATAAATAATGTAACTTATTTATAGGCTCTTTATTTTTATTTTATTTTATTTTATTTTTTGGAGAGGTTTTTGCTATAGGGCGCATGCGCTCGCCAGACAGACAGAGAGACAGAGAGACAGAAAGCGAGAAATCACCCCCCAGGGTGGATGGCCACGCCGCAATCCCTTCTCCTTCATTCTCTTCTCGGGATCCTGCGCCCAGCATGAGCTTCAAGCCACCGGGTCCGGGACGCGAACTGCGGACGACTACATGGGAGTCCAGCAACATAGCCATTACTCTAACTGCTGGTCCCTATAGGCTCTTTCAATAGTTGAAGAAAACCAATATAGAGGTTCTCAGGTATATGTTCTCATATACTATTTTTGTACCATTTTGTCCATTTCCTTCTGTTGAAACTTTTTTGATCTCATACTATAATTCTCAATTTTATTGTTCTTGTCTCTCTCTCTCTCTTTTTTAAAGACTTATTTATTTAATTTTATTTATAGTTATTATTATAATTTTTTTGAGAGGTTTTTGCTGGAGGGCGCATGTGCTTGCCAGAAAGACAGAGAGAGATAGAGAGACAGAAGCCAGAAATCACCCCCCAGGGGTATGGCCATGCCGCAGTCCCTTCTCCTCCTTTCTCCTCTCAGAATCTTGGGCATGCACGCACACGCGCCCTGCATGAATTTAAGCCACCAGGTCTGGGACACGAACCACGGTCGACTACATGGGAGTCCAGCAACATAGCCATTACACTAACTGCTGGTCCCATTATTATTATTATTATTTTCTAATTTGCTAAATGGCATGTGCACTCACCAGAGAGGGTAAGTGAGAAAGTAAGCTACCAGGTCTGGGACTCAAACCATGTTCTGATTGGTCATGTGGGAGTCTAGTGCCCTAATTACTATGCTACCTGCTGGTCCTGTCCTTGTCTCTTAACAGCTCTTGTAATTTTAATCTCCCTGTGATTCTTGCAAATTTAACTTTTTCATCTTATAACGTATTGTTTTCTTTAAGTATGTCCAGTCTAGTATTTATCCTATTTATTAATTCTTCTATGAATAATTTAATATTGAGTTTCAAAAGTGCTTACAAAATAGTTTTCCATATCTACCAGTTCTTATCATATTTCTTTCTATTTTTGTTTCACATCTCGCTTTATGGCTACTAATTTTTAGTAAGAAACTTGCCTTCCTATATTACTGATTTGATTGCTGTGCTATTTGGTGAGATTTAAAACATATTTAAATATAAATAATTTCAAGTACATGAACATAAAATAGTGCAGTGAATCCTCTATGCAGCTTATCTTGATTGAACGATCTGTAGCTTGACAAAAATTATCTCTTACTCTTTTTCCCCATTTTTCTGTTTGGACTGAAGTATTTTAAAGTATTTATTAGACACAGTCTATCATTTATATCTAATTCAGTTTGTACCTCCAAAAGATAAACATCTTTTCTACCATAACCACCTTGATATTATTACACTTTGCAAAATTAAAAAGAATTTGTTGGTATCACCTAATATTAAATAACATAAAAAAACTCATTTTTTCCTTTTTCTTTTTTTTAACATTTGGTTTGCTTCAGTCAGGATCCAAAGCAGGCTTGGGTGGAAAGTTTCGCTATTGCTTCTTTTGCCTCTCTCTCTCTCACTCTCACTGGTTGTCTTTCACAAAACCTCGTTGTTAGCACCTAAGCCAAGGACCAAAATCTGCTGTGCTTAAGGTCAAAGGTCTTCTAATATTATGAGAACATGCATCTGCTTTTAGTTTTCTTTTTATTTTTAAGTTATTTTATACATTCAATCACTATATATCACTTAGTTTGTAAAGTGATTTACCCAACAAGAATATACTTCACACTAATCTAGTTTTTAGGTTGCTAAGATCTTAAGTTTTTGATCAGGAATGGATATTAAACTTTAGTCAGTGTGTTTTAAAAATACTTAGGTCTAATACCAATTAATTTGATACCTTATAGTACTATGTTTTTATTTCTAATATATTTGGTTAATATATTTCAAATTTAAATTAATAAACTAGATGTGACTTTTGATATATGGTTATGTTTCTTATGGTCTTTACTATTTTTTGGTATTAATGATAGAATGGCTTTAAATAAAAGATTTGATTATTTGGTTCTTGCTGCATGATCAGTAACCATACATAGTATCTGAATTATTTGCTTCCAGGAGAGTTTAACATTTTCATCCATGCTGTTTGTTACTTTCCCATCTTTAGGAAGTTCTTCCAAACTTTTGATTTGTTTGCATATTTAATGAATATATGTTTTTACGTATTTGTTTAATTTGTTCATTTCTTCCATGTGAGAAACAGAGACAGAAACAAGCAGCCCAAATGGGGTCGTTACATCATAATCCATCCCTAGTCTCAGCTGGCCCAGATCACACGCATGTGTGCTCCCAGCATGCTCAGCGAGGTTCTGCCATCTATACCCAAAACCTTCCCTGTGTAGTTCTGTTGTTTTTACCACTGCATCAACAGCTTGCCCTCAGTATTCAAATTACTTCCTGGGACAGTACTAGTGTTGTCCTGAAGAAGCCATTTGCTCGGCCAGGTAGTTGATATGTGTGCAAATGGACACATGTGCACACCTTTAAAATTTAGTGGAAATTGCTGAAAAGACTCTTGAATTGTTACTTGTATCTACAGATATTTCAACTTTTTTTTTCTTTTTTTTTTTTTTTTTTTTTTTTTTTTTTTTTTTTTTTTTTTTTTTTTTTTTTTTTTAGAGATTTTTGCTATGAGGCATGTGTGCTTGCTGGAGAGACACAGACAGCAAGTGAGAAATCTCCCCTGGTGGGGGGATGGTTATGCTGCAATCCTTTCTCCTCCATTCTTCTCTTGGAATTTTGGGCATACGCGTACACCACCTGGCATGAGTTTCAAGCCATCAGGTCCAGGACTCAAACCACAGTTGACCAGTTGGGAGTCTAGAATTTTAAGGCCACGTGCTGACCCCCAACATTTTTTATTTCTAATATTCTCTTTTGGGGCTTTCTTCTATTTCATTGACTAATGTAACGAGTGCTTAATGGATTTACTTGTTAGTTTTTCTTCATAGAAATAACTTACGTAGGGAAGATTCCAAAACAAGAGTGTCTTTCAGGGAGAATCACTACTTTGGTTGTTCTGTGTATTTCTCTTATGGCACTGAATACACTGCCTAATAATTATTTATATAATGGTTTTCCTCCCTTGTCCTCAATGTACTGAAGTCTTGGGCATGTCCTAATTTTCTTTGTATTTATTTGCATCCACTTTAATGTAAGAAAATTATATGAATCTAAGAAATTCTGATAAAGAGTATATGCCTGTGAATTTGATACTAAAAATTCAGACAAGGACACTTCTCTATAGCTTTGAATTCAAAGAAGGAAAATGTATTTGAGAGAGAGTGGATGTGGGGTAGTAATTTTCCCAGATGTGTTCCTTTTGAAATGCTATATAGTTTGTGATGACTGTCCATAAAATCCTCTCGGAATCTGGCTCAGTGGCTTAGTGACTAAGGGAGCTGGATCCCACTAGTTGACTGTGCCGCTGGAATCCCAGCTCTGGCAGCTTGAGAAACATGCTAGGTGCATGAGCGTGCATGTCCAGTATCTGGACAGAATGTCAAGAGGTGGAGGAGAGGGGATTGCAGCATGATCACCTCCTTGGGGAGTCCTTTCTCCCTCTTCTCTGTTTCTCTGATTAATGCATGAAAATAAGGAGGAAAAGAATTGTCTGTGATATAATTCAGACTGTCAAGGTAATTGACTAACCTATCATCAGTAGTTACCTGCAAATGTAGAACCTCTGGGGAAAATAATTTGGACAGGTCACATAGAAAGGAGAAGACTAAGCAAAAATTTTTTTTTTCTTGGATCTGTATGAGTACTCAATTTTCAAGAATAATTTAGGGCACAAAACCAGAGAAATATTTTTTAAATAATGATTTATCTAACTGTATTATATTATTTTTTTTTTTTTTTTTTTTTTAATTTGACCAGAGAAAGACAGAGAGAAAGAAAGGGAAAATGAGAAAGCAAGCCGCCAGGTTCAGGACTTGAAATGTGGTCTGCCATGTGGGAGTCCAGCACCTTAACCACTATGCCACCTGTTGGTCCCAAAATATATATTCTAAAGATCTAAAAAAGTAATCACTTAATTAGATTAATTGCATATATGAGTTTTGTTACATTAGCATAGGCACTTTTGAGAATAGTTGCTAAATATTATATTTTCTTATGATAGCTAGATGGAGTCCAAGGTATTTCATTTCTTTTTTCATTAGTGAGTGAAGAGTAGATCTTTAAATAGAAAAAATCTTTGATGATTCCTCTTATTTTTGTTTTCAAGTGATACTACCTTGGGGCCAGATGATGCCACAGTGATCAGACAACTGAACCCACATGGGGATGGTCTTAGGTACAAGGCCCAAGATCTCCCTATACGTGCTGAGTGTGTGCATGCATGCCTGTCATTGGGTCTGACTGCCGAGGAGGTGGATTATGCATGAGGACCTTAGTGGGGATGTTTCTCTCTCTCTGTATCTATCATGGAAAAAGCAAATAATAAATTGTAAAAAAAAAAAAAAAAAATCTATCCTTACTTGCTCAATTTTTAGAATGATAATTCTGCCTTCTGATATGTGCTTACTATATAGGTGCTGTATTTTCCTGTTTTCTAAAAACATGTTTTTTTCTTTTAGAGTTTTTTGCAATAGGGTGCATGTGCTTACCAGAGAACAAGAGACTGAGACAGTGAGAAATCATCCCCCCCGCCCCGGGCTGGAGGATGGCCAAGTCTCAATCCCTTTTTCTCCGTTCTCCTCCTGAGGTCTTGGGCACACACATACATGCACCTGACATGATTTTCATGCCACGAGGTCTGGGACTCAAACCATGGTCAGGCATGTGGGAGTCCAGCAACATAATATGTGCTTTCTTTCTCTTTTTTTTTTTTTTTTTTTTTTTTTTTTTAGAGAGAGTTTTTTGCTATAGGGCGCCTGCGCTCGCCGAAGACAGAAAGAAACAGAGAGATAGAAAGCGAGAAATCACCCCCCAGGGGGGATGGCCACGCTGCAGTCCCTTCTCCTCCATTCTCCTCTCGGAATCTTGGGCATTCACGCACACGTGCCCCATGTGAGTTTAAGCCACGGGGTCTGAGACTCGAACCACGGTCGACTACATGGGAGTCCAGCAACATAGCCATTATGCTAACTACTGGTCCGAAAATGTGCTTTCTTAACAAATTGAGATTGAATTCAGTAATAACACTGCCAACATTTATCAACACAGTGGAGATTTGTTCTTATGATGTGGATTTCTAGAAATCTTCTGAGTATTTCACTACCTTGCATTTTGTTGTTGTTGTTGTTTATCCTGGTGCTACATTTTCAGCCGGTACTTTGGGTAAAATGAGAAGAAAGAGAGTTTTTCTTCAGAAGAAAATAACATTTATCCCTTTCATAAAATAGCATAGGCATTGAACAA
Source organism: Tupaia tana (assembly GCA_026018925.1). Taxonomy (NCBI): domain Eukaryota; kingdom Metazoa; phylum Chordata; class Mammalia; order Scandentia; family Tupaiidae; genus Tupaia; species Tupaia tana. The sequence continues at coordinate 85,460,995 of JAKSZU010000006.1, forward strand.
TAGCCTCCCCACCACCCCCATCTCACTCCCTGTTATGTATTTTGTACTAATAGCAGTTTGTCACAATTCATCTAAAGGAAATTGTTCCCCAAAAGAAAAAGAATAAAACAATCCTATGCTGACTCAGTGGCACCACAGTAACACACTGCTGAGGAAAGCTAGATCCCTGTGGAAGATCTTGGGTTTGGTTCCCAGACCAACCTGCATTCGTTAGGTATGCATACCCATGATCCTGGCTGGAAAGGCCAGGGATAAATCACGGATTGAGATCCTGTTGAGGGTGTCTCCTCCCCCAAAACACACACACAGGGTCATGAAAGAAATGATAAGCTTTTAAAAAACTCCAAACCGGGACCAGCAGATGGCATAATGGTTACATCGCTGGCCTCCCAGGTAGTTGACCATGATTCGTGTCCTGGACGTGGTGACTTCAAACTCACGCTAGGTGCATGTGCATGTGTACCAAAAATCTCCAGAGGAGAGTAGAAGAGAAGGGATTGCAGCATGGCCATTCTCCCAGGTTGTGATTTCTCACTTTCTGTCTCTCTGTCTCTGTCTCTTTGGAGAGGTCAGGTGCCCTATAGCAAAGATCTTTCTTAAAAAAAAAAAAAATCCACACTACATGTTGGAAGAGAGCCATAGAGAACCAAAAATCTGTAAGTGATTTAAATATAGAACATACATAGGCAAAATACATAAAGCTACATAGATAGATTCTATGTGGATTTTTTTGAAGAGAATGCAGTAACAATGAATTTTGTTTGACATAATGTCACATGAAAAAAATATTATGAGAGTAGATGCAATGCCATTTCCTATGCCTAAATACCCGAGCTTATCAGAAAAATCATTAACAGTAATATGATTGTATTATGGAATTCCTTTTATAGCAGCTGCTTTTAGATGATTGCTTTGTGCAAGAGTCCTAGTTTCAGCTCACTTCAGTGCGAATGAAAGGTCTTCTCTTTCTGGATGAACAGAGGGAGGTCGCAGAGTTAGCAGCGAAGTCTCTTTTAGCTTCTGGCATTTTAAATTCTGACATTCCTAATAATTCAAATTTTCTTCCTATTATCTTTAACTATAATTTCTTCTTACTTGTGGCCTGAGGACGTTTGTCTTCACTAGGTCTCCTGTATTACTTGAAATGAAGTTTATGTATCTTTCGGAAAATAATATCAAGTAATTGCTTCTACAGCCTCCTTAAAAGCAGGGGCCATTTTCCTTCAGGCCAAGACAACAATCAAATGTAATGATTAAAGAGAACTTGACAGAGTAGGAGTGTCTTAAAGAAGGGAAGACAATGCTGGGCTTTCTTACACAGAGTTAGATGACTGAAAATGGGGAGGAAGGCATTTCTATAGATTTTTGGAAAGGAAGATTGATAATTAAGTAGCCAGAAAACTCCATGAGGATTCACATTCAGTCATTTCACTCACAGCTCTATCTCCAGGCACACATCATAAATGTTTTTATCGTATAATGGTTGCCCAAAGAATATGTATAAAATAAATGAATAAATTATTCAGGAGATAAAAATATATAGGTTTTGCCAATTAAATTATGAATATTCTTGGTGATTCATAAAATCACCTTATGTAGAGACCAGCAGGTGGCATAGCGGATAAGGCGCTGGACACTCCCACGTGGCTCACTGTGATTTGAGTACCGGACCTGGTGGCTTGCTTTCTCACCTTCCCTCTCTCTCTCTCTCTCTCTCTCTCTCTCTCTGTGTATCTCTCTCTGGTCAAATTAAAAGAAAAGAATGAATAAATAAAATTAAACAAATAATAATTTAAAAAATATTAATTAAAAAATTCACCTAATCTAAAGCACCCATAAAAGAAACACAATTCTATTGTCTAATATAACGACTTGTTTCTAAGATAATTCTTAGAGTAAATGGAGTCAAGAGAATTATGTACCCAAAATGTTCTCTCCTGTACTATTTTCACAGCTAATGGAAAAACAGACATAAAAGGCAATGTAGGGAGAATGTTCCACGTACTTGGACATAGAAAACTGCCTCGGAATGCGTTTGCCAATAACGGGGAGAGAGTGACATTTTACCCCATCTTCACTCTCCTCAGAGTCATTTTTATAACACCAGCACTGTACGTTCATAAGGCAGTTGCCTAATAACAGTGTACGGTTATGAATCAAGTGAACATGACCACCTTTGAGGTGAAGAACGTGCCCGTGAGCTTGTCTAAATTAGCGCAGATATTTAATAAATTGAGCTATCTCACCATAAATGAAGAATTACCTTTAAAAAAGACAATATTAAGCTTCTAAACTATCTTGATGAAAAACCCTCACAGGGCCATGGCTAATGTTACATGAGGAATTTCTTAGACTGATTTTATGTAGTAAATACTTAGCCATAAAAGCCATAGATATTTAGAGTGCTGGAAATTCTAGCACTGATATAATAAAACTTCATTTTATAGTTCAGGAAACTTAAATGGAGGGAAGTTAAGGAACAAAAATATTAACCAGTCTCTATTTTGTAAACCTAAGTGTCCCTTGGGAACACTTCAGCCATGGCATTTCATTGAACCCGTTATTTATATGTCAGGATTCCTGCTTGACTACAAAATCTCTTGAGAACGTGAAAACTCATCTAGAACCCTAAAAGTTTGGACAGTGCCTGTTTATTACTTGTGTGTTGAAAGTGCTACGCACATATAAATTCTGGGCATGTTGTCAATACACTACAATATTGTAACACTAGTTTTTTTTTTTTTTTTTAAAAAAAAACTCTAGGAAAAGTCAACAATAAACTCACAGATGCTACAAGGTACTTCTGAGAAAAGTCAGGCTATATAATGATAAAAAAGGGCATTTTTATACGATATAAGAGGGAGCTATTGGTGAAGAGGTTGCATTAAACAATCTTAGGCAGGTGTATTTAAATATTTGTTATTATCATTACTTTAAAACTTTACTTGTGTTCGTTACATTTTGATAACTGTATTGGTGGCTTAGTTTAACAAGATAAAGTGTATTTTGTGGGGACCAGCAGTTGGTGTAATGGCTATGTCGCTGGACTCCCATGTAGTCGACCGCGGTTCGAGTCCTGGACCCGGTGGCTAAAACTCACACCGGGCACGTGTGCATGCGTGCCCAGGATCCCAAGAAGAGAAGGGATTGTAGCGTGGTCATCCCCCCTGAGGGGTGATTTCTTGCTTTCTGTCTCTCTCTGTCTTTCTGGCGAGTGCACGCACCCTACAGCAAAAACCTCTCTAAAAAAAAAAAAAAAAAAAAAAAGAAAAAAAATGTGTATTTTGTTAAGTATTTACTTACTTTCCAAAGTTTAAATCTCCACAGATATATTTATATTCAATCCAAAAACTAGTCCTCCGTCCACTTTTTCTTCAGAGACTGATTATTCTGTATCTCAATGACTACTTTTTGCTAATATTTCTTCTGTGTCTGATACATTCTCTGGAAACTTTTCATGGTTATAATTTGGCCAGATGGTGTTTTTTGATGATCTTTTTTGTCCTTTCCAGTTTAAGCTCACAGCCTAAGTCTCACTCACCCATCCGATCATAGTAGCATGAGTGCAACAGCGTGGATGCTAGTGGATTCAGGAATTACAAAACGGTAGTTCATTTGGCATTTTCTTTCCAAGGATCTCAAAAGATTTTATAAAGATTCTGCTTCCTTTTTTTCTCTCAATGTTGTGAAAACAAACGCTGTAATATTTACTAAAAGTCATTTGTTTTTAACAACTTTATCAATTTTCTTCTTAAAACAAGTGTTTGATGACCTCAGATAAAAGCTAGCCACTTCTGTAGCTCTGTCTAGCTTTATCTGAGTAACTCTTCTAGACCTGGAGGCAGAGGCCGGCATAGACATTTTTATGTAGTTAGGTTGGTCCCTGCTCAGCTTCTATGGAAAATGTTGCCTCACATTTCCAAAATTCAAGAATAAAAGTGTTAATAGCAGGCTCTGATTTAATTAGCAATTGTAGGTATAGAGGGCCTTGCATTGAGGTCACATTCAGTTTTCACAACTGCAGCCTGGATATTAAAAGAATTAAAATGACATTCTCAAAACAACTGTATTGTTGGGAGGATTTGACATGGACCACGAGGAAGCCGACTGTGGTGTACCCTGATCACACTACTGCCGGTGGTACAGGCTTCTCTCCAGCTCAGTGTCTTCCTTCTGCAATTAATAGTCCTCAGACAGATGATCTCCAGGTTATCCTCAGACACTGGAGTCCTTGATTTCATGATAAAATAGTTTAGATGTACTTATCTCCTAGAGAGAGTAGATGAAATTCCATGGAGAATGTTCTCATACTATGTTGATAAATCAGGAGAAGGTTTCAATGCCTGGAAGTTCAACCATTAAAAGATTAAGATAAGGCCAGCTGAATCCCACATGGTCAATTCTACGTTTCAAGTCCTAGACCCCAGTGATTAGAAAAACAAGCAGTGTACAGGTACACACCTGTCCAAAATCCCAAAAGGAGGGAGAGACAGAGGGTTTGTGGCATGACCATCCACCACGGGTGAGCACTTTCTCACTTTTTCTCTCTGTCTCTCTCCGATGAGCCCAGATGTGTGCTACTAAATTAAAGAAAAAAGATATAGAGAATAAACACTTGGTATCCTGCAACCTGTTCATAAATTTTGTACACTTTGCCACTTTTTTTTGAAGCAAGAGATAATAGCTCAAAGTTCTGATTTCAAGACATGCCATTTTTTTTTAGTGAAAAGAAATATATTCTGAAAATTATTTCTTTATTTTAACTTGAAAAATAAGAAGTAATCTTTATTTAGATAATGTGGATGTGGTGTTTCAGTTGTGCAAACTTATTTAATGAAGGCTTTAGTTTTTATGCTTCAAAATTAATGCAATCAGATGTATTTTTTGGATATATTTATTAGCATCTTTAACTTCCCTCATTGTTATAAAAACTACCAAAAACTGGGGATTTTTTTTGAAAAATGATTGGTAAAGGAAAAGCATACAGAGCATTGCTGACTTCTATAGTGTCCAGTATTTTCCATCTCACATACTTGATTGTTTTGCCTAGGTCAGTCACTGAACCACCGCTGCAAGAGGTCTCTCTGAGGAAGCAGCTGAGCTGCTTAGTCTCAACCTTAAAACTTCGCCATTTCGTGATTAGACTTTGGGCCTGTACCTTAACTATATTTTTAGTGTCCCTGCCTCCTACCTCATTCCCCCCTCTGCAAAGGAATCCCTAACTGCCGTTTGGGGGCACAAGGCCGAAGACCATTTTGACTTCTTCTTGCTGAAATTGGGCAAGGAAGGAGGAGGACAGCAGTTAAGGATCCTCTACCAGAGGTCTACCTAGAGGGCCATGCTGTAAGTCACAATGAGTGCTCACCGGAGTTTGTTTCCACCAATTGTAGCTTGAGGGATTCTACACAAAAAGAGCAGTTTATTACAAAAATGATGTAATACACAGAAAATGTAGCTATTTCTATTGCATATAGCACTTAAAGTTAATACTCAGAATTGTGACTGGCAACATCATCACATTAGTACAAAAATCCACTCTTATTCTATAACACGCACGATAGAGCTTGGGTATGAGTAGCAAGCTCATTGATAGCTTTCACAATTGAATTGGCTACGGTTCTTGGATTTCTCTTCAAACTTACTAAAGTATATATTTTCTTTCTCATTGAACCTTCAGCCAGTTTATCAAGTTGCCAAGAAATTTTTGGAATAGGTATTTTATTAAAAAATTTCATTTATTGTTTGCTTTTGATCCCAAATCATTTTATTCTTTTTTTTTTTTTTGTCTCTAAAGAAGATAAAAGTTTTCCAGTATCCTTTAATTCTATCACATGAAGAATATGAATTGAATGTCCATTATGTTATGTTTAATAACTTGAGTAAGATTTTGGAACAATGTCAAAATATTCAAAGGTTTTGTAATTTGGGGGTATTACTTTCTTTTGGGCTAATTATTATTTTGCCAACGTATTATTTCATTTATTTTTTAAAGAAACCTCATGATAAAGGTTTTCCATCCTTCCATTTGCTCATGAGGCTTGGCAGTTGAGAGAGCTGAAGCAAACTGCTCATGGTCACATCACTTCTAGAAAATGAAAGAACCAGGATTCGAACCTGGATATGGCTCCAAAGGCCATGCTGATAGTGATTCTGTGCTGCCTTCTTCCGGGAGCTTAAGGGCTACTAGAAAAGTAAATGTGTGAGAAATCTTCAAAAATTCATAGAAAATGTGAACTATGGAAAAAGAAACTCTTCTTGAATTTCAAAATATTTTGCACCAAAGTAAATTCAGATTTTAAGTCCATTTTCCCACTAACTTTTTGAAGTCTCCTTGTAGAGATAGCCCAACTATACTGAAAAGTACAATTTTATTAGAAATCCATCAGAAGAGTAGAAACTACTTTATACATCTTTTTCATGAAACACAAGAATACTCTGAAAGCAATTCAAGGTTTGCTTTAAACCACAAATGTTTGGTTTAAATGTCATGGCTACAGAGGTTGATATGAGACACTATTCATCATCAAACACTGATTCCAATTTTTGTGACCATCAAAACAGCCTAATTTTTTTTCACTGATTGACTTTCTAAATAGAAATTGGTTTAAATTTAGACATACCAAGAAAATTATGTGAACATGTAACCACTTTTAAAATATTTTATGGTAATCATTATTAAGTAGTAAGAAATTACTACTACTCCAGTGGATCAGTTTTCATTGTGCATATATTCCTCTGGAATTTCTTAACATGAATATTCTTTGTAGTTGAAATCAAAGTGTTCATGAAATTTTGTATACTGTGTTTTTGCATATAACATCACATAGTATATTCTAAAAATTTAAATGGAAAAGACTGAATTATGTTTCTAAGAGAATAATATATGTAATATGCTCATGAGACACATTTGTATAATTTATGATTTAGGTAGTTTAAGTAAATTTCCTTTTGCTTTAAGATATATATTTAGTATAGAAAACTACAATGGATACAAGTAAAGCAGTTTATCATCTCTGGTGATTTTAAACTTAAGCAAAAATATGAACCATCCCTGATTAGAAAATTCAAACATTTAAGAAAGGTATAAAATGAAAGAAAAAAGATCTCCCTCACCATTTTAGTCTTTATCTGTGAAAGTAACCAGGGTTAAGATTCGATTTCTTCTTCCAGATAAAAATAGGTACATAATATTGTGTACCTAAATGTCCTCTCAGTTACTCAAAAGAGATCATGCACATATTCTGCCCTACACATTAGTTCTTTCACTTGATGGCACTTCCTTAGACTCTTTTCATATACCACAAATAACCTTCATTACATTTTCTAAGTTCATTTATTTATTCCTTCCATGACAAAGAGAGAGAGGGATAAAGAGAGAAAGAGAAAGAGAGGCGCCTCCAACAGAGTCTTCATGCCACCATCCACCCGTTCTCAGCTGACCTGGATCATGACATATGTGCGTATGCCCACGGACTCAAGGAAGGCCTGGTCCTGAATCCAGGACCTTTCATATGTAGGTCCAGCTGCATTACCACTGTGCCATATTGGCCCTACCACATTTTGAAAGCTTTGTTATGCATTATATATGTTTTTCAACTTTCTTAAATAATCTTCTATTAATAAGACATGATTCTCATTCACTTGCTGTAACACTAGATTTACATCATACAAGAAAACTGCAATCATTAGCTTTATACATATATATATATCAATTTGTTTCTCTATCAAATCTGAATGGTAAGTGTCTAGAAGCATCGTTACTAGGTCAAGGTGTATTGGCATTTAAGATTTTGATGAACTTTGCTAAGTTGTTTTGCACATCTGTTGCACCAGTTTTGTTTTCCTAGTGTGTTTTGTGCTTTGTTCCAAATTCTATTTGCTATATTTAACATGAATTAATTCATTTACTCTATGCATTAGATACTATGTCAATATCTACATCTTTAGATAAGGAGCAGAGTCACAGTGCAGTGGTTAAATCATTCAGCCAGTGTCATGTGGCTGATAAATAAGAAGGTGGGTTGTGAATGCTAGTAATCTAGCTCCAGTGTTTATGATATAACCACCTAACACATTGCTCAGTGGTGTAAGGAGGAGTAGACATTATTAACTTTAGATTGTGACTCCTAGGATAAATGAAAACAATAGGTCCTGTTGAGTTGTATCTTCTTTTAATAAGTAAAATTAAGTAATATTTTCATATTTTGTTTACTACATAAGTTTCTCTCCTTATAAACTACTGTTTTATTTCTTCACATAATTTATGTTGGATTACTCAAGTTTTTTAGTAATTTTTAGAAACTCAGTTAAAGAAATGAACATGGGACCAGCAGGTAGCATAATAGTTGAGGTGCTAGACTCTCACATGGCCAACTACACTTCAAGACCCAGATCCAACAGCTTGAAACTTATGCCAGGCATGTGTACTGGGGCCATCAGATAGCATAGTGATTAAGGCCCTGAAGTCTAACATGACTGACTGCAGTTCAAGTCCTAGGTCCAGCAGCTTGAAACTCATACTGGGCATATGTACATGTATGCCCAGAATCCTGAGAGAATGGAGGGGAAAGGATTATGATATACCCATTCTCCCTAGAGGGTGATTTGTGATTTCTCACTTTCCCTTTCTCTTTCTGGCAAGTGCACAAGCCCTATAGCAAAAAAAAAAAAAAAAAAAAAAAAAAAAAAAAAAAAAAAAAAAAAAAAAAAAAAAAAAAAAAATTAAAAGAACCAAGGGGGGCCAGTAGGTGGGATGGTGGTTAATGTACTGGTTCCAATATGGCCAGCTTCACGATTAAAGTCCTGGACCCAGTGGCTTGAAAATCACAACAAATAATAAATAAATATCAAAAAAAAGATAGTTTATAATATGTGTTATAATACATTTACCAGAGAAAAGTATATATATATATATATATATATATATATATATATATATTTTTTTTTTTTTAGATTTTTGCTATAGGTCATGTGTGCTTGTCTCAGAGACAAAAAGAAACAGAGAGACAGAAAGTGAGAAATTACCCCCCCCCCCCCCCCCCCCCCCCAGTGAGGATGGCCATGCCACAATCCCTTCTTCTCTATTCTCCTCTTGGGATTTTGGGCATGCATGCACAAGTGCCCTGTGTGAGTTTTAAGCCACCAGGTCTGGGATTTGAACCATGGTCGAGTATGTGAGAGTCCAGTGATGTAACCATTATGCCATCTTTTGGTCCCTAAAAAGTTTTATAGTTTTTAAAATTATTAAATTTTGAAATTCAAAATTATTAAATTTTGGCCAATGAATATATTGTTTTTAATATTTTTTAAAATTTTAAATATTTGGGATATATATATATATATATATATATCACATATATATTATTTTTTTAATTTGAAGAAAGGCAGTTTTAGCTTTAATAAAGCAAAATCAAAAAATGTTGAGAACTTTACTTAAGATGTATATCCTGGAAACAGGTTAGGATTCTGTTCAGATAGTAGGTACATGGACCTGTTGGTAACTCAGGAGAAGACAAAAATACTTAACTCTGGAAAACAAAGCATAGAAGATCAGTAATGTTTTAGCCAAAAGTCATAACATTCTATTTCACCAGTTTAGTCTCATGTACTTTATCTTCTGTTGTGGTCTGATCTTGCCGTTTAAATTCTGGAAGATAACATTCAACTTTGGACTTGTCCCTGTCATTAAGCTGGCCATTTTCTTAGTTGTTTTTGACCTCTTATTTCTGTGTTTCTGACTTTAGTTTTTCTGATATAGCACTCCCTTTAAGACCGTCTCAGAGAACTGGTCTGGTGTCATTAATTCTTTTTTTTTTTTTTTTTTTTTTTTTTTTTTGCCATAGGGCGCGTGTGCTTGCCAGAGAGACAGAGAGAAACATAGAGACAGAAAGCGAGAAATCACCCCCCAGAGGGGATGGCCACGCCGCAATCCCTTCTCCTCCATTCTCCTCTCGGGATCTTGGGCATACACGCACACGCGCCCAGCGTGAGTTTTAAGCCACCGGGTCCAGGACGCGAACCACGGTCAACTACATGGGAGTCCAGCGACATAGCCATTACGCTAACTGCTGGTCCCCTGGTGTTGTTAATTCTTTCAGGTTTTATTTATCTGAGAATTTTCTTGTCTTCTCTTCCCATATGAAGGTTAATCTTGCCAGGTATGATATTCTTGGTTGAAATTGTTTTTCACTGAACACCTTGAATATATTTTTCCATTCTTTCCTTGCTCGCATTTTTTCCAATTAGAGGTCCGCTGTTAGCCTGATGGGAGATCCTTTGTAGGTAACTGGACGTTTCTCTCTTACTAAGCTTGGTATCTTGTCTTTGTCTGTAGTTTTGGTCAATCTTACTATAACGTGTCTCAGAGAAGATCTTCTTGGATTGATTCTATTTGGGGTCCTTTGTATTTCTTGGGTCTGGATCTTTGAATGTCACTCTAGGTTTAGAAAATTTTCTTCCAGGATTTCATGAAATAGATTACCTATGCCTTTATTAGTCCCTTCACCTTCTGGGACATGAATTATTGGAGCTGAGGACTAGCACTCTTGCAGTGCATGGTTTTCATTTTTTGCCTTTAAAGGTATATATATATATATAGCTGTTTCTTCTTTATTTTCCTCTCTCTTCTCTTCTCTCTCTCCTTTCTTATCCTTTTTCTTTTACCTCATCACTTTGCTTCTCAGCCTCTATGCACTGAGTGTCTAGACAGGCCTAAGTGAACCATAGACACACATACAAATAATATTATGGTCAACATGTTCCTCAATTCCCACTGAATCTGCTGCACAAAGGGAGAAAAACAGAACAGCAAAGAGATTGCAGATCACCTCCTCCTACACACCTCTGAGCACTTAGTTTTAACTTCTAGAAATTAGGAAGAAATGTATAACCCATCACATGATTAGAAATCACCAGAGAAGCACAAGAAATATAAGAAAGCAAGAAAACACCTCTCCTCCAAGGGAAAAGAATAACTCCTCTTCATCCACAATGGAACTTGCAGAAATGTGTGATAAAGAAATTAGAATATTCATAATGACAAAGCTAACAAAGATGCAAGAGAAGAGAGAAAATGAATTCTAGAAGAGACAGGAGAAAAGAGCCAATAAGTTCCAGGAGGTAAGGAAGTTCTTGGATGATATGAAAGAGAAAATACACACCATAAAAAAGAATCAAACGGAGCTGTTAGAGATGAAGACTATAATACAGAAAGTCAAAATCTCCCTTGAAAGTATTAAAAGAAAACTAGAAAATTGAATACAGAAAATGAATTCTCAGATGTAGAAGACAGAATGGCTGGACTAGAAAAATCCATGATGAAAATAACCCCCCCCCCAAAAAAAAACATGAGAATAATATACAAGGGAAGGGATATATTTTTAAATGTATCAAAAAAAAAAAAAAAAAAAAAAAAAAAACCCTGCAAAGAAAAGTACTTCTGAGATAATGAAAAGGATTATCCCGTAATGCAAGCCTTTTTGGATGATTGAGGTGTGGTGGCCTTGAAATGTGCCTTCACGTACAATGTCTCGTCATCATTGGTATGTGGTCAGGAGGTTAGTTGTGAGTCCTAAGATCAGTAGGATACTGGAGTTAAATTGGAATCATATTACTAGGCCAGATGTTATTAGAAGGGCTGATAGGGACCAGCAGTTAGCGTAATCGCTATGTCGCTGGACTCCCATGTAGCCAACCATGGTTCGCGTCCCAGACCCAGTGGCTTAAGCTCACGCCGGGCGCATGTGCATGCGTGCCCAAGATCCCGAGAGGAGAATGGAGGAGAAGGGATTGCGGCGTGACCATCCCCCCTGGGGGGTGATTTCTCGCTTCCTATCTCTCTGTCTCTCTCTGTCTTTCTGGCAAGCACACGGGCCCTATAGCAAAAGCCTCTCCATAAAAGAAGAAAAAAAAAAAAAAAGGGCTGATAATGTGCCTGATAGTGGTCATGGGCTTGGGTTTACTATATGGTAAGCATGCACTTGGTGGGTCATTAGGTGTTGTCATGTAGGTAGAGGCTAACTAGAAAGGTAAATACGTAAGCTAGAATAAGTGCTATGGCAAATTTCAGTATTGTCAACAGAATCAAGATAATGAATATAATTATGGCTGTTGGAGTGCTAATTGATATGAGTACAAGGGTGACCCCTCTGATTAGGTGCATTAGCAGGTGTCTTGCAGTGATATTTGCAGTTAAACGAAAGGCCAGGGCTATTGGTTGAATGAAAAGGCTAATGGTTTCAGTTATAATTAGTATAGGAATGAGTGGGATGGGTGCTAAAGATGCCTTAGGCTTGTGACGGAAGCCGAGGGTCACAGTGCCTGCTCATAGGGGAATCACTATTCCTAAGTTTATTGATAGTTGTGTTGTAGGAGTAAATGAGTGTGGTAGAAGACCTAGTAGATTGGTGGAGCCAATAAATAGGATTAGTGAGGTTAGTATGAGTGATCATGTTCGCCCTTTAATACTATGTATAGTTATCATCTGTTTTATGATAAGCCGGGCAAGTCATTGTTGAATAGCAATTAGGCTGTTGTTAATAAGTCGTGAGGAGGCCGGAAATAAAATGTGAGGGAGCACAACCCCAGCAGGGTCTGGATGCCGTGATCCACTCCCAGCCCTCACCTGGCCTGGGATCATGGGCAAATTTGTTGCTAGTGTACTTGGGAGGTCTCTGCACTTGATCAGGAACTTTCTCCTTTGGGGCTGCCTCAAAGTGCATCATGTTTTATTTCTGCACCACCAAGATTAGCCCCAGATTCTGGTATTTCATTTTTTAGCAATTGAAAATAATTGTTAAAGGCTATATGTTGGAAGAATTCAAAGCAGGGTCCCAGAAAAAGTGGCATAGACACAGTGAGATGCTATTGTGCTATGCTGGGGTTCAGGTTCAGAATTGACTTGAGCATGCTGGGTGCTTTCAGGCTACACTCATGAGCCTGGCTGGCTGGATACTGAGAGCAAGGTGTCAAGTGGGTTTGTGGCTTGGTGGAACCCAAAGAGAATACTTTTCTCCCTCTCCCCCCCCATATGAAAGAAAGTAAAATAATAGACTTAAAAAGAATTGAGAGGAGGATGAAATTATTTCTAGCTACAATAATTACATTGAAATGTTGTTTTTAAGATAGTCCTCGAAGGTTGATATATGTTTATAATCTGAGACTGTCTGAGAAGAGGAAGGTAGGCATACAGGAAAGGACATATAAAGATTTTTGAAAAATGGTACAGGAATCTGCCTCAGGCTAGCAGGGTGAATATGGAAACGCTGATTCCTGATGGGGTGAGTACCATTTCTCCGTACATCACTGAACATACATCACCAAGGCTCTTCTATTGCCCACTTATCCTGAGCTCATTTGTCTAAAACATAGTAACCCTAGAGACTAGAAACTGTACAGTAATGGCTAAGCAGAAATTAGTCCGTGAAGGGAAATGCTATCTCTATATTTATTACTTGTGACCTAGCAGACCTCCAGGTCTGTTGATGAGATACATGCTGTTTTTACTTGTCAACTTTCCCCCAAATGATGCCACAGTGCAGAGGACATTATTTGACAGAACATGAAATTTCTCCTGTGAAAATGACAATAGCTTGATAAAGAGAATTTACTTTAGTATCTATATTGTTTTATGAAGAGGCAACAAGACTAGTTATTTGGAATTTTTCCTACTCAGACATTTGTTGATTTTAATATCTATGACTGGTTCTCAGGAAGCTGCCTTTCATTCCATGTCTGAAAAATAAATAAATAAATAAATAAATAAATAAATAAATAAAAGATTAGGCGGCCATTATTTGTTTGATTAATTTGTATGAGCCCAGCTGTTAGATCTTTGGTTATGAATTTAGATAAGGGGGAAAAAATCTGGCCTCATCTGTCCTGGCCCTCCTATTGTGTTGTTTTACCAATTATACTTTATGAGAAAAATCAGATGGAGAAAACGTTCATCAGTAATGAAGCAGCTGACAACAGGAAAATGAGCACAGTTAAATTCTAAGAGCAGCTTGATTTTCTAGCCCTTATTCCTAAATTCTTTCTTGTTGCCTTTTGTTTCATTCTCTTTTTTAGTGTGGTAATTGTTTTTAATTTTCCTTCCTCTCTTCTAGTTGTCTGAAATATCAATCAAAAACTGTTTTTTCTCTTTAAGGGATAGAGGGAGGAATTGTTATTAATTGTTATTAAAATTATTCTCTCCTCTTTTTAAACTTTCTCTGGGGATCAGTCCAGGTTTGAGTTAATTTTAAGTTTTACTTGATAGCTCTTGATACAAAACATTCATATAAAACTCTTTAGGAGGAAGAAAAAAAAAAAAAACCCACAGCATTTAATGAAAGTCTCAAATACATAACCCAACTGAAGATAGAAAAGTTTCTGTTGCCTTCATGAAAAAAAAAATTATCTCACTGAAAAAATGCAGATGTGCATTAATCCAAACTGCTCCCCAAGACTGTGTGAACTGAATGGCCTGACTGAGGTGTGGACTCTTGCCCTGGGGAGTTCCTACTCTGAGGACAGAGCCAGTCGCAAATGTGTTTTCAGTCAAATATAATTACCGAAGAACACAAACATAATGTTTGCCATCCAAAACCTCTGCAACATGAAACCCCAGATTAACTTGCACTGAAGGCCTTTTGAGTGAAGATCAGACTGAAAGGATTTTGCAGGAAAGACAGTGTAGCTGACGAGATAGAGGAATCTGACTCCAGATCTAGCTGGCGGCCGGTCTTACTCACAGGCACTAGGCACGGCTATTACATGTCTGCCTCATTAAGATGACAGAGGTGAGCCAAGATAAAGAGGAGGCTATTATCTCTAGCTTTACTCTAATATCGGTGTTATGTTTAATATTTGGGGACAGAGGATTAACTTCATTTTCCAAGGAGGGATTTATACAATAATGAACTTAATCTGTATTTAATAAGGTTTTTGTTCTTTTGTGTTTACTGTAATGTGGAAGTAATTTTGGTCTGTCTGCACAAAGGTCCCCACTGGCACACGTCACAATATGGCACTTATCGGCAGAGCGCCAGCCAGCGCCACACGGTGGAACACATCATCTCTGGTTGCACATGGCTGGCTGCCTCTGCAGATTAGGTTTAAACTGATGGAGCAGTTCTTTCCCAGTCGCTAATGCCTGCTACAACTGGGTTTTATTATTTTAATAGCTTACTAATCTTCATTAAATCAAAATCAAACTCTTTCCAGAAATATGCCGTGGTTTGTACTCACCTTCTAAACACTAATAGACAGAGCACAGACACAATTTCCATATTATTAGAACAATTAGTGACTTGTCTTTGAAACATACATACACATACATTAAATGGGTATTAAAATGTGTGTGTGTGTGTGTGTGTGTGTGTGTGTGTATAATGGCAATAAGGTAATGTGGTACAAAGATGAAGGTGTTGGGAACAGATTGTAGTGCAGTGCTAAAACAGTGTGGTGCAAGTCTGATCCAAAGGGGAAGTTCTGGGTTTGCACCCAGAGGCCTCCCTGAGTACACCAGGCACTAATATGCCTGTGATCTGGGGTTGGCTAAAGCTGGAGATGGATTGCAGCATGAAGACCCTATTGTGGGTACAGTCTACTTCTCTCTTCCTCTATTATTCTCTATCTTTATCTCTCTCTTTTTCTCTCACTGATGAAATAGATAAGTAAATAAGTTTTTAAAAAACTGAATATCTTGGTTTATCCTAATATTATTTGAGTGCAATTTTTTTAACATATGAAAATTACTAAAATAATCTTTAATAATTTAGGAATTCTATTAAAATGGTATTACATTTTTCAAGACTACAATATAGTATGACTAGTTAATTCTGGGAAAAAGCTAAAGAATGAATTTAAAGTGTTCTCACCAAAAAAATAACTATGTGAATAATTAATATGTTAATTAGCTAGATTTAGTCATTTTCCAGTGTGTGTGTGTGTGTGTGTGTGTGTGTGTGTGTGTATTTATCTGAAAACACCATGTTGTACAGAGTAAATACCTATAATTTTATCTGTCAATGTAATAAAATATAATAAAATGAAGGGGAAAAAAAGCTCATGATGTTGCACTACTTTGATTGTCACAATCTGGGATCTTGCTAAAGTTAAATATTTTTCTATCATACTGGAAAAGTCTTTACGCTCTGAGCCTTCCTTTCTACTGTGTAAATTAAGAAAATTGAGCTAACTAATCTCTAGGCTGCCCTCAAGGCCAGAGGGCTATGGTCATGACCAAAGGGATCCATTAATGAACTTCCCTTATAGAGGATCTCAAGTTGATGGAAAAATTGCAATGCTGAGAGAGAAACATTGCTCTACTGAAAGTTATATGTAACACTGTAGGACCTAAAAGAGAAACAGACTAAAATAAAATTCACACTTAGAGAGTTCATAATCTGTCAATATTTATCCAACTTAGATATGTTTTTCTTCTCTGACCCCAAACTGTTTATATTCTTCAGGTACATGGCCATAAAACTATGTCTCTAAATATGTCTCCATAAAGCCTCGATAGTTTATTTAAGATGGTTTCAGTTACTTTTCTCTGCATAACAAACTGCCCCAAAACCAAGAACCTTAAAACAACAAGGATTTTAACTTGTTTGCAAGTCTGAAGTTCAGAAACATGTGGAGTGTCTCACTACTTCATAAAGTTGTGTGACTCAAATGGCTATAGACTGTCTGAAACTGCTTACTTGGGATCTACTGTGGACTGAATGTTTGTGTATCCCCAAAATTTGTATGTTAGATCCAAACCTTAATATGATGATATTTGGGGATGGAGTCTTTTGGAGGTAGTCAGGTCCTTACGGTAGTGCCTTTATGAGTAGGAGTAGTGCCTCAACAAGATCACTCTCTCTGTGTGTCTCTCTGTGTTTTGACATGTGAGGACACAAAAAGAAGACAGCTATCTAAAGGGTAGGAAGCTGGCCCTCATCAGACAACCAGATCTGTCATTACTTTGGAATTGGACTTCCTAGCCTCCAGAACTGTGAGACATAAGCATTTGTTGTATAAGCCACTGTCTATGACATTCTGTAACAACAGCTAAAACTGACTAAGACAAGACAGATTTTAGTTCATGCTGATGTCTGAGTTTTCTGCTTTTCCTGACCTTAGGTGATTACTATACCAAGATCTAAGAAGGTGTCTTTCACATGCTGGGTGACTCAGGATTTCTCCATTTGGCCACTCTGTCACTCTGTAGCTAAAGAAGGCTTCTCACAGAATGGCAGTCTCCGAGTAGTTTGATTTTTAAAATGGTGACTGTCTTCCAAAAAAGAGGAAGTGGAGGCTTCTAGTCCTACTAAAAAGCAAGATAGAACTGATATAGTAGCACTTCCAACATGTTTTATTGGCCTAGCCAGATTTTGAAGGTAGAAAAACAGTCTCCACTTACGCGTAGCAGGGGTGGTTGAGAATTTTCATCCATCTTTGATTTTCCACAGTAACCACTCCTGATCTGTTTACTTCTAGATGCATAAGATTTGTTTGGATTTTATTATCTGTGTTAGTCCACTATTATGTTCCTAACAAAAACACCTAAGATTAGGTGATTTATAAAGAAAAGAGGTTGGGACCAGCAGTTAGCGTAATGGCTATGTCTCTGGACTCCCACGTGGTCGACCGTGGTTTGCGTCCCGGACCCGGTGGCTTAAAACTCACGCTGGGTGTGTGTGCGTGTGTGCCCAAGATCCCGAGAAGAGAATGGAGGAGAAGGGACTGCGGTGTGGCCATCCCCCCTGGGGGGTGATTTCTCGCTTTCTGTCTCTCTGTCTCTCTCTGTCTGGCAAGTGTATGCGCCCTATAGCAAAAACCTCTCAAAAAAAAAAAGAAAAGTTTTTGATGACTGGAAAATCCAAAGTTATGGGGCTGGCATCTGGCTGGCCTCTGGCCCTAGGTCCAAAATGGTCAACAGAAGTAGAGAAGATGATAGGCATGTATGAAGAAAGAGAGATCTATAAAGACCATCTTCCTTTTATAATAACCTGTTCCTAACTCTTACAAGATGAGATCTAACCCCATCTTTTATGAGTGATGGAGTTAGTTCCCATCTTGAAAGAGTGAAAACTTACTCTGTCTCCCAAGATAGCACTAATCCATTAATGAGGGTGATGCCTGTAAGACCCAAATACCACCCAATACCATTGCACTGCTAACAAAGTTCCAAACATGAATCTTTGGGGGATGAACAAATATTCACACCGCAGCATCATTTATGTGGCTCTGCTCCTTTTTGGTTATTGGAAAGTTTAAATTGCCATATTTTTTTCAAGGGGATTTTAAACTAGATGAGGGCATAATTAGTGTTCAGGTGGCCAATCGCATTCTTTACTTGCAAAATAACCTTTAACAACTCAATGTAAGTATTAGAAGGTAATGTGATTTCTGCATCAGAAACATAAACTTTGACCCACTAGTGGTAGGCCATCTCACATGGAAAAACAGTGGAGTCTCACTGACAATAGGTAAGGAATTGATTCTATGGTTCTAACTAATTTGCTGGGACTGCTGTGAAAGAGTTCCAGACTGGGTGGCTTAAACAACTGGGTGACTTAAACAAGGGTCCCACATAGGGTGGCTTCCTATTGTAAGAAATTTATCTCACAATACAGAGGTTACAAGTTTGCCATCAAAGTGTCAGAAGGTTTCATTTCTTTTTTTTTTTTTTTTTGGAGAGGTTTTCGCTATAGGGCATGTGTGCTCACCAGACAGAGAGAGAGAGACAGAGACAGAAAGCGAGAAATCACCCCCAAAGGGGGGATGGCCATGCCGCAATCCCTTCTCCTCCATTCTCCTCTCGGCATCTTGGGCACGCACGCACACGCGCCCGGCGTGAGTTTTAAGCCACCAGGTCTGGGACGCAAACCGTGGTCGACTACGTGGGAGTCCAACGACATAGCCATTACGCTAACTGCTGGTCCAAGGTTTGGTTTCTTCTATGGGAATTGAGGGAAGGGTTTATCCAGACCTCTTGCTTTGGTTTACCAGTGATTGTCTTATCACTGTGTCCTCATTGTCTTCCTTCCATCTCTGCTTCCAGACTTCCTATTCTTTTAAGGACAATAGTTATATTGTTAGGGCTTACCCTGTGACTTCACTGTGACTTGATTTATTTATTTGTTTGAAAACTTTATTTTAATAGCTTATTTATTTCTTGAGGGAAAGAGGGTCACCCCAGCAGGATCTTCACACGGGGATCCGCCTCTGGCCTCAGCCGGCTGTGTGATGCGCATTCGTGCACACACCCAGCATGTACAGAAGAGCCCTGGGATGTGAACCCAGGACCTCCTCCAATGGGTCCACTTGTGTTTTTTCTGTTCTAGCATCTGTCCCTCAATCACTTCATTTAAGAACTTGTCTCCAATACTGTCACATTTTTGAGGTACTGGAGGTTAGGATGGATTTCGGGGATGGGGAAGATAGAATTCAATCACAAATGCAAATACATTCCACGATCTGTCTTCCAAGGTCCCTATGCCTGCGCCTACTACTTCATCTTCAAATCTGCTGTAGCTAAAAAAAGAAAAAAAAAAAGGAAAGAAAAAAGAAAAAAAAAAAAAGGTGAGAGAATTTAGATTATATTCCCTAGAAAGAGCCATTACAAAACTGGAGTAAATCTGAACTAATCACCGTACCAAAATATTTTGTTTATAAAACACTTTTATTTGTTATGAAGGTTAAGAGGGAGTTTCTCATTGTTTGTTTCAGTCCATTCTACCTGCTAATTAAAATCAATAACATGACATGTTATGCTGTCTTTTCTACCTGAGTCACTTACATTGTACTGCCAAGCTGGTTTATTTGATTTTCTGGGCCTATTTGCCAGAGGATCATTTGTTTTTATATTATGAAGTGGCTCAGCTGTGGCTCATTGCACACTGCAAGCAATGCCTGACAAGTGATTGTCCAGCACTCACTAAACCCTGCCTGCAGGTTGGCGGAGTACGCTTGCGGCAGAGACCAGCTGCCTTACATGCAGGCAGCCTGACTTTCCCGTCTCACTGTCAAATCTTCTCACAGGTCCTGACACAGAAAGCAATCAGAATGATATATAGAATTAAGGGATAATGGAACTGGAATGATGTTCAGCATCTTCATTAGAGATTTTTGGCAGGATATAATCCTACAAGCTAGTTGAATATCTAATTAGGTAAATCTTAGAATATTTGAAGGAGAATAACACTAGAGTGACTCTTTAGCTATACAGATGCATTGTTTGAGGGGATATAAAACAACACACACACACACACACACACACACACACAAATGCAAAAATAAAAAAAAGAAACAAGATAAAGTTTTGTAAATTAACTCCCAAGGTTTATCAGTTTCTTCATATAAAGGTGTATGTATTTGCATAGGTTTATAGCTTTATTTACTTATTTAGAACAAAAGAATTAATTATGTTGCTAGTCTTTTGAGACTTCCTGTGTTTCATAATGTGCCAGGGTCTATCAATAAATTGATAAATTCAGTGGAAACAGATTGGATGTGTTTTTAACACATTCTTTGTGCTGTGCTTCATTTATTTAACTGAAGCTATTGCTCTAACATCAAAAAGACATCTATTTTAAATTGTTTTTTAAGTGAGAATAGAATTTTACTCTTGTCATCAATACTCTATACCTTAAGCCATTCATATGAAAAACAGTACAAATCTGCTAGGTAGATTTCAGGGAGAAGAGGTGAGTGTAAAGCTAACTGGCTGAAGTGACAGTTGAGCATGTGACTCTTAACATCAGCTTTGTGGCACTGCCCCAAACTAGCCGCAGGGCTAAGGCATTGGAATATGACTCTGGGTTTAATTTTCTGAGTGGCATTATTTCCCAATAGGAGATAGTCTATGCTATCAATGTAACTAGAATCCAAACACCCCAAGTATAAGATAACTACTGAAGGATTAGAGAATAAAATTTACTTGAGAAAATTGTCATGCTAAAATTTAATTTTATTGTCTGGTAAACAATATGCATAATAGGCCTGTGTTAAAGAGCCAGTGACAAATACCTTTTTGACATCCAGCCGTTAATAGAAAACTAAGAATTGAGAACTCCCTATCAGAGCGTACTCACCTTGTAAGTAATTTTGAGCAGACTAGAGACAGACTGACACCCTGAAAAACTTGCAGAATTAATCTTTTGTGACAAAATTTGAAGGCTGCCATCACTGTCATTTCCTTCAGCAAATATTCACTGAGCTGTAACAAGCACCGTGCTTGGGGCTGTGAGTAGTGCAGTGGTAATAAGTAGACTGACATTAAGAAGCTCAGGGCTTGTGTCGCTTATTCACCAAGCATACATTGAGTACTGTCTGTACAGTAGATACCATGCTAAATATGCCCTGGGGATTCAGGAGAGGATTATGACATTGTTCTTGTGCTCAAGGATTTGCCTTACTGCTCCACCTGCCAATTTCTGGAAATTCTGGAAGCTTGCTACTTACCTAAAGACAACCCTGGCTAATTGAGCTGAAATTTTCTGCCGGGCTGGACACATAGCACGGCAGTTGAGTACTATGTCCTGGGAGCCAAATCCCACAGGGCTGATCATAACATGGAGTAGTTTGAAAAACATGCTGGACATATACGTGTACATACCCAACCAATATCTTGACTGGATGGAGAAATGGAGAAGGAAGGATTGTGGCATGACCAGGCCCTCTCTATCCTTCTCTCCTTTCCTCTCTCTGGTGAGTACTGGCAGGAAAGGGGGAGAAAAAGAAAACAAGAAGTCATTTCTGTAATATTATCTCTTTGCTTTGGGGTTTCTGTTTCTGCCTTCTAAAGGTTTTTTCAAATGATTAAAATCTTAAACTGTTAAAAAAACAAAAAAACAAAAAAACAAAAAAACAAAAAACCTCGAGGTGACCAATGTCTTCTTTCCTATCTCTCTCTATATTCTGAGCGTAGTTCTTGTCCCTGGTTTTTGTAAATGTCCACTGTGTTTTGGAATCTCTGTTCATATAATGGCGTCTCCCAGACTATTAAACTTTTGACAAATTTTTCTATATATTTTTAAAGTTTATTTCTTCTGGAGGGGGTTTGGGAGAACATGAGAAAGAGAGAGGTAGAGAGAGAAAGAGAAAGACCCTTAACAGGGTTTTAACGCCGCGATCCAACTCCGTCATAAGCCAGCCCTGATCACAGACGTGTGCACGTGACTGGCAAATACAGGAAACAGGAGAGCCCTGGGATGTGAACTGCAGACCTACCCATGTGGGTGCAGGTACATGACTGCTGTGTCAACACCTGGCCCCTGTCTTCTGTATTTTGACCACAGTTTTCTTAGATATCGTTTGTATGTAGTTCTTAACCTCTACTAGCTTGGCATATATTCTATAACTGGGATATCCTGTAACTCATAAGTATATCTTATAGCTCATATGTATATTCTCTAACTGCTATTCAGTGTCTGGAGGTGTCCTTTCTCAGAAAGCTTAGTGCTGGCATCCCTCTTTGTTACATTAATAGCATGAGAAGTATTCACTGCTTAGTGTACTTGAGAACTGACTAAACTCCACTTACTTTTATTTTTAATTTTGGTGCATTAAAATCAAAATGTTACATAGTTTTCAATATAAACAAGATATATATATATGAAAGCAAAGACATGCATCTAATTAATCCTACTAATAAACTTTCTAGGTGGTTGGAAAATGAACAGAGGAAGATTGGAAAAAGGAAGCTTAATTTCGACACTGTTTAATTCAGCTTCACCAAAAAGTAGAAGTTGACATTAGACTGGAATATTCCATTGACATTTAGAGAGCCTTCCTATAATCTTATTAAATCTATGTTTCACAAATTTCAGAAAAGAAGTAAAAAAAAATAAAAACTTGTGAGGAAAATCTGATAAAAATATCATTATTACATTGGCTGATTTCCCAAGCACTGTGTTCTGTACTTAAAGTAAGAGTTTAAAAATCAAAATGGAGGGGCCATCAAGTGACATGGTGGTTAAGATGCTGGACTCCAACATGGTTGACTCTGGTTCCAGACACAGACCTGGTGGCTTAAAAATCATGCCAGGCACTTGTGTGTGCATTCTCAAAATCTCCGGAGGGGAATGGAAGAGAAAGGATTGTGGCGTGGCTATCCCCCCCATGTGGTAATTTTTCACTTTCTCTCTCATCGTCTCTCTTTGTCTTTCTCTGGAGAGTGCACGTACCCTACGACAAAAAACCCTAGATATAAAAAAATTAAATTAAAATGAAAACTGAGCTGACAATTATGTTTCTGATTACCTTGAAAGGTGTAATTAAAAAAATTTAAGAAAATAGTGCAGAGATATCTTTTCTACTTGATTACTTACAACATTATGACTTTTTGGATTTTGTTTTATGAAATTTCTATTTTCTAACAAATAAGTCTTTCTCTGCATCTGATTTTCTTTTTTGAGTTTTGAGCCACACGGCTGAGCAATGATTTCTTTGACCTGTACAACATTAAATGGTGGGTTTAACTGCTTTTCTGCTATGCTCTCCCACACTTGATCCTCTCCACTGCCACAATATCTGTGTCTCACTGAACCGACCAATTCTTTCATTAAAAAAAAAATCCCAGATACGTGGAATTAATTCCGAATTAATGGCAGTGTGTGTAGAGCTTCATCACAAAACACCACAGAGCAGCTGCTTTTGACAGGCAAGGTTCTGTCAGAAAATTGGAAGTCAAGACAGCTGAAATGAATTTAAATGAAATCTAAACCTGTTAATTTATCAATCAGTAGAAGACAGAGTATGAAAATTGTAATACATTTTTTACTGTTACAGATCTGCTGGGAGGCCACTGACAATTTTAAATATTTTCTCATCACTCACTCATTTTACTTAATGTCATAATCCTCTATAAAACAGGACTGGAGAGACTTATGCATTTGTCTAATATTATAATTATTACTGTAGATCTTACATTGCATATCGGGAATATTAATACTTCCAAAAATTTTGGAAAAATGTGATTTCAAAATATTTGTGCATCAAAATGAATTCTTATTTTAATTCACTTTTCCACTATGTTTTTGAAGTTCCCTCATATATATTGAAAATAGATAGGTAGACAGATGACAGAAGATTGATAGATAAATAGATATAGAGATAAATATAAATAAATTATATATATATATTAGCATTTATGATGTTAAGGATACAGTAATAATTATAATGTTATTGTCTTTGAGAGTCAGGTACTATTGTATGTTTTTTAGTGTGCTTAATCATTTATTCTATGTAGTAACCCCATAAAGTAGATTTTGCTGCTATCCCCCTTTTATTGAAAAGAAACTGGGGACCAACAGGTGGTGTGGTGGTTAAGGTGCTGGACACTCTCACATGGCTGACCACGGTTCAAGTCCTGGACCTGGTAGCTTGCTTTCTCTCTTCTCTCTCTCTCTCTCTCTCTCTCTCTCTCTCTCTGGTCAAATTAAAATAAATGAATGAATAAATAAATCTTTTTTAAAAAAAAAGAAAAGAAAAGAAACTGAGGCTGAGAGCATTTATTCTGCCCAAGATTTTGCCCGAGATTATCTAGTTTGTAGCTGAGAGGATCAGGATTTGGTTCCACAGAGCCTACACAAGGACCCAGTGTTGGAAATAAGGGAACCAGGGGACCAGGCAGCATTTGGTACTTATACCTAAGAAAATGAAGTAGTTTGATGTTATCAGAAGTAAATTTAGGAAAGGAACAGGGTGAACACATATCTGGAAAATGCACATAATCTGACCCTATTGTGTAGAGTAATAGGGTTCTTTTACATGAGAGAAGATGTCGGCTCTGGATCTTATGCTCTAGACTGTGAAATATGACACGCAAGAACTGAGAATTAATAAAGGTGATATACAGTCAGCTAGTAAACCAAATACAGTAGTTGAGACTGACAATCCTACATATATACTCAGAATTCTTTAATTTTTGTAGTTTATTCATGATTATATGTGGTACATCATTTGACAGAAAAGTTTTAAGTGAAAAGAGACCATTTCAAAAATATTTTTAGTATTGATTTTCATAGTGTTTCTAGAGTAGAAGTAAATTTTATTTTATTTTCTTACATGTTGTCCAGTAGGAAAAACAAACAAACAAACAAACAAAACAACTGTCTTACTTTTAAACAGTAATGACATGGGGCCAGCAGGTGGAATTGTGGTTAAGATGCTGGACTCCGGGACCAGCATAATGGCTATGTCGCTGGACTCCCATGTAGTCGACCGCGGTTTGAGTCTTGGACCCAGTGGCTTAAACTCATGCCAGGTGCGTCTGCGTGCGTGCCCAAGATCCTGAGAGGAGAATGGAGGAGACGGGATTGTGGCATGGCCATCCCCCACTGGGGGGTGATTTCTCGCTTTCTGTCTCTCTGTCTCTCTCTGTCTATCTGGCGAGCACACGCGCCCTATAGCAAAAACCTCTCCAAAAAAATAAATTAAAAAAAATAATAAAATAAATAAAGATGCTGGACTCCCGCATGGCAGACCATAATCTGAGTCCCTTACCTGGTGACTTGTTTTCTCAGTTTTTCTCTCTTTCTCTGTCTCTCTCTGGTGAGCGTATCTGCCTTACAGCAAATTAAAACAAGCAAACTAACAATAATAAATAAAATTAGATAAATAAATAATTATAAAAATAATGACTTTTACTAGAATATACTGAATCTAAAAGTTTTCAAGATTTTACACTGTGTTACAACTCTCAAAATTATTATTCTTATGACTTTTTTTTACTATAAGGTGTGTGCACTTACTGAAGAGACAGAGGGAGACAGAGAGACAGAGATAGAAAGATCACCTCCCAGGGGGCTAGCCACTTTGCCATCCCTTCTCCTCCATTCTCCCCTGGGGATTTTGGGCACACACGCACACATGCCCAGCGTGAGTTTCAAGCCACCAGATTTGGGACTTGAACCTTAATCGATCATGTGGGAGCTCAAAATCTTAACCACTATGCCATCTGCTGGTCCTATGACCTTTGTTTTATGAACATCTTTTCTTTCTTTTTGCCTGAGTGTATGCTTTTTCTTTTATTTTCATTTGCTGCCTTATTCTGAATTTATTATCTAGAAAAAATAATGTTATTTTGTTTTTCATCACAAAAAATATATTCATAATTTTAAAAAGTTAAGTATTATATTTTGGGCCAGCCAGTGGCATGGTGGTTGGAGTGGCTAGATCCCACATGGCCAAATGCATGGTTCATGTTTTGGACCCGGTGACTTGAGAAACATGCCAGGTACGTGTGCATGCAAGCACAGACTCTGGAAAAGAGAAACGGAGGAGGAGGGATTATGGTGTGATCATCCCCAACTGAGGATACTTTTTCACTTTTTCTGTCTCTCTCTAGTGAGTTCATGCACCCTCTAGCAAATTAAAATTAAAAATCTATATGGAATCTTCCCTTTTGAATAGGTGGTGACTAGCCACATAGCCAAAGACAATTACAAAGAAAAAAAAGAAAATCAAATATTGATTTTGGATTAAAATAAGAATGCAGTTATGCAAATTGTCTTTCTCAAAGTGGAATTGATAATGCATGGTGTACATGTACAAAGGAATATATTCAGCCAGAAGTATATTACTTAAAATCTTCAATCAGCTCTCCAGATTTGGTTAGGGGCTGCAATTTACTGGAGTATATTATGCTCTCAGGGCCTCCAGCATTAACGCACAAATGAGACAGTTGCATCAGATTCCTGCAAGGTGAATGAGAAATTCTAATCCCATGACATTTAGGTAATTTTGTATGTTAAAAGAAGGACTCGAGCTTTTATAAGAAAGATTATTACTTTGTATTGTGTCGGGAGGAAATCATAGATTGTTCACTGCCAATTTTTCCAATGTCAAGTTAATTTTTCATATTAACAGTCTCTTCAAGAAAATTTCAAGCATATATTTATAGTAAATCTGGAGCAAACCAATTAAACTTCCCATGCTTGCAACTGAACCAGAAATCTGGATTGCTATAAAGGAGACGGATTCAATATAAATTAAAATCGGAGAGAGTGTTATGATGGATGAGACAAACCTTTTAGCAGCAGATATTAACAAGTCTGCTTATAAGAAACTCTTCATTGCCAATTACTCTTGACCATAATTTAATTTCAAAGTAAGAATTGTGATTATATACATGTACCCTCAAACCGATGAGGTACACTTCCGTAATAGGACTGGTTTTTATCTATGAAGAAATGTAATTAGCCCCTCAGCTCTTTTAGCATTTAGCCAGAGCTAATAATATTTTTTGTTGTTTCTATAAGGTAGAGAAAATATTGTTGTTCAAAATAAAAGACAAGGTATTTAAATATTTGATTCTGTATTTTTCTTTCCTTCTTACTTTGCCAGCAGTCTTTTGAGACATGTTTTACTATTTTGTTGTAATTGCACAGAACATTTTTGTTACAACCTGATAGTTTTATTCATTATTATTGATAAGGCTTATATAATCCTCTGCACATTTTTATCCTTCTCATTAAAGTAGATGTATGCATTGTGGAGCTTGCATTTTGGGGATGTAGAATACTTGCTTTGTAATAAATGAAACATGATTATAAAGTTCTATTGTGTCATAAAGCAGAATTTAGTAAAAAGCAAAACATCAAAAATCATAGCATATTTTTCCTTCATATTTACTTCACCTAAATTGTATAAATTCCATGTCTGTTCATCAGGGTTTGCGTGATTTGGTTTGGCACTAATACTTCAGATCTACTTATTTTCATTTGAACACTAAACATAGGTTTAAATAATTTCGGCATCAAACAAAATACACAAATGAATTTTTCTAACTGTGATTTAAACTAGGATCTAGATAAGAGATAAGATTTCAAAAAGTTTGTGAAAATTAGAATTAAAGTTTGAGTTTATTTTGGTGCAAAAAATCTTAATATTTATGAACGACTTCTTTCATCTATGTGTTTTCCATGAATTCGTTAAAGACCCTTTGTAAGTCTTGGATTTATTTTTTCCAGTTTTTTTTTGTTTTTAATTTTGCTGTAGGGTGATTGTACTTGCCAGAAAGAGACAGAGAGATAGAAACAGAAAGTGAGAAATCACCTCCCACAGTGAATGCCCACAGTTCAATCCCTTCTACAGTCTCCTCTCAGAATTTTGGGCACGCATGTACATGTGTTGCAACAAGCCACTGAGTCCTGGACTCAAATCATGGAGGTGGCCATGTGGATCTAGCACCATCAACCTCCATGCCACCTGTTGGTTCTGTGTTGTAATGTTTCCAAAAACTTTTGTTTCATGAGAGAGAGACCCCCAACAGGGGTTTGGTGCCACTGTCCACCCCCTAACTCAGCCAGCCCCAGATCATGGACTTGCACATGCCCAGTGTTCTCAAGGAGGTCTCTGGATGCAAACTCAGAACCTTTTCACGTGCGTCAGTCTCTCAGAGCATTCTCTGAGAGACTGACGCACTGTCTTTCCTACTGTGTCACCATCAGGCCAATGTATCTTGGCATTTGACATTATCTAATTTATTATATTGTGACTTAGTACTTGTACTCCAAATAGGTTGGCATCATGCTATTTGTGAGAAAAGAATACTGTTTGCAAAAACAACATGAACTTATTTTTGAGAAATTAATTGAAATCAAAGAACCTAATTATTATTTTAGTAAGTGATATACAAAACTGTCTTTCTCTGAACTCTGAGACAAAAAGCAGGCATTCTCAGTTTATTGAGGAAAAAAACATTTTTGCCATGGGCCTGTAGTTCATTTTCCTAAGTATGCCTCAGTGTGGCTCACTTTTGGGCGTCATCTTCTACTATTGTTTAACTGTTTTTCACACTTTCCTTTCTGTTCTGTACTCACACACATTCATCTTTTTTTCAGTGTACATACTTTTATTTGGTTTGGGATATTCTTCATCACATTTCTTTTCCCAAATCCTCTTTTGTGTACCTTCTTTGAGCTCTCTTAATACTTGGTAGATTCCTGTAAATGTTTTGTAGACCTTAGGCAGTGCTGAAATGATGTACCTTCTCTTCTCTCTCACACTTCACATCTTGCTCCTCTACATTTACGGATCATCCAGCAGAGCATTAGATATCTAATAAGTGTTAAGTAAATGCTCTTTTGTTTTTGAAGAGGTTTTAACCATAGGGCACATACACTCACCAGAGAGATAGAAAGCAAGAAATCACCTTCCCAGAAGGGATGGCCATCCCTCAATCCCTTCTCTCCCAATCTCTTCTCGGGATCTTGGGCACACATGCACATGTTCCTGGTGTGAGTTTAAGGCACTGGGTATGTGATTTGAATCGCAGTCGGCTACATGGGAGTCCAGCAACGTAGCTATTATACCATCTGCTGGTTCCTGTAAATGGTCTTTTGAATAAACTGAAACCACTAGTCTCTTTAATAAAGTCAATGTACTTAACCATGGAACATTTGAATTCTAAGCATATTTTAAGTCATATGCCCCTATAGAGGCTTGTTGTGATGATTATTTACATATATAACATGCCAGTCATGATTTTGATCAAATCCAAAATTATTTGACCTCACAGAGAAGTTCCAGATCACATCAAGAAAATTGATCTGCATATGGTCTGATGGTTCCTATTTTGATTTTAACATGGGGGGCTATGGTGGTGCACAGAGAAACTGTGTGCTCAGCAGGTTTCAAGTGCCTTAACTAGGTCTCCATGGATCATATACTTTGCTAAAATGTCAGCCCCCCAAATTTGATGTTCATCTGGGTCCTGTGAATGTGACCTGTTTTGAAAATAGGGTCTTTGCATGTATACTCTAGTTAGACTAGTCATACTGGGTTTGAGTGGGCCTTAAATACAATACGACTGTGCCCTTATAGAAAGAGAGGAACGGGGGCACAGATACATGGGGGAGCTGGCTATGTGCAGGCAGGTACACAGAGTGGAACGAGGTATCCACAAATCAGATAATGGCAAAGCTTGCTAACAACCACCAGAAGCATTTATGTACAAGGCAGGATTCTACCCTGGAGGCTTCAGAGGAAGCATGGTCTTGCTTACATCTTGATTTCAGACTTGTAGTCTTCTAAATTATTAAGGGATACATTTCTGTTGTGTTAAGCTACCCAGTTTTGTTATGACAGTTCTAGAACACTAGTAAGTTGGCTTGCACTTAGTGATAAGTAATGTTTTAAATCAGTTTGATCGACATTTATTGAACCCATATAATATCCATATAATATCACTATAATAATAGTGGTAGACAGTAAAAATATATCCTTAATGGTTTTCAAAATAGTGACAAAAATGGTCCCATCAACAAACACATCAAGGTGACCCATGGCTGGCATTTGGTTATGCCTCCATTAGGTGCTTATTCCTCCTGTCTGCCTCCCTATGGCTAGAAGAGCATATGAGGTTTGGAGCGATGACAGCCATCTGAATGAATTTCAGAGAGACTGACCCTGATCTTGACATGACTAAAGGCCCCCAACAAACCTAAAATGTCTTCTTCCCAATCAGATTATTGCAGAAGATAATGAATATTGCGATGTAAACCATAGTTAGCTGGATTCTCTGATAGTCACAACTCAAACATGGTAATGAATATGTTGTTCTATGTTCAAGGTTTATTGAAGCATTAAAAAAGGAACCAGAAACCAACCATGAAAAGATGGTGAGAAGGAAGGAAGTTTGCTAAGTGTGAAGAATTGGGAGGTGACTGAAGGTCAGTAGTCAGGGGATAAGGGTGTGAGAGTTGAGCATGAGTTGGGCACGGCACACATCACACAGGCCTCATAGGCTGCTGTAAGCAATGACTGTTACTTCACTTACAATCGCAAAGCACTGAAATATTGTTATCATGGGGATAACAGATCACTTACACTTTAACAAGACAATTCTGGCTACCTTGTGGAGAACAGAATGTAGAAAAATAACAATGGTAAAAAAGAGACGGATTAGGAAGGTATTGTAGCAGGAGGAGATGCAGCGGTGAAAAGGAAGTAGTGTATAAGTAGTTATTTTGGAAGCAAAACTGACAGAACCTGATGAGAATTAGCCTATTCTTTCCCCTTTCAATTTTTCTGCTACTTTCTAGATTTAGATAGAATGTAGATTACTACATCAGATTATCAGATGGTCATAATTATCTAAAATGGATACTAAATGATAGTTTTAGAGGTTTCTTATAAGTAGAATTTAAATTTTATTATATTATCTTAATGCTGCTTTTTGGTTTCTCAGAAGTACCCCAGTGAGCTTAGGTTGCTAGAGAATATATTATATTGGTGTGCCAAAGATTAATTTCAAGGTTTTTACTTTACGGACATAAATATCATTTTGAAAGAGCTTGCTTGTGACTCTCAGAACACCGGGACAGAGCAGTAAACATTTACCAAGGAATTATGTTTTCTGGCAGACAGACCAAACTTGGAACTTCTGGGATATTCTCATTTTCACTGATCATATACTTTGACCTTGCTCAATACATTTAATGGCTCTGTGTTAGAGTTTCTCAATCTTTGAATGATAATAACGATCTTTTCCATCTAAGTTGAGACATATTTGTAAAGTGCATGGAACTTGCCAAGAGGAAATCACTACATATAGCACAATTTATTGTCAGTTCTAGGGCCAATTCAAACTCCAAAGGAATTGAAGTCATTGCCATTTGAAGGTTGTCCAGTTCATTTTTTAGACAGATGACTGACCCAGTATAACAGTCACACAGTCCCTGAACAATTACACTCAAGCTCTGCCTTGCCTATTACAGGAGAAAAACCTGGTTTTTGAATCTATATGGCAGTAAAAATGACCTGTCTTTTTTCCCTCAGTAGTCAGAAACTATGAGACCATGATGAAATGAATTAGGAGATTGAGACGGAGTCAGCACTGTCCTTTTAAATATTGCTTTAATTTTGAGGAGGGAGAATTAAAGATTGCTTAGACATTTTTTTCCTTAAGAACTTATGAGAAATAAACTTCTTTTATGCCAAATTTATTGAATTTCCCTTAGTAATAAAGCCAGAATCTGATGAGTGTGATTAGAGGTTCCTAAGTGTTTATAGTAGCATAAATTCAAGAAAATTATTTACTTTGGGTCAAATGAAAAAACTGTATAGAGAAGGTGATATTTGACTAAATTTTGAAAAATGGAAGGAATTTCAACAGTACAGATAAGAGGGAATTGAGAAAACAAGGTGAGTCAGTGTATTCAATGGAAGGATAGTACATGCGTTTGAGAAGAAATGAGCACTTAAATTGCTGGAGTGCATAAGGAGCCAAAGAAATCAGAGAAAGAGAGAGAGAGAGAAAAGGAGAGGGAGAAAGAGAAAGCACCCAATCAGTGGGGCATGGTTGTGCTGCAACCCTTCTTCTCCATTTCTCCATCATGTTAAGACTTTGGGCATGCACACATATGAGCTTGACATGGTTTTTAAACTGCCAGGACAAGGATTTGAACCACAAGGTTAACCACGTGGAATTTGGTTCCCTTAATCCCCTGGCCATGGAACCAGTCCAGGATCTTTTCTCAATGAGAAAAAAAAAAAAAAAAATGTCTTCACTATGGTGTCTGCATAGACACACCATTAACTAATATACTTTTCAAATTAATAAAAGGTAGAGAGAAAACAAGTTCAATTTAAATAAAAGGCTAGGAAAAAAGAATGTATTTTATTTTGTTTCAATTGGTTACATGCCATAAAATTTGCTGTCTGTAATGTACAGTTTAATGGTGTTTTCTGCTTGCAGAGGTATACCACTATTACCACTGTCTAATTTTAGAAAAAATTCACATTCCCTAAAAGATACCTCAGATCCATTAGCAATCATGCTCCACTCTCTTTTCCCCTTAGTACCGCTAATACATAGGACCACTAGCATTAATACTAATTAGTGGAAGAAACCACTGATCCCTTTCTCCCCAGATTTGCCTCTTGTAGACATTTCACATGGTTGGAATCATAAACAATCCAGTCCTTTGTGACTGATTTTTGTCATTCAGCATAAACATTCATAGTTTGATCCATGTTGTAGAATAACAGCATTTTATTCTTTTTGTTGCCAAATACTATCCCGTTGTCTAGATATACCACATTTTATCTACTCATCAGTTGATGGACATTTGGGTTCATTTTTTTTGTTGTTATGAATAATGCTGCTATGAATATTAATATATAAGTTTTTGTGTGTATATATGTTTTCAGTTGTCTTTCTTTCTTTCTTTTTTTTTTTTTTTTTTTTTTTTTTTTTTTTTTTGGAGAGGGTTTTGCTATAGGACACATGTGCTTGCCAGAAAGACAGAGAGAAGACAGAGAGACAGAAAGTGAGAAATCACCCCCCAGGGGAGATGGCCACACCACAATCCCTTCTCCTACATTCTCCTCTCGGGATCTTGGGCACGCACACACACACACCTGGCATGAATTTAAACCACCAGTTCTGGGACTCGAACAATGGTGGACTATGTGGGAGTCTAGAGACACAGCCATTATGCCACACAGCCATTATGCCAACTGCTGGTCCCTGTTTTCAGTTATTAGTATATACCTGGGAATAAAATTACAGGATAATATAATAACTCTATTATTAACATTTTGAGAAACTGACAAACTATTCAGGTATATACTATATGATGAAAACATATATTTTCTCCCTCATCTGAGTTTTCTTTTTTTGATGGTTTTCTTTGAAATACTATTTTAAAAATCTCAATGAAGTCTTATTTATGTATTTTGTTGTTATTATTGATGGTGCTTTTGGTGTCATATTTAAGAATCCATTGCTAAACACAGTCATGGAGAGTTACCCCTAAGCTTTTGTATAAGAGTTTTAAAGTTTTATCTCTTAAATTTAGGTCTTTGATCCATGTTTTATATGGATTTTTTTTTGTATATGCTTTGAAATAGGGGCCCAAGTTAATTTTTTTGTTTGTGGATATCCAGTTGTCCCAACACTATGTATTGAAAAACTGCTCTTTTCTCACTGAATTTCTTGACAACCTTGTCAAAAATCAATTGACCAGAAATGTGAGAGTATACTTCTGGACTTTCAATTCTATCCCATTCATCTGTTAAATCCATCTTTATGCTGGTAGTACAATGTCTTGATTAGTGTAGTTTTTTTTTTTTTTGTTTTGTTTTTTTTTTTTTTTTGAGAGGTTTTTGCTATAGGGTGCGTGCGCTCGCCAGACAGAGAGACAGAGAGATAGAAAGTGAGAAATCACCCCCTGGGGGGATGGCCACGCTGCAATCCCTTCTTTTCCATTCTCCTCTCAGGATCTTGGGCACTCACGCACACGTGCCCAGCGTGAGTTTTAAGCCACCTGGTCTGGGACTTGAACCACGGTCGACTACATGGGAGTCCAGCGTCATAACCATTACACTAACTGCTGGTCCCAGTGTAGTTTTTTTTTAAACAAGTTTTGAAATCAGAAAGTGTAGATTGTTTTGGTTCCCTCCAATTTCATGTGAATTTAAGGATCAGCAGGTAAATGTCTAGAAAAAAAGCCCACCAGGATTTTGATTTTGTATGCCTTTTTAGTGAGGGCTCCTGTTTTGTTTTTGTTTTTGTTTTTAATCCATTCACCCAGTCTGTTTCTTTAATTGGAGAATTTAATCCATTATTATTCAACGTTATTACAGATATTTGCAGACTTTTCCCTGCCATTTGTCAGTCATTTTCTTAGTTATTTTGTGTTCCTTTATTTCTGTTTGTCTCTAGTTTTCCTGAGATAGTGCTCCCTTCAGCACTTGAACAGCTAAGCAAGTGTTGATAAATTCTTCCAGTCTTGTTTATTGAATAATGATTTTGTTTCTTCTTTCCATTTGAAAGATAATCTTGCCGGATGTAGTATTCTTGGGTTTTTTGTTCTGTTTTGTTTTCTTTTTGCATTTTGAATATGCTTTCCCATTATTTACTTGCTTGAATTGTTTCAATTGACAGGTCTGATGTTAGCCTAATAGGATAACTTTGTATAATAACTAACTTGATGTTTCTTTCCTGTCATTTTGAGAATATTATCTTTGTCTTTGACTGTTATCATTGTGGCTATGATGTGCCATGGGGAGGATCTTTTACTGGTTCATTGGAAAAGTCATAACATATGTTTTATGTGCAAAAGTGCATCATGACTTTTGGGATGACCCAATATATTGATTTTATTTGGCTTTCTTTGCATTTCCTGAATCTGGATGTCTGAATGTTTCTGTAGGTTTAGAACGTTTTCAGGAAGTATTTCATGTAATAGATTTTTTATGCTATTATCATTTTCTTCATCTTCTGGAATATCTATTATTTGGATATCTGGGCATGTAATGGTGTCTAGTATTTCATGTATGTTGTCCTCATTGTTTTGGCTACTTTTTGTCCTTTTTGGTGGTCTTGACTGAGGGGCTTTGTCTTCTAGGTCAAACATTCTATCCTGTTCATGATCTACTCTGCTATTGATTTCCTGTATTGTGGTCTATATCTCCAGACGTTCTGTTTGATTCCCTTTTAGGGTGTCTATCTCTTTATGAAATTCTTTCTTCAAGTTGTGAAATGATATCCCCATTTCCTGGAATTAGTTGTCTGTCTTCTCTGGCATCTCATTAAGTTTAATTATGGTGAATATTCAGAATTATTTTTCCACCATTTCTGTGATATTTGATGTTTTATCATTCTTGGTGATAAGTTACTCTGTTCTGTTGGGGGAGAGAAGTTTCCAAGTTTTCTTATATTTCTTGAGATTATGCTTTGATTTTTTAGACATCTGGTGAGGTACACCTATTCTTCCTTTTTTTTTTTTTTTCTTTTTATTAAGTAAGTTTCTGTAGCTATTCCCTACAATGTCTGTTGGCTCCCTCCCAATTTCTCTATTATTCTGTGAAAGTGAGTTATAGAATCCACATTAGGAGTTTTGGGGTTTGACTTTAAAGAGGAGAGATTCTCTCCTTTAACTTTTGCAGAGGGGGATGGTGAGATATAGTTTCTCCAGTCTCATTATCTTAAGGTGGGTGTTTCCTCTCTTAACCTCTCTATTCCCAAAGCAGTAGGACTGAGCAGCATAGGTTTAATGCAAGTAGATAGCAGAAGTTGCTACATGGCATGAGGGCTCACAAATGGGCTTTCCTTGTGCCCACCTGTGGGATGGGAGAAGGGCAGGGGCTGATCCAGAGATCTAATCCTGTCCAATCACTTCTGTCAAATTGGTGAAATGCTGGAGACTGGTGTTATTATCTTTTTTTCTGTCTTATGAGTAAAGCTTTCAATCTTCCCCATTAATTTAATGTTAGCTGTAGCCATTGGTAAATGCCCTTTATCAGGTTGAGGAAGTTTCATGGGATTTCTATTAATGTGTTTGATCATGAACAGTGTTACATTTTGTCAAATGTGTTTTCTGCATTGAGATAATTATATAGATTTTGATTTTTAATTTTATGAATATAGTGTATTCCATTAATTGGTTTTCAGATATTAAATCAACCTTGAATTTGTATAATAAATCTCACTTGATCTCTTTTTATAATCCTTCTTTATATGTAGCTGGATGTAGTTTGCTAACATTTGTTGAAGATTTTTTTCATTCATATTAAAATAACTTTCAATTTAAACATACCAAATCACTTAATACATGAAATTCAAAGTTTGAACAGCTCTCTTTCTATAGAAATTTTATACAAAAGATGCATGTATCATTCTTATTGATATGAACACTTCAAGAAATTTAAATTCCTTGAATTTAATTTTTAAGATATTAAATATTTGTGGCCAACAGATGGCGTGGTCATTAAGGTGTTGGACTCCCACATGGTTGACTGCAGTTCGAGTCTTGAACCTTATGGACCTTACCTTTCTCTCTCTGTCTCTGTCTCTCTGTGAATGTATGTGCTCTATACAAATACAAAATAAATAAATAAAATAAAATGAATAATCTTTAAAAATAAAATATTAAATTTGTTTAGGCAATTGATATTCAGAAGAGCATTATTGAAAAATAAAACCAAACATTACCACTCAAAAAATAAATAAGTGAAAATAAATGGGCCTGGATGGTGGCACAGTGGCAACACAATCAGACCCACATGTGAGAGTCCTGAGTTCACATCCCATGGCCTCCCTGAGCATGCTGGCCACATTTGTCCCCATGATTTGGATCGGTTGAGAATAGAAGAAACCCTGCTGTGGATACCCTGTCAGGAGGCTGTCTCTCTCTCTCTTTACATCTCTCTCTCATGGGAGAAAGAAAAAAAAATAAACCTTCTATGATATAAAAAAGTCATTCTTTTAGATATTGATTGAAGATATAACAGAATCAAAGGTTAACCACTCATGTTTCTGGGCACACTAGGCCTCTCCAGAATTCATATAAATTTTTTTTTTTCTTTTTGAAGAGATTTTTGCTGTAGGGCACGTGTGCTCTCTTGAAAGTCAGAGAGAGAGACAGACAGAAAGTGAGAAATCACTCCCCAGGGACAATGGCCACACGCCATGCCGCAACCCCTTCTCCCCTATTCTCCTCTCGGGATCTTTGGCACACATGTACACGTGCCCAGTGTGAGTTTAAAACACCGGGTCCGTGACTCGAACTGCGGTCAACTACATGAGAGTCCAGTGACATAGACATTACACCAACTGCTAGTTCACCTGCACATAAAAAATTCTTAATTTATCCCCAATGTATGTTTGTTTTTATTTCTGTATAAAAGAAAGTTAAATATATAGGGAAAGGAAAAAAGAGGTAAAGACACAGAGATATATACTAAGACAGATTCACAGCCATATGCATACAATATTGTTTAATTATGTACTAAAGCTTTCTATAGTGTCCAGAATTCTATTCCTTTATTTTGTGGCTACTTAGTGTCCCATTCTAACATAAACAATTTCCTTTGTTGAATATTTACATAAATTGTCTTTCTTTGTTCTATTCATCTATGATGAATATCTTGGCAATTAAATGCATTATATAACTTTGGGAAAAATTTTCAGAGCTCAAACAGCC
Organism: Tupaia tana; assembly: GCA_026018925.1. NCBI lineage: Eukaryota > Metazoa > Chordata > Mammalia > Scandentia > Tupaiidae > Tupaia > Tupaia tana. The sequence continues at coordinate 85,498,908 of JAKSZU010000006.1, forward strand.
ATGTCTTCTTTTTTCTAAAGCTATACAAATGTTTTAAGAAAATAACATATACTGGCAATATCTCTTTCAGAAAGGTGGCCTCAATTTGTATTCTTACCAGAAATGTATTAAGAGTTCCCATGCTCTGTGACTTAGGTAGTTTCTCTGTATTCCTTTCCATTGTTGTCAATTGTATTCGAGAGAAAAAACAACTTATTATTTCCTTTCATTTGAAATAAATCCTGTAATAAGTAATAACTCTTATTTATCAATCTATGTCTTTTTAAAACTACATTTTTAAAATTTAAGGTTGAAGTTCAATGTCAATAATTTGAAGAATAAGTAGTTTAGATGATCTTTCTTCCAAAAATTGAGGGAACAATAAAATGTTTCCCCAACTACATTATGTAATTTTTTTACTTATTCAAGACTCCTGAAAATCTGAGATCTTTTTCCTGAAATCCATAAGCTTACAACTAGGTGAAGGAAATGTTACATTTACTCTTTTCAGATGCACCACTATTATTTATTATTATTATTATTATTATTTGTTCTTGCTATAGGGTACATGTGCTCACTACATGTGCGAGGAGGAGACAGACAGAGAGAAATTACTCCCCAGATGGGACCAGCAGTTAGCTTAATGGCTATGTTGCTGGACTCCCATGTAGTCGACCGCAGTTCACGTCCTGGACCCAGTGGCTTAAAACACACCTGACATGTGTGCATGCGTGCCCAAGATCCCAAGAAGAGAATGGAAGAGAAGGGATTGTGGTGTGGCCATCCCTCCTGGAGGGTGATTTCTTGCTTTCTGTCTTTCTGTCTCTCTCTGGCTGTCTGGCAAGCGCACACGCCCTATAGCAGAAAAACCTCTAAAAAAAAAAAAAAGAGAGAAATTACTCCCCAGGAAAGACGGCCACACCACAATCCTTTCTGCAGTCTCCTCTCGGGGTTTTGGGTATTCATGCACATGCACCCTGGTGGATCTAGGAGTTGAACTGCACAGTTGGCCATGTGGGATCCAGCTGCCTTTATAACCATGCCATTACTGGCCCCCCAGTGTATTGTTTTTAGGCTTTATGATATTCAGTTAATACACTGACCACATTATTTAATATTTTTAAAGTTATGAATATTCCAACTATATATCTAAAAGACAAGTGAATTGCAGAATTGGTTAAGGGCAATGTATGTTGTTTCAAAATAGTAAGCTTTTCAGAATGGGTATGTATAAGCTTTCAAAAATATTGGTATAGGCCATGTATATCCAAATATATGTATACTATGAAAGAGATACATTATTGGCAACCAAGTATTTTGAATAAATATACTATTTGTTTGATGAAATATTGGTACAAGTAAAATATATGTGGATGTTTATGTTTTCCTTTATGGGTTAAATAGGAAAACTATTTTCTTTTCTATATGGCCTAAGCTAATGTCTGTGTTTTATTATTCAATCCATTTCAAGGTATGATAAAAATCTAACTTTGCTTTTAAGAGTTTGCTCTGTTGCTACATTTAGAAGACTCTCCTTGTTGGTTTATTTTTAAGGCTCTAATCATCAGCTAGAAAATTGCTTACAATATAATATACAACTTGAAAGGTGTTGAACATTATCACCTCCTCTATACCTATTCATAATATTTCTTTGTTGGGACCAGCAGTTAGCATAATGGCTATGTTGCTGGACTCCCATGTAGCCGACCATGGTTCGAGTCCTGGACCCGGTAGCTGAAACTCACGCTGGGCGTGTGTGCGTGCATGCCCAAGATCCCGAGAGGAGAAAGGAGGAGTAGGGATTGCGGCATGGCCATCCCCCCTGGGGGGTGATTTCTTGCTTTCTGTCTCTCTGTCTCTCTGGCAAGTGCACACACCCTGTAGAAAAAAACCTCTTTAAAAAAAAAAGAATATTTCTTTGCTTTTAATCAAAGTGTCAAAGTATCATGAGCCTTTTATAGAATATGAAATTTTATAATGAATTCCAATTTTATAGTATGCGCAGTTTAAGGAATGCTTATAACAAGAAAAGTATGTGTTTTTTAAGAGACATTAGCAAATACCAAGTTTTTGATAGAACTGAAAGCACAAACCATCCAATTAATTTCTCCATGAAATAAGATATTCTAAGTCTTTTTAGAACAACCTGAATAAGAGATGAGAAAGTGCTACTTAGTGTTGTTCAATGCCTTATAAATTTTGGGCTTTTGCCAGTGTTTTGTTTTGCTTTGTTTTAGTTTGTTAGGCTTTATGACATTCACACAAACTCACTAGAGAGAGACAGAGACAGGAAAGAGAGACAAAGTTAGAAATCACCCCTCATGGGAGATGGCCACACCACAATCCCTCTCCATTCTCCTCTCAGGATTTTGTGCACGCATGCAGACACACCTAGTGTATACACATCCTGTGTACTTTTCAAGCCACTGGGTCTGAAACGAGAACTGCGGAGCTGGCCATTTGGGACTCAGCCTACTTAACCACCGGCTGGCCCCACCGGTGGAAATGTTAAAGCTTTACATTGAAGACCAATGCTCATTAGCCAACTCTTAAACAAACTAAAAGAATGCTTAAAAAATTAAAGTCATTGAATAAAATAAGAGATATTTTATACCCAAAGTGTAAGAACCATGTGGTTTTAGTTTAAAGCACCTCAACTGCAAATATTTATCTTTAGAGAAATATCATTAAACTCTCTTGATTTTCTTAATTTTCACTTAGTACAGATCCACAAACCATCTTTTAAGAATGACCACAGGACCAGCAAATGGCATAATGGTTAAGTCGCTGGACTCCCACATAGTCTACTGCGGTTCGATTTCCGGACCCAGCAGCTTAAATCTCTCACTGGGCACATGTGCATGTGAGCCCAAAATCCCAAGAGGAGAATGGAGGAGAAGAGACTGTGGCATGGCCATTCCCCCGGTGGTGGTAGTTGGGGGTGATTTCTCACTTTCTCTCTCTCTGTCTCTCTGGCGAGCATACGTGCCCTATAGAAAAAAATATATCTCTGGGAAAAAAAAAAATGACTGACAACAATCTAGAAAGTTCTCTGTTGTCTCTGGCTCATCAGTTATTTCTGCAGAGAGGTAACATCAGCTTATTCCTGTCCACCAACCTGAGCACCATCAGCCTAACTCTTTTTTTCTCCAGGTCACTGTCAGTTGTCATTTGTCCCTCTGCTGTCTCTAGGTTTCACACTTTTACTGACACCACACCAGATCCTGTTCTCCTTTCATTTAATTTGTCTCTAATTGATTATTTATTTTAAGTGCCATTTTTTGTGAGATTTTAGAAAGAAGCAGAAGTATCTGAGATTAATCTTACATTTTTAATGTACTCTTTAATGTAGTCAATTTTTTTTTCCCCTAGAGAGTGCATGGATTAATGAGAGAGAAACAGAAATTTGCAAAGGAAAAAGCACTCCTAATGGGTAATGGTCACACCACAATCCTCTCTCCATATTTCACTGTTTTGGGGATTTGGGCATACACACATACATGCTCAGCAGGTTTCTCAAGCCATAGGGTCTGGGACTAGAACCTTGCAGTCAACCATGTGAGATCCAGCTGACTTAACCACCAGGGCATAGAGCCAACCTGATAATTATTCTAAGTAGTATAGGAGCAATGGGGTGGAAATGGCTTCAGAAAGTTTATGGAAAATGTGAATTATTACAACAAACAAACTAAGGGCTAGCAGCTGGCATGGTGGTTGAGGCAATGGACTCCCACATGGCTGGCCACAGTTTGAGTCTCACACCTGGTGGTTTGCTTTCTCACTTTATCTCTCTCTCTCTCTTTCTCTAGTGAGTGTGTGTGTCCTACAGCAAATTTAAAAAGTAATAATAATAATGAATAAAATAAAATAAATAATTGTTGAAAGAAAAAACTATACATGGATTTTAAAAGTATTTAGACCAAAATTCACTCATTCTTTAATTCCATTTTCCTACCAAGTTTTTGTAATCATTTATTAATTTTATTTTCCCACCAAGTTCTTGCATCTATTTAATTCTTGCCCTATTATTTTCATAATTCATTATATGAATGAACTTAATATATGAACGAATTATTCAAACATTACATATTTCTTTTGAGTACCTGAATAGAGTTTTGGGCTTTCTTATAGGCACTACTTTGACCTCTCTAATTGCTTTGTATCAGCTAAAAATAATTAGACTCAACACCATCTGTTCCCTATCAGCCTTTAAAAAAATGTTAAGTATCTCATTTGCAATATTTATCTTCCCTAATTATTCATAGTTGATAATCATATCAAATATATTTCTAAAAATATAAAACAAATCATATTATTTACTGTTTCATATTTCTATATAAAAAGTTACTGATGTAAATACAAAACCCTCTGCATGCAGATGTTAGCTGACCTTGGGTATACTATTCAAGATAAAGTGGGTTGTGACATATCAAGACATTTATTTTCCTAGATATGACACATTTTTTCAATCCTCATAAGCCAAACGAGTAAAGATAATAATATTTTATAGCCAAACACACATATGTCACCAAAAGAACTTGATTGTTCCTTTATCAGTTTTCATCTACAGGCATTCTGTCACTGCTGAAATTATTTTATTTTGGGATTTGGTTTTCACAACAAATACTCATGGATTTGCTTTATAGATGAGCAGACTTCTAGAGATCACCATTGCTTCACGTTCATATCATTGTTTACTGACAATCAAGAATATACCCAGTTTTCTTAAAGTTGATACAGGGATTTTGTTTGTGTGTTCGTGTTTACTACTTTACCACATTTGCCACTTACATGGGCAGAGGTTATAATCAATGAAAAAGAGAATGGTCACTGAGGAAAACATAGCCAGCATTTTCTGACATATTTTAGCAAGGTTTTATATTTTCAAGGAGTTCTATATCTCTCAAACTTAAGTCCAAAATATAACAAGGTAGAGCATCTAAATATTGGGGAATATTGCTGTTTTTGTCACAATTAGGGTGATTTTCTGAAACTACTGGGAAATAGGAGATTCCTGCTTCAGAGACAGGTCCTGAAGTCCTTTTACTTCTCATGCATTACCCTGGTTTTGTCTCCCTTCCCACACTGACTAACATACAGTGAAACTTGGTGCATAGATTCAGGCATTTCAAAGGTGGAGACCATTTTCATGAAGTATGAGACAGTTGCGAAAAGGTAAATGTCCACAGATCAATCGGTACTTGGTGAATTCATCAGAGTCAACTGGTGTGCACCAGTAAGAGGCACCCCAGAGACACTAGAAACAAAACACCTCATTCCTCAGAGACTGGCCCTGTTGTGGGCTTTGCTAACCTGGATGTAGTTGTTCAGAATATATTAACAGTGAGTAATATCAGAGCAGCCAATCTAGCCAATGACTATCAGCCGATCATTGATTCCATTCTCAATATCAACAAGCGAAAGTCAGAATTTTAAGCTTCTAAGGAACTTTGACTTGCTATTTAAACCATCCTTGTCCTCATCCCCAAAGAAAGCCTATTTCTAGCTAATGACAGTTTGTTCTCATTGACTCTGAGTGGGATGAGTTTACCAGGTCCATCATTTGGCTGATTCATGGAAACCTGAGTGATTTTCTCAGTGTGGAAAATTCAGATTCTACTACAAATTTGTCTTTCAGTGTTTTCCATTAATTATTCTTGCTTCTACTTGCTGAAATACTACTACATAACAAAAAGATAAGATACTATTGAGTAATGGCCTAAAAATCACCTAAACCTTGCCATTCCATTTTGAAAGGCAGATGAGGGAAAACATAGAAATACAGAGGGCAATGGCTTGATCCCAAACCTTAATGTAGAACCCAGAGAAAGAGGTCTCATCTGAGGTAGAAAATCTATTTTGTTAGAAGCAGCCATGACCTTCATACAAATGCAGGTCAAATGGCTTATTCTATCTTCTTCAATGAGGAAAACTCACAGGGAAGCTGTAAATCATATGACATCACTCACCTAGAAAAATAGGAGAAAACGAGATTGCTCACATATCTAGGTCAGAACAAGTCTAGGTTACTCACTCCGGATTTGTCAGGGACAGGAAAGTGTTCTCAAGAAAAGCAACTGTATTATACCTGGTTGCAGAGTACAAAGTATTCAAAGAGTGGGGGGAATGTTTGTGATTTCAAGAATTTAGGTCTTGAAAGGTTAAGAGAAATATCTAAGTTTAATAAGACCCATAGTATTTGTATTTATTTCATCTTTACTCTTGTACTGAAACACACACACACACACACAAACACACACACAAACCTATAATATAGAAAGCATCCTGGATAAATATGGAAAAATGGACAAGACCCTCAGATAGCTAGGAGTGGGCTTTTCTGCTTTCTCTCTCTAGAATGGTGAAAGGGAAAATACCTTAAGAGAGAAAATAACCACTCCGTGGTAGGTACTGGCCATTAACCTTCCAATAATAGTGAAAAATCTTTATCCAGTAGTAGAAGTATTAATAAAATGTCCAAAAAAATGAGAAACGAACTACAGCAAGGCTTTATTACCTTGGGAATGGAACTGGGGTGGGGAAGCAGCAGGTAGACTTTTCTTAAATTATGTTTACAGTGATTTTCTGTCCTTTCAGTGGCCCTTACTCTTGTCTCTATTACAATGTTGGAATTGTTTTTCTTCTCTGCAGTTTTTATTTTTTTCTTTCTGAATCTAGTCTCAGGTTGATTCCAGTGTTTGCCATGGGCTCCATTTTCAGTCATTTAATCCTTCTTATTTTTTCTTTTTCCAATTCTTCTTATACCTCGTTGGTGAGGTAAGTTCCTACAATTACCTCGTTTACAGTTATGGCCATTTCCATTAGTATGGTCACAGATGATATGAATTAGGCTAATTGTATCTACATTCAGTAGAAAGATTCCTTACTCAAGGATGGAAGTGCAGATACACACACAGCACCTTGTAGCCTGTATAGCTTATTGATGGCCCACTGCCTAGACAATGAGAAACAGAAATGGGAGTGAAGTGACCTAACTATGATCTCGATACTAAATAAAATGATTACTACAACATAAAAATAGTCACATCAGTATCAGTGCTCATAACTAGGGGGTCAGTGCTAAAATAATAATCCTTAGCATTATTTTATTTATTTTATATTTTAGAGAGATTTTTGCTATAGGGCGTGTGTGATCACTGGAGAGAGAGAGACAGAAAGTGAGAAATCACCCCCTGGGAGGATGGCCATGCCACAATCCCTTCTCCTTCATTCTTCTCTCAGGATCTTGGGCACACACACACACACACACACACACGCACCCTGCATGAGTTTTAAGCCACTAGGTCTAGGACTTGAACTGCGGTTGACTAGGTAGGAGTCCAGTGACATAAACATTACACCATCTGCTGGTCCCAATCCTTGGCATTATTAAGAATATAAGGAAAATGACATTGGAATTTTCTTACTTCATTACTACTTTCTGGAATGCAAAATGTTACACACTTGGTTTGGTTATTATACTTCCAGGAATTTATTGCTAATATATAATTAGACAACAGCACAAAAGTATATGTAAGTGAATATTTTATAGGATTGGTTATAAGTCGAAGACTCGGAAATAAATTAATATTTTTCAATATAAAGTCATTAAATAAATTAAGTCATCGGGACCAGCAGTTAGCGTAATGTCTATGTCGCTGGACTCTCACGTAGTCGACCATGGTTCACGTTCTGAACCCGATGGCTTAAAACTCATGCCAGGCACGTGTATGTGCGTGCCCAAGATCCCGAGAGGAGAATGGAGGAGAAGAGATGGCGGCGTGGCCTCCCCCATGGGGGGTGATTTCTCGCTTTCTATCTCTCTGTCTGTCTGACGAACGCACGCGCCCTATAGCAAAAATCTCTAAAAAAAATTAAATAAAAGAAAATAAATTAAGTCATCAATGTAGTACTGTGCAGCTATTATAAAGAGGATATGCAGCGACATTTGATTCAAAGAGTATACATGCACTTGATGACTACACCATGCTATGGTATGAAGTGGGGCATCATCTATAGGTAGATGTATATTTGTATATGTAAATATATATGCAAAAAGAGGTATACTGGAAGATTATGCCTAGTATATGAAGGGTGATTAGTTCTAGAGGATGGATGGTGTCACAGTGAAGTGGGAGGATACAAATAAACACACAAAAATCTATAGTATTTTAATGCATTAACAGTGAACAAACTGAGATTGAATTGAAGAAACCAATACCATTTACAATAGCCACAAAACTCAAAGACATCTAGAAATAGACCTAACCAAAGAAGTGAAAGACCTTTACAAGGAAAACTATGAAAAAGTTAAAAAAGAAGCTGAAGATGATAACTAAAAAAAGGAAAAAAACATCTCCTGCTTTTGGATTGGAAGAATTAATATAATCAAATGGCAATCCTACACAAATTAACTACAAATTCAATGCAATTGTGATCAAACTTCTGAAATATTCCTTACAGAAATAGAAAAAGCAATTATAAAATTTGTCTGGAGTCAGAAAAGGCCCTATATCAACCAAGCATCACTGCAAAAAGAAAAAAAAAAAAAAAAGTGGGAGGCATGTTATTTCCTTACCTCAAAATATATTACAAAGCTGTGATAATCAAAACAGTATGGAACTGGCACAAAAACAGTCATGTAGACCAATGGAACAGAATTGATACCCCAAAACAAACCCCAAAACATTTGGCCAACTAATCTTCAACAAAGGGCACAAGATGATCCAGTGGAGGAAAAAAAACATCTCTTCAGAAAATGAACCTGGACACCTATCTCTCACCATTAACAAAATATCAACTCAAAATAGATTAAGGATCTAAACAAAAACTATAAAACTACTGGGGAAAAACTCTTGGAGACATTGGAGTAGGTAAAGACCTCTTAAAGAAGATCACTAGAGCACAGGAAATAGTCTCAAAATAGATAAATAGGACTACATTAGGCTAAAAAGTTCCTGCACATCAAATGAAACAATAATTAGAGAGAGATGACAACCCTCAGAGTGGGAGAATATATTTATAAATTATGCCTCAGATAAGAACCTGCTAACCAGAATATACAGGGAACTCAAACAGCTTGCCTGCAAAATAATAATCAATCCAATTAAAAGATAGGCAAATGAACTGAACAGACAACTTTCCAAAGAAGACATAAGAAATGGCCAAAAAGCATATAAAAACATAATTAACTTTTTTTTTTTGAGAAATTTTCACTATAGGGCACGTGCACTCGCCAGACAGACAGAGACATCAGTGAGAGAAAGCGAGAAATCACCCCCCAGGGGGGATGGTCACGCCGCAATCCCTTCTCCTCCATTCTCCTCTTGCGATCTTGGGCATGCACGCACACGCACCCGGTTGAGTTTAAGCTACCGGGTACAGGTCTTAAACCGTGGTCGACTACATGGGAGTCCAGTGACATAGCCATTATGCTAACTGCTGTTCCTGATAAGTTCTGGTGAATCTGTGGTGAAAAGAGAACTCTCTTATACTCCTAGGAATTTAAATTAGTACAACCACTGTTGAGAATCATATGGAGGTTCCTCTGAAACCTATGAATAGAACTACCATATGACTCAGTTATGCTACTCTTAGGTATCTATGCAGATAGGAAAACCGTTCGTCAGAAAAACACTGGCACATCCATGTTTATTGTAGCAGTATTTATGATAGCTCGGACATAGAATCAACCCAAATGTCCAAGAACAGATGAATGGATTGAAACAATGTGGCATGTGTACTCCATGGGATACTACGTAGCCATAAAAAATTCCTGATTGATATATGACCCAAAGTGGATGCATGTGGAAGATTTAATGCTAAGCAATAAGCTAGACTATGAAAGATAGGCACTGTATGTCCCTGCTTAATATATACCAAATGTCTGCACTCTACAGAAGAAACTGAAAGATTGAGACTATAATAGGAGGAGGTCAACTGAAGATACTTAGAGATAGTATAGGCAGGGTGGGTAATCGTAGGTGGGAGGAAGGGCATCAGGGAAAAAACAAACAATACATTTAACAGACACAAAAATGGTTAAGTTATCGGCTGATAATAACGTATATAGAGATGTCTTTGACTGTACTAATATGCACTGTATTCATGCTGGGAAAACCATGCTGTACACCGTAAAGATGTACTGTGAGTAAATGTAAATTTTTTAAAAAGACAGTTTGGACCAGTAGATGGTGTAATGGTTGTATCACTGGACTCTCACGTGGTTGGCTGTGGTTTGAGTCCCAGACCCAATGGCTTAAAACTCACTCCGGATGTGTGTGCGTCCATGCTCAAAATCCCAAGAGGAGAATGGAGAAGGGATTGTGGCATGACTACCCCCCTGATGAGAGGGGATTTCTTTGTTTCTGTCTCTCTGTCTCTCTCTCTCTCTCTCTCTCTCTCTCTCTCTCTCTCTGGCAAGCACATGTGCCCTATAGCAAAAAATCTAAGGAAAAAGACTGTCAGTCATTTAGGAATAATAAAACCTAAATAAACTAAAAAAAAAATATTTTCTATATTTTGTCATTTTATGTTTCATTAAGAGTTTTTTATGTATGGTTACTAAGACTTTGTACACCATTTTTTTAAAAAGGTTTCTGCCATAGGGCATGTACACTCTCCAGAGAGAGACAGAGAGAGATACAGTGATAAAGTGATAAATCACCCCCAGGGGCATGGCCATACTGTAATCCCTTCCTCTTCATTTTCCTCCTGGGATTTTGGGCATGCACAGTGCCTAGCATGATTTCAGTCCACCAGTTCCAGGACTCAAACTGTAGTCAGCCATGTGGGAGTCTAGCACCTTAACCACTACACCACCTGCTGGCACTACAATTTTTTTTTTTTTTTAAGAGAGATTCTTGCTATACGGCAGGTGCACTTGCCTGACAGAGAGAGATAGAAGGATAGAAAGTGAGAAATCACCCTCCAGGGTGGATGGCCACACCACAATCCCTTCTCCTCCAGTCTTTTTTCAGGATCTTGGGCATGCATGCACACATGTCTGGTGTGAATTTTAAGCCACTAGGTCCAGGGACTCAAACCACATTCGACTATATGGGAGTCCAGTGATGTAACCATTACACTATATGCTGGCCCCAGCACCACAATTTTTTAAAGTAGTTTTTTTTTTTTTTTTTTTTTTTTTTTTTTCTTTCTTTAGTGAGAGAGGACAGAATCCCAAACAGGGTCTTGGTGCGATGAGTCAGCCCCAGACTGTGAGCAAGCACTTAGCTCAGCTTGCTCAGGAAGGTCTCTGGATCTGAAATGGGAACCAGCGTGTTGGATTTCACTGCTGCACTCTGCCTGCCCCCTTTACACAGTTGTTTATAACGTTAATTATAAATCTATCTGGGAAAGGTCCAGGCTAAAACTCTTTCTTGAGCAATGTTGGGAAGCATAACCTAACTAGAGCGGTGGCCGGATGGTTGAGCCTACTGCTTGATTGGCCTTGGCTTTCTCGCATACAGTGGTAACTTCCATGACTGGCACTCCTCCAGTTGGAGGCTAAGAGATAACCAGTTTTCAGCCCAGGGCAGTGAAACTAAACAAATGGCTCCAGGCCAGCTGAGAATTGGTACATAAGGAAGACAGATCTTTTCAGGGAGTTGTGTAAATCCTTTTAACAAGATTTGGAACTAGCACTGTTGTAAATCCTATAAAAAATAAATCCTTACTAAACCCAAGCAGGATTATTTAAAGAAAATTATCCTAAAGAAATAATGATGGTATACCCAAAGAATTTGGATTTTGTTTGCTTCTGCAGGTGTTGATAAAGATTGCTCATCGTATTTTGCTTTGGATTGCTGGATCTATTGTTCTGAACTGAAGCAATAGTAAAGCAGACCTCTAGAACTCAAAACTTCAACAGGCACATCTACCTATAAAACAAAAAGTCTTTCAAAGATTGTGGGACCACTAATTTCTTCATTGTTCTGTAGAGAATGGCTAAGTCACTCGAGTCTGGTGTATATTAACTTCTTTCTGAGTGACACCTATCAAGTGAAATGCAATGAAGGTTATAAAGTTACCATAGTCCACCAAAAACCACTAAGACTTAGCCATTTGTCATATTGTTTTCTCATACAGTTTTATTTCTCTTCATTTTAATTCCAACTTTCATTGGGATAAAGTACTGTACTGTCCCTAAAGAAAAATCTTTCCTGGAAAAATGTCTTATTTCCAATAGAATTTCTTGTATTGCTGAATAGGAAATACAGGTTATGATGAAAGCCAGATTTGACAAATACATACTGGGTTTCTAGGCCTTCTGCCAGGCTCTGAAGAAATAATGTCACACAGCAGACATGGTGCTGCTCTGGTGACACTGCATCCAGATGAAATGTATTTGCTTTTAGGCATTAAGAGGCCATTGCTTGCAACCAGCAGATGACATAATGGTTATGTCACTGGAATCCTACATAATTGAGCATGGTTCAAGTCCCAGGCCTGGAGGTTTAAGCTCATGCTGGTGCGTGTGTGTGCATGTGCACAATCAAAAGAGAAGGAAGAAGGGTTTGTGGTGTGGCCATTCCCCTGGGGGTGATTTCTCATTTTCTGTCTCTCTGTCTGTCTTTCTGGCAAGCACACATACCCTATAGCAAAAATCTATTAAAAACAAGAAAAAAGAGACCATCACTTTGAAGAAAGGACATTCAAGGTAGACTGACAGGATATACTTTTTCCACCACTTGCTAATGAGTGAACGTGGCAACTCAGCTATCCTTTGCTTTACCTGCCTCATGTATGTAGTGAGCAAAATAATAGCACTTATTTTGAAGAATCTTTTGGGGAATTAAATGAGATAATACATACCAAATGCTTAAAACAGTCTAACACATGTCAAACATTCAATGAATATTAGCTTTTGTGTATTTTCATTGAGACTTTATTAGTATTATATAGAAAATGATGGTTTGCAGTGATTTCTTTGCAAGATTCTGTAGATAGAGGTAGAGGTGGTACGTGGTGGAAGTCCCACAAGACAATTCCGTGATCCTCTATGTTACAGAGTCCTGAATCTTTAATGCTCAATTCTGATTCATCATGTGTTCAAGCTGCAACACTCTTTTCAAGTACTTCTTTTAAGGATGTGCTTTTCTGAACTGTTGACTGTTTGGCCATGTCCTGCTGTCTTTATGTGTGGGAGACAAATTCAGTGACTATAAAATTCTTGAGTGCAACTTTGCAGCAGATGCTGCTGGGGCTCACCCGTATCCCTTCGACACCCGTTCTTCAGGGACATCACATCAACCAGGCATGCAGCTGCCAGGATTTGCATCTGTTTTAATGAGGCCCTTCTCTGACAGCCAAAGCCCACCGGGCTTGTCATGCCTTTGCGTGTAGTAAGTGGGAAGTGCCTTGAAATCAGCACCACCCAGAAGCTGCCCTCCACCAATGAGTGCTAGAAGTTGGTGAATGAGTAATCTGTCCCCTTTCCCCTTGGGTGGGATAACTGTGAGTGCATGCTTTATACCATGCCTGAGTTCCCTAGGTTTAGGCTCCATTACCCATAGAGGAAATTGACTCGATATGTCAGTTATGGGTGTTTCTTGGAATCATTTTCCAGATACATTATTTATACTGAAATATCTTCTTCTCAGAAGAATCCAATCTAAAACTATCATTTTACTTTGAAATGTATGTAGATTTTGCTTCATTTTCTTATAAAATCTAGAGCTGCAGAGAAATCTCAATTGAATATTATTTCACTGGAAATTACTCATATTTTTCCTTTCTCCACATAGTGCTAAGAACTGTCAAGATGTGCATAGATAAGGATCTTTTCCCTTTATGAATGATATTAATCTGTATATTCAGATCTCTGTTAAGTCTAAGAGTTCCTATCTCTTAAATATCTTATTATCAGGTCTACTATATTTCAGTTGTTCTGGTTTCATTTTCAGAAATAGCTAATTTTGGCATAAATTATCTATTCTGTATTTCTATTTTTCTTGGTCTAATTATTTCTAACAGTCAGTAATTTTTTTTCACTCTGTCTTTAAGGGGAGCTTGCTTGCCTTTCATGTAATTGATTTAATTTTCTAGTGTCAGTTTTATTTTTTTTCTGACTCTTGATGCATAATTTTTCTTTAGTCTTCTTTCAATTTTTCCCTAGATTACTTTTTTGATCCTTAAGAAAATTTCTACTGACTCATTAGACATATTTGTTGCTGGTACCTAGAGACATTTAGCATCTCATTAAGATGAAAAAAAATTTTTTCCCAAACTTTTCAGATCTTTTCAAGGGTCATTTTGCTGAGTTTCACCAAACTCTTTTGGTCTGTACTAATATTCTGTAATATTTTATCTAGTATTTCTTTGGAAAAACAAGAGATTTCTTTCCTGAGTATAGAGCTTGCCACATTCTGGCTTGGGCATTGCCACGTCCCCTCTGTCTGTCTCAGTCCTAATGAAATCACTCCCCAGTTACACAGCTGAAAGTCATTTCAATGGACACATTTCTGAGTTACACATTTACAGGCTAGCTTTTATCCCTGATGATTCACCTGACCAGAGATGGAAGCAAAATAGAATTCCACTGTTTGGCTCCATGATTCAGAACATGTGGAACATGTGAACGTAATTCTTGTATATGTGCACATATGCATACGTATTTCCTGTCTTGCTTGAAAAATCGTTTTAAACCACCAATTCTAACTATGTACTCCAGCAGGTGTCTTTCTATGCCCAATTCTATTTAAAGTATCTTAATTTGGCACCACACCTTTCAGTATAAACCAGAGTCCTCAGGCCTCCATCTCTCTGTGTTTTTCTTTCCCTTTTCTTTTTTTGTTCCCCAGTAAGTGCAATTTCTGAATCAGCAGACAAGGTGAATACATAGGTGTTTTGTTTTCTTGTGGATTCAAAGGCAGTCACACAGTAGAAGGACTTCTGTTCTGTTTTCTGATTAGTAGAGATCTGAAATTTTTGAATCAGTAAGAGTCAATTATAGCTGCTTTCTATGAGTATAATAAAAGGTTGAGGGGCTGATTACATGTTCTCTTTCATTGTGTCACCTTTTATAATAGAAAGTCTGTGCATGTTTCGAAACATTAATTGTGATATTATGATGTTATGCTTTCTTTTGTCCTCTGCTCCGTCTTTATAGTATTTTAATTAACAGAAATTTCAGAATACTACATTAAGTGATGCCAACCACTTTAAATTGGAAGTTGGAACATTTGATTTTCTAAAAGGAAAACTTGTGGTAAGAATAATGATGATCTAGGGCCAGAAAGAAATGAGTTGAAATCCTTGCTCAAATACTTAACATCTCTGTGAATGTTAGCAAGTTTTCAACATCCTCACAGTCGATTTGCTTATGAGAAATGAGAGTTATAATATTTACCACACAGAACTGTTGGGAGGGCTGGATGAGATGTGGAACATACTGTACGTGGCCCAGTGTCTAACTCAGAAACGTCTGATAAACAGGACTGCACTAGTCAGGAGTCTATCTGCTCTTGAGGTGACTTCTTAATGGCATAAATTATCTCAAATTAACCTATTCCAAACCAAATTTGTTATTCACACCTCCATCTCTAACTTATTGCTCTTGCAGATCATCCTTTTATATACAAACTAAGTAAAAATCCAGGAAACTAGTGATTTTTTTAAGTGATCTGTCACACACACTTTGTTTATACTTCCCCATCAAAGTTACATCAAGTTAAACAAAGGTTATGAAATTTCATCGTACTTACATAAAAGCTTAATTTTCCTATCTGAAAAAGAAAGGCAGGTTCGGGTGATTTTTGAAGTCCTTCTCACTCTTACAAATTCTGTGCTTTTAATAAACATCAGGTTTTTCAAAGATTATTGCTTGGTGTTTCTATGTGGGGAGGCACAGAGAGAGGGTCAGGGTCAGTGATAACTTAGAAATATCCTAAGTAATCCTATTGACTCTATGGCATTTTATTTTTACTGTAATTTATTTGGTGCTTGAACACATGCTGAATTGTATTATTGAGATTTTCAGGTGTAGTGATCTCTTCTTTCTAATTAGATTATGAGTCCCAGGTCTATAAGACCATGACTTATATTTCTTCATTTTTTGTCAGCAAAGTCATATGACTAGAGGAGGGTCTCAGTAAATATTTACAGAATTAATGAAGTTCTAAATACGTAGAATTAATAGACCATACAGAGTATCATCTTAAATTATTTTATTGTTTAAATATTTATAGAAACATGTTTTCTTTGTCTTAGTAAAGTACTTGGGAGTAAAATTGCCAGGTCATTAGATGAGTTCATGATATTTAATTGCTAAAACTTTTCCCAAAGTAAATCATATCACTAATGTTTCTACCACAAATGTGTGAGTCCTATATTTGCTCCACACCTTCATCAACATTTGGTGGTGTCAGTCTTTTGATTTTATGACACTAGTATGTGCTTGTGTGGCATCTCATTGCTGTGTATTAAAGTCTTTTGCCTATTTTAAGATGTCTTCTATTAATTTATAGTAATAATATAAATATTTTATTAAAGTATATTATGCTACATTATATATTTTATATATATATTATGCTACATTATATATATACATATACATATATATTATATATATATATATAAATAAATAAATTTTGAAATATATAATCTAAAGAATTCTTTATAGGGGCCAGCAGGTGGCATGGTGGTTAAGGGCGTTGGATTTCAACATGGGAAACAGCAGTTTGAGTCCCAGAACTGGTGGCTTGCATTCTCTCTCTCTCTCTCTCTCTCTCTCTCTCTCTCACACACACACACACACACACACACACACACACTCTGCTTTTCTCTGGTCAAATTAAAAATATATACATATAGTTAAATAAAACAATTCTTTAAAAAAATAATTCTTGGGAACAGCAGTTAGTGTAATGGTTATGTGGCTGGACTCCCACGTAGTCGACTGTGGTTCCAGTCCCAGACCCGGTGGCTTAAACTCACACCAGGTGCGTGTACGTGCCCAAGATCCCAAGAGGAAAAAGGAGCAGAAGCGATTGCAGCGTGGCCATCCCCCTGGGGGTGATTTCTCGCTTTCTGTCTCTCTGTCTCTCTCTGTCTTTCTGACAAGCACATGCACCCTCTAGCAAAAACTTCTCCAAGAAAAATAAAAAGAATTCTTTATATATTTCAGGTACAAACTGTGAATTAGTATGTCACCTATTAGTTTTCTTAATGCTGTGTTTTGATAATTAGAGGTATTTTAAATTTTAATTAAGTGCAGTTTATCATATTTCTCTTTTATGATTTCTCTGTTTTCTCTGATGTCTGCCTGCCCATAGGCAATGAACATTTCTTCCTGTGAGCTTTACAGATTTAGTCTTTATGCTTATAGCTATAACTTAACTCAAATTAATTTTCATGTTTGGTGTGAAGTATGGCTTAAGTTTTATTTTTTCCTTCACATAGATATCCTGTTATTCCAGTACCATTCATTGAAATGACATGCCTTTCCCCACTGAATTGCTTAACTGAAAAGGAACTGATCATATAAGTGCAGATAAACTTGTTCAAGCATTTTATCCCCTAGATTATTTTCATGCTAGAGAGTGTTGATTGCTGAGTCAAATTTTCAATATTTAATGATGATTTTTATATTTATTTAAAGTTAGTTGTGATTCAAATAGTCTTTAAAATGTTTACCTTTAAGGCCACTCTTATTTGAGCAAGGCCACATAAAAGATAATTTAGCTACATGGGCAGAAATGCAGTGGAAAGAAAGAGAGACAAATGAGCCTCAAGATACCATAGTCCAAGTTAGTAGGGAGATAAAGGAACAGAGACAGCCACAGGGAATATAAGCCAGACAACTATGATATGGAAGACTGTGGAAGGAAACTTTGTATTTTTGGTAGAAAAAAAAATTGTTTTTAAGTTCTTTTTTTTTTTTTTTTCATTTATTTATTTATTTATTTATTTATTTTTACATTTTTTCCACAAACATTTACTTTACATAGCAAAAAATTTTAGCTCATACTCCATAATTCTTGAAAGTTTACAAACAACTTTCAAGATCTCAAAATACTGAATTTTAAAGATAATGTTCAAAATATGTCTTATAATTTTGTATAATTTTAAAACTAACAACAGAAGCAGAATGGTTTCAAAAATATATATATACATATATATACACAAATATATATATGTATATATATATATATATATATATATATATACACATTTAGAGTGCAGACACTCGGTATATATTAAGTGGGGACATACAATGTCTCTCCTTCATAGCATGGCTTGCTTCACTCAACAGTAAGTCTTCCATATTCATCCACTTCCTTTCAAAAGTCAGGGATTTGTTGTTTTTTATGGATGAATAGTATTCCATTGAGTATATGTGCCACAGTTTTTCTAACCATTCATCAGTTCGTGGGCATTTAGGTTGTTTCCATGACTTAGCAATCGTGAAAAGTGCCGCAATAAACATCGATGTGCAAGCACTTTTTCGATTAAGTATTCTTCTGTCCTTCGGGTAGATACCAAGGAGTGGGATTGCTGGATCATATGGTAGTTCTATTTGTAGATTTTGGAGGAATCTCCAAATTGTTCTCCACAGTGGTTGTACCAATTTACAGTCCCACCAGCAGTGTAAGAGAGTTCCCTTTTCACCACACCCCCTCCAGCACTTATCATTTTTTGTTTTTTTAATCTTAGACATTCTGACTGGGGTTAGGTGATATCTCATTGTTGTTTTGATCTGCATTTCTCTTACAATGAGGGATGTTGAGCATTTTTTCATATGCCTTTTAGCTATTTGTATGTCATCTTTAGAAAGTGGTTTTTTCAACTCATTCTCCCATCTTTTAATAGGATTGATTGTCTTTTTCCGGAACAGCCGCTTGAGTTCCTTGTGGATTCTGGTTATCAGTCCCTTGTCTGATGCATAGTTTACAAAAATATTTTCCCATTCTGAGGGCTGTCTGTTCACACTAATCACTGTGTCTTTTGCCATGCAGAAACTTCTTAGTCTGATGTAATCCCACTTGTCTATTTTAGGGATCATAGACTGTGCATTGGGAGTCTTATTTAAGAAGTTTTTCCCTACTCCAATGTCTCCCAGAGTTTCCCCGGTGTTTTCCAGGAGCAGTTTTATAGTTTGAGGTCTTAGGTTTAGATCTTTGATCCACCTTGACTTTATTTTTGTCAGAGGTGAGAGGTAGGGGTTCAGATTCATCTTTCTGCAAGTGGAGATCCAGTTTTGCCAGCACCATTTGCTGAAGAGGTTATCCTTTTCCCACAGGATTGACTGGTGCCCCTTGTCAAAAATCAGTTGGCTAGGGAACCAGCAGTTAGCGTAATGGCTATGTCGCTGGACTCCCACGTAGCCGACCGCGGTTCGCGTCTCGGACCCGGTGGCTTACAACTCACGCCGGGCGCGTGTGCGTGCGTGCCCAAGATCCCGAGAGGAGAATGGAGGAGAAGGGATTGCGGCGTGACCATCCCCCCTGGGGGGTGATTTCTCGCTTTCTGTCTCTATGTCTCTCTCTGTCTGTCTGGCTAGCGCACGCGCCCTATAGCGAAAAAAAAAAAAACCTCTCAAAAAAAAAAATCAGTTGGCTATATGTTTGAGCATTCATTTCTGGGGACTCTATTCTGTTCCATTGGTCCACCTGTCTGTTCCTGTGCCAGTACCATGCTGTTTTGATTACCACAGCTTTGTAGTATATTTTTGGGTCAAGGAGTGAGATGCCGCCCACTCCATTCTTCTTGTGCAAAACTGCTTTGGAAATACGGGGTCTTTTATGATTCCAGACAAACGTTATGATTGTCTTTCCTAGATCTGTGAAGAATGTGTCTGGTACTTTGATTGGCATTGCATTAAATAGGTAGATTAATTTGGGTAAAATTGCCATTTTGATTATATTAATTCTTCCAATCCAGGAACATGGGATGTCCTTCCACTTTTTTGTGTCATTTTCAATTTCTTTTTTTATCTTCTCATAGTTTTCCTTATGGAGGTCTTTAACTTCTTTAGTTAGATTTATCCCTAAGTATCTTATACTTTTTGTGGCTATGGTAAATGGAACAACTTTTTTCAGTTCCATCTCAGTCTGCCTGTTGTTCGTATACAGAAATGCTATAGATTTCTGGATATTAATTTTGTATCCTGCAACATTACTGTATTCATAAGTTCTTTTAAATAAAGCCATACGTACAGATTTAGTTTTCCCTTGTGGTTTTGAAATTGAACTCTGTTTGACAGTGACAAGTAGCCAGTCATGACCAAAAATCATGTAAACCCCAATTTTCGGTCACACTTTTCTAATTTGTTGTTTCAGTCACCAAAAATAAGATACGTCCTTGCCATCCCCCAAAGGCATGAATAGGCAGAGATCACTATTTCACCTTCATGAAAATCTTCCACTTATCTGGACACTATGTCTTTTATTTTAAAGAAAACCACCCGTGCTAGATGGGAAATTTAAGACCGCAATAGTTTTTATTGATGACTAATTCATTCATGATGGAATACTGATTAATTGGCCATATAAATGACTCACTCTCTTTTTGCCTGGAGAGTTCTAGTAAGATCCCTGTTTCCTGTATGTCCACTAACATTCTGCCCAACTATATGGATTGTAGATAAGCAGGCATGCAGTGCTTTCAGTCAACTGGGTTGTTTTCCCTCTGTATGATACTAATGTCTATTGATTATCAAAAAATGCTTAAATGAACATATATTCTGTTGAGCTTTTTATCAGAAATCTTGCCTTCTGGGACTAGTAGTTAGCATAATGGCTGTCACTGGACTCTCACGTAGCCAACCACGGCTTGAATCCCAGATCTGTGACTTAAACTCACGCCAGGCACGTGTGCGTGCATGCCCAAGATCCCGAGAGGAGAATGGAGAAGGGATTGCGGCATGGCCATCCCTCCTGGGGAGTGATTTCTTGCTTTCTATCTCTCTGTCTCTGTCTTTCTGGCAAGCGTGCATACCCTATAGCAAAACCTCTCAAAAAAAAAAAAAGTTTAAAAAAATGAATAAATAAATGTTGTCTTCTTAAAAAATACCTATTGTTAGGGCCAGCAAGTGGCATGGTGGTTAAGGGTGCTGGATTCCCACATGGCTGACAACAGTTTGGGTCCCGGACCTGGTGGGTTGCTTTCTTACTTTCTCCACTCTCCCTCTCTTTTTCTCTCTGTCTCTCTCTGGTCAAATTAAGATACGTAAATAAATAAATAAAGTTAAATAAAATAATTATTTTAAAAAATGCCTGTTGTTGGCAAGTGGAGAATTTATGTAGGAAAAGAGTTTTTAGCATCTCCTGGGGTTGCTTATCAATGTAGATCCTCATTTTTTTCATACTGCCAATTATTTTATATTTCTTTAATTTCCTGTCAAAATTAGTATTGTATATTTGGGAATAAAAATCCTTAATATGACATGCTAGATTCCTTCCCCTTTTTGAGGCAACAGAATAAAATAGATTCCAAATTATCCATAGAAGAAAAATATATAGATGTATATAAACAGTTTATAATTCAAAGAAACTTAATTTTGCTTATATTGCTATTGTTAAATATATGACTTTATGAATGACTTTTTTTTTCCTAAAGAGGTGCTCGATTACAATAATTTTAACTGAATGTTTTTTACTTGCAACTCTAGGAATTGAAGGCTTATTCACATGTAGTAACAGAAAGTAATAGAAATATATTTTTTAAAGTAATTGCCAGAGGGCATATGCATTGACTAGAGGGAGAGACAAAAAAAACAGACAGAGAGAGAGGGAGAAAGCACTTCCCAACACCGCAATCCTTTCTCTTCCATTTCTCCATCCTGTAGAAATTATTTTCAGGTTGTCAGGGTCAAGACTCTAAACATAGTATGTGAAAGGGGTCCAGTTCCCTTAACCACTAGGCCATGAGGCTAACCCAGTAGAAATATTTTTAAAGCTGAATTTCATTTTAGAACCAAATAAAAATAAAATAGTGAATTCCTATTTTGTTCTTCAGGGTATAATTCAGAATGTTTGGCACTTGATGGCCCTAATTTTTCACCTCATCTCAGTAGAAGAAACTGACTTTATATAATCTGTAAAATACAAAATAGGGGGACCAGCAGTTAGCGTAATGGCTATGTCGCTGGACTCCCACGTAGTCGACCGCGGTTTGCGTCCCGGACCCAGTGGCTTAAACTCACGCTGGGCGCCTGTGCGTGCGTGCCCAAGATCCCGAGAGGAGAATGGAGGAGAAGGGATTGCGGCATGGCCATCCCCCCTGGGGGTGATTTCCTGCTTTCTGTCTCTCTGTCTCTCTCTGTCTGTCTGGCGAGCGCACGCGCACTATAGCAAAAGCCTCTCAAAAAAAACCAAAATACAAAATAAGGAGGAGACTTTTTTTCAGCTACGTTATTGACTGATGTATTTTATGCTTTATGTAAAGATTTATTTATTTATTTATAAGATGCTGTTTTATAAATGGACTATGGGGAGAGGTGAGAATTCTTGATTTTGAAAATCACTAGTGCTCTGTGGAATTCTTAATGTTACAAGCTAACAAAGAAATATTTTCTATCTTTTCTACCCATAGCTGTAGGTCTCTTTTTATTTAAAATAAATCTTGTTTTTGTTGTTGTTAACATCTAAAACCAACACCTGTGCATCGAGTAAGGAAGAATGGTCATCTGTGGGTGGAGCGTGACTGTATCGAAATAGGACTTTGACTCACCACTGGCTTCAGGGATTCCCTGCACTGATCTTTATCCGAGTCCAGCTCAGGCCAATGGAGATACATAGAGATGTGGAATTACTTCCTCCCCTTTCTTCCCTTATTCCCAGGAGACTTTGGGCTTTGTGGTAATTTTGTGCCATTGGGAGGTAGCAGATTTCTATACTACGCCCCACAATCTGAAGATACAAGTTTATTGAAGGAGTCGATCTCATTCTTTCTTGATTCAATTTTTTTCCCTTCTTCAGTAAAGCATTGAAAAGTATTTGATAAGCTAATACAAACTACAATTACTTAATAAAGTGTCTACTATGGAACAAGATGCCAAAAATAGGAAAATACAACTTTAGAATTTTTTTTTTTCAATAGGGCACGTGAACTTGTCAGAGAGAGACAGAGAGAAAGAGAGAAAGTGAGAAACCAACCCCTGGGTTGGGGGTGGCCATGCTGCAATCCCTTCTCTTCTTTCTTCCCTCAGGATTTTGGGCACGCACACACATGTGCCCAATGTGTTTTTTAGGGCACTGGGTCCAGACTTGAACTGCTCAGTTGGCCATGTGGGATCCGACACCTTAATCACCACCTGCTGGCCAACAATTTTAGCACTGTAGTTAAAATTACTTGACAGTGTAAAGAACTGAAACTAATTGTTTGCATTACTTTTTCAAGGACACAAAGGCAGGAGTGTAATCAGGATTAGGAATCAGATAGCTTGAATTCTGGTCTATAGCTTTTGCATGCATGATACTTACTATTACCTTGAATCAATTGATAAAATTTTCCTTGAAGACAAGAAATACTACAATATGCAGCTTATTGTCAGAAAGAATGAAATAGACCTTCAATTCTATAAGTAAGCCTTACCCACATTTTATTAAACACTGTGAATTAATAATACCATGAAAAGTTTCCAACTGTTACTTTAACCTTGGACATAGCTGCTAAGCAAGTTTGGAATATCTGAATTAGGTGTACCCTGGTTCCACTACTGCCAGGCTTTACAAAATCTTATACTAATCTATGTTTCCACCAATAGTATAGAAGGCTTTCATTTACTCCATATTCAGGTCAATACTTAGTACTGTCAGCTTATTAAATGAAATAGCTATTCTAATGGGCGTGAGTTGCTATTTGTTTCCTAATGATTGATGATACTAAACATCTTTTCATGTCCTTTTTGTTCATTCATTTATCTTCTTTTGTGAAATGTCTACTCAACTATTTTACTGATTTTTCAACTGAGCATTTTTTATTAGTATTAAGTTGTACTCTGTATATTTTAAAGACAAATTATTTGCCAGACACATTCTTTTCTTCTTGTTTTACTGTGGCCTACCATTCTATTATTTTTTAAACATCTTTATAAAAGCAAAATTTTAAATTTTGATTAAAGAAAACATTCATTTATAGTTCTCATTTTTGTGTATTCTATATAAGAACTATATAATTTAGCCAAGGTGACAAAGTTTTTTTACTGTTTATTTCTAGAAGTTTACAGTATTAACTTTTCTATTTAGTCAGTTTTTCAGTTGAAGTGAATTTTTGCATATTATATATATGATAGGGGTTTGTACTTATTCTGGTTTTCCCATATGGAGACTTAGTTATTCCAACATCAGTTATTGTAGAAGTATACAATCATGCTTAATTACCTTGGCACCTATTTAAAAATCAATTCACTATATCAATCTGATTTTTATTACTAGAGTGCCTATTGGCTTCACATAGGCATATGAAAATACCCTGAATAACATTACCATACTGTCTTTATTGGAAACATTTTTTAATATGTTCCTATAGACTTGATGTTTGTGTTCCTCTAAAATTCCTATGTCAAAACCTAATCCCTGATGTGATGGTACCAAGAAGTGGTGCTTAGGGGGGTGATTAATCTGCAGGCAGACTAGGATTAGTGTCATTTCTCTAAAAAGTTTTTTGAGAGATTTTGCTATAGGGTCCATGCACTCACTGAAGAGACAAAGAGAGAAAGCGAGAAATCATCCCTCAGAAGGACGGCCTATTACAATCCCTTCTCCATTCTCCTCTAGGGACTCTGGGCACATAAGCACAGGTGCCTGGCATGAAAGGATCCATCAAGCCAGGACTCGAACCACGGTCCACCATGTAGGAGTCTATTACCTTATCCACTACACCACCTGTTGCCCCAGGATTAGTGTCCTTGTAAAAAGAGGCCTCAGAGATCCCCTTGACTCTTCAGGCATGTGAAGACTGAGCAAGAAGACGGCTGATATGAACCAGAAAGCAGGTTTTCAAAGAACAGCAAATGTGCTGGCGCCTGAATCTTGGTCTACCCAGGCCCCAGAACTGGGAGAAACACATTTCTTTGTTTTACAAGCCAACTAGACTATAGTATTCTGACATAGCTGCCCAAATGGACTAAGACACATGTCTTGAAATCAGAATTAATAGAATACATTTTCAAAGTTTGTTTTTTGAAAACTATATTTCCTATTTTAGGTCTCCTGCATTTCCACATAAATTTTGGAATCAACATGTTGATTTCTATAAACAGCTAGCTGGATTTTAGTTTTATTCCCTGCAATTTGTGGATGGATTTGTGTAAAATGGAAGGCTAACAAAATTGAAAGTTTAGATTCACAACATGGTACATTTCTCCAACTAATTTAGGTCATCTTACTTTCTGTCATTAATAATTTGTTGTTTCAGTGAAGATATTCTAAACATATTTTATTAAATTCATCTCTATTTCATGTTCTGAGTTTCTATAGTAAATGATATTTAATATTTATATTTTATATCTTTCACTGCTAGTAAGTGGAAATACACTTGATTGATCTTGAATTTATGACCTTGCTGAACACTATTATTAATTAAAATAGCTTTATTTTTATATAATCCTTCAAATTTTCTACATACCATAATTATGTGATTCAAGAATAATATTTTTCCTCATTTTATCTTTCTCTGTTTTAAAAAGAACTTTATTTATTTATCTATTATTATCTTGACTTGCTATAGGGGATTTGCATTCACCAGAGAGAGAGAGAGAGCGAGAGAGAGAATGAGAAAGCAAGCTGCCAGGTCCAGTACTTGAATCACAGTTGGTCATGTGGTAGTCCAGCACCTTAACCACCATGCCTACTGCTGGCCTATTTTCCTCATTTTAGATGTGTATGGTATTTTTTTCTTTATGGCTTTATAACATTATCAAAGATTTTCTGTGCATTCTTATATTTAAGTTGAGAGTATGGACATTAATTCCTTGTCTTTGGTTTTAGGGAAAAAGCATTTAGTATTCACCAGTTAATATGTTATCTGTAGGTTTTCATAGCTGTCTTTTATCAAGTTGAAGTTATCTATTCAATCTATATGACAATCTTTAGTCCATATCTAGATCACCATGTTTATTTACCTCATCTATTTTTTTTTTAAGAGAGATTTTTGCTAGAGGGTGCATGCACTTGCTGGAGAGACAGAGAGAGACAGAGAGAGACAGAGAGACAGAAAGCAAAAATTATCCCAAAGAGGGGGATGGCCACACTGCAATCCCTTCTTCTCCATTCTCCTCTTAGAATTTTGGGCATGCACACACACACACACACACCTGGCATGAATCTTAAGCCACCAGGTCTGAGACTTGAACCACAGTCAACTCTGTGGGAGTCCAGCAATGTAACCATTATGCCATCTGCTGGTCCCTAATCCATCTAATTTTAGTGAGCACTGTCTTTGAGGGCATCCATTTTGAGAGCCATAGAATAATATGTTGATTAATATTGTATTGCCTATCCAAAAAAAAAAAAAACTCACTTTATGTAGTTTTTAAAAAATTATTACTTTTAAGATATTTATTTATTTATTTATTTTTTTTGGAGAGGTTTTTGCTATAGGGTGTGTGCGCTCGCCAGACAGACAGAGACAGAGAGACAGAAAGCGAGAAATCACCCCCCAGGGGGATGGCCACGCCGCAATCCCTTCTCCTCCATTCTCCTCTCAGGATCTTGGGCACACACGCACGCACGCACACGCGCCCGGCGTGAGTTTTAAGCCACCGGGTCCAGGACGCGAACTGCGGTCGACTACGTGGGAGTCCAACAACATAGCCATTACGCTAACTGCTGGTCCCAAGACATTTATTCTTCATCCTATACATATGTGCATGCTTTCCCTTTGTATGTATGTACTGTTTATTGAATTCATTATTTTAATTTTTGGCTAAATTTCATTTTTCAAGGTTGACATACGTAACAGAGGGGGTCGTAATCTTATTGGTTGTATTTTCTATGAAAATTAAACATTTTACTAATGTGAGAATATAAAGTCTTGTAAACTTGAATGTTATTATAAAGTAATATTATTAATATGTTTAAAATTTACAAAATGAAAAGAAAGCCAATAAATCCTTATTAGCTTCTCTTCAAATTTAGATTTAAATTTTTCCTAAAATGAAGTAACATCTTTAATTTGTTTTTCCTGTCCAATATTGTTTAAAATAAGCTTTATCCCTAGGCTGACTACAAATGCATGCGAATGTATTTTTGTCTCAAATGTTTAAGTTATTTTAGTACCTTTTTCCTGTTTTCTCTATTTATTCTATTATTTATGATAAAGCATCCTTATGCCAATATTTAGTTTTCACTAATTAGTCTTTTTTTTAAATAACATAATTGACTTCAGAAAGTCTTAAAGCTTTCTTAATTCACATGAATTATTTATTTTCTTCTCAAGATAATCAGATTAAAAAAGAGAGAAAAATGTCAAATTTGTCCACTTCCTCAGTCCACTTAAATAATTATACATTTCCTTAAAATTATTTATTTAAAAAGATGACAAAACTGCTAATTTAACTATCAAGTTGACAAACACATTAAATAGAAAGAAAAATAATTTATTTATATAACTTTGTATTTTCTCAAGAATAAGTCAACACTAAATGACTTTTCTACAAAACTTTGAAGTTTTTCCCTAGGTCTCAATATTCATCATCTTATATTGCCAGCTTAAATATGCTTTTGGAAAAATAAATTTATTCATGAAAGAATTTTAAGTTGCCAAGTTTTATCCCACAATTTACTATTTTTTTTTTCTACCAGACAATTGCTAATTTCCATAGAAGTTAGTAGAGTTCTAATCATGAAGGCTTTAAGCATGTAGAATACTTGGATTCAAAGCTCTGCTTCTTGGGGCCAGCAGTTAGCATAATGGCTATGTCGCTGAACTCCCATGTAGTCAACCGTGGTTTGAGTCCTGGACCTGGTGGATTAAACTGACGCCAGGCGTGTGTGCATATGTGCCCAAGATCCCGAGAAGAGAATGGAGGAGAAGGGATTGCAACATGGCCATCCCCTCTGGGGGGTGATTTCTCGCTTTCTCTCTGTCTCTCTCTGTCTTTATGGCAAGCGCATACGCCCTATAGCAAAAACCTCTCCAAAAAATAAAACAAAACAAAACAAAACAAAACAACCGCTCTGCTTCTTCACAAATTAACTGTGTAACTGTGTTCTAGGGCCACTTATTTAATTTATTTATACATAAGACTGAATAACAGCATCATCTAACTCATAATATAGTAAGATCAAGTGAGCTTTATAAAAATTAAGTGAATATGATCTGGAAGCCCGATGATGGCAACTAGTAAAGCAGACATTGTGCATATATATGATCCACGTGGGAAAGTCCTGGGTTTGAGTCTGGAAACCTCCCTGAATACTTTGGACAGGCACATGCTCATGATCTGGGGCTAGTAGCAGTTGCGGATGGGCATCAAGGCTATTTTGAGAGTGGTCTCTCTCTCTCCTGTCTCTCTCTCTCCTGTCTCTCTTGCTTGTGGAAAAGAAATAAATGAATTTTTAAAAAGTGAAAATCATACATCCTAGTACAAAAGCCATAATAATGTCTACCATAACCTCATATGTTTATACAAAAGACACATAAACCTGAAAGTAGACCAATACCAACAGTAATTCTCTCTCTCTTATTTTTTTTTAGAGAGAAATTTTTGCTATGAGGCATGTACACTCACCAGAGATACAGAGAGACAGAAAGTAAGAAATCACCTAACCGGGGGGGGGGGGGGGGTGGGGGGGTGGGAGGGCCAAGCTGCAATCTTGTCTCCATTCGCCTCTCAGAATCTTGGGCATGCATGCACATGTGCCTGGCATAAATTTCAAACTATCAGGTCCGGGATTTGAACCACATTCAGCTACATGGAAGTCCAGTGATGTAACCATTATGCCATCTGCTGGTCCCTCAACAGGAATACTTTAAGCATTTCATCATATATTACTATATATTTTTCATATACAAGCATAAACTGACAGAAAACACATCTTTTTACAATACAGAGTCATAGGCAACTTGCCAGACAAACAGTAGTTATTTTTAAGACAGTTGCAGTCTCAGAATTTCTTTGTTTTTGAAAATTTAAGTTGTTTCATTGTAAAATTGAAATACTTCTACATGCAACATAATTTTTTGAACAATGATAAACACAGTACCATCTATATTAGGAAATTAGATGAGTATATATCTTGAAATAATAAGCTAACAGAACCACAGAGAAATTTGTATTTTTTTCTCATATTACTCACCAAAAGGCCTTCTGTTTTGTTTTCAGGGTTTCTATCACAAACCCTGAGCTGGATGTTAATGAGGGCAGTCAATTCTTGATCCAATCTAGGTCCTGATATTTGAGTAATTACATTAAAAAGAGGCATCAGCAATACTAAATAACCTTGATTACACTGAATGGGAGATAAATTATTAAAATCTAGATGAAGCATTTACTACCTAATTATCACATAATTCCAATTGACTATTCTATATATTTCCCTCCTTTGGGTAAAGTTCTTCTGGATGAAATAAAAATTACACTGGAATTATTGGCAAAGATCATTGAAACACTAACTCAGCAATGGGACAGCCCTGTCAAAGTAGATTAGGACATTTCTCATGACTGTAGCCAGTGCTGCAACATTTTTAAAGATAGCAATCCATTATCACTTCTCTTCTGCCACCTGAAAAAAGAATCATTCCATAGAATCTGTTTTCCTCCTGGGATGATATAACACTGAACAGAAGACAACAAGACATCTCTTTTCTAAAACATTACCTAACTGATGACAAACTCTAAACTCAAGTCATGCCATTTTGTTTCTCAACTCTTTTATTACCAAGGAGATAGAAAGCAAACAGTATCTTTGATTCTACTAATTTAGATTTAGTTTTGGTTTGATTTTATAAGGAGTAAAACCTATATGCATGTGTGTGTGTGTGTGTGTGTGTGTGTGTATGTATTTATAATTGTAGGTATATGGTTATATAGAAAGAAAATATAGAAATTTTTGCATTGTTATGCTTATAGCTAATACACACAAGGCAATTGAAAGCTGGAATGGGTATGGGAAACACTTTTAATAGACAATTGGTGAGTCTCAGTTTGGCGATAGCTACCATTTTTTCAAATCAGCAACAACGTTAAAATTCTCTATGATAACACTACTCAGTGGCCTAAAGAGAGAACAGGATTTGCTTTTTTGTATGGAAAATAGTCAAGGAAGACTAGGTTTATTTTAGTTTGCTAAAGTTCTATTGTTTGTTTTTTCCTTTATTATTATTATTATTTGTACATTCAATTGCTATACATCATTTAGATTTTAAAGAGACTTTACCCAGCATGATACACATCTCAGTTCAGTCCAGTCAAGAATACTATATATATCCTCATCAATAGATAATAAACCATTTCTGTGTCCCACAAATGTCTTACCTCTCTATTTTTGCTGCAACTTTCCTTTCCTTCATTCTTCCCCTCCCACGTTTTCCTGCCACTTTGTCTTTAGTGTCCATGACAATTTTTAATGATTTTATGTTCTCCAGACTTTCAATCTATATCATAGAGTGCAGACAGTCGGTATATGTTAAGTGGAGACATACAATGTCTCTCTTTCATAGTCTGACTTGCTTCACTCAGCAACAGATTTTCCATATTTGTCCACTTTCTATCAAATTCCAGAGCCTTGTTGTTTTTTTATGGCTGAATAGTATTCCATGGAGTATATGTGCCACACTTTTTCAATCCATTCATCTGTTGTGGACATTTGGGTTGGTTCCATGTCTTAGCATTCATGAATAATGCTGCAATAAATATAGTTGTGCAGCTGTCCTTTGTGTAGATACCCAGGAGTGGAATTACTGGATCATATGGCAGTTCTATTTGAAGATCTTTGAGGAACTTCCATATTGTTCTCCATAGTGGCTGGACCAATTTAAATTCCCACCAACAATGTAGGAGTGTTCCTCTTTTGTCACATTCCCTCCAGCACTTTTTTTTTTTTTTTTTTTTTTTTTTTTTTTAATCTTTGCCATCCTGACTGGGGTTAGGTGGTAAATCATTGTGGTTTTGATCTGTATCTCCCTATGATGAGGGATGTTGAGCATTTTTTTTTCATATGCTTTTTGGCTGTTTGTATGTCTTCTTTAGAGAGTTGTTTATTCAGCTCATTTTCCCATCTTTTAGTTGGGTTAATCATTTTCTTCTGGATAAGCTGTTTAAGTTTCCTGTGTATTCTGGTTATCAATCTCTTATCTGAGGCACAATTAATAAAATCCTCTCCCGTTCTGAGGGTTGTCGATTCACACTAATTATGGTGTCCTTTGCCATGCAGAAATTTATTAATCTGATGTAATCCCACCTGTCTATTTTGGGGATTATTGCTTGTGCTTTGGGGGTCTTATTTAAATAGTCTTTGCATACCCCAATGTCTCTCAGAGTTTCCCCAGTGTTTTCCACCAGCATTTTTATAATTTGTGATCTTAGGTTTAGATCTTTCATCCACTTTGAGTTGATTTTTGTTAATTTTGATTTATAGGGGTTCAGATTCATCTTTCTGCAGATGGATACCCAGTTTTCCCAGCACCGTTTGCTAAAGAGGTTTTCCTTTTCCCACTGGATTGACTGTTATCCTTTGTCAAAGATCAGTTGGCTGTATATTTGGGGGTTTATTTCTGGGATCTGTACTCTGTTCCATTGGTCCTCCTGTCTGTTTCTGTGACTACTGAAGCTATTAAGACTGAAATCAAAAGATTCATGGAAACAAATGACAATGAGTACACAAGTTTCCATAATTTATGGGATACTGCAAAAACAGTCTTAAGAGGGAAGTTCATAGCAATTAGTGTGCACAAGAAAAAGATGGAAAGGTGGCAAAAGGACAACCTAGCATCATGCCTCAGGGAATTGGAAAAACATCAGAAAAATTCCAAAAATGCCAGGAGAAAAGATATAATAAAGATTAATAAAAAATAAAATATAATAATAAAAATTAAAAAGATATAATAAAGATTTGAACAGAAATAATTCAAATAGAAAATAAGCAAATTATAGAGAAAATAAATGAGAGCAAAAGCTGGTTCTTTGAAAAGATAAACAAGGTTGACACACCATTAGCTAGACTAATTAAGAAGAAAAGAGAAAGGAACCAGATACATCAAATTTGCAATGAATCAGGCAACTTTACAACAGACATAATAGAAATACAAAACTTCATTAGAGGACCTAAAGTTATAAAGTTATATTGTTTAAAATGCATCCATCCATGTGATAACAATTCTCAAAATTATACTTCTCTTTTCCAGAAGAAAGACTTTTAAAAATATTTTCTTTAAAAAGAACTTAGAATATTTTCTGTTTGTTAAATAAATTTGGAGACAATTGGCAGAGACAACCACTATTCATTGACCATCTACACACAATTTCATATTTTCTGCATTCTTGAAATCAGGCAGAATTTTGTAGTTACTGGTCAATGAGTTGTGAGATGAAGTACAAATGTCACTGCCAGGATGAAGCAATTAGTCAATGTGTGACTCTCAAATTTCTCTTCTTCTTTGTCATTGAAACCAATGAGACAAACTATGAAAAAGTTATAAGGTACTGGAGTTTCTGACAGCTTAGGTTACTGAGTTATTTTGTAGAAGAGGGATTTCCCAACAATTTGGATTGGGTGTGTCCTAGTGTAAGAAAGAAATCATTTCCTGTAATAAATCACTTACATTTCAGTATTATTCTGTTACTGCAATACAAATTGGGCTATCCAAGTTAATTCAGTGAAAGAAAATAATGACACACAGATTAAGTTTGCCTAGCAGCAAATATAGTTTAAAATTGGGAAAGCAAAACTAATAGCCAAGGACTTTTTAATTCACAGCAAAATGTGAACTCTATTGAAGATTGATGTGAATTGTCACTTCACATACAAAAACTTAGCTGATATCATTTTTAGAGCCTCATCTATGAATGAAGATTTCCCATCTGAGGAGACTGGCTGTCCTCAAAGCAACTGAAATAGGCAGTCCATGTGGAATAGCAGATGAAGATACTTGTGAGCCTAGGGGGAAGGTATTCTGTATGACTGTTCTCTAGCTCTTTTCTGCACTTTCTCAAGTGTCAAGTACTCACGTGTATCTTGCATATGTCCCTATGCTCTTAGACTTGCTCAAGTGAAATGTTTGTTACGACCTCTGACCACCTCCCAAAGGGGAAAACAGTCTAAAATGTACAATAAACGTGTAAGGAGCAATGTTTCTCATACGCTATACATGCAGCACTGGCATGTAGACACATATTCACATAGAACACTGGAACGTGAAGAAATATGGACTTATTGAGGAAACTAAGGCCTAGTACTTACTGAATTCTCTCATTGTCATTTGGAGAAATTGAGCTTATACCCAACTCCAATCCAGTATGTTTGATTTACTTTCAGATTTAATATTCAAACTGTATTTACATTGGGATCTGATCCAAAATCATATTTATACAATATGCATTTCTAGTCTTAGATCTCTTGCTATGAAAACAAGCTACTTTTTATATTAAGAATTTTTTTCTGGTTAATTTCAGAAGTAAACACACACACACACACACACACACACACACACACACACACAACGACTTTCAGGAAGAATGAAAAATACCAAGAATGTGTGCACTTGCCAGGGAGAGAGAGAGAGAAAGCATCCTCCAACAGAATGTGCTGATGCCACAATCTCCTGTCCATTTCTCATCCTGCCAGGATTTGGAACACACACACACACACGTGCCTAGTGAGTTTCAAGCTGCCTGTCCAGAATTTGAAATGCAATGGGCCATGTGGCACCCAGCTCCCTTAATCTGTAGCTATATGGATGGCCCTCGTGTTGTTTTAAATGCAATGTCCATTCCATTGTTTGGATTTCCTACTGCCTAAGTTCTCTTCTCTTCCTTCTTTTGGATTTTGAAGAAGTAAAATAAAAAGGACAACAATCTTTTCCTCTTATTTTATCAGACATCTTTGCCTTTACATAGTTAAAATAAAAACCTCAATATTATAAGTATATATTATTATAAAAATGTAAATTATTGAAATGTAAAGATAATTTACAGCAACATGAATCCCCATACATACACCACTCTGGGCCACATTATTAGAGTTAAAACCCTTGCTGGGTCTTTATCAGTAGAATCATCCAGGGCAGGTAACAACCACTTTCTTAAGAACTATCCTCCTTCAATGCCACCTGAGAATCACCAGGTGACATGATGAACTCTGGGAATTATGTCTTGGTTGATACAGTGGGCCCTCTACTCCCTTCACACTTCATTACCCACCCTGCCAACTCCCTGCCTCCACCCTCTCATGCCATGCCAGTCCAAAAAAGGGGAGGCTTAGGCATTTCCAGACTTTCACTACTTCGTGCTGTGCCTGGCCCTGAGCAACTGAAACTTTTCAAAGGAACTTACCTCCGGCGCTTCATCTGTGCGGACCTGTTTGCCAAGCTTCTAGCTGTTCAAGTTCCTGTGGCAGTTGTGTAGTGAGGAACTGGGAAAGCTGCAACACTCTATTTAGTAATCTGGGAGAACTGGCAACTATTTTTATCTCCCAGCTCTTATCACTTTATAATTTGAAAACATTCTTTCTCACTTTGTTTTCTCTCTCCTTCCCTTGCTCTTTAAATTTCTCTAGTGTAGATCTGAATCTATTTCTGAAAAGGAGAGGCAGTAGGAAAAGGCTCTGGGAAAGAACTCAAGGATAAGATTTTGGATTTGGCAGATAAAGATGCTTTTATTCGAAACTGTTGGTGATACTGTCATTCTTCACCTCTCACATATATCCATGGTTAGTGTGCACTGAAGTTTGAATTAGGCAATGGAGTATAAAAAGAGCAGCTGGGAAGGACAGATTAGTATTTGGAAATAGAAAGAGGAATATATCTCAGACTGGTACTTATGCCTGAACAGCAGTTTAAGGTGGTAGAATACAAATAATTCTGTCTTTTAAAAAGTATTTAGATTTTTTTTTTTTAAAGAAAAAGATTCCATACACCAAAGGTATTCTGATTCTTTTAAAGTTTTTTTTTTTTTTTTTTTTTTTTTTTTTTTTGCCATAGAGACACAGAAATAGACAGCGAGAGGGAAAGTGAGAAAGCATCTCCTAGGAGGCATTGTCACCCCACAATCCCATCTCTTCCATTCTCCTCTTCGGATTTTGGACATGCACGCACATGTTCCCGGCATGATTTTCAAGCCACCAGTTGGCACAAAGTGGGAGTTCAACACCTTAACCACCACACCACCTCTGGTCTCACTCCCTGATGTTTTAGGGAGTATTTTTTAGGTGTTATTTATATAAAAGCACAGAAAATTTTCAGGAACTAGGGAGATCTTCCTCAGACATTTTTTCAATTCTGAACAGCATCATGAAAAATAACTCACAACACTTTATATGGATACAGTACATCTGTTCACAGTGTGAATAACTGTCTCATCTCAGAATCTCTGATTCTTGAATACCGGAAGTCTATTTTTCCCTTGTCCACTCGAACAGTAAAATGTAACTAGTAAAATTGTACACAGCACTTCACAATTTGGCAGAAAAGTCTTCTCCATTTCTTCGCTCCTGTTGGGATTTGGGGTACACACATGCACAGCATATTTTCTAGCTCTGGAGCAGGATGTGAATATCAACCAGCCCTGTGAGATTGTCTTTCTTAATCCTTAGGCTAAGACACTAGCCCCTGGGCCAGCAGTTGGCACAGTGAGAGATTAAGGCACTGGACTCCCACATGCCAAGCTATGGTTTAAGTCCCAGATCCAGGAGGTTGAAAATCATGCTGGGATGGAACCAGCAGTTGGCATAATGAATATGTTTCTGGACTCCCATGTAATTGACCATGGTTCAAGTCCCAGACCCGGTTGCTTAAACTCACACCGGGCGTGTGTGTGTGCGTGCCCAAGATCCCAAGAGGAGAATGGAGGAGAAGGGATTGCAGCGTGGCCATCCCCACTGGGGGGTGATTTCTTGCTTTCTGTCTCTCTGTCTCTCTCCGTCTTTCTGGCAAGTGCACACACCCCATAGCGAAAATCTCTCAAAAAAATTTTAAAAAAAGAAAAAGAAAGAAAGAAAAAAGAAAATAAAATCATGCTGGGCATGTGTGTGTGTATGCACAAAATCCCAGGAGGAGATTGGAAGAGAGAAAGGATTGCCATGTGACCATCCCTCCAGGGATTGACTTTTCACTTTCCTTCTCACTGTCTCTCTTTCTCTCTCTGATGAGTGAATGTGCCATATGGCAAAAAGAGAAGAGGAATTGGCTTCTTTTAAAGTGTCCAAGTAGGTGGGCTTTAGTATATCTACAGAGTTGTGTAATCATTACAACTAATTTTAGTAGTAATTTCATTACCTCAAAGAGAAACCTCATATCAATTAGCAATCATTTCTCCCATTCCTATCTCCCCTCTAGCCCCTGAAAACCAGTAATTTACTTTTTGTCTCTAATGATTTAAGCATTTAATATCACTGAATCATATAATATATATGACTTTTGCTTCTGGCATCTTTAATTTACAGCATTTTTTTACTTTAGAGATCATTTATTATATTTTATTCCACTTATAAAAGTAGTACGTGTTAATTACAATTTGATAAATACAGAAAATCATAAATAAAAATGCAGAAATTATTGTCATCAAGAGATATCTGCACAAATATTTGGAAGGTT
The DNA here is from genome assembly GCA_026018925.1 of Tupaia tana. Lineage (NCBI taxonomy): Eukaryota > Metazoa > Chordata > Mammalia > Scandentia > Tupaiidae > Tupaia > Tupaia tana. Next base: position 85,535,583 of record JAKSZU010000006.1, read on the forward strand.
ATTTTCTTGTACACTTTTTTGTTCTAAATACCAAAACGCTACAATATATGCATATATATATGTGTGTGTATATATGTATATATATTCTCTTATGTAGAACTAAAAATTGTTATGTAAAATTGTTTATTTTCATTCTTATATTTTAGAATATAAAAATAAAATATAGTAGCTGTAACAATCTTTTTTTTTTTTTTTTTGGAGAGGTTTTTGCTATAGGGCGCGTGCGCTCGCCAGAAAGACAGACAGACAGAGAGACAGAAAGCAAGAAATCACCCCCTGGGAGGATGGTCACGCCGCAATCCCTTCTCCTCCATTCTCCTCTCGGGATCTTGGGCATGCACGCACATGCACCCGGTATGAGTTTAAGCCACCGGGTCCGGGACGCAAACCACGGTCGGCTACATGGGAGTCCAGCGACATAGACATTACGCTAACTGCTGGTCCCAGTAGCTGTAGCAATCTTCAACTTTATAGAAACATATGATATCTATAGTGAAAATGCTCAGGATTACATTTGTTTGAGGCAATTATGGTCAGTAAATTTTACATATCCTGGGCTGGCAGGTGGTGCAGTGGTTAAGGTGCTGGACTCTCACATGGCTGACCGCAATTCGAGTCCTGAATCTGGCGGCTTGCTTTCTCACTTTCCCTTTCTCTCTCTCTCTGGTCAAATTAAAAAAAATAATAATAAAATAATAATAATAATAATAAATAAAATAAAAATAAATAATTCTTTAAAAAATTAAGATATATATATATATATTTTAACAAAGAATTTTACATCTTTTGTCTGTTAAATGCTTTTTTTCCCTTTGTATCTCATACCCACCCTCTACACCCACTATCCTCTCTATTTCAGGTGTTTCACTTTCTGTCAAAGTCTACAGCTATTTGGAACATGTTGAGTGGGGATATACAAAGTGCATCTTTCAAAGTCTGGCTCACTGTAGTCAACAATTAGTCTTCTATACTCTTTGACTTTGAATCAAATGTTATTGTCTCATTGTTTATTATATGTGAGTAATATTCTGTAGCATATATGCACCACAGTTTTTCGACTAGTCGTCAGTTTTTGTAAACTTAGGTAAGTTCCATGTCTTAGCAATTGTGAACAATGCTGCAGTTAACATGGATGTGCAAGTGTCTTTCTGACTGAGTGTTTTCTTACCCTTTGGATAAATACATAGGAGTGGTATTATTGAATCATATGGTAATCCTATTTGTAGGTTTCTGATCAACCTCCATATTGTTTTTCATAGAAGTTGTACTCATTTACATGCCCACCAACAGTGTAAGACTTCCCTTTTCACCATAATCTTGCCAGCACTTGTCATTCTTTCAATGTTTGATCCTAGCCATTCTAACCCGGGTTAAATTGTATCTTACTGTGTTGGGTTTTTTTGGAGAGTTTTTTTTTTTTTTTTTTTTTTTTTTTTTGCTATAGGGCACATGCGCTCACTGGACAGACAGAGAGAGACAGAGAGACAGAAAGCGAGAAATCACCCCCCAGGGGGGATGGCCATGCCACAATCCCTTCTCCTCCTTTCTCCTCTCGGGACCTTGGGCACACCTGCACACACGCTCACCGTCAGTTTTAAGCCACCGGGTCCGGGATGCGAACCGCAGTGGACTACATGGGAGTCCAGCGACATAGCCATTACGCTAACTGCTGGTCCCACTTACTGTGGTTTTATATGAATTTACCTTATAACAAGAGACTCTGAACATTTTTTCATATACCTTTAGGACATTCATAAGTCTCCTTTGGAAAGTTGTCTATTCAATTCATTTTGGACATTTTTTTGTTTTCATTTTGTTTATTATGAACAGTGCTTCTAAGAAACTAAAAGTTTTGTTGTGTGTGTGAAGGTCAGCAGATGTTGTAGTGGTTGTGGCACTGGACTTCTACATGGTTCGAGTCCGAGACCCAGCAGCTTGAAACTTATGCCAGGCATGCATGCATGGATGGCCAAAATCCTGAGAGGAGAATGGAGAAGAAAAGACTATGGCATGGCCGACCTCCCTTGGGTTGAGTTCTTCTTTCTGTCTGTGACTGCAGCAGCACACGTGCCCTATAGCAAAAATCTCTAAAAAACAAAAAGTTTTTGTTTGAACATATGTTTCCAATTTTCTTGGGTATATTCCTAGGAATGAAATTACAGGGTTATAGGGTAAGGTAGGATAATTTTGTATATAATTTTGAAGGACTTCCAAAGTGTTTTCTAAAGTGGCTACATCACTTTACTATCCTATCACCAGTGTAGGAAGAGTGTAACTTTTCCACATTTCACCAACATTTTTTATTTTAGCTGTGGCCACCCTGGTGAATGTAGAATGGTTTTTCATTGTGATTTTTATGCTTATGATGACTACTAACTTTGAGCATCTTTTCAAGTACTTATTGGTCATTTGCCTATGTTCTTTTGGAAAATATCTATTCAAATCTTTTGCCTATTTTATAATTGAGTTGTCTTCCTATGATCAGGCTATAAGAGTTCTTTACATATTTGAATACGACACTTGACAATCTTTTTTCCTATTGCGGTTTTTTTTTTTTTCCTTGATGGTGTTCTTAGACTAACAAGTTTTAATTTTTTTTTTTTTTTTTTTTTTTTTTTTGGGAGAGGTTTTTTCGCTATAGGGCGCGTGCGCTCGCCAGACAGACAGAGAGAGACATAGAGACAGAAAGCAAGAAATCACCCCCCAGGGGGGATGGTCACGCCGCAATCCCTTCTCCTCCATTCTCCTCTCGGGATCTTGGGCACGCATGCACACGCGCCCGGCGTGAGTCGTAAGCCACTGGGTCTGAGACGCGAACCGCGGTCGACTACGTGGGAGTCCAGCGACATAGCCATTACGCTAACTGCTGGTTCCCACAAGTTTTAATTTTGATAAAGTCCAATGTACTCTTTTTTTTTTTTTCATTTTCACTTGTGATTTTGGTGCAGTGTAAGAGACAGTGCCTATTTGAGATCATAAAATGTATTCCCATATTTTCTTCTAGAGTTTTCTCATTTAGCTTTTACATTTAGATCCAGATAAGGTTTGAATTAATTTTTGTATGACATGTGGTTTGGGAACATCTTCATTCTTTCGCATGTGCTATACAATTGTCCTGGCAATTCATTTCCTTATTTAATTGCGTTAGCATATTTATTAAAACTGATTGGCCACAAATGCTAGGATTTATTTCTAAACTCTCAATTAAACCAATTGATCAAAAGGTCTATCTTTATGCCACTATCATATTCTCCTGATTACTGCAGTTTTGTTGTAAGTTTTTAATTCAATAAATATGTGTCCTCACACTTTGGACTTCTTTTTTTTCCCCATATTTTCCCGGCTCTTCTCTGTCTTCTGATATTCCATATCAATTTTAGGATTAGCTTTTCAATTTCTACAAAAAAAGTCAAGTTGGAATTTTCATTATGGCTTATGTTCAGTTTGTATCATGCAACTTCAATTAATTCATTTGTTAGTTAATAGTTTGTGTGAATTCATCTTTTAAAAATGTATGACCATAAGAATTATAAATTTATTATAACACTGATTTTTGATAGTATAATCAATTATAGGTTCATATATGACCCATGGTATTCAAAGTTTAAGCTTCATGCCAAAAATCTTCGCTATAGATAATATCCAAGTCTGAGTTTGACAGAAACTTAGATTTTGTCTGTTGCAGCACGTTAGTCAGAAAGAAGGCACTCAGTTCTTGATTTACCAAGGGAGAACCATCCAGTCATCCCTTTATGATTTGTAGCTGCAATAACAAGTTATTAAATACCATGTACCAGCACTATGCTGAATGTAGTTTAGATAGAACAGCAATTAATTTTCACGACCACCTGAGTTTGTTGTTTTCTTCTACATTTGATAACAACAATGGAAGCTAAAATATATCTGTCAAGTGTCCAAGGTTCTATAACAAAGCAGTAAGTGAGACAGGATTCAAATTTAGGTTGGCCTAACTTTGAGTGTTTTGTTGTTAGTACTTATAAATATCTTTTTTATATGAACTTAAATCTGTCTCTGAATTTTCCACCTATTGTTCTTAATTCTGCATCTCAAGAATCACAGAATAAGCTTACTCCCTGTGTAGCTATCTAAATGTCTTCCGTTTTATTATAAAAGTTAACAAGGGTCTTAGTATTTTCCATGGCTCAAGTCTGAGGCCTTGGCAAAGAGTTCTGGATCCCCAGTTTTATCTATCTTGGGAGGACAGAGAAGCCTGCAGACATACCTGTGGGGTATTCATCATCCCTCTTCCAGTAGCTCATTGAATGCTAAGAAGTGGAAATAAACCCTTTCAAAGTGCAATGACAAAGCATGATCTAAATTTAGGTTTTTAAACTTGTTTGCTCTTTTCACTTTTTGTAATCCATTTTTTGTTCAAACTAAGTAATAAACTAACCAACTAAATGAACAAATAAATTAAGCCCAGGTAGTTCTTTATTTTTTTCCCTTTTTCTTTTCCTTTTTCTATTTCTTTCTTTCTTTTTCCTTTTTTTTTTTTTTTTTTTTTTTTTTTGAGAGAGAGAGATATTCTTGCTATAGGGTACATGCATGCACTCGCCACAGAGAGAGAGAGAGACAGAGAGACAGAAATCATTCCCTATGGGGGATAGTCATGAAGCAATTCCTTCTCCTTTCCTGGGATTTGGAGCACATACACATATGCACCCAGGGTGAGTTTTAAGCTGCCAGGTCCAGGACTTGCTCTGTGGTTGACTACGTGGGAGTCCAGTGGTGTAACCATTATGACATCTGCTGGTCCAAGTCCAGGTCTTATCTATGCCATGCAGATCAAATTCCTTAAACTCTCACTTATCTCTGTGGGATCCCGCTTCATTCCTCCATTGATTATTTCTCCTCTTGCTTTCAAGCTTGACTGTATATATTTAAATTTATTTTTAAATATACAGCCAACATTACCATATGTTGGAAGTGGTGTGTGTGTGTGTGTGTGTGTGTGTGTGTGTGTATGAAGGGGGATGTCTGCATCTGATTTGTCCACCATCATTATTAAAAATCATCACCATTGGGACCAGCAGTTAGCATAATGGCTATGTCGCTGGACTCCCATGTAGTCAACCGCAGTTCAAGTCCTAGACCTGGTGGCTTAAACTCACACCAGGTGCGTGCGCGTGCGTGCCCAAGATCCCGAGAGGAGAATGGAGGAGAAGGGATTATGGCATGGCTATCCCTCCTGGGGAGTGATTTCTTGCTTTCTTTTCTCTCTGTCTCTCTCTGTCTTTCTGGTGAGCACACACACCCTATAGCAAAAACCTCCCCCCCCCAAAAAAAAATTAATCACCATTTCAGAAATCATTCTTTAATTGGATTTTGCTTTGGGCACTTATTAATTCTCTCTTGCTTTATTTTATGGGTAGTTAATTTTAGTAAATTTAGATAATTTGTCCAACTTGAGTAAACTTCTTGAGGTAAAGGGCTATACTTCACCCACAGTTGTACACCCTGAAGTTCTAAGTGCCATGTCTTATATAATGCCTACTAAAGAATTATTTAATTTGATTATCTGGGCATCTACAATATAGTTTCCAATTATAGTCAAGTATTTATTTTATTAGAAGTAATTTTTTAAAAAGTTAAAGAGAGGCCAGCAGGTGACATATTGGTTAAGTCACTGGACTCCCACATGGCTGACCGTGGTTTGAGTGCCGGACTCAGTGGCTTGAAACACACCAGGCATGTGTGTGTACGTGGCCAAAATCCCAACAGGAGAATGGAGAAGTAGGGATTGTGGCATGGCCATCCCCCCAGGAAATGATTTCTCACTTTCCCTCTCTCTGTCTCTGTTTATTTGTCTCTCTCTCCTGCAAGCGTATCCTATGGCAAAAACGTAAAAATAAAATGTTTTAAAATCTCTGCTAATCAGTCTAGGTAGTTATTATTCTTTAAGCTCAAGTCTAGTACTCTTTTCCATATCATTTTTTGTTAGCAGCAGTCTAAACTATGACACCTAGAAATTCATCATGTCATTCCATAGGAGCCCATTTGGGGTATAATAGTGATGAGTTGCACAAGAATATTTCTGATGATTAATTTCAGCTATTATAAATCACTACTTAATTTACCCTATTTGTTCATCATTCTGATTCATTTGTCTTAGTTCCTGGAGAAGTAAATCATGGCTGACCATGGGCATGCTTCAGCCTGGAGGAGTTTCTTTAGGGAACTTGAAAATGATCAGAGATATTATTGCTTTGCAGCTGACTTTAATCCTTCATTCAGAGAATCTTGTCTGTAATGTTTCCTGCTAATTTCATTCTGTACACAGGGAAGAGCTGCTTTCTTTCCATTTGACTTCTAAATATGCCAGTGTTCATTTAATTTATTTTTCTGTGCTGTTCAGCTTGGGTTTCTACTTCTTTTCCATGACAAGTAAGAACATTAAAAAATATAAAAGGATAGAAATAAAACTCAAGTTACTTGTCTTTCTTCATATGTTAAGATTTCTTTTCTTTCCTACTAGGAAAATATTATTTTAGTACTTATTCGTGTCTATTGCATTCCAACATTTTTCCTATCAATAAATTATGCTGGCAGGATTTTGTAATTTAGTTTTTTTAAGAGTCCCCTGTTACTCAAATGATTTTTCTCTTTTTTCATATTCCAAAATGCTTAAACGGAAGAAAGTATTATTGGTTATGCTATCTATATCTAGTCATTATATTTGTGTGTTATGTTATCTTATATGCTATTACTATTTTATTCTGCAGCCTGTAAATATAAAATAATATGGAGAAATATATTTTCATGGAAAACATTCAGCTGTGTGTCTTTTGATGAATTGCATAAACCCTCTGGGCTTCATCTGCTTCACTGGTGTGTTAATCTAACACAATTAGATTTGTTGAGCTCCGTTCACACGCTGTTAAAAGACTGCAGGGTTGAAGGCAAATAATCACCGCCAACCGAAGGTGCCTACATCCTAATGAAAGATGGGTTGAGGAAGCTGCGAGGGTGGGTGGTTGAAACATCTCCGAGAAGACGGCATCTGGATTGAATGTTGAGGATGCAGAAGAATTAGACAAGTGGAAAGGGCATGAAGATAGGAGCGGAAGGGGAAGCTCAGGCAGGATAGACAGCTTCACCAGAAACATTAGGGGCAGGAGAAGTCCTATGTCTAGAGAAACAAGCTGGGAGGAATTACTGTTCAACATTAAATTAGTTTAAACTAAACATGTGAAGCAAGGAAAGGAGGGAGATGAGATTAGAGTGAGAGAAAGCAAGAATGGAGAATATACACATTATATTAAGTAGTCTGGGATTCATCTAGCAGGTGACATAGGGAAAGTACTGAAATGTTTTAAGCAGAGAAATCATGGGGTTATATTTGAGTTTGAAGTTTAGTAAATATGGCCATTGTGCTGTTCTGTAAAATGAGGGCAATAAAATTTGCATAACTTGACAGAAGTAAGGAGAGACTATATTGCATTATTTTGGAAGTTCTAACACCTATTATAATATATACACTTAACGGAGGACCAGACCACTTTTCAACTTCTCATCTTTTTATTTTTTATATTGTATGTATTTGTTTGTGTTTTGTTTTAAATAAGTTCAAAAATCTTCACTAATTTCAAAAGTAAAAATGAAATAACAAACCAAACATTAGCAAGTCTTGTCTCTCCTTCTGTCCCTATAAGCAAGCATTTTTGTTAGTTTCTTGGCATAAATCTAGTGTTTCCTACGTTCGTTTGAACAAACATAAACACATATTCTTCTGTCTCATCTCTCTTTTCATAAAAGAAAATGCATTGCATGAAACTTTCCTCTTTTTCTTTCTTTTTTTTTTTTTTTTTTTTGGAGAGGTTTTTGCTACAGGGTATGTGCACTCGCCAGAGAGACAGAGAGAGACAGAGAGACAGAAAGCGAGAAATCACCCCCAGAGGGATGGCCATGCCGCAATCCCTGCTCCTCCATTCTTCTTTTGGGATCTTGGGCACGCACGCACATGCGCCTGCCATGAGTTTAAGCCACCGGGTCCAGGACTCAAACCGCGGTCGACTACATTGGAGTCCAGTTATGTAGCCATTACACCATCTGCTGGTCCCTCTTCTTTTTCTTTTCGTAACAATAATTGTTCTCTATTATTGTAATAACAAATTACTATAAATTTGGTGATTTAAGAAATCTTAAATATATTACCTTATAGATTTGGAGGTCAGAAGTCAAAATCAGTCTTACAAGGCTAAAATCAAGATTTGCAAGGATAGTTCTTTTGGCTATCCAAGAAAAAAATCATTTTTTGCCTCTTCCAGACTCTAGAGGCTGCTTTAGCATTCCTTAGCCAGCAGCCCAGGCACTCCAGCACTCCCTTCCATCTTCACATTGCTTTCTCTTCCACCATCACACCTCTTTCTAGCCCCTGTCCTATAAGGAAGATTTGAGATAACATGTAGGGTCCATCTGGATAGTCCAAGATAATCACCTCATTTTAAAACCCTTAATTTGATCATCTTAAAACTCTTTATTTGCAGAGCCTTTCTGCCATATAAGGTGACACTGACAGGTCCTGAGGATTTCTTGGTGCAGAGGGAGGGGCATTATTCAGCCTGATACAACCAATATATCCTTTGTATCACTCCATATCAATCCAGGGTACATGACTTTCTTATTTTCCATCGTTGCATAGTATTTTGTGTTTAGTTGTGCTATGAGTTTTTTAACCTAATTTTCCACTTACTGATTTTTTTGCTTTTACAAAAAAATAACCTCATATATATAATATTTTGACATGCATAAATGTATATACAAATTATAAATATGTAAATATATTTTATAAAATGTTAATTTTAATATTTGTTAAATATTAAAAGGCAATTTTTATTCAAATATCTGTATTAATTGGTTGGATGGACTTTTTATAATTAGTACATACTTCTGAGGATGAATCACACTATTCTTTAGAATAAGATAGTACCAAGCAGGACCAGCAAATGGTGTAATGTTATGTTTCTGGACTTCCAAGTAGTTGACCACGGTTCGAGTCCTGGACTTGGTGACTTCAAAGTCACACCAGACATGTGTGCATGCATGTCTAAAATCCCAAGAGGAGAATGGAAGAGAAGGAATTATGGCACGGCCACCCCCTTGGGGGGTGGGGGGTGGTTTCTTGCTTTCTGTCTTTATGTCTCTGTCTCTTAGGTAAGTACACATGCCATATAGCAAAAATCTCTCTAAAAATAATTAATTAATTTTTTTTAAAGAAAAGATAGCACTGGGACCAGCAGCTGGCATAATGGCTATGTCACTGGACTCCCACGTAGTCAACCGTGGTTCGAGTCCCGGACACGGTGGCTTAAACTCACTCCGGGCATGTGTACGTGCATGCCCAAGATCCTTAGAGGAGAATGGAGAAGAAGGGACTGTGGCGTGGCCAACCCCCATGGGGGGTGATTTCTCATTTTCTATCTCTCTGTCTCTCTCTGTCTTTCTGGCTAGCACATGCGCCCTACAACAAAGACCTCTAAAAAAAAAAAAGGAAAGATAGCACTAAGGATCATTTCTGTCCTGTTTTTCCTTTTATAGATATAAGTGCTGAGAAACATTGTTCACACAAATGCATATGTGAGAATTAAAGTTAAAAGAATATCATAATTCTGTAGATGCCTTGTTAATCATATGCTTAAAATCACATAGTGATTTATCATCAAAAACTATTTAATGACTTACCAACTGACGACTCAGTTATGTGTTCCTTTAACTTCGGTTGAATGCTAATAGTTAAGAACCACCAGATAGCCACATATAATCACTTACTGTCCATACATTTCATTTTTCAAAATCAAAAACAGTATTTTGGAAATCGTTGCTATGTTTTACTATTGTAGGGTTTTTTCCCTCCCCACATAATGGGAGTTGGTAAAATCTAGGAGGCTAAAAATAAGATATAAATTAAAGAAGAAAAATTATAAAGAGAATTTAGGAAAAGGAGCAAAACTCAACTGTATATTCCTTCCTGGGCAGATCAATTTTGGTTATGTGTATATAATAAAATTGCACATTTGAAAATAGATTCCTTTAAAATACACTTTTTGCATACTCCTGGTTAAAACTTCATGTACTCTCAAAGTGTACTTATACACATCCCACCCAATATGAAGACCATACCCACTGACCATTTCCAAATAAATTTTCAGACACCAGAGGCTATACTTTTGCTCTTTTCCTAATGGCAAACACAAATTTCAGAAGTACTGGATTAAAGGGTCTCTAAAATAATCCATCAAAACCAGGGGTCATCTCTTCTACTTAATTAAATTCTCTAGAAAACCCCCAGTGCTTCTTGAATACATGTAGATAACAAATTCTTCAGGAGAGAGTAAAAGGATAGTGGGAAGAGCAAATGTAATACTCTTCAAATCTGGTCAGTTTTCTGTTTACCTGCCAGTTTCTACTCAGAGAGTCAGAGCCTTGGCCCTGAAAGGAAGGGTCTGCCCAGTGCAGCTGCCTTCATGTGACTGTGGCAGCACAGTAAGTGAGACTTTTCCTGCTGTTTTGGATGCCTGGCTAGGGCTCCAAAGCAGAACACAATGAGTGTTAAGTGCTCACACATTCTAGAGAGGTGCTAGACCGTCTATACAGAACTTGTTGGTTGGAAGGGGGCCTAAATTGGTTCTACAACACTTAACCTATCACCAACTCCAGACTACTTATAAGAGGAGACTAGTAAATTAACAGGTGATGACTGATGAATGAGGATTTCCTTAAGGAAAATGTTGGAGTGCTGTGATTTTTCTCTTGTTTCTTGGAGGGAGAATATGTTCTTCCATTTAAACCAAGTGAACAGGACTTCAAAGGAACCAATCCAAGAGCTCAGAGGTATAGAAAAAGCTTGCCTGACTCTCAGTGTGAAATAACAACTAAAGAGTGGTTCGTATTAGCTGGAAAGCAGAGAGAGAGAGGGATTCATTAGGGACGGCTTTATTTCCAGAGTTTGGTGTAGTGGTGGTGGTGGGGGGAGATACGAGTTTTTTTTTTAAACTAAGAGACTGATGAATAATGTAGCCAAGCTTGAGTCATGATGGTTTGACCCTAGAACAATAGGCTGTGGGGAGCATTTGCAAAAGAGGGCAACTGGATAAGAATTTGGGAGATTCAGAACTTTTAAGAGATAGCACTGATTTATTTTTATTTTTATTTTTTTTGCTAATGGCCTTTCAGAGAACTGCAATTTTTAGATTAAAATACTATCAGAGTCGAGTAAGACCTTTCTATCCCTTTTTCTCTTCTGCTTACCAATCTCACCCTTAAAAAGTTTAAGAGGATCCAGAAACACCTAGAACAAACTCAGAAGGGTTAGAGTAGTGAGTATAAGGAGAACAATCACTCCTTTGCTCTCATTGCAGATTTTCTCTGATGGGGTCGGAATGTTTGGAATGACAAGAGATATGATTTGTTAGTGGTGATGGAGATTTGATAGAGAGGAACTGTGAAAAAAAATTCATAATCTTCTGATTACATAATAATATCCCCCATTTTTTAAAAACTTAGATTCCAAAATGACTTGTTGAGAACTCATCTGAACTCTCTAACATATTTACAACCAATTTTAACAAATTATGTAGGTGAATCTGATATATCAGTAGTCAGAGAGCTGAGACTTCAGTGTGGGAAGAGAGAGTGCTAGTTCACTGCCCTAACTCTCTTGGCATTTAAAGGAATTTAACAGAGTTCAAACAGCTTTTACTGGGTTGGAGAGAGGAAGAAAGGTGAGAGATTTATTTTAAACCACTGTTAGCAGGAAGTGTCACTTGACTAACGTACAGTGGCAAGTAAGTTAACCAAAGTACCTGCCATTAAGTCTGGAATGAACGTAGCTCCACTGGGCCAGACAGTGGTGTGATGGTAACACAGCTGAACCTACACAGGGAAGTTCCTGGTTTGATCCTTGAGCTTGCCTCTACACACTGGGCATGTGCCTACTTGCCTATGATCCAGGCTGGGTGAGGATGGGGGTGGATCATAGCATGTAGACCCTGACGGGCCTGTTTCTATCTTTCTATCCCGCTTTCTGTCTCATGAAATAAATAAATAAATAAACAGGAGATAAAATTGAAAAATATAAAAACCACAACAGCATCTATTGGAGTTTAGGTTTTCTTTTCAGTGCAGCAGCTCTGTCACAGATCAGAATAGATCTAGGAAGATTCTTAGATAACTCAGAAAAGTGCTATAATTAATTTAACAATTTACCTTAAACTTTGATTTAACTTAAAAAGACAGGAAAGACCTAGTTGCCTGTGACCAAAGCCACCAGGGGATTCTCCCAACCACCACTTCACAAAACCTTTGCTTTGACTCTCATAGTTTCCTTGTCATGCCAGATTGTCTTTGCCCTCTATTAAGCTAAGATATTCTTGTAAAAATTGATACCAAAATTATGTTGGGAGGAAATGCTACATCATAAAACCCACCACCTCCCCATTCTCTCACTGGGGCTACTTTGACGAACACCCTAGGAGTTTAAGAGAGAGAACCAGAGGGAGAAATCAGGTCCTGAGACAACTACACTCCATTCGCATTTCAACCTGCTTTTCTAACAATGGCCTGTTCTTTCACTGTGGCTCCTCTACCTCCCTATGTTTACCTGCTAACTGGGCTGGCATATGCTGCTTCGTCTACATCTCTTCACTACATAATTTTTTTTTTCCTCTGACCTTTGACAAAACCTAGACAAAATATCCTAAAGTCTCTTGCAGATTCAAGACCAAGTAGACTTCATGACCACAGAAACTCCAAAACCAAAGAGGCCTAGACCTTCTCATTGCAGAAAAAGGGGATGTCTGCCTCCTTGTGGAAGGACAGTGCTGCTTTTATCTTTCCCCTGGGTGCCCCCCCCAACCCCGTGACTCTTCTCAGAGTTTCTACAGAACCTCCTCTCCTGAAAATGCTAAGCTGCTTCATCTGAGAAGCCAGTGCTGTAACAATTGGCCCCAAAACAGGCTGAAAACATCTTTCTGCTCCAAGAAGGTACTACTACTGTATTGTACCTACCTCCGGAGAACTCACACCCCTCCCCTTCACCCTAAAGGACAGTGCCCCTTCTCAGCATTTAGCAGCTCTAGAAGACTGACCATCCCTGTTCCACCCTCACTCCATTTTGTTTTTTAATAAAAGATAAAGGCTGGAAATGTTACATCAGCCCCTGAATTGCCTTTATTTCCTGACAGAAAATAAAGAGATGGTTGTAGCAACCTCTGGCCAGAGCCCTCCCTTACTGGGAGCTGACACCCAGAGATGGACTGATAAGGTCACAGAGGCAAGTAAGCTAATTTTCGTGACCCTGTTCCTCCACCCTTCCCATATAAATACATCATGTCTCCTTGGGGTCGGCAGAGTCACCTCTGGCTTCAGACTCCCTGGTGCTCTTTCTCTCAATAAATTTTTCCTTTTCTCTTAAAAAAAAATTAAACAGAATACAATGCCTGTTGATCCTCTACTTTATTCCTGTGAAATTCAACTAAATACCCCTCACAGTTCCACTCTTTAGCAATAGCTCAGACATTATTTATTCCAGTATTATGTGGGTGCTTTTTCTCTGTTTTGGTCTAAAGTTTTTAAATCATCAAATTTGTCACCCTCTCTAGCTTCAGGTGAATTCTTCGGTTGGAAATTACTCTGAATAAAATCTATCATTTCTTGTATGTTGCCTTTGTGACAATCAGTTCTAAGCACTTTACATATATTACTTATGTAATTATTGCAATGACCTGTTATGATGGGTGCAATTAGTGTTTCATTTAAAGATGCTTCATCAGAAACAGTGAAAAGGTAATCACCTTTCACACATATAAAGTGTGAAGTGCAAGTGCAGGACTAGGATTGAATCCAAGCATCTGCTCCAGAGCTTCAGCTTTTCTGATCTCATTTTGCACTGTTTTTACAGAAAATATGCTTTTCCATTTTGGATGGATGGGCAGACTGACAACGTGTGAAAAGCTTTCATGTGTGGCTGATCAGCCTTCTATTAGAATTCTGTAGGTGTTGATTCACTTTTATAAGCCAGCATCTGCAAATTGGAAGAGCAGATACTTCTGGTAGGAAATCATACAGTTTGAAAGATCAAATATTTAAGTTGAAGGATCATAAAATAACAATTGAAAAACAGAAGTCATGAAAAATAAGATAAATCAACACACAGAAAAAATGAGTATTTTAAATAGGTGAAATAATTAGCACTAACGCAAAAAGAAGGAAATATTTGATCAAATCAGATTGTATTTTCCTGAGATTTCTGCAAAAGTATCTCTCATCCCACCAGCTCTATTGCCATGATTTTGGAAAGTAAAATCTGTCACGTTGACCTAAATATTTACAAGTAAACAATAACTGCCAAATTTCTCATATTTCTTTTTCACAGCAAAAACTTAGACTTATAAAAATTCAGGCTCTTGATCTCCATATTATATATTTCTCTTTCCCATTATTGATCTTCTCAGCAGCCTCTTAGACAATTAAAATGCCATTTCTTTCACAAGAAAATATTCTTCTGAGACAGAGGACCAAGAAGTACTGCATCACATGCGTGGCATTTACGGAATTACATCCTCCTAGAAAGGGTCTCTGATGGACTTTATGAATTCTGCGCCTGGAAGCTGTTTCAAGCCTTTCCATGTGTCCACATTTTTTCCTTAGCATTACACTTCTCCAGCCTCCTTCTCGCTCTGGCTGTGTGGCTACTGTCTTCTGCTAATGATCAGGCCAATTTTATTATCAAGCTGAATTTATATCATAGAAGATAGGATGTCATTTCCATATTTTTGTCCTTTATTTTTGTTTATTAGGTGCCAGGAGTATCCTTATCTCAAAGATTATTATTGGGGGAAAGAACCTTTCCCCTTCAGGGTCACACAGCAAATGAGAATGTGGCACGTGGACCGTGACGAAGCCAGATGCAGTGAAGGTGCTGTAGCTGCCAGCATTGTTGGTTGTACAGCCATCTCAGGGGAGAGATCAGCAAACCGAGGTGACTTATGGAGAAGTGTGAGAGAAACTGTCTTACAACCTTGAGGTGATGATGCCACATTCGATGAACTTAGCCTCCACTGCAGGGAAGCCTCCTGTTAAGGCTACAGGATGACATATTTGATGGTCTGCTCAGGCCTCTTCCAGAGCTGGCCTTTGGTCTGCTATCACAGAATTGCAAAATAATTGTGAGAACTTCCGAAGCCATATAAATTCTCCCATTACTTCATAAGATAGTTTGAAATGAATATGATTCAGGAATTAAAATTCAATCTAAGTTCATTGTAACTGGATTTTTATGATAAATATTTTCACCAAGGTTAAAAGAAGAGGAGGTCCCTATGATGCGTTGAATAGTGCCCCTCACATGCCCACATCCTAACCTCAGATAACAGGCAGTGTCTCTGGAAACAGGTCTCTGCAGATGCAATCCAGTTAGCACAAGGTCATAGAGGACTAGAGGGGGCCCAAACTCTAACGGTTGGTGTCATTACAACATGAGGAAAGAACACAGAAAACATACAGGGGGAGGATGGCCACGCAAAGATGAAGCAGAAAGAAGTGCTCGACTCCAAGCCAAGGAATGCCAGCACTGCGAGGAGCACCAGAAGTTAGGAAGAGGCGAGCAACGATTCTTCTTGGAGCTTTCAAAGGAGCATGGTTCCACCAACATCTTTTTCTTCTTTTTTGGGTTTTTGCCATAGGACACATGTACTCACTATAGAGAGACAGAGAGAGATAGAGCGAGGGAAAGTGACAACTCACATCCCCCACACACAGGTGGATGGTCACAGTGCAATCCATTTTCCTCTTGGGATTTTGGGCACACATGCACATGCACCTGGCATGAGTTTCAAGCTGCCAGGTCTGAGACTCAAACCACTGTCGGTCATGTGGGAATCTAATACATTTTTTTTAAGAATTATTTTATTTACCTTTATTTATTTTAATTTGACCAGAGAGAGAGAGAGTGAGTGAGAGAGCAAGAGAGACAAAGAGAGAAAGCAAGCTGCCAGGTCTTGCTTGAACTGTGTTCAGCCACATGGGGGTCTAGCACTCTTAACTATCATGCCACCTACCTACCCCAGGGAATCTAACACCTTAACTACCATGCTACCGGCTGGCCCCATCATCTTGTTCTTGAATATCTAGTCTCCCTAACTGTTATAGAATAAATTTCTCTAGTTTAAGAGCTATTCCTGGGACCAGTAGTTGGCGTAATGGCTGCATCACTGGACCCCCATGTAGTCGACCACAGTTCGAGTCCTGGGCCCAGAGGCTAAAACTCATACCGGCTGGGTGCATGTGCATGTGTGCTCAAGATCCCCAGAGGAGAATGGAGGCGAAAGGATTGTAGCGTGGCCATCCTCTCTTGGGGATGATTTCTCACTTTCTGTCTCTCTCTGTCTTTCTGGTGAGTGCACACACCCTATAGCAAAAACCTCTCAAAAAAAAAAATAAAAAAGCTATTCCTTAACACTTTCTTGAAAACAAAGTAGCTGAAACATATAAAACTAAAGACAGTACAAACTTAAATTGAAAGGAATAAAAACATTGCTTCTGAATTTCTAATGTCAATTATAGATATTTAAAAACAAACCCCTCCAAAATATTGCTGTTTTGCTATAGGGCGCGTGCGCTCGCCAGACAGAGAAAGACAGAGAGACAGAAAGCAAGAAATCACCTTCCAGAGAGGATGGCCACGCCACAATCCCTTCTTCTCCGTTCTCTCGGGATCTTGGGCACACACGCACATGTGCCCAGCGTGAGTTTTAAGCCACCGGGTCTGGGACACGAACCATGGTCGACATGGGAGTCCAGCGACATAGCCATTACGCCAGCTGCTGGTCCCAAGTATTGCTGTTTTTAGGAACAACACATAATTTGGTTTAATTCATGTTTCTCCAGGCTTTCTTTTTCATAATTAGTTGAAAATAAACAATTATTTAAGAATCAAGACATGGATGTACGAGTGTTTTTCTGATTGAGTGTGTCCCTATTTTTTGGGTAGATACCCAGGAGTGGAATTGCTGGGTCCTATGGTAGTTCTATTTGTAAGTCTGAGAAACCTCCATATTGTTTCTCACTGTGATTGTACTAATGTACATAGGAGAGCACAGAGATCCATGGGGATACTGGAGACTGTGAGAGAGGATGGAGAGGAAATGGGGTAGGGTGAGAGGGAGGGACTCAAAAGGAAGAAGAAAGAACCAGAACATTTAAGAGACCCCAATAGAAAGAAATCTGTTGATTATAATGTATACGGTAATATCTTCGACGGAGGCCATATGCAGTGTATTCATCATGGGAAAATTTATTTGGTATGCTGTAATGATACACAGTGATTGAATTGAAAAAACATGTTTTAATAATAAGTAAGAAATAAGAAATAAAAAAGAATAAAGATACCTTGACAGAGAAATGGCTGGGAACAGCATATCTCCAGATAATTTGTACTTTTAGGTATTAATGATTTTTAGGTCTAACAACTTACTGTAGTAGCTTAATAAAAATAAACTAAGGACTGCCCTCTTTGAACTTAATTTCTTGATCTTTAGGTGTCAAACATGTCCATCCATTGGACTTTGAGATGTGAAATGGTTGGTGGGGAGAAGGAGAGCGACATATTGTGTGAAACTAAAGCTGCATCAGGTTGTTCAAAGTTGACTCCATGGTCATGGGGTCTTTCAGATCCAGACCAAGGCAGCCATAAGAACTTGATACTGAAAAATAGGCCCAAAAGAGACTTTAAATGCAGTGTTATTGATGTCGTTTTTCTCCTTTTCTAATTTTCTCATTTTCAAATTGTGGTTACTAATTTACATTTCAGGTTTGCATGTTTATGAATTCACATTATTTAAACATCTACTGATCATCTTATAAGGACGTTCGCAAGGTTTGAATGCTCTCAGCCAAGGCATTTTAAAATATAAATTAGATATCTATTAAAAGCTAAGAATGGGACCAGCAGTTAGCGTAATGGCTATGTCGCTGGACTCCCATGTAGTCGACCACGGTTCGCGTCCCGGACCAGGCGGCTTAAACTCACGCAGGGCATGTGTGCGTGCATGACCAAGATCCTGAGAGGAGAATGGAGGAGAAGGGATTGCGGCATGGCCATCCCCCTGGGGAGTGATTTCTGGCTTTCTGTCTCTCTGTCTCTCTCTGTCTTTCTGGCGAGCGCACGCGCCCTATAGCAAAAACTCTCAAAAAAAAAAAAAAAAAAAAAAAAAAGCTAAGAAGTCTCTCTCCGAATGGTTTACCTTACATATGCAAAAATGGGAAAATGTATCTATCTCTTCTTTTTATGGCTAATACTTTCTTTAGCAATATATTAGAAAGAAAACTACCAAGTGGTATAAGATTTATTTCCATTTCAGATTTCTTGCATGTGTGTATGTGTGTATACACATACACACACACACACACACACACACACACACACACATATATATAAAATAAAGTGATTAATATTTGTTACATCCTGATTTTTACTTTGATGCCTTGATATCCCTCAACTGATGTTTCTAGTTAGTATCCATATATTAATATGATGTGGAGCTCAGTTTCATTTTTTATTGCCAAATACTCTTCCAAGGATTTCTGCATTATAAAACTTCCTATCCAAGCAACAACTGCTAGATTCTAGCAGTTTGGAATTTGACTGATATCCAAAAGTTTAACATGATAACCAAGATGAAGCAACCAAATGAGTATCACATGAGGGCCAACAGGAAGCTATTGTGACCAGGATTTCAATGATTATTTTACCATATACAGCAGGAAAATCTATGTGGGAAAGGGGGAATTGGAATAACATATACTTCCGCTGGCATAGAAGTGTCTGTGAAAGTACCCTGCAGTTCCATAATGTAATCACAAGATACGCTGTATAAGTATCTATTTCGAGTTTGGTTATGCTTTCAATAATTTTTCTCATAATATGTGGTTTAAATTCCCATTATTTCATTTAAATATGTCTTGATAGAGTTCAAAATATTAAGATAGTCGGGACCAGCAGTTAGCTTAATGGCTATGTTGCTGGACTCCATGTAGTCGACCATGGTTCGAGTCCCGGACCTGATGGCTTAAACTTCACGCCAGGAATGTGTGCGTGCATGCCCAGAATCCAGAGAGGAGAATGGAGGAGAAGGGATTGCGGCGAGGCCATCCCCCCTGAGGGATGATTTCTCACTTTCTGTCTCTGTTTCTCTGTGTCTTTCTGGCGAGCACATACGTTCTATAGCAAAAATCTCTTAAAAAAAAAGGTATTAAGATAGTCTATGAAGATCCTTGTTTTAAGCATTTAATACTCATTAATCACTGATTTGACCCTTATAATTGCATGTTATATTATGTGTCTGTGTATTATACACAAATATATCATGTATGTGTATATGGAAGCATATGTACATATAAAGTACTTTTGTCAGTTCTCCCTGGCCTCATACCATAGGGAAAAGGCTATATTGCCAAGGAAATTGGACCATGAGTGAGAATTTCTCATGCAAGTCTATGTCACTTGTTGCTTCCATTTTCTAGATGTTTTGCAATAACCTGAATAGAGTATGGGCTTAAAAAATGTTAGAGGAATGGCAATGTTTGTGGAGTCAATTGTAGTTCCAACATAACATGAGCCAAATTTATCGAAATAATTTTAGTTATTACAGATCAAACATACCTAATCCAACATTGTAAAATCTGAAATGCTCCAAAATACAAAACTTTTTGAACATAGATTTAATGTCACAAATAGAAAATTCCACACATAATTTCAGATGATGGTTCACAGTCAAACATGGTAAGACAAAAATACTGTAGAGAATTACTTTCAGACAATGTGTGTTAGGTGTACGTAAAACAAATGAGTTTCATGTTTAGAGTTAAGTCCTATATCTGAGATATCTTATTATGTCTTTACACCTCATCAAAGATATGAAAAAAACTTGAAATTCAAAGCACTTCTGGTCCCAAGAATTTGAATAAGAGATACTGCAATGGTATTGCTGTATTTTGATGGTGTCTGTGTTGGGGGAAGTGCATGTAGAAGACATTGCTCATGTACTTCAAACTGGAGCGTGTTGGAAGTTCTGGTTTATGCATCATTGACACCATCTGGATAATGCTTGGTAGTCTAAAACATCTGAGCACGTACATCAGTTAAGGCTATTTTCTCATTCTAGGAGTTTGTAATAAAACTTTATGTGGAAATTCATCTATACAAGGAGAGAATGTTCACATGTAAAGGGGGACAACAGAAAGGAAATGAGGTGTGCAGGAGTTTTATGGGAGATGAGCTGAGGAACAGTCAATAAGATTATGCCTGCTGATTCTGCATGAGAAGAGGGTCAAAAAAGGTGAATGCTGAATTGTTAATGGGAACATTTCCGCACCTCCGCCCCCCCTCCCCCAATCACAAACTTGAGTAGAATTAGCTTTGCTTGTACTTCGGGGCCAGAAACTTAGAGTATTCAGTTCATCTCTGGTGACTTTACTTGTGAAAATCAGTTTTGAAACAAGATGGGTAGCTATTTGGGTTTTTAAGTTTGAATTAAATGGTTTTGGGGAATAATATATAGAAGAATGTGAGAAAATGAAGAGATGAGCATCAATCTGTTGTAACCTACCAGCGTCAGCAACAACTGAGTGCATTTTTATCCACTGCAAGCTGGTCTTTAAAATATGACTATAATCTCAGGACCAGCAGTTGGTGTGATGCCTACGTCGCTGGACTCCTAGATAGTCGGCTGTGGTTCAAGTCCTGGACCCAGTGGCTTAAACTCACGCCGGGCGGTGGTGAGCGCATACACCCTATAGCAAAAACCTCTCAAAAAAAGAATTGCTACAATCTCCATCTTTCTGAGGCTAGACTAGAATCTCATAAGCTCTGGGGAATTGTTTATTTAGAGCAGATATTTGTGGGGTTACTTTAATGGGTCTCTAAAATGAGAACCCCATTCTGTCTCTTCCCTCTGAGGCAAAAAGAGCCATAATCTCTATTCTTTTCCCTGACATAAATTGTCTTTCCATTCAAAATTAGTGTCGGGACCAGCAGTTAGCTAATGGCAATGTTGCTGGACTCCCATGTAGTCGACCGCAGTTCGAGTCCCGGACCCGGTGGCTTAAACTCATGCTGGGCGCGTGTGTGTGCGTGCCCAAGATCCCGAGAGGAGAATGGAGGGGAAGGGATTGCAGCGTGGCCATCCCCCCGGGGGGTGATTTCTCGCTTTCTATCTCTCTGTCTCTCTCTGTCTGCCTGGCGAGCGCACACACCCTATAGCTAAAACCTCTCAAAAAAAAAAAAAAATTAGTGTCATTAGTGAATAGCATATCCATCCCTAAATAAGGCTTAATCACCCTCATAGTAACCAGTGATTCACAAAGTCCCCTACCCCAGATTCTCTTTGATTATTTACTTCCTACTCCATGAAACTCAAGATTTGGGGTGAAAAAGAGAATTGTCTTTACGTTAAAATTACTCATAACACTATAATAAGCAATAGTTCAGTTCCCATTATTTCCCATGTGAGGTAACATGGAGCTCAGTCCGTAAGTTAGAGATTCTGATAATCCTAACTATAGTCAAGAGCAAATACAAGAGATTAAATGTGTTCATATTGTAAACACTTCGACTGGTTTCTGGCACAGAATCACTATAGAAGTCCTTTATGCTTAATACTTTAGTCTGAATATTTACAACAGATAAATGTATGACATATATGACTCCTATAAAGTTTTATTATTGATAACCATTAGATCTTTAAATTAAAAGGATCTGTTTTGAGTATAAGGCCTCTTGGATCAGAAATTACCATGTATCCCTGAAGGGAAGTGTTGTAATTATACTGGTTTTTGTATCTTGGTTCTATATAACATTGCTTTTTTGTACAAAGGCATTTAATAAGTCAGTTAATATATTTATATCTACTTTTTATTTTTAATTTGACAAAGGGCACATGTGCTCACTGGAGATAGACAAACAGAGAGATAGGGAAAGTGAGAAAGCACCTCCTTGCCCCTTGTGGAGAATGGTCATGCCACAGTCCCTTCTCCCGTATTAGGATTTCAGGCAACTGGAGTGGTTTTCAAGCCCATGGGTCTAGGACTTCAACCATGCATTCAGCCATGTGGGATCCAGCCACGCTAACCACCATAACCACCATGCCAAGGCTGGATCAAATTATTTATATTTTCACATTTTTAAGGCAGAGATATATAGTCTTCCAAAAGTTCTTGGAAAATTTGTATTATGAGAAAACTATGTGAACTTCAAAATTTTTTGGCATCAAAATAAATTCATAGTTTATTCCATTTCCATGCTGAATTCCTTTGTACATGCATCTGTTCTAGAAGGTTCATGATAACATTGGTTATTAAGATTTACAGTATTCAATGTAGGTTAGGTAACTTCTAATGTCAGCTGGTCACATTATAGCAAGTTATAGCCCTTCTTATTAACACTGGTTTGTCAGATTTCTTAATTATAACAGTAGAAATATTTGCCCTAAACTAGGACTTGAGTAAAGCATTCCTTGACTGAGAGAAATAGTTAAGAAAAGGAACTTGAAAAAAACGGGAAACTAAATGCACAACTTCAGTTATACTTAATTAGCTTTGTATGGTTGATTTGTAGTACATTATTTTAAAGCTCTCTGTTAAACTCTAAAGTATAACATAGCAAAAGGCATTTTCACTTGATCATTTGGCTAGTCAGATTTCCTGATTGCTGTCCCAAACCAGGCTACATTTACAGAAGAATCACTATGACAGATTTCCAGATTTTAGCTGTGTTGGCCAAATGTTTTCCTTCCCGAGGCTGAGGATAGCAGCTCTATGGAGCTGAGATCCAATAGCATTCAGAGCACTGAGCCTATTCTTGGTCAAATCAGGGTTGTGACAAAGGTTGGCAGAGACTAATCAGCTGGAATGAATAGCATTGTGTGCAGCTGGTCCATGGCATGTATCTAACAACACATCAACCAAGACTGATTGTGTCGGAGCAGAATTCTCTAAGTTAGAGCCGGGGAGTCAGCACTTCCTAGAGGATAAACAGCTCAGAATGTGCCTGTGTAAGAACTCTCAGGCTACTCTTGAATGCTGAAGGGTGATTTTTAAATGTTCAGTGGCTTAGTTTGGTTGCACTGGACACTGCCAATTCCTTTGTCAGATCTGGACATATTTCTTCTTAGCGTTACACTTTTTTATAGCGCATTTCTTTTGAGATGCTACAACAGTTAATTAACAACTCTGTGATCTGCTGTCACAAAAACCACTGATAAATTGAAGGTCAGTTGTTAAGTTTATGTTAAATACAAAGGAAGCAGAAAGTTGGGGGATAAGCAATTTCACTAAGATAGTGAAAGAATTCTAACTCTAATATCCTATTTATCTTTTATAATAATTACATACTTTGTTATTAGCATCATAATATCTAATTGGGCATGCACAAATCTCACGCCATGTTATTTAATCATATCCCTGTCTCATTAATTCAAAGCATTTCTTTCTTTCTTTTTTTTTTCTCTTTTTTTTGGAAAAGTTTTTGTTATAGGGCATGTGCGCTCACCAGAAAAACAGAGAGAGACAGAAAGGGAGAAATCACACCCCAGGGGGGATGGTCACACTGCAACCCCTTTCCCTCCTTTCTCCTCTCAGGATCTTGGGCATGCACACACACATGCCCGGCCTTAGTTTACACCACCGGGTCAGGGACTCAAACCGCAGTTGACTGACTACATGGGAATCCAGCGACATAGCCATTACACTAACTGCTGGTCCCTAATTCAAAGCATTTCTCACCTTCAGTCTTTTCAGAATGGGGAAAAACTCACCCAACAAAATCTTCCATTCAAGTGTCTCTATGTCCTTCATAAAACTAAAGGTTATCCAGGACTTTTAAAAATAAGCTGTGCTCATCACATCATAAAGAGCACATTTGTCTTGTCACTTTTTCTTTTTAAAAAAAGAAATTTGCCAAAGGACATGTGTGCTGGTTGGGGACAAAGGTAGAGAGAGAGACAGACAGACAGACAGACAGAAAGACTGAGAAAGCATCCTGTATGGGGAATGATCATGCTACAATCTTTTCTCCTTCATCTTATCTTCTCAGAATTTTGGGCACACACATGTAACTGGAATGCTTTTCAAGCCAGCAGGTCCAAGACTCGGACCAAAGTCAGCCATATGAGATCCAACCACCATACCCTGTGCCAATAACCAGCCCACCACGCTGTCACTGTCAGTACACATTACAATATACTTATATTTGTTTTATTTCCAGTAAAATACTGACTTCCAGTATTTGAGTATCATGAGTTGTAAGTGGGAAATAAACAATATTTAAATAATTATTTTATTTTGTATATGTGCTAAATTGGCAATTATTACAGAACTATATACTTTTAAAATACAAGAACTATTCAATTTGTTTATTAAATATGTCATTTTCAAGGATATACATTAAATGAAAGACAATAAATAGGTTATAAAAGTAAGATATTCCATTTTCTGTGAAAAGGACTATTTACACCTCAGACTTTACACACTGGCCCAAGGCATTGCCAACTCACACATGAACTAAAGCTGAGGCTCATAATTGAACTTTGCTTCCTATTTGCTAAGTGCTTTATGATTCATCTTATTCCACTTGCTTTGATCATTTCTCTCTTCACCCAAGCATTTTTGGTGGCCTTATGTTGCCTCATAGGTCAAATCTAAAATCCTTCATTTGTGTTTTTGAAACCTTTATAATTTGTTTCTGAAATGCTTTCTCAGCTGTATCTGCTTTTCATCTTCTACAAAAACCTTTCCTGTAAACTGTTTCTGCTCACACTTGTGGAAGGCAGACTGATGCACAGTGCTCCCATACCCCTCAGTCCCAGTAAGATGCCCACATCCTCATCCTGGAAGCTGTGACTCTGTTAGGTTATATGTCAGAATAGAATTAAGGCTGCAGATAGAATTGAGGTCACTGATAGACTGGCCTCGAGAGGGGGAGATTATTCTGCCTTTTCCAAGTAGAATCAATGTAATTACAAGGGCCTCAGAAGATCCTTAATGAGAGGCAGAGGACAGGGATAGAGCAGTGGCAGTATGAGAATTCCGCCTGACGCTGCTGGCTTTGAAGATAGAGAGGGGTCGCCAAGGACCAAGGAAAGCAGGTAGCCTTGGAAGAGGGAAAAGGACAGGAAATAGAGTCTCCTTTACAGCTCGCAGAAAAGAGCACAACCCTGTGGACATTTTGATTTTAGCTCAATAAGACAGATTTTGTTTGGGCGTCTGACTGACAGAACTGTAAGATAATCAATTTGTGTTGTTTAAGCCACTAAGTATATGGGAATATGTGATGGTAGTCATAGAAAAATGACACATCTTCTATTGAATTCACATTTCTAATTACAAAGAGCACATTGTACCTTTAGTTATTTGCTATTTATCTGTTCCTGTCTCCTTAATTATATTATAAACTGGCGAGAGCACTCGTAAGTACTTTGCTTATATATACTATATTGCCTTGGATGTGGCATATCCTGGCTGTATTTAACGATAACTTGATTAAGTTGGAAAATTTTTTAATACTTCTGATAAATATCCATTATAGAGGTCAATTCTCAGAGAGGAAAGATATAGTGACAGTTCCACTAGAGAGTATTCATAGATCAATTCGCATGCTCAAGGACTGTGCCATCTTAATTGGTTAATAAGAGCTACATCTCTAAGGGGTTACTATATCAATGTAGTAAATTAGGAGAGAAGGCCTGGTAAGGCTGAAGAGTTTGTGTGTAATTGGTAGTTACACAGGGGAAGAATCTAAGTGTATAGTTATGTTTTTCTTCTGTTTGCAAGTTGCTGGACTCTCTTGCTTTGCAAAGTGCTTGCCTACAAGGTGAAATGAACCACTTCATAATACTAGGCTCAGCTATGTGGAACTAAGTGACATGTGAGTTGATATGATTTTTTAAAAAGAAGTGTTTGTCTTAGAGCATATATGCACACCGGAGAGAGAGACAGAGACAGTGAGAGGGAAAGTGAGAAATCACTCCCCCAGGGGAGATGGCCATACCACAATTCCTTCTCCTCCACTCTCCTGCTGGGATCTTGGGCATGCGCGTACATGCGCTGAATGTGATTTTCAAGCCACCAGGGCTGAGACTCTAACCTGGTCGACCATGTGGGAGTCCAATGATGAAACCACTATACCACCTGCTGGCCCCAAGTTTTTATCATTTGTAATAGAATCTATTTTATGAAGATTATTACAAATGCTTTGACATCTCCAAAGCTGTAAGAGATGAACTGGTTCTTTCCGAACCATATAGGAAACCATTACAAACACCCATGCAAAGGCTCCAATGTTACCACACAAACTCTGGAAGCACAGGTGTGCTTGAATGTTTCTTAGTGTACAGAGAATTTGAGAGCCACTGAGCTAGGAGATAGATGATATATTCTTTTTGTACAACCAATCAGTTCCCCTCTCCTCAGGCAATGAAAAAAAAAAAAATCAGCAACCCATGGGATCAGCTGGTGTCATGGTGGTTGAGGCGCTGACCCCCCACATGGCTGACTGAAATTCCAGTCCCACACTTGGCAGCTTGCTTTCTCACTTTCCCTTTCGCTCTCTCTCTCTCTGGTAAAATTTAAAAATAATAATAATAAATTAAATTAATATTAAAAAAAATTTAGCAGCTGCTAAAATTAAAAAAATAAACATTTTTCATTTTTCTGTGAAGCTGCAAATATAATAAGTGCTATGTTACTTAATTATCTATGGCACAGGAATAAAGTGAATACATCATTTTTGGAATCTTGGGGAAAATATGATAGGTGCTGATATGACATATCAATTCTTACAATTCATTTGTAATTTTAATTCCATAATACCAGAGAAATGTTGACCTTTATTATATGCCTGAAGCAAATATTGTTAAAGGCTATCTGGTTATTTTCTTTCTGTATTGTCTTACTTTTGGCATCTTTGGCAATTCTGGGCTCAACAATTTCCTAATCAAAAATTAAGACCTGGTACAAAAATGGCATCCATTTTTTTTTCACAGAACTAACTCCCTATTAATTTAGAATAAAATATCAAATTTCTATGTCAAATATTACATTTCCCCTCTATTTTAAAATAAATGTTTGTTAGATATATAACATGGTGAAATAATGGTAGAATTTTCAAATCAACAACATGCAGGACAAATACATTTTATCTTTATAGTTGAATTTTTTTTTTTGAGAGGTTTTTGCTATAGGGTGCGTGAGCTTGCCAAAAATACAGAGAGAGACAGAGAGACAGAAAGTGAGAAGAAACACTACCCCCCCTCCATTCTCTTGGGATCCTGGGCATGCATTCACACGTGCCCAGTGTGAGTTTAAGCCACCGGGTCTGGGACTCGAACTGCGATCGACTACATGGGAGTCCAGCAACATAGCCATTACACCAACGGTTGGTTCTCCATAGTTTAATTTTAACATTCAAACTTACTGATTTAAGATGAATTCCAATAAGAGAGGAAAACCAGTCAAGATGATGACAAATCAGTATATAAACTGTTATTGAGAAGATATTAATGAAAGAATTAAAAAAGAAAACCCCTATATGTCCCACTTAATATATACCGAACGTCTGCACTCTGGCAGAAACTGGAAGATTGGAAGGCATAAAAGCATGGACAGCTACTGTTGACAACAGAGACAGTTTGTAACAGGGCAGAAAATGGAGGGTCAAGGCGGGTGGGGAATAAATAAATGAAAGTAATCTGCAAAAAAGAAAGAAAAGAAAAAAGAGGGACCAGCAGGTGATGTAAATGTAATGTCACTAGGTTCCATGTAGTTGACTGTGGTTTGATTACCGGACCTGGCAGCTTAAACTCACGTTGGGCACATGTACATGTATGCACAAAATCCTGAGAGGAGAATGGAAGAGAAGGGATTGCAGTGTAGTCATCCCCTCTGGGGGTGTGATTTCTTATGTTCTGTCTCTCTGTCTGTCTCTCCAGTGAGCATGCATGCCCTATAGCAAAAATCTCTCTCTAAAAGAAAAAAAGAAAAGAAAAGAAAAAAAAAAGATACAGTCAGCTGGGTCAGACAGTAGCACAACAGCAACGCAAAGGACCCACGGAGAAAGGTCCTGGGTTTGTGTCTGAGCATGCCAGGTGCATGCATGTTTGTGATCCAGAATGCGTGCCTGAGGTTGGGGATGGATCATGCTGTGGAGACCCTGCTGGGAATACCTCTCCCATTGTCTTTCTTTCTCTCTCATGAAAGAAATAAGTGAATAATCTTTAAAAAAAAAAACTCATCCTCCCTTCTCCCCACTCCTGCCACTCCCTATCACTCTTTCTCCTTTGTGTGTGTGTACATTTCATTGTTTACTGTCTGTTTTGCCTTATTTGTTCACTTCTACAATTCTGTCACCTAAAACAGTACCTAGCATATCAAAGTCTCTCAATAAACATCCATCACATAAAAAATCCTGGGTTTCAACCAGTAGAAAAGCTTTGAGTATTACATAAAAAGAACATTACAAAGTATATTTTACTTTGAAGGACCAAAAGGAGTGAACGTAATGCTCAGCATGAATTAAAAATAACAGCTAAAGACCATCTAAAGTCAATAATGATCAGAAACAAGCGAGAGAATTTAAGAGCTACAAAATACTCCCATGAATCTGAGTGCTACCTGTTGTTGAGAATACTGTGTGCTCTTTATGATCTAGTCTATACAAAAATAAGGTTGGGAACCAGCAGTGAGCTTAATGGCTATGTCGCTGGAGTCCCACGTAGTCGACCGCGGTTCGCATCCCGGACCCGGTGGCTTAAAACTCACGCTGGGCGCGTGTGCGTGCCGTGCCCAAGATCCCGAGAGGAGAATGGAGGAGAAGGGATTGCGGCGTGACCATCCCCCCTGGGGGGTGATTTCTCGCTTTCTGTCTCTATGTCTCTCTCTGTCTGGCGAGCGCACGTGCCCTATAGCGAAAACCTCTCCAAAAAAAAAGAAAAAAAAAAGGTTGACAAATGGGTTCTTTTTTTATTTTTATTTTTTTTTTTTGGGAAGAGGTTTTTGCCATAGGGCGCATGTGCTCACCAGACAGACAGAGACAGACAGAAAGCGATAAATCACCCTCCAGGGGGATGGCCACGCCGCAATTCCTTCTCCTCCATTCTCCTCTCGGGATCTTGGGCACGCATGCACACGAGCCTGGCATGGGTTTTAAGCCACTGGGTCCGGGATACCAACCGCGGTCGACTACATGGGAGTGCTGCGACATAGCCATTATGCTAACTGCTGGTCCTGACAAATGGGTTCTTAAAAGTAAATCAGCTGGTTACACCAAAATGGATAGTCCTATTTCCCCTAAGATACCCATCCCTACAACTAAAAATCTTTGGACTTAATACAATAAAAAGTATAGTAAGTTACTAGAAAGCAGAGAGCACAAAACCCCAGGACTTGAGAATGCCAAGACCATGACTTCTCTGCGTATTCTTTTTTGCCTCTTGCATAGCCAAAAGAGAGGAAATCAATATGTAATAAATATAGTTTTACCCAGATATTTATTGCAGCAATTTTCTAAATAGCCAAGATGTAGAATCCACCTGCGTCCATCAACACGAGTGGATAAAGAAAATGCGTGTGTGTGTGTGTGTGTGTGTGTGTGTGTGTGTGTATAATGGAAGACCATTTAGCCATTAAAAAGAATACATTTCTGCCATTTAATATAACAGGGGCAAGTCCAGAAGACATTACAATTGAGTGAAATAAGCCAGGCAGAGGAAGAGAAATGTCATATCTTCTCATTCATGTATAGAAAGTGAAAAGAATGACCTAGTAAAGATTAGAGAATAACTACTAGAACTGGGAAGGAAAGAAAGGAGGAATAGCGAGATGAGGGTTAACAGAAACAAAATTACAAATAAATAAAACCAATTTCTAGTAGTATAATGTACAGGAAAGTGACTATAGGTAACAATTTTCAGTACATCTGAGTGGCTATAAAAGGATTTTGAATATTCTTAACACAAAGTAATGACAAATGGTTGAGACAAACTGCTTAATCATTATGCACTATATCCTTATACTGAAAAAATATATTATACCTTATAAGTTTGAACAATCATTATATATCAATAAGAAATACAATTTCCTCAAGTAAATTGTGTGGAATGTAGTTAAAGTTGGCTGAGTGGAACATTTGTAGCACTAAATACAAATATCAGAACAGGAAATAATCTTAGCTCCTACTTCAAGTAAATATAAGAAAGAACAGATTAAACTCATGGCAAACAAAAGAAAGGAAATAATAATAGCAGGAAAAAAATACATTACAAATAGAAAAAATAAAGAAAAGTCAATGAAACAGGAAGTTCTTCAAAAAAAAATAAATGAAATTGATAAACTTCTAACAAGACTGAAAAAATATAGGTAGAGAAGATACAAATTATTAATATGAAAAATGAAATAGATATCATAATAGCTTCTACAGTCATTAAAAGGATAAGAAATATTATAAACAACTTTGTGCTCATGAATTTGACAACCTAGAAGAAAAACACTTCCTCAAAAAACACAAACTACTAAAAATCAAGGTGAAAGAGACAACTTAAGTAGTACTGTAACTAATAAAGAAAAAGAATTTGTTGTTTAATGTCTCCCATAAAAGATATCTCTAGGCCTTAATGGAGAATTACAAATATTTAAAGATTATCCCACTTTTGCTTAATCTCTTCCTGAAAACTAAAGAGGAGATATTTTACAACTCATTTTATGAAGATATTCTTATCCTAATACCAAAATTAACTAAAGTCATTACAAAAAAAAAAACTATAGACAAATAACTATAATAAACTTAGATTCAAAAAAATCCTCACCAATATGAGCAAATTGAATCCAGTTATACATAGACAGAATTACACACCAAAACAAGTAGATTTATTCCAGGTATTCAAGTCTGGTCTAACATTGAAAAAAATCAATCAATGTAATCCACAATATCAGCATACAAATTATTAGGTTGTCAGGAAATTTATGATGTATTTTTCTATGTAAAAATGCATCTTGACTTTACCAATGACCCAATGTATGATAATATCAATCAACTACTAGAAACAAAATGATTTGTTAAATCTAACATTCATTCATGATAAAATGTCTCTGCATACTAAAAATAGAGTAGATCATCCTCAGTGGGTGAAACATATCTACAAAAAATGCCTACAGCTAACATTACACTTAATAGTGAAAGCTTCAATTTCTTTTCTTTGATTGAGCATAAGGAATGCATGTATGCTCTTATTGCTTTCGTTCGATAAAGTATGAGAAATTCTAGCCTCTGCAATAAAGCAAGTAAAAAAAAATAGATTCCAAAAGAAGAAGTAAAACTGCCCCTATTTATAGATGTCATAACTGACTACATTGGAGATTCCATGGAAACTGGAAAATTAGAATGTTGCAGTTGTATTTTTTTTTTGCATATCAGTTTCTTAGAATTGATAAGTGAGTTCAACAAAGTCACATAATACAGTATTAATACACAAAATCCAATTTTATTTCTATACACTAAAATGAGCCTGTGGAATCCAAACTCAGCATCACAATTTACAAACTATAAATCGTACATAATTTTCTTTAGGGTAATTATAAATTCTAAGTTATAAGATTTGTAATTTACAGTTGCTCCAGAAAATGATATATTTAGTATACTTCAGATATAAATATAAAGAACCATGTATATGACCTAATAAACTGAAAGTTACAAAAGACATAATAGAAAGCAAAGGGGACATTTTTAGAAGGAGAGATAAACAATGCCATGAATTGAAAGATTAAATATAATAGAGAAGAAAATTCTTCCAGCAGTGAGAAATAAATTTAATGTAATTTCTATCAAAATCCATAAAAATGATTTTGTAGATATAGACAAGTTTATCCTAAAATTTATTCTATAGCTTATAGCACAGGTACTGCAATAGGTAAAACAATCTTAAAAAGAAGAGCTTAATATTGATAGTACTAATTTCTATATCTGATAGTAAGGCCTATGATTAAGCTATAGTTAACAAATCAGTATCATATTAATTGTGAAATATATATATGAAATCATAAAACTTTTAGAAAAAACATGTAACATAAACTTAGACTTGATACTAAAAGCATAATTCATCTAACTGGAAAATTGGACCTCATTAAAATTACAAACTAAAAAATCCATCTGAAGAGAATGAAAAGATAAATGACGGACCGTGAGAAAATATTTGGAAAACATATATCCAGCAAAGGGCTAATATCTATATAGGTATTCAAAGAACTGTCAAAATTCTGTAGTAAGGGACCAGCAGTTCACGTAATGGCTATGTCGCTGGACTCCCATGTAGTCAACTGCGGTTCGAGTCCTGGACCCGGTGGCTTAAACTCATGCCGGGCGCGTGTGCATGCGTGCCCAAGATCCCGAGAGGAGAATGGAGGAGAAGGGATTGTGGCGTGGCCATCCCCCCTGGGGGGTGATTCCTCGCTTTCTATCTCTCTGTCTCTCTGTCTTTCTGGCGAACGCATGCGCCCTATAGCGAAAACCTCTCAAAAAAAAAAAATTTGTAGTAAAAAAGTAACAGTCAAAATAGCAAAAAGACAAAAGACATGATAGACATTTTGCAATTTTGTAGAAAATTGGAAAAATTTTACAGGTAATGTCATACACATGGCAAATGAAAAGATTTTCAAAATTGTCAGCCATTCGGGAAATACTAAGTAAAACCACAGTGAGGTTTAACTACATAGGTAGTAGATTGTCTAAAATAAAAAAAACAATGGCAGGGACCAGCAGGTGGTGTGGTGGTTGGGGTGCTAAACACTCCCACATGGCCAACCACAGTTAGAGTCCTGGACCTGGTGGCTTGCTTTCTCACTTTCTCTCTCTGGTCAAACTGAAGTGGATGAATGAGTAAATAAACTTAAATTAAATCATTATTTTTTTAAAAAATGACAATACCAAATGCTTACCAGCATATAGTAAAGTTGGGTCATTTATAGTGTTTGGGGGAATGCAAAACAGTGTAGCCATTCTGGAAAACCAACTTGACAATTCTTTTTGTTCGCTTTTCATAAAACTGAACAAGTAACTATCATATGACCCAGCAATTACATTCCTGGGCATTTAAACAATAGAAATGAAAATTTGTTCATGGAGACCAGCAGGTGGCATGGTGGTTAAGGTGCTGGACTCCCACATGGCTGACAGCGTTCAAGGTCCAGACTTGGCAACTTGAAAATCACACCAACTGTGTGTCCAAAATCCCAATAAGAGAATGGAAAAGAAAGGATTGAGGTGTGGCCATCTTCCCAGGGGGTGATTTCTCACTTTCCCTCTCTCTGGTGAGCACATATGTCTTATGGCAAAAATCTAACAAAAAAGAAAACAAGTTGTGCATAACTGTTCACACAGTTTTACTGGTAATAACTAGTAAATAACCATGCTTCAACACATGGATGGCTAAATAACTTTAGCATATTGATATTATGGAACACTAATCAACAATGAAAAGGAGCAAACTATTGATAAATGCAGCAACTTGGATGAATCTTCAAAAAATTATGCTGAGCAAAAATGATCAATCCCATGATTCCATTTTAAAAATATTCTTTAACTGGCAAATTATAGAAATAGAAAATAGATTTGGTTACCAGAGGTCAGGAAGAGAGGAGAGCAGAGTGTTAAAGGTAAGGAGGTGGATGTGGCTACAAAAGGACAGCACTGGGAACCAGCAGTTAGTGTAATGGCTATGTCGCTGGACTCCCACGTAGTCGACCGCGGTTCACGTCCCGGACCCGGTGGCTTAAAACTCACGCTGGGCGCGTGTGCGTGCGTGCCCAAGATCCCGAGAGGAGAATGGAGGAGAAGGGATTGCGGCGTGACCATCCCCCCGGGGGGTGATTTCTCGTTTTCTGTCTCTATGTGTCTCTCTGTCTGTCTGGCGAGCGCACGCGCCCTATAGCGAAAAAAACCTCTCCAAAAAAAAAAAAAAGGACAGCACCAAGGATCTTTGTGGTGGTGGAACTTTTATGTCATAAATGCATCGTCAATAACCTTGTAGTTATATTGTACTATAGTTTATGTTTTTAAAGTTACTTTTAAAGCTTATTTTATTTCTTTTTTATTTCTTATTTTATTTTATTTTATTTGTTTTGCTATAGGGTGCTTGTGCTCGCCAGAAAGATAGAGAGACAGAAAGCGAGAAATCACCCCCCGGCTGGGATGGCCATGCCGCAATCCCTTCTCCTCCATTCTCCTCTTGGGATCTTGGGCACGCATGCACATGTGCCCCGCATGAGTTTAAGCCACCAGGTCTGGAACTCGAACTGTGGTTGACTACATGGGAGTCCAGTGACATAGCCATTACGCTAACTGCTGGTCCCAAGCTTATTTATTGTATTTCTTTCATGAGTCAGAGAGCATGAGAGAGCACATGCTAGTCAGAGAGCATGAGAGAATCCCCCTTCACCCCAATGTTGTCTCCACATGTCATGATCTCTTTCCCTCAACTCTCCAGCTAGTCAGGATCTTGGATGCTTGCCTGGTGTGTTTCAGGTCACCCTGGGACTCAACTCATAGTCAGCCATGTGACTTCCAGCTACAGGTTAGTACATACTGCCTGCACCATGGCAGCTGGGCCAGTACTATAGTATTGAACCATGTTGCCCTTGGGAGAAACTGTATAAAGAGGGTGTGGATTATTTTACATTATCTCTCACAACTACATGTAAATCACAATGATCTTTAAAAAAAAAAAAAGTTTAATTTTGAGGAGTTAATAAACTTCCAGTTCAGAAAGATAACAGATAATAGCTTTTTGTAAAAATCCTTTTATCTCCACAAAGAAATTCATGTTTATGTAAAGGTAAATGCTTTGTGTAATACTGCGAAGCAACTTCACAAATGTTGCCTTATTTATTTCTTCCAACAACCCCTTGAGTTTTCATCTCCATGAAATAGATGATGAATTTTTTTTTTTGAGAGGTTTTTGCTACAGGGCACGTGCGCTCACCAGAGAGACAGACAGAGGCAGAGAGACAGAAAGCAAGAAATCACCCCCCCCCCCCCGGGGGGGGAGTATGGCCACGCCGCAATCCCTTCTCCTCCATTCTCCTCTCGGGATCTTGGGCATGCACGCACACGTGACCATCGTGAGTTTAAGCCACTGGATCCGGGACTCAAACCGTGGTTAACTACATGGCAGTGCAGCGACATAGCCATTACGCTAACTGCTGGTCCCAATAGATGATGAATTTGAGAGAGACCCTGTGACTTGCCCACGTGAGTCATCTGTGAAGTGACAGGAGGGACTCTATCTCCGCTGTGCATATACACTTTGCTTCTCTTACTACTGCCACTCTTTCTTCCTCTTTTGGCTCCTGTGTCTATATTATATTGTATTTACATATTTATATCAGAGTCTTACCCTTTCTTTTTATATGGCAGCTGCTTCTTCATATAAGCCTCCTCATTGCCTGCATTTACTGTCTAGGACTTCTCAAGTTCAGTCCTCCAGTGGGCCTTCCCTGTGCCCACAGCTTCCTAAGTTCCCAGTTAGACCTGGGTCTCAGCCCTGAGTTCTTTTTGGTACAACACTTAATATTTACAGGCGACCTCTCCTGGGGTAGCAAATCTCTCTCTTTAATACCTTGTTTAACTCTCCTATCCCATCAGGCTGTGACAAAAATAAAGCCCATGTTTCTGCTAATGTAACATTTGCTTCAGTACATGGAATATAAAGAAGGACTGGCCTAGGCAATGAAAGTGGTCACAAGAAGTAACGATTCCATTTCGACAGTCTTATCCGCATGTGGAACTTGAATCTCCATTTGCTATGCCAGGCTTCTGAGAAATGTTGAAGTGTTTAAACATTTCTGAATAACAGTAGAAAGAAATATAATTGCCCCAAAGAGAGAATTCTTACCAGTGTGTAAAAGCTCCACATTCAATATTATATAGAATATGTTTAGCATTCTTCAGATACTTCTGAATCCTAAAAATGATGCCTTTTGGATTAGATGGCATTTAAATAAAACATTCTCCATATGTATATATGTGTACACACACACACACACACACGACATATATATATATATATATATATATATATATATATATATACATATACATATAACTTTTTATATAAAAAGTTCAGTTAATATCATTCTTTACATGAGGTTAAATTCAAAGTCCAAGTGAGCACAATTCCCCCCCCCCCCGATTTCTATTCTATTCATTTAATCACTTATTAAACTTCCACTTATGTTCTTGTATAGCAATGTTCACACTAAGGAATGTGGGATCCTTTTGAATTTAAAAGAATAATGTTTTGTTTGTTTGTTTTATTTTTCTTAATCCAATCCATGCTACGAACTGGACAAACACCTTAATAGAGAAGAAGGGCTGGAACTGGATTAAAGAATTTGTCAAGGTGTGTCTCGTCTTCACATCTTGCCATCTTTGATGCTAATACCGGTCCATAACATATGGTCTAATGATCATGCACACCTTGTCCTTCTGTGCTCTTCCCTGTCCTCCTAAGCTCTTTCTCACTCCATGATCGCTTTCCTCTCCCTACCATCTCCCACATTTGTCACCTCACCTCTGCATCGCCCTCCCCCCGTTGTCCCCTCTTGCCTTATCTCCTCTCTAACTTCTCACATTCTCCCCTCTCTCCTCCTGATCCATCCTTACTCTTTCTCACTGTCTCTCCCACACTTACCACTTCCCATTGCATCTCTACACTTTCCTTCCATCTCCCTCTCCAGCCTCAGAGGAGTGGCTCTCCCAGTATGTGTATGTTTTTTTTTTTTTTTTTTTTTTTTTTTTTTTTTTTTTTTTTTTTAAGTTGAACAGAGAGAGGCAGAGAGAAGGAAAGTGAGAAAGCAAGGTGCCATGTCCGGGACTCGAATCGTGATCAACCGTGTGGGAGTCCAGCCACCTTAACCACCATGCCACCTGAGGCCCCAGTATGTCTATCTTTATAAATATATTTTTATTTAGTGAGCCAAGATACAGCTTGCTTAGGGGGAAATTAGTTCTAATCACTGGAGAGTGAGACCCCCGCTGGTCCTACCTACAGGAGGTGAGCATTGTTTCAGTTATCGAAATGGGCATTAAAGTCGGTGCTCTCTGTGGCACCCAGACCTTTACTGCAACTTCCCGTTTTCCTTGTGAGTGCCAGAAATTCATCATTTTAGAAATGCATATTCTTATCCTGCTTTCAGTTTTAAATCCTGACTACAGTAATAATCAGATTCCTTGTAAAGGTATTGTGTGGGCCATATTGGTTATCCTTTTTACAGGTTGAAACCTAACTAGTACAAGGAAAGAGCTATTATTTCCCCCCACTCTAGAAAAGAATTTATTAGACAAGATATGAATTTTTCTGTCTTCTTTCTGTGGTCAAGAAAATAATTTTTTGACTTGCTTTACAAATTTTCATTTAAAAGTTTTCAAATGTGAGGCTAGCAGTTTTATGGAAAGTGTAGAGGTATGACTATGCTGTTAGCACATTCTCACTCGGCAAGTGAGAAAATGTAAGTTTAAAATAAAATCCAGCCACCCTATTTAAAAATGTCTCTTTTCTATTATTCCAAACAAATGTCCTAGAGTTGCAGAAAATACAAATACACATCTAGATGGAGATGGCTGCATAAAACTTTTCTACCAAAGAGAAAGAAGAATGGAATAAAAACTGAAAATCCTTGATTATGATATACTTAAGGGAACAATATGATTTTTTTCCTTTAAAGAATTCTCAGATATGGGGTAAAACCATACTGTATGACTTAAAAAAGTAGATTTATAGACACATCAGAAACTTGGCATAGAGGATATATAAGGTTTATTTGCTTTTTGAAGAAGTAACTAGACTGAGTTAAGAAAAACTAATTGGTATAAGGGAGTGCTCTATAAATGAACAAACTAATAAGTTTATTCTTTTGCTAAATTTCAAAGAACAATATGCCAGGGTAAGACTTGATCAGACTGAAATAGCAATCTAATTTTTTCCATGTGATGCTACTAAATTTTGTGGGAACCACAATGAGTCAGTTTCCTAAATTTTGTTGTTGTTATTATTTTTCCATAACAATGGTCTCATATGGGCTCTCAAAGTTGGTTTTAAAAATGTGGTTTACCTGGGGTCAGCAAGTGGTGTGGTGGTTGGGGCTCCGGATTCCCACACGGCCCTCTGCGGTGTGAGTCCCGGACCTGGTGGCTTGCTTTATCACATCCCCTTTCTCTCTTTCTCTGTCTCTCTCTAGTCAAATTTTTTAAAAAATCATACTAATAAATGAAATTAAGTAATTATTTAAAAAAATGTGATTCAACAATATAATTTGGAAATTTAAGTAGAATAAGAAATGTCAGGTGTATTAATACCATAAAGAAATAAAACTTTTCCAAATGTTAATTTTTAGTAGACCAATTATTTAGAGCTTGAGAGATTTAAACCTTCATAATACACAAACACACGTAATTAGCATAACAGAGTAATATGAAATTAAAGCCAGCACTAAGTTCCCTTATGTGCACAGATTTTTATTGTGACTCTTGGCAACCTAAGTTTCTTAGAGGGCACTTGCTGTGGTCTGAGCCTCAAACATTTATATATTGAGTTTTGATGAGTCATCGTAACAGTGCTGAGAGGGTGGAGACTAAAACCAACTTTGGTGTTGAAAGGTGAGGCCTTTGGGAGGTTGATTGGATCAGATGAGATCATCAGGGTGGGAGTGCCATGACGGACTCTCAGTAGCTTTATAGAAAGAGCAGACACATGTATACACACTCTGTTTTTGCTCTTCTTATGTGGTGCCCTGAGCTGACATAGTCTCCACCAAAACCCTCACCAGATGCAGCTCCTTGACTTTGGCTCTCCAAAACCGTTGGCTAAATAAACCTCTATTCTTTAGATTCCCAAACTCGGGTGTTCAGTTATTAAGCAACAGAGAATGGACTTAAACATTATCTCAGCCCCTTTTTATTAAATAATATCATTATTCACACAGTCTACAAACGTGGGATTCATTTCTTATCCCTATTCACCCATATCCTGTACAGATCCAAAGGCCGTTTAACACGTGACATGTACCTCAAAACCACAGACCTTCCTCTAATCCCACGGCTGCCTGCTCTCTCAGAACCATCAGCGTCTCTCATTGGCAGTGGGGCAATCACCTCTGATTTGGGTCTTCTTTTGATCTACCATAAACTTGTCCACTAAAATTCAACAGTCAGGGTCATTTGATAAACAAATAAGATAGCATCAATTTTCTGCTTAAAACCTTTCCATTCCTTTCCAGTGCACATGGAAGATCCAGATCAATCTCAAAGCCTACAGAGCTCTGCATTATCTGCCCCCTCCATGTACCTCTGTCCTAATTGTGACCTGCAATCCCCACTCCTCAATAAGCTGAAGCTACCAATAGATCTAGATTTTTTAACACTTCACCACTTCCCTCGCCTCAAGGCCTTCATACATACTATTATCTCTGGCTTTCAAAGTTTACATAGGTATTTTAGGTCTCCTTAGAAAATCTATTACCTCACTCTTGTCTAAATTCCTCACCACTACATACTCTAATAATCAGTTTCCTGTGTAACACCAATCACAATTTAAAATTGCATATTTATTTTCTTACTTGTGTATTGTCTGTCTCTTCCACTACAGTGTAAGTTCCCTTAGTGCAAGGACTCGTATCTGCTTTTCATCCTATATCCTACAGGCGAGCATTATCACAGGATGCTGTCAGTTAATATTGGAATAAATGCATGCTTAGTGTATGGGAGATAAGAGCAGTACCCTCTCTCTCTCCTAGGACTAGAAAGGCTCTTTATGATGAGCTGATCCAGACATGTGCACACAGAATACTTTAGCTTGTGCTGACATTTACCACTTCACCTGTGAGGACAAGCCTAGGTCAGGGCCACTACATATTTTGTGGAGCTCAGTGAAAAAGCAAAATGTAGGGTCTCTTGACAAAAGGGGGGTAAAAAGTACAGTTAGAAATACTAAAATGTGGGGACCAGCAGTTAGCATAATGGCTATGTCGCTGGACTCCCACGTAGTCAACCGCAGTTCACGTCCCGGACCCAGTGGCTTAAACTCACGCCGGGCGCGTGTGTGTGCATGCCCAAGATCCCGAGAGGAGAATGGAGGAGAAGGGATTGCGGCGTGACCATCCCCCCTGGGGGGTGATTTCTCGCTTTCTGTCTCTCTGTCTCTCTCTGTCTGGCTGGCGAGCGCATGTGCCCTATAGCAAAAACCTCTCCAAAAAAAAAAAAAAAAAAACTAAAATGTGGGGGCCATCAGATGGCCCAGTGGTTGAGTTGCTGAACTCCCACATAACTGACCACGGTTCAAGTCTTGGACCTGGTGGCTTGAAACTCATGCTGGGCACGTGTGTGTGCACTCAAGATCCCAGAAGAAAAATGGAGGAGAATGGAACTGTGGCATGATCATCTCTCCTGGGGGCTGGCTTCTCACTTTCCCTCTCACTGTCCCTTTCTATCTTTCTCTCTGGCAAGTGCATGTGCCCTACGGCAAAAACCTCTTTAGAAAACTACTAAAATGTGAAGGCTTTTTCTTTTAGAAGTCTTAAATCTTATGAAATGCAGTAGTGGTGATGGTAATACATGAATGGTAGACTAAGGTTCAAATCCCAGACCTAGAAGCTTGCTTTCTCATCTTCCCTTTCTCCTTCTCTCTCTCTCCCTCTCTGTCCCATGGTCAAATTTAAAAGTAATAATAATAACAAATAAAATAAATAAATAATTCTCTTTTAGAAAGAGTTGTACATACATATTACAAAAGAGTATTTTTAGTGACAGCATGGTATTTAATGTAATAATACTTTTAATGATTGATTTTGCTTGTTCTTTTTTAAAAATTTATTTACTTTATTAGTTTATTTCAATTGACCAGAGAGGAACAGAGTGAGAGAGAGAAAGAGAAAGAGAGAGAGGGAAACTGAGAATGCAAGCTGCCAGGTCTGAATTTGAACAGCCATGTGGGAGTCCAGCGCCCTTAACCACCATGCCACCTACCAACCCCCTGATCTTGATTGTTCTTAAGCTTGTTTAAGTTTCCATTTTTGTAATTTATTTATTAATCCTCAAAATTTATACTTTTAACAATTATCTCTTAATATAATTGAAAGCAATATCAGTGTCTATTTTCATTATTTTTTGAAGAGGTTTTTGCTATAGGGCCCATGTGCTTGACAGAAAGACAGAGAGATAGAAAGCAAGAAATCACTCCCCAGGGGGATTGCCACGCCACGATCCTTTCTCTCTTCCATTCTCTTCTTGGGATCTTGGGCACTCATGCACATGTGCGTGGTGTGAGTTTAAGCCACCAGGTCCGGGACTCAAACCATGGCAAGATCATAAATAAATTTTTCTTTTCCTTTTTATTTTTATTTTTTTTTTAGAGAGAGAGATTTTTGCTATAGGGTACATTCACTTGTCAGAGAGACAGAGAAAGACAAAGAGACAGAAAGTGAGAAAGCATCCCCCAGAGGATATGGCCACACCACAATCCCATCTCCTCTTGGGATTTTGGACACGCACGCACACACACCTGATGTGAGTTTTAAGTCGCCTGGTCTGGGACTTGAACTGCAGTCAACTACATGGGAGTTCAGTGACTTAACCATTACACCATCTTCTGGTCCCTTCCCACCTCCCATAAATAAATTTTAAGTTTTACTTTCTAGAAGAATCTCTCTGTTTATGGAATTTGTTACTGGAGCTAGTAACTATTAATAGTTTACAACACCTTTTAGTACATCTATATCTTATTAGTTTCATGGACACATTTTCTAAAAAGATTTGACTCTTCATAAAAATGGGTTTTATATAAGTCTGAATTTAATTTTGGGTGTAAATTTATATAATGACATTTTAATGTTTCCTGTGACATCTGTAACTTGTGGAAGTTGTATGAGAGACTGGAATGACTGCTTGGGTT
This sequence comes from Tupaia tana, assembly GCA_026018925.1. Classification (NCBI taxonomy): domain Eukaryota; kingdom Metazoa; phylum Chordata; class Mammalia; order Scandentia; family Tupaiidae; genus Tupaia; species Tupaia tana. Next base: position 85,577,582 of record JAKSZU010000006.1, read on the forward strand.
ATATGTAATTCAAAATGCTTGGTTATGCATTCTATTTTATATCTTAAATTAATTTTATTTTTAAAATTAGCTCTTGAGGCTTCAGATAATGTAGTATTCTTGTACCTTGCATAGGAGAAATTTTTAATTTAATTTCTATTTCTTAGCCTGTGACATTTGCTTCACGATATTGAAGTAGATTCAAAACCAGAGATTCTAAAGTCTTTGAAGAATTTTAATGACAACTTCATATGCTTTTTTAAAATGCTCATATGTGTACTTTTATTTTGTAGTAATCTACTCATAAAATTTATTCCCTACGAGCCAGCAGTTCTCATTCTAACGTTCAGACCAGAGAGTCAAATTCATGTTGATACCAGAGGGGACTTTGGATGTGAGTGGTCAAGTGTCCCTCAGTGGAGAGTCCTGGTGCCACCCCATGCTGAGGAAGACCTTCTTAGCTGGGGTCGTGGCTATCACCGATGGCTGAGGCTGCTATTGTAGGACCTTTTGGGACACTCTATTCCTCAGCACTGTCCCAAACCCAGATGATCACAGCAAATGGCCAGACCAGTGCTCTGACTTCCATCTGCCTGTGGCCTGCTGCACTCACACCTGCGGGCTGAGCCTGCATGTGCACTGAGGACTAGTATCTCCTCTGCTCAGGCTGCATGCTCCATTGGCCAAGGGCCTTTCCTTAGAAAATAGAAGAACAAAGTTAAAATGATAAGAACTTCAAGAGGGCTGTCACAGAGCATTACTCAAGCAAAGGAGAGCTATGTAGGTCACTGGCTTTTGGAGCCAGGCTTATTGAATCTCTTCTGGTAGAATTTGTGGATTCTGTTTTAGAAAGTGTGGTGCACTAGCAACAGTGAGTGGATCTCCCCTAAGCCAACCAAAGTCTTTAGTTCACATTAGAGTTCTTAGCTCTTTATGTTTTACACGTAATGGGTTTTGTCAAATACATAATGATATGTGTTCCACCATTACAGAGTTATACAGAGTACTTCCACTGTCCTAAAGTCTCCTGTGCTCCACCCCTTCATGTTTCCCTTCTAATAGCACTCTATTTTTAATTTTTTCTCATCCCTATTATCATTTTCCAATACAAAGACATCCTAATTCTTAAACAGAAGACAAGCCACTAAATGAAATGTTTTGGGTAATGTGTGTTGGCAGGAATGAAGAGGATGAAGAGGGCACATTTTCATAAAGAAATCAGTTCCTGTGCAGTTTTTCAAACTCAGAAAAACAGGCTATGTTGGACTAGAAGTCAGCACAGCTATAACAAGACTGAACCCACATGGAAGGTCCCCAGATTCACAACCTAGGGCCTCCCACTGCATGCTGGGTGTGTGTTCACGTGCCTATGATTTGGACTGGCTGGAGGGGTTCATGGCAGGAGAATGCTGTTGGAGAGGAATCTCTCTTTGTCTTGTAGAAATATGAATGGGTAAATTAAAAAGGAATAAAAATACCAGTGGTCAAGGACAGGACAGGATAAGTAAAATGTCCAGAACACATAGTAATCTGAGAAGAGGAATTAGATGAAAATGGAGAAAAAGAATCAGTCACATCAGGGCTCCTCTAAAAGGCATTAGTGTTGGTATCAGAACATCCATGTACCATGGTGATTATGAGAGACTTTGCTCATAACTCAATATCAAAATGTGGAGAGATCTAATCACAGAATAGATTGTGTCGTGCTGAATTTCTTAATAAAATTTACAATTAAAAAATAAAGACCAGCTTTTTGGTGCAGCAGTTAGGTGCTATGCAGAGAAAGCCACATTCCACATGACCCACCAGGTTTCAAATCCTGGCCCCATCAGCTTCACGCCAAATGCATGCACACATGCCCAGAACTCTGACAACATAAAAAATTGGAGAAGGAAGAATTGTGGTTTGGTCAGGCTCCCTTGATGGGTACTTTCTTTCTTTTTCCCTTACACAGGCACATGCTCTCTGGGATTAAGTAAATAAATGACTGAAAAAAAGAAAAATAACACCAAAACTGAAAGACTAGATAATACAGAAACATAAAAACTGGTGATAGATACCAAATACAGTGTGGGAAGAAGGTGGGTGAAGATGGAGAGTCTAAGGAATGAAATTAAGGAGAAAAATACAGAGGCAAGACATTTATGGAATAAAGAAATGGGTTATTGTGGTTGATAATGTGTATAGTATCCCTAACTGGACTGATGAGAAATGTATTCATGTTGGAATATTCACTTTATGAGCTAAGTGAGGTATGTGATTGAATGTATAAAAGAAATTAAAATAAAATAAAATATAAAAAGGCAAAAAAAAAAGAAAAGAAAAACATGATGGTAATCATCCGTAGAAAATGAAACAATGTAGTGTAGTAGAGAGACATATGTCTCTTCTTGCCAGATCTCTCACTTCTCTTCTATGAAGCTCTATTTATAATCCCTAATAAAATGCAGAAAATAAAAAAACTAAAAATAAAAAATGAAAGAAAACTATTTTTATGCCTTATCATAAGATATCTGGACTGAGTGGCTTCTGTCATTTCATCACAGCCAAGGATTTTAAGATAATACTAGGTAAGTTGCATTCAACACAGAATGTGTCTTTTGCAAAACATAATTCTGTCTGAAAACAGATTTAAAATTTAAACAGATATAAACTTATTTTAAATATGGATTGCAGTAAAAATCTCAAAATGCTAATTTTTTAAAAACAAGAGATTGGTTTATCTAGAAAGCACCAAAAATAAAGTTTATTATATTTTAAACATAAAATAATGTAGATAAATTAAGGATTAATATGAAAATGAGGCCCAGCTGTGGTGGCACAGGGTGCTGCTTGTGATACTGAAGCCACATGGGACACTCAGGTTCATATCCCAGATTTGGCCTCAACACGCCAGTGTGCCACATGCACCTACTTACTATCTTGACTGGCTAGGAGACCAGGGAGAGTACCACAGCGTGACAAGATCCTGTCAAGGATACCTGCCTCTCTCTCTCTTTCTAAATAAAATAAATAAATAAAAATTGCTAGATATAAATTTATTATTATCTTCCACTAATATTTTGTTGATTTGTTTTAAGCTTTATGTCTTCAAATATTTTATTCGTTTTCTCTCTCCATTTCATTGTCTGTTTAATCATCTGTTCCACCTTCTGTTTGAAATATTGTAGAATCTTCCAAACATCTCTGTTACTGAGACTGAGCCTAAATCCCATACACATCTGTAAGCTTCTCTTAGCTTGCTCATTCTCCACCTATTAAGTGTAATCCGAATGCCATACATGTAGAACACCTTTTCAGATACTGATACTACCCAAGGTCAGGGTCAAACCTGGTCTATGTGTGGAACGTTTGGTCTCCAGTATGTTTAATTATACTTCTGTTTGGCACCCACCTTATTCCTTCCCTATTATATCTTACTTTATTATGAGCTTTCTTACCCTTAGGTTCTCTGTCTCTTCCCTGAGCAGAAAGCATATTCCTCACAGTAATCTTGTGGTACCATACAGTCATTTTACATATAGTAGGATTTTAATGAATTTTTGCTCTATCCGATAATAATGCTCCTACTGACTTACATTTCTCCTTGACAGAAGCATTAGCCAGTGCTGGTCCCATAATTTTCCTTTGCTGTAAATTAAATATCAGCTTCTTGTCACTATTATTCAGAGAAAAAGATAAATCACTATATTCAGGATCTATTACTTCCCATCGAGTTAATTTGGCTTATATAGAATTCTATTAGTGCTAAAAAATAGGAAACTCTCATATCTGTACTTGTAAAATTACTTTAAAATAACTGTAAATAAAAAAATCAATAAAAATAATATGGTATTTTCAAAAAAGAGAAATGATAGTGATTGTTCATGATTTTCTAAGAGGAAAACAACATTTAAGAATCTTATTTTCTCATATTTATAGTAGAAATGAATTTAATGTGTTATAAAATTCTGATCAGACAATGCTTCTTTCCAAATACTGTAACAGTGCTTTTTACACTTTTGTGATAAAATTCACAAAATTGTTATTTTTAATGCTTGTTGTTTAATACTTATAATACCTTGAGTTTAAAATTTTAGGAATTAAGAAACTGGTACTCATGTTGAATGAACAGCCAGGATTACGGGAATAGAGATTATCAGAAGACATAAACCCTGATCTTCTGCTTAAAGAATGTTTCCTTATACATGTGATTCTGAGATTTTTCATGCACACCAAACCAACTCATCAGAAAGTAGTAAGAATCAAGAACATAAAGTCTGTCGGTTTGCTGTTTGTTAGTACTTTGATTTCAGATAAACTTCTTTGGAATAATTTTTGTCTGATAATTTGAGATGTCATTTCTTCTCATGCTACATTTCCTCATCCACTGATTTATTAATTAGTTTATTTTCACCAAATGTTCACTGATGATTTATGATATGACTGGACTCACTGGTGTATAGTGACATCAGCATTCGGGGCCAGATGGAATGATGAGTGCTGTTTCTGACAGTGTGGGCAGATTGCCCATTGTAAGCACTATAAATGCTGGATGCTTTTTAAAAAATATTTTAAATTTCATATTGATGGAAGAAAATGAAGAACTCCATACATTAAAAATTACTCAAAGGATCAAATCAGAGTGAAAGTGGATACCAAAAATGCAACTCATAGGTTGTCCCTTATTTGGGGCCCTTTCTTTCTTTCTTTCTTTCTTTCTTTCTTTCTTTCTTTCTTTCTTTTTCTTTCTTTCTTTATTCCTTCCTTTCTTTCTTTATCTCTTTCTTTCTTTGTTTCTTTCTCTTTCTTTTTTTTTTTTTTTTTTTTTTTTGGTAAAACCAGTCCACTTTAGTGTTTTTGTACAGTTTAATAAATAATCTTTTGATGACTGCAGACATGTAAGACTGGCTAAATTCAGAAACATCAGTCATAATGGTTTTCCAGATTGGTGTATCATCTTCCATAATTACAAGGAGTTATTTGTATGCAACTACTATCAAGTCAGTAAGACAGCATTTATGCATCCAGCATTTTCAGGATTGTTGGTAACTTGTGAATATATCCCCCCAATAACCTTGCCTCCTTGTGTCACAAGACCCAACTCGCTCGTGTTCACTTCAATGACAGTACTTTTGGTAATAACACCCAGAGTTGTATATAGTGGGGATAAGGGATTTGATGATAACACCCAGAGTTGTATATAGTGGGAAGAAGGGATTCTTCTTTACACCAAGTATTGGCAGGCAAAAGGTGGCTTTCAGTTCAGGATGTGTTATGTGGGCCTTCTTGAAACGTAAGCCCATTGGCCCAATGTATCTTTCATATTTAGGTGGTTTTCTAGTAAAGCCATCTCCAACAAAGCAGACTTTGGTAACCAACCTCTTCCATGCCTTCTTTTTTTCTCTTTCCTGTTCGAATAACTTTTAATATTTCTGATTTTCCCTGGGCTCAAACTTTGGGTAGAGGGACTTCTCATTTTCCCGCTTTCTCTTTCCATTTTTGTTTAATCATATTGGAAAGTACTTTAGCTCGGGACTGTCCTTCTCTGTCCAACAAATCGGCAGGTACTGCTCCTTCTGGAGTCCTTTCATCATTCTCCTGTTTGGTGTTCCTCTTTTCATGCATCTTGATAGTCTTTTTCATTTGTATTTTCTCAGCCTAGCACTGTTTATGATAGAGCTTAACCTTCAGACCAATCATCTTTTTTGCCTTCTTTGAACGTTCATGAGCCTCCCAACTTTCCTTCTTTCTCTTTTTCTCGTGGTACTCCAAACGGTATCCATAGCGTTTACGATGTAATTAAATGTATTTGTTTTGTGCCATGGTGATGGCTGCAGAATCGCCAGGAGCAGCCTCCCAGAAGCAAAAAAGTTGTCAACTTTCTGGGGCCATTTTTTAGACCCTGCAACTTTCACTGAACTCACATGATACAGAAGCTGGCAAAAGTTGAGATAACAAACTCTTAGGAGATAAAACTTGAACCTGTGTACCCCAAAGGCTATTTGTGCACAAAAAATATAAATTAGAAATAGGATAAACACCAAGAAGACTTTCTTTTAAGTGCCTTTCTCTAATTGGATAGAGAGAAAGCAAAAACCTTTCCTTACCATTTAAAACAAAAGTTTCCTTACCATTTAAAAGACAAGTTAAAATGGCAATGAAGTAAAAAATAAAGAAGGGCACATATTATCATCTCATATATAAAGGCTTACTGCCGGTGTCACAGAGAAACTAGAGAAATGGAAGTTAAAAGGAGATGCTATTTCACAGAGAATAGATTGACAACACTTAAATCTGTTAGCAACAAGCACTGATATCGACATTTAAAAATGAAACTGTTATTATTGGAAATTGATACAGCCACATTGGAGAATAATCAAATCAGTAGTTGTAAAAACTGAGGATACTGTTATTCTATGACACAGCAAGTCTGTATCCAGTAACCTTCCCTTTAAAAGACCCTTCTAGGGCACACAGATAGTGTGGTGTTGAGGTACTGGACGCCCACAGGGGGAAATTGATTTGAGTGCCGAACATGGTAACATACTTTCTTACTTTCTCTCTCTTTGGTGAGCAGGAATGCCTGTAACAAATTAAAATAATAACGATGATAAGTAAAATTCACAAGAAAAAACCCTTATAATTGTGAATAAAGAAACTTGTTTTAGGATATTATTGCAGTACTGTCTGAAACAAGGGAAAATATAATAGAAATAATTCGACTATTATCAGTTAGGGAATAAATAGTGGCATAAACACATAAAGGAATAAGAAAGAATAAAAAAGTAAATGGAAAACATATGTATAAACTGGTATAAATCTCAAAAGTAAAATATCGAGAGAGGAAAAGAAAGTCAGAAAAGTATGTACACACTATGCAAATGAATATATTGTTTATTGGCGCACACACATACACACACACACACACACATATATGTGTATATACATACATACATATATATATATATATATATATATATGGTAACAATATAAAAAACACTGGTAATTTGTACACAGTAAAGACTGGGGAAGGAGGTAGAAAAAAATGATGCTTCAGACATATTTATGGGATATAATTTTTTATAAGAAGAAAAATATGATACAAAGATAGCAAAATATTACCATCTGTTAATATAATTTATTTTAGTGCTTTCTGAATATTTGAAATATTTTATTATCAAGTGTAAAACTTGAAAAGAAAATCTTTAACATAACTGATCACATGAACTGATAGAGAGAAAAAAATAATGGAATCTTCCCAATGAATTCAGTAAAAATACTGAGTAAAATTTTATCTCCCCTTGCAATTTTAAATATCTTAGAAAATTAGAAGTGCATTTTTTTTACTGTACAGTGGTGATCTACTGAAACACTGCAACAAAATGTGTATTTTATTGTAAAATTTAGAAGCGTTCTCTAAAATGGCAATGACGTAAATAATAGAGAAGGGTGCATGTTATCATCTCATATATCAAAATTTTATTGGAGGCCCTTGTTGTCACAAAGATTAAAGTTATAAGGAATGAAAATGAAGAAATAAAACTTTTATTTGCAAATAATCAATTGAACCTAGTGACAACTCTTAGAACTGAAAAGACTTGTCAGAGAGTAGCTTATAAAATCAACAAGCATAAATCAGTAGTATGTCTCTATAGCAGCTACTTTAAAATGAAATGAAAAGAGGTCTCATTTTCAAAAGCAATAATTCTTCTACAATGTCAAGGTATATACCTAACAAAATATATTCAAGAAATATAGTCACATAAAAAATATCTAAAAGGTGCTAAAATGAGTACAAAGTAGGGTCAGCAAGTGGCATGACAGCTATGGTGCTAGATTCCCACATGGCCAACTACAGCTCATGTCTTAGACTTAGCAGTTTGAAAATCATGCTCACACATGTGCGTGTGTGCCCAAGATTCTGGGAGAAAAATGAAGGAGAGAGGATTGTGGCATGGCCATCCATTGTGTGGGATGATTTCTCACTTTTCTTCTCTTTGTCCTTCTGTCTCTTTTGGACAAGTGTACATGGCCTATGGCAGACCCCCTCCCCCAAATAAAAAAAGACTAGAAAGCTGTTCTATGATATTATATGAAAGTATAAATACCATAAATTCATTAATTCCTTAAAAATCAAGTCTCTAACAGAGTTTATTGTGGAAAATAAATATAAAATTCCCATGAAATAATAGGAAATACACAAACTTGGATGTTAACTTTAAAGAAGAGATGGCGGGAACCAGCAGTTAGCGTAATGGCTATGTCGCTGGACTCTCACGTAGTCGACCGCGGTTTGCGTCCCGGACCCGGTGGCTAAGAACTCACGCCGGACGCGTGTGCGTGCGTGCCCAAGATCCCGAGAAGAGAATGGAGGAGAAGGGATTGCAGCGTGGCCATCCCCCCTGGGGGGGGGGTGATTTTTCGCTTTCTGTCTCTATGTCTCTCTCTGTCTGTCTGGCGAGCGCACGCGCCCTATAGCGAAAAAAAAAACTCTCAAAAAAAAAAAAGAAAAAAAAAGAAGAGATGGGGATTAAAAAATCAGAGTGAGGGGAAATGTAAATACCAGAGACTGGGGGGGAGGGGGCAGGGTAGATAGTACAGAGTTGTTGGGAGGAGCTCAAGATAAAAACACTTGACAGACATAAGAATGTAAGTTTCTCTGTTGAAAATTATGTCTACAGTGATATCCTTGATTGATTGTCACATTCTATGTATTCTTTGAAAAACCACATTTGTATTATAGAGATGCACAGTAATAAAATGTAAATAAAACATCAGGGAGAGCAGTGGTGATACTGGAAACAGTGTGGGAGGAGGTGGGAAATGGGGGAGAGGGAGAGGGAGGCAATAAGGGGAAGAAGGAAGAAGAAAACATTTAAGGGATCCAAAATGGAAATCTGTTGATTACAATGTTTATTGTAATGTCTTTGACTGACTCAATGTGCAGTGTATTCATGGTGGGAAAATTCATTTGGTATGCTGTAATGATACACAGTGACTGAAAGTATAAAAAATATTAATTGCACATTTTAATGAAATCACATAAAACATCACAAAAGACAGGAGACAGGCTGTCTTGATTATAGTTTAACTAACTTACATTACCAATAAAGAAATAAACAAAAAAAAAAAAATAATAATAATTAAAAATAAGGAAAAGCCAGGTGATGGTGTGGTTGTGAAAGCCACTAGATCCCACATGGCTGACTGTGTGGTTTGTGCTCTGGACTCAGGGACTTGAAAAACATGTAGGGCGTGTGTGTGTGTGTGTGTTTGTGTGTGTGTATGTGTATGCCCAAAATCTCAGCCGGAAAGGAAGAAAAGGGATTACAGTCTCTTTTGCCTGAGACAGTCCAAGATGTATAACTCTTCTCCTAGCATGATTAATAATATTGTTCTTTCAATCTTGGAAGTGATATGATTGGACAGTTTGGTCACTTTTCCTTTAATAAAAATATCCATGGGACTAGTGGTTAGTGTAATGGCTGTGTCACTGGACTCCCATGTTGTTGACCGTGGTTCATGTCCCAGATCCGGTGGCTTAAAACTCACGTCGGGTGCATATGCGTGCGTGCCCAAAATCCCAAGAGGAGAATGGAGGAGAAGGGATTGCAGCATGGCCATCCCCCCTGGGGGGTGATTTCTCGCTTTCCGTCTCTCTGTCTCTCTCTCTCTGTCTGGCGAGCACATGTGCCCTATAGCAAAAACCTCTAAAAAGAATAAAAGTCCATCATCATACAGTTTGTTGAGTGTACTTTTCTCTGGACTAGTTTGTGAAAATATCAGGCACAGTAAGCTTTACACAAAGGAGATATTTGCTGCACCAAGGAAAGTGTACTACCATCAGCCATAGCATATATTTTGTGACAGCTGGCTATGTTCACCCCTACCACAACAGAAACTGAGAATGCCAATCCAACTCAGCTATACTGTCTTCACATGTGGCCTTCAAAATTTTGTTGGCTTAATCAATTGTCTTAGATTTTTACCTTGGATAATTGTGTAGAAGCAGATGGACTCTCTTACAGCTCTGTTATAGTTTGAGAAATTGAATATCTCCAAAAATTTCATTTTGGGGAATTTGTTCTTAGTGTATTTCAGTTATTTTTGTTAGCAATGAAAAAGTGAACTAAGACAAGCTCTTGCTCTGAATCCCTCCCTTATTCACTGAGCTCCAAATGTACTTTCTTTCTGTCATTCAAATATGTGAAGGTCAGTTCTGCCTCAGGAAATGTCTCAGACTTTTATTAAATTAACTTTTCTTAAATTTTCACATGCTCTCAGCCTCCTCACTCTGTCTTGGCTCAAGTGTCTACTCTACTAATAGGCTTTCCTTGATAACCTGCCCTTACTCATGCCCAGACACTCTTTTCCCATTCTCACATTTCATTTACTTCATAGCTACTTACACTGAACTGAATTTTATATTCATTATTTCTTTAATTTAATCAAGTTAGTTTTTAACATGTGTATTGTCAATCTCTACCCTGCCACCGATCCAGGAACAGAGGGAAGGCAGGGCCACTTGACCCCAGCTCACCGCCAAAGTCCCCTGCCAAGCCTAGGGTATGGGAGGAGGGTCTGCTTTGACCTTCAAGACTATCCCAGCCTTTGCAGTGGATGAGTTAGAAGGTAGGAAGGGCTACCATTCTGGTACTGATTCCACTCTATCCAGGAACAGAGGGAAAGCAGGTCCACTCATTACCAGCTCAACATCAAAGCCCTTTGTCCAACCTAGGGTGTGCATACCGCATTACTTTCTAGGTTCTCAACTCAGCCTCCAGGTACATAGGGACCAGAGGGATTTGGGCATATAAAATCCAAAACATCTGGATACAGTGAGGCTCTACAGTGAGGCTCAACACCAAGTAGATTTAACAAAAAAAAAAAAAAAAAAAAAAAATCCTCTATAATGTTTATCATAGCCAAACTGGCAAAAATCAAAGACTATATTCTAAAAATGCCACGTAAAAAATGCCAAGTTACTTACAAAATCTAAGCCATTAGACTAACATCGGACTTCTCAATTCAAACAATGCAGGCCAGGAAAAAATAGGAAAACATATTTAAAACTCTCAAAGAAAAACAGTTTCTGCCAAGAATACTATACCCAGCAAGATCATCCTTTAAATGGTAAGGAGAAATAAAATCCTTCCCAGATAAACAAAAGCTGAAAGAATTCACCAAAAGTAGACCAGCCATTCAGCAAATACTTAAAGGAATGCTATACCTGGAAAACTAAATGGAGATAAACATAACTAAGAGAACATAAAACAAGTATAAAAAAATAAAGATTAAATTAAATGATGAAGTCCACATATATCAAAAATATCTTTGAATGTAATGGATTAAATTTCCCAACTAAAAGACACAGGTTGACTCAATGGATGACAAAACTGGAACCCTCCATATGTTGCTTACAAGAAACACACATTGACAAAGATATACATGGACTGAAAGTGAAGGGTTCAAAAAAGTCTTTTCAGGCAAACAAATGAAAAAAAGTCAGGAGTCATGATATTGATATCAAGCTATATGGACTTTAGAATAGTGTAAAAAGAGACAAAGGACACTGTATGGCTTTAAAAACTTAATGCATCAAGAAGTTATAACAATCATAAATATTTATGCATTCAAAGCTAGGACACCAACATATGTAAAAGAAAGACTGCTACATCTAAAGAGAGATATAGACAACAATACACTAATTACTGACAACAGCAACACTAAATGAATGCGACATATTCTGAGAAATCATTAGGTTATATGGTTGTTTAAAATTCTAGGATTTGTTATGAGCCAACACAACTTCTGCTGTTATTGATTGTTAATATATACAATATTCACATTCTTTTTTGTTGTATTTGGGGGAAAAAGACATTTTAGCCTTTTTATAGAGAGATTATTGCTATAGGGTACATGCTCTCACTGAAGAGACACAGAGACAAAGAGACAGAAAGCAAGAAATCACCCCCACGCAAGGGATAGCCACATTGTAATCACTTCTCCCTCTCCTCAGGATTTTGGGCACATGCACCCAGTGTGAGATTTAAACTGCCAGGTTCAATTTAAACCACAGTCAACTATGTGGGAGTCTAGTGATATAACCATTATGCCATCTGCTGGTCCTGACATTTTGACTTTTTTCAAATTATTTATTTAATTTTACATTATTTGGTTGCATGAAGTTGCTCTAGACCACCAAGGATTATCAAGATTTTTGCACAGATTTATACATGTCTAGGATTATTTTATCAATGCAGTTATGTACATCATTTTCCTTCTTTACTCCACCATTACCACTCAGTTAAACATAAATTTGAATTTTTTTAGATCACCACACAATATAATGCTTAAAGATAGAATTTCTTCTTTGACAGAACCCAGGAACTAATTCTTAGATATATAATTGGTGTTTTGAAGATGAAATTAAAATTATCCTTCAGTTTGTAGGCCATATGTAAAATTTAATCATCTTGCAAAATATCTATTCCGTATTAAAAATAGCTGGTTGACAGCTTATACTTCTCAAAACTCATGTTATTATTTACACAAACTGAGTAACTGTATGTGAAGTAACTGAGTGTTTTTGTGCTACTCCCAAATAAAGTCAAAGCTTTATTAAATAAATAAAAAAACTGCACAAACATATCAATGAAGCAAAAAGCTGACTTTTTTAAACAAAATTGATAAACCATTAGCTATAAGTCAACAAAAACAGAGAAAGAAACCAAATAGATAAAAATGAAGCTAAGTAATGAAGCTAAGAATATTATAATCAATATATCATAAATACAAAAATTATGACAAAATACTATAAGCAACTATATGCCAACAAACTAGAAAAACTAAATAAGATGGAAAAAATTTCAGGACATGTACAAGGTACCTAGGCTGAATCAGGATAAAATAGAAAGCCCAAATAGATCAATGACTAGTGATGTAATTTAATCATTAGTAAATAGTCTTCCAACAACAACAACAAAAAAGCAAAAGCTCAGGTACTGATGGGTTCACTTCCAAATTCTACAAAACTTTTAAAGAGCTAATCCAATTTTTTCTCAAACTACTTCTAAAGATTCAAAAGGAAGGAACCCACCTAAACTCATTCTATGAAGCCTCCATCACCTTGATACCAAAACCAGACAAGGACAAAACAAAAAATAAAACTGCAGACCAATGTATTTAATGAATATTGATGAAAAGATTTTCAAAACTCTACTATCAAACCGTATTCAACAGCATCTTAAGAAGATGAAAAATCCATCCAGGTAGGCTTTATCCCAGGGATGCAATGATGGCTTGACATTTGCAAAACAATAAATGTAATAGATCATATTAACAGAAAGAAAGATAAAAACCATAAGCTCATATCTATAGATAGAGAAAAAAATTGATATAATACAACATCCCTTCAGGATCAAGACTCTCAAGCAAAATAGGAATAAAAGAGACATTCCTCAACACAATAATTGCCATATAAAGCAGACCCATTGCTAACATCATAGTGAATGGGGAAAAGCTGAAAGCAATCCCATTTACAAAAGCCACAAGATGAATAAGATACCTATTATTAAGCCTAACCAAAGAGTGAAAGACCTCTATAAGAAAAACTAAACAGCTGAAAAAGAAATTGAGTATGACACATGCACAAAGAATGGAATGGCACCATGTTTTCTTGGAGTGGAAGAATCAATACAACCAAAATGTCAGTTCTTCCCAAATTAATTTATATATTCAGTGTGATTCTGATCCAAGTGCTGGTGATGTTCTTCATGGAAATAGAAAAATCAATTATAAAATTTGCCTGGACTCATAAAATATCCCATATCAACAAGGCAATACTATACAAAAAGAATAAATAGGGAGCATCTCACTAAGCTACTTCAAAATATCTTACAAAGTGGTGGCAATCAAAACAACATAGTTCTGACACGAATAGACACAAAGACCAATGGAACAAAATAGAGATTCCAGAAATAAGCCCTAAATCATACAGCTAACTGTCTTTGACAATGCAGTGGAGAAAAGAAAGTATTTTAAAAAATTGGTGCTGGAAGACCGGTATGTTCACCTACATATAAATTAAATTAGACTCCTCTCTCTCACCATTAACAAGAAAAAACTCAAAATGAATCAAATATTTAAATATAAAGCCTCGAACTAGAAAACTACTAGTAGAAAAACAACAGAAATACTTGAAGACATTGGAATATGCAAAGATTTCTTAAATAAGACCCCTAAAGCACAGGCAGTAATCCCCAAAATAGACAAGTGGGGTTAGATCAAGCCAAAAAGTTTTCTTACAGCAAAGAAAGCAATCATTAGAGTGAAAAGACAACAGGTGGAATGGGAGAAAATATTTTCAAATTATACAAACAAGGAGTTAATATCCAGAATATATATGGAACTCATGCAGCTTACCCATTTAAAAAGTGAATAATCCTGGGACCAGCAGTTAGCGTAATGGCTATGTTGCTGGACTCCCATGTAGTCAACCGCGGTTTGAGTCCCAGACCTGGCGGCTTAAACTCACATCTGGTGCGTGTGAGTGCGTGCCCAAGATTCTGAGAGGAGAATGGAGGAGAAGGGATTGCAGTGTAGCCATCCCCCCTGGGGTGTGATTTCTCACTTTCTGTCTGTCTTTCTGGCGAGCCCAAACGCCCTGCTGCAAAATCCTCTAAAAAAATAAAAAATAGTGAATAACCAAAAAAAAAAAAAAAAAAAAGACAAATGAATTTAATAGACACGTATCCAAAGACTTACAAATGGCCAAAAGGCATATTTAAAAAAAATGTTCAAAATCTCTGGTCATAAGGGAAATGCAGATTAAAATAACGAGATGCCATTTAACCCCAGTTAGAATGGCTAGGATCAGAATGGAACCAGACTAAGCATTCAAAAACTGGTGACTGGGTTAAAAACAGTGGCACATATATATTATGGAATATCACTCCCCTATATATGTTTTTTTTTGGGGGGAGAGGTTTTTGCTATAGGGTGCGTGCGCTCGCCAGACAGACACAGAGAGAAAGAGAGACAGAAAGTGAGAAATCACCCCCCAGGGGGGATGGCCACGCTGCAATCCCTTCTCCTCCATTCTCCTCTCGGGATCTTGGGCACTCACACACACGCGCCCGGTGTGAGTTTAAGCCACCGGGTCTGGGACTCGAACCTCAGTCGACTACATGGGAGTCCAGCAACATAGCCATTATGCTAACTGCTGGTCCCACTCCCCTATATTTTTAAAAAAGCAAGATCCTATTGCTTGATTTGGAATGAATGAATATGGAAGTTTTAATGCTGAATGAAGTGAGCCAGACTTTTAAAGATACACTCTATACATCCCCACTTGTTTTGCACCAAATGTCTGTACTCTACGACAGAGGTTGAGAGATCTGAAAATAGGAGCTAGTGAGGATAAGTGCAGATACTAGAGACTGTAGGGGAGGAGAGCTAGGAAAATCCAGTTTGGATGGTAGAAGGTCAGTAGTAGAGGGCAGATGTGAGTACAAAGGGAAGAATCATTTAACAGACAAAAATACAGTTCTCTGTTAAAAAAAATACATATTGTATACATTAAGATGGGGACTTTATATAAAATGTGAAACTAATCTGAAAAACTATATGCTGTGTATAAAACCATCATGACAGCAGAAACTTTAGTGTACACCTAACCACCATATTTTCTGTATATGCTATGTTGCCTGGCTCAGAGTATATTCAATGAATATTAAAATAAATAAATGTGTTTTTACCAGCTTTACCATTCAAAACACTGTGATTTTAGGCAAGTTATTTAACATTACTAAGATTCAGTTTTCAAGATATTTTCCATGTTTTAAATCACATACATATATATATTTTTTTTTTGGAGAGGTTTTTGCTATAGGGCACGTGCACTTGCCAGACAGACAGAGAGAGACAGAGAGACAGAAAGCGAAAAATCACCTCCCAGGGGGGATGGCCATGCCGCAATCCCTTCTCCTCCATTCTCCTCTTGGGATCTTGGGCACTCATGCACACGTGCTCGGCGTGAGTTTTAAGCCACCTGGTCTGGGACGCAAACCGTGGTCAACTACATGAGAGTCCAGCAACATAGCCTTTACGCTAACTGCTGGTCCCAATAACATACATATTTTTAAAACGTTGCTAGGTATAAAAATCATATATGAATTAATGTAATTTTCATTCCAGATAACATGTAGTATGTGTTTAATAACTAGTAACTATTTCAAAAATTATTATTGGCTGTAGATAAGAGCAATATCACATTTTCTAACCACTTTGACATTTAGTTTGAAAAATTTTTCCCCCATTCCCCTTGATTATATAATTTATTTGACTATAATAGCTTCTGTAATTTTAGAGAACAGTCAGTCTGGTCATTTTGAGATAGTTCCTGTGTGATATTTTTATGTCATTTTGTTATATTAAATGTAAGGGATTTTAGATGAAAGAATAAGCTTTCCGCTTCCCTTGTAGGCATTTTTCAGATTTTCTACACCTACATTAATCTTCTATTTGAAAAGTGTGAAAAGAATTACTCTTCTCTCAGGTTAGACTGACAAAGCATTTTGGGAACCTTAATAAATCAGGTCTGTTTTATTCCATAATTATACTAAATGTATACCGTATGCTTATACTGGTGAATTCATTTTTTCCTATAATGATTTCATTATTTGAAAATACTCTTTCTAAAGAATGATGCATTTGGTATGGTTATTTTTCACATAAAAGCAAAATAATTCCAATGTACAGCAAAATGGAAGACAGAGCAGCTTGAAAACTTTCATCTCGTTTATTTTTAACCACAATTGCTATTTTTCTGTCATTGTAGAGATATAATTCTGCATTTTATTTCTTAATGGCAGGACATAATTGATGTAAGATAGAAGCTAATTGGAATGAAAAAGTGACGAATGGTTGTGATAATGAGGTGAATTCCAGGCTGTAAACTGTATCTTTTTAATCATCACTATCTTTCCTGCAGATTATCCAATTTGGCATGTTGTGTCTCTAATAAAAAGGACACTTCAATAGTAGTCAAGAGACTATTTATACTTTCATCAGTGTGGAGTGAGAATTTACCTGCCTACATGCACATGTTCCCAGGTTTAATGAGCTAGCCCTTAACAGGAAAATAATAACTAGATCACTAGGGCGTCATGAGAATTAAGCACCTCAAAGTATACCAGATTCTTGGATATATAATGAAATTTGAATCCCTATAAAAGGGATTACTAGAGGAAATTGGTCAAACTGTGGATTTTCATAGCTCTTATGTTGTTGGGAGGAAAAATCCATTTTTAAGAAGGAAATATCATCCAGTAACGGTATTGAATTATCTGGGAGAGTGCTTAGGGAAGTGGGAGGTGACAGGTTGTCAATGAGATATCAAAGTTAAATAATCACATGGATAATTCATTTTGTACTCAATAGTTTCAGTTTTCTGAGACAACTGCTCTTCTGCCAGAGTACTTATGGAATGGTGACAGAAAATTCAGTTACTACCTTTGTGACCATCTACAAGCTCCTATTTCCCATCCATAAACTGAAGCTCTTTGTATACAGTAGAAATTCAATATCTGTTCAATGAAAGAACACACGAATTACTGGAATCAATCAATACTTGGAATCTCTCATAATAGTGAGTGATGAAGTTTTCCCTAGTCCAGTTTAATGAGTATACCAGAAAGCCTTGTAAATGACTGCTGATTTCCAAAGGCAATATTTTCTCTGCGTTCTTTTCTTCCTCCTTTCCTTCCTTCCTTCCTTCCTTCCTTCCTTCCTTCCTTCCTTCCAACTTTTCCAAAACTCTTCCATCTTAAAAGGTTGGATTGTGGTGCAGACTTCCAAGTCTGTTTGAAATTGGTAGGGAAACAAAGTTGCTCTTTTAGGTAGGATAAATACTGTAAAAGGTCGTCAGAGGAACAGATATGAAAGAATGAGATTCACTGAGCTACTATAGCTGATGAAACATTTCTTGGAAACATAGGGGTGACAAACCCTGGGACCTACTTAGAAGTCATGAAAGAAATGAAATATTGCATGAAAATCCACAGAGTCTGAGCACTAACTCTTCAATAGCGTAAAATTTCAGAGGAAAAATTGTTCACCACTTGCTTTCTAAGCTCGTCTTAGACATATATCCTCATTCAGTATGCCTCAGCTCTCTAAATTCATTGAGGTATTCAAACTAGTCTGTTATTCCACAATCTGGCTCTTCCAGGATACTGTGCAACTTGACCATAAGAGTGTTCTTCTCATGCCTTAGTGCACACGTTTATTTTTTAAGTCTCAAATGTCATTTTCTTTAAAAAGCCAATTGCTGGCCTTCCCCACTGCTCCAACCCAATCCAAATTAGTTTCCCTGTATTTTGTAGTTTCTTTTTTTTAGCTACAAAATAGTTACCATAATTATAATTATATATTAATTACAGTGATCAGTGTACCTCTGTGCAATATAGAACAATCCAAAAAGGCAAGAACCCTGTCTATTTTGTTCATCTCTATATCCTCAGTAACTGGCACAATTTTTCTCACATGGGAGACATTCAGTAAATATTTAAATAAGGAAAGAAAAAAGGAGGAAATTCTTTGTTTCATTTCTAAGATGAGGAAAGGGATGCCAAAGAAGGTACATGTTCAGCACATTGAAGGCATGGCAGGCCTGGGCATTGACTTCTTCCCAGTGTGATTTGCAATACAGAACTCTGCCCGCTTGTAAATAATGAGGCACTACACGTCACCGTGGACTCTTAATTTCTGGAGGTAAAATGACTTTTAGTCCTCTAAACTCATATGAGTAGAAGAAATTATAAAAAATAATTATTGAAGTATGGAAAAGAGCATAATGAGTATGTAAAAAGATAATGAAATTAGTAATAATTATGAAATGCATCCCGTTTTGTTATATTAGGCACAGAAATTAATTATCTAAAAATAGGTAGCTTGAACTATACTTATAAGTATGTGCTTTGTGGATTTAGCACTTTTGCATTAATCACACAGAATGTACATCAACTGGTTTTACATTTCCTAATTTCATATATTGCTTATATACATTACATTTAATTATGTTTATTGAAATAATTAAATTCTCTCTCCTTTTCAATATGTTACACATATTTAAATAATACGATGAACAGAACATTTATTTTTCATTAGCTCGCCTTCTTGTGGCTATTTTGGCTGTGTCTTAAACTTCATTATCATTATTTTTTACATGTTTATAATGCATTAATGGTTGCATTCAGTATCATTAAACTTCATGTATAATTCATATTTTTAAGTGTTACAAATTAAATTGGTGTCTAAATCTTTACTTTGCAATTTCTCCTAATATTTTCCTATCTATTATCTTACATTCTTCAACTATCCTTAGTCAACCAAACAACGCATTTCAACCCTGGATAAGTTTTAATGAAACAAGCCATAAAAAATATTCAATTGTTGGAATTCAATGAAAATTAGTAATTTTTATAGTATTCTTAAAAATAATAAAAATAGTTCATAAAAATAATCTTCAAAATCCAATATGCCATGGTATACTTGCAAAGCAACATTAGATTGGAATCATATCCTATTGGAAATTTTTTTCTTCCTGAAAATAAAAGCAGTTTGGTTTGTTTTATAAGAATGGATTGAATTTTTTCTTTTGAAATAAGCTGAGATGACTAATAAGATGACGACACAGTATTTGTCCCCTCCAGCGTATGCAGTGTTCATAAGAGCAGAGAGAGGACTCACTAGACACAGAACCTGCCAATGGCCTGTTCTTAGACTTCCAGCCTCCAAGAACTGTGAAAACAAAACAAAAAACAATTTATATTTTCTATAAATTTATATATTTTGTTATAGCAGTGGAAATAGACTAAGACACTCCATCTGAACTGAAGAGGGAAGGAAACACAGAAAAAGGGAAATAATAGACTAAAATATAGCATGAGTATATGGTTGTCCTCTATCACTCACCTAAGATGGTTCAGAAATACTTTCAAAGAAGATAACACATAAATTAATCATAGAGGATGTGTCATCATTGCTCAGCTTCTTTTAAAAGGTTCTTTCCATACAGCACATGTACTTGCTGGTGTGAGAGAGAGAGAGATGGAGAGAGACAGAAGAAAGAAAGCGAGAAATCACCACCCCCCTCAGGAGGAGGGGCTGTGCTACAATTCTTTCTCCTCCATTCACATCTCAGGACTTTGGCCACACATGCACACATGCCTGGCTTGATTTTCAAACCTCTGGGTCTGGGACTCAGAACCGTGACTAGCTACGTGAGAGTCTAGCACCTCAGTCACTAATCCACCTGCTGATCCCTATTCAGCTTATTTTCCAGTGATGACACATCCAAGATTGTTGCAAGCAAAGAGAGTAAAAAATACACACACTTGAAGAAACAAAAGACATTTTAAGTGACTATAGCACAGAGTATTAGGGAGGTATTCATGAGAAAAGGAGACCAGAGCTTACTCATTAGAACAACAAAAGACAACGGAACAAAATACCTCTTGTATGTAGTCTTCTTAGAGTTTTGACTTTACAAAAGGACGGTAGGGAACTTCTCAAGTAGTCGATAAGCACAGAGGAGAGTTATTCAGAGTTGAATTTTATAAAATATTTGGTTGTTATATGGAACAAAAAAGAATTATTGGTGTGAGTTCAAAGATAAAAGGCATTAAAGCCATCTAGAAGGCTACTGAATTAATCTAGACAGGATACAGTGATCACAGAGAGGGGCAAGTTTAGTCAAAGCCACTCTTAATTATGCTAAGTATGCCTAAGTTTTAGTACAGTTGTCCAATTTGGTTAATTCAGTGCCAGAAAATCACTCAAACCTATTAATTAACTGAATGATGGAAAAAGTGAAAAGAATAACCAAGTGAATGGCTGATTAGCCAGTGTAAATAACTGTGAAGAGCCTGGTCACATCACTTCACATAACTAATCAGTTCTACTACTGATCACCAGTGTATCCCAAGGAAGCAGAGCTCTTCTCACTGCCGTCTTAAGTTGTCTCACAGTTCTTGATTCTTTTCCTAGGGGGCATGCCTATGCCCGCCCGGTCTTGTTCCAAAAGGACAAAAAGTCAGAGAAGATGAACTTGCTGTGCTGAGGAACACAACAGGTGGACAGGGACTAGGAGTGTGATAGAGGGACAATCTTTATCTGTCAGTAAAAGATAGACTATCAGGGCCAGCAGGTGGTGTAGAGGTTAAGGGTGCTGGACTCCCACATGACTGACCATGGTTCAAGTCCCAGACCTGGCAGCTTGCTTTCTTGCTTTCTCTCTCTCTCTGTGTTTCACTCTGGTTAAATTAAAAAAATATAATAATAAATAAAAATAAAAAATATGATATATAAAATAAAGGAAATTTTAAAATGATAGAAGATTAAAATAGAACCAACAGGCTCTGTGAGGCAATGATAACATGCTGCTCAAGAGAAGGTGGATGTCATCTGAAGATGGTGGTTGAAATCCCTGCTTTACTCAGCCTAAAACATGGCAAGCATATGCAAAAGTGTTCAGGATTTCACTGGTGGAGGACTGTAGAAAGAGGATTGTGGTGTAGCCAGATCTTATAAAGAGTGCTCAAGGAAGAGACCAGCAGTTGGCTTAATGACTATGTCATTACACTTCCATGTAGGAGACTGCGGTTCAAGCCCTGGACCTGGTGGCTTAAACTCAAGCTGGATGTGTGTATATGTGTGCCCTAGATCCCAATGAGAGAATGGAGGAGAAGGGATTGTGGCATGGCCATCCCCTCTGGAGGGTGGTTTCTTGCTTTCTGTCTCTCTGTCTCTCTCTGTCTTTCTGGCAAGCGCATACCCCCATAGCAAAAAAATAACTCTCCAAAAAAAAAAAAAAAAGGAGTGCTTAAGGATGCTCATTATTTTTTCTCTCTCTCTACCATACAAGCAATATCATGAATTTAAAAAAAAATGTAGAACCTCAAAGGAACCTAAAAGATGAACAAAGATTATACTAGCTATAATCAGGCAATAGGTGAAAAGTAGTAGGTAAGAAAAATATATGCTACTCTTCTGAAAGATTTTTGTTCTGAAGGTTTCAAGTTATAGATCACTAGCTTGAGTAAAAGCTGGATTTGTTTTGTTTTCAGTTGTGGAGACTATTACGCTTATGGCCTTAGAGAAAAAAAAATGGAATGAGAGACTGATGATAATAGAAAGAGTTGATAGAAGTGGATTGCAGTCCTGAATGAGATGCGAAAAGTAAGAGAAGAGTACAGATGGAGAGCTTCGTTATGGAGTGGAGGCTTCTACTCAGCCTGAGGAATGGAAGGCAGGGATGGTGGAAACAGAGATAAATTTAGAAGAGTAAAGAGAAGTGAGGAAGATCACAGTTTGTGACACTAGCAGAGACACTACATCTCACCAAACTCACTACTTGTACTAAGTTTAGAGACTCATTATACAAACATAGCCATGTCTTCTGGTAAATATTATGGCTTTTCAGATTCATACAAAAGGGAAACACAAATAATTCTACCTGCTCTTACAAAGTCTTTTTGAAATGCAAGAGAACAAAATAAGAAATACTTTTGCAGTGCCTGTAATGTGTTATTTTTATTTACAAATGTTATCAAGTAATATATATGCTGATTGAAAAACTATATAGTTTACATAAATTAATCCCAACTGCATTTACCTCCACAAATTGCAGAGTATCCAGAGTATCCAAGAGTATATGCTCCAATTTACTCTCTATTAGCATTAATGGCCTGACTTTGTGTGAAATTGTGAAGAAGTCACACCATTAGCACTATTTTCCCCATTAAGAGATGGGAGACTTAAAACTGAAGAAATAGATGTTGAATTTGGATACGGTGAGACAGAAAGTCCAAGTGGGAAGGAACATCACTTGCTAATAAAGAATGGATAAAGTAAGCAAAGACCTGGGGTAGTGCAAGAAAATTAAAGCCATAAAATGAAGTATATGGAAATAGGTATAAGGATGCCAAACAGATTTAGTAGGAGTGACAGAAATATAGATTGACAAAAGAAACTGTCAGCAAAACAGTCTGAGCCTAGCCATGGTGAAGCTGTGGTAAGCACAACACTTTGCAGAGCTGGAGACCATATGGAGGACTGGGGTTTGGTTCCTGGGTGAGCCTGTCAATATCAGGTGCACATGTTCATGCCCATCACCTTTTTTTTTTTTTTTTCTTTTAGAGATTTTCACTATAAGGCTTATGTGCTTGCCAGACAGAAAGCAAGAAATCAACCCCCCCGGGGGGATGGTCACACTGCAATTCCTTTTCCTCCATTCTCCTCTCAGGATTTTTAGCATGTACACACATGCATCTGGTGTGAGTTTCAGACTCAGATTCCAGGACTCAAACTCAGTCGACCACGTGAGAGTACAGTGCCTTGACCACTATGACACCTGCTTTCCCTCTGGTGCCCATCATCTTAATTGGCAGAGAAGGCTTGGAGGAGGGTCACAGGATGAGACCCTGTGAGAGTACCTCTCTCCCCTTCTTTCTCTCCATGTGTGTTTCTCTTGTGAAATGAATAAAATTTAGAAATAAGACAAAAAGCAAGCACTTAGAAAAAAAGCCTATTTAGAGAAAATAGTGAATTTATTTTTCTTATAGTATAGCAAGGAGAAATTTATGACTCACATAACTTTGTAAAAATGACGGGAGAAAAGAACTAGGACTCAAACAGATGTGATTTGTACTCAACTCAGATTTATATCATCTCCGTACTGATCTTTGGCACCCACTCCCAGCTTCAGTATCTTATTTCTAATGGTGCTCATTAACTGTTTTTTTTCTGACCACTAACTTTGGCTGTTGGAATCATTTTCCCTTACTAGTGTGGATATCAACATTCTACTACCAAACCAAGAATTTAAGCAGAGAAGAAACTTACCAAATATCCCCAGAGAGAGAAGAATCTCAAAGGCAGCAAGTATTGAGACATGTGAATGTGAAGCGGGTCACCAAACTGGGTTTATCCTTGCAGTAATTATCAATTAGTTTCTCCTCTGTATAAGAAACTGTATAAGCACGAGATTAGTCAGAGACATCTCGTTGCACCAGAAAGCAAAGAAACTCTCAAAGGCTAATCCATCATGTCAAAAACACACAGGAGCCCTAAGCCAAGGGCAGAAACTTTCAGCATCAACAAGAATAATGAGTGCAATTTATTGTAATAAATGGAATATACAGAAAATCATTTGTCCTGGTACTCAACAAGAAAGAAGGAGATCCCCTTCACTCAAATGCTAACATGACAATAATAATAATTTTACCCCATGAGAAATAAGCAGGGCACCAATTCCTTTTTTTGGCAGTTAACAACTGAAAGAACATAATTAGGCATTTGTTTTACTTTTCCTTTATGAACTCTATTTCATCATAACCAACAGCTCTAGTTTCCTTAGTTAATAAAGAACAATTTTTCCCCACAGTATTTGAAATATAAATGTGCAAAAAATGGTAGGAAGTAGAATTAGAATATAACCATTTTGTAAGCCTAATGAAATAACTGATTCAGGTATTAATTACCAATTTGATACTAGGGGAAGTTTAATTGGAATCTTTTTCTGTTTGTGTTTTCCTTTGTAATTTCTTTCTTTCATGAGAGTGAAGAGAGAGAGAGAAGGAGAGATAGACATCCTCAACAGGGTCTCCAGCTGCAGTTCTATCCCCACCCTTCCGGGTCAGTAAGAATCAAGAGGACACTCATCTGAAAATTACAAGTTGAAAGGGCAACCAAATCCACTGTCCATGTAGATCCAGCAGCACTTGAGGAGCCCACTGCTACAGCACCGCCAAGCTGACAATTGGGATCTTCACAATGGAGCAACCAGGTTGTCACCAACTGAGACGTTGTGACCTCAGCATCACTTTAGGTGAAGTTTAGAGATAAACTGGGACCCATTTCCCTATCTGCCACATGTTAGGCAGGGTGTGACATCACTAAAAAGCAGGGCGAGCCTGCAATATATCCTCACATGACACAAGAAAGAGAACAAGAGTAATGACTTTCAGTTGGTAAAAGTCTACCTGAAACTATTCAGATTTCTAACACTAATCTCCATTTATTAGAAATCAAACAACTAGAGGAACACATGAGACACCACAAGGAAGGAACTAGAATTAATAAAAATTCCGGCTCAGTCTTCTAGATAGTAACTGAGTTTCTGGGATAAGCAAATACATAGGGAACAAAAGAAAGTAAGACGACGCTAAGGAGGATAAAGTAAATGAACCTAAATGAAATGGATGGACCTTGATTGTAACTGGACTTGAACAAACCAGCTACAAAAAACATATACATGTAACACAAGTAAAGATATTTAACTAATAATGGAATGGATATAAAATGATAATAAATAACCTTTATTACCTGATGTGTATGTCAATAATGTAATAGCTATATAAGAAATTATCTATGGTTTTCAGAGTTACACACTGAGCTATACAAAGGTAATATATTACCTAAAGTTTACAGCAAAGGAAAGAAAACAAGCAAGCAAAAAAGAACATAAACCAATATAGTAAGTTTTGATATAGGAAACATATATGGGGAGGTTGCACTACTCTCATTTTTTTTTTTTAAATCTTTTTCTTTTTAGAGGTTTTCGCTATAGGGCGTGTGCGCTTGCCAGACAGAGAGAGACATAGAGACAGAAAGCGAGAAATCACCCCACATGGGGGATGGTCACGCCACAATCCCTTCTCCTCCATCCTCCTCTCGGGATCTTGGGCATGCACGCATACACACCTGGCGTGAGTTTTAAGCTACCAGGTCCAGGACGCGAACCACGGTCGACTACGTGGGAGTCCAGCGACATAGCCATTACGCTAACTGCTGGTTCCCTACTCTCATTGTTTTTGCATAGATTTGAAAATACCCATAATATTTTAGAAACTGTTGTACTAATCCAGGTAAAAAGTTGAAATAGATTGGATATGAGTAGTGGAAATACAAGGTGGGTAGATCTGGGAAACATTTAGCAGACAGAACCAACTGAAATTTCTGAGGGAATAGATACTTGGGGATGATAGAAGTTAAGAGGGTGATACTAAAGAACTGACTTTGCTGAATGCTTAATGTGGAAGGATATGTAAACATTGATTTTTTTGAGACAATGTGAAAAGAAAGCAGTTTCTGGGGTCCACAAGTACACCAATCTAACGTCTGACCCCTGGCACACAGGGCCTGGCAGACTCAGTGGGCTATCCACTTCCTATCTAGCCTCAGCCCCTGCCCTGGCTTTGCTCAGCCCTGGGCAGGTGTCAGATCAACCCTGTCAGTCAGAGCCACCTTCCTGAATCCCTTAATGAATGGTTACTGATTCCTACTGCACTCCCAGCCAAGGCCCTCCCCTCTGTCCTGCAGAAGTCTCAATAGAAGTGCTACCACATTCTGCTGTGGTTAATTGAGTGCCTCTCTATCTCCTACAATGTGGAAAAATTGAGGGCAAAGAGCTTGTCTTACCACTTTTTATTACCCCATCATTCAATGTCAGACATATATTACATGTTTAGAGGCTACAGCATGAATTGTGCCATAATCCACATTTTCCTTTGAAAACAAGTATGTGTGATAATCAATAACCTAAGGACAGAATGTGGACAAACCTTTCTCCTTTTCTCTTTTTTCATTAAACAAATATGTATGTTAGTCATCAAAGAGAAATAAAACAGCACATATCTAGATTCATTGCTCTTTTAATAGAGAAGCAAGACATTTATGGGACACAGAAATGGATGATTATCTGTTGATGATAACGTGTATAGTGTCTTCAATTGGACTGGTGTGAAGTGTATTTAGGTTGGGTAAATTCACTTTACAAGCTGTAGTGATGCACAGCGATTGAATGTATAAAGTAAATTAAAATAATAAAAAAAAGAATCCCACTTTATCCCTTTTTGAACTTATGAAAGAAATGCTTTCTGAATTTTTTTATTATTATAATTTTACATTTCATTTAACAGTCTTATATATTTACAGCATCTGAATACAATGTATAAAGATTAAATCAGAGAACTACACAACTTCACCATTTTGAATATTTGTCTTTATTTTATGAACATTTGCAGTCTCTTTTTATGGCTATTTTGAGGTGTACATTAGACTGCCCTTACCTGTAGTTATTCTCCTATGCTGCAGCAGTTCATAATCCATTTCTCGTATTTACTTGCACTCATATCTGTGAATCAAGTTCTTCTTACAAACTCCTCTCCCTCCCCTTCCCTGCTTACAGTATCCACAGTTTCAGTCTTCATTTCTTTTTTTTTTTAGAGGTTTTTGCTATAGGGCGCATGTGCTCGCCAGACAGACAGAGACAGACAGAGAGATAGAAAGCAGGAAATCACCCCCCAGGGGGGATGGCCACGTCGCAATCCCTTCTCCTCCATTCTCCTCTCAGGATCTTGGGCACGCACGCACACGCGCCCGGCGTGAGTTTAAGCCACCGGGTCCGGGACTCGAACCGCGGTCGACTACGTGGGAGTCCAGCAACATAGCCATTACGCTAACTGCTGGTCCCCAGTCTTCATTTCTATGGAATCAAATTTTGTAGCTTCCATTAGTGAATAAGAACACATGGTATCTGTCTTTCAGTGCTTGACTTATTTCACTTGGTATTTTCTCCAGGCTCATTTATGTTGCCTTGAGCAACACACATGCCTTTTTTTATGGCCGAATAATATTTCCTTGTGTATATATACCACATTTTCTTTATCCATTCATCAGTTATTGGTTCCATATATTAGCTATTGTGAAAAATGTTGCAGTAAATATAGGTGACCAGACACCTCTTTGACATACTGAATTCCTTTCCTTTGGGTATTTATCCCAAACTGGGATTACTGGATCATAATATATTGGTAGTTCTATTTTTAGTTTTTGGAGGGGCATCCATGTGTGCTTCCTATAGTAGCTGTACTAATTCACATTCCCACCAACAGGGCATGAAAGTTTCACTCAATCGGTTTTTGCTGTTATGATTCTGCATTTTGTACTTGTGCCACTATGTGTGATAGAAAAGGTCACATGTGCAATGTGCCTCTTCTCTCTTGGGTAAGTTAGTTGGTTATTAGCGGGACAACTTTAGGTGAGTGCAAATGGTTGTTCACCTTCGTGTAAATCCTGCTCCCTTCAGGCTGTTCATTGACCGGTTTGTTCGGAATGGGGCAATAATGTTAGGCCATACACATGAAAGTGGGAGCAGGAATTCCAATTTACTCCTGTCCACACTGAAGTCTAATTGCAGCTCAGCCATTCAAAGTAAAACACAGTATTTCTCAGAGCCTAGCTCAAATTGCCATTTCTGAGGAAATTGTTTCTGATAGATTTCATAAGCCTTCTCCACTCATGCTTAGTCATGGTGCCTAGCCATGGGATGCTCTTTCTAGGTGTTCTGTTACTGGAGGGTGGCAGAACCAGAAGGATAGCACAAGGCTGCATTCTGGTCTGAGATTTATCCCTTAGTCATACTGGAACCAAGTCCAGAGGTTGTTGCTCCACTGAGAAATACAAGGAAATACTGTTCTATTGCCTTTTACTAGCAGATCTGTGGTGGTTATGAAAAGGAGGAGGAAAAGACATCAATGGGAGGGTAAGAAGCATGAAAGGAAGATACTTGTTAACAGTTTTGATGTTTATCATAGTGATGATTAAAATAATAATAATAATAAAGGAACCAATGTACTCAGAGTGTGTAGAAGTCCCCGGAAGACCTTAGGTGTAACTGAAACATGATCTACTGTGTCACATAGGGTCATATTGGGATTTTATCCATGCTTCTTCCTTGGCTATCATTTGTTGTGCAACCAAAAAGACACAATGGGATGGACAGTATGATACGGTTTTATTTGATATTGAATCCAGTGCCTGTATTGTCCAGTGTCTAATTCAGTGTTCAGATTTTCTTTTAGATTACCCAAAGCTAGGTTCTTAAGAACGACAGAAGCATCCCTAAAATGTGGATCGTTGCATACATAATGACAATTATATTAAACTTATCAAAGACAGTTCAGACTCACTGATAGCACCACACATATTTTTGCTAAAGTCATGGACAAAACAAGGGAATCCTATAGATTATCCTCTTCTTCTTTGTTAAAGAGTGGAACATTTTTCTTTTCTCACTTGACTCTAAGAAGAGCAGTGTTCAAGTGACTCCTATCAATTATTTTTCAGAACATGTAGAATGCATAATTGTTTATCCAACTTATAGAAAACTGCCTTCATAAAGCAACTAGTTAGAGGGAACCAGCAGTTAGCGTAATGGCTATGTCACTGGACTCCCATGTAGTTGACCGCGGTTTGCGTCCCGGACCGGGTGGCTCAAAACTCACGGCAGGCGCGTGTGCGTGCATGCCCAAGATCCCGAGAGGAGAATGGAGGAGAAGGGATTGCGGGGTGACCATCCCCCCGGGGGGTGATTTCTCGCTTTCTGTCTCTATGTCTATCTCTGTCTGTCTGGCGAGCGCATGCGCCCTATAGCGAAAACCTCTCCAAAAAAAAAAAAAAAAAAAAAAAGCAAATAGTTAGAGAGGATATAAAGTAATACTTTTTGTTAATTTTAAATTTTTATAAAGCAAAAATTACAGAACTTTTTTTTTTTTTAAACAGAGAACTTCACGTCATTTTGTCTGTTAAATGTTTCTTCTCTTTGCCCCTCACACCTGCCCTCTACCACTCACTGTCTACCACCCATACCACTTACTTATAGTCTCTGGTATAGACATTTACAGATACAGAATACTGTTTTAAAGTTGTATTTATTTTATTCATGATAGATAGTGTGTATGTGTTCACAACAGAGTGAGTGAAAGAGAAAAAAAATCACTTTTATCAGGGCCTCATCACCCTTCAATCACTTTCCCTAACCCTCCATGTCTTCAAGATCTGCAGAGAGTTTTCAAGCCGACCTGATATTCCAAACCCATGGCTCCCAGAATTGCAATTCAGTTTGTGACTGATTGCAACACCAGGCTGGGGCATAAGGAAATACTTTGAAATGTCAAAACAGGGAGGGGATCAAGAAAAGAAATGGAGAAAGGGAGAAGAAAAACATTTAAGGGACACAAAAATGGAAATATCTTTCATTGAACCAATATACAGTGTATTCAGGATGGGAAATTTTATTTGATATGCTGCAGTGATATGTTGATTGAATGTAAAAAATAAAAGAAAATGTCAAAATGGAAAATGTATTTTCTTGAAAAGATTCTGGAAGAAGTCAGATAAGTAAGAAATGCAGCATTTAAACATCACAATTATACAAAGACTAGAAAAATAAGCCCAAAAAATGAGCATGATTGAATGGTTATATTGGTAAATTCAGAGGAAATTTAAAAAAAATTATATATATACTTTTTTAATGCATTCAATCACTATATAACATTATAGCACATAAAATAAATTTTCCCAGCATAAATACAGTGTATATAATTTTAACTTCTAAAATAATTATTTCCACAACAAATACTTATAAGGGAAATTACTTAGTATAGTTGTGCCTTTTTAAAAAATTAATTTTTTTGTACTGTCACAAAGAATGAAGCTATAATCACACTCCTAGGCACTGTGACATGTTTGTGAATGGGCAAAGTTGACCTATAAACATACTAATAAATTTATTCTCTTATAAAGTGGTAGTTTGCAGAATTTATACCCTTACTCTAAGTAGACAATCCAAAATGATCCTGGATATGTGTTGTTTATGAACAAATGTAAAAAGGCATTAAAAAGTTACCTTGACCAAGTAAGTTATTTGTGACTTTCTCCTAAGAGTACGTTGAAGAACAGAAAACACACAAAAAAGAAATGTCACCTGTATGTGTCACTACTGGAATCTAACACCAACGTGTTTTGCTACAAACTTAATCTCTAAGGAATTGTAGGATATTTCAAAAAGGCTTTGCTAACATTGTGGCTTTGGTCTCTGAATTTTCTTTAGCTCTTTTTAAATGCAGTCTTAGGGTGTGTTTGCATGAATTATCTACAACTATTTCCTTTGGAATTCTGCAAAAATATCTCCATGAAAGAGTGGCTCCTTCATCCCGCTCATGTGTGCCTTAATATCAACGTTTTTGCAGAAAGTTTTTAGTTTCTCATAGAAGATGCTGTTAGAACATCAAAACCTTTGGAAGAAAAACTATATTTTTCTCCCCACTTATACTTACTGAGTTAAATATTATCTATTTCTTAGAAGTTTCCAGGATTTCATATTAGAATTTCAAAATCTTACAGTTTTATATTTCAATATGAACACTCTGTAAATATTGTTAACAATGTACTTATCTTAAAAAACTGTTTTGGTGGTGTTTTTAAGTCCTAAATGAATGTCTTATATAAATTTTCTGTTGTATGCAATCCAAAACATGATTTAGAGTTAATTATATATGTATATTTATTTCAATAACACCAAGAATATGTTTAATTCATAGAAAACTCTAGTACTATTTATGGCTAAATAAAATAAGTAGGGCTTACCAAAACGGTGAAATTATTTTATTTGTGTTACCATGTTCTATTAGTAACTATCAATGTAATTCTTAAAATTATGAGCCCCCCAAAAGATTGCATAAAGGAAAGATTTATTATCAAAATAACAGACTTGAAGAGAGGTTGCCAATCTTAAACACTAGTATACAAATACATTTAAAAATAGAAATGGATTAGCATTGGTGAGCTTCCCAATTGTGTTGGGAACTGGGCCAAATTCTGTCTTCATACATTAACAGTTCATATTCAGATGCATGGGGACTGCTCCTTAGAATTCTAGGCAGTAATTTATCCCACTACCTACAAGCAGCACTGTTTATAAAAGCAGTCCTGTGGAAGGGCTGTTCTTTGTATTTCAGAGAAATAAACATTAGCGTAATTTTAAAATTACAGCTGCAGAGGTTCACAGACTGAAATTGTAAACATAGTTTGCATCACTCACATTGGTTCTTAGAGATTCATAATCCTCTAAGTTTCTCTACATGGTAGGAAATTTCATTAGACAGTAATTGAAAAAGAAATTAGAAAGTTTCAAAATATTCATATTCTTTCAAAGGAGCCGTTACTGGACTTATATGACTACTCAACATTTATTTTGAGACACTAGAGCATTCTTACATTTTTTTATCTTATAAAAATTTGGTAATTGAAACTGTTAAAATTTGTATAGGCTATCTTGCTGTTAATGAAATTACAATAAAAGCCATTATTTGTTATTTTTTATATACTAAGCAGTGTTCCAAAAAATTTACTCATACTGTTTTGTAAAATACTGCTGATGTTCATGAGATAAGAAGTATACAAAATATGAAGTATCTACTTCAATTGTGCTTCCAAAATGTAAGAGGAGGGTTTAAATTGTTTTCTTGGACTGTCAAGGGTGTGACATGATGGCCATATAGCCTGGATTTTGGAATATAGGACTAAATCCATATATTCTTTCTCATGTTTATGATTGGGGGATATTCCATATTCCAGGCTTAGAACACTGGTCCAATTACCTTTTTTTTTTTTTAACAGATTTTTGTTACAAGGTGTGTGAATTCACCAGAGAGACAGAGAAAGAGAAATCCCTTCCTGGGTTGTGTGTGCGTGGGGCGGGGGGGGGGGGGGGGGGAATGGGCACGCCACAATCCCTTCTCCTCAACTCTCCTTTCTGGATTTTGGGCACTCACACGCTTGTGCCTGCCGTGAGTTTTAAGCTGCCAGGTCCAGGACTCAAACTGCAGTCGACTATATGGGAGTTCAACAACGAAACCATTATACCATCTGCTAGACCCAACCAGTGACTATTTTAAGATAAGGATAAAATCTGTGTCTTACCAGACAACTTCATGGTAATTTAATACATCCCAGGTTCCCTTCAATCAGGTGTAGCATAAAATTCAGAGGATAAGTTTAGAATTTGCAAGGCCATTAAAAACTCAACAAGGTTAGAGCCTTTTCACCTCTATACAATGTAGATGCTGTTTGCCCAAGACTGTTATTGTGAGCTATGTGGATAATCCAAATACAATGAATAAAAATCAACTATTTTAATGCTACAAAACATGAGTATAGTAGCAAATAGTATAGAAAGTTATGAAATGATGTCTCCCTTCTAACTTTGACTCTCTCTCTCTCAGAGGCAAGTATGTTTTGTTTCTTTACTGTTTCAGGTATTCTGTGCATAAACACCTGATGACCATTAATCTCTTTTATAAAAAATGGAACATGGGGAATGTAAACGTTTAAAATGGCAGAATGTATACATACTTGTACTATCTTTTGAAGATTGTTCCAACTAGTATACACAGTCATTCATTTTAATGGATACATAATACTCTATTTTAGGGGTGTAATATAACTTATCCAACCAATGTCTTGCTATCCAGACATTTATTTGATAGTCATTTGATATTCTAAACTCTACTGCCATGGATCTCTGTCTAAATGTTTGTTCTCGTATCTTAGAACCTGAATTCTGAAGTTAACGTGCATGTGCAGCTTTAATATTCGTAGATACTGGCAAGTTTTCTTCCCAAGAATTTGTAACAATTTTAATGTTTATAATAAATATGAATGTTTCTTTTATCAATCAGGCCAATGCAAGTTGTTAATAAACTGATGCTTGCCAAACTAACAGATGAAAAATGTTCTTATATTTTAAATTTGCATCTATATTATCTAGAATACCATTGAGCACTTGTTTTAAGTTTAAAAGATATTTTAAATTTCTTTATGATGTCACTGATGGTATCGTTTGCAGATATTATTTCCTCAATTTTAGTTTATCTTTTTATAATTACTTTTTGGTATGTAGAAACTTTTAAACATTCTATAGTTAAATCAATTAATCTTTTTCTACATGTGAAATCTGTGAACATGACAATAATAGATTCTAATAAATCGTTAATTAATCAGCATAAAACAGATCTTATATTAATTTTTCTTAAGAAAGTTATTTTTTATTTTAAATTTATTTTTAGCTTTTTGCCATAGGGCATGTATGCTTACTGGAGAAAGAGAAAGAGAGGGAAAGTAAGGAATCATCCCCCCTCCCCCCCGCCCCGGGAGTATGGCCACACTGCAATCCCTCCTCCTCCATTTTCCTTTTGGGATTTTGAGCATGCACATGCATGTGCCCGGTGTGTTTTTCAGGCCACTAGGTCTGAAATTTGAACCATAGCATTGGCCATGTGGGACCCAGCACTTTAGCCACCTTAGCCACCATGCCACCTATTTGTCCAAGAAAGAGTTATTTCAAGATTTTATGACTAAGATCCGTTTGTCATTGAAAATTAAATTGTTCATTTTTTTCCTTTAATAATTCATCCTAGAAATCTCTGTTTCTGTTTTGTTTTTCCACTATGAGGCACAAAGTTAAGAGTTGTTCTCTTTACAGCAAATATCCTTGGGCTTTGATTTGTTTGTTTGTTTGTTTGTTTGTTAGAGAGATTTTTGCTACAGGGCATGTGTCCTCGCCAGAGAGACAGAGAGACAAAAAGTGAGAAATCGCCACCCTGAGGGATGGCCATGCCGCAATCTTTTCTCCTCCATTGTCTCAGGATCTTGGGCACACACGCTCATGTGCCTAGTGTGAGATTTAAGCCACGGGGTCCAGGACTTGAACCACGGTCGACTATGTGGGAGTCCAGTGATGTAACCATTATGTGGGAGTCCGTTTATCATATGTTGGGCCCCTTAGGCTTTGATTTCTAAAGAGATGGTTTTGGTCTTTGTCCTTGTGTTTTCTTAGATATAGATATAGATATAGTATAACTATTAGCTCAAGTAACTTTCAATAGCGAAAGTTATAAGTTATAATTTAAAGGACTTTGCATATTTCTATTACAAATATTGGGTCATTGGAAAAGTCATGATGTATTTTTTTATGTAAAAATATATCATGACTTTTCCAATATAGTCAAGCATTCTCATCCTTATTTTTATAAGAGGAAACAAGTATTTGGAAAAATGTATGGCTTTGCAAAATAGCATTAATAAGAAGTCAACACAAATATTCTGATTCTAAACATTCTGGGTTTTTTTACTACATTACTCTCCTCTCTACCCTACTCAATTAAGAACAATCTAAGCTTAATATATATTATGCTAACAATTAAGAATGCTTTAATACCAGTTATTTCAGAATGATTCTCAGATGTATTAATCAAGATTAAT
This sequence comes from Tupaia tana, assembly GCA_026018925.1. NCBI lineage: Eukaryota > Metazoa > Chordata > Mammalia > Scandentia > Tupaiidae > Tupaia > Tupaia tana. The sequence goes on from JAKSZU010000006.1 coordinate 85,612,712, forward strand.
AGGATTAAAAAGACTCCATAAAAGCTCACCTAGGGAAAGCAGGAAATCACCCTATAAATGTGGATGATTCATTAAATATATTATTTAGGGTGTGACATGCATGCAATCATATTCAAGTCACATACTTGCCAAATAAAAGAGAAACATGAATGATAATATGATAATGTAGTTTGACATTCTTGAATTAAATACTCAAGAATCATAGGTGTAATTTGCTATCACTTAAATTGATTGACTTACATTTAATATCCAATTGCAGTTAATATCACTCTTATTGCATATTTTAATTATTGAAGTCCTATATGGCAATTAAGTGTATTAATTCCTCTCAAAGCATCCCTTATTGCTTTAAAGCAATAACTCTACTTCGATTGCCCCTTCAAGGTGTTCCCTCTCCGTTTTAATAGTGTATGCCAAATGGGATTCCAGTCAAAGCACAAATTTCAGACCTTCAGTTACTAAGTATAACTTTCACCCCTTAGTGCCATGTCTATGTTGGCTCCAAACTTATGTGTCAGAGCTGTTCCACTTCTAGAATCATGCTGTATCTACACCTAGCTGTAAAACTCAAGTCTTTTTTTTTATGTTTCACTTTATAAAAATAAAACATTGAACAAAATGATCTTGAAGACTCTTTGAAAACTCTGAAGTTCTTTTAAGATCTCAGTGCAAGTATCAAGAACCCAGAACCAGCTCATCCAAGTGACACAGTGTTCCATGCACTCTACTGCAGAGCTGGAAGCTGCATGGCTGACCAGGGGTTGGGATCCTTGGGTCAGCCTGAAAACTGGGCAATTGCCCAGGTGCCTGAAATCCTGGGGATCTGGAGGCCTGGGGGAATAAGGGGTCACTATGGCAACACCCTGTCAAGGGTGATTTATCTCTCTTTTTCTTAGTATTGCACTCTCATACATGTGCTTTCATAACAAATAAATAAACAAACTAGAACCTAAGTGATTTTGAGAAAGTAATTGAATTTCAGTATAAAAGACATCTTGGATTTTTACCAAGAGACATACATACTCTTTTTTTCCCCACATCACATAAAATTATTAATCATTAGTAAGATTCTTTTTTTTTTTTTTTTTTTTTTGAGAGATTTCTGCAATCAGGTGCGTGCACTTGCCAGAGAGACAGAAAGGGAGAAATCACCTCCTGGGGGATGACCACACTGCAGTCCCTTCTCCTCCAGTCTTCTCTTGGTATTTTAGGCATGCATGCACACACGCCTGGCATGAGTTTTTAAGCCACTGGATCCAAGACTCAAAACACGGTTGACTATGTAGAAGTTCAGTGACATAATCATTATGCCATCTGCTGGTACTCGCTGGCATGATTTTTTTCATAGTTTTGAAAGTTTTCGTGTATACCTTAAGAAACAAACTTCTGTGACTATAATCCACATAACACTTAAAAATCTCTATCTCTTGAAGGGTAATCAGATTGTTTCTTGCTATATGCATCCTCTTCTGCCTTTTCTAGGTTCTTTCACATTTTCATATTGCCCATTTCTCATTAATATTCCTCATTTCTTTTTCCCCAACTAATTAAGATGTCTAATTTGTCACTTGAGTTCAACCTTCTAAAAGAACGTAAATATTTTATCTTAAGAGACAAATAAAATAAAATTATTCTGCAAACATGGGTTTTTTCATTGGAAACATCATTCATGCCTAAACACAATATATGCCAACCTTATTCTCCAATGACCGTATTAAGTGCATTCGATCTCACAATATGCTTTCCTTAATCTTACACTTAGAGCACTAGCATTAAGTGTTGCATGTGTTAACATCAAGTATTAAGTTGCACTTGATTGTACAAATCCTTAGATTCCTGAGTATTTTGTGTGTTTAGCAATGCACATAAGAAATGTTCTTATATAAGAATCAATGTGGGGACCAGCAGTTAGTGTAATGGCTATGTCGCTGGACTCCATGTAGTCAACCACAATTCGTGTCCCGGACCTGGTAACTTAAAACTCGCGTTGGGCGCGTGTGCGTGCATGCCCAAGATCCCAAGAGGAGAATGGAGGAGAAGGGATTACCGCGTGGCCATACCCCCTGGGGGGTGATTTCTTGTTTTCTGTCTGTCTGTCTCTCTCTGCCTGTCTGGCGAGTGCACACACCCTGTAGCAAAAACCTCTCCAAAAAAAAAAAGAAAAGAATCAATGTGATTCAATCATGTGTGACAAGAATTGATTGTGAGCAAAAAACAAACTATAAATTTTGTTTTTTAGAATACTTTATTCATTCCATATAAAAACTTTAAATATTACTACATAATAATCAATCAATATTAAGTTCTTCAATTATAAAAGATGAAAAGCACAAAAAATTCCTTTATTTTGAGTATAATTAAATTAGAGTTATAATGAAATGTGATTACATATAGCACTACACAAAATACAGAAGAGTATCTAAATTGGACAACATTATTAAATAAGATTTAATAATATTTTTAGAAATTCCATAATATTTAAAATTCATTTTCTTTGTCCCGTCATTCTCCTATCTCCCGATTTCAGGTGAAAAGAGAGTGCTGAATTAATCTGTTTCTTTGATTTGGTTAATGTCATCATCAGTGTAAGGCAAATTCTTCTCTTTTTTCTTTTTAATTGAAGGAATTTATTACCTTTTTTCATAGGTATATAGGTGACATCATTATAATTATAGGTAACTTCTAATATATAGGAAAACCCTTCTGTCCACCATTCTCTCTGTTAAATGAATCATCACAATTTTTCTTTTTTTTAGAGAAATTTTTTTTTGCTGTAGGGTACATGTACTTACTGAAGTGACAGAGATAGACAGAGATGCACACATGTCTGGTACATGAGTTTTAAGCTGACAGGTCCAGGTCTCGAACCACAGTCAACTATGTGGGAGTCCAGCAACATAACCTTATGCCATATGCTAGTCCCAAATCACCACAATAATTTTTGTGTTCCTAACTGCACCAAGTCACTGTGGCATGTGTCTACTGTATTATTTTCCGAAAAAATATACAATAATCTGAGTCCAAATGCTTCTCTTGATGAAACTCTTTCCTAATCCGATTATTTTTTCCTTACATTTTGTGGGCCACCATTCTACTGTGTTTATGTTTATACTTTCCTTTGCAAAGATATTTAGTGTTTGTATGCATAGAATCATCTTAAATTTCCATACATATCATGTTAAATCACTTGTTCTGTTTCGTATTTTCTCCACTCATTATTAAGTCTGTAAGTTCTTGAACTTGGTGCATGTGGATCTGGTCAGTGGCTTATCCACCCTCTCAGGAACAGACACCGGCACTATGCTTAGCTGTGTGCCACCACACACTAAGGTGTTAAGAACATTCTGATTCCTAGGCTCCTGTGAACCTGTCCAAACATTTCTCAGGGATACATAAAATATTTAAAAATTATTTTTGTATAAAGAGAAAAATCTTATAAAATTGTCGAGTATATCTCAGCAAAAGACAAACCAATATTCTAGAATATATGCGTAAAACAAAGATTAGCAGTCTGTTCATTCCATCTGCTTCCTATGTGAAGGGAAAGATGTACGATGGTTTCTGTCCGTGTCAGAGCCTATTAAGAGGAATTCCCAAGGGTTATTCATGATAAATATCCAGGAATAAATTTTTAAAAACATGCAAGACCAATATGTGAAAACCTATAAAAATGTATTGAAAGACATGAAAGATGACTGGAATAATGGAGTGTCATAACATGGTTCTGGATGAGAAGAGTCAGTTTTAGATGATGTCAGTTTCCCCAAATTACTCTATAAATGCACAGAAACAAATATAGAATGTCAGAAAAATAGTTTACGGTATTTTCAAGGTTAATTGTAAGGTTCACCTTGCAGGGAAAATATTTAATAATATATTTAAGAACTTATTGAAAATGGAAAGTAATAAAAAGATGAGTTAGGCTTGAAGGATACAAATATAACAGCTACATGGTAAAGATATAATAACCAGGATAATATATTTATAAGGAAATACACACAAATCTATGTATCAAAAAAGAAATTTTAGAAACAACTAATATAGAAGCAGGCATTTAGGATGATGTAGAAGTAGATGGTACTTTAAATCAATGAGGAAATAGTATACCTAGGAAAACAATATCCATTTAGAAAAATTTTTTCTAAAGTATTTTTAATCTTTATCTTGTTATAAGCAAATACATTTCCAAATGCTAAAAATACACACACACACACACACACACACACACACACACACATGCACACACACATATTTAAATTATGAATTTAGTAGAAAAACCTACAGATTAATTTTAGGTCATTGCATGTATCATGACTGGCAGGTGGCATGGTGGTTAAGGGCACTGGACTCCCAAATGGCCAACCGTGGTTCGGGTCCCAGACCTGGTGGCTTGCTTTCTCACTTCCCCCCTCGCTCTCTCCTTCTGTCCCTCTCTGGTCAAATTAAAATAAATAAATAAATAAATAAATGCACTCAAATAAAAATTAAAAAAAAAAAACTTAGGTCATTGGGAAAGTCATGATGCATTTTTGCATAGAAAAACACATCATGACTTTCCAAATGACCTAATAGCTAACTATCTCTGGATGGTGAGAATTTACCTGATTAAAATGAAGAATGTAGAAACCAGAATAGTTGTATATAAAAAAAATGCTCAACACTACTAGTCATTAGAGAAATACAAACTAAAAACAAAACAAGATATCACTTCACACCTGTTAAAATGGCTATAAACTGAAAGATAAAAGAGGGGTGTTGGGAGGAACCCACTGTTCACAGAAATATAAACTAGTAAAGCCATTACGGAAAACAGTATAGAAGTTCCTACAAAATTAAAAACAGAACAATCAAGCAATCCCACTGAGGGACATACAGATAATGGAAATAAAAATCACAATGTGACAGACATAGCTGCCTTCCCGTGTTCATTGAAGCAATATCTAAGATGCATAATTATCTCAAGTATTCCTCGACAGATAAAAGCCTAATGAAAATATAGTATATATCTGCAATAGAACACCATTACATCATTAAAATGTGGGAAATCCTGAGCCAATCTGTGTTGTACTGGTAGTGCAAACTTAATCCACATGGGAAAGGTCCTGGCTTCATATTCGATGACTGCTCTGAAAACAAGGAATGAGTTCATACATGTCTGTGATCTGGGTTGGCTGAAGCTGGTATGGATGATGGCATGAAGGCTCTGTTGGGGGTTCCTGACTCTCTCTGTTCAATTTCTTTTCTGTCATGTCTCCTCTGTCATGGAAGAAATAAATAAGTAAACTTTTTTAATAAGTGGGAAACTGTCATTTCTGACAACACAGATGAACTCAGATGACATTATCGTAAGCACAAAAAGCCAGATACAGAAAGGAAAAAATACTGTAAGACCTCACTCATGGAACGAGCAGATGGAGTGATGTTTACATGTCTGTTCTCCCACATAGCCAACCTCAGTTCGAGTCCTGGACTCAGCAGCTAAAACTCACACTGGGCACGTGTGCTTGCATGCCCAAGATCCCAAGAGGAGAATGGAGGAGAAAGGATTGTGGTGTGGCCATCCCCCCGGGGTTGTGATTTCTTGCTTTCTGTCTCTGTCTCGCTCTGTCTCTCTGGCAAGCACATGTGCCCTATAGCAAAAATCTCTCTTAAAAAAAAAAAAGATCTCGGGACCAGCAGTTAGCGTAATGGCTATGTCGCTGGACTCCCACGTAGTCGACCGCGGTTCGAGTCCCAGACCCGGCGGCTTAAACTCACGCCGGGCGCGTGTGCATGCGTGCCCAAGATCCCGAGAGGAGAATGGAGGAGAAGGGATTGCGGCGTGGCCATCCCCCCTGGGGGGTGATTTCCTGCTTTCTATCTCTCTGTCTCTCTCTGTCTGTCTGGCGAGCGCACGCGCCCTATAGCAAAATACCTCTCCAAAAAAAAAAAAAAAAAAAGATCTCGCTCATGTGGAATTTTTTAAAAGTGATCTTGTGGAAGTAGAGAGCAAAAAGGAGTTATCAGGAGCTGGGATTGTTGGATGAAAGATTTAAAATTTTAGTTAGATAGGAGAAATAAATTCAAGAGATTTATTGTACCACACTGTGACTATTACTAATAGCAAAATATTATATTATTTAAAATGATGAGAGAGTGAATAGGAAGTGTTTTCAACAGGAAAGTAACTATGTGAGGTAATGAATATATTAATTATCTAAAAGTAGTAATTCCTCAATGTGTATGCAATTGAAAACATCCTATTGTATATGTAATAAACATATACAATTTTATCTGTAAATTTAAAAAATTTTAAAAAACAAAAGAATAATAGCTGGAAATAGATTCCTATAAACAGTGTATATATTCATGAGAGACAATAATATGCATAAAAAGTAAAAAAGAGAAAAAAGATAGAAATAAATATGTCACAGGTAAAAGACTTGTAATCCATCCTAAAAATTATGTTTATCATATGTCTTACAAATCATTCAGGAAAAAAAAAAACCTAATAGAAGAAAAGGGAAAATACGTAAGTAGGCAATTCCCAGAGGATTATTTGAAACTTAAAAAATATATATATGTACATAGTTAATCTCATTATTAATCAAGTAAATATAAATTTATTTGTTGACCGTTAGATTTTAAAAGAAATTTAGAAGTTGTTTCGTGTGTAAAAATGAATGTAGAGGTATATGTCATGAAGCAAATTGTCTTTATGAAAATGTATTATGTGTAATCTTGCTTGCCTATTAAAACTCCAATGACATTTAGTTGTAAGGGTAATGACAGATATGTGCATTTCCAGGTGCCCACGGATGCTCTATATGGTATTGTTGGTAATACTGAGAAAAGTAGAAATAATCTATATTGTCATCATTAACACAAAGGTTAAGAAATGATGTGACCTCTGATACGGACTGACATGAAGCTGTTCTCTTTACATAAAGGAATATTGTCTGTGTGGGATGGAATTATCTTTAAAACATCTTGAAAAATTGAACAGAACGGGACCAGCAGTTAGCGTAATGGCTATGTCGCTGGACTCCCACGTAGTAGACCGCGGTTCGCGTCCCAGACCCAGTGACTTAAAACTCATGCCAGGCGCGTGTGCGTGCGTGCCCAAGATCCCGGGAGGAGAACGGAGGAGAAGGGATTGTGGCGTGGCCATTCCCCCTGGGGGGTGATTTCTCGCTTTCTGTCTCTCTATCTCTCTCTCTCTGTCTGTCGGGTGAGCGCACGCGCCCTATAGCAAAAACCTCTCCAAAAAAAAAAAGTAGAACAAAACTAGCTGAGTAGCAATGTGTACTGTAGGGTTACCACATGCATGTGTGTCTGGGTATGTACATGTAGGTTTGAATGTACAGAAAACTCTCAGGAAGTAAATGCAACCTGGTAGATTGATAATGATGGTCTAAAGGGAGATTAAGTTGGTGGTGAAGGGTTGGAGGGCAGAGAACTTTCATTTCCTATTCTTTGTATTCTTTTGAATTAAAAAATATATTTTGGGGGGATTTGAGGTGTGGGTACACTGTCAGTATCTTTTCACACCATTATCCTCCACACAACCTCCCAGCCAGGCAGGATTATGGGTGTACCCTGTGGGTTCAGGTCAGCCTGAGTGTCCAACTCTGGGCCTTCTTGGAAGGGTCCACTGTTGCACCTCAATGCCCTATGGCCTGTGCCACGGCAGCTGGGCCTAGATCTTTATTTATTTTTAACTTCAAGCATTACTACATTTAACTTCATTACTAAAGGACAATTTTTAAAGTGATAGTTAAATGTAGTGGCTGTTTATTATTATTATTGTCATTCAAAGACTAAACAAATGTTTTGGTCACTGTGTAGAGCAGATAAGATCATTCTCTTAGTCCCTAAAACAAGGGTCTATTTTTCAGTTGATGCAGTTACCTATGAGCTCAAATCTCAATCGAGTTATTTGTTTAAGCTAAATGTCCTGACTGCAGAAAAGCAGCCTGGTTGTTTCTCAGAGGGAGGAAGAAAGATCGGCGACACACCCTCTCCATCTGCCTCAGAGCACAAAGCCGCAGGAAGGACACCCTGGGACAGCCGGAGTCTGAGTGGCTTTGTGTGCAGCCGCAGGAACTCATGCCCACGACTTCATGACTTCATGGTGTTTGTTCTGAAAGGGCAGAGAGAGTCATCCAACCACCAGAATAGAGGGAACATTTTTATTGAACTATCTACTAGGCTAAATTAATTGAGCCATGGAACATGACAGTTCAATAGGTGAGATTATCAAAAGAAAACTGCCCCCTTAGGGCAGGAGCCCCAGATGGGTACCTGAGCTTTTCCAAGAAAAGTGATTGCCCCATGATAAGAATATAATTGCCCCCTGTTGTTACCTTGCCCTTTAATGAATCCCACCCAGTTCCTCAATATGACAAATAGGAAGGGATGGTGTGTGGGAGGGTTGATAGTGACATCTGATGTTAAACCATGTGATACTACGTGCTTTGAACAGAAACCGTCCTTTGTCTTGTTAAAGCAAAGAATCCTTTCCTGGTTGCTTCAGTAGGACTTCTGATCAACACAAAATTTGAAGAATGTTGTATTTTATTTCAAACAATCCAAATAAGCAAATTTAATGTAATTAAAAGCAAACCAAAAAGCTGTTTTTGTCAGAAAAATGTACACTATTAAGTGCAAAGAGCTTTACAATGTATTTGATCACACCTTCGTTAGTTGGCCCCCACATTTTAGTACCTGTGAACGGGCCAGATGTAAGATAGGAGCTGTCATTTAAGGGAACTACTGCTCTTATTTGGTGCACAAAATGTCTTAATTTTTTATGTTTCAATAAGTAGCTTTCTAACTAGCCAGGACTCTTCCAGCCAGAAGGGCTTGTAGGCTGAGCTCAAACTGGCTCAAATAACAAGGGCCTTGATTGACTCACATGGTTGGAAGTCCAGGGGTAGGGCTAGCTTCAGGAAAGAAGCAATGTTCGCAGTGCTGTTTCATTGCAATACTGCACACTAACACTATCCAATGAAGCCGTCTGCAATACTGGAAATGTTCTTTCCATTTCTTTTAGAGAGATATTTTTGCTATAGGGCACATGTACTTGCTAGAGAGAGAGAGAGAGAGAGAGAGAGAGAGAGAGAGAGATGGTGAGAGGGAAAGTGAGAAATCACCCTCTGGGGAGATGGCCATGTCACAATCGCTTCTGCTCCATTCTCTTCTCAGGATTTTGGACACACACACACGTGTCTGGCATGAGTTTCAAGCCACCAGGTCTGGGACTTGAACCATGGTCAACCATGTGGGAGCCGGTGCCATAACCACTGTGCTTTCTGCTGACCCCCAGAAATGCCTTTTCCCAGCACTGTCCAATGGTAGCCATTAGCTACATGTGACTGTTGAGCACTGGCCAAATACTACTGTAACTAATGAACGATATTTTTCATTTATTTTTTTTAGTACATAAAATTAAATTTAAATAACTACACAGGGGGCCAGCAGGCGGCATGGAGGTTAGAGTACTGGATCCCACATAACCAACTATGTAGTCTGAATCCCAGACCTGGCAGTGCCAAGATCCCAGGATTTGAAAAGGACTTATTCAATATGTGTGGTCTTTTAACGCTGAGGATTTTCCCTCACTTTTTTTAAGTACATTTTTTTTTTTTGAAAACTTACTAGGTTTTTTTTTTTTTTATTTCACTTTTTTCAATTTGCTAGAGGGCACGTGCACTCATGAAAGAGAGAGAGAGAAAGTGAGAAAACAAGCCATCAGGTCCGGGACTTGAACCACAGCTGGCCATGTGGGAGTCCAGCACCTTAACCACCATGCCTCATGTTGGCCCCCCCATCATTATGTTTCACTATCGTTATCTTTCATTGTTTTAAGTACTCAGATTATACATAGTGGATGGTAAGTCCTTGTTGACAGATGGCTGCATATTTGTCCTTTGTGTATACAACCCTCACACACACTCACGAATATGTTCTGATGCTTAATAATGTATGTGAAAAAATTCAAGAAAACAAATTTTTTATTTGCCAAGTATTATATTCAGGTTTAGAAACATAAAGGCTAAAATATAGATTACATGGAATCCCCCCAAAGGGCACTTTCTAAGTAGCTACCAACATTGGTCTGAATAAGATTTTATAAAGTAGCTGGGCCTTTAATAGAAGAAAGGGGACACATTTTAAAAAAGTAACCATCGCTTACAAAATAAAATACTTTTTTAAAAAAGTACTCATTCATTTATCCATTCAAAGTATTTACTGCCCAACTGTAATGTTTCAGGCGTGGAGTGACCCTTGTCCATAAGCAGGCCATAGTCCAATAGAGGGGCTAGCCATTAGCCAATATTAATTATGTGATATAAATGATACTCTTTGGTAGAAGTGTTACTAAGTACAAACAGTGAAAACAAATTGTAATAACTGATCTTGACTTTCAAAGCAGGGAAACAGTCTTTTATATGGTTCTCCTGAGTTGTATGATTTTAGTGAGGTAGGTGGAGGGAAGAAGATTCTTAAGCCATCTGTAAAAGCATGAAGGCTCACACTATAGACTATATTTAGAAAATAAAGAAACTCTATGTAGACAGAGAAAGATGCACCAGAAGAAAATTGCCAGAAGATGAATCTGAAAAAATAATTGGGACCAGAATGTGAAATACCTCATTTAACCTGAGGACCTTGAACTTCCTCTGTAGATGATAAAGGAGTCTTTTAAGAGCATCTGAAACATCTAAGTCATACATTTTAAAAGATGTTTCTGACAATAAGAAAGAGAAATACACAAAGCAGGGAGAGCCTGAGAGAAAAGCAGGCACAATGGGAAGTTGTTTTGCTGCTGTGAGGGGAAATGATAAGCTCTGGGGTGAAGGAGTGCCAGTGGGCACCAGGCAGGGGGCACCGGCACAGAGCACGTGTGGGAGGTAAGCAGTCTTTGTGGAATATATGGGCTGGCAGTGGTAAGAAAGGAGTCAAGGATGGTTACAGAAACTGCCTGAGTAATAGAGATTCGATATGAGGTAGGAAATGTAAAAAGAAAAGTACAGTTAAAGAGAAGGGAGTTGAGCCAGCCCCATAGCTCAGTGGTTAAGGGAGTGGGATCCCACATGGCAAACTATGGTTCTCGTTCTGGCCCTGTCAGCTTGAAAAACATGCTGGGTGCATGTGGGTGTGTGCCCAAATTCCAACAGGGTGGAGAAATGAAGGAGGGGCCGTGGCCTGGCCATATCCCAGTGAGGAGGGATTTCTCCCTCTGTGTCTCCTTCAGGTGAGAGCACCTCTGTGTCTCCTTCAGGTGAGAGCACTTTCTTTCTGGCAATTAAAAAAAAAAAAAGTAAAGAGAAAGGGAATTTAATTGTAGACATATCAAGTCTCCCTTATCTCTGGGACTTTGAGATAGTTATGTACTTGGCAGAGGAAAATATTAATTTAGAGCTCAGGAGAGTTAAGGCCAGAGATGTAGAAACTGGATTGAGAGCTACAAAGATGAGAGGTGAGTTTGTCTACAGAGAAGTCATAAAGTAGGAAGAGAAGACCTAGAATACAAACTGCACTTAATAATCAGCTTAATAATCAGTCAAATTCCTAATAATGAACAGATAAAGAGAGGTGAAAGTCTCTAAGAAGACATTTAGAAAGAGGAATATTTGTGTGTTTTTAAAAGCTAATTGTGTAAAGAAATCTGCAGGGGCAAATGTTACTGAGAAAAATTATGATAAAAACAATAAGGAACCAGCAGATGGCATAATGATTACAATACTGGACTCCCACATGGCTAACCATGGTTCAAGTCCCAGACCCAGCAGCTTGAAACTCACTCCAGGTGTGTGTATGTGCATGCCTCAAATCCCAAGAGGAAAATGGAAAGTGGTTTGTGGTGTGGCCATCCTCCCACTCCCACCCTGAGGGGTGATTTCTCCTTTCCTGTCTCTCTGAATATCTCTCTCTCTCTCTCTCTCTCTTTGTCTCTCTGGCAAGCACACATTCTATAGCTAAAAATCTCTCAAATAAATAAATAAATAAATAAATAATAAAACTCTGAATATAGTTAAAGGGAGGCCTATGATGGCTTTACTGATTTTTTTTTTTTTTTTTTTTTTTTTTTTTTTTTTTTTTTTTTTTTCTGTTTCAGGTAATGAAGACAGAATCAGGAATGCATTGAGTTTGAGCACTGATTAGAATTCTGAGGAGCCTGGCAGCATAGGTAAATTCCAGAGGACAAAGGTGGGTGAGTACAGAGACAAATTCCCTACATATTATTGTAACTAATAATAAGTACCAAAATGCCAAACGTCAACCCAAATGTCATTTTTAGAGTAATTATGTTTTGAATTTTACCAGATGGGTAGCTTCTGCTTTAGATCCTCCATCAGTTAATTGGAAAAAAAATATATAGCAAAGAATAAATACTTGCAGGTAGGCTGGCTATTTAGTAATTCAGCATGGCACTCTATTGAACGTGCACTGTGCTCTATCACGACAGTGTTTGATTATGAGTTTGAGAAAGCGGTATGAGGAAATAGCTCTAAGCAGGACTTATCTGTGGTCATTAGCACCATTGTCGCAAACATCCTATGCAATACATGGAATGAAGTTTTATTCTGAAGAGACCTCACTTCACCTTTTTCCTTCCACTAGCTGACTACATCATTTAATTATTAAGAGTGCAACAGAAATATTGTCTGTGAGCTATGCCATAATTGCCTCCCAACTCCTCTGAGGATCAGTTGCATTATCCCCCTGAAATTAAAATGGAAATGTGAAAGAGATGGCTTGTGCCTAAGATTAAAGCCCCGTTGTATCTCTTTCTAGTGTGGATACATCCATTGCCTTTAAAATAAAAGTTTTTTTTCTTCATTTGAACTTATACTTACATTTTTTAAATGCTCTTCTTTTTTTTTTTTTCGGTAAGTTTTTCTATAGGGTGTGTGCACTCGCCAGACAGACAGAGAGAGACAGAGAGACAGGAAGCGAGAAATCACCTCCCGGGGGGATGGCCATGCCGCAATACCTTCTCCTCCATTCTCCTCTCGAGATCTTGGGCATGCATGCACACGCGCTCGGCCTGAGTTATAAGTCACCGGGTCCAAGATGCAAACTGCGGTAGACTACATGGGAGTCCAGTGACATAGCCATTACACTAACTTCTGGTCCCAATACTCTTAGTATGAACTAGACTTGGGTTCGAAAGCCTTATGCATGCTGTGTATGTGCTTCTGAATGCAGCCTGATGCAAGGAGAAATAGTAAACCTAGGTAAGACCAAGACTGCCATACCACATGCTGGTGGTCCAGAGAGCTAAAGTAAAATGTATCCCATCAGTGGACCCAGAATTCAAATTCTGCAAATGAATTCACTTTTCCTTTCTGTTATTTCTGAGGCTGGACACTTTACATAGCACATACAATGTTATATTTTTAGCTAAAAGGAGACTACAGTTAGAAATAGATTTGCTACCTGTTAATCTGGGATACATCCCCAGTTTACTATGTTGCTGTTTTGTTTTCAAAACTTCTATTTATCTTCTCTAAGTGACTCAGTCCTCAGGATAAGCCTACTTGAATCCTTGACCCTACAAAAGACAGAATCTTTGGTATTATCCTCTAATCCATACCACATTCACTATAATACTCTTTAACCCCAAAATATTACTGTATTCACTGAATGATGAAACATAAATACATGTTTACTTTATATCAGTTCAAAACCTGTCTTTTGGGGACCAGCAATTGGCGTAATGGCTATGTCGCTGGACTCCCATGTTGTCGACCGCAGTTCAAGGACCAAACCTAGTGGCTTAAACTAATGCCAGGCGCATGTGCGTGTGTGCCGAGAATCCCAAGAGGAGAATGGAGGAGAGGGGATTGCGGCATGGTCATCCTCCCTGGGAGGTGATTTCTCACTTTCTATCTCTCTGTCTCTCTCTGTCTTTCTGGCGAGCGCATGCACCCTATAGGAAAAATGTCTCAAAAAAAAAAAAAAAAAAAAAAAAAAAACAACTTTCTTTTGATTTAGTCATCTCTATTGTTAGAACTGACACATTTTATCGGAGCATATAAAGATGCCCAATAAAGCACTAATCCAATTAAAAGGCCAATCAAAACAAGACAAAAACATAATAGCCTTTCACAAATTTTGTTCTTACCTGCCTGCCTAAGCTATTAGGTGGGTATAGTAATTACGGTAGGGAGCTTTTGACAAGGCTCTTGGTCATCCCTTTTCAGTATCTATGCCCCTGTGTAATCTCTCCCCATTGACTGTGGGCAGAATCAAGTGATCTGCTTCTAATGACCAGAATATGGCCAAAGTGATGGGATATCATTTCTATAGTTAGGTTATAAATGAGGCAGGCTCCCTCTTACCTGTTTTAATGCAGTACATACTACATTGGAGGGCCCATGTGACATGGAACCAAGAGTGCCATTTGACCATCACCAGCAAGGAGCCCAGGTTGTCTTTCCATTGGCCATAAAGAACTAAACTCTTCAGGGACCAGCAGGTGGCGTGGTGGTTAAGATGTTGGACACTCCCACATGGCCAACCACGGTTCTAGTCCCGGACCTGGCGGCTTCCTTTATCCCTTTCTCTCTCCCTCTCTCTCTCTGTTTCTCTCTGGTCAAATTAAAAATAATAAATGAATGAATAAATAAAATTAAATAAATAATAATTAAAAAAAAAGAACTAAACTCTGCAAACAGTCACTTGAGTAATCACGGAAGTGAATCCTTTCTCAGGAAAGACATTGAGACCTCCATATCTCACCACAGTCTTGTAAAAGAGTGGGATGCACAGCGACTAATTAAGCTGTGTCCAGATTACTGGCCCACAGAAACTGAGATAACGTGTATTGTTTGTTTGTTTATTTAGAGAGGTTTTTACTATAGGGCACATGTACTCCTCAGAAAGACAGAGACAGACAGAGAGACAGAAAGTGAGAAATCACCCCCAGGGTGGATGGCCATGCCACAATCCCTTCTTCTTCATCTCTTCTCTGGATCTTGGACATTCATGCACATGTGCCCGGCATGAGTTTAAGCCACCAGGTCCGAGACTCTAAACATAGTCGACATGGGAGTCCAGCGACATGGCCATTATGCCAACAGCTGGTCCCGAGATAATGTGTATTGTTTTAAACTGCTAAATTGCTATTGTAATTTGTTACACAGCAATAGATAACTAACATTAACATTTATCCACATGAAAATTATGCAAACTATTCAATACTTACTAAAAAACAATTAAGCACAACAAAGCAAAACAAAAACTTAAAAATGTAATGATCCTAAACTGTGTTGATATTCTCAGTTTCTCAGTCAATTCTTATTTACTCTTACTTCAGGGATGATTCTAAAAACCCAGTTATTAGACTTCTTAAAATTTAAAAGAAAACAAATGGAGGTAAAAACTTCATAATATACCTATATCACCAGCAGTTTTAAGTGGTTCTGTTGCTCCAATAGTAAAGACAGAGAGATTTTTGCTATAGGGTACATGCACCCAGTGGACAGAAATAGAGAGACAGAAAATGAGAAATCATCCTGGGCGTTAGGGAGTGGCCATGCTGTAATACCTTCTCCTCTTTTGGGCAGGCAAGCTCCCGTGCCTGGCATAACTTAAGCAGCTGGGTCCAGGACCTGAACTGCAATCAACTATGTGAGAATTCAACAACATAATCATTACACCATCTGCTGGTGCCTAAGGCTAAGTTTTAATGTAGGATCATTTAATGTATGGAAAAACAAAGTTTAAAATTTTTGAGATAGTTTATTTAATACATTAAAATATTGAAGCCTTTTTTAAACCTTATCCAACTAACAAAAGTTTAAGATATAATTTTTCGATAATTCCATAGATTTTTAAATAGTTTATAAATGCAATTAACTAGAAAGATTTATAACAAAAGTATTATATTGTCATTGAAAATAAACTATTGGGAACCAGCAGTTAGCGTAATCGCTATGTCGCTGGACTTCCACGTAGTCGACTGCGGTTCGCGTCCCGGACCCGGTGGCTTAGAACTCACGCTGGGCGCATGTGCGTGCATGCCCAAGATCCCGAGAAGAGAATGGAGGAGAAGGGATTGTGGCATGGCCATCCCCCCTAGGGGGGTGATTTCTCGCTTTCTGTCTCTATGTTTCTCTCTGTCTGGTGAGCGCACGTGCCCTATAGAGAAAAAAAAAACCTCTCAAAAACAACAACAAAAAAACCTAGGGAACCAGCAGTTAGCGTAATAGCTATGTCGCTGGACTCCCACATAGTCGACTGCGGTTCACGTCCTGGACCCGGTGACTTAAAACTCATGCCGGGCGCGTGTGCGTGCGTGCCCAAGATCCCAAGAGGAGAATGGAGGAGAAGGGATTGCGGCGTGACCATCCCCCCTGGGGTGTGATTTCTTGCTTTCTGTCTCTCTGTCTCTCTCTGTCTGTCTGGCGAGCGCACGCGCCCTATAGCAAAAATCTCTCCAAAAAAAGAAAAGAAACTATTTACCTGGAAAATTTGCTTTATACAGCAATTTGTGGAATAAAGTTGAACAAATGAAATGTTGCATTTTAAAAGAATGTTGTATTTGGAATAAGTCATTATGTTCATCTCATGCTTTTTTTTTTTTTTTTTGAGAGGTTTTTGCTATAGGGCGCGTGTGCTCGCCAGACAGAGAGAGACATAGAGACAGAAAGCGAGAAATCACCCCTCAGGGGGGATGGTCACGCCGCAATCCCTTCTCCTCCATTCTCCTCTCGGGATCTTGGGCACGCACACACATGCGCCCGGCGTGAGTTTTAAGCCACCGGGTCCGGGACGCGAACCGCGGTCGACTATGTGGGAGTCCAGCGACATAGCCATTACGTTAACTGCTGGTTCCAAAAATCGTGCGCATTGAGAGAGACAGAAAGAGAGAGAGATGGACTCGATGCCACAATCCTCCAGCCTCCATAGGTTTTTGCCATATGGCAGGCGCTACCACGCCCCATCTCATGCTTACGAGCAAATTTAAAGCATAATAGTAAGACGAGAAAGTGACCTGCATGTGAAGATTTCCAATAAACGGATTATAATTTCTTTGGTTACACATTCCATACTTTAATAAACATTGCTGTCAGGAAATTCTCCTATCTGATATAAATCGCTTTAGTTTCACTTCAAGCCCAAATTGCTCTGTACTCTTTTTTGCATAGATGGAAGAGAGTCAGTGGCTAAGCTCTGTGAAGATCTTCTAAGAGTCTTGAAAATAAATCTCACAGGCTGGAATCCTTAGTTTACTGAGTCATAGCTTAGGAATTTTAAATAGTAAGGCCACTAGCACCACCCTCCCAGTCGCTCTCCAAAGGGACTCTAGTTGACCTTCACAACACAGACTCCTGAGAACCTATGACCATGAAGATTTCTAACAAATATTGGTATACATCTACTTCCATGTGACATTTGTTCAAATATTCAGAAATTCATTCTCTAATCATCATTATTTTCTCCTATAGAATAAAAATTCTAACCTTTTTACAGATTCTTCCTATGTAATTCTGACCTTTTAACCCAGACACATTCCAGCATATATATAGGCTTTTTCAAATTCAGTTTTATCTTTCATAAGCATGTAACTCTTATACTCACTCAGCAAGCTATTACTTTGGTTAAAAGTAGTACTTTTTTGTATATCTACCATTAGTGTAAAAGCTTTTCCCTGCTATAACTGCAGAAATTTGCATTATAAAAGTGTAAAAGGATTGGCACCAAGGCCTGGTGGTTGAAGGAGCCAGAACCCACATGACCAGCTCATTGGTTTGAATACCAGTCCCATCGCCTTGAAAAATACTTTGTGTACATGTGCATGCATGCCCCAAATCCCAAGAAGGTGGATAAATGAAAAAGGGATTGCAGTATGACCACACTCCATTGGGGGGAGGGGCACTTTCTCTATTATCCTCTTTCTGTCTCTCTCTAGTAAGCACATATACCTTCTGGCAGTTTTACTATTAATTTATTAGCTACATTTTTTAAATTTTCAGTGGTTGAGTTAGGGTTTATAATATACATATTTAACTATCACAGTCTACATGTAAGAACCTGATTCAGTGTATACTTACTTTATCCTTCTTGGTCTTTACTAAGTTCACACATTAGACAATAACGTGTATGATAATATCTTTGGACTCATATGCAGTGTATTCAAGGTGGCAAAATTTATTTGCATGTTGTAAAGATGTACAGTGATTGAAAACATAGTGATAATTTTTTTTGAGAGATTTTTGCTGTAGGGCGCGTGCACTCGCCACCCATACAGAGAGAGACAGAGAGACAGAAAGTGAGAAATCACCCCCCAGGGGGAATGGCCACGCCGCAATCCCTTCTCTTCCATTCTCCTCTCAGGACCTTAGGCACACACGCACACACGCCCAGCGTGAGTTTAAGCCACCGGGTCCGGGACTCGAACCGCGGTCGGCTACATGGGAGTCCAGCGACATAGCCATTACGCTAACTGCTGGTCCCCCAATATAGTAATAATTTTTAAAAACTCTTGATTCATTCTCATTATCTTTATTCCAAGTATGCAATTATATTTTGGAGACATTCCACAGTGAGAACTATATAAATTGACTCATATTTAAAATTTCTGGAATTATACATTTTTTTGTATCATTCCATATTTCCATCAGGTATCATTTTCCTTCTGTTCTGCAAATTTTCTTTAACCATTTTTACAATGCAGGATTGCTAGTTATTCTCTCAGCTTACCTCAAAATGGGAAAAGGCTGTTCTTTTGCTTTCATTTTGAAACATGGTTTCACTGGTTCAGAAATTCAAAGATGATTTTTTTTTCTTTTATTCCACTGTCCCCTGGCTTGTAATGTTTCTGACAACAAATCTGCTGTTATCTCTTGTTGTTGTTCCTTTGTAAGTAGAGTGTTTTTTTCTCTTGATGCTTTAAAATTGTTGTATTTATCAATGAAATCACAGCCATTGACTACAAGATAGCTCAATATTGTTTTCTTTAGGTTTATTCTGCTAGACTCCAGCTGGAAAAATTTCTGCTCTTATTTCTTTAAATACTTTTGCGTACTTTCTTCTCTTCATTTTTTCTTCTTTTGAGATTCCAATTACACATAAATTAGGACCTATAAAGTTATTCCACAGTGGAGTGAGCAGATGGCATAACGGTTTTATCACTGGACTCCCACATAGTCGACCATGGTTCAAGTTCCAGACCTGGCAGCTTCAAACCCATGCAGGGCATATGCGCATGTGTGCCCAAGATCCTGAGAGGAGAATAGAGGAGAAGGGATTGCAGCATTGCCATGCCACCCCTGGAGGGGGGGTATTTTTCTTTTTCTATCTGTCTCTCCGGTGAATGTGCACCCTATAGCAAAAAAAGAAAAGTTACCTCATAGGTATCTGATATTTTCAATTTTCTTCATTTTTCCTTTCTTTGTATTTCATTTTGTATAGTTTCTTTGGCTATGTTTTCAAGCTAATTAATTTTTCTTTTATAAAATCTCATAAGCCTGTAATCTAATCTGCTATTTGTTTTGTTTTGCTAAAAACATATCATTTTTACTTCCAGAAGTTTAATATGGATCTCTTCTACATATTTCATATCTCTACTTAATGTTCAATCTTTTGTCTAGCTTCAAGAACACATAGAATATAGTTATGATAACTGGTTTAATGGGCTTTTATACCAATTTTATCACATAAGTAGTTTCTGAGTCTTTTAATTTGTTGAGTATTCTCTTTTTGATGGATTTCTTGCTTATTTTTATATACGGTAATTTTTTTTTTTTTTTTTTTTTTTTTGGAGAGGTTTTTCGCTATAGGGCGTGTGCGCTCGCCAGA
Organism: Tupaia tana; assembly: GCA_026018925.1. Taxonomy (NCBI): domain Eukaryota; kingdom Metazoa; phylum Chordata; class Mammalia; order Scandentia; family Tupaiidae; genus Tupaia; species Tupaia tana. The sequence continues at coordinate 85,632,509 of JAKSZU010000006.1, forward strand.
CAGACAGAGAGAGATATAGAGACAGAAAGCGAGAAATCACCCCCCAGGGGGGATGGTCACGCCGCAATCCTTTCTCCTCCATTCTCCTCTCAGGATCTTGGGCACGCACGCACATGCGCCCGGCGTGAGTTGTAAGCCACCGGGTCCGAGACGCGAACCGCGGTCGACTAGGTGGGAGTCCAGCGACAAAGCCATTACGCTAACTGCTGGTTCCCTATACGGTAATTTTTGAGAGATTTTCGCTATAGGGCACATGCGCTCGCCAGACAGAGGGAGACAGAGACCCAAAGCAAGAAATCACCCCCCACGGGAGTTGGTCACGCCTCAATCCCTTCTCCTCCATTCTCCTCTCGGGATCTTGGGCACGCACGCACACGTGCCCGGCGTGAGTTTCAAGCCACCGGGTCCGGGACGTGAACCGCGGTCGACTACGTGGGAGTCCAGCGACATAGCCATTACACTAACTGCTGGTTCTCTGGTAATTTTTGATCAGTTGCCAGATTCTCCGTATTTCATCTTGCTGGATTAGTCTGTTTTAGTACTCCTGTAAATGTTTTTGGGTATAAGCAAGTTAGTTACCTGGAAAAAGTTTTACACTTTTGAGTCTTACTTTTAACCTTTATTAAAACAGATTAACAGCAGAATTTTGACAGGGAAGATTTTGCCACATTATTGACATAAAGCACTTGTAAAATGGCTTAGTGCTCTGTGAATTATGAGGTTTTCCTTCTTGCTGCTGCTAAGTAGACTGATTTCCTTGTGTACATGTGTTCTAAAATGTGTTTTATTTAATCCTTCAGTGACTGAGCTTATCAATATTCAGTAGATACACAGTGGCCAAGCGAGATACGGCACAGTGTTACCTAAAGATGGTGTGCGGGTGAGAGCCCACAGAGCTAGTGCTGGGCCTGCACTTCCTCGGCCCCAAGGCAAGTATCTGCCGCGGGGGACAAGTGTGGGACCTCCTACGGTCAGGTGATGCAGAAGGTGGGCACCCATCCAACCTACTCTGAGGAGGTAGTCAAACAGCTGATCCCCAAGCGCTCGGGCCTGGACCCCACGGTGAGGCTGCTGAGGGTAAGCCACCATCCCTGCCAGGCCACCAGCACGTGGCGGTGCGCCGGCGCCAGGCCCCTTGGAGGCCAGGTCCAGGATGGCTGGAGCCCAGCCTCTCCTGGAGAGCCCGCAAGGTGGCCTGTGTGGAAGCGTGCATCTGGACCAACAGCCCGTGTGCCCTGCAGCGATGGCTTGGGTTTACCAGCCCCTACCCTGCACCTTTCACCACCTCCCTCGCCAGGCCCTCGATGCCAGAAGGTGATGAGCCTGGACAGAAACCCACCCTGTGGGATGCCCACGTTTGAACCCTCCCTGGTGTCTTTGGGGTGCAAATAAAGAGACTGATTTCCTGACAGGGAAAAAATAAATCAGTTGACAGATATGAGGGAGACCTATAGAGTGCTAATAGACTCTCTGTCCTTTGTCTCCCTTCCAGTACTGTGGCATGACAACGCTATCCGTTCTGGCCTCATCAAATTCCAAATTCTGTCTCTCCCATTTAGGGAGGCAGCCCCTGTCTGAGTTCATCTCTGTAATATAATCTGAAAATTTTATATAGGTATATGTTGAGCGTCCCTAATCTAAGATTCTGAAATAAAAATGCTCCAAACTTTGAAATTTTTTAAGTACTGGTATGACACTATAGGTAAAAAGTTCTATACCTGACCTCATGTGACAGGTCACAGTCAAAATACTGCGATTCAAAAACCATGTATAAAATTAGCTTTGGGCTAGGTGAGAAATCACCCTCTAGTCGGGATGCTACACCACAATCCCTTCTCCATTCTTCTCTCGGGGTTTTGGGCATGCATGATACACACACCTAGCATGAGCTTTAAAGCCACCAGGTCTCAGGACTTGAACCATGATCAACTATGTGGGACTCCAGCAACATAACCATTATACCATCTGCTGGTTCCAGCATACGTATTTTCTACACTTTTAATGTTAAACAAAACCAGTGGAAGTAGATTGCCTTCTACTTCAACTATTGCAAAGAAAGGAAGCATTAGGCCGTGTTCCTGAAACACTAAATATTTCCTCTTACGTCGAAAAGTATAGATGAAAAAGTGATTGATTAAAACTTTAGTTATTTAATTTAAAAATAGTAATAGAATATATTGTTAATTACAACCTAGTAATAAAAATTAACTTGAAATTATGTATTTTTTAAATCAGTTTATTTGATTTTATTATTTTTTTCTTTTTTTTTTTGGAGAGTTTTTATTTTTGTTATAGGGCACATGTGCTTGCCAGAAAGACAGAGAGAGACAGAGAGACAGAAAGTGAGAATCCCCCCCCACCCCCCCGGGGAGGGGATGGCCACACCGCAATCCCTTCTCCTCCATTTTCCTCTCAGGATCTTGGACACACATGCACACACACCCGGCATGAGTTTAAACCACCGTGTCCAGGACTCAACTGCGGTCGACTACATGGGAGTCCAGCAACATAGCCATTACACCAACTGCTGGTCCCAAATTGTATAATATTTTTACATTAATGGTATAATTTTATATCTTAGCTTTGGATGCTGGGAGACTAAGTTCCATATCTGACTTTGAGACTTTATAGTTATATGACCTTGTATGCCTAACTAAACCTTTCTGGCTCTCAGTCCTTTCATTACTAAAACAGTGGTAAAAAATTCTTTTTTTTTTTTTTGAGAGAGATAATTTTTGGTATCGGGAACATGTACTCACCAGAAAGACAGAGAAAGACGAAGAGAGAATCACTCCCCTCCCACCCGAAGGGATGTCCACACTGCAATCCCTTCTCTGTTCTCTCAGAATTTTGGGGCACACACACACACCTGGCATGAGTTTTAAGACGCTGAGTCTGGGACTCAAATCGTGGTTGACTACACGGGAGTCCAGCAATGTAACCATTACACCATCTGCTGATCCCCCCAAAATACTTAACTTTCAAAGTTACTGTGAGAACTAAAGCCATGTGGTGTGGACCATGTTGGAGTTACTTAATAAATATTAGCTATTGTTTTTGAAACAAAAGAATTTGATTCTTTAATCATTGTTACATTTCCAGAAATATAGAACACCAAAAACAGAAATCAATAGAGATGCCTTTGAGAATCAAAGTGAAAATGTTTACAGTTCTGAAGTAGAGCAGTTTTGGAGATGACAGGACATGGGGTAAATGTGGAGGGCAAAGCAGAGATAGGTTGGTGAGTTAATTCCAAGTTTTCTGCCTTGATTGATTCTCCTAAAAGGGGTCGTCTTAGTAGAAGTGGACTTGAAGGTAGTAACAGCCACACTTAATGTAGCACCTACTAGTTCCAGCAGTAGCCTATTAATACTATAGAAGTTGTAACTATCATTTGATTGTGCAAATGAGCATATGTGGTAATTACTCTCTCCATTATACAAATAGGGAAACCGACGCATAGAGAGATAAATTTACTTGTCTAAGGTCTCCCAATGGGCAAATGTGAGAGCTAAGAATTAAACCCAGACAGAAATGTTTTCTTCACCCAGTTGCTAGCCATTCTATGCTACTGCATAATTAGGAAAAGTTTTCAGAATATATAGGTAGATGAAGCAATATTCTGGGTCTTTGGACAATAGTATTTAAAATACTGGTCTTGGTTTCCTCATATGAAAATTATGATTATACATTAGAAATAGTTTATGATTTTCTTTCATTTATAAGTTTCTATTAATTTAAATTTAATTTTATAATTATGAAGAAGAAAGCCGGTGATACACAAATATTAGCGTCAATGTCTAATTAGGAATATAAATTATTTATTCATTTATTTATTTTACTAATACAGTTTTTTTTGTTTGTTTGTTTTTTTTTTTTTTTTTTTTTTTTTTTTTTTTTTTTTTTTTTTTTGCTATAGGATACATGCACTCCTCTGAGGGACAGATAGACAGAAAGTGAGAAATCACCCACTGGGGAGATGGCCACACCACAATCCCTTCTCCTCCACTCTCCTATCAGGATTTTGGGCATGCATGCACATGCAATTGATGTGAGTTTTAAGCACAGTCCAGGATTTGAACAATGGTCAACTATGTGGGAGTACAGTAACATAACCATTATGCCATCTGCTGGTCCCTGGAGCATAAATTTTTTAATCTAATTAACTGCTAATCCATATTAGCACTTACAGATAATTGGATTTTTAAATTATCCTTTTAGTTTTGCTCACAGTAAATATGACATCACATTTGCAGGTAAAGCTTAGGTGAGCCATCTCTGCTCTCTACCTTCATTCTCCGACCTTTCTCTCATAACATCTTGCCACCCCGTGAAACAATTTTTGCAACAGAAGAGAATATGACAGTCTGTAATCTATCCTGAAAAAAATATATATATATATGACTAACAAAACACACAAAAATTGGATAGCATATTTTGAATAGAAACAAGATTTTTCAGAGTGCAATAAAATAAAACAAAAAAGACAACTATCCTATGAAATATGAATTGTGGAGTAAAGACATACATGGTCACTCCATGACCAATGTACTACTCTTCATTGATTCTTTATTCTATAGTCACTATTCATGATTCATATTTAAGAAGGAGAAATTAAGAATCAGAAGGAAGAAGAAAGGGTAAATAAAATGCGAAGCTAAGGTAGAAGAAAAAGTCATGGGACAAAAGGCAAAGAGAAAACAGATACAAAGAAAAAAATTAAACAAGAAACAATTAAAATAAGTAGAGCATTAAGAGACATATTTATGAGAAACTGTAGGGCACAATAAATTAAATTTTTGAAAATAAGAAAATATATACTCAGTTTTTAAAATGTTTTTGAAACTGGTGCTTATGGGGACCAGCAAGTGGTGTAGAAGTTAAAGCACCAGATCTCACATGACCAACTCCATAGTTGAAGTCCTGGATGTAAGTGTTTAAAAAGCATGCCAGTCATGTATGCATGCATGCCCAAAATCTAAAGAAGAGAATGAAAGAGGAGGGATAAGGACAGAACCATTTCCCTAGGGGGATGATTTCTTACTTTCCCTCTCTCTCTGTCTCTCTCTGTCAAGCACATGCACCCTATGGCAAAAATCTAAAAATAATTAAAATTTAAAAATTAAAAGGATGCTTATGTTGCTATTTTATCTGCCAGGTTTTGACTTTAGGAAAGATTTTAATACCACCACTCATCACTTGAACACCATGCACTGCACAATTGGTGCCAATAGTTGCTCAGAATGCTGTGGTTGCCATGCCTTAGTATTTGTCTAAGTGTGTACAAGATGATTTTATGCAAATTAGATGCAAATTAATCCATTCTGACTTAAAGGCAAGAGACTGGGTGACTCAGGGGCTATCAGATCTATCCAGGGCAGGCAGTTAGGAAACATAAAAGCAGCATTAACTACTGACAGTGTGTTATAAAAGAGACCAGGCTGATGATGATTTGACTGGTCTGGATGCTATTCAAGGTGGAACTCCTTTCCAAATGCAATTCTAGCTGTTATGTTGCATAAACCTACAGTTAATTTATCTTTTCCATCAAGATCCAAATCACACATAATATAATTGCCTTTGTAAGTAGACTATCCATCATGACTAATGATGCAAAGATGAACTAGATGGCCAAAGGTCTGATGCACTTACCATTTACAGAATGAAAAACAAGAACATCTCATCTTTGCACAATATAGAAAAAGTCTGTAATAGGTAGAAATGTTTGAATTCTTAAATTAGTTCAGTTTTTAATTAGTATACACTGACCACCACTAGTTTTACAAATGGATTCAATGTCAGTAATAAATACCAATTCAGAATGTGTCTTCCTATGAGAGAATGTTAAGTGGCTAGGTTTCCAGGCCAACCCAGAAAGCCTTCAGTCCTTTAGTCCTCATACATTATGGGACACTCTTAATGTGCCAGGCAGCATCTCAAGTGCTTCGAAAATGGCAATGAGCAAAATGGATTAGTCCTTGCCCACACAGAGCAATAAATAAACAAATAAATAAAGCATAACAGTACCTTCATTGCTATAAAAAATAAATAGCAGAGGGGCAGTCAGGAGGCATGGTGGATAAAGGCGCTGAATTCCCAATGGCCCACTTTGGTTCAAGTCCCAGACCTGGAGGCTTGCCTTTTCACTTTCCCTTTCTCTCTCTCTCTGTCTCTCTGGTCAAATTAAAAAATAATAATGACAAATGGAATTAAATAAATAAATAATTCTTTAAAAATAAATAGCAGAAACAATTCAAAAATGACAGGAGATACAGTTTAAAATAGGCATTAAGATCTAAGTTGTGTGAAACACTAAACAGATCTTGAGTCACAGCTTGGGGCTTCAAATTTTTATTAGTTTTTAATACTTTTAAGGCAAGTATTTAAAAGAAAAATGGACAGTAGAAGGAGTCAAAATGTGAGGCAGACCAGAAAAAGGCTTAGCCAACCTGCTGGGAACTCTGTTTGTTTCAACTGTGTGTTGAAAATCACAGGCCATTTTATCCCTGACTTACTCGGTCAATGCATGTGGACTGGCTCAGGAAGGTCAAAACCCTTGAGTGGACCTTTGCGAAGGTGACATACTCTGTATGAGCTGACAGAGGCAGCATGCTGATCGTAGTCCCAAAAGCTCAGGAAGTGTTCTTCCTTAAAATGAGATTTACAGAGCACATCTTCGATAACCAGAGAACAAACCTGCATGAACACAGAATTAAAGTTTGCTGACATATAAAAATGTGGATCACAAGCTGAGGGGAACAACAATTGCAAAGATCTTGAGGCAGACCTTGTTTAATGTTTGAGGAACCAGAAGAAGCCAGCATGACTTGAGTAAAGCAAGACAGAAGAATAATATAGAAAATGGGGTTGAAATTTGGACAGGGCCAAGAGTTTCAGATATAGTTAAATGTAAAGGGAGCGGTTTAAGCAAGAAAATGGCCTGATTTACCTTTAAAAAATATCTCTGAGTTGAATTGAGAGGAGAGAAACCAGAGATAAAACAAGAAAATATGATTGAAAGTTACTATCATAATCTGCCAAGAGCTGTTGAAGCCTTAAAGTAGATTAGTAATTGTGGTCTGAGTGGCCCCTTTCACAGACTAGGACAACTAAAGATTTTCTGCCCAGACTTCACCTCCTGACCCCAAGGTCTAGCCAGAGTCAGAGTAATCCTCAATTCCCATGAAATCTGCTGAACAAAAAGATAAAAACAGAACTGCAGAGAAATTGCAGATCACCTCCTCCAGCATGCCTCTGACCACTCAGATTTAATTCCAAAAATTAGGGAAAAACGTCTAATCCATCAGATGACCAGAAACCACTACAGAGGCACAAGAGATATGAGAAGCCAAGAAAAATATCTCTCCCCCAAGGGAAAAGAATAACTCTTCATCCTCCACAGACAATACAATGGAACTCATGCAAATGTCAGATAAATAATTTGGAATATTCCTAGTGACAAAGCTAATAGAGATGCAAAAGAAGAGAGACAACAAACTCCAAAAAATGCAGAAGAAAAGAGACAACAAGTTCCAGGAGGTAAGGAAGTTCTTGCAAGATCTGAAAGAGGCAATAAACACCATAAAAAAGAACCATCTGGAATTGTTAGAGATGAAGGCTGTAATACAGGAAATCAATACCTCCCTTGAAAATATTAAAAGCAGATTAGATAATACAGAAGACTAAATCTCAGAGGTAGAAGACAGAACCTCTGACCTAGAAAAATTCACAAAATAGACTAGAAAAATAAACCCCCAAAATGAGAATACTATATGAGTAATACTAGATACCATTTAATGCTCAAACACCCAAATAATCGGTATCCCGGAAGGTAAAGAAACTAATTGGGGCATTGATAATCTATTCTATGAAATCCTGGATGAAAACTTTCCAAACCTAGAGAGGCATTCAAATATCCAGATCCAAGAAATACAAAGGACCCCATATAGAAGAAGAAGATTTTCTCCAAGGCACATCATAGCCAGATTGACCAAAACCACAGACAGAAACAGGATATTAAAATTGGCAAGAGAGAAATGTCAAGTTACTTTCAAAGGCTATCCCATCAGGCTAATATCAGACCTCTCATTGGAAACATTGCAAGCAAGGAAAGAATGGGAAAATATATTCAAAATGTTAAGTGAAAAACAATTTCAACCAAGAATACTATACCTGGCAAGATTATTCTTCATATGGGAAGAAAAGACAAAAAAACATTCTCAGATAAACAAAACCCGAAAGAATTTACCAACACCAAAACAGCTCTCCAAGAAGTTCTAAAGGGAGTACTATACCAGGAAGTCTAGTCAAACACACGGAAATAAGAGTACAAAAACCAACCAACAGAAACAGAAGAAAATTAAGTACATGAGACTGAACTGATGAAACAGCATTCTATGACTTGACTAAAATATTGCTGTTTTTCTTCGAATCTTTTTTGTCCGGTTTTAAGGATTTTTGTCCTGTCTTGAGCTGTCAATGGATTCATGTACCTAATATTTGAACAGAATACTAACCTTGAAACCTTATGTTTCAAGGAAATACCCTTACCAGTTCAAAACTGCTTTTCTTGAAACCATCAGCTGAACTTGCTATTGTAAATAGTTAGATTACTTATGATATTGTGTGATCAATGAAATGTCAGGAGAAAAGGAATTGAAGATAACTGTAGACAGCAGAGATAGTGTAATAAGAGAGTGGAATAGGGCAGAGGGTCAGACATGGGGTAAAAAATATATATACATGAAAGTAGAAATGGAATATTATAGATGATAACATGCATGATTAAGCCACTATGCAGTTTATTCTAGATGGGAAACCACATTTTGTATGTTGTGATGATGCTCAGGGAATGAATGTAAATTAATAGAAAAAAAATTTTTCAGAAAAAAAAAAAGGCATTAAAAATACCTATCTGATGACTACAGTAAGCTATATAGCCCTAAGGTAGGTGCTACTTTATAGGATGTTCATTCTACTCACTGAGGTTTATGCCTAAAGTCAGACTTGTGTTCATGGATATGTATATTTCAGCTGTGCTTGCTATTGAAAATATTTAGATTTATTAAGATATTTAGTGAAACAATAAAATAGGGGAGGCAGAGAAAGCAACAGTAGATACCAGACACAATGTGGGAGGTGGGTGGGAGATAGCAGAGGGTGAGATAGGGAATCAAGGATGGGAAAAAAGGCAAAATATACAGAAAACAAGAAATGGAAAATTATGTGTTGACAATAACACACATCTTGATGTGCTTGATTGAGCCAATATACAGTGCACTGTGAATGGAAAAATCTCATTTTGTATGCTATAATGATGTACAGTGAATGAATGTAAATAAATAAATAAATAAATAAATAAATAAATAACCAAGAGAGTGACCAACTTCATGGTAGATACAAACCCAGAAAGATCAATAATAACATTGAATGTTAACTTCCAAAATTTAAATGGAAAGATCAGATGATAGTAACACTGCAGATTCAACAGAAGAGAGATTTATTACATGAGACTGAACTGGTAAAATAGAATTTTATGACTTTTGACTAAACATTACTGATTTTCTTCTATGCTTTGTTTTCTAGATTTAAGGATATTTTTTTCCTTCTCTTGACTTGTTGATAGGTTCATCTACCTACTGTTTGAACTGAATCTAGCCTTTTTCCTGGCTTTATGTCTTTAGCAAATTTCTCTTAACATTTTTTTGATTTTGATTTATTAAAACTAAAACTGTTTTCCTTGAAATTAAAAAAATGCATTAAAAATACCTATTTATGACTGCAGTAAGCTAAATAGCCTCAGCTAGGTGCTACTCTGTAGTATGTTTATTCCCCTCACTGACGTTGATGTGTTCATAGATTGTATATATCAGCTGCACTTGCTATTGAAAGAATTTAGATTAATTAAGATCTTTTGGGAATCAATAAGATGTGGGGCGGGGGAGAAAGGCATGGAAAGCAACTGTAGATACGAGAGATGACAGTGTGGGAGGAGCGTGGGAAATGGCAGAGAGTGAGAGGTATGGAATCAGTTGGGGAAAAAAAGCAAAATATATAAGAAACAAGAAATAGAAAATTATTTGTTGATGATAACGCATATGGAAATATCCTTGATTGAGCCAATGTACAGGTATTCTGTATGAAAAATCTCATTTTGTATACTTAATATGTACAATGAATGAATGTAAATAAATACATTTAAAATAAAATAAAATAATGAAAAAGAGAATAGTAACTGTGGAGATGGTGAAAACTGATCATATTTTATTATTCTTGAAGGTTCAAACCAAGAGAACCTGCTTATTTAAAGTGGATATAGAAGTGTACATATGAGAGAGAATGAGACGAGGATTGCCCCTAGCATTTTGACCAGGAAACCTGAATGAAGAATGGTGCTCTACTTGAAAACACGGATGATGTGTACTTTCAAGTGACAGTTGAGAATTAGAATTCTACTGGAAATACTAAGTTTGAATGGAGGTCTTAAGAAAACTAGTGAAGGGACCAGCAGTTAGCATAACGGCTATGTCGCTGGACTCCCATGTAGTTGACCGCGGTTCGAATCCCAGACCCGGTGGCTTAAAACTCACACTGGGCTCGTGTGCGTGTATGCCCAAGATCCTGAGAAGAGAATGGAGGAGAAGGGATTGAGGAGTGGCTATCCCCCCTGGGGGGTGATTTCTTGCTTTCTGTCTCTCTGTCTCTGTCTCTGGCAAGCACATGCGCCCTATAGCAAAAACCTCTTAAAAAAAAAAAAAAAAGAAAAAAGAAAGCTAGTGAATAGCAAAATAAGATTATAGTGGAGAAATCATCGCTAAACATATAAACCTGTGCATCATCAACATATAGAAGGCATTTAAAGTCATGAGATAAAACTAGATGACAACATTAAAAGAGTGAATGTTAGTATTAGAATTAGGAACATGACCGAGTCCTATAGCTCTGTATCAGTCAGGATTACTTTGGCAGTAATGCAGTAACAAATAGCCCCCCTTATTTCTCATTTGCCCTACCTGTTCAGAGTAGGCTGGATGGGATATATTTCCATTTTATCTTAATCTAGGAACCCAAATGAAAGAGGAGCCACTAATGTGAGACTTCCTTGATCACCATGTCAGGGGAAAGGAGAATGTGATGAGGCACATACAGAGTCTTGAAGCTTCTACCTGTGATATATATTGCTGTACCCACATTTCAGTGGCCCAAAGGAAGTCACCTGACTGTACCTAATTACAAGTGGGGAGAACATTCAATATTTCCTTGTGTTCTGAAGACAATTTTGAACACAAAAATATTTGTGAACAACCCTAATGATCTCTGACACTTCAAATTTTGAGATCAAAAATGCCCTGCAAAACATATTGACTAGAAATGGATAAAATATGTAGTAAGGAAATTAAAAAGAGAGTAAAAAATACAATAAAAATATAGCCCATTTTATCATAGTTCAAGTCTATGACACAACATATTTTTTTTTCCTGGAAAAATATACAATGGAAATGAAAGATAGGCAGTGGAGTGGTTAGAGAAAGGGTCCAAAGGAGTCTGCTGAGTGATGATAAGGACAGGATTATATAAGACATGATAATCATGATATTCACTGAGCCAATATATCCTAATAAGCAAAAGGATTTATGGCAGAAGCCATCAGTGTAGCCTTATCTAATACTAAGGGCACTCTATACCCTCTTGGCACAGCTGTGTGGAGCAGCATGGACCTCACCCAAAGAGAGCGAACTCATGCAAGGGGGACAACACCTGTGATCTGACATGGCACAAAACTCATAGATGGCCACTGAGATTACTGAACTGTACAATTTAAATATGCCAGATCAAAATTGTAGAGAAATTAGAGCATATTGAAGTCAGGAAGTAGGCAGAGGGTTCGGGAGTAGGATGGACCCAAGGTAACTAATTTCAGAAACAGAAGCTAGTTTTAAACAGGACTTTGAGTTATAGGAAAGACATATAGAGTAAAAGAAAAAGAAACCTATCAAACTCACAGAAGGAGACTGTACAAAGGCACAGAAGACAGGGGAGCAGAGCTAATTGCAAAGTAAAAGCTATGCTCCCAGGGCTGCTTGGTGTGTAGCTTACATGATTAAGCCTGGCTGTGTGGCACTTGTTGTCTCCTGAATCTTATGAGACATAGCTCAAGATAATTTTGATTCCATCAACTTCAGATCCTATAGGAAAAGAAGACTAAATAAAGGAATGGTACAAAACTTGCACTGGGACTGAGGTCAGTGATAGAGGCAGCAATGATGGGAGTTGGTTTGGTTATTTTTCTACTCCACACTGTCAGTTTTATGTCCTTACCTTATTTTTATTTTAGTTGCAAGTCCTTGTAAGACCTGGAATAATAGCATCTGATCACTATTTTTACATGAGATCAAGACCAAGTTATTCCTATCATCATTGCCAGAGCAAAACCTTAGACTCCCTTGTCTACCACCCAACTGTGGATTCAAGGGGATCTGAGTTCAAATATGCATTTTGTTTTCAGTAACTCTGACTTGAACCTGCTGCCTCATCTAAAAAGTGATGGGATTAATATCTTTTATTTTTCTCAGATCGTTTATGAGGATTAATAGTTATAATATGGTATTTTGCAGATATTCAATTTAATAAAGCTAATAATATTAATAATGAAAGAACATTTAATTCCTTTTACAATTTCAATGTGATGGTGAATGGTGGGTGAATGTTTCTGGTTTTGTGAGGTCAGTTGAAGCTATTATTAGGAAAAAGAAATTATCCTCTCTCAAGAACAGATGTGTAGAGAAGAATTCTTAATATTCATATGTTAATGATGAAACATTTACTGTATACAGGTATGAAGGTTTCTATATTTCAGACTCTAAGACAATCCAAGAATAATTTGTTTAGGTAAAAATTAAGGCCTTCTGGGACCAGCAGTTGGCATAATGGCTATGTCGCTGGACTCCCACGTAGTCGACTGTGGTCGAGTCCCGGACCCGGTGGCTTAAACTCACGCCGGGTCCGTGTGTGTGTGTGCCCAAGATCCCGAGAGGAGAATGGAGGAAAGGGATTGCAGTGTGGCCATGCCCCTTGGGGGGTGATTTCTCACTTTCTGTCTCTCTGTCTGGCGAGCACACGTGCCCTATAGCAAAAAAACCTCTCAAAATAAATAAATAAATAAATAAATAAGGCCTTCTGAAAAATCACTAAGGAAATAAAATTAACTTTTAATCTTTCCTGAATATTACAGATAATATGTAAGGCAAAAAATCATTCTACATAGTACTTAAGTAATTGATTTTTCTCTTGAAGAACTTAGAAATAACTGAGGAATATAACATTTTATAAAGATTTTTAGCCAATACAGTTTAAATATGTTGACTAGAAATAAGCAATATTTATGAAAGATTCTATCCTTGACCAGAGGTATAGTATGTTAATTATTCAGGAAAGTATTGACTTATTCAAAATGTTATACTTTTCAGGCTTGCTAATAAGCATCTTCTACTGAATATGAGTAAATTATTGATTTATATATGTGCTTTCCTTTCAGAGTCACACTTAAAATGTTAAATTTTTAAATATTCATATCTTTATGGGAGTAAATCAATCAACAAACAAGCCAATGTATTTCACAGCTTGATACCAAACCTAATCACAGGGCTTGGTTAAATACAATAGCTGACGACCTCCACAATCAAATTCACTGCAAAGGACAAGTAGATACCAGTCCTGAGGCTATGTAAAAGTATACAGGATATTCTAAAAACTATGTCTAAAGATAATGTTTTAAAGTATTTTGAATAGTGAGGATGCTTTTGGAATAAATCCTCAAAAAATGACAACTTTGAAGGAAGCAGTGTCCTTTCTGATGATGCAGCTTTATTATCTTTGTTTAAAAAGTCAATCATCAGGAACCAGCAGATGGCATAGCAGTTACATTGCTGAATTCCCACATGGTGGACTGTGGTTTGATTCCTGGAGCCGGTGGTTTCAAAAATCCCACTGGGTGTATGTGCATGTGTGACCAAGATCCCGGGAGGAGAATAGAGAAGGGATAGCGGTGTGGCCATTCCCCCGAGTGGATGATTTCTCACTTTCTCTCTCACTGTGTCTGTCTGTCTGTCTGTCTCTTTCTGTCTCTCTGGCAAGTATACATGCCCTAAAGCAAACAAACAAACAAACAAAAAACTCTTCAAAGTTAATCATTTTCCTTTACACCCAGAGCTCAAACTGGATTGGCAACAATTTTTTGCACAGGCCTGCTCACTCTATGATTTCTCCGGCCACACATGGCTTTTTCAAGTTGCTCTGCTCTTGTTGTTTTTGAATCAAAAGTCTGAGGGTAAAGAAGCTCAGTTAAAGTAAATTAGACTATGACATGGCACTGGGATATGGTCACAGTGTTCTTCAATTCTCCTGGCATCCATCATGGGCCTGGCTTAGCTCTAGCTCTGTCATTCTTTCTTACCTTTGCCAACACTCAGGAGTGGGCTGGCGCCATTTCTGACCACCAACAGAGCTGTCATTAGCTCCTTTGAGAGGAACCTATTTCATTCTGTCTTGTCTAGTGTTTCCAAAATTTGATGGAGTGGCAGAATCTATGCAATAAGATTAATGTTTCTATAGTATGAATTACTTCTATTCCCCAACATAAACTATAAAATTTCAGATAAGAACTTAAATATGAACCTCAACAATATGGTCTGCTTATTTCCATTTTCTTTGGTTGGGCAAACTTTGCTTTCGTCCCTCTGTTCCTTCTCTTTTTCCTCCTCTTCCTTCTCTTCTTTTTCTTCCTTATGCTCTTCCTTTCCCCACCCCGTAATCGTTCTCTGTTCAGAGTTATGTCAAACAGCCACAGCTAGTAGCAAGGAATACTGAGGAAATGAGTATACAGCTGCTCCAACAAGCAAAACCAGGATTCTGAAAGAAAGTTGTGCATAGATATTGAACGAAATACTGAGGGTGCTGCCCATGGTGTGTCCACTATGACTGATCATTTTACATGTCTCTGTCCTGGAGCAGAAATCAGTACACAGTGCCCAGAATAATGCCTAGAACACAATAAATGCTCAGGAGATGTTGATAGAATTTTGAAATGCAACTTTTAACTATGTCAAATAATTTTCCCCCTTGCATACTTACAAAAATAAATTTGTAAAGTAACAGACAATAAAAGAAAATCCAAAGAAAGTAAACTAAAACTCTGTTTGGAACTCACTTTTGTTGCTTTATTCTACCTTGGTTGGTGTGTATTATTTAACATCACAAGGAGATGATAAAATTTAGTCAAACTGTTCATAAATGGTAGAATATAATTTTATATAATTCACCACTTTCATGTAATCCTAAGTAACCTACTAAAACACTAAAATGGAAGAGTAGCTGAAGCATTTCAAAGTGTAAAAACAAAAGGAATAAGACTAAGAATATCAAATTGAGGACTAGCAACATTTGAGTATTGTGTTTGAATAAATCTACTTTCTAGATGAGTTGATTTTTTTTGAGTATTTTATATAACACGCATAAGCAAACCCATTTATTTCAAATTATACATTTATAGACAAACCATTTTTCTAGGATGCTGGTGTGTTAGAAGATTTTTTAAAAAGAAAATGGTAATATATTATAACAAATATGCTATAATCCAAACTTCAGGCTGCTTCATAACCCATCATTATCCCTAATTATGTCTACAATTAATAAAACAAGTCTTTTACTTCCTAGATGATATGTCTCTGGGAAGGTCATAAACCTGAAGAAGACCCATAAGGACAATAACCCTACCCATATCTCACAGATGACAGAATTATAAATGATGTTGACTTTCATTAGGTGTCTGATATTTAGTACATGACTGAATTATTATCTTTTTCCTTTTCATTAATATTTACCAAGGGAGAAAAAAGTTGATATTTTATCCTATTCAAAGATCTATTTTGCAACAAATTAATCTTTGTTAAAACAGCTAATTAGAGCACAAAGCGATGGTGTTTCAGTTCTTATTTATGTCGTTTTTTCCCTTTTAATGAAGTTATTAACAGTAACAAAATGTTTTGGTTTTACCCAAAGGGAGTTATGTTTGAAAACAATTTACATCAGTTATATAACACATCTATTAGAGTTCCATTGTAAAACGTAGCAAGTTTTCCCCAGCACACTAGGGTATAAACAACTAAGATAGAAATCAGAGATTTTTAAGTCAGAGACATGCTGGGCCCGGTTTACCTGCTGAAGGATAACAGATATCTGGACATGAAGTATTCAGTATTCATTTTGGTGTGGCCTAGAAATACCTGCTGAGCAGGGCATGCCCCGCTGTCTTTCGACCTTGCTTCCACCTTTAATGGTGCAGGAAAGGAAGGAAAAGACTGGGATAGCAATGGGCTGGCATGAGTGGGACTGGCTATCCTACCATGCAAAGCCCAAAGCAAAATATCTGAAAATATGAGGAGGACTTCGAAAAGTTCAAGGAAAACGTGCACTGGGAACAAACTATGCATGAATTTTGATTATTTTGCGACAAGCTAATTTTGTACTTTGATTCCATATTTCTGTGAACTCTTTGAAGTCCTGTAATATGTAAACATGTCTAGGGAAAGAGTTCGCAAATAGGTGGAGTCCCATCTGAAAGTAGGAGCGTATTTCAACTGGTGGCAGAAATAGCGATGACAGCAATGGGTCAGGTGATCCTTAGGCAACCGTTTCAGAAACAAGGACCTTGTTACTGGACCACGACCCCTACCAATTTTACTTTAAACTGAACTGTGGTTGTAGATGTGAAGGAAAGTTACCAGAATAAAACTTGGGAAAAGAAGCATTAATGAAACATAGTCATGTGGTCTGAGGTATCCACTGTGAACTCTTCCCTGGAACCAGGAAGAAATACAATCAATCTGACTATGCAAAGGTTCTAGAACCTTCAATGTTTATACTCTGTTTCCCCATGACAAGTCAAACAAACCATGCTTTTCACTTGAGATGATTTCGTCTACCATCATCTCTCATCTTCTCTCTCTTAAACATCTCAACTCACTGAAATATAACTTTGATTAATTTGTACTCACCAGTATTACCAAGGCTTAGTAATTTTCATATACTATGGTTTATTCCAGTCTTCACCCTGAAGCATATATCAATGTGGAATACTCCCACTTCTTTGAAGTCAGTGATAACTTTTCACCTTTTTACTCTTCCTTCAATCCTGGGTCAGGGCTCAGAAAGGAAAGGAAGCTGGGACCAGCAGTTAGCGTAATGGCTATGTTGCTGGACTCCCATGTAGTTGACCGTGGTTCGCGTCCTGGACCCGGTGGCTTAAACTCACACCGGGCACGTGTGTATGTGTGCCCAAGATCCCGAGAGGAGAATGGAGGAGAAGGGATTGCGGCGTGGCCATCCCCCCTGGGGGTGATTTCTCGCTTTCTGTCTCTCTGTCTCTCTCCATCTGTCTGGCGAGCACACATGCCCTATAGCAAAAACCTTTCCAAAAAAAATAAATAAATAAGAAAGGAAGAGGAGAGGAATTCTGAGGTTACATGAAAGCCAGAATCAGAGATTTATCTAACTAGACTTTGTATTTAGTAGACCAAGATTATTCTTGAGCATAAAAATAAAATTTAAAGAAGTCTGGAGGGACCAGCAGATGGTGTGATGATAATGTCATTGGACTTCCACGAGTACTGGACTCAGCGCTTAAAACTCACACTGGGTGTGTGTGCATTTGTGCCCCAAATCCCAAATTGCTTTTATAAGGAAAGGAATTTATTCAGTGAGGTCAACATCTGGGAAAGAGAAGCCCTGACTCCTTAATGATCTTAGCCATCCTGGACAAGGTACAAAGCTTTTACAGGGGAAGAAATGAAGGGCATCAAAGAGTCTTCATCTTTGGCAGAATCACTGGGCTCCAAGGGATGTGATGAAAGCCGGAGCCAATGGGGCAGTTTTCCTTCTAGGCGCTTTTTTTTTTGTCTGTACACTTATTTACTTAGTTCAGTGTATATTTTATTTTTAATGGTTGTGTTATGATTATTTTATATAAATTCTTATAATAAATTAACTTGAATTTTTTTAAAAAGAAACACACCCTGCTCTATTTCACTCTCTAATTCCATCATACTTTAATGTATTTTCCAAACTATTTCTAGTTCTTTTTTTAAACAAATAGGATTACTATATTCTCCTTTGCATATGCATATTGCACATCATGTTTGCTCAACTAGAATTATTTCTTCTCCTTTAGAATTCTTATTATCATTCAATATGTCCTTATTGGTTTCTATGTAATAAGCAGAATAAGTTCCCAATTCCTGCTCTTTTTTCACACCACTTTCTACGACCATGCAAAATGATTTTGTATCATTATCACATTATCACCCCTTCTCCCTCCAGTAAGTGAGTTCCTTTAGTGCAAGGCTTTTTTTTTTTTTTTTTTTTTCTTCCAATCACTTTATTACTCCACTGCCTGGTTGTTAGATAAATGACCCCTATGGCAATCTAACATATGTGGTTCTAGACATGCTTACTTTACTTTTGGCTCAACCTAAATCAATGCTAAGAATTAAAGAAAAAGATGAGCCTCTATATTTGATCAGCTAATCCATGTTAAGAATGGGTAGGAGAGGGAGAAGGTGGAGGTAAGAGCTAAAAGATATTCATTTCAGTTTTATTCTTCTTCTTCCACAATTTTATGCTCTGTGTACTTAAAACTACAGTGATTTATTTAACACATTGTTATGAAATCATGATAATTCACTGTTGTTCTTTGGAGTGTTCAAATATCTTACAGTTTGTGAATAGAAACCATTTGCATTATAACCTTGTTGCTTTGCTTAAAATATATTCAGTTCCTCAGAATGCTGAAGAATGAAGTGTTATATAAATGCTCAGGAAGATTAAATAGCCAGCACCGACTGAGGAGCTATGCACAGCTACATCCAGAAATTGAATGGAACACAGTGAGGGAAGATTGACTATGAAATGCAGTGATTCTGCTTATTATCCAAACACAAATGCAATTGCTTTTTATATAACTCTATAAGTTTCATTTGAGATATTTACATAACAAAGGCTTATTTCTTTATTTGTTAGAGCTGACAAATAGAAGTGAAGTATTATTTTTGGAGAGAAAGAAAGAGAGAACAAGAAAATGAGAGTGTGACTGTCTATGCATTTATATCCACTATGCACTTCACGTGTAAGAATCTTTGGCTAATATTTGGATCCTTGATCAATTAATTATACCCAGACTAGGGCATTTACAGGAATGCAATTCCAGATATGTGTGATTAGA
The DNA here is from genome assembly GCA_026018925.1 of Tupaia tana. Taxonomy (NCBI): domain Eukaryota; kingdom Metazoa; phylum Chordata; class Mammalia; order Scandentia; family Tupaiidae; genus Tupaia; species Tupaia tana. The sequence continues at coordinate 85,651,782 of JAKSZU010000006.1, forward strand.
TTACCATCTTGAATTTTTCCATGATTTAGAAACTGCTTTTAATTTTGAGGGGTAAAAATTCAATATCCACTTCAAACAAACTTTCAGTAAATTATAAATCAAAGGAAAATTCATTTTTAAATTTTTTAACTTGATAGAGAAAATTGTATGTATTTATCATGTAAAACATTATTTTGAAGTATATATACAATGTGGAATGACTAAATCTGGTTGATTAGCTTATGAATTCCCTCACATAGTTGTTTTTTTTTTTTATGGTGAAAACACTATATCCACTGTCTTAGCATTTAAAAAATATATAATAGTTAGTGATAGTTACCATGTTGTACAATGGATCTTTTGAACTTATTTACCCTAACAGAAATTTGTATTCTTTCTTTTTTAAAAAAAGAAAAAGTTTATTCCTTTCTCCCATGAGCCAGAGAGACAGAAATAGAAACAAAGAGACAGGACTGGACCAGCCTTTTGCATTATGGTTGAGGCAGCTGAATCCTACATGGCTGACTGTGTGGTTCGAGTCCCAGATGTGACAGCTTTAAACACACTCCTGGCATGTGTGTGGCATGCCCAAAATTTAGGAGAAAAAGGGGAAAATGGAGGATATGAGTTTGCAGTGTGATCATGCCCCATGGGAAGGGTTCTTTTTTTGTTTTCTCTCTCTCCCTATCTCCCTCTAGTGATCGCTCATTCCCTTTGAGAAATTATAAAGGAAAAAGAGACAGCATCCCAGACAAAATTTTTATGACAAGACCCCTCCCAGCTTCAGACAGTCCTGGGTCATGGGCATGTGAGTACTTGGAGGGCAAACCTGGAATCTTCTTGTGTAGGTCAGTCTTTTAGAGCATTGAACTTTACCACTCTGCCACCATCTGGTCCTGAAATTTGTCTCTGTTGACCAATATCTCTCCAACACCCTCCCATCCCAGTCCCTGACAACCACCATTCTGCTCTCTACTTCTATGCTAGTGTTCTTTTTTGGGGGAGAGCTTTTTGCTATAGGGTGTGTGCACTCACTAGAAAGACAGAGAGAGACAGAGAGACAGAAAGTGAGAAATCAGCCCCCAGGTGGGATGGCCACACTGCAATCCCTTCTTCTCCATTCTTCTCTAGAGATCTTGGGCATGCACGCATACGCGCCCCATATGAGTTTAAGCCACCAGGTCCAAGACTTGAACCACGGTCAACTACATGGGAGTCCAGTGATGTAGCCATTATTCCAACCGTTACTTCCATATGCTAATGTTCTAATAAGTTATCTCCAAATGACACATGATGGCAGCAATTGATGCATGTAGCAAAATGCATTCTATTGTACCTTGCATGTAATACCGTTTTGAATTATAATAATAATGGTTAGGAACCATTGCAATCTAAAAAGATATATACTCTTTTTTTTTTCCTTTTTTTGCTTTTAGAGGTTTTTGCTATAGGGTGTGTGCACTCGCCAGACAGAGAGAGACAGAGAGATAGAAAGTGAGAAATCACCCCCCAGGGGGGATAGCCATGCTGCAATCCCTTCTCCTCCATCCTCCTCTCAGGATCTTGGGCACGCACGCACACACGCCCGGCATGAGTTTTAAGCCACCGGGTCTGGGACGCGAACCGTGGTCAGCTACATGGGAGTCCAGCGACATAGCCTGCTGGTACGCTAACTGCTGGTCCCTAAAAAGATATATATTCTTAACATCAATAATTTCATTTCTACAAATAAATCAGTGAAAAACTGAGAATCCATTTCTATGTCTTCCCAAATTCCTAGCACAGTGATAAAAATATAAATATAAAATAATTTATTATTTATTAAAATCTTATAAAGATCAATAGGTGAGTGAGATTACATCAGGCTAAAATGCTTCTGCACAGAAAAACCAAATAAATGGAAAAAAAAATAGGGTAAGGAGTTAAGGAGACAACCTTCAGAATGGGAGAATATATTTGCAAGCTATGCCTCAGGTAAGGGATTGATAACCAGAATATGCAGGGACCTCAAGTAGTTTACTTATAAAAAAATAAGCAATCCAATTGAAATGAGCTGAAAAGACATCAAAGCCATGATAAGATACCACTTAATACCAGTCAGAATGGCTATGGTAAAAAAAAATAAAGAATGACAAATGCTAACAAGGCTGTGGTGAAAAATGAACTCTCTTACACTGTTGGTAGGAATGTAAATTAGCACCACCAATGTGGAGAACATAATGGAGGTTCCTCAAAATCCTACAAAGAGATGGACCATATGATCCAGAAATTTCACACTTAGGTATCTACTCAGATAATAGGAAAACCCTCAGTCAGAAAAACACCTGTACATTCATATTTATGGCAGCATCATTCACAATTGCTAGGACATGGCATCAGATCAAATGTCCAAGAACAGACGAACTGATTGACAAAAAATGCGCTACATGTCCACTATGGAATACTATTTAGTCACTAAAAACAATGAGACCCTGATACTTAATACAAAATGGATGAATATAGAAGATTTAATATTGAACAAAGCAAGCCAGACTGCAAAAGAGGCATTGTATATCTCCACTTAGTATATATTGAATGTCTGCAGTCCATCACAGAAACTGAAAGTTTCAAAGGTATAATAGCAGAGAAGCCAACTATAGATATAGAGACAGTAAAGGAGGGCTTGGGTCAGAGGGAGGGAGGCTCAGGGAAAAACGAAATAAAACATTTAATAAATACAAAATGAAAAGTTATCTATGGATGATAATACATATGGTAATGTCTTTTTGGCTTGACTAATATGCACTATATTCATTCTGGGAAAAACCATGTTGTACACTGTAAAGGTGTACAGTGATTGAATATAAATAAAAAAAATTATGAAGATCTTGTAGAAGCACAAGTATGGACCTGCTGCTCTCTTGGGTATTGCAATTTCCTCTTCTCTCCCTTTTCTTTTACTGTAATTGTAGGGTTTTTGTTGTTGTTGTTATTGAAAAAAAGGCACATGAACTTGCTGGAGAGAGCCATAGTGTGGGAAAGTGAGAAATCATCCCCTGGGAGGGTGACGGCCATACTGCAATCCCTTCTCTTTCAATCTCTTCTCGTGAGTTTGGTTATGCATACACATGCATGCACACCATCCTGGCAGGATTTTCAAGACATTGTGTCCAGGGTTCAAACCACAGTTGGCCATGTGAAAATTCAGCATCTTAGCCATAGTCATCTTTACTAAAGTATCTAACTTGGACTATGTGACTGCTACTTCTTATCATTGCAGGGCCCTTTAATTCCTTGCTATCACTCCCCCTAGAAAACATTGTATAGGAAAACATGAACAGCATGAAAGTTCACAGTTCAAGATTTCAAAGCAATTGGTTCTATTTGCCTGATTTATAGGACGAAAGTAACAAAAGCAGAAAAATGACCATTTTAGTCACTATTTAATAATGAGCACTTTTTAGATTTAACAACTGACTTGAGCCCTCACTGTCACTATTTATAACTGCCTACACCCTTATCATTGCTATTTATTTCTCTTTACCACTGCTCGTGTCCTATTTTTTCTTTAATTCTAGTTTTCCTTTTTTTTTTTTTTTTAATAGATTTTTGCTATAGGGCGCATGCTCTTGCCAGAAAGACAGAGACAGACAGAGAGACAGAAAGCAAGAAATCACCCACCAGGGTGATGGCCATGCCATAATCCTTTCTCTTTCATTCTCCTCTCAGGATTTGGGCATGCACGCACACATACCTGGCATGAGTTTAAGCCACCGAGTTCAGGACTCAAACTGGAGTCAACTACATGGGAGTCCAGTGACATAGCCATTATGCCAACTGTGGGTCACTTAATTCTAGTTTTCCTGAAACACACACACACAAACTCTCTTAATCACAAACACACATATTCATACATACTTACACTGTCTACTAGACCATCATGCTTGGGGATCTTAGACAAACAGAGCCTAATAAAATTTAACAGCAAAGATCACTAGAATTAATAAGTTAAAAAATGATCATGTCCATAAAAATATGAACTGAGATGAAGTTGAAGTGCTATAAGAAGTACAATAATATTTAGAAAGGACTACCAGGGAGATCATATGGTGCTATTATATAAATATTTTTTAAAGAATTATTTATTTATGTAATTAATTCCATTTATTATTATTATTTTTTAATTTGACCAGAGAGACACAGACAGAAAGAGAAAGGGAAAGCGAGAAACCAAGCCTCCATGTTCAGGACTCGAACCTCTGTCAGCTATGTGGAAATCCAGCACCTTTAACCACCATGTCCCCTGCTGGCCCCTAATATCTTTTTAATATTCTTTTTATTGAGTGTTTTAATGTATGCTTTACTAATTTTTTTTTTTTGGAGAGGTTTTTGCTATAGGGCTCGTGCGCTCGCCAGACAGACAGAGACAGAGAGACAGAAAGCGAGAAATCACCCCTGAGGGGGGATGGCCACGCCGCAATCCCTTCTCCTTTGTTCTCCTCTCGGGGTCTTGGGCACATACACACATGCGCCCGGCGTGAGTTTTAAGCCACCGGGCCCAGGACGTGAACCATGGTCAACTACATGGGAGTCCAGTGACATAGCCATTACACTAACTGCTGGTCCCTACTAATTTAATACTAGTTATTATGACTAATGCTGCCCTTAAGCAAAGCTGTGAAGAAGGGAAAATTAATCTTTGGCATTTTCTTCTTTATATTGTGACCTTGGCCTTTGTTTTGGGTCTAATAACTTTCTACTATTTTCTGCTCATGTTCATTACTGCCTAGATTTTTTACCTTTGCATCCAGATAAGGCCTGGCCTTGTGCAGTGCTCCATATATGGTGAAATTCAGCTCCTGCTATTATTAGGGGTTCTATTCTTTTGCTTATCTTCTGGTAGTATAAGTGACCCGTTTGAATAGGCCAGGAATCTTCAACACAAGTTATTCCATTCTAGCCTAACAATAGCATGTGGAAATAAGAGTCTAGTTTTGTCAGATTTTTAGATTTCTTTCAAGAGAAGTAAGAGGTTTCCCAATTAAACATTCTAATATTTGCGACATCTAATATTTTCTACCTGTGCAGATAGAAAACAAAATATACCTGTAGGTAGAATTTAGACTCTATCAGCATTATCTTGCCGCCTCTGTGATAAATGATTTTCTTATAAGGAGACAACGATTAATAGCTGCCTAATCCTTCACTTATCTGATACTCAATTTAGTGAGACTAACAATTAAAATGACAGCTTTGTAATGAATGATAAAAATCACAAGCACAAAGAGTCAAAAGTAACATGGAGGTGGAAGATGATACATTCACTGGCCCAAAACCTTCTCAGGGATCGAATCCTAGAGAGGATAAATCTTAAATGATAGAAGGCATTTATCAGGGAGACCAGATATAAAAGGGATTGCAGAAGTAAGAAAGAGCTACATGTTCTCAGGAGAGAAAGTTTTTTGAGGTCTCTTTTTCAAATAAGTGGAATTAAGTTAGATTTGTTTTTTAAGGGAGATTATTTTGGGCAGGTGGAATGTTCTGGGTTCTTCTTAATTTAATACGTGAACCTATTTCTGTTTCTCCCTCCAAGTAATTTCGACATGATGTTGTTGCTCTCTTATATCAAAAGATACTCATCACAAAGCTTTATAATGAATTTTATGGTCATGAACTAATTATCTTTTGAAAGATGGCAAGGTTACCAATAGCAAATACTTTATTAAAAGATATGTTGCTTACTCGCCTAACATTTATAGCATTGTTAAAGGTATATTTATTTTTCTTGCAGGTTCAAATGAGATCACTGAACACATGTTAATCTCAGACATAGGTTGCACACATTTGTGGAAATATTGTCAGCCAACTTGGAATCACTTCAAAATCTTCATTGAAAAACCATTCGCTCTGAGGAATGGTTCTTTCTGGAACTGCCTGTTGAGGCTAAGAATAGCTGAAAACAGAAGAATCCAGATAAAATCCATGTTGTATATGGATCATCCCAGTAGTAATATATGCAAGCAAAAACTATAATGAAAATAATTTTTGAATGTAGAAGCCACATGTTAAAAGAAAAGTGATTTAGAGATAAGGGCATGGATAAATAAATACAGAATAAGTATTTTGAGTCCAGGTTTCATGATCATAAAGTATTCTTTATTTATATATTCAAAAAGTTGTGTACAAACCCATTCACATTTCAAGAAGCTATTACTAGAGTATAGAAACATGTCACTGAGAAAACCAAAATTTACTCTTTGTAGATGAACTCAGGTAATACTCACATAATTAGCCTATTGGTTTCATTTAAAAATAATTATTGTTTATTAATTTGAAACTTATTTAAGGAACTCTACCACATTCATTTTATGTTGAATAACCTTGAGTAATTATATACACTCTGCTATATACATATTTGCAAGAAAAGTCTGTTTTAGTTTATATGCTTATTTTCCTATGTCTCCCCACCATGTCACCACTTTATGAATGTTTTATAAAGGTGTTAATTTAACCAGTAGATTTCTATCTTGTTTGGATTTTTTTCATGGCATTTCTAGCTGATAGATGGATTGACCTTTGTTCATGTTCTTGACTGAATCCAAGATGCTGATCAATATTTGCTGAACAGAATTGAGTGTGTAGCACCAGTTAAGAGGAACAAATGCACACACATTGATGTTTCTCTGCACTGTAAATTATTGTAAGGTGTGGAGTGATTTGTGGATGTGAATGTGTGTCTCTTGGGATACAGTAATATAATCAATATGTCCAATATGTTCTGTTGAAGGGAAAATTCTAATGTGGAATGGTTTCAGCCAAACTATGAAGGAAAGGGAGTGATAGTGCTATCATTCCGGGGGAATGATATGTGAGCTGATTTAAATAATGAGAGTCTGTACTATACCAACATTTCTAGAGGAACTTCCAGCTGAATCTAAAGTCTTATCTTTACTTGTGTACTTGTGGGAGGTGAACAGACCTGTGTTGTCAACTAGAAAGGACCTGTTCTGAGAGTCTTTGTGTATCTACTATTTTAGAATTGCCTCATTCATTGAGTTCTGTAGTTTTTATCTTTTTATTTATTTATTTATTTTCTTTATTGAGAGATTTTTGCTACAGCACATGAGTGCTCATCAGAGAAACAGAGAGAGACAGAAAGCATGAAAGCACTCCCTACAGGGGGTGGCCACATCACAATTCCTTCTCTTTCATTCTCCTTTCAGGAATTTGGGCTCACACACACACACACACACACACACACACACACAGATGTGCCTGGCAAGAGTTTCAAGCCAGTGGGTCCAAGACTCGAACTGCACTTGGCCACATGGGAACCTAGCAGTGTAACCACTATGCCACCTATTGTCCATTCTAGTTTTTATTCAGGCATAATTGTCAGGCACAACAACAGCTGAACTAAATTAAAAGAGCCTAATGAGGAAGATGATAAAAAAAACAGAAGCTGAAAGTGACATATAGATTATGCTACACAAAATGAAGAGTAGTACTAATTAATTTGATTCAATAACTTAAAAATACCTTTTACCTTGTAAAAACTGATAAATACATCTTCTGGACTATGGCAGAGGGAAGAGAAGGTCATTTTCTTGGTATCTTTCTTTTTGGCCAAGACAAATATCTTGCTTTAGATATTTAATGCATAAGAATAATTACATTAACAACTTTTTTTGAGAATCTTTAAAATCACAGAGTTAATGTTCCTTTTGTACATAATTTCAATTAATTTAACTGGAGCAGTTCATATAAGGTTGTCATTTTAAGCTATCTAAGAGAGAGAGAATAATATGGTTGGATGTTGTTTTTGTTTGTTTCTTTTGTTTTTTGCAAATGTAAGGTGTTCTTGTAATTTAGACAAAAAATTTGAATGAATCCTAGGCGTATTCAAAAGGATGAAACCCACTCTCCACCAGTATAGCCCTAAGGCAATAATTGACTACTAGTTAAAACAAATTCTATGTATTTCTGTTCTTTTAGCATTTTCATCCTAAGATATACACTCCAGTCCAAAGTTTGTAGTTATTCTTTAAAGATATCATATACGTTATCACCAACAGACAGTCCTCCACTTCTGTGTCCCTTAAATGTCTTGTCTCTCTATTTTTCTTGATTCCCTTCCTCTCCCTGAAGCTTGTAGCTTTATAGTTGTAAACTTCCCAATGAACAATAAAGGAATAAGACCTGTGTGTATTGATTATTCCAGTTTCAAAGTGTAAGTCGCATTATAAACAGATCTCATTTTGTGAGGTGAGTTACCATCATGGGTACTACTGTTCAACTGGTGAATAACCCGATGCTGCAGCTATAGTTAAAACTTGGACAAATGAGTGAATGTGACCTCGAACGAAATGGAATAAGTGCCCAATGGCCGCAGAATTACCATTTTAATTTCAGTGTCAAAGTCACTAGACATACAGTACTTTCTGTTTAAACAGAATTGAGTCTGTGCCAATTAAGTGAGATGAATATTTATTAATTTATCTCTACCGTATAACTTATTTGAAGATATGGTATGACTCTTGACTGTTATACGTTCCTACAGGATATAACTAAATAAACTATTTATCCTGTTGAAGATCAGTTGCTAAAGCACTTACCAACAGATCTCTACATAGTGATTTTATTTACCATATTGTCATTTCACTACATTGCAGTGCATGCGTAAGTGTAAACTGTTCCTTTTATAGGTCAAGAAAGTCAGATATGGAGGTGGAATTTAGCAATTTGTACCTTTCAGGATCTTCTCTGGGTAAGAATCACAGTGATCATTAGTCCCAGTCCTTTGGTAGAACATGGATCTGGGCAACGTTTTTGGAAAGGTGAGCCTTGATAATTGTTTTGTTTCCTTTTTTGAATTTGCCAAATGGTATATGCATTTGCCAAAACAAGACAGGGAGAGAGAGGAGGAGGAAAAACACCATCAATGGACTATGATCACACCGCAAACCCTTCTTTATTTCCTCATCTTTTGGCAACTTGGGGCACAGATGCAATGCACCCAGTGGTTTTTAAAGCTGCTTGGCATTGGATTTGAACCTCATGATCGGTCATGTGTGTTCCACTTCCTTACCCACTAGGCCATGAGGTTGACCCAATCATTGTATTGAAATTCTAGGTTAATTAGTTTTACAGCAGTAGTTTCTAAATAAGCTAGTTCACAAAATCATGTGGGAACTTATTAAAAATACAGTCATTGGGACCAGCAGTTAGCGTAATGGCTTTGTCGCTGGACTCCCACGTAGTTGACCGCGGTTTGCGTCCTGGACCCAGTGGCTTAAAACTCATGCCGGGCACGTGTGCGTACGTGCCCAAGATCCCGAGAGGAGAATGGAGGAGAAGGGATTGAGGCGTGGCCATCCCCCCTGGGGGGGTGATTTCTTGCTTTCTGTCTCTCTGTCTCTCTCTGTATGTCTGGCGAGTGCACGTGCCCTATGGCTAAAACCTCTCAAAAAAAAAAAAAAAAAATACAGTCATAGACTCTGAGATTGAGGCCACCAAATCTGAACTTTTGAAATGTGACTCTACTGATTCTAATAAAGCCGTTGATATGGAGAATATTTTGATTTACAAAGTTTTTAAATTTACGGGTCTTTTTTATTTTCCCAAGTATTTGGAGCTAGCTATTTGGTTAACATTTTCATAATGCAAATCAAAATAAAGAATGCATTGATTCTCTTAGCTGGGTCGTTTTTATTCCTAAGGTCAGCTTTTCCACTACCATCATTGTGTAGCCCTAGTGACTCTTAAGCTGGCTTCCTACTGTCAATTTATTTTTCTAAAAGCTTTTTAAATTTTCTTTGGAATATAGTGTTTCTTAAAGTCTTTTTTAGCTGGTGTTTTGTTTGCACCTGATTTGGCTTACTTTGTGGATTTTCTTGTTTTGTTTCCTTGGCCAATTGTGCCTTTTAAAAATGCCCATCCCCCTTCCCTCACCCATAATGACCTCTTTTGCTTTGCCAGTTCACCATGCAGGGTTTTTGTTTGAGCACCTGGGCTTCTTGATCCTTGGCACACATTTTGCCTGGACTTCTAATAAGGTGTTTTAAACAGTCTCCAGGCTTCTGGTAGATTATTTGCTTTCTTTTTCTTTTTCTTTTTTTTTTCCCCCCCCAACTCCCTTGCATTTTTTTTCTAATATTCACATTTTGATGTAGGTCTCTTTTCTAAAAGTAAGTTAGCATGTGTTCTATGTTTCTTGGCTTTTCCACTCTCAGCAAAACGTGAAACCTAATCATATACTGATCACTAATATATAATGGTTGTGTAATTCCTGATTCACTTCCTGTCTTTCATGCAGAACTCAGTGTATTTCCTTTCCATATGGATTCTAAAATTACTTGATCTAAGAAGCAGTTCTTTTCCCCCATGTTTCCTTTGTACCTTCTCTCAATGAGAAAAATTTATGAATCCAGATCCAAATATTTAAAAGTCTATTCGATGATTATGTGTTCTGATGTTGAGTATTCACACTTAGGTTTAATAACTTTTAGCTACATATTTGGAAATCCCTTGAAGAGGAATGAAGTCATCATAAATCTCACTTCACAGCATATTATCTCCATTGACCTCTCTCTTGATTAACTGATTAATCAATCACTTCTTCCTTTCATAGTTCTCTATTTTATTCCTCTAGACAAGTGATGATGTTAAACTTTTTAATATTTATCTTTCTGTTTTTGTTCTTGTAAAATGTGCACTGTTGCTTTTACGTGACTCTCTTGTTTATTTTATTTGCTGTATTTGTAAAGAGGACTTTGACAGCTATTTTTCCTCTGCTCCTTAGATTGTAGCCAACTCAATGTCTCTTTGCAGCGCTCTGCATGTATCTGGCCAATTGCTCCTGCCTGCTCTGTAGCACTCCACGGTGCACACAGGTAACTTTCCTTCTATCCTCTCCTACTGATGGTGACGCAGATTGCCTCCAACTCTCCAACAGTAAATAATCCTCGTCTACGGCACCATCCATCATTAATTTCTTTTTTACTATTGATTTAGAAAAGAATCATTATTCTCCAAATGGTTTTATAGTAATCACAAAAAGTAAAGAAACTACTGAGTTAACAATATTCGGAATCTGTGCGTAGCTTATTTTGCCATTAATTTTGTGTAAGTTTATTGACCTCTGTGTTGATTATTTCCTAAGGCATAAATTTGTATACAGATTGAGTAAAATAAAAAGAAATGGAAACATTTACAAGATTCAAAATTGAAATCCATGATGTAAACATTGTTTTTTTTCCTTTAATAATTATAAGGGTTTGGCAGATCCCTGAAAAGAAGCTTATGTTCTGATTTATTCTCTTTATTCCTACTAAATTTTGCTAATACTGTGTAACATATGAGGAAGCTGTGAGCTAATCTTTGCTATAATCAGAAAGTGTAGTACTAATAACGCTTTGCGGACTCCCCATGCGTTGTAATATTTGCAGCCAGCTGCAGTCCCTGTCCGGTAGCCAGATATGCAGATCCACATCGTCTGTGAGATGAAGGAGAGACAGGACGTTTATATGTTTCAATGAGTGTGCATTCCATGTGAGCTTTCTCATTACAGAGAGAGACTACGGCTTCATGATCGTTTTTCCTTGTGTTTCCATTTCTTCATAAAATGGCTCCGGAATGGGTAGAGGAGGAAGTTGTTAACCGTGACTTCAAACATACCAGCTCTGTGAACTACTTAAATGAACACCTACCCATGAACAGTCATTGGCTTTTAGTCACAAAAACATCTAATCTTCACTTCTGCCATGTGTAAGTGACCTGCTATAAGTTTTTCATTGTTTAGTCTGGTTCGAGTCAGTGAAATGGTGGTACATTGATATTTAACTCACTTATTGAGAGGAATAAAATTAGGAAAAAAATTTAAAGTGCCTTGTAGGGTCACTATTATGCATTGAGGTGGCTCAGTGTGGACACAACATTCCACAAGGCTGAAGCCGCACAGGAAGGTACTGCGTTCATGTCCCAAGGTTTCTCTGTCCACTTTCGGTGTGTGTGTGTGTGTGTGTGTGTGTGTGTGTGTCAGTGATCTCAAATGGCAGAGGCTGTTGTAGAGCACAGCATGAAGACCCTGTTGGGAGTCCATCCCTCTCTCTCTCTCAATCTTGGAAGAAATAAATAAACTTAAAAAAAAAATCGAAAAGAAAATTTAGATCTGAAAAGGTCACACCACCCATTATCCGACTGACAAACTGAATGCCAAACAGGCAGCACTACACTGAGGAACTTTTATGTGTTATTGTTAGAAATCATGTCTCAATTAACTTTATGTGGCTATAATCTTGCTCTGCGACTCTCTAAACACTGATTGCTGTTGAATAACTCAGCTGTCCAAAGTGAATATGAAGAAAAGAAGTGACGTAGAAAGGGGAAGTGAATCCTCTCCCTTTAATTACTTGCTGTCGGAGTTTCTTGATTTTTTTTCACCCTAAGGACTTGAGTGTTCTCCTATTGACACTTCATCATTTCCCCATAGCTATACATTTGGCAATACAAACCTTCCCCCTCATCTAATACTGACCAAATTCTTGGGTTTCTCCCATCTTTACTTGTGTCTTTGATGATTACCAGAGCACCCCTTTCTTTCAGAGTAGTCTACACGCCATACAGAACCTTCAAATATTGAAACTTCAGGGAAAATGGTTTCATAACAATTTATTTGTGACAGAATTCTGCTGTTGTCTTTCTGAGGTCCACTCACTAAGGAAACAGGCTTCAATTTTCTTTGTAAAAATCTCTGTGTGAGGCACAAGGTGAGATCCTCAGAACGTTCTGAACCATTTTAAATGAAAAAAACCTGTCCTAGACCTGAGCATCTGTCTCCTCTCCTGACCTATTTTCTTCTCACCAGGGAAAGAAGAGAACTGCCTGCCCTAAGCATACTCTACCATGCCAGAGGTATTTGGAGCACAGCTCTCAGGACTCGAGTGGGAGACACACTGCACTGTTCACTTTTTTCCCAGGCGCTCATCCAGTGCTGTCACCAGGGCGGCTGTGGCTCTGCCCTCTGTCAGTGCAATGGGCGTCAAGTTTTGTTGAAGTGAGATGAAGAAACTCTAGAGATCTGCTGTACTATCCTTTACCTACAGTCAAACCATGATGCATTGTACACCTTAAAGCGTGTCAAGAGTAGATCTGGTGTTATTGCCTCAATAATATAAAACTTAAAAATATATTAATTAAGTGCATAAGTTTATTTTTTAAAAAAATCCAACTGGTGTGGAAAGAAAGCAAGCTAGATTCTTAGCAGCCACAAAGGCAGACGTGGACTAAGATAAAATTACATTTTAATGGGGTGAAGTCTAACAGCGAATTTTTTTGGCAGGGTGGGGAAGGTACAAGGGGGAAGGAAATAATTTACAGTTTTCTGTCACTCTGGGGTTGAAATAGGTTTCAGCGATTCACTTGTTATTGCTGTACTCTACAAAGCCTTTATTTAGCTTCCCATTTGGGAATTTAAGTCCTTTTTTCATTTAAAACTGACAAGGAGAGAATATTAGTTCATGAAAGAATAATATCCTCTATATCATCTCTCAAGGACTTTTTTTTTCCTCCTTTCCAGAAACCCTGGGCTTTTGCATTGATTTGCTTTTCTATCTACAGGCAAGAAGAAAGCCCTGGGAGGGCTTTGCTTATAAAATATAGTAAAGAATTTTTTCAGTCCCACTGATCAGAATATCCAGTTCTAAACAGTTTGTCATGATTGTGCATGTCTTTTTTCCAGGTTGAGTGTCAAAATGAGACTGCTTTGTAATTTACCTCTAAAAATGCCCATTGACTTGAATACCAGCCGGATTAAAGGGGGGGAAATCTTATTTTATGATTTGTACAGCTGTTTCTGAGCCCAAATTCTTATAAAAGGTACCCTGGTGGCATTTCCTTACCACAAGATTGACAGACTGAGGAAAGCTAAACATTTTCTTTTCTAAAGAACTAGTGGAAAACAGACCTATTTTCAGGATTGGCTTGTCCTTGGTAAAACGTTTGAAACCACTGAGTTGCATCATGTCCATAAAGCAGAGAAATTGTTCCAATGTCTTCATAACCAGCTAGTGTTTAAGCAGCTGCAATAGAAAAAAAGAAAGAAAAAAAAAAAGAATCTCTTCTGACCTTCCAAGTCACTCCCAGTCAACTGATTTTGCTGAGAAATTTCATAATGTTCATTTCCTCTTCATGTCCAAACAGATGTTTAATGTCTTTAAAACCCTTTCTTTAAATGTCAGATGTTTCTTACCATATAATTTAGGCGTGTACATACAGTATGCCTTGGTGGTATTCTTAATTTTTTAAAAAAGAGTTATTTTGATTTAATTTCATCTATTATCATCTTTAAATTTTACCAAAGAGAGACAGAGAGAGAGAGAGTGAGAAAACAGACCACCAGGTCCAAGACTTGAACCACAGTCAGCCATGTAATAGTCCAGTGACTCAACCGCCATGCCACCTGCTGGCTCCAGGTGCTTTTCTATTTTTTTTTTTTTTTGGAGAGGTTTTTTGCTATAGGGCGCGTGCGCTCGCCAGACAGACAGAGAGAGACATAGAGACAGAAAGCGAGAAATCACCTCCCAGGGGGGATGGTCACGCCGCAATCCCTTCTCCTCCACTCTCCTCTCGGGATCTTGGGCACGCACGCACACGCGCCCGGCGTGAGTTTTAAGCCACCGGGTCCAGGACGCGAACCGCGGTCGACCACGTGGGAGTCCAGCGACATAGCCATTACGCTAACTGCTGGTTCCCCTTTTCTATTTTTTGAGAGACTTTGAAAACCCATCTAAGAGTAGGAGGATAGGAACTTTAGGACTTCTTGGGGAAAAACATATAAGCTCATGTTTCTGCTGGAGCAGATGTCATTGTAATCGAGCAGTCGGTATATCATTAAACCTGGCTCTTCTTTCTTCATGATGTTTTTCTCGCATCCTCAGTGGGTTTCATTGCCATGTGAAGGCCATCTCTGCAAGAGATGAGGAGGCATAATCTGCTTCCCAGAGAATGAAGGAAACTACTGTAACAGAATTTCGGGTTGTGAGCTAGTGTGCAGAAACAAGCCTCCTGTGGATTGTGGAAAACCAAAAAGGTTTTTTTTTTTTTTTTAATGTTATTCAAATTCCAAATCTAATGGGAGAAATACTATAAAACTATATATTACAGTCCAAAATAATCTTCTTTTCCAACAGAAAAAGGCTCTGTGCAATTATAACTGATAACATTCTTGCATTTTTTTTTTTTCTTTACAGACAAACCTTCTTACTCCTAAACTAGCTGGTTGTGGATCATTCTATTCTTGATGGTCTGAGAACCCCACATTTTCTTCTTATTTCGGCTCAAAAATAAGTACAAAAAAACCCTTCATTTCTTAAAAATATTTTAGACATAGATTGATTTCTTTCTGCTTTCTTTTTTAAAATCTTAATACATTTGATTTATTGAAATAACTGGCATTTACATGTTATGTGTTGTATGTTACATGGTGAATATTTAACAGGAAGAAATTGATTAATGAATAGACATTTTTACATTTCTACAGGTAATCAACATAATGTCATGATCAATAATGAACATCAGGGGCCAGCAGGTGGTGTGGTGGTTAAGGATGCTGGACTCCCACATGGCCAACCATGGTTCAAATCCCAGACCTGGCAGCTTGCTTTCTCACTTTCTCTCTCTCTCTCTCTCTCTCTCTCTCTCTCTCTCTCTCTCTCTCTCTCTTTCTGCCCCTCTCTGGTCAAATAAATAAATAAATAAATAAATAAAGTTTGATAAAATAATTCTTTAAAAAGTATTATAAAAACAGAAGCATCTTGGTTTCTTTATGATTTAATGCTCCTGTCTATGTAATAGAAATTGTAAAGGGCTCACTATAAATCTCTCAACAGGAATAAATTTTTTCTCTTGCTCTCATTCATAATGACTGGTAAATTCAAATGAATCAGAGTTGAAAAATGGGGAAAGAAACTTGAAGTTGGCTTTATTGGACATTTAGAACATTGTTGACCTAAGGAAGATTAGAAATTGAGGTGGGTATAAAACATTAAAAGAAAAGAGAATTTACTGCTGAGAATAGGGGAAAGGGTGGGAAGTGGCTGTAAATGAATGAGAGCTGCCTTCCATAAGCCCATAAAAACGCCATCTCATTACCCTATCGACATGGGTGTACACACAGTAAAACCTTTGTAATTTAGCACTTGGGAGGAAATGAGGTGCCAGTTAATGTCAAGTTATGGTTAATAAAGACTTAGTTCATGTTGTCTCAGGTGTTATCCTTCTCATACCCTCCTTAAATTCTTAGAACTAAAGCATGAAAGGGCAGAGGATTATACATGTAAATAGTCATAATTTGCAAAAGCAAGAGCAAAAGAAAGACTTTACTACAACAGGGAGCTACCTTTCGTCTTTTCATCAGAATGAGCACCTGGCACGGTGCTCACTAACACCTGTGCTCCATCCCCTTCAGTGATCTCATCAATGCATCGTTTAAAAAAATACTTTTGTCTAGGGACCAGCAGTTAGCGTAATGGCTATGTCACTGGACTCCCACGTAGTCGACCGCGGTTCGAGTCCCGGACCCGGCGGCTTAAACTCACGCCGGGCGCGTGTGTGTGCGTGCCCAAGATCCCGAGAGGAGAATGGAGGAGAAGGGATTGCGGCATGGCCATCCCCCCTGGGGGGTGATTTCCTGCTTTCTATCTCTCTGTCTCTCTCTGTCTGGCGAGCGCACGCGCCCTATAGCAAAAAACTCTCCAAAAAAAAAAAAAAAATACTTTTGTCTCATCAATTTTATGGTCAAAGGGGTTGTCAGTGATGCAGTGGTAAAACGTGACATTCTCTGAGGCTGAACCACGTGGGAAGGTTTCTGGTTTGCATCCCGAGAGCTAAGTACCCCAGGCATGTGTATGCCCATGATGTGAGACTGCCTGAAGCTGGGGGGGAGTATCCCACTAAGGCGCTGCTGGGGGTGCTCTCTCTTTCTGTCTGTGTGGTTCATGGAAGAAATGCATAAATAAACTTGAAACAAGTTATTTAAAAACTTGTATGACGGGAACCAGCAGTTAGCATAAATGGCTATGTCACTGGACTCCCACGTAGTCGACCACAGTTCACGTCCCGGACCCAGTGGCTTAAAACTCACGCCGGGCACGTGTGCATGTGTGCCCAAGATCCCGAGAGGAGAATGGAGGAGAAGGGATTGTGGCGTGACCATCCCCCCGGGGGGTGATTTCTCGCTTTCTGTCTCTATGTCTCTCTCTGTCTGTCTGGCGAGCGCATGCGCCCTATAGCAAAAAAAAATCTCTCAAAAAAAATATTGTATGGCAAAGGATCAATAAGCATGTGCATAGAGACTTAAAAATTCATGGAATGGGCCAGGAGGTAGTGTGGTGATTAAGGTGCTAGACTCCCACATAGCTGACCACAGTTCCAGTCCAGGACCTGGTGGTTTGAAAATCATGCTGGGCACACATGCATATGTGCCCAGGATCAAGAGAGGAGAATGGAGGAGAAGGGATTATGGCATGGTCAATCCCCAAGAGGGTGATTTCTCACTTTCTCTGAGGGCATGCACTCTATGGGGGGGAAAGAAAAAGGAAAAAGGAAATTAAAGTACACATTTATTTGATGCCAAAAAAGAGAGAAATCTATGCATAGTTTTTTTCATACTAAGCATTTTTCTCATGAACATTTTCAAGACCCCTTTAAAGCAGAACTACGACAATCTGTGGAAAGACAAAGAATGAAAACTAGAATAGTATGCTAATATATTAAGATACACCTCCCCAATTTCCATGTTCTTAACCACTTAAACTCTAGTTCAAATTCCATCAGTATGAAAGTGGATAAAAAGAAAACATGCAGATCTAACATGCTCCTAGTTTCTTTTATGTTTTTCTCTGCTCCTCAGTTACACAGTGATCGTATATACATATTTTAAATTTTAATTGCCAAAGGTGCACGTATTTGTGCTGCACATGCATGAACACACACACTTAAGAAGAAAAAAGAGAGAGTGCAACCCCCAATGGAATATGATCATGCCACAGTCTTTTTTCCTCCAGTTTTCCATCTCATATGTGCACCACACACATGCCTGGCATGTATTTCAAGCCACCGGGGCCAGGATTTGACCTGCATTCAGTTGTATGGGATCTAGCTCCCAAAACAAATAACTTAACCACTACACTAAGGGACTGACCCAGATAGACATTATAAAATGTATGGTCTGCTGTCTCCAACAAGTATGCTACTTTCATTCATAAAACAACTTTTAAGACAAAAACTTTGTGCTAAAAGCTGGGGATGCAAATGCAAGTGAGAAATAACTGTTGCCTTTGAAGAGTCTGACAGGCTAGTTTGGAGAACTAACTCTCAATTCCCTTTACCCAAATGTTTAGACTTGACCCTGGTCCTCTGGAACGTCTACTCTATCGCATAACCTTGGAGCTTTGCTTCATCAGAACAGTTCTCATAGTTAAGCTTGAGTGGGTAAGCTTTAAGTTTGGATCTGTGTTAGAGGAAGTTCATGATGTTGTGAGCCAGGAGGTCTTAAAGATATGACAAATGATTTGACTTTCAAAAACTTTTTCAAAATTGTATTCCCACTCCTAGTTTTTTTTTTTTTTTTTTTTTTTGTCCTGCTAAATTAGATTTTCCACACATGAAGCCTAGGGGATTCTGATACAATGAGAGCCGTACCCTAAGTAAGGTTTTCAGCAGCTAGTGTGGGACCAAAGAACAGATGTGCCCTATTCAATCTATATTTACATTTTAGTCTGTTTAAGAATTCTATGTGAAAATTATTAAAAGCTCGTATTGGGAAAATCATGGTCCAGTCTGAAAATGGGGCATGTTTTCACATCCAGTTGTGTTTTTATTTATGTTCCTATGCATAGTCATAAGGCCCCCCATGATGCATAATAGATAGTGAACGGATTTCCCCTGTCAGTATATTGCCATAGGAATGATGTGAGATGCACACAGGAGGACATGAATTTTTTACTGCATAAGCATTTATAATCACATTACACACTTCTACAGAATCAGCCCAATTGCACATTATGCAAATGTATGCAACAGGTATTTAGTCAGAGACTCCCAGATTAACTGGAAAATGTTAATCCATAACAAAGATTTTTATTATTGGCCCTGGTAAAATACTACAAAAGGTTCCATATGTGCTAGATGCAGATATTTTACCTTTCTTTGAAATGATTCAATCTTTACAATCCATGTGGCCTCAGCAATCTCACCTTTGCTCCATGAAGCCTTTATACGTTTTGCAGGCATTACAGGTACAATGCCAGGTCCACTTGACCCTGCTGCTCTTCAATCCTTTACCTTCCCTATTGTGACTGTGTGAATGTATTCCCGAAAGTTTATGTGTAGAAAACTCAATTCCTTGATGCTACAGAACTGAAAGATGAGGCCAAGTGGCACCTTCAAGATAGGATTAGGTCTTGAGGACTCTGTCCTCATGAACAGGTTAATTCATTCATGGATTAATGGATTGAGTTATTATGGGAGAAAGTCCTTACAAGAACAGGTTATTATAAAAGCCAGCTTGACTTGCTCTCCTGGTGTCTTTCGTGTGCTCTTGCTTCCAACTTTTACCTTTCCGCCATGTTATGTCACAGTGAGAAGGCCTCCGCAACACGCTGAGTAGATTCCAGTGCCATGTCATGTCACAGTAAGAAGGCCTCCACAACACGCTGAGTAGATTCCAGTGCCATGTCCTAGGACTTCTCAGATTTACTCCCAAACTGTAAGAAAGAAATTTCTTTTCTTATAAAATACCTAATCTGTGGTGTCTTATTAAAGTAACAGAAAACAGACTGAAGCACTCATCCTCCAGAGCAGAGTTCTGAGGTGGTAGATGGGCAGGGCCAGCCTAAGCCCTTCCCAGCCTCTGCCTGGTGTGTTCTGTGACCCTTGGCCAAAGCCTCTGGCTATGTCACATATGATTCTGTGTTTTTGACCACCAACTCTTTTTTCCTTTTATCTTTTTTTTTTTTTTTTGATAGGTTCTTAGACCTTTTCATGTCGAGAGAGGCCCCTCTCACATCAGCCTTATATGAATCATCACAAGCCCCTCAAATCAAAAGTGGAAAATATCCACTGATTCAGTCATCTGTTTGCTCACAGTAATTTTGTGTGTACGTCTTTTGTTACATTCTGTTTTTAAAAAATGCAGGCACCCAGACTCCTGGGTGCAGTAACCTCCAAATGAGTTCTTCTGAAGGGGGGCATACTTGTGTGCAGTGAAATGACCACTAAGTTCAGAGTTGACTTTAACTCACAAATACCAGTGACCTTGGGAAGGTCTCTTTGAAGCTTATTTTTCTCATCATTAAAGTGAGGAGGTAGAACCAGATCGACTTTTAGTTTCTTACGATTTCTTAATTCTATGGCTTCTTTTAAGAAATCTGCCATCCCTATTCTGAGTTAACAACTTAAGAGCTTTATTTTGGTATCATAGTTTCCCTATATCTTTATCAACTTGAGAGAGAGTCATCCTTTCTCAAGTCTGGGTGGTTTCAATTCAATTCTCTGCATATTGATTTCAAAAGTATAATGAAGTGAACACAAGCATTGACCAGCGTGTATAAATCCCTGGCAGCATACCATGAATGGTTAAAGAAATAAGATGCATTATCTCATAAGCTTAGCTAATCTCAATGCTATGGACCTTCTCTAGATTTGAGGGCTTAATATGGAGACATGATATAGGGTGACAAATTAAAGTTGATAAGACTGTGTCCTGCCTCATCCTTGAAATATTCATAAGCTTTGAGCTGAGTCTCTGACAGGAAGCAGGGATTACTAGAAAGATATACTATATATAATATTTGCATGAGAAACAAGTATGCACATGAAACTAAGAAATACTAGGCATAGTTACAATCAATTGTTCCCCAAATAAAAAGTAAGAAAAAAACCCTATGTTATATGGTATGCTCGTTTTTCTCACTCAAGAACCAGCTAAAACACTAAGGACATTTTATAGGTAAAATTTAACAAACAGGAATACTTATTTTCCTATGTGATCAAGTCATTGGTCTCAAATGCAGAAGAAAATTCTCAAATGATTTAAGAAATAAAGAAATGATCGATACCTTTATTGAATTTCCACATGCCTTCATTATTGTTAGCTTAATCTGGTAAAAATGAAGTTATGGCAAATTTTCTGGATCGTAAATTCTAGATTTCTAGACTATAATAAAATAAGGTACATAAAGCATAAAAAGAGAAATAAAACCATATTTTGTCAGGTTCCTTCTATATTATAGTAATAGTTAATAATATCTAACATTATTTAGCACTTACAATTTAATGTTTATAACACCAGAAGATAGGCAGTATATTTTCCTCTTACTTCAAGTACTTTTCCCAAAATCACATAGCTAAAAACGTCAGAAGTAGGATTTCATTCTAGATTGTTGAGCCACAGAGTGCATCTTCTTAATCTGTATAGTCAAGAATAAATAATAAATAAATAATACCTGTAAAATAATTGTTTCTTAATAGTTTCACATAATAAGGGATTTTTTTTTGAGAGGTTTTTGCTATAGGGTGTGTGTGCTCTCCAGAGAGACAGAAAGTGAGAAATCTCCAGGGGGATGGCCTTGCCATAATCCCTTCTCCTCCCTGTTTCTCTCGGGATCTTGGGCACACACGTACATGTGCCCGGCATGAGTTTAAGCCACCGGGTCCTGGATTCAAACTGCAGTTGACTACATGGGAGTCCAGTGGCATAGCCATTATGTCATCTGCTGGTCCCAGTAATGTAAGAGATTTTTACATTCAATTTCATTAAATTCATTGTTTTTAGAGAAAGAATATACAAAATAATTATCCAAATAGAATGCATAATAAATTCATAACTTCTTACTAGATTTTGAAAGAAGATACTAACTTTGAAGACTCACATGTTTTATAATTTAGAACACATGTTTCTTTTCTTTCTTTTTTTTTTTTTTTTAGAAATAGATTTTTTTCTATAGGGTGTATGTGCTTGCCAGAGAGACAGAGAGAGACAGAGAGAAAAAAAGTGAGAAGTTACCTCCCAAAGAGGATGGCCACTCTTCTCAGGATCTTGGGCATGCATGCACATATGCCTGGCGTGACTTTTAATCTGCCAAATCAGGGCTGGAATTGTTGTCGATTATGTGGAAGTTCAGCAACCTAACAGTTTCACTATCTGCTGGTCCCAGATAACGTTTCTTTTAGAATACAAAAGATTTTCAAATTTTTATTGTCTTTTAAAAAAGGATATTTACATATAGTTTTTATCATTTGTGATTAAACTAGTCTGTGAGATCCTTCCAAATGAGTATTATGGAATTTTTATCATTGCACCCATTTTGTGCTCAATTGTTTTTGACAAGTAGTAGTCGAATAAATGTTCAATGAATGAATAAAATAATGGATAGGTAAATAAATGAATGGCTTTTTACAGCTTGTCTTGGGGTATTTCTCCATTACCTGGTACCCATACATCACAGAAAAGTCACTAGAATATACATTTAAAATGAAGTTAATAATAAACTTCTTCCTATTTGATAAGAGTATCTTCTACCCTCGTTGCATTCTTGAGATAGCATGGACATGCCAAAGAAGACAATTAACTACAAAAGAAAAATGAAGGAAAGAAAATGTGGTACATTATTTCTCACTTATTTTCAACTTATATGTAACGTTCATAAATTTGAAACACTGTTATTTTGTATCCTTAGAGTTACCATTCAATAAATCTTAGGTTGGGGAAACCTTAAGTTAGCATGGAAATGACGTGATTCTTGAGAATGACATCAGCCAAATAGTGAAATGGGCGTTTTCAACTTCACAGTTACACAGAAATCTAACTACAATGATCAACAATACCATTGTAAATATCCCAGATTTGGGTAGTGAAGCTGAGATACTCCCTAGGACTACAGGATCAAAAAAGGCTTTCATTTAGAGGGAAGAGGAATGATTCTCTTTGACAGCACTGCCTCTTACCAGGCCTGCATGATAGCACCTCCAGAGAGTTTCTCTGGGCCTACAGATTGTGCAGCAATAAGGTGAGCTACAGGACGACAGCTAGCTTCTCCATCATTCCGGTACTCTTTGCAGGAGGCTCCCTCTGTCTCATCCAGTGGGAAATGTTGGGAGAGCTGGCAGGGCTGGACAATCTAGAATCATCTAGAGATGAAGTATGGAGTTCATATTGACCAACATGTGGACCTTGGTAATTGCTCTGCATACTGGCCAATGGAGGTGCTACAGTAGAGAAAGCCAAAACATCATATTGCAGTACAGATTCCAAATATCATGCAGCCAGGAAACACACCATGCAGCCTGCCCAATCAGAGATGATTGCAGAGCTAGACAGCAGCTCTACCTGATAGCAGAGTACAGACAGTTGTCTCACCAGACCACAGAGCATAGCCAGCAATATCATATGATTCAGAGCAAAGAAAGCAATCCACCTTAGCCAGAGAATCCTACATCAAGGTCTGCCTCTCTGGATTGGAACTAGCAAGCCCATCCAGAATCCCAAACTAGATTAAATAGTAAAAGTCTATCATTTACAAAGAACATTTGCAAAAGCAAGAAGCAGTTGTTATCTCCACAGATGCATAGGCATCAATGTAAAAATGAAGGATTACAAAATATCAGATACCACTAAACAGACAAATAAAAACATGAATAAAGTTCCAGTGATGACCCAGAAGAAAACAATGTGTATGAAATGACTGTGAACGAATTCAGAATAATATTTTTAAAGCATTCAATATTATCCTTTTAAAGAACTTCAGGGAGCTATAAGAAAATATAAATGGAAAATTAAAATTTAGAGAACATTTTATGAACAAAAGTTTGACAATGAAAGAGAAAAAATTAAAAGGAGATATCTGAGAGATAAAGAATACAATAACCAAACTGAAAAATTCAATAGAAAATATAAACAGCAATCTTGATCAAACATCAGAAAACAAAAATTAGGCCCAGAAGGTGGCACAGTGGTTAAGGCGCTGGACATCCACATGGCTGACCATGGATAGTCCTAGACCTGGTGACTTGCTTTCTCACTCTTCCCGTCTCTCTTTTCTCTCTCTACCTGTCTATCTCTCTCTCTAGTTAAATAATAATAAGAATATAATTTTAAAAACATTTTTTAAAAATGGATGATCTTGAAGACATGACACTTGATATTATTCAGTGAGTGAAAAGCAATGAAGAACTCTTACTGGATTTACAAGATTGCATCAAAGAGAAACTCTTCAGGTCACTGGAGTTCCAGAGAGATAGAGAAACAAAGAAAAACAAAGCAGAAGAAGGCTTATTTAAAGAAATAATGGCCGAGAGGCCAGGTAGTGGCAATGGTACGACATTACCCTCTACAAGTCTGGCTGAAATGGGAAGATTCTAGGTTCACATCTGGAAACTTCTCTGAGTACTCTAGAACACGTACGCCCATAACTTGGGGCTGGCTGAGGCTGGTGGTGAATGATGGCTTTAAGACCTGGGGTGTGTCGTTTGTTATTCATCTCTCTCTTACAAGGAATAAACAAATAAAACATTTCAAGAAGCCAAAAAATCTTTCTAAATCCAGAAAAAAATTTAAATATCTAGGTACAGGAAGGTCAAAAGACACCACTAAGATTCAATTCAAACTAGACTACCCCAAAACGTCATGTAATTAAACTGTCAAAGTTCAAAGACAAAGAAGAATTGTGAAAGCAGTAAGGGAAAATAAGTAAATAGCATATCAGGAAGTTCTAATGAGTCTAGCAGCAGACTTCTAGACAGAAACCTTACAGAACACAGAGAGTGGCATAATATATTTAAGTGCTAAAGAAAAAAAAAAAAAAAAACCTGCCAACCAACAAGACTATATCCAGCAATTCTGCACATGGAGTGCCTGAATGGATTAAAAAAAAAGGGCCAACCATATCTGCCTATGAGAGACTCACTTTACCAGGACATCCATAGACTGAAAGTGAAGGGAGGTAAAAATATATCCTATGCAAATGGAAAACAAAAGAGAGCAAGAGTGGCTGTATTTACATCAGATAAAATAGGCCTGAAGTAAAAAACTATAACAAGAGAAAATGGCAGTCATTATATAATGATGAAGGGATCAATTTAGCAAGAAGATATAGAAGGGTCCAAAATTTTCATGGAAAACACATATTATGAGAAAACTGCATATCAATTTAAAAATGTTTTCATTCCATTTTTTTTTTTTTTTTTTTTTGGAGAGGTTTTTGCTATAGGGCGCATGCACTCACCAGAAAGACAGAGAGAGACAGAGAGACAGAAAGTGAGAAGTCACCCCCCAGGGGGGATGACCATGCCACAATCCCTTCTCCTCGATTCTTCTCTCGGGATCTTGGGCACACACGTACATGCGCCCGGCATGAGTTTAAGCCACCGGGTCCGGCACTCAAACTGCAGTCGACTACATGGGAGTTCAGTGACGTAACCATTACGCTAACTGCTGGTCCCTCATTCCATTTTTCATAAACTTGTTGAGGTCTTTTTATAATAATTGTAAATATAAATGCATCCAACATTGAAGCACCTAAATATATGAAGCAAATATTAATAGATCTGAAGAGAGAGGCAGACATAAATACTAATAGCAGGGAACTTCAATACCCCGCTTTCAGCAATGGATCATTCAGACAGAAAACCAACAACAAAACAATGGACTTGAATGCACATTATACCAAATGCACTCGATGAACTTATACAGAACATTTCATCTAGCAGCTACAGAATTAACATTCTTTTCAGGTGCACATGAAACATTGTTTAAGATAGATCATAGATTGTATGGGACCAACAGACTGCAAGATGGTTAGAGTGTTGTATTTACGCATGACCAACTGTAGTTTGAGTCTCAGACTTGGTGGCTTGACACTCCAGGTACATTTATATGTGCGTGCCCAAAACACTGAGAGGAGAATGGAGGAGAAGGCATTGTGGGATGGCCAGCTTGCTAGGGGTGATTTCTCACTTCTCACTTTCCCTCAGTCTGTTTCTCTTTCTCTCCACTGAATGTATGTGCTTATGGCAAAAAAAAAAAAAAAAAAAAAAAAAGGATAGATCATATGTTAAGTCACATAACAAGTCTCAGCAAATTTAAGAAGACTGAAATAAACAATCTAATTTAAAAATAGCAAATGAGCTAAACAGACAACTCTACAAGAAAGATCTATGAATGGCCAAAAAGTGTATAAGAAATGTTCAACAACTCTTATCATAAAGAAAATGCAAATGCAAATCAAATACACAATGTGATATCAGTTAGCTTGTCAGAAAGGTTAACATTAAAAATAAAAGAATAAGTGCTGGTATGGCAGTGGTGCCAAGGGAGCCCTCCTACACTGTTGGTGGGAGTATAAATTAATACAGCCCCTTAGGAGGATAATATGGAGAGTCCTCAAACACCTACAAATAGAACTACCATACGACCCAGTAATTGTACCCTTAGGTATCTACCCAAAGGGTAGGAAAACATTCAGTTGGAAAAACACTTGCACATCTATGTTTATTGCAGTATTATTCACAATTGCTAAGACATGGAATCAATCCAGATGTCCAAGAGCAGATGAATGGATTGAAAAGCTGTGAGAAAAAAATACTATGGAATACCACTCAGTTATAAAAATCAATAAGACCCTGACATTGGATACAAAGTGGATGAATATGGAAGATTTAACGCTAAACAAAGCAAGCCAGACTATGAAAGAGAGACATTGTATGTCCTCACTTAATATATACAGAATGTCTTCACTCTATGGCAGAAACTGAAAGATTGGAAGGTGTAATCCCAGGGAAGACAACCATAGATACCAGAGACAGTATAGCAGAGGTCAAGTAAAAGAGGGTGGCAGGGAAGGGGTTAGGGGAAAAAAAAACATTTAACAGACAAAAATGAGAATTTATCTGTTGATAATGTACATGGTAATATCTTTGACTTGACTGATATACACTGCATTCATGCTGGAAAAACCATTATTTTTATGTTGTAAAGATGTACAGTGGTTAAATGTAAATTTTTAAAAATGTAAAATAAATATATTAAAAATTATATCAAGCATCTTTCTGATTATAATGGTATAAAACTAACAATCAGTAAAAGGGAAAAACTTCAGAAAATTTAACAGAACATGAAAATATCTAACAAGATGCTCCTGAACAACTAATAGGTCAATAAAGAATTAAAGAGAAATTTAAAAGTGTCTTTAGACAAACAAAAAATATATATACATAACATACCAAAAGTTATGGGATGCAGCAAAAATAGTTATTAGAGAAAAGTTATAGCAATAAATTAGTACATCAAAAAATGGAGAGGGACCAGCAGTTAGCGTAATGGGTATGTCACTGAACTCCCATGTAACCGACCGTGGTTTGAGTCCCAGACTTGGTGGCTTAAACTCTTGCTGGGCGCATGTGTGTGTGCATGCCCAAGAACCCGAGAGGAGAATGGAGGAGAAGGGATTGCAGCGTGGCCATCCCCCCTGGGGGGTGATTTCTCACTTTCTGTCTCTCTGTCTCTGTCTTTCTGGGGAGCATACATGCCCTATAGCAAAAAAAAAAAAAAAAAAAAAAAAAAAAAAAAAAAAAAAAAAAATCACACTAGGCACATGAGCATTTATGCCCCAAATCATGCATGAAATAGAAGGGAGAAGGGATTGCAGTATGACTTTTCCTCCTGGGGGGAGGGGGCTTCTTAATTTCCCTCTCTCTGTCTCTGTTTGTCTCCTGCAAGTGCACACACCTTATGGCAAAACCTTAATAATAATTAAAAATTCTCCCAAAAAACTGAAGATGGAATACTTCAAAGTTCATTTCACAAGGCTAACATTACGCTGATATGAATACCAGTGTCTGGTTTTCAGTAGCTTTTTCAACAGTGTCTGGTTTTCAGTAGCTTTTTCAACAAAACCTACTGGCTAATATTTCTGATGAACACAGATGTGAACATTCTCAACAAAATACTAGAAAACAAATTTAACTATACCTTAAAAAAATTATTAACATGACCAAGTGGGATTCAGCTCTGGGATACATGGATGATTTGGTATAGGCAAAATAAATGTGCTACATTACACTAGCAGAATGAAGTACAAAAATTAGGGACCAGCAGTTAGCGTAATGGCTATGTCGCTGGACTCCCACGTAGTCGACCACAGTTCGCATCCCGGACCGGTGGCTTAAACTCACGCCGGGCGCGTGTGCGTGCGTGCCCAAGATCCCGAGAGGAAAATGGAGGAGAAGGGATTGCGGCGTGGCCATCTCCCCTGGGGGGTGATTTCTCGCTTTCTATCTCTCTGTCTCTCTCTGTCTTTCTGGCGAGCGCACACGCCCTATAGCAAAAACCTCTCCAAAAAATTGAAAAAAAATTATATTGGGTCATCAGAAAAGTCATGACACATTTTGCATAGCTAAATATACTCATTTATTAGTACAGTCATTATGGGAAGCAGAATGGAGTTTCCTCAAAGAGCTAAAAATATAACTAATTTATTATTCAGAAATTCCATTCCTGAATTCATATCTAAAGGAAATAAAATCAGTATGTCAAAGAGTTATCTGTACTGTCATGTTTATTGTGAAATTATTTACAATAGCTATGATATAGAATCAACTTAAATTTTCATAAGCAGATGAATGGATAAGAAAAATATGATACACACACATGCATACACAATGGAAAATGTGTACTGTTCGGTCATAAAAAAGAAGGAAATTTTCTCATTTGTGACAACATAGATGAACTTTGAGGACATTATGTTAAGTGAAATAGGCCAGACACAGAAAGACAAATACCATTTGATCTTATTCAAATGTGGAGTCTAAAAAAGTTGACCTCATAGAAGTAGAGTAGTGGTTAACAGTGATTGGGTTGGTTAGGATGTAGAGGAATGGAAAGATTTAGTCAAACAATACACATTTATGGTTAAATAGGAGGGATAAATTTTTAAAAAATTTTGTATAGCATGGTGACTCCAGTTAGTGACATTATTATATTCTTTTTTTATTTTTAAAAGAGATTTTTTTGCTCTAGGGCATGTGTTCTTGCCAGAAAGAGAGATAGAAAATGAGAAATCACTCTCCAAAGGAGATGGCCATGCTGCAATCCCTTCTCCATTCTCCTCTTGAGATGTTGGGCATACATGCACAAGTGCCCAGTGTGAGTTTTAAGTCACTGGGTCTGGGATTCAAATTGCGGTCAACTATGTGGGAGTCCAGCAATGTAACCATTATGCCATCTGCTGACCTAGTCATTATTATATTCTTGAAAAATGCTAAGAGAGTTGATGCTAGGTCTTTGCACAAAACAAAAATAATAACTACATCAGGCAATGCATTTGTTAGTCACATTTATTTGTTCCACTGTATACACACACACACACACACACACACACACACACTTCGAAATGCTGTGCTATGTACAATAGATACATACCATTTTATAAGTCAGTTTAAAAATAAATTAATTTTTAAAAGAACTAGCATGACTCTTCAGTGACTCTTCCACAGAAATAAGCACAACATCTATATAGTTCAACTCTCTGAGTTTCAATTTCTTCCTCTATTATATATTGTTAAACACATAAACATGCGATTTCCTATGGTGTTTGCAGTAGGGAGAGTATGTAAAGCCTCCCACATACTTTCATCATGTGGGACCATGATGCTAATGATAACTCTGAAGAGCACCTGCAGGAGGTTATCCACTGGGCTGAACGTTTTACATCATCCCCACGCTAAATCCTTTTCACATAGTCTCCTAAGCAAGGCTTATTCTTGTTTTCTCACTTCACTGTGAGGTTATTGGTCTTTAAGTCACAATGCTCGGAAATGGCGGAACTGACTCAGAACCCAGGTCGGTTAAATCCCCAAATCTGTGCATTTAGCTACCATAGAGCTCTGCAGATGTGCCTTGTTACTCTCAAAAATGTTAGCTGCTATTTACTATTCCCATTTTATCTTAAAATATGACAATAGGTGGAGTGAGCTCAAAGATTCAAACAAGCGAACGGGAAAATTATATACATAGCTAACCAACATATTCCTCAGTCATCATTAATTTACCAAATAATCTCTGAAATTGGAAGATTACAGGTTTTCCAACCTTAATAGAAGTGAACGAAGTGGAAACAGATCTTTCATGTTTATGTTAATGTATTTTTTTTCATGTGGTTGGAATTGGAAGGGATTCAGAGCCTGGGTTAAACACAAGTAACTGGGCATAAGAATACACATGGAGATAGCCTCTTATTGCTGACAGGGTATTGACAAATTCTCATATAGACTGGCTGCCTTTTGCAGAGTGTTGGGAAAAACCAACCCACATGACCTATATTCCAAAGTGGTACCACTTTCCAGGATAACTCTAGTGAAGCTTTTAACAAATCCAGAAGGTTGATTCAGAAAAGCTTAGGAAACCTGAAATAAGATATAAGGTAAGGTATGGGGTCTTATCATTGTTCCCTGTAAATAGCGTCTACCCTCTAGATTTAAGGATATCAGTTTATAATGTTAATCATGAGATCTATGCTGGGCTCCCTTGCCCATGGCTCACTTGATCCATTTGTGTTCCTGTTCACTCTTTCTTGGTGGTGAATATTCCTGCTGCTGCCATCTGTAGTCAACCCATGATATAGAAAACAGGAAGGAAGTTAGAAGGCTGGGAGGATGGGATATTGATTTAATTGTTCAGGGATATTCAGATTTTTAAAGCTCCCCAGATGTCTTTAATACTCAGCCAAGATTAAAGGCCAGCTATCGAAAGCCTTGCCACACAAAATGTGATCTATGGACCAGCAGCACTGCCACCATCTGGAAGCTTGTTAGAAATGTGGACTCTTAGGTGCCACCTTAGACTTTACAGAATCCTGCACTGCGTGTCACAAGAGGCCCAGGAGATCTGCATGAACATGAAGTGTGCAGAGGTGCTGGACTAAAAGCTGTAGTCATCTCAGATGTGTCAGTCAGTCTAAACACAGTAGTCAAATCTGTTGGGGAGAGAACTGAAGCATTATTTCAGTTATAGCCACATGCAGTATTGTTGCAGGTGGCAGTCCAACGCCAAAGTCACAGGAAGCAGCAGGCTACACTGGGAGATCTGTTCAAAAGAAAACAAAACGTTGTTGTGTATTGTGTATCTGCAGCACGCCAGACCCTCTGCAGGATGCCCGTCAGATGAGAATTATTAATAATTTTAGCATTCCAGTGACCCACAAAGTCAGTCTTGTTCTTTCCCTATTACAGATGTGAAAACTAATGTCTACAGAAATTATGAGTTTTTTTTTTTGGGGGGGGGGAGAGGTTTTTGGTATAGGGCGCGTGCGGTCGCCAGACAGACAGACAGAGACAGAGAGACAGAAAGCGAGAAATCAGGGGGGATGGCCATGCAGCAATCCCTTCTCCTCCATTCTCCTCTCAGGATCTTGGGCATGCACACACACATGCCCGGCATGAGTTTTAAGCCACAGGGTCCGGGACGCGAACCGCGGTCGACTACATGGGAGTCCAGCGATGTAACCATTACGCTAAATTCTGGTCGCAGAAATTATGAGATTTGACCACACCAGACAATTAATAGAGTATACTGAATACAAGCTGCTTCAGCAGGTGGTTGGGAATATTGTTACTTGGAGGTGAAAGGGCATCAAAATTCCGTCCTAATATCCCAGGCCACAGAACCTCTTGCTGGGAAAAGACATCTGGGGATGTATATGTGACCTCAGCTGTCAGAGCCTGATCACTAACCAGGAGACCAAACATAATCTTAAATCCAACTCCATTTAAGAAAATGCAGGCCAAGCCATCAATAAGGGGTGGCTTGAGCAGGCCTAGGAAGAGGGTTTATACACAGATGAGAAGCAAGTGCTTCACAGAATTTTTTTTTTAAGAGAGATTTTTGCTATAGGGAGTGTACGCTCTCCAGAGAGACAGAGAGATAGAAAGCAAGAAATTACCCCTCAGTGGAGATGGTCACACTGCAATCCCTTCTCCTCTAATCTCCTTTCAGGATTTGGGTTTGGGCACACATGTACACATGCCCAACATGAGTATTAAGCCGCTGGGTTCCAGACTCAAACTGGGGTAGAGTACATGGGAGTTCAGTGAGGTAACTATTTTGCCATCTGCTGGTCCCAAGAAATTTAAGCTATTCTATGATGTAAAGAATTTGCGAGTTTCCCAAACTCTTATATTCTCATTACAGAAAACAATTTAAAATTTTTTTTTCAAGCTACTGTGGAGAAGATGCCTTTTCCTAGAATTTGGAAACCCTGTCTTTTCTAACTTGGGGCATAGGCAGACACTCTGTAAATAGCAACAATTTGACATTAATCTACAGTTACAATGTCAGCTGGAAGCACACTACTTAGCTGGGCAGCTTGCGAGTTGATAAATGATTCTTTGACACAGTATAGAGGCTTGTCATCATTAAAAAGTAGTAGGAAATTGTATAAATTTACCCCAAATAAAAATAATATGAAAATACTGCAAAGCTTGTGGTGCTCAAGGGGATGTACACAGTAATTGGAACATTTTTCTCTTGGATTGTCTTGAAATTTTGCCAATGTTCCCAAAAGAATAAGAATAAAATATGCAGTGTGACTTTAGTAGTTATGAGTGGGTCTTGTCTAAGCAGCCCTCTCTGTAAAAGGAATGTAGTCTCTTCACCATTTGCTTACCTCCAATTGGGAATTGACTTAGATAATTAATGAGAAAATGCCCTACTTTGGAACATCAATGCGTCTGCCGTTTGATTTTCTATATCATCTGAGTTATGGCTCAAAAGTAGGTATTAAGAACAAGTACCAGAGGGAATTGAAGGGGTGCTTATGTATATGTGTGTATCTGTCAGAGCAGAGCTGTGAACATTACAAATTAAAGACCAAGTTGAGCCAGACATGATGGTGCAGGTGGCAGGACACTACTGTGTGATCCTGGATCCACACAAAATTCAGATCTGGATTCAATCTGGCCCTGCCTGGCTGGGAGAGGAGAGGAGAGGAGCGTAGCATGGTGAGGCCCTACCCATCAAAGTTACTTCTCTCTCACACACTAAAAAATAAATAAAATAAACTTGGGGAATAAAAAAGAGAGAAAGTCATAGCTAAAGTGCCCTTGGTCTTAGTTCAAGAGAACTGGAAATAGATTGGAAGGATGGAAAAAATGAGGCTCACAGTACACACTGGCTTTGTCTGACAAATTTTCCTGAGCCCAGAAAAAGATACATAAGAAAAAGATGGTGCTGAGTCAATCTAAACCCACAGCATCTCTCCTCTGTTTCCCATAGACATATTCAGGGTGGTTTAGTAGCCCAAGTAAGGTACAAAATCTGCTAGAGCTGCAGTGTTCCTAGGTTTTCTGTCTTCTCCCCAGAGCCACCGTAGCACTGTGTAGAAACAACTTGGCCTCCATAATTAAAAGTCAGAGAAGAGGGACCAGCAGTTAGCGTAATGGCTATGTCGCTGGACTCCCACGTAGTCGACCGCGGTTCACGTCCCAGACCCGGTGGCTTAAAACTCACGCCGGGCGCGTATGCGTGCATGCCCAAGATCCCGAGAGGAGAACGGAGGAGAAGGGATTGCGGCGTGGCCATCCCCCCGGGGGGTGATTTCTCGGTTTCTATTTCTGTCTCTCTCTGCCTGTCTGGCGAGCGCACGCGCCCTATAGCGAAAACCTCTCAAAAAAAAAAAAAGTCAGAGAAGAGACTTTAAATTTATAGGTCCTCCATCTATTGATAGATATTAAAGTATAAAGTTCTGCCAGATACACATCAGGAATGTGCATACTCAAATTTTTCTGTCTATATGCATCTCTCAGCATGAGCCAAGTAGAAATCCCAGAACTCTTGCAAGATTTCCAACCTTCCTTCCCACAGCACTCATAGACTTTCCACCTTTACATGTCTTTCAGACTACAGGACCAATTTAATCATAATTCTTACCCATGTTTTTGTCAGTTACGTGAAGCCCAGATATCCCATGTCATCTTTTACTTTCTGTACACTAATTTACATATTTTCTGTGTGTTTCCACCCCAACTCCTGAAACCCTTTCACTGTACTCTCTGGCATTTGAAGTGTATCATTAATGGGGCCTGCAGGTGGTGCAGTGATTAAGGTGTTGGATTCCCACATAGCCGACTGTGGTTTCAGTCTTGGATCTGGTAGCTTGCTTTCTCACTTTCCCTCTTTCTCTCTCTGGTCAAATTAAAAATAATAATAATAAAATAAGCAATTCTTTTAAAAAACAAAAGTCCATCATTAGCAAGACTCCCTATATCCTACAATCTTTCTTTGACCGTTGCCTTCCCTATATGTCTCCAAGTGAGAACTGAGTTTCCCTCGAAGGCGGTACTCCCCAGCAGTCCTCTCATATCAAGACTTGTTCTCTTCCTCTAGTTCTTTACTGCTGGGCCTGGAGATGAGTTAGAGGTCACCTGCTTCTCATTTTTGCCTTCAGATCATTTAAATTCTTCTCGATGTACATCTTGCCTCTCAGCTTCCAGTCTCATCTCATCTTGCAACATACGCGCAATATACCCCACCACTTCTCTACTTCTCTGCTTGTCCTTCAATCACTTCCCCTGTTTCTTTTCTGTTTTTTTGTTTACTTTTTAAAATTTATTTATTAATATATGTATTTACATTTCCCCACAAACATTTACTTTACATACCAAAAATTTTGCTCATGCTCCATAGTTCTTGACAGTTAAGAGATAAACAACTTTCAAAACTTAAAAAAACTGAATTTTAAAGATAACTTTCAATATATTTGTTGCAATTTTGTTTGTGACTTTGTAATAACAGAAAGAGTGTGGTTTTATGTATTTTTGAGAAAATATTTACATGTCAACTACTCAAACTATTGAAAAGCAAATACCCAACACACAGTTCACACATGACCCTTCCCAACTCAGCTCTGCCTACCAAGTATTCTATGGTTTACCATCTGCTAGCAAATATGAGTCTTTTACTTCTTTTAAAGTCTTCCTCAAGGTAATCCTCTGGTTGTGGCTGCTCTTTTGCAATATCTACTGGAGTTCATTGTCTCTCATCTCTTGCATCTCATTTAGTTTTGATACTATGAATATTCTGAATTCTTTATCGGACATTTCTACGAGTTCTACTGGGCTGGAAAAGTCTAGATTATTTTATGGTATGAATTCTTTCATATGGCTTCTCTTTCTCTCTGCCAGGCAGAACTGTTGGTGGTGCCAGGCAATCTTTCCAAGAGTTTCTGTTGGCTTTCTTGAGATCTACATTAGTTCTATAGCTTTCTGGTCATATCTTCAGATATGACATTCCAATCAAAGCCCTGGCAATAATGAATATTTCCAATTTCTGATGCAAGGCAACAGGCGTTATTAAGCTTAATGCAAATAACCATTCTGCCACAAAATAAGAATACCCACAAATATTTTCCAATTCCAGAAGGATCAGGAAGGAAGAAAAATTTATGTTTCAATTTAAAACACACAAACAAACAAAAATCCAGAAAACAAAGCATAGAAGAAAATCAGTAATGTTTTAGTCAAAAACTATAAAATTCTAATTCACCAGTTCAGTCTCATGTAGGTCCCTGTAACTGTAAGACCATGTGCTTCTCTTTACTGTAATGTACTTCTGTGACAATTTCTCTACTGTGTTTTGCAACACGGTATTCAAGAAAGAGCTTTTGAGTTCAGATTTATAAAGAGAAGTTCCTCCCTTTGGGCAGCAGGTTCAGTAAGGATTGAGGATTTCTCTGACATAAATGTATTCAGATACTTGGCAACTGTGCACTTAGGCCTGTGTAGACATTCAATGTGTGGAGACTGAAAACCAAAGTGAGAATGTAAGGTAAAAAAAAGAAAAAAATAATAAAGTGAAAAGGAAAAGAAAACAAAGGGAAGGAAGACCAAAACAACCAAACAAGGGGAAAAAAGTGAAAACTATGCAGCATGCTTGGGCGCTGTGCAAACATGGCAGGGCATACCTCAGATGTAAAATGACTTTTGAAATTAGCAAGAGAAGGGAGAAGTCAGAGGTGAGAAGAAGTGTTTTAGAAATTTTAAAAAGAAAAGAATAAAGAGAGAGAGAGAGGAAAAAAAAAAAGAGAACAGAGTTTGCCCTACCTGTCTGAGTTTCAGGGTTTGGAAGACAGAGTTTAAAGCAGAGACTCCTCAGTTGCCTTGGTCCTTGAACACGGGAGGGCACACCTCAGATCACTTCCCCTGCTTCTTAAAGACTTGCTATCACTCTCTCCAAGACTGCCTTAACTTTTGGTGATTTTAGCTATTTCTTCTAACAGCATGGTCTCTCAGTTTCCTGACTTCCTTTCTCACAATCTTTTCCTACATTTCCCTCAGCTACTCACTCATTCAGTTTTTTTGTTTGTTTGTTTTGTTTTTCCCCTCATCATGGCATTTCAAAAGTTTCTTAATCACAAAGGATGTACAACCCATTGATCCTCTCATCTTTTCAGTCTCTATCACCCTCCCTCCTTAACTTGTTTTCATTTCATGATCACTGGTGTTCCATTTTAAATACTCTCTTCCACATACTCTCTACCTCTTTGTCCTTCTCTCACTTTGTCATGTGGCCCTGATTTAATCCAAATTTCTACATACTCTGCACAGTCACTCTCACAGCTGACCCAGGTTTTACGCATTTTTATTTTTTAAAAAAACTTTGAATTATTATTTGTACATTAAATAACTCTACATCATTTAGATTGAGAAGAGACGTTTAAACCAGTCCTGCTCGAATCAGAAGTGTTAGCATTATTTGGCACAGTTGAACATATCCTGTTTCCTAAAAGTCAATCATTACTTGGCTTCTGGGCATTACACTCTGCTAGTTTACCTTTATCTTCTAATTTCCTGATCACTAACTTTTATTTTCAGCTTCTATATCACCGTTCCATCTTCATGATTTGGGAGAGTCCAGGACCTGGTCTTTGGATGTTTTCTCTTCTCACTTTACAGTCACTGTTGTGTTGATCTCAGCTGGCCTCACAGTTTTAAGTACAACATGTATTCAAGTGTTATGACCAGTCCAGACTTTGTAAAAAGATCTCTGTCCTCAAGGAGTTACATTTTGGGAGAGAATGATGGTCCAGATCATCTCCAATACCACATACTTAACTAACTATTCAGCAGCTCTACTTAGACATTTAAAGTCAGCGCAAACTTAACTATAGGTCTTATCCTTGACCTCGACTCTCACTACTCGAAATTTTATCACACAAATTTAGAACTATGTGGGCCAGCGCTATAAGGCAGTGGTCAAGAGCTCTGCATTGGAAGCTGAATCCCACATGGCTAACTCTAGTTCATATTCTGACCCTGGGAGCTTTAAAAAATGTGCTGGGAACATATACATGCATACCCAAAATCCTGATGGGAGGAAGCAGTGGGGAAAGGGATTGTGGTATGGCCATGGCCCCTTAAGGGAGGTGTACTCTATCTCTCTTTTTCTCTCTCTCTCATGAGTGTACACACAATATGGCAACAAATCAAAAAAAAAAAAAAAAAAAAAAAAAAAAAAAAAAAAAAGCTAAATGGATTCAAATAGGGAAGATAATTATATCCTGAAACTCAATTCCTTATCTTCTTTCCAAAACATGTAGCTCTCAATTTCTTTCACCTATCAGAAAATGATAACACAAACTTTTCAGTGGCCTTAGGCCAAAAGAGACTTTAGAACTATCTTTGGGTCCTCTCTACTCTGTCAAAAAAAATCATGTCAGTTCTATCTTAAATTTATATCCAGAAATCAATCTGTCTACCCAACTCCATCATCATCTGGTCTCTCTCCTAAGCAGCCTGCTGCTTTTCCCAGGCCGCTCTCAGTCTATTTTCAACATGGCAACCAGAGTGATATTGTAGGTCAGGTAGTCACTATTAAGCTCAAAACACGCAGTGGCTCCCCAGCTCACACGGAATAAAAAATCAGAGCCTCTGGCATGCCCCACAAGATTTTTCCCTGTGAGCTCATACCTTAAGACTCTTCTCTTTGCTCATTCTGTTTCAGCTACTCAGGGTTTCTTTCTGTTCTTAAAACATAGTAGTCATGTTTGTACTCCAGGGCCCCTGACTGTGATGTTTCTGCCTGAATGCTTTGTCCTGGGATCTGCATGTCTTACTTCCTCACCTTATTAGGTCTTTTTAAGATGGGACCTGTTGTGCAGGCCTTCCATGACCACTGACTAAAGCTAATCAATTCCACATACACATCAGCTTCCTATTCTCTTTCCTACGTTGGTTTTCTTCACGTGATAGTCTATACATTTTACTTATTTCTTTGTTTATTGCCTGATTCTCTCCCAAAATGTAACTACTTGAGGAAAGAGATTTTTGCAAGTTTTGGTTATCGCTAATACTTACTATCTGTAACAGTGCCTGACACATACTAGTCACTCAATAAATATATGCTGAATAATAAACAGACCTATTACTCATACAATCATGTCACCTGGGCCTAATCATGTACCCTGGGATTTCAGACTTGGCATTCTTCCTGCACAAGCACTTGATTGAAATACCTTCTGTGATTGCACTTACACAATCTCCCTCTGTCACTCTCCATCTCTTTGTCTCCATACTCCCCTTACATTCCACTTTACAGCATTTCTTTTTCTGTATCTCCTTCATAAAGACCAGGAAATCAAGAATACCCACCACAGCCTTTCATGAGTAGGCCTGGACATACAGAGGACAGTGGAGAAAGTAGCTACATAGCAGTCTGTATTAGTTGCTTCAAGCTGTTGTAACAAAGAGCCACAAACTGAGTTTTCTAACAGTAGACATTTTTTATGTCATGGCCCTGGAGGCCTGAAGTCCAGGATTAAAATGATAGCAGGGTCTGTTCCTCCTGAGGGCGGCGAGGAAGAGTCTGTTCTGTGTATCTCCCTAGCTCCAGTGGCTTGTTGGCGATTTTGTGGGTTCCCTGGCATGTAGAAGTATCACCCTGATTGCTGCCTTTGTCATCACACAGCAGTCTCCCAGTGTGCATATCTGTTTTTAAATTCCTCCTTTTTATAAAGATATCAAGGTCAAATTGGAGTGAAGCCCACACTAATGACCTTAGCTTAGGTCTCTGTGAAGAGTTCATCTTCAAATAGCCAGATTCAGAGGGACCTGATGATAGGACTTCAGTGTATGAATTTGGGGGGAACACAATTTACCTCATAACAGACTTTGCATCCTGTTATGGAATAGCATGCTACCAGAGGGGAATCATTGTTCAGTGGTACTTAGAGATCACAAGTAACTTATTGATAAAAAAATAATTTCCTGAATTTAAACTTCCTGGCCATCTCTCCTATAATTCTCACCCTGCTACTATACACTATTTATTTATTTATTTATTTTTATTTTTTTATTTTATTTTATTTTTTTTTTTGACAGGTTTTTTGCTATAAGGTGTGTGCAATCGCCAGAAAGACAGAGAGAGACAGAAAGTGAGAAATCACCCCCAGGGGGGATGGCCACTCCACAATCCCTTCTCCTCCATTCTCCTCTTGGGCTCTGGGGCATGCACACATGCACACGCGCCCGGCATGAGTTTTAAGCCACCGTGTCCGGGACTTGAACCGCAGCTGGCCACATGGGAGTCCAGCAACATAGCCATTACACTAACTGCTCGTCCCCTATACACTCTTGATAAAAGCTTTAATAAAGATAATTAGGATCCATAATGATTAGCAAAAAATCAGGTCAAGATAGTACCATTTCATGGATTTCACTTCAAAATTAATTCATCATCATGGAAGCAATTTACACACAGAAAAAATAATTGGAATATTTTAATCTGATTTAACACAATCCCGAGAGAAGTCCTAAGAGATAAAGCAACAGATGTCAGCCTGACCAGGCTAATAAAAGTGCAAGCACCCAGGGGAGACCCTGGAAAATGATAGGTAATGAATGGCAGGTGTATTTTGTCCAAAGTCATAGACTAATTTCTTCCAACAAATCCAAATATAGAACTTGCTTTTTTTCAAGGCTGCTGCTGCAGGCTCTGAAGTAGCAAAGGAATGATTTCTTTGGGCTTAGAGCATGTTCCAATAAAAGCCTAATATAAT
The DNA here is from genome assembly GCA_026018925.1 of Tupaia tana. Classification (NCBI taxonomy): domain Eukaryota; kingdom Metazoa; phylum Chordata; class Mammalia; order Scandentia; family Tupaiidae; genus Tupaia; species Tupaia tana. Next base: position 85,691,840 of record JAKSZU010000006.1, read on the forward strand.
AGTGAAAAGATAATGATACTTATTGTTTTAGCCCATGCTCTGCTCTGTTGCTTGATAACTAAATATTTGAGTCTGGATAATTTATAAAAAAAAAAAAATAGAAAGAAAGAAAAAAAAAGAGACTTGGGCTAGCCGTGTGGCAGGGTTTTTAAGATGACTGGATCACATTTGGCCAAATGCGAGTTTTGAGTCCTGGACCTGGTGACTTGAAAAACCTACCAGGCATGTTGTGTGCATGCCCCAAATCCCAGGAGAATGGAGAAGGCATTGCTGTGTGATCACCCTTCCTGGGGGCTTGCTTTCTCCCTATCCCCTATCCCCAGTGAGTACACACACCTTGCAGCAAATTTTAAAAATAAAAAAAAAGAGAAAGAAAAAGAATATGGGTTTATCTGGGTCATGATTTTGGAAGTCCATGGTCAAGGAGCCACATCTAGTGAGAGTCTTCTTGTAGCTGAGGACTCGCTGCAGAGTACCTGGGTGGCACAGGGCATGACACGGCAAGACAGGGTAAGAGCAGAGAAAGTCCATGTCTGTGTCTCATTCTCTTTTCTTGTGAAGTCACCAGGATTCACATATGGAGATCCCACCACAGCGACCTAATGGTCCCCAAAGGCCCTACCTTTCAACACCACTTTCAGATTAAGTTTTCATCATCTAAATAACATCACGGTAAGAACCAAATCTCAACACATAAATCCTAGGGGGACACATTTGAACCACAGCATTCACGTAAGGCAAACAGATTTCTATAGTAGAAAAGAATAAACGCTGATTTTTTTCTTACGATTAGATGATAATACACATATTTTCACTGAGCTTGCATTACTGCGCACTCATTATGTGTGTTCTGTGTGTTAGATACAAGTTATTTTTTGGATGAATAAGACATAATATCTAACCCCAAACTGCTTGCAATACAATGAGATAGTCCTGAAAATTAATCTTTTCAATACAGTGAAATTAGTGACCTAAAGAAAATATGAGGACATTATGGAAGAGGTGCAGTTTCATTACTCTTGACTTGTAAAAAACAGAAAATACATCCCGAAGGCCCAAATTCAGCTGAGTCATTAAGGAATACTTTTCTTACCAAACAAACAAATAAAAAAAAGTAAATAAAACAATAAACAACAGAAAACACAGTAGACAGAGTGCTACAAGTGTCAAGAAAAGCAAGACTAGAGTCACAAAGGCACAAGGATATGATTCAATATAGCTAGAACATCCTGTTAAATTTAAACCGAATTCTAAAAACTATGAATGCCACTAACAACTTCAAAGAAGGAGAACGATACAATCACAGCTGATTTTGAGAAAAACTTTACCCTGGCATTCATATACAATATGTGTTGGGGGTAAATGAAAAAAATAATCAAGAAGATAAACATTAGAATGACTTATTTTATTACTATTTTGGTTGTGAGGAAATGAGAGAACTAGAAAGGAAGAGATTTATGGGACTTGCAGGCAATAGAGTCAATAGGACACAGAGAGGATGAATGAAGTAAGAATCAAGAATGAAATGGCTCCTGTGGCTGTGGCTTAGATTTCCACTGGAGATTGTTTAAATTTCAGTGTGCCTGTTCTATAGTCAGGTAAAGCTACGGACTTACCATTGTATAGAAGGGCCTGGGGACACAGGAAAGAGACCAAGGCTGAAAGCACAGACTTGAGAGCTATCTACTTAAACATGGTTGTTAACGTCACCTAGAACAATAAAAAGGGCAGGGGGACAAAGGAAAGTGACCAAGGCTGAAAACTTGAGAGCTAGCTAGTTAAACATGATTGTTGACTTCACCTAGGAAAATAAAACTACACAGATTTAGATTAAAAAAGAATGTGTAGGCCAGCCAATGGTATGGTGGTTAAGGTGGCTGGATCCCACATGGCCAACTGTGTGGTTCAAGTCCCAGATCCTGTGGCTAACATGCCGGGTGAGTATGCATACGTTCCCAAGATCCTGAAAGCAGGGAGAAATGTAAAAGGGCTTGCAGCTTGATCATTCCTCATGGGAGTGCATTCTTACTTTCCCTCTCTCTCTCTCACTCTTTCTCATTCTGTGCCACTATCCCATGAGCACACATGCCCTCTAGCAAATATAAAAATTAAAAAATATAATAACAAAGGATATATTTTTTTTCTTTCAAAGACTGAAAATAAAAAGATGGAAACAAGACAGAAAGAATAGTATTATAGAACAGTCCCATACAAGAGGAGAAGAGTATTTAAAGATACAGAAAAGATCAGAGATAAAAGTAGCACTGATAAAAAGAATTCCAAGAGATTGACACATAGTAGGTCATTGAAAATCCTGCCAAATGGAAATTTTCTCAACAGGTACCTTAAATAATCAATGCAGTTAGTTTTATGCATATTTAATTAATGTCCATGATAGTGAAATAGTAGTTACTGTCTTCTCTCAGAGCTTATGTTCTAATATAAATGAAGTAAAGCCACAAGGAAATGTAGGAGAGAAAAAAGCTATGCCTTATATCTACAAAAAGAAGAAAGCTTATTGGGAATAGATTTATATTTTAATTTTTTATTTCTGTAGTTCTCTCTCAATTATTTTATGGATTATAAGGCAGTTGGAGAAGAAAAAGGATAAAGGAAGATAGATTATGATGTGAATATATGAAGCTAAAGTAATAGTGTTTGTGTGTGTTTGTGATCAAATATAATCAAACCTCCCAGCAGAGATTTCAAGATGTTTCTTCTCTTCTGTCATCCATTTTCTATTCTTATTTTCTCTTTCCTTTATCTTCTTACCCTTGGGTCTTGCTTTTCTCTGACAGTTTCATAAATAAAAGAACACAGCTGAATTAATGGGATACAACACAATACTGTAGACTGGGTAAAACTGGGTGTCCTACTGTACGCAAGGCAGGTACAGGTGGTGGAGATGAAATGAGAACTCACAACCTGTGAGTTTTGGTGCAATAGTTCTGTAAAAATTGGTGACAAAATTTCCAGAGTGAGTTTTCTAGCTGTTAGAGTTTAAATGTAACTGTTCCTCTCCATGACCATCGATGAACATTACTATGTTGGGGGCATTGTGAAAGGTGGTTAAAAAAATATCCAAAAGCTAATACTGCCCTAAAGATATAGACATGTATAGAGATGTTCCTTTTACACCAATTGTATCTTCCAATGAAAATATTTCCAATGTTAAACTTCAGTTAAATGTAGTATATGCCAAGCCAACTTAGCTATCGCTTTCGTGGGATTGGTGTTCCAGAGGACCGTGAAGCCCCTTTGCTGTGACACCACGCTGTGATGTACCTTGTTTACATTCTCCCCTCACCTGCTTGGTACAAACCCAGTCTCATGGACTCCATTGATTTCTGGCTGCTCACTGGTTGCTAGGACGGATTTGTGTTTGGGTCTGATGGTGGGAAAAGCGTGTCTCGACCAACACATTCTGAGGCTCTCACCTCCATTTCAGTGCTAAATTTCTAAGTCGTTCTTGGAGATAAAAGAAGACAACTGGGAACAGTTTAGTTATACTCTCATGGTAGGAAAATCTCACTTCAGGGCTCTAGAATCCAAATTCACTATTACCATCTAAGCACATTTTATCTTTTTCTACAGACAGAGGTAGAGAAGGAAGCAGCACACTGGTAGAAACCATGTAAAATCATAAAAGGGAATAAAAAGTAGGGTTACGTAGTTTTATCCAGATTATTCTTACATGACTATTGTTATCCTGGTATATTTATATAATAGTATCCCTTTCAGTCTCTGAAGTATTCTACTCTGTACAACAAAGAATATGTTTACTTTCACTAAAGTCCTATTTCAGAATTCAAGGAATTGCTGAAGATTAAGTGGGCTCTCAAGAAAGTGATAGTAAAGTACTTGGATCTATTTTCAACTAAAATGTAATACATGGTATGAATTATTTTTGTGCTGGTGATTATTGTTTTAAATTGCTGGTCTATTTTTTAAAAAACTGGCTTTTATAGAATTTATTAAATATATATATTAGGTTGTTGGGAAAGTCATGGCACATTGCAAAATGTGTCATGACTTTCCCAACAACCCAATATAAGTCAGCACAATATTATAATGAAACCATACATTCATATGAAGCCTCAATAATTAACTTAGTTGTATTTATTCTATAACTATACCCATTCTTCCACATTACTGTTGTCCTCCTAATTTGTGGAGTATATGTTCCAAGATTCATGTGGATGCTTGAAACTGGGTGCCAAGCCCACAATCTGCAATATTATTAATTAGAATATTATTAAATAACATGCATTTAAGTTTATTTCATATCTTTTTTTTTAAAGCCAAGTAATGGCTTCTATAGCATTGCAGTTTGCACAGCATGCTTTATTTATTTATTTTTAATTATCTTATTGAGCTTTATTTATTTTTATTTGACCAGAGAGGGACAGCATGAGAAAGAGACAGAGAAAATGAGAAAGCAAGCCGCCAGGTCTGGTACTTGAACCGTGGTCGGCCATGTAGGAGTCCAGCACTCCTAATCACCACGTCACCTGCTGGCCCCTATTTCATATCTTTTTATAGCTTTTTATAGCTCACTTCTTGTTATTATTAATATTCTACATGTAGATATATCAAAGTTTGTTTATCCATTTACTTATTAAAGGCCATTTTCATTGCTTCCAGTTTTTGATGATTATGAATAAATTTGCAATCAACTGCAATATGCATTTTTTGACATGAATATAACTTTTAAAATTAGTCAGGATAGCACCTAATGTATAGTATAGTTAGACTGTTTAGCTTTGTAAAAACTGCCAATGTGTTGGGGCTGGCAGGTGATGTGGTGGTTAAGGGCACTGGACTCTCATGTAACCAACTGTGGCTTGAGTCTCAGACCTGGCGGCTTTCTTTCTTTTCTCTCTCTCTCTCTCTCTCTCTCTCTCTCTCTCTCTCTCTCTCCTATCCCTCTTTGGTCAAATTAAAAACATAAATAAATAAAGTTAAATAAAGTAATTCTTGGGAACCAGAAGTTAGCGTAATGGCTATGTCGCTGGACTCCCACGTAGTTGACCGCGGTTCGCATCCCAGACCTGGTGGCTTAAACTCACGCCGGGCACGTGTGCCTGCGTGCCCAATATCCCGAGAGGAGAATGGAGGAGAAGGGATTGCGGTGTGACCATCCCCCCTGGGGGGTGATTTCTCGCTTTCTGTCTCTCTCTGTCTGGCGAGCGCACGTGCCCTATAGCGAAAACCTCTCCAAAAAATAAAAATAAATAAAAATAAAGTAATTCTTAAAAAAAAACCTTCAATGTGCCTGTGACATTTTGCACTCCTAAGAGCAATAAGTAAGGGCTTGTCTTATGGGCTGGCTCCATGGCACAGTAGCAAAGCACTGCTCAAGAGAAGAGAGATCCCACATGACAACTGTGGCTTGGATCTCCTCCCCGGTCAAACAAACTGGGCACACAGGGGAGTACCCACGATCTGACCAACTGGAGGACTGGAGGAGACCATAGCAAGACCAGAGAGTCCTCTCTCTCTCTCCCCCCTCTGAGTTCTCACTCTTATGTGCATATACTCTATAATGAATAAAGAAAAATATTTTTAAAATGAAGAGTTTTTAATTGCTCTTCATTCTAACCATTAATTGGTTTTGTTTGTTTAGTTTATTTTTGCCTTTTAGCCATTCCATGAGGTTTGTAGCAGTATCTTATTGTTTTAATTTTCAATTTCCTAATGACATCCAATGTTGATCATTGTTAGTTTATTTGTCTTTTCTATATCTTCTTTGGTGAGTTGTATGATCATGTATTTTGCTACTTTTTACTGACTTGTATGTTTTCTTATTGTTGAATTCCAAAAGTTCTTTCTATATTTTGGATATACATCCTATATGGTATACCTGTTTTCCAAATATTTCCTTTGTGTGTCTTTGTCTCTTTTGCTTTTGAAAGTGCCTTTCATGAAACATAAATTTTAGTTTTAACTAAATCTAACATCAATTTTTTTTCTTTCATGTATCATACTTTTAGTGTTTTATCAAAAACCTCAAGGGACCAGCAGTTAGCGTAATGGCTATGTCGCTGGACTCCCACGTAGTCGACCGCAGTTCGAGTCCCAGACCTGGTGGCTTAAACTCACGCCGGGCGCATGTGCGTGCGTGCCCAAGATCCCGAGAGGAGAATGGAGGAGAAGGGATTGCGGTGTGGCCATCCCCCCTGGGGGGTGATTTCTTGCTTTCTATCTCTCTGTCTCTCTCTGTTTGTCTGGCAAGCACACGCGCCCTATAGCAAAAACCTCTCAAAAGAAAAAAAACAAAAAACAAAAACCTCAATGTCAAACATAAGATCACCTCATTTTTTCCTATATTTTTCAATAAGTTTAATAGTTTTATGTTTTACATTAAACTGTATTATTATGCATTTTGAGTTAATTTTTGTGAAAGATGTAAAGTTTGTGAATATTGTAATTTTTGCATGTGAATTTTGGCACCTTTTCTTGAAAAGACTATCCTTTCTTCATGGCAGTGTCTGTGCTTATTGGTGAAGGTCCAATTCACTATATTTGTGTGGGTATATTTCTCTTCTATTCTATTTATCTAAATGTCTAGTCTTTCACTGATGTCATACTTGCTTTACTATCTTTTTATCCTGGCTTTATAGTAGTTTTGAAATTGGGTAATTTTAATTGTTCAGTTTTTTATTCTTCTTCAATATTGTATTGGCTGTTTCAGGTATTTTGACTTTCCATAAAACCTTTAGAACAGTTTTTCTATATCTACAAAATAGCTTTCTGAGATTTCATTGTGATTGTGTTAAATCTATAGAGTAAATTGGGAAGAACAGACATCTTTACCATACTGAGTTTTCTAATCCATGAACACGAAATATCATCCTACTTGTCAGATCTCCTTTAATTTTCTAGCATTTTGTAGATATTAGCAGAAAGATCCTGTACATATTTTTTTATATTTATGCTTAAATACTTTATTTTTGATGGGTTTGTAAATGTCATTGTTATGTTATTGCTGATATATAGAAAAACAATTAGCTTTTTGTATGTTTACCTAGTATCTTGCAACCCAGATACACTTGCTTATTAGTTCTGGGAGGTTTTTGTTGATTCACTGGGACTTTTCTACATAGACAATCATGCACTTTGTGAACATGATCCATTACATTTCTTTCTTTTCTTATCTTAGTGCATTAGCAAGGATTTCTAGTACAATACTGAAGAGGAGTGCAGAAAGGGGACATAGTAGTCTTGTTATAATCTTAGCTGGAAAGTGGCCAGTTTCTTACCATTAACCATGATACTATTTGTAGCCCCAATATTGTTTTTAATATTTTAGAAATAATTGATAGCATCTAATATTATTTTTAGTTCTACTATATTTCCCTCTTTTATTATCAATAAGCCGCTTATTACCTTCCCCCAAACTATGCATTGATTTTAAAGCTAGGATATTGCCAGGATTATATGTTCTGCAGAATATTAAAGAACATAATAGCACTTTTTTTTCTTTTTTTGGGAGAAGTTTTTGCTATAGGGCATGTGCACTCGCCAGAAAGACAGAGAGAGACAGAGAGACAGAAAGTGAGAAATCACCCCCCCCAGGGGGGATGGCCACGCTGCAATCCCTTCTCCTCCATTCTCCTCTCAGGATCTTGGGTACGCATGCACACACACCCGGAGTGAGTTTAAGCCACCAGGTCCGGGACTCAAACTACGGTTGACTACATGGGAGTCCAGAGACATAGCCATTACGCTAACTGCTGTTCCCAAGAACATACAACATTCTTAACAGGAGTGATAAGCTGAAGCTACTTCCTGGAGACATATTTAAAAGACAAGGGAGTACCTAAGTCTGCTCCCTGTTGAAATGCAGCTCCCTGGCAACATCTATTCACCTGATCATATTGGAGCCACGTTCATTCTTCAGAGTTTGTTGCTGTAATTCTATCCTAGGCAGACATTATCAATAATTAGTAGCTGTGTCAGTAGAAATTGAGGGAGCTTGTTCATCCCACAGGAAATGGAAAAGATGAGGAAAGGAAATTTCAACCCTTAGGGCTGGATGATCTCTTTCTGATATTCCAAATTAGAGCTTTGAATGAATTTCATAACAGTATCTGATATCTATATTTGACAGTCATTTCCTCTATAACTACTGGTAGGATATAGTGCTGCATTTTGAGTATCATGCATTCATTTATCAAATTTCATTGAGTATGTTCTTTATGAGAGGCATTGGAAACCTACCCAATACATAAATTATCTCTATGCTCTAAATTCTAAACAGCAGGTTTTTGCATGCAGCTTTGGATCCCAAGTAGCTGAACCAGTTTAGTCTTGATTTTAGTTTTGTCTGCAGGATCTATGGCTCAACTCTCAATTTCCAGCACAGCCTACCTTCTGAAGCAAGCTCATGCTCACAGATACCCCAACCCATATACACATTCTGTACTCCCCCTTGCCTGAGAAAGACATTTAAATAGTTAACTGTTTCAGGAGAAAAGTGCTAAGTGATTAATAGGGAAAACAGTATTTTAAATTGAGAACTAGTTACAAATGTTCCAGAGGGCTGAAAAGACCAAGAAGTGACAGAGATTCAGAAAAGCAGGAAGCTACTGGCATTATGAGAACTGCACAGCCACACGGAGAAGATGTTACTGAAACTCAGAAACCACGGTCATGCAGTGAGATGTCAGAGGCTATTTGGGGGAGCTGGGACATCAGAGGAGAGATAGCCACTGCTAAAAACTGCCTGAAACTGAGAAAGAATGGAAAAATAATCTCCCCTCTCTCTTACTTCCACCTCCCAACTTCCCACTAGTGCTTCTTACTGTCAAAGCTTAGTCAGTGAGCAAAAAAGCTAAGAAATATAATTTGTAGTTTCAGCTCCCTAAATTTAAAACAGAGCAAGGAAGAGACCTGAAAGCAAAGAAGAATTACATACAAGGACAGTTAATCTCAGAAGAGCCAGCTCCCGGTCTACCATTTGACTCAATTCTCAGGGCTATTGCCATTACAAATACTGTCTGTCCATAGTATATTCCCACACAGATGAGAAGGTGTCCAGGAATTTGAGTGCAGGACTCATCAACACTGTGCTATGATCACCTGCCCTGTAGACAGTTTCCATACCAACGCTGAAACTACAGGTTCTCTGAACTTGGGTCTATCACAAAGAGCACCATCATTGCTGGTCCTCTGACAAGGGCAACTTCCAGAGAAATATACATGCCCCTTCTTGGTTTCATGCTCTTTCTTCACAAGAGTCATATGTTCTTCTTTCACCAGATAGTCTGTTTAACACATTTTATCTCCCTGCATTACTAAGCAATATCTTTCCCAGCTTCATCTCTGAGTGGTACCCACCAATGTGATGGGTCGATTCTAGTAGAGGCAGAATCAATGACCTGTTACTCTGTGGAATTTTGGCCTTAATTCTAGGACATAAAGGGGAAATGACTCAATTATGTAGGCCCAGATCCAGGAAGCCTTCAGGGAAGTCCTGCATGCACAGCTGCCTGAAGAGGCCGAGCCTTCCAGGACTTCTGAATTGGGAGACCTCCCTGCGAGCACTGGAAGCACTCTGGTAATTTCTCTTTACTCCTTGACATCCTGCCATCAGAACTCCTACCACAAGTATGGAAACAGAATAAAGCCCTTTTGCTGCCTGCCCAGACTAACCACCTGCTGATGCCCATGAAGAGAATAATGTACTCAGTGAGGGAGTTGTGCTTCTAATTTGCCAAAGTGGTCGGTTTTCTAGTGTGTGTTGAGTCCATGGTAGAGGCACATATCCAACCAAGAAGACTGTTGCAGCTCACCATACAGTGAATTTTAAACCCTTAAATGAAGCCATCTTCTAAATTACAACACGGTACATAACTGCGTTCTGTGTCTTCTTTCAAATCCTAACACACTCTCAGATGCTACTCCCTTTAATATTACCTTCTCTCATGGATGTAATTTTCAGCTTCCAAAATTACTAAGCCAACCAACTTCCTATATGGGACTGGTTTGGAATTTCCAAGTGCTTCAAAGATTGTGCTATTTGTCCACTATCTACTAGCCTCCTGCTCCATCCTACCATTAATAGATAAATTAGATCATATCATTCAGAAACTCAAATTAACTTGAGAGTACATAATTTTTACTCACTAGAGCAAAGATCATTAACCTAACTTTTTATTATAAGACTGACTCTGCTGATTCCCCACAAAAGTTATCCTTGTGTTTAACCGCTCTGCTTTCTAACCTGGTTCTTGTCCACATTCCTCCTTGAGAAATGATTCTGACCATCTGAGCAAAGTACTAACTGCCTAGAGGACCATCGTGGCATTCTCTGGTAGACCAAAACCTAGCACAACACTGTGGACAAAGCCCTACGGATTTCCATCAGGAAGACGTTTTGTACCAGGCTTCCATAGCAGCTGTTCTAGGGCCTCTACTGTAAGTTGAGGCACTACATCTGTTTTGCATTTGGGTTACTCCCTCACCCCACAATCTTCTGTCACTTGGTACACTAAGTCCTTCCCATCCCTTGCCCTGTCCGGGCTGCAAGAATGATTCAATTTTTTCAATATACCCCCCTCTGTCTCCTACCCAAACAAGCTGGCAGGAAAAGGATCTTATTTCTACACTTCAGAGCCTCAGGAACTCGACTGCTATCCTGTCCTCAGTTTCATTCTGAGTAACCTTGCTCTGTTTAGTTGGCTCTTGTTTCTACCCTCTTAGTGTGTTCTTCATTCTCCTTTTTCTCTCAGTCGTTTACTCTGATGTGTTTGTGTGGCCTAATTTGATCTCTGTTCTGGCTTTACTCATGGATTTCATTCTTGGCATCTCATTCTAATAATCATGAGCCAGCTTTGACTCAATCTTCTGCCCAGCCCAGAACACCAGAAACAATGTGACCAGGGGCCAAGACTGTAGCATCTGCTCATATAGGAGTTAGGTTAAGGCCTCAGTAAATACAGATACTGTACTATACAATACTTACACTGTATGCACAGAATGGACTGCACTATGTATAATACTGGCTATTTTTTCATTTAAGTTCTTGAATGAAGATGGGGAGACAATACACGCCTTCTTCCTGCAGTTTCTAAGTGCTCAAATGTAAACATACACACACACCTTTACACACACTGTGTTTCTCTAGTACTTCTACTACTTATCACCCTAGATGTTAAATACATGAATATCAGATTGGATCCTCCATAAGGGGTACTAAGAAAGCCTTCAAATAAAGGTTTAATTGTCTATGCAGTCACATAACAGCCAGAAATAATTAATTCTCCTTCTTAAAATTTAGACATTTTTCCTCACTTACAGGGTGACAATTTCTACCAATTTCACTCTTACAGATCAGCTTAAAATCCCAAAGAAAACATTTTCTTATAAACACTTTGTTAATATAATTAGAATTGAATTGCTACACATATACTTCCCCATTCACGGTGTAATAAACTGAAGCCCCAGGGAATAGTTAAATAAGGCAAATTGTGCTTGAGGCCTACTTTCCCTTTATCTTTTTCTTAAGCATCAGTACCTTAATATCCTTTGTACCTTCCTCTTTGCTTCAGCACATACGATCTAATCCAGTGTTACTAAAATTCTAACATGGGTACAAGTTACCTGGGCATCTTATTAAAATACTGGTTCTGAGTCATGAGATAATTTCTGAAATTCCATATTTCTAATAAATTTATAGATGTTTCTGATGCTGCTAATCACAGACCATCGTTTGAGCTACATGTATCTAAGCAATTTGTTTATAGTGGCTAACAAGCCATGGTAAGCATTTTCTTTCAGGTGTTGGCATTGTTTTTGGTCAATAAAATGGAAGCCAAGCAAGGGATCCCTGTGGAATTTCAGACAGCAGCCCAAGCCTCGTGGGAGAATAGAGGCAATTGCAGTGTCAGCTGTGCGGTGGCCCAGTGAACGTTCTTTCCCCAGTTGTGGAAGAAGCAGCAGATACTCTGAGGGGCCACATCACTGGTCATCCTGACACCGCACAGATGAAGGTGTTTTAGTAACCAGAAAGTAGAATAGAACCAAGGTAAGATTTTCTAACTATAACACCCAGTGCAGAGGCTGAACTATTGGGTACACCTTACTTCCCCTTGATTGTTAGGGGATAGTCACTAAGAGGCATTAACAATTCTGGGATGTTGGAAATTTACATCCTTTGCACATTGATGCAAAGTAGAAAAGCAATAATACCTCTTGAGCCTTGTGAAAAGTGCACAAAATATTTTTTTCATATTCTCTTTTTTTCCCTCAAATCAAAATGATAAGATTTGATAAAAGAGACACATTTCCTTTCCAAGTGATGTAGTTGGTCATGTACTGGACTGTGGTGTCAGAGGCCATGTGGTTGACCACGAGTTTAAATCCCCAAGTTGGTCTGAAAACATTCAAGGCTTATATGTTGTACCTTGGCTCCTAATGAGCTAGGGGGCTGGTGGGAGAAAATCACAGCATGACAAGGATCCTGTCAAGGTTGCTTCTCTCTCTCTCTCTCTCTCTCTCTCTCTCTCATGCTCATGTGTTTTCTATCACCAAAAAAGAAGGTAAAAAGAAATACATTTCCCCACAGTGACTTAAGGTGAGCAGTTTTTCCCTCCCAACAAAGTTTTCACTAAAACACCCCCGTGGAGAGATCTGTGCTTAGGGCTATTTCAAATCCTACTCAGCTATTTGGTTTAAACCAGTTGAATATAAAATAAAACATAAATGCTGCCTTCGCTCTTTTTTTCTAAAATGAAAATGATCTTTTTTAACATCTCATTTAATCAATTTTACAGCAACATATAGCATCACGCATACAGGCTTGAGTATTTATCTTATGAGCTTTCCCAGGAGAATGACAGGAATAAATATCCACACAACACACTAAGAAATAAAAGGCGTGATATAGAAGCAGAATTAAAACTGGAAATGGACTAGATTCGGGGATTAGGTACCACCTAGCAAATGTGGCAGAATGCCCCTGTTTTCCAAGCAGCACCCCTCTACATTGTGAAATTATCTGAGTCTCTGGGTGTGCTGGCTACTGCTTTGTAAGTGGTTGAGTAAATTTATCATCTCAGTATCATATGAGCTCACTGCTGGCATGGTTTCAAGAAATCTCATTATTTTTTGATGTCTATGATGGATTAAAGATGAGAATATTGCTGGCCTAAGGGTTCGTTAGCCTTGCCTGTCACATTTGTCAGTTACAAAGCAGCTCTGCTGAAGGGTTAGGAGGGCGTTTGGGATAGTGGGCCATTAAAACGCGGTTCCATTACTTACACTCAGTTAGACTGAGGAAATGGAGGGTAACAAGTGTGAGAGTTGCCTCATGGGATCCATTTTCTTTGTTACACACCCTTAAAGGAAAAATCAAGATGACAGTAGAAACAGCAAGAAGCTCTCTCGACACGGGATGGCCACATCTTGTAATTTCTCACTGTGGGTGAAAAGTGCTTGTTTGGGTAACCTCAGAGCAACTCTGGGACTTCTGTGGCTGGCAACATCCTGCGTGATCAGCCCCGATTCACACAGCAAACTAGCCTTGAATCACTCTCTGGCCTCCGGGAGGCAGGACAAGGCTGTCTGACATCTTCCTTCTGAGTCCTAAAGACAAAGACTCTCACAGCACATGTTGAGAATAACCAATACCGTGTGATTAGACATTTTAAAAATAGTCTCAAGACTATTTTAAGTACCTTATTATTGGATAGTAAAATGGCTTTTCCTGTTAGAACTTTCAAGTAGCTACTGAGCTCACAAGTTTTCAAGAATCCATGTAGTACAAGGTAAATGAGCCGGCATATGTAATGGATTACCTCGTTCAATTTCTGAGTTTATTTGTCTCATACGCTTGTAGAAGGTGATACTTGTGTGTCAGACTACCTGGGGATGTAAGTCCCTTTGGAAATTTCTTTTCTGAAGTCAATATAGTCATTTACTGCTCCACGTTCTCTACCAGCTTGTTAGAAATATAGTAGTTAAAAAAAATACATAAGCCTATTTCTTCACTTCATGAAGTTTACAGTCTAATACAGTGACAGACACCAAGCAAATCTTACTTCACAAAAATATGTCTTTTATTTTGTCCCGTTCATTTAAAAATGTCTTTGAATCTACCATTTGCAACTAATATGTTCTGAATAATATAAACATGAAACAGGCACCATCCTCTTGGTCTGTCTGATGCCTACAGTCTTGTGGGAGAGAGGGACATATAAAGGGATTATTATTTTTTTTTCATTTTTATTCATTGTCATTAATTTATTTTATTTTAAAAGTTGACCAGAAAGAGACAAAGAGAGAGGGAAAGTAAGAAAGCAATGTACCAGATCCAGGACTTGAATCGTACTCAGCCATGTGGTAGTCCAGCAGCCTTAACCACTATACCGACTGCCACTCCCAAAAGAGATGATCACAATACTTTGTACTACATCTTTTGAAGCAAGGATTCTGTCCCACTCAGAAGAATCCTTCTTTTGTCTACCTTCTTTCCTTCCTTCCTTTGTTCTTTCCTTCCATTCTTCCTTCTCTTTTATTGCTCAGCTAATTATCATGTTGCGAGTATATGTCAGGAACTATGAGCTAGTTTCAACCTGGATAGGATCAACTGGCTTTTAATTATGTACCAGGAACAGTGCAAAGTATTTTACATTCACTTACTCAAGCAATTCTCAAAAAGGATTACTATTATAATATTATTACTATATGGAAAGATTAAAAATTTTGTTGAAATAGTCAAATAAAAATGCTGGCCTTGGGAGAGGTTTTAGAGTGTGTACTCTTATCCACCGTATAACTATAGAGGAGATCTGTGCTAGAGTGAGAAGCTATCCAAGGAAAATGCAACTTTTAGCCAAAACTAAACAGAGAAATTATTTCTAGAAAATCCAAGTATGTACCTTGTCACTTGATTTTAATTCACGAACATTGACCTATAATGTATGAAATACCACTAAAAAGTATGTCTTAATAATACATTATAACACACTTTATTAAATAATAATGTCAAAGTATATATTTGTACATGTACATATATATGTTTATGTACATGTATACACACACATAAGCCATAAAATTACTTTAGCAAGAATGCTTTTATTTTTAAAATCTTAGCTAACTTTGAGCTGAATGGAAGGATTATTGGGATCACTAATTGCACCAAAACAATGACTATCCCAGGGACTAGCAGATAGCATAAGTTGCTGACCTCCCACATAGTCACCTGTGATTTAAGTCCCACACCTGCCACACCCAGCAGCTTAAAACACAAGCTTGTTGCATGTGCATGCGTGTCCGAGGTCCTGAGAGGAGAACAGAGGAGAAGGGATTGCAGCATGCCCATCTCCCCCCAACCCCGGGACTGAATTCTTGCTTTCTCTCTGTCTCTCTGGCAAGTGCATGCACCCTATAGCAAAAATCATCCTTAAAAAGAAAATAAAAGAGAGAGACTATAACAGTTTAACTCTGAGAAAGTGTGACTATTTTTTTAAGAGAATTTTTGCTATAGGGCACATGCACTCACTGGAGACACAGAGAAAGACAGAGAAAGTGAGAAATCACTCCCAAGGGATGATGGCCATGCCACAATCCCTTCTACTGCATTGTCCTCTCAGAATTTCAGGCATGCACTCACACAGGCCTGGTGTGAGTTTCAAGTCGCTGGGTCTGGGACTTGAACTGCAGTCTGCCATGTCAGAGTTAGCACCACAACCACTATGCTACCTGCTGGTCCCAAAAGTGTAATTTTGAATACACGAGTAGGGGTGGGTCAATCACGGACTCCTTGATCAACACCACATGCACATCCAGAAGGTGGAGGGAGACAAGTTGAAGGCCACTGCAGGTCAGAAGTATCTGCCACTTCCTGAACTGTCTTTGAGACAGCAAAGCAGGACGCAAGGATTATGTTTTCCAACATGGAGATCACATGATAACACACATTAGCTCTCTCTAGGAGAAATCTTCAGCTTGAAGTAGTCACACAACTGTGAAATATAATGGCTTACAATTCTGCCATTGATGTTAGAAGAAAACAAAGATCGAAACAAACTGCATGAGCCATGGACCCTTGAGTGCTCCTCTGAGCTGTCCCTGGACACCTAAAGGAACCACTGAGCCTGGCTGAGTGTGGTGTTGGTGGACCCATAATGGGGCCAGGTCATTCCTATGTATTTAAGTGCTCAGAGCCACCCTAACCAAGCCTATTTCTATGGATGCTCCCTGGACTTTGCATAAGAAGCAGCCTTCCTACCCGTCTCTGGATCTTTCATGGCACAAGCCACTCACACCACCCACACCCCTCACTGCCACAGGCCTTTCTAGCTCAACTGTTCTTCACTCAAGACACAAATTGGCTCTCCAGGGTTCCTCTAAACAAGCAAACTAATAATCCTTGACTTAACATCTATTTAGTTCCTAGACAACAATAGCAAACAAGCTTAACTCTGTACTCTTCACCTTTGTAATGTCATAGGATAAACAATTAGATATTCCCAAAGCTCATTTCATACATCCACTGTTTTAAAATTTAAATACCACAGTACTAATCTCAGATTAATCTCCAAGACTTTATTTTGTTCATGCACCCCTTATTTAGATTTGTTCAGTAATGCATCGCATCCGAACCCTTTATCTTCAACATAAACACCAACAGCTACAACAGAATGCCTGAACCCTAGAAGGCCTAGGAAAAGGCACATAGTCAATGTAAGTTCCTAGAATTGTTTCTGTAACATTCCCATAAAATTAAAGATCCTTGACCTAAAGAACCTTGTCTATGATTTCTTTGGAATTCCCCAGGGCAGTATCTAGCATGAAGCCTTAAAAGTAATATGCCATTATTAACACTTGAAAATAAATGGCTTTTTTCATATTTATTAGTTGTTTTTGCATACATTCTGTTTAAAACATTAGTAAAGCTACTTATTTGGGAAGTGAATGTATTAGGAAATGAGAATCATTTGTTCCATACTCTTAAAAACACAAAAATTAATGAATTTTAACATTTATCTGTACTTTCTCTACACAATATGCTACATTAAACTTTCAAAAGTCACTTTTAGCTGTCCATACTTTTCTAATGGGAGAATGTCTGCTGTCTTTGGCACTAGTAGGGTTACTGGAGCTTGGAATTTTCACAACAAAAACATTGTCTTTTTTCTCCCCTTAGGCAGTTCAGCTGGTTCTTTTCAATACAATCCAGTCATTACACTCTCAGAGCCACAGAAGTATCCCTGTGGATAGTTTTGCCCCCACTTTTCCCATCTTGGGGCCTTTGTAATCTCTGAGTGAAGGTCAGTCGGTGTTTTCTATGTGCATTTTCCATCCTGTATAAATTTCCAGTATCTTCCTCCAATTGGCACAACCTGCCCTGCCCTTTAATTAATTCCCCATCAAAAAATGAAACCTCATGTTAAAAACATAACTATTTGGTTTCTGAAAGTGTTTATTTTTGAGAAGCAAAATAAAAATGATATTTAGTCAGATAATATACAAATTATATAGAATGATGAAAGAGTATAATGAACAACTAACACTATCTTGGGGGAAAAAAAAAAACATAACTAGCACTGGCTCTGTAGGTTAGTGGTAACATGCTGCTTAGGAGAAGCTGCATTCCACATAGCAAAGATGGTTCAAATCTCCAGCTTGGTTGGCCTGAAACATGCCAGGCATGTGTGTGAGAGCCCAGGTTTGGAGGTGTTAAGGACTGGAAGAAGGAATTGCAGCATGAACAGACCTTATGGGAGTTGTTCCTCTGCCTTTCTTGCTCTTTCTCCTTCTCTCATTCTCATGTGTGTATGCATGTGCCCTATCATGATTAACAAAAAATAATAATTATTATAACCTAGGTAAAACAGCTATATCTCTGAAAAAGCTTGAATTGCATAAAACTACAGAATATGGAAACATTTTCTGGTGTTAAATGCAAAGAGAAGAAAAAAAGGAGTGGCAGTAAGTGGTGTGGTAGTTAAGGCAGAAGAATCCCTCCTGGCCAACTGCATGGTTTGGTCCTGGACACAGAAGCTTTAAAAATGTGTCAGATGTGTACGGTGCACACTCAAAATCCCAAAAGGAGGGAGAAATGGAGAAGGGATTGTGACATGACCATCTCCCATGGGAGGTACTTTCTTCCTTTCTCTCTCTCTCTGTCTCTCTCTGGGCACATGTACCCTCTAGCAAAGAAAAAGGAAAAGACAGGAGAGAAGAGAGTATGATTTTGTCTCTGGGTGCCTACTGTAATGAAAGTGGCAAAATTTTACAGTGACACAGAGGGGAAAACAAGTGCTCCTAAGTTTAGAATTCTTCTAAATCTTAATTTTATTTGAACACACGGAACGTACAGTGTCAGAGAAGATGCTCCAGTCCATTCCGTTGTTAATAATAGAATTACGTGTGCCTGAGTAGTTTAAGAGAATAGAGATTTATTTGGCTCTTGGTGTTGGAGGTTGAGGAGTACAAGGACATGGTGCGTTACCTGATGAGAATCTTGCTGCTACATTGTGACACGGGAGAGGGCAGGCACATGCGCAGGAGAGCATCTCAGTGTCTTGTCCCCTTTTCTCGTAAATTCACCAGGAGTCAATCTTAGGGCCCACATCCTGATGCCTACTCCCTTCCCAAAGGCCTCACACTTCAGCACCATGATCAGATTAAGTCTCCTCTTAACACCTTCAAACTGCAAACATATTGCAACACACAAACTTTGAGGGACACCTTCAAGCTATAGCAGATGATGCTAAATTGATTGATCTCACAAACTAATAGAGTCAGGACAACCCTTTGATTTTGGGATTATGTTCATTTGAAATGTCATCTTGAAAAGTCAATATTTATATTAGTGGAATTATCATGAAAGTCATTCATTTACTAAAATCTGAGAAGTTTTTGCTATAACAATGACATACTATGGATGAATTTCATTCATACTAAATACAGTGGGTTTCACAAACTTCCTAGAAATCTTGTTGGACTCCCACATGGCCAGCCACAGTTTGAGTCCTGTACCTGGTGGCTTGCCTACTCACTTTCTCTCTCTTTTCCTCTCTCTCTCTCTCTTTCTCTCTCTCTCTGTCCCTCTCTGGTAAAATTAAAATTAATTAACCAATTAATTAATTTAATTAAATAAAGTCATTCTTTAAAAAAAAAAAAAAAAAAAGAACTCTTGAATGGCACCATAAGCAGCTGAAGCTTTAATTAAAAAACAAAGATAAATTACTACTTTCTAAATCTGAGACCATTAAATCTAGGAAGGTGGTTTTTTCTTTGTTTTTTTTGTTTGTTTGTTCGTTTTTGAGAGGTTTTTGCTATAGGGCACGTGCGTTCACCAGAAAGACAGAGAGAGACAGAGAGTCAGAAAGCAAGAAATCACCCCCCTGTGGGGGGGTGGCCACACTGCAATCCCTTCTCCTCCATTCTCCTCTCAGGATCTTGGGCACGCACGCACACATGTCTGGCCTGAGTTTAAGCCACCAGGTCCGGGACTCGAACCACAGTCGACTACATGGGAGTCCAGCGACATAGCCATTACGCCCACTGCTGGTCCCAAGGTGGTTATTTTTTAACAAGCAATTAATAAATGAATGTATGAGTAAAGAATTCAGAATTTGTCCTCCTCTTTTTAATTTTTTCATAAATTATGTTTAATCAGAATATAAACCTTGGACACTTTGATTTAGTCTTTGTATTTTGTACCAGAGCTATCATTTTATTCACAGCATTTCAAAAACACTATAAAAACCATATGAATTAAGTTGCACAAGTCTAAAGCTCTTTTCCAAATTCATTGATTAAAAGCCAAGTGGAAATTTATCCCAATGAATCAGGAAATGACTGTTCTGTTCCTTGTTTTGTGATTGTGATGGCTTTATAGTTATTCATAAGACCTCGGAGTGTAAACATTTAATAAACGATCACTCTCCCATCCTAATATTTATATTTGAATAGTAATGAAAGGCAACTTTTTTTCCCTTTATTTCTGAAGGTCTTATTTTAATTAAAATAGAGTAATAGATTGAGGTATTCAAATACTACCTGAAATACACAAACTACACAAATAGTAGAAACCAAATTAATCCTGCTAAGAAGGAAACATTCTAAAAAAATCTGAAAGGAAAAAAAATTTGAAAAAAAAAATCTTACAGACTTATAGATTTTACTTCAAGTTGTCCGAAAGAATAATGAGGGTAATAAAATGACCCTTAATATACTTAGTGAATTTTCATCAATCACTTCTTAAAGTGTTCTTAACTGCAAATCACTAGCTTATTTCTAATGGTAAATTGTTGTTTAAAGGATCAGGTTCGCAATGATAGCATTTTAAAGCCATTGTAATCGTGAGCTACTCTAGTACACAAGGTGAATCATGCGCTCATGAGTCTTTCTTTGTTCAGACAACATCAATGGCGATAGGGAAACTGGGTTGATGAATGTGATTAATCCAGCCAAAGAAACTTATGTATCTGGATAAATTATACCCTGGGCTGCGTGAAAACTTGACAGAAGGTTTATACTAAAACTAAATCAATCTTGGGGAATGTCAGGAAGATGCAAAAGATGTCAGAAGTTAAGAAGACCAATAAGATATAATTTTCTCAATGTTATAAACAGTGAATGCTTGACAATGAGCTTTCAAAAATATGTATACAATAGATTCATTGACAGATGATCCAAAGATTAAGTTAAGAACCCACTCACTTGTCACTAGAAGCACATGTAAGTTTACTCAAAGCAAATCATTACTATTACTTTACTCGCTCTTTCGTTGAGCTTGTGTCAAAAATAGAGCTTTATTAGAAATTTGGGCTCAAATCAGAGGAAGGAAAACAAGATGATCTATTGGGTCGTTGAAATAGTCATCACTCATTTTTGCATAGAAAAGCAGAAAAATATGTTATGACCTCTCATGACGCAATATCTGCAAGAGCTTGCGGAGCAGAATCAAGGCATACTTTTTACTCAAAAAAGATCAGAAATTAGTACTGTCTGAGAAATGAGATACAGAATTTCATGAAGTCATGTTTATGATAGCAAATCATGCTTCAAAGAACTCTAGCAACATGTAGTTGAAGAATTGAGAATATTTTTCTCTGTCATCTAATACAGATGAGACAGAAAGTTATAGATCTTATTTCAGCACAGTTGAAATTAATATTGTTGGGACTAGCAGATGGTGTAATGGTTACATTGCTAACTCCCACATGGCTGACCAGTTTGAGTCCTGGACCCAGAGACTTGAAACTCACACCAAGCGCATGTGCATGCATACCTAAAATCCAAGAGGAGAAAGGAGGAGAAGAAATTGTGACATGGTCGTCCACCCAGAAGGTGATTTCTTGCTTTCATCTCTCTGTCTCTCCAGTGAGTGCACGTGTCCTATAGCAAAAATACCAAAACAAACTAACAAAGATCAAAATTCTGGGAACTGATCTATGATGTCCCATTTCTGATGATATTTGAAAGTCATTTCTCTCTCTTTTCTCACTAAATATTAACTAATTTTAATAAGTCCAAATCAAATGTTCACTGAGATTTAAAATGTCTTGGTTTAATTTGGAGATAGTTTTAGGCGTTGTCTAGCTTGTATCTCTAAATATTTCAAGATGATTTTTTGCTGTTTTCTTGCCAGTCCAGTTTTACTTTCACTAGAAGCTGGAAATGATCAAGAATCACTCCCTGAGATTTATATCCCAACTTCTTCTCTGTCTGAAATATGGAACATATTACAGAATTTTGGAAACTTTAGCATATTTGCGAAGGGCTAAAAAGCCTATAAAAATGGGAAGGGTTAATTAGCTATCATAAAGAATATGCAAGAGTTTGATTGCTGGTTAAAAAAAATGTGTAGAAAGCTGTCTTTCAAAATAAAGCAAAAATTTATACATACCAGCCCTAGTTTTTATCTGTATCATTTTGATTTTAATTTGTTTGATTAAATTTTACTAAAAAAAAAAATACCTGAGCATTTCCTCAGGAGCATTGTCATTTGAGAAAAGAATAACTATTAAAAAAACGGATAAATACACAATAATCAAATGAAAGCTGATTACATTTAAATAAATTAAATTGTCTTGTTTATAAATTAATAAACAAAGCAAATAAATGCCTGTTCACAAATCAAGCTTTTATTTTAAAAAAAAAAAGTATTTATTCCATTGACACAAATTTATCAGCTTATCAAAACAATGAAAATGTCAGCCATTAACCAAATTTAATTTGAATCTTATACTTCTGGTTTTGGTCAAAGAATATGAATCCAACCATTAACTGAATAACATTAACACTCATTACATAGGCCATAATACAAACAGGGTAGGGCAAAGGGTTGGTCTTATGCTTTTTGTTTTAGATTTTGTTTTTAACTGGAATATGGCCTAGGGTTTTTCACAGCATGCATACATACAATGTGTAATTATTATTATTATTTATTTTTAAAGAGATTTTTGCTATAGAGCATGTGAGCTCACTGGAGAGACAGAAAAACAGAGAGACAGAAGGTGAGAAATCAGCCCCCAGAGGGGATGGCCACACTGCAGTCACTTCTCCTCCACTCTCCTCTCAAGATTTTGGACATGCATACACACACACACACACACACACACCAGGCATGGGTTTCAAGCCTCCGAGTCCAGGACTCGAACCATAGTCAGACATATAGGAGGAGTCTAGTGATGTGACCATTATGTCACCTGCTGGTCCCACAATGTGTGGTTATTAAATCATAGATATGGACATACTTGTCTTTTTCAACATTGAATGTTACATTATGCTGTATGCATTCAATAATAGTTTTACCAGTTTTTATTATTTATTTTTTGGAAATATATATTGAATTGTCCATGGCATACATTGTTTCCTCAACTATGGTACACTATTCCATAAACAATTATCCTTAGGTTATTTTTAAGTTTATTGATTTATATCTTCCATGAGGGAAAGATAGAGAAATGGAGAGATAGGAACCCCCAAAAGTGTCTCCTTGCCACCATCCACACTCAGTCTCAGCTGGACTGGGCCAAAAGCCCTACACAGATGGGCCCAGTATATTCAGAGGGGTCTTGGACCACAAACCTAGAACCTACCTGATGTGGGTCCAGTTATTTCACAATTTCTCTTGCTACCTGACCCCTGGGCTGACTCTTTGATTTACAGGAACTTTGGAAGTGTAGTGGGACTAAGCCTGTGAGTTTACTTAGCATTTTTTCCTCTCCCACTTGTGACATGAAGAGATAGGACATTTTTGTTTTTCCTGGTTTAAACTGAGCATTGAGAATACAGAGCAGTTTAAAACAGCTAGTAGACAAAAAGCTAGACGTTCTCTCTGAAGAGTGACAAAAACACAACAGATGGGCTAAAGGACCATAGTGCCTTAAGTAGTCTCTTCAAGGGCCCAATAGCTTAGTTCTCCTGAATAACTTGTTAGGAGGTGACATATGTTAAATGAAATTTTTACAAGACATTAACGAGAAGAATTAAGACAAAGGATGGAAAATGAAAAGGGATGGAAAATGTCAGAAAATGAGATCATGTCATAAGGAAGAAATGGGAAATTACCTGAAAAGTTTCCTTTTCTCTCAGCTTACCTTTGGTAATATCTGATTATTTTCTGTCTTCTCAAGCCATCTTTTATGTTGCCCCTTCTCTTGTGTTTACTCTTTACTTTTAGTGCTTTCCAGTTTCAGCCCTTGGGTAGCTTCTTGTTTCACTTGACTTTCTCTTTCTGTGGAATCACACTATTGAGATTTTCTATTTTTCCCCATCTACTATCACTCCCCAACCACCAAAACCCTTCAGGTTCATCCACAATGTATCATTCACGGAGCTCCTCAACCTTTGAACATTCCGTTCATTTTTACAGGGGACCTGGCTTTATTCTGAGGACACTGCTTCCTCTGCAGACCACCCAGCAAGTGTCTATTTCCTCACATATCACTGGAACTTAAGATAAGGTATTTCCTCATTTCTACTTTTGGAACATTCACTTTCTCCTTTCAGCCCTTAGGTCCTAAGAGTGTATCCCCACTATCTATAATTATTACTATACTCTACTGAACCCAAGTCTTACCCCTGATTTCTGGGGAATACCATTGTCGTTATTCTATGTGAATTCAATATCAAATAAGTTAGCCTCCAGATCTCTGGCCTCCCAATCACTGGAACTTCTGTATTCTGATGATTTTATCTACCTCACTAATGTATCTACTCACTCCTATGTTCATACTCTAATCTTTGTTATTAACTCTACCCATGCCTTTCATAAACTCAATTCCATGCATCTACTCTCTGACATGCTTTCTTTTCTGTCTAAATCATCACTAATACTCTTTTAATTCCCTCAGTAACTGACATTCTATTGTCACTCATTGTATTAATTCTTTTGTATGCGCTATCTTCTTTGCTTATCTCTCCTTTTGTGGTACTCTCTTGGCAAAACTAAACTCCTGGTTAAATCTCGTTTAAATCTGTATCTATGTAGCTGCATATCAAGAAGAAAAGTCTAGAGCCCTGCAACACTGGAGTTACATGATAGATCAGGGTTCAGACCTAAAGCATGCTGGGTACTCACGCACACACCTCTGATCCTGGCTAACTAGAAGGCTGGGGAGAGCATAGGCAATGAGCTCCTGCTGTGGGTGCCTCTCTTTCTCTTTCTCTCCTCTCTCTCTCATAAAAATAAATAAAATGACACTTTAAAACATTCTTTCTTGGCATCTTTTTAAAACCATTTATCACCTCAGGTTTGTGCAGTCCTTTTAAGGAAAATTCTTCAGAAGAGCAGTCTATATTCTCTTCCTCTAATTCTTTATTCAAAAACAACAACTCCAGGGGTAAATAGCCAGCCTCACCTTTTTTGACTTATAATATTTCCTGTAAGTTGTCACTTCTTCCTCTCTGGTCCACTTTCTTTCCTTGGGTTCGTTATAAATTATTGGTTTTCTCCTAACACATCAGTAAGTGCTTCTCAGTCTCCTTTGCAGGTTCTTTCTCACTTCCCTTTATCCTAATACTACTATGCCACAGGACTTAGCCCTTGGATATTTTTTTTTCTGTATCTATATTCATTTCTTTGGGTTTGCCTCCAGTCTCAAGGGGTTATATCTCTAGCTAAGCCATCTTGAATTGCAGACACCTATATACAGTCACCGACTGGGCATCTACATATGAATATCTAATAGACACATTGCAATCCTAATATTGCTTAGACTGAACTCTTGGCCATGATTATGATTTAGCTATGTTATTAATTTATATATATCAAATTATTTTATTAATATTGATATTATTACCTAATTTATTCTACTTGGCGTTTATTTAATATGTTTACTCACTTATTTAATGTGCTTATTCACTTTGTATAGATGCAGAACTGATAGAAGGAGTTTACTGAAGATTGCTCTTTTGGGGACAGGTGGACTAGGAGAAAAGGACAGAGAAAGAAATGGAACCTGTATAGGATGCATCATAAAGCAAGGAGCCATCATTGGCTACTGGAGTTAAATCCTACTGAAGACCCTGACAGCATAAAAAATGCATATGAAAGATGTACAGAGGTCTGTACCAATCTCTGTATGTTATTGTTTGAGGGCTTCTCCTATCAGGGTATATGGGAGTCCTTGGAAAAGTGATACAACTGAAAGTTGGTAGAAGTCATGGAAATGATCAGTACCAGGGGATTATCGGCTGGAAAGTCTAAGATAAGGATGACGGCAAGGTAGATTTTTATCCTGAGGCCTCTTCTACTGACTTTTAGATGGCTGCCATCTTGCTGTGTGCTTATGACTTTATTATTATTGTTATCATTATTAGTTTGCTTTAAGGTATGTGTACTCACCAGAGAGAGACAAAGAGAGAAAGAAAGAAAGTGAGAAATCATCCACCAAGGGGGATGACTATACAAAAATACCTTCTTTTTCATTCTCCTCTTGGGATTTTGGTCATGCACACACACACTTGTATTTTTTTTTAAAGAATTATTTATTTAATTTTATTTATCATTTTTTTATTTTATTTTTCTTTCTCAGATTAATTAAATTCACATTTTACATAAAGTCCCCATTATGATATATACAATATACCTATACATATATAGTTTTCAACAGAGAACTCTACATTTTTGGTGTTAAATGGTTCTTCCCTTTGCCCCCCACGCCCCCTCTCTACCACCCACTCCCCTCCCTTACAGCCTCTGGTATCTACATTTATCCTTTCCGCTATCATATCTTCAGATCTTTCTCCTTCTGCCAGAGTGCTGATATTTTTTTTTTTCATTGCACATCTTTACAGTGTACAGCATGGTTTTTCCCAGCATGAGTACAGTGCACATTAGTCAAGACAATGATATCACCATGTACATCATCATCAGCAGACCACTCTTCATCTTTGTGTCTATTAAGTGTGATGTTTGTTCCCTGAATCCCTCCTCTCCACCCTCCATTACTCATTCCCATTACCTCTCCCATACTGTCTCCAGTATCCGCAGTTGCCATCCCCGCCACTATACCCTCCAGTTCCTTCACTTTTTTTTTTTTTTTTCCAATTATCAGCTCATAAAGTTTTTTACAATAGGGAACATAGATTCTACTCAGGGTTGGGTTGAGGGTGGGTCTCATGCAGTTCTGCAATTGTAGGTGAGTCTTCATGGGATACACTTTCAGGAAAGCGGTTCTGGTAAGCAGAGATGGTTATCAGCTGATGCGGCACAGCATCCATCCTGTGATTACCAGGAATGGTGTTGTGGGGATCTGCAGCGTGAGTCATCCTCGGGTATCTGGCTTCCTTAAGAATGGTAGAATAGTTCTTGTTTTTCCCTGAGGTAATGCAGGGCTGGTAACCATCATCTTCTCACTGTCCATAGGCAGAGAAAATCCTCCTATATAATATATTTCTCAATTGGTTCAAGATAGCCAAAGTCCCTCTCTGTTGCCCACAGTTGCAAGTTCTTAATCCTTGTTTTCAGCTTCAGTTTGTTGCCCGCGACCGGCGGCCATGCTCTGGCCCAGGGGCTATGCGCAGGTGCAGGCCCGGCAGCCACGCGCAGGCCTGGCAGCCAGACTTAGGCCCGGCGGCCACTCTCAGGCCCGGGGGCCATGTGCAGGCCCGGCGTCCACGCACAGACCCGGCGACCACGCACAGGCCCAGCGACCATGCTCAGGCCCAGCGGCTGCGTGCAGGCGCAGGCCCGGTGACCACGCACAGGCACAGGCCCGGCGGCCACGCACAGATGCAGGCCCGGCGGCCACACGCAGGCCCGGCAGTCACGCGCGGGCTCAGGCCCGGTGGTCACGCTCAGATCCGGTGTCCACTCGCAGGCCCGGGGACCACGCGCCGGCCCGGTGGCCACGCGCAGGCCCGGTGGCTGCGCTCAGGCCTGGGGGCCGCGTGCAGGCGCAGGCCCGGCAGCCATGCGCCAGCCCAGCGGCCACACTCAGGCCCGGCGGCCACGCGCAGGCGCAGGCCCGGTGGCCACTCGCAGGCCCGGGGACCACGCGCAGGCCCGGCGGCCACGCTCAGGCCCGGCAGCCACCCGCCAGCCCCGAGCGCACGACTGTGCCCAGGACCCCACGCCACCTCCCGCTCACCCGCCCGGCCAGAGAAAGGAAGGACAGCGACCTCGGCCGGTCTGCGCTGCTGGCCCGCGCTGGCGCCGAGTGCAGGACAGACCCAGGCAGCGGGGGCCTGGCGGTCTGGGGCGCGGCACGCGGAGCAGAGGAGAGCCCCGCGCCTGTCCCCGCCACCGCCGCGCGCAGGCGCAGGGCCACACTTGTATGTTTTTCAAGCCATTGAATGAGTATTCAAACCACACATTCAACCATGTCAGACCCAGCCGCATTAACCCCTACACAACTGGCTGGTCCATTATTTAAATTCTTTATACATAGGTACATGGAGAGAGAGAGAGAGAGAGAAAGAGAATATGCTTTCTAGAATGTGTCTTGATAGGGTACTAATATCATCATGAGAGTTCCACTATCATGACCTCAACTAAACCTAATTGCCTCCCAAAGGCTCCACTACCAAATACCAACACACTGGAGGTTACGACTTTAACTATGAATTTTGAGGGGATGTTAACATTCAGACATAACAAAGAGTGAAGTTTGACTGGACATGTGAAATTAGGAAGGAAATTAAGAACCAGAGATGTTTGAGGTTCCCAGGGATAAGAATAGCTGGGCTCTTATTTTTGGACCGTCATGATTTTATACATATTCTTTCTTCTATAGAAGTTGGCTACATTTTCTGCCTTGACCCATGAATGTATTATGAGCGTCTATTGAGTGCTATCCTTGTGTCATGCTTTAGTGTCCTTATCTGTAATCACAACTCATCAAGTAGATATTGTCTGCATCATTGGTGAGCCCACCGAAGCCTAGAAATTTTGAAAAACTTGACCAAGTTTCATAAGTAGGTGTGAACCCTGGTATATCTCACTCCAAATTCTGAACTTTCACCTATCCATCCCATTTAGCTTCCTCAGTCTATCCCAAGAGGCCCCAATTCAGTTGTCATCATTTTATTCACCATCGTTTCCCTCAAGCTTCACAACTGAATTTCCTTCTCATTTGTATTTATATAAAAACTTTCAAACACCTCCATTATAATAGATTTCTCATTGCAATATAGGTAATCTCGAGAATAACTGAGACATGTCAGACAGTTTTATATCGCTTCCCTTAGGGTGGAAGCGGGCATGCAGTTTATAGTTATAAAAAAATACCAAAAGCAAAAATAACTTTTAAAACTTGTACATGAATATCTGAGAGAATAATGTATCTGTGCAAAATTCTCATTTTATTATAATCCAATTATTTTATAGGCTTCTCAATTAAATTATTAAAATTTTAGTAATGTAATAAAACGAATACTACTTTTTCTTTGAGATTTGCCTATAGAATAGGAATTCCTCTAAATGTTCAAAATTTATCAAAATTTTGGTGCTTACAACCATAAAATGTAATGGATATAAACATAAACCATAAAGGATGTAATAGTAAAGAAACCAGGGACATCATTTTGTATTTCTTTCCTTTAATTTTGCCACTGTAAAATTTCAAAAACAATGTTTATCTCCACAAATTTGGTAAATTTCTTTGGCTTGCATGTTAAACTTTGTAATCCAAGGAGTACAATTACTATTGTTAGCCATAGAAAAAATTAAGTATAAATGAAGACTATCTGTCTAGTGCTTTCATCACCATTGCATATGCACATACAATTCAAGCCCTGGATTCAAAGAAAGCATTCTCCTCTTTTCAAACTTCTAAATTTATGTTTAAAGCTGAATTTTGCCTTTGAAAAAGCAAATGCCCAAAGTTGCCCATAAAACCGGGTGCTAAGTAATCATTTCTTGGATTTTTTTTCACACAAATGATACAGGGTGATAAGGAGAAAAGAACGTGGAAGTCATAAACAAACCTACGATCTAGTCCTGACTATGTACTCGCTGTATTCTTTGCCATCACATCTCTGAGGCTCAATTCTTTCAATAGCAAAATCAACAAATCAGGTCAAAATATCTGAGCTCTGAGATTCTGACAGTCTTGCTGATCCTTGTTGAGGATGAGGGACAAATATTCCAATCATGTCTTTAATACAGTCTCAGCCCAATGCCAATTTACAGACCTTACAATTTATGATAAATAATAAATTCTTAGCAGGCCTTATTACTTTGGTAGAGCCATTTAAAAGACACATTCTGAGGATGGCCTCATGGCCTAGTAATTGGATCCCACAGGGTCAACTGTGGTACAAATCCTGATCCCAGAGACTGGAAAAACATATGAGGGGTGTGGGTGTGTGTGCACATGCCTCAAATCCCAACATGATGAAAAAATGGAGATGAAGGGATTGAAGCATAATCATACCCTATTGGGGATGCTTTCTTCCTCTCTCTCTTTCTCTGTCTTTCTCTGTCTTTCTCTGGCAAGCACATGCACCCTCTGGCAATTAAAAAAGAATTATTCTGTACTCAGATTGCTATTTTTCTGCTGTGTTACTTAGTGTGAATCACTTGACCTTTCTCTCTAATATAATATTTGTTCATTTGTACAATAGAGATTATTTTGAGAATTAAAGAAATTAGTTCTTGAAAACTATTATTTATGAAAACTCCCTGGCATATGCAGTGTCTGACACACAGTTAACACTCCACTAAAGGAAGTCCTTAAGTCACTCTCATCATCCTTTGCCAGTGGCCAAAAACCATTCCCAAATATTCTTTCTTCCACTCAGTTTTAAAGGCCTCATGATTGCAACAGTGCACTCCATGGGAGAGGAACAAGCTGCTATTCTCTGTGGCTTTTAAGCCAGGAGTATTGTTTTTTTTTTTTTTTTTTTTTTTTAATTTATTTTTTCTTATTGTGCCCGTGTGCTCACCAGAAAGACAGAGAGAGACAGAGAGACAGAAAGCGAGAAATCACCCCCCCAGAGGGGATGGCTACACCGCAATCCCTTCTCCTCCATTCTCCTCTTGGGATCTTGGGCACGCACACACACGCGCCCGGCGTTGAGTTTAACCAGGTCCAGGACTCAAACCGCAGTCGACTACGTAGGAGTCCAGCAAAATAGCCATTATGCTAACTGCTGGTCCCAAGCCATGAGGATTGGTTTTCAAGTTTTTTATTTCTGGATAAAAACCTTCTATTGCTTTTTTTCTCTTTTTCCCTATTTATGTATCAAAATCAATGAAAGCCATCTCATCCAAATTATAGATCTTGTTTTACATGCTTTTTCTTTAATGTTCTAATTTTAAATTTTTCCAGTAAAATCTCTAGCATATGTGTGTATATATATATATATATATATATATATATATGTGTGTGTGTGTGTATGTATATTGTGTGTATATGTGTGTGTATATATGTGTGTATGTATACGTGTGTGTATATATGTGTGTGTGTGTATATACACACATATACTTGTATACTTCCAATACCTCTCAGTTTTCTTTTTTACCTATTATCCTAAATACTCTGAAGAATTACAATCTCTGTGTTACATCTTTTAAAACCATACATAACTATCGAATGATTGATTTTGAGGTTAAGAGGTGCTTCTGTATGCATAATGATGGAAATTCTTTCAGGTCTTTATTTCAGTGAAGAATCATCTATGTGGGGCACCAACCTTAACATAAATCCCAAGGTGATAGTTACATACCCACACTGCAACTACCACCCCTCCTCTATTTTCTGCAGATATTACGTGTCAGGATTTCATGTATTATCATATTAACTCAAATGCCCTTTTTTGTAAGGGTTAGTAAACAGTCTTATCTTTGCATTAAGCCACGTGGGAGTTTCCTTACCTCCTCTTATTTCATGGTAAACTTTCTCTCTTCTATAAGAGCCAAAAAAATATGCTTAAATGCATAGCTCTTGCATATTCTCATGCCTAGGAATGTGGCTATGTTTACCCACTAATTGTCGGAGCTGACATTGGAGAATTCAAACTATACATGATTGTGTAGACACAGATCCCCTTGTATATATCTCGATTAATTTTAATAAACATAAATGCACACACAAATTTTACACTTGCCAGAAAAAAAAAATAGGAAATGCCTGCTTTGAGTTTGACTTGCCAACAAGTTTGTGGTTTTGACGTACTTAAAAATAATATGGATTCTTGAAATTGTTCTCTTTATTGTTTCACTAAACAAACGATATGAATGATGCCTACCCTTTCCTTTTCTAATTTCAAACAAGATTCAAGATTTTCCATTCTTCATTCAGTTTCATTTTATCTTTTTCTCTTTACTCTCAGAAAAAGAAATATGTTCAAAGGATAATTTGCTCAGAAAAAAAAAATGTACTCTTGAGGAGGCACTATGCCTGTGGATATCCCAGTCATGGGAGGCCACATGAGGCCCATCTGTCAGTTCTTAGTAGGCTCCGGGTAGCATGGGGGTCCTGGTCTGTGTGTGTGCTAGAAAGAGCACTCCATGTTTCCAGTCGTATTCCCATGTATTGCCAATCCTTTAAGTGATAAGATGCTTCCTTTATGTTACCTTTCTTTTCTATCTAGTTAAATCATATTTCTGGCATATGGGCAATACTCAAAATTTTCCAGTAAACAAGAATATTTTACTTCTGTCTAATATGATGCTGCTAAGAATTTATGAGGAGGAACTACAAATCTGTTTTATTATAGATATCATCTTGTATTCTCTAAGCAAAATGACAAAGGTGACAGTGGGAAAAATAAGGAATAGGAAGTGGACAGGTGAAAATGTAAGCATACTCAGGTTTGGGAGGTAATCATACATGACTCGTGTAAAATGCAAACATTTTAAAGACAGCAATTTTCTCTTTCACGGCTCCTTTCCTCTGAAGTAAATCCCTATGTGAAGTTTTAAAAAATTAAGAAAGATATTACCATTCTTATCCAGGTCCATCATGCATCATTAAATGGTGAGAAAAGCAAGGGAAGAAGAATGGTCTTCAGATAGTCTGGTTTTATCTGTTTATTTTTACCTTGAAAAAAAAATCCCTTTACCCATCCCTCTGGATCTGTTGTCTGTGGGTCCCAGGTGTGGCAAAGATATATATTAATAAAGATACCTAAAACACAAGAAGATATTCTGAACATGATTAGTAAATGTCCGTTGCTTTCCTCAGTAGATGATCACTATGTAGCCTGTCAATTTAGGATTTCGGTAAATAACCTCTAAACCCCCTTGCACTCTTGAGATTCTATTATAAAGAAATAATTAAACAGAGCAAGTTTCCTCTGTGTACACCTGCTCTCTAGATCTTAAGGGAATGGCATGATGATAAATCCCAACAGAGGGAACAGACTAACAAGTAGACAAGCTGGACATGGTATTGGCCCAATAGTTTAAAGCCTTTGCTTCTTCACAACTTGAGCTATGAAGACTTGACTGACATTTAAGGGAGATTCACAAGAGCATGTGTTTTGAAATTCAGGTTCAGTTTTCCTGCAGTCTATGAAATCATTTCAGATTTGTACATATAGGACTGTATGCAGAGAATATGCAAAGGTAATGTGATGTCCCAGAGGTAGCATTTCTGTTATTATTTGAGAGTTGTATTCCAATTCCAATTAAAATGATAGAGTGCTTCTAATTTTGAGATTAAATAATACTTTATATTTTAAAGATTAAAGCAAAATGACTTATCTCTTTACATGTATATACTGAAAGTGGAAACCAAAGAACCTTTCCCAAACCTTGGTGACCATATACTATCCCTGCATAATCACTATAAAATTTAACACACAAAGACAATTGAATTGATGAATACCTATTCCAATCTGGTGAGCTGCTCAATTTATTTGCTTGTATTCAAAAGTGACTAATGCAAAATCCAGGGCAAAAGAATTTATTAAAGCAAAACGGTGTCTCTGTAGATATTGCGATTTGTGGGGCTTGATATTTCTGAAGAGTGAACTAGTCACGGGGGGATGACTTCAATGGAAAACACTGAACAATAAGATAGGTCATTTTCCTAACCTTTAATACAAAACTGGTCAAAGAATTGGCTGAATACTAGACAGCTGGGAAAGGGAAACTCTCTTGCATTGTGGCTCTGAAAACAGCAGTGTGGCGATGGACTATTCACAGAAGTGTTTGCAGACTGCTCTCAGGCTAGGACCTCCTGAGAGCCTTCCTACTTATGACCTTTCACTGTGCCCATAATGGACAGAGAGGAATGTCAGGATGCACCGAGGGCAATTTTCTGGAGAAAAGTCAGGAAGGGGTTTGATAGGAAAGAGAGTTGACCTTTTATATAGTACCATTCCTCTGCCAGTGCTTCATAAATACAAATATACCAACCTGTTGCCCTTCCCTCAGATACTTCCATTTAGAAGAGAGAGAGAGAGAGAGAGAGAGAGAGAGAGAGAAGAAATGAAAGTAATTATCACTTTTAATTTCAGTTCAGAGTTCTCAATCCCTTGTGAGGATTAATTTATGCCAATCTGTTCATTTGACCATTTGAAGTCCCCTAAATATAGTCATATATAAGGGATCTTCAAAAAGTTTACAGAAAATGTGTATGTTGAAAAAAATCTATGCATGGATATCAATTTTTTGCACCAATATTAACCTATACTTTAATTCTATTTTTCTAATGCTGTTTAAAATACCTTCATATATTAAAAAAAAAAAACCTAGAAGACATCTGTTTCTACTAGTGGTATGCCTGTGCACTCCCTACCTAGAAACTCACTCACTCCTACAGATGGTCACAGTGTCAACCTTGGGTGTTAATTTCTGTTCTCATCACACCAGCTGTTATTTTCTAGGAGAGATGAAAGTCTTTCAGAAATAAATGCTATTGAGGCATATTTTCCCATCTGCAATACATAAAGGTGTATTTATATCATGCTATTAGTGTGCTGTTAAGCATCTCTTGTAAATTCTACATTCCTCTGGGAGAAATACTTTTCCTTTCCTTTCCATATTTCATTTGCTTCCTAACAATCTCTAGTTAACTGAGGCAAATAATATTAAGTGACAATTTTAGTGCAGGTAGATCATTCAGGCAGATGGAGTATGGAACTAAAAGAGTCTGAATTGTTTACATTTACCACAACTTTAAATCTCCTAGGTAAATTACATCTTTTTATACATAAACTCTTACAGTATCATTTTGGCATCAGAATTACAAATGTTGCTTTGCTTACATTGTTTCTAACCAATTAGTGAGACACAAATTTCCTTAATACACTGTGATGTGTAGGTAGTCCTCAATAAGGGTCAAATGGAAGGTTCATTTTTCTTTCTCAAAAAGCAAAACTGAAATATTTCAAGACTTAGTTTATCAAAGGAACTAATGCACACTCAAGTAGTTTACTACTCCATTTATGCTTTACTAAGAAAATCTATGACACTTAACCCAATCTTATTTATCCTTATTCCAGCTCATGTCTTAATGGAATATTCCAAAATGCACTCCCAAGGAAGGAATGCTGCCATTCCTTGAGTCACATTTAGAACAGAAGAAAAGGTAATACCTCATCAATAGAATTAAAGACCATGAATAGAGTGGTCAGGAGCCAGTTGCTTATTATATTAGTTTGTTTATTGTATTAGTTCTGCAAACTGGGTGATTAAGGATATTTGAAATGTATCATCTGGTCATTTTGAAGGTTAGAAGTCAAGGAGTCTGAAGGGTAGCTCATCCTACGGACAGTGAGGGAAGGATCTTTTCCAGGACCCTGTTAGGCCTTGGTTTGTAGATGGCCATTTTTTCCTCTATCTCTTTACATGACACTTGCCCTGTATCCATGTGTTTTTCCAAGTTTTTCCTTTCTATAAGGACCTAGCCATATTGGATCAGAGGCTTAGCTAATTCAAATATGATGTCATTGTAACTTAAACAATTATACCTATAACCAACCTATATCAATGAGGTATTGGGGCTACAAATTCAACATATGAACTTGAGGATGATGAACACAAATCAACCCATGGCACATATTATAGAGGCATTCTTTGGCCTGAAAAAGGATATAAAGAGGATGTTCAATATCATATATTTTCAGAGAATTAAAAAGTAAAATTATAGATAAATATTATTACACTCCACTGTAATGCCTAAAAATTTGCATGACTTTCAGTGAATGGATATATGTTCCAGATATAAATGGATGTATGAATAGTGGAATATTCATTGTAGAACACTATACAGCAATTAACAGGAAAAGTACTGCCAATTTCAGCACAACACTTGAATCACACAAGTTTTGGCAAGAAGGCAGAGCAACCAGACTGTCAGGCCCTCCTTATGGGATTACAAAATAGCTCAAGCACTCTAAAAACTTGGTTGGCATGATCTAGTAATTACACTAATCCTAAAACCCAGAAATTTCATTCCTGAAAAGAAATACTTAAGAAATGAAAGCATACGTACAGCTAAAGACATACACAAAAATGTTCAAATCAGTTTTAATAATACAGTCATAATGATATTTTAGTAAATAATTTCCATATACAAAGTCTTATAAGATTATAATGGGGTTGAAAAATTCCTATAATTTAATAATATTAGGCCATCATAGAATCAGAGTACAATGCATTACTCAAATGTGTGTAGTGATACTTTTGTGATGGAGCCCACTTTATTTCTGTTTGATCTTATGAAAGGATAGCACATACAATTATGTACAATAAATAATGCTTGATAAGACATTAAATGATTATGTTACTAGTTTATGTGTTACTATTCAATACTTTTAATTGTTATTTTAGAATGCATTTCTATGTATTAAAAAATAGTTTACAGGCCATTCAGGTTACATGATGGTTAAGGTGGCTGGATCCCACATGGCCGACTCTGCAGTTCAAGTCCTGATCTAGAAGCTAGAAACGTGCTATGCATGCATGTGTGCATGCCCAAAATCCCATGAGAAAAATATAGAAGGATTATGGTATAAGTACCCCTTTGAGGGGTACTTTCTCACTTTCCCTCTCACTCTTTCTGTCTTTCTGACAAGAGCCTTATAGTAAATTTAAAAAAAAAAGTTTACTGTGCAATGGTATGCAATGTCACACCAGCAGAAGCCTCAGACCTCTCATATTTACCACATTTCTTAATAACATCATTTCCTCTTGAGCTTGGATTTTATCTCACGTCCTATTATTCATCATGGCCCTTCCAGTGTAAGTGGAAAACTATGACGGTGAGTGATGATTTTTACTCTGTGTAGGCTTAGGCTAATGAGTGTGTTTGCATCTTAGTTTTTGACAAGAGTTAATTTTTTTTAATTAAGTAGATTAAGTTTATAGAATAAGGCTATATAGAAAGAAAATATTTTTGTATAGCTGTAAAATGTGTTAGTATTTTAAGCTAATTTTTATTAACGAGTCAAAAAAGTTCTGAAAATTCACACAGCCAACTGATCGTTGGCAACTGATACAAGAGAAGACAGTGGGAAAAAAAAGTCTTTTCAGCAAATGATGTTAGAAGAATGGGATATCCACTTGCAGAAAAATTAAGTTGGACCCTTATCTCTCATCAAGAATCAACTCAAAATGGATCAAATATTTAAATGTAAAGCCTCATACTATAAAACTGCTAGTAGAAAAAGTAGGGGAAACTTTTGAAGACATTAGAGTAGGCAAAGATTTCTTAAATAAGGCCTCTAAGACACATATTATAATCCCTAAAATAGACAAGAAGGATTACATCAAGCTAAAAAGCTTTCTTACAGAAAAGAAACAATAATTGGAGTAATAAGACAACACTGAGAATGAGAGAAAATATTTTCAAATTATTTCTCAGACAAGATATTGATTTCCAGAATATATAAGTAACTTAAGCAGATCACCCATGAAAAAATGAATAATCCAATTTTAAAAATGGGCAAATTAATTGACTAGCTAACACTCCAGAGAAGACTTACAAATGCCCAAAATGCATATGAAAAAAAAAATGTCCAAAGCCTCTTATTGCAAGGAAATGCAAATAAAAACCACAGTGAGATCTCCTTTAACTCTAGCTAGAATGACTAGGATAAAAAAAAAATTAAAAAAAAAAAAAAAAGACAAATGCTTCTGAGGCTGTGGTTAAAAGAAAACTCAGATTGTTGATGGGAATGTAATTTAGAACAATATCTGCGGACAACAATTTGGAGTTTCCTCAAAAACCTACAGATAGGGACCAGCAGTTAGTGTAATGGCTATGTCGCTGGACTCCCATGTAGTTGACCGCAGTTCGCGTCCCGGACCCGGTGGCTTAAAATTCACGCCGAGTGCATGTGCGTGTGTGCCCAAGATCCCAAGAGGAGAATAGAGGAGAAGGGATTGTGGCGTGGCTATCCCTCCTAGGGGGTGATTTCTCGGTTTCTGTCTCTCTGTCTCTGTCTGGCGAGCACACGCGTCCTATCGCAAAAAACTCAAAAAAAAACAAAAACAAAAAAAAAACAAAACCTACAGATAAACCCAGTAATCCCACTCCTTGGTATTTACTCAAAAGATAGGAAAGCACTCAATCAGAAAAACACTTGCACATCTATATGTATGATACCATCGTTTATAATTACCAAAACATGGAACCAACATAAACGTCCAAAAATTGATTACTGAGTTGAAAAACTGTGGCACTTATATGCTATGGAATATTCCTCAGCTATAAGAAATGATAAAGTCTTATCATCTGACTCAAAGTGGATGAATAGAAGAGTTAACATTGAGTGAAATGAGTCAGACTTGAAAGACACACACTGCAGATCTGCACTCTGTTTTCACCACCTGCATGCACTCTATGGCAGATGTCGAGTGATCTGAAGATGCGATGGTGGAGAGGATGGATGTGCGTGCTAGAGACTGTAAGGGGGAAGAGTAGATGGTACCGAGTGGGTGGTAGAGGTCAGATGTGAGGTGCAAGGGGAGGAAACATTTCACAGGAAAAACGTAAAGTTCCCTGTTAAAAAATTATATACATATATTTAAATTTATATATATAACTCTAGGCCCAGTCATAGAGGTGCATGATGCTAACACGGTCTGTTCTACAGGTTGACCCACTGAGTGGCTTAGATTAGACTCCTGGTCCAACTTAATGGCTGGGTGTGATAGTATGTGCCTATAGTCCCAGGTATTTGGGTAAGCTGAGGAAGGAGGATTTCAAGCCAAGATTGTTTAGAGCAACATAGTAAGACCTTATCTGGAAGAGCCAACCAGGATGGTGCACACCTGGAGTCAGAGCTGGGAGACTGAGGTAAGTGGATCCTGACAGAGAGACCCTGTCAAAAAACAAACAAACAAAAAAGTATATGTCTATATCATGAAAAAACATGTAGTAGACCAATGTGTGTGTTTGTGTCTTGGTTTTTCAGAAAATTTAGTATTTAATTTATTATTGAAGAAATTCTTTTTTACAAATGTTGTGTAGCCTATCTATACAGTGCTTATAAAGTCAATGGTTGAGTATAGTGATGTCCTAGGCCTTCCTATATATCCATCACTCATTCTCTGACTCAGCAGGACCAATTTCCAGTCCTATAAGCACCATTCATAAGTGTCCTACACAGAAGTGCCATTTTTCATCTTTCATATCACATTTTTCCTGTATGCTTGGATACACAAACTATACCATTATGTTACAATTGCCTATAGTATTTAGTACAGTGAGAGGATTGAGGCTCTTAGTATTGATCTGAGGGTCAAAAGGTTATCCAATATAGCCAAGGTGTGTAGCAAGCTATTCAATCCAGGTTTGTGTACATAAAGTCTGTGATGTATGCTCACCCACAAGAAAATTCCTAACATGCATTTCTCAGAATGTCACCATTGTTAAAAAATATATATATATATGTGTGTGTGTGTGTGTGTGTGTGTATGTGTGTGTGTGTATGTATGTATATATATATATATATATATATATATATATATATATATGATATCAAAAAAAACCCTGGAAACATCAGACCATCCCATAGCCTGGTGGTTAAATAAACTGAATCTTTTTTTTTTTTTTTTGAGAGGTTTTTGCTATAGGGCATGTGCGCTCACCAGACAGAGAGAGACAGAGAAAGAAAGCGAGAAATCACCCCCAGGAAGGATGGCCACACCACAGTCTCTTCTCCTCCATTCTCCCCTCTGGATCTTGGGCACGCACGCACATGTGTCTGGCGGGTCCGAGACTCGAACTGCAGTCGACTACATGGGAGTCCAGTGACATAGCCATTATACTAACTGCTGGTCCCTAATTGAACCAAATCTTAATGGATAACTATACCATTGGGCCCTTAGATTGGCGGCTTGACAAACACATCAGTTCATGTGTGTATCTGCCCAAAATCTTGAAAGGAGGGAGGAGAGGAATGGAAGAGAAGGGATTCTGGCAGTCACTCCCCGTGTTGGAGGTCGCTCACTCTCTCTCTCTCCACTGAATGCATGTACTCTCGGGTGGGGGAGGATGAAAACACCATATTCTTCAACAATATTCAACAATAAACTGGATAAATGAATTATGATATGTTTATAGTAGAATACTCTGTACTACGCAGTGACTAAAAGGAATAAGCTACTGCTTGTGACATGATAGCTCAGTCTTTTATTTATCTATTTTTTATGTTTTTGCATGCACTTGTCAAGGAGAGAGAGAGAGAGAAGGAAAGTGAGAAATCACTCCTAGGAGGGATGGCAACATCGCAAGCCCTTCTCCTCCATTCTTCTCTCAGGATTTTGCACACATATACATGTCTGGTGTGATTTCTCAAGCTGCAGAGTCCAGTACTCAAACTGTGGTCAGCCATGTGAGAGTCCAGCACCTTAACCACCATGCCACCTGCTGGCTTCTCGTTGCTGATTCTTACAGAAATAAATTTAAGAAAAAAAAATAATAAATGCATGTATACTATAAAATTCTATTTACATGATATTTAGGAATGGGTAGAACTAATGGTGATAAAAATCATAATAGAGTTTACCTTTAGTGGAGTAGTATTGACAGGAAATGACATGAGGGAAGCTCTCAAGGTACACTTTATGTTCTTTATCTTAATCTGGGCTATGGGGAAATGGGCAGATATATATGTAAAATTTTATCACTTTTGTTATACGCATTATATACCTAGAATATTACAAAAATACAGTAACAACTACAAAGGAGATCTAGTGATTTGTAGAAGTACTTCTCATAAGACCATGAACAGTTTAAAAAGCAAAAGCCAATTAGATTAAGCAGAATCTGTTCTATCCTCCAATTTCAGCATTTATGCCACTAGTTGAGAAACTCAGCTAACGTGGGGAATGGAGTAACTCCCACTTTACCTGAAAAAACTTTTTGTTCCCTATCGGCTTAAGTCAAGAAACAGTGGTAGTAACATGGTTCCTTCTCTACTTTCTGCCCCACCCTAATCCTCAGTCAGACATCATGCCTACACTGCGCTCTCCTAATTCAATATGTGTCAGGAAATTCTCATTTTATAATGAGTATTTATGGAAAATATGGGGCTCCAGGGGATGATTAAGATGTTCCTATATGTGACATTTATTTTCAGTCTGAATCAAAATGCAAGGCCAAAGCCTGGGGCATTTTTAGTTCATGCCAAAATACCAGAAGGGGAATATTTCCATTGGAATGACTCAAGCTACTCACCAAATATTTACACATCCTTTCACACCCTTAACTCCGCAATGAAGAATTTGTGAATTTGGAGATGTTCCAGAATCATATAAATCCCCCTATTTTTAATTCAAAACCAAATCTTTCAAAAGAGAGAACTAACTCTTATCGAAACATCAGATGCATTGTTTGCCAATGACAGAAAACAAAGACTCTAAATAATTGATTTAGCACTGCCTATGATTCTCTGTGGAAGAAAATCAGCATCCATACCTCCACCAGCTAAGAGGTTGAACCTGAAGGAACTCCGTGTCCTTTTAAATTTGAACTGTGTGTAGAGAAGAAGGAAACTCTTCTGGGGTCCATCAACTAGTGGACAGATACATGTTGAAGAAGTCCCTTTCTTGTTCCTCATTTTCTTGCCTACTTATTCACTTTTTTTTAGCAGTAAGCCCTAGGTTGCCTTAGGACAACAACCTTCTACCCTCTGCAGCAAAGCAACTTCTAGTCTTAATTCCCTCCCCTCTCAACCAGTTGAGTCAAGACCCTCTCTAACACTTTCCAGGGATGAAGGGATTGAATGAAGTATCAAGAGACATAAGAGAAATCCACAAAAAGAATGGGTCGAAAACAATAAAGAGTGAAAAGAAAGTGATTAAATATGTCAATTACCAGGCCATTGGCAAATTGTAAAAAATATTAGTTGTAGTAGGGTGATAATGGAGTAAAAGCCTTGAACTATTAATATGTATTAGAATCCATAGACATGATGGACATCATCGGGTGGCCTAAGTATGAACTCTATATAATTATTTCAAACAGTGCGACGACTATAATTTTTGGATAATTTCCCTTCTGGTTCAGCAAAATGGAGGTTGCTATCATTAGCAAATGCCTGTAGTCAGGGCTGATGTTGGTCTATTGTGGGGTGATGATGGGGTTTGATCCAGCCTTCTTTCTGTTTAGTGTCTGCTCTAAAACCCAGGGTCACAGAGCTCAGACACAACCCTTTATGAAAGGAGCAGCTCACTCTACATTCTTTCTGGCCAAGGAGAACCCATGTTTCCCAATGCACTGCTTCATTACACTATTTGATCTGTAGTCTATGTGTCACTTGATGTTTCTGCCTGGGTGGGGATAGGCTAATGTCATAGTTTCCTGGAAATTTACCCATCTCCATCCAAATTATTAGCTTTTTATGAAGGTATTCTTAGGAAGACTATAATATTGAAAGCTTTAAACAATTAAAGGTGAGGATCCATTCTTTTTCTTATCTTTCTTTTCATTTTTTTAAATTTACCCTCCATTTTGCCATCCTGTCAGGATCCTGGGCACCGCTGTATGCGCATATACCCAGCATGTGGGTCTAGCCACTAGGTCAGATTTGAACCAATGTGAGCACACTGCGTGTAGCTCCTTATGCATAGTACTCAACTGCTGTGCTTTGGGCTCAGTCCTTTCTCTTCTTTAAATCATACCATATAGGGAACCAGCAGTTAGCATAATGGCTATGTCACTGGACTCCCACGTAGTCGACCGCAGTTCGCGTCCTGGACCCAGTGGCTTAAAACTCACGCCGGGCGCGTGTGCATGCGTGCCCAAGATCCCGAGAGGAGAATGGAGGAGAAGGCATTGCGGCGTGACCATCCCCCCTGGGGGGTGATTTCTCGCTTTCTGTCTCTATGTCTCTGTCTGTCTGGCGAGCGCACGCGCCCTATAGCAAAAACCTCTTCAAAAAGAAAAAAATCATACCATATAAATTGTTGCTGTCTTTGCTGCTACTATTCTTTTTTTTTAATTGTCTGAGGGCACATGTGCTAGCCAGAGAGAAACAGAAAGAGAGAAAAAGAGAAAAAGCACCTTCCAATGGGGCATGGTCATAAAACCAACCGTTACCATCCTGTTGGGATTTAGAGTTTGCATGTTCACATGTCTGGTGTGTTTATTAAGCCTCTGGAGCTGGGATTTGAACTACAGTTGGCCATGTAGTATCTGGCTCCCTAAACCACTGTGCTATGACACCAAGCCTGGCTTTGCTTCTTTCCTCTTGATTTTGGCTTGTGGTAAAGACAAAAAGGGTGAAAGTGTAGAGGAGTGAACATTATGCTTCAATGTGTATTCTGCTTTCTGCGTGCAGGATACAGGGCTCTGACTTTCTAGTGTATCTCTGCTTTCCAACAGTTGTGGACATGCAGGTGGATGTCTTGGTACTGAGAGGTAGATATGTTACAAATTGACTTTTTCCCCTCAGGAGGCTTCTGCCCTTGAAGCTTCCTGTAACATATGTATGACTTTTATGGCAGGAAACAGTATAGAATTAGGCCCAGTGGGAATACTTTTATTAGAGTCCAACATGCACTAAATAAAGTCTTATTGCAGTTGGGACAGTTGGCAAGCTCTCTTTTATGGAAGCGCATCTTTAATTCTCAAGATCCCATCCCACCCCTGCAAACAAAGCTGCCTGGCAAAAAGTCAGTTGACTTACGGAAGTAAACCACGATTGCATTTCATTGTGCATGTCCAGTCGATTACGGGGTAGATTCATTATGTACCAGAGATGAAGGTGTTTTCCCTCTCCCTTAGCACTCGGACAACTAAAGCACTAATAAAGGTTTTAAATAATGTATGAACAAGTACCGGGCTCTTTTTCTCTCCAAAGTCTCTCCTTTGATCATCAAATCAGATCCTTGATCTGAGAACATGTGATTTCCCCACTGACTCAGTCCCTGAACAACAGAGTTGAATACTGCTGAAATCACTTTTCTCTGCAGCTGCAACATAATGATCCCAGAATAGTTTATCAAAGACAAAGAATATATGAATTTATAAGAGCACTTGAAGGGAAAAGTATTCCTACCATCTCACAATTTTTAATCAAAGAAAATATAATATTTAGAAAATTTAAAATTATATAGTTTTCTAACCTCAAAAGCTAACGTGTTCATTCCTTTGTCAATGGTAGTATTTTATCAGAACCCCCTGTGGTATCTGACTTATAATAAAGTTTGGGTGGTGGTTGTTTTATCCTGCACATGAAAAAATGCTAAACAGTTCAGGTCAGAAAGTGTCATTTCTTAATTCATTTACTCATTGGCTATATGTTGGGAATTTAGTTTGAGCTTAATTCTTGGCCAGGGATTCTAGGAAGGGGAACAGGAAAGGCAGAGACTTACAAAGATTGCTTTTGGTGCAGGAGAGAGCTTCTTAAATCCTTTTATTCCTTGCTAGCAATGTCCGTATAGATAATTGTTTTTGTACAGGAAAACCTGACATACGGAAAAACCTGTGATAGAGATAACATCTGAATAGTTCAATATCAAAGGTTTGCATGAGCCTTTAATCTGAAAATAGTGGACAAAAACAACCCTGTTTCTCA
This sequence comes from Tupaia tana, assembly GCA_026018925.1. Lineage (NCBI taxonomy): Eukaryota > Metazoa > Chordata > Mammalia > Scandentia > Tupaiidae > Tupaia > Tupaia tana. The sequence goes on from JAKSZU010000006.1 coordinate 85,736,237, forward strand.
TACACCTTTCTAAACTATCAGTTTAGAAATAATTTCTTTGGATTAAAACCAGTGCTACTTTCTTTTCCATCAGAAGAGAATATAATTAGAAAATGTTTAATGCCAACAGAAACATAATAATGAATTTGAAAACCTGTCCATTATCTTGCAAATTCCTCATAAGACATGTGTCTCCTGCGCATAAAACAAACCCATTTAATCAGTATGACTCAAAGATTCACAATCCTAGAGGCAGAAAAGGTTTAGTATGATATTGTCCTAGTGATGAGAATAATAATGAGATGCCATAAAGAATTATCTAAAACCTGCAAAGCAAGCTATAGAAGTTCATGGTTCCCCTAAGTATTAGTCACACATTGATTATTGCAATATTCCAGCCTAGGATTGTAGGAAAATAAACTTAAGAAAGCATGGACAATCTTGTCAGAGCACATTCATGGGAGTCGTTCCATTCTGAACTTTAGAATACTAATAACCAGAAGAAAGAGGAAGATAAAAGTAGGGAGGAACCCCAGAAAGAAAAAAAAGATAACTTTATTTTGTATTAAAGCAAAAGTAGGCAGAATAAATTCTGTTCTTGGGTTATTAAGGATTTAATTCTCAGAACAATAGTCCCATGATATACCATATAGGACAAAAAAGTCAAAACCATTCATATACACATACAATATAAATTGCGATGAGGTGGTCATATTTTATGTTCAAGTTCTTTTTTTATTATAGTTTTATTTATTTATTTTGTGATAGGGTGAATATACTTGCTGGAGAGAGAGAAAAAGGGGAAATTAGAAATCACTCCTTCCCCCTTCCCAGGGGGATGGCTACACCACAATCCTTTCTCCTCCATTCACCTCTTGGGATTTTTAGTGCACACACATGCATACACACACACACACATGTGCTTGCCATGTGTTTTGAGCCACCACGTCTAGGGTTCAAATTGCAGAGATGGTCATGTGGGATCCAGCACCTTAAACACCACACCACCAGCTGGCTCAAAGTTCTTTTGTTTTGCATTATTATTATTTTAAGCAAACTAAGGTGTAGTTTAAGATGGGGCTGAAAAGATAAAAATAAACATTGCATCATTTTGTAAGTCATTCTGCATAAGTTTAATGGTATCACACTTTAAGAAGTAGCATCTTAATGTGTGAAAAATAAATCAATCGGTAGTTTTACATTTATTCTTGTTGAAATAATTTTTTGAACAAAAGAAACTTTGTTCCAGAATCGAAAAATGCCTGCTCCTAAAAGTCTGTTTCGAAATTAAATCAGTTCGCCATTGCTCTAATAGCCTTCTAATGGAGCAATATTCAGGTTGTTGGGGCAAGTGTAGATTTATCACCTCTCAGAGGGACGTCCCTACTCAGCCTCTAGCACACAGCCTTCTCTCTGAATTATTAGCACACCATAACTCCCACAATTATAGTAAGTAGATCCATGAGGGAAATAAAAATAGCCTCGGCGTATCAGTGAATATATACTGGGCTCACCACCTTAATTTTTGAGATAGTTTTTGTTTTTTGTTTTGTTTTTGTTTTTGTTTTTTGTTCGTTTTTCCAAATTCAATAATCACAGAATATTTCTGGAGAAAACAGCTGCAAACTCATTACCATACTAAGTGAAATATAGACCTTTAAGGGGTAGAAGATCTCTCAAGAGTGTCTGTGGCCATTGAGAAACTTTATCTTAAAACTACTGTAAATGAATGGGAAGACCGTAGGAATGTCAAGCAAGTATATTATGAATAGCTATTACGCTCATGGTTTTCTAAATTCCATTTACTAAATACTCTAAAACGAACAGCAACAGACAAATAGTACTTTCCATTTTGATTCTATATGTGACTTTGGCACCAGTTACAGCTTTGTGTTCTCTGTGCTGGGATTTTGATTCAATTACCAATAATTTGTTTCATAATGGAGGAGAAACCCAGTTCTGCAGAACTCAATGCCTTAATCATTCTTCGTTTACAGGTCTCCTTTTATTTTAAGCACAGATTTGTACTACATGTTAAATTTGAATAAGCACATAGCCAGGGATTTTTTCGTTTGTTTTTGTTTTTGTTTTTGTTTTTGAGAGAGAGAGAGAGAGAGAGAGAAGTTAAGTTAGAAAGCAAGTTGTCAGATCTGGGACTTGAACCCAGTCAGTCATGTGGGAGTCCAGTGCCATAGCCACCATGCCACTTGCTGGCCCCTTGAAACTGTATCATTATACTCTCTGAAATAATTAAACATTGTACATTTAAAATATAATTTCTCTGAACATTATATGGATATGTTTTTATAGAAAATAAAAAGGGGGAGACTGTAAGGAAAGGTATCAAGGTGAAAAATAGAGAGGCAAGGTATTTATGGGACACAGAAAGGGATGATTATCTATTGATGATAACATATATAGTATCTTTAACTGTACTTACATGAAGTATATTCATGTTGGGTAAAGTTGCTTTAGAAGCGGTAGTGATGTATAGTGATTGAATATATAAAATAAGATAAAATAATAATTAAAAATGAAATAAAATAAAAGATTTCAAATGTGTTAGAAAAATATTTTTTCATTGTTACATTTCACACAATAAAGTTTTGATTTAAAAAGAAAGTTGTGATAATATGTACCTCATTTCAAATCTACCTACATAGTTGACATGCTTATTTCTTTTTCTTTAGAGGAAGGCTTAACTTACGACCTATGTTTTCTCTGAAAAACACTCATCATTACATTTTACTGAATTGTTAATGCAATAAATCAATCATTTCCTACCATTTTGTTCAGAGCTGTGATGGCTACATTCAGTTACATAAACTGAAAATTAAGAAAGGGTTTGTGGGGCTGTCCACTGACTATAGGAACCAAAACAGGCATATTCATACAGAAAATGTTTCTTGGCATTAACTATGGTCCAGATGCATTTTGAGTAGAGATAATGACCATAAACAAAATAGACAAAAAATATCCACCTTCATGGAGTTTGTATTTTACTCGCAGACATTAACAACAGCTAATAATAATAAAAAACTAAATATTTTAGCATATTAAATGTTAGAATTTAAAGAAGATATTAAAGCATAAGACCAAAAGAGGAATGTGTGTGTATGTGGGTGATTGTGTATGTGTATGCATGCATGTGTTTGACTTTACATATGCTGGCCAGGAAAAAATCTGCTTCCAAATAATTCAAGAAAGTAATTCAGTTTCTGCCCTGAGAGAAATACAACACTTAACTGAAGAATCAAAATAGATGCTTTTTTTAATTCAATGAACTCTGATTAAAGAGTTGTAAAAAGCCTGCTATTCAAAAAATGCATTCGAATCAAGGATAATAAATGCAAAATATATATTTTAATACACCATGTATTGATAGTATAGGTTCGTTTGGTCTGTCTTCCCCATGATCATTCATAAAACTGGAAGATTCTGAGAAACAGCAAGCAAGTTGTTTCACCTCAGTTGGAGGTCTAGAATTGCAAATGAATTAACAGTATGGGATAAAAAATATTTTGGCTCCAAACTTCAGTCCCACATGTGTTAGAGCAGATTATAAAACACACAAGAACAAGTGATCTTTCAGACTAGTTGGCAAACTAAATCTAAGCATCTTAATATAGGAACTGTAAAATAATATTGCACTTTTCTGTAGTTCTAACAAGTACCTTAAATTATTCTGAAATAAAATTTTAATAAGTAATTTTGACTGAAGGAAAGCTATCATGGTAAAGATGCAAAATAAAATTTTAAAAAACTGGAAACGTTTTTCATAGGGAGACAATGGAAACGTGTGTGCCTTCTTTTGAAGAGATGTCAGCATGTCATAATGAAATCATCTGTTTTTTTAAAAAAATGAAGGCTTACAACGTCATCTTGTAGTTCCTATAAGATATCTCATAGCGCTCTACCATTTCCACAATAGAAGAATTCTTAAATCTTCCAAATCCATATTCAAAGCACTCTACTCATCGAGTTTCTAGTATCATATGAAGAGAGGGGGCCCTCATGGGCATAACTCTGGGCTACCATAGTTCAGGATTGTAGGATGTAGAGAGAAAGACTTTGATCTGAGTACTGAATCCAATGACAAGCAGCCAGACATTGAGGCAATGAGCCCATTTTTCCAACAGTCTCTTTCCTAGAGAGTCCTTTGTCTGTCTATTAGGATTAAGGTCTTCAGAGATTCAAAGAGTGCTCCCTCTTGGGACCAGCTATTGGCGTAATGGCTATGTCATTGGATTCCCATGTAGTCGACCATGGTTCGAGTCCCAGACCCAGTGACTTAAACTCATACTGGGTGCGTGTGTGTGCATGCCCAAGATCCCGAGAGGAGAATGGAAGAGAAGGGACTGCAGCATGGCCATCCCCCCTTAGGTGTGATTTCTCACTTTCTGTCTCTCTGTCTCTCTCTTTCTGGCGAGTGCACGCGCCCTATAGCAAAAACCTCTCAAAAAAAAAAAAAAGTGGTCCCTCTTGGATCCAACACTTGAATCTATTCTCAGCAAGAACCAGTCCTGTGGCACAGCTTTTTTTTCAGATCTGGTCTTAACTAATGAACCATAGCCAAGAGAATCTGGGTGAAATTGAATGACCCACTCAGCAACTGTCTACTATAACCCGAATGGTGCAGATGAGTTTTGTTAGTAAGTCACCAAGTCACTGATCTTGCTATCTTAAGAGCCCTACTAGTACCAGCAGATGGCACAGTGGTTACATTGTTGGACCCCACATGGCCAACCATGGTTTGAGTCCCAGACCCAGTAGCTTAGAACTACACCAAACACATGTGTGAATGTGCCCAAAATCCCAAGAGGAGAATGGAGGAGAAGGGAGTGCAGCCTGGTCATCCTCCTTGGGGGTGATTTCTCACTTTCTGTCTCTCTGGCAAGTGCACACATCCTATAGCAAAATCTCTCTTGAAAAAAAAAAAAAAAAAAAAAAAAAAAAAAAAAAAAAAAAAGAAAAGAAAAGAAAAAAATCCCCACTAAGAGTTGCTTACAAAACTACTTGTTACCTTTCAAAAACTGAGGACCAAAAGTTGACTTATTTTTGACAAGTATCTCATCTTTGGGGTATGATCCTTCCTGCTTAGCACACCCACCTTGCTCTTTAAAATCAAACTGAGTAACGCCTATGACAACAGTGCTGCCCCTGCCAAGTTTATTTTTCACTCTAATCAAGGATGGATAGATTATGGCATCTTTTATTTCCGAAGAGCTCTCTTTTCCTGAATTCAGGTCTACTTACCCAATTGTCATGAACATATAGATCTTTAACATATATTATTTAGTATCAGTGATGACAGTCTATCCCAAGGAAATTGAGTCATATAAAAAGTCCTTTTAGCTTTGTATTTTAAAGACAGCAAATATCTCCTTTTCTAAGAAAAAAAAATCCCCCTAAGCCACCTATAGAGATGTGTTTTCTAATTATGTGTCATACCAGGCCGTGCCTGACACCTGTGTCAGTAGGGGAGGAACTCTCAATGCTGTCAAACTGACCAGGGTCAGGTGGCTCAGCTAAGAGATGCCAGGTGTACATGCCCCAGGCCAATCTCACAAGCATCCTCTGTCTCCCAAACCTACTTGAGACCGGGCTGTCAGTGATGAACTACTCTGAGAGAGCTAGTTTTAACAGCACTGTGCATCTAACTGTGTTGGAAATCGCCCAGGGAAGCATGTTTCAACAGGACTTCTAGCTGCATTTGTAGGTCCAAAAGGTTCAGGGAAGTCTTTGAACTTGAGAATGCCTATCATTCTCAAGGTTTGAAAGCCTCTAAGAACTATGAGGTGCCTGTTGCCAGGAAACAAGGAAAGGAAGTTAGTAAGCTAACTCACTTTAGCCATGATTTATTTCTATTCGTATTTTTTCCTGTGCTTTTCACACTTTGAGAATGCAGTTACCACAGGAAGATCTAGTTTCAGAATACATTTTGAATCTTTTTTTTTTCCTAATCTCTGCTTCGCAGAGTTCTATAATCTCTGAAAAATTATGTGGCAATAGTTACTTTTATTTGTACAATGTGTAAACGAGCAACAGTGGAGCTCATAAACACACCTGTAGATTACTAGCTATCTAGTCTAACAGGCTCACTCTGGTTCCCATAGACTATTCTAGTGTTGGCACAGACAGCTGAACTGCATGCTACAGTGAGGAAAATCCAAAACCAGAATGTGAGGCTCCACTCTGCAACCCACACCCGAGGACCTGGGGAGCATTGCCCTGACATCCTTAAGCATCAGGTTCACATCTGTCAAATGGACCTAAGAAAACATGCTCTCGAGCTCAAGCAGGTGGCATATTAATCAAAGGAGATGAGCTGTTCAAAAATTATTTGTTAAGGACTACAAACTATAGAAATGAGTACATTTCTTTTACTTTTTTTTTTTTTTTTTTTTTTGACTTTTTGCTGTAGAATGCATGCCTGTGACAGAGAGAGAGGGAAAGTGAGAAATCACTGCTCAGGAGGGATAGCCATGCCACAGGCACTTCTCCTGTGTTCTCGCAGGATTTAGGGCATGTACATAGATGCATCAGGTGTGATTTTCAAGCCTTCAGGTCCAGGGCTTGAACTGCAGTTGGCCATGTGGGAATCCAGTGCCTTAGTCATCACGCCACCTGCTGGCCTGGTGTATACTTTTCATCTTTTAAATTTATTTTTAATTAATTTTATTTTAAATTGATTTATTTATATGCACTCTACATTATTACAGTATACAAAATGAGATTTTCCATCCAGAATACTCTGTATGTTGGATCAATCAAGGATATTACCATACATGTTACCATCAAGAGATAATTTTCCATTTCTTGTTTCTTATATATTTTTCATATTTTTTCCCCCTTGATTCCCTACTTCTCACCCCTCTGCCATTTATCACCCTCCTCTCACACTGTCTCTGGTATCTACAGTTGCTTTCCATGCCTTCCTCCCTCCCCATTTTATTAATTCACAGAAGATCTTAATTAATCTAAATACTTTCAATAGTACTTGCTTTTCATTTTTAAAGATATTGATAGTTCTAGGGCTTTCCCAAATTTGGATAGCCCACTATTAAAAATCTCTCAGACCTCTTGCACCTAAAAAGCTATGTAATTCTCATTCTGGGCACTACTGTGTATACTCAGATATGAAGAAAAGCCCATGATGGAAGGAACTAAGAAAGGGGTATCTTTTCTTCTCCTATGCTTGCTGACCCTAGGGTCCACTGTCCAGTGGGCAGACCAGGAAAAAGTACACGCTGCTTATGCACAACAAAAATTACTTCATGCTTCTGGAAAATGTCAAAGTACTGTGGGAAACCTGCCATCTTGGAGGGTAAAGATCCATTACCTGAAACAGGAATGAAATAACTTCTAAGGAGACAAAGACAATGTTTTCAAAATCTGTGAGATGCTAGGTAATGTCCATGAAAGGTATGTAATTGAGAGAAAATTAGATTTTTGCCTTTAAGTGGTAAATTGTTCAGTGTACCAAATCTGTCAAATCTCACTATCCAGACAGTGCTGAATGAAATGATTGGCAATTATGTTTTATGCTTTTGTTGTATACTACTTATGGGTTAGTTATGGATGAAAAGAGAGAATTTATGGCTGCTGAGTTGACAGTGTGATTTTTAAAATTACCATTGATAGTTTATTGTCCATTTAGTATCACAACACCTATGAATTACCTTTCTTCATTTGAATAATCAATCTTTAATTTTACAATTGCCAACTTTTTCTTTTTTTTTCTTTTAAATTGCTAGAGAGTAGGGAACCAGTAGTTAGCGTAACGGCTATGTCGCTGGACTCCCACATAGTCGACTGTGGTTTGCGTCCCGGACCCAGTGGCTTAAAACTCATGCTGGACGCGTGTGCGTGCGTGCCCAAGATCCCGAGAGGAGAATGGAGGAGAAGGGATTGCGGCGTGGCCATCCCCCCTGGGGGGTGATTTCTCGCTTTCTGTCTCTATGTCTCTCTCTGTCTGTCTGGCAAGCGTACGCGCCCTATAGTGAAAACCTCTCTAAATAAATAAATAAATAAATAAATAAATAAATAAATAAACAAACAAATTGCCAGAGAGTATATGCACTTGCCAGAAAGAAATGAAAGAGAGGGACAAAGAGAGAAAGCAACCCCCACAATGAGGCATCATCAGATTATGATCTCTTTTCCATTTTTTCCATCCTGTTGGAATTTTGGAGCATGCATTCACACATGCCTGGCATGTTTTCCAAGCTGCCAAGGGTGGAATCCATGGTTGACTATGAAGGATTCATTTCCCTTAACCACTAGGCCACAGGGCCAACCCAATTGCCAGCTTTCTATATCAATACCCTTCTTTACTTTTGTTTGATTCTTAAAACGTTTAATTTATTTTTCTAAGAGTTTCTTAAAATAGTTTCTTTAGCAACATTCTTTGAAAACTTGAAGAAGATAATTCTTTTGTTTTCAATCAAGTCTCTGAATTTAGAAGCTTCTCTCCTCGCTCATGACTATTTACCTCTTGCTGTTCTTGGGTTATTTTTCTCCTATTTTAAAATCTTTAGTTTTCAAGGGTACTCAGTTCTAATAGCGTACTCTGAAGATCAAGTGTTTGCATTTTCTTCTTTTCCATTTAAATACTTACAGATAAAAACAAAACAAAAAAAAACATGAATTCTCGATTTAAAAAAAATTATCCATTTATTTCTGTCAAGAGTGACAGAGAGGGGGAACCAGCAGTTAGCGTAATGGCTATGTCGCTGGACTTGCACGTAGTCGATCGCGGTTCGAGTCCCAGACCCGGTGGCTTAAAACTCACGCCAGGCGCATGTGCGTGCATGCCCAAGATCCCAAGAGGAAAATGGAGGAGAAGGGATTGCGGTGTGACCATCCCCCCTGGGGGGTGATTTCTCGCTTTCTGTCTCTATGTCTCTCTCTGTCTGTCTGGAGAGCGCACATGCCCTATAGCGAAAACCTCTCCAAAAAAAAAAAAAAGAGTGACAGAGAGACACCACCACCTGAAGCTTCACAGCACAATCTCCCCCTCGTCTCAGCAGCCCTGTGTCACAGGATCTCGTACACTTGGCCTGCTCAGGAAGGCCCTAGAATGCGCACACGAACTCTCCCACGTGGATCCAGCTGTGCTACCACTGCACTACTACTGGGCCTCCAAATTCCCAGTTAAAAACAAAACAAAACAAACACCAGTTGTGGAAATAAAAAATATTATTTAAAATTTCCTTTGAAAATAACACTGTAAGTGAAATTTAAAGAGAATTCCCATCTTTTAAAAATAAATACAAATCTAACCTTGAGGTATTAATAATGGGGGAGATGAAATTAAAACAAAAATTTTGAAATATGATGCAGATACTATGCCTAAAATAATTTTACAAATTAAAGATAATAAAAATGCTTTGGATAAATCTAAAAATGAAGCTCCTAAGTGCCTGCAGAATGAAAAGGATCTAGAGCTGTGGGAGATAGAAAATATAATGCAGAGTCAAAATTAAAGAGTTGTTAATAACTACTCTCAAGATAAGTCCATTAAATCAAAAGATTCAGATTAATAATGAGCATATTCAGATGAAAAAACTATAAACTTTAATGATAATCTAAAAAGTTCAGTGCATTCTGATTTAATTAGCAGATAGGAAGAAGAGTTTATTTTTTTAATGCTGAGTTAAATGAGAGAAAGCTTTCAGTACCTCTGTGAACCTAACATCTGGAACTATTCATTACAGTCTTTGACCTTAATAGAGCAGCATTAATCTGAATAGAACAATTGTATAAAAATATAGCATTAACCTACTGTGAAATTTTGAAAACAAGTATTTTGAATAATCATTCTTGTGGTCTTGAAACCAAAGGCAAATATTAATCTTTCTGTAGACATTTAATTTTTAAAAAATCAATCCATTTTCCAACTCTGAAGAGTTTCAAATGTAAAGGCAATTATGTAGAATAATGGTTCTCAGACAACTCTACACATTGAAATCATGTGTGGAATTTTAAAAACCACTAATGCCTGCACCCCATGCCCAGAAATTCTGCTTTAATATGTGAAGAACATAGCCTGGGAAATGGGATTTTTTTTTTCAAAGCTCCTTAAGTGATAGTAAAAAATAGTAACGAACATAACTGTTAGAAAACCAGTTATGCAAAAGGAGTAGAGAAAAATCAGGTGGTGCTTGTTTACACAAAAACAAGCTGTACCTTAGCACAATCACCTGGTTAATGCACTGTCTCTTCAACTTATTCTCCAGCTGAGACTGAAATTATTGACCACAGAGTGTTTATGCAACTAGTAACTCTCATTCCAATGAAATGCTAGCAATGATTTTCTTTCCATTGTTTCTTTCTAGAGGGTTGCACAGTGGCACGTGATATTTTAAACAGGTACTTCTATTCATGCGAATTCACAAAGACACCAGCAGAGCTGCTAGTCAAATATGCCAATACTATCTGCTTGTGATGGCCTTCCAATTATGTCCTTTGGAACTCACTGTGAGCCACCCGGAACAATTAATAACAGCCATGTGCTGTTCAAGTTTACTGTCTAAGAATTTAAAAATGATTTTAATCTCTATAATAACTATAATTTTTTATCAAACAGAAAATTTACCTGGATAGAGGATTAATTTTCACCCCATGAATAGTAATTCAAAATTTTGTAAAACCTTAGGGACAAAATACAGTCAAAGATTACCTAATAATGAATTTTACATTTTCACAGGTGAGGAAATTAACCCCAAGAGGCTGCTCACCTAATAATACATTTTCAAGTAGGAAGACAAAGCAGTGCCCCGGTCCTCCCCTGAACAAACCCCTTCGGTCTCCCAGTTCACTATTTCTTGTGAAACATAATAGTTATTCTGAGAGATTTCAAAATACTATAAGTAAAAATTCATTAGTTGCTGGAATCAAACATTTTTATAAAACTACAGACCATTTAAAAACCTTGATGAAAACATAAATTGATTTCTTAGAGCTCTTAGATTTCTTACAGATCAAAGTTAACTATTAAAAGAAAATGACTAACATTTAAATTTCTCAAAAGCTGGCATCAAATTTCCCCAGAAATAGCTCCATTAATTGAAGGCATTCCTTAAAAACTGTTGATTGGGCTTATTAATTTCCATTTCTCAAGAAAGGCATTTCTTAATACCTCTATTTTGGAGCAAGGGTTCTGATATTCCACTACCAAATGAGAGGTAGGAGGGCCAGTCCCCTACTTTCTACTTACAGAACAGAGTTTAGGAAGTGAGGCTTTCATCCATGGAACAGTTTAGACTACCCTATGGTGGGGCTCCTCTTTATTGTATTTTGGAGGCTTCTCAAAATTTCTCCATGATTTAGGGACCAGCAGTTAGTGTAACGGCTATGTTGCTGGACTCCCACGTAGTTGACCACGGTTCGTGTCCCAGATCCGGTGGCTTAAAACTCACGCCGGGCGCATGTGCGTACGTGCCCAAGATCCCGAGAGGAAAATGGAGGAGAAGGGATTGCGGGTGATTTCTCGCTTTCTGTCTCTCTATCTCTCTCTGTCTGTCTGGTGAGCGCACATGCCCTATAGTGAAAATCTCTAAAAAAAAAAATTTCTCCATGATTTAGAGAAGTGTGGTTAGCCTCTAAGCTCCTGTTTTATTTACTGATGCCTTGTTTTGCCACCATAGGACATTATTTTTGACTTAAGTTAAATCTTCTTGACAAACATGATACAGCTTCATATCAAAGACCAACTTCTAGTCTATGTGATTGCCTTTGCAAGATTTATCTGCCCCTGCTATACCTGTATTTCAGTAGAAGCACAAGAGAACAGTATCAGAACTGACACAATTCCAGACTCAGAGAGTTTTCTTCTATTCCCTTTGAAGAATATAAAGATATCATCTAATATTATACTTTTATACTTATTCTTTATACTCTTCAAAGCAGGAAATTCTGTGGTATCCCGTGATTACTCATTGCTATGTCTCATATTGTTTTTAAATAGGTGACTTTGTTTTTCTAATACTTTTTCAATGTTGTGCATTAGCTCCTTATCTATTATTTGAGATAAGTAGACCTACTATAAAATGAACTTCCGACACCATGTTAAAGACCCAAGATTTTAGTTTGTGTCTTATTTTATTTTGTTTTCCAGAACAGTGAGCCTCTATGTCACTTCCTTATTTTCTATTTTAGTTATTGGTGGCTTCCTTTGACCCATTATGTCATTCTTGCCTCAATTTGATTTTCCTGGCACTTGAGACCTGGGTCTGAATTCCAGCTCCACCATTTCCTAATGGTGTGATCCTCAGAAATGTATTTGAACTCCATAATTTTGGCTTTCCTGTTAGTATCAATGAAACTACTAATAATACCAGCCTCAAAGAATTATTGTTAGGGCTAAATGTAACGCATATAGCATGGTGTCTGGTACAAAGTTTTTCAAATGTTATTTTTTGTAGTTCGAACAAACAGAGAGTGTTTAAATAGGGAGCCAGAGAGAGAGGAAGGGGAGAGCCTTGATTTCAACTTCTGTGATCAGTAAACCTTATTCCTTGTACAGTAGGGTGAGGAACTCAAAGACTCCCAGATGGTGGTCTCCCCTCACTACAATAAAGGGGGGAACTTAGTCATTGTACTCAACACGTTAATGCTACGGTGCCTTGCATACCATTGGCTCTCCAGGATCATAAGCATAGAATCTGCTCTGCTAGCTAGATGTTCCTGGAGTAACAAACATTAGTGTGAAAAGAGGCCTAGGAGTATTATGGTTTAACAGGACTCTATTTTTTTGTTGTTTTTGATTTTAGCCAACATGTATTTAATTTATTATCTTCAATTGTCTTAATGCAGAAGATTTCTGCCTCTCTAAATAATGGTTTTAGGACATAGTCTCTGCTCTGCCCTAAGTATTCAATAATGGGCCCAGAATTCTGCTATAGTCTAACAGTAAAAATGATAATAAATTTCCAGGTTATCCTTTCCTGGGGGGGAAAAATAGTAAACTAAGAACTTCAATTCCTCTAATTATGGTATGATCTTGGTTATAATAGGAGGTGTTTACATACTTTCTTATTTTTATGATTACATAATGTTTTATTAAACATAACACAGTCCTTCCTGGTGGAAATTCATATATCAAAAAATGATCATCATTAATTTTCAGGACAGGACAGAAGAGTTCAGAGGTAGAATGTAAAGGTGACAGTTTGACAGGCTTACTCAGGCATGGAAACTTTAGACCATAAGTTTGAAATTCCTACATTGACAAATTTGTAAGTAATGAGAGTGAGAAGAAATTCACAGTGATTGATGGCTTTCCTGCCAGACTTCGGCTAGAATGATTGCCAATATCAAGAGAAGGTGAAAATAATGAAAACACCATCTATTTCTGTATTTCCTGGGCTACGAGAACTTTCAGATACATTATCCTACTTGAACCTCTCACTGACTCTAGAGCATATGTGACAGGTACCATGGCTTCAGTTTTACAGAGAAGAAACTCAGTCTCAGAGAAGGAGTTGCCTAAGGTGAGAGTCGTAATCAGAGCTCTAGTTCAAGTTTCTAACTCAGTTTTACAGTTTTTCCAAATATACTGTGTAGGCAAGAGAAGAAAAAGATACGTATATATTTAAAAGGTACTCTTTTCAGGAGCATCACTTTTGTCATTTAATTTAATCCTGACCACACCCAATATTAACCAATAACCGAGAACTACCAGTTAGGCTGAGTCTATGTGTATCACTCACACACCATGTGTGTCTATTATCCCTAAATGCTCACGACAGAACCACAAAGTTGTCTTAGCCACTATACAAATCAAGGAGATTCATTCTCAATAAGATTATAAATACCTCAAGTGTCTTTACCCCCTTTGTCTTTCTTCTTTTTTTTTTTTTTTTTTTTTTTTTTAATTTGTCAGAGGGCATGTGTGCTCACCAGAGAAAAATAGGAGGTGGAGAAGGGGAGAAAGCTCCCCCAGTGGAGTGACTGGAGTGGGGTGGTCACTCTGCAATCCTTCCCTACTCCATTTCTCCATCCTATCAGGATTTTGGGCACACATGCACAAATACCCAGTGTGTTTTTCACACCTTTAGGGCCAGGATTTGAACCACGTAGCTGGCCATGTGTTATCCAGCTCTCTTAACCACTAGGCCACAGACCAGCTCATCTTCTCTGTCTAAAACGCACATTTTATCATATCATCTAGCCCTTTTTGCTAAACCCTCAATAAATCCTCACTAACCTTAAGATAATAATTTTCTATACAATGTCTTGATCTTCATCCTTCTCCAACTTCATATTGCCCTAAGGTGCTCATCATCACTCTTGTCCCATTGTCTTTGCAAAAAACTCAAGCATCATTCACCAGTTCATTCTTTTTCATTTTTTCACCCAAAAAACCCTACTGATTACACAAGTCTCTACCATCACCTTCACTTTTTGATTTGTAACCACTAACATCTTATATTTATCTATAAAATTAGTACTCTATTGTTCCTATTCATCCCAAACTATAAATTACATGATGGTTAAGAACTTGTGTTTTTTTTTTTTTTTTTTTCCTATCTTATTCCCAATTCTAGTATAGTGCTTGCCACAAGTCTGGTTTTTTAAAACAAAGATTATGTTTTATTCAATAAATATTTATAGACTAGAATGATATACCATATTAAAATTATAGACTGTACCTATGGAAATCAAATAGTATCTAGAGTGGACCTGCCCTTTCAGAAAGTAATTATTATTCTTAACTAGTGACCAGAATATGCAAGAAATTCAAATAGCTTACCTGAAAAAAAAAATCAACCCAATTAAAAGATGGGCAAATGAGCTGAACAGTTAACTCTCTAAGGAAGACATACAAACAGCCAAAAAGCAGATGAAAAACTGCCCAACATCCTATGTCATAAGAGAGATGCAAATCAAAACTACAATGAGATATCACCTAACCCCAGCCATAATGATTCAAATTAAAAAAAATAAATAAATAAAAGGTAAGTGCTGGCAAACCTGTGGTGAAAAGGTAACTCTTCTACACTATTGGTAGGAATGTGAATTAGTACAACCACTGGGGGAGCAATATGTAGGTTCCTCAAACACCTACAAATAGAACTACCATGTGATCCAGCAACCTTACTTCTGAGTATCTACCCGAAGGACAGGAATACACTCAGTCTGAAAAACACTTGCACATCCATGTTTATTATGTCATTATTCACAATAGCTAAGACATGGAACCAACCCAAATGTCCACAGATGACTAGATTGAAAAAGTGTGGCACATATATCCTATGGAATACTACTCAGTCACAAGAAACAACAAGACCCAGGCATTTGACAGAAAGCAGACAAATGAGAAAGATTTACTGCTAAGCAAAGCAAGCCAAACTACGAGAGGTATTGCATGTCCCCACTCAGTACATACTGAATGTCTGCACTCTATGGCAGGAACTGAAAGACTGGAAGATATCACAGTACAGAGAGCAACTGTGGATACTAGAGACAGTGTGGGAGGAGGATAGGAAGTGGGGGCGGGTGCAAGGAAGGGAATCAAGGGAAAAAGACAGAAGCAAGATATTGAAGGGACATGAAAACGGAAAATTATTTGGTGATGAAAACATATATAATATCTTTGGCTGGACCAATATACATTGGATTCGTGCTGGGAAAAGTCATTTTGCATGCTGTAATGATACATAGTGAATAAATGCATTAAATAATAAAATATTTAAACAATAATTTAAAATGATATTTTAGCTCCCCCCCCCCAAGAAAAATAAATAGACTTTGTTGGCAGTGCCATCTCTATTTCTCTCCCTCATAAATGAAATAAATAAAAACTTAAAAAAATAGAAAATTCCAGCTCCTTAGTTACATGGCCCATTATGAATAACAAAAGACATCATGTATCACTCAGCAAATTCTAAGGGTTTTAGGAGCCCTGTGACAAGAACTGGGGATGAAGGTCAAATACACCTGTTATTATACCACATGGTAGAATTAGGAGGAAAGTTTGGTGGGAAGACATACCCTGCTACCAACCTCTGTTAATGACAGCCATTCTCTGTAAGAATATATCACTTGGCTTCATGTTGAACTTTAACAAATGCTTTGTTCTCCAACTTTACCAAAAACTTAAAAATGAGAATTCAATTTTTAAAAATATTTATTTTAAATCACTTTTTTGATAAATTATAAAATGTTTAGGAAATAGCATAAAAATAAGTTTCTGATTTTAGGATCAAAAAGATACCAACAATTTCAAAACAATTGCTGATAATGAGTCCACACACACACACACACACACACACACACACACAATTTTGTGGGGATATTTAGCAAAGTACTAATTAACATTCATAAGTGGGCTTCAATCCTAGAAAAATATGAAGATCAATTTCTTCACATCTCCAGGTGGCAGGACCATTTTAAAAGCCAGTACAGGCTTGGCTAATTTTAAGGCTTCTAGTCTGCTTTACCCTCTAAGCAAGAACAGGAAAACATTCTATTATAGTACAAATAAGAAGACAAGTGAGAAGAAATGTGATCTTCTTCAAAATGTATATGCATATTCCTGTTTTGGGAGGGAGGGAGAGGAGTATATTTTTCGATGGAGAGTAGATAAGAACCAACCACATCAAAATCGTAGAGAAACACATAGGACACCTTCCTGGTAAAATGTACCAGAAGGAGCCTACCAGCCTGCTGCACAGACCTCCACATTTTGTGAAACATATACACCAAAACCATCACACTGCATTTACATATTTTATAAACTAAAATTATATTTGAATTGCCTGAGCTAGTTTGCTTACCTAGTAGGAAATAAACACACATACACTCACACTATTAAAGCTAAAGGTTACAACGTGCTTTTTTCTGAATTAGTTTATTTTTACTAAGATGAAAGCTTTAAGTCATATATAGCTTTTCTTTATACCTACTTGATAAAATATGGTACTGACTGATTACCAAGTTCAGTTACCATCCATTAGATAGAGCAAGTATTAGCTATTCATTTTTCAAAATTCCAAAGAAAGCCATGAACCTCTTCTCCAGAAAAATAAAATTCCCATGCATGTAACATTAGGTGAAGATTCACAGATCTCTCAAGTCCTGGGAAAAGTCTTTAGATGGAAGAGAGGGATATACAGACACTGTTTCCTGGAACTCTTACTTGGGTCAGATCACATTCTGAAAGTGATGTTGGACGGCATGGCTGTTCTCCTTTTCTCAATGCAGAGACTTCTGCAAGACATGTGAGTTGCCCTTCACAGAAACATCCAATTTCTTTTTTTTTTTTTTTTTTTTTGGAGAGGTTTTCACTATAGGGTGCGTGCGCTCGCCAGACAGACAGAGACAGAGACAGAAAGCAAGAAATCACCCCCCAGGGGGATGGTCACGCCACAATCCCTTCTCCTCCATTCTCCTCTTGGGATCTTGGGCACGCACGCACACGCGTCCGGCGTGAGTTTTAAGCCACCGGGTCCAGGACACGAACCGCCGTCGACTACGTGGGAGTCCAGCGACAGCCATTACGCTAACTGCTGGTTCCCGAAACGTACAATTTCTTAACAGGATAGTCCTGTTCACCACATGTTAAATTACATTATGAAGATATTTCTCTTCTGATTCCTTCAAACTTCTGGTTTAGTTGGTACTAAGAGGAAAAGGGACATGAAGAGGTCCCTGATATCTGTGACTGGACTAACAAACAGTGATATATAAGCTGGGCCATATGTATGATATCACATATGATATATATATGCTGGGCCATACGTATGATATCATATATGAAATATGTATGCTGGGCTAGGCAGTGGTACAACAGTGTTACTGCCGGACCCACTGAGCAAAGTCCTGATTTCACCTCCCAGGACCTCCCTGAACATACCAGGCACGTGTCCGGGCCTAGGACCAGAGCTGGCTGAGACCGGGGGTGAATTGTGGCATAAAGACCCTGTTGGGGGTCATGGTCTCTCTCTCCCTTATGAAAGAAACAAATAATTAAACTTTTTAAATAAAGAGCCACATGTACCTTTTTTTTTGTTATTGCCAAAGGACATATGCATTTGCCAGAGAAAAACTGAGATTAGGGGAAGGAGGAGAGATAGAATGCATCCCCAATGGGGTATGGTCATGTCATGATCCCTTCTCCTCCATTTCTCTACCCTGTTGGAACCTGGGACATGCACACACATGTGTCTGGTGTGTGTTTTTCAAGTCATTGGGGCTGAGATGTGACCATGTGGGATCTGGCTCCCTTAACCACTAGGCAACAGGGCCAGCTCCATATGCCTTTATCCACACAGTTTCATCAAGCTATTGGTTTACATCTCAAAGGAAAAAATGGGAGAATCACATATGTGTAAATAATTTTTTCTTCATGGTAAGACTCATAGTAAAATAAGGTGTACTATGACATTTAACCAGTAAAAAGTACAAAAAAAAAGTTATTCTTGATGATCCTCAGATATTTATGTGTTTAACTAGTGAAGTAAGCCCAATTCCAGGTAGATTTGCAATGCACCGTAAGTTTTGAGTCAATAAAATAAAGCCCAATGATACTTATTTTTAACAACATCTCAAGTAATAGACTAGTGGTGAACTGTGATTTTTTAAAATAACTTAAAACCCTTAGTTCATCTGTATTAAATTGACTTCAAGGCCTTACTGAAAAATGTAAATTATAAATAGCTTTTTCCCAAGACTCACTGAATCAGATTCTGTAAGACACGGGGTCTGGGAATAAATCTTTTCAGGAAACTCTCATGTTATTCTATTTCACACTCAAGTTTCAAGCCTACTTCACTGTAGGTTCCTTCCAGCCCTATGATTTTATGATTCTGGTTTATGACTAATCAGCCTAAATTCTAGCTGGTAGACCACACAGCTCCCTGCCAAACTCTCTCCACTAAATATAGCAAGAGCTGACAGATGCCCGAGCAGCAGTGGTCTTTGTCAGTGCCCATCCTCAAAGCAGCTGGGCCCACACAGCCTTACCCAGCTGTCTGGAGCTGGCCAGCAGGTGCGAGATGGCCAGCTGTTCTTATGCGGCAAGTCTGGCAGCTCTGCTTGCCCAGATCTCGCATTTTCCCTTGGGTGGCCTTGCTTTTGTGGGTGGTCCAGCCCAACCTTAATTCTAGTGAGTGTGCATTCCAAAACTGAAATACCCAGGCCAGAGTCTGCAGAGAGCACATGTGTGTCTTGTGTTTATAAATATGTACTCATATATTGGATTGGATGATCGCTTAAAGTTCTCTCCACACTTAAATTCTATTTGTTCATGTATAGTCATGCATAAATGTGATGCACAATGCTCTTATACATGATTCTCAATTTCAAATGAAGATGGGCATGGTCTACAATCCTTTTCAATTTTTCAAAATTAAGCCCGATTATAAGAGTAACACTGAAAAAGCAAAGTCTAAAAATTTCTAGATTAAAACAACTGCACCTAGCTAATCCCAGGAAAGAAGAAAATGTTGACCATCCACCGTCCATGTGCAAAGAACACACAAATTTATAAAAGTAGGGGAAGATGAATAGGCACAGTACAGCGGGGACAGTGAAAACACTCAGGGGGTAATTAATGATGGATGCATGTCATCATACATCTGCCTAAACCCACAGAATATGCAACACCGAGAATGAGCTTTAGTGGGCTTTGGTGTGACGATGAATTGATGCCGTTTCATCAGTAGTCACCTACATAGCCCTCTGTGGAGGGATGTTGATAATGGAGGAATTATGCATACATAGGCCCAGGGAGTATATGGGATAGCTCTGCAGCATTTTCTCAATTTTGCTGTGATCTTAAAATTGTTCTAAAGATATTAAGCCTTTTCAAAATATAAAAGTATAGAAGGATGAATACAATGCATCTCTTTTGCGGGGCTGTAAGGTAATGTTATAACTTTAAATTACTATTATTGTTTTGTTTCTTTTTTAAATAAAAGTAGTAAAATAAGGTGTACTATGACAAATAATAATATCAAACTGATAAAATTGCTGCAAAATTAGATTAAGCCTTACAAGCAATGTTTGTGTACACTGTATTTAAATACTTTTAATTTTATATCATTTTGATAGTTCTTTGCTTTAAGTAGCAGTAAAAAAGAGAAATTCTACAATTTGATATTGCCAAATAAATTTTTCTGACTAGATGTCTCACCATTTCAAATTGAACTGATAACTGTCTTTCAGCTTTATAGAAATGAACTGGTTGTAATCATTTTTAAGAAAAGCACATACAATTTTTAATGCTCTGACTTAATATCATATTCATCTGCCTCACTTACACACTGGCTTATGACTGAGTACAACTGAAAAACCTTATTCTAAAAGTCTTGGTTATTTTTATTTTTAAACATCTTGTGCTAAATTACATCAAAAATACTATCCTAAATCTTTGAAGGAACAGTAACTTTATAAACACCAATCTGTAGGACTACATAAAATATGACAAAAATAATTACAATTCCTTTGGAGATCTATGCACTAGCCTACAGTAACAGAAATATTTGGACAAAAGACCAAAAGTAGTGGGGGGATAAATAATGCTTTCATTATTTAAAAAAAAGATAAATCATATTTTATATATTTGCTGTCAAAAGCAAAAGATGTATATACATTTATATAGCCATATAAACTATACAGTTATTTAAATTGCTAATAAATGTTATTATTTTAAGAAACTTAATAGCTTACTACAAACGTCTGTAAGGCCATTGGCACACCTGAAGTAGGCATCCACAAATGGCCCATGTATGTGTAATAAAATGAAGAGAAAATGTGATGACTGGCTATTTAACTTGAGCAATAAGACATGAGGGAGTTAGCCAGTGGCACAGCAGTTGATTATGACGCTCTGCAAGCTGACCCACGTGGGGAAGGTTCCATGTCCACGTCTGGAGGCTTCCCTAAGTAAGTTGGCCACGCATGTGCCTGTGAGCCAGGGCAGGCTGAAGATAGGGTGGATGGAGGCAGCAAGACGCTGTTGAGGGTGCTGGCTCTGTGTGGGAAACAAGTGGCTACGTATCTCTCTCTCCTTCCGTATCTCTTACTCATGGAAGAACTAAATAAAAACTTTTTGAAAAGACATGAAAAGTTGGGACCAGCAGTTGGCGTAATGGCTATGTTGTTGTACTCCCTTGTAGTCAACCACGGTTCGAGTTCCGGACCCAGTGGCTTCAACTCATGCTGGGCGCGTGTGTATGCATGCCCAAGATCTCAAGAGGAGAATGGAGGAGAAGGGATTGCTGCGTGGCCATCACCCCAGGGGTGATTTCTTGCTTTCTGTCTCTCTGTCTCTATCTTTCTGGTGAGTGCATGTGCCCTATAGCAAAAACCTCTAAAAAAAAAAAAAAAAAAAAGACATGAAAAGTGATATAAACAGATTACTGATACATAACCCTAAATTGACCAGGGTGCCCACATTAATCTGCTTAAGAGGCAAGTCCATAAGGTCACTACATTCTGTGAAAATTAATAGAAAAATCTTTTTTTGAGAGAGAGAAAGAGAGATTTGCTATCGGGTGCTCAAGCTAGCTGGAGAGACACAGAGACACAGAAAGACAACAAGTGAGAAATCACCCCCCAAGGGAAATGGCCATGTCAATTCCATCTCCTCCATTCTCCCCTTGGGATTTTAGGCATGCACGCACATGTGCCTAGCATGAGATTTAAGTTACCAAGTCCAGGACTTGAACTGTGGTCAACTACATGAGAGTCCAGCGACGTAACCATTATGATATCTGAAGGTCCCAAGAGATAACTCTTCCAAGCCAAATGTGGCTGTGAAGGTTTCAATAGTGGTTTGTCTCACAAAGGTTCATGTTTTGGAATTTCATCTTAGTGGATGTTGAATGGACATCCTCCAGTCATGAGTGGGGACTTGGTTGTGTTACAAAAGTGTTAAATGGTGGGAATTTGGGGATTTTTAAATTTTATAGTAAAGTCATTAAGCAAGGCTCCTTGGTTGAATTCTGATGTGTACATGAGAGGAAACTGAGACAGGTAGAGCCCCCATGAATACAGACTAGAACAAGGAGAAACCAATGGACAATTGCTCTGCTCAGCATCTTCTATCATATTGCAGCCTCACCAAATTTGCCCCCCAAGACCTTCGAACTCTAAACTAACTATACCTTTATTTTAATATAAATTCATCTCATCTCAAATCTGTAAGCAATTCAATAACTGACGAAGACACAGGCAAAAATGGCTCTTATTTCCAGGGCCCCATTTAGATGTTCTAGGTCTTAGCCTTCACTCTCCTCAGTGCAAGTTTCTAAAGTCCCTATGGCTCTCAGTTCCCTACTGCTTCTCCTTTCTATCCATCCATGATTCTTGATTGGCAGACATCATCAGAGATATGGTCATGGTCACCCACAGTGTAATTATGAGTAAAATATATTTAGAGTATTATCCTTCTTAATAGGTGTTTATTTTAATCTTAAGAAGCATCAGTGTCTTCTGCAGAAAGATAAAACTGATTGCAAATTTCCATTAAAGGGGACTCTAGGGCAATGCGTTGGGAGAAATGTCCCTGTGGATGCCGCTACATGTACGGTTAACGGCCCAGCTCTGTACACGAGCAGCCTCAGCAATACCTACAGCTTTTGTGATGTAGTCTATAGAATCCCACCAGCATAATTTAGACTACCCTGTGAGAGGTGATGTAACGGAGTAGCGAAGGGCAGAGGCTCTGGAGCCAACTGACATGAGCCTAAGATCATGTCTTAGTTTTGCTATGTTTTAGTCATGTAGCTTAAATCATTTAACTGAGGCATTTGCTACACTTTGTCTCATTTTTGTTGTTTTTTATAATGAAAATGATCAAATGATAGCAGGAGCCTGTCAGGCTACAATGAGCACTGAAGTGAAGGTGTCAATGTGTGTATAATATTCAGAATATTGCCTGGATATTCTGAAATTACCAAGAATATGGTTAAGCACTATGTAGATATAAGTTATTACTATTAGCTACCACAATGCTGCTTGAAAACAGACTACAATATAAAATTATATGAAAAATTTATAAATTGGGGCCACCAGGTGGCATGGTGACTAAATTGCTGGACCGCACATGGCAACCACAGTTCGAGTCCCAGTCCTGGTGGCTTGCTTCCTCACTTTTTCTCTCTCACTGTCTCTCACTGTCATTATTATTTAATAATAATAATAATGATGATGAATAAATAAATAATTCTTTTGAAAAAAAAAAGAAACTTTTTAAAATATAGTGATGCCATAATTGGGACCAGCAGATGGCATAATGATTATGTTGCTGAACTCCCATGTAGTTAAATTCAGTTCAAGTCTCGGACCCTACAGCTAAAAACACACTGGGCACATGAATGTGTGTGTCCAAAATCCTGAAAGATAATGGAGGAGAAGGAATTACAGTATTGCCATCCCTCTTTGAGGGTAATTTCTTGCTTTCTGTCTTTCTATCTCTCTCTCTCTGGAAAGCACACATGTCCTATAGCAAAAATCTCTCTCTAAAAAAATAAAGAAAAAAAAAGATGCCATAGGTAAGCTTAGAACACAGAAGATACACCATAGCAAATACTATAACAAAGATTAACAGACAAAGATAAAGAATCTCTGCAAATCAATAAAAAAAATTTTTTTAAAGAAAATTAAGCTAAGTGAACAGGAACAAACCAAAATAAGAAAAAATTGCTAATTTTTAAGAAGAATATTAAGATATTAAAATTCACTATAAATCATAATAGCCACCTTATAGATTAAAACAAACTGAAATTCAATTTTCCTATGGTATTGGCAAAAATCAAAAGAATTAATACCATTCAGCATTAACAAGATATTAAATGCCCTCAAACACAATGAATGAATGGAATCTCCAGGGATGTTTTAGAGAAAAATTGAATTTTTTTATCAAAATATAAAATATCGTTACCTAATAAACAAGAACTCGCATATCTACACATTCCTAAAGAAATGCTTAACATATATTCCAAGCTTATAAAATATATGTGCACATAAATTCATGGCAGCATGCCTTAATAGAGATGTGTGGAAATAAACTCTGTGCTTATCAATTTAAGTTAACAAATTATACATCAGTAGCACTGTGAAATATTGGGCAGCTGTTTTAAGTATCACCTTTTGAATATCTTAAATAAGTAAAAGACGCAGTGCTCTACAATGCTGAAGGCACATGAGGAGGTCCCGGGTTCATGTCCCAGGGCTGGCTGTACATAATGGCGTTTCCTCTTGATCCTGGCTGATGAGGATGGGGGAGATTGTAGCATGATCTTGCTGGGGGTTCCTCTCTCTCTTTTCTCTCTCTTAAAGAAGAAAAAAAGGAAAGAAATAAAGGAAGAAAAAGAGAAAGAAGAAAGAAAGAGAGAAAAAGAAAGGAAGAAGGAAAGAAAGAAAGAGAAAAAAGAAAGCAGAAAGAAACTTTTTTAAAAATGCATAAAAGAAATTTCTTCCGGTGTATATCAGACTGTTAACGCTGATTACCTTTTGAGAATGAAGATTTTTAGAAGACCTTGGCTATTTGCATTGTCTACTCTATTTTGAATCTAACACTACACAAAACATGTTTTAACTTAAAGAGGAAGCATATTGCAAAGCAAAAATGATATTTTTGGATATCAATAACAAGGTACAAAAAATTATGCAGCATCATTGTAAATGGAGAAGAAAATTAGAAAAAAAGACACCGAATGGCACTTGTTACCTCTACGTAGTAGAATTACAGATGAGTTTTAGTTCCTCTTACTTTATACTTTTGTAAATTTTTCTAATCGACTAAAACAGCATATTCATTTTATATTGGGGGGAAAGCTAATGTTCTCTTAAAAAAAAAAAAAAAAAAAAAAAAAAAAACCTGAATATGTATTAGAGTAGAGGGCATATGGGTCTGAGGTACATTAGTCTAGAGTGAAATAAATCTTCCTCTGATGGTTTTAGCCTGCAATTCTGCTGTCAAATCCTTGTCCTCATTTATTTAATGAGCCAAAAGCACAGAAGATTATAGGCAGCAACAACCTATATGATTTATTGAGCCTGAACATTTCTGACAAAATATTAAAAAAAATTTATCAATCATTAAGTGGGAACCAGGAGCTAGAAAATGTGTTCTAATAGTCTCTACAAACCTAATAAAAGAAATCTGTTGGAAATCAATCTTTAAAAGTCATATTAAGCAATTTAAACTATAATGTTTCAACCAGCATACATGTGTCTTTTTAAATGATTATAAGACTTTTGTTCACTTAACTATATTAGTCTCTAAAGTTATGTAGCTTTTTTTAACCTTTCAAATTTCTTTATGCATTTTCTTTTTCTATTGCACTTGGCCAGAAATCTCCAAAATTATGTCAGAATTGTAGCTTTTGGAGGTAAATTCTCAAATGACCAAATGGATCAAATCAAATTTAATTTGATGTGATTTTAAAGAGGCCAAGATACTAAATTTTGAAAATTGGTGTTTATTCTGGAAATACTAACTAAATATTTTGAAAGAATGACTAAGGAAGCAACATTTCTTTTTAACTTGGGCCGCTTTGTTATATTTGGCAGTAATTTTAAAAATTGTATCCTATAACCATATTCAATTTAATGAATACACATTTAAGAATTGCACCATAGTGATATGGGTGGTAAAAGTACTGCTTATTAAAATTAATAGTTCTTAAATTAGTTTCTTTAAATTATTCATATACCATGAATTTGAAATTAAGAAATAGAGGTCTTATTTTGAACAATAGTTTGGAGCCTATAAAATTTGTTCTAAGCTTAAAACAAGCAGTATGATTTACTGATTAAAGTTTTATACCAGGACCAACAGTTAGCGTAATGGCCATGTCGCTGAACTCCCATGTATGTAGTTGACCATGATTCGAGTCCCGGACCTGACGGCTTAAACTCACGCGGGCACATTTGCATGCGTGCCCAGGATTCCGAGAGGAGAATGGAGAAGAAGGGATTGCGGCGTGACCACCGCCCCCCCCCCACCCGGGGTGGTGATTTCTTGCTTTCTATCTCTCTGTCTCTCTCTGCCTTTCTGGCGAGCGCATGCACCCTATAGCAAAAACCTCTCCAAAAAAAAAAGTTTTATACCATTTTCCTGGCACCACACAAGAAGAGAAAGAGAGAAAGAGATAATCTATAGTTAAAGAAAGGAAGAATTGTCAAGATCGTGGTCATAATCTCAAGAACTCTGTAAATACTCAGCAATGAAAAAAAATTCTATGAAAATAAATCTGAGACTCTGAGAATTTGTGTTATATATGGTCTTCACATAAGCAGTATTAACCATCATGAGAGTCTGAAGCCAAGAAACAAAAGTGAATCTGTTATGCCTAGAAGACAAGGAATGCTATAATTTAGTGTCTGCAGCAATAAGGATTTAGCTTTTACAATCTGAGGTACCTCGGGAAGGGCAAACCCTTTGTTTTACAAAAGAAATTGACCCTCTTCTTTCTCACACTATTACATGGATTTGAAAAGAAAGTGAGTAAAATAAAAAGTCACCTTTTCTTTTTGAGAGTACAGAGGGAAAATAAGTGCTTATGAGAGAGAGGAGGCCAAGATTTCATTTTCTAAAATTCTACTAATTTCAAAATAAATTTAGTTATACCATTGTACCCCAAGGTAGATTTTTTTCAAAATGTGATATATACATAAGAATATTCTGATTCCCTTGTTAAAATGTAGATTTTCATTCTGATCTGAGATAAAGTCAGTGTTACTGATCCCAGGAGCACACTATGGAAACCAGTGCCTACCACATATTTGTCAACCATAAAGAAATGAAAAGTCTAACCTCTTTTTTCTGTAAGTTAATTCATCTTATTACTATTTCTTGATTTCTTTTTGCAATGTTTTTCATATAATGACTTTTGCTCTAGTATCAGTAATTTTCATCTATCATATTAATAGTTAATCTATTTGACTATGTTTCCTTATTTAGTATTCAGTAGAAAATATTTGTCAACAGTTTTTTTTAAAATAGCCAGTAGTTGTTCAGGCTGTGGAGGAGTAAGATTGTAATTAAGGTGCTTGGACGGTTTCTTTGTTTCAAGACAAAGGTTCTAGGGAAGACTTGATAGAACCAGGGCCTTCTTTCTGACATTTCTAGGATCTTCATGCTCATAGGAAATATGTGCTTGCTTGCTAGATAGTTAATAGGTTCTCCGTGAGGCTCTATGGTAGTATTTTAGGGAATACCTGGAGTGAGACACTCTGGCTAAAATTCTGACCTTGCTTAACCAAATATGACCATATATTTAATTTCTCTCATCCCTGAAATAAAAATAATAAAATGTCTCAAAATCTGGAAAGGCAATTTGTAGAATGTACATTTAAAGTTACTGAAGGAAGTACCTGATATGTTAAAAAAAAAAAGTGAATATACATTATGCAATTTAAGCTTAAGAAATTAATTTATATTTTGACCAAAATATCTTTTTTTTTTTGAGAGGTTTTTGCTATAGGGTGCATGCACTCGCCAGACAGAGAGAGACAGAGAGACAGAAAGCAAGAAATCACCCCCCCAGGGGGGATGGCCATTCTCCTCTTGGGATTTTGGGCACGCACGCACACACACCCAGCATGAGTTTAAGTCACCGGGTCCGGGACTCGAACCACGGTCTACTACATGGGAGTTCAGCGACATAGCCATTACGCTAACTGCTGGTCCCAAAATATCTTTTTCATAGCACAGAAACAAAGATTCAATGAACTGTCTTGTGAAACTTCTGGAACATTGTTAATTTATTCATTGACTAATCTTAGAAAAAGCAATAACTTAAATTCAATTAAAATATTGTAATTTCAAGAAATACAATTTATTGATAAAACATATTGATAAAATATGCTTAATCAAATATTAATTGATAAAATATTATTTAATCAAATATTAAACATAGCATAATAAATCAATCATGGTTTTTCAAGCATTGGAAACATTTTTTATATAAACTCAAATTCCTTTCTTAGTTTATAATGAATGAATATTCATATTGCTTTCAAATCTTATAGTGTAGGGGCAGCCCATAGAATGATGGCTCCCACATTCTGACCTTGCAGTTTGAGTCCAGACCCAGTGGCTTGAGAAATATGCCAGAAAAGATTGAGACCTGACCATCCTCCATGAGGATGCTTTTTCACTTTTTCTCTGTCTCTCTCTGGAGAACCACATGTGCCTCTGGCAAAAACTGAAAAATAAATCTTACAGGGTGAAGGATTTTTTTAATTAAAATTTTTGTTTTTATAAGGCAAAAATCACAGAACTTTTTTTAACAGAGAACTTTACATTCTTACATCTATTAAATGTTTCTTCTGTTTACCCCTCATACCTTCTACCATCTAGTCCCCTCCTTAAAGTCTGCTGTCTACACTGACTCTTCCTACTATGATATCTTTGTATCTTTCAATTTCTGTCAAAGAGTGAAGATACTCAGCACATATTGAGTGGGGACATACAGTGTGTCTTTCAAAGTCTGGCTCATTTCACTCAACATTATGTCTTCTATATTCATCCACTTTGAATCAAACAATAGGGTCCCATCATTTCTTATGGCTGAGTAATGTTCCATAGCATATATGTGCCACAGCTTTCAACACAGTCATTGGGTTTGGGACACTTAGGTTGATTTCATATCTTAGCAATTGTGAATAATGTTGCAATACACATGTTCCTGGTGTGTTTCTCAAGCCACCAGGGTGGGAATTCAGACCATGGCTGGCCACATGGGATCCAGTTCCCAATGTATAGAGTTAAACCAATGTGCGACAAGGTCAGTCTCATAATATGTGTTCTCTAAAGCATTTTGCCACATCTTTTGTATTATATTTTCTGCTTAGGTAATTGATTTTATTAATTTGGGATTATGTTTTCAGTCAGAGAGAATGATAAATTCTGGATTATAGTCTGTAAGGCAGAAACAGGAATTTCTGTTTGAAAGAATTTGATCACCTGGTATAATGCCTTTTAAACCATGTAATAATGTTCCAAATAGTCAAACAGCAACAATGATAAAAAATTTAATAAAAATATACAATCATTAAATGATGAAAGAGATGTAAATAATTAAATTAATTCTGACCAAATATTATTCTCATTTTAATTCTGTGAAAAATAGCTTTTTAAACTCTACTATACAAAACTTCTACAAAATAAATAGGGCAATAAGCACTCATTTTTTGTTTATATATTTATTCTGTATACCCCATGAAATTCCCCAGAAAGTTTTTATACAGCTATACGCACATATACCAGCACACATGAGCAATTTAAATGTAGAAAAAAGTTAGGCAAAGTAACAGATACATAGAAAACTAGATAAACCTAGATCAAAAATGAGATTTTAGTAAATTTATCAGATGAAAATTTAAAATATAGACACAGAATAGTGTAATAAATAAATCAAGTATTCAATATCAGTTTTAAAAGTAATATTCAGAGGCATATGATAGCCAAGATATGATATAAAAGGTTCAGCTCATAAGTTACTATCTCTAATAACTTGGTGGACAAAGTTCAGGGATTCAGAGGGATTATATGACTCTTCCTCTTTCCTTCTCATGTAGTGAAGTTTCAGCAATTTATTTTGCATTTTGACAGTGACTAGATATTGATTCAAGCTTAATGTTTGTACTAAAGGCTTGAAATATAGATGATCTATTTTGCTAACTACAGAACAATCCATATGCTTCAGATCTCTACATTCTTGAAATCAAGATATTTGATGATTTTTTTCAGAGGTATTTCTATGGCAACTAATAGTGCAAACCTGATAATTAGTTTTTCATGACCTTAAACATGACATCTCTTACAGGATAAATTTTTGTGTACCAATAATAATGTATAGGACAAAGACAGAATTAAGACAGGTAAGTGCCACAAGACAAAATTTTCTTCAATTTAGATACTTTGAACCAAGTATCTAAATCTGTACTCAGTTGAGTCAACTCCCCCTTACCCACTTAACTTCCTCCAAGAGAACCAACCAGTGGTGCATTGTTTGGCAGAAGGAAGATATTATCTTATCCTGGAAAATATTAAGACCAGGTTGCTCTTATCATCTTGGGTCATAAAATCATTGCATAACAGCTAAAGTCTAGTTTAGTGTAGCTCTACTTCAAGGAGGTCCCAACAAGAAGAGTTAACTGAAAAGGGCATTCAGATTATTGAACAAATTGACTTTCCAAACTTGTTTATTTAGTGTCTACTTGGATATTTGAGAACATCTGCCAGAAGCTGATGATGGAATTAATGTAATTAATATTAAACTGTTCCTTCTGGAAATAGTTACACAACAGTATCATTTGCTTTTTGCAACTATTTTTAGCTGCTAATAGTAAATTTATGTCATAAAAATGGATATTTATTACCTATTGATTTTGGCAGAAGGATATACTTCAACTTCAATAAAGTGTGACATTAAGTTATGTAAGTACAAGTTGAAAATTTACGTAAAAAGCAGAGGGCCCAATGTTTGGCTGTATCTTCCCCCACCAGCCAGGTCTTCTTCTGCAGGTCCAGAGTAAGGGAGGAAGGAGCAGTGCTGCAGAATCTCTCCCACATGCTCCTACAAGAAACTGCCCAGCTCCCAGATACAGTAAGGCTCTGGGACTGTTTGGTTGGGTGTTCCACCACTGGCCAGACCATCTGTAGGTCCCAGAACCAGAGAGGAACAGGTTTGTCCAGATTGCATGTCACACACGTCACATGACCTTACCTAATACTTTAAGGTCAGCTTCTTCAAGTCAGAGCTCAGCCACTTCAGAATTATTTTGGAAACAAGAAGGAAATTGGTGTAGAGCTAAAGTATACAAACAGCCCTAGAAATCTACTTCAAATCAGTAGAAAAAAGCAAGAGCTTCACCAAATACCTAGAAAACAAAGCAGGACTTCAAAAACTAGGAGAAAATCATGAGGCTTATCTCTCTCAAAAGCACACACCAACTCCTCACTATGTTAAAAAAAAAAAAAAAAAAGGAAAGAAACCCCAGAAATAGAATTCAGAATTACAGAATATTTATCATAACAAAACTCAATGAGATTCAAGAGAAAATCACAACCAATCCCAGGAGATAAAAGTCATTCAATGTTATAAAGGAAGAATTTCATAAAGAGAGAGACACCCTAAAAAACAATCAAACAGAACTTCTGGAGATGAAGAATACAATGCAAGAAATCATAATCTTCCTTGAAAGTATGAAGAGCTGGTTGGGCCATCCAGAAGAATCTCTGATAAAGAAGAGAAAGCCTCGGGACCAGCAGTTAGCGTAATGGCTATGTCGCTGGACTCCCACATAGTCGACCGTGGTTCGAGTCCCGGCGGCTTAAAACTCACGCCGGGCACGTGTGCGTGCGTGCCCAGGATCCCGGGAGGAGAATGGAAGAGAGGGGATTGCGGCGTGGCCGCAATCACCTGGGGAGTGATTTCCTGTTTTCTGTCTCTCTGTCTCTCTCTGTCTGTCTGGCGAGCGCACGCGCCCTATAGCAAAAACCTCTCCAAAAAAAAAAAAAAAGAAGAGAAAGCCTCTGATTTAATCATAACCTCAAAAAAAAAAAGAATTAAAAAATAGTCAAGAAAAAGATAATATATAGGAACTACTAGATATCATTAAAACTCAAATATCTGAATAATGAGAATTTAGAAGATGAAGAAGCTGATAAAGGCATATAAAATCTTTCTCATGAAATATGACTGAAAACTTTTCAAATCTAAAGAAACATAAAGACATACAAATCCAGTAAGCTCAAAATACACCAAATAGAATCAACAAAATAAGATTTCCTCCATGGTAACTCATAGATTGGTAAAAATCAAAGACAAAGCCAAGATTGTAAAAATGGCAAGAGAGAACCGTCAAGTTATATACAAAGACTATCCTATCAGGCTAACATCTGATTGGTCAACTGAAATGATGCAGGCAAGGAAAGAATGGAAAAATGTATTCAAAACTCTACAAGAAAAGCAAGTCCAACCAAGAATACTATACCTTGCAAGACAATCCTTTAAATGGGAAGAAGAAATAAAAACATTCTCAGATAAACAAAAATTAAAAGAATTTATGAAAGCTAGGCCAGTTCTTAAAGAAGTACTGAAAGAAATACTATATTACAAAAACTATAAAGAGACAAATAGAAATAATAGCACACAAAACAACCAAAAAACTGGCTAACAAAATGACAGGAATAAGTCCACAAATATCAATAATATTGTTGAATACTTTTTTTTTGAAAGATAGAGATTTTTTGCTATTGGGGATATACACTCACCACAGAGATGGAGAGAGAGAGAAAGTGAGAAATTCCCCCCAGGAGGCATGGCCATACCACAATCCCTTCTCCTCCTCTGAGGATTTTGGGCATGTAAGTCCACTCATCCTGCATGAGTTTTAAGCCACCATATCTGGGATTTGAACCATTATTGACTACATAGGAGTTCAGTAACCTAACCACTACAACATCGGCTGATTCCATACTGTTAAATGTTAATAATAGATTAAATTATCCAATCAAAAGATACAGACTGGCTGAATGTAAAAAATAACAGGAGCCTTCTATATGCTGTATACAAGAAACACAACACACAGGTAAAGACATAGACTGAAAGTGGAGGACTGGAGGAAGATATTCCATGTATATGGAAATAAAATAAAAGGCTAGAGTCACAATACTGATATCAGAGAAAATTGACTTTAATACAAAAACTGTAAGAAGAGACAGAAAAGGACACCAAGGTGAAAAGCTCTTTAAAAAATTAAAATAAAAAAAGGATACTAAGTAGTACTAAAAGGGCTAATTCACATTAATAATTATGAACCCAACACGGAAGCACCCAAATAAATGATAGAAAGTCATCTCAACAGTCCATTGTTGCTTCTAGAGAAAGTATTGAGACAAAAAATAATCAAAGAGGTTCAGAATCTAGACAAAACCATAAATCAAATGGACTTGACAGATATCTATAGAACTTTGCACCAATAACCACAAAACACACATTTTTTTAACCCATGAATGGGAAATTTTCGAAGATTGACCACATAATAGGGCACAATAAAAGCCTTTGTAAATTCAAAGGTATAGAAACTATATCCAGCATCTTCTCTGACCACAATAGAATTAATCTTGAAATTAACTGCGGAGAAAATCCCCCCCCACAAAAAAATTAATGTGGAAACTAAGCAACCTACTTCTGAATAACTTCACAACCACTGAAGAAATTAAGATTGAAAGAAAAGATTCATTGAAACCAATGATAAAGAACACACGAATTTTCATAACCTATGGGACACAGTGAAAGCAGTAATAGAAGAGAAGTTCATAGCAGTTAGTGCCCACAGGGGTGGGAGGAAAAAGTGGCAAATAAACAACCTAACAACACACCTCAGGGAACTAAAAACAAACAAACAAACAAATAAACAAAACTATACAAAAAAATCAGGAGGAAAGGAATAATAAAGATCCAAGCAGAAATAATAAAATAGAGAATAAAAAAAAACTATACAGAAAATAAACAAGCCTAAAGCTGTTTCTTTGTAAAGATAAAAAAAATTTACGTACTGCTAGCTAGACTAATTAAGAAGAACAGAGAAAGGAACCAGATAAGCCAAATCAGTAATAAAACAGAAATATCATAACAGACACAAGAGATTATGAGGAAATACTACAAGTGACTGTACATAAGCAAACAAAAAAACCTGAATAAGGTGGACAAATTTCTGGACTCATGTAATCTACAAAGATTGACTCAGGAACTCAGGAAGACATAGAAATCCTGAACAGACAATAACAAGCAATGAGACTGAATCAGTTAAAAAAAAAGTCTCCCAACCCAAAAAGTCAAGGTCTCTATGACTTCACCTCTGAATTCTCCAAAACTTTTAAAGAAGAGATAACCCTGTTCTACTCAAATTATTTTTAAAGATCCAAACAGAAGGAACTTTATTAAACTCATTCTATGAAGTCTCCATCATCCTCAAAACAGACAAGGACATCACAAAACAAAACACAACAAAACAAAAAACTAAAGAACAATCTCTGTGATGAAAAATTCTCAACAGATGCAAAAAAATTATCAACAAGATATTAGCTCATCATATCCAATTATACATTGAAAAGATTATCCAACATGACCAAGTAGGATTTGTTCCAGGGTTGTAAGGATGGTTCAACATATGCAAAAGAGTAAATGCAATACATCATATTAAAATAAGAAAAGACACGGGAACCAGCAGTTAGTGTAATGGCTATGTCGCTGGACTCCCACGTAGTCGACCGCGGTTCACATCCTGGACCGGGTGGCTTAAAACTCACGCCGGGCACGTGTGCGTGCATGCCCAAGATCCCAAGAGGAGAATGGAGGAGAAGGGATTGCGGCGTGGCCATCCCCCCTGGGGGGTGATTTCTCGCTTTCTGTCTCTATGTCTCTGTCTGTCTGTCTGGCGAGTGCATGCGCCCTATAGCCAAAACCTCTCCAAAAAAAAAAAGAAAAGACACAAACCATGTGATCATAACAATTGCTGCAACAAAAACTTTTGATCAAATATAACATCACTCCATGATTAAGAATCTCAACAAAATTTCTCAACACAAAAAATGTATACATGACAAACCCATAGCTAACTTCATATTAAATGAGAAAAAGCTTTTCCACTAAAAACTAGAACAAGATACGGCTACCCACTTTCTCCACTGCTTTTCAGTCTAGTACTGGAA
Source organism: Tupaia tana (assembly GCA_026018925.1). NCBI lineage: Eukaryota > Metazoa > Chordata > Mammalia > Scandentia > Tupaiidae > Tupaia > Tupaia tana. Next base: position 85,770,903 of record JAKSZU010000006.1, read on the forward strand.
GTCCTAACCAATGCAATCAGACAAGAAAGTAAAATAAAAGGTATGTGAATAGAGAAGGAAGAAGTAAAAGTATCTATACTTGTGGATGATATGATAATATACATAGAAAACCATAAAGAATCCAAAAAAAAGAAAATCAAATAAACAAACAAAACAACTTCTGGAAATGATAAATAAATACAGTAAAGTGGTAGGATACAAAATCAACATACAAAAATCTATAGCATTTTTATACAGCAACAATGAAGAGACTGAAGTAGAATTGAAAAAAGCAATCCTATTTATAATAGCCTCAAAAATTAAGATAACTAGAAATAAACCTAACCAAAAAAAAGTGAAAGTTCTCTATTTAAAAAAAATACTATAAAAACTTCATGAAGAAATTGAAAAAGACACACAAAAATGGAAATACTTCCCATGTTATTGTATTGGAAGAATAAACATAATAATAATGTAATTTATACCCAGATTAATTTATAAATTTAATGTAATCCTGATCAAATTATCAGAGCTATTCTTCAGAGAATTAGAAAAAAATAATAAAATTTGTCAGGAATTATGAAAAGATCCTAGAACACCAAAGCAATATGCACAAAATGAATAAAGAAGGAGGTATGTCATTTCTTGACCCCAAATTATTTACAAAACTGTGATAATCAAAATAGCATGGTACTGGCACAGAAACTGGCATTTAGATCAATGAAACAGAATAGAGAACCCAGAAATATACCTAAAAACATAGCCAACTGATTTTTTTTTGGGGGGGAAGGTTTTTGCTATAGAGCTCGTGTGCTTGGCAGAAAGAGGGAGACAGAGAGACAGAAAGCGAGAAATCACTCCTCAGAGGGGATGGTCACACCACAATCCCTTCTTTTCCATTCTCCTCTCCAGATCTTGGGCACGCACGCACACTTGCCTGGAGTGAGTTTAAGCCACCGGGTTCAGGACTTGAACCGTGCTCAACTACATGGGAGTCCAGCGACATAGCCATTAAGCCCATTGCTGGTCCCAACTGATTTTTTACAAAGGACAGAAGAAAATCCAGCATGAAATAGAAAATATCTTCCTCAAATAATGCTGGATACTCACCTGCAGAAAATTGAAACTGGACCCCTATCTGTCACCATTAACCAAATCGATTCAAAATGGATAAAAAATGTAAATATGAATCCTCAAGCTATAAAACTACTAGAGAAAACACGGACCAGCAGTTAGCGTAATGGCTATGTTGCTGGACTCCCACGTAGTCGATCGCAGTTTGTGTCCTGGACCCGGTGGCTTAAAACTCACACCGGGCGTGTGTGCGTGCGTGCCCAAGATCCTGAGAGGAGAAAGGAGGAGAAGGGATTGTGGCATGGCCATCCCCCCGGGGGGTGATTTCTCGCTTTCTGTCTCTCTGTCACTCTCTCTGTCTGTCTGGCGAGCACATGTGCCCTATAGCTAAAACCTCTCCAAAACAAACAAACAAACAAACAAAAACACAAGGGAAATTCTTGGAAACATTGGAGTAGGCAAAGACTTCTTAAATAAAACACCCAAAGCACAGGCAATAATCCTGAAAATAGACAAGTAGGGATTACATTAGGTTAAAAGGTTTCCACACAAAAGAAACAATAATTAGAGTGAAGAGACAAGCCTCAGAATGGGAGAATACAGGGAACTCAAGCAACTTACCCACAAAAAATAATCATTCTGAGGGCTGGCAGGTGGCATCATGATTAAAGTGCTGGATTCCCAATGGCTGACCTTGGTCAAGTCTCAGAATTTGTGCCTTGTTTTCTTATTTTCTCTTTCTCTCTCTCTGTCTGACTTCCTCTGGTCAAATAATAATAATAATAATAATAATAATAATGCTGATGAGGATAATAAATGAAATTAGATAAATAATTCTTCAAAACATAATCCAATTAAAACATGGAAAATAAGTTGAAGTTACAACTCTCTAAAAGAGACATATGAATAGCCAAAAGCATATGAAAAAATTCCCAACATCCCTTATCAAAAAGGGAATGCAAATCAAAACCATGTAATACCACCCTTTCAGTCATAAAGGTTAAGATTAAAAAAATAAAGAATGATAGATGCTAATGAGATGGTAGTGAAAATGGAACTCTCTTACACTATTGGTGGGAATGTAAATTAGTACAGCCACTGTGGAGATTCCTCAAAAATCTACAGATAGAACTGCCATATGATTCAATAACTCCACTCCTGGGTATTTATCCAAAGGATGGTAAAATGCTCGATTGGAAAAACACTTGCACATCCATATTTACTGCAGCATTATTCACAATTTCTAAGGCATGGAATCAACCCAAATTCCAAGAACAGATGAATGGTTTGAAAAAGTGTGGCACATATACACTATCTAATACTACCTCAGCCATTAAAATAAAAAAAAAAGAGAGAGACCCTGGCATTTGACAGAAAGTGGATGAAATGGAAGACTTAATGTTAGGTGAAGCAAGTCAGACTATGAAAAACAGGCATTATATGTCCACACTGAATGTATTCCAAATGTCTGAATTCTATGGCAGAAATTGAAATATTGTATGGTATAAAAGCATGGAGAGCAACTGCAGATACTAGAGATTGTGTGGAAGAAGGGTGAGCAATGAAAGGCAGAAGAAAGGGAATCAAGGGGGGAAAGGTAAAACATTTAATGGACACAAACATGGAAAATTATCTGTTGAAGATCATGTGTATGGTGATATCTTTGACTAGACTGATATGCAGTGTATTCATCCTAAGATGTTTCATTTTGTATGCCATGGAGATGTACAGTGATTAGATGGAAAAAAAAATTAGCAAATAAAATAAAATAAATATTTTTAAAAGCTTTCAATTAACTAAGCCAGAGTATTACCTGAATATTTAATAAAAAATGACTTTTCATAGTAAGAAATATTTTATTATTGTTTTATAAGATACTAAGATTTTGCTAATTGCATTTAGATTTATTTTTTAAATAAATACAATTTATATAATTTCTTCCCATAGTATTTCTCTTTCAATTTTATCCATATCTATTTATCCGAATAGCATTTCTTTGGAGGTAGACATAATGCTTTGGCATTTCTGTGATGACTACATACCTGACACTGGATTGGCTCAAATATGTGATCAATACATATTTTCTGTTTTAAAAATAAACTTTGTTGTGTATATTTGGGGTCTAAAACAAGATGTTGTGGGATACATATAGATACATGGATACATACATATGGTACAATAGTTATTAGAGTGAAGCAGATTAAAATATCCATTGTCTCACTGTTACAATTTTTGTGATAAGAGCAGCTAAAATCTAGTTATTTAACAAAAATTCTTATACAAGTTTATTAACTTTAGTCCTCATGGTGTACATTAGATCTCTACCCGTGTTCATCTGACATATTTGCCATTTTGTATCCATCTCCCCATTCCTTCCCCCAACCTCCGCCCTTTGCCCACCCTCAGTAACCACTGTTTCATTATCTTTCTGAATATGAACTTTAATAAAAAAAAAGAAAAATTCTTCATATAAATAAGGTGGGGGAAGCAGAGGGTCCTAGACAGTTTTGTTTTATAGAACTTGGGCATGAAATTTCATCATCATGAAAGTATTTCTGCATAATCTGATTATTCTATGGGTATTTTAATCCAGAAGCACTGATACCATGGGTTAAATTAGGAAGAAAGATGGGAGGGAGGAAGAAAAAAAGGAAGCAGAGAGGGAGGGAGGAAGGAAGAAGGGAAAGAGGGAAGAAGAGAAGAAAGATGTGTAAGAAATATTGATAACTGAAAGTTCCTTGAGAACAAGACTTTGACAGTCCTTTCCTTTGACACTGGTAGAATACAACATGTCACTCAATGCTTATGATCAGCTTTAATTATCATTTCTCTTACACATAGTGTGATAAGAGGCATAAAATGCTTACATTAACTGGCTTATAAGGGCCTTATTTTATAAAATTGTTCTCATACACTGAGTACATACACAAGAATTCACTTCATTGTTCAGAAGATATTATGAATCCATAAGGAGAGTAGGAATCTATTATAATGCTAGGACAAAAACCAGGTTTGTATGCACTTTACTGACCTGAACCACAGTTTGTTCACTTGATATATACTATATTCATTTGTGAATCAGATTATCAACGACACCAGCTTGTGACCTGTACTTTTATGGCATGAAAGGATATAGGCTGTCTTAGATTTTGGGGGGAAGGATGAAAAGAAAATTTTTACACTCTGCATCACAGGAATGATTGAACCCAGCCATCAATATTTGGAGATACTGTGTGATTTTCATTCATGGCTGTTGGGCTGCCTCTCGCCAAGCTGAAAACCTTTAATATGAGGAGTATATGCTATGATCATGGGTTCTAGGGTACTGCTCTTATTGACAGTATAATTAGTTCATACTTTTACAGCATGCTTCTGTTATTCCTAAGATTGGAAAAAAGGCTTGATAAAAAGCACAATCTGTTCTCCCTATTCTATGTATAATGAGTAATCAACAGGCTTTCTGATTGCCATGATGCAGATGTCTGCTGCAGCCATAGAGCAAAGTGGCCACTGACAAATTAGCAAGTGATAGGCTAATGGAACAGAAATAGGATTTATTTTAGCCCGTAGCCCATAGAGTTAGGGTCCAACAAAAAATTTAATAATAATTGGAGAGGCTCCTTGAAGGAATTAATTTTAACCTAATTGGCTATGAGTGTTCATGTTATAGTAAATTCGGTATTTTATGAAAGTGTAATAGCATCATGAATGAAAGAAAGTCAGGAAAAGAAGAAGAAAAACAAAACAAACAAAAACTAATATTAAAAATATAATCTAGGGGCCGGCAGTTGGCGTAATGGCTATGTCACTGGATTCCCATGTAGTCAACCGCAGTTCGAGTCCCAGACCCAGTGACTTAAACTCATGCTGGGTGTGTGTGAATGCATACCCAAGATCCTGAGAGGAGAATGGAGGAGAAGGGATTGTGGCATGGCCATCCCCCTGGGGGGTGACTTCTCTCTTTCTGTCTCTGTCTCTGTCTTTCTGATGAGCACACGTGCCCTATAGCAAAAACCTCTCCAAAAAATTACATATATATTTATATGTGTGTATACACACACACACACACACACACACACACACATATAAAATCTAAAAATTCCCTAAAAATTAAAAAAAAAATCCAAATAATGAAAAAATTCAAGGATACCAGGAAAAATTACTTATAGACAATTAATTCTGAGACAGATATTGGTAAAACTTTTAGACTGGAAAGATAAAAAAAAAAATTACTAAACTCTCCAGTCATAAAGATCAAATAGTTTACAAAGGCAAAAAAATTAGACTAGAATTAAATTTTTTCTAAGTGACATTCAAAGCAAAGTAACAATACAGAAGCAACAAGAGAAATTAAGAAAAGATTTTATATTCAGCCAAGCCAACAAGTATCAAATATATACAAATGTAGTTGTAAATTCCATTTATAGAAAAAATCTAAAAATGCAAACTAGTTATTCTTGATGAAAAGAAGATAAGAGTCGCCTCATGATAAGAAGCTGAAAGTGAGAAAGAAAGATTACGACACATCCCCACAGTTTTTTTTTTTTTTTCTTTTTTTGAGAGGTTTTGCTATAGGGCACGTGTGCTCAGGATCTTGGGCATGCACGCACACAGGCACAGCGTGAGTTTAAGCCACTGGGTCCAGGACTCAAACTGTGGTTGACTACATGGAAGTCCAGCAATATACTCATTACACCAACTGCTGGTTCCATATGACATATATTTTTAAATAATTGTTTATACAAACTAAAGGAGAATATGTGACAGAGAACTTACTTGGCCATAAAGCCTAAAATATTTACTATTTGTACCTTTGCGGAAAATGTTTTCTGAATCTTGGTCTAGAAGATCAGATTCATTCAATCAAGAGATAACTAGATTATGGGAACCAGCAGTTAGTGTAATGGCTATGTCGCTGAACTCCCACGTAGTCGACTGTGGTTCACGTCCCGGACCCGGTGGCTTAAAACTCACGCCGGGCGTGTGTGCGTGCATGCCCAAGATCCCGAGAGGAGAATGGAGGAGAAGGGATTGCGGCGTGACTGTCCCCCCTGGGGGGTGATTTCTCACTTTCTGTCTCTATGTCTCTCTATGTCTCTCTCTGTCTGTCTGGCGAGCGCACACGCCCTATAGTGAAAAAAACCTCTCCAAAAAAAAAAAAAGAGAGAGAGAGAGATAACTAGATTATAAAAGAAAAAGTAAGTGATTTCCATAAATTAAAACTACTTCAAAGAATACATTCTAATCATAAGAAATAATTTTTAAAAACATAAACAAATTGGGACCAGCAGTTAGCGTAATGGCTATGTCACTGGACTCCCATGTGGTCGACCACAGTTCCAGTCCTGGACCTGGTGGCTTAAACTCACGCCAGGCTCATGTGTGTACATGCCCAAGATCCCAGAGGAGAATGGAGAAGAAGGAATTTTGGCGTGGTCATCCCCCCTGGGGGTTATTTCTCTCTTTGTGTCTCTCTGTCTCTCTCTTTCTGGCGAGCGCACGTGCCCTATAGCAAAAAATCTCTCAAAAAAAAAGAAAAAGAAAAAGAAAAAAAGAAAATATAATCTGAAATCACATATTTTCTGATGAATAATTATAAAGGTACTTAAGGCTGTAGCATTATGCAATCTATATTATATGTATCACTAAGTACTTTTATTACTAATTTTTTAAAAATAAATGAGTACATGTAAACCTCATAGTAGCCATAAAGCAAAAATCTATACCAGTGGGGCGACAACAGTTGGAATGGAAGTTAAGGCCCTGGATCCCATATGGCTAATTACATAGCTCCTGGCAGCTTGAGAATCATGCCTGGTGCATGGGCATGTGTGCCCAAGGTCCATAGAGGAGAATGGAGGAGAAAGGATTGTGGTGTGGCCTTCTCCTCTGAGAAGATTTCTCACTTTTTCTCTCTCTCTTTCTCTCTCCCTCTCTCTGTCTCTCTCTGATGAACACACATGCCCTATAGCAAAAATCTAAAAAATCAAACAAAATCTATAGCAGTTACACAAATAATAAAAAGGAAGGAATCAACCTTTACACTCCAGAAAAATCACCAAATCTCAAAGTTAAGAGTAAAAAAAAGGAACAAAGTAGCCTTAAAAAGGCACAGAGGCTGAAAGTGAAGGAATGAAAAACTGGCAACTTTTGAAAGAGGGCAGGGGGTGTCTGTGTTTATACCACATAAAATATACTTCAATTCACAAATTGCCATGAGAAATAAAGACAATTTTTATTTAATGATAAAAAACTGAATTCATCAGGACCAGCAGGTGGCTTAATGGTTATATTACTGGACTCCCACGCAGTTGACCATGGTTCAAGTCCCAGACCTGGTGATTTAAAGCTCATGCTGGGCACGTATATGTGCGTGCCAAAGATCCTGAGAGGAAAATGGAAGACGAGGGATAGTAACGTGGCCATCCCTCCTAGAGGGCAATTACTCACTTTCTGTCTCTCTGGCAAGCACACGCACGCTATAGGGAGGAAAAAAAAAAAAACTTGATTCATCAAGAGGATATGAATCTAAAAAAAAAAAAGGATATGCAAATGCTATATGTATATGCACTCAAAATCAGAGCACCTAAAAAGATAAAACAAATATTAACAAATATTAAAAAAGAAATAGATACAATAAAAATAGGTTATATATGTGTCAAAACTTATCATATTGACCTCGGTGCCACAGTTTCAACAATGGAAATATCAACCAAAAAAATTAATATGGAAATATTGGAATTTAACTACACTATAAACAAAATGAACTTAATAGAAACATATAAAACTTTCCATCTAACAGCTACAGAATATACATTCTTCTCTAGTGCACATGGAACATTCTTCGGGAAAGGCCACAAAACAAGTCTTAAAAAATTTAAGAGCAAAATTGTATTAAGCATTGCTTCTGACCAAAATGATATAAAACCAGAAATCACTAATAGAAAAATTTTGTAAAATAAAAAAAATATGGGAATTTAATAATATACTTCTGAACAATCAATGTGTTGAAGAAGAAATAAAAAAGACATTAAAAAATATCTTGACACAAATGATAATGAAAATGCAATGTACCAGAATCTATGGAAGGCAGGGAAACAATTATAAGAAGGAAGTTTATAGTAAAAAAAGCCTAGTATAAAAAAAATGAAAGATTTTAAACAACTAGCCTACATTACCCATCAGGAGATTAAAAAGGAAAGACACTAAACCCAGAGTTAGTAGAAAGAAGGGAATAATACATATTAAAACAGAGGAGGCTAGCAGGTATCATAGTGGTTAAAGTGCTAAACTCCTACGTGATGGACCATGGTTCAAATCCCAAACCTAGTGACTTGAAACTCATGCTGGGCACATGTGTATGTGTGTGCCTGAAGTCCCAAGAGGAGAGTGGAGGAGAAGGATTTGCAGCATGGCCATACTCCCTGGGGAGTGATCCCTCGCTTTATCTCTCTCTGTTTCTTTGGCAAGAGCATGAGCCTTAGAGCAAAAATTTCTCAAAAAGCAGAAATAAATCAAACAGAATAGAAAAAGTGGGCTGGTCCTGTGACCAGGAGGTTAAGGGAGTCAGATTCCACATGGCAAGCCATGAGATTTGCATCCTAGCACTGGTGGCTTGAAAAACACACTGGGACAGTGTGGGTATAAGCCCCACATCCCAATAAAATGGGATTAAAAACAGAGAAGAGAGAATTGCAGTGTGACCGTGGCCCACTGGAGGATGCTTCCTCCCTCTCCTTCCTCTCTCTCTATCGATCCATCTATAGGATGAGTACATGTGTACTCTGGTAAATTTTAAAAAAATGAACAGAAAAAATTAATAATGTGAAGAGTTAATATTTTTTTAGAAAATAAACAAAATCAACAAATTCTTAGTTAGACTGAGAAAAAGAGAGAAGACCCAAATATATAAAATCAGAAATGAAAGTAGAGACATAACAACAGATATCTCAGAAGTAAGAAGGATCCTCACGCCGGGCGCGTATGCGTGCATGCCCAAGATCCCGAGAGGAGAATGGAGGAGAAGGGATTGCGGCGTGACCATCCCCCCTGGGGGGTGATTTGTCGCTTTCTGTCTCTATGTCTCTGTCTGTCTGTCCAGCGAGCGCATGCGCCCTATAGCGAAAACCTCTCAAAAAAAAAAAAAAAAAAAAAAAAAAAAAGAAATAAGAAGGATCATAAGGGACTATGATGAATATTGATATGCCAATATATTTTATAACCTAGAAAAAAGGGATAAATTCCTAGAAAAATACAATGTACCAAGGTTCAATCAGAAATAAATAGAAAGCCTGTATAGATCAGTAACATGAATAAATCAAGTAGTAATTTAAAACTTCCCAGCAAAGAAAAACTCTGGATCAGATGTCTTTACAGCTAAATTTTATCAAACTTCCAAGGAATTAATACTAACACTTCTTAAATTCTTCCCAAAAATAGAATCAAAGGAAATATTTCCTAACATATTTCACAAGGCTTGCATCTCTTTGACACCTAGTTAAGACAAAGGACACAAAAAACTAATCTACAGGTTAATACTGTGATGAACATCGACATAAAAATCCTCAATAAAATATGAGCAGATCAAATTCAGCAAAACATAAGAAAGATGATGTCGTGACTGAGTGGGATTTATTTCTGGTATACAAGCTTTATTTAACATCTACAAATTAATATATGTGGGCATCTCATTAACAGACTAAAAGACAAAAAAAATTACCATATCAATAGACACAGAAAAAGCACTCAACAATGTTCATCCTTCCTTGATAAAAACTCAAAAGCTCAGGAATAGAAGGAAAATTTTCCACATAATAAAGGCTATGTGGAAAAACTCACATCTCACTTAAATAATCAGTGTAATTGAGTGTTTTCTTCCAAAATCTTATACAAGGCAAAGATATCCACTTTATTCAACATACTACAGCAAGAACCATCAAGAGCAATTAGACAAGATAAAATAAATAAATAAAATATTTCCAAATAAGAAGGGCTGAAGTAAAATTATCTCTATTTGGTAATGACATAATTTTGTATGCAAAAATCCCCAAAGACTCACCAAAAAACTTTTAGATATTTTAAGTGAATTCAATGAAGTTTCAGGATATAAAATCTGCATATATATATTTATAAAGCACATCATGACTAAATGGTATTTATTTACAGTACATGATGATTCAATGTTAGAAAATGTATTAATAGCATATCTAATATAAATTGTTCTAAAGGAAAAATGCTATATGATTATCTTTTACATGCTGAAATAATCTTTGACTAAATGCAATAATAATTTATGATAAAAACATGCAATAAATAGAAATCAGAGCATATTTTCTAAAGATGAAAATAAATACACACATACATAACAGTCATGTTCACTATTGTACTACTATTCAATAGATTATGTGCTAATGCAATTAGACAGAAGAACTCAGAGGTATACTAATTAGCAACGAAACAAAGCCATCTCTATTTGCAGATGATATGGTAATGTATGGTAATATAGCTCAAAGCTTAAAGGAATCAGTGATAATACCTAAACAATAAACTAATTTAGTAAGCTATTGAGTATAAAATTAACATAGAGAAAATAATAGCCTTTACATACAATCAAGAAGTAATCAGAGGACATGTACAATAGTAGTGTCAACTCTTCTGAAAACAGCAACAAAAAACTTAACTCTTTAGACATAAACTTAACAGAAGTGTGTAAAGTCTCTGGAAGGAAAACTGAAACACTTCTGAAAGTCATAAAAGTAGGTTTAAACAAATGGAAAGTTACCACATATTCTTGTATAGAATGACTCAAAATCATACAGAAGTCTTTTCTTCCTTAATTTATAAATATAAAGCAGTCATAGGAGGGAAGTTCATAGCCATTAGTGCACATCAGAAAAAGATGGAAAGGTAGCAAATGGATGACATAACATCCTGCCTCAGGGAACTGAAGAAACAAACAAACAAACAAAAATCTCAAAAATCCAGGAGAAAAGAAATAATGACTTGAGTAGACATAAATAAAAAATAAACAAACTATACATAAATAAACTAAACCAAACACCGGTTCTTTGAAAAGATAAACAAGATTGACACACCATTGGCTAGACTAATTATAGAGAAAGAAATCAGATAAACCAAATTCACAATGAAACAGGCAATATTACAGCAGACATAATAGAAATACGAAACATCATTAGAGGAGGGACCAGCAGTTAGCGTAATGGCTATGTCACTGGACTCCCACGTAGTCGACCACGGTTCGAGTCCCGGGATCCAGTGGCTTAAATTCACGCTGGGCGCGTGTGCGTGCGTGCCCAAGATCCCAAGAGGAGAATGGAGGAGAAGGTATTGGGTGTGGCCATATCCCCTGGGGGGTGATTTCTCACTTTCTAGCTCTCTGTCTCTCTCTGTCTTTCTGGTGAGCGCACGCGCCTTATAGCAAAAACCTCTCCAAAAAAAAAAGGGGGGGGGGGACATCATTAGAGGATACTATGAGCTACTATATGCCAACAAACAGGAAAACCTGGATGAGATGAGCAAATTCCTGGAAACATATGGTCTCCCAAGATTGACTCAGGAGAACATTGAAAGCCTGAATAGACCCATAACAAGCAATGAGATTGAATCGGTAGTAAATAACCTCTCAACAAAGAAAAGCACAGGTCCTGGCAACTTTACTTCTGAATTCTATAGAACTTTTAAAGAAGAGTTAACACCCATCCTACTCAAATTATTTTGAAATATCCAAAAGAAAGAAACCCTCCCGAATTCATTTTATGAGGCCTTAATCACCTTCATTCCCAAAGCAGGTAAGGTCACAACAAGAAAACTACAGACCAATATCTCTGATGAATATAGATGCAAAAATTCTCAGCAAGATACTAGCAAATTTAATCAAACAACATATAAAGAGAGATTATTCATCATGACCAGGTAGGCTTTATTCCAGAGATGCAAATAGGAAAAGAAGAGATGAAATTATTTCTATTTGTAGATGACATGATTGTATACATATAAGACCCAGACGTATCCACAAAAAAAATTCTTAAACTAATAAATGAATATACTAAAGTGGCAGATACAAAATCAATGTACAAAATTCTATAGCATTTCTCTATGCAAACAACAATCAGACAGAGGTAGAACTGAAGAAAGTAATTCCAATTACCATAGCCACAAACAATTTAAGATACCTAGGATTAAGTATAACCAAGAAGTCAAAGACCTCTAGAAGGAAAACTATGAAATCTTGAAAAAGAAACTGAAATTGACACACAAAAAGTGGAAAGACATCCCATCTTCCTGGATTGGAAGAATTAACATAATCAAAATGGCAATTCTACCCAAATAATCTACATATTCAATGTAATCCTTATTAAATTACATGAAACATTCTTCATAGATCTAGAAAAGACAATCATAGAATTTATCTGGATTCATAAAAGATCCCATATTGCTAACGCCATCCTGCACATGAACAGTGGAGTGGGTGCCATCTCACTCTCTGATCCCAAAATATATTTCAAAGCTGTAATAATCAAAACAGCATGGTATTGGCACAAAAACAGACATGTGAACCAATGGAACAGAATAGAGATCACAGAAATAAACCCCAAAACATACAACTGACTGATTTTTGATCAAGGGTACCAGTCAATCCTTTGGGAAAAGGAAAACCTCTTTAGCAAATTGTGTTGGAAAAACTGGGTCTCCACCTACAGAAAGATGAATCTGAACCTCTATTTCTCACTATTAACAAAAATTAACTCAAACACCTAACAACCTAACACCACAAACTATAAAACTACTGGTGGAAAACACTGAAGAAACTCTGAGAGATATTGGGGTAAGAAAAGACTTCTTAAATAAGACCATCAAGGCATAGACAATAATCCCAAAAACAGACAAGTGGGATTCTAGCAGATTACAAATTTTCTGAACAGCAAAAGACATAGTGATTAGTATGAATCAACAACCCTTGGAAAGAGAGAATATTCTTGTTAACTATGCCTCAGATAAGGGACTGATAACCATAATACACAGGGAACTCAGGCTTATCACCCCCCTAAATAATGATTAACCTAATTAAAAGGTAGGAAAATGAGCTGAACAAACAACACTCAAAGGAAGACAAATGAATAACCAAAAAGCATATGAAAAAATGCTCAACATGCCTTATCATAAAGGAGATGCAGATCAAAACTTCAAAGAGATACCACCTAACCCCAGTCAGAATGGTAAAGAGTAAATAAACAAAAAATGATAAGTGCTGGCTGGGATGTTGTAAAAGAGGAACTCCCCTACACTGCTGGTGAGAATCTAAATTGGTTCAGCCTCTGTGGAGATTCCTCAAAGACCTACAAATAAAATTACTATATGATATAGCAATTCCATCTTGATAACATGTTTTGTATCCTCAACTAGACCATATTTCATTCTCTCTCTCTTGTTTACTCTCTCTCTCAGGATAAATAACTGAATTTTTAAAAAGTAACAAGATTTAGGAAAGCACTGAAAAAAATACTAAGAGGCAAGACTAATTTACTGAATAATAAAACACATCTTAAAGTTGTTCTAACTAAAGTAGTGTGGTACTGCCATGATAATAGGCACGTAGACTATATGATTTCCAGGACATATTGCTTAGTGTAAAAGAAGCAATGTTCAAATGAGAATCTATCGAACCATACCATACATGGAAATTAAAAGGGGAATGGATATGAGGCCAGCAGATGGCATAGTGGTTATATCATTGGACTCCCACATGGCTGACCATAGTCCAAGTTCTGGACCCAGTGGCTTGAATCTCACACTGGGTGCATGTGTTAGACCAAGATCTTGGGAGGAGAATGGAGGAGAAGATTGCAGTGTGGCCATTCCCCCAGGGATGTGATTTCTTACTTTCCCTCTCATTGTCTCTGATTCTCTTCAGCAAGCACATGTGCCCTAAGGCAAAAACCTCCCAAAAATGGGGTGGGGTGTGTATATTAGATAATTCCAATGTGCATTAAGAAATATAAGATGAGTAACTCATATCCTAAAGATATTTGCTATCTCTAGTAGATAAGTAGAAATTGGTAGAAAGAATGGCATAATGCAAATGAGGTTGAAGAAAGGAAGGTCATGAGTCTCTGAGTGTGACTTTTTGTATAGTTTGTACTCTTAGAACCAACCGCTATAATTTTTCACATTCCCCAAAATTAAATAATTAATGAAAATCATAAAGTATGATGGAGGAACACAAAATGCAATTTTTGTAACAAATAAACCTGCCTAGATATACAGTGAAAGAATACTATAACCACTCAGGCTGAGATGGGGAAGAAGATAACTAAACTAAGTAACTCTGGAGAATATTTTGACTACATACTATAAGAATGGAGACAAACTAAACTGTATACAAATCTCATACTCCATCTGCTGAATTTGTTTTTCTAGTTATGGGTTAGTAATTCTGAAGTTATTTTCTGTGAATTTTAATAAGATGTAGCAGTGTATATACATAAATATACATACATATATTTCCAGACTCTCTCTCATGAGTGGGCCTAGAGCCAATGAAACTCCAGTGGTAGGAATATACTTAGCTCATGATGACAACTAAGAACCTTGGAGAAATGGCTATTGCATGCCTAGGTAGAGAAAATGTAAGATGCAACTGGAACATCTTGTGATGACAGAAAACAGGAAATAGCAAAACAAAAAACAAAAGATTGAGGCAGAATGATATGACATGAGTCAATTTAAAAGATATCCCAACAGCAAAATCTAGAGAACTTGAGCAAAAATTTGTGATAACAATGTATTGTAACCCATAGAATAAAATAAATACCTATGAGTCTATGCTGATCTCAATAGCTAATTAAGTCAATAAATAATTAGGAGAGAGAAAAAAAAGTTCTTTCTTTAAGCAGAAGTCCAGTTTTCCAGAATTCTAGTTAGTATATACAAAAGGAATGATGGAAATAGAAAAACCACCTCAAGGCAAACACTGTAGTATAATAATTAGTACAAGCAAGAATGATCAATGGATGCTAAATTAGTGGGCAAAACTATATATATATCCACAAAGTATCTCCCCAAAAGACACTTACTAATTACGGAGAAGAAGGGAAAATAGCATTACCTTGGAGAAGTCTGGAAGACACAACTTTAAACAAGTGACTGATGCTAACATCACTAGCAATGACATATTATTTTATTTTTTTGAGAGGTTTTTTGCTATAGGGCACGTGCACTCACCAGAAAGATGGAGAGACAGAGAGACCAAAAGTGAGAAATCACCCACCAGGTGGATGGCCATGCCGCAATCCCTTTTCCTTCATTCTCCTCTTGGGATCTGGGGCACATACACACACACACCTGGCATGAGTTTAAGCCACCAGGTCCGGGACTCAAACTGCATTCAACTACATGGGAGTCCAGCGACATAGCCATTACGCCAACTGCTAGTCCCAACATATTGACGCCATGTATATCCTGATCTGACCACTGGAAAGCATGCAATGTCTCTTTATGGCAGTCTTGTCAACAATTATAACCCTCTTCTAACAATGATAAAATAAAAGACAAATCCAAATTAAGAGATACTCTACAAAATAATTGGTCCGTGTGCTTTAAAACTATCAAGGTCGTGAAAGTTAAAGAATGATTAAGGGTCTGTCCCAATCAAGGCATAATATATAATAACAATGTAGAATCCTGTCTAGATCACAGACCAAAAAAAAAAAAAAAAAAAAGATTGGGATGATTTTTAAAATTTTAAAATGACCTCTTTAAGAATATGCATCAATATTAATGTCCTAATTTTTTGTCTAAGTTATACAAGATGTTAACATTTAGAGAACGTAGGTGAAGACTATCTGAGAACTATGTGTATTTTTTGCAGCTTCCTTTATAAGTCCAAAATTATTTCAAAATTTAAAAAGTAAACATACTCAACTTTTAATCATGTTTTTTCCTCTCTTCACTTTAGATTAAAAATGACTTCTTGGGACCAGCAGTTAGCGTAATGGCTATGTCGCTGGACTCCCACGTAGTCGACTGCGGTTCGCGTCCCGGACTCGTGGCTTAAACTCACGCCAGGCGCATGTGCGTGCGTGCCCAAGATCCTGAGAGGAGAATGGAGAGGGGACTGCGGCGTGGCCATCCCCCCTGGGGGGTGATTTCCCGTTTTCTATCTCTCTGTCTCTGTCTGTCTGGCGAGTGCACGCGCCCTATAGCAAAAACCTCTCCAAAAAAAAAAAAAAAAAAAACTTCTTCTAACATAGTCAATTGACCAACAACATGAAGTAAAATGGTTGGCGGGTCAGAAGTGAAAGGTGTTATACCCAGGGTAATGTCAAAATTTTACTTTAGGAAAACCTATGGCAGAACCTATAAAGGTATTTATAAATATTCTGAAAGTTTTTCTATAGTTTAAGCACAATTACATATTTTCTTTTTTGAATTTATCAATAAAACTTACTCTTCAATGTGCAAAACAGAAGCCAACTATTCTTCTAATGCATATCTAACAAGATGTTTTCTTTGGTTCTATATTTGGTGATACTGAACATTTCTGAAAATACTACAAATATTTAAGTGTTTTTTTAAGTGCATAAATGCCCTCAAGTCTATTACCATGAAAGACAATTCACATATGACTAAAATGAATTCTCATATGAACACAGTTAATTTTACTACACAGAATATGTTGTTTCATGAATTATATATTAGCGTATGATACTGCTTTTCAAAGGAGAAGTTTATGATCTTTGATCCAGAAAAATACTAGACACATTTACAGTAAACACTCACTACTTAAAAAGCTAACATTTGCATTTTCAACTGTTTAAGTAAAACTTAAGGATTAATGCTATGCCATAAATCATAAGTTTGCTAAATTGAATCTCATGCAGTTCCAGACAGCTGGGATGCAGTAAATCACTAATCCAGAAGTGAGCCAATTTAACTAACATGCTAATCCTAACCTTGTCCAAACTTCTATGATCATTTGAAAATAAACTCTGAAAAAAATTCAAGTGTTACTTTTGATCAAAAAGAAGAAAATGTGAAAATATATAATGCAGTAGCATTTTCAAATGGGAGCTGCAAAAGTTAAAATGCACTTGTGAGAATAAAATATCTTGTGACTTTAATTCATTTTGTATTCACTTTTGCAATTTTCATGGGAAAGTATTTAGTTTCTTATTAAAATATATTTTTGTAATTATATATCTCGGTTTTGTGGCTAGGTTTGATCAAATCTAGAAACAATTATAAAAAGTGCCTTATTAATAAGTTGCTTTCTAGGGGAAGTTAACTGATTAAAATATTTGCAATATACCTCTTAAGAATACCACGTGTGAATAATCTCAAAATAGATTCAAACTAAAAGCAAAAATGATGTATTTGTCCATTGTACAGTCTGTGAAAATAGAAGTACTTTCTAGAGATACAGAAATTATGATGGCATATTTAAATGTGCTCTGAATTGGGAAACAAACCTTAAATAGTGTGAACTAAGTCAGAAAATTTTGCTAAGCACTGAGGTAAATGATTAGTCCTAGAGTGGTAGAATATTATTTGATCCCTGATTCTCCATCCCCCAACCCTCCTCCCCAAAACATATGCAGTCTGGTTTACACTATTAGGTGTATTCATTTTTCTATCACCCATGACCCATCACCATAGATACTGGAATGTACCTAAATTTAGCCTGGTTTCAATCATGTAATAAGAGACACAATGTAAGCATTATAATATATTGGCAATGATTGCAGTAATCTGGTTCAGCATCAATTATTTTGACCTCCCAAGAAGTTAAATTGCTCATATTTTACATATTGTATACAAAAATCCATAGACGCTTAGAAATCTTCTTGAATAGAAAAAAAGGAACTTTTTGGAGTAATTTGTGTCTACTGTAATGATCTCTCTTCTACACAATTTCTGTCTACTGTAATGATATCTCTTTTGGGGCATTTAAATCTTGGGATATCAAATCATCAAGAAAATGATAAGGTTTTCCAATACTTATCGTTTTCTCTTTCCTAAGATTGTATTTCTTATACTATCCATATGATTAATGCCACTTTTGACTTTTCATAGAGCATTTACGTTTCACAAAAATATCACTTTGAACCCAGACAGATTTGACATTAACCCACCCAAATGTGGGTGCCATGGAATACACAGCTTTTACGTCCGCTTTGTAAGAGTCAGGATATGCCTTGTTCTGGAACTACACAGCCAGTCCTCCTTTGACAGCCTGTTTAGCCACTGCAGTGACACCACCAGTTCTACAGCCCCAAGAACCCCCTTACTCAGTCTGTGTGAACCTCTGGAACCCCCTTACTCAGTCTGCGTGAACCTCTGGAACCCCCCTACTCAGTCTGTGTGAACCTCTGGAACCCTCCTACTCAGTCTGTGTGAACCTCTGGAACCCCCTTACTCAGTCTGTGTGAACCTCTGGAACCCCCTTACTCAGTCTGTGTGAACCTCTGGAACCCCCTTACTCAGTCTGTGTGAACCTCTGGAACCCCCTTAGTCTGTGTGAACCTCTGGAACCCCCTTTCTCAGTCTGTGTGAACCTCTGGAACCCCCTTAGTCTGTGTGAACCTCTGGAACCCCCTTTCTCAGTCTGTGTGAACCTCTGGAACCCCCTTACTCAGTCTGTGTGAACCTCTGGAACCCCCCTCTCTCAGTCTTTTGTCTCCTTCCTGCAGCTGGTTAGCGTTCACTACATTAAGTGTTCACATTCACGCAAGACTACATATTTCATTTATAAATTTTCATTTGTTGTGTACCCAAAGTAGTATTCAGAATAAATGAAAACAATTACTCTGGATTTATATTATTGTGTTATGGTGTGTCTCGTTGCTTTCTGGAGCTTATCTAATGTATCCATTTTGTCTGGATATAATTACATTAATCTAGTGTTGTTGTCACATAATATCTATTGAAAAATATGGAAATAAGTTAGTTTATGCCTCTCTTTAGTAAAAGGGAGACTGGAAAGAGAAAAAAAATGTTTTAGAAAAAAATTACAGTGCACTTGTTACTAGATTTTAATTTTGTCCATATCTGTCTTTTGAAGTTTTTGTATCTACCTACTGTTTGAACAGAATCCTAACCTTTTTCCTGGTTTTAAGTCTTAAGCAAATTTTTCTTAACATTTTTTATCTTGATTTATTAAAACTAAAACTGCTTTTCTTGACATTAAAAAAAATACATAAAAACAAATGAACAAATAAATAAATAAACATACCTACGTAATGACCACAGTAAGCTATATAGCCCCAGCTAGGTGCTACTTCATAGTATCTTCATTCTACTCACTGAGTTTTATGCTAAAGTCAGACACATTCATAGGTACGTTTATATCAACTATACTTACTATTGAAAATATTTAGTTCAATTAAGATCTTTTGTGAATCAATAAAAAGTGGGGGGGGGGGGAGCAACTGTGGATACCAGAGACAATGTGGGAGAAGGGTGGGACATGGCAGAGGGTGAGAGGGAGGGAATCAAGTGGGTACAAAAAAAAGAGAAGTAAAATATATGAGAAACAAGAAATGGGGAAAATTATCTGTTGAAGATAGCATGTAAGGTAATATCTCTGATTGAGCCAATATACAGTGTTTTCTGGATGGGAAAACTCATTTTGTATGGTGCAATGATATACACTGAATGAATGTAAAATAAATACATTTAAAATGAAAAAATAAAATGAAAAGAAAAATATGTACCCCGTGGTGCCAGGACACACCAAAACACATCACCTTTAAGCATCTTGCCTATCAGCCAATTTGCATAACAACCTGGATTTAGGAACACAACTCTCTCCTTTAGTGAGGAGTGCCTGTGGTCTCATATACCTCTCTGTGGGAGCTTTCAGTGACAACGACCACTCACATCAGTGGGTCATAGAATGTGGTCCTATGACTACTATTAGTGGAGTGGTTACCCCAGTGATCCACTCACTGGTTTCTTTTTTTTTTTTTTTTTTTTTTTTTTTTGAGAGGTTTTCGCTATAGGGCGCGTGCGCTCGCCAGACAGACAGAGAGAGACAGAGAGACACAAAGCGAGAAATCACCCCCCAGAGGGGATGGTCACACCGCAATCCCTTCTCCTCCATTCTCCTCTCGGGATCTTGGGCACACACGCACATGCGCCCGGCATGAGTTTTAAGCCACCGGGTCCGAGACGCGAACCGCGGTCGACTACATGGAGTCCAGCAACATAGCCATTATGCTAACTGCTGGTCCCCGACTCACTGGTTTCTTGAAGGGCTCCAGAAGAAAGCGAAATCCCAGCTGCTATTACATGCAATTCACAAGTATATAGTTAAAGTGTATTAAATATTTAAGTACAAATAATGAGACTATTGAATACATATTACAAGGAAATTAAGAATATTTGTTTCTACTTACTTGGCATTTCCTTCATGCAGTCTCACCTATCTACTAAAATCATGCCCTGTTTTAGCCCATGTATCACCAAAACCGAAACCTCTGTGTGCAATGTAGCTTAAATTCTTTTTCTTTTTTTTTTTTTTTTTTGGAGAGATTTTTCCTAGAGGGAGCATGTGCTTGCCAAACAGACAAAGAGAGACAGAGAGACAGAAGTGAGAAATCACCCCAGAGGGGATGACCACGCTGCAATCCTTTCTTCTTTCTCCTCTCAGGATCTTGGGCACGTACGCACATGTGCCTGGTGTGAGTTTAAGCCACCAGGTCTTGGATTCAAACCATGTTCGACTAGATGGGAGCCCAGATACATAACCATTATGCTAACTGCTGGTCCTATAGCTTACATTCTTTTTTCTCTAACATAGAGCTTTCGGTATTCTAAGAAATGCTGGGTTTTCATATGTGTTACGATTTTTCCACCTTACAGATTCAATTTTCAAGCTCTTTTGTCCTATATATTGACCATAATAGTCACATAATAAATTTTCCTTTTCTTGTCTTATCTAGAAAGGCCTCTTCCATCTCAAGTATTTTTTAAATCCCCCACCCAGACTTTCCTCAATTAATTTTGCAGATTTGAATCTTCATTTATATGGAATTAATTTTTCCTAAAAAGTTAAAAAATAAGCTTTTATTTAAAATTTCTGACCGTTTTATGCACTCTACCAAAGAATTCAGTTCTTCCTCACTGATTTGAATTGTGACTTCTTTCTATCCTGTGCAAAATAGTATATGTACTTTTCTGGTTTTAGTAGCTATTGTTTTTGCAAGTTTATCTAATTCATGATAGAGAGTGCATTTGAGGGGTGAAAGAGGAAGAGAGAGTGACAGGCACCCTCGACAGTGTCTCATCACACGGTAATCCCCCTCCCTGCCCCTCCAGCTCATCAGGATATTGGGCACACATATATCACCCTATGTGTTTTTAAGTGGACCAGATGATACCAACCTGTAACCAGTCATATGGCTTCTAGCAATGCAGCTCATGCTGACCAAGCCACCAGACTGGGTCTCTAATACTTATTCTGATCATTAATTTGAGTTAATTCTTGTAATAAATACTTCAATATTTTAATTGTAATAGTTTATCTTCTAATCCAAATTCTACATCATTGGACTTCTTTTTAAAGTATTTTCATGGCTATAACTGCAAATGTTGCTTAGAACCTTTGATCCAAATCTTCTACCCACTGCTATTCCTCTACACTCTCCTCCATCCCCAGATGACCCAAGGACTAAATTACAGCAAAGAGATTCTTGTTTCATGAAGACAAGGAATGGTGCTCCATTTCTTCAAGTCTCTTTTTATATATTTCAGTTAAGCTTAAAGATTTTTTTGAATGAATTCTTCAGATTTTGTTATACATGTTCTTTGGTGTGGTATTTGCTGTCATTATTGTACTTTGCAATTTTTATATCATATTTTACCATTATTGAGGGCATATGAAAAATTCATTGAACTTTATTCAGTAATTTTAAACCCAGGCACTCTACTGAACTCTACTGCAGTTTATAGCATATGATTCAGTTATTCCAGATATCCTGTCATAAACACATAAGACAACTTTCCAGCATTTAACAATTGCATCCAGTAGCAGTACTAGCATTTTCAGAAAAAATAAATTAAATTAAGTGTAGTCATCCTGGAACTCATGTGTCACCTGAATTTATTATTGTTGCATCTTTTCCCCAGTGTGTGTCTGCATAATGTGAAAATATACATTAAATAAAAGTAGTTATATGTGTACACCTATTTTCAACAACATATAAATAGTTTTCAAGTAAGTTTTTTCAGAAATAAATGTTCAATTGTATTAAATGTACTTTTGATGGCAGCCAAAGTTAAATACAGAACTTACATTATTTTTCTGATTTGATCTATTACATAATAATTTCTGTTATAAATACATTATTATTAAATCATCTTTACATTTTTGAACTGAACCACAAGGGGAAATAGCATATTAGTATTTTCATGCACTTTTGGACTCTATTTGTCAATAATTTATCTGGTATTTTGTCACATTAGTTTGCAAAGAGGCATTACCACATGGTCGTAACAGTGGTCAGTAGCCTTGACATTAGCATCTGATTTCTTGAGTTCAGATTCTGCAGCTATCCTTACTAGCTAGACAACCCCTATCCTCTGCTTGTCATTTGTCTCTATCTGTAAACAGTGAATGATAATAGTATTAAATTTGTAGTTTACTGGGACCAGCAGTTAGCATAATGGCTATGTCGCTGAACTCCCACGTAGCCGACTGCAGTTCAAGTTTTGGACCCAGTGGCTTAAACTCACGGCAGGAGTGTGTGCGTGCATGCCCAAGATCCCGAGAGGAGAATGGAGGAGAAGGGATTGCAACATGGCAAATCCCCCCAGGGAGTGATTTCTCACTTTCTATCTCTCTGTCTCTCTCTGTCTTTCCAACAAGCACACACGCCCTATAGCAAAAACATCTCCAAAAAAAAAAATTGTGGTTTACAAAAATAAGTAAACTATGAATTAATGCATGTGCATCACAAAGTCTATGTTTTAGAAAAAATATGTGCTCAAGCAATATAAACAATTATTAGTGAGATTGATTTCAAATGCAATTTCTATTGGATTTAGAAGTTTGTGTTATGTTTCTTATGTAAAGAATTCTCCATTATTAATTATTTTCTATCACATAGTTTTTCCTTTTTAATAGCTTATATTGTGCTTTTATGAATCTTCATTTTTTCCTTGTTCAGTTAAACTAGTGACTCTTCTATTTTATTGTTCTCCTCCATAGAAACACCACTTATATACCAGCTATTTGTTTGCATGTTGACTGTTTAATTCGTTAGTCTCTGCATTGTCTTTATTAAGTAATTTCTCTCCATCCATTTCTCTATTGTCTTTACTTATTTTTGTTCTTGATCTGTCGTTTTTTATCACTTGAAATACAAAATGAGGTCACTTTCTGTTTAATATTCAAATCAAATTGCCCAGAGCCCTCATCCTGTCCATCTCAAGAGCTGCTTTGTAATTCCCCCCAGAATTTTTCAATGCTGTGAGAATGTTCTCTATCTAAAGTTTCTATCCTGTTTGTTATTACTTCCAGGGGAAAAACATCTGAAATTTCTGCTCAGGCCACATAGAAGCATTGCACTTTTCACTGCTATTGTGGTTGTTCTTTCTTTCAATCACAACTGACAGAACGTGAGCTCCGTAGTGACTAAGGAAACACCAAGTTGCTGGACTGTTTGTAGTTGATGCAGGGGACATGCATCGGTGTAGGAGGAAGTGAAGAAAATTGGATTCCTCTAATATTTGTAATCATGGCTGGTCATATACTATTTCTTCACAAGAACACATTTCTTTCCACTAATATGCATGTGTACGTATATGTGCACATGCCTGGATACACATGTCTAGAAACCACTAGCCTACAAGTGCCTTAGTGAAAGTTAGGAAAAGCTACCCTTCTATGCACAGGCCAGACAGAGCAAAATCTGAATTTCAGCCTCCACTCACTAGCTATCCTAATTCAGTGATCACCTTGCAAAACTATGTACAGCATACCAGCACATAACCACAGGTGCACAGAGAAACTATTTAAAAAATTCACTCATGGAGTTTGGAGTAGCTAGGTCAGAAATAATTGTGGAAACATGCTCCTCTCATGTCCTAAGGATCAAAATTCTTGCATTTCTAAGTAATGGGATGGCAACTCAGGTGTTTCCAGTATCTCTGCCACTGCCATCACCCCCACCAGCATCCTAGAGGTTCAGTCATGTGTTCCAAGCCCAGCTGTCTCTGCTGGTGACAGATCATGCCTGCATCTTCTCTCCAAACCCCAGCAAAGCCACATTCCTGACATCCTTACCTGGTTCCCAGCTCAGAAAAAAAGCAATTTCTTCCTCAAGACTCATCCCATTTTCTGACTCACATTGACAAAGAGTGGGCACATTTGCACTCTTCACCCTGTAGTTATCTATAAAATAAACAACTAGACAACAATTTATTTTCCTTGTTTAGCTGAATAGTCTTACTCATGATCACTTTCTTAAGCTGTATTTATATAGTTACATATGAGGATATTTCAAAAAGTTTAACAATAAAGTAAAATCAAAGTACAAATTTATGGGGCCAGCAGGTGGTATGGAGGTTAACGTGGCTGGATAAAACATGATTGAGTTTATGGTTAAAATCTCAGATCCAACAACTTGGAAATCATGCCAGGTGTGTGTGCATGTGTGCATGCTTAAAATCCCAAGTGGAGAATGGAGAAGATCATCGTCCTTGAAAGGTGACATCACTTTATCTCTCTCTCTCTCCGGCAAGTTTATGCGCCCTATAGGAAAAAACTAAAAACAAAAAATATACAAGTTTGTTTTGTTGCAAAATATTTTAAATATATGCATAGTTATTTCATAATACTTACTTTCCATAATCTTTTTGAAGATCTCTTGTATATGTATAGATATAAGCATTTTTTTTTGAGAGGTTTTGGCTATAGGGCATCACACTTGCCAGAAAGACAGAGACAGAAAGCTAGAAATCACTCCCCCCCAAGGGGGATGGTCACACCGCAATCCCTTCTCCTCCATTCTCCTCTTGGGATCTTGGGCACACATGCACATGCGCCTGGCGTGAGTTGAAGCCACCAGGTCCAGGACTCAAACCGTGGTCACCTACATAAGAGTCCAGCCACCTAGCCATTATGCCAACTGCTGGTCCCAGATATCAGCATTTTATACACACACACACACACACACACACACACTGTTTTCAAGTTATTTCGATTTCTAAATTGTTTTAGAATTTTGAAACAATTATTCTTGAAACAAATACACACACACACACACACACACACACACATATACATACAAACACATACACATCACACACAACACACATACACACACACACATATATATACATATATATATATATATATATATACACACACACACATATATATATATTTCTTCACACACACACACACACACACACTATATATATATATATATAAAATGGTTTAAAATCTTCCTGGGGGGCAGGCAGTGGCACAACAATGAGGTGATGTTTTGTGACGCACTCCCATATAAGAAGATCCCCAGTGAAAACCCAGACACAGCTCAGAGCACACTGGGCACACACTGCCCATGGTCCCAGGCTTGCTGAAGTGGGGAATGATCACAGCACCAAGACTCTGTCGGGAGGTGCTGCTTTCTGTCTGTTTTTCCTCTCTGCCTCTCACACTTGTAAAAGAGAGAAATAAACTTTAAAAAATATGCTTAGTGATTTTTATTTGGAATTCTAGAATCAGGCAATATTCCATCCTATAAAATAGAAGTATTCTCAAAGGCTGAGCTTGGAAGGTGATTTTCTAGACAGAAAATGGCTAAGGAAAACAAAAACAGACACAATAGCAGATTCAGAACAAGTATTCAGTAAGTATTATATATTATATGATATATAATATATATTATCTAGCAGGCAGTATCAGGCCTACACAAAACAGTAAAAAATCTTTTCCCCTGGTATATTCTAGTAGAGCTATAGATAAGAAACAGAATTCTGACTTAGATTATAAATCAACATTTAACCTTTTATCAATAATCATTTAATATTATATATAAATTTATCCTTAACTATTTATTTAGATGTTATATCGATAAATATTTAGTGTTGTAAGTAAAAATATAAAGAAGAACAGGAGAGGTGATGTTTACCCATGATCTGAAGGTAGTGAAAGAAAACAAACCATGTTGATAACAAGAGCACATCTAGTCAGGGCCAACATCGGGGGGCAGGGAGGCAGGGAAGTTGAGAAACCGTGAAGGAATTGGGAAGCTGTTCATGCACCAGTCAAGAAATGACGTGACTAAATGGTGACATTGAGAAATGATTGCATTCTGAATACATTTTCATGGTTGAACCAACAAGATTTGCTGATGGATCCTCTTCCTGATTCTACAACTGTACTCACAACCAACTACTGTCTTTCTCTTCCATTTGATCCTTGAGTTATTCATTCAACATTTTTGGTCCTTGCCATGTGCTGAGCACAGTGGCTGTGTTATCAGAAATATGAATAATGCATTGCTTCTCTTTCTGAGGAGAACACCACATGGTGGAACAGATAGATACGTACATAAACACATATTCAAAACATAAGGGTTGCAACAGCACAGAGAAAGAAGCGACTGACTACACCTGGGAAGATTAGTTAAATAATGTCGAGAAAAATGAAATGTGAACTGGTATGTGAAGGAGTAGACGCTCAAGAATAGGAAAGGGGCTGTTCTCTGGTCCCAGAGTAGAGGACAAGGATGCAGTTTATACTAAAGCAGTGGCAGAAGATATGGAGAGGAGCAGATGGATTCATGACAGATATAGCAGATTAACAGAATTTCATAAATAAAATAGGCATTAAGGAAGAGAATCACTGTAGAATTAAAAGAAAACGAATTCTTCTAGTTTTGATAAGTAGATGAATTATGACCTCTTTCTTTATCAAGATGAAAAATAAGCTTTAGATGAAGATAATTGTATTTGTTTTAGAAAAGCCATGGGTCAGTTGCTTGCTGTAATCTCAATGTAAGTATCTAGAAGGCAAATGCAAAAGCCGGCTGAAGCTCAGAAAAATAAGAGGGAATGAAATCGTAAAAGAACAACCAAACAGGTTTCAATGCCTGCTATTTACCAGAATGTTTGGCATTTTCAGGAAGAGTTCTTCTGGAATACATGAGACTAACTACACAAATCTCTCCCAATCTTGAGGTCCCAGACTGCATATTGTCACTAATATTCTATAAATCATATACATATATAGTCATGGTTAGTTAGCTCTGTTGTTGTCTATTTTCTTAAGTTTTTATTTATTTATTTATTTATTTACTTACTTACTTACTTATTTTTGCCAGAGGGTATGTGCACTGTCCAGAGAAGAGACTGACAGAGAGGGAGAAGAGAAAACCTTCCTCCCCATGGGGAATGATCATGCTGCAATCCCTTCTCTCTTCCTTTTGGGATTTTGAGCATGCACACACACTCACCCAGTGTGCTTTTAAAGCTACTGGGTCCAGGATTTGAACTGCATGGTCAGCTTGTCTTAACTACCAGACCCAGGAGCCAACCCTCCTTTGTGTTTTCCTTACTGGATAGCCCTCCTCTGTCTTTCCTCTAAGAACCTTATTGTTTTTTTCTATGCCCATCTGCCAAATCCTGCCCAAGTTCTATCTCAATTTTTCACATGCCACCTCTGGAACTTCCTGAATAGGCTCATCCCAACTACCATGTTCTCCTCATGCATCTTATTTTCTTCATCTGTAAAATTATATTAACTTCATAGGGTCAGTTTTAGGATTAAATAAATTAATACATTAAAGTGCTTAGTAGATAGTGTCTATTTCATGGTAAATAACAGTATGGTCTAGCTATTGGAAAAGTTCGGAGCAGTGTTTATCATGTGAGCCCCAGAGACAAGCCAAATGGATTCCAATCCAAATTTAGTCACGTAGTGGGATAATTTGGGGCAAGCTATTTAGATCTCCATAACTATATTTTTTACATGTAAAAATATTAAAGCCATAGAAACGTATGGTATCTACCAGAAGATTATGCAAGTGGCTTATATGTAATATTCCTGAGAACAGTTTTTCCTGTTAGATACGTATTTGGATTCATGACAACATAATGCAAGTAGAGACTACAAAACAATGCCTAGGAGGTAATAAAAACTCAGTAAGTTTTAGTTATTTTGATTATTGTACTTTTTTATTCATTTATCAGTGCTACTAATAATCCTACCTTGATTTTTCAATAACTTGATAACTTGAATTTTTTTTCTTTTTTTCTTTTTTTTTTTTTTTTTTTTGAGAGGTTTCTGCCATAGGGCATGTGTGCTCGCCAGAAAGACAGAGAGAGACAGAGAGACAGAAAGCGAGAAATCACCTCCTAGGAAGGATGGCCATGCCGCAATCCCTTCTCCTCCATTCTCCTCTCGGGATCTTGGGCATGCACACACGCCCACCCAGTGTAAGTTTAAGCTACCGGATCCGGGACTCAAACTGCAGTCAACTACACGGGAGTCCAGCAATATAGTCATTATGCTAACTGCCGGTCCTGATCACTTGAATTTTTAACCTCAAATCTTAAAAGTTATAGGAAGAAAAATATATTCCAATCATCCTTTGGGATCCTTTCACAATCTTTGCTCATTCCTTGCATAGGTATCCAACCAATAAATGTCTATCAATTTGAATAATAAAAAGATTTTCTGAAGATTGTATAAATCAAATATGTTAAAGGAAAAGTCATCTTAGTTTACAACAAAGGAGAAAAATTAGTTTTGACTATAAATGTTTTGAGAGAATTATTTATTTAATTTATTATTATTATCATTTTTAAATTTACTATAGGACATGTGCACTCACCAGAGCTACCAGGTCCAGCTCTTGAACTGCAATTGGCCGTATGGGAGTCCGCTTGCTGGTCCATGACCACAGATTTTTTTTAGCAGTTATTAATTCCTTCACGTGAAACAGGGACAGAGAAAAAGAGAGAGGCATGTACCCTTAATAGGGTCCTCATGCTGAGATCCATTCCCAGTCTCAGCTGACCCATATCACAGGCACTTGTGTGCCCACAGTATGTTGAGAGAGGTTCTGAAAGGTGAACCCACAACCTTTCCCATTTGGGTCCAGTTACATTACCATTGTCCTACCTTGACCATGAATTTTACAGGGTAAAGAAAATTTAAAGAAGTTATTTGGTTCAAATTTTGCTTAAAATATTGTTTTCTCATTTGAGAACTTAATCTTCTTTATTTTATAATTTCTTATTTACACAATTTTATATCTTTGTGAGCTACAATAAAGTTTTTCAAATTTTGAATGCAATGTATAATAATGAAATCAGAGTTATTTCCGTATGCATCATGTCTGACAAAGAACCTATTAGCTGTAGTAGAAGGAGAAACCTAAGGTGTATTTATTACAGGAAACTAAGATTCTGGCACAGCATCTTCCAAATTTCAGGCAATTTAGGAACAATAAAGAGATCATTGAATAATTAAATTGGAACAATAAGAAAAACTCAAATTCAAGCTGTTTCTACATGAATTAGTTTCACTTTCCGTATCTTTTAATCTCACTAAAATTTTAAATGATATTTTTAATGTGGCTGTAAATCAAATTACAGAGACAAAAAATATTCAAAGGCAAATATAAAGAAAGCAAAAACAAAATTTCTGAAAAGAAGGCATCTGCTAGAAACCCTTAGGAAATAGCAAATTAGCAAGTGGTAGAATGGGAAGAATTATACTTAAAAACTTTAAGTTATTCAAGAATCAAGGAAGTTTTTATAAGATCTTGTTATACCAGAATTTTAATAATGTTTAGTCTATCCCTCCATTCTATAAATATTCTTTAGAAAAAATACTGCTTTCTTTTAAAAATTTTAATTTTTTTTACAAAAATATATGAACATAGTAAAAAAAAAAGGTAGGAAAATGTGAAGTCTCCTCACATAGGTGCCCTTCCCGTAATCATTCTTCCCCAAGAAAAAGGAAAATTTAGCCAATAACTATTTCAAAACTCATATAAACTGGTAGCACTCCCACATGTCAAGCTACCCACTGCCTTTTTTTTCTTTTCCTTTTTTTTAGATTTTTGCCTACAGGGCACAAGGGCTCACTGGGAAGAGAAAGAGAAAGAGAGAATGAGAAATTAGCCCCTGGGGGGATGGCCACATTGCAATCCTTTCTCCTCTATTCTTCTCTCAGAATTTTGGACACACATGTACATGTGTCTTAAGTGTTAACTCCATATCCTTCTTCTGTTTTTTTTTTTTTTTTTTTTTTTTTCCAAAAGAGATTTTTGCTATAGGGCACATGCACTCACCAGAGATCTATATAGAGAGACAGAAAGTGAGGAATCAACCCCCTGTGAGGATGGCCATGCTGCAATCCCTTCTCCTCCATTCTACTCTGGAGAATGGCCACATAAGCACACGTGCCTAGTGTGAGTATTTGTTTTTGTTTCTGTTTTTTTACGGAGACTTTTGCTATAGGGTACATATGCTTGCTGGAGGGATAGAGAGAGACAGAAAGTGAGAAATCACCCCCAGGGAAATGTCATGCTGCATTCCCTTCTCCTCTCAGGATTTTGGGCACAAATGCACATGTACCTAGCATGAATTTTAAGCTGCTGGGTCCAGGGCTCAAATTGCCATTGACTACCTGGAAGTTCAGAGACTTAAAACATTTTGCCATTTGCTTGTCCCTCCATATCATTACATATCAGTGCATCTACATCTACTTCATTCTTTTTAGTGATTGTGTAACATTCAACATGCTTCCACATATCCTACAGATGTATTACAATTTATGTATTTATGAATGGTTAATTTTTGGGCAATTGATCTTTTTCTGCTTTTTGATTTAATAAACAATATTACAGTAAACATTCTTGCACATATCTTTTTTTTGTTTTTAGAGGTTTTTGCTATAGGGCATGTGCGCTCACCAGACAGACAGAGAGAGACAGAGAGACAGAAAGCAAGAAATCACCCCCCAGGGGGGATGGCCACACCGCAATCCCTTCTTCTCCATTCTTCTCTCAGGAGAATGGGCACGCATGCACACGTGCCCGGCGTGAGTTTAAGCCACTGGGTCCAGGACTCGAACCGCGGTTGACTATGTGGGAGTCCAGTGACATAGCCATTACACTAACTGTTGGTCCCCACATATCTTGTCATATAAAAAAGTTACTATAAATTGACAAAAGAGTTTATTTCCCTCTACACTGAGAACATGTGTTCTGTTCAAATTGGGATATGAATTATCTATTGTTTTTATCATGTAGAAGATTTATCAAATTTTCCTTCGTAAATTTTTAATATTGCATATTCTTTGAACGTATTTGGTATTATGAGAATTTTTCTCAATCTCCTAGTTTTCTTCTATTAGTTTTATAATTTTATTTTTAACTTTAATACTTTGATTGAGTTGTATTTTTTCAATAATAAGTAAGCTCAGTTTTTCTATTTCTCCCCAAATAACTAATAACCATCCACAAATACTAAATTATTAAAAAATTTTTCTTTTCAATGAATAATATATTTTATTTTTACTGATTTGATATTATTATTTTATATATACATGCCTATATGTGTACATAAAATGTACTATATATTAAGTGTCTATATGTATCAGGCACTGTGCTAAGTCAAAGGTGAATACAGACACTATCCTTTCCTTCATAGAGTTTACATTTTAATGGGGGATTTTTTTCTTTATTTTGCCTTAGTACATGTGTGCTTACTAGAGAGAGACAAAGAGAGGTAGAGAGAGGGAAAATAAAAAAAGCATTCCCAGGGGTAATGGCCCTTTACTGCCATTCTCTTATGGATGCATACACACTCCTATTTTCCAAGTCTCTGGGTCCAGGACTTGGGTCCAGGACTTGAACCTCACTGTCGATCATGTAGGGGACAGCTGGTCCAGTGAAGGATTTTCTTTCTTTCTTTTCTCTCTCTCTTTTTCTTTCTCTCTCTCTTTCTCTCTCTTTCTTTCTCTCTCTTTTCTCTTTCTTTCTTTCTTTCTTTCTTTCTTTCTTTCTTTCTTTCTTTCTTTCTTTCTTTCTTTCTTTCTTTCTTTCTTTTTCTTCTTTCTTTCTTCCATGAGTGAGACAGACTGAGAGAGAGAGAATAATAGCACTTCCCTCTTGACATAGCAATCACCAAACCCAGGATCATGGGCATGGATGTGCCCCGTGTGTTTAGGAAGGTCATCAGGCACAAACCTGAAATCCTTCTACATGGTTAAGTCTCACAATGCACTGCATTTTACAGCTTCACCATTATCTGGACCCAGAAGATTTAAAAAAAAAAAGTAAACAATAAAATGGTGTATGTACAGTTTATAACAATAACATTTCTTTTTTATTGTTTCATTTTCTTCTATACATTCAATCACATTATTTAGCTTACAAAGTGAATATTGCAACAGGTGAACATTTCTCTCTAGTCCAGTTGATAAAACTATAAAATATCTTCAACAGATAATACCACATTTCTTTGTCCCATTAATCCTTTGCCTCCCTAGTTTTCTTCTAAATGTCCTTCCTCAGACCCTCCTCTTTCACACACACTGTATCTGGTATTTACATCCATATACTGTGTTTCTATCCTTTAGGCAATTAGTTTCAGTCATAGAGTGCAGACAGTCAGTATATATTAAGTGGGGACATACAAGGTCTCTCCTTCATAGCCTGGCTTGCTTCACTCAGTAAATCTTCCATATTCTCCCACTTTCTGTCAAAAGCCATGGTTTGTTTGTTTGTTTGTTTGTTTATGGCTGAATAGTATTCCATAGAGTATATGTGCCACAGTTTTTCTATCCATTCATCTGTTTGTGGGCATTTGGGTTGGTGTCATGACTTAGCAATTGTGAATAGTGCCACAATAAACATCGATGTACAAGCGCTTTTCCAATTCTTATGTCCTTTGGGTAGATACCAAGGACTGGAATTGCTGGGTCATATGGCAGTTCTATTTCTAGATTTTTGAAGAATCTTCAAATTGTTTTCCACAGTGACTGGACCAATTTACATTCCCACCAGCACTGTAAGAGAGTTCCCCTTTCACCACACCCCCGCCAGCACTTATCATTTTTTTTTTTTTTTATCTTAGTCATTCTTACTGGGGTTAGGTGGTATCTCATTATTGTTTTGATCTTTGTTTCCCTTACAATGAGGGATGCTGAGCATTTTTTCATATGCCTTTGGCTATTCGTATATCATCCTTAGAGAGTGGTTTTTCAACTCATTCTCCCATCTTTTAATAGGATTGATCATCTTTTTTTTGGAACAGCTGCTTGAGTTCCTTGTGAATTCTGGTTATCAGTCCCTTATCTGATTCATAGTTTACAAAAATATTTTCTCATTCTGGGGCTGTTGATTCACACTTATTACTGTGTCTTTTGCCATGCAGAAACTTCTTAGTCTGATGTAATCTCATTTGCCTATTTGGGGGATTATCAACTGTGCTTTGGGGGGGTCTTATTTAAGAAGTCTTTGCCTACTCCAATGTCTCCCAGAGTTTCCCCAGTGTTTTCCAGTAGCAGTTTTATAGTTTGAGGACTTATATTTAGATCTTTAATCCACCTTGATTTGATTTTTGTCAAAGGTGAGATATAGGGGTTCAGATTCATCTTTCTGTAAATGGAAATCCAGTTTTTCCAGCACCATTTGTTGAAGAGGTTTTCCTTTTCCCACTGGATTGACTGGTACCCCTTGTCAAAAATAAGTTGACTGTATGTTTGACAATTTATTTCTGGGGACTCTATTCTGTTCCATTGGACTACATGTCTATTTCTGTGCCAGTACCATGCTGTTTTGATTACCACTGCTTTTTAGTATATTTTTGGGTCAGGGAGTGAGAATTGCTTTGGCAGTATAGGGTCTTTTATGATTCCAGACAAACTTTATGATTGTCTTTTCAAGATCTGTGAAGAATGTGTCTGGTACTTTGACTGGCATTGCATTAAATATGTAAATTAATTTGGGTAGAATTGCCGTTTTGATGATATTAATTCTTCCAATCCAGGAACATGGGATATCCTTCCACTTTTTTTGTGTCATTTTCCATTTCTTTTTTTAGCTTCTCGTAGTTTTCCTTGTGGAGGTTTTTAACTTCTTTGGTTAGATTTATTCCTAAGTATCTTATACTTTTTTGTGGCTATGGTAAATGGAATAACTTTTTTCAGTTCTATCTCAGTCTGCCTTTTGTTTGTATAAAGAAATGCTATAGATTTCTGTATATTGATTTTGTATCTTGCAACTTTACTGTGTTCGTGTATTACTTCCAGAATTTTTTTCATGGAAACCATTGAGTCTTCTATGTATACAATCATGGCATCTGCAAATAGAGTTTCACCTCTTCTTCTCCTATCCGAATGCCTTTTATTTTTTCATTTTTTCTGATTGCGTTGGTGAGGACTTCCAGTACTATATTGAAAAGGAGTGGAGAGAGAGTGTGCATCCTTTTCTTGTACCCGTTTTTAGTGGAAAATATTTCAGCTTTTCTCCACTGAGAATCATGTTCATTATGGGTTTTTCATAGGTAGCTTTTATTGTGTTGAGAAATGACCCTTCTATGACGACATTGCTGAGAGTCTTGATCATGAAGGGATGTTGTATCTTTTTTTTTTTTTTTTTGAGAGGTTTTTGCCATAGGGCGCCTGCACTCTCCAGACAGACAGAGAGAGACAGAGAGACAGAAAGCAAGAAATTACCCCCCCCCCCCAGGGGGGATGGCCATGCCGCAATCCCTTCTCCTCCATTCTCCTCTCGGGATCTTGGGCATGCACGCACATGCACCCGACGTGAGTTTAAGCCACCGGGTCCAGGATTCAAACCGTGGTCGACCACATAGGAGTCCAGCGACATAGCCATTACACTAACTGCTGGTCCCGGGATGTTGTATCTTATCAAATTCTTTTCTACATCAATTGATATGACTATATGGTTTTTATCTTTCTTCCCATTAATATGTGTATTACATTTATGGTTTTGCATATGTTGAACCAACCTTGCATCCCTGGAATAAAGTCTACCTGGTTGTGATGTATGATCTTTTTTATAAGTTGTTGGATATGATATACTAGTATCTTGTTGAGAATCTTTGCATCTATACTCATCAGGGATATTGGTCTATAGTTTTCCTTCCTTGTCCTGTCCTTATTTGTTTTAAGGATAAGGGTGATAGAGGCTTCTTAGAATGAGTTAGGGAGAGATTCACCTTTTTGGATCTTTAGAAAGAACTTCAGAAGAATGGTGGTTAACTCTTCTTTGAAATTTTTGTAGAATTCAGAGGTGAATCCATCAGGGCCAGAGCTTTTCTTTGTTGGGAGGTTATTCTGATTCAATCTCCTGGCTTGTTAATGGGCCTATTCAGACTTTCTATATCCTCCTGGATTAATCTTCATAGATTATATGTGTCCAGGAATTTGTCCATCTCATCCAGATTGTCTTGTTTCTTGGCATATAGATGCTCACAGTGTCCTCTAATAATGTTTTGTTTCTACTATGTCTGTTGTTATTTTGCCTGCTTCATTGCAGATTTGATTCACCTGGTTCCTTCTTCTCTTCTTCTTAATAACTCTCACTAGTGGTGTATTGATTTTGTTTATCTTTTCAAAGAACCAGCTTTTACTTTCATTTATTTTCGGTATAGTTTGTTTATTTTCTATTTCATTTATTTCTGCTCGTATCTTTATTATTTCCTTTCTCCTGGAGTTTTTTGGATCTTTTAGCTGCTACTGTTCCAATTCTCTGAGGCATGATGTTAGGTGATCCATTTGCTTTCTTTCCATCTTCCTCTTACGTGCACTAATTGCTATGAACTTCCCTCTTATGACTGCTTTAGTAGTGTCCCAAAGATTATGGAAACTCATGTCTACATTGTCATTGGTTTCCATGAATCTTTTGATTTCAGTCTTTATTTCTTCAGTAGTTGTGGAATCATTCAGGAATAGGGTATTTGGTTTCCATGTATTTGAGTATTTCTGAGGATTTCTCTTGAAACTAATGTTTCTTGAATACTTCCTATGTAATGGATACTTTTCTAGAAGTTATTGATCTATTGCCAATGACCAAATCCAGTTTGAATTCTGTTTTGGCAGAGACAATTAGCTAAGACTACATTCATATTTTAAAAGCATAGTAGAGTAAAAAAGAAAAAGGAAGAACAAATGATGTGAGGGACAGCTCTTACGTGACTTGAAAGTCTTGAAATATTAACCATCTGTTGCATCACAGAAAAGGTTTGTTGACCTCTGTTTCAAATATTTTACATGTAAGTACTCATTCAACTTTTACAGTAACCACTAATAGTTAATGTTTTTAAATAATTGTTAAGCCCTACTACTATTTCCAGTGCAAAACCTACTGTACAAAGTGTGTCATAATTACCATAGAGGAAATAAATCAGGTACTGAAAAACTACATGCAGGTTGATATCTATAAGAAAAGAAAAGTCAGCCATACAAAGAAGGAGAAGGTAGTTACTTAGAAGATAGAGGAAGTAGGCTTAGGTGCAATGGAACATTTGGTCTGTTTATGGAACCTACAGACAACCAGTGTGTGATGATCTAAGGAAAAGTAGAAAGTCTGGAGAAACAGTAAAGACCAGATCATTCAGATTGTAGTTCATGATAAGAAATGTGTTCTGTTAAATAAACAGAATAATAAATCACTGAAATACAGGGATAGGGTACTAAGTGATTTATTTTATGTTAAGATAATTTCTGTAGATGATATATATGAAGAATGGAATATGGGGAGATCGTTTATGATGGTATCAAAGTAACCTTGGAAAAATATTATAATAGGGTGAACTAAAAAGCTAGCAGCAAATTGTAGCAAAGGCATATAAAAATGATAAGATGGGTTACATGTTCATATCTGGGAAGTGAGGAAAAGGAAACAATGCCAGATTTCTATCTAAGTAACTAACTGGCTAGATGCTGATATCCATTCTCATAGGAGTTAAGATACCAGTAGAAAAGTTTTCTGAAGAAACAATTGAGATTTACTTTTTTTGACCTGTTAAAATTGAAGTCACCTGTGAATCCAGGTAAAAGGACAGAGTCTTTGGCCCCATCTCTGTGAAGATCATCCATGTAGTGTTTGGA
The DNA here is from genome assembly GCA_026018925.1 of Tupaia tana. Classification (NCBI taxonomy): domain Eukaryota; kingdom Metazoa; phylum Chordata; class Mammalia; order Scandentia; family Tupaiidae; genus Tupaia; species Tupaia tana. Next base: position 85,808,080 of record JAKSZU010000006.1, read on the forward strand.
TGGACACACAGAATTCAGGAGAAGGAATGAGAAGTAGTAGACAGCGACAGCAAGAAAACCAGAAATAACCAGAAGCCAACAAAGGAGAGCGTTTCAAGAAAAATGGCAGAAAACACTATTGCTGTTGAACTACATGAAGAGGACATAGAAGCCATCATGTCCCTGAGAGTTAGAGCCTAAAGGACAGGCCGTACCTGCTAGAAGCCAGCCATTTGTGGGTGTTGTTCTAGCTTGTCTTCTGTTAATGTGAAGACTGGTATGGGGATGACCAAGTCCTGACGGGGAGCTATGCAGAGCACCTGCAAGGTCTGTCTCCAGAAGAAAAGTACTGTACGTAATGCAACTTTCTGTATTGAGAGGTTAGGACAATGGAAATTAAAATAAAAATTAATAATAACAAACAGAAAACAAGCTTTTAGATAAGAACTTCCCCGAAATTAACAGGTTTCTGTGAAAGATGAAAGAATGTGGCTTATTACCTTTCTTCTCCTTTCCCATAGTAAGTACAATATTTTCTCCTTTTCTGAGTAAAGTAGTCAGTGTGTTTTGAAAGCTGCTGGGGTGGAATGTGAACCACAGTCATCCATGTGGGATGCAGTTCCCATAACCTGCAGACTATGAGGGCAGCCCCAGTACTTGAGTTTTCTATCTCAGACAAATGTGGTTCTGCTAGTTCTTCAAGTATTCTCACTACTTTGTGATTTGTATTCTTTTCTATTAATCTTTATATTAAATATAATTTGAGGGACACCCAAGTAGTTAAGGTGCCAGGCTCCCCCGTTGGCCAAGCATGTATTGAGACCTGAACCTGGGAGCTTGAAAGTCACACTGGGTGTGTGTGTGTGAGTTCCCAAAATCCTGAGAGGAGAATGGAGGAGAAGGAATTGGAGTGGTCACCCCTCTGGGGGGTGATTTTTCTCTTTCTGTCTCTCTGTCTCTATTTCTCTAGCCTGCCTGGAGCCTACAGCAAAAAAATCTTTCAAAAAATGTGTTTTGATGTTTCTGATTTCATCCTCCATGTGACTTTACTGTCTAGTATGTATTTCTCTGTCTTTGTGTCTATCTTCTATGTTAGTAGCTGTTACAAACCACCTAAACTCATTATCTTAAAATAATACTTGTAATTTTGCTTCCATTTCTGTGAGTCAGCTGGTAGTGCTTCTACCACCGTCAGATGCATATGTATTTTTGTGATGACTGTGACTTTTTCCCAGGGTTTCAAAAGGAATCTGTAACATCTTTTCCTATGCCAGATGGCAAGAACACTCTTAAAGGCTACTAGAGCCATGTTGAAAGGACCCAGGAGCTAAACTGAAGAAGCTCTCAATGGTCAGCATGAGAGGATGTTAACATAAATAAAAACTGTAATGCATCAAATATAGTAAATACATTTAAAACCCTAAGTACATAATAATACCCAAACTAAAACAGAAAACTAATTATCTTTGAATGATGGAAAATTCCTCTGACAGCTGGAAAACAAAAGTGAAGAATTAAGCATTTATCCTGTCTTTCCTATAAAAACTATACCTCTAGGTAACAACTTGATAAACTATAATATCTCTTCAGAGAAGTAATTTCAACAAATAAATAAAGAAGAAATGCTCAAATTAGAATATCACCATTTTGCTACTCCTCATCAATTAAGTATTTAAGGCACGAGCATCATTACGGCTGCTGACATTACAAAATAGCAGAGCCAGACTATCCAACAGTCTGGTCAAAAAATAAGTCTGCAAGACTAAGTTGATTTACAGAAAATAGGGAGGAACATCTTAAGCTATGTCAAATGAAACAATCAACAAGGTTCGAACTAGGAGGAACACTACCAAAAAAATGACACAGTTTCCTCCACAAATAAATAACAAGGGAAAAAGGAAAATGAAAGATAGGGAACACTAAATTATGGTACTGAGGACTGTGTACTTATGATGAAATTACCAAGAAAGGTAAAGAAGGATTGGGAACCAGCAGTTAGCATAATGGCTATGTCGCTGGACTCCTATGTAGTCGACCGTGGTTCGTGTCCCAGACCCGGTGGCTTAAAACTCATGCCGGGCACGTGTGCGTGTGTGCCCAAGATCCCGAGAGGAGAATGGAGGAGAAAGGGATTGCGGCGTGACCATCCCCCCTGGGGGGTGATTTCTCGCTTTCTGTCTCTCTGTCTCTGTCTGTCTGGTGAGCGCACGTGCCCTATAGCGAAAATCTCTCCAATAAAAAAGAAGGATTTGCTATAAAGTTGGCATAGCTAGTACCCTTACAGGGAGGGCAGGATTGTGTTTGGAAGGGAACACATGCCTATATCAGTGACTTGGTGAGAAGGGTGTTCAAATTATAAAAATTGATTAAGTTTCATATCTATTTAGGTATTTTCTTTCTTTTCATTTGCACAAAATTTAACAAAGAAAGAGTTTTTAAAAATGTACCCACTAAGGGACTGGTCCCATGACCTAGTGGTTAAGGGAGTCAGATCCCACATGGCCAACTGTGCAGTAAATCCTGGCCCTGGCAGCTTTGAAAAGTACAATGGGCACATATGAGTGAGTACCCTAAGTCCACTGCACTCACTGTGAACACTGCACTCGCTGCATGCACTGTGCTTGCTCCATGCACTGTGCACACTGCACGCACTATGCTCCCTGCAAACACTGTATTTGCTACATGCACTGCACTCACTGCACACATTGCACTCACTGCATGCACTGTGCTCACTGCACACACTGTTAACACTGTGCTCACTGCATGCACTCCGCTCACTGCACACACTGCACTCACTGTGACCACTGCAGTCATTGCAAAAACTGCGCTCACTGTGCACACTGCACACACTGCAAGCACTATACTTGCTGAATGCACTGTGCACACTGCGCTCATTCATGCACTGCACTTGCTGGAAACACTGCACACACTGCAAACACTGCATGCACTGCATGTACTGCAAACACTGAATGCACTGCAAAAATGTGTGCAGTGCGCTTACTGCACACACTGAGAACACTGCATGCACTGTGAACACTGCATACACTGCACTCCCTGCATACACTGACCTCAATGCAAACACTGCATGCACTGTGTGTACTGAAAACAGTGCACTCACCGCAAACACTGCACTCACAGCAAGTGCTCTATTGACTGCGTGGCACTATGCTCACTGCACACACTGCATGAACTGCACTCACTGTGCATGCTGCATGCACTACACACACTGCATGCACTGTGCTCACTGCAAATATTGCATGCACTGCGAACACTACACACACAATGGAGGAAGGGAAGAGAAGGGAATGTAATGTGACTACACCCCTTTGGAAAGTTCTTTTTCCCTCTCCCTCTCTCTGTTTCTCTCTTTGATGAGTACAAATAGTTTCTGGCAAGTTATGAAAAAAATGTACCCACTAAGCATTCTACTTCTAATTTATAATGGAAAAACTTAGGGCAAGAAAACACTATTATTAAACACAAGCAGGAAAGACAAATTAAAAACAAAAGACAGGCCCAGTCATGGTGGCACAGACAGTAGGGGCACTGATGAATGAACACTACAGGCCTTATAGGAAGGCTCTGAATTTGTGTCTACCTGAACCATAACACATATTTGTGTTAGAACCCATGATTCCAGCTAGCTGAAGGGCTGAAGTAAGAATCATGGTGTGAAGTTCCTGTTGAAGGTTTCTCTCTCTCTCTCTCTCTCTTTGTGTAAATAAATAAACAAATATATGTTTAAAATGTTGTTTAAAGATATCAGAGAAGCTGATGCATTTCAGAGGGTTGAGGATTCAAGGCAGACCCTGGGGAGATGGAAAGATTACTAAAGTCAGCCAAAGATTCTGGACACTGTTTTTCCATTGAGGTACTTACCAATTAAGCTAGATATCAAATAACAAAGTCCCAAGAAGGTTCCACATGGCTCCAGCGAACTAGGTATTTCAGGGAATGAAGATTTTCTACTGATAATTCAGCTTCCAGCAAACGAGCTAGCAGCAGAAGAGGCCAGGCCTTCAGAAGAAGGTTCCACATGGCTCCAGCAAACTAGGTATTTCAGGGAATGAAGATTTTCTACTGATAATTCAGCCTCCAGCAAACAAGCTAGTGGTAGGGAGCCCCCCCCACCCCCCCAGCCTTCTATCTCTGTTTCTGTGTCTCTGTTTCTGTCTCTTCATGCTTCTGTCTTCCCTTGGTTTTGGTAATTTTTCCTTTTTACATTTTTTTAAAAAGGCAAAGTTTTTCTCTTGCTCTCAGCTCCACCTTTTATCTTGTTAATTATCACTTTGGTCCTCCCACCCAGGCAGAAGAGGCCAGGTCTTCAGAAGAAGTATCCACATGGCTCCAGCGAACTACATATTTCGCGCGGCTCTTGTGTGCCACAAGGTTTTTTATTTTGGGATTTTTTTTAAAAAAAGAAAAACAGTAATTAAATTTTTTTTTTATTTTTCTGCCTTCTTTTTCTCTTTTTGTTGTTGTTTCTCTCTCTCTTTTTCATTTTCCTTTTTCTTGTCTCTCCACTCTCCAATATCCATTTAATGTGTTTTTAGATGGATCTAAGAGCACTGTAGCTAAACATCCAAATACTAATAGGGTTAAAATATTCCTCAATATCTACTGAATCTGCTGCACCAGCGATCATAACAGAATGGCAAAGAGATTCTAGATCACCTCTGTCTGCTTGCTCCTGAACATTCAGACTGAACTTCAAGAATTTGAAAGAAACACACCATCCATCAGATGTCAAGAAATCACCACCAGATCACAAGAAATATGGAAAAACAAGAAAATACCTCTCCTCCAAGGGAAAAGAGTAACTCTTCTTCATCCACAAGTAGTTCACAGGAAATCATGGAAATGTCTGATAAGGAATTTAGAGCATTCATAATGTCAAAGCTAACAGAGATGGAAGAGGAGAGAGATAATGAACTGCTAAAGAGAAAGGAGAAAGAAGTTGACGATTTCCAGGAGATGAGGAAATTCTTTCAAGATCTAAAAGAGGAATTACACACTTTACAAAAGACTCAAACAGAACTGTTAGAGATAAAGGCTATAATACAGGAAGTCAAAATCTCCCTTGAAAGTATTAACAGCAGACTAGATCATTCAGAAAATAGAATCTCAGATGTAGAAGAGAAAATGGCTGGCCTAGAAAAATCCACCACGAAGACTGAGAAAATGGCCCAAAAATTTGAGAATAATATACGAGAAATACTAGATACCATCAAACGTACAAACATCCGGATAATTGGCATTCCAGAAGGTGAAGAGACATATAAGGGCATTGATAATCTATTCCATAAAATCCTGCAAGAAAACTTTCCAAACCTAGAGAGGCATTCGAAGATCCAATCCCAAGAAATACAAAGGACCCCAAATAGAATCAACCCAAGAAGATCTTCTCCAAGACACATTATAGCCAGATTGGCCAAAACTGCAGACAAAGACAAGATACTAAGATTGGCAAGAGAGAAACATCAAATTACCCCAAGGACATCCCATCAGGCTAACAGCAGATCTCTCATTGGAAACAATGCGAGCGAGGAGAGAATGGGAAAATATATTCAAAGTGTTAAGAGAGAAGCAATTTCAGCCAAGAATACTGTACCCAGCAAGATTATCTTTCATGTGAGAAGAAAAGACAAGAACATTCTCAGATAAACAAAACCTGAAAGAATTTAGCAGCACCAGACCAGATCTTCAAGAAGTTCTCAAGAGAGTGCTATATCAGGAAAATTAAATACAGACACATGGAAATAAGAGTTCAAAAACTAAGAAAGTGGCCAACTTAATCATAGGGACAAGTCTGGAGTTGAAAATTATATCCCAGAATTTAATCAGGAAGACTGAACCAGAACAGAAGATAAAAGTACATGAGACTGATAGGTTCATGCCACTACCATTTGAACAGAATCCTAACCTGTTTTCTGGCTTTAAGCAAAGTTCCTTGGAATTTCTTTGATTTAAGTTAAAACTGGTTTTCTTAATAGTAACGAGTGAACTCACCACTGAAAGTAGTTAGATTATTTAAGAAATTGTGTGATCAATACAATGTGGGTGGGAAAGGAATGGAAGACAATTGTAGACACCAAAGATAGTGTGAGAAGAGGGTGGGAAAGGACAAGGTCAGAAAGGGGTAAAAATAATTCTAGGAACTAGAAATGGAAATTTTTTTATAATATGCATGATTAAGTCACTATGCAGTATATACTGGATGGGAAATCACACTTTGTGTGCTGTGATGATGCTTAGGGAAAGAATGTAAATTAAGTTACAAAAAAAATGTTTCAGAAAAAAAAATATATCTATTCAATGACTGCAGTAAGTTATATAGCCCTAGCTAGGTGCTACTTTATAGGATGAGTAAAGTTAGACTTATGTTCATGGAAAGATATATATCACCTGTGTTTGCTATGAAAATATTTAGATTAATTAAGGTCTTTAGTAATTCAATAAAATTTGGGGGGAAAACAGTATAGAAAGCAAACAAAGATACCAGAGACAGTGTGGGAGGAGAGTGGGAGATGGCAGAGGGTAAGAGATAGGGAATCAAGGATGGGGGAAAAAAAAAAAAAACATACAGAAAACAAGAAATGGAAGATTATTTGCTGACAATAACGTTTGTTGATCTGCTTGATTGAGACAATATACAGTGTACTCTGGATGGAAAATCTCATTTTGTATGCTGTAGTGATGTACAGTGAATGAATACAAATAAATAAATTGAAATAAAAAATAAATAAAATACTGAGAAGAAAAAAATAAATAAAAATAAAGTCCTAACTATTTGAATTTAAGTAAATAATTTTTAAAGAATATTTAAAAGTTAAAGAAAAAATGCACTGCAAATTTAAAAATATTTTTAACTGGATGAAATATTAGAGTTTGTAGGTTACAGCTAAAGTAGTATGAAGGCATACACTGGTCTTAAATAATTTTCTTAGTATTGAAGAAGGCCTACAAATCAATGCAATACAGAGTTAAAATGACAATTCATAAGCATTAGACTTATCTGCCATGGACTACAGCTTCCAAATGGTTGACAGTCTGACAGATGTCCTTACTCTCTTGCTGGGAAAGGTCTAGTCTCTTCTTGAATACAAAGTAAAAGTGTAAAGACACATTTGTATTTAATGGGGATCATTGTTGCAGTTATATGGAATATTTAAGAAAGAATTACGTTAGAAAAACAATAGACAAGAAACATTTCACATTTTCCATAATTTAAAAACACCAAATATGTGCCAATTCAAATCTGAAATATTTCACAAAACATCCATTCATGTTCTTACGAATGCAAGGTCAATGAGATGATGACTTTGGTGTTGCATGAAAAATAATTTTAAATTATTGTTTTTGAAAATAGTTTTTTTAAGAATCTTTCTCAAGGAGAGATGAAAAATCTTACTTAATTCAAGAATACTTCTAGTTCTCTGTAAGAATGTTGTGTATTGCAGTCAGAAGAGATTGTACAGGCACTCAAACAAGACACATTATTTCTTTTTTAAAAATATGTATTTTAGGGGCCACCAGGTGGCATGGTGGTTAAGGTGCTGGACTCCCTGGTGGTTGACCATGGTTCGAGTTCCAGACTTGGAGGTTTGCTTTCTCTCTCTCTTTCTCTCTCTCTCTCTCTTTCTCTGGTGAGAAAATAATAATAATTAAAAATGTAAAAATAATAATGAAAATTAAATAAACAATTCAAAAAATGTTTATACATTTAAGTAGAACTGGGACATGGAATGACTATTTCTTTTCCTGAATGAAGCCTAACATAAACTAAACCTGATAATCAGAGCATTAATCTCACAGCAGTATTTGTCGTTATTGCACCAAGTCTAGTTGTTAGGCTTTAGCAGAAATAATTAAATCTTTACTACCTTTCAATAAGTTCTGCATGTTAGCTTTATTCTGAATACAGAATGTGCATTGGAGTTCAAGACAATGAGAAAGGAAAGCCAAATAGAGATGATGGGGGGATTCTCAGAAGCAAACATCAGACAAAACACCATGATATTTACAGGCTTAAAAAAATGCAAATTAAAAGGATTTCCTGTCTAAGATCCCAATAAGTAAACAAAAGATTCCACAGATAGACAAAATCAGACAGAAACATCAATGCCTCCTCATGGCACTCCTGCTGAACTTTTTGAAGGTACCCTAATTTAACATTAATAGAAAGATAATAAATATTATCTTATGTAATTATAATAATGGTAATGTTTTTGCCATTTAAATATAAAATGTGCAATTTATGGGATGATTTTAATTAAAAACAGAACTAATGGCAATTTCCTTGAGGCAGGTTGGATTATAAAATAAAATCCGTCTTCTAGCTATGCACAAAGAGCATATTTAAATGAAGTCAAAGAAAAGTATAAATAGGGCTAGCTAGCCCTGTAGCACAGTGGCTAAGTGGTGTGCATTGGGAGCAAGATGGCCCGTAGCTGACCATGACACAAATAAGGGCCCTGGCTGCACGCTTGAACAGAATCCCGATGAGAGGAGACGTGGAGGAAAAGGGATTGCGCTGAGAACATGTCCCATGGGTGCTTTGTCACTCTGGCAAGTGCACTACTTTCTGGCAGTAAAAAGTAAAAGAAAGAAAGAGAGAAAAAAGAAAAGTGAAAATAAGTTGTTGTGCAAAAATACAATAGGAAAAAAAAAAAAGGTGGGTTATACTAATATAGATAAAATGGCATCCAAAGCCAACGATGATAAATTAAGACATAGATAATATTTTTAAAATACGGTCTTTCCCAGACTCACCTTGGCATGGTGGTTAAGACACCAGGATTGCACATGGCCACCACATAGTTTGAGTCCCAAGTTGGGTGCTTAAAAACGTGCCAGGTGCTGTGTGTGCCTGCCCAAAATCCTGATAGGAGGGAGAAGTGGACGAGAAAAGATTGTGGAGTGACCATTCCCTGCAGGAGTGCCTCCTTATTTTCTCTCTCACTCTCTCTCTCTCTCTCAGGTGATCATACATCCCCTCTGGCAAAATAATAAAGAAAGAAAGAAAAAGAAAGAATCTTTTCTAAAATAATATATGGACCAAATATAATTCTAATTAGAAATTCAATATTGGTATAGTTCTTCTTACCATTATTGATATTGTTTTAAAATTAATATGGAAAACTGAATGAGTAAAGATTACAAAAAAGGGGAATTAAAAAGAATCATAAAAGGTGACTTACCGCCTCAAATAATTTAAATCTATTATAAAGTTACCATAACAAGAATATAAACACAGATTGACAAATAGGTCAATGGAATAAAATCAAACTCTAGAAGTAGATTCAGTACATAAAGAAAATCTTAATGTATTATGAAAGTGTCATCTTTTTTTTTTTTTTGGAGAGATTTTTGCTATAGGGCACGTGTGCTCTCCAGACAGACAGAGAGAGACATAGACATAGAGACAGAAAGCGAGAAATCACCCCCCAGGGGGATGGTCACGCCGCAATCCCTTCTCCTCCATTCTCCTCTCGGGATCTTGGGCACGCACGCACACGCACCTGGCGTGAGTTTTTTAAGTCACCGGGTCCGGGACGCAAACCACGGTCGACTACGTGGGAGTCCAGCGACATAGCCATTACACTAACTGCTGGTTCCCTGAAAGTGTCATCTTAATTTAAAGGATAATATATCCTTTCTTTAATGCACAGTCCTAGCATAATTAACTATTCATCTAAAATAAACAAATGCTTAGAGTTTCTGCTTTGTATCATAATATAAAATTAATTTCTAGCTAGATTAAAATTTAAATATAAAACAATAATGAAAATGTTAAAATAATGAGCAAGAAAACATTTATAAACTTTTGGGTGACAAGAGCTCTTTAGTGGCCCAGCAGGTGGCACAGAGGTTAAGATGGCTGGATCCCACATGACCAACTGTGTGATTTGAACCTCTGACTGGGCATCTTGAATAACGTACCTGGTACATTTGAGTGCTTATGCCCAAAATCTCAAGAGGAGAATGGAAGGGAGGGAATTGGAGGTATGGTCATCCACCCTGGTGGGAGTGAATTTCTCACTTTCCTTCACCTCTCTCTGTCTCTCTCTGGTGAGTACACATGCCCTATAGCAAAGGAAAAAGAAAGAGAAAGAGAACGAGAAGGAGAAAAGAGGAAGAGGAATAGAAAGAGAGAAAGAGAAAGAAAGAGAGAAAGAATGAAAGAAAGAAAGAGAGAAAAAGAAAAAGAAAGAAGAAAGAGAGAAGGGAAGAAAAAACCTTTTCGCAAGATACTAAATGTAAGAGAAAAAACTAAGAGTGGGGAGGGAGAGGAGGAAAAAAAGAGAAAATACTGGTAGACTTGATGATTAAAATATTTCAATATAATATGACATCATAAACCAAGTTCGAAAAAGAATTTTTATAATATATAAGATTTTTTTTTCTTTTTTTGGAGAGGTTTTTGCTATAGACTACTGTATTTCTTTTTTTTTTTTTTTTCTTTTTTTTTGAGAGGTTTTTGCCATAGGGCGTGTGCGCTCGCCAGACAGACAGAGAGAGACAGAGAAACAGAAAGCGAGAAATCACGCCCCAGGGGGGATGGCCATGCTGCAATCCCTTCTCCTCCATTCTCCTCTCGGGATCTTGGGCACGCACGCACACATGCCTGGTGTGGGTTTTAAGCCACGGGTCCGGGACGCGAACCGCGATCGACCACATGGAAGTCCAGCAACATAGTCATTACGCTAACTGCTGGTCCCTATATGATTTATTTTTAAGTGCTTATGAAATACAATAGTCTGGGACCAGCAGCAGTTAGCGACGTAATGGCTATGTCGCTGGACTCCCATGTGGTCGACCGCAGTTCGTGTCCTGGACCCAGTGGCTTAAAACCCATGCCGGGCGCGTGTGCGTGCGTGCCCAAGATCCCTAGAGGAGAAAGGAGGAGAAGGGATTGTGGCGTGGCCATCCCCCGGGGGGTGATTTCTCGCTTTCTGTTTCTCTGTCTCTCTCTGTCTGTCTGGCGAGCACACACGCCCTATGGCAAAAACCTCTCAAAAAAAAAAAAGAAAAAAAAAAAAAGAAAGAAATACAATAGTCTGATAGAAAAATAAATAAGAGAAAATGCAAATAGTCAAAAAAATTTTTAAACATTTCCGATTTCATTAGTAATCAATAAATGCAAATTAAACACACAAAAAGACATAATTTTATATTCATTTATGGAAAAAATTTGAAATGCTAACTTTAACATTCTTCAGCTTTTGCTGAAATATTTTCTGGCTGACAAAAAAATGACTTAGGAACTGTTAAAAAAATTAAGAAGAGGAAAAAAATGATAAATAAATTCAGAGTATAATTCTGAGTTGGATCTTTTAGTTATGAAGAACATTACTGTGACGTCTGGCACTACTTGAATCAGGATTACACAGTAGTAGGAGTCAATATTAATGAATTGATGCTGATAGTGGTATTTTGTTTGTGTAAGAAGAATGATCATGTTTGTAGCAAATACAGCCTAATGTATGTGAAGGTATAAGGAAATCATTTCAGCAACTTCGTCAGTGTCTTGTTCTTGCAACTTTCCTCTAAATCTCAAATTGTTTCATACACACATACACATGCTTCAACATAGCAAACAAGCTTTCAGAAATCTACAAAAATATAAAAGCAGAATGAACCAGACTGTGTATTTCCAGTGAAGATTGAAAAAAATGTACATACTCATCAATCAGGTAAAAATCCATAAGATCGTCAAGCCTCCCTAAAACATAATGTGTCATAGCTGTGAGATGAAGCAACACAGTGTGTGTTGCATTTCCATTTCTACATGGACTCAGAGAGGAGTCGAGACTGCTCTCGAGTCTCAGAGAGGCCCGAAGCCAGGAAAGGCCCTGCCGAGCACAGCTGCAGTCCAGGAGAGAACTTCGGTGACCTGGACGGTCATTACGTAGGCGAAGAAGAGGATGCTAGCAACCTACCCTCCCACCCCCCAGAGCACAGAAATGCTTCAGGAGAAGTCATGTTCTTCATCCCTGCCAATCATTTGAAAACTTTTTCCTTTCTTCTTTTTTTTGTGTTAACAAACTAAATGCACCCAAAATAATGTAGTTTTTCTTACATCAAAAAATTTTCTACTGCCACAGAAGAAATATTCTTCAGTCATTCAATTCAAATAAAATTGGTAACCATTGTCCTAACAATGTGAGCTCTAGATGTTTATTTATTTTATTAGAGTTATGGACTTCTAAGTGACAAATGGGAATGGTGAGTTCTGTGTGAAGAGTAAAATGGGGCAATATAGGAAAACGTAGCAAAATAGTTATGAATCCACTTTTTTTTTTTTGAGAGGTTTTTGCTATAGGGCATGTGCGCTCGCCAGAAAGACAGAGAGAGACAGAGAGACAGAAAGTGAGAAATCACCCAGCCACCCACACCCCCCCCCCCGGGGGGCATGACCACGCCGCAATCCCTTCTCTTCCATTCTCCTCTCAGGCAGGATCTTGGGCTCGCATGCACATGCGCCCAATGCGAGTTTAAGCTACCAGGTCTGGGACTCAAACCGCAGTCAGCTACGTGGGAGTCCAGCAACATAGCCATTACGCGAACTGTTGGTCCCACGAATCCGCTTTTTCTGAGAGAGAGAGAGATGCATTCCTGACAAGATCTAGCCAGTGTGATGCTCAGTTCTGCCTCCCAGTCAGCTAGAACCACAGGTGGGCACCACTGCCCCTGACCTGTTCCACTCAGTCCAGGATCTGAAACCAGGCCTCCCTGGTCACCCCTCCTTCACACAGTGCTGCACTCCCATTTATACCACCATGGCTGAGTTGTCTTCTTTTTTAAATAAGCTGCTGTCCTGTAAGGAAACACTGGGTCAAACAGATATTTCAAGATTCAGATTGTTGACTTTCATGCCATTCAAATTCAGGCAGTAACAAAAAGTAAACCATGGCTTCCACAAACCACCTGGTGACTGGCATGCTTGCTTTCTTCAGGGCCTTGTCATCCATAGATCACATTTACATTCAGAGAGCATGAAACGGGGAAGGTGGACGAGGGCAGAGCTGGCACTCTAGGATCCGAAAAGAATTCATCAGAACTTAATCTAAACTATTTAAAGTGAAAAATCAATTTTCTAAATATTTAAGTTAAGAAGAAGCATTTCACCTCTTCCTTTTTACCTTTCTCTACCAAAATTCAGTTTGGAATGTCCACTCACTTGAATTAATTATATTCAGAGCATGAGAAATGCTGGTCTGAACAGTCCTCAGGGCCACTTCAGCTTCACTTACATTTACTCTAGACTGATTACCACTCACAGCTTGAGACTGTGCTGTAGCACGCATCTTCACAAGGGCTGATTTGGTCGCCTTGAACAACAATATTGCTGTTTGTCTAAGGTTAACAAGTCTGAACTGTGATTCAGAACCCTCAGGAAATTAGGTTAGCAGGTTATGTGGAGGTGAAGGTACTGGATTCCATATGGCCCATTCCACAGTTCAAATCCCACATCCAGCAGCTTGAAAATTATACAGGATGTATGTGTACATGTGCCCAATATCCTGAGAGAAGAATGGAGAAGAGATTGTGGCATGATCATCCCCCTAAGGGAATAATATTTCACTTTCCTCTCTTTCTCTGTCTCTGGTGTGTACACATGTCCTATAGCAAGAACTAAAACACTAAAAATTTTTTAAAAGTATGCTCTTCTATTTGGGGAGGGATAAGACAGTAAAATGGTCAGAAGACACATTGAATTTCTCCATGTTAATTAGTATAATTCATGTCAACAAGCATGTACCGAGCACAATTCAGTAGCCTCATGATGTTAGGCAAAAAAGAAATATTACACACAATCAAGCTCTGACTCACAAAGACTCTAAGGGAAGTATTTCTGGATCACCTCCTACTCCGAGCTTTTGGCTCAGGCGTGTGAACAACTAGGCTCCGGGCTGCTCCATGATGAGATACATAATATCCGGGACCTTCTGCTCAAACCACTTGTTAGAAGAAAGGTTTTTATTTTTATTGTTTTGCTTTTCAAATCACATTTGGAATCTTACTCCTCAAAGGTCAGAGTTATCCAGTGTAACATAATTTTTCACCATGCTCCATCCACAACATATGCACATGCTCCTCATTAGTTTCTGTTCTAATGAACAGCTCACAATAAGCATAAAGTATTTGCCCCTTAACTGGGCCTTCAAGTCTTTACATTTTTTTAAATTATCATAATTAATATTCATGATACAGCACATTCAGGTGTGCATGAGTGACAGCACCATCCACAGGGTGTGTTCACACTATGATCCCCTTTCTCTGGTCCTCCTGTAGGATCTTGGGCACTCACATAAGCGCCTGGCATATTTCAGGCTCATTAGTTTGGGGATTTGAACTTCTATCTACAGATGGGATCTGGCTTCTCTTGAGCGGTGTTCTCACCGCCACACTGTGGAGCTGGTCCCATGTCTTAATGCCCAAATATTTTTTTATTTGGAAAGTCAAATGCAGATATCAATTTTTTTTCTAAGTTGTTCGATATGCTTCTATTAAATATCAGTTTAATGATGATAAAAACTCTTAAATTGTCATTATTGAGAGATAAAATAGCTACTCTTCTATGAAGAGAGGCTCTAACACCCAAGTAACATTCTTATATACATCCTTTTTAGAAAGAGAGGAATGTTCTCCTAAGCTGCATGTCCTTCCCAGTACCTCCTTCCCCCTGTCCCTTGTGAACAATGCTATATGGCCAGTAAATCTATGCATGTGATTAGCACAGGGTTAGGATGCTGTCGGTACACTCATGCCATCTGTCTACATCATGGAAGAATTCAACACAAGTAAATTTATAAATATTTAATAGAATTTAATGGATATATATTTTTTTTTTCAGAGAGAGATTTTTTACTCTAGGGTATGTGTACTCACCAGAGACATAGACAGAAAGCAAGAAATCACCCCAGAGGGGATGGCCATACCACAATCCTGTCTTCTCCATTTTTCTCTCGGGATTTTGGGAACACATGCACACACATACCCAGTATGAGTTTTAAATTGCCAGGTTCAGGACTGGAGCCAAGGTCGATTACATGACAGTCCAGCAATGTAACTGCTATGCCACCTGCTGGTCCCATTTTAATGGATATCTTATATATTGGCTTGCTACAACTATCATAGCAAAATACCTCAAAATAGATGGCTTAAGGGGCAGAAATTTATTTTCTCACAGTGTGGAGGCTGCAAGTCCATGATCAGGCTGCCAATAGGGTTGGCTTCCTCTAAGGCCTCTCTCCTTGACTTCCCGGTGCTTGCCCTCTTGCTGCATCTTCACATGGCTGTCACTCTGGGTGTGCTAGTCCCTGCTGTCTCCTGTATGTCTTAGTCTCTTCTTACAAGAAACAACAGTCAGTTTGGATTAGGAACTGTTTTTACAGTCACATTTTAATGTAATTACGTCTCTTTTTAAAAATTAATTAATTTTCTACCTGACTGAGCATGCTCATGAGAGTGAAAGAAAGAGAGTGAGATGAGCACCGTCCACAGGGTCTAGTCATGCTGCAATTATCTTCCCCCAGTTCTCTGGTCCGTCAGATCCTGGGAACTCGGGTATGTGTCAAGCAACTTTCAGGCTGACTGGATTTGAACAGTTGTCACCATGTGAGATCCAACTTCTCTTGAATAGTACATTACTGCAGGCCATGGAGTTGGTCCTGAGTTTTATTTATTTATTTATTTGTTCCAAGAAAGAGAGATAGAGGGAGATAATACCCAAAGGGTCCTCATACCACCATCCACTCCTAACTTCAGTCAACCAGAGATTCCAGTCCATCCTCCTGTCCTATGGGTTTCAGAATCAACTCTGCAACATCAACTTTCACCAGAGGTGATGGACCACTACAATGACTGGGCTTACAAGTCTCTACAGTCACATGAACCAATTCCTAAAATTAAAATGTGGTAGGTGATATATAGAAAGAAAGATGGCTAGATTACTTCATTTGGTTCTATTTCTTTGGAGAATCCCAGTTGCTACAACTATCAAATTAGTCTGTTTCTTTTTTGGGGGGAGGGTTTGTTTTTAAACAGGATCTTGCCTCCAATTCCAGTTGGAACTGCAGTCACGTGTCACCAGCCCTCATCTCTTTTTATAGACAGGATCTCACTGCATTGTCCAGGCCAGCCTCAAACTCTCTGTCCTCCTGATTCAGCCTCCTGAGTCATTAGGATTATGGGAACACACCACTGTACCTGGTTAGTCTTGATACTTTACAGTTTCTTACTAATTACTGTTCTTGTTCAGCCCATTTTTATTTTGGTAAACACTTCCACAAGAATGAAAGTGCTTTCTTCTACTACTTGCAATATTTTAAAAGTTTATTTACTCATTTTTTCCCATGAGAGAGCGAGAGAGAGAAGACAGACATTTTCAATAGGATCTTGCCATGATCCATCCCCAGTCTCAGCCATCCCAAATCACAGGTTTTCATGTGCTCACAGTGCACAGAGAGAATTCTGGATGCAAACCCAGGACTTTCTTGATAGCCTCTGCATAACACGGCATTGTGAAACCACTGTGCCACCTTGGCTGGCCTACTAGTGACTTACTTATGCATCTTTAGGAAATCTGAATTTATCATTTGTTGTTTTGATAAATTTTACTTTTTAAGAGAGGAATTTTTTTTTTTGCTATAGGGTGCATGCACTTGCCAGAGAGACAGAGAGAAAGCAAGAAATCACCCACCAGAGGGGATGGCCTCACCGCAATCCCTTCTCCTCCGTTCTCCTCTCAGGATTTTGGGCACGCATGCACGCATGCACGCACACTCCCAGCCTGAGCTTTAAGCTGCCGGGTCAGAACCTGATCTTCTATTGACTATGTGGGAGTCCAGCAAAGCAACCATATGCCATCTGCTGGTTCTGAGAACTTTTTTTTTTTTTTTTTTTTTTTTTTTTTTTTTGTAGTGATTTGGTTCCTTGTGTGGATAGTGATCTTCAAATGTGAGTGTATATTTGATTTATTTGCTCATATGGATAAAGTACAGACCAAATTTGAAGGTGTTTTCTTCTTGACAGACTTTCGCTTTTTCTTCTTCTAGGAGTGAGGCAGGGGTACCAAACAGGCTTCTTCTACCTCCTTTCTTGCTCCCAGGTTACCTTGGTCTCATTGTAATGGCTACTTTGTGTAATTGGCTCAAGACCTTATTTGGAGACCACTGAGTTAATACCAGCAACTGACCTCATATAATGACACATTTTGCATTTCCTGCTCTTATAGTTTTGGCTGCATGAGGAATTCCTTACTCCCTGTGAGTATATACCAGCACATTTATGCAGGATTTAATTATTTGGTATCAGGAAAGCCCCGTCATGACACCTACTCTTACAAATCTCCACTAGCATATTGCTAGTACTGAGGATTTTCTTAAATTATGTGGATAATTAACAACAACTGGGTAGTTATGAAAACAAAATATAATTTTAAGATCATTAAAAACCTATAACATTTGCTTACAAGTGTCCTTTGGGGATGCTGAATTTTTATTTATTTTTTTTTTTGAACTGTGCTTCTAATAGAATGTCAGAGAATCCTAGAAGTGAAATAGTGGAAAACTGAACAAAATATATCTCTAGAATGATATAAATTCAACTTTGGGTGATTTACCAACTCACACAGCAATGTTGAGGGTTGTATCTATCACTGAGACCTTACAGAGCCAAAAGTCTGCTTGAAACATTTTTATATTTGGAGGAATCTTATTTTTAGTGGCAAAAGGGAAAACAGTGATTTGAAGGACCATCAGTCAAAAGATAAAACAATTTTTCTTGTGTGTGAATCACAGACCCATGGAAACTAAAGTTTGAAAATGATCCAATAAGTCATGTAATCTATCCCTTTCTGAAACAAAAAGATAAATTAATTCCTCAAGAGTCAAAAGACAAGTCTTATTTTTAAAAAAATAATTTCAAGCCTATCTTTTCTCTCCTAAGCTATTCTAGATATATTATGATTTTCTTGGCATAATAGTCTTTCAAAATGCCAGGAGTCAGAATTTTAATGCTCTGCTAAAATGTTTAGAATGAATTATCAATCAATTTTTTAAAGTTCTGTTATATGAAATTCAGAAACTGAATACCAGCTGATTGTTGAAGCATTCTAAATGTCAACAAAGTAAGTAGCAAGTGTCCAAAATAGAGACCATTCTTGACATTAAATCACTCACTCAAATTTCACCTAAGCATAAATTAAAAAAACATTTGAGCTTATAGTATATATTGTAGCTTAATTTCAGAGTCATCATAGGTAAGTACAGGCCATAACCAGAACAGTAGTTTAGAAACTCATTTCCTCTTATGATTTAACTGAACCATCTGTACCTGTACAAACCACTATTCACATTTAATGATCACATATTTTTCTGAAACGTGAATCTGATCTTATCCCATAACAATTCAAAATTTTTGCTAGCTACAATTCCCCACCGAATAAAGTTTAAATAATTCCGCTTGGAATTCATCCTCAACCTAACCTTCCAGTTTCCTTCCCCAGTTTCTTATGGTTCGATGATATAGTTCATTTGCTATTCTTGAATTATGGCCTCAATTGCTAGATTGTTTGTCTTCGACTGTTTGCCAGTTGCCCCCTCACCCCCACAACTCTATAACCACTTGTTGAAGCTTATACTATCCTGTAAATCTTATTTCAGTTCATATCTTTATTGAAAATTATCCCAGAGTCCTGAAGTTGAAGTCAGCTTCTCTCTGTATCTTTAACTGATATTAATTTCTTCCTCTACTGGGGCATTTAGCATAGCAGCATATTTGAGTCACAATTGTAAACGTGTTAATCTACCTACTTCTGAGATCCTGGTTGCAGGGACCACATAATAGTCATCTTGCATTTTTTCTACAGCACTTGCATTAATAAGTTCATTGAGTGTCAGGTTATTGCTATATAGAAGTAACAAATTGTTCTTATGACCTAGGGATCAATTTATACATATAAAATATAATTCATGAGTGTTATATATAGTGTCTGGAATCAGAAGAATAGACATTGGAATCTTTGTTTAGCTGCATAATGACTAGCCTCTGATAATTTACTTACCCTAGTATCAGTTTCAGCATCTATAAAATTATTTTACAATGGTACCTACTCATAAAGTATTTGCAAGGATTAAATGATATAAAGTTATGGAAAACATTTAACATAGTGCCTAGCATTGTAAGCACCCAATAAATATTAGCTATTATTCTTTTTTAATCTTTTTAAATTTCATTTTCTTTTATACATTCAATCACATTATTTGACTTACAAAATGGATATTTCAACAGGTGAACATTTCTCCCTAACACAGTTGATAAAACTATAAAAATATCTTCAACAGAGCTATTCTTATGGTTATTTTTATAACTTAACATGATTGTTATTTAAAATAAGTCACTCTAAAATAGAGAATCAGAAGGAGAGTACAAATATACAAATATTTGATAGGATTTGGAGACACTATACAGACTCACAGCTATTCACATCTATGAGACGTAGAACTTTAGCACTTACGTTTATGCTGATGGAAACTGCATGGAGCAGAATGCTCTACAGTGAAGGAAGAATAAATCACTGGGGCCAGCTCCATGGCCTGGTGGTTAAGGCAACTGGATCCCACAGAGTTAACCCTGCCGTTCAAGTCCCAGGCCTCATTCTGGACACAAATGCTTGCCCAAAATCCCTAAAGGAGGGAAAGACAGAGGAGAAGGGATTGTGCCATGACCATTCCCCATGCAGGAGTGCTTTCTCCTCGCCCTCTCTGTCTCTGTCTGGCAAATGTACACACATTCTAGAGTAAAAATTAAAAAGAAGAAAGAAAAAAAGAGTGTGTCACTGACATACAGTTTATTTTACCCCACCCTGGCCCTATGTCAATCGGCTAACATTCATTTCACCTATTTTGTATAGAATAATATTTAAATGAATATAGCTCAGGAAAGAGGTGAGGATTGGTTTCAAAGAATATAATTACGAAGAGGAGTGCTTCTATGTAACTTCTCTATTTTAAATATACTTTCTTCACAGACACATTGCTTTGTTATATTAAAGCTTTACAGAAGTTTCATGATATATAGAAGTTCAAATGTATTACCCTGACCTTACAACCTAGTGGGTTTACCGCACAGCACCTCCCAAAACAGAAGTCCATGACATTTTTTCCCACCTACCCTTACCCAGTAAAAGATTCCAGCCTAGTCTTTAGGGTTTTGCTCAAATGTTTCTCCATAGTCAATCTGTTTAAGACCTTCCAATTACTTCCCAAAAATGGAATTGCTCCCTCCTATGCAGTTTTTGTGGCACAAAGTATCAAGGTGAAACTAGGACTAGAACAGACAAGAATTGCTTAATCTATAGAAATTTACCACACCTGGAGTTGTAAACTTCTTAAGATATGAACAGTGTATTTTTCAGCTTTCTTCTTTTCGATGCTTAGTCCTTGACTCATAGGGGGACCACAATATATGTATTTGCTGAATTTTAAAAAGAGAGAAACTATCAACATAGATTCGAAGAAAACTGTATGATAGAATAGCCTGCTTAGGAAGAAATTAGAAAAAAAAAGATTTTAAATTTTCCCCTAGTTCTCGCTTTTCTTTCTTTTCTCTCTTACTCTCTCCCTCTCTCTGTCTCTATTTCTGTCTCTTTCTCTCTCAGACACATACACACACACACACACACACACACACATCCTTATACACATACACAAACAGGCAGGAAAACATCCTGGGAAGACTTTTTCAGCTGTCTTTACTGAGTGATTTTTTACAATACCTTTAGTGGAGGCAAAAAACAACTCACCAAATAGTGAATATCAACTGAATAAATTCAAGCTTCTTACATATAGGTACTACTATTCCTTAAATACAATTGAAAGGAGATTTTATGCTCAGAAAAGGCTTCCTACATAACTCTCCAGATTGGCATAAATCAATTATTTTCTTCCTGGTTCACCCAGGATCAGATTAAATTTTTTCAAAAGCCACATGTTTTTTTTTTTTTTTTTTTTTTCTTTTTCTTTTTTTTTTTTTTTTTTTTTTTTTTTTTTTGGAGAGATTTTTGCTATTGGGCGCGTGTGCCAGAAATACAGAGAGAGACAGAGAGACAGAAAGTGAGAACTCACCCCCCCAGGGGGGATGGCCACGCCACAATCCCTTCTCCTCCATTCTCCTCTCAGGATCGTGGGTACGCACGCACATGCGCCTGGCGTGAGTTTAAGCCACCAGGTCCGGGACTTGAACCGTGGTCGACTATATGGGAGTCCAGTGACATAGCCATTACGCTAACTGCTGGTCCCCAAAAACCTCATTTTTAGGTAGCTACAAGTACCACAGCACAGTGACAGGCAAAAAAAAAAAAAAAATGTAAAATTTTTAAAATGAAAGTTTTATAATATATAGAAATTCAAAAGCTTTAGTCAATTAATCAGCAATTAGCCCCTATTGGCCTTGCCTCACAAAATAAAAACCCATGACAGTTCATATTACTCTACCAATTTAAACTTCTCTCTCCACAGATCTATTATTTCAGTCCAGAGGTATTTGGTATATAAAGGATGCTTCTGCCTCGATAGCCGTCCATGAGCTATAACGAATCTGGAGGAGGCTCCCCACCAACAACCAACCCAAATAGCAATGGCTGCACTCTAACTTCAGTAACAAAACAACAAGAAAAGGATGAAACATGCACAGTATAGGAAAAAACCTGCCATCAGGCTTCAAAGATGTAAATTAGTTCTTTTGAAGAAGCAGAGATATTTGAGACTGTAAATTACAATGTCAAATTAGATAGAAATCTTCAATATAGCTCAGTCACAAAATCATGCAGGCTTCTTTTGGGCGCAATGCTAAAAGAGATCGTGTCATTTGTGTCATAGAACAGAGAGATGTGATATGATAGCATTTTCCATATGAATGATGGGACTGCACCTGGGATACGGCATTCAATTTTGTGCTTGTTGGTGCCTAAAAGATCTAGATAAATTGAAAGGAGTTCAGAGAAGGTGGGAAAAAATAATTAGTGAAATGAAAAATTTGATGGATGGCCTGAAGACCAAAAAAAGGCTACTTCTCAGATTCCTGTCTAAGCAAAAACCTTGAAGAATTTGTTGGGGGAAATTCTACTGATATCAAAATGTTCTAAGCTTTGGAATGAGCTAAGAATAAGACTTTAGGAGCAAGTTACTCTGAAATAGTTTGGACATACATGAAAATACTGAGCTGAAATTATGAGTGAACCCTTCATCTGTGAAAGCTTTTCAATTCCAAATTAGTGAATATCAAATGCTACTTAAGCAGTGGCTGCAAAAAAGGCAGTGTCGGCATCTCCCAGAAATACAAATCTCAGGTCCCAAGCCAGGGCTCCTGAGCCCATACATAAGTTTTAAAAAGATCCCCAAGTAATCTGGGGATTAATTTTGAAAAAATTAAAAATGTAGGCTTTATTTCAGGGATACAAGGGTGGTTCAACATACACAAAACCATAAACATAATACAACATATTAACAGAAAGATAGATAAAAACCATATGATCATATCAATTGATGCAGAAAAAGTGTTTGATAAAGTACAACATTCCTTCATAATTAAGACTCTCAGCAAAATCAGTATATGAGTGTCATTCCTAAACACAATAAAAGCTATCTAAGAAAAACCCATAGCTAACATCATTCTGAATGGAGAAAAAGCTGGAAACTTTTCCACTAAAAACTGGTACAAGATGAGGCTGCCCACTTTCTCCACTCCTTTTCAATATAGTGCTGGAAGTCTTAGTCAATGCAATCAGAAAAGAGAATAAAATAAAAGGCATTCAAATAGGAAAAGAAGAGGTGGAATTATCTCTATTTGCAGGTGACATAATTGCATATATAGAAGACCCAATGATATCCACCAAAAAATAATCCTGAAAGTAATAAATGAATACAGTAAAGTTGCAGGATACAAAATCAACCTAAAAATATCTATAACATTTCTATATATAAGCAACAAGCAGACAGAGATAGAACTAAAGAAAATAATCCCATTTACCATGGCCACAAAAAGTTTAAGATACCTAGGAATAAATCTAACCAAAGAAGTCAAAGACCTCCATAAGAAAAGCTATGAAAACCTAAAGAAAAAAAAAAAAGTCACAAAAAAGTGGAAGGGCATCCCATGTTCCTGGATTGGAAGAATTAGTACAATTAAAATGGCAATTCTACCCAAACAGATCTACATATTTAATGAAATCCCTATTAAACTACCAGAAACATTCTTCACAAATTTAGAAAAGACAATCATAGAATTTGTCTGGAGTCATAAATGACCTCACATTGCCAAAGCAGTCCTGCACAAAATGAGTGGAATAGGAGACATCTCAGTCCCTGATCCCAAAATATATTACAAAACTGTGATAGTCAAAACAGCATGGTTTTGGCACACACACACACACACACACAAAAAAAAAAAAAAAAAAAAAAAACAAAAAAAAAAAAAAAACACAGACATATGGGCCAATGGAACATAATAGAGATCCCAGAAATAAACCCAAAAACATACAGCCAACAACTGATTTTTGACAAAGGGTACCATTCAATCCAGTGGCAAAAGAAAAACCTTTTAAGCAAATGGTGCTTGAAAATTTTTGACAAGGGGTATCATTAAATCCAGTGGCAAAAGGAAAACCTTTTAAGCAAATGGTGCTTGAAAAGTAGGGTATCCACCTCCAAAAAGATGAATCTGAACCCCTACCTCTCACCATTAACAAAAAATCAACTCAAAGTGGATCAAAGGTCTAAACCTAAGACCTCAAACTATAAAACTATTTGTGGAAAATTCTAGTAGACATCAAGATAGGAAAATAAATAAGACCTTAAATAAGACCTTAAATAAGACCTCTAAAGCACAGGCAATAAACCCAAAAACAGACAAGTGGGATTATATCAGATTAAGAAGTTTCTGCACAGCAAGAGACACAATAAGTATTGTGAATCAACAACCTTTAGAATTGGAGAATATTTTTGTAAACTATGCCTCAGATAAGGAACTGATAACCAGAATATACAGGAAACTTACCCCCCCCCAAAAAAATGATGAACCCAATTAAACATGGAAGAAAGAGCTGAAGAAACAACTCTCTAAGGAAGACATGTGAACAGCCAAATAGCATATGAAAAAATGCTCAACATTCCTTGTGAAGAGTGGCAATCTGAGAAAACATGGTGTGGGCTTTAGATACATACAGAAACACGCTTCCATAAACTAGTCTAGCAGGGCTATTGAAAAGCATCTACACACAAAAACAGTATCTGGCTGCTCTTCACAATTCCTCATCATAAGAAAGATGAAGATCAAAACCACAATGAGATACCACCTAACCCCATTCAGAATGACTAAGATTAAAAAAACAATGACAAGTGTTGGTGAGGTGGTGATGAAAGGGGAACTCTCCTACACTTCTAATGGGAATATAAATTGGTCCAGTCATTGTGAAGAACAATATGGAGATCTATGATCTACAAATAAAACAACCATATGATCTAGCATTCCCACTCCTGGGCTCCTGGGTATCTACCAAAAAAAAACAAAAAACAAAAAACAAAAACAAAAACAAAAAAACAGAAGAAACCTCAGTCAGAAAAGTGCTTACAAATCCATGTTTATTGCAGTATTATTCACAATTGTTAAGACATAGAACCAACCCAAATGTCCATGAGCAGATGAGTGGATTGAAAAAGTGTGGCACATATACTCTATGAAATACTACTTAGCCAAACAAACAAACAAACAAACAAATAAACAAACAAAAAAACCAGCAAGACCTTGGCTGTTAATAGAAATGAACAAATATGGAAGATTTACTTTTGAGTGAAACAAGCCAGCCAGGCTATGAGGGAGAGACATTGTATGTCTCCACTTACTATAAACTGACTGTCTGCATTCTATAGTGGAAACTGAAAGATTAGAGGATATAGAAACTTGGAAAATTGTTATGGATACTGGATACAGTGTGGGAAGAGGGTGGGAGAATGAGGACAGTGTGAGGAAAGACAGTAAGGAGAAATATAGCAAAGCAAGACTTTTATGGGACATAGAAATGGATTATTGTCTGTTGATGATAGTATGTATAGTATCTTCAACTGGACTGGTGTGAAGTGTATTCATGCTGGAAAATTCACTTTACAAGCTAAGCGATGTATAGTGATCAATGTATAAAAAAATAAATAAAATATATTTTTAAAAATCTTGAAAAACATTGATGTCATACCAAAGAATAAGTTTTAGGCAGGATTGAGTTTAAATTTAGACTTTGCAATTATTAGTTAAGTTACCATAAATTAATCTCTGCACACCCAAGATTACTCCTCTGTAAAAAAGTGTAATATTAACTTCTGAGCACTGTATTGAAGATTATTGAAAATAACATATACAAAATAGTTATCAGGGTAAACAGGGAGATCTATATTTTATAGTATACAAAGATTAATGGTTGACATCTCTAGAGAAGGGAAATGAAAAATAGGAGAAAAGAAAAGAGAAGGAAAAAGGAAGAGCAAAGGGGCCAGCAGGTTGAGTAGTGGTTAAGATGCTGGACTCCCACATAGCTGGCCATGCTTCAAGTCACAGACCAGTGGCGTGAAACTCACACTGGGTGTGTGTGCATGCGTACTAAGAATCTCAGGAGGAGAATGGAGGAGAAGGGATTGTGGCATGGCCATGCCCTCTGGGGGTGATTTCTCACTTTTCCTCTTACTGTTTCTGTCTCTAGTGAGAGCACATGCCCAATGGCAAAACTTCAAATAAAGAAAGAAAGAAAAATAAGTAAAAGACTATGTTTTGAAGACCAGTCTTCCATATTTTATTTATGAATTTTAGTCTGTACCCCCAGATGCTTGTTTGCTTTATTAGCCAGCCTTTTTCTGTTCTCTTTAAAGTGCCCTTTTGCGCTTTTTCTGCGATTCAAAGATTTTTTCAATGCATCCTACCTCTGAGACCTCTCAGAAAAGAGGTAACAGGAGACTTACCTAAATATCTGAAGTAGGGAAATTGGGAAATCACTGTACTAGTCCCCTCTCCAAATTCATCAGCTGAGCTCAGAATGCTAATTGTATGTGTCATATCGATGCTTCTACCTCCTTGTACAAATTCCAAAGTGAAGATGCTTACAGCTGTCAGGAGACATTGATTCTAGAAAGTTCCGCAACATGAAATTTGTCATTCCATTTGACTTTTGTTATGGGATCCAGAATTAGGCTGAAGGTTTGATGATGGGGAGGAGGGTAAAAAATTATTCTGACACTTTTTAAAATGGTAAAGAAGACTTCATTCAGGACCAGTGGGATAGGTGTAAAGATTATCACTGTAAAGAAGATAAAGGTCGAGCTTCATTCCTAACACAATTAAGATGGCTGGGGATTTACGCCTCCTGAGAAACATAAGGGAAATGAGAAATGAGAAAAATACTAAGAGGGGCATCAAGATAGGGGAATTCTTGCTTAACCAATTTAGGATTCTTGCTGAAGACAAGTCAGGGTCATGAGATATGAAGGGTGAGGATCTTCTCTAAACCGACTTAGCAAGGTCTTCACTGAAATCGGTCTATATAGGCTGAGGACAGGACCAAGGACAATGTCTGGTTAAAAATGGGCTCAAAGGATCCAACTAAAGTTTAGTCAAGGAGAGAATCAGAGCTAAGGGACAAAATAAGTGTGCACACACATGCACACACACACACACACACACACTCACACACACTACGGAAATTCACAGACTATGGAAATTCAGCTCCCTAAACTGCCATAGGCAAATTTTATTTTCTAGGGACATCTTAGCCCTGAACGTAAGTAAACAAGAAGAAAGATATTAAACTTTCCTTTTCTGGGAGAGATGGAAAGAGCAAGGCAGACAGTACAGGGCATAATATTAAGACCACAAGGGTAACTTTCTTCTGTGAGCAATAACCAGAAGAGCACATGATGAAATAAAGAAGCAAACCAAATGCGGTCGCTTAGAGAAGCCAAGTAAAGGGAGGACAGGTTCACGGGAGAGAGGCTGTGTTTGTGTGTGAGAGAGAGAGAAAGAGAGAGAGAGAAAGAGAGAGAGAGAGAGAGAGGTATAGAAATGTGCTTATAAAATTTAAAAAAGAATATATTATTGTTAGCAAATTTTTTCAGGGTTAGCAAATTCAAAAAAAGTCCAGAAGGCAACAGGATGCACTGGTTTGCTCTCATTTTGCAATACGTTTCTTCTTACTTCGAATAACTGAGGTAAGTGTGATATTCAGTTTAATACTGTTAATGATTTTACATACTGTACCTCTAACATTTGTGTCTGTAGGTCAATGGCTATTACAACAAGTCAGAGTACTGTACAGTTTTTATCAAAAGACTATAAATCTTATTAACACTTATGAAACATCCTTGTACAGAAAAAAAAAAAATCCCTTTTCTTGTAAAACTAAAATGCATTCCAAAGTACATTTTTCACTCTAACAAGTTTATTTTCTTGAAGACTCCCTCTTAGCTTACATTTGAAGATAAATTTCACATTATTATTTAACATGCCTCAATAATACTAAAAATGAACTCCTGGAACAGGATTCTCTATGAGTAGACCGCTTCTCAAAATTATTTCTTACTAAATGGGAGGGTGTACTATAGAGAGGTGCCATAATTAACATTAAAATAAAATTGAGAAACATAAATTTCACTGTCATCAGACATCCTACTCCATAGATATGTCCTGGCCTGGTCCTTTCTATTAGAGGTTGATAAATGCAGGCTCTGTATTCCAGCTAGAGTAAACCTCAAGAAGAAATAAGGTAGGCCTAAGAGCATAATTAAAACCACACTTGAAACACCATCACGAGAAAGGCAAATAATATGAAAAAGCCTGTTTGAATGACAGCAGCTCAGTATTTGGGTCCATATTGACAGTTATGTAACATGAAGTTGATGTTCGTTTGAATAGTTGCAATTTGTAATGGAGATATGTGCAATAAATGAGCTCATTTAAATTTTAAACTCACAGATTAGCATTCAAACTCTTGGATGCAAATAATTCTTGCATTAGTGATGGCTTTTGTCACTTTCTTTTCAATAAGCATGGTTACAGCATATCTGAACATTTGTCTTATTCTTAGTGAAAGAAGGGAAAAAATGACTTTTGTCTATTTTAACTGAGCTGATTCCTTGATTTCTGAATATTTAAGGGCAAAATGCATGCCTGGCAAGAAAAAAAAATTTATTTTAGGCCTTAGAAATCTGCAAAGTTAAAACTTTACATGGAAAAAAGGTTGGAAATACATAGAAAAATAGAAGTCCTCAAAAATGTATCTTCATAGGGACCAGCAGTTAGCGTAATGGCTATGTCTCTGGACTCCCACGTAGTCGACCGCGGTTCGAGTTCCAGACCTGGTGGCTTAAACTCACACCGGGCGTGTGTGTGTGCGTGCCCAAGATCCCGAGAGGAGAATGGAGGAGAAGGGATTGCGGCGTGGCCATCCCCCCTGGGGGGGTGATTCCTCGCTTTCTGTCTCTCTGTCTCTCTCTGTCTGTCTGGCGAGCGCACGCGCCCTATAGCAAAAACCTCTCAAAAAAAAAAAATGCATCTTCATAAACACTTTAATTTCATTATCATAGACTCTCTCTGTGAACAGCAGACAGTTGCTCTATAAACGATAAACAGCTCCTCATGAATTACTTAACCTGCTGCTGTCCTCCTGGACACAGTCATGATATGCATATGGGAGATAGGGAGGTGTGGAGAAGGCCTTGTGAGGCCTCTGCCTGAGCCACCTTGGAAGCAGGAGAGAAGTGGAGGCAGGGTGCAGGAAGATAGGGACTGCTGAAAGAAGAGTGTTAGAAACAAGCTGTTCGGCTTTGAAGCTGAGGTTAGAACCTGCCTACTGGGGAAAAAAACTTAGTCTTTTATAGTAGACTGTCTCTCTTGACTTTCATCCATAGTGTTATTATCATTGTCTACTACTAACTTCCAAAGAGACCAAAAAACGAAGTTGCTCATCTATCAATGCCAACATTGTTGCTTACTGTGATAAGAGATACCACTGCCTTGAGAAAGTGTTAGGAGCATCTTGGATAAACAGGTCAAAATGGAAGTATCCATAAATATTGGGGAATCTAATTTAAAGGCAGATAGGGGTGAGGTTAAAGTTGAAATATGATTGTGAAGATTAATGAACACAGAGATATAAGGATTAGAAAGGAAACTTGAATGGATAAAAGCAGTCTGATGATCCCAACTGAGTGAACTATTGAAAGGTAATGTACTGTTCAGATACATTGATATTCAGGAAGTAAACTTGAAATAAGAAATGCAGCGTTTACAAATGTGTCGTCCTGGGCAAGAAGTTCTTAGGATATAGTCATGGGCTTCATGATGATACTTCAGTAAATAACAGACTGTACGTATGACAGTGGGTCTGTAAGATTATTTCATATAGCCTATGTGTATAACTGGCTATACGATCTAGATTGAATAAGCATACTCTGTGATTGGCACTATGACAAAACTACCTAACAATATGTTTCTAGATTATCTCCTTTTCATTGTGCAACACATGACTGCAATAAAGTCATGTTACTGTAGAGACTAGCTGGTTTCAGTTCTCACTGGGTTAAGGGACTCAGGAGGTTGATAGTATTGCTATGAGGGATGACACTGCAGGATCTTTGATTTGTTGAAAATCCTTAATGTTCTCATCTTTATGAGCTTCTAAGAGTGCAGTAACCCTCCCTGTTCATAGCATTTGACAAAGATTAGAATGTAGACTTTAAAAAAAATTTTGCCGGGAACCAGCAGTTAGCGTAATGGCTATGTCGCTGGACTCCCACGTAGTCGACCACGGTTCGCGTCCCAGACCTGGTGGCTTAAAACTCACGCTGGGTGCGTGTGCGTGCGTGCCCAAGATCCCGAGAGGAGAATGGAGGAGAAGGGATTGCGGCGTGACCATCCCCTCTGGGGGGTGATTTCTCGCTTTCTGTCTCTATGTCTCTTCTCTGTCTGTCTGGCGAGTGCACACGCACTATAGCGAAAATCTCTCCAAAAAGAAAAAAAAAAATTTTTGCCAGAGGGTGCATGCTGGAGAAAGACAGAGAGAAACAGAAGGAAAGTGAGAAAGCACCCCCCATGGGGGGATGGTCATGTTGCACTTCCTTTTCCATTTCTCCCTCCTATTGTGATTTTGGGTACCCACATACATACTTCCCATATATTTTTCTTTTTTTGAGAGAGAGTTTTTTGCTTTATGGCACATGTGCTTGCCAGAGAGACAGAGAAAGAGACAGAGAGACAGAAAGCAAGAAATCAGCCCCCAGGGGGGATGGTCATACCACAATCCTTTCTCTTCCATTCTCCTCCCAGAATTTTGGACATGCATGCACATGTTCCCAGTGTGTTTTGAGCTACCCAAGCAGGTATTCGAACCATGGCTAACTACATGGGAGTTCAACAACGTAACCATTACACCATCTGCTGGTCCCATTCCAGTATGTTTTTCAAACTGTCAGGTCTAGCATTTGAACCACCCAGTCAGCCATGAGGAATGCAGTCACTTTAGCCACTACACCACTGGCTGGCCCTAGACTGCTTCTTTGATGCTAGTCATGAGTGTTAACAAAGATAGATTCAAAATGTGGCCAGATATTATCCAACAATGCCTGCTATTAAATAGTAATTAATATTAAACAGTAATTAATATCAAGCTTTTTAATTCATACTCATTAAATCAAATATATGCTTTGTCTCCTTATTTGATAAAGACTAGAAAAACTAGTATAGCATTTTTTGCAGTTCTCAGATTTCTTTAATTTAAGTTTTTATATCTGCAATATTCTTTTTTCCTAAAGTTTTTCTCACATACAACTCAGCACAATTGAAAGTGTAATTGTCATTTTTCAAGACAGACTTGGGATTTGTGCTTTCTCCAACACATCAAAGGAAAGAAATTGAATAGACAAGGGAGGAATGATTGAAAGCAACTTGAAGCAGGACTCTGCTGTTTAGTTGGGACACAAGGTCACTCAGGTCTCTGTAGGCATTTTGTCAGCCTCTAGAGCACTAATTTATCTTTTTAACCGGAGTTCTCTCCTCAAATTCTAAAATTATGTAGAGTTTGGAACCATAGATGGCACTGTGCTAGCCCAAGCTCAATACAGCCCAGGGTTTTGAGAAAATGGAAACTAAGAGCCTTGATATGAAAGGTGGATGACAGAATGAAGAAGAGCAGGAGAGAGATTTAAGATGGCAGAGACTTGCTGATGGCAGACACTTACAGAGAAGAAAGTCAACACTACTGGCAAGAACAAACAACAGCCTAATTTCTTGAATTTTCTTCTTCCTAGCCCCATTGGTTTTACCTTTACTGCCTTGTCTCATCCTGGTTACTCACAATATTAGTCCATGGGCCAAAAATGCCCATCCTTGGAGATAACTGAGAAATTTGTAGGGAATGATAAAGACTTGGCAATACAAATATTGAATCGCAAAAAGACGTCTGTAAGGAACAATTGAAGCAGAAAACATTTGCATGGTAATTTTTGGAGGAACTGTTGAATAACCATAACAGCTTGGTGACATTGAGCCAGGAGTTGAGAAAAATGGAAGAGAGAATGCAATTTTCAGTGCACATCCAAAATAAATAGAAGAGGGTGTGCTCTAGTTTTACATAAGGCTTTGAGATTAAGAATTCTCCCCATTTAGCTTTAAGAATCTATGGCGGACCAGCAGGTAGAGTGGTGGTTAGGATGCTAGACTCCCATGTGATTGACTGTGGTTCAAGTCTTGGACCTGGCAGTTTGCTTTCTCACTTTGCCTCTGTCTCTCTCTGGTGCCATATAAAAAATTTAAAAAAGAAAAAAAAAAAAGGGGTGATAACAAATAAAATTAAATAAAGAAATAATTTGAAAATAAATAAATAATCGGGACCAGCAGATGGTATAATGGTTATGATGCTAGACTCCCATGTAGTTGACCATGATTCAAGTCCTGGACCCACTGGCTTAAAAATCACACCAGGTGTGTGTGCATGTATGCCCAAAATCTTGAGAAGAGAATGGAGGAGAAGCGACTGCAGTGTGGCCATCCCCCTCCCACCCCGCCCCGGGAGTGATTTCTGACTTTCTTTCTCTGTGTCTGTGTGGCAAGTGCATGTGCCCTATAGCAAAAATCTAAAAAAAAATATTTACAAAAAAAAAAAAAGAATCTATGGCATCTGACCCAACCTGATGGTGCAGTTAGTAATAAACTAAGCTGCAATACTAGAAGCTGCATGACTGAACTGACCACAGGTTTGCATCTCCAGGTCAAGCTGAAAACAGGCCAGGTAACTCTGCACCTACCCATGATTCTGAAAAGCTAGAGGGCTGCAGAAAGGGTACAGCAGTCTGAAAAGACCTTGTTGAGGATGAAGTCTATCTCATATGCATACATATGCTCTCTATTTTAAATAAAATAAACTTTTATAAAAAGAATCTACTACAATGGAGTAATGCAGAAATTTCAGTACTTGCTTGAACAGTCCTTTATACTTTTAAAATGTCTTTGAGAAGATTGCCTCATGAGATTCTTACCACTTCAATACATAGTTAAGACTGTAATATCATTTCCATTTGCAGATACTTAAAAAACTGAGATTTGGGGCCAGCAGGTGGTATAGTGGTTAAGGTGCTAGACTCCCACATGACTGACCATGGTTCAAGTCCAGGACCCAGCAGCTTAAAATTCACATGTGTATGCCCAAAATCCTGAGAGGAGAATGCAAGAGAAGGATTACAGCATGGCTATACCCATGGGGAATGATTTCTCACGTTCTCTTTCTCTTTCTGTCCCTCTCTGTCTCTCTAGCAAGCACACATGCCCTAGAGCAAAACTCTCCAATAAATAAGCAAATAAATATATAAAACTAAGATTCAAATAGATGGAAAAAAAAATGTGTCCAGAATCTGACAAGGATAAAATGAGAAATCAAATCTGTTGCCTGCCAGAATACATTAAAGTGAATCTCATAGTAAAGAAAAGGGTGCATCGACTTTAAAATTTTAACAACGGATGAAGAATATTTATTAAGTAATAGTCAGCCTCACTTCATGCAATGTTGACTTCTAGGGGAACTCACTCTGTATCCTACTATGTTCCCAAGAGTGAGGATACTCTGGAGAGTCCAGACTCAAGAGCGATTTGTGGTCTTGGTGTTACATGTAGAGTTTTCTATTAGATAAAGGAGGGAAAATGCTAACCCTTTGAGGCTATCTTGCTTATTTTTTTCATGAAATCCACCCTTCTCGCCTCATCTCTTTTGATTTTCCATTTCTTAACGAGTTTATTTTATATAGTAAGAGAAACCATAACGATTTCACATTTCGGGGGAAGTGTGTCTCTTTCTGGCTTTCTCCTTTGAGAAAGCGTCACAAAAAACTAAGTGGGAACTTTCAGTGTAGAGTGATCTCAAAGAAGTGATGTCCTTACACTTAACAATAAAAAAAAAAAACTCAGATAAACTTAAAATTTATTGCTTTTTGTTTTTTACTCATTAGAGACCTTACTTGACAGAGCAAACCAATACCCCCAAATCTGAGAAGAAACTGGCACCTACAAGGATTAAGAGAAAGAGAAACATGGGTAGACGCAACCCATAATCAGACCTCTGTAAGATGAACTGGTAAAGGTCAAGTGTGGGCGGTGGGGCAGCGTGAAGTCCTACAAACAGCAATTAGGGGAGACGGTATGTTCTTGTACTCTTTCTTTCATAAATCTCAACTGATACAGAAAAATCCGAAAGAGCCTTTGAGACATGTCCATTCTGCTGGGGAACAGCAACCATGCAAGAAGGAAAAACATTTTCATCCTTAGAGCCCTGGAGAAAATGTGGGTCAGTTCAAGGATGTAAACACCAAAAAACATACATACCCATGAGCATGAAGCAAGACTGGGGGCTGGGCTTATGACTAGGAAGGGGTTGGCGGGGTTAGGAAGGCTGTAACTGTAAGAGCCAAGATTTAGTCCTGCCTAAGACTGAGACTTCATCAGACAGCAGACTACACCCAGTTGTGATAGCACTAGCAACTACCATTAGGAACTAACACACTTTGATTATCAGTAAGAGCAGAATCTTACAGGGGAAGAACAGAGGGGAACATAAGCATGCAAAAAGTTTGTTGTTGTTGTTGTTGTTTGTTTGTTTGTTTAGTTGTTGTTTTCCCCAGAGGAAAAGCTTCAAAAGTAGACCTAAAGTCCAGGTAAGACATACTCTGGTCTACAAATTCCTAGACCAAACACAAGTTATTACTGCAAGAATTTAAATTCCATGGTACATTGAGGGTAACTAGAGCAGCAACAAACTTCAAACAAAGCCCAACTGCTAACTGGATTAATGAAATAGAAACCATACAAAGCATATTTTCAGATCTTAATGGAATCAATGTAGAATAATAATAATACAAAGGTTTCTTCAAATGTTTGAAAATTGAACAAGAAAATTCTAAATAATCCATGGGTCAAAGTAGAAATCTCAAGAACATTTTTAAAATAATTTGAAATTGATAAATATGAAAACTTAACATCAAAATTATGGTTTGCAGGAACCAGCAGTTGGCGTAATGGCTATGTCGCTGGACTCCCATGTAGTCGACCGCGGTTCGCGTCTCGGACCCGGTGGCTTACAACTCATGCCAGGCGCGTGTGCGTGCGTGCCCAAGATCCCGAGAGGAGAATGGAGGAGAAGGGATTGCAGCATGACCATCCCCCCTGGGGGGTGATTTCTCGCTTTCTGTCTCTAATGTCTCTCTCTGTCTGTCTGGCGAGCACACACGCCCTATAGCAAAAATCTCTCAAAAAAAAAAAAAAAAAAATTATGGTTTGCAGTAAAATCAGGCTGATAGGGAAATTTATATCATTAAAAGTCCATATTGGAAAGCATAGTCATCTCAAAACAGTAATCTAGGTTTATACAAAAAAAAAAAAAAAAACCTTAAAAAAAAAATCTAAGGAAAGCAAAGAAAGGAAATAATAAAGGTAAGAGCAGAAAACAATGAATGTGAAAATAAAAAAATACTAAGTTAAAATCAGTGAAATCAAAACCAAACTTTTTGAGAAGATAAATAAAATTGATAAAAACACTAGCCAGATTAATGAAAGAAAGGGAAAAAAAAAAACAGAGAAAATGTAATCTACCATATCAGAAATGCTAATGAGATATGAACAATAACACCACAGACATTATCAGATAATACAGGAATATCATGAACGAGGCAAGCCCCACAGATTCTGAAACTTAGAAATAAATCAGTTTCTCAAAAAAAAAAAAAAAAAAAAAAAAACAGGACTGGGCCAGCAGGTGGCATGGTGGTTAAGGTGCTGGAATTCCCACATGGCTGACCATGGTTCAAGTCCCGGACCTGTGGCTTGCTTTCTCTCTCTCTCTCTCTCCCTCTCTGTCTTTGTCTCTCTCTCTGACTTTGGCAAAATTCATGTGAAAAACAATAATAATAATAAATAAATAATTCTTTAAAAAAATAAAACAAGACTACTAAAGCTTGAGGAGAAATAGCTATACCATCCTACATCTATTAAAGAAGCTGTTAAAAGTCCTACATTTATTTTAAAAAATTTAATTTATAATGTCTCTAAAAAAGAAAAATTGCAGGCCCACCCAAAAGAATTTATTGGTAAATTCCACCAAAAACGTAGGAAGGATGTACTGTCTTGTTCATGCAATTCCCTCCAGAAATAGAAGAGAATATACCTTCTTGCTCATTTTATGTAGCCAAGAACATTCTAATGCCAAAAGCAAATAAAGGTTTCATAAGAAAATTAGTGAAAAATATCTCTCATGAACATAGACACAAGAATCCTCAACAACATGTGAAGTAGTTGAATATAGTACTATATAAAAAGGACAATCTATATGCACAAAGTGGGGTTGATCCTAAGAATGCAAAACATGTTCAACATTTTAAAAATAATAAATATAATTCATCACATTAACAAAAGAAGAAAAATCACAGGACTATGTCAATAAATGAAGAGAAAGCACTTGATAATACTCAATTCATGATTTAAAAAAATAAAAAAAAACTCTTAGCAAACTTGGAATAGTAGAGAATGTCCATAATAGGTTAAAGGGGTTTTAAAATTTTAGAAACCATACAACTAATATAATAATAAAGGCAGATTGAATGTTTTACCTCAAAACTTAAAAAACAAGTTAAAAATATACTTTCACATAAATCATAACAAAAGCCCTAGCCAAGTATAAGAAAATAAAAGAGAAAGGAGGGGGAAAATGTCTCTCTTAACAGATGAACTCATTTTCATTCTTGTCCAAAGAATGTACAAAAATGCTCCTTAGAACTAATAAGTAAATTTAGCAAAGTCATAGAATGGAAGAACGGTGTGTAACAGCCAATCATGTTTCTACAAACCAACAATGAATAATTACAATTTGAAATTGCAAACAATTAGTGTAGCACCAAAATAAGGAAGTCTGTAGATATAAATGTCCCATAAATGTGTGAAGGATCTATATGCTGAGAACTTAGAGAACACAGATGACAGCAATGGAAAAAGATAATCAGAGGGATATGCTGGATTCGTGGATTGAAAGACTCAAGATTTCAATTTTCCCCAATTTGACCTATAGATTTAGTTTGACCCCAATCAAAATTTCAGTAATATTTTTTGTTGATATTTATAAACTTCTTCTATTTATGGAAAGGCAAAGGAAATAAACTAACATATAATTTTGAAGTAAAAGCACAAAGTTGGAAGATTCACACTACATGTTTTCAAGACTTACTATAATGCTACAGTATCAAGATAAAATGGTATCGAAAAAAGAAAAAGCACATAGATGAATGGAACAAAGTGTGAAACCTGGAAATACATCCAATCGAACACAGTCAAATGATTGTGACAAAGGTCTGAAGACAAATCAAGACAGAAACAACAATCTTTTCAATAAACATTGTCAAAACAACTGAATGTCCATAGGCAAAAAATGACCCTTGAGAGTCCACTCACATGTTATATAAAACTGAACTCAAAATGAACCATAAATATTAATGTAGATACTAAAACTATAAAATGTCTAGAAATGAACATGACAAAATTTGAGTGAGGTTGGATTTTGAAAGTCAGTTTTATGCATGACTCTTAAAGGAAGATTGTACACACATTCACACAAACACAAACACACATACTTGGATAAATGATAAAAATTAAAATACTTTGTTTTGTAAAAGATAGTGTTCATTAAAGAGACAAGCCATATCTAGCTTATATGCAAATCTGTAAAGTACAATAATAAATCAATTTGTTTTGCTAGTGAGTATGTGCATTCACCCAAGAGACAGAGGGGGGGAATGGAGAAAGCACCCCCTAAAGAGCCATAATCACACTACAATCTTTTCTCCTCCATTTGTCCATCCTGTCAGGATTTGGGGCACACACCCATGTACCCTGGATATTTTTCATGTTGGGATCAGGGTTTGTACCGCATGGTTAGTTGTGTGAGATCTGACTTCCTTAACCACCAGGCCACAGAACCAGTTCTCAAAAATTAATTTTTAAAACCTCAGTTTTTTAAAAAGAGGGGAGCATATAAAGATTTAAACACTTTACTGAAGAAAGTGTGCAAATGTGAATAAACATAAGAGAAGATGTACATTAGTTCTTAGAGAAGTGCAAACTAACCCTCCATAAGATACCACTGTACACTTCTTAGAATGGTTAAAATAAATCTTAAAGAGCTAGCAGCTGGCATCGTAGTTAAGGTACTAGACTTTCACATGGCCTACCACAGTTCAAGTACCAGACCTAGCACCCTGAAACTCATGCTGATTGTGTGTGCATGTATGTCCAAATTTCTGAGAAGAGAAGGGAGAAGGGATTGCAGCTTATCCATCTGTCTTGGGGAGGAGGTGATTTTTCACTTTTTCTTTCTCTGTCTCTCTGATGAGCACACATGCCCTATAGCAAAAGTATCTCCTAAAAATAAAATCAATAAATAAATTTTGAAAAATGACAATACTGACCCTGTTGAAAGCAAACAGTAATTTGGAGGGTATACACAAATTGAATACCAATCTTAGAAGTCATTTTGGCAATTAGGTATAAAGATAAACATACATTTACCGTCTAACCCAGCAGTCTATACCTGGGCATTTACACAAGAGAATTACAATAATATGCTTAGAAACACTTGTACATGCATGTCCATAGCAGCTGTATTTATAATGTCAAAAATTGGAAATAATACAAATATTCTTGAAGACATAAATGGATGGAGAAATGGTAGTGCATCCCTTATGAGAGAACATTATTATGCAATAAAGAGAGAAAAATTACGGGTTCACAAGTAGCATGAATGAACTTTACATGCATTTTACTTTTAAGTGAAAGAAAACAAACTAAAACAGCTTCATATTGTCTGACTCCAATTACAGGACATTCTGGAAAAATGGAAAATGGTAGGGCCAAAAAGGAGAGCATTGGTACCAGGGGTATTCTGACCACCAAGGAAGAGCACAAGGGAGTTTGAACGGCACTGGGACTATTTGGATGATACTGTGGAAGTGAATACATGATTCTAGGCTTTTGTTAACACCTACAGAACTATCCATTGCAAAAGAGTAATTTCACTTTATGCAAACTTTTTAAAACATGATCTAGAATGTTGAGGGAACTCGGGGTGAAAAGTCAACTCTGGCAACTGAACTAAACCATATGACAAACAAGTAACAGCCACTCTAGTAGAGACAGAAAGTAAGGAGCCTATTTATGCAATATTAAAGGACATTATTTTGACTGGGTAATGTATGGTTAACAACAAAAACAGCTGAATACAAACATTGTGAAAGGAATAAAAAGGAAAATAAGTGGAGTCCAAGGGAAAGCCTTTCAGAGTCGATGGCTCACTAATGATCTCTGAGTCTTGGGGGGGCTGCTCCTTTGCTTGTTGAGTTTTCTCTGGGATTGTCTTGTTTCCTGCCTCTTCTCACCTCTGGAATGGCAGGATCATAAGGATATAAAGCCAGGTAAAAGGGTTCAACTTGCCACTGGATTGCTGGTTTTAGGTTAGCTTCTTACATGTCAAAGGGGTTTCCTGTAGCTTCATTGCTACTGCAGAGGTCACCCAGAGCCCCAGCTAGAAACTTCATTTGACTTCATTCTTTGTCTCTGTGTCTAAATCCCTTCTGGGAACTATAGTGACAGCTAGTTGAAGGTACTCAGAGTTTGTAATTCTAAGATACTATAAATTAATTCTCTACCACTCCTGCTAGCATTATAGACATAATAAACATTTTACAAATAAGACTAACCTACATTAAAAAAAAAGAAAGTGGAAGAATGATGTCTTTTTACTCAAGTTAGTCTGTGGTCAAAATGAGATCTTAGAGTTAGAAAATACTAAACCTAATTTACGTTGCTTCAATATTACCTTTTCATAAATCAATTCTATTTAATCCATGTGCAAAAATCAACAGTATTACTGTAGTCTTTCTCCTCTAGGTACAGATTATGCAAATTTACAAGTATTTTTAGAGAAATCATATAGCATAAAAATATTAGATAGGGCATGCTTGGAATTTTATGCATTTAAGAAACTTAAAAGTAATTTATGCTTCCAGCAATATAACCAAAATATTCTATATATAATTTAAAAAATCATGTTTGTACTTGCTTTTTCATGACATGTCTACTTCAGCAACCGAATTTAGTTCTTTATATCAAATTGTGAACTGTAAATTCAAGAGTTTTAAAAGTTAACATATCATTCTGTTAAAAGTAAATGACTAGGGAAGAAAGGTTGCAGCAATTTATATTGGTAAGATTGCGTTTATTATAGCAATAGATAGAGTAAAAGGTGTCTGTGTGTGTGGGTGCTTGTGTGAGTATGTGTTTACTGATACCTTCTCATGCAGAGACCACAGGTATACGTTATATTTCAATATAAACATCTGGCAAATTGGTTGTAGCAGCACACTAAGATAACCAAATATTATCCACTACATAATCTTATTTTCAAGCACTTTCCTAATTTTTTAAATTATAATCCTCTGGAAAGATTGATATTCATCTGTTCAATAACTGTACATGCAGTTTCTTTTATACAAGGGACAGAAATTAGTTAAGTTTTCAGCACACAAACGTCCTTCAGTACATATACTCATGATTGAGTCAGAGAAACAATTAGTAAGCAGATACTAATCTATGAGGACAGGCAAGGAATGTACATTAGGGCAAGACTCTACTATCCAATGATTAGAGACATTTAAACCTTAAACAAAAA
This sequence comes from Tupaia tana, assembly GCA_026018925.1. Classification (NCBI taxonomy): domain Eukaryota; kingdom Metazoa; phylum Chordata; class Mammalia; order Scandentia; family Tupaiidae; genus Tupaia; species Tupaia tana. The sequence continues at coordinate 85,848,353 of JAKSZU010000006.1, forward strand.
AGCTGGCTAAGTAGGAGAGTAGGGAGAAAAATTGCCATCGTTAAGTGGGATTTGAAGACCTTGACTATGTCTTAATCACTTTCTGACTCTAAATTCCATCCACCAAAATTTTTTGTTACCTCCTTTCTCTGTCAATATGTTTATGTCTGTCTTCTTCACTGGGCACTCAGTTTTCTGAATCAATAACTACATCTCAGTCACCCTTGTTCCACTACAGCCAAGTCCAGTGACTTTCAGGAAACAGACATGTAGTAAATAATGATCATTTGGGCTTTATTAGATTTTGCTAATGGTTCAGATTTCCCCTGTATGCCTAGTCTCTTTTCAAGTCCAGAAAATCCCTAAACATTTGTTTTTCCTCTTCTTTGACTTCTTCCAAGGATCTCTGCTCAACAATGTGATGTTTTAGTGACAGTTTCAAGTTAATTAGTTAGAGATATAGTAGGTACAAAATCCCTCCAAGGCAATGTCCAACGGATGAAACAGTTCTTTCTTACAAATCAGAAATTTCATTTCATTTTAACCTAGAGGAAGATTTCAGTTTATAGCCTCTGGATCACCTCTTCCTCAGCTCTCTACAGAGAAAGCTTTAACCCATCCTCCATATCTTCTGAAGAGGTTTTTTTCCTTTGACTACAGATGGGATTTTTGCCCACACATAAGATACTGTTATCCTTGCCTCTGCCCACGGTTCATCATGAACTTCTGCAAGAAGTCTAGGCAAACTACCGTTTTCAAGAGACTCATCTTAATCTCCTTCTGAGTTGAATAGTCTATAAGAATATTTCTCTTTTTTATGTGTTTTTATGTTTTCTGTGAGGGAGTTAAGTGATCACATTTCAGCTCTATAGCTAAACTGGCTGTCATTCATGCGAATCTTCGAGAGAAGCACAGTGCACCTCACTGTGTCAGTCTGTGGAGACTCGGGTTCCGGTTAGCTGTAGTATCAGAGAGACTGAGAGACAGCAACAATCACCAGGCTGTCTGTTTATACCTTACAGGGTTGGTCTCAGCAGTTCTCCTTTTAAGCTTAGTGTAGCCATTAACATTGAAGATTTAAGAAGATGAATCAAGAAGAGAAAAGTAAGAAAGACTGAATATGAAGAGAAAAAGCAGCTTAGGTGCAGTGCTAGTAGATTTCCCAACGTATATCACACTTCTCTAAATCCCTTTCCAGGTTGAAGATAAACAGTGTAAACTAAATAAAGGTATAAGACTGGTCTTAAAGGAAATAAAAGTGGTTTGTCTCTGAGGTCATCATCTGGAGGTCACTTTTTATTGTGGCCCATACAGAAGGGGAGAATGTCTGTCCAGCAAAAGTAGAACCGAAGCAGACAGAACTGAATTCTGTGCAGTTCCATGATTACTTACTTTATTCTTCCATCTTAGCATAAGACAAACAGAAACTTCTTTGAAGAGTAGTTTTTATTGACTGTCTTTGCTAGAGAGATAGATACCTCTATATTCAGTTCTTCCCAGGGAAAATGCCACTATTTGAAAGATTCCTAGAGAATCTACAGCTAAACCCAGCTCACGCTCAGAACATTCAAGAAGGCCACAGAGGAACTTGCTGGGAGTAGGATTCTGTCTTAACTACATGGCCCATTCCACCAACTATTTGAGGAAGACCACATTGTATCAAGTAAAACATTAATTAAATAACTCATCTTTGTTTTCACACCAATAAGTCTTAGCAGCTTGATAAACAAGCACTGAAAATATTTAAATATTAAAAGACAGGTACAATATCTCTGGAGGTAGCAGAGGGCACTGTTAATTAAAGGGAAAAAGTTCAAATTGACTGAGCTACTAGTCTCTAACAATATCCTGGAACAGTGAAACTTATTTTTATCACATTCCACATAGGAAAGATGGAAAGAAAAGCTACTTGGTTGAAAAATAATTTATAGGGAAAGCACACAAGGAACCAAAAAAGGAAATTAATCAGGTTATTTTCTCACCTTTAAGTGATTGTTGCAGATGTTTTCACAAGTCTCAGGACATCTGCTGTTCATCAATTCTAGCAAATACATGGTGTCACTAGAAAGCCAAAACATGACTCCTGTATTTACAACCTGGAGGTTTTCTCATTTTTTTTTTCCTCCTGCTTTGTTTCTTCAATTTACAGTCCACAAGGAATTAATTATTCTAGGCTTTTGTTCTGCAATAGCAGAGATAGATTCAAAACCTCAAAGATGGAGAAATTCATCATTTCTGATGAGCAAAAGAAGCAAGAGAGGATAATCTATTTTTATTAACCATCTAATTTTTCTGATTTTCTTTTTTTATAACCTGGTGTTTATTTCCCTAAAACAAATTAAGCACTTAGCAATTAATTGGGACTGGATAACCATTCTTACAGGAAGTAATTTAAAAGACCAAATATTGGTCAATCAATCTTCCATTTATTAACTGTCTTAAACTTGTAGCAAAACTCTTTAGGACAGCTCTTTGTAACAATCCCATCTTCAGAATTACTTAATACTCAGCTATGAAAGAAATTTATTAAATAGTAGATATTTTATCTATGAACAATTCGAGTCATAGATACTGGAAAAATGCATATGCAGATTTTCACAGGCAGTGTACGCCTAACACCAAAACAAGTTATTCATAGAAAAACTGAAAAATAAAACCCTGAGCCCAAGAAACAAAAGTTTAACTTAGAAATCAATACAGGATTCAACACAAAGGATATAAACGTGAAAAGAGAAATCTGTACCTTTTCCTTTTGTGACTTGAATTAGAAAAAAATAATAACTGAGAAAGAAACAAGTCCGTGTGTTGAAATGGAAATATAATTGCAAATGTGTTCTCTGTTGTTTAAATCACCCATCATGAATAAGTGCTTTTGTTTTCCATGTTCCTGTGGGATATATCAGGTCAAATGTCAGTTCTGGTCTCAAAATGGTCTCTTAAAATCCTGTCTCTCCTTCCTCCAAGAGCAGGTGCATGAAATAAACCAGCAGGCAGTCAAAAGTTGCAATTACATTTGTGTGTCCTAAATCATGACAACCAGTCCTGAAGAGAAGGAAGAAAGCACAGATGTCTTTTCACCAAAGGATGCATCTCTGTGGACACAAAGAGGGGAGGGGGGCAGGAAATCGCAGAGACACAACACATTCCTGTGTTTTCCAGCTGAGCACTTCCACAGACTTTCTTTGTATCAGGCAGAGTGGAGACCAGGCTCTCCCAAGAATCAGAGCCAACATCAGTGCTGAGACTCTCAGCAGTTCTCTGTGTTCACCTGCTCTCTTTAAATGAGCAAAAAAAAGTATCATCATTTTATGTTTGCTCATCATAAATTGCCTTACCTGACTAAGGAAGGAAGATGTTTAGGCTTTTAAGAGAGAGAAAAGGAAATTCTGAATGTGGCTTCCTTGAGACCACCCCTTTGAATACAGTGTCTGGTGCTGGGATCCTTCCATACCAAATGATTTTCAGTTCTGGAGTATCCTCCACTGCGTACAGTGACTTCCTGAAATGAACATGTGCACGCTTTTAAAAGGAAGTTATTTAGAGATCTACCAAGGCAATTTGAACATTAAGGTTACATTGTGCTGTACACTTGCATTTTCTTTCATTTTCAGGTACAAAATTCAGGATATTGCCCAAATTATGCTGCTGCTGGTTTATGCTCTATTTTGGTATTTAGTGTTTGGAAAATAAGAAAAACAAAATGTAAATAAAATTCATATGTAACACATCTTTTTTTTGACAATTCAAACTAAAGTAAAAGCCCTACTTCTATACCAGTCCCATCCCCCAAGGTTATAATTGCTAAAATTTGGTTGTTAGCTTTTCAGATTTTTTATTTCTTGTATATAAGGATGTGTATGTGTGTGTAGGTGGGTGTGTATACACACATTAATATATAATCAAATTTGAAAAATTAGATTATAATTTATCTGAGATTTGCTCATTAAATTACTGAACAAGGGGTCGTCAAGTAGCATGGTCGCTAAGGTGCCGGACTCCCATGTGGTTGTGTTAGGCCGACCGGCGCTATGCCGGGCCACCCAAAGTCCGGTCAGTTCACGACAGCCCCAAACAACCACAACAGTCGGTTCTTGATGCAAAGCACAAGAGGTTTTATTGCTGGCATGCCAGGGCCTCACTCACAGTCTTGTCGGACTTGCGAACAGAAGCCCCCAGCAAGGGAGCCTTTGGCATTATAAAGCCTGGGAAGGGGGGGGTTTGGGGGTCTGGAATGAGGAAGTCAGATAAGGGACTTTTTACAGTTTGGGTTGCAGCGACCTCAAAGCTGCTAACCACTTACAAGAACATTTTGCAGACATTACAACAAAGTCAGCTCAGGGAGGAAGGGTATCCGGTAGGGGGTTTTGGGTTGTTTACCATAAGAATTGCTCAAGCTTTTGTACAGAAGCAGAAAAAGCAAAAAGTTAAGTTTTAACAGAGTATAAATGAGATGGCGGATTTTTTATTCTATCATTCCCCCATTTTCTGTTTTTGAAGGGATTTTAATCATAAAATCTAAGCATTAAAGCACGTTTCTTGTTGTTGTAGAGCCTGATATTGTAGTTGGAGCATGAGAACGTGAACAGCATTAACATGGTCTCGGATGAAGCAATTAAACTGTTTAAGATGCAGGGCCCAAAGGGCAGGATAAGGAGAAGTATTATTAAAGGGGCCAAGCAACGTAGAAACTAGGGTGGTTAACCAAGGGGAGCGGCTATACCAGTTTTTAAACCATCATTGTTGAGACTCTCGGTCTTTGCGTCTGGAGTCTAGCCGTTCCCTGAGCTTAGACATCGAGTCCAGTAGAACTCCAGAGTGGTCAGCATAGAAACAACATTGTTTATTTAAAGCAGCACATAAGCCTCCTTTTTTTAGAAATAAGAGATCTAGGCCCCGCCTATTTTGCAAAATTACCTCAGAAAGAGAGGTTAGAGATTTTTGGAGTTTAGTAATAGAGCCTTCTATGGCCCGTAAGTCATTATCTATGGCTCGTTGAAGGCTGTCTAAGTACTGGGGAGTTTGGATAAGGGCAGCCGTACCTGTACCAATCCCAGCAGAAACTCCGATACCCAATAAGATTGCCAAGGTTACAGAAATAGGTTCCCTTTTTTGTCTATAATGGGCATGGTCAAATAGAGTTTCAAAACTGTCTGAGTCATAGTAGAGGATTCGTGGGAGGATCTGCACTAGAACACAGTAGTCAGTTTCAGGAATAAACACCGAAGTATGTATGCAAGGGGTTAAACCAGTGTTACAAGCCCACCAACGCCCGAGAGGAGGGACTAAGTAAGCATTCGCAGGGTGTGCAGTGGAAGAAGTTACATTGCAAAGGGCCAGCAGGTCTGAAGGGATTTTGCCTAGACATGTGCCTTGTCCGGAGACCGAAGTCAAGGTAAGAGTAGTGTTCCAGCTACAGAGGTGGGAGGAAGGGAAAGTAGTATAAGGAAGACTTGAAGCTAAGAATTCAGAGCTGGAGGAAATCAGGGCTGAAAAGGTTCCTCGCACTAAGTTAAAGAGTCTCTGTCTGGTGCCTAAGGGGGCTGTCCAGGTAGTTATGTTAATAACATGGTTATTGCCCACCCGGGGAATTACCTAAGAGAGGTCCCGGGGCTGGTGGGGGTTAACAGTACTTATCAGAGGCAGCATCGCCAGCAGGAGGAACAGGATGTTCCCGGCGAATGTGGAGTTTGAGGGGGTTTTTCAGTTTTTCCAGCTTCCAGGTGGCATCCAATGGTGGTGCCAGCTTAACAAGAGAAGCATGGATCCAGGAGGCGACGCCATCAACTTTTATTGCTGTAGGGGTGGTCAGCAATACCAGGTAGGGTCCTTTCCATCGAGGCTCTAGGTTTGCCACACGATGTCGTCGGATGTACACCGAGTCTCTAACCTGGAATCGGTGAGTCACTTGAGTTTTTAGGCCTCAGCTAGTTGACTCCAGATCTCCTTTTGCACTGTTTCAAGGGCCGTTAGCCTGGTGTAGAGGGATCGAGAAAGGTGAGAACTAGAGAGAGGAAAATTCATAGCCGTAAGTGGGGGCGGGGCCCCGTACAGAAGTTCAAAAGGGGTTAAGTTATAGGGTCCGGGGGTGTTCCGTACACGGAACAGGGCGAAAGGAAGGAGGACTGTCCAGTCTTGTATGCCAGTCTCTAAGGTCAATTTAGTCATGGCCTCTTTTAGAGTTCTATTTATACGTTCTACCTGTCCTGAACTTTGGGGTCTATATGCATAATGTAATTTCCAGTTGGACCCCATGATCCTGGCCAATCCCTGACTAATCTGTGTGACGAAGGCAGGGCCTTTGTCAGAGCCGATAGCGAGGGGCATCCCAAATCTTGGGAAAATTTCTTTCAGAATTATTTTAGCAACAATTTGAGCAGTTTCCTTTTTTGTGGGGAAAGCTTCAACCCATCCTGAAAAGGTATCAATCAGTACTAGCAGATATTTAAGGCCATATTTGTCTGGTGTTATCTCAGTAAAGTCTATTTTTCAGTAGCTTCTTGGGTGATCCCTTCGGAGCCGTTTTTCTGGTGGCATTTTATTTGGGCAGGCATTAACCAATTGGCAAGGTTTACAGTCTGTTATTGTAAAAGTTCTGACTGGATTTTCTTTATCTAGGACTGTTGTTGATTGGACCTGCAATATGTTAAGTCCTTGGGTGGCTCGCTTAGCTGCCTGGTCAGCTCGCCGGTTCCCTTTTGCCACCTGGGTGCTCCCCTTTTGGTGTCCCAGACAGTGGATAATGGCCACTCGTTTGGGGAGATGTACAGCTTCTATCAGATTTAAAATCTGTTCTTTGTATTTTATGTCTTTGCCTGCCGAGGTTAATAAGCCCCTGTGGCTATAGATAGCCCCATGAATGTGTGCGGTAGCGAAAGCGTACCGACTGTCTGTGTAAATATTGATAGTTCTTCCCTCAGCTAGGCGTAGGGCTTGTGTTAAGGCTATAAGTTCAGCCTTTTGAGCAGAAGTTCCCTCAGGCAAACTGCTTACCCAGATGATTTGCTTGTCGTCTACTATTGCCGCCGCCCCTGCCACCCTTTTACCTTCGATGAGATAGCTGCTCCCATCCATGTACCAAGTCAATTGGGCATTCGGCAGAGGCTGGTCCTGGAGGTCCCTTCGAATTCCAGTTGTCTCTGCTAGGATTTCTTGGCAGGTGTGGGTGACTGTTTCTGAAGCTGAAGTGTCGGGCAGCAGTGTGGCCGGGTTAAGAATGGCTGGCGGTCCGAATTGGACTCTGTCCTTGTTTAATAAAAGGCTCTGGTAGTGGGTCATGCGAGCATTAGAAAGCCATCGGTCAGGAGGTTGTCGAACCACGCTTTCTAGAGCATGAGGTGCAATGACTGACAATTTTTGTCTCATAGTTAACTTGTCAGAGTCTTTTACTAGAGTTGCCACTGCCGCAATAGATCTCAGACAAGCTGGCCATTCTCCAGCCACTGGATCTAACTTTTTGGAAAGATAAGCCACCGGTCTTTTCCTGGGTCCCAGGGGCTGTGTGAGCACTCCTCGAGCTATTCCCTTCCGTTCATCCACATATTGGAGAAGGGTTATTTCGGGGTGGCTGGCTCTAAAGTGGGCAAGGTCTTGGTGAAGAGCCTCGTCAAAGATAGTCGGCGAATGCCGGAAGCCCTGAGGGAGCCGCGTCCATGTCAACTGCCCCGTAATCCCAGAGTCAGGATCCCTCCATTCAAAAGCAAAGATGCTCTGGCTGGCAGGGTGTAGTCTCAAACAGAAGAAAGCATCTTTTAAGTCCAAAACGGTGTACCAATCACGGTTGGGAGGGAGGGAACTAAGCAAATTATATGGATTGGGCACGGTAGGATGAATATCCTGGACTTGCCGGTTGACTTCCCGTAAGTCCTGCACAGGGCGATAGTCATTGGTGCCAGGCTTTTTAACAGGTAATAAGGGCGTATTCCAGGGTGATTGGCACTTTTTAAGAATCCCCAAATCTAAAAGGCGTTGGATATGGGGTTTGATGCCCTCTCTGGCTTTTCTAGTCATAGGGTATTGGCGCACCGCTACCGGAACTGAAGTTGCTTTTAGTTCTATCACTACCGGGGGTCTGTTAATCGCCAAGCCCATTCCAGCTGTCTCAGCCCATGCTCCTGGATGTTTTTGCAACCAAATCTGGAGGGGGGCCACATTATTGTGTGGGTCCTTATAAAGCTGGTGTTCATCTAGGCACATGGTCAGGATTAAGGTTTGTGCATTATGTGAGACCTTTGGCCCTTCTGGAGCAAAGTTGATTTGGGCCCCCATTTTAGTGAGTAAGTCTCTTTCAAGTAAAGGAGTCGGACATTAAGGGATCACCAAGAAAGAGTGGGTCACTTGTCCTTTTCTTAAGTCTACAGTTCTTCTGGTAGTCTATTGATATTGCTGATGTCCTGTGGCCCCCATGACCCAGGATTTTTTTTTTTAGAGAGTGGCCCCGATGGTGCAAGTAATACAGAATGTTGTGCTCCCGTATCTACTAGGAAATTAATTGGTTTCTCCTCCACCTTTAGAGTTACCCTAGGCTCAGGGAGGGGCTCTGAGCCCCGTCTCCCCTAGTCTGAATCCTCATGTAAGGCCAGCACTTTAGCCTGTTGACCCGATTGAGTTTTTTGCTTCTTTTCCCGTTTAGGACAGTCTTTGGCCCAGTGCCCTCTCTCTTTATAATAGGCACATTGGTCCTTTTCCAATGGGATGCGACCAGGCTTTTGTCCTTTGGCGGGTTCTCGTCTTGGTTTCCTTTTCTTAACTACAGTGGCCAGGATCCGAACTAGGTTTCTTTCTTGTCTCTTTTCCCTTTTATTTTCCCTTTCCTCTCTTTCCTTTTCTTTTCTTTGTTCTTTTTCTTTTTCTGTCTCCCTTTTATGATATACTTTTTTCTGCTTCCTTAACTAAGTCTTGTAAAGAAAAATCTTGTAATCCCTCCAACCTTTGGAGCTTTTTTAATGTCCGGTGCTGACTGACCAATGAAGGCCATTGCCACTGAGGCCCTCTGTCCCTCTGAAACAGGGTCGAACGGGGTAAACCGTCTAAATGCCTCCATGAGGCGCTCAAGGAACACTGAAGGGGGCTCAGTGGCTCCCTGTATAATTTCTCTTACCTTTGCCAAATTGGTAGGACGCCTTGCGGCTCCCCGGAGGCCAGCCACTAGAGCCTGGCGATAGACTGTCAGTCGCTCCCTACCTTCTGCCGTATTGAAGTCCCAGTCAGGTCGGGAAAGAGGAAATGCGGCCTCTATGAGGTTAAGAAGCTGAGTGGGCCGCCCGTCAGGTCCAGGGATGTTCTTTCTGGCTTCTAACAGGATTCTCTCCCTTTCTTCTGTGGTAAAAAGAGTCTGCAGGAGCTGTTGGCAGTCGTCCCATGTGGGCTGATGAGAGAACATCAAGGACTCTACTAGGCCCGTTAAGCGCTGAGGGTCCTCGGAGAAAGGGGGGTGGTTAATTTTCCAATTATAAAGATCAGAGGAAGAGAAGGGCCAATATTGGAGCGGCTGCAAGGGGAGTAAATCTTCTTCTGTGGCCGGCGGTGGTGGCCCATATGCTCGCAGGGGCAGGGCAATGGTGGTGTCTGGGGAAGGAAGCCCTTGTCGGGGTGGTTGTCGGCGGTGACTCCTGGTTCCCTGAGCAGGGCCCAGAAGTGCGCCGCCCGGAGGTCCAGATGGGGCGGGGGCTGACTCGGGAAGGTTCCTGTGGGAATGGGGAGGGTATGGGGGAGGCAGGTCCATATCTAGGAGAAGGGGATCTTGTGTCTCTGGATAGACCCGTTTCGAGCGGTCTGGCAGGTCTTCCCCCTTTGAAGGGTCAGAATTGTAGGACCGTGCTACTAGGATCGGATAGGGGACAGGGTGGTCCGGAGGGTGTCTTGGGACCCATGGCCGGACCCAGGTGGGAGGGTTTTGTATCAAATTCTGCCAGATGACGATGTACGGCTGTTGGTCGGGATGGTTTCCTGGTCCTTTCTGAAAAACAACATCTTTAACGGCAAGAACAGTTTTGATATCAAATGTGCCTTCGGGTGGCCATCCTACACCAAAGGTAGGCCATTCTGACGTGCAAAATGTCCACCAGGGACCCTTCCTAATTTCTACAGATAGGTCGCGACCTCTTCCCTTGACTTCAGTCCAATGTTCAAGAGTCAAATTTAAAGGAGTCGTCATATTCTGTCCCATCGTCACCGGAAAAGTCAACAATACCAGTAAGACTATAAAACACAGAACAAGTAAAACAAAAAGCGACTTACCAACTGTGGTCTTCCACAACAGCAGAAACGAGTCAGATGGGCGTTGGCCGCGAAGGCCTCGGGGACATAAATGTACCCGGTCCGTGCCCTTACAGTAGGAGACTATCAGGCGTCCCTGATCCTCCTCCGCCCTTAGGGCGTCCCCCAGGGCTGCAGCCTGTGATCCTCCGGGCACGTCTGCCGACCACAGTCCGGCTATTTTACAATAGTCCGAACAGCTGCTATACCAGAATCAGGCCTTTACTGAGAGAGGAAGACAAGTAACAGAACAATAGACAGACAAAGGTTTACCTCCAAGGCCGATGCTGTAGGAGCGGGACTGCCGTAAATATCCCGGACGAGCCCCCAAAATGTTAGGCCGACCGGCGCTATGCCGGGCCACCCAAAGTCCGGTCAGTTCACGACAGCCCCAAACAACCACAACAGTCGGTTCTTGATGCAAAGCACAAGAGGTTTTATTGCTGGCATGCCAGGGCCTCACTCACAGTCTTGTCGGACTTGCGAACAGAAGCCCCCAGCAAGGGAGCCTTTGGCATTATAAAGCCTGGGAAGGGGGGGGTTTGGGGGTCTGGAATGAGGAAGTCAGATAAGGGACTTTTTACAGTTTGGGTTGCAGCGACCTCAAAGCTGCTAACCACTTACAAGAACATTTTGCAGACATTACAACAAAGTCAGCTCAGGGAGGAAGGGTATCCGGTAGGGGGTTTTGGGTTGTTTACCATAAGAATTGCTCAAGCTTTTGTACAGAAGCAGAAAAAGCAAAAAGTTAAGTTTTAACAGAGTATAAATGAGATGGCGGATTTTTTATTCTATCAGTTGAACATGGTTCAAGTGATGGACCTGGAGGCTTGCTTTCTCAATTTCTCTCTCTCTCTTTTTCCTCCTCTATGGTGAGGGCACATGTCTTATAGCAAATTAAGTATTAATAATAATATTAAATACATAATTTATTTAAAAATTCATAAGTAAATAAATTACTGAACACAATTCTTTTAAATAGTCTCATAGTCTTGGCTCCTTCACGCGGCACTGCATTTTAGAAACACCTTTAAATAAATGGATTTGCATCCTCATTACTTACTATAGTTCTTTATTTTTTTAAGTAATCAATACAATTTTAAAATTATTATTCTTAATGTGTATCTTACTTTAATGTGAATTTGGAAAATATTTCTGTTTGCGTGTCACACTGAGAAGTCACTATCAGCCTGGCTTTTCCTGTTGGAGCAAATTTGCAGCCCTCCAATTCCCTGGCCCAGTGCCCTCCAGGCTGGCACCCTGCTTCTGCCTGGTTAGGGGTCTTCTCCACAAATTATATTTTACCCTTTTAGTCCTCTTCTAACTATTCTGCTATCTTGTCCCTCCCTCTTACTTCCAAAGCCACTCCTTCTCTTTCAGTAACAACTACTAACTGATTACTTCTTCCATGTTCCCATCCCTGTCCTAGACAACCAACACCTCCACACTCCAGCTATACCTCTGTTAATTCTTCCTGCTCTGCCTCTTGGAATCTTTGCTGGGTATCAACAAGTTACTCTGTTTATCTGAACTTTTCTTCACAGTATTCCTCCAGATAACTAAACCCAGGCCTTTTTCTATAGATGTTCTTTCCACCAAACCCACAACCCAACAAGGAAATTTTAATATTCTCAACCCTCTGCTGCTTGGGGGCACTAGTCAATGCTTCTTACCTTATTTTTGCTATACTCTTTTTTTATTTTTAAAGAATTACTTATTTAACTTTATTTATTCATTCATTTATTTTTATTTTTATTTGACTAGAAAGAGACAGAGAGAGAGAGGGAAAGTGAGAAAGCAAGCCATCAGGCTCGGGACTCGAACTGCAATTAGTTCCAGTGCCCTAACCACCATACTGGTCCCATTTTTCCTGTACTGTTACACTCCCATCTCCCCAGTCTTAATTACATCACCAGTAATGTTTAAGGAAAGGGCTTCTGCAGAGTAAGAAATGTTAGTGCATTACAGATAGGTGGAGACAGAGTAGTTTGAGGGTCCTGATAAACTCAAACAACTACTTAACCGACTTAGGCTCTCTGTCCCCTTGGCCTGTACTTAAGCATTCAGGCCCTTTGTGATGAACTCAGGTTCTCTTCTCACTTCTCAGGGACAATGAACTTTAGGAATGTCATCATCCAAATACGTCACCATTAAGCAAAAAGCTCTGCTTACAGACAGACATAAGGACAACTAAAGTTCATGTGCTTTTTTAGCACTTGTCATCTGGACACTGAGTAGGCAAATTCTCTCTCAACTCTCCCCCTTAGTCTCAAAATCTATCTCATGCTAGAATTCCCACCTCTTCTAGTCCCTAGTCACTACAGTTCTGTAGATACTTAGATTTCTGTTTCCAGAATTTGAAAGAATAAAAAACAAGGTTGGACACGCAATAGCTTCAGAGAAACAAGCAAAACCTAGTCATACCTTAAGCATGAGTGGTTTCGCTGGGTGTCTGTATATACCGAAAGCCTAGAAAGACTTCTATTTACATTAAGTGATTTCCCTACAAAACAGACTTCACTATTTTCTGATTCCCACAAATTTTTTTAGAAGATTCATTTTTAAATATTATTCTAAGAAGGAAGATGCACATTGAATTATCCAGTAACTTCTCTGCTATATTTTGTAATGTAGGCACTTGGAGGTCATCAGACTGCTTCATTCAGTGACACTTTCTAAGTTTTTCTTGTTTCTTTTTATTTTTCTAAATTTAAAAACTTATGTGTATTCTCCTTATTTAATGAAAGAGCCAGAACAATTCTGGTACATCGTATAATATAATATTATTCTGTGACAAAAAGAAGCCAGCTGTCAGGTCATGAAACTGCATATTACTGAGTGAAAGAAGCCAGTCTGAAAGGCCACATTGTACATAATCCCAACTGCGTGACCTTGGAAAAAGGCAAAATCGCAGAGACAATAAAAAGATCTGTGGCTGCCCGGAGTTCAGGAGGGTGGAGGAGGGATAAATATGTACAACACGTGGGATTTTTAGGGCACTGGCACTATTTAATGGTACTATGATAGTAGATACAGGACATTATACATGTATCAAACCTATAAGGTATGGCACAAAAAGTGAACCCGCTGGTAAACTGTGGACTTCAGCTAGTAGCGATCCATCAGCGCTGGCTGCTCACTTATAACAAAGGCACCACACTATGGCAAGCTACTAATGGTAGGGGAGACGGGGCTGGGGAGGGTATGGGAGACCAAACAGGTCATACAGAAACCCTGTGCCTCTCACCTAATTTTTCTGTAAACATAAAACCGCTCTGAAAAGTAATCTATTATTAAAATGTATGACAGTCGGCAAAAAAGGCAGTTTGAAGGTGAAGTGTTCCGTTCCTCAAGCATACTGAATTTATTATTTATTATAATAAATTCATACCCAGATTTAGAATATCCCAACTGAATGTATTGGTGACCTCCTGCCTATCCAATTGTCCGCAATCATTTATTAAATATTTTCCTTTTGAGACCTCTTCTGAAAAAAAAGAAAAGGAAAACATAGGAAAGACGAAGAACGTGATGCCTCAACCAACTCTCAAATTTGGATGAAGATTAGAAAGATATAAAAGGGAAAGGAACAGCATGAATTGTGTCTGAGAAGGGATGCTTTGGGCTGAGTTAAAATCATTTCTGATTTCAGGGTCTTCAGACTTCTTGATATCAGTTTTGTTCCATTTATAACATGCTCATTAAACCAGATTGTCCAGTTTAAATTCAGCTAGCTGCAGCCAAAACACTTCAGGCAGACTGCATATTGGTAATCCCTTTGCCTCAAGGATTAGTGCTGAAATCTGGACTGTAATGACTGGCTGGGGCATGTCTGAACTGGTGTCAGGAAAACGGATCAGGATCCCCACTTGCACCTTCACATGTATAAACAGCACGGTAGATGTGAGCCAGGGTAAGCTATTGGGACTTGAAGTGTAGTGTGGGTTACATTTCAATTTAAGGAAGCTGTCAAGTTGGGGATTGAGTCTATGCAGTACTGCAATCTATGTTCAAGAAAATGTTCCCGCTATGAACCACTCAAGAATAATGAGAATCTTCCTATTGATTTCTGGAAGTAGCAGAGCTCAGAAAGCTCTGAGATTTGGTTTTAAAACGACATTTTTCCATTCTCACAGGTACTATATAAAAATGTATTCTATTCCAGAATCTTTTTTCTTTGCGATGTCACCTTGTGTGCAATTCCTGGTTGAGGTTATTAAAACAGGAAAATTATTTGTTTATTAACCAAAAATCCTTTCTACTTAATTTTTTCTTGGTATTTTGACCTCTAAGTTTTTTAACTTATGAAATGCCAAGATGTGGAAAATAGCCTAAGTGTTGTTGAGAATGAATGTATAAAGAAAATATGGTATATATTAGGTTGTCAGAAAAGTCATGATGTATTTTTTTCCAACTACCTAATTCATATATAGAAATCATTTGGCCTTTAAAGAGAAGGCAATTTTGCAGCATGTTATAACACAGATAAATCTTGAAGATAGTGTTCTAAATAAAATTGGTCAGACATAGAAGAATGAATACTGGATGATTGTACGTATTTGAGCTATCTAGAATAGCCACACTCATAGAAGCTGAAAGTAGAATAGTGGCTACCAGAGACTGAAGGAAGAGAAATTTAGAGTGTTGTTCCATTGGCATAAAGTTTAGGCTATGAGACATATCAGAGATCTGTTGTATACCATAGTGCCAGAGACAGTTAGCTTTGGGTGTCAACTTGGCTGGACTAAAGAATCCCTAGAAATCTGATAGAACATCACTTTACCACAACAAAATAAAAATTTTTTAATGCAAATATGGAATGGCTTTGCAAATGTTAGAATTGTGTTGTCTCAGCACATGTGCGGGGGACATGGGAAAAAAATAGGGATGCTATCCACACCTCTTGTAATCAAGATGACAAGATATTGTATAAATTACATTTACAATAAAAATGGCATCTATGTTTCTAGCCATTAACTTGGGGAACTTGCATGGAAATAGCTAATTTTTCTAAAAATTCCAGGATCAGCAGTTAAATATTACTGTAGTTGAAAACTTATTCCGCATTGTGACAGTGTTGGGAGGTTCCCACCTAGTGAGAAGGGTTTAAGTCATGAAGACGTCACCCTCATGAATAGATGATTGCCATTATAGAAAGGGCCGGGAGAGTGAATGTCTGCTTGGGCTCTTTCCACTTCTGCATACTGTCACATGGTGACTCAGCAAGAAGGTACTAGTCAGATGCTATCTTGAACTTCCCACCTCAAGAACTATGTGAAGCAGGGAGATTAATGTCTCTGTATTGACTGACATGCATGGCATTCCCTTTTGAAAAAGCAATGTAATATACTGTAAAGTTATATGTAATCCAATGTAATATAAAGAAGATTATGATGATAATAAAAATAAATAAATAAATAAATAATAAATAAAAAGAACCATGAGCCAATAAATTTCTATTCACTATAGATTACACAGTCTTGGTTATTCTACTATAGCAGCAAAGAATACACTAAGACATAGTTAATACTGAAAAATATTAGGCCTACTCTAACAATCACATACAAAAAGGCTAATACGCAGTTTAAAAGGCACTCAGATTTTTACATGTCATAACCAATGTCCACTCCATTCTTCTGAATATCCACAGTGAAATTATTTTTTAAAACATCCTACTTTTAAAAGAAGCCACAGACTCAGTGTGGGCACAGTTTTTAGAGATTCGTCTAAATCTCACCAGTTCCCTCCTAACCAGAGTTTCTTACCAGCAGCACTATTGACCTTTTGGGTCAAATACCCCGATGTTGCAGGCACTGTCCGGTGCAGAGAGGAATAAGTAGCAGCATTTCTGCCCTCTATTCATCTGACATCAGTAGCATTCTCCACCATGTGACAATGTCTCCAGTAGCATTCTCCGCCACTGTGACAATGTCTCCAGTAGTATTCTCTCCCTCTGTGACAATGTCTCCAGTAGCATTCTCTCCCTCTGTGACAATGTCTCCAGTAACATTCTCTGCCACTGTGACAATGTCTCCAGTAGTATTCTCCACTCCTGGGACATCTCAATGTCTCCAGACATTCCAGAATTTTCCCTGGAGGACAAAATCACCCAGTTAAGAACTACTGCTATAACCCTGCCCCGAATATTTTTCTTCAAAATCTGTTTGAACTTATTTAATGGTAGGGAGATTGCCATTAAGTGAGGGTTCCAATGAAGCTGCTCTCAAATCGAGCTGATCAGCATGGCATGGGGGCCACTGCCCATTCTGCAACATCCTCAGCTTTTCCTTCAAAACAAACCACTCACCTTTCAAGACTCATCGAAGGTAATCTTTACAAAGCCTTCCCTGATCTCTTCTCAAATGTAACAGTGGGTCTTCTCTCTCAAGAGTCTACCCTGAAGCCCCTTGTCCTTTTCCTGCTTCCTGCCTTTTTCCTTCCCTCTCATCGTCTTTCTTCCTTCTCTCCTTCCTCACTTCCTTCCTTATTTTCTCTCTTCCTTCCTTTCATTTCCTGAACAAGAAATGATAATAACAAACTCCTGCTATGTTGCAGGCACTCTTTCAGTTCTGAAGTTAAAGTGCTAAACAAAACAAACAAAACGATCCTTCCTTCGGGTAGTTTATACTCTGTAATGAAGGTAGCAACAGACAGTTATTAAGATAGTGACAAATTCTAAGAAAAAAAAATAGAATAAAAAATGAAAGAATCAAAATTTATAGAGAATCATCATGTCCTCACCAAGAAGTTTATGTTTGAGAAAAAACAGGAAAGAAGTGAAGGGGCATCAAACGGTGAAATGATAGAAAACAATGCCAGAGTGAAGAGATAGCAAATAGGCCTGGAACCCTTCACCGTGGTTCATTCTTCGCAGTCTTCTCACCTATAGTACGTAGCAGGGACAAAAACATCTACTTTGGTTATTCATGCTGTATGTGGCATATACTCAGTGCTTCTCCCCCCACCACCACCAATGAATGCAATCACTTAATAATTGCCTGTTCCGGGCCAGCCTGTGGCATAGTGGTTGAGGCAGCTGGGTTCCATACATTCAAATGCACAGTTTGAGTCCTGCACATAGCAGTTTGAAAATTGAAAAACACTCTAGGTGCGTGAGTGTGCATGCCCAAAATCTCAGGTGGAGAATAGAGAAGGGATTGTGGCATGACCTTTTTCCCTGGGGATGTTTTCTCACTCTGTCTCTCTCCAGTGAGTGCATGTGCCCTACAGAATTTAAAAAAATAATTATAACTCTTCTAAATGTACGTATCCTAACTGTAAGGGTTAGTAAATACCTTGGTCGGTTCATGTAGCTGTAATAGAATACCTGAGACTAGGTGATTTGTAAAGAAAACAGGCTTCTTTGGCTCATAAATCTGGTGGCTACAAATTCCAACAGCATGAGGTTGGCATCTGCTCAGCTCCGGGGAGGGCCATGTTCTGCTTCAGCCCACAGGCAAGCAGTAGGACAGCGGCACATGCGCAGACAGAACCACCCCAGTGGCTGGCTGCTTCATGACAACCCTCTCATGGGAGCTGGTCAGTGAGAACTCCCTCTCTCCTGGAGACAGCATTAATCTAGTCCTAAGGGACCCACCCCATAAGTCGAGCACCTCTCAACCTGCACATTAGGTATCAAGTTATAGCATCAGTTTTGGTGGGGGTACAAGAACCATAGCAGTAAGTTTTATTCAATTCAGTCCCTGTTGATTTGGGACTGTATAAAAATATCTAAGCATATGTTACAGAATTCATGTGTAATTCTTTATCTTTGTCTCTATCTATCTATCTATCAATCTAACTTTCACCTCTCTGTCTATTTAAAGCAAATGTACCCCTAACAAGCCAAAATAGTTTACAGCAAAATTCTGATACTCAGTTCATGTTTCTTGGTTTCATTTTTGTCTTTCCACTATAATTAATGTGAACTCTAGTCAGGTGTAGACGGGTGTTAATAAGTGTGGTTTTTCTTCTGGACCAACTTTCTCTTCCTCCTGAAATGTGCAGTTCTGACTATGTGCCTTGCCACTTAGATCACAGGCTGCCCTACTGTGAACTGCTGCTTCTCTGTGTTAAGGGACTTCTAACTATTTGCAGAACATCCTCAACCTCTTTGTCTGTGACTACACAAAGTTCGCTGTACAGATGAGTCATGTTTCTGAGGTGATTCACTTTCATATGGGCTCACCACACTCTGCTCCCAGAGCCTGGCTTTCCTTGCTGTTTGGGTGAGTCTGTGATAAGCTCCTTCTGTCTCCCTTTGCTTTTAGTCCTTTCTCATTTGCATTGTTTTCCATCAATCCATCCCATGACAAGAGAGAAGTGCTGTTGCCGGGTCTCTGATCATAAAGAGGAAGCTCCTGGTTTACGACTGAGACAAAGACAGTAGCTGTAATATCCCTCCTGTTCAACACATCATCCGTCCTCTCTGCTGCAGCAAGCCAAGGGTCTGCACTCCCAGTCAGTAGGGTCCCAGCAGAAAACAGATATCACTGTCAACCTGGAATAGTTTGCAATAACTTTAACAGAGGAAATATTTGCAAAATTGTGGCCAGAAAGTAAGGCAATTAGAAAGAGGAGAGAAGAACCATAACACAAGGCAACACAGGCAGAGCGCGAAAGCTGTCACTGTATTCTGGAGAAGGCTGGCTGACAGGAGCTCACCTTTTACCACTCAGCCAGCCTGTGGTAATGAACTGCAAGGATGAAGCAGGGGAATGAATACTCCACCTCGCTGTTCATCCTCCCCTTCTTCTCACCCTCACTGTAAGATCTGGGAGCTGGGGATACGGTACAAAGAGACGGCATCCCTGAAGCCCAGAAGAACGAGGACAGAGAGTGAGTAGCAAATGAAAGATGTTCAACAGCTCTCATTGCCCATGTTACTTTCATTATCCTATAGTGGACATTCACATCTCATGGATAGATTTTCTCAATCAAAAATAACCACAAAACTGCAGACCCATCCTGGTGGTTTACTCAGTAGCTGCTACCTGAACTTCTGTGCTGGAAGCTACGTGGTCAACTGTGGGTTCAGACACCCCAGACTGCTTGAAAACATGGCGTGTGCATGCATATTTGCTCAAGAACCTAATGAGCTACAGGTTTGAGGATAGGGGATTGCGGTATAAGGAGACTATCAAATGTTCTTCTATTTTTTTTTTCTATCATAAATAAAATAAACTTTTAAAGGTGCAATATTGTAAACTATTGAAGCTAAGACTTTAGTATTTATTTAATGAGACAACTTCTCAAGCACATGAGAAAGCAAATGTTTGCCTATTATACAGTGCAAGATCTGAGACAAGAAACCAGAGCTCCTGGGACCAGCAGATGGTATAATGGTTACATCACTAGACTCCCATATAGTTGACTGCAGTTGTAGTCCCAGATCCAGCCTTTAAACTCACCCGGGTATGTGTGCGTGCGTGCCCAAGATCCTGAGAGGAGAATGGAGGAGGAGCGATTGTGGGGTGGCCATACCCCTGGGGGGTGATTTCTTGCTTTCTATCTCTCTCTCTTTCTCTCTCATAAGCACATGTGTGCTATGGCAAAAATCTCTCAAAAAAAAAAAAAAAAAACGGAAACAGAAACCTCAAACTGCTTATTTCTGGGCTTTCAGCTATTTAAAGGAGAAATAATTTAGAGATAAACCCTGCATTCAGAGGTGAAATGATAATATATGTCGTTTCTTTAAGAAATGTTTCGAATTCCTTTACCTGCTAGTAATTCTTAATTTGCTTAGTCAAACTCCAATACCCAAAAAAAAAAAAAAGTCAAGAATGATAATGTTTTTTTAACTCAAAAATAAGTTAAACTCTTCAAAAAGTTTTCATTTGGCCAAATGACAGCTGGATTCCTTTAAAAAGTTTTGACTAGCTATAAGCATGTCATCAAGCTCCATTTCTCTGGTTGTTAAAAGATGCATCTACTTCCCCCAAAATTTTCTTATTCAGTAGCTTGCTGAAGTTAATGGGTACATACCTTACTAAAAACAGGGGCCAGCAAGTGGCATGGTGGTTAAGGCACCGGACTCCCACCTGGCCAAAGATGATTCCAGTCCTATTCCTGGTGCCTTGAAAATCATGCTGGACACACGAGTATGTGCTCAAAATCCCAGGAGGAGAGTGGAGAAGGGATTGTGGTGAGATCATCCCACCTGGGAGGTGATTTCTCACTTTCCTTCTCACTGTCTCTCACTGGCAAATGCATGTGCCCTGTGGCAAAAACAAAAATCGGAACAAACAGAAAAGAATAAGAATAAGGTAGAACACAAAATTGGAGTTCAACTTGGTAAGAGAAACTGTGGGATGATTATTGGGACTCAGTATATTCACTTACCTTACACATATTTCTGGAAGAACTACCATATCGTAGGAATGTGTGCCAGGGATGCTGTGAAATTTTAACTAGGCTGCCAAGGAAGGACTTTCCCTAAAAGTGACTTTTGAATAAAAAGCAAGCTTCCAGGAGTTCTTCAATCCAGTCAAGTATATGCCCAAGATTAATCATCACATGAGTAGTACACATTCAACAGGGAGAAATAGAGAAGACAATAGCTACAGGAAGGGTTTGTGGTAAAGAAATGTAACAGGTGGTCTTTGCCTCTAAATGTTACTATAAACATTGCCACCTTGGCAAGTTAAAACATCTCGCTAAAATGAACTGTTTGGGGGCTAGAGGGTGCTACCATAGTAAAATGCAATATTATTCAAGACAAATTCAGAACGTTCTCAGTTCAAATCCAGAGACTTCCCTGAGTACACTGGGCATATATTTGCCCATGATCCAGGGCTGGCTGAAGGTTGGAGGTGGATGCAGTATCAAGTGTCTTTTGGAAATTCTCTTTCTCTCTCCCCCCCTTTTGCTCATTAAATAAGTAAATAAACTTTAAAAATCACAATTTTATTTCCAATCATTGCCCCATTGATTGCACCTCTACTGTCTATTTTCTCACATTCCTGGCAATTATTAACAAAATACACTTCATGGAGTCTTTGCATGTGCCTTAAACCATAGAGTTCAAAAAGAAAAAAAAATCAATATACTTATTCTAGACTGAGGGTTAACTTTGAGGAGAACTCACAAGTAAAATAATCCTTTTTATAAAAATTACATGACTTAAGTCAAGCCACTTAAATGGTATATATAAAATAAAATAAAGCAATTTGCAAAGTGACTTAGGCAGCAATTGTATGGTTGCAAAGTATTGGGAAAGGGTTGGATAGAAGTTATTTCAGGAAGTCAAATTATGCTTCTTTCATCCTAACTGCTTGAGTTAAGCTCTCCAACATCCTGTAACGACATTATATTTCCTATCTCTGTGTGAAGATTTATCACAGCGAATCTGGTGAGATAATCCCTGGAATAGTAGGAGTCATTATGAAGCAATTCCACAGAAATGTGCTACAGAGTGATGACCACTGATTTCTCTTTCTTGTCCACGAATACATGAGTCTTTAATTGACTAGCAGGCAGTCAAATAATTCTGCCTTCTTCCTTCAGCATAGCCTGTTGTGATTGCGGGTGAAAATGAATACAAATTTCGGTGATATCATGCTTTCCTGTGTATGCTGACAACAAGGCGACGCAGGACTTCAGTGGAGGAGGTCGCCTTCTCACTGCCTCACCTGTTTCACTGTCTGCTGGCTATTAATGATCCAGTTGGGATCATGCTGACTTCTCTCAACCTCCTCCAGCAGATGTAGCCAGACCAGGACAAAAACAAAATATCAAACACAGGCATGTAATTCTATTTTGCATACAAAACAGCTGGGTAGAAAGTACTTCAAAAGATTCTGTTGCTAGAAGTTTTTCTATGGAAAACAAGGCCTACATGTGGAATGATTAGTGTAATCTGCTGTAACTGAGATTAATTTCAAACTGTAGCATCATTCATAATTTTTTCTTCAAACTATTTGAGCTCTGAAGTTTTGATTTTTATTATCTCTTTAGTTCTTTTTGTTATATTTTGTTTTGTTTTGGTTTTGGTGTTGAATGTTCACTCTCAAGATGCAAATTAACTTGGTATCTTTGAGGGCTGAAATAGACTCTTTCGGGACCTGCAGAAGGCATAATGGTTACGTCACTGGACTCCTACAAGGTGACCGAGGTTCAAGTCTTGGACCCAGAGGCTTGAAACTCATGCCAGGAGCATGTGTGTGTGTATCCCAAATCCCAGAAGGAGGATGGAGGAAAAGGGATTGCAGCATGACCATCCCTCCCCCCACCACGGGGGTGATTTCTCACTTCCTGAGTCTTGATGAGCGCACACACCTTACAGCAAAAATCCCTCTTAAAGGAAAAAAAAAAAGAAGAAGAAATTGATTCTCTTTTTCTAATATTCCCAAGCATGTTTCACTAAAACATGTTAATACATCTCCTTGATGTACTGAATCTGTCCTCTCCTAGTTAAAGTGAAAATAGGAGATGGGATGGGTGTCAGTCTGTCCTTTCTGCCTCACTTCTTTTCACAAACATAAAACAAAACCTTTTCTGAAACAGCAGTTCCCCGCTATGTGGCATATTGGCAGTCCCCAAAGACAATATTTAATAAGTTTGCAGTGGGCTCCTACCCGATATGAGGCATTATTTTAGCTACTGTGGTAAACACTGAAAAGTGCTGAAATTTCTCCTGCCCTCAGAGAACTCTAATCTGCTGAAAAAATGAAGTCAATAACTACTGGTTTGTTGGAAAAGTTATTACTTCTTTTTCTATGATTTTCTAGGCAAAAATGTGTCATGACTTTTCTGACAACTCAATGCATTATGAAGGCAGCCTAGTTATAGGTGAAAGTGAGATGAAATCCAGATAGAATGTTAGAAGGGTGTTTTTATTATGTTGCATTAACCTAGAATTTATTTATAAATGAAGATTACTATAATGATATTAAAGCACCATAGTTATCCTTACCCAACAGAATCATAGCTTATTTAGAAAGCACTATAATACTTGATAACTTTCCCATTTGATGAACATACTAGCTCTTCGCTCTCCTTAGCACATATGTTACTGTTCTTATTTGTCAGATGAAGAAACTGAGTCATAGTAAGTTATTTGTAGAATAGCTACTACAGAAACTAAGTTTTCTAATCCTATTGTCTATATTTTTTGAGGTAAAAGAAGCAATTGCCCCAGGACTCAAACTGCACATCTTTACCTTTCTTCTGTGAGATTTTAAATATTGGAATTTGAAACAACACTATTAGTATCGTTGTTCTAGTTCCCTGGGTAACATACTCTGAGATACGTGTCCAAAAGATTTGATGGAAGTTCTCCCTGGGGGGGAGAACACTATCTATAAAGAAGAGATGCAGGATTAAGCAAGGAGAGGAGGTGGATTTAAATGCAGTCGGCACAGGAGGCTTGAGGCGCTTTTTTCAAAGTTGTCCTATGTTGAGGCAAGAGGGTTGGACCTTCATTCCACCTCTTCTGCCAGAAATTGAATGCGAGGTGCCCTGTAGAGGGAATGTAGCCGTGGGTCAGAAAACTCTTTGACTAATGCCAATCCCAGAGAGAGATTCAGTTATGGACAGCCAGCAGGCAGTTAGAAAAGTGGGAGAACCTTTAAGAAGTAGAGTCTAGATGGCACATCACAGTTCCCAATACAACTAATCAAGAGGAGCTAAATTATGTTGTAATAACAAATTAAACTCAAAGGGCCGATGACTTAGCACGACATGGGTTTATTTTGTGCTCCTAAGACATATCTAATAACTGTCAGGACAGGTGTCCCAGGCAGTGACTTAGCCATCTATGCCACTCCATCTGTGTCTTCACCATTTCCACGTGTGGCCTCCCCAGCTATGCAGGCTTTCCACTGTCTCAGTCTGGAAGTGACACGTCACTTCAACTCATAGGACTCATCGACCTTGTTAACCAGAATTAATCACATGGCTATGCAAGCAGACTAGGAAGTGCGTGCTTCCATGCACCCAGGAAGAAGAGAACCAGACAGGAGTAAGTACCAAAATGTACCCACGCACTCTTTGCAAATGTCTGGAAAAAGTACACCAAAGCTAAAACAGAAATATATTAACTAATCAATCAGTAAGTGCTTATGATCACATTTTTTTGGTAATAGCACTATATTAGGAATTTGGACAAGTAGCACATACCAGAATTATAAAGCATTGAAAATCTAGAGGGGAAAAGAGTGTAGTACATCTACAAGATAAATGAGTTACTCAAGGCAAAGTACAATTAAGAGATAAATTGTAACTACCGATGTTCAATGCTATAAGAATGTAAGGAAAAGATCAAAGAGTGGAGAAGTCAGACTTCATGAAAAAAGATGAAAATAGAGTTGGGCTCTGAAAAATGTAAAAACCTGTAGAAAAAAGAGAAATTTACCAACATAATTAGAGTAAGATCTATTTTGTGAGCATTCTCAGAACTTTGTAGAGGGTCCTTCTTTCTGAAAGTCTCATATTCTCAAGGATATGCTGCCATATTTAGTACAAAACAGTTCTTTACCATGAGGAAGGGCTGATAAATGCTGAAACATTCTCTCACAAACTGAGAAACAATTCATTGAATAGCAAAATCTGCTTAAGAATCGTGCCAGGAGTGTGTGTGTGCTCAAAATCCCAGAAGGAAAATGGAGAAAGGATTGTGGTGTGGTCATCCCCCTGCCCTCAGGGTGATTTCTCCCCTTCCCTCTCACTATCTCTATCTGTCTCTATCTGGCACCTATATGTGTTCTATGCCAAAAACCTAAAACAAACAAACAAATTTAGTGAGGTAAAAATGTGCTCATAGCAAAAAGTGCTATATTAAAATTGTCTGTTGAACTATATTCTTCCTATTTCAGGACCTGACTTCATCAATGCTTCCAGAGCACTTTCTCAGCAACATGGGATGTTACCCTTGAAGTAGTTCCTGACATTGTTGCAATTCTTTCTTGCTACACCCTCCCCAAAAGAACCAAAAAAAAAAAAAAAAAAAAAAAAAAAAAAGAAAAGAAAAGGCAATTTGATCCATGGTTGTTTAATAGAAGCAATTTGGATATGCAGTAAACCTCACCCACCCATTTTTCTTTTTTTTTTTCTTTTTTTTGGAGAGGTTTTTGCTATAGGGTGCATGCACACACCAGAAAGACAGAGAGAGATAGAGAGACAGAAAGCAAGTAATCACCCCACAGGGGGAATGGCCACGTCGCAATCCCTTCTCTTCCGTTCTCCTCTCGGGATCTTGGGCACACACACACATGCGCCCAGTGTGAGTTTAAGCCACCAGGTCCGGGACTCAAACCGTGGTTGACTACATGGGAGTCCAGCGACATAGCCACTGCACTAAGTGCTGGTCCCGCACCCACCCATTTTTGATAAGGAAAGAAAGTTAAGGAAAATGCTGTTTCAGGTATGCTTTCTATGCTCTAATTTAATCTTCACAATTCCAGAAGGTGGATAATTTGTTTGTTTTTGTTCTTCATTATAGGGACAGTAAATACATAAGCAGAGAGATGGAGTGAGACAGAGAGAGAATGAAAAATGGAGAAAAGCACCTTCAAGAGGGTCTCATCGAGCTATGATCCCCTCTCCCTGGCCCTGCAGCTCTCCAGGATCTTAGTCACACTCGCATGTGCCTCACATGTTTTGAAGTCAACCCGGAAACATGAACCTGAACTCAGTCATAAGGCAGCCAGTGCTGCAGCTCAGTTTGCTACGGACCATGCCACCAGGCTGGGCTGAAGTACGCAATCTGATCTCAATTGCATACATCATGGCATTGAGGTATAGGGAGGCAAAATCACTTTTCACATGATTAGGACTGGTTAAATTGACTGCCATAAATATAATTCAATCTGTCTGATTTTAAGGTCTGTCATCTTTTCTTTCTTTCTTTCAATTTGCCAAAGAGTTTGTGCACTTCCTGGAGAAAAGGAGACAGAGAGTAGAAAAATGAGAAAGTATGCCTTCACGGAGGATCATCATGTCACAAACCCTTCTCTGCCATCTCTTCTCCTTCCAGGATTTTGGGCATGCACACAAACTTGCTCGGAGTGTTTGTTCAAACTGCCTGGCCCAAGACTTGAACTGTGTGATTTTGCCACCTTAACCACCACGCTTCCAGCTGGCCCCCTCACTTTTCATTGTAAACATTTCAAGCAACTTTGGTAATCAAAATCAACCTACAAAAGATCTTAGCCTTATTCTGGAATTTGTATAAGGTGAACTCCATTTTGAATTTTAATGTAATTTATTTGCTGAAGTTCTAATAGCTAATTCCCTAATAAGTCTACTGTACCATATGTCCTAGGCCACGACTCTTAGAAGTCACATTTTGAAAGCTTAAATGTAATTCAGTCTGAGATCATCACCGTTTATTCCATGTTGGTGATCTGTAAGGAATTAGCTGAGACCACCCAACTGGTTGGACTGATCTAGTTGTTTTTGACCTGGGCCATATTCGTACCAGTGACCACAAGGTAAACCACATTGTGTTCCATTCTCACCCCTTTGGACAATGCTGCCCCTTTTGAACACTTTGAAAAACATGTGCACTATAAGCATCTGCCCACATTGCTATGCAACGGCAATTTTCAATGGACCATGCTTGAGATGAATGGAAAAGCGGATGTGTCTATCCCGTCGAGCAAGGCACTAGAGATTAATGAGACCAGATGTTCCTAGTTGTGGGGAAGGAATAATGCAATGCTTCTCTGCTCTTGTTATTGATTTTCTTCCCTGCCATGTTTTCTGAAATAAACTACATCACGTAATCGGATGCATAAGCAACGCTACTTCATTTAATTCAGAATGTGTTATAACCAAGTTGTTTGGTGACTGTGTAAACAGTCAGAGACCCCAGCAAGAAATGCTGATGATCTGTTGTATCCATTCAAACAATAAATAAATAATAAATAAGTAAACAAATAAAAACGAACAATCTACAATAAATATAAGTGTTAAAGAATAGGGACCAGCAGTTAGCGTAATGGCTATGTCGCTGGACTCCCATGTAGTCGATCGCGGTTCAAGTCCCGGACCCGGTGGATTAAAACTCACGCCGGGCGCGTGTGCGTGCATGCCCAAGATCCTGAGAGGAGAATGGAGGAGAAGGGATTACGGCGTTGCCATCCCCCCTGGGGGGGTGATTTCTCGCTTTCTATCTCTCTGTCTCTCTCTGTCTGTCTGGCGAGCGCATGCGCCCTATAGCAAAAACATCTCAAAAAAAAAAAAAAAAAAGAATAGAAATGACCCATGTGATACTCAGTAAAAACGTAAAAAAATTGGAAGTTCTATATTTGTTGGGTAAGGGGCCAACATTATAAAACATGCAAAGGTATCTGAATTTTAAGCTAAAGTGAAAAGCCATCAACTCATGTCCAAAACACTGCCTTTTCTTTGTGTAGAGCTGCTTTGGTCAATGCCCCTGTGCACGGCCTTATGTATCCTGAAATTCCAAGTGAGTGGCATCTCACCCCTAAAGCCTCAGTTCCTTCCAAAGCAAAGCAGTACCCAAAGGGTCGAGTCAGGGAAGTTATCAACACTTGCCTTCTCGTCCCTGCATATCTCAGAAGCCAAAGGGAAGAGCAACGGAGTAGATGAGGAGGAAATGCAATCACTGCTCTCACCACGCTGATCGAAATCCCCTCTGTGGTAATCACCAGGCAGCTGCTGGGAAAAAGAGCATTTAATCTAAATGTAAAACAGAACGTACTGCTGACGGTTCTGGCTTCAGTCCACGGATAGGAAACATGTCATCTTCTTACCTTTCCCTTTGCTGGAAATGAATCAATGTGTTCAGCTTTGAAACTCATCAGCACACCCCTGTTTTCACCTTCCCCACAAATAGATAAGAAGTCTGTAATTTTGACTGAGAATGAGCACCCTGCAGACATGATGATTTGTGGCAGATAATGCAATTGGTTCCAACAGTGTGATGTGAGATCACAGCGATGTGAACAATCAATCTGCAAAATAAAATTTCTTCAGGTACAGTACTACTCCTCAGACGCATACATAAAACAGTTCACGCACAAGGTAACATGGGTAACCCGCTCCGACGATGTCGCCCGATTGTTGATAGCATCATTATGTTAGTTGCATCAAACTGGAGAAGTGGGCCTGGAAAAGGTTACATGCTCGGGGTGAAGATATTTTGGAGGATTATTAGATGTCAGAAAGAGAACCTAAATCTCCAATTTGGGGAGCAGATTTCAAGGAGCTCCACCTCCGCAGCAATGCTGGGAAATTCATCTACTTTTTCTGGAAACAACTTTATACCGAAAATGTTGCTTTACCATGATTATCACCAGAACCAAATCATGAAAAACATTGATGTCTTCTCTTCTCTCCTTAACAATTAAAATGTTCTTGGGAGAATTCTTCTTGTGTAGTCCTGATGCTTCCTTCCAGGCGGCGTTATCGATCTGTTAAGCCTTCACCTGCTGCAGACTTACTGACTGGTGCCGCTGAAAAGAATAAACTAGGCAGCCCAGGCTCAGCTCCTCCTCTCTCGTGGCGTGGCACAGTAGCCTATAGAGGGCTGAGCTTTCTTCTGATATCATTGGTAGTGGTCTTATCTGGCCACGCCCCCAAAATAGAAGGGATTAACCTGAACAAAAGAAGGTTGAAGATTGCATGATGCAGGGCCA
This sequence comes from Tupaia tana, assembly GCA_026018925.1. Taxonomy (NCBI): domain Eukaryota; kingdom Metazoa; phylum Chordata; class Mammalia; order Scandentia; family Tupaiidae; genus Tupaia; species Tupaia tana. The sequence goes on from JAKSZU010000006.1 coordinate 85,877,188, forward strand.
ACAGTTAGTGTAATGGCTATGTTGCTGGACTCCCACGTGGTCAAAGGCGGTTCGAGTCCCAGTGGCTTTAACTCATGCCGGGTGCATGTACGTGCGTGCCCAAGATCCCGAGAGGAGAATGGAGGAGAAGGGATTGCGGAGGAGAAGGGATAAGGGATTGCGGTGTTACCATCCCCCCTGGGGGGTGATTTCTCGCTTTCTGTCTCTCTGTCTCTGTCTTTCTGGCGAACACACACACCCTATAGCAAAAACCTCTCCAAGATTGCATGAAGCATTCCTTCCCAAGCTCTCTCTGTCTCTCTCTCTCTCTCTTACATGCACACACACATGCATATCATATATCTCCATCTCTAGTATCTTTTTCCATCTCCAGCCTCACTGAATTCTCTGCAATGCCTTCAGGCTCAGGCATATCAAATGGAGAACCCCATTCAGTCTGCACTTCCATGACTTAAAATCTGCCTACCTTAGAGACCAATATTGGGAAACTCATTTGCTTTTCATAGTAACTTACAACTTAGAACTTGCTTTAATTGGTGATATTAAGATTATTTGTCAGCTTTATGCTTTTCCTTATTTTCCCATTAATTATTCTGTTGAAAAAAAATGGTACTTTTTCATTAGAACCTAGAAACCTCAAGAGATATATCTTTGTTTTAAAAAAAAAAAAAACTATAGAAATGTTGGATAAGAAATGTGGTGTTTTGGTTAGTGACATTCTATTATGGGTGGTGACACTCTAGATTTGCTTTGCTTTGCTTTGCTGCACTTCAGACCATCATATTGAAAGAACAATATGAATTTGTGTTGGACTCAATAACTTTGAAATAGAATGAACATTTAATTCAAACCAGAAAGCATTTGAGAGTTAAGATGGTTCATAATGACACTGAGACAAATAGAGTACACCAGGGATATTCCAGGAAATGGGACCTCTTACAGCCTGCTTCTATGGGACTTTTCCAACTGAGAGTCTGTGAATTCTCCACTATTTGTCGTTTTGCTATTTGTATCCTCTGCTCTTAATGAAGTTCTGATGCAGCTGCCTGAGTTAAATGAGGAGTTCTATTAGCAACATTTTTAATTAAGTCTTAAAGCTGTTTCAAGGAAATTAAAATATTTGAACCGTGTCTATGACCATACATTTATTTATGTCCTCGTCTTGTCTCTGTGAAAATTCTCTAAAAGTATTTTACTTGCCAGGGGGAGCATTTCAAAGGTTGGAGATCCCATACAACATCTAGATAATTAAGCCCCAAATTGCTTTGTGATCAGCAGTATCTGGAAAGTTGCCTCGGTTCTCCACTTCATTTTGAAGTTGACATAACCATCGTGTGTGGTATTGAGAACATCTGTTCCTGTGATTCCCAAGAAACCGGTGTCATGAATCACTGCTCCCTCAAAGATCCACATATTGCTGAAAGTTAACTTCAATTTTAATTGAGGTCTTAAAAGTCCCAAAAGGTATATTAAAATTCACTTCCAGAATGTTTTCGGTAAACAATTTGTGTTTTATTGAACAGGACTGATGAGATGCCATGTTACTTCAGGGAGGCAAAACGATGGGGATTGTCTAGGGTAGTGGCATATGATTTCATTCTCCCTTTCTTTTCACAATTCTCAATATTACTTGAAAAATTCCCAGAGAGTCTGAAACTCATTAAAGTTATTTTCTGTTATCAATGATGCTTTGATTCTATTTTCTAAAAAAAAAAAAGTAGATTTTTTTTAAAAATTGTTCACTTTATTTTTTCATGCCCTTAAGAAAGAGTATCTTATTTCATGAAAACGAGAGCTGTGGGTTAGCCCATAGCCTAGTGTTTAAGGGAGTAGGATCCTACATGGGCAACTGTGGTTTGAGACTTGGCTATTGCAGCTTGAAAAATTCACAGGGGATGTATGCATAATGACATAATATACGGGGGTGGGGGATTTTCTAGGCCATCAAGTGAGTGTGCTTTTGCCCACTCACTCTCTGGCAAGCATACACACCCTCTGGCAATTAAAAAAAAAAAATAAAAAGAAAGAATAAATTGAGAGTTGTAACTCCACCTTAAAGTTAAAAATATACTGATTTCTTCCATTCTTTGGTAAGACAGAAATACTTTGGATGACAACATTGTGTTTATATTGCACTAAACTAGTAAGCCAATGATCCAAGTTGGGTCATTTAGATGCCAAGGACCAGGAATGATGTGAGATTAAACAGCAACTTCTTTAAAACTATTTCCTTGTTCCTTCTGTAATTTACATTACAGGTAAGTTATAGGCAACATTGTTCTTAATCTACCTAGCATCTACCTGATGTGTGACAGAACAATAAAATTTTAAATAAGATATTAGAAGTAGTTTCTAATTATCATTCTCCATATTTCTCTAGGGAACATGATTATCATTTCTATTTCTTCAGTTTATTGATACCAGTTTTTATTTTCTTCAATTTTAGAAACAATTAAAGACAGGAAATAAAACTTTTATCAATTTAATTTTTATGATTTTAAATCTTGTTTTATATTTATATAAAAGCTGTAAAGCTAGTGCAGAGTATTCCTGTATACCCTGACTCAATTTTCCCTCTTATCAACATGTCACATTACTATAGTGTATTTGGTGTAACAAATAACCAATATTGGCTTGTTGCTATTAACAGAACTCCATACTTTATTTGGGTTTTATTAATTCTTCCCTAATGCCCTTATGTCTGCTCTAGGATTCCATCTAGAATATCACATGGTATTTGGTCTCCATGTCTCCTTAACCTTTTCTGGTCTGTAATTAAGTTTTCAGGCTTTCCTCGTTTTTGTTCATTTTGATGTTTTTCAGAGATATTGATCACATATTTTGAGGAATGTCCCATCTGCATCTTAACCACCACACCACCTGCTGGTCCGAGGCTTTATATTTAAATATTTGACCCATTTTTATTTGATTCTTGCTAATGATGAGAGATAGGGATTCAGTTTAATTTTTCAGCATGTGGATATCTAGTTCTTCCAGTGCTAGTTGTTGAAAAGATGTTCTTTTATCCACTGAATTGTCCTGTACATTTTGTCAAAGATCAATTGGTTGTATGATTTGGGGATATTTTTCTGGATTATCTGTTCTGTTCCATTGGTCTATGGGTCTATTTTTATGCCAGTACCATGTTATTCTGATTAATACCATTTTGTAATATATTCTGAAGTCAGGAGGTGAGAGAACTTCAAAATCAGCAATGAAACTGGTAGTATTAAAACCAAAATACAAAAAATTATGAGAAAAAATGACAGTGACTATATACCAACAAATTAGCAAACCTAGATGAAATGAACAAATTTCTGGACACATGCGAGTTACCTAGACTGAATCAGGATAAAATGTAAAGCCTGTATACACCAATACCAACTGATGAGATTCAGTATAATATTATTTATATTTTTGCTTAGATTGTTTCATCTTTCGCTGTTGAGAGCTTTACCAGTGGCCTCTTATGGCCCTGTGGCATTTCCCCCCTTGTTTTGTGTTGAGTACTTCCTTACTTTCTCGTACCACAAAGTACATGTTTCAGACTTATCTTGTATATTCCCTACGCAGCCCTGGAATCAGCCATTTCTCCCAGGAGCTCTGGTTTCTTCTTCTGGAGAATGGTGTTAGAAACCAAGGACTTGGTGCTGGTTGAGCTCAATACTACTGGAGTGTCACCTCTTGCAGGTCCGGTCAAAAGACAGGCTAAGATATTTATGGATGTGTGTTAAGGCATGTATACATGTATATCTATAATTGCTTCTTGATCTATTCGTCTCTATCTATTTTAAGGTAAACATGAGTTCATATTGATGTTTCTGACTTTGGTCCATGATTCATTCTAGCTTATTGCCTTATCTGTAACTTCACTCCAACAGAGAGAAAACTAACTCCCTCACTTTCATTCTGGTCCCTATTTGTGCAGTGTCACTATGCAGTTTCAGAATTGTCAACGTATATGCCCTAGGGAAAAAGACAAAAGGAAAACTGTATCAATTAAAGTGAATTTTTTATAGAAATTTCCTTTTTTATTTAGTTTTATAGTTTCTAGTCAAATCACAATTATTCCAAGTTAATGAGGTCACAGTCTTTTTTCTCTCCTTCAGTGAGACTATGTAAGTTATGTGTAGTACCATTAGCATTGTCTCTTACAGTCTGCATCTCATCTCTGGATCCCTGGATCTTTGGGGAAATTTTGAGGACTTTTGTTTTGTTTTTAGTTTACATGCCATAAGTTATGTGTTTTAAGGTTCTAAGTACTTAACCACTAATTGGTGGGTAACATTATACCACTACATTACTATAAAAATTAATACCAATATCCTAAAAAATAAACTTCCTTTGCTTCCCACATATCAACAAAAAGTCAGATTTTTTTTTTTTTTTTGAGAGGTTTTCGCTATAGGGCGTGTGCGCTCGCCAGACAGACACAGAGAGAGATAGAGACAGAAAGCAAGAAATCACCACCTCACCCCCCAGGGGGGATGGTCACGCCGCCATCCCTTCTCCTCCATTCTCCTCTCGGGATCTTGGGCACGCATGCACATGGCCCAGCGTGAGTTTTAAGCCACCGGGTCCGGGATGCAAACTGCGGTTGACTACGTGGGAGTCTAGCGACATAGCCATTACGCTAACTGCTGGTTTCCAAAAAATCAGATTTTTATCTATTTAAAATTTTAACTTCTTTAAGTTTCTTATTTATTATAAGTTCTTTATTAGCCAACTAAATTAAATTAAAAGCACAAAAATGCTTTTGACTTATTATAAATATCTTTAAGAAATACAGAAATAAAAATCTCATCAATATGGGTAGCGCTCAGTTCCTTCTGCGTGGTCTCTGGGGAGAACCTGCCGCTGTGCTGACCATGCTCTGCTGGACACAGTGTCCATGACGGCAGGAGAGGACAGGCCTTCAGAAGAAGATTCCTCATGGCTTCTGCAAACTGGACGGATTTAAGGGCACTGTAGCTAAACATCCAAATACTATTAGGGTTAAAATATTCCTCAATATCTACTGAATCTGCTGCACCAGCAATCACAACAGAACAGCAAAGAGATTCTAGATCACCTCTGTCTGCTTGCTCCTGAACATTCAGACTGAACTTCAAGAATTTGAAAGAAACTCACCATCCATCAGATGACAAGAAATCACCACTGGATCACAAGAAATATGGGAAAGCAAGAAAATACCTCTCCTCCAAGGGAAAAGAGTAACTCTTCTTCATCCACAAGCAGTTCACAGGAAATCATGGAAATGTCTGATAAGGAATTTAGAGCATTCATAATGTCGAAGCTAACAGAGATGGAAGAGAAGAGAGACAATGAACTGCTAAAGAGAAAGGAGAAAGAAGTTGACGAGTTCCAGGAGATGAGGAAATTCTTGCAAGATCTAAAAGAGGAATTACACACTTTACAAAAGACTCAAACGGAATTGTTAAAGATGAAGTCTATAATACAGGAAGTCAAAATCTCCCTTGGAAGTATTAAAAGCAGACTAGATCATTCAGACAATAGAATCTCAGATGTATAAGAGAAAATGACTGGCCTAGAAAAATCCACCAAGAAGACTGAGAAAATGGCCCAAAAATTTGAGAATAATATATGAGAAGTACTAGATACCATCAAATGTCCAAACATCCGGATAACTGGCATTCCAGAAGATGAAGAGACCCATAAGGGCATTGATAATCTATTCCATGAAATTCTACAAGAAAACTTTCCAAACCTAGAGAGGCATTCAAAGATCCAGTCCCAAGAAATACAAAGGACCCCAAATAGAATCAACCCAAGAAGTTCTTCTCCAAGACACATTATAGCCAGGTTGAACAAAACCACAAAAACAAGATACTAAGATTGGCAAGAGAAAAACATCAAGTTACCTACAAAGGACATCCCATCAGGCTAACAGCAGATCTCTCATCGGAAACAATGCAAGCGAGGAAAGAATGGGAAAATATATTCAGTGTTAAGAGAGAAGCAATTTCAGCCAAGAATACTGTACCCAGCAAGATTATCTTTCATGTGAGAAGAAAAGACAAGAACATTCTCAGATAAACAAAACCTGAAAGAATTTACCAGCACCAGACCAGATCTCCAAGAAGTTCTCAAGGGTGTGCTATGTCAGGAAAATTAAATACAGACACATGGAAATAAGAGTTCAAAAACTAAGAAAGTGGCCAACTTAATCGTAGGGACAAGTCTGGAGTTGAATATTATATCCCAGAATTTAATCAGGAAAATTAAACCAGAACAGAAGATAAAAGTACATGAGACTGATAGGTTCATGCACCTACCATTTGAACAGAATCCTAACCTGTTTCCTGGCTTTAAGCAAAGTTCCTTGGAATTTCTTTGATTTAAGTTAAAGCTGGTTTTCTTAATAGTACCGAGTGAACTCACCATTGAAAGTAGTTAGATTATGTAAGAAATTGTGTGATCAATACAATGTGGGTGGGAAAGGAATGGAAGACAATTGTAGACACCAGAGATAGTGTGAGAAGAGGATGGGAAAGGACAGAGGGTCAGAAAGAGGGCTAAAAATAATTCTAGGAACTAGAAATGGAAATTTTTTATAATAATATGCATGATTAAGTCACTATGCTGTATGCTGTATATACTGGATGAGAAATCACATTTTGTATGCTGTGATGATGCTTAGGAAACGAAAGTAAATTTAGTTACAAAAATAAAAGTTTCAGAAAAAAAAATCTGCAGTAAGATATATAGCCCCAGCTAGGTGCTACTTTATAGGATGCCTAAAGTTAGACTTGTGTTCACAGAAATGTATGTATCAGCTGTGTTTGTTATGAAAATATTTAGATTAATTAAGGTCTTTAGTAATTCAATAAAATGTGTGTGTAGGGGGGGAAACAGTATAGAAAGCAAACATAGATACCAGAGACAGTGTGGGAGGAGAGTGGGAGATGGCCAAGGGTAAGAGATAGGGAATCAAGGATGGGGGAAAAAAAGCAAAACATACAGAAAACAAGAAATGGAAAATTATTTGCTGATAATAACATGTTTGTTGATGTGCTTGATTGAGACAATATACAGTGTACTCTGGATGGAAAATCTCATTTTGTATGTTGTAATGATGTACAGTGAATGAATGCAAATAAATAAATTTAAATAAAATTTAAAAAAAAGAAAGCTGGATCCCACATGGCAACTATGTGGTTTGAGCCCTAAACGCAGTTTCTTGAGAAACATGTTGCCTGTGTTTGTGTGCCCAAAATACTGAAAGAAAAAAAAAAAAAAGCCTATTTTATATTATGTAAAATAGGAAAATTAGACTTTATGACACTTATATGTCACACAAATTTTTAAAATGTAAAAAAAATGTCATGAGTACTCTTGTATAAGTAAAAATTTCTTATGTTTTGTTTATTAATTAAAAATGTTTTTGTGTGTTTAAAAAAAATCTCATCAATATGTCACTGAAGAACAGAATAGAAAATATTCCAAGAAGAATGCAAAGTCAAGAATGAGTATCTATAGCAAAGACTGGAAAATGACTCGAAGTACAAACCGAGAACTATCTCCCCAAATTCCAGTCTTTGTCTTGCCTTCTGTGTTTTTGAATCCAGTCTTCCTCTACTTTCTTCAGGCCATTTCTCTAATGGAGGTAGAGACCAGAAGGAGTCAATAGTTGTGTGGCTTTTTAGACAGAAAGATTCCTGAGACTAAATTGTGGTATAGCTACAGGGATTGCTTTCCTGATTAACGTCATTCTGAAAATAAGAGAATCAGATATTCTTTTTTGTAATATTATTGAGCCATCCAATTACTAATTTGCATCGCAAAGAAAACTGAGAACTACAGTGGAAACAAAACTGTTTAAGCCACAGTCATGTTCCAAACACAAAGTCTTCTGTTCATAGATGTGAAGACATTATTCATGGATCAGTGACATTTGCTTTGGAGCACTGCAATGGATTTACATTTACCATTCAGAAAGTTAGAGGAATAGTCCTGATTACGATCAATCTTTCAGTTCTCAGAAGTCTCTTATCCTAAAAAAAGATCTTAGGACTAACTGTATACATGTATTTAAAGGATTTTTGCTTTTATATGTGGATGTGTTTATGCACTTAATTTTTAATTGAGTAGATCATTAAAAATTAAATTTTTCTTAATTAAAAAAATTTTAACTGTAATGACCAGTTTAAGACTGATTTATATTGCTGTTTGTATTTCCATCAGCAATGTGTGAGAATTCAGGTTTGCTCCATAACCTCCTCAACACTTTTTATTATTAGTCTTTTTCATTTTAGTCATTCTAGTGAAGATATAGTAATATCTCATTTTTTTATTTGCATTTTCCTGGTAACTAATGATGCTAAGCACAAGTCTGTGTGTTTTTTGGACATGCATATATTTTCTTTTCTCAAGTATTTAATTTCTTTTTTCAATTTTTAATGGAGTTTCTTTTCTATAAATGAGTTATACAAGTTCTTTTTATATTTTGGATATAAGTTACTTATCAAATATTTCTTTTGCAAACATTTCAGTCTATGGCTTATTTTTTCAAGTTGTTAGTGATATCTTTTGAGGGCAGAAATTTCTATTTTAATAAAGCCCATGACATTTTATAAAATACACAGACAGTTGCAGAAATGGAAAACAAATCATTGGTTACCAGAAGCCATGAATAGTGAGTCATGAATAAATACAAGAAACACATTAGTGATAAAAAGGTTCCATAGAGTATACACAACTATACACATTTTTCAGAACTCATCAAACTATACCCTTAAAGGACTAGAGGCCAGACAGTGGTGCTGAGGTAAGTCAGAGCTCTGAGAAGAATCCCATGGAAAGGGTCCCTCCCTGAGCATAGCTGGCACCTCTGTGCCCATGCCCTGGGGCTGGCCACAGGTAGAGTTGGGTCTTAGTGTCATAGCTGTGTTGGGGGTGCCACCTCTCTCTCTCTTCTATGTCTCTCTCTCTCAGAAATAAATGAATAAATGAACTTTTAAAAAAAGATTATCATGGTTTTTTGTATATAAAACATGCTTCTATGAACCTAATTTTAAAATAAAACAAAAGTGCTCAAAATGTTCATATCCAAATACACTTGTTTTCTCTGATGTGTTCCTCACATTTAAGGGCAAAATTCAGTAATATTTGATAAATGACTGTGGGTTAGGAATACAGTATCTTAAACTCAGTACTGCCTTGTAAACCCAGGACCCTAGAAAAGAAGCAATCAAAGACAGAGAATCCAGCTAGGTGAAATATAAATAAATAAATAAATGAAACAAACAAAGGGAAAGCAGGAAGGAAGGAAATATAAGTAAATTAGTCATTGGAATTCACAATCTTATCACACATTTCCTCACAATTTCTTCTATTAAATCATTTAACCAACTCAAATGTGTCAACTGAATAAATTTCATTGTGCTCTTTTCTCATATCTCATATTCTTCAATGCTGTCTTTATGCAGAAAAACTTTCTAAAAGTTAATTTAGGACCAGCAGGTGGCTTGGAAGCTAAAGTGGTAAGATCCCACATGGCCAATTGTCAAGTTCAAGTCCTGGATCTGGAAGTTTGAAAAATCACACTGGGAACATTTGCATGCATGCCTAAAATCCTGAGAGAATGGATTGTGGGGTGGCCATCCCCCCCGGAGGGATGATTTCTCTCTTTCTCCCTCTCCAGAAAGTGCATGCACCCTATAACTGAAAATAAATAAATAAAGTTATTCTAGAACAGGTTTTAGATGGTATGCAAAAATAGAGCATCTTTTTCTATCCTAGTTCATTGTTTCTCTTATTTACTGCCAGCCTTGGACAGGCTACATTTTCAGCAAATAAAATTTAGTGCAAACCATCACTTCAGGATTCAAAAGCATTTGTCTCTTTTAGAAAATAATTTCTAACCTCAAGTTTACAGTTTATGTTACTTACATCTTTTTCTATCTGGAATAAACACTTTCTTTTCACTTTGACTGCTTAGATAATTCTTTATGATGGAGGGTAAAATATTAGATGAACCTGTGACACTCAACATGGACAAATTCTCTCTCTAAAAACCCATGTTCCATGAGCATCAGAGTAATTCTTGCTATAAGTCCCGGTCATTTCCAACATATCTTCTTCATACTGAAGCTTGCATCCTGTCCACACTCACCCAGCCCTCCCAAAGTTTACATTCCAGATACAGGGCAGGAAACATGATGACAAATCAGGAGTACTTTGCATAGTAACTATCATCCTTCTGCTAAAAATCAACAGGGAAAAATTCTGAAAAAAGAATGCTAATTTAAACACAAAAGAACATTGGACTGGTATTCAAAAGCTTTATTTGAAGAGTTCAATCTGTCTCAAGTTATCTAAGGTGCTTGAAGCTACGTGATTATTGAGTTCCTTTTAGCTCCAATATTCTAAGTGTCTTGTTTTCATATTATCAAATTATTGGGATTATGTAAGTAAAAAAAAACTATTTTTCAAAATGTGTTACTTGCCAAAATAACCCTTAAGTGTGTTATGTTAATCTAATGTAACTCCTATTATTCACAAAAGGACAGGCATTTGTCTTGCCTCAATTCTGTTCCTCTTTCTCCACCATTTCCATTACAACTTGGCCCAAGGATGCCCATAACTTGGCAACCACAAATGGCCTGGAGCTCATGTGGCCAAGACTTCGAATTCTGAAAATCCCACCTAGAGTCATTTCCTTCTGCTTTGAATCTTTCTAAAGACCAGTTTGGTACTTTGAATTCTAATTACCTAGAAGAATCTTTTTTTTTTTTTTTTTTCATAAGTAGAAAGGATTCACATGGAAAGATAGGGCATATATTATTTGCTTTTTTTGAATCAAAATGTTCAATATGCAGAAAATGGTTCATCAACCAATCATTTTAAAACTTTATTAGAAAATTTTAAATAACAGCTTATTATTTTGGTGTGTCAGGATGAGAGGCACTGCTTATATATCCTCGGGAGCAATTATTAGTAATGACTTGGAAACGTGCCAGGCAATGGCTCTAAATCTTGACTCTAAATGATACCATAGCAATTCACCAGATATCCTGAATTGCTGAGAACCATGATGCTAAGTGGGATTACCTACCTCCTCTCACGTTTGTCTTTTTCACTGCAGCATCAGTGTAGCAGGGACCTTTTCTTTCCCAAGTGCCAGGATATACTGGTAACCCGTATAATGTTTTATGACCACATCTGGCCCTTCCCAAAGGATCAAAACCAATGAAAAAGAGTTGGGACACAAGTGAGTAAACTGCAACTAGAAAGGGAAGAAGAATAGTAAAAATCAGTAGTAGTAGTAGGAGGTAGTAGTAGGAGTAGCATCATACATATAGTCTCAAAATCTTCCAGAAATGAAACAATTAGGTGACAGCTAGGCAGCCATAGCATGAATCAGAACCACTGACTGTTCATCAGCAAATGGATGGGAACTTCTGAGACAAAAAAAAAAAAAAAAAAAAACATATGCAATGATGACCTTCTGCAATTGCATCAAATAAGAAAATGTTTTGCATTTTAGATATATAAAGTAGATAAAATAGTATTCACAAAATACATAAAACTTTCCCCCCAAACTCTAAAAAATATGTCATCAAACACAAACTCTGTTAGACTACAAAAATGAACTGGAAATAAATCATTTAGGCAAGGGAAATAAGATTACTGAATTTAATATAGCTATCAGGAAATTGTCTTTTATTATCTCAATACTAAATTCTGAGTGACACAAACATAGAATGAATAAAAAAGATATCAAATGTACAATCAAATAAAAATGCTATAGCCTCAGAGAATATCCTTTTTTTCATCACTTATCTTTCTCAACCTGCATTTAATCAGTTGGAATTATTTTTAGGGAAATAATTCATTGCAGTGACTGGATCCCTTACAAGCTTAAATTTCAGGGTTGAATCGAGGATGCTTCTTCCTGGGCATTGCTGAGGTCTATCATCTTGCTGAGGTCTATCATCTTTCCAATTTCATGCAGAGCCCACCAAACTGGCTGTTGATAACACTAACACCATGCATCTTCTATGGGCAGTTTCCTACCCACAACCATCATTAAGACCTTCTTTTGTGTAAAAGCGTATTATTTCCCAATCTCCTCACTGGCCTTTTTTTGTCTAAAGCAAGCCACAAGTGAAGTTAGAATAGCAAAGGAAAAACAACCAATCAACAAAAACCCAGAAAATAAAAATAAGCCATAAATAAAGTAGGTATTAGAACAAATTTTTAAAATCATAGTAGTAATGGTCCTTGAAATCCATGTGAATAAGAATAGGGGATGGCAGGGACCAGCAATTAGCGTAATGACTATGTTGCTGAACTCCCATGTAGCCAATTGAGGTTCTAGTCCTGGACCTGGCAGCTTTAACTCACGCAGGGCGTGTGCGCATACATGCCCAAGATCCCAAGAGGAGAATAGAGGAGAAGGGAATGCGATGTGGCCATCCCCCGCGGGGTGGGGGGGTGATTTCTCGCTTTCTATCTCTCTGTCTCTGTCTTTCTGGTGAGCACACACGCCCTATAGCAATAAACCTCTCCAAAGAAAAAGAATGGGGGATGGTGGGCTCTAGTGCAATTGCTTTTACCATCTTTATCCTCCCTCCTTTATAGATATTGCTGCTCGGAGTTAACCCAATCCACACTGAAACTGGCACCAGCTCAACTCACCAACTCCACTCAGGGAGTTCCAGTCTCTCCCAATCTTTCATTGTTTCAGTCCAAGGAAACCTCTTCCTTCTTGGGCTATCCTGTATGCCTGTTATATGAGCTCTTTGACCCTATCAGTCCCTGCTTTATTTCCTCATTTCTTAAGGATCAAAGGGTAGTTCCCTGTCAGCCAGTTAAGAGTCCTTCCTCCATATTGAAGTCACCTTGTTCCTTGTTTGTTCTTCCTGGAAGTCAGTGGGCTCTTGAAACCCTAGCTCCCCCTCTGTTCCAATGTAGTCTACCCCCATTCAGTTTAGTCAATTCACTGGTCAGTTTTCTTTTTGCTTGTTTTGTTTTGTTTTGTTTTGTTTTGAGAAGTTTTTGCTATAGGGCACGTGCACCCACCAGAAACACAGAGAGAAACAGACAGAAAGTGAGAAATCACCTACCAGGGGAGATGACAGCAATCCCTTCTCCTCCATTCTCCTCTCAGGATCTTGGGCACTGGATCCCACATGACTGATTCTGAGGTTTGAGTCCTGGATCAGGGGGCTTGAAAATCATGCCAGGTACATGTGCATGTGCCAAAACTCCCAAGCAGAGACTGGAAGAAAAGTGAAAACTGTGTTCATCCCCCCGGGAAGTAATTTTTCACTTTCTCTGCCTGTCTCTGGTGAATGCATAGACTCTATAGGTCAAACCAGGACCTGAATCCAGGTTTTTCACATGTCTCCAATATTGCAGAGCAGTACACTACCGTCTATATGACCACAGTGGGCCTGTATTTTATTTTATAAAAAGTTAGTTTTGTCCCTTCTTTAGAGGAGGTCTTTCTTAATGCTACATGCTCTTAACATAATAAGAGATTTAGAAGACCAGTAGCCATATTTTTGAAACAATAATCTAAGGACTAGTTTTTTAAAATATGCAGCTATAATCATCTTCCTTCAGAATATAAAAATCATAATAAAAATTTAAGTGTCACAAAGGAAAATTTCAAAATGATAGTTGAGCTCAGAAAAAAAAAGTAGAATGGATAATGAATGCAATTAGTTAGTTGTTTTAATTTGAAAATAAAGAATAACAAAGGGTTTAAACAATAAATAGGCACAATGGGGTATTTTCTAATTCTTATCTATTTCTGAAAACTTCAAATAATATTTCAAATACATAGACAAGAAAATCTAAAATTAGAAAAATACTTAATTAATAAAAGTGTCCTTATAAACTTGTTCTAGAAGCAGGAGCAAATCTCATATCTATAACCGTTACTAGATTGGGGTAAGTCCTGTTAATGACAATGTCAGTAAAGCCAGCATCTTTTCAATTAGATGTGACACTTCTCAACATAGAAGCATAAGTTTTCATATTTCATGTTTATGAGTATTAATTGCACTATTTCCTCATGTCTAAAGCATAATGAATATATTAGTCCTGTCATAACATAGAGTAAAACCCTAAGGAGGTTATTGAATAATTAGATTTCCCACATTATCTGGAAGTATTCATTTTGTTTTCAAAATAGAACTAGATGAAATGTGCTTACTAAATCTCTGAACTTGAAGAAGTATAACTTACAAAATATGCATCATTATATACATGATTGTTAAAAGAACATTCCATTCTTGAAGCAATTATTTCCTATAAAATTAAGCTAAGAATGAGTCTTTTCCATATTAACTAGGCTATAATTTATTTTTCAAGAGGACTATATTTCATCAAGACAATAAAGTTCTTTCAAATTAGGTAATGATAGAAAAGAACACATTAAGAATGGAACAGGCACAATACTGGTTAGTAGAGCAGAGTGATAATATTCTTGTCAAAACTATAATCAGAGGGCTGGCAAGTGGCATGGTGGTTAAAGGTGCTTGACTCCCACATGGCCGACCATGGTTCAAGTCTTGGACCTGGTGGCTTGCTTGCTCACTTCCTCTCTCTCTCTCTGTCTCTCTTGGATCAAACTGGAAAATAATAACGATAATAATAATAAATAAAGTCAAATAAAAATAATTCTTTAAAAAAAAAACTATAATCAGTCCGATCTATTCTGGTGCAGTGGTAATACAAGTGCCCTACAAGGCTGGAAGCCATAGGGCGAGTGTGGGTTTGAAGAATATGCTAGGCACATACGTGGGTGCCCGAGATCCTGAAAAGATGGAGGACTGGGAAAAAGGGGAACAGTATGATTAGGTTGCTCCTCTCTCTCTCCCTTTGTCATATACACACACACTCTATCATAAAAATAAATACATAAAAATAAACACACTATAGTTAGAAAATTTTCTAGACATGCCAGATATCCTGCATTTAAGCCATATTCAACTGTGTGATTCTTTTTTCTATTTGTTGTTTTTGCTATAGGGCGCATGCACTCGCCAGACAGACAGGGAGAGACAGAGAGATAGAAAGCGAGAAATCACCCCCCAGAGGGGATGGCCACGCCACAATTCCTTCTCCTCCATTCTCCTCTCGGGATCTTGGGCACACTCGCACACGCGCCCGGCGTGAGTTTAAGCCACCAGGTCCGGGACTCGAACCGCGGTCGACTATGTGGGAGTCCAGCGACATAGCCATTACACGAACTGCTGGTCCCGGGAAGCCCAGGTCTTTAAACTGGAATGCTTGCCCTGGAATTGAGAACCTGCTTGGCTACCTCTCCCCAGTGCTAGTGCTAACCCTGAGTTACCGTGGAGGTGATCCCTGTCTCCACAAATTGCCGTCCAAGCTCTGCCACCATCAGGCAGCTTTCTCTTCTGGTTTTCATCAACTCTTTTTTTTTTTTTTTTTCCTCCCCACTCCACACACCATCTTTTCTAATTTTCTTAATTCCAAATGTCTAATCCGAGAAAGGAAAGGTGAAAAAGTGGACAATTCATTAGGAGCTGATTTTATCCAAACAAAATCTGGACATGAAAAACAAGGAGGAAGTGAACAGATGCAAACCTCAGCCCTCTCCCCAGCCAGAGCCATGAGCCTTCTCTGGATCCCTCCACATTCCTTGGTCCAGCAGATTCTGCCTGCTCAAGGGGCTTAGACCTTGAGGAAGGCCCAGGGGAACCACACAGCTGAAGCAGATGTAGCACATCTGGTTACCTCAAGGCATTAGTCATAGGTTTCTGAGGCACTAAATAATAACTCGCAAATTAAAAACAATTCTTTCATTGACTGAACTCCATGGAAAGAGAATAGGGTAGATTAATGAAGGCTCTGATGTACAGCCTTTCACATTAATTATTTGCATGAGTGGAGCTGATTAGCCAAGTGAACATTTGGTTAGAAAAGCAAGTCACACCCTATTGGCTTAAAGGTTTAATCCATCATATATTTCCAGGATGGTGAAAAGTCTGTACCAGTGAACCTGCACCAGAACAAAGTCCTGGCAGTGCCAGAGCCTAGATTTGCCTTTATAGCAGCTGTGAAAGGGTGAATATTCACACTAACCTTTCTGGACCCTCAATCTGGTCACAATTTCACAACCAGACTTACTCCACTGTAAAGTAATTGTCTCCAACCCCAGCACTTCCCCGCCATCTCACTTCCCTCCACAGCATTTTATTTGCCAATTAGATCATTATTATGCAAATATTGAGTCATAACTTCTCACACTTAACAGCCTACACATAATTTGGAAAGTTAGAAATAATTATAACTCTAGAGATAAGATTTTTGGATTTTATACTTTTAAGATAGTTTGAATGAGTCCTTAAAATGATAAATACAAATAAAAACTATTGAGCTAGCATCTAACCCTAGCCAGAATTGTTATGATCAAAAACAAACAAACAAAACAAAACAAAGCAACAGAGAATAAGGCTGGCTCTGTGACCTGGTGAATAAGGAAGTTGGCTTCCATGTGGCCAACTGTATCACTGAGTCCTGAACCCAGAAGTTTGAGAAACATGCTAGTTGCATGTATGTGCATGCCCAAAATCCCAAAAGGAGAGAGTGATGGTAGAGAAGAAATTGTGGCATGACCATGCCCCATGGGGGTGTGCTTTCTCCCTCTTCCTCTTTCTAGTGAATGCATGCACCCTCTAGTAAAAACAAGAACACAGTGAATAAAAAGTACTGGCTAGATTATAGAGAAAGGAAATCCTTGTGCACTACAGGTGAGAATGTAAGTTGCTGTAGCCACTGTGAAAAACAGTACAGAGGTTCCTCAAAAATCTATAAATAAGGACCAGCAGATCACACAATGGTTACGTTGCTGGACTCCCATGTAGTCGACTGTGGTGTTTGAGTCCCAGACCCAGCTGCTTAAAATTCACACCAGGTTCCTGTGCGTATGTACCCAAAATCCTGAGAGGAGAATGGAGCAGAAGGGATTGTGGCATGGTCATCCTCCCTGAGGGGTGATCTATCTCTCTGTCTTTCTTGCACACATGTCCTATAGCAAAAATCTCTCAAAAAAAAAAAAAAAGGAAAAACTATAAACAGAAATACCCTGTGACTCAGCAATCCCACTATTGGGTGTATACACAAAGCACAGGAGATGGCTCAGTCAGATGCAGGGTTATTGCAGCATTATTCACAAAAGCTAAGACCTAGATTCAACCTAAGTGCCCAAAACCTGATGGATATATTAGAAAAATATGGTACATATACACAATGGCACACTAAGAAGAGCAAAGTCCTGTCATTAGGCTCAAAATGATAAACCTAGAAGATAGAACACCAAGTAAAATAAGCTAGTCTATGAAAGACAAAAACCGTATGTCCCTGATTAGTGTATCCCTAACGTTCACACTCCATAGAGGACACTGAAGGACTCAAAGCATAGAAAAAGGGACAACAAAAGGCCAGGAGAAAACCGGGGAAGGATAGGCGGTTTATTATAAAATTTGTAGTGGACACAAGAATGCATGTAAATAAGAAGCTCCAGGATGGTGTATCACAGCAAAGTAAAAAAATATGGACAATTTAATGCTTTTCATAAAACATCTAGTCAACTATTAACAAATGTGCACAACATAAAGTAATGTGCAATGTTAAAGAAGATGAATACAGCTATATACTTGATTTGATTATTGTAGATTGTATTCATGCCTTTAAAAACCATTCTGTAGCCCACAGAGATATATATTGATTATATGTATACCAGAAATCATAATTAAATTTTTAAAATAAAAAGAAGAAAAGACATTCAGAGAGTGCCTATTCTGAGATTAATTTAGCAAAAATATATTCCTCTTAGCAATGATGTCCTAATTCTAGAACAGTTATATATGGTATTATTACAACTTAAATGACTTCTAATATTATAAATATAAAGGATGCAGGAACAGCAGTTGGCGTAATGGCCATGTTGCTGGACTCCCATGTAGTTGACCGTGGTTCAAGTCCCGGACCCAGTGACTTAAACTCACACCGGGCACGTGTGCTTGTGTGCCCAAGATTCCGAAAGGAGAATGGAGAAGAGATTGCAGCGTTGCCATCCCCCTGGGAGGTGATTTCTCATTTTCTCTCTCTCTTGCAAGCACACACGCCCTTTGGCAAAAAACCTCTCCAAAAATTAAATAAATAATAATAATAAATATAAAGGCTTGCATGGTGGTTAAAGGCACTAGACTCCCACACGGTCAACAATGATTCAAGTCCTGGACCTGGTTGTCTTGCTCACTTTCGTCTCTCTCTCTTTGTGTCTCTCTCTGGTCAAAATTGAAAAATAATGATAATAAATAAATAATTATTTAAAAGAATTTAAAGGTTTACAAACAATTTACTTAACTTCATGAATTAAAGATCCTCCAAAAATACCTTTGTTTTTTATTGTAAAGGAAGAGGATAAAGATTTGTTTGTTTCTGATTTGCCAGAGAAATGGAGAGAGAGACAGAAAACAAGAGAGAGACAGAAAACAAGAAAGCATCCCCCATTAGGAATGGTCATGCCACAGTCCCTTCTTCACCATTTCTTCCTTGTTTAAGGATTTGGGGATTGCATGCAGAGGTGCCCAGCTTGTTTTTCTTTCTTTTTCTTTTTTTTTTTTTTTTGGAGAGGTTTTTGCTATAGGGCGCGTGTGCTTGCCAGACAGACCGAGAGAAACAGAGGGGGATGGCCCAGGGGATGGCCATGCTGCAGTCCCTTCTCCTCCATTCTCCTCTCGGGATCTTGGGCATGCACGCACACGCGCCTGGCATAAGTTTAAGCCACTGGGTCCAGGACTCGAACCACGGTCGACTACATGGGAGTCCAGCAACATAGCCCTTACACTAACTGCTGATCCCACCCAGCTTGTTTTTCAAGCCATTGGATCCAGGATTCAAACCTTAGAATCAGTCATGTGGGACTTAGTTCCTTAATCACTAGGCCACAGCACAGACCAAGGGTAAATATTTGTGAAAGCTCCAGGATAGCTGCCTGTGCTGCATTGCTCCAGAGCCAGATCGCCTTGCGTGAATTATGGCTCTCATTTATTAGCTGAGTAACCTCAGTCAATTATTGAATCTCTATAATCTTTGATTTCTGTATCTGTGTAATGTAAGTGGCTATGTCATAAAATTTCCAGGGACTAAATGAGCTAATACGTGCAGAGAACTTAAAAGACTGCTAGCTCATACCATACACGCAACAGATGTTAGGCATTATTTGTTTGGAAATACATTATGCTACATTTCAGCTCTTGAAATGGCAAAATTGTATAAGAAACAGGTAGATGAAAGAATGTGAACTGTGATTGCTATTGGTAATAATATTTATAGTTTTTTTTTTATTTTGCTAGAGAATTCATGCACTCATCAGAGTGAGACAGAGAGAAGGAGAGGGAGAAAGCATTCCCATTAGGGATGGCTACTCTGCAATCTCTTTTTCTCAACTTCTCTTTCAGGATTTCGAGCATGCACATGTGCCCAGTGTGTTTTTAAAGCTGCCAGGTCCAGGACTTGAATGGCACAGTTGGCCATGTGTGGTCCAGCTGCCTTAAACACCACATTCCTACAGGCACAGAATAAATTACTTAAAGTTTGGACTTAAAGTAATTATTCATGTAAATTTTTAATCCATAGAAATAGCTAAAATATACAGCATGAAATTCAACAAATGGGGCATGCTAGTGTTAAGAAAAGCAGCATTGGCAGCTTTTTAGATTTAATTTCTCTGCATGTGTGACACTTAGACTTCCATGCTATCTTCTCATTCCAAGAGAATCTGCTGAACTTCCTGTCTGACACCCCTCCACTTCTTTCACAGTAAGAGCTGGTGGTATCTGCAGCCTCCCTTTCACCTCGCTGTGCCTCGTCTTTCCTCCTTTCTGAATTGAACTTTCACAGCAAGGCTTAACTCTGCTTTAGCAAGTCCTCACCTTTTAGACTCAAGTTTTTTTATACTCTACAAAATCACCAGAGAGTCCAAAAAGCTGTTGTTGTTACAGATTATGCTTATTAATCTTTACTATTTTCTGAATCTAAATGAAAAATTCAAAAACATGTACATTTTCATTCATCTTAAAGATAAAAAAAATTATATGTCACTATTAATGGTTTATTTCATGAAAAACAACTGTATTTTAAACCACAAAAATTTAGTGAGAAGTGTGTTATTTTACATTTTACCAATCTCTTAAGTGTTTAGCGAATAGAAAGAAGACAGCTGGAGTCTCACACCTGCTCATGCATTTAATCTGCTATAACGTCGCCAGTTCTGTCTCCTCTGGAAAACTCCATGGTACACTTGTGACAAGAATGAAAAGGGAAACTAATATCTTCGTATTATTAAAAAAATAGTTTTAAAGCTTCTGTTTCCCTGAAAGTATTTGGGAGACTTCCAGCATTCCCAGAATGCCACTTGAAAAAACTCACTGCTCTCAAGAATTCATTTGCCTTCTACCAAGCATTTACCTTGCAGTTCGGTGCACTGCGGGACATACAACAAACATGAGATATACGAAGCTTCTTCAAGAAATGTATACTCTTGCTAAGGAGATTCAAAATATACATATTCAAAATCAAATACTCTTTTAACGCTTTTCTGTTCCTTTTTTACTTTCCTGTACTGTGCTAAGAGGTATGCAATCTCTCCTTATATAAGATTATAGGCCATAAAATTAGGGGGAAAGCCATAATAGTTCTAAGGAGAAAAAAAAAAAGTCACTGAAGCTGAAAAGACTTCACGAATGGAAAAGGGACTCGAATTGGGTCCATAATAATCAGATATAAATAAGAATTCAATATTGGGAAGGAGATTTCAAACAGCAGGGCACAGCATGGTATAATCAGGGTACTTTAAAGAAAACCAAATGGTGGGAGAAAAAAAAAATACATAATGGCAAAGTGAAAGATATGAAATAGAGTAGGACTTAATTGTGGAATTACTTGAATTTTACTGTAAATAATAGGAATCACAAATGCTTTTGAGCATTGGAGCAACTTAAACACGTATGGTCTAGATAAGGAAGAAAGGATTGGAATATGAGGGAGTAAGTTGGAAGGGGATGGAATAATAGTATTGTCCAACCATTTTAGCACATTTTAGGAATTTTAGAATCTGTGAAATAAGGCTAGGAGATATATCACACTACCAATCCACCTTTATTTTACCAGCATCACTAGTCACATACAAACTTGAGGAATATTGGAGAACATGTATCACCAACATCTACACACAACCCCAACAGCAACTGTTTTCAAAACTCATAGGCTGTCCCACTTTTAAATTCTCAGAATTTCACCTCTGTTCAAAATTTCTGTGACAAGTAATGACTTTAGTCCTTGCCATGAAACGCCAGTCTCTGTGAGGGACCAGCTAGTCTCTTGTGGGCTTCAAATGTTCCTGATCAGCTACCTTTGGCACTTCTACTATTTTCTACGGCATTCTACCATTAAGGAAGATTCATCCAACCTTTATGGTCTCCATGCCAGACAATACTTTTTGAATCTAAGGAATAAGTGGAGGGACCAGCAGTTAACATAATGGCTATGTCACTGGACTCCCACATAGTCGATTGTGGTTTGTGTCCCAGACCCGGTGGCTTAAAACTCATGCCGGGCACAAGTGCATGCCCAAGATCCCGAGAGGAGAATGGAGGAGAAGGGATTGCGGTGTGGCCATCCCCCCTGGGGGGTGATTTCTTGCTTTCTGTCTCTCTGTCTCTGTCTCTGTCTGTCTGGCGAGCACATGCGCCCTATAGCAAAAACCTCTCAAAAAAAAAAAAAAAAAAGGAATAAGTGGAGAATGAAAAATTAATGTCAGAAGTCATTTCTTTCTTTTCTGTTCAGTGATCTTTTCAGTAATAAAATACTGTTATTAGTATTATTGGCTATCATTTTTGAATGTTTACTATGGATCAAATATTTTCCTAAGCAAACATAACTATGATTCCCTATTATAAAATGTTGTTCCAGATATTACTACTTGGGTTTTTGTTTTTGTTTTTCTCCTATCCCATAACCTGGAATTGGGCACATGCCACTCTTAACTATAGGAGAATCTGGAAAGGTGAATCTCCTCATTTGTAGGCCTTTCTAACAGAGAAAATCAGGGAAAATATGGTTGTAAGTGCCAATGATTACTGACTGCCATGGCAGCAGGGTGAGGCAGCAATATGATTTTCATGGGCCCTTGGATATTTTGGCCTTTGTGGGTATCTTCCTCGGTTTTTCTGTAGATATAGTGACAAAATCATATTTTGTGACTACATTGATATAAATAGATTTAAAAATTTTTTAGTCTAAAAGTTGACCTTCTTTTTCTCATTTTGAAAGAAACTAAAATTTTCTGTGGACCTCTGGAAGCATTGCTAGTTGAAAACCTATTGTGCCAAATGGATAAGTCAACCTTGACCCTTACAAATGAGGTAAGTCTGTTTGTGTCCCTGCTTCCTGCTCTCCAGTCTCCCTCTCCTCCCACTCCACTGTCCACTGCCCTGTGTGCATGTTCTCTAGCCATGAATTTCTATTTTCTCCATAGCAGATGATATTTTACTCCCAACTGTGCATTTGATTTCAAGATGTGCTCTAGGAACAATCCAACTCTGCTCAAAAGGAACTCTGGTTGAACAGTTAGGTGTTTTGCCCCTTATTTTAATCACTTTAATACTAGCCTGATTTCTGATAAATAGGATTCTTTCTCATTCCTTAGAAAAACCTTTGATCTCAGGCCCTGTTCTGACTCTGTGATGATTATTGGATGATTCTTTGTTGTGAACAATCATATTCCCCAATTCTTCCAGACAGGAATCCATGCTTTGCTTTTTTTCGCTCCCTCTCTATTAACAAACGTAACCTCCTGACCCTGGGTCAGTGACCTCTGCTGAATAGATGTGCTTATTCTCACTTCACAACCAGGTCTCCAAATATTGCCCAATTCCAGACTTGTTTGCCATGTATTTGTTTGAAAAACTAGTAAATAGGACAGAATTAGTGGCAGCATTTGGCTTAAATTAAAAATAAAAGTTATTGGCTAACTAAAATTTATTTACTTTAGACATATTTTAAGGATTTCACTGGATTCCCTCTTCTCTCTCTCCCTCCTTCCTTTCCTTCCTACTTTCCTTCCTTCCTTTTTCCTTTTGTCTCTGCCTTCTTCCCTGTTAGAAGGTTCTATGAACAAGAAAACAAAAGCCTATACTCTACAAATTTAGCTAAGAAAAAAAAAAAATTGTATCAAAATTCAGGGTCAAAGAGGTCAAAATAGACGCACTGCCATGGCACTGTCGCAGTACAAGTTCCCTGCAAGTCTGGAAGCCATATGGCTGACTGGGGTTGAGATTCCTGAATCTTTCTGAAAATGCACCAGGCCTGTGTTTGCCCACTCAGGCATCCAGGATCCTGAGAGGTACGGAGGGCAGACATGGCCTGCTGAGGTTGCTTCCTCCTCTCTCTTTCTCTCTCATGTATGCACAGATGCGCTCTATTATAAAAATGAAGAAAAGAAAAAATTGAAAATGACACAAAAAAGTGGAAAGAAATGCCATGTCCTTGGATTTGAAGAATTAATATGATCGAAATGTCAATCTTACCCAAATAAATATACAAATTTAAGGCAATCCCAATCAAATTACCGGAGATAGTCTTTACAGGATTAGAAAAAAAAAAAAAAAATCACAGATTTCATCTGAAATCATAAAAGACCTGTATTGCCAAGCAATACTGTGCAAGAAGTGTGGAGTAGGAGGCATCTCACTCCCTGACCCCAAAATATATTGCAAAAAGATCATCAAAACAGCATGGTATTGGCACAAAAACAGGCATGTGGGCCAATAGAACAGAATAGAGACCCCAGAAATAAACTCCAAAGTATATAGCCAGCTGATTTTTGACAAAGGGGACCAGTCATTCCAGTGAGAAAAAGAAAATCTCTTTAGCAAATGGTTCTGGAAAAACTGGATAATCACATGATGAAAAATAAAACTGGACCCCTATCTCTCACCATCAACAAAAATCAACCCAAAATGGATCAAAGATCTAAACCCAAGTCTTCAAACTATAAAACTCTTAGTGGATAAGGGAATCTCTGGGAGACATCAGAGCAGACAAAGACTTCTTAAATAAGACCCTTTAAGGGCAATAATCTAAAAAATAAGCAAGTGAGTTTACGTCAGATTAAAAAGCTTCTGCTCAGCAAAAGAAACAATTAGACTGAACTGGCAACAGTTGGAATGGGAAAATATATCTACAAACTCTCCCTCAGATAAGGGACTAGTAAACAGAATACAGAGGGAACCCAAGTACCTCACTCCCCACAACACCCCCCCAAAAAAGATCAACCCAATTAAAAGATGTGCAAATGAGCTGAACTGACAATTCTCTAAGGAAGATACATGTATAGCCAAAAGGCATATGAAAAAATGCTCAACATCTCACACACTGTTGATGGAAATGAAAATTACTACAGCCACTGTGGAGAACAATATGGAGGTTTCTCAAAGATCTACAAATAGAACTGCCATATGATCCAGCAATTCCATGTCTGAGTATCCACCCAAAGGATAGGAATACACTCAGTCGGAAAAGTACTTGCCCATCCATGTTCATTGCAGCATTATTCACAATTGTTTTTCTTGTTTGTTTGTTTGGTTTATTTTATTTATTTATTTATTTATTTATTTATTGGAGAAGATTTTGCTACAGGGTGCATGCGCTCACCAGAAAGACAGAGAGAGAGAAAGCAAAAAATTACCCCCCAGGAGGATGGCCATGCCACAATCCCTTCTCTTCCATTCTCCTCTCAGGATCTTGGGCACGCATGCACCCTCACTTGAACTCTATATGAGTTCAAGTCACCAGGTCCAGGACTCGAACTGTGGTCAACTGAATGCATAAAAACAGAATTTTAAAAATTTTTTAAAAAGAAAAAAGGTTGAATGATGAATAATATCAGTGCATTTGGCTGGAAACCTTGTTTTCTTCATTAACATCTGCTCTCACACATCATCAGGCAGAAAGAAACATGAAGGAACTAAAAGCAAATAAACCAAGTGTAATATTGAGACATTAATGCAATTCTGGGGCTCTGAAGCCCTGATAATAACAATTGAGAAAAAGCTAACAACAAGTTCCTCAAATTATGATTCCAATAACTTTATTTCCATCATTATATGAGTCAAAAGAGCCAGCCCCATGGTCTAGTGACTAAGAGAGCTGGATACATGAAGTAAGTCCCAGATTCCTCAGCTTAGAAGTGCTCCAGGGAACCAGCAGTTAGCGTAATAGCTATGTCGCTGGACTCCCACGTAGTCGACCGCAGTTCGCGTCCCAGACCCGGTGGCTTAAAACTCACGCCGGGCGCGTATGCGTGCATGCCCAAGATCCTGAGAGGAGAATGGAGGAGAAGGGATTGCAGCGTGACCATTCCCCCGGGGGGTGATTTCTCACTTTCTGTCTCTATGTCTCTCTCTGTCTGTCTGGTGAGCGCACACGTCCTATAGCGAAAAACCTCTCCAAAAAAAAAAAAAAAAGAAGTGCTCCAGACATGTGTATGTGCCCCCAACCCTGATAACATGGATAAATGGAGAAGGGATTTCAGTGTGATCACTCCCCATATCTCTGCCTCTCTGTCTTTCTCTGGGGAGTACATGTACCCTCTGACAATTTTTTTTTTTAAATGAAGAGATATTCAGGTTTCCATCATTAGCAAAAAAAATAAATAAATAAAGCTTAAAACCATGAAATGATATAATACAATTGTTAGATTATACTACCTATATTTTTAAATGTTCAAGCCCAAACTGATTGTGAATTTGATTTTTATTGACCCCAAAATATTTCCATTAGACACTGATTTTCAAGGACTTGAAGAGTCTCACAAATAACATGAAAGACTGTTTATTTATAAAATATTTGTAAATACTTTGTTACTTTGGAAGCACTAAAACACAAAATATCCCAAAACTATAAACATAAAAAATGTTAAATTGTTATAAAAATTTGAAATATAAAATTTAAAATTAATATGTAACCTTTATTATTTTGTAAACTTTATTTTTGATTGAACTAGTTATGCCTAAAATATGAATAGTTGGTGGAGATTATGACATTTGCGGAGGTTTGTTCTACACAATTGAGGATACAATTCTTGAGCCCTATTTAACAGCCCAAGTTAATAAAGATATTTTCCACATTTTTCTCAGTGCTTTCCCTTTATGCTTTTCCACTACAAACATTCAGAGTTTTCCCAAGGGAAAAGTTAGTCCAGAGCTTGCATTTTATATGAGTAATTTGCGTATTTTTAAATTATTTATCTACTTTGTTTTATTTACGATTATTATTATCTTAGAGATATTTTTGCTATAAGGCATGCCCACTCACTGGAGAAACAGAAAGACAAAAGATAGAAATCACTCCTCAGGGGAGTGATTACTCCACAGTAATCCTTTCTCCTCCATTTTCTTCTTCTTTATTTTTTTCAGTGATTATTGTTATTATTATTTATACATTCAATTGTTATACATCATTTAAATTGTAAAGTCAATTTACACAGCATGATAGACACTCAGTCCAGCCGAGCTGAGAATACTATACACATTATCATCAACAGGTAATAAACCATATCTGTGTCTCCTGGGCACGCATACACACCCAGAGTGAGTTCCAAGCCACCCAGTCCAAGACTGGAACCGCAGTGGAACCATTATGCCATCTGCTGGTCCCTTTATTACTATTTTTAAGTTTGTTATAGGACCCATGTGTTCACCAGAGAGAAACAAAGAGAGAGAAGGAAAGTAAGAAAGTAAGTCACTAAGTCCACGACTCCAACCGCAGTCAGTCACGTGGAAATTCAGCACCTTAACCACCATGCCATCTGCTGGGTCCATTACCTACACGATTTCTTTTCTTTTTTTGTGGGGGAGGGATTTTTGTAATAGGGTGTGTGCTCTCACCAGAGAGAGAGAGAGAGAGACGGAGAGAAGGAAAGGAAGAAATCACTCCCCAGGGGTATGGCCACATAGCCATCCATTTTTCCTCGTTCTCCTCTTGGGATTTTGGGCATGCATGCACATGTGCAGGTACGAGTCTTAAGCCACCGGGTGTGGGACTAAATCCGTGACTGGCCACGTGGGAGTCCAGCACCTTAACCGCCACACCATCTGCTAGCCCCATTACATATGCTATTTCTAATCCTCAGAACTACCCTGTGAAGGAGAGCTGTGTTGTTCCAATTTTACTGATGACGTAACCGAGGGTTCAAAATGATAAATACCCAGGCTGAGGTTAACACAGTTACAAAATCAGAATCTATGCTAAACTCTCAACCCATGGGGCTTTATTGTGGTCTTGACCCACCCACCCACCGAAAGCTGTTCAGACTTGGAAACTATTGAGCAAAGGAACTATTGATAAAGGCCCCATGGGAAGACCGTTGAACACAAGACCATTTTTATGGGAGGATGAGGTACAAGAAGTAAGATCTAAACTCTTAAGAGGAAAGGCAGCCTCGAGTTCCTATTCCAAGGTTTTGGGGACAAAGACAGAGGAAAAGAGAATAAAAAGAGAGAAGAAGAAGGAAAACAAAAGTGGAGGGAATGATGATTTTACCTTCAACTCCTTAATTGCTTTCCTTTTCATTATTTCATCGTTTCATTAAACAGATAAACACTATATACGTACCCTGATCCAGGCACTTGATTTCAAGAAACCAAAGTCTAGTAGAAGACTGTTTAAACGAACGAAACAAACAAATGAAAGAAACTGATTAGTGAAAAGGAGTCTGTATATACTGTACACCGTGGGAGTGAAAGGGAGTGGCTTGTTCTCCTCGAGCAGCGAGGGAAGTTCTAACAGAGATTATACAGAAGGAAAAATAGAAATGAATCTGCACGGCATTAAAGAAACATGGACCAGCCGACAGGGTGTATTTGGAAACTAGAGTTTCTTCAGTATGTTGAGATTACTAAATAGGTTTGGCTCGATGGCAAGAAATAAATCGAAAATCATGGAAGACCTTGAATGTCTCTAAAAAACGTTGGACCTTACATTGTAGACACAAGGATCTGTTGAGCAGTTTTAAGCATTAAAGTAATAGGATACAACTTGCACATGAAAATAGCATTCTGACAGAAGAAAAATTTGAGGGAGCAATACCAATTATGCTTTCATAATAATTGTGGTAAGTGATGTAAGAGCTAGAATTTAAACAGTACAGAATGGGGACCAGCAGATGGTGTAATTGTTATATCACTGTACTCCCACGTAGTTGACTGTGGTTCAAGTTCTGGACCCAGCAGCTTAAACTCACACTGAGTCCATGTGCATGTGTGCCCAAGATTTTGAGAGGAATATGGAGGAGAAGGGATTGTGGTGTGGCCATGCCCCTGGGGCTGATTTCTGACTTTCTGTCTCTCTGTCTTTCTCTCTCCTGTGACTGTGCATGCCCTATTGCAAAAATCTCTCTAAAATAAATAAACAATAAGTACTACAAAATGAGTATGGCAATGATATAAAAATATTGAGAAAGACAAACCAGATATTGGGAATGAGATAAATTAAGAAGTCTAGAAAACTTCTAAGATGTGTGGATAGAATCCTATGGAGGGGTAAGAGTTTTTATTATAACAGAGGATAGAACACTCATTTTTCTTTTTTTTTTTTTGAAGAGGTTTTTGCTATAGTGCACATGCGCTAGCCAGACAGACAGAGAGAGACAGAGAGACAGAAAGCGAGAAATCACTCCCCGGAGGGATGGCCACGCTGCAATCCCTTCTCCTCCATTCTCCTCTCGGGATCTTGGGCACGCACGCACACGCGCCCAGCGTGAGTTTTAAGCCACCAGGTTTGGGACGCAAACCATGGTCAACTACATGGGAGTCCAGCGACATAGCCATTACGCTAACTGCTGGTCCCAGAACACTCATTTTTCTAATTCTATAGAAAAACAATAAATTGTTCATTGGAATAAAACATAGTTATTGTGCCCCACAGACTCATGGTTAAGGGAAGCCAGATTCCATGTGGCCAACCACATGGAATGATGTTTAAAATAAAATCCTGGCTCCATGCCAGCTGTGTGGGTTCTTAAAATCTCAATAGGATGGAGGAATGAAGGAGAAGGGATTTGCAGAGTGACCATCCACATTGGGAGGATAGTCTCTCTCTCTCTCTCTCTCTCTCTCTCTCTCTCTCTCTCTCTCTCCCCCTCTCTCTCTCTCTCTGATGAGCACACATACCTTTTGGCTTTATAAATAAATAAATAAACAATAAAAATATAAATTGAGAGCCAGTCTGTAGTCTGGTGGTTAAGGTGGGTGTATACCCCATGGCCAACTGGAGTTCAAGTCCCAGACCCAGTAGAAAGGAATTGTGGCGTGTCCATGCCTCAGTGAGGGGTTCTCTCTCTCTCTCTCTCTCTCCATATCTTGCTCCAGTGAGCACACGTACCCTCTGGCAAATTTAACTAGCTAATTAATTAATTAATTCTTAAAAAAAATAAGATGAATCCTAATCCTTCTTTATATACTGAGTCAATAGCATAATGAGAAAAAGAAAATAAATTTAAAAAGA
This sequence comes from Tupaia tana, assembly GCA_026018925.1. Taxonomy (NCBI): domain Eukaryota; kingdom Metazoa; phylum Chordata; class Mammalia; order Scandentia; family Tupaiidae; genus Tupaia; species Tupaia tana. The sequence goes on from JAKSZU010000006.1 coordinate 85,906,762, forward strand.
AAAATTAATTAACATCGATAATGAATTCTACTTTGTATTACTCCAAGCCCTATCTTATAATGGGGACAAAATTTACATGCTCTGTATTATTCAGCCTTATACAGAGATAATAATAGAAGGCCACTCTACATCACTGTATTCACTGTATCAGGACATAATTAAGTGTTTTGTGCATTACACAATCTTTTTGGATTATAAAAGAATATAAAGCCTTTATTAAGCTTTTGTTTTAATAATAAGACTTAGGACCAGCAGGTGGCATGGTGGATAAGGGTGCTGGATTCCCACATGACCGACTGCTGTTCAAGTCCCAGACCTGGCAGTTTGCTTTCTCACTTTGCCTCTCTCTCTCTCTTTCTCACTCTCTCACTCTGTCTCTTTCTGGTCAAATTAAAATAAAGAAATAAAGTTAAATAAAATAATTCGTTAAAAAATCATATCATTCTGACAGAAGAAAAATTGGGGGGAGCAATACCAATTTTGCTTTTGTAGTAATTGTGGTAAGAGGTGAGAGAGCTAGAATTTAAAAAGTGCAAAGACTTAAAGTTCTACTTGTGTCACGAGCCATTTTAGAGACAGTCAAGGTCTTCTATGTCTTCCAAATTTCTCTCTTGCCACCGGGACAAACTTATCCTGCAATATAGATATACCAAAGAGCTTGTATTTCCAAATGCACTATTTTGTCTGGCCTCACATTTCTTTAACTCTGCACAGATTCATTTCAATTTTCCTTTTTTGTACCCTATAAGGTATACTATAAAAATCCTTTTTCATCAGTATAGAATGATGTCCAATAACTTCTGGAGCTTTAGAGGGAAAAAGTACATTTACCTGTTGAATTTCAATTTTCAATAAACATGATGAGGCAGAGTGAAGCGCATGACAACTCCTATCAAATATTCTGCCAAAATTTTAACTTGAATCATTTCACGCCCGTAGGTTTTCCCATTGGCTTACAAGATAAACAAAGACAGAGTGATGTCCAATATAGCATCATAGGATTCTATCCATGAAATCCAGAATGGGAAAATCTATAATACAAACAAGAAAATATCCTCGACAAATAATTTGTAAGGAAAATAAAAGGGAAAAATAACGTATGGGCTAAAATTTAAGATGTGAAGAAAAAATAAAACTATAAAGAACTAAGAAAATTGGGAGAAATTGAATGTAAGTTTCATAAATAGAATTGTTGTCTCTTGTTTATTGATGTTCCCAGGACATTGCTAGAGAAGCAGAAGAAATTCCAAACACTGTTGAAGTAAATGCATGCAAATCCTAGATGATACCTGTCTTCAGGGGTACGCACACTGTGACATCTTGGCATTCTTGCTCTAAGTGACCGGCAATTCAATGTTCATTGTAAATATTAAATCTCAGAAAGTCGAGATGAACTTCAAAAACATAATTGTGCAAACTTATTATTCACCACATTAACTAAAAATAGTTCATATTTAAATGCTTAAGTGATGTGTAGTAAATTTTGAGACCACTTTAGAATAGAAAATGAAGAAAATATGTCCAATAAAAAACAAAAAATATCCTTATAGAAACAACTAAAAGAAAAACTTGTCTGTAAACTAAACTCATGCCAAATGGAGAACAGATTAGTGGTAGAGGAAAGTGTAATACAATGTACCAAATAGATTTTATACATTGTATTATTTTGTCATGAAACAAATCTGGCCAAACTATTAGTTGCAATTCTACTCCCACCATACATAGATAATTCAGAATCCTCTAGCCAGGACTGAGTCCAGTTTACCTAATACTAAATAATGATGTCTTCATAGAACTCCAACCTTAATTTTTAATCCTCAATGCCCACAACATTATGTATTTTTCCTTAGTCCCTGAAAGCCTGCGGTCGTGAAGGCAGTTTCGTTTCACACAGGGACACGGCTACGGCAGGGCATATGGCAGATGCTCACATGCAAGGACTCTCTTATCTTTCCTTATACTGCCTGTGCTTAGCACAGTGTGTGGAGATACAGATGTTCAATAAATAAATGGAGATTAAATGAAGCAAGCATCAACTAAGTAATCCCGAGGCAAAGACTTTTAATGGCTGCTGAAACAATGGTATCCAAAGGTGTTGAGAAACTCTCCAATACATGAATCAGGCCGAGAACACCTGATCCTACTTATCAACCTTCACATCAGAGAGAGACAGTCAACTGGACAGCACGGACCTCCTGATGTGATGCAAAAGAAAGCTCATGACAACTCCTATGAAAAAATTGTAACATGAATCATTTCAGTCCTGTAGGTCTTCCTAAGATATGCAAGGACAGGGTAAATGCAACGTGGCATCATAGGACTCTGTCCAGGAAATCCAGAATGGGGGACATCTATAATACAAACAAGAAAGTGTCCGCAACAAATAACTTGTAAGGAAAATCAAAGGCAAAAATAACCTATGAACTAAAACAAAAGATGTGAAGGAAAAATATTACTATAAAAAGCTAAGAAAATGGGGGAAATTGAATATGAGTAACATTGAAGAAGTCATTTTTTGTTTGTTTTTCATTGCCGGAAGGTGCATGCACTTGCTAGAAAGACAGAGAAGGAAAAAAGAGAAAACTGGGCTTGATCAGGCCACAGCCACTTCTCCTTCATTTCTCCCTGCTGTCTGGATTGTGGACACACATGCACACACACCCTGAGTGTTTCTCAAGCTGCCCTGGATAGAAACCTGGCTCCCTTAATTAGCTTAAACCCTAGAACTATTTTTAAATTTGGTAAGATTTTCCTTATATGAAAAATAGATAAAACAGAATCTTTTATCTTTTAGAGATTCATACTGAACTATTTGCAAATAAAATGTATATAAGCCTTGAAAAATAATATGATGGGATAGATGTGCATGAGGTATAAGAGAAGCAAGACCAGCTCTGTATTACTAATTATTTAAGTTGCTTGACGGGTACATACACTGCTTTATGATTTTCTTTTTTTTTTTTTTTAAAGAGGCTTTTTGCTATAGGGCGTGTGCGCTCGCCAGACAGACAGAGAGAGACAGAGAGACAGAAAGTGAGAAATCACCCCCTGGGGGCATGGCCACTCCGCAATCCCTTCTTCTCCATTCTCCTCTCGGGATCTTGGGCACGCACGCACACGTGCCCGGCGTGAGTTTTAAGCCACCGGGTCCGGGACTCGAACCACGGTCAACTACATGGGAGTCCAGTTACACAGCCATTACACCAACTGCTGGTCCCTGCTTTTCTTTTTTTTTTTTTTTTTTTTTTTTGAGAGAGAGAGATTTTTTTTCTCTAAGGGTGTGTGCACTTGCTGGAGAGACAGAGACAGACAGAAAGTGAGAAATGACACCCCCGGGGATAGCCACGTCACCACCCTTCTCTTCCATTCTCCTCTCAGGATTTTGGGCCTGCATGCACATGCACTGGGCATAAATTTCAAGCCTCTGGTTCTGGGACTCAAACCTCAGTCAACCACATGGGAATCCAGCACCTTAACCACTATGCCACCTGCTGGTCCCCATACTTTTCCTTCTACTATAAATATTTGATAAGTTTTACAAACATCATTCAATAAATACAGAACCCCAGAAACTCTTCCTAACACAGAGTAAGCAATGAATGAATGTGAGCTAATATAATTTAAAAAAAAAAAAAAAAAAAAAAAAAAAAAAAAAAAAAAAGGACTGTGTGGGTAGTATTTCTATGTGTCTGCTTATTTGGTGCCTGTGTATGTAATATGTACTCTAATTTTTGAAAGTTTACATCTCCCTTTAGGTAATGGCAGAATAGCTTATCTAAGACTAACTCTCCCTCTGGTAATTAATACAAACTCAAGCAAAATGAAACTTTTTAATGTTTTAATGTACTGAAGGAAAGACAAAATAAGGCATAGAGAGAGTACAATCCTTGAAAGAGAGAATGCAAAATAGATGAGCACCGTCTTTAAGCCCTGGTCCCCTGAGGGCACGTCCTTGACTGCCAGGGAGTCCAGGGAAACGGTTCGGACAGGAAGACGTAGCTCTACTGGGCTGAGGTGAATAGTTGGGCTGTCAGGAAAACCCTGGAAAAGTGGAATCCACAGAAGTACAGCAAAATCCCCATAAAAAACTTCTTAAAACTATTGGTTAGGTCCAATCTATGGCTCAGCAGGTAGAGAACAGGCCCTGTGAGGATGAAAACAGTATGTCTAGCCACAGGTTTGAATCCCTGAGGCAGCTTAAAAATGCTGCAGTGCTCAGACAGCCGGGATCCTAATGGGTTACAGGCCTGGAGAGGGGGAATGCAGCCTGGTGAGACCCTGGCAGTGGGGCCTCTCTCTTTCTCTCTGGCCTGCTCCCTTACAAAAGAAATAAAGAAACTTAAAAAAAGAAAGAAACATCAAGAGAAGCCGCCCATAAATGGCCCAACTGTTCCTATAAGCAGGCAAGAATTTTCAAACAGCTGTTGCAAATGTGTTAAAGGATTCATAGGAAACGATGACAGAATGAGAAATCTTGGCAGAGAAACGAAAAGTATTTTAGAAATTAAGAGTTTGTTTTAAAAAGAGGGGTTATTTCACTTACAAACCCATCAATCAGGAAATAAATGAAAAGCATGATGCATCCAAGTGGGGCCGGGAGGCCGCACCTGCACCCAGAGGGCTGGAGGGAGAAGCCCTGCTGCTCTGGCAGACTCCATTCCCGCCTCTTCCCACCTAGCGAGCCCAGCCTTGGGGCAAATCCAGGTACATAATAGCTCATGGGCTCAGATCAGGCAGGTGGCTTCCGTGCCTCCGTAAGTGACTGAAATTAAATATTAACCACAGCACTGTCAAATTTTAACAATAGATTCTGGCATCCTCATGCTACTTTGTATTGAATATTGAGCAAAGACGACCACAAACATTCTCCTCGCTGTTCCTTGCAATAACGAGAGTCAGTGTGACATGATACCAGTGTCTCTTTGTAAAATAACTGTGTTCTTCAGATAAGAAGGTTTCGAAAGCCACCCATGTCTTCAGTATTCTAAAAGGATTGTAAGACAGTTAATTGGTAAAAAGCCCAACCTTGATCAGAGTGAATGGCAGCGGCTCTGGGCTAGGGGACCCTGAGCATATGGGGGTACCAGGTGATCTATTTACTTTGCAATTATCCAAGAGTGCATGACTAAAAGGTAAATGACAGTCTCCTAAGCACTAGGTGTTGATTTAGTTCACAGCTTCAACATGAGAATCTGGCCAGTACCCAGCTCAGCTCTCAGAAATCTTTGAAAGAATAAATCATTATAAACTGGTCTAGAAATCCCTACCTACCTAAATCCAAATTCTCCTATCCACCAGGATTTTTAAAACTGTCTTAGCATACATTTAAAAATCAGTAAATGCTATTTATCAAGTTAGTGTTTCAAGTTCAAGATTAATTTGCAAAAGAACATGTATTAGTTCAGAAGATAGCAGCCCAGAGGACACCTGGCCTTGGATTATGAGAGAGCAGGGCATTCCAAGTTAGCTGTCGAATGGCTGTGACAGCAGGAAGTCACAGAAGCTGATCAGTTAGTTTAGGTGGACTCAGGAGGCAACCAAAGTTAAATGTCCTCCTCCAAAGGACTCTAAAATGTATTGCCGAAAGATTCATTTAAATCCTCTTTGCAGGTTTGGTCTTTGAAAAGCTGAGCGTATTCGAGTCTAAATTAAAGTTCTCACATCAACTGCAATGGTGCAAAAAAAGAAATCATATTAAACCATATGAAAAACAGGACATTTTCTCTATGATTTCCCTATGAAGGGAAAAAGTTGTCATTAACAAAATGTCATATTAGGATATCCGGAGCATTCACATGTATGATTTACTTATTGATTTTTATTTGGGGGGAGGTTTTTGCCTTAAGGCCTGTGTGCTCACAGGAAAGAGACAGTGAGAAAGAAAGCAAGAAATCATCCTCCAAGGGGGATGACCACGCCGCTATCCTTTCTCCTCCATTCTGCTTCTGGGCTCTTGGGCACACATGCATATGCACCTGACATGAGTTTCAAGTCACCAGGTCCGGGACTTGAACTGCAGTTCCTTATGTGGGAGTCCTGTGATGTAACCACTATGCCATTTGCTGGCCCTGTGTATTATTTATTAAAAGATGTTTTCTCTAAGTTGTCCCTTGACAAAATATTAATAAAGTGATTTACCATTTCTTCATAAACCATATTCCAACTTAAAAACCCAGTTTCATTATTCGAGCTCACAAAAGTAAATCTTAGGACCAGCACTTGGTGTAATGGCTATGTTGCTGGATTCCCGTGTGGTCGACCCCAGTTTGAGTCCCAGACTGGTGGCTTAAATTCGTGCCGGGCACATGTGTGTGCGTGCCAAGAGGAGAATGGAGGAGAAGGGATTGCCGTGTGGCCATTCCTCTATGGGGGGGGGGAGGTGATTTCTTGCTTTCTCTCTCTCTCTCTCTCTCTCTCTCTCTCTCTCTCTCTCTGTCTTTCTGGTGAGCGCACATGTCCTATAGCAAAAACCTCTCAAAAAAAACCTTATACTCCCTTGTTAAATCTACTAAATCTCCTCTTGTTGAGGAAACCTACTAAAATTTTATAAAACCTCAAATTTAGTAGGTTTTAAAATAAAACCTATAAAATCATTAAGAACTAGCCATCATGGGACCAGCAGATGGCCTAATAATTATGTCACTGGACTCCCACGTAGTCAACCATGCTTGAAATCTTGAACTCAGTGGCTTAAAACTCACACCAGGTATGTGTATGTGTGTGCTTAAAATCCGAAGAGAAAAATGGAGAAGGGAATGCAGTGTACATTCCCCATGGGGGGTGATTTCTCACTTTCTATCTCTCTGCGTCTCTCTGCCTCTCCAGTGAGTGCACATACCCTATAGCAAAAATCTCTCTAAAAAAATTAGATCAAAGAATTTGCCATCTAAAAAACCTATTTTAATAAACCTGAGACTGCAAACTTTGGTTAATGCTGTCTCTGATATATAAGAACATATCATTTATCATTGTGTTTACACAGTGCCAAATAAGTTATTAATTTAATTTCTAAAGATTAGTCAAGGGATACCATTCATTGATTCAGCTGTCTTGTATCTGTGATAAGATTTCATCTCTCTTCCCTAATTAGTACGAGTCTTCCTAGAGAGCTCTAAATTGAGTTACTTCCTAAAACAAAGAAAGGTCTAGAAAATCATTTCCCTTGAGCTCCCAAGGTTATTGGCCCTTCAGGATGGGCCTTCTGGTGGCTGTAAATTCATACGCACAGGCATATATGAGTTTAAAGCAGTCTCTCGAGTTAACTAAGAAAAAAACAGGCACTCATTCTTAGAAGTACTGCTGCTAGAGTATCAGTATGTCCACTGCCTTGGTGACTGTTCTTGCCTGACTCTGCTGCCTGTCTTATAAATTTCCATCCCATCTGCAAGCAAGCTGACAATATTTTTAAATACACAAACAGAGATATCAGGTATCATCAGAGTAGCAACAATGAACTGAATCGGTTTCAATAAAATGAATAATGAAAAAACACTGTGTTCTGAAACAAAGCAATGATTTATAATCTATAGGAAGAGTAAAATAGTTTCTTTAGTTTGCTTTGTTCCAAGTTTCAATACAGAAGTCTAGCATTCCTCAGTTTTCCCCTCACACTCCAGTGTTTAAAAAAATGTATGCTCTGACAGTCAATCTTTTCATAGGAGCAAATGAATTACAACTGAGAAAAATAATGTGCAATTAAAACCACATTAGAGAATGACCCAAAAAAGCTTTTCCTGAGAAAGATCCTGTTCTTTTGTGTGGCATTTGTAAGTGGCTAGATATAGGTTATTTGTTCATGCTGGGAAGGGGCCAGATGTCACTCAGGAATCTACCCTTCATTCCGCATACAGTCTCCAGATTGAAATAAAACGAGGTGTGACCAGGGAAGTAAGACAGGATCTATATAAAGTAATGACGACAGACTTGCTGATTAATATTGCTGGGCTTGTGTATATTTCAAAGAGAAAAACATAAAATTAGGTGAAAAGGGAAATATAAGATCTAGAAATGACTGAACACACCTTCGTGTAAGTCATGCTTGGGGGTTAAGCATGACTTACATGTCCAGAAAGTAATAGTCCAGAAAGTAGTAGGTCATAGTTAAGTAGACAACAGAAAAGAAGAAAGTACTCTGGGGCCAGCAGATAGCAGAGCAGTTATGTCACTGGACTCCCACATGGACAACCTTGGCTTGAGTCCGGGACCTGGAGGCTTGAAAATCACTCTGGGCACGTATATATGTGTGTGTGTGTGTGTGTGTGTGTGTATGTGTATGCCCAAGATCCTGGCAGGAGAATAGAGGAGAAGAGATTGCAGTGTGGTCATCCCCTCGGGGTGGGGGGGGGGACTTCTTATTTTCTCTCTCTGTCTCTCTCTCTCTCTCTCTCTCTCTCTCTCTGGCAGTGCATGTGCCCTAAGGCAAAAACTTGTAAACAAAAGGAAAAAAGAAAGTACTCTCAGGGGTTCCTTAGTCCTGAAAATTTGGGAAGTACTTAGAAGCTTACATTTCCCCACATATTCCAGAAAATTGACATTTGGAAAAAAGGATAATGGCTGGTAATAACATGACAACAATCATATCTACCACGTAGGTAACCTCTAAACACATTTAATTTCATTTAAATTCTTATTATAATTCAGTATGGTATTAGTTTCCAACTGTAAAGATGAGGAGACTGGAGCTGCTTCTTCAAATGAAGTCAGTTCTACTCAGCACCTATACACTGAGCAGCTGCCACGTTTTAAAGACTGCTACGCACCCTGAGACTGTATTAATAAAACAGTCGATTTCTTCTTTCCAAGACCCTCAAGATACTTCTCAGGAGAGGAAAATAAAGATTAAGAAGAAGCTGTAGATACAGAGGTAGAAATAAATACTAAAATACAAATGTGAAATATATACTTATACTTTAAATAGAGAGATTTATTTTTATAAGCTTCATAACTTGAGGAAAATCACCAACCATAGATTGGTTGTAAAGATATTTAAAATGCATTTCCCAGACTTATCTGTGATAATAATAATAATTATAACTGCAATAATAGCTAGTTCTTATTAAATGCTTACCATGAACCAGGCATTCTCCTAAGTGGCTTTATCTGTTAGCTCATTGAATCTTCACAACAATTCCCTAAGATAAATAGCAATAGACTTATTTTATTAGTAAAGAAGAAAATAATTTGACCAAGGTTATACAGCTAATAAATTGCAGGCTCAGGATTCAAGCTCAGAAAGATGATCTCATAGATCAAGCTGCCTTATGAAATATTAAGCCCCAAATATGCATGAATCTCAAAAGTTGTATTAGTTTTCCTTCTCTTACTAAATCAGGAATGAAGGTAAATAGCTGAACTTCCATATTTGAGAAAGATTGAATGCATCTAGAAAAATAAAGGTTTTTTTTTTCCCCTTTAGGTAGCTGTGCTATCTACCTTGAGATTTTACACGCTGACCTAAGATTTCAACCAAATGATCCACAGCTGGTGACTGTCAGCAGCCACGGTTGGCAAACCAACCCAGCAAGAATATCCTGAGCAGCAAGGAGGCCTGGGACTGCACACTGACTAAGTGCCTAAACTCGAGATGTTACAAGAAAGTGGTCAGTAGAAAACTAGAGTCTGGATTAGCTCACCCAAGAAGTAAGAGCTACTGTTTTGCTGGAGACTGTTTTTGTTTGGTTGGTTGTTTTTTTTTTTGCCTTAGGGTATATGCGTTTGCTGGAGAAAGAGAGAGAGACAGAAACAGAGACAATGAGAGGGAAAGTGAGAAATCACCCCTAAGGGGGATGATCACGCTGCAACCACTTTTCTTCCACTCTCCTCTCGGGATCTTGGACATGCACGTACACGTGCCTGGAGTGATTTTCAAGTCATCAGGTCTGGGACTTGAACCACAGTCAGCCACGTGGGAGTACAGTGCCTTGACACTGTGAAACCTGCTAGCCTCCGATGGTTTAAATTTTAAAAGCATATTATCTTAGCTAACATCATGGTACAAATTAGAAAAACAACACTTTTTTTTTTTTTTTTTCTTGAGAGAGAGATTTTAGGTAATAAAGTGTGAGACAGAGAGACAGTAAGAGAGAAATCACCACTCGGGGGGATGGCCAAACCACAGTCCCTTTTCCTCACAGGATCATGCGCCCAGTGTTAGTTGTAAGCTGCCAGGTCCAAGATTCCAACCACAGTTGACTATGTGGAAGTCTAGCAACTTAACCATTAGGCCATCCATTGGTCCCAATAGCAAATTTTTTTTTTTTTTTTTTTTTTTTTTTTTTTTTTGGAGAGGTTTTTGCTATAGGGAGCGTGCGCTCGCCAGACAGACAGAGACAGACAGAGAGATAGAAAGCGAGAAATCACCCCCCAGGGGGGATGGCCACGCCGCAATCCCTTCTCCTCCATTCTCCTCTCGGGATCTTGGGCACGCACGCACACGCGCCCCGCGTGAGTTTAAGCCGCCGGGTCTGGGACTCGAACCGCGGTCGACTACGTGGGAGTCCAGCGACATAGCCATTACGCCAACTGCTGGTCCCAATAGCAAAATTTTGAAGAATGAAGTAGAAGCATGTCAATTGTTTGGAACCAAAATAATCCAAAAAGATGACCTAAGAATAAATTCTAAGCTTTCATTCTTTGCTTCTGAAAACAAACAAAAGAATGTTTCTCATTCTCTATGTCAAGAAGAAATACATGATTTGGAGTAATTTCTATATTAACTGATCTATAGATGTAATGTACCTCATCTTGAAGAGGTTTTTAAATACTGGTAAAACGTAGCAATAGAATGGATCTATAAAAAAACTGTAGCATTCTGTCACCCCTAAACAAATTCTAGCTCTTCAGCTAGAATGCTTAAGGAAGTGTGATTTATGATTAAATGGTTAAACTAAAAGGCTAAAAATGTTGTGAACTTACTAGAAGAACAAAAGGAAAAGTCTTCAAGCACTTGATCATCAAAACTTTTGAGATTTTGTAAACACAGAAACAAACAAAAATCCTAGGAGGTTAACTTATGAGATCATGGAAGAGGAAAATCAGAAATTAGAAATTGAAAATGCAATTAATTGACTGAAGACATGAGTCAAGAAGCCAGTGAAATCGAGCTGGTTTTTCTTTGTTCCTCAAATCATCATTTAGTTAAAAAGTAAGTAGCTTGACATTTGAGAAATTCTGCTTGAAATAACATTAGGTATTATTTCCAGATGAAATTTTATAGATCATTTCTGGATAGAAATTATTTTCTTCTCTTGTGTTTCAGATGAAGTAATTCTGATGCCTATTTGATTCTATACATGTCTATAGGATAAATATTTCTAGACTCTTTGTTCAGTTGCAAATCCCCACACCTCCCAAACAAATAAATAAAAATAGGGTCATCTGAGGCACTTTCACAATTGTGACTATATATTGTCCTGTAAATTAGATCTAATATATGTATTTCCTTTGTTAGAATGAACTTCTAAAGAGCAGAGCAATTCCTCATTTGCTTTGATTTGCCAGTGCCTAGTACAGAAGAGACGTTCAATAAAGTATTGTTAAATAAATTGAAATCTGGACCTATTTATGCAGGACTAACTACTAATTTGGCAGTCTAAAGCATGATTAAAAATATGAGGAATTTTGTCAAGAAATCATTATGAATTTCAGAATGGTGACTGTAGAGCATGAAAACAAGCCCGGGTTCCTTCTAAGCAGAGGACCCCTGTGTAACTGCCATGGGTCACCTACCCAGGAAGCCTACGCTACATTCAGGCTGCCATTTGCCTTCCAGCATTCACTTCTGCTCCTGAATAGGAGGTACTTTAGAAATGGTTCCATTCCATGATTAAATCATGAAAACAACAGCAAGGATATTAAAAAGGCAATGACTGCTGGCCTATTACACAGAACAGAACAGAATGAAAAAGAGTTTGAAATGCACAAACAAAGGTGAAAACTGACCAGTTCCCAGATAATGTTAGGAATAGAAAAATCCAGTGGGAAGGTGCTAGGAATCGATGTCATTTTATTAATAAGCTCTGTAGCTTTCTTCTTCCTCAATATACCTGTTTATGAAAACTTCACAATTAAACAGACTATTTTATTAGCTTAAGCATTGAGCAATTTCAAATAAATTCCCTATATGTGGCAGTCTAATGTCAAATATTTAGGGTTTGATGAAATGTCATTGAAACTAAACTCATTTATGATTTCTTACATGATTCGGGAGGCCCTTCAGGCTCTTTCAAGGTCATTGTGAAGAGATATCATTTTCCCTTGACCCTCAGGTGCAGAGGGTTGAGTTAATCAGACCCTATACCTCATGGCATGTTATTAACATTGGACTATAAAAAAGGTCCCTTCCGCTTTATTTACTTGGTCCCTTTATTCCCTTACCTTCCTTCTATTCACTCCCCTCCAGGCAGTCATTCCGTTCTGTTCAATGTGTTTCTTTGTTTATATGCTTTATTATAAAAACATGAGTCTTTTGTTACTTCGAATGAATGGATGGATTCAAATAATGAATTCAAATGTGTGACCTCATTTAGGTAAGTAGTTTTGTGTGCGTGTTACTCAGATTCTTATTTATTTCTCTGGGCACTTTGTTTTTTCAGATCCATCTATATTTGCTACCTGAACATAATTCAACATTTCTTACAACTGCGTAGTATGCCATGGTGTCGGCCTCCCCATCGCATCGTCTGCTCTGCCCGTGATTGTCAAGTCAGCTCCCCGCTCCACAAATAATGCAGCAATGTGCACCCTTGGCCAGGTCTGCAGAGAGATCTGTGTGAGACTTTTCTTAGGGTGTATATTAAGGAAAGGAATAGTTCATGCAGAAGGTATGAGAAATTTAATTTTGAGTAAGTTAGCTCATCTTACTCTTCTCAATGGCTGCATCGGTTTTACCTCCCACCAGCAATAAAGACAGATTCCTATGTCTCTAAGACACTGCCAGTGGTTGGCATTATTTAGCTTTCTACTTTTTGCCAGGAACAAAGGTATAAAATAATGGCTCCTAAGTCTTTTGATTTGCACTTTTAGTGTTACAGGTGAACGTGAGCATCGCTTTGCTTGCTAACTTTTGGAGACCCCTCTTGTTAACTGCCTTGCAGACCTTATGCTCCATTTACTTGGAGTTTTTACCCACTTCTTGTTAATGCACAAGAATCTCTTTTTGTAGCCCAGATGTTAAACCCTTACAGATTATAAAAATTAAAAACATGTCTGCCTTCTGTCATCTGCTCTTTGTGTAGTATCTTTACCTGTGATGCCCTTCAATTAACAGATCCTAATTATGATATAAAAATATGATCAGTTTCTCTTTTATGCTCTCCCATTTGAAAGTTTAAAAAAGTGTCACCCACCCCTAACTCATAAAACATTGTCCTGCATTTTCCCCATTACTTTTTTTTAAAGAATTGTTTTATTTAATTTTATTTATTTATTTATTTTTATTTGATCAGAGTGAGAGCGAGAGGGAAAGTGAGAAAGCAAGCTACCAGGTTCAGGACTTGACCCATAGTCAGCTGTGTGGAAGTCCAACACGCTTAACTACCACTCCACCTGCTGACTCCTCCCCATAACTTTTTATGATCACTTTTCACATTTAGGTACTTAATTAGGTATACATGTGAGGTATTCTAAAACGATATGCTTTATTGCTTTTATAATTTTGCTTCTGACAGACTGAACAAGGAGTGAAGAAAGGCAAATTTTGTAAAAGAAAATTTGTAAATGCAAATTTGCATGATAATTGGCATAACAATTTAAGATATTTATTAAAAAGATAGCAACCTGGAGAGTCACAAGAAGAGTGAGTTTTCTGACACTGAGAAAGTGTTTAAGCAGAGGGTGAATATTCACCTGGTGAAGCCATGTAATAAGGGCATGACTGACAATCTGGGTCTCAGTCCTGTCATAGGCAAAAAAGGAGGACAAAGGTATTTACTACTTAAGCCCTACATGAGTTTAAGCTCAATGATTCTGTAATTCTGTGTCCTTTAAGTTTCCTTTCAGTTTAAAGAAACTGTTTTTCAGAGTCAGTCCTCTCTCTCTTACAGAATATTCCTACAATTGTATCGAATATCACTGCCCTAGATCCTCATAAGATAATTATGCATGACTGTGGCTTCCGTGTAAAGGAGTTAAATTATCCCCTGTATTGTAATGCATCGGGGCTTACCTTTGCTCACTTCAACAAACTCTTAGGCCAATTTCTCCAGATAAACAATGCAGCATTCAAATAATTTTCTGCAGGGGTTTCTAAGGAATTGCAAAACTTGCAGACATAAAAGTGATCGAGAATCAGCCTTGTTTGTGCAGTTACTAAAAGCTCTTTACGTATACCAAGTACCCAGCAAATATTTCTGTATTCTACTCCATTTTACAGCTTTTAAAAAATCCCAATTATATGTAAAAATTTTGTATATGGTGGCAGAATGTCAAGTGCACAAGTCTTAAATTCAAATGTTATTCCTGCCAAAACAAAAGAAAAAGAGTATCTTTCAAAAGTTGATGTCACTAGCCAAAAAGACCATGTCCAAGTCTTTTCCTGTCCTGCCTCTTCCAAAAGCGTCCCTCAATATAAGATATAACAAAAAATTAACATCCAAATTAAACCTCAGATTACACTGTCTCTACTTGAGACCTTTGTGCTACAGCCCAAGTTAGAGAGATGTCCATAGATCCCAGTCAAATCTGAGTAGGAAATTCTGAGGACAATGAACCCATTAGGAATGAATAAGTTCATTTGCACAATAATTATGCTGAGAAGGCAGCATTACAGCAATATTTTACTCTCTGGCACTGTTTGCACCAGGGTTATTACATTGCAATGAAATGACTAGAACAACAGTAAGATGCTGTTTGATTTTCTAATTATTATTGAAGACTGCCTCCTGAGCCCAGCCTCCAAGGCTTGTCTTTTTGAATCCTCTGCAGCTCACACTGCTTCTCATGCATTATACATTAAACCCAGATGGCCCGTTTGAGGTGGAAGGTCTCTGGAGGGAAGTTTCATACTGCTCTTTCCACTGCATGAGGGAGAAAGGTAAAATAATAATAATAAATAAATAAATAAATAAATAAAAAATAAAAACAAAAAACAAGAAAGAGAGAAGGCTGGGACTGGTGAAAGGAACAGAAGAACACCACTAGGCAAAGCTCAAAATTCAGGCAGAGATGAGTAGAATTTTAAAAAGTCCAGATGAGAAGGACACCACCTTCAGGAGATATTCTGTGTTTAGGCTTCTGTCATTTCTGAGCAAGGTTGCTCTGAATGTCAGCGTCTAATAAGCATCTTATCTTATGATTTGCTAAGACAAGAGAGCTGGAGCTCTTTGGCAAAACTGATCTGTGCAGTTGAGACTGGACATTTTTTTTTAATGAAAGAATTATTTTATTTGACTTTATTTATTTATTTGTTTGTTTGTTTTAATTAGACCAGAGAGGGGCAGAGTGAGAGAGAGAGAAAGACAGAAAGCAAGCTGCCAGGTCCAGGATTCGAACTGCAGTCAGCCATGTGGGAATCCAGCACCCTTAACCACCACACTACCTGCCAGTCCCAGAGACCTGGCTTTTATGAGATCATAGTTAATACTGGTATATAAAATCACCTATTTCAAAAATATTTTCCTAAATTTGATCAAATATGTTTAATTCTGTTGAAAGAAAACATGTAGAAATTTTCCAATATACTCAGAACTCGTTGCCACAGTACTTCTTTGAGCACCAATAATGAGTATTCGTTTCTCAGAAATCATCCATGAAAGTAATTCCCCAGTCATTCTCAACAGAGTCATGCACCTGTACTTTATGTTACTAATACCTTGACTGTTACACCTATTCACTAGTCACATTCATCTTCAGTTCTCTGCGGATGAACCAGTTAAATTCTTCAGGCTCAGTAGACTTCAAAGACATCTAATCATATTAACTAAGAATTAAGCCCTAACCAACTGCCAGGCATGATGCTAAATATTTTAAATCCATTATTTTATTTATTTCTCATATTAATCCTACTAGACTTATATATTAGTTTTACTTTTATTATTTCCACTCCACAGGTAGGAAAACTAAGGCTCAGGAAGTTGACATAATTACATAAGGCTCGGCTCTTCACGTTAAATGCTATAATGCAAATATTAAAGAATATAAATTGCACGTTTTAAACTTTGCTCTCACAACTGTACATATGAATTGATGTAATTTTGCTTCTCATTTGATCAACCATCTTGCCTACAGAAATATGAAGGGATCTCAAAAAATTTGTGAAAAAAGAATTAAAAAAATTTGTGGAAAATTTTGGGTGCAACAAAATTTGAAGTTCATGCATAGCCTTTTCATACTATGCATTTTCTGTAAACCTTTTGAAGATCCTTCATATATACAGCTTTGAAATTTGACAAGTCATTTTCCTGGTACTTCCTTTTTCTAAAAAAAAAAAGAAAGTAAGCAACAACAAAACTATATGAGCTGAAATAGTAATGTCATTTCAGCCAATGGGCTGTTAAATGTCATCCCACTCACATTTCCACTCTCAAAAACCTTCCTATAAAGGGAACCAGCAGTTAGCGTAATGGCTATGTCGCTGGACTCCCACGTAGTTGACCACGGTTCGCGTCCCGGACCCAGTGGGTTAAAACTCACACCGGGCGCGTGTGCGTGTGTGCCCAAGATCCCGAGAGGAGAATGGAGGAGAGGGGATTGCGGCGTGACTATCCCCCCTGGGGGGTGATTTCTCACTTTCTGTCTCTCTGTCTGGCGAGCACACATGACCTATAGCAAAAACCTCTCCAAAAAGGAAAAAAAAAAAAACAAAAAAAAACCCTCCTATAAATAGTTACTTTTTTTTCTAATACAAATGTCATTTTCCAATTAAATACTTACCATTTAAAAATATCATTTAAAGAATCCAATGTAGGTTAGTGGGATCATGCTGATGGAGGCAAAGAAGCAAATACCTCCAAGCAGATTCTCCTTATTCATCTTGAAATGGAGTAGGACTCCAAGGAGGCATTACATTTTACTATTCCCATAAAGGTGGATTTTTCTCTTTATGACTCTGGCTTCTTGCCCCTGCCCCTATGTAGTTAGGAGTCTAAGTGAGCTCCAGATCTCATTCTCTCTCCCTGGCTTTCATCAATGACAGACAAAGTCTCTCTCTCATGGCCAGGCTGTGACCCGACTCGTGCCGTGCGCATCATCTGTCCTTTACTAATCAGAACAAAACACGCGTCTGCTTCCCCAAATAACCAAGCATAGGGGTTATGATATGTAACTATTCAATAAAAACTTAAAGAACAAGTTAAAATGTTAATCTAACTGCTAGTAAAATCTTGAGCACTTTTTCTTTTGAAATAATACAATCAGAAATTGTTTTGTTTATTTGTTTCTCTGGAGGGCAAATGATCCTCAGGAAACATTAGTTCAATTACAATAAAAAAATTTATAAATATTTCACTGCTTCACTTTTTAGGAATGAGGAGCTTAAAACTCCCCTTAATAGGTATGATTATATGTAATATAATTACTTGTTTCTTTCTGTGTTCTCCACTAGATTGAGTCAAAACCAAGAAACATTTTGTCTTATCATCATAATCTTCCCTATTCCTAATAGTGTTTCCCACATGACCTGGCAAATAGTAGGTTATTAATAAAATAAATGAATATTTGATGATGACTAAATAAATATATAAGAGAATAAATGCACAAAATGGTAAAAAAAAAAAAAAAAGAGGGAAAAAAAAAGAGGGCTTTAGAGGCTACCTAGCTCAGTGAATAGGACACTTGATGTCTTTAGACAGAAAGAAAAGAGAAAAGATTTGTGATCTGGTTAGTGGGCAAAGCAGAACTGAGCCCCCGTTTCATTTACCAGACTTTTCCTATTCCACACTTAAACTCTAAAATGTAGCCACATGATAGTAAGATACAATGAAGGGATTAAAGACTAGAAATGAACATGCACAGATAGAAAGAAACAAGAAAAATGGGGAAAGAAACAGGGAAAAGCACAAAAACACAATCACATAGAATACAAAGAGTATCTCAGAAATAGACTTTATGATCCACTATTCCCACCTTGTAGGGTTTTATGTAATTCACCTAAATATTTATGAAGTTCTGTTGCATTTTCACAACTTTAAACAGTGTTATTCAGCAGTGGGTGTGTACTCCAAGGTGTCCATCAGTAAGAAGTCAGTTAAATGAATCATGGTGCAAGTATATAATAGAGTACTGTGCAACCATTATATGAACTATATACACAGACATACACCAATATAACCAACTTTAAAAAAATAAATACAAGAAACAAAGTGCATGAAAGTAAGAACATACTATTGGGTTGGAGTAAAAGTCATGATGTATTTTTTTTTATGTTTTTCTATGCAAAAAATGTGTCATGACTTTTCCAACAACCCAATATTAAGTACACAAAAAACAAAAAAGATATAAAGTATAGATATTTACATACAAGATAATGTGTGATACTAGAATACCCCTCCTATGTATACACAAGAATTCAAAAATCATTTGTCTTTAGAGAGGACTCACAAGGACTAGAGATAGGGACCAGCAAATGGCATAATGGTTACATCACTGGACTCCCACGTAGTCAAGAGTGGTTTGAGTCCCAGACCCAGTGTCTTAGAACTCAGGCCTGGTGAATGTGCGTGAATGCCCAAAATCCTGAGAGGAGAATGGAGGGGAAGGGATTGCCGCATGGCCATCTTCCCCCAGGGTGGAGGGGTGATTTCTCACTTTCTGTCTCTCTGTCTTTCTCTCTCTCTCTCTCGTGAGCTTACATATCCTGTAGCAAAAATCTTTTTAAAAAAAATGACTAGAGATAAGAAGTAGGCATTTGTTCTGATGAACATTTGGTAATGTTTTAATTTCTCACTGGATACAGATAATAATTTTTCAAAAGAGGGAAATGGATATAAAATAGAATCTGGCTCATAATCTAGTAAAAATTTAGTGTTATAATCATTGACATTCTTTCTTGAATTTCTCAACTTTTACCAAGATTTTTGAACAATAGTCCTAAATCAACAGCATGAAAATAAAAGAGATGCTAGTAGAGATTATAGATTGAATGCAACTATGCATTCCTGTTCAGAATGCAGTGCTTGTCATTAAATGAATACCAAAAAAAAATAAAATAAAACCTGATGTTATCCAATGAATTAGAGATAGGGGTCATTGTCACTCTGCTCTTTTCCACCCAAACTTCTTCCCAAATCTACCCACTCCTTTCCAGAGACTCAGGAAAACAAACAAACAAATAATTCTACCTCAACTTTATTTTCTGTTTTGAAAATATACTCTATCACCCCCCCCCTTGATTAACCATCTAATTAGGCACCCTAGAAACATTATTATACATATGGTTTGATTTGAGCTTTTGAATCAACCCTTGAGACTAATTAGGCTAGACGCTTTGTCTTCAACATGGCTAGTGTAATAACTCTGGAGATTTCTGAAAGGGAGCAGCTGGAACAGTAAAAATGGATTATCTGAAAAGAAACTCATCCCCTAGAATAAGGAAGTAGGCTCTGTGGTCGAAGTGTACATACCGACATCTTCAAGCAGACATGCCATGAACTATCTCTGTCTTAAATCTCTTTTGAAAATAACATGACAATGGAAATAATGTCTTTACTTATTAGATCTTGTTAATTATGTCACACATTGCCAGTAAGAAAAGGAAAGGTCGACGTTCATGTCTCCGTGACACAATCAAGATCCTCCTTTGATGGAAGAGTGGCAAGTCACATTGCCGAAGAGCACGTGCACTGCAAATCGTTACAACCAGCTTCAGAAAATTCGGTCAGTTACACTAAAGTTCCTTCCTGAACTGCGGCACTATGCACTTACTGCCGTCCTGTATCTTAGAGAAAAAACCACCTGCTTAGGAGTCAGAAAACCAAGTCTGGGTTCCTTTAACATCTCATAACTTGCCTCAAGCAAGTTTCTTAGTCAGACGCTGATTATTTTACACAATAGTTTAGAAAATAAAGAGTTAATGTACGTGTGCCTTGTGGTTCTGCCTTGATTGAACTCACTTCTTACACTCTCCAGAGTCTTCTCATCCATGCTACAGGCTTAGTGTTGTCACTGCTGTGTGGGATGGTGATTTTCAGACCTACGCTTATAACTATGTAGCCCCAGACCAGAATCCCAGTACGGATGTCCTTCCAGCACAACAAAAACTATCGGGAAAATGCATACAGGTTGTATATTAGATAATCATAATGTAATCATTAAAAATTTCCTGAGCGTGATCATTGTAGTTTAGAGATGGAAGAATATGAACTGGTTACCAGGAGATACATGCCAAAATACTTACAGATGATGTGCTGGCGGGGGTGGAGACAGTGAGCAAGCATGTGACAAAATGTCAATAATTGGTGAACCTAGTGAAGGATACCGTATTTATTGGCTATTTCTGCAACTTCTCTGTAGGTTTGAAATGTTTCAATATGAAAACATAGAAAAGTAATCAACTTAGCAGTGTCCTTTCTCCTCTAAGCATCAATGACTTAAAAAGATTCCTCTTTAATTTTTCTCGCTTTGGGCATTGACACCACCCTTCTCTCAGCACCTGGATTAGCATTTGGGATTCACTTGCCTCTCGCTCGAACAAATCCTGATGACTCTTTGATTCCCGCTGTCATTGCCCTAGCATCAATCTCTAGACAGTCAGTCACTTGGATCACTGAAGTTAACATATATTTGAGTCATTTTCCCATTTTTCTTTCTCATTCGCCATTACCTTTCTGAAATATCAACCTAATAAATTGCCTCCCTTCCTGAAAGTAAAAATCCTTCAATGTTCCATGTATTCCTTAAAAAGCAAAGTCCCTACTCTTGTGCATTTGCATTCTTCTGCCTCAGTATGTGAACTGAGGTATTTGTTCAAATACCCACATGTTTTCAAAAAGCATCTCCTGCTTGTTTCTATGACCAATTGACTCAGCACTGCTATACTGAATCAAGAACAGCTGTATTAATAAACTTCTTTTATCTATTAATTATTGAACATTTAAGAAAAATGAAAACATGGACTGAGAAAAAAGATCTATTTATGTGCCTAGCTGCCTCAGAAATAAGTACATTTTAAATACTTTATGATGCTGATGGGTGGAGGCTGTGTGAAGATAGAGATTTTCTACATGTCATATGGCATTAGAAAATGTCACCAGGTAGCATCGTTAATCAAAGTGGAAAAAATCACCTGAAAGAGCCCAGCAGTCCCAGACACCAACGATCTATTTCCTGGCTGCTTTCTTGTAAAAGCATACCGGTGTGAATTTGATGAACACCTTTCTCTAATCTGTCTGTTCAACCCTACCACCTGTTTTTCTTTCTTTTTTTTTGAGAGGTTTTTGCTATAGGGCGCATGCGCTCACCAGACAGAGACAGAGAGATAGAAAGCAAGAAATCACCCCCAAGAGGGGATGGCCACGCCGCAATCCCCTCTCCTCCATTCTCCTCTCCGGGATCTTGAGCACGCACACACACGCTCCCGGTGTGAGTTTAAGCCACTGGGTCCAGGACTCAAACCGTGGTCGACTACGTGGGAGTCCAGCGACATAGCCATTATGCTAACTGCTGGTCCCCCACCTGTTTTATAAATTATTATTATTATTATTATTATTATTATTATTATCAGTCAAGGATTGGGATTGGTTTATTTGTCTTCAGAAAAGGCAGATCCAGGGAGAAGAGTTTTCCGGCCTAATCACAAATTTTTTAAACAGGTAGATCCACACATTCTTGTGAACTTGGCAAGCCTTTTGCCTACAAATTGTGATGCTTTGATGTGCTGTAAAATTATTTCACTCTGAAGTATCTTTAGAGCCGTTTATCACAGAACTTCAAGTGCTGTCTTAAAGATAAAATGAATCATGGTTCAATTGCCTAGTTAATTTCCTAAAAATGAAGAGTCCTTGTCAGTCTCTAGCGTGAGAGTTACTCATACACATACCCAATATCCCTCACTAGACTCAAAAACCCTCAAGGTCGAGATTCTTACCACACCCAACACACACACACACAAACACACACACACACCCCACACACTACCTACCCTAGTACCATGGACATAGTAAATAATCAATATATATTTGAGACAGTAGTAATTCAAGTTCTCTATCTGACCTTTTAGTATGTACTAGATAGTTTATTAAATTCAATCTTCCAGTTAATTTTACCATTTTGGTCGGAAAATGTTAGATTTATGAAATTACAGAGCTCACGGGTAGCTTCAGGATTCAATGGATGCAGCTCTAATTTACAGATGAGAGCACTGAGGCCGTGAGAGACAAGGAGAGCCATCTGAAATCATACAACCAAGTAGTGGCAAATCTGGAGCCAACCTCAGTCCTGAATCATAACTACTTCCCATCGGAGCAATCTAGCTGTGTGGTTAAACGCAGCACACGTGACTCAGTCGTATGGTGCTTCAGTAACACAAGATTCTTTGATACTGGACCAGCATGGGAATGTCCTGGTTTCTCGTCTGAAAGCCTCCCAGTACACACCAGGTGCACATGCAGATCTGGACTGGCTAAGTCTGAGGTGGACCATGATATGAAGACCTTCTGGAGGATGGCCCTGTCTCTCCTGGGAGAAATAAATAAACGTTAAAAAAATATATGAAATTTGCAACATCTGCTTATTTATGTGCATAAAGTGTCCTTTGTGCCTTCACATGAGAAAATCTGAACGTTTGTCTAAAACATACATGGGATAATCTGTATGTACATGAAGAAGGTCATTGAATGAAAGACACCAACCGCCTTTAGTAATAGCATGGTAAATAACAGGAAGGAAAGTCTTTGAAATTTTCCCTAAATTGACGTGTGCAAGGACTTATTAGGAAAATGTACCATTTTGCCCAGAATTTGAATGGAGAACAAGGATAGGAAAGTAAAGAAAAAAGTAATAGGTTGGCTTCATCTAGTCATTCAGAAATCTTGATTGAGAGTAAACTTTTCTAGACTCTGTGGGAAATGCAGATAAAGAAATAGGATTCCATCTTCAAAGGTTTAACAGCCTGGTAAAATGAAATCTAGACACTTATTCCCTGCGAAGCACATCAGGACATTCCTCACAACCTACAATAGGAAGAGTGATTTTGGAAATGCTACACTTCAATGGGTAATAACAACTGAGTAGTAAAAATGTCAAAGTGTAAATAATTGGTAAACTCACTCTGAGTACCCCCCACAGTGTTTAACTGAGGTAATAGAGAGGAAAAAAAATGCACTTTTAGTGACAGTTATAACAACTAAAAAACTCAGTGTTTCCAGAGTTACTCTGATGATTCGTGTTGTAACTTTCACGTGGCTAAGAAACGGCCCTTTACAGGGCCAGCAGATAGCATGGCGGTTAAAAAACTAGACTCCCACATGGTCAATTACAGTTCAAGTCCTAGACCCGGTAGCTTAAAAATAACTCTGTGTACATGTGCATGCATACCCAAAATCCCAACAGGAGAATGGAGGAGAAATGACAGTAGTGTAACCATCCCCCGGGAGGTGAGTTCTCACTTCTCCCCTCTCTGTCCCTCTCCAGTGAGCACATGAGCCCTGCAGCAAAAACCTTAAAAAAAAATTAAAAAGAAATGGCCCTTCAAGGAGGTTTTAGGATCACAGAGTTTACATGCAGGTAGATTACAAATAAAATTCCTCCAATTGGAGAGAACAAACATAGTGGTGACATAGAAGGGGAAATGAAAAATGGATTTCCACCCCAACATATGTGTCATCTCTTGGAAAACCCACCAAATCTAAAGAAGGACTTCCCTATGGAATGTAGGAAGGATTGGTGACAGAATCAGCTACCACTAAGTCACTGGAAGTATTAAAAATCTACCATGCCAGGCCAGCTGGTAGCATGGTGGTTAAGGTGGCTGGATTCTACATGACGACTCCAAAGCTCAAATCCTGGACTTGGTGACTTGAAAATTGTGTAATGTGTGTGTGTGTGTGTGTGTGTGTGTGTGTGCATGCCCAAAGTCCTGAGAGGAGAATGAAAGAGAAAGGACTACAGCATGGCCATCCACCCAGGGGTGCTTTGTCACTTTCTCTCTCCTCTTTCACTGTCTCTCTTTAGTGAATGCACACACCATTTGGCAAATTAGAAAAAAAGTCATGCCATATTTAAGTCTTGATTAGAAATCAATATACTGTGTTTAGCTTGATCAGTTCTCTGATTCTCTGATTTCAGTGAATTCAGGGCAATCAGAATGGAAATGGAGATACAGTCCTGATGGTGACACGGAAGTAAAATGATGCAGTGCTCTCCAAGGTTGAAATAGGAAGGTTTCAGTTTCAAGTTCAAAGACCTGAGTACCCAGGGCATGCATGTGCCTATGACCTAGGGCTGGCCTAGGCTGGGGGGCAGGTTGTAATGTCTAGACCTTCTTGAAGGTGACATGTTTCTGTAGGGAAAATGGAGTCAAAATGGTTTAGTCTGGTTCCCTCATTTCCTATTTTATCATGTTCAAAGGCCACAGAATAAACAACTTGTGTTATTGTACTGTGCTTGCACACTTGTTACGGAATTATGACTGCGCTGTTTTACTCCATCACATGTAACTTGCATGTGCATGTGCATCAGTCTGCATGAGCCACTATTGTCTACAGCCCCTTTAAGAGAAAGGGAGCACCTGGCAAGTTAGCTAGCTCTGCTCAGCTCAACATTGGTTCCACTAGCTCAGCCATGGGGGCCTTGGCTTGTCTTAGCCCTGCCCAGTTCAGCTCAGTTCTGCACACCGTCAGCTCCAAGAGGGAGGAAGTGCTCTGTGAGGACTACTAGAGGTTTCTGAGTTCCCCCTGAACTCAGCCAATAAACAACATGACACCAACGCCTCACATCTTTTTCCCACTCCCCGCATCTCTGTTTGACCCACCCTTCAGAGGAGAAAAGAACCTCCCCAAACAGTCTCTCTCCACCTCTCTCTGTCTCTCTCACTCATGGAAGAAAAAAATTAATTAAAAAAATAACAAATGCAGATAGATACACATATACAATCACCCTTATGTAAATGAGCTATGTCGGAAAATAAACATAGGTATATAAATGATGATAAAGAGAGCTAATATTTATTGAGACGTAGTTTGTCCTAATTACTCTCTGTGGCTTATTATTTTTTTGTGGCTTATTATTTTTAATCCTTAAATATTATTACCTATCAAAATCCATGCTATTACATTTGTTGATTGAATAAACATTTCTGTAGTATTTTGTAGGCAATCTCTTCCAAAGCACTTGGTATATTCTGCCTTGATTTCTGAATTACGTGCTTACGTATTGTTTTTTCTTTATTATAAACACCCTGAGAGCAGAAACCATAACAGCAAAATAACAGTGCTTGCCATTTAAGTAAGAATCAATAAATAGTTGCAGGTTTAAACAATTAGTTTCAATGGAGATCCAGGTTGTAAATGTGTAAGAAAATCCTGGAGTTAATTAGCAAGTCACTGCTCAAACTCCAGGTGTTTTTCTCAATCACCACAACTTCCATATGGTTCTAAATTCAAGCCCATTTGTTCCTCCTACATTTCCACTCTACCATAATTTGAAAGTCTGACAGTATTATTACCTATGTCTATCTAGTCTAAGGGTGGGTGACAGGAAATCTGAGGCTACATGGGTATCAAATAGAGTGCAGACCCAAAAACATGTAACTTCTAAGTAGCCGGAAATGAGTATGTAAAGTTATGATACAGTAATTAATGGAAATCGAATAGGTCACAGCAGGAGGGCTTATGATACTGAAATCATAAAAATATTCATCTAATAATGAATATTCTGATGTTCTCTCCCTCATTATTACTTTCATGTCATAGATGTTGCCCTAGATCATAGATTTTAATGGCTGTGTGTCATATGAAATATAGTTTGCTTTGGACTGCATTGGAAAACTGGATAATTCATTTCTTGGCAAAGAAACATATTTAAGGAATGAAGGCAACTTTCTCAGGAACTTGATTGAGGTGCACTGCTTGGCAGTGGTAAATATGTTATAGCCACAAAATCATTTTAGTCATCTTCTGTCACATCTTTTGAAAGGATATTGATATTTTTTTCTTACATAATTTTGGGTTAAGGGGCTTGTGCAAAAATTTTTGATATTGTTAACCTAAAGTCAATAATTATATAGGTTTTAAGCTAATTCTGGAATTATAAACTTTTATTTTCCACATAACTAGAAGTCATAGAGCGACTTACCGTAGTGTGATATCTCTCATACTACTTATACGATCTATTTCCATTTTCCATTATATACTACTTCTAATTTGGAATAAAAATAATTTTTTATTATGTGCTATTACTAATTTATAAGAAAAGAAAATTATTATCAAATTAGAAAACAATTTGTGTACTTTGGCATTTGTATTCCCAAATATCAGTAGCTTTCAAAAATATTAAATATGACCAATGCTAGGAGATAATTTTACCCTGTGGCCCAAGAGAACACAAACATATAAAAATACTATAAAATAGTACTGGTAAAATAGTACTTATATGCAATGAATTTTGATATTTCCCATTAAATATTTTTTATTTTACATTTTTAAAATGCGTGTCATAACACTAAATTAATTGCACAAGTATTAATAGGTCACAGTCTTTAGATTAGTTTTTAATGTCATATAATGTTAGAACTGTGACAACATTAACTACAACTGAGTTGCCCTTAAATATATAGTTTTTTCCAAAAAGTCCACACACATTTCCAAAAATTGTCATTTACACTTCAGTAGAACTGAGATTGGTAGCTACAGAGTCAAACGCTTTGTCTATAAATAAAAGGTGATATAGGTACTTCATGTTTTGGGTGTGTTTTGATTCATAGCTTTAGAACCAGGCAACTGTTAGTTATGGAAATACTCAGTTTTTGTTTTGTTTATCCCCACAGAGATGAGAGTTCTTGAGATTAACAGTAGGTAAAAGACAGAGATAAAAAGAGAGATTATGAGATGCAGGTGAACATAGATAAAAGTAATAACTAATATCTGCTTCCCTAGTCCTAGCGAATGGAGTCATCTGGCCATTTGGTTTCCATTGTTATGGAGAAAAATGAAACTCCTTCTCAGACATCTGCTTGCAGTTTCAAAGTAGAAATTTACAGACAACAATATCACTGAACAAAAGAAGTCATAAGAGTAATACCTTATTTTCTTAAATTCTTACCTATAAATGCAGGTGACAATAAATCATTTAGACTACTTCATTTAACCAGTGCTAACATTGTGTATAAAAAACTTTACTGTAATGATCATTAAATTAAATTTATCAATTTGCAAATGCCAAATGTTTATAATAAATAATAAGTATTTTGTTAATGAATGAATAAAATTCTTCTAATCAAAGAATGCAAGTAATTTTCTTTCAAGTTTTGCTATAGGGTACATATACTCACAAGGGACAGACAGAGAAAAAGAGAGAAAATGAGAAAAAAAACATCCTCCCTCCCCTTCACAAGTGAGGATGGCCACTCTGAAATCTCTTCTCCATTTTCTAGAGATTTGGGGCATACACACACAAGCCCAACATGATTTTCCAGCTGATAGATCTGGCCATGTAAGATCCAGTCATCTTAACTTCCATGCCATCTGCTGGCCTACAAGTTATTTTTAATATTATCCAATCTTCTTGTAAAATAAAGTCATGTCTGAAAATATCGGAAGGCCCGTTTCTCTAAGTGTATCTGCTCATTAGTTCATTCCAATTTATAATCTACAATTATTAAATTATTCAAGCAATTTCTTTATTCCAAAGGCTTCTTGACTCTAATTCATTCAATTCCCAATCACCAGGCAAAACAATATTCTGGAGAACCATATTTATTTATTCCATTATTCTCCTGCCTCATATTTTCAGTGCCTTTGGCTTATAACCAAGGCCTTAAAATTGGCTATAAAGACCTTCCTAACCTGGGTCTAGTCAGTCTATCCCACCTAGTTCCTTAGGTTTACACTGAACTTCCAACACTGAGAATGAATCTGACCCTTTAAACTGAAATATATCTGCCCATTTGCCTTTGTTAATATTCATCCCTCTTTTAAGAAAGATTTCCCATTCTCTCAGCACCAATTAAACCCTATCCTTTATTTAAGTAGCAATTGAAGTCTTTCCCAAACTCTCTCCTCAGGCCATTGAAGCCTAGGAGTAGAATTGGAGTTCATGATTGTGTTAGCTATTTACTTCTGCATGGTATCTTAGTCTGCAATTTTCAGACCTAAAGCAACTATTTAGTCATGGTCAATTTTTCTCTTTGTTTCTGGGGGTTAGGACTGTGGAAGAGGGTTGTCTGGGCAGTTCTGGGCCAGTCTCCTCTGAGGCTGCAGGATGAGGTGGACCAGGATGCAGTCATCTGAAGGCTTGACCAAGGCTGTAAGTTCTGTTTTCTTTCTTTTTTTTTTTTTTTTTTTTTTTTTTTTTTTGGAGAGGTTTTCTCTATAGGGCGCGTGCACTCGCCAGACAGACAGAGAGAGACAGAGAGACAGAAAGCGAGAACTCACCCCCCAGGGGTGATGGCCACGCCGCAATCCCTTCTCCTCCATTCTCCTCTCGGGATCTTGGGTACGCACACACACGCGCCTGGAGTGAGTTTTAAGCCACCGGGTCCGGGATGCGAACCGCGGTCGACTACATGGGAGTCCAGCGACATAGCCATTATGTTAACTGCTGGTTCCCGTAAGTTCTGTTTTCAATGCAGCTTGCTCACATGACTGGCAAGCACCTATATGTCCTTCCACAAGACTGCTTCATCTCCTTAAGACATGGAGGCTGGTTTTTCTCAGTGTAAACAATCCAAGAAACCAAGGTGGAAGCTGCCAAGCCTTTTATGTCCTAGCCTCAAAATCTCACACTAGCTCTTTGGCAAATGCTATTGGTCACATGGGTCTGCACTGATTTAATATGCGTAGGTTCCACATAGGACATAAATATCTGGAACCAAGGAATATCAGAAGACATCCAGGAGGCTGGAGGGCATGATAATTACTGTAATTAATGGCCTCATTAGGGCTCTGCCTCGACCCACTGTTTGGAATGGCTAGAGTTCCTCAAAGTTTCCCTAATTATTTCTGAAAGTATCTCACATGCTCTCAAGTACAAAGTTATTTCGGACACTATGCAGTCATTGCCATTTTCCCCACTCTTTTATGGTGAAGTCTGTTACTCACGCCTGAAGTTTATAAAATTCCATGAAGTCCCCTTTCTCCAATTTCTAGCTCAAATCTGATAATAATAACTGAACATGCACTGTGCAGGTGCCCAGCTGGGTTAAGTCCTTTCTGTTAGGCCAAACATGAGGTGGTGCTCAAAGCTGCCAACGCTACGGAAGCCACAAGTGTTCTGGGTGCAGTCAGTGTTGTTCTCTGTGCAGGGAGGGGAGAATCTCGTCAGCTATCACATGGGTATGAAGCGCCCACGGAGTTCACACCCGCTAATGAAAGAATCCTTTCAAGAAAGAAAACGATTCTTCTCCTCCAGTACGTATGACAGTATTGGGCACAGCTATATGCCAAATTCCCCTCTGCCTTGTAATACTTATTTCCTGGGAGATTTGCTTTCTAATAAAAACCTGCCTTTGGTAGACCTCTACAACCAGAGTCCTGAAGCGTACTCAATTTAGAATCAACTGGAATGCTGGCTACATTCTTCTTAGTGATATCTCTAAAAGATCCCCACCCTTAGAAATGGTAATCTTTTTATTGGAATAATTCACACCTTTTCCAAATTTGACTCTGAAGGCTGTTGAGACCTACATAATAGACATCCAAGTGTCCCCTTTGTAGAGACTTTCTGGAAACTCTGCTGACAGAAGTAGTGTAACGACCGTAACTTAATGTCTCCTGTAAAATGGTAACTCCTTTTTGAAGAGCCGTATCTATTCCCTCCTCGTACCATTTAGACAAGCCAAGAAACTAGTGATTTCAAATTTCACTCTAATCTAAGAGATTAGAGTAGATTTTATCTCTGTGGGCTTGTGAACTTCAATCCACACCCTTTTCTTTCCCCTTCCCATTGCTACCTCCTTTTACATAATGCTTCCGTGGAAAGTTACAACTCGGGTCAAAAGGCTCTTTGCCTAAGGCTGGCAGGTACCTCTCTCTGATCTCCAGAAGAGACCATTGCTTTTCCTTCAGAGTCTAAGCAGCCCTTCCTCCTACCTGCGATGATATTTTTAACCCAGTTTTCTAGTGTCACATCCAGGCTTTGGGCGACATGCGTAATCTCCGACGTACACAATATTCTCTGCGTGTCCCTGCCACTATCCACAGGTTGCTAGTTCTAATTTTGGGGTAATTCATGCTACAAACTAATGATATTTGAGGATTATTAGTTACCCAGAGAAGTCTAAAAGATATAACTCCTGTTGCATAGACCACACCAGCCTGAGCATGGAAAAAAAGCATAGTGGCAGTACATTACTCTCTACTTTGGCTTCCACTCTGGATTGTGGAATTTGTAGCCCTCCTTCTCCTATGTGACTATAAACAGAGATATCTGAGCTCTCCTGTTGCCTCTTCCAGTCCCTTTTATCCTACCGTGACTCTGTCACCTATGATGTCCCAGGTGGCTTCTGTTTTTGAAACCCCACCTGACCCTCCCCATTGCTTACATGGGTTTTTTTTTAGTGACTGCTCCACTGTAATTTGACAACCTTTCAGGCTAGCGTCATTATGCAGTGTGTATTAGAAAATTCTAATGGGTTCTTGGTTAGAGCAGAACTTCTCAGAAATGGCACATGACACCTACGTGAATATTAAATTCATGTTATTGTCATAACACTGAAAGCAAATATACCCAAATATCTCCAAAGTCATTGACTGTCTAAAATCACATTTGCAAAAAGCCTGTGATTAAACTGTAAATTGCTTGTTGACTTGGCAGTGGCAAAATAGGACAGTTTTATACTCAACTGGTTTTACAAAACATCTCTGCCAAAAAATAAGGACTTCTCTGAAAACAATGTGTAAAAGGCTGCATGAAGATATCACAAACAAAGTTATCGACTTCACATTTCGACATTGATGCATTATTGTGGTCGGCTGAATAATGCCCCCTACCCACCAAAATGTCTCATCCTAACCCCTGAAACCTGTGAATAAATATTCTGTACATGGCAAAAGGGATTTAGATGTGGTCAAATTAATGAGATTATTCTGGATTATCTGAAGACGCCACAGGAGCTGTCAGAGTGAGTCAGAGGCAATGTGATGACAGCAGGGAGAGGGACAGAGGAAAGAACTTGAAGATGCTACATTGCCGGCTTTGAAGATGAACGAAAGGGGCCACACGCTAAGGATACAGGTGGCTGCTGGGAAATGGAAAAGGCAGATCAATAGAGTCTCTCCTAGAACCTCTAGGATGAACCAGCCAGGCTGACAACGTGACGTTAGTCCAGAGATACAGATTTGGAAACATCTAGCCTCCAAAATGGTAAGAATTGAATAGGTATTGTTATAAGCTTCCCAGTGATTTGTGGTAATTCTTTACAGCAATGCTAGGAAACTAAGATATTCAGAAACAAAACTGTGATAGGTCTCTCAGCATTTTTGGAAGTATTTCAAGATGAGTTGCATATCTTGAAGCTTTTTCAACAAACATTCAGCCAGCCAATACTCTAAATACAGGGAGAGGCACGACGTCTACTTGATGAAAGGCCCTCGCAGAAATTCCTCCTCAGGGAGACCTCTCTTCTTCCATGTGCAGGCAGGGCGGCAAGTAGACCCCAACGTCAGCTGTGGGATAGAGCCTCCTCTGAAGACAGAAGGAGGGCAGGCCCTTGCAGGAAACATTCCCAGGGTAACCACCATCACACCCACAGCACTCATGGGTTTGGCAGATACACAATGGATCTAAATCTGCAGAGAATTGGGACTGCTCACAGTAGGAGCATATGACATACTCAAGTCTCCATGGTTCTGCTTATACACTCTGATCCTTCCCTGAACTTTCCATCACGTGCTGAATTAACCTTGAAATAAAATCTCAAACAAGGTTCTAGGAACTCATGTTAGAAACAGTTCCTTGGGGGGCCAGCAGGTGGCATGGTGGTTAAGATCACTGGACTCCCACATGGCTGACCACAGTTCAAGTCCCAGACCCAGCATCTTGCTTTCTCACTTTGTGTCTCTCTCTCTCTCACTCTGTCCCTTTCTGGTCAAATTTAAATAAATAAATAAATATAAAAATCAATAAAATAATTCTTTTTAAAAAAGAAAGAAGGAAACAGTTACTTCAGGGACCAGTAGACGGCATAATGGTTACGTCACTGGACTCCCACAATGTGACTGCAGTTCGAGTCCCAGACCCAGTGGCTTAAAACACATGTGCACACACATGCCCAAAATCCCAAGAGGATAATAAAGGTGAAGAGATGGCATCATGGCCATCCCCCCAGGGGATGCTTTCTTGCTTTTTGTCTCTATGTCTCTCTAGTGAGCAAACGAGCCCTATAGCAAAATTTTCTCTCTCAAAAAAAAAAAAAAAAAAAAAAAAAAAAAAAAAGATTAAAAAAAAGTTACTTGGAATGCAAAAGTGTACTTATTTCACAAAACAGTTACACCTCCCTCTAGTGTGCCATATATTCTAAAAGAATCAGAACTAATTTACAACACAAAATATAAATGTGTTTCTATTCACTGTGGCCTTAATTATTTTATTTAGAAAGAGCCATATTCCTATGGCACTTAGAGATCCAGTTGGGCACAACCCTCTTACTAAAATATGTATTTTATGTATTGTAAGATTAGCTTGGAGATCCACACATGTATAGAACAGAGACTAGCTGTTCTGAATTTAGAATCCCAAACAATCAAGGGTGTCCAGTAGTGCTTGGGTGTGCCCTAAGTGAGCACCTTGTGATATATACACCTCACCTGAGGGACCTATAAGTTACACTTCTTGGAGCACTGCCAGCAGCTCTTGAGAATTCATCCCAGGTCTCCTCTTCTACGACCAGTGCACCCTGACAGGTACGCTGCCTGTGGGAGTTATGTTCTGCTACCCCTCCTCCATCTGGACAGTGATAACAGGATAGACCTAACAGCAATACAGGACTTTTGTTTGTTTGGTTTTGCTAGGATTCAAAGACTTCTGGAAATATACAACTCTCTACTCTACAGACAACTGGAAAAGGGTCTCCAGGCCTGCTATCTTTGCTGTCCTTCTCCAGGGTACTTTATCTATTCAAGATGACCACAGCCCAAAGAGATCATCATGCTCCTGGTGAGATCCACCCCCTTTGCCTAGAAACCCCAAAGCTGCATGAAACAACTACAATGGCTGGAACAATTCAGACTTGTAAAGCCCTCAAATCAAGAAGAAGACACCCCCACAGATGTTTTCCTATAGTTTGGATAGATATTCATGCTATTTCATGCAGCCCCAAGATAAGTTATTTCACTTATTTATTTAGTTCGTCTTTGTTTTATGAGAATGAGAGAGAAAAACAGGTACTTCAATCAGGTCTCACAGTGCAGTCCTCCCACCGGCCTTCCCAGCCAGCCAGGATCATGTGCATATATGCGTCCCTAGTGTGTAGAGGCTGACCTAGGGACTGAACCACAACCTTCCGCACGGATCCAGCATCACTGAGCAGCAAGCTACTGTGTACCACTGTGTACCCTTTGATTTCCCCCGGATAACTATTGAAAGGGATTTATTCTGGCCGCTTGGTCTGTGGCCATATCTAAAACTTAAATGACATTTTAACATAGTGAATTTATTCTTCCTCTCAAACCCCTGATCCAGGGCACCACTCAGTCATTCATGTGTATTCAAGGCCATGAACGTGGAATCCCTGCCTTGCAGGATTAGCTTGGAGATCCACATGCACATAGACCACAGACGAGCTGCTCTGAATTTTATTTATTTATTTATTTATTTATTTTTTAGAGGATTTTGCTATAGTTTTTGTGTGCGCTCGCCAGACAGAGAGAGACAGAGAGACAGAAAGCAAGAAATCACCCCCCAGGGGGGATGGCCACGCCGCAATCCCTTCTCCTCCATTCTCCTCTCAGGATCTTGGGCACACATGCACACACACCCGGTGTGAGTTTTAAGCCACCGGGTCCGGGACACGAACCACGGGCGACTACATGGGAGTCCAGCGACATAGCCATTACGCTAACTGCTGGTCCCTAGCTGCTCTGAAATTTAGAACCCTAAACAAGAAAGGATGTCCAATGGTGCTTGGGTTTGCCTTAAGTGAGCACCGTGTGTTAAATTTCTCATATCCGTTAAGGGTTTTTCCGAAAAGAAAAAGGTATTTTGGACATTTACTGAAAAACAAACATTTGAGCAAATGTCATCCCTTTCTCCTTCTTCCTGATTTTAATCTACTCTGATCTAACTCAGGGCATCAAAGATGGAATGAGTTGTCCCAGCAGCAGAGGGGAGGCTATCCTACCTCCACACTGGTGCAAGTACACACTGGACATGCATCTGTAGGATCTTACTCCAGCCACGGACACTTGCTTTATGAGGACGTAGGGGTTTCTGGTCATTAGAGCTGCCTTTG
The DNA here is from genome assembly GCA_026018925.1 of Tupaia tana. Lineage (NCBI taxonomy): Eukaryota > Metazoa > Chordata > Mammalia > Scandentia > Tupaiidae > Tupaia > Tupaia tana. Next base: position 85,941,296 of record JAKSZU010000006.1, read on the forward strand.
AGACATGAAATGCCACTGTTCCTCCATGAGGGCACAATCTTATTACTGCAGACTTAAGTATTTAGGCACACTTAGACACAGAGTCCCTTCTGGGTTAGATGGATATACTTTTTAAGCACTTTAAACTCTTTATGGGTCAGACTGCATGGTATGAAGTACCCTGCAAAACTTAGTCCTGCAAGAGGCACAACAAAGAGTGAAGAGGTCGTACCACTTTCTCCACCTCAATATACGATCCACAGGGGCCAGCAGATGGCATGGTGGTTAAGGCCTCTGGACTCCCACATGACTGACCATGGTTCGAGTCCTAGATCTGGTAGCTTGCTTTCTCACTTTCCTTCTCTCTCTCTTTCTCTCTGGTTCCTCTTTGGTCAAATTAAAAACAAACAAACAGACAAATAAATAAATAATTCTTAAAAATATATATATAATATATATATACCATCCACAGAATGCAATGGCTTCTTGGTATTCCTGACAATGACAGGTGTGAAAGCACAAGGGCTAGTAAAACTTGCTGTCATCACTTGTTCCCAGGATATTATCACAATCAGTTTTGCCAGGGATTTGCTTCTCCTCTCTAACTCAGGATATCCGGGTGGTGGCAGACCAGTCACCAGCACGCTGCCCCTCCCATGCCTGACCCCCTCCCTGCACTAGCCACCATTCCATTGCTCACCAAGGAGGCCTCTTTCCATGTGCCAACCAAACACCCGCGCTGTGACTGTGTCTCTCAGTTTAAAAGCTGTCTGGAAAGCATTGCTCCAGTTCGGCTTTTGTACTCCCTTGTCTGCTAAGCTTTAGGTACAAACCTACAGCCAGCTGGAGTGCATTGACCCAAACATGTAGCAGAAAAAGCATCCCGTCAGACTCACCCCACAATCAGAAACAATGTGAAATATGTGTACAGAGAAGCAATTATGGGCAGGACTGGCTGCATCATTTGTAGGGGTCAGTGTAAACTAATAATGTGGGATCCCTGGCCACAAAGTATCCAAATTTCAAGATGGTGATAGCAGAGTGTTAAATCAAGCATGGGGCCTGCTAAATGTAGAACCAGCAGCTTCCTGTGTGTAGTTTGCACACACAGGAAGCCAGGCCTCACTACAGGGAGGCACTTTGCACTCCCCAGATTACCAGTTTTGTTTTGTTTTGTTTGTTTTTGAGAGGTTTTTGCTATAGGGCGCATGCGCTCAGCAGAAAGACAGAGAAAGACAGAGAAGCAGAAAGTGAGAAATCAACCCTCAGGCAGGACAGCCATGCTGCAATCCTTTTTCCTCCATTCTTCTCTTGGGATCTTGGGCACGCATGCACACACACCCAGCATGAGTTTAAGCCACCTGGTCTGGGACTTGAACTGTAGTCAACTACATGGGAGTTCAGCGACATAGCCATTACGCCAACTTCTGGTCACAAGATTACCAGTTTTTGACAAGCATTCACCAGAATATGTCAAGGCTTTCTCCTCAATGCTCCCCAAGAAACCTTAGTCCATTCTAACCAGCAAAAGGCCCCTGCAGATACGGAACTGGAGTCTGTTAGGGCTCTGAGCCTGATCTAGTGCTGCTACACCTAGGCTGTTCCATTGAAAAAAAAAAAAAAATTAAAAAAAGGTTCTCAATCTGCAGAGACATTCCAGGCACTTCCCATCGATTCCCAGCTTGCTCGTGCTTGCTGGAGTCTTTGTAGTCTTCACCATCCCGACTGCCTAACTCACTTTGATATCTGATTCTGGCACCTTGCCTTTGGGAACCATCCAGACGCCCCCGTCTGACTTCTCGGACTCTGGTTTCAGTAATGACTGCTCTCAGCTCTCTGGCTCTTCAGGTTTTGATACTCCACATCCCCTATGAGACACTTTCTGTTCCCTCCCTAAGTTCCATGTAATCTCACTGGCCATCCCAGCCCCTTTCCCTTATTAGCCAAGGAGAACATGCAGTCGGAAGGCAGCATATGTAACCATGGGCTAGCAGGTCCTTTCCTTCAGAACAGTCGACGAGAAATCATTGCCATATCCTTGATCTGCCTGCTAACCTCTTTCTAATTCTCTCTTTCTTTTGTCCTTTTTTGTTTTATTACAGAGATTTTTGTAGAGGACATGTGTGCTCGCCAGCAAGACAGAGACACAGAAAGTGAAAAATCACCTCCCCTGCCCCCGCCCTGAGTGGATGGCCATGCTGCAATCCCTTCTCCTCCGTTCCCTTCTCAGGATTTTGGGCATGCTTGCACATGCACCCAGTGGGATTTTTAAGCTACCAGGACCAGGACCTGAATCACAGTCGACTATGTGAGAGTCTAGTGACATAGCCATTATGCCATTTCCTCAAATTCTCTTTTCTTTCTTTTTTTTTTTTTTTTTTTTTTTTGAGAGGTTTTTGCTATACAGAGCATATGCTCACCAAAAAGACAGAGAGAGACAGAAAGCAAGAAATCACCCCCCAGGGGGGATGGCCACGCCGCAATCCCTTCTCCTCCATTCTCGGGATCTTGGGCACACACGCACATGCTCCTGGCATGAGTTTAAGCCGCCAGGTTCAGGACTCGAACTGTGGTCGACTACATTGGAGTCCAGCAACATAGCCATTATGCTAACTGCTGATCCCAAATTCTCTCTTTTAAGTTCAATTACACTAAACACTTGTCCTCCTCATAGCTCACTAATGTGCCTTTATTTCGTGATTAATCTTCCTCTTCTCCTCCTCCTCCTTTGCTATGAAGGTCAAATGGTGCAGTGTCCTTTCAAGCCCTCTGCTCTTACCTATGACCTTTACCACCAAGTATTATAAACCTTCTATACATTGTAAGTTCCTAACTTTATCTTTATCCCTGACTTCATCCCAGATTCCAGCCTTGTGTATTTCTTGCATGTTACTGCCTTCTTCATGGGTTCATGTCTTTCACCTATCAACTGGCACATACTGATATATTCTCTTCCTAAAAAGACTGCTAGCTCTTTCCGATCTCAGTAAGAGGCACCAGTAAGTTTCTCAAGCTAAAAACCAAACTGTCAAAATTTATTCTGCTCTCTCCCTTACTCATTTAACCCTACCCATCAGTAAAGCCTACTGGCTCTGCTTCAAAATCTCTCGCTTATCTGAACCCCGTTAGTTCTTTTTTAATTACAATAACAACTGCCTTCTTTTTTTTTTGGAGAGGGTTTAGCTATAGGGCGCGTGCGCTCGCCAGACAGACAGAGAGAGACAGAGAGACAGAAAGAGAGAAATCACCCCCCAGGGGGGATGGTCACGCCACAGTCCCTTCTCCTCCATTCTCCTCTTGGGATCTTGGGCACGCACGCACACACGCCCGGAGTGAGTTTTAAGCCACCGGGTCCGGGACGTGAACCGTGGTCGACTACGTGGGAGTCCAACAACATAGCCACTACGCTAACTGCTGGTTCCCAGCCTTCTTTTTTTTTAAGGTTTTGCCATAGGATGAGTGCACAAGACAGAGACAGAGAGAGGGAAAGTAAGAAATCAACCCCCAAAGGGGAGGACCATGCTGCAATCCCTTCTCCTCCGTTCTCCTGGAATTTGGGCATGCACACACATGCACCCAGTGAGAGTCTTAAGCCACTGGATCTGGGACTCAAACTATGTGTTGGCTCTGTGGGAATCCAGAGCCTTAAATACTGCACACCGGCTGGCTCTTTACAATATCCTTCTACATGCTCTCCCTTCTTATATTTCCCCCCCTAAAATCCGTTCACCAAATAGGACCAGAGTGATCTTTTAAAAAAATAAATCAGATAATGGAATTACTCTATTTTAAACTCTCCACTTACCTCTCAGTACATTCAGGCTGAAATCCAAATGCTTTACAATTCTTCCATTTCTCTCTCCCGACTCAATTCATACCAAATTCCCCTTCAGTCAATATTTTCAAAAACACTACTCTTTCTTTTCTCAGTCACACCACAGGGACTTCAAACTTGCCTTATCCCATTCCTAGAATATTGTCTCCACATCTTTACATAATTGAAACCTTCCCATCACCATCTCAGGAAAACATTGCTTACCATGCTAGCAAATAGTGCCTGTCTTATACCAGATTTCCCTAGTTCATTCCCCATGACCACCTTTTGTTACTATCTTTTATCTTCCTTCCTCTCTTCTTTCTTTTTCATTCTTTCTCTTTCTTGCTTCTTTATGTGTATTTCTTTTAGTATGTATGTATGTATTTAGTTAGCTTTTTTCATTAGGGCTTCTGTAACCTTTTCTCATCTCGCTCACTGATATGTCTTGAGCAGTTAGAAGAGTTGGCACATAATATATACTCAACAAATATTTCCTGAGCACATAAATTCAAAAAGTTATGAATGGTAGTATGATCCAATAATATATGGGTTAGTAAATGTAACTCATAGGCCAAAGCTGGCTACCACCTGTTTGGATAGATACAATTTTATGAGAACACAACTATGTGCATTTGTTACAAATTGTCTGTGGTGGCTTTCACACTCTAACAGCAGAGCTGAGCAGATGCAAGTAAGACCACAAAGCTTACAAAGTTGAACATATGTATTAACTTGCCCCTTATAGGAAAAGTTTGCTGGTCTCTGAAATGATACAGCAAGGCCAAGTTAACATTAGATTTAAAAGGAACAGACAGACATTATCAGAAACTGTTTCTGAAAAGGCATTTAATTCTCTGCTGTAGATGACTTGGCCTTGAATCCTATAGGGCTCATCTCCATCTTTTGGAGTTCATGTGCCTTAGCAAGGTTTCCAAGGCACTAGCCAGTCCAGATGGCATGATGTCATCAATTTAACAGATTGATGAGACAGTCTATGACAGGTCTGGAGATCCCAGATCAATTTGGAATATATAATGTCAGAGGGGACAAGTTCTGGACAAATCTGACTGAACATTGTTGTAGATCCTTCATAAACTTGAACTGTTTTTGATCCTTTTTCTAATTGAAATATAAAAGAAGGCATTCCCCCGCTCAAAAGCTGAATACCATTTAAGGTCTTAAGACCTAATTAATCTGTCCTAGAATAATACCACTTTATCATAGTACCTGTAAATGTTACTTTATTGAACTTGTGGTAGTCTACAAGTTAAACTAAGTAATAATAACTCATCTTTACACGGAACTATCAGGTCCCTACAGAAACTGAATGAACCAATGAAAAGTACCTGATGATATAATAAGGACCACCAACCTTGTAATTTTTAGTTCTCTAACTGAAGCACCAATATACAACATATCATTGCCCACAAGATGGGGCATATTCTTAATATTTCATAACTTGATTGTGGGCAAGGGAGAGCAGTCTCAGAGGTTTTCACTTGGCTTGACCTTCTTCACTGTGATAACACTTAACCACAGGTCAAGGACTCAGTTGAGAGTCATCCGCCTGCCAACACAGCATTCCTTATTCTGCACGCAGAGACTAAGGAGATAATAACCAGCAGGTTCTGCCTGTGCACTCAGCAGCCGCTGTGAGCTTGGCTTTAGCCAGGACTGCCTTATTACCTAGCCTATTGTTGCTCCCTACTCTCAGAGAAAGATCATAATGAGCTTTGAGTCTCCTGGTATGGATATCAACTCAGATTCTGTGTGCTATAATTGTCAAAATGTCCAGATAAGACTCCTTCTCTGGTGTAAAGACACTTGAGGAAATGGCCATGGGCCCTTCAGAGATGAACTCCAGGTCTGTCCTTTTAGTGAACATGGTCACTTCTCTGTCAATAGGTGCTGTATTTGAAAAGTAGCTCAGGTCTGGAAACTGAGCAAAGAATTGTGTGTTCATTGACCTGATGACCCTCAAGCTTCTGTTCTTCCATGCTTACCATGTTTCTGGTGATAGATGTTAAGCAACACTTTATTGATTGCCAGTCTGTTTTACTCCTGTGAACACCTTCCTCTTTAACCACCTCTCTCATCTTCTTGACTGTCCCTTTGACTCCTTCTGTTTGTTACATAGCTGTGAACTTCCAGTTTCTAGCTTTCAGTATTATCCCCTGTTTATTCTGTTGGTGCCTCATCATCCACATGGATACTTGAAGAACCTAGGTCTGTGGGCCCCTGACTATATTGGCCCTCATCTACACAGAAAATCCTCCCTCAACTTCTTAGTGATGCGGGACCAGCAGTTAGCGTAATGGCTATGTCGCTGGACTCCCACGTAGTCGACCGCGGTTCGCGTCTCAGACCCGGTGGCTTAAACTCACGCCGGGCGCGTGTGCGTGCGTGCCCAAGATCCCGAGAGGAGAATGGAGGAGAAGGGATTGCGGTGTGGCCATCCCCCCTGGGGGGTGATTTCCTGCTTTCTGTCTCTCTGTCTCTCTCTGTCTGTCTGGCGAGCGCACGCGCCCTAAAGCAAAAAAAAAAAAAAAAAACTTCTTAGTGATGCCAGTGCTCTTTTTACCAGCACGTTCTTTGTGGCCTTGGTGACAGAACAAAATGACCTTATACATTTTCCATCCTTATACAATATATCCATTGCAGCATGTCCACCTTCCTGAGAGTCTTTATTCCTTTCTATTGATACAGTATATATTGGGAAAATTGGAGACTTGCTACCTTTTTCAGCATGAAACTTTGATTTTTTTTCCACACCTCTAACAGCAACCCCAGCAGTGAGTTGGCTTTATTTCCTGCAATCCTTTCAAGATGTTAAATCCCGGGAACCAGCAGTTAGCATAATGGCTATGTCACTGGACTCCCACGTAGTCGACCGCGGTTCACATCCCAGACCTGGTGGCTTAAAACTCATGCCGGGCGCGTGTGAGTGCATGCCCAAGACCCCGAGAGGAGAATGGAGGAGAAGGGATTGTGGCGTGACCATCCCCCCTGGGGGGTAATTTCTCGCTTTCTGTCTCTCTCTGTCTGGTGAGCGCACGCACCCTATAGTGAAAACCTCTCCAAAAAAAAAAAAAAGATGTTAAATCCCATGTCCTGAGAAAGTACCATTAAACAAATTTTTATTATTTTGTCTTATATCCACCCCCCACCCCCAATTAAACGACTTCCAATCGAATCTAATGTCTCATCTCTAAGAAGGCACAGAGGAAAAACCATCTGAGGACACAAGAAGGCAGTGAGATCTGTAACTCAAGGAGACAATCCTTCCAGACACCAATCCTGCTGGCTCCTTGAACTTGGCCATCCAGTCTTCACAACTTGAGAAACAAATTGCTGCTGTTTAAGCTACACAGCCGGTGGCATCTGTTATGACAGCCTGGACTGACTGATACATCAATCCTGCCTGGCCTTTCTCTGCAGGACAGAAGGAGCTTTTCCTGCCACCAACATTTTCAACTCTCTGTTAATCACCTTTGATTTCCCTTTATCACTTTGTAAGTTGTTAATACAACCTACTGGTACCCAAGTAACTCCACCATCCTTGGAGTTATTCTCAACACATCTTTGAAATGCCCGAATCATCACACCAGCAAATTTATTCCTCTCTACCAGGACATTTTCTCGAGGCACCACTGCAGAACTCTGCAGAAATTAGGTCACCATCTTGTGCTAGGATAATCCATTCTGCATATTCCACTTAGGGCCAGCTCCTCTTTGTCAGCCAGGCAGGGAGTGAGCCACTCTCAAAACTAAACTTGCTACCCGATGTCTTCAATCAGCTAATCCTAGTATCATTTGTGTCATTCTAGGTCCTCCAGTAAGCAAAATCAAGACAGAATTATATAATTATGATCATTCAGAATTGTATAATTATGTCAAGAGGTTTGTTGTCATGGCTCTGTGAAGGATAACTGTGAGAGTAGGAGTGAACAAGAACCTTCGGACCACGGTGTAGGTCTGACACTTGTGAAAGGAGAGAAGAAAGAGTTGGTTAGGACCAGCCTCTGAATACAGTGCACTTCTAGTAAAGTCTTGCTAGGCCAATGAGTAGAGTCCAAGCACAAGTTGCTTCTGGAGGAATCATACCAAGCATAAATGCCCCGATTCTTTTACCCCCTCTAAACTCAATCATTGACTCATAGCAGTTTGGGATATTGATTCAAAAGTGTAACGCCTGGGGCTGTCAATCCGCTATACTTCCACATCAGGTGCTCTTCCTGGAGATTTGAGTGACCACTTTCATGCTCACCACAGTGTGGGTATTAAAACTCTGACTTCAGGACCAACGTATGGCTTAATTTTTACAGAGTCCAGAGACCACGGTCTGAATCCCAGACCCAGTGGCTTCAAACTCATGCCAAGCACATCTGCGTGTGTGCCCACAATCCTGAGAGGAGACTGGAGGAGAAGGTATGGTAATGTGGCCATCCTCCCTGGGGGTGATTTCTCACTTTCTGTCTCTCTCTGTCTCTCTGGTGAGCACGTGCACCCTATAGCAAAAGCATCTCTTAAATAATAAAACTCTGGCTTGATTACTGAGAGGGAGGACAGTTCTGTTATTTTCCCACTAAACCCATTTCCTTTGCCTTCCTCTCCTGAGCACTACATTTCTCTGCCATCTTGAAATTAGTGGAACCACCTGACTCCTCTCTTGTTGATGAAGTGTGTACCATTTCTATTCCTGGTCTCTTAAATCTTCTGCATTAAATCCTCCACTCTCTTCTTACTTCTGAGCTAAACATGAAGTAGCACAAGATGGAGGGAGAGAATGGGCCTCCAAGTCACCATCTTGGGAAGTGGTATCAGATCAGCCTGAACTATGTGATATAAACAAGGAGTAAATCCCGACTGAATTAAGATTCTGACATTTAAGAGGTTTTATTTCAATAATTATGCTCCTTTCTGTTTATTTTAGCAGTTAGCCTACTGTCTTCATAGAAATACTTTAAGTAGTTTCTAAAAGTTCTATTTTGATTACTTAGCTAGTGCTGTCATGCAAAGCGTATGTTGGGAAAATTGAATGAAGAAGAGGTAGAATACAGAAATTAAATGACTCTTTAATCCTTTCAATCCTATCTTTTAGTTTAATTTTTTTGCCACAGGGCATGTGTGTTCACCAGAGATAGAGACAGAGAGAGGAGGAAATTGAGAAATCACCCCCCGCTGCCAGGGGGGATGGCCACACGGTAATTTCTTCTCCTTCATTCTCCTCTCAGAATTTTGGGTGCATGCTCACATGCACTCAACATGTTTTTCATGTCCCTGGGTCCAGGACTTAAAGCATAGGGTAGGTCATGTGCGATCTATCACCTTAATCACCACACCACCTGCTGTCCCCCAATCTTTTAAATAATATTCTGTGAAACACATACCGTCTCTACTAAATAACTGAGTTAAGTTCTAAATAATTAATGTAAACTATATGCTTCAATTTCATATTCTTCAAGATCAACTTGCAAAAATATAACTCACTAGTATTCCCTAGAAACTGTTTTCCCTAATACTAAATGACTACAATTACTAACATGTAAATCATACTTGTTTAGATCATGTAAAAACCAAAGTAGTATTTTAAAGTATTTTTCATGTTTTCTCCAATGATGCGTTAAATATGCTTTACCTAGTACTTCATGATGACTGGTGTAAACTGTGTGTAATGTCGCACAACTGTGTGAATTATAGGGAACCTCTCTATACTCAGTGAGACTGATAACATCAACTTTGTCTCCAAGGCATCATGGTTTTTAATATGCAATGGACGAATCATTTTCACATGATTTGTGAATCTAAGAAGCCAGTACCAAATCACATGTAAGGACACGTGAAATAATTTATAACCATCTAAAATCTATTATATGCCACCTGCTCAAGGAACTAGAATCTTAACACTTTGCAGATTGCCAGAATGGCATGTATTCAGCACAGCACAAAAGTTGCTGTTTCAGTCCATGTATTAAAAATTCTAGGGCACTCTCACCTATCATTTTAAAGCACAAATGTCTGCTAATTCAAGTAGTATTGCAGTGGTTCCACACTTAACAATTACCTCCAATAATTACATCTACATTGACTAATCAATTATATCATTTCAAAATTTCTTCATTTCTTTAATTTATTGCTTACATGTAATGAGTGCCAATAAATTCTAGGCAGCATTACAAGCATTGGAGATTCCTAAAGGAGATACTGACAAGAACCTTGCTTTATAATAGCTGAAAAGATTAACCATAAACAAAAAAGTGAGGGAATAAGAAACATTAAAATATCAGGTAATAACTGCTTCACAAAGAATTACAATTTTGGCAAAGAATTAGAAGAGTGACAGTAAGCAGTGAAGAGATTTTTCATACATGACCAGGGATAGACTCTCTGAAAGACATGCTGCAGCTACCCTCTCAATGACGAGACTGAGGCAGCCACAAAAATGTCGAGGGGAACTGAAGTCCAGATGGAGGGAGAAGATAGGACAAGGCTCTGGATTAGAAAACGACTTACAGAATTCCAGGAAGAGAGGGAAGCCAGTGTGGCTAGAACAAATTATGCAGAGAAAATAGAGGCAGATGAGGTAGAAAAGGAGGGGTTTATATTGAGCTTATATTTTCAGATAGATTTTGGAATTTCTCCTTTCTTTAATTTTATTTTCAGATCAATTTTACATAATGCACAAAGCCCCCATCATTATGCACACAATATATTTTTTAACAGAGAACTTTACAATTTTTTGTCTGTTAAATGTTTCTTCTCTTGGTACCGCATACCCACCCTTTATGACCCACTCTCCCTTATAGTCTCTAGTATCTCCACTTCTCCTCTTTACTATCATTTCTTCAGATCTTTCTATTTCTGACACAGAATGCAGACATTCAATACAAAATGAGTGGGGATATACTGTGTGTCTTTGTTTCAAAGTCTGGCTCAGTTCACTGAACATTGTCCTCTATATTCATCCACTTTGAACCAAATGACAGGGCCTCATTTTTCCATATGACTGAGAATATGCCATAGTATGTATGTGCGACAGTTTTTCTACCCTGTCATCAGTTCTTAGCCACCTAGGTTGATTCCACATTTTAGCAATTGTAAACAATGTTGCATAAACATGGATGTGCAAGTTTCTTTATGATTGAGTGTTTTCCTATTTTTGGGTAAATACCAAGGAGTGAGATTACTGGGTAATATGGTAGCTCTATTTGTCGGTTAAGAAAGTCCATTTTGTTTTCCAAAGTGGTTGTACTAATTTACATTCCCACCACCAGTCTAAGAGGGTTCCGTTTTCACTATCACTACGCCAGCGCTTGCCGTTCTTTATTTTTTTGATCCTAGCCATTATGTTTTGCTGAGGTTTTAATTTGCATTTCCCTTATGACAAGAGACTTTGAACATTGTTTCATATGCCTTTTGCCCATTCATAAGACTTCCTTGGAGAGTTCTCTATTCTGTTTATTGGCTCATTTTTAATTGGATCACTTATTTATTTATCTTAAAGAATTATTTAATTTTATTCATCATTATTATTTTCTAAATTTCCTATAGGACATGTGCACTCATCAGAAACAAACAGAGAGAGAGAGAGAGAGGAAGTAAGAAAGCAAGCTGCCATGTCCAGGACTCAAATTGCAGTCGGTCATGTGGGAGTTCAACATCTTAAACACCACACGACCTGCTGGCCCCAGATTATTATTTTCTTTATGGGTAAACTACTTGAGTTTTCTATATATTCTTGTTATCAATCCCTTGTCTGAGGCATAATATACAAGCATTTTCTCCCATTGTAGGTGTTGCCTTTTCAATCTAATTGTTTCTCTTGCTGTGAGGAAACTTTTCAGCATGATATATGTCTAGTTTTGGGATTATTGCCTGCACGTTAGTAGTCTTATTTAAGAAATATTTACCTTCTCCAATCTCTTCAAGAGTTTTCTCTTAATTTTCTACTGGAATTTTTATAGTTTGAGGATTACATTAAATCTTTGATCCATTTTGAGTTGATTCTTGTAAATGGTGAGAGATAGGGGTCCAGTTTTATTTATTTATTTGTTTGTTTGTTTGTTTATTTATTTATTTATTTATTTATTGAGACATTTTTGCTGTAGGGTGTGTGCACTCACCAGAGAGACAGAAAATGAGAACCATCCCCCAGTGTGGATGGCCACTTTTCAATCCTTTCTCTTCCAGTCACCTCTTAGGATTTTGGAGATGCACACACAGGCACCTGGTGTGAGTTTTAAGTCACCAGGTTTGAGACTCAAACCATAGTCGACTACATGGGAGTCCAGCAATCATTATGCTATCTCCTAGTAGAATATCCAGTTCTTCCAGCACCATTTGCTGAAAAGGCTTTCTTTGCTCCACTGGGTTGTCTTGTTCCATTTGTCAAAGATCAGTTGGCAGTATGATTTGGGGTTTATTTCTAAATTCCCTATTCTTCCCATTGGTCTATGTGTCTATTTTTATGCCAATAGATTTGTGGCTTCTATATAAAATTTGAATTTTATTCTAGATACCTGAGGTGTTACTAGAGGAGGATTTTAAGCAAAGGACTGCTATAAAACATTTATAGATTTATATTTCTTATTTGAGGAAGCATTTTGTAGGGCTTCTTAAACATGGATTGAGTTTTAGACATTCACTGATACTACTGAAAATAATATACAATGAAGCTTTGGTATCTGTGGGGATACCAGTACAGAATCCATGAACATTCACGTCCCTTATATAGTATACTTTAAATCATCTCTAGATTACTTATACTACCTAATACAGTGATAATGCTATGTAAAGAGTTATTTATAGCTTTTGGCCAGACCTACCATCTTCCAGTAACTTACCAAAATGACAAACACAAAGGGAAAAATAGAGTCATTGGATATACGTTCTCTAGATGTCTTTTAGAACACATGGAGCTGTTCCTTTGGTGACATACCTGGGAATCTATGAGAAAAGTGATGTTTAGACATCAAGAGAATGGGTACTGTTGAAAAAGGGATGCTAACACATGTTACCATGGCAAAACTGGAAGAGTCTACAATGTTACCCAGCATTCTGTTGGCATTGTTGTAAACAGACAAGTTAAGGGCAAGAAGATCAACTCCAAAGCAATGGATTCTTTTTTTTTTTTTTTTTCTTAATTTGCCAAAGGGTGCATGAACTTACCAGAGACAGAGAGGAAGAGAGAGAGAGAGAGGGAAAGGGAGAAAGCATCCCAGCTCCCCATGTGTCATAGTCACACCACAATCCCTTCTCCTGCTCCATCTCTCCTTTTTATTTAGGATTTTGGGCATGCATACACCTACATTTAATGTGTTAATCAAGCTGCCAGATCCAGAACTCAAACCACACAGTCAGCCATGGAGAATCCACCCATTTAAGCCACTATGCCACAGGCTAACCCACTAACAAAATCTTTAAAAGATAAGAAATAACTTCCCACCTAATAGAATAATTATTCATATATGTGTGTGTGTGTGTGTGTGTGTGTGTGTGTGTAGAATAAGAAATAGTAGTCTATGTATTTTGATGAATATCCAAAATATTGTCAATATGTAATTAAGTCATATATTCCATGTATGAGAATTAGACTGCTTTGAATATAGGGTCTTCCTCAAGATCTCAGTATAAGTACAGAAAAGTAAAACCTGTGTGTTCTGCATCTCTCTTCCCAAATCTCACCATAATGGTAAACATCATTGTGTCTCATAAGAATTAAGAATGTTTGGGACCAGCAGTTGGTATAATGGCTATGTCGCTGGACTCCCATGTAGTCGACTATGGTTCGAGTCCCCGGCCCAGTGGCTTGGGGCATCAGCGTGCTTGCCCAAGATCCCAAGAGGAGAATGGAGGAGAAGAGATTGTGGCATGGCCATCCAGCCTTTGGGGTGATTTCTCGTTTTCTGTCTCCCTGTCTCTCTCTGTCTTTCTGGAAACTGCACACGTCCTATAGCAAAAACCTTTCCCCACCCACCAAAAAAAAAAAAAAAAGAATGTTGGAGCCAGTAGGTGGCATGATGGTTAAGGGTGTTGGACTCCCACATGGCTGACCACGGTTTGAGTCCCAGACCTGGCAGCTTGCTTTCTCACTTTCTCTCTCTTTCTCTCTCTCTCTCCCTTTATGGTCCAATTAAAATAAATAAATAAAAATAAGATAAAATAATAAAGTTAAATAAAATAATTCTTTTAAAAAATAGAACTAAGAATGTTGGAGTAGCTCCATAAAGCAGCTGTTAAGGGAGCCAAATCTCAAATGGCTGACTGTGGTTGGAATTCCAGGTGTGTCATCATGATAAAATGCTGAGTTTGTGTGAGTGCATGCCTAAATTCTATGGAAAATAGAAATGGAGAAAGAAAGATTGTGGTATGAGCATGCCTTCTGGGAAGTGCTTTTTCTCTCTCTAATCTCTCTTTCTGCTCTCTTTCTCTCTTCCTTTCAGGTGAGCACCTGCACCCTCTAGCAATTAAAACAAAATTAAAATAAAAATAGATTTTTTAAAAGAGGGCCAGCCAGTGACATGGTGGTCAAGACAGCTAGATCCCACATGTCCAACAGCAAGGCTTGAGTCTTGAACCCTGTGGCTTCAAAACCATGCTGAGAAATATTGTGCCCAAAATCTTGAAAGGAGAAATGGAGGAGAAGGGACTGCAGTGTGGCCATCCCCCATGGGGGAGTTCTCTCTCTCTCTATCTCTCTCTCTTTGTCTCTTTCCAGAGAGTGCAAGCACCCTCTAGCAAATCAAAAGGAAAAGAAACAAAAAAAATAAAAATAAATTTTAAGAAGAATGCAATTGTTAAAAGAAGGAAGAAGAGGAGGAGGGGAAAAGAACATTTTTTCATTGATTGATTAAAATAGAGGTTAAAGCTACATTATTCTTTGTCTTAATTCAAACTTCTTTCAGATTTATCTAGCTATCTTCATTTATTTATTTTCCATTGTTCATCTGTTTATCTTTTCCCAAATTTGATATGAAATATTTAAAACAAAAGCAGTATACAATGCTGCAGGAGAAAGTGATAGAAAAGGAAAAGGGGTAAAGTAAAAATAAGGATAGAAATACAAATGTAAGCCAGGGATAGGCAGAAAACTAGAAATTAGGAGCCTCGCTGAATTTTAATCAGTGGCTATTTCTTTTGAGGAATATATGGGATTATTCAAACAAAGCATTTAGAGGTGAATGGTAAATGTTCCCCTGACCATCCTAGAAACAGAACCAAGAGGCAAATATAATTACCAAGGTCTAAAGCATTTCAGTGCCAATGAGATCGCTATTTATCCAGTTTAGCGTGGCAGATTGACTACAGACATTTATCTCTTGCCCTCCTAAATAACTTTAAAATGACAGTAAATAAATTTCAAAAGAAAATAGACAAAACAATGGAAAACATATTAGGCCAGAAATTTCGACAAATTTTTGGAGGGCAGAGAAAGGCCAGGAAACTGATAAATGCTGAAAGTTTCAGAGAGAAATAGTCGTGAGAATAAGCTGGTTTGTACCATAGGCTCAGGACTCGGGCATCGAGTGTACAAATGCCTAAGCCACAGCTATGATCTTGCACACTGACAGACATTGCAACGCAGCAGGCTGAGGCTCCTCGGAAGGCCTCTCTTCCATTCCTAGCCCACCCCAGAAAGCTGAGTGTGGTAGCACACGCCCGAGGTCCCCACTAATCGAGAGGCTGAGACAGGAGGATGATGATATGGTGAGAGCCTGTCTAAACAAAAAAGCCAATGTGTTTAGGCTGTTTGTTTGTTTGTAGTTGTTTTTGTTTCTTTCCTCTACCTCTAGGGACTTACTTGTCCATCATTATTACCATCCATTTCCCCAAAGTGTAGAGGCCTAGCAGAGACAGAGTGGAGAATGGGACTTAGTGGGATGCCTGCCTTCTTCCTGGGCTCCAGCCCTGGCAGCCAGGCACACATCCTGATGCAGGAGACTAGAGGTGTTACTCACAGAAAAACTGAACAGGCCCAGATGTTTTAAAAACAAAACAAAATAGCAACAGATACACTTATCTGGGAATACCTAAGTGAAGAAAAGCTGATTTTTACTACAGAGATGCGGCTTTTGACAATCACCACCCACATCTTCAAGGTTTGCTATTTGGTTTTCTCATGTGTAAATACGAACAGGGAAATGAGATGTGCATAAAACCTCAACATACAAGATAGCCTAAGAGAGACAACAATGAAAGAAACTGAGAAGAGACCAAGATAATGCAGGAGAAAATTTCAGAATGTTATAATAAGTATCCTGAGATAAGATACTATGTCCTTTCAAAAAAAGGCTGTATTCAAGATATGAAAAAATCAGAAAACGAGAAAAAGCTTTTGAAAATTCTTATAGTATACTTGAAATCTTAAAAGTAATGTGTAAAAACCAAGGAATCTTTCAAGAAAGAAAAAGAACTGAAATAGATGGAAATAAAGGAAAAGACAAAGATAAGCAGGGGCCAACAGGCAGCATGGTGGTGCAGGCACTGGACACCACATGGCTAATGGCAGTTCAAATCCTGGACCTGGCGACTTGCTTTCTCACTTTCTCTCTCCCTATCTCTCTCTCTGTCTCCTTCTCTGTCTCTCTCTGGCGAGTACATGTGTCCTATAGCAAACATTAAAAATAATAATAAAAATTTTTAAAAGACATGCAAATTAGAGAACCATTTTAACCAGTACACTATCTAATCAATAAGAATTTCTAACAATTTCTAAAAAATAAAACAAATAAAAATGATAGGGGCTCCATATATATATATATATATATATATATATATATATATATATAATGCACACACACACACACACACGGGGTCTTTAAAAAGTTCCTGGAAATGAGGAATATGAAAAAACTAAGCATGTATTTCAAAGATCTTTTCATCAAAATGAACTCATTCTTTAATCCCATAAACTGGGACCAGCAGTTAGCATAATGGCTATGTTGCTGGACTCCCATGTAGTCGACCCTGGTTCACATCCTGGACCCGGTGGCTTAAAACTCACACCGGGCACGTGTGCATTCATGCCCAGGATCCTGAGAGGAGAATGGAGGAGAAGGGATTGCGGCGTGGCCATCCCCCCAGGGGTGATTTCTCGCTTTCTGTCTGTCTGTCTCTGTCTGGCGAGCGCACGCGCCCTATAGCAAAAACCTCTCCAAAAAAAAAAAAAAAAAAAAAAAAAAAAATCCCATAAGCTTTTTGACATTCCTTTGTATAAGAAAAATCTTAAAACTTAGGGACATTAGACTCCAAGACTAAAAGGCTGATTTAATTTATCTACACAATTAATTAAGAAGGCCCCTAATTAAAAGATGTAATTATAAAATTTTATGGTGCTAAAAATAGGGAGAAGAATTTAAAAGCATACAAACACACATACAGACACACACACAGTCACACACACACACACACCTGGTAGAGCCAGTTTCTAACTCCTGAACAAAATTTATTATTCAAAATGGGAGGGGGAAATGCTAATAAGTACAGCACAGTGACTATTGGTGAAATTGGAATATAAACTATATTTATTTTAGAAAAAACTGAAAATTATATTCACAAGAAAACATGAGCACATATGTTAATCATTGCTTTATTTATAATAACACTAAACTGGAAATAATTCACATGTACTTCAGTGAATAAAATCATAGACAAAGTGGGGCACATGCCGTAGAATACTACTCAGAAACAAAAGAAAAATATTTTTGGACACAACTTGGTTAGATCTCAAGGCAATTATGCTGAGTTAAAAAAATAAAATTCAATCCCAAAAGGTGGCACGCCTCATGATTTTGTCAATACAGCTTTCTTGAAATCATAAAACCATAGAAGAAGAGATTAGTGATGACAGAGGATTAGGACTGAGGGTAGAGTGTGAATGTGAGGGCCAACACGGGAGAGTTTTTACAGGTGGGTGGAACAGTTCTGTGTCTTGGTTGTGACAGTGGTTATATGAATCTACAAATGTGACACAATTTGGTAAAATAATACACCAAAAAAATTTTAAAAAGCCCAAGTAAAAACTAGTGAAATCCAAAACAAAGCATAGCATTTGTCAGTGTCAATTTTCTATGTTACATTATTGTATTAAAGTTATTAGGGGAACCAGTAGTTAGCATAATGGTTATGTCGCTGGACTCCCATGTAATCGTCTGCAGTTTGCATCCTGGACCCGGTGGCTTAAAACTCACGCCAGGCGCGTGTGCGTGCATGCCCAAGATCCCGAGAGGAGAATGGAGGAGAAGGGACTGCGGCGTGGCCATCTCCCCCCGGGGGGTGGTGATTTCTCGCTTTCTGTCTCTCTCTCTCTCTGCCTGTCTGGCGAGCGCAAGCGCTCTATAGCAAAAACCTCTCCAAAGAAAAAGTTATTAAGATGGTATCACTGGATAAGACTTGAGAGACTAGAATGAGGGTACTCTGTGTTATTTTTTAAAACTTCTATGTAAATCTAAAATTATTTTAAAATAAAAATTAAAAACTATACTCAACGTCCCAGATTATTCCAAGATTCTAATTCAGTAGATTAAAGGGGACTTAAGACTCTTAGTGTTAACCATCTCCCCAGGTGGTTCTCCTGAGCAGTCACATTTAAAATCCCCCCATATACTATGTGCTCTCAAGGAGATCCCTGGCAATGAAGACAATATCAGGTCTCACACACTTCCCTATCATGTCTCGCACTGCGAAGTGAAGGCATCACAAAAGCACAAGGTAACAAATCTCCAAGGGGCCAAACAGTGCAGGCTGCACTCATGTGGCATGGTTTGCAGAGAGCATGGGGACCAAGATCAGGGGACTTCAAAGGAACACTCCCACAGCATCATTTCCTATTCTTCGATGTTTCCTAAGATGTTTCATGTTATCAAGTAAGGGAAGATGATCACGATTTGTTGTTACATCATGTGGAGAGTAAGGGTGACCTCCATTTAAGAGTATTACAGAAGGTATCTATTTGAAGAGTAGACCTTCCACCTTTAAACAGAGGTAGACTAAAGGAAAATGATGACAAGGCCAAGATTTTACAAGGTAATCTACATAGAAGAAAATGAATAACTGAGGTCGGGGACATTATTGTTCATTATGAGAAATCTGAAATGTGGTATATCTTAATGAGTATCAACAGCATCCAGTGAGTAAGGACCATAATATGGTAAAGAGCTCAATACTTTCATACTGCTTAGTTAACATCAATTTCTACCACATAAAAATTGTACTATCATGAAGAGAATAACTATGTGTAAATATTTTCTCCCAATTGTTTTGCTTTAAGTATTACTCTTAATATGAAAATTAGGTGACTAATGTTGGTAATAACAGCTTGGAACTTTCGGCCATTTGTTGAAAGAAGAAAGTATTCATTAAATAGCAATTTTTTTTTAGTATCTCTATTACATGGCAGTTTCCATGTTAGATATTGACATTGAAACATAAATAATACATTGTATTTTTGTTTTTATTTTTGTTTTTTGGAGTTTTTGCTATAGGGCACATGCGCTCGCCAGAAAGACAGAGGGAGACAGAGAGAGAGCAAGAAATCACACCCTAAGGGGGATGGCCACACCGCAATCGCTTCTCCTCCATTCTCCTCTCGGGATCTTGGGCACATAAGGGCACACACGCCAGGCATGAGTTTAAGCCACCAGGTACTGGACTCGAACTGCGGTCAACTACATGAGAGTCCAGCGACATAGCCATTACACCAACTGTTGGTCCCAATACATTGTTTCTATCCTCAAAAAATTAGTGTCTATTGTCTATTGAGGTGAAAAAGAATCAAGCCACCTATTGGGTATTGTCATTGATCATAGTATGGGTGGTTCTTGATATGAATATTGAAAGCTGAATGAAATTTAAGTAGATGGAGAAAAGATCCACGGACACCGCAGGAAGAAGGAATAGTTTACAGGAATGCAAGGAATAATTCAAGGATGATTGTTTGTTAACAGTGACTGCGTGGAGGGAAACTGTATGTTGGGTGTAGGTTTGGATAGCTGCCTTAAGACAGCACTGTGGCAGTACTCTGGCATATAAGACCATCCTGAGAGTATTCAAGCATTCTGAAAAGGGTATCCATGTAATACTGCTGACAATTGACTGGACTATGATTAAACTGAAGACAAAAAGACAAAATTACTGGGACCAGCAGTTAGCGTAATGGCTATGTCGCTGGACTCCCACGTAGTCGACCGCAGTTCGAGTCCCAGACCCGGCAGCTTAAACTCACGCCGGGCGCGTGTGCGTGCGTGCCCAAGATCCCGAGAGGAGAATGGAGGAGAAGGGATTGCGGCGTGGCCATCCCCCCTGGGGGGTGATTTCCTGCTTTCTATCTCTCTGTCTCTCTCTGTCTGTCTGGCGAGCGCACGCGCCCTATAGCAAAAACCTCTCCAAAAAAAAAAAAAAAAAAAAAAAGAAAGACAAAATTACTGAGCTAAAAAATGGTTTGGAAAGCAGAAAAATTATCCATTATATTTCCATTGTCATTATAACTTCTTTTTTTTTTTTTTTTTTTTTTTTTTAAGGTTTTTGCCTTAGAGTGCATGCTCTTGCCAGAGACAGGGACAGTGAGAGGGAAAGTGAGAAATCAGCCCCTAGGGGGAGATGGCCACACCACAATTTTTCTTCCATTCTCTTCCTGGGATCTTGGGTATACACACACACACACACACACACACACACACACCTGGCCTGATTTTCAAGTCACTGGGTCCAGGACTCAAACCACAGGCAACCAAGTGGGAGTCCAGCGACATAAGTGCTGTGCCATCTGCTGGCCCCAGTCATTATAACTTCTACCTGTCTTCACACATTGGAAAGTCACATCTTTATTAAAGCAGTTTAAATTAGTCAAAATTCCAAAGGTCAGTTGTTATACCTCTAGTCAAACCATCTGTCCACAATAATTTGAAGAAAATAAAGAGAATACATGTGTAGCCAAGTCTTAAAAAAAACAAGTGTCCTTTGGTTGAAAATACCATCTGGATCATTTCAAGCTTAACAGGCACCAAACATAGCACTGAAAAGCCTGAAGTCTGAAATATATAAACAAAAAAATCTTAAAAGAGATTTCAAATCTTTAAAACATTCCCTCCAGTAAGGCAGGTTGGCATTTTCCATACAACACCTGGATTTTCTTACATTAAAATGTCATGTTACTTCCTAGAAGGGATATTGCAAAGATTAACATGATCACATTTTAAAGCTCTTGGAGTTCTTTACCGAGTGAAGCTCTCTAAATACAAGGTGTAGCATTCACTTTCCACTGCACGGTGCTTTGAATCCCAGTTATGCAGGATATCAGAGTGTAGCAAATCCTACTTCCTTTCAAAACCTTTACCCTCACAAAATAGAGAAATGAAAATTTGGTAGATAAATAGAATTGGTAATGTTTGAATTATCAAGAACTTGGCTGAATGACCACATCTGTGTTACTTCTAGGTGTCTTAGCAGATCCTTCCCAGGACAGAAAAATATTTTTACCCCAGTCAGGATAATGAAGAGACTTGCTCATGGAATTTTAAGATTGGAGAAGTGAGAACATATCATTGCAGGTAAAAAGACATGCAGAAGAGGAACCAGCAGTTAGCGTAATGGCTATGCCGCTGCACTCCCATGTAGTAGACCATGGCTCGCGTCCCGGACCCGGTAGCTTAAAACTCACACTGGGCGCATGTGCATGCGTGCCCAAGATCCCAAGAGGAGAATGGAGGAGAAGGGATTGCGGTGTGGCCATCCCCCCTGCAGGGTGATTTCTCACTTTCTGTCTCTCTGTCTCTCTGTCTGTCTGGTGAGTGCACACGCCCTATAGCAAAAAACCTCTCCAAAAAATAATAATAAAATAAAATAAAATAAAAGACATACAGATAAAAACATATACTTTTAGGAACTTTTGAAACAACTCAAATGTATTCATTTTAATCAATTTTAGTTAGTGAACAATATATACTCAGTAGTCCTTGATGCTAAGTGTTCTAAAAAATTATAAAAGCAGTAAACTCAACAAACCAATCAGAGTCATCGCTTTCTTTTAAGAGACTTACAGTTCTGCCTAAGAGTAAAGATATTACAGAGACAAATAGGGACATATAAAAACAAAGGAAACATTACCTAGTGTTTACAAACGCTATTGTCCTTGCCAAATACTGTTAAAGGTGAAGATCTGCTCTTTTTTCAACTCTATCCATTTATCCAAACAGCATTTATTGATTATTACCTGGTATAAATCCTCTCAAAAAAATGAACGAACACGGCTTGCCTTGTCATTCCTCTGTTCATTGAAACATTTAGTGAGACCAGCATAAATGACAGTAAGCTCTGTTCTATGTCCTTAAGGTTATTCTTCTACAGCAGTAGAGTCAGGAATCTAAAGATATCATAAGATCATTTTATATATGATGTAGAATAGTAAGTACAATACATAAATAACACAATGAAGCTTCAATGCCAAGAAAGGTGACCTCAAGCCTAGCTATATTTTAGAATCACCAAGAGTTTATTTTTAAAAATTACAATGCAGAGGTTCCCACTCATACACCTTCCCCCTAATTCTGATTTAGTTAAACCAGAATAGAAAACTAGAGTGTTTTTTGTTTTGATTTGTTTTTTGATTGTTTTAGAGAGATTTTTGGTATAGGATACATGTGTTCACTGGAGAGACAGAGAGACAGAAAGCAAGAAATCTCCACCCCCCCCCCCCAGGGGAGATGGCCACACTGTAGTCCCTTCTCCTCTTGGGATTTTGGGCATGCACACACATGCTCTTGACATGAGTTTTAAGCTGCCAGGTTTAGAACTTGAACCACAGTCAGCCATGTGGGAGTCCAACGACAGAACCTATCAGCCCATCTGCTGGTCCCAGAAAACTAGAGTATTTTTTAGCCCCAAAACTCTCTATAATTCTAATATATACTCAGTATTGAGGCTTTCCCACTTCCATGCTAAATGGTTTGCTTAGAAGATTGATGAAAAGACAGGTTGAAATTGAGGTAGCTCCTGAGAAAATAGGTAAGGTCAGAGGAGATAGTCTGGAACGGCTGTCGCTAACATTGTGTACAATATGGTAAATATAAGCTAAGGATGTGGAAGAAGACACAATAACTTTACTTAATATCCACTCAACCTGTTAGGACTAAGCACAATGGCAAAGTCTCAAGCTCCAAATTTTTTCAACTGCCAAAACTTCAGGCTTAACGAAAGGTTCTGTCATGCTTTATATCTGAAATAAAAGACTGGTAATGTAAGCCATTACATTCAAGGGGGTAGCATTTAAAAACAAAACTGAGAGTTTAGACATCACCAAAAACAGTGGAGTTTCTAGTGGCGTGGAAAGACCGTCCTATGCACTGAAATGAAAGGAGCCAAGAGTCTATATTGGCTGAGTATTCCATTGGGAATTACAGTTCTGGAATTTGGGGTTCTTGATCTTTTTTTTTTTTTTTTTTAGTAATAAACAAACAAAGTGAATAAAAGACAAGAGTGTCTCCATTTAAAAGTTTTCTGAGAAGTTCATCTTCTCAGTTCAGCCCAAGATTTACTGTGTCACCCAGTTCTGACAAGATTGCAAATCAGAGAAAGGGTAATCCTTTATTGAGTCAAACAAAGGCAGGTTTAATATAAATAAAACCCCAGAACCAAAAAACAGTACACTGAAACTCTCAGCCATGAACTATCCAAAAACAGCCTGAGAGCAAAGTTTATAGTCTTGTAAAAATATTTTGTCAGTAACATCACACCTCCATGTAATGTTTTAAAGCTTGCCTCTCAAGTTGGGTTCGGCACAGTCAGAGAAAAAGAATCATCTAAATGAATAGGTAAGTTTCTTCATCAGGGGATTTAGAATGAAGTCACACATTCATCTTCCTTCACCACTTTTTTTGAAGCTTATTGACTTACTTTACTTGCATTCAAAACCATGGTTCTATTTAAGTTTCTCTGACTGATATGTGTGCATACACCTTTGAAATAGAACAATAAATTATAGCCCTAGAATTGTCATCAAGTGCTCATAATAGAACTGTTCCCATTTAAATGGTCTCTGTGCCTGTAACCATTGATACAATGTATTCTTGTTATTTTGGGTTATTGGAACACAATAAAGGATTATATAAATACATATAGAGCAAATGTGTGGAACCAGTGCTTTTTTTGTTTTTAATTGGTTTTCAACACTAGCAAGTTTTTGTACAACTAAGTTTGTTGTTGAATTAAGTGTTGGCTCCCATGAGAAATTTGCTTTTTTGTTCCCAATCTATTCTTCTAAGACCTCTCCCTTTCTATTTCTCACACAACTCATATTTAATACTAAGACAAGACAAGCAAAAAGAGACATTGGGATCCTCAAAGTACCATTAGTCAACCAATTAAGATCACACAAACCACCGGGTAACTCAGAGCCTGTGCCTGAAGACTTCCACTAGATGAACTGAAGCATTATTTATCATATTAAGCAAAAGTGAAATTATTCCAGGAATAACAGAAATGAGTAAGACACAGAGTAATCAGAAATGCAGAAACCCTTTGCATAAAGCTACATGTAAACTCTAGACAACATCTGGCAGCTCAAAAAAAAAAAAAAATCTGTTCTTCCTTCAAACATGGCAAGGGCATTTGATCTCACTTTAGTTTTTTCAATTTCATTCTTATACAAAGACAGAGATTACCATGAATGGTGGCATCTTCTGAAACAAAGGGCACAAATCAATATTTCTCTGAGCAGGAGGTAATGTCAATATGATAACCCCACTTGCTTCTGAAAATGGCAAAAGTGTTTTCTCAAGCTGCTGCTAAAATCCATTTTGTCTAATTTTCACAAACAAAGAACCTGATGGTTTGGTTTCCCTGACAACACTCTTGAATGTAGCTGGCCTTCATCCTTTGTCCTCTGGTCTGTGTCCAAGCAACAGTCAAATTAATCTTTGCATCCAATGGGCAGTCACAGGACATTCAGACAGGTGTTTCTCTGGTCAGCACTGTCAATTTTCTCTTAAAGAGTGTAAATATAAGAAAAGTTGAATTCCTAAAGGTTTGGGTTTCCCAAGGTTTTAGTAATGAAAAGTTGCATCTCACTGCTTATAAAATAGCAGATAGGAGATATTTTGTATATACAGGGAGGATTTTTCTAAGTTCTTTTTTAATGTTAGTCAATACTTTGGGACACAGATAAGGTTTATTATCTGTTGATGAGGATGGGTATAATAGTCTCGACTGGGCTGGACTGAGGTGTAAATCATGCTGGGTAAAGTCTCTTCACAATCTAAATGGTGTATAGTGATTTAATATATGAATAATAATGAAAAAATGAAAAAGAATAAAAAAAGAATATTTCCTTGGACAAATATGTTGTATTTCTATGTAAAGCTATAAGAAATGAACTAGAAATCAAACACATTAGCCTTGTGAAAGAAGTTGTCTCTGGAAAGAGAAGGTAAATAATGGGATGGTGGAAAGTGGTGACGTCAGGCTTTGGCTAAATCTGTAATGTTTTTCTTCTTTAACCCTGATGAGGCAAATATGACTAAGTGATATGTTTTTAATATTGTGTATTGAGATGGGTGTTTTTATATTGTTCATTCATCTTTTTTATATTTTAAGATCCTAAAAAAAATAAGAAAACAAGAGTGTTAGCTGATCACATGCCTATTGTGCTTTCTCTTTTTAAAGGAAGTGATTGCAATTAGAACACCCATCCATGTTGCCCAATTAGCAGTTTGCATCAAAGAAATTTTCATTGGGCATTAATCAATTCAAGATCACAATTATAATGGCACTAGTCACCCTGCTTTTAAATAAATACATTAATATTCAGATTCATGTGTAAGTGTCCCATATATCTGATTAACTGGAAGCAAAAAAATAAAAAGGCTTATTAATATATGCAGGACACCATTCATGTGCTCTAAAAGGCAAATGAAGAAACTGGAATAAATATGAGTTATATGTGTCTGTCTTTTATGGAAATGAAGAAAAATTCTCTTAGGAAGAACCCAGATATTTGGCTGTTTTGATATTTTACAAGGCACAGAGCAAAGCACTGTACCTGGCAAGCATCAGTGAGGATAAAAATGAGTGTATTCATGTGTAATAATAAATTTTAGACTAACATTTATATTATGCACATACATCACACATAGCAACCCTATAAGTGTATAAAAGCTCTTTGAGTACTGTATTGTTTATAAGAACTTTCCAAAAAAAGATCCTAAAATTATTGATGACTGTTTACTTTTGGCCCATGAATCATTTCCTGAATATATTTTACAATTGTGATTCAGCTGAGCTTTTAACTTATTCATTTATTTATTTTTTTGTTTCCTTTTTAACAAAACCACCATTTCTGTGTTCAGATGATCCCCAAGTTTGGCGTATCTCCTGAAGTAACACCAGACCCATCTGTTGATCTCCCCAACATGACGACAGCAGTAACAACACTGAGCTTACAAAATAAAAGGTAGAGAGGGAGTCTTTTCAAAACACAATGGGAAAATAACCCAAAATGAGATAACCAGCAGATGCTCCAGAATATGGAAGTCATCTGTAAGCATTTAGTGGAATGGAGAATGCTGAAACAGTTCTCCATTTGCCAGACGCCTGAAATAGAGACAGATGAGCTATTCCTCTGAACTTCGACAACAGCGCCAGCTGAAAAAGCAGACCCTTCTGCCAAGGGTCACTTGTTGAAACTGTTGACTGTAAATCAGAGTTCTCTTTTTGGACTTCTGGTCCCCAGAAAATGTGACCAAACATGCTCATCTGTGCACCTTACCTTGAGCAGCAAAGAGCATCATCCTTGGGTGCTGAAGGGCCGTGGGGTGGGCACAGAATGTCCGCATGTTTTGAACAAAGGCATCTTTTCATAAAACCCACATGTTGTACACAGTGCTCCTTACCTAGGCTTGATGAGTAAGAAAAGTTCCCAAATGAAATAATCTCCATTTCGACTGCATAGGTAAATAGTGGTAAGGATATTTAAGTCTGGAAATATTCATGAAAAGGTCCTTTATGTATTTTGTGTCCCGACAATGATTGCTGCTGCATTACACTGTGTCTTCAAACCTGCTTTAGCAGAAAGGAATGTCTTTGTGTGAAGTGTACTATCTGGAATCCTTTTCCTCATATTGTTTAGATCATGGGTCTGTGTTTTTGCATTCGCTCCCAGGGTGTCTGAAACATTTAAAAATAACTGTGGGTAGGTCAGAACGGCCCATGTTGGCAGCAGATGCCTTATAGTTTGCCATCATATAAATGTCAATTTTGCTTTCTTTTATGGAGCTAAGCAGAGATAAATCCCAGTAGCATAGAAAGAGGTCTCTAGATCTTGTAGTTTCCTCTATATCTGTGTGTGGCCCACCAATCAAACCAGAGATTCTGCCCATTTCCATTCTGTTAAATTCCATCATTTGTTTCTTTTAACCTTTCCAGGTCTACCAAGAGGCTAGGAGGATGTCTAGAGAGTTTGGGTTGGAAGATAGTCTAGACAAATGGTGTTCGTGCAGCTAAGACCCACAACACTGGCATCACCCGTGAACTTGTTAGAAATGCAGATTCTTGGGACCAGCAGTAGTGTAATGGCTATGTTGCTGGACTCCCACGTCGTCAACTGCGGTTCGAGTCCCGGACCCGGTGACTTAAACTCATGCCTGGCGCGTGTGCGTGCATGCCCAAGATCCCAAGAGGAGAACAGAGGAGAAGTGATTGTGGCATGGCCATCCCCCCTGGGGGGTGATTTCTTGCTTTCTGTCTCTCTGTCTCTCTCTGTCTGTCTGGTGAATGCACACACCCTATAGCAAAAACTTCTCCAAAAAAATAAAAAGAAATGCAGATTCTTTAGATCTTATATTTTTGCATCAGATACTCTGCGGTTGAAGTCCATTCATTTTCTGTTTTTACAAGCTCTTCAGATCACCTTGATGCACACTAAAGTTTGGGAAACACTGGTCTAGATTATAATTCCAAAATTCCCCCCAGAAACCCTACAAACCCTCACTCTCAGAACCCTCCACCAAGTAGCCCCAGGGAATTGTCCGATTGTGAGATCCTGAACATTTTTGGATGCCATTTTAGCCTCTGTGTATTGGCCCCAAGACATGAACAGAATCTCATCTAAATAAATTAAATCTGGTGTCAACTCTTGGAATATGGAGTGGTAAATTAATTTGCATAAAGCAAGAGTTTAAAGCCCTTGCAGAATAATGTCACCAGCTGTGCAGAAGACAAGCATTCCAGTTGCTGCTGAATGGATATCACCTACCAGTGGAGATGTTCTCTTTGGTAGATAAAACAACTATTCCTTACCTCCCTTAATTAGCTCTGAAGATACTATTAAACTGACTGAGGCTGCGCAGAATCTTTGCTACATTCCAAAAGATGAGACTGTCAAAGTCTGCAACTGAGGAACTGCAAAGTAAGTGCTTTATGACACTTCATCTAAAACTGTTGACATGAAGAACATATCAATAGGCATTTTGTTAATGGATAAAGTTTATCAGTTCTATTCTTATTCACCTCAGAATAATCATACTAAACTTCCTTTAGGAAAATAAATGACCATTGTGCCTTTTTGTTATTCTTCCCCAAGGTATTCTTGTTAAGATTCATCAAGAATATTTCCACAATGACACTTGTAATCTTTGCCAGCCCCTCTCCACATTCCCACATAGAAATTACACACTTTCCTTTCCTCTGCCACACCCCAGCTAGTAGCTCAGGAAGGTGCCTTCCCAACGCCTAACTGCCTAACTTTTAATTTTTATTAACCCAGGTGAGACCAGAGCCAAGATTGGCCTGAGGAAAAGCCTAGAGCTGCAGAAATACTCAATTGTTGAAGTAAACTAGGAGTCTTTTTGCTTTCAAATTGGGAACAAGCTGTTTTTTTTTTTTTTAAATACTTCATCTTCAGGTAATATAGAAAATATATTTTTAAATGAAATGACATTTATTTCCTAGCATTTTTTAGTTTTTTAAGGATAATTAAGGGTTGAAAAGACCAACTTGTCATGTGGCACTGCCCAGGATGCTAGCTGAGTTCTGATGTTTACAGTCCAAATAAGAGTTCGGCTAGTCTCATGACTCAAAACCATAGCCTTTGGGCCAGCAGGTACCATGGTGGTTAAGAGCCCTGGACTCCCCCCTAGGTGACTGTTGTTTGAGTCCCAGACCTGACAGTTTGCTTTCTCCCTTTCTCCCTTTCAGAGACTCTCTCTGTCTCTCTCTGGTCAAATTAAAAATAATAATAATAACAAATAGAATTAAATTAATATATAATTCTTTGGAAAACAACAAAATAGCCTTAGCTGTTTTTTTCAGGACCACCTGCCAAGTCACAACCCCAGGATTCCCTGGAGCTTTCTTAGCTGGGATGAGCCATGCAGCCAAAAGAATTTTGAGTCACCCTTGAAGACTGGAATGTAAGATATATGGTTCTAGCAAGGGAAGTATGCCTTTAGTGGGGCCAGCAGGTGGAATGGTAGTAAGGCACTAGATTCTCACATGGCCGACCATAGTTCTAGTTCTGGACATGGTGGCCTGCAAATCACACCTGGTGCATGTGCCTCTAGGGCCAAAATCCTAAGAGAAGAGTGGAGGATAAAGGATTATGGTGTGGCCACCCTCTCCTAGGGAATAATTTCTCATTCTCTCTCTCTGTGTCTCTGTTTCTCTCTGGCAAGCACACTCAACTATGACAAAAACATAAAAAAGAAAAAAGAAATTATGCTCTTAGTTATAAAGCATGTAATTTAATGCTTACTGTTGAACTATGTGCAGATCTGTAAATACTATTAAAAAGTAGAGGAACCATAAAAATTGTCCATCTCTGGGAACCAGCAGTTAGCATAATGGCTATGTCGCTGGACTCCCACGTAGTCGACCGCGGTTCACGTCCCGGACCCGGTGGCTTAAAACTCACACTGGGCGCGTGTGCATGCGTGCCCAAGATCCCAAGAGGAGAATGGAGGAGAAGGGATTGCAGCATGACCGTCCCCCCTGGGGGGTGATTTCTCGCTTTCTGTCTCTCTGTCTCTGTTTGTCTGGCAAGCAGATGCACCCTATAGTGAAAACCTCTCCAAAAAAAAAAAAATTGTCCATCTCAGGAATAATTTACAAATCAGCTGAGAACAACAAACCTATAGGCACAAAATGGTGCAAGGTGCCTCAAAAGAGTCCACTCTGAAATGAGTCAGGGTGTTAAGTGCCATTGCTTTCATTCAGCTTCTCTCTCTTCTCCCTCAATGCTCTCAACATGCAAAACAGGCACATTATTCCACAGGCAACCACGTTCAGTCTGCTGCTGAGAATCTATTATCTGTTGGTCTGAGAGACATTAATAAAACATGGACAATGCTCCAGGCATTAAAAAAAAATAGTGACTGCCTCATGTTTCAATTATTTTTGACAAAACAGTCTATGTCATACTCTGAGCTCAGAAATGCAAGCTTTGTTGCAAATACTGAGGCCTTCCATTCAACGATTAATCTGAATATTCACAGCAGGGGAAAGAATTCACTAAGGCAATCCATCCCTTTCTCTCCTACCTAAGAAGTAAGCCGGGTATCCAGAGAAATTCTGCCTCACAATAAAAAGTGAAGGTATTTAGCATTCTAGTTGTGTAACATTTAAAAATAAAGCATTTTCCTTTTGCTTCTTTGACTAGATCCAAAATCCACGGCATTTGTACAAATACTATATATACGTGCATGTGTGTGTGTGTGTGTGTGTGTAACTTATACAGATGCAATGTGTATGTGTCTGTGTGTTTGTACGCATTATAGTACATACATGCACACATATAGTGTAGTATTTGGCTGCATTTTAGCACCTAAAATTCCCTTTGAGAAACAATCCTCAGTGTGACATCACATCCCCTGACAATATACCACACCGTTTCCAGGACATAACATTACGTTCTGAACGTAGAGCTATGCTAACAAATTCACACCCAAAGCAAAACCAGAAAAGTGCCTGGCTTACTTCCAGGTTCACTTTCCATGCTGCTTTGCAGGATGGAGGAGCAAGTTGGTGGTTGAAAACAAAAATGTCTTTTCCCAACTGTGACCAGCCCTTTTGGCCTGGCAGAAAACTGGTCTGAAGCATGTATCTTTCAGGCCATGAAGACTCCTGCTCAAGACAATTTGTGCTTAAGAAGACAGGAATTCTAGTGCTTCTCAAGTTCTGATCATATTCCTGCTCGATCTTACCTTTTCATATGCTTTTCTGCATATGGAACTTTTTGCTCCAGTACTTTAAGTTCTCTTTTCTCTTGAGGGAAATGTATTATTCAAGGATGTGATTGAAGGACGCTGGTACGAGTTAAGATAAATCAGATCTTTAAGACAAAGTGCCTGCAGGGGGGACCAGCAGTTAGCGTAATGGCTATGTCGCTGGCCTCCCATTTAGTCGACCATAGTTCAAGTCCAAGACTCGGTGGCTTAAACTCACGTTGGGCACGTGTGTGTGCGTACCCAAGATCCTGAGAGGAGAATGGAAGAGAAGGGACTGCGGCATGGTCATCCTCCCGGGGGCGGAGGGGGGGGGATTTCTCTCTTTGTCTCTCTGTCTCTATCTTTCTGGCAAGTGTACACGCCCTATAGCAAAAACCTCTCCAAAGTGCCTGCAGTGTCAGAAACAATACTAAGTTGTCCCCATATGATAAAAACGGAAGTTAAACTGAGAACCAACTACTGTGAATGGCACCAATGTTATTCAGTTGCTGTTTTCATAGAATTCAATTTAGTAACACAAAAATAGGGCAGTATATAGTAGAAGGCCACTTTTGAACTGAAGTAAAATTACTCAACAAATTACACACTCCAGCTAATTTTGTATTAGGTATTCATAGAGCAAGATAGCTACTATGTTTAAAAATATAAAATTAAATTTTGAGTAATTTTCCATTCAAATCTTACTAGTGATTAACTACACAGTTTTAGGTTGATATTTTTATAATCTACCACAAACAGAGAAAAATTAAAATAGATAAAATGGGGAACCAGCAGTTAGCGTAATGGCTAGGTCGCTGGACTCCCACGTAGTCGACCGCGGTTCATGTCCCGGACCTGGTGGCTTAAAACTCACGCCGGGCGCGTGTGCGTGCGTGCCCAAGATCCCGAGAGGAGAATGGAGGAAAAGGGATTGCGGCATGACCATCCCCCCTGGGGGGTGATTTCTCGCTTTCTGTCTCTATGTCTCTCTCTGTCTGTCTGGTGAGCGCACGCGCCCAATAGCGAAAACCTCTCCAAAAAAAAAAAAATAGATAAAATGTGCCAGATGCAATTTTTTTTTTTCTTTTACCATGTGGAGATGGCAGAATAAGTGGTTTAAGAGAAGAGTTCCATAGAAAACGGGCTAGACAGTGATGCAGCAGTAATGCAGCTGGACCCATCTGAGATGATGCTGGATTTGGGGCCTGGGTTTCCCTGAATACACCAGATGCGAGTGCCCACCATTCAGGCTGGCTGAGGTGAGGGATGGATCATGGCACGAAGACCCTGAAGGAGGGTGTATCTCTTTCTCTCTCTTTCTCTCTGTCTCTCTCTGAATAAATAAGTAGATACACTTAAAGAGTTGTAAGAAAAATGATGTAAATATGAATTTATTTTAGTAAGTGAGAATTATTTAACCTCTAATGTTATAAAATGTTAACAATATTTAAGTTTTAGCAATTTCAGGTAAGGTGAAGTATATATATATATATTTTTTTTTTTGAGAGGTTTTTTTTGTTATAGGGTGTGTGCGCTCGCCAGACAGACAGAGACAGAGAGACAGAAAGCGAGAAAACACCCCCAGGGGGAATGGCCACGCCGCTATCCCTTCTCCTCCATTCTCCTCTCCAGATCTTGGGCACGTATGCACATGCGCCCGGTGTGAGTTTTAAGCCACCGGGTCCAGGAATTGAACCACGGTCAACTACGTAGGAGTCCAGCGACATAGCCATTACACTAACTGCTGGTCCCAAAAGTATATTATTTTTTAATTCACTTTCATTTCGCAAGATTTAAATCTGAAAATTTCCAAAAGCTCTAAAGTTTAAAATCATTCAAGTTGTCATGCTATATTTTTTTAAAAATATGCTCAATAAAATCAACTACTTTGCAAAATAAGAGTTTAAAATATATATTTTCAGGACCAGCAGATGGTGTAATGGCTATGTCACTGGGCTGGACTCCCTTGTAGTCGACTACGGTTCAAATTCCAGACCAAATAGCTTAAATTCACGCTGGGCGCATGTGCATGCATGCCCAAGATCCTGAGAGGAGAATGGAGAAGAAGGGATTGCAGCATGTCCAACCTCCCTGGGGATATATTTTCAAAATTTTAGAATGAATGAACAAACTTGCCCCAACTATCAACTCCTTTTTCTTTAGATTCCTCTCTCCACTGGCTTAAATGCTTTATTTCATTTTGTTTTTCTTTCCCCAAGCAAAAGATTCACAGTAGATTTTTGTAAAATTTTTTTAGTATCCTCAGTTATCTGAAGAGATATATTAAAATTTATAGAGCAAAAAAAATTATATTTTCTCCCTACTCTCCCAAATTAATTAAATCATTCAGTATATTAGAACTGAAGTAACAAATGACAGTGTTAGAAATCCAAACAAATTATACAACTTTTCTATTCTTCTCCTATTGAAAAGGATGCAACTATTTAAAAATTAAAAGAATTAGCTTGAGTCAGTTTAAAATATGCTGAAAATTGCAATTGGCTATTTGAAAGAAGGAAGAGGGCACGGCACTGAAACCTTTTGACTCTCACCTCTATTAACATACACACCGTTTCTGGGCAATTTAGATAGTGTACAGAACATGGAGGAGCCTTACCTCGAAGAACAAAGCAAAACCTTAAAGGAAATAATTACTATCTGTGAACTTTCATGCTTTTTACATTACGGAAAGTTCAACCATAGTAGATCCCACTGCAGTAAGACCAGCTGTAAACATAATTTGAAGAAACAATGTTGTTCGTCAATCACCTTTTTCCTTACTTTTTCTAAAAAGTCAGAGAATTATAGAAATCTGAATCTGAAAGAGATCTTAAACTGCATTGTTTAAAATATAATGGGAAGGACCAGCAGATGGTGTAGAGGTTACATTGTTGGACTCCCACATAGTCGACCACGGTCGAGACTGTGTGTGCATGTGTGACCAAGATCCTGAGAAGAGAATGGAGGAGAATGGAGGAGAAGGGATTATGGTGTGACCATATGGTGTGCCCCCTGGGAGGTGATTTCTCATTTTCTGTCTCTCCGTCTCTTCGTTTACCCAGTGAGCACATGTGCCCTATATCAAAAATCTGTCTCTAAAAAAAAAAATTATATATATATATATATATATATATATGTGTGTGTGTGTGTGTGTGTGTGTGTGTGTATGCACAGATACATAGAACTCATGCCAGGCAAGTGTGTGTGTGCATGCCCAAAATCCTGATATAAGAATGGAGGAGAAGGGATTGTGGCATGGCCAACCCCACTGTGGAGTGATTTCTTGCTTTTTGTCTCTCTGTTTCTCTCTCTGTCTCTCCGGCAAGTGCATGTGCCCTAGAGCGAAAGTCTCTCTCAAAAATAAATAAATAAATAAATAAAATAAAATTATATATATATATATATATATATATATATATATATATAAAATGGGAATAAGGTCTGCATACATTAACTGATATGTAAGAGATCATACAACTAAACTATATGAAATAGAAATCTCCTAGCTTCTCAGCTGCTTCGTCTCAGCAGTGTAGGATTCTCGCTAGCAAATAGCCAAAGGTGCAGCTGCGATTCACCATTTCGAGGGTACACTGGTGCTGTCAGATGTTTCAAGTCTCTTCCATGATTGTCTCAGCTCTCCTCAGTTGACAGCAGTTGCCAACAACAGGGAACACAAGTCTATTTATGTAGTCAAAGTTTTTACCTTCCGATTCAAGTAATTATTACACTCTCTAGCTTAAAAGGCAGACGTGAAAGTTTTAGGTATACTTTGTTGATTAGAAAATAATGGAAATGTAACTTGGCTTCTCACAGTATCTAAACTTCATATGCAAGCCTTCAAACCCAAGGACTACTTACCAGTGGCAGATATGTTGGTCCATAAAGCCAAATAGCTACAGAATAGCATGTTTAGTAGATCCAGCAAGAAGAAAGAAAGCTTTTTTTATTTATTACACTCATGCATCACTGATGAAAACATCCACCCCCAAATCAAAAGGCATAATAATAACAATAATGCATGCATGCAATGTAATCAATTTTAGGGCAGACAGAAGATACAAGAATGAATGAAGAATTGAAGAATACCCCCCCCCCCCCGAGAGAGCTTACAGTTAAGTATAAGATCCTATGTATGGCATGCATGCAAATAACTACAATATAAAATAGGTCAGTTTCATGAAAGGAACTGGGTAGCCTTCTAGGGAAGGAAAAGGGATAATCTTCTAGGGAACATGAAAAACATCTCGAAATAAATGGAACTCAGGATGAAACATAGGCCAAGATTCTCACAGAAGACTGAAATTATCTAGAACTGTTGTGGTGTGAAAGCCACTTTGAATCTTTTCATCTTTTCTCATTTTTCTACTGTTCTTCATTTTTCTGCTGTTGCTCATGTTTATTCTTCCAAGTTACCTATCACCACCTCCTTACCCTGGAATCTCCCCCACTGTTTATGGAGGAAGTGGGTATATCATGGGCTGGGCAGCTCCAGAAAGGCAAGTAACTTCTTGTCATGTTGAACCCATGTTTCTGCCTCTGGTGAACTCCCCCAGTGATGTCTGACCAAGTTCCCCACACACACAGTAGCTGGTCAGAATTCATTCATTTCTCATGTGTGCTTTGAAAATAAACCATAATGTATGCAGCTAAGATGAACAATGATTAAATGTAAAAAATAAAAGAAATTTTAAAAATTAAACAAAAATGTTTACTGAGCACTTACTAAATGTGACACATGATGTTATATGTTAGAGGAGATAAACTTCATGTGATCTTTACATCTATGCAGTTTACAGATATTTAAGTAAGCAATGGCAATAATGTGGTGGGTGTTATGATGGAAACACAGGACACTGTGGTACCACAAAGCAATAGTAAGAGCAGCAAAGAAGCTCGCCCGAAAAATGAGTGGATTTTTCAAGGTTTATGAGGAGTTAGCAGGTGCCAGCCCACAGTGGAATCCTAGACCTGCCACTACATTGGGGAGCATGTAGCTGTACAAGAAGGGACATTGGAGACAGCAATGACAGGGACACCAGAAAAGTGATTGCTCCCTAACACTTGCAAGTGAAAAAGCTCACATTTGCAGTGGGATTAGGGGTCTATTGACCAAAGCCCAATGGAAGGGGAAAGAAAGTTGAGGCTTTCCTAAGGTCAGTGAAAGGAGGGACTGCCATTTAGATTGGCGGCAGATTTATTAGATAAATGGAAAAGAGCCTGAGATAAAGGAGCAGGATTGCAGCCTTTAGAAACTCTCCCATCACTAATTATGACTGGAGGTCAATCCACCAGAAGTCCAAAAAGATAAAGCTTCAAGTTAAGAGGATTTGTTTTCATGCAAATAAATCTTGAGATGCAAACTAAGGAGTAAAAAAAAATAAGGAAACACAGCAGGAAAAGCAGAAGTGTCCTATTCAGCAGCAATTTCTTGAAACTTAAAAAAAAAAAAAAAAAGCTACAAAGTGAGGAGAAATAAATATTTTTACAGAAGGTTGCTAAGTATCTATTACATGTAGATAGTATTCTTACACAGCTCTCTATAAATTTCATCTTTGAAAACATTACTCTAAATTCTTTTTTTTTTTTTTTTTTTTTTTTTGAGAGGTTTTCACTACAGGGCGCGTGCGCTCGCCAGAGACAGACAGAGAGACAGAAAGTGAGAAATCATCCCCCAGGGGGGGATGGTCACGCCGCAATCCCTTCTCCTCCATTCTCCTCTCGAGATCCTGGACACACACGCACAGGCGCCCGGCGTGAGTTTTAAGCCACCGGGTCCAGGACGCGAACCGCGGTCGACTACGTGGGAATCCAGCAACATAGCCATTACGCTAACTGCTGGTCCCGCATTACTCTAAATTCTATCTTTTGAAGCATTACCCTCCCAGATAGCAGAGACCTCAAGAACTTCTTCACTCTGTGTCAGGAGAATAGACACGTAGAGCTCACCAATACAAAGGCAATGTTTTCGAAATAGCAAAATACCTGTGCTGTGAATAAAGTGGATAAGGTCTCCAGCTTAGGGGTTTAGAAAAGAAAAAGAGGAGATTTAGCGATCATGCGCTTGCTTCCAAAAATGGTGTTGTAAGACTGAATATTACTTCATTGTGGACTGTAGAAAATGCCTTTTGTCTGTTCTGTTTAATTCTGGGGTTAAAAGCAGTAGTCAAATCATGACAGCAAGGAGCTTTCTACTCTGTTATATTACAGCTCACTTATTTCCCTCCAAATATTAAACAATGCCAAAAAAACTTTTAGTTATTTGGGATGAGATCCATTTTCATTTTACTCTTGTCCTTTTTTGGTTGTGAGATGACAGTTTAATATTCCAGGCTCCAACGCAGAACTTGGCAAATAGATTTAAAAAAAAAAAAAAAAAAAGTTAAATGCCTTAAGAAAGAAAAAAGGTGTGCAATTCATTTTCTATAAGAAACTGTATAACCAGTGCTACACAAAGATGACTGTGTTTATCATCTATTTACTCATAAAATCCCTGGAATTTTCCAGGACATCATTGCATATACATGGTTTTATTAAAGTTAATTAACCCTTGGTTTTAGATATAAAAATTGACACGTATTTTGTTCCATTTCTGCATCTTATTAAATGTTGATGTTTTATCATCTGGATCAAGTACAGGGTAATACAGTGATTAAAAACACAAGTTTGAGAATCAGTTTCCTGTTTGAAGCTCATCATGATTCATAAATCCTGTCACCTTGGGAATGTTAACTTCTCTTGACTTTAGTTTTGCAATCTTCAAAAGTGATAATATTGATAGTTCCAAATTCCTCATGCCGTTCAGAGGATTAAGTAGCATAAGTCATATGAAAGAACTAATTCATAATTAGCTTTCAGTAAATAGCAGTTATTGTTATCATTATTGTTAAATGAATGTTCTGTCCTGAAAATTTAGCAAGTTTATTTTGGCCACAGTCACATTTTCATTCGCATACAATATTTTTCTAGATATTTCTGTATTTCATTCCATTGCAAAAAAAAAAAAAAAAAAAAAAAGTCACTCCACGTGTGTGGATAACATCAGATCTAACTCAAAGAATAAAATAGAAACAATTTATTAAATAAGAGCTTTTTGAGTACACCTAAACTGATTAAAAGCTGGAAATTCATCACTAAGGCCATCTCAGAAATTCCCTCACCACAATCCTGTACGCATACCTTGAGAAACCAAACAAAAAAGATTCATGTGCCAATGCTTCGTTTAACACCAAACATGGTAGGGTAAGGAGTATGTTAGTGATGAACTAGCTTCAAAGCATTCTTTCAAATCCTGTTTTTAAAATGAATATAGCTGAGAGAAATTCCCATCCTAAAAATGCTATGTGCTCTGCACACATATGAATTTCACTTGAAAAAGTTTTGTTAAGTTTTGAAGTATGTTTTGGGTATACTGTCCTTGGATAATATCTCTAAAACAATCTTCTTGTGATTATTTCCTAAACAACTCTTAAGACATCTGTTACGTATGCCAAGCTCTTGAATAGCTCTAGAACTACTAAAAGGATTGAAACATTGCACCAGATTTGCAGTGTTAACTGTCAATGTATTTGTGTGTGTGTGTGTATGTGTGTGTGTTGGGGGACTGAGAAATTAAGAATTGTAATTCAGTATGTATGATAAATTCTATAATGGAAAAAATATAGGATACTATAAAACTACATTTGTATTTGATTACTAGAAAAATATTGAATGACTGGGCTTTAATAAAAAATTAATGCATATTAATTAAGAACTAGTATTAATGTCAAGGAGTGGGTTCACAGTAGGAAAATGACTTAGAAAATCACCCCCAATAAATTATTTTTTTAAGAGGTTTTTGCTATAGGGCACATGTGCCCGCCAGACAGACAGAGAGAGACAGAGAGACAGAAAGTGAGAAATCACCCCCCACGGGGGATGGCCATGCCGCAATCCCTTCTCCTCCGTTCTCCTCTCGGGATCTTGGGCACGCACACACACGCGTCCAGCGTGAGTTTTAAGCCACCGGGTCCAGGACGCAAACCGCGGTCAACTACATCGGAGTCCAGCGACATGGCCATTAGGCTAACTGCTGGTCCCACCCCCAATAAATTCTACTGGACGTCACCCAAAGCCAAAATTAAACAATCTCTAAATAGAAATTCTAGTCTTTCTAAGCAAATATGGCTTTAGGCTTCTTTCCCCAGCACCTCCATTTTTCTACTTGTTGAGGTCTGTAAGTCCTTCCTTTGGAGAAATTGAATATAGATATAAAATTGAGACTCTTTTGTTATAAAATAAAAATGATAGCAATTATAACCCAGAGCCTCAGCTCCCAAGAACCAAACACTTGGTTATCATTTTCTTAGAGAGATTAGTTCAATCCCAGCCCTTGTTACTAAGTCTAGTTCTCAATTAATGTGCATTTATTGATTAATTAAAGCCCAACCATTATTCAAACTCTCCCATAGGAACTGAGGACAATTTACCAACTGTAATCGTAGATTTTTGAGGAATGTGTGTCAAATCACATGCAACATTAACCTCTCTGGAAGTTTTGACATCATTTGTTTGGCCCAAGTTTCCTTAGGTCCTAGCTATGATTAGCTATCTAAATCCATTCTCATCAATTTAGGGGAAAAAATGATAGAGATAGAAGGAAATAAATAAATTTTAATTATGCTGCTGATCTTGTCCCTGATGGACTCCATAAATATGTCAAGCAGTCAAGCATCTATCTACACAGGAGAGTTTCTAATGATGTTTTTATGATTTTTTTCATTAAAGCTAGAAGAGAAACAGTCCATGCATCCCCTCTTGGGGGACTTCTGCTAATTCAGATCCTGATCTATGGGGAAGACTTTGACTCATTGACTAGTTGTCTTTAAATATTATGAAAGGAGGAAAAATCATGAACATATATATAATTTGGCATACAGGCAGATATTTATATCTCAATCTAGAAGATCTAGCCAATGATAAGGATTTTTTAAAAAAGTAAAATGCATATGGAATTTATGCAAGGTACTGTAGGAGAGAAAAAAATACATTTCTTCTTTTTTTTCTTAGGTTCCTGGCTAAAACCCCCACAACAAGAGATTAACAAAAGCATACAAATTTGTTTAGTTACGTTTTATGTGGCACAGGACCTTTCATAAGAAAAATGAGTAAAACTGTATTTTTTTGTGCTCCGTTCAATGAAGAAGGGAGTAATTGTGAAGTATGACCGAATAAATTAGTAATATCAAGCGGTAATAAGCTAGAGGAAACAGCAGGTCCTGCTCGCCTTCTCTGTGCCTGTCCACGGAGTAGAGGGAGGCATCTCTCATATAAGATGTTATGACTTGCTTCAGGTAAAGGTCAGAAAATCCTGAGCTTTATGATCTTCCTCAGGGGAGAAGGGCAAGAGAAGGGTTAGAGTGGTCTTCTTCTGTTTTCTTAAATACCAAGATCCCAATTTGGGGGCGGCATATCCTTAAACCCATCACTACACATAGGTATAGACCCAAAGGATCATCTCCTGAATTACCTAAAGCTTCCCTGTAAGAAGGTAGCAGAGGGACCAGCAGTTAGCGTAATGGCTATGTCGCTGGACTCCCACGTAGTCGACCGCGGTTCGAGTCCTGGACCCGGCGGCTTAAACTCACGCCGGGCGCGAGTGCGTGCGTGCCCAAGATCCCGAGAGGAGAATGGAGGAGAAGGGATTGCGGCGTGGCCATCCCCCCTGGGGGGTGATTTCCTGCTTTCTATCTCTCTGTCTCTCTCTGTCTGTCTGGCGAGCGCACGCGCCCTATAGCAAAAACCTCTCCAAAAAAAAAAAAAAAAAAAAGAAGGTAGCAGATAAGTAAAAGTAATACTGATAATCACACAAACACACACTTATACACACCCTACCTGAAAGATATAAACTGAGTGTGAGGAAAAAAATTAAGATAGCTACTCTTTACTAAGACCTAAGTTAAGCCCTCTTAAAATACATTATAGAAGAGACCATATATGTAGTGACATGACTTAAAAAAAGAGGACTAAGGAAGTCAAAGACCATTACAAAGACGACTATAAAAATCTTTAAAAAGATATTGAAAATGACACAAAAAAGTGGAAAGGCGTCTCATGTTCCTGGATTCGAAGAATTAATATAATCAAAATGGCAATTCTACCCAAATTAATCTACATACTTAATGCAATTCCAGTTAAATTACCAGAAAAATTCTTCAAAGATTTAGAAGAGGCACCAGCAGTTGGCGTAATGGCTATGTCGCTGGGCTCTCATGTAGTCGACCGGGGTTTGAGTCCTGGACCCGGTGGCTTAAATTCACGCTGGGTGTGTGCGCATGAGTGCCCAAGATCCTGAGAGGAGAATGGAGAAGGAATTGTGGTGTGGCCATCCCCCCTGCGGGATGGATTTCTCGCTTTCTGTCTCTCTGTCTCTCTCTGTCTTTCTGATGAGTGCATACGCCCTATAGCAAAAACCTCTCAAAAAAGAAAAAAAAAAAAAAGATTTAGAAGAGACTATCGTAGAATTTGTCTGGAAGCATAAAAGACCTCATATTGCCAAAGCAATCTTGCTTAAGAAGGGCAGAGTAGGTGATATCTCACTCCCTGACCCCAAAATATGCTACAAAGCTATGATAATCAAAACAGCTTAATATCGGGGGGAAAAAACAGACAGGTGGAGAATGGAGACCCCAGAAATAAGCCCCAAAACTTACAGCCAACAGAGTTTTTTTTTAATTTTTTTGTGGTTTTCTTTGATAGGTGTTTCTATAGGGTACATGTGCTCACCAGAAAGAGAGAGAGAGAGAGAGAGAGAAAGACAGAAAGCAAGAAATCACCCCCAGGGGTGATGGCCACACCACAATCCCTTCTCCATTCTCCTCTTGGGATCCTGGGCACGCATGCAGACGCGCCTGGTGTGAGCCTAAGCCACTGGGTCCAGGACTCGAATCGCAGTCGACTACATGGGAGTCCAGCAACATAGCCATTATGCCAACTGCTGGTCCCCAGCCGAATAATTTTTGACAAAGGATACCAATCAATCTAGTGGGAAAAGGAAAACCTCTTTAGCAAATGGTGCTGGAAAAATGAGGAATACACCTGCAGAAAGATGAAACTGAATCCCTATCTTTCACCATTAACAAAAATAAACTCAAAATGGATCATAGATCTGAACCTAGGACCTCAAACTATAAAACTACTGGTGAAAAACATAGGAAACTCTGGGAGACATTGGGGTAGGCAAAGACTTCTTAATTAAGACTACCAAAGCACAGGCAATAATCCTAAAAACAGACAAGTGGGACTATATCAGTTAAGAAGTCTCTACACAGCAAAGGACACAGTAATTAATGTGAATT
The DNA here is from genome assembly GCA_026018925.1 of Tupaia tana. Taxonomy (NCBI): domain Eukaryota; kingdom Metazoa; phylum Chordata; class Mammalia; order Scandentia; family Tupaiidae; genus Tupaia; species Tupaia tana. The sequence goes on from JAKSZU010000006.1 coordinate 85,983,616, forward strand.
GACAACCCTCAGAGTGGGAGAATATTTTTGTAAAATATGCCTCAGATAAGGGACTGATAACCAGAATACACAGGGAACTCAAGTGGCTTACCACCAAAAAAAATGATTAACCTAGTTAAAAGATGGGAAATGATCTGAACAATAAAGAACATATGAACAGCCAAAAAACATATGAGGAAATGCCCAACATCCCTCATTATAAGAGAGATGCAGGTTAAATCCACAATGAGATAACACCTAACCCCTATCAAAATGGTGAAGATTAAAAATACAAAACATGGTAAGTATTGCTGGGGTTGTGGTAGAAAGGGAACTCTCCTACACTGTTGGTGGGAATGTAAATTGGTTCAGTTACTGTGGAAAACAATATCGAGGTTCCTCAAAGATCTGCAAATAGAACTGCCATATGATCTAGCAATTCCACTTCTGGGTATCTACCCAAAGGATAGGAGAATACTCAGTCGGAAAAGCCCTTGCATGTCAATGTTTATTGCAGCATTATTCACAACTGCTAAGACATGGGACCAACCCAAATGTCCATGTACGAATGAATGAATTGAAAAAGTGTGGTACATATACTCTATGGAATACTATTCAGCCAAAAAAAAAAAAAAAAAAAAAAAAAAAAAAAAAAAAAAAAAAAAAAACCAACAACAACAACAATAAAAAAAACAAGACCCTGGCATTTGATAGAAAATGGTAGAATATGGTAGATTTATTGCTGAATGAAGCAAGCCAGGCTTTGAAAGAAAGATATTGTATGCAAGAGTCAGGCTTTGAAAGAAAGATATTGTATGTAGCCACTTAATATATACCTACTATCTGCACTTTATGGTAGAGATTGAAATATTGGAGGGCATAAAAGTAGGGTAAGAGTATGGACACTGAAGACAGTGTGGAATGGGGAGAGAAGAGAAGGGAAGAGTATAGAGAAGGAAATCAGGAGAAAAAATAGAGAAGCATGACATTTGTGGGACACAGAAATGATTTATTACTTGTTAATGATAACATGTTTAGTATTCTCAAATAGACTAGTCTGAGAAGTATTTTGTGTTGGGTAAATCCTCTTTATAAGCCAAGAGATGTATAGCAATTGAATGTTTAAGAAAACAATAATAAAAAAATAAGCTGAAAAAAATGAAAAGCTTTTTGTCAATGATGAAATGTATAGTAATGTCTTTGTTTTGACTGATATGCATGGTAATCATGCTGGAAAAAGAAGTGTTATACACTGTAAATATATATGTGATTAAATGTTATATAAAAACAATAATAAAAAAAATAAGAGGAGTGGGCCAGCAGGTGGCATGGTGGTTAAGGTGTTGGACTCCCACATGGCCAACTATGGTATGAGTCCTGGACCTGGTGGCTTGAAAATCATAGCAGGTGCATGTACGTGCATGCCCAAAGTTCCAAGAGGAGAATGGAAGTAAAGGGATTGCAGTGTGACCAATTCTCCCTCCGCTTGGGGTGGGGGTGGGGGAGTAAGGAGCATGTAATTTCTCTCTTTCTCACTTTCCCTTTCTCTATATCTGTCTGTCTGCCTCTCTCTCTCCAGTAAGTACACAAGCCCTAAGGCAAAAACCTAAAAAAGAAAAGAAAAGAAAAGAATAATGAGAGCAAGTCTTGAAAATATTTATCAAAATGAACAAGGCAATGCAATGTTGGGAGCCAAAAGACCTTATTCTAATTTTAGAAAATTATACTTAAAATTTGTTCTATGTAAAAATATTTTGGGGAACCAGCAGTTAGCGTAATGGCTATGTTGCTGGACTCCCACGTAGTCGATCGTGGTTTGTGTCTTGGATCCGGTGGCTTAAAACTCACGCCGGGTGCGTGTGAGTGCGTGCCCAAGATCCCGAGAGGAGAATGGAGGAGAAGGGATTGCGGTGTGACCATCCCCCCTGGGGGGTGATTTCTCGCTTTCTGTTTCTCTGTCTGTCTGGCGAGCGCACGCGCCCTATAGTGAAAACCTCTCAAAAAAAAAATACTTTGCCACAATTACACAGTATTTAAGGGAAGAAAATAAACAATTTTATGTGAGAGTTACAAAAGTGTCCTTAAATATTTTAATATTTGTTCAAGGATAATACTTTCTTAGGTCAAAGGTAAATAGAGTATATTTTGGACATTTGAGGACACAGATGAGTTCCAATGACTTGAAAGCTGCTACATTTGACCACTACAAAAGAGGTACTCAATGCCTTACATACCAGGTGTTTATGTATTCACCCTAAAGATACCCCTGGGTTGTAAGACTACACACAATGAGATAAATTCCATATGCTACTTACATTGTGATGAAATTCTAAAAAACAAAATTGCTTAAGAATTTATCTAACCACAACTGAATGTTAATTTAGGATTTTTTAGGTAAAAATATTGGTTACTCCTGAATTGAATTGAAAACATTAAGTACTTGAGATTCAACTTTTTTTTTAATTCAGCAAATATTCACTTACATTTCAAATATTTTACTTGATACTAGGATATTGTTGTGATGTATAGACAGCCATCTACTGGGTGAGTTGGAGGTAGAGAATGATTATTACTCATATTTGTTAAATTAGAATTCAATTCACTTTTTTGGAACCAAATTCACTCTACCTTTGAACACTTCTTTTTATTTCTTTTTTTTTTTTTTTTTTTTGAACTAACACTGAATTAATCACTTTTTTTTTTGAGAGGCTTTTGCTATAGGGCACGTGAACATGCCAGAAAGACAGAGACAGAAAGCGAGAAATCACCCCCCCAGAGGGGATGGCCATGCCGCAATCCCTTCTCCTCCATTCTCCTCTCAGGATCTTGGGCACGCACGCACACGCTCTCAGCGTGAGTTTAAGTCACCAGGTCGGGGACCTGAACCATGGTCAACTACATGGGAATCCAGCAACATAGCCAGTACACCAACTGCTGGTCCCTGAATTGATCATTTTTTTAAAAACAGATGTTTTTACTCTAGAGTAATAAACTAAGTACCAAATCCAGTGTCCATAGATTCTCAAACTGAAGTCATTATTTTTTTTTCTAATTTATTTATTGAGAAAGAGAGAGAAAGGGACAACTCCAGCAGGGTCTTCAGGTCTAATCCACTCACAGACTCAGACAGCCAGGATCATGAGCACATGCGTTACATGAAGCATGCACAGAAAGACTTCAGACGGGACACCTGGGACCTTCCCATATAGCCTCAACCCTTCCTCTGTGCCACCTTAGCGGACCTCAAACTGAAATCTTGATTCCAGAATGCCTCCTTCCTTCTCAGAGTGAGTTGGCTCCCTGGAAATCTAATATACTAGTATATTAGTTGAGGGTTTTTCTGTACTGAGTTCCCCACGGCCCCTCTCCTGAGTTGAAGGGGTGGGTTCTTCAGGCCTTTGTGTGATTCCAGGGTTTCCCGCCTTGACTCCCTTCTCCATCTGTGATCCCAGGCAGGCAGGAAACCTGGGTCCTCAGGCTCCTCTCCTTGCTGCTGTTGCCCCAGGTGATGTTCAACCATCATCAAGAGCTTTTTCATTGAGTGTGTGGTCCTTGACATCTTCTTTTGTTCTGTTGAGACATTACCAAAGGGGACTTGAGAAGTGAGTTGAGTTTGTACAACCTTTGGTGTTATCACTTGAAGATATTTTGATCAACGGGACTGGGGAGAAATGTTCACATATTGAAATGCTCACATTGTAAGTTAAACAATGCGATTTAATGTATATACAAAAATAAATAAATAAATAAATAATAAATAAAAATGTAAAGAAAAAGAAGTGAGTTGAGGATCCGGTCTTCTATCTTTTGGATGACTGATGTCTGGTCAGCACGAGGATATCACAGGTGGGCAGCACCTCCCAATCTGCCCCACCACTTTGCAGGGAGCAGGAGGATGAGGTATGGCTCCAGCCTCTAGGGTATAAACTAGGTCTTTAGGGGGCTGTTGTCTTGCTCCATGGCTGGGGTAAGGCCACTGGACCAAAGCTGTGTGGAGACTTAGGGCTGGGGCAGGCACACTTTGCTCTGGATCCACCCAGAGCCAGCTATTAGAAAAATCAAGTGTTACAGGAGGATTTTTGATTGCCCCAGGGGTCGGTCCCCAACCTTCTCATGTTTAAGAGTTGTTTATTATGTGCATGACACTATGCTAAGTTGTTAAGCCACACTCATTTAAATAAATAGATTGGAAAAAAATGTTTGGTTGGCAACTCATATAAACAAGAACTTCATTTGCTTATATAAATTTACATTTTAAAATATCAGATACTCATATCTGGAAGGAAAAGTATCTCCTGGCAGAGAGGGACTCAGAATTCAGTGGGAAAGACCAATAATAAAATATGGATGGAGGGACATATTTTGTCTCGATATTTAGAAAAACTTCTCAGAGAAGTTTTGGCTGAGATCTAGAGAAAGACTTCAGAACCCCATGTATTTAAAAAAAGTAGACAGAAAGTAGACAGCAGAGCAAAGGACATACATGAGAGGAAGATTTGAACATACATGTGTGGCACGACTGGGGAAACACAGATTGTCCTTCAGAATTGAAGAGAATGGTAAAAGGGAAGATAGGAGAAGTGTTTAGAAATGTTTTGAGGGCTACATTCAAAAGAGCAAAAGGCAAGCTGCGTCTAGATTATACTCTGCAGAAAGTGAGGAACCATTTCAACTTTTTTAACAAAAAAATTTGAGGCTCAGGACCATCAGATGGCAAAATGGCTACATCACTGGACTCCCATGCAGTGGACCACAGTTCAAATCCTGGACCCGGTAGCTTAAACTCACTCCGGGCACGTGTGCATGCGTGCCCCAGATCCCGAGAGAAGAGTGAAGAAGAAGGGATTGCAACATGACCATCCTCCCTGGGGGGTGATTTCTCACTTTCTGTTTCTCTGTCTCTCTCTCTGTCTTTCTGGTGAGCACATGTGCCCTATCGCAAAAAAAAATCTCTCAAAAAAAAATTTTTTTTTGAGGCTCATAGTTGTTTTTCAGGTATAATGAATAATTCGGGGAGAGGCAAAAGGAAAACCAGCTACCATGATAGTACAATTTTGCAGTTAGAGACAATAAATGTCTCACACCAGATCTGAGTTGGAGTATAACCTCCACAACCCTTGTGAATAAATGAATTAAATAACAAGTGAGTGACAGTAGAGATAAATTTGACCTATAGCAAAAATATCTCTAAATAAAATTTTAAAAATAAATAAATATTATGAAAAATCTGTATATAGATTTTTAAAAAAAAATTGCACCAAAACAAACTCATGCTTTTTTTTTTTTTTTTTTTTTTTTTTGAGAAAGAGATTTTTTGCTATAGGTATGTATACTCACCAGAGAGACAGAAAGCCAGAAAGTGAGAAATCCCCACTCAAGGGGGATGGCCTTGCCACAATCCCTTCTCTTCCATTCTCCTCTCAGGATTCTGGGCACACACGCACATGTGCCCAGCATGAGTTTTAAGTTGCCCAGTCTGGGATTTGAACCACAATTTACTACATGGTAGTCCAGCGATGTAGCCATTACACCGTCTGCTGGCCCTAAAACTCATATTTTAATTCCATTTTCCCACAAATTTTTGAAGTCCCCTCATAGATATGTATCTATATATTTTATATTTATCCATCTATCTATAGAGAGAGACATTAAAGAAAGAGAGATTTATTTAAAGATACATGTGTACACACATACACACAGAGAGAGGTACAGAACATCTTAATGGCTCTGCTTCTCTGGAGAACCTTAACCAATACAATAACCAAGTGATATTCGGTGAAAAAGACTGAAGGCCAATTTTAGAATGATTTCTGGAACTGGGACAGTTTTGTTCAGTCTAATGACAGGTGAGTGTAAGAGTCCCACAGTATTGTCTGAAGAGACGGGAACAAGCTATACTATGTCACCTCTGAAGATCAACTGTCCTAAGCTCAACATGTATAGGCTCAACCTGAGGACAAATGATGGAGAGTAGAAATACTTGGTCAGGACAAGGAGAATAAAGATAAAGAAAAGTTCCAGATTAAACAAAGGGGGAGTAACAGAGCCAGCAATCTCACAGAACAAGACACCAAATTTTTCAGATTTAAAAAAGCAACACAAAAGAGAAGTCTGTGAAGTTAGAAGGGGTTTCCTGAACTACATCTTCTTCTCAAAGTTCAATAAAAGTAATTTTACCTGAACAACAGAAAATTTTCAATGTAAAATCCCATATACAGTAAGAAGAAGAAAAGAGAATGATGAGAAGAACCAACCAATAGTGTGGTGGTTGTTGGGGCTGGAGTTTGCATGATCAATCCTGTGGTTCAAGTTCCAGACATGGTGGTTTAAGAAGCACATCAGAGGGGCTAGCAGGTAGCATAGTAGTCAAGGCACTGGACTTCCACATGGCTGACCACAGTTTGAGTCCCAGACTTGACAGCTTGAAACTCACATTGGACATGTGTGCGTACATGCCCAAAATCCTAAGAGGAGAATGGAAAAGAAGGGATTGCAGCATGGCCATCCTCCCTGGGAGTTGATTTCTCACTTCATTTCTCTCTATCTCATTATCTCACTGTCTTTCTCTCTGGCAAGCACACACACCCTATAGCAAAAACCTAAAAAAAAAAAAAAAAAAAAAAAAAAAAAAAATCAGAAATGTGTGTGTGCATGGCCAAAATCCCAAAAGGGAAAATGAAAACGAAGAGACTGTGGCATCACCATGCCCCAGGAGGCAGAAGGGGTGCTTCCTCACTTTCCCTTTATCTCTCTTTCTATGGTGATCGCATGTGCCTACTGGTAAAATAATAAATAAAGCTATATACTGAAAACACATATTGCATATATAATTGTGTCAACCCAGAATGACTAACTCCAAGACATATTTTTAAACTTTATTTGGACTTAAAAGAAAAGACAAAATTCTTTGGTCAAGTGATCTAAGAGGGAAAAAATGGAATATTGTTACGCTTTTGTACAGAAACATTTCATGACAGAGAAATAGATTAGCACATTAAAGTAAAAATGTGAGTCAAGGATTTTATGCTTAGCAAAGGGACTTTCAAGAATAAAGGACAGAATGGCAAAGTTATCGACATGCAAGAACTAGAAATATTGTTACCAGGAAGTCTTCCTGAGAAATTATGAGACAACAAACCTTAGACAAGCAAATGATTAGAAAGTCATTGACACTGAACTAGCAGTGAGGGGACCAGCAGTTAGCATAATGGCTATGTGGCTGAACTCCCATGTAGTTGACCGCGGTTCAAGTCCTGGACCTGGTGGCTTAAGCTCATGCCGGGTGCATGTGCGTGTGTGCCCAAGATCCGAGGGGAGAATGAAGGAGAAGGGATCGTGGCATGGCCATCCCCCCTGGGGGGTGATTTCTCGCTTTCTGTCTCTCTGTCTCTCTGTCTTTCTGGCAAGCTCATGCAACCTATAGCAAAAACCTCTCAAAAAAATAAAAAAAAAAAAAAAAGAAAAAAGAAAGAAAAGAAAGAAAGAAAAGAACTAGCAGTGAGCATTAAATATGTGACTTGTATGACTTGTATAACTAATACTAAATGAGGCTAAAAAGGAGAGATTACAGTATTTAAAGCTATATGAAGGTATAGAACAATGTAGCATAGAACAATGTTTTAAAAAGGTAAAGAAAATGGGAGAACAAATAAAAACATAATTGCTTCTTTAAATATTTTTTAAGTTTTCCAGGTTTTGTCAGAGGATGCATGTGATCACCAAAGAGAGACAGAGACACAGGGAAAGTGACATCCAGTCCTGTCTCCTCCACTCTTCTCTTGGGATTTTGGACATACATGCACACATACCTGGTGTGATTTTCATGCAGTCGGGTCTGGGACTTGAATTGTGGTCTATTCTGTGGGAGTCCTGCACCCTAGTCACTATGCCACCTCCTGGCCCACATACGCTTTTTAAATAATCTTGGTGGTGTTAGGATTGTTACTCTGAGACAATTATGTTCATAATGTGAGATAAAGGAAATGAGAAATTTTGGAATATTCTCATTTCCTTTATCCCACATATCCCTGTGTCCTTGACTGTTTTTCTCAATGTTAAAGAGAAGAGACACAGGTGCAATGTAAGATAAGTTACATAAAAACCTTGTACTCCAGGACCAGCGTGTGTGTAGTGGCTGAGGCACTGGACTCACATAGTCAATCACGGTTCAAGTCCCGGACTGGGCTGCTTGAAACTAACACCAGGCACGTGCACATGTGTGACCAAAATCCCAAAAGGAGAATGAGGAGAAGGGATTGCATTGTTCCCATCCTCCTTAGGGATGATTTTTCTCTTTTGTCTCTTTTTTTTATATAAGAATTATCTATTTTAATTTTATTTATTCATTCATTTTATTTTAATTTGACTAGAGAGAGACATACACAGAGATAAAAAGAAAGAGAGGAAAAGTGAGAAAGCAAGCCACAAGGTCCAGGACTCAAACCATGGCCTGCCACGTGGGGGCGTCTAGCATGTTAAACATCACGCCACCTTCTGGTACCCTCTGTCTGTCTCTCTCCAGTAAGTGCACATGTCCTGCAGCGAAAAGTCTCTTAAAAAAAAAAAAAAAATCCAAAAACAAAACTCCTCATACTCCAAAATCTGTATAGGAAGTATCAGTATGAGTTCATGAGGTACTTTGTATTTAATATGCACATATGCAATATGTATTATATACCTATGTATGTGTGCATATCTACAGATACACACATACTTCTAAATGTATTAGCTTTTTCCACTTAAAAAATTAATTCTATTTGTTGAAATGCTCTAGAAATGATGACCACTCCAGTCACAATGAGCAAACCAATTAACATAAGTCCCCCAGTAGAAACCAGAATACCTCTGTAGTCATGTGAAAGGAATCAAACTTGAGGCGATGATTTTGACTTTGGCATGCTGTGTGCTACACAGGTGGACCAGCATAGGACTATCTGAAAGTATGATACTGGAGGTTTTATAAAAACAAACACACACAAAAAAAAGAAAAAATATTTGAGTGTTGGTTTATGCTAAGAAAAATAGAAGAGGTCTATGTTGGAATATTCACTTTGCAAGCTAAGTGACATATGTTATTGAATGTATAAAAGAAATGGAAATAAAATATATTTTCAAAAATCGATGGAACATCAAGAGTTAAAACACCAGGGCCAGCTTTGGTGGCACCATCTTTAGCATACTGGAAACCACATGACTGTAGTTCCAATCCCAGGATAGTCCTGGAAATATACCAGGCATGGGTGCAGGAGCCCAAGATCCTAGCAGCTGTAGGGCTGGGGAAACAGGATTGAGGCATCATTCAAGGATGCTCTCTCCCTCTCTCTTCCTCTTTCATGTGCATAGTCTCTTACATTAGAAAGAAACAAAGAAAGAGATAAAGATGAAAGAAAGAAGAAAGAAAGATGGAAAAAAGGAAGGAAGGAAAACAGAGAGACAAAAGAAAAATACTAATAAACAACATCCACCACAAATGTCAAAGAAGGATTGAGAGATGTTTAAGAGAGGAGATAAGATCACGGGAATCACATAAGGAGAAAGTTTAAAGAAAGGCTTTCTTGATTTATCAGTTTTTAGCCAAAGATCTAAGTATGTAAGATAACTCAGTCGGTGACATTTTTATTATTTAGTACTACCAATAATTACATTTTAAAATTTCAAAAATAAGTTAGAAACTTCATTTGCAGTTCAAATTTAAATAACAGCTTTAAAACATTCTTGCACATGTAGTTTGTACAGTTATTAACATCTTCATTTTCCAAAGGAGAAAACCGAAGCACAGAGATAGGAACTGACTTTGGCAACCCCAGCAAATTGGCAGAAAATGAGAATGAAGCCAATTTGCTGTTGTTCTCATTATCAGCATGCTGTTTATTTGTTTGTTTATTTATCTATGAATGAGAGACAGGCAGAGATGGAGATAAGAGTAGAGATAAAACACTCTTAAAGGATCTTGAGACCACAATCCCCCAGCAGCTTCAGCCAACCCCAGACCATGGGTATGCATGTGTCTAGCATATTCAGGGAGGTCTCCAGACATGAACCTGGAACCTTTGCATCCTCCTTGCACAGTATTATCTTTTACTGTTGCATCACTATTAGGTACCAAGAGTTTTTTTGGTTTTGTTTGGTTTTGGTTTTGGTTTTTTGCACCATGCTGTCACCCTACCTCTTCATTAGAACACTTCAACTAGTCTATTGAAGAACTCTCTTTTGTGTATTACGTTATCAGTGTCCATCTAGGATGAAACTTCAGAGGCATGGCTTGATTCTCTGTCTTGAAGAAACATCAAGGAATTACCATAGCAAGATGGACAACAGAGGGTGCCCTTCACTTTGAGTGTAAGATGCATTGACTAATCATTTCCTGAATCATTACTAAGTGATGCTTCATAAAACTCTTGGCAACCGAATCTTTTAAACTACAACAGATGTGTAATGGTGAGTAATATACTTCCGTATTTTTCTCCCTAAAGGCAGTCGAAATTCAAATAATCAAAGTCAAAGCAAAGGCAAACTGACGATACTTAATTAAATTTTGATGCCAATGGAAAGCCTTATACAATATCTGGAGATGTTAACAAAGAAAGTTTTGCAAAATGAAATCAGCAGCTACTTGGTGTTAACTGATTTCCAAGTCAAGAGTGAGGGGGCTAAGCAGTAGGAAACTTTCCTGCCGATAGTAACAAAGGACTTCCAGGAAAATGTCATTTCTAACAAACAGTGCCTCTGCTAATTGCTTATTTTAGATTTTTCCACAGAGTGAAGTTCCATATCCCCCATACAACTTATTAGGAAAACATTTACTTAAACCCTCCTTGACTTCTCACTGAAATAACAGTAAAGGGCATCACCTTCTGGTACTTAAATAGAACAAAGTGCTTTGAGCAAAGTCATTCAGTATTTGCAGTCAGCTAATTTCTCACAAAGGATCAAAGTCCTTTCACAGGGACAAAGCAGCCATCCATTTTCAATATGGCTTGTAACAGATGCTTTTGCAGGCAAAATGCAGCATGGAACCCACAGGTTTCAAGTGAAGAAATTGTCTGAAAGTAATATGAACAGCTGGCAGCGTTCCTGGTTTCCCCAAAAGGCACATGCTAAGAAGCTCATTGTAGCATTTGTACATCTTTCTAATCCCTTACCCCACCCTCAGCAACCCACCCACACTGAAGGCAGACATACAGACAGACAGAGTCAGGGAAAGTAAGAAAGCACCCTTATGGAGAACGGTCAACCTCTTCTCCTCCATGTCTCCCTCCTTTCAGGACTTTGGTATACACGCATGCCTGCCGTGTTTCTCAGGCTGCCTGTCCTGGACTTAAACTGTGCAGTCAGATATGTGGGATCCTGTTGCTTTAACCACCCCACCACTGGCTGGACTTTCTCTCCCTGTTCTTGAGATCATCAGAAGAACATTCAATACAAACATGAGCATTATGGTCAAAGCAATGCTGTTTTCTCACTCAAATTCACGGCCTCCAGATCTAGTCTGAGATGTGTCACCTAATCATTTTTGGTTCTTCAAATGAACTATTTCTTCTGTCTCTCCAGCTTCAATTAAAGATGTGAATCTTTCATTCAGTTGCCCAAGCTAAACAACTTGACACTTACAAGTCTCACAACCCATTCACTCCATCATCAAGGTATACCAACTACTACCGCTCTGGGGGTCCCCTCCCATTTTCTCACTTGGACAAGGGTCACGGTCAAGTCGCTGCCTGAGTTGTCTTCCTAAGCACAGGCTGCAGGTCATCATCGAAACTGACTCTTCCCTGACCTTGCAGTCTTCTCTACTACCTCTCACCTTCTACTGCAAATCTTAGCTACTTTGGAAGCATCAAAAGCTCAGAGCTTGTAACCAATACAGGGTAAGGACTGTACCATAATTATCTATTAAATACGTGTACTTAGCAGCTGTCAGCAAATATCTCTTCTATAAAAAGCTCTTAAGAGCTTTCTCAAATTGTACAAACTCGAGTTCAAGAACTTTAGATTTCTTAAAGCCCATGGGGCTCTAATCTATCTTTTCATTCACTTCTCTATACCATTTGTCTCACACTTGCCTACAACCTAACTAGTAATTACCAGGCACTTCAGCCACATAGTCTCATTTTCTGTCTTTCAAATTTACCTTTTTACTTCCACAAAATGCTGTGTTTTTTCTTTCTTTTTTTAAAGATTTTTTTTTCTTTTTTTTCTTTTTTGGAGAGGTTTTTGCTATAGGGTGCATGTGCTCACCAGACAGACAGAGAGAGACAGAGAGACAGAAAGTGAGAAATCAACCCCCAGGGGGGATGGCCATGCCACAATCCCTTCTCCATTCTCCTCTCGGGATCTTGGGCACGCATGCACGCACATGCACCCGGCGTGAGTTTCAAGCCACCAGGTCCGGGACGCAAACCACAGTCGACTACATGGGAGTCCAGCGACATAGCCGTTACACTAACTCCTGGTCCCTCTTTTTTCAATTGATACATTTTTCCATGATACCCTTTCTGGTTGTATACAACCCTATCCCCTAATCTTTCTGACTGTTGTAATCTTCGTTTCATTACGTACACAATACACTGTTAGTTCTGTGGATGCATCTACAATTAATTAGTCATAATTTTTTTTCTCTTATGTCTTAGAGTGCTTCACATATACTTTATCTGTTGCAGAAAAGCAAGTCTACCCCTTACTTCAGTAACAGATATACCTGGTATCTCTGAAGTTTAACTCAATAAAGTTTATTCTTGCTTACAAAAAGTGTGATATTGGAGGCTGGCCCCATTGGATAGTGGTTAAGCACTGTGTATTGGTTGGTTGATCCCACAGGGTTGACCATGGTTTGAATGCCCACCCTGGTGACTTGAAACACACACTGAGCACGTGTGCATGCATGCCCAGAGTTCTCATGGGAAAGAGGAACGAGAAACGGAAGAGAAGGGATGTGGTGTGACCACATTCCATTGGGGAGTGAGTTCTCTCGCTCTCTCTCTCTCTCTCTCTCTCTCTCTCTCTTTCTGGCAAATGCATATGCCCTCTAGAAATTAAAAAAAAATCCTGGTGTGGTCTATAGCTACCCATTCACTTCCTCAACAAGGTATTCATGTTATCACTGCTCAAGGAGGGGCATTCACTTTCTCCATGAAATTACTTTGTTATTAGACTAGGCTGCTTTCAAACTGAGTCTCTGCCATGGCAACATAAGTCTTCCTCCATTATCCCAAGCCAGGAGAAGGAACTGAGGGTTGTGCAGGGACATTTGATGTCTCAGCTCAGAAATAACATGCTGAGAATTCCTGGTCAAAATTAGTCACATGGTCCAGATTATTGCAAGTGGGCCTACCGAAGAGGGAAGGACAGGATATTGATGAGCACTCATATTAAGTATCAGAGACTTGCTTGCATTATGGATATTTATATATTTACTTGTCTCTATTTCTTAAACTGTGAGATCTTAAAGGGAGAAGCAGTATCTACTTTATTTCTGTATCTCAAAATTTTAGCCAAGACCATGCACTGAGGATAACATCAATAAATTATTGTTAGACTCAATTCAATTCAATTCAATTCAGTTCAGTTTAATTCAATTCAATTCACAGGGGAAATAAGGCTACGTTTACCTTGGAGGAAAAGAAATGCAGTCTATTTCCCCACCTTTCTTAGCCGCTGCATTCACAGTCTGGAAGCTATAGGTTGAACGGAGATAGAAAGGATTATGGAACCAGATTTCCCACCTTAAACTTCCAGCTCTCTCACTTATTAGTTGTATAACTTTGGGAAACTCGGTATAGCTGTGCCTTAGTTTTCTCAAAAGTTTGTTATAATTAGTAAACAAGTTAATTTATGTAAAATACTAAAGCAGTGTTGACATGGTAAGTGTTCAACACCTTATACATGCTTATTCATGCAATGTTTTCCAATTGTTCTTAGAGAAAAATCCAATGTCCTTTCCATGTTCTAACAGGTCTATAATGGTCTGGCCCTTGACATCTTCACCCACCTTATTGTCTACTATAGCCCCCTTTGTTAACGATTCTTTAGGAATTTCAGCCTTCTTTCTGCTTTTGTTGGTTGGTTGGTTGGTTTGATTATGTCAAATTAGCTGCTGCTTTCAGACTTTTGAATAGCTTCCCCAGATCACTGCAGGGGGCCAGAAAACTGCAAGATTTTCTCATCATTCAGAGCAAGTGCCGTCATCAGAGGTGGTCATCTCATATAAACTTGCCAACAATGCCACTCAGACATCCTCAAACAGATTCCCTGGTTATATTGTCTTCATAGCACTTATTTGTAAATATCAAATAGTGAGATAAAGAAGTTTTTCTGTGTTCTCAATGTATGAAATTTCTCAATAAATGTAAGGGCAATTTTTTGATTTATGTGTTTATTTGCCAATCCTTTATGGAGTTTTATCATGCACTCTTCTAGATGCTAAGAATAAAATATGGTGTTTTTCTTTTTTTAATGTTTGCTATAAGGTGCACTTGTTGAAGAGAGACAGAGAGAAATAATGAGAGAGAGAGAAAGAAAACAAGAAAACATCCCCCCTGAAGGTATACACATGCAACAATCTCTTCTTCTCCTCTTCCTCTTGGGATTTTAGCCTCACATGAACACGTACCTGGTGTGTTATCAAGCCACAGCACCCGGGACTCAACCCAGGACATTGGCCATATGGGATCCAACTGCCTCAATCACTACACTACTGGTAGGTCCCAAAACATGGCAAAATTTTAAAAACAGTAGCTGAGGGGTGAGACCCAGTTTGAGTAAAGTCTGGGTGCTCTGGTTTTCCCAAATACGCAGTAGTTCCCTCCTATTGTAGTCAGATGGGTTAACAATTTATGTTCAACTCATATTCAGCTTTATTTATTTATTTTTAGGAGAGATTTTTGCTATAGGTCATGTGTGCTCACCAGAGAGACAGACAGAGACAGACAGAAAGGGAGAAGTCACCCCCCGCAAGGGGGATGGCCATACCACAGTCCCTTCTCCTTTATTCTCCTCTTAGGATTTTGGGTGTGCACACCTACGTGCCTGGCATGAGTTTCAAGCCGCCGGGTCTGGGACTTGAACTGTGGGAGTCCAGTGACATAACCATCACACCATCTGCTGTTCCCTATTCAGCTTTATTTATATCTTCAAAAAGTCAGAAGTTGCCCTGAGAAATATGACAATCATTTCATTCCTTTCTTAAGACTCAAATTTTGTTGCTATGTATAGTGTGCGGGAGATTTGAGATACAAATCATAAAATATATGAAGAGAAAGCTTCAGAGATGTCATCCCAAATGCACAACCTTTCTGACTTGCTTGAAAGTTCATGCTGAATCCATTCTAAACACATCATGACATTAAACAATTCTCCATATCATTCAATAGCCCCTTATTTTCTATTTTATCTGTTAATAAATGTCAAAGGGCACGTGTCCTCATGATAAAGAGACAAGAGAGGGAACACACACTCTAATGGGGCATGGTCACACTGCAATCCCTTCTTTCCACTTCTCCATTCTGTCAGATTTAGGGTGCACATACACACATATGCCCAGCATGTTTTCCAAGCCACTGGGTTCAGAACTCAAACTGTCTAATTTGCCATTAGAATCCAGTTTCTTTAATAACTTGGCCATGAGGCCAGCCTGCTCCATATTTTAAAAAATAGTAACTATGTAAATATATCTGAAATATAATGTGTTGAATAAAAAAGTCAAACTACCCAAATTAAATGCAGAAACATTTATAATCCTTATCTTTTGAAACTTTCTCTGCACCCCTTTTAAAATATAATACTTATAATACTTATAAATTATATTGTTGCAAGATTGCTGAAGAGATACTGCAATACAAGATAGAAGAAAGTGTACTGAATTAGAAGGTAGGTAACCTGATTGTGTAACCTGAAACCTGTTACTACCACTTGTCTAAAAAATGACTAGAAGATTTCTAAGGTCATCTTGTGACCATCAATCTGTAACAGTAATATCTATCATTTATTGAGCTCTTATTATATTACTACCAACATTTAATTCCTAATTTTGGAACTTTAATAGGTGCCAGACACTTTCATAGGTGCTTTAAATATTTCATTTAATCTTTATACAAGCCCTACTAGACAGTTACTATCCCAGGTTTTCAGACAAGAACATGAGATACAAAGTCTATGTAGTTTGCTCAAGGCTACGTTATCATCATTGGTTCCAATGCCTCTACTCTTGACCACTCAATGTTCAGCTTTCCTATTAAGCATTTCACACATTATTTCCTTTAACATAAAACAATATAATCATTTCAACTGCAAGTACTGGAATAGACATGGTCTACTGGATTATCTCATGTAAAAGAAGTCTTCCAGTGTGGAGATGCCAGCAAGGCCGATGACTGTCCACCTTTCTGCTCAGCCATCTTTTGTGGGTCCATAATGCCTGTCCATTTGATCAGTGGATTCAAGTAATTGTAGACATCGTACTTGGGAGAAACCATCCCAAGCAATGATGATCACAATTTTTTGTCTATAAATACAGTTTTTTGAGGAAGGGACCTTGTTTAGAAGATATTGAGTAGTATTTTCTTCTATCCAAGAGATCAGGATTGGTTCCTGTGACTCTGATCTGGCTAAAGGAAGAATGAAAGAGTAATGACCTGAAATTTGGAAACTCCTTTACAGAGGAAGACTCTGACAGCCGGGGTGGGGGAGGGGGGGGGGATGCACGTGAAAGGGTACTGTTCAGGAAGGCAACCCAAGAGGATGTAAGGATAGCTGTGAGTAAGCAATACGCTGTGTCTATCATGAGAAAATACTCCTATCCTTACTTCACAGGTGAGAAAATAGACTTCCAAGAATTAAAATGTGGGGGAACCAGCAGTTAGCATAATGGCTATGTCGCTGGACTCCCACGTAGTTGACCGCGGTTCGCGTCCCGGACCCAGTGGCTTAAAACTCATGCTGGGCGCATGTGCGTGCGTGCCCAAGATCCCGAGAGGAGAATGGAGGAGAAGGGATTGCGGCATGACCATCCCCCCTGGGGGATGATTTCTCGCTTTCTGTCTCTATGTCTCTGTCTGTCTGGCAAGCGCACGCGCCCTACAGTGAAAAACCCTCTCCAAAAAAAGAGAATTAAAATGTGGGACCAGCAGGTGGTGTAGTGGTTGGGGTGCTGGACTTCCACATGGCCAACCACAGTTCAAGTCCTGGACCCAGTGGATTGAGACTCATGCCAGAAGTGTGTACATGTGTGCCCAAAATCTCAAGAGAAGAACAGAGGAGAAAGGGTTTTGGCATGGCCATCTCCCCTGCGGGTGATTTCCTTCATCTCTCTCTGTCTCTCTGGCAAGCACACATGACCTATAGCAAATCTCTCTCTCTCAAAACAAAAGGAGTTAAAACTCACAAAATCACTTAATTAGTAGGAGGTAAAGTTGGATTTAAATCCAGAGTGTGGTGTTAAAATTAAAACACTATACAGATTCCACATCAACCTGTAATCTTTACCATAATGTCTGCATTTACCCATAGAATTCATTGATGACTCCTGTTTTGCTATTTAACTTGGTATTATCATTTTAAATCCAACTTCCTCTTCTCACAAAAATAACCTCACCCTTGATTATAGCATGCAACTTGGGTATCATTGTGTCCATATATTATTCAACCTTAAGGCTTCTGATATTTTGAGTACCTAAATTTGTATCCTGCAATGACTTAGGGACAGATACAAGAAAAACTATGAAAGGCTCAGTTGAGTGTTGCCTGTGTAACCACCACAAACATGTCCTTTTAATTTTCAAAAGAAAGCTGCATAATATAAAACAGCATGGATGTTTAAAATAGGTTTAATTTTGTTGATTAAAAAATGTAACCACATTAAAAAGTCATATCAGAAACTTCTCATCTCAGTTTAGGATTCGAATACGTTTTATTTCATACCCTTTATAAAAATGTTGTAATATAATTAGAATCATAATTATATTAACATTTGGTATCCTTATTTTTTATTAAATGTTACAACAAGAAATAATTTTATGCTTGCCATATGAGCTTCAAAATCACCAGTTCAATATGCATATGTGTTTCATCAGTTGGATGCAACGTACTTAATCACTCCCTAGTGTTGAACACTCAGTGTTTCCCACTTGATTTTTATAAGCAATGTGTGACATGCATCTCTGTGCATATTTTGCATTATTTTCTTCGACTACATTCCCAGAAGTGGAATGACTAAGTCCAAGAACATGACGATTTTTAAAAAGCTTGCTCTTTGTGGATCCTGCCAAATTACTTTCTGCAAGAACAGGGTCAGTTTACAGTGTGATCAGTAATGTATGGGAGCAGGAATTTCCCTGGTCGCTCATCCTCAGTGGGAAATATATTTCTAACCTAGTAAGTTAAAATGAGCCTTCATTTGGTATTATGAGAAAGAAAGAGAAACATCAAGGGAAAAAACTAGAGGTTCTAGGCACTCTGCAAGGACCTCACAGTTCAGGGACAAAATAAATACAAATAGCCATCTATAAACAACTGTGTATAGAGAAGGGACAGAAATGTGTCCTGAGTATTGTGAAAGCTTGGACAGTAGTACAACATTTGAGATAGTATTTTAAATGATAAAGAGGAGGACCAGCAGTTAGCGTAATGGCTATGTCGCTGGACTCCCATGTAGTTGACCACGGTTTGAGTCCCGGACCCAGCAGCTTAAAACTCACGCCGGGCACATGTGCGTGCGTGCCCAAGATCCCGAGAGGAGAATGGAGGAGAAGGGATTGCGGCGTGGCCATCCCCCCTGGGGGGTAATTTCTCGCTTTCTGTCTCTCTGTCTCTCTCTGTCTGTCTGGTGAGCACAAAAGCCCTATAGCAAAAACCTCTCAAAAAAAAAAAAAAAGATAAAGAGGAAAGGATGAGTGCAAGAGCACAGAGGTGTGCGATGGATGGTGTGAACGCTGCGATACGCACTTTCAAGTTATAGGAGAATTGAGTAAAAATCAAAGAATGGGAGAGAGACTCCTAGTGCAGGAGAGCTGAGGACTATGGAGGACATTAAATCCTTAGATTGAATCTGGTAGGTGATAAGAAACCACTGCAGTTTTAAGAAAGGACTGGGGGATTTGTTCTTTTTAAACTGTTTTTTAAATTACCGTTGTCCACTATGCAGTCTAAAATAGCAACTTTAGCATTATCTGGAATCGTAACAACGCAAGTTTTCAGGTTCCACAGGAGACATACTAGGTTCAAACTCTGGGAGTAAAGCCTAGCAGTCTCTATTTTTACAAGCGCTCCCTGTGAGTCTGATGCTCAGTCACGTTTGGGAGCCATGGCCTTAGACTGACATACTTTGGCAGCTGTGCAGATGGTGACTTTGATGGGCTAGGGCTGAATGTAGGAAGGCCAGACAAGAGACTGCTGCAAAAGTCCAGAGGAGAAACGATGGGTTCTGAACTTGAGAGTGGGGTTGAAACCATTCAGGCTGAATGAGTTACAGAAAAAAGAGATGTAATCCAGGAACTTTGGGCTTAGAATAGATTCAAGGATATACACATTCCTAAGGAAGAGATCAAAGAAGAATGTCCCTTTAAGAGGAGACAAAACACTGGGACCAGCAGATGGCATGACACTTATGTTGCTGGACTCCCATGTGGTGGGCTTAAAACTCATGCAGGGCATATGTGCATACATGTCCAAATCTCGAGAGGATAATGGAGGAGAAGGGATTGTGGCACCCCCTCCTAGGAGGTGATTTCTCACTGTTTGTCTCCCTGTCTGTCTTTCTGTCTCTCCAGCCAGCACACATGCCTTATAGCAAAAATCTCTCCACCTCAAAAGAAAAAAGAAAGAAAAGAAAAAAATCACAGTCAAGGAGACATGAGAAAGAGAAGAGTGACTACCATGAAAACCAAAGGAGTAACCCAGAATCACATGGAAAATAGTAACCCAACAACACAAAGATTGCAAAGCATGAACTAAAATTTGCATTAGGTCATCACTTTTAACCTTAAAGAAGGCAGTGTACGACAGTGCTGAAAATAGGATCAGACTGAAGGAAGATAAAGAGATTTGAAAGAATGAAAAAAAATACAATGCACTACTATCTACAGAATGCAAATGTTAACAGTAGGACATAGGGGAACCAGAGATGGCATAACAGTTATGTCGCTGGGCTCCCACATGACTGACTGTGGTTTGAGGCCCAGACCCAGATGCTTGAAACTCACACCAGTCATATGTGTGTGTGTGCCTAAAACCCAGAGAGGAGAATGAAGGAGAAGGGATTGTGGTGTGGCCATCCCCCCTGGGGGGTGATTTCTCACTTTCTGTCTCTCTGTCTCTCTCTCTCTGTGTCTTTCTGGTGAGCACAAGCACCCTATAGCAAAAGTTTCTCAAATTAAAAAGAAAAAAAAAAAAAAATAGGAGATAGGTCCTGAGGTCGGCAAATGTTTTCTGAAAAGTCCAGATGATAAATATGGTAGGACTATGGATTTACAATCTCTGTTGTAAGTGCACAACTGCACCATTGCAGAGCAAAAATCAACTGTAGACAATATATAAAAGAATGGGCATGACTTTTCTCAATAAAACTTTATTTTTAAAAACAAGCTGCTTATTGGTGGAACACAATGTGCCAATCCCCAGCTTAGGCAATTGCCATCAGAATTGAGGAATTTTTTTTCTTGCTTTGCTTACATTTTTGGTTTTTAAGATGGGAACGTAATGCACATATTTGTAATCTGCAGAAAAGAGTCAGAAAAAAATGAAGATACTGGAGGATACATCTATTCTTTTATTTAATAATATTTGTTGAAGCAGTACTGTGTTTTAAAGATTACTCTGGACATTGGATTATCAGGAATAAACAAGATAGACAAGATCTTTGCTCTTGAGAAAGTCAAAAAAGAAAGTCAATTAATAAGACATGTATAAAACATGCTAGATGATGAGTGCCATAAAAGAAAAAAAAAAAAAAAAAACAGGATTATGTGAAGAAGAGGGCCAAGTAAATTACTGTAGGTTTACAAACAAGAAGGGCCGTTCTGAGGAAGTTGCATTTAAGCCTTGCTACAGTCTGCATGTTTGTATTTTTCTCAAAATTGGTATGTTGGGGCTTTATCCTCAATGTGGTAGTGTTGGTAAGTAGGACTTTGGGAGGTGATTAGATCATGGGGCTCTGATTTCATGAACGAGATTAGTGTTATTATAAAAGAGGTTGAAGGGAGCTTGTTTGCCCCTTCTACCATGTGAGGACATAAAGAAGACACCATCTATGAGAAAGGGGCCCTCGTGAGGCACCAAATCTGCTAGTGCCTTTTTCTAGTATCACCCAGCCTCCAGACCTATAAATAGTAAAAGGCCACTGTTTACCCTGGGTCCTGCAAGGCATTTTGGTGTAGCAGCCTGAACTGATTAAGACAAGACTTGATCTGAATGGCTAGACAATGCAATAAAGAAAAGTAGTGACTAGCAGATGAAGGAGAGATATCAAAGAGATGAATTGTATTTGAATAAAGAGACATTGTTCATCTTATTAGATGAAGAATAGGTAGAAAGATGTTGGCACTTTTTTTTTTTTTAAGTTTACAAGTGGAAGCAGCAAGGGGTTGAAAATGACTTCACTTAGATTTCATGATGAAGAGACAAGCTTATCCAATAAAATGATTAGGATGGAAGTTAAACAAAGGATTAGAATAGAACAGTGAATAATTAGGGGAAAAAGAAAAATAATTCACCCAAGTCAAATAGGGAACTTAAGGTAACAGTGAAGGTCCATCCATATCGAATATAGCCATGAGAAACGTCCGCCTATAAGAATGCTACCAACATTTTCAAAAGAGGTTTTCAGAGTGTTCTACAGGTACATAATGTACTTCAAAGATGCTATCTGTGATGGCTAAATTTGGGTGTCAACTTGACAGCCTTGAAGGATGCCTGCAAGGCCAGAAAAACATTGTTTCTAAGTGTGTTTCTGAGTGCTGTCAGACAATGTTGGTATCTGAGCCTTCAATGAGGGTGAATACCATCCAATCATCTGGTGGCATGGGAGGGTCAGAGGAAATAGAGTTCTGCTTCTTTCCCTTCCTTGATCCCTCCATTCAGAGTGTGTATATTCCACTCCGACATATTCTGCCCACTTCTCCTTTGGCCCTTGATTTCTGCTAACTCCTGGTCCCTGTACTTCTCCAGCCAGATAGAGTCCAAGTTCTTTAACCTTTAGACTCTGGGCTCATATCTGTGGCCACCCAAAACCCTCCTGTAGGCCTCAGAGTGGAATTGTACCAGCTTCCCTGTTTCTGTATTTTGGTTGTTTCTTTAGGTTGCAAGTAGTCTATTGTGGGACTTCTGCCTGGAGATCATGTGAGATAATTCCTATAATAAATCTTCTTCTGCTTATATGTTTATCCTGCTATTTCTATTTTTCTGAAAAGCTGACCAGTACATTACCCTGTCCAAGGAGCTGTATCATGTAGTATTTGAAGATTCGATGATCTAGAGTACAGATATTCTGGAAAGACAAGATCGCTCAAAAGAGTGTGTTTCACAAAATACATGCAGAGACTAGGAACTATGAAAGCAATTTATTTATATTATCCAGTTATTTACATCACCCAATTGTCAATCACAATTGTTTATATGACGATGAAGTCAAAATTTTAAATAAGATTTTTAAAAATACACAGGAAGCTACTACAGGATATTGTAGCATATGCCACAGGCAGAGAGCAGTAATTTTCAGAGAAAAGGGTCCTTCCTGGAAAACTCACAAAACTTAAGAAAGGGGACAATTGGAACAGGTCCAGAGTCCAGCAAACAGGATAATGTGGAGAGTGGGCCTTAACCAGCTAAATGGGATGCAAGGCTTTATCCTCTAAACTCTAGGGACTGTATAGGAACACAAATCCTGATATCTGCTACTCAGTTTCTCAGTTAGGTGGACCTTGGAAGCTGAACCAAAGATGGCTTGGTTGTAGCATTTTAGAATTGTCAGTTTCAAGAAACTCAGAGATGACCTTTTACTTCTCCATGTCTACTTTTAGAAGCAATTGAAAACAAAATTCCAGAGATAGTTATAAAGAAAGGTTAAAAAAAAGTTTCCACCTTGAGTATATTACAACAATCTGATGAGCTAAAATAGAGGATAATCTAAAAATGAAGTCAAAGAGAAACCAGACATGAAGAAAATGGTTTTGAGCAGAAGATGATAAAATATGTAATGGATATTTTTGTGCCAGTGAAAGCAAAGTAGCTGTAGATTTTTTTCTAATATGCCTGGAGTTTTAATGAACCAGGGAGATAGACCTGAGAGTGCATAAGTGGATCCCAGATACATGCTGGCCTCTAAAATGGTGGCCTGACAGATCGCTGAGCAGCTATTGGTCTTTTCACTCCTAAGCATAAGGAAACCAATTTATTTTTAAATACAGGTAGCACGTTGGACAAAGATTGTCCCTATATAATTTTCTTGTTTTTTAAATAAATTATTTTATTTAACTTTATTTATTTATTTACTTACTTACTTACATACTTAATTTTTTTTTTTTGGAAAGGTTTTTTCGATAGGGCACGTGTGCTCACCAGAAATACAGAGAGAGACAGAGAGATAGAAATCAAGAAATCATCCCGCAGGGGGGATGGCCACTCTGCAATCCCTTCTCCTCTACTCTCCTCTCGGGATCCTGGACACACACACACATGTGCCCAGCGTGAGTTTAAGCCACCAGGTCCGGGACTCGAACTGTGGTCAACTACATGGGAGTCCAGCAACATAGCCATTATGCTAACTACTGGTCCCTTACTTACTTATTTTAACTTGACCAGAGAGGAACAGAGTGAGAGAGGGGGAACATAAAAAAGCAACCTACCAGGTCCAGGACTCAAACCATGGTTGGCCATGTGGGAGTCCAACACCCTTTCCTGCCGCCGTGCCACCTGCCAGTCCCATTCCTTTATCATTTTCTAGGAATGGTCATGTTTCCAGGATTAGAGCTGGTCATCCTGTGGCAAAAAAATGGGAATGGAGTGGGGTCAGCAGGTGGCATAGTGGGTAAGGTGTCGGACTCAGCACATGGCCGACTATGGATTGAGTCCTGGACCCAGCAATTTGAAATTCATGCCGGGCACATGTGTGTGCATATCCAAAATCCCAAAAGAAAAATGGAGGAGAAGGGACTATGGCATGGCCGTGCCCCTTGGGGGGGATGGTAATTTCTCACTTTCTCTCTCTTTATCTCTCTCTGTTTCCCAGTGAGTGCATGCACCTTATAGCAAAAAATCTCTCTAAGAAAGGAAAAAGAATGGAAATGGAGTTAGAATAAGGCATTGAATGGAAGATAATTATCACTTTTAAGCAAAATTCCTGATTTTAGTAAGAATTTCTTTTGCTTCTAGAATTTTCCAATATTCCATGGCGCTTTCATGTTTTTTCTAGGGTATAACTGATCTATCAAATTTTATTGATGTGTGAAAGAGGCACAACAAAATAGCCTACATAGTGTTGATGCAACATATCAGTGTGTCCCAAAATATGTTCAATAGAATATAAAATCCAAGAAATATTAATGACTATGATGAACAAAGAGTACACCATGTTCCAAAAGCATGAAGACCATCAAGTCTAATAAAAATTAAATATTTCCTTTATTATAGAACTTTTCAAAACTATTGATATGCTAGTTTGACTTTAACTTTTCAAAAATATTACATAAAAGAGAGTACTTATCAATAATATACAACCATAAAACACATTTTGAAAGTGCAATTAGTAGGACCAGATTTTTATAGAACACATTTTGTAAAGTATTTTAGACTTAAGGGGGAAAAAAATGTGGGAAGGATATTCCAATATTACCTTCGTCTTTATAACATCAATATATTGCTCATTTAAGATAAAAAAAAATTTAGAAAATATCTTGCAGGTGAACACAGGGATATATATGCAAGATGTCATTAAAAGCCTTATTTATAACAGCCTTATCTAAAAGTCCATCGACAGGAGAATAAAGAAGTATGTTTTGATATATCCACACAAAGGAAAATGATAAAACTATGAAAATAAAAGTAATACTTCACACAGTAACACAGAAAACAAAATTATTTTTAAAAAGCCAGAGAATAGAAAACAAAACTCAGATGAGAGGAGGAGACAAGTAGAATGAAGAGAGAAGAAATACACAGATAAATCTAATAGTATTGATCAGTCTCAGCTCTTGATTTGGGAATTATCCTTGGATATTAATTTTTTTTTTTTTTTTGGAGAGGTTTTTGCTATAGGGCACGTGCGCTCACCAGACAGACAGAGAGAGACAGAGAGACAGAAGGCGAGAAATCACCCCCCAGGGGGGATGGCCACGCCGCAATCCCTTCTCCTCCATTCTCCTCTCGGGATCTTGGGCACACACGCACACGTGCCCGGCGTGAGTTTTAAGCCACCGGGTCCGGGACACGAACAGCGGTTGACTACGTGGAAGTCCAGCGACATAGCCATTACACTAACTGCTGGTCCCCTTGGGTATTAATTTTTATATATTTCATAGTATACATATATGGTATGGTTTTGTTTTGTGTCCATCAAATCTTACATCATCAAACTTAAATTTTCAAAACTAATCATTGCCTGCCACATAATAAGCACTTTGTAAATTTTGTTAATAAACAGAATACTAAGCCAAATGGGATACCAAAGCAACAGAGGTGCCTACTAGATACCTATGTGCTTGCTGATGGCCAATGTCCGGAGGGACGTAGAGATCACAGAGGCTTCTGCACAAGCCTGGAGGCTGGTGGAACCTACGAATGAGTAAGACTGAATGTTTTGCCATTCCCCGAGGAGGGAGCACTCAGAGACACACCTAGGATTATTAAATAAAAGTTAAGAAAAGTGATATTCCACACCACCTGGATTCATAGGTGGCATAGCAGCGAATGTTTATACTTCTCATATGTTTGTTTTTTTAAATAATAAACTACTGCAAAACAAATGTAATACATTTAACATCATTGAGGGAGGTATAAATCGTAATACAAAGTATTAAATTTGACAATCAAGTCCCAAATTTAGTGTGCTTTCTAGAATGCCAATTTACGCATCACTGCATTACATTAAAATACTATAAACCACCATGTGAATTTCTGAACCTCTTCTGCTATTTGTGAAGTGTTCAGTCACAAAATGCTGGATAATGCTGTTCCCTCAAGGAACAGAAACCACAACAGAATTAACTCCGAAACAAAGAAATGAAGCCTTTGTTGCTATTATGGGCATCTCCAAACTTCCAAAGATGTCTTTACTATTTATTGGGTACAGATTGAGCATCTCTGATCTGAAAATCTATAATCCTGAATGCTCTGAATTTTGAAATCCAACATGCTTTTATGTAATAGATTGTAGTTGAAACACTGCAATACAAATATGCTGTGTAACATTACTTTAGGGGCCACTCAGTGATGTAATGGTTAAGACAGGTAGATCCCACATGGTAGACTGGGCAGTTCAAGTTCCAATCAGGTGGCTTGAAATAATGCTGGGTGTGTGTGCTTGCCCAAAATCTTGAGAAGAGAATGGAGGAGAAGGAACTGTAGTGTGACCATCTTCCCAGGAGGTATTTTCTAATTTTCCTCTCTCTCTCTCACTCTCTTGCTCTGTCTCTGTTGAGTACATGTACCAGATAGCAAGGTTTTTTTTTGAATTATCTTTAGACTATGTGTATAAAGTCCACATTAAATATAAGTGAATTTCATGTTTAGACGTGGGTCTCATTTCCAAGATATTTCATTATCTAGTTACAATTATTCCAAAATTTAAAAAAAATTAAAAATCCAAATCCAAAATACTTCTTAATCCCAACCATCTTGGATAAGGGATTCTCAATTCATAGTAATTTTCAATAACACAGTTCCTTAATGCAGTGGTTCTCAAAGTGTGGTTCTCTAGACTAACAGCATCAGCATTACCTGGGAAATGGTTAGAAATGCAAATTCTTAGGCTTCACCCTAGACTAACTGAATCAGAAAATACAGGGTTGTGGCCTAGAGTTTTACCAAGCTCCCCAAGTGACACACTCACAATGTTTGAGTACTAGTGCTATAGAAAAACAGAGAAAGCTTCATTAAACAAGAAACATTTTGTTGATTAAATGATTTTAGCCAAAGCATCTCTGTGGTTCATATATACTTTTATCCTTTTTAATTTTCTTGTCTTAGAGATTTCACCCCAATTAGGACCCCTAAAGTCTCACTTATCCCTTACCTGGGTTACTAACAAAACATAACAGTGCCAGACGGGTGAGCTTCTTGGGAGCCACCAAGAAGTATTTGTAGAGAAGAATGAGATAGAACTGTAATGCTCAGAGCTAACAGTAAATCAAGTGCTTGCATAATTTTCCCAAAATCTCAGAGCTCTTCTGGGTGGAGGGAAAGGATTTCATTGCAGTGTTTCCTTCAAGAGGCCCATGTCAGTGTGGATTGAAAACAAAAAAGAAAATGTTAACAGTCAGGGTAGACAATCTGTGAGAGCACTTGGGTGCTTTGGGAGCAAAGATGAGCTCCAGCACAACACGGTACATCCTCCTCGCAAAAACGTTAACGGTTATTTACCCAAAGCAAATATGGACATTCAGGTTTTTTACCATGTGTAAAAGGAATCGCCCATTCCCTCAGGAACTCTGACTTTGCAGAATAATTTATATACGAAATCAGGAGTTCCATGGGGAAAGGATACAAATAGTCTACAATAGAGGGAGAATGTGGATAAAAATTCTTGCCAAGAAAAGTTGGCTTCAAAGAATCCATAAATAAGGACTATTAGAAAAATCCAAGAAAACTATTGTATTCTCTCGGAAGTTCTTAACAAAAATTTTAGAAAGAAACACAAGATTTACTGTTATCTGTGAGATAGCAACAGGAATACAGAATAGTATACAGAATGTAAGTAAGTGATCTGGCAGATAATTGTGTATTAGTTTACAACATCTCCATACTTCTAAATTTATTACTCTTCAATGTATCGTCAGTCAATGTGGATGTGTGTTAGTGCTCTGTCTTCCCCAAACTAAGAAGCTTATACAAATGGCCTTTGCTTTTCATGATTGAAAGGCCATGTTCAAGTGAAGTTTTGCAAATCAAATGATATAGTTCCAAAGCTAAAATGCTACACTAAGGGGAAATTCCTATGCCATATTTGCATCTGATGTATCACAGGCTAGAATTGAAGAACAAGTTTTATGACTCCTTTCCAAAAACATAAATTCTCTGTCTCTCTCTTCCACACAGCTTTTACAACCTCCACCTTGCTCACTATCTTACACATTATAATGGCTGGATTCCAAGAGCAAGTATCCCTAGAGAACTGTCACAGCTGTAGCCTCTTCTGGCCTACCCTCAGAAGCCATAAAGCACCACTTACACCATAGTCACATGGTGACTCAGAATTCAAGAGAAGGGCAAACAGGACCTGCCTCTTGATAAAAGGAGTGTCATGGTCACATTGAAAGAAGACTATAAAGAATAGGAGATATTGTTATGACCATCTTTAGAAAATGTATCTGCTACAGATGGTACGTATATGTCTAATTTTGTTTCCTCCTGAAATTTCACTAAAAAAATAGTAAACTGATTCACTTCCCAAGGGATAAACCCACCAACACAACAGGGAATGAAAGAGTAAGCAGCAACAACAAAATTTTAGAAGCAGGAAGGCAGGTGTTCGACTGGCAAAGGACTTAACAGACCCTAGAAAACTGAATCTTATACTATCAACAAGGAAAGCTGAAAACTCATTAGATTTATAACACTGAATCCCCAACAGACTAAGCATATGGTAGCATCAGATACCATTATAAGTGTAAGTGAAGGAAAGAGCTAAAACAAGAATTGTAAGCAGCAATCAAATCCCTAGGCCCTCTCCCCAGATTTAAAACAGCCAAATGCCGGCACCTCTCCCATGCTTACATACACTGGGAATGCGCTTTCTTGAAAGAATGAAATAGAGGGCTTTGTGCTAGAGATACCTTCCAGAGTCAAAGACAGAGATAACTCAGTGAAAGGATTGAGTATGTCCATCCATGACTGAGATGTCCAACTTTCCTGATCTAGCTGGCTTCCGGAGCACTAGTAGCAAGTCCTTTATTCTCCAGGCAGAGGACTCGAAGTATCACCTCAGCGCAATCTAAACCCTACAGAATAATGTAACTAAAAATCGTGAAGCTCAAAGACTCAGCTGCCTCATCCTACTGTGGTATTCATAGGTGACAAGATCCATTCAGGTTTCAGAGCTTTCACACAACATTTTTAGTCCCCCAGAATTACTATACATGTATAAGGAAATCCTGAAACCTGAAAAGTTGTTAATAAATAAATAAACAAACAAACAGAGATCTAAACTTTTCTCAGCAGCAACTGGGATCATAGAAAGTCAATAGAAGAGTACCTTCAGATTTCTCATAGAAAGTTCATCTATACCAAGATAAATTATCAGTAAAGTAAAATAAAGACATTTTCACAAAAGGTAAAGTCCTAAAGTTTCATGCCCATCCATTCTTTTTCAATGTGCTCCTCAAGGCTATGCTCCAGCAAAATAAAATTTAAAATATAAAACAGGAACGAACACAAAGAAGAAAAGATGAGTGTCCAGGATATGGGGAGAGAAGACCCCAGTGTGAAAGTTGAGTAATCAGAGAGGGCAACTAGTCCAAATGGCAGCAGGTCAGAGGGTCCAGGGAAATACTTCTTCTGGAATACTAAATTAATATTAAGTCATCAGGAAATTCATGATGTGTTTTTTTATTTTTCCTATGTAAAAATGTGTCATGCCTTTCCTGATGACCCAGCAAAATACTTGCTACACAAGTTTTTATGGCTGAAAAAGTGATATGCATTGGAGCCAGCAGGTGAAATAGTGGTTAATATGCTAGACTTCCACATGGCTCTCTACAATTTGAGTCGCAGACCTAGCAGCTTAAAAAGTCATAACGGGTGCATGTACATGGGTGCCCAAAGTCCCAGGAGGAAAATGGAAGAGAAGGCATTGCTGTGTCACTATCCCCCTGAGGAGTGATTTCTAGTTTTCCCTCTCATTGTCTCTTTCTCTCTCTCTGTCTCTCTCCAGTGAATGCACACATCCTATGGCAAAAACCTAAGGGGGAAACAAGATGATACATACACACACACAGACACACACACACACACCAAGGAAAACTAAATAAATCATTTTCATTTCCTAGAAAATGTAAATGTTGTGCCAGATGAGTACTATAGCTCACTGCATGAGTGAGCTGTGACAAGCATTTGCACAGTCATAACAATAATTAAAACAATGACTATCTTCCAATCAAAATGACCATCTAACTTTAGTGGGAGGACAGGAAGGATGAGACTGTTTACTAGAAGTATAGGGAGCAAAGAGATAAGCAAAACACATTTTTAATGTGAGAAGTCAGCACATCATATGTACCTGACACTGAAAAATTAAGTAGCATCAAGAATTCATTACTTAGCAATAGGAGACAAGTACCAAAGTAATCAGCTGAAAGTGGTTCCTCTGGGGTAGTAGTAAGGAACTCCTGCTTTTCCTAAGAACCCTTGTAAACTTTTTGACTCTTTAAGTCTATGTACATGTATACTTGCAATTAAAAAATAAATAAAATTGGGGGGAATATTATTATTCAACCATAAGTGACCACAACAGCCTATTAAGAAATGCATGAAGTAAGGCACATTTCCCACGTGGTTTTACCATGCCAGCAAGAGCTACAAACTATCAGAACTTTGTTTCCTGGGTTCTTTATTATCCAGACCTGTGCTATTCTAACTGGAAATTTCTCTAAAAACCAAAGACAACTTTAAACTTTCAATGGTTTTCAAGTCAGTTTCATTATTGTGTTTTATTCATTCTTTTTTGTATCTTTCCAAGTAGATAACCAATCATTGGCAAGCTCTTAAGAGTGTGAAAGTCAAAGCAACCATGACCTCAAAAGCAGCCATTTACCACGATTGTGAGAGCTGATATTTTACAGTAAGGATGGATTTTACTATATAATCATATAGTTATTCATCATTTCTAAAGCATTCTATGAAGAGAATGATAATAACCTTGAAAATAACACTCCTTGATCTTTCCTTGGAGGCCATTACTTGTTTCCTTAAGTCTCTCCATTACTTGAAGATTAATTGCAAATGCCCTTTGCTATAAGACCATAAAAATTTTGCTTGGTATGAGCTAGTTTTTGAACATGCTATGTCAAGCATAATGTCCATCAAATTTCAGAAACATTTCCTGAGTAATATATAAGCTAAATGTTGAATTACATTTGACTATGAAGGTTTTACCTTGAATTCTCTCATTTTGACAAATGATTAAGAGCTTATAACAAAATGTTCTTGATCCTCTCTGCATTACCTTGGTGGTTCTATCTTTCAGAAAATTCTCCTTGAATATGAATATGGTCTTTGGATTTTTCCTAATTTAGTGTGGCTTTATTGCAAGCTTTCTGATTTCTCTTACCAGAGGACACAGAAGAAGTATCTGTTCAACATCAAGTAAAGAAATATCTAAATGTCAATGAAAATGGAGTATGTTTTCTGCAGATCAAATCCTGTTAAAGTAAATGCCATTGTAATGAAAATCCATATTAACAATAATAAAATCCTTAAGTTTCTAGTTGACTTTTATTCTTATTAGTAGCTGACATAATAGAATTAGAATTGTACTAGAAACTTTGCTCAGACTTTTACAGTCTATAACATGATTTGACCATAAAAAATAAATAATCAGAATTTGGTTACATTTCTCTTCAAATTCGTAATGGACACCAAACACATATGTACTCAAGTTGTCTTATGTAAAGATTATCTGTAAGGAAAAAGTATAATAATATTACCTATCACTCATCATAGCTTCAAACAAACAAAAAATAGCAAATCTTTTTGGAGTTACATATTTTGCATTTGCGTTTCATCCAAATTAAAATTCCTCTCAGTACACCTTTTTTATGCTATCTCTATATTAACATTCTGGTTGGGTTCACTCAGTATATTACGTTTCTCTTGAAACTCCTGCCAGGAACTACTCATTTTATGCCTATAGGCTTAGACTGATCCATTCATTTTTGACCATGTTAGCAAAGGTATGAAAATTATGACAAATGTGAACCAAGTTAAAAATCTGCTTTTTCCAAATCTGGCTCACCCATAGAGATAAAGCACTGTCTGTGTCAAATGAAAATCATCCTCATTTTCCAAAATTGATTTTAATATATCTACCTCATGGATTATGTATTTCTTAACAACAGAGGTCCAAAAACCTGCTTTAGGTTGATACATCACAAAAATTGACATCTCCTCCTAAAATTAATCTGCCTACTGTTGAAATCCTCAACTCTTTTTTTTTCCCACTCTTTGCATGGCAGATTCAGGCAAAAGATAATGCAAAACCACATGAAATATTTTACCACATTAAACTTAATTCCCTAAGCATACCAGGAACTCTTGCATTTTCTAGAACTAAAAATGATTACCTTACACTTCTGGTGATTTATTTTGAGATTATATTTTTGTGCACTACTCAAAGAAAGCATTCAGCTGCTTCTGAAAGCCAGTCGGGGTCTGAGAGATTAATGAAAACTGAACCTTCAGTCTTAAAAAAGAACAGTCACACAGATGTTAAAGACATCTTGGTCATGAAAGCTATGCCAAAAGTCGCCATGATATCATATAAATGGATGTTAAATAGAGTCCATCATCCCTTCATCCTCTCTTCTGAAGGATTAAATCATAATCCAGCATGTATCCTCCAACCTGTAAATTATTAACTATAGCTAAAAGGAGATTTAGGAAATTTCACAGTGACTCATAGTCACTCCTGATATTTGATATTTGTGTAAATAAACCCTTGGAGATTTAAATGTCATACTGTCCTTATGAAGTAGAAGATTAAATTTTGATATGAATTGCCCTATTTCAGGACATCAAGCAAAGGCTGTAATGAGCCAATATCTGCTCAATGTAAGGGAAGTGAGATAAAGGGGTATTTGCATAAATCAAAATGCATAGCAAGAGTCTTTGGCAAATTCTATCTAAAATGATGATTTTTAAACAAAACATTTTTTGAGGCTCATAGTTGTTTTTCAGGTGGGATGAATAATTTGGGGAGATGCAAAAGGAAAACCAACTACCATGATGATGCCCTGTAGCCTAATGGTTAAAGGAGCCAGATCCCACATGATCAACTACGTGGGTGAAAAGACATGCTCAGTACCTGTGCATGGGTCCTCAAAATCCCAAAAGGAGGCAGAAAAGAGAAGGGAGTGCAATGTGAGCATCCCCTTTGGAAGAGTG
Source organism: Tupaia tana (assembly GCA_026018925.1). Classification (NCBI taxonomy): domain Eukaryota; kingdom Metazoa; phylum Chordata; class Mammalia; order Scandentia; family Tupaiidae; genus Tupaia; species Tupaia tana. The sequence continues at coordinate 86,016,892 of JAKSZU010000006.1, forward strand.
TTTTCTCTTTCTCCTTTCTCTCTGTCACTCTGTCTCTCTAGAGTGAGCCCATGCACCCTCTGGCAATTTCAAAATTTGATAAATTGAAATGGCTGGGAAAAATACAGGAACAGGAAATAAGAATAAAATAGAATCAATATGGCAAGTTACAGTGGAACTTGGAAAGTCTAGACATACGCCTTATTTGTCTTTGTCCATTTGTTTCCCAGTGATGTCTTTGTTTAGTGCTAGCTGATGTAGTGCTGACTAGTATACAACATTACAGTAAAGTCAAAAAAAAGTTTGAGGGACCAGCAGTTTAGCGTAATGGCTATGTTGCTGGACTCCCACATAGTCGACCGTGGTTCGCGTCCTGGACCCAGTGGCTTAAAACTCACACCAGGCACGTGTGCGTGCGTGCCCAAGATCCCGAGAGGAGAATGGAGGAGAAGGGATTGTGGCGTGACCATCCCCCCTGGGGGGTGATTTCTCGCTTTCTGTCTCTCTCTGTCTCTCTCTGTCTGTCTGGTGAGCACACGCGCCCTATAGCAAAAACCTCTAAGAAAAAAAAGTTTGAGAAATGAAGTCATTGTTAATCATATAAATGCATTATGTGTACACATACAAATGTGCACATATATACATGCATATGTGTGTGTCTAGATCCACCATCTAGAAAAAAGTATGCAGAGTCTCCTGTACTAGGACACTTATACAAGAAACTAGCTCCACAGTGAGATACTTAATCGTGGGCAGGTGCTAGAGAATTTACTATGCCTCCAAAACTTGAATACCTCCTCTCACAAGCTACCTGTGTTAAATCCACAAACAAAAAAAAAAAAGAGAGAGAGAGAAAATCTTTAGAGATAGTTTGCCCATGTGGATTACAGTTATCCAGCTTCACATTGAAAGAATGCAGAAGAAGTTAAACACTATAATTTAATTCATTTTTCTTTCTTTCCTCATGATCCTTTGAATCTTTCAGTTTTCAATTTCTAGCCAGATCTAGTTTAGGTTTATTCTAGCAGTGAAGTACCTAGAAGTAATTACAATTTAATTTTCTTCACTGTGTATTTGTTGCTGGGGAGACTCAGCCCATCAAGGAATGTGAGCCCTCTCAAGCCCTCTTCCTGGAATGTGAGGATCCTCGGCTTTGTGCAAGAAAGATTTCAACAGAGAGCCACTGAAGGACAGTGAAGCAAGTTTATTAAGGAAAGCGTACAGAGTGGACTACTCCATAGGTGGAACTGCCCCGTAGGAGGAGATGATGAACAGTTTCATTCCTTCCTCTGAGAGGAAGGGGAGCGCTGCTACCTGGAAGGAAAGAGAGGAGGGCTACCTTATAGGCAGGGCAGCAGTCAGACTTCAATGGGTGTCTGGCTTATGTGGTTTGGCTTAATGCCAAACTAATTAGGGGGCAGTTTATTCATTACTTTGCCAGGAATGGGACACTGTTTCCAGGGAAACCACTGTCCCTCCCATTTTCTGGCCTTATTAGGGTAGTTCTAGTTATTGCCATGGTTATTCTAAAGTCAAGGTGCAGACAGGAGTGTCATCTAGGAGGCTGATAATGTACAATGAGGGGATAATGAGTCTGAAGGTTAGGCAGTGGTTGTTCCAGGCACCATCTTGGTTCCAACTGATTCAGACCTAGTCTCTCAGCCACTTTTCCTCTAGCAGGTTTTAGGTGTTTGGCATGTCCCTCACCTCGGTTCCCTCTTCTCTCATATTGAAGCCTAATTATTTAATAGTATGTTCATTCATTCCTTGTTATTCTATCAGAAATCACCCCTCATCTTAAATTTCAAAATAAAATTTACATTTGAAAGGTCTATAGTTTCTCAGGCCTCTGAAACTTTTCTCAAGTGGAATTTCATAAAAACTTGTCATTTATTTTATTCGATTTTTAGAATCAATAATGACCTTGAATTATAAAAGTCAATGACCTTGAATTATAAGTATTTTGAAAGTATATCGACCAAATTATGTTGAGATGTGGAGATAACAGAGAATTAAAATATATAGAGTTCAGTATTATATATGTGCATGCAGATGAGTTAAATATATGAATTTGTTCATTAGTTTTAGTAATTTTACCCCTAAAGTTTAACTCTTTTAAAAAAATAACTTCCTGGGACCAGCAGTTAGTGTAATGGCTATGTCGCTGGACTCCACATAGTCGACCACGGTTCGCGTCCTGGACCCAGTGGCTTAAAACTCACGCCGGGCACGTGTGCGTGCATGCCCAAGATCCTGAGAGGATAATGGAGGAGAAGGGATTGCAGCTTGGCCATCCCCCCTGGGGGGTGATTTCTCGCTTTCTGTCTCTCTGTCTGTCTGGCGAGCGCACGCGCCCTATAGCGAAAACCTCTCAAAAAAAAAAAAAAAAAACAAAACAAAACAAAAACTTCCAATTCACTAGAAAACTCTATTGCCCAGAACATTCAATTAAGTAACATAGCCATGTTAGCTCTTGGCCTACTTAAATAATAACAATAATAATGGCAACCTATGATAGGCAGAATGTTGGTTCTGATAACCTTCTGTCCCTTATATTATGCCCATGAATGTTACATTACATGGAAAAAGAGATTTTGCAGATGTAATTAAGGTTACTAACCCACTGACCTTAAGTTAGGGAGACTATAACTAGTTTATCTGGGTGAGATTAATGTAATCACATGAGCCTTTAAAAGCAGAAGAGGAAAGCAAAATAGTCAGTCAGGGAGATGGGATGGAAGAATTCTGAGGGAGTCAAAACATGAGATGGATTCAACATGCCAGTGCTGGCTTAGAAATGGAAGAGCCTACATATCAAGGAAACAGGAACCCCCGTTCTACCACCTACAGCCATAAGGATCGCAATTTTACCACTCACCCGAATAGACAAGGAAACAGATTCTCCCTCAGAGCCTTTATAAAAGAGCTCAAGCTGGCCAACACCCTTACTTCTGCCTTAGACCGTAAGCAGAGAACCCAGCAGTGCTTATGCAGACTGATCTACAGAACTGTGAGATAACAGTGACCAGTAAGAATGTAGTTCAGCTGCAATAGAAAACTCTCACTCATCAACAGAGCATTCACTTGTTCCAGGCACTAAGTGATTTATGTATTTAAATTCACTGAAGTCTCCCAATAATCTTATAGGGTGAATATATTTTTTAGGCAAGATTAGGATTCAGAGATCATAAGTAAAATGTAACATAAATAGTATGTGGCAAAGTCCAGATTTGAACCCAAATGGTCAAACTCCAAAGACTCACATTTCAATTTCCTCTGGATTGCATGAACGTGAGGTTACATATAATTGCAAAAAGAAGATAAAGACAGAGGGAAGATAATTTAATGAGAAGAAGGAGAGGATATTAAAAGCAGATGAAATAGCTATCATGTCATTAGAGAAAAGTTTAGAATTTCAGTTGCTTCTGTCTAGGATCCTGTAACCAAAACTAAATGACCTGTTAATGATGTGGTTATGAAATTGTGGTTGACTTTCTTGAGTTTATTTTTAATTTTATTTATTAGTTTCTTCAGTGAGAGTGAGAGACAGGCACCTGCAGCAGGATCTGCACCGCCAGCCTTGGCCAGCCCAGTTCACGGGCCAGTGTGAGCTTCCAGTGTGCTCAGGGAGATTCCAGGATACGAACCCAAGACCCTTCCCTCATAGGACGGTTGTGCTACCACAGTACCACTTTGTCCTCAACCTTTATAAAAATTTTATATTTTGCATGAGAGAGACAAAAATAGTGAGAGAGTCCACAAATTTTTATAATTTTTAACTACAGCCTTCGGATCAACATATGCAGTTCCCAGCAATAAAGAGTATGAGAGTACTGATTCCCTAGTAATGCCGCATCTGTTCACTTTTCTGGATCCTCCAATAGATTCTTACCCAACTGCTTGAGGGAAGAGACTGTTTTCCATATTCATATCCTTAACACCTGCCCAAGGCTTCAAACAGACACTGAGATTGTAAGATAAATGGGAGAAAAACAGTTGCTCACCAGAGAGAGAGAGAGAAAGTGAGAAATAACCTTGAAGGGAGGATGACTATGCCACAATCTCTTCTCCTCCTTTCTCCTCTAGGGATTTGGGGCATGCATGCACATGCACCAGACATGATTTTCAAGTTGCCAGGTCTAAGACTTGAACCATGGTCAGTCATGCGGGAATCCAGTGCCAGAACCACCACACCACCTGCTGGCCCCAAAGTATTTTTAAAATAAGAAGGATTACTACAGTATTTCTTCAAATGATGTTATTCTAAATATGCGTTAGTTCATAGAGCTGAGGGTTACCACACATTTTCTTCTAAGACTTCTGACACATGTAGTTAATCTGATAAGAAAGTGCCCCCAACACAGTTCATTGGTGCTTGGGTAGTACTTTCTCCATAGCTCATACTACTTTAGTTCTGGATTTCATAAATGTACAAATATCCACAAATACCTCAGCAACACCATGGCAAAGGGTAACATGGCCCTGAATCGTGTCATGAGTTTTCCCAGGTGTCTTTTCAGGTTGAATATTAGACCTACATGTTCATTGTGCTTTTAGTTACAAATGTATTTTTTTTTAAATTATATTTAGGAATCACTAGACTTGGGTTCAAATACCATCATTGCGGGGACCAGTGGATGGTGTAATAATTATGTCGCTGGACCTCCACGCAGCTGACTGCAGTTCAAGTCCTAGACCTGGCAGCTTAAAACTCATGCCAGGTACATGTGCATGCATGCTCAAAATCCTGAGAGGAGAATAGAGAAAAAGGGATTGTGGCGTGGCCATCCTCCCTGCTGGGTGATTTCTTGCTTTGTCTCTCTGCCTCTTTCTGTCCCTCTGGCAAGTGCACCCTATAGCAAAAATTTCTCTCTCAAAAAAAAAGGAAATGAATACTATAATTGCTCTGTTGGGCAGACGTCTTTTGGTATAAAGAATTATTTATGTTTTATGAGCCTCAATTCTTTAACACCAACATTTCTAATTCTCAAGAACATTATAAGGAACACATGTGACGATGTACAAGTCTTATGAGAAAAGCATTCTCCAGGGTTGTCTACATCGTTACTTTTAGCTAGATTCTGTTAATATACAGGAGACTGAAAATGAACGTATCTGTGGTAATTACTTCTTATCTTAAGATGCTGATTTGATGGTCTATGATCACCATTTCTTACTGGCCTCTGACTGGATTGTTCTTGCTGGATCACAAACTCTTAAATATCTTTTCTTGGCACATTTCTTTCATCTTATCCAAAACCCTTCCTTATCCTCAGGCTGGTGGTTTAACTTTCTACCAGTCTATCTTCTATTAAATGAAGCTTCTGGATTTACAGCTTGACCTAATTTTCTAGCTTATCCAAATCTTTTATTTTTTAACCTCAGTCACATGATCTTGATCTGGTGGTCTACAATATACACTTATCATTTTTTCATTATACAAAGTGATATTTCAGCCAAGCTATAGCAACACAGGCAGTAGGTCGCTGTTGCGCTATGGTGACATCATATGGAAGATCCCAGTTCAGATACCAGCTCATCCTGAACATGCTGGTGCATCCACACACGCCTGTGATCCTGACTGGATGGAGAGTTGGGGGCAGGGGGAGATCATAGCTAAAGGCCCTGCTGAGGTTACCTTTCTCTCAAGAAAAATAAAGTTTTAAAAAAGCAATATTTCTACCCAAAAAGACTCCAATCTTATTTCAATTTTTATGTAAAAAAGTCACCTGTTCCATTTTTTTCTGTAGAACATTACAGATTCTTCTGCCTACTCTCCCTTAGAGATGTTCCTAAGCTCAAGGTAAATGCAACTATATTTCCCAAAACTATACTTAGGTATTCCTTGCTTGTGAAGTATTGTGTTCATGAAGGTAATTCCAGTAACTAAGACAAGTAAACCCCAGAACTGCAAAGGTATATTAGAATAGAAGTTCATTTCTGTCTCAGTCCAATGCAGTTATTCCACTTGAGAAGGCAGCTTTTCTTTACACATACGTCAGAGCTCTGTGTTCCATCACGTTGGGAATGTGCCATCTTTGAGGGATTTATCATATCTTGCATCCAGTCAGCTGAAAAGAGTTTAGCATACATCATTTCTGCTCCATTTCATCAGTAAGAACAAGTCACAGGATGCCATCTAGGTCCTGGGATAGCAGGGAAATACAGTTTGCAGCTAAGCATTTCTTTCAGTAATAGTTCTATTATGGAGGGAATGCAGGGACTGCTGGCCATCTGAAGGACTGAATGAATCAGAGCACCAGAAAAGTAGACACCAGAGCAAGAGTCCTGCATAAACTCTTCCCTACCTAAGTGGTAGAGGGGATTAGAGAAAAGACTTTTGAAAATACTCACGCATAGTCCAGAAATGGGTCAATGAAGTCACAAACTGTGGCTTAGATACGAGTAGAAATTACATGCCAAATAAAACATATCAAGCTGGTTAAATTCCTTAGCCTTAGAGAAAGGGACTTGCACAGGCTGGTTCTAATATTGATTGTGTTGTCAGCACCCACAGCAACTTGGAGTGCGCTGGAAATGGGCATGAGTGGGTTGCTGCACACGACAGAGAGTCTTACTATGCACGAAAGGTGGCATGGAAAGAGAGCAGCTGTCTTACTTTGTTTGTCATAGCAAACTGGACTTAGGTGATCAGCGTTCTCCACATTCATCTGGAATGTCAGGCTGAGCTTCTTCAAAGGTGGTGGGTCAATGTCATGGAGAACCAGGCCCTGTTGCCTTTTTATGTATCCCTGATACACTCAGGCAAGTGTGAGGTACCAAGACAGTTTCCACCTGCAAAAATTTACTTCATAAACCTTGACTCTGTCTGTAAGTCATTCTACCCTTCAGAGGCAGCATGTTCTAGAATGTTCTGCAGGCTATGGATCTTCATTTAGTCTCCCTGGTGCAGAGCATGAATCACCTGCCACTGTGCCAAAGCAGGAGATCCTTCTAGATTTCAAAATGATCTAAAATATTAGCCATCAGAAAAAGTCATGATGCACTTTTGCATAGAAAAACAGAAAAAATATGTTATGAGTTTTCTGACAACCCAATAAATCAATAGATAAATCCTTAGAGATATTTAGGAATCAAGTTGGAGAAAACATTGTAAAATCTTGCAAATATTCATTATATATGGGAAATCATAAACGTGCCCTCCATTATACAAATTCCAGAGATGAGCACAATCTCTGAAAGGTCATTTAAGTTGGAACAGTGTGTAGAAGAGTGGTTAGGGCATCAGTGGTGGTACAGTGGTAATGCACTGGACTTATATGGGAGCTGTCATGGGTTCACATCTCAGGACCTGCTGGACACCCTAGGCGTACGCATGCTCATGGTCTGGCACAGTGCAAAGACCCTATTGGTGGTGCCCCTCCCTTTCTCCCCACCTCTCTCAGAAGAAATAAATAAAGTTCAAAAAAAGAGAAAAGAAGTTAGATAAATTTTAATATGGGAAAAATCAAGTTAGTGCATTTGTCAATAAATTCAAACTATAAATATAAAAGAAAGAATTCTGAGTTAATACTTACAGTTAAGAATAAAAAGTCCACAATGAGGGTAAAGTGTTTACATTAGGCTTCTATGTCTTTAAAAGCCAACCAAACATTCTGTATAATTTGGGCAATTTTAGTATACAAGGGGAAAATCAAGTCATTATAATTTCTCTCTTATATCAAATTCTGGCATGTTTGCACCTGAAATACAACTATGGCAGCCAGTGCAGTGTGCTGCTCAGATCTTTTCCAAAGACTCTGAGAAACGGCCCCTGCTTCTGTGCCACGGGTCTCACCAGGTTGAGTGTGGGGAGGCCATACTGCACCCAGACGGCTCACAGTTTGCGACAGAGCATGTCAGGGATTTCAGAGCTTCCCCCAGCCCGCACAAACTGAGCCTTTTCTAATGGCCAATCTTTTCTCTGTTGCAACTCCTCGCCCTGCACATGCCTTCTCAGAGTTGCAGGGCAGTCAAAAGAGTTACCCTATGGATCCTCCTTCCTTACCTCCCTTCACAGGTGTCAGACATGTATCAGTCACCTTTGTTCTCCCCTGCTCCACGCTTAATCTCTGCCCATGTTTCCTTCAATGAATCTCCTGCATTTCTGATTCCATATTGGCATCTCTTCCTCTGAGAACTAAGCTGACAACATTGGTACCAGAAGCAATCAAGATATGGTAAAATGGGAGTTCATGGTCCAGATCTTTTACTGCCTAGCTAGACAGAGGCTCTCTCTGCCATGAAGAGGGAGCTCAAGGGACCAGCAGTTAGCGTAATGGCTATGTCGCTGGACTCCCATGTAGCCAACCGCGGTTTGTGTCCCGGACCCAGTGGCTTAAAACTCACGCCGGGCGCGTGTGCGTGTGTGCCCAAGATCCCGAGAGGAGAATGGAGGAGAAGGGATTGTGGCATGGCCATCCCCCCTGGGGAGTGATTTCTCGCTGTCTGTCTCTCTCTGTCTTTTTGGTGAGTACACGCGCCCTATAGCAAAAACCTCTCAAAAAAAAAAAAAAAAAAAGGGGAGCTCAACTACTAACACTTTGCCCTGGTGACCTGGGAAACTGGTTCACTTCTGCTGGCACAGTGATCAGGCATTTGAGATCTATGGTAGAAAGAATGCACGTAAGGACAGAACTGGCTGGTTACTACAAAGCAGAAGTGGCACTCTGCAGAGAGACGGTGAGAAACTGTCAGTGAACAGTTAAATGTTAAGCATGAGAGCCCTTAGCCTGTGCGGTAGCTTCTCAACAGGACCTCTCATGGCCAATGCAAAAGCAGACACGGTGGAGGAGCATGCATAGGGCCCGAGTGAGGGTCATGAAGTTCACCGAATTATTTTAAATGATCAACTAAGGCAAATCTGTCATGCTAAAGGCAGAGCTCAGGGTGAGAAGATGTAGGGCAATGAGATGAGGAACAGAATGAGGATTCACTACCATGAAGTCATGGAACTTGCAGAGGTGACCTGACCTCAAGAAGACATGGCACTCTATTTTTTTTTTTTTTTTTCAGAGAGAGATTTTTGCTATAGGGCACATGTGCTCACCAGAGAGACGGAGAAACAGAAAGCGAAAAATCAGCCCCAGGTGGGATGGCACCACCACAATCCTTTCTTCTCCATTTTCCTCTCGAGATTTTAGGCGCACATACGCATTTATCCAGTGTGAATTTTAAGCCACTAGGTCCAGGCCTCAAACTGCAGTCGACTATGTGGGAGTCCAGTGACATAACCATTATGCCATCTGCTGGTCCCAAGACAAGGCTCTCTTCCATTTAGAAGACATTGGAAAGGCCTCTCCCCTGCTAGGGATGAGTGTTCTCTCAATAGCTATCCTCACTGCCTCCTCTGGCTCCCAGCCTGATCCTTGGGTAAATTCCAACATAACCCATCCAGGAATATGTAGGGCCAGGTAAAGCAAGAAAGGCATTACACACCAAAAGAATAGCAAGAATTAAGATCCAGTTATCCATGTCTCAATAGTGGGTCAAAGAGACAGAACAAAGAAAAGACAAAAGGATTGAGGTAGGGGTAAAATTAGAGACAGATCTCATAGAGAAATCCCTCAAGCAAGTAACAGTATTCATCCTGGTATCTTATAGGTCACTGGGAAAGTCATGACATATTTTTCTATTTCTTACTAGAAGACATGTCTCATGTCTTTCTGACAGCCCAATATAAATGAGAAAAGGTAAGGATAAGAGGTAATATACTCATATAATTTATATTCTTGAGTGATAATAATAAGAAGTTTGGGCAAGTTAATGAGAAGCCATAAATTGCTAATAAATAAGCCTATGTTGGGGACCAAGTGGTGTGGTGGTTAAGGCAGCGGACACTCCTACATGGTTGACCATGTTTCAAGTGTCAGACCTGGGAGTTTGCTTTCTCACTTTCCCTCTATTTCTCTGTCTCTCTCTGGTCAAATTAAAATAAATGAATGAATACATAAAATTAAATAAAAAATCATTCTTTAGTTTTTTTTTAAAAAGCTTATACTGTCCTCCCATGGAAGGAGTTAGGGTATGTTGGCAAGATGGCACTGTCCAACATGGACCATGAGTCTGGCCTGCTTTGGGGATTTCTATTTTCCATATCCTCGATACAAACTCTATGGACCCTGATGAGCCTCTGTTTAGAAGCCAATTCATAATAAGGAATATCTTCGCTTCTCATTGAAAACTTTTATCTGTATAAGAAGGTTATATACTGTCAATCAATTTGTGAGTCACTGTGGCATCAGTCAAAAGCAATTATGACAGACATTTTTGCATAAGAGGTGAACTTAAATAGTGATCTGGTTTTGCATAGGTCAAGGTACTGATTGCTGTTTTCCTCTGATCTGGTCTCCAAATTTGAATCCATGATTTAAACTGACATTGTGGAATATTTTGTAATACACTTAGAAGACACCAAACCTAACAAAAATCTCCATTGATTTTGTTTTTCCTTTCACACAAGCTCATCTTAATTAGTAGTTTTTGGTATTTGGGAATTATGAATCATTGACTGCAATCAGTTTCAATTTCATTACCTTTCCGTCATCTGAATACTTCACTGCTCCAGTATAGTTTTAATTCACAAGGAAACACACAAGGACAAGTTTGGCACTTCTTCACATCTTCTGAGTTGTTTATGCGGTCAGATTCCGTTATGAAGGCTTATGCCCAGCTTATGCTCTTAGCTTTGGTCTGGGGCTTTCTTCTGTGCCTTTGCCAAATTCTATGGGGCATGAAGAGAGGCTTTATGCTCATGTGACATGATGCAAAGCCACCAAGCTCATCCAAGGTGTCAAACTCGGAGACTGAGCCTTGCTTTTTCCTTCCCAATATGTAAAAATAAACATCCCAATCTCCGGCTTCTCTGATTGCACCAGTCACAAGTTGTTAGATGATTCCTTTGTGCCAAGATATTTTTAATGATTGGAAATAACAGTTTTAGTCTCATCTTTACAAGGCAGCCTATTTTATCCAAACTATGTCTAACAATTTAAAGATAAGGTTTTAAGTTTCTGAGTGGCAGGAAGTAAACTAAAATTCTCTCTCTCTCTCTTTTTCTCTCTTTCTCTCTTAATGAAAGAAGTCCAAAAAAAAAAAAAAAAATAGTTAGATTTCTCTTTGTCAGGCTCCAGCCTTGAGGAAATATTTTAAATGAAAATTCTGGTGTAAGTATTGCAATTCTATTGTTACAAAGGGACTTCAAAAAGTCAGTGAAAAAGTGGAATTAAAGTATGAGTTTATTTTGGTGCAAAGTATTTTGAAATCTATGTATAGGTTTTCATAATACCTATTTTCTATAAAATGTTAAAAGATCTCCCTTTGTACTTTATTCTTTAACCACAAAGTTTTCCTTGATCATCTCTACTCTGCTAGAGGGGATAACACAAAATAACTAGTGCTCAATTCCTATATACTAACAACTTGAAGGTGCAATGACACAGATAAGATGAATACACAAGAACTGTATCCAAAACTGTTGAGGGTGAAAGTGTTGCTGACTTTGAATTTAACAGGTGTTGGGAACAAAGGAAAGATTGATAAAGAGTGATGTAATAAAAGAAACGTTACGGAGGAAGTGGTATTGAACTGAGGCTTGCAGGATAAACAAAAGGGGTGACTAGCATGTTAGGAGCAAAGATCTGCAATATGGCAGACAGCAACGTTGTGGTCAGGAAAGTAAGATAGTTTGTTTTTCTAAGTCCTTCCAAGCCTTCTTCATCTGTAAATGGTATTAATAATGATTATAGTACCTACCTGATTGCTTTATTTGTTTGTTTTGTTTTAGGAAATGATATAACATATGTAAAGTCTGCAGCATAAAATTTAGCTATTTGTATTAGGCAGATGTGTGGCTTACTGGGGAAAGACAAAGAGTAAGTCGAAGAACAAAAGATGAGTTGGGGGTTATATGCAGAGCGGCCTGGCCAGAGCATTGGGTGCGGTGAGTCTGAGGAAAATAAGACCATACAGACAAAGGAGCATCATGTCAAAGGGGACTTTAGAAGCATGCTATACATAGTCAAAAACTCATTCAAAATAAATTAGCACCTATTATGCACAAGACACTGTAAAAGTTACTGGGGATTCTGTGATAAAGGCTAATATTATTTTTGCCCTCATGAGCTACGGTCTAACAGGGAATAAAAACATGAGAAAAATCATAAATGGGAAAGGAGAAAGACCCAAGTTTCAAATGCTTTATTTTATTATGGATTCTGTAAAAGTTGATGATGTTGAGAAATAATTGCTACCGACCTCTGTGAGAGAGAAGATATACGATTAGATATGACACATCGCTGAGAGAAAAAATAAAAAACACCCTGTCTACATCTTGCTAATCAATCACTTGAATAGGAAAGTAGTTAGGACTGTGAAACCAATGTGAAATTTGATCAGATTTCTGATACCACATAGATACCATCTCAGTTCTTAAAACCCCTGCACAACCTCTTATTTTCCCTCAAACCCTGGGCTGACTCCATCAGTATAGGCCCATTTTCTGTCCTGAATCTAGTCATATATTGAATATATGAATCCTACTACACTTCCTTCATCTCATCATGACTTAGTCTTTCTTACCCACATTCCCTATCCTCTGTTGTAATGTAGTATGTGCCAAAAACCTCTCTTCTCATCACACCTGCTTTCTCATACAACCTAACTCAAATTAAGAAAGATTTCCTGAGCCTCTACAATGTTCCATCACTAAAACCACCACTGATTTGGGTTTTATTCTTTCCTACGATATTCTATTTGAATAGAGAATAGGTTGCATGCAGGGAAGCTTTAATAAAGGTAGAATTACAATTAGTTAAATATTTCACTAATATTGGATTGTCTGGAAAATCATGATGCATTTTTGCATAGAAAAATATGTCTTGACTTTCCCAACAACCTAACATTTTCTAAATGTCAGAATATTTCCAATCCACGGTGGCTGAATCACATCAATAATACCTTGTAAGATTAATACCATATCGATACGTCGGGTTAGGCTGACTTATATGCAATTACAAAAACCAGCAGCCTTTCCGTGACGACATAACAGAAGTCAGTTTCTCACGGACATGCCTTCTCATAGAAGCCAACAGGGGAACCAGGTTAATGGTAGTCACTCAGAGACCCAGGTGCCCTTAAGCTCTTCTTCTCATGCAGCTGCAATACCACAAGAGCCTTCAGGATTTACAGGAGGGGGATGATAACAGTGAGAAGCATGCACATGGTCTTCTGTGATTGAGCTCACAGGTGATACCTGTGAGGGCTTATCCTCCTTGTCATGGTCAGACCATGTGATATGTGTGTCTAGTTTTTATGGAGCCAAGACATACCTCCCTCTACACTGCCAGAAGGAACGGAGGGCCAGAAATATTAGTGAGCAAAGTCTATCATAAGCTACAAAACAAATCAACTGCTCATTTAAGAAATGTGTTCTACAGAATGTCATTTGTTTCCAGGAGAGACATCTAAAATGAACAGAACTGCAACATTTAATAATTCTTAGATCATTTGTCACAGCAATTTTCTGTCAGCTTCACTGCCTCAAACATCTTCATTTCATACAACACTCAAATAAACTCTCAAATAGCCGCCAAATATGGAGAATGAACATAGTTCTCCAGCAAAATTTTACAAAAATGATGGTGTCATGACACTGGACAGATTTCCCCGTAACATCTAGGGAACATCTTCTCTCTTACTAATTTACTTCAAGGGACTTCAATAACTTTTGGCTGAATCCAGTTTCTGATCCTATTCCAGTACAAATTCCATGACATCCATTACCCATGTTCTCTTCAGTTTTGCTCTGATGATGTTCTCATAAACCTATAATATCAGAAGGACTGCCCGCCATTTCTAGGGTGACTATTTTTCTTAGAATTGGCATGGGGCTTTCTTGGTCATAGATAATCTAAAATGCATTAGACAGCTCAGGACCGACATAGCCCTACACCTAAAAGAGAGAAAGCCAGTAAGGGGATTTAAAATAAAATGTCTTAGCTCTCCAATATCAACTTAGAATTGAATTATCATCATATTTTTTAAAAATTTCAAATTTGGGGATACCAAAGTATACAGATTATTTTTCAGAAAGGATCAGGGCAGTTTACTCTTATTTCAGAGCAGGTGTTTTTGCTCTCTCTTTAATTTCTGTCATTAGCATCCGTTTGGGTTGTATACTCGTCAATTTCATGCACCCCGATGTAAACACCTTTGCTAGTGATAATCCTTGTGTCTTTTTATAATGATTATAAAAAGATAAGAATGATACTTTGCACTGTGTACTTTTCTTCTAATCAGCTCAAGGCTTATGTTACAATCAATATGATAGCTTTTATATTGCCGTCACAGGCCTTCATTGACAGCCTAACACAAACAGCTTCCATAAACCAGCCAAAGAAGAAAGGGGCCATTATGCTGGTCTTATTGATTAAACTAAGTGAAAGTGGCCCATGTGTCTTTAAGTCCTCTTAGAACAACTTTAGTTATGACTTAAAATGGTTTATTGAGGACAAAGAGCTTACCTTTGTTCTCATGTATTTAAAACCCAGTGTTTCTGTGCTTAGTTTTTTAAAAATAGTCATAAAACACTCCTCAGAAGGAGAAAATTCTCTCAAAGGGTGTTTCTTGAGGTTGTAATGCTTTGTGTTATGCTTTCTTATAAAAGGTTTGCTACCACGCACCTCTGTGATGCTAATTGGTCTTCTAATCAGAGATTTCATTGATAGTCTTGATCTCCAAGTCTCACTTACTGAGTGAAGTACTCAAATTTCATCATTTACCCATTTATCTTTACTTGGTTTATTTAACAGATTTGAGACTGTATATTCCCTAGGTGTTGAGATTGTGCAATACGTCTTCATACAGGTCCTCTCAATGGAGAGCCTAAAAGAAGGATTCACATGGAGACTATCTACTCAGAGATGATCCCAAAACAGACACGAAAAAACAAGCAGATTAAAAGGAGAAAGAGGGACTAGTAGCTTGAGTAATAGCTATGTCACTGGACTCCCCTGAAGCTGGCTGTAGTTCAAGTCCCGGACCCAGAGGCTTAAAACCACACCAGATGCATGCACATGCATGCCCAAAATCCCAAGAAGAGAATGGAGAAAAAGGGACTGTGGCATGACCTTGCCCCTGGGGGTGTTATTTCTTGCTTTCTATCTCTCTGTCTATCTTTGCTTCTCTGGTGAGCACACATGCCCTATAGCAAAAATCTCATTCTCTGAAAAAAAAAAGGAGGGGGAGGAGAAAGCAAACAATAATAATACAAAAATTTGTTAAGTATAATGGAAGCTTAATTCAGCTAGACCTCTGAGAAGCACAGAGAGTGTGTAGAAGGGCACTCGCCAGCTCCCGTAGGGCACTGACATTCACAGTGTTCCTGGACTGGTTTATCCATGAGCTGAGCAGGAGCTGTGGCTTTGGAAAGAATCTCAGGTAGAAAATGGGAGGACACATCAGGAAGTCTGATGTAGGATGCTCACAGCATGAAGCTAAGGTTGCATGCAATGCCCTGAAGCTGTGGCTAAAATCCGAGATTGGCAATGGATGGGACATGAAAGCAACAGATGTGTATGCTACATTGCAAACTTGGTATTAACATTATATATTACAGTGATTGTGTTATATATCCTTCTGAAGTCTATACCATATTGGCAAATGCAAACTGAAGCTATTTTGAAAAATGTGCAATTAAAGAACTGTGTGACATGCTCCTCAGACATTATTTAGTTCTTAGAAATCTTGGGTGCAGTTTTTTTTTGTACTAACTACAGAAAGTGTGCAAGCCCTTTATGCCCATCATGCATGCCTTTCCTTCACACTGGATGCTGGACACCCTCCAGCCAAAATTGAGACGAAAAACTGTGTTCTCTTGGACACATTGCTACCTCGTGTGACATCATGCACAGACCATGGATACAGAATACTCTGCCTGACAACACTCACCAAGTTACTAGAAATGTCCCAGAGACACATTTTTACTGCTTTGGAGAAGGCCAGAGAGGCACAGTGGTATTTAGTACCATTGTGAGAAAACAGTCCCTGTCGAAACGCAATGACCTTTAGCACTCTCTCCTGCATGCTGTACCTCTGCTGCTTTTCCATAAAACCCAAACACTTAGGGACCAGCAGTTAGCATAATGACTATGTTGCTGGACTCCCATGTAGTCGACCACGGTTCGAGTCCCGGACCCGGTGGCTTAAGCTCATGCCAGGTGCATGTGCGTGCGTGCCCAAGATCCTGAGAGGAGAATGAAGGAGAAGGGATTGTGGTATCGCCATCCCTCCTGGAGGGTGGTGTCTTGCTTTCTGTCTCTCTGTCTCTCTCTGTCTTTCTGGCGAGTGCACGCGCCCTATAGCAAAAACTTCTAAAAAAAAAAAAAAAAAAAAAAAAACCCAAACACTTACTCTGTGCCTTTCCCTGAGCCACCAGCTTCTCACTCAGTTCAGTGCAGACCCAGGGCCAGAACTCTTAGAGGCTTTTGCACTAACTTTTCAGTCAGTTCCAAATCCTGGTGTTCTTTTGCTGCATTGTTGAATTGATTCCTTTCTTCCCATGCCAGGTTAGCACCGTTCTCTCCCGTTATCCTCCGAGAGAAATAGTGTTTAGAATTATGTAACAAAAGCAAAATGCTGAAGCTGCAAGGAGAACATGATCTGTTGTTGTGATTCTGGGTCTTCACTTCTGAAGTGGCATAATTTAGTTGTGAGCATTGACTCCAGAGTCAGAGCGCCTGAGTTCAGATCCTGACCCTGTTTTTCACCTTGGGCAAGATGCTTCCCTTTCTGGACCTCAATTACCTCCTCTATAAAATGCAGATAATATTAGTTTGTACCTCATTAGGTGTTCTGAGGGTTAAATTAGTAATTACATATAAAACTCAGAGCACAGTGCCTGGTACATAAGAAGCTCTGTCGAGGGATGGGATAAAAAAAATATAACCCTTGGGGGCTAGCAGGTGGCATGGTGGTTAAAGGTACTGGACTCCCATATGGCCGACCATGGTTCAAGTCCTGGCCCTGGTGGCTTGCTTTCTCACTCTCCTTCTCTCTCTCTCTCTCTGTCTTTCTCTGGTCAAATTAGAAACACATAATAATAATGATAATAAATGAAATGAAATGAAATTTTAAATAAATAAATAAATAAATAAATAAATAAATAAAAAAAATAAAAAAATAAAATAAAAAAAAAAATATAACCCCACCCTGGAATACAAATGCAAGATTCCATTGTTCTGAGCGTAATACCATCCATGAGTTTTTAAAACAAGCAGAAGTCAAACAGATAGCAACAGGTGAAAAATGCAAAAATCCGAAACACCCAATAAATTCCCATGTGCCATCATCAGTATTTGACTCTTGGAAAATAAACTATTTTAGCATTGTTCTAAAAAGTCTTTCTTGACTTTAATACGTTTCTCTCTCTCTCTCTCTCTCTCTCTCTCTCTCTCTCTCTCTCTCTCCGTCTCCCCTGCTATAAACTATTATTTCTAATCTTCAGTTTACTACTTCATGTGCATAAACATCATCTCCAGACTTCATTCCTTGACAAGGTTTCCTGAGAAATGGCTGAAGACAAAGACACATGTCCACCGCCAGAGCAGTACCAAGTAGCCCAGACTGTGGCCTGGTTCATTCCCTTGTAAACTCTCGGCCTCAGTCGGGCAGGACTTGTCCTCTATTCTTATCTTTCCCCTTTAACATTGACTGCCCTCACCACCTGCAAAGGGAACACTTTGAAAAGATTAATTATTAATTTCAAGAAACTCACTTCAAACACTTCAAAAGTCAACGTCGTAGGTGGGGGAAAATCCCAATAACTGGCTGTGCGGTCACACTTAACATGGGTGACTTGATCATTTAATTTATTCTTTCTTTTCCTGTCTTGAAAAACAAAAGGTCAATTCTCTTTTATGACATCTGAGATATAAATGCATATGAGTTTAAGATGTGCTCCTGTTAAAATATTTATTAGTTAGATCTGACAGTCATATTTATAGTCTTATCTCCAAAGGCCTGTGAAGTGTGTATTATTAAATGGAATCTATATAGAGGTGTTTTGCTCTCAGAATGCATAATCTGCCTATTTAGTTTCTTTATACATACCTGTTTCAAGCTAAAAAATTTCAATGTTTTCTAGATGTTCAACTATGTTTTTAATGTCTGTGGAGTGGAACATGCAATAAATTACTCTGATTGGCAGTTTTGGCATTTTACAGAGGTGACTCTCTAGCACTAACTATGGGACTGAGGAATTTCAGTAGTCAATACCAAACCTGTCAGAAGTTATGTTTTCCTTTTTTTCAAACAAAATATCAGGTCACTTAGGCCCACATGCGTCCTTAAGTACCTGTAAAAATGACTTGCAGATTATAAGCTATCAAATATTTATAGTTTGGGTATTTGGGAACTTTCCAAGCCTCAAAGACTTTAGGACATTCAACAAATATTTTAAGTGCCTAAAATGTACAAGATATCTCCCTCGTCTCTGTGAAGATAAAGCAAGCTAAGAACAATAGCTAACATTTCCAGAGTACTCACTTTGAGCAGGGCCCTGTTCAGAGTGCAGCCTATGTAATAACTCATTTCATTTTCCCCACAACCCTATGAACAAGGTGGTGTTATTTCCCCCTTGTAAAAAATAAGAAACAGAGCCAAGAGAGGAAAATAATTTGCTAAAAGTCACACATCTAGTACAGCATGTGAAAAAAAAGCAGACTGGCTCTACAACAGTGTTCAGAATTTATTTTGGTCCTTATGAAGTTCTCAGGATGGTAGGAGAAAGAAAGAAAGAGAATACAATCTATAACTAATCAAGGAGTAAACCATAAAATGTGGAGGTAAGAGTGTTAAAGGCATTGACATAAAGAAGGAATTGCATCTATTTTTGTCAAAACTGAAGTCTTCTTAAAGGAACTGGCATATTGATCAGCACCTTCGGGGCAGTTTATACTGAGGAGCAGAAGCTGGCTAAGGCATTCCCAGGAGAGGGAAGAGGAGAAGCAGAAGCACACAGATGGGATTGCAGGAGGCCTGTCATGGGGACAGTAAGAACTTCAGCTAACTAAACACTGGATATACAGAACAGCAGTGGTAGGTACGTCTGAAAAGGTCAAATGCGGTTTAAAATTTTTGAAGAATAGTAAATGCTAGATCAAAGAATTTGGGAACTTACTCATACAGATGTTTTGAGAATTTTTAAATGAATAAAATGATTAAAGCACTGTTGAGGAAATACGTATCTAGGACTAGAATTTTATGATGTTTATAATCTATTCTACTCCCAGTTCCAAACTACATAAGATACAGTAGCTATATAAGAACGGGAAAGAAGAAAAGGAGAAATGGACCCAGTCTTAGTGGCACAGGTGGTAGCATACTAACCGTCAGTGCTGGAAGCCACATGACCAACTGTGGGTTTGGATTCCCACTGGACTTGAAACATACTACACACAGGTGCCCAAGACCTTGACTAGCTAGAGGGCTAGTGGGGTCATGGCATGGCCAGACTCTGTCAAGGGCACCTGTCTCTCTCGTCCTTTCTCCCCCTCTCTCTCTCATGGGCATGGTTGTGTTCTCTCTCACTCCTTCTCATTAAGAAAACAGAATACATACAACTTTTAAAAAGGAAGAAAAGGAGAAACTGAAGTGAGAAGGACTTTTAGTTAGAGCAAGGTGAAGCCCATGGCTCGGATGGCTATCAGGTTAGATCTCAGTGAGTGGTTTGCAGGGTGAACTGGGCAGAGGAAGGCTTGTGGTATTTGGTTCTACTCCTCATCACATTTTAGAATCACCAAGGACACTCAATATCTCAACACCCAGGGCACATCCCAGACCAATTACATCAGAATCTCTGAGATTCCAATCCAGATGTCAAAATTTTTTTAGAGCTCCCAAAGAGATTTTATTGTGCTGCCAAGATTAAGAACTATTGCTCTGCTAAGCTAAGTAAAGTAATGAGGATTTGACCTTCAGGACTGACAGTAAGAATGGAAAAGAGCAAAGAAATCTGAAAAATAATATGAAAGAAAATCAATATTTCTTCTTGAAAGTGCTGGGAAAATTGTTCCCACCGCTTGTCTCGTTAAAAAAAAAAAAAAATCTCCTTTCACACAAGATAAACAAGTTCAGAAATTCTGACATTCTTAATAAGAACATAGGGCTCCACTGATACCCAGGCAAAAGGTTACCCAGGGTGGGTCCCTCACACGGCAGTGCCTCGCTCTTCTCCTCGGTACGCTAATGTTAACACTCTCCTCTCTCCTACATGAGAGACTTTACGAACGTCAGATGCAAGAATAGCAGAAAAATCGTTCAAATGACAGGCAGCATGATATTCACGTTAGTTATCACTTAGACCAAAATCATATTTAGTTCACATCAAGCTTATCATTTCTGCTCCCCTGGAATACTAAACTAACTTGGTGAGTCTATGGTATAATCCTTAAAAGTATTTAACTTTTTAAGTATTTCTGGCATCTCAATAGGTTGAACCTCAAATTCTAGGCCATCAGTTGCTCTCACTGCTCTGCCAACAGGGTTGACTCTTTTGATGCCTCACCTTAAATTACAGCAGCAATGAAAGTTGTGTGTTTTGATAATCACTTGTAAGTTCAGCTATTGAGTCCCTTTGATTGAATAAGTAACTGGGATAGCAACAGCCAGGGGATATTTGTCATTGTGACCATTTCCTGTGTCTTACACAGTAATATTCAAACTGCTGTAAAGACAAGGTAAATGTGGTTACTCTTGGACTGCTACTCTTCTTCTTTTTTTAAAAGAGATTTTCCCTTAGAGTGTGTGTGTGTGTGTGTGTGTGTGTGTGTGTGTGTGTGGAGAGAGATAGAGAGAGAGAGAGAGAGAGAAAAGAAATTGCCCCACCAAGGGAGGATGGCCATATTGCAATCCCTTCTCCTACATTCTTCTCCTGGGATCTTGGGCGCGTATGCACATACACCCTGCATGAGTTTCAAGCCACTGGATCCAGGACTTGAACCATGATCGACCAGATGGGAGTCCAGCAACGTAACTGCTACACTATCTGCTGGCCCCAACCACTGCTACTCTTACAAGTTGTGTTCAAATAAATTCTAATGTGCTACCAAACTACAATTGATCAGTTTTCTCTCATAGTTTTACCAGCCATAAAGGAAATTAGACATGAAACAAAACCAACCACTTTAAAAATGCAATACAATTTCAACTTACCACACATCATTACTCCTTGAAATCCTATCCAGACCAAATTATGAATATTAATTATTATATCCAGCACTTTGTGCTCCCAAAATGTTTTACAATCACATCTTGGTAATCCTCATAAAATCCCATTGAGGCATGCTAGTGTTAATATGCACGTTTCACAGATAGAGAAATCAAGGTCCTGGAAAGTTGAGAAATGGCGTAAGTGATTGAGCAAGTTTTCGAAAAGTGAGATTGAATGTCTGGGTAGCCACTTCCTTTTGGCAGCTCACTGCTCTCCTCAAGACAGTTTCAGGCTGAAGTGCCTCCACTGGACAGATTTTCTTTTCTGTATCTCTAAGCTTCCAAGTCCTATTTGGTAATGCTTTCACTAAGTAATCAAAGACAGTAAATAATTAAAGGTGTTTAAGTTCTTGGTAATTCAAGTATCTTTAACACCCCCCCCCCCAAAAAAAAAGCAAAAAAAAAAAAACTTTAATCCCAAAAACTGAGAAGCTGGTACTCAGATAACTCCTACATCAAACAGGGCTTCACACAGTTGAAATGGTAAGAACAAAGGCCAAATGACAGGTCCAGGCCAAGGAGTGAGTTTTCCCTACTCTGCCTTCTTTTCCTGTTTTTCCCTCCCAATTGGATTAGTGTTTAGCCAACAGAATTTATTTATTCCACATACTGTTCCTGGGCACCCGTTATGCATCAGGTACTACATGAAATACTGGAAATATAC
This sequence comes from Tupaia tana, assembly GCA_026018925.1. Taxonomy (NCBI): domain Eukaryota; kingdom Metazoa; phylum Chordata; class Mammalia; order Scandentia; family Tupaiidae; genus Tupaia; species Tupaia tana. The sequence continues at coordinate 86,038,802 of JAKSZU010000006.1, forward strand.
AAGGATGAGTAAAACATATACTATCCCTGGTCTGTGCAGTTCATAGCTTAGTAGGGCTAACAGACACATAAACAAATGCCTCGGTCTACAACGTGCTAGGTACCAGGCTGAGTTAGGAGCGAAGTGGGCTGGGAACACAACAGAAGCACCAGTAACTGCCTGGAGGAAGCAGAAAATGTCTGATAGAAGGCCCATTTCAGCTATGGCTCAAGTGAGGGTGTAGGAGTTTGCTGATGAGAGGAAACAGTGAACTTAAAGAAAGAAAAAAGTGATACTGTTTTTAAGATGCTTACATTCTAATAGGATTCTATAGATTGGTGCAAAAGCAATTGTGTTTTTGTACTGTGAATTTTTAGTAATTATAACTAGGCCCAAGTATGTGTACTTATTAATCAAAATTAATTAAGGAACATGGGACCAGCAGTTGGAGTAATGGCTATGTCGCTGGACTCCCACGTAGTCAACCATGGTTCAAGTCCCCAACCTGGTGGCTTAAACTCACACTGGGTACATGTGCATGCATGCCCAAGATCTCAAGAGGAGAATGGAGGAGAAGGGATTGCAGTGTGGCCGTCCCCCCTGGGTGGTGATTTCTTGCTTTCTCTCTCTCTGTCTCTCTCTGTCTTTCACACGCCCTATAGCAAAAACCTCTCCAAAAAATAATTTTAAAAATAGAGCATTACAATCAACACATCTTTCCCAATGATAAATAAGTTTGTTTATTCCTATGGCATAAAAATGACATGCTTTGGAATTAGACAGACTCTTGGAAAGCATCTTCAGCATCTTGCTGGTTGTGGAAGGCTTTTCCCTACAAAAAGATATCAGGATGCTTGAAGAAGTGCTAGTTGGTTGGCGAGAGGTCAGGTGAATATGGCAGATGAGGCAAAACTTCGCAGTCCAATCCACTCAACTTTTGCAGCATTGATTGTGTGACATGCAGTTGGGTGTTCTTGTGGAGTACTGGGCCCTTTCTGTTGACCAATGCCGAGTGCAGGCATTGCAGTTTTCAATGCATCTCACCGATTTGCTGAGTGTACTTCTTGGGCATAATGGTTTCTCCAGGATTCAGAAAGCTGCAGTTGGATGAGACCCCAGCAAACAGTAACCACGACCTTTTTCGGGTTCAAATTTGGCTTTGGGAAGTGCTTTGCAGCTTCTAGATTCAAAGACTAAGTTGGTCATCCCAAGTTGTGGTAAGAAGTCCACTTTGTCACATGTCACAATCTGATCGAGAAATATTTCATGGTTGCAGAATAAGAAAAGATAAACTGGAGCCATTAGGTGATGTGGTGGTTGAGGCGCTGGACTCTCACACAGCTAACCGTGGTTCAAGTCCTGGACCTGGCAGCCTGCTTTCTCCCTTTCCCTTTCTCTCTCTCTGTCTTTCTTTGGTCTAATTAAAAAGTAATAATAACATGGGGCCAGCAGGTAGTTAAGAGCACTGAATTCCTACATGGCCAACGGCGGTTTGAGTTCCAGACCTGGAGGCTTGCTTTCTCGCTTTCCCTTTCTCTCTCTCTCTGTCTTTCTATGGTCAAAATTTTAAAATGATAATAACAACATATGGAATTAAATAAATTAATAAAATAAATATTTTAAAAAAGTAATAATAACAAATAAAGTTAAATAAACAATTATTTTTTTAAAAAAGAGAGAAGACAAAACTTCAAAATAACTATATCTCTTGTATTTTGGTCAGCTGCTGAGGCACCCCTCATTGATCTTTTTCACCTTTCTAATTTGCTTTTAATGCTGAACGACTGCAGGATGGTCAACAAAGAGTTCTTCAGCAACTTCTTGTGTGGTTAGAAGAGAACTGGCCCCAATGATTGTTCTCAATCATTCGTTGTCAACTTCCCAGGCCAGCGACTGTGCTCCTCATCTTCAAGGCTCTCACCTCCTTCACAAAACTTCTTGAACCACCACTGCACATAGCTTAGTTAGCAGTTTCTAGGCAAAATGTGTTGATGTTGTGTGTTGTCTCCATTGCTTCGTGACCTATTTTAAACTTGAATGAGAAAATCACTCAACTTTGCTTTTCATTATCATTTCCATAGACTATCGTTTCTGTAGACTATGGTTTCCATAGTCTAAGATGCATGTAAAATAAACAGCAAGTAATACATCATTAACAAGAAAACCATAAAGTGAGAAATGTGCATTAAAATGATGTATAACAAACCCCATTTATTTAAAAATGTATCCAATATCAAACAGCAAATTTCAACAATGTAAAACTGCATTTACATTCGCACCAACCAGATAGTAACTTGAAAAAGCAATTAGTATTGTTCTGAGCTGAGGCCTTCTCTGCCACTTTCTCCAAATCGTAACCCATATTCAGCAGTTCAATACACATTTTCTGTTCCACATCTAAGTCTAAGCAGTAAGAGATTGTGGGTGCATCCTATGAGAAAAGTTGGGTAAATTTGAACCTGGGGACCTCAAATTCAAGCTCATTAGTAGGAGGCAAGAGAAGGGAGAGAAAGAGAGAGATGAAGACAGGGAATACAGCAGATGAGAAAGAAGCTGAAATGGGCATTAGTATTCACAAAATAGTCCTCTTGGATGTGATCACATGTGGTCTTATTATGAGGTTATTGTTTCTAATGGATTATGAATTGTGAAAGTGCTCTGTAAAATGAAGACACTACACAAACAAATGCCACGATTATTCAGACAGAGCTTCAGCTGTAATGGAGATGGGGCTCATTGTGGCCGCGGCCGAACACAGCTGTACGACAGAGCTGCTCTGTCTGAAGAGAAGACGGACATGAGAGCAGGGCTGGGAAGATCTGAAAGAACGTATGTGTGCACGGGGGTGTGACCTCCCTCGGCTCTGTTGCAGTGCAGAGAGAATTTCCTGTGCCAGTTCAGCCGTAGCCTGCCTTTCCTACAGGATATCAAGCTCCAAGTTTACAGTTCCTATCAGGGAGCCTCTTTGTTTGAACAAAGCCTCATTTGTTAGAAAGTGTCACAGATCAGTGTGTATCAGATGCAAGATTGAATGTCCCTCAAGCACAAAGACATGCAAAGCTATGCCAGGATACCAGCAATGGGGCTTTTCACCATGAGAAAACAGATGGTCAGAGTGAAAAAGGCCAGTCTTTATGGAAAAGAAATTCTTCCAACCAACTCCCACCCCTGCACCCCTCCCCTGTTCCCCCACCACACACACACACACACACCCCTTGATCTTCTTTCACTCCATTGCACTGACAGGGAAACATTCGATATGCTGCAACATCTTCCGATGTTTGTGTCCTTTTAATTAAACCAAGGGATCTGGAATAGGGATGCCCTTGTCTTTGCAGAGAAATGATTTTTAAAAGAAAATAATAGAACCTCTTTTTCTTCAGGCTTGCAAGAGGGTTGTGTGTAATTTGTCCTTTGCAAGAGCAATCAAAGATAACCGGTGTGCAATTGATTACGGGCTTTGTGTCCTTTTAATTACTTGTTTCTACACACTGGTTAAGTTACATGCTGAAAGCAGATCCATCCGAGTTCTCTCTAAGCTGTAGTGCTTTCTTTTGCTTACATGGTTTAATAATAAAGCTATTAGTAAGCCACCACCACATAGAACAATCCTATCAGACCAGGATAGATCTTGAATCTTGACTTTCTTTATTCTTCCAATGGGCTATTAGATGTTTTTATGGAAAACAAGGTTAAAGAATGCTACATCACTGCTTAACTATAGAAAAATATTCTACAATTGCTGGAGGGTACAGTCTTCCTTATTCCCAAAGTCGAGTTCCCAGGACAGAGAAGTTAGAATCCATTTAGATGGTTTTGATTTGGGTTTTGGTATAGGTTGTAATTGACGAAGATAGAAATACAGTGTTTCTCTCTTCAGTGACCACCAATCTACTGACCTGCAAACTGAATTCCTTTGAAAAGCAATAGAAAAACAATAGAAGGTAAATAGAAGGTAAAACAATGCCCAGATCAAACTTTTTATTGCCTTTATTCCATGCACTGACAGTTCTGTCATATCAGCAAATGCCAGATGAACAATTTATTGTTTTGAGTTCTGTACTTAAAAGTTAAAACATATATAAAAAAAAAGTTTTACAATGATAGAAAACTGACTAAATCTCTGTATCACTATCTACTTTTTTATTACTAACTAATGCCCAGAGAGAAAGAAAGGCTAAAGGTTTTAGCCACATCAAAGAAACCTAACTGATTTCAATATTTAGACTCTGGGATTATAGCTGAAACAGGAAATGAATGGAAAGCCTAGCAACCTGTGCAATCCCCACAGAAGACACTAGATTTGGGGGCTCAGCCTTCGGCTTGATCAAATCCCGATAAGACATGAACTCCCTAACTCCAGAAATATTCCTGAATCTAGAGCCCCACCCACCTGCCATGCTCTCAAACCCTTCAGGCACCACTTCTGAAACAGCGATAGAGCCCTCGGCCTTCCCAGCAATACTCCCTACTTCATTAGCATGTATCTGCCTGTGAGGTGCTCCACACGTGTGCCCAGCAACCTGGGGTCCCAGGAATTCGCCTTCCCTGAGAGTAAAGAACTTGTAGTCTAAGCAGGGAAATGAGTTTCCAACCAGCGAGATGGTGAAAAATGAACATCACGAGTTCTCACTCTGCAGAAGAGCATAAAATGAGTGCACAAAGAGTATGAGACCTCACGGCATACGTAGTCCTTAAGCTCGGCCAAAGTATAAATGGGTAGAGCACAGATTGGGGAAGGTAAGGAACAGAGAGAAGGCACACCAGAGTGAATTCATGAGGCAAGGCTCAGCAAGGCAGGATGTCTGCAGGGGGAGCTGTGGGAAATGCAGAAGTATGGGTAGACCAAGCGGATTACAAGGAATCTCAATGCCAGACCTGTTCAAATAAACATTTAGCCAGGGCCTTCTGTATAAATGTTGAACTAAACAATGAAAATTATCAAAAGAATAGAAAGTAGTCTATGCTCCCATGCAATTCACCATCACAAGGACAAAAAAAAAAAAAAAAAAAAACTGGGCATAAGCATCAAAAGTTACCAAGTATTTATATGTCATTTTAACTATTTTATTAGGATAAGTTTGACGATAGTGCTGATTTGATATGTTATCTTAGACTGTGGATGATGTATTGGGTTGTCAGGAAAGTCATGACACATTTTGCATAGAAAAACATGTCATAACTTTTCTGATGACCCAACATTATCTCATTGATGTTTCCATGTAATGCTCTTCTGTGTTATTAGTATTGTCTGATCAGTCCTATTACAATTCTCTTCCCCTTTCCAACTGCTTGCTTTCCTCAGCATTCTATTATCACAAGATTTTATTTGGCTCGTATTGGATCTCTCTGATGTTTTATGTCATCAGAGGTCTTCCATAAGGTTCAGCCATTTGTGCCTCCCTTAAAACAGTTACAGATTTGATTATACATTTGCACCGGAGTCTTAGAATGCTGAAGTGTTATGACAATCACAGCACCCTGATCTTTGGGAAGACATGCTTAAGCATCTTAACTACCTGACAGAACAAGATCCTATCTAAGCACTGCATTTACATCGCTGTATAACAGAGTTATAAGCAAAGCACTATGAGAGTACAGAAATGAGCAGTATCCCATAAATAATTGGAAGTAAATTTGATAAAGACCTACTGAAGGTTAAATATAAATTTTCTTTGGGAGCAAAATGAGTATTGGCTGTAGCATAACCTAAAAATAGTAAAGCCCCCATCTTCCCTGCGCCTTTTCCTTTGGCAAATTCTCTTCTAAATTATTTTGAAGTGTCGTGTTTCTCATTTCCTTCCCTTACACATGCCCACCCTACAGAACATGCATTGTTGGTGGGCTCTGATGCAAATCGCTTCTCAGCAGAAGCCACTCTGCCATTATACTCTAATTTGCAGCCAAGCTGGCTTTCAGCTGGTGCCTTGTCCTTGGGCTATCATTCATTGTCAGGCCTCTCCAGGGCATGCCAGCTGTTCTCAGAGAAGGAGGGAAGCCATCATATGTCACTGATTTCCAAGAAAGGCCTGCCTTGGCTGCCATTGTTCCTCTTTGGTCCTGGAACCTAAAAGTAGCCATGATTGAGGCTGCTTCTGGGTAACTGTGTAAACTATAAAATATTTCCCTTAGTTAATATCCACTTTTCCTTTGCCCTTACTCTTTTTCAGTGTTCAGGCTAGACTCAGCAAGTTCAAAGCTTATTTAGGCTTCCCTCTTGGGATAAGAATGCAATCTTTAGACCAGTGATTCTCAGCTGAAAAGCTTATATTCAGCTCCAAAATCTCTCTCTCTCTCTCTTTCACACACACACACACACACACACGCAAACTTTTACATATAACTTAGGGTAATAGACAAAATTCCTCCTAAAGCCAGCCAAGGAAAGGAACCTCTGCTGTCTCAATCTTCTTTTCTCTTTTTTTCTCTTCTCTATTCTTACCCTTTGTACTGCAAATGGAGTCAGGAAGGTTTAGTCTGGCTCTCTCGCTTCCTATCTTATCATGTTTGAAGGCCACAGAATAAACAACTTAGGTTATTGGTTGTATTGCGCTTTCACGCTTGTTATGTAATTATTACTTTGCTGTTTTATGCTGTTAAATGTAACACGCATATGCATGTGCAACAGTATGGTTTTGGCAACGAGCCACTGTTGTCTGCAGACTCTTTAAGAGAAAGGGAGCTGGTTAGCTGGCTCTGCCCTGGTAGCTAGCCCTGCTCAACCCAGCATTGGTTCAGTCTGGTGAGCCCTGACGCCCTTGGCTTGGCTTGGCTTGGTCTTGCCTTGGCTCCACTCAGCTCCATACACTGTGAGCTCCAGGAGGAAGGAGGCCACTCTGTGAGCATTCTCTGCTCTAGTAACAAGAGCAAGTAACAAGCTCCAAGAAAGAGGAAACACTTGCAACCACTGCTATGGACTTTGTAAGCCTGCTAAGAGATCTGTGGGCTTCCACTAAACTCAGCCATTAAACAACATGACATCAGTGCCTCGAATCTTTTTCCAACTCCCTGTGTCTCTGTTCAACCCACTCTTTGGAAGAGGAAAGGACCTCTCAAAACATCCTTTTGTAAAGATTTTTCTTTCTTCATTAATGAGAACTATAGGCAACCCCAATGTTGGGGTCCTAATGTTGCCATCCACCCTCCACCGTGGCCAGAGTCAAATTGTGGGTCCTTGCATACCCAGCATGTTCAGGGAGGTCTCGGGACATGAACTCAGGACCTTCCCATGTGCTCAGCCTTGCAGGGAATTGTTTTACTGCCACACCACCACCCAGCTTCCTGCATCCTCACTCTTTTTCTCATCTCACACACCACATTCTTTGAAAGGTAAAAGCTGAAGTCTTCAAAAAGATTCTTAATGTATTTTTGAATTTTCTCTTTACAACAAAATAACTAACTGTAACACTGGTAAAGCCAAACACCAACTAAAAGGAACCACAGGGAACTAACTTATTCTGCACTCTCTGCCCAGTTACTGCTGAGACAACTAATAATTTGCAATATGTGGATACAACTTTTAAGGATTTCTAAAGAGAAATTTCCTATTTCTCTTCTTTTTCAGGGTAACTAAATATCAAGGTGAAGAGACTAATACTTAAAATCTTCCCTCTGGACATTGAGCAATGGTTAAACAAATTTTACAGCTACCAACTGCTCTTCATGGGGATGTTTTCAAGCAGCAGCATTTGTTTTCTAGCACAGCTGCAGATGGAGCTTGCTCATCTGGAGGGAAGATTCTAAAACTGCCTACTTGGGCAGCAGTTCTCCTTTCCTGGTGGCCTGTGAAATAGCTCTGGCCTTCTCCAGGAAAGGGAAAAATATTAAGTAAGTTAAAAGGGTTAGTAAGAGTGCACAGGTAATTATATATGCAAAATTATTGAGAGCTTAAGGAAATTATTTGTTAAAATATAGTGGCCAGTCCATTCCTACCAAAAACATAATAAGTATCTCATCTGAGTATTTTGTAATATGGATTAGTTCTAAGTCCTGATCGATTCCACCTGATAAAGTATTATAAGTGATCTTTTTGCTTCTATACTAAACTTTCAGAAAAAGCTGAAAAATGAAAAATTGCACACTTGGAGCACACTTCAGCTAAGGCAAGGCTGTCAGGGCTCAAAGGACCGTACCAGCGCTGAGTTGAGCAGGGCTAGCTACCAGGGCAGAGCCAGCTGACCAGCTCCCTTTCTCTTAAAGGGTCTGCAGACAACAGTGGCTCATTGCCAAAACCAGACTGTTATGTTCTTGAGTCAAGAAAGTGGTATAATGGTAAAACACAACAGCTTGTGAGGCATTTCCACACAGGAAGGTTCCAAACTATGAAGGAGAGACATTGTATGTCCCCACTTAACATATACCGAATGTCTGCACTCTGTGACTGAAACTGATTGACTAACAGTTGTACAAACACAAGAGATGGGTATGAATGTCAGATGAGGTGTGTGTGGAGGAGTGGGGCCTAACAAAGGACATTTGGAGAAGGGATACGGAGGCAGAGCATTGACAGGATGGGGAGGTGTGGTGTTATCGGTTGAAGATATTTTGATCAACAGGACTGGGGAGAAATGTTCATATATTGAAATGCTCACATTGTAAGCTAAACAATGTGATTGAATGTATACACAAAAATAAATTAATTAATTAAAAAAAAAAATCTGGAGACCTCCCTGAGTATCAGGTACATGTCTGCCCATGATCCAAGGCTGGCTAAAGGCTGGGGGTGGATTGCAACAGAAACACCCTGTTGGAGATGCTGTCTCTCTGATTCTGTCTCACTCTTGCTCATGGAAGAAAGAAAGAGAGAAACTTAAAAAAATAAATAATTAAGCTAGAAAAACTTTTTGAGGCCACAGAGTGAAGAATTCTGTGTGTGAAGGAAAAGAGATCATGTCAGTCCTACAATTTAGAGTTAAAAACGATAAAAATAAAATTGTGCTACGCATCCCCCACTGGGCCCACTTTAAACATGACCAATTTGTTACAGAGTATTTTTCTGTTCAGTCCTATACAAGCATTCTCTACCAATTGTTTGGCAGTGAGGGATGAGATCATGTTCATTCACTGTACCTATGCTAAGTCACTGATAGCGCCACCTGGCAAGTGCAGTAGAACTCTGAGTTTCATGTTGCAGAAAAGACAAGTGCTCAAGGGCATCTCCACCCATATGACTGACCTGGGGGTCATATCATGGCCTCCGGGCCAGATAGGGCCTGCCAATCTGCCAGTTGCTTTTTTTTTGGAGAGATTTTGGCTATGGGGAGCGTGTGCTTGTCAGAAGGACAGAGAGAAACAGAAAGAGAGAAAGCACCCCTTCAGGGGGTATGGCAACGCCACAATCTCTTCTCTTCCATTCTCTTTTCAGGATCTTGAGCATGCATACACACTTGCCTGATGTGAGTTTAAGCCACTGGATCTGGGACTCAAACCATGGTCGACTACATGGGAGTCCAGTAACATAGCCATTACACCAACTGCTGGTCCTGTCCATTGCTTTTATAAATAAAGGATAATTGGAAAAAATCTATATCCATTTATTATGTGTTGTCTGTGACTGGTCTCCCTGCCTTGGATCACCAAAGCCAATAACTAAACCAGCTACTTTGAGTTGGATTTTTATTTTTCACTTTCATTCAAGAGTGACCAATATTCCAGCATTTTCGATTCTGATTAGACCTCCAAATACTCCAATACTTTCCATAATAAGAGAAAGAACAAAATAAGAACCTATGATTGGTTTATAGACCCCAGGGGTATTCATATTTTTGAGGACCATGAAAGCACTCTCCCAGCACTAAACACAGGAATGAAATGTGACACAAGGCCAGGAGTTCCTTTCCCTTCCTGTTTCCTCCCTTCCCATCAGCAATTCCTCTGACATGGAGATTCAGGTATGGCTTTTCATATCCTGAGAGGCCTTTTCTAAGACATAGAAAACTACCAGCTGGTAAATTACATGATCAAGCACCATGCTAAGCCTATCTGCTATTTCTGCAAATGGCCTGGCCCTGAGGCTCACTAGTGCCCTGATAAGAAGGTATGTCAGTTAACACAGCACCACACAGTGCGATAAATCAGTTGTGTGAGCTGCTGCAGCTATTCACGGTGAAGGCAACTCTGATAAACTCTCTGTAATTCTTTCAATAGCGTTCTGTTCATACCTGATTGTTTGCTATCTTTGTAAAGGACCTTATAAAAATAATTCCTTCAGAAGTTTTAAAGACATGAAAACAGAAAAGGGTAAGAAATCAACGGCTTTATGCTTTTTCATGCACAACTTATATTTATCATAGCAATCTGCAACATAGAAATTATCCTATTTATTTTATAAATAAATAAACCCTTTCCTTGATGAACTCAATAGACAACTTATCGGTGACTACTCTGATGGCTAAACTTCATTCTTCTGAAGCAAAACAACCTAAACTCACCTTCTGGCTCTCTCATTCTTCTAAATGAAGTTTCACACAGAAACTTCTCATTTTTTTTTTTTCAAGGTTTTTGCCATACATGCACGTGCTCTCTGGAGAGGAGAGAAACAGTGAGAAGGAAAGTGAAAAATCACTCCCCAGGAGGGGTGGCCATGCTACAATCCTCCTCCAGTCTCTCTTGGGATTTTATGCATGCACACACACTCACCTGGCATGATTTTTAAGCCACCATGGTGGTCCAGGGCTCAAACCATTGTCAGCCATGTGAGAGTCCAGCATCTTAACCACCACACCACCTGCTGGCCTGTCATTCTCGTTCTTAAACAGTTTTCTACAGAGATGGTTTTCTATATTGGTATGGAGTGCCATAGGGTTCTGTTTTGGTTTTCATTATTTCAAATTCTGTTAACAGAAGAGAAGGGAATGAGGAGAATTTTAGAAAAGGAAAGGAGAAAAAAAAGCTTCAAGAAAATGTTGAGAAATGAAGCAACATATAAAGATCTGGGAAAGGAGGAGTAATATTATTTCTCATCCTAGAAATTATTATGCAAGCATTTCCCCAAAAGACAATCCCATCCCCAGCTCAGGAACCACATGAAACCACATGTGTGTCAAGTATGAACAGAAGCATATTCTCGTTGTCCTCAGAGTATGTTGGGAGGATAAGGAAGCCCTCTAATGGGAACCTGAGTGAATGTAGCGGCAGCCTGGCCTTCCTTAATCACAGTATACCTGGCATGCACATGACAGATTTCTGAGAGGTTTTGCTGGGGTGAGAATAAAAGGATTCGAAAGAGGAAATTCCTGCTGGGGCCCTGTCCCTGGGTCTATTGTGGAGACTGCAAAGTCAGCTTAGGGAACACAGCATTGAGAATAGCTCACTGCTCACTGCCTAAAAGTCTACACTTTTGCCCTACTCCAAACCTGCAGCCCAACTCACCTTAGAGGAGAATATTGCTGAGCAAAAGAACAGCAGGTGCTTTGCAAACAAGAATGTGGACTTTGACAACAGTCCACCAGAGAGAGGACAAGAGGTCAGTGACAGCCTCTGCCCCTTTAAGAGTCATTTTCCAAGTGACTAACAAAAGCTCTGCATTTTCATCCCTGTTTAGCAAGAAGGAGGGTGCACTGCAGCCATATTCCACTGCGTTTCAACAGCAGGCAGATTTGGTGGACATCACTCAGGATTATTCAGTCCTATTCAGCACATTCTTCTGCCAACTGAACTTGAAAGCAACACAGTTGGACAAAACTAGCACAGATACCACATGAATAATGTGACTGCTCTTGCTTTTGCCCAACACTTCACTTTCCAGCAAAGGGAAGATTTAACCCTATGATGTGAAATGGGAGCTTTTCTTTTCTTTCTGCCAATCTAGGTGGTCGATTCAATCTATACTAGCAATTAAAGTGCTTTCTCTTTAGAGTGTTTCTGGGTCCTCTTTTTACCGGAATTCACTAATTCCTAATAACCAGCACTTCTCTACACCATCTCTTCTAGCAGCTGCAGGCTCATAATGAAGAGCATAAAGTCTGAAGCAAAACAACTAAACTCACCTCCTGGCTCTGCCACTCTTGTAACCATGAGCAAGTTAATTAGCCTTTATGAGCCTCAGTTTACTCAACTATGACATGGGGAGAAGATCTTGCCTTGTAAGAGTTATTATGAAGTTCAGTGTGTTAGTTTAGTCAAAGTATTTAGTAGAGTATGTTGAAAATTATAAGAAAAGCCCCACCTACATATCCCAGCATATATATGTACATGAATATATACATGCATATATATGTATATAAATATATACGTATATATTCATAGTTCACTATATATTGGGCATATGAATATGTATGTATATATACACATTATAGTCATCATTTATTCTAATTGTCAGTATTTTTATGATGATCTCTTAAAGAATCTTGGAGAAAGGTTATTTGTTTTCCTTTGTATATCAGTAGTCATCAACCTGCTCTTCAGAGCTAAGCAAGATGCACCCAGACTCCCTCTTTAGCCATGAGCTGTGACTTCTGACTCATTTCTAATAGGGGCCTTCTTGGCTCCCTTTTATTCCAACAATATGTTGTTGCTCTTTCCTTCCATCCTGCAATGCAGTATACTTACCCCTGCATCTAGCAGTGGGAAAATAATATAAGGAGGACAGGGGGAGTACACCTGAAAAGATAAAGAAAACTGGGACCAGCAGTTAGCGTAATGGCTATGTCGCTGGACTCCCATGTAGTCGACCGCAGTTTGAGTCTCAGACTCCGTGGCTTAAACTCATGCTGGGCCCGTGTGTGTGCGTGCCCAAGGTGCCGAGAGGAGAATGGAGGAGAAGGGATTGCGGCATGGCCATCCTCCCTGGGGAGTGATTTCTCACTTTCTATCTCTCTGTCTCTCTCTGTCTTTCTGGCAAGTGCACGTGCCCGATAGCAAAAACCTCTCCAAAAAAAAAAATTTTTTTAATTAGAAAAAATTTTTAAAAAAGATAAAGAAAACTAGATGTAGCACATGTTTGCCTGCCTAAATGACAAGACCTTTCCCTGGTATCTCATTTTGGTGGTTGAAATCCACCATGTATTTGATACATGGGTAACTTGCACTAGAAAAATCAAAAACAGAAAATAAATGCAATTTGTTGTCATTTTCATACTTTTATATTCAGTAATTGATAAATAATTGTTCAATGGTTTTAATGGAAAACTGTAACCATTCAAAAAAAAAATCCAACTATACCTGCAAATACTACGAATAGCAACATCCTCTTCTTGAGTGATGATGAGTATAAAGTGATGAGACTCACAAAGCAATGCCCTTAGTTAGATTAGTTGTTTTCTCATTGGTATTTAATATATCTGCCATTCTTGAGCATGAAAAAGAAAACGACTGAAAATCAACGTAGAGAAGCAAAAAGAAAAGAACAAAAACAGGAGAAAAATAACTCATGTGCTCAAGACTTCAGTATGAAATCTTCATCATCCTTTCAATTCACTCTGAATTAAGCAAGTGGCAGATGACATGTGCCGAAGTTGGATCAGCAGTGCAAGCCGTACAGAGGTGCCCATCTGGTATGCAGGTGTTTGCACGGATATGCCCCAGCCAGACTTGCAGGGGGTAACATTTTTGTGGAGCTGGCTCCAAATGAGTACAGAAAAAGAAATCGGGGACCACCCACAACAGTAAGTGGTACCACTGCTAATTTGACCACATACCTTCAAAAAGTGGTTCTTAAAATTTATATGAATCAGAATCACTTGGGTAATTTTATAAAAATGCAGAATCTTGAGCCTCTTCCAAGGGATTTAAGTTCATTGTACTTATGATATAACTCAGGAATCTGTTTTCCACAAACATTCCTGGTTATGCTAATGCAAGCATTCATTAGTCCACACTTGGAGAAACACTACCTTAACATATGGAATAAAATGAGTAAAAGAAAAAATATGAAATAAAAGTCACATTCTTCATACTATGTTTGCAACCATCCTCCCCATGATAGGAATACTACCTAGGTCATTTACAAACAGAATATTTAACCATAAAACATGGAAAAAAATTGACATTAACAAATGCTTTAAAAACATATAATGTTTTTATTTATTAGTTCCTATATCTACAAAGAGTAACTAAGCATAGCTCCAATTTGAAATGCCAATGATACACACAAAGTCAAGGTTAACAGCCCTAAACTCTACTCTAAGCCTTTGCTTAGTTTCACTTGATTCATTTCAGTTGGTAACATAGCCCATGTATTAGTCTCTCATATCTTTCTGTGACCACTACCAATTATGAATAGGTGTCCCCTGGACAGTATTCTTTGAAACATCTCTCAGCAACCCAGAACCACTAGTCTACTCACTTATCCCAAGAAAATCTGAGGATTTTGTGATAATGTATATGAAAGGATCCTGTTAAAAACCAATGAAATGTATATTCATGTATGAGAAAACTACAAGTTATTAATATAAGTACCCATACATTGATACACGGTTCCCTCATCTAAAGTAAAGAGCATAATGAAGCACGTTGCACTAGCCCTGAGAGTACATTCTAAGAAGCCCATTCAATAGATAGTTACTACATGTGTTATGTTAGGCACTGTGCAGATATGGGAGCCAAAGAGGGAAGTGATTCACTCTTCAGGTATTTACAGTCTACTGAAACAGACTTTGAACAAATAATCAAACAAGCTATGGCTTTTCTACATGGTTTTTTGCTATTCCTGCTGTTCTTAGCAATACCATGCTCCCATTTTTGTTTGTTTGTTTGTTTGTTTGTTTTTTAAATATGAGCCCTTTTCTATTCTATCTTTAAGAGCTCCTCAGCAATCATCAGAGGTCTCAAACCAACTGCCTGCATACTTATTTTGTTTGGCCCCACACAATGCTGAGTTCCCACCATTTCATAATTAAAATTTTTTTGCCAACATACTATATGAACTTCCAGTTTCTCTTGAATATTTGGCCATGTCGGACCTGTTTTCACAAGGCAACAAGTGGCTGGAGCTGCATAGCAGCTGCCCTCTTCAGAAGTAATGTGTATCCTCCACTTGGCCACATTTATTCTACAGTTCCACAGGTTCCTAGACTAAGCAAGTAATCAAATGTTCCTCATTTATTTATTTATTTACATAGCTTCCCAACTGTGTCTTTTTTGTCCAGTTGGTTCAAGCAAACCAGATTACTCATTGGTCAACCCCAAGTATGACCTTCTGCCTTGTGCTTTTTCTCTTCAATCTTACTAGAATGATTCTGTCTAGAATTCATCCCAGTTCCCAAAATTCTGATTATCCAATTCCATCTACCTTCAGATTCAACTCAAATCCTATGCCTTTTCCACAAAGCCATTCCTGACTTCCATAGGTGGGTGTGACATAACCTCCCTCCGTGAGCTCTGAGACCATCTTATCTGAACTTTCAGAAGGCCCCTTGAGTTCCCTACTTCAAACAAAGCTCTCACATCTGTGCTCCTGGAAAGCTGAATCCTGTCTAATTGATGTTCTATGTCCCATCAGCACTATGCTTGGCAGAGAATACTGAGCATTCGTGAAATAAATTGAGAGTCTACTTACAGCTAATGGTCAAGAGAATAGGAAAGAGAAGAGAAGATGCTAAGTGTATTTAACTTCAACCAGTGGCTGATTTTCATAACTAAGACACACAGATGTGCACCTGTTGGGAAGATCTTTCTGTACTTGCTTGACTTATCGCTCCCTAAATTTGCTGCTAACATACATGGAGCTAGTGGAAGCATGCTCTTTCAGTCCGTGTGACATTTTTTTAAGAATTACTAATTGAATTTAATTGATTTATTTTTATTTTATATTTTATATTTTATATTTTAATTCATCAGAGAGAGAGAGGGAAAGTGCAAAGCAAGCCTCTAGGTCCAGGACTCAAACTGAGGTCAGCCCTATGGGAGTCCAGCGCCTCAACCAGCACATCACCTGTTGGCCCCCATTGCACATGTTTTAACAGCACCTTACTTGTAATCTAGTCCAAGATATTTTCTCTATTTTGCCCTTCAGAATGTTATATAAAACAACCTAATTCTTAATTTTACACCCAAGAGCTATAAGCACTTGAGGGCAAGAACTCTTAGCCATCATGCCTTATAACATAAAATGGGTGTTTCATTAGCAAGTGCCTTTAATTTATAATTAGAATCCATTTGAACATTGAATTCTAGAGCCATAATGTATCCCTGTGATTTTGTTATGGATGCTAATTTTTACAAATTATAAAAGTACTTCTCTCTTCAAAATAAAAAAAAATTCTTAAAATACATGCAGAAAAGTTAAATTTCTTATCCAATTTCACAAAGATAGCTACAAAAGTCACCTGGACTGCTTACATTTTGAACGGAATGAGCAAAAATTACAAGTGCACTTTGAAAAATGATCCTTTATACCCACCCACTGCTTCTAGGCAAAGGTGTCCCAAAGTCATCTGTCATACATTCAAATGCTCAATTAGCACTTCTTGAGATCTTGTGCTAAAACCACCTGGGGCACACACACAAAATGCCCCTGTTTACTATTTGCCAGTTTCTTTCCCAAGGTCAAAGGAGATTTATTTATTTCTTTTTATAAGGCAATCTTTCAACTACAGTGCCATCTCCTTACTTCTGATCCATACTTTCTTCTGTGTTAGCCATCCTTTTAAACATAAAAATAAAGAAATAAAAATAAATAACCATGTCTTCTAGAGGGTAAATGTCAGAACCTAAAGCACATCCAGGCAGGCCTCTTGTAACTACCCTGCTTTGTCACAGAGTCCAACTTGGCAAGTCATGGCACACAAAAGCCAGTTTTTTGGTTCCAACCTCTTTCATACTCAGGCTAGCTCAGTTGTTTCCCTTACTTCCAATTCCCTAGAGATGCCAGATCCTTTTTTTTTTTTTTTTTTTTTTTTGAGAGGTTTTTCTCATTGGGCACGTGCGCTCGCCAGAAAAACAGAGAGACAGAAAGTGAGAAATCACCCCCCGAGGGGATGGCCATGCTGCAATCCCTTCTCCTCCATTCTCCCCTCAGGATCTTGGGCACGCACACACACGCGCCCGGCGTGAGTTTAAGCAACCGGGTCCGGGACTTGAACCATGGTCGACTACATGAGAGTCCAGCAACATAGCCATTATGCTAACCGCTGGTCCTGAGATGCCAGATGCTTTTGGGCTAAATCCCAGCACAATGCCATAAGTTCAAACCCAGCTTCAATCTTCGCATCAGCCTGAAGCCCTAAGCTCGTGGCTTCTCCTTTCTAGCACTAGACCATCCTGACCGTCTGTCTTAGGCACACGGATTGGGTCTGTTTCTACCAAATCCTGTCCCTTCTTGCTGTTAATCAAATCTCAGTTCCTATTTGTTGTTTCCAGGTGGATTCACTAGTTCCCTTTCTCTCCCAGACCTAGACAATCACACTATGCCCTGGTTCTATTGCCTAAAGCCAGTCAACCCCAAGTCTTAATCTTCTTCAATAAATGAAAGGTTCCTTCACTGTAATTGGTGGCCAAATCCTTGTGTTCCTAAACTATGGAACAACGAGGTTAACAAAGCCTAAAATGTGTTCCATTAATGCATTTTTACTGAGAAGAGTTACCACAAAGAAGTGAGAAACAGAAGTCACTAAGTTCAGAATAGTAGTTATTTAGTACATATAAACAAAACGCATACGCTAAGACAGTGATTCCCAAAGTGTGGTTCATTGGGCCATCTGTCTCAGACTCATTGATGGGAAGGTGGGGGTAGGGGAGGGCTTCCTGAGAAAATGCAGATTCCTGGGTTCTACCCCAACTAAGAGTCAAAATTTCTAAGGGTCTGCTAAGAACTTGAATTTTTTTTTTTTGGAGAGGTTTTTGCTATAGGGCGCGTGCGCTCGCCAGACAGACAGAGAGAGACAGAGAGATAGAAAGCAGGAAATCACCCCCCAGGGGGGATGGCCACGCCGCAATCCCTTCTCCTCCATTCTCCTCTCGGGATCTTGGGCACGCACGCACATGCGCCCGGCGTGAGTTTAAGCCGCCGGGTCCGGGACTCGAACCGCGGTCGACTACGTGGGAGTCCAGCGACATAGCCATTACACTAACTGCTGGTCCCAAGAACTTGAATTTTTGAGACCAGCAGAGGACATAGCAGTTACATTAGGGGACTCCCACGTAGTCGACCATGGTTCAAGTTCCAGACCTGGTAGCTTAAAACTCACACCAGGCACATGTGTGTCTGTGCCCAAAACCCCAAGAGAACAATGGAGGAGAAGGGACTGCGGCATGGCCATGCCCCCAGCAGATGATTTCTCACTTTCTGTCTCTCTGTGTCTCTAGCAAGTGCATGTGACCTATAGAAAAAAAAAAAAAAGACCTTGAGTATTTGACAAAGTCTGTTCTTTTTTTTTTTTGCACTTTATTCATGAAAGAGTGTGTGTACACACACCTGAGAATGAGTGAGAGACAGAGACAGGAAGGTGCACTTCCAAAGGATCTAGTCCTGCCATGACACCCTTCTCACAGTCCTCAACGGTCATGTGCAGCCAGTATGTTTCAGGCTGACCAGGCTGGGATTTGAACTAGTGTCATCACCATATGAGATTCAGATTTTCTTGAATAGCACATTACCACTGCACCTCTGAGCAGGCCTTCCAGTTCTTTTTTAAATGTACATTCAAATTTAAAAGCCATTTTGTAAGTGTCTCCATTGTCCTTTAAAATCGGTTATTCTTTATCCCACATTTGCTGAGTGTCTAAGGTCTTGGTTTCCTCTATACTGGACACAGTATTTAACATACGCTATTGTAGGCACCAGAGATACAGCAGAGAATGAATAGGTAAGTTCCTTGCTAGTCAATCTTACACTCCAGTGGGAGAAAGAATGTGTGGTGATTACAGAAAAAAAAAAAAAGAAAAATTGATGAAGAGTTTCCAGCTACTTCAAGAGAATAAAGAACACATACACACACATACACACACACACACGTGCATTTATACATATATTTTGCATGTATTTCAATATTTACATAAAACAAAACAGAAAATGGGAAAATAACCATAGCTAGAATATTTGAGTTTATTCTATTAATTTCCAGGAGGTGCTTTAGAATATTAGTTTAGATTCTTCAAGAATCTTTTTTAGACTATTTCTTAAGGATTTACAGAGAGTGTTAAAATATACCTGTTCTTACTGAGATAAAAAACTTAAATGCCAAGCAGTGAGAGATACAGTCTCTGTAAAGAACATAAGTCTTAACTCACCCATCAGAAATGCCGTACCAAGAGAAAACATGTGATTTGGCAGACACCAGGGTTTGTACCCAGAGTATTACAGCAACTGCGTGTGTGCATGTTCCAGCCCCCACCCCCAGTCCTCAAGTCAAACACTCACTACCAAATCACCCCAGATGCTCCTGAACTGCTGGTTCCACACTCAGCCTTTCACTATTGACATACACAAACGAATGCCTTTCTAGATTTAAATAGAAATTAAATGAGGGTTGGGGTAAAAGGCATAAAAGCATCTGTGAGCCAAGCTGCCAGTTTCACTCACCCTCTTTGCTCTTGCACAAAGACATATTTCATTCCAGAGTGTGAATCTATGTGTGACCAACACGAAAGCTGAGGATTTTAAAATCAGCCAGCAATCCCTGAGCCATTTCAGCTGTGTTTCTACTTCGCAAGGCCTCTTGGGGGTGGCTGGGAGCAGGTGTGAAGTTCCAGTTTATTAACAAGTTAAGTTGGTGTTGCTGTGCATTTGAGGGCCCTAGTAGACTGGCCAATCTCCATGAATAGAGAGTAGCACTGTGCTGGGAAGAAACATTAAAAATAAAAATACTGCCATTATTACTATTAGAAATAGCACCTGTTGGATAGGAGAGGAGTCCATGGAAAATGCATGTTATTAAAAAAAAAATCTATGCATGGATTTCAAGATTTTTTTGTCCCCTAATTTGTTGCATAATTCATTTTTCTATGAACTTTTAGACATACCCTTGTATGCTACTTCCAGGACTCATGCTAAGTGCTTTAGATACATGCTGTTATTTATTAAATTGTCTAGATAATTATTGAAGTCCTTTTCTGGATAAAGAACACTGAAATTGTATAATAGTTGGCACAGAGTCTCCAAACTGTATCAAGAGCTTCTCTAGGTTGTCTTCTGCACATAATGACTTTAATTTCCTGCTTTGCTTTGCCAACGGAGCCTGACACTTGGGCCATGCCTGTCTGCTGAACACAGTATGACCCATGAGGTTTGATTACCCATGAAGAGCTTTCAGAGGGCTATGATCTCCACCATAGCAGGTGTAACGTTAAAAATTTTTAATGAGTTTTGAGAGGGTACTAGAAGGATGTAGGTTATACATAAAGTATTTCTGTTGAACAGAATTTTAAGAAACTATTTAGTCCAATTCCCTATTTTTTTTCCCAAGGAAAATAAAAGTTTGCTTTATTTGGTAACTTCCTCATATTGGAGCCAGAATTCAATCCTGATACAAATAAAAATTTCTTAAGAGGTCAAAATATATATAGCAGGCAAATTTTCTAAATTTCTTTAAGGGCAGAATTTTTAAATCATATAAAACAATTAGAAACAATTTTCCACAACATACATAAAATAAGCCACAGTTCAAATTTAGGCTGAATAACCAAACCATGTAAATTACTTCAAATAGTTTTTGTTAATTTTAGAACAATGCACAAAATTTCAATAACTCAAAGTGAATACCTATTATTTCCATTTCTTAATTGTCTGTGGAAGTATAACTATCTTATACTAGGTTTAAATAATAAATCCAAACATTTACTCATGGTAGAATTTTCTGGCATTAACTATAACTAAGCTTATCAGAAATAGAAAATCATGATGATTTATCAAGCATTTAAAAATGTTCACTTGTAGCAAGTCCTTAGAAGCCCTAGGCAGTTCTCCACTTTCTACTAACACCTAAGATTTGTAATACATAATATACTTCAATGTAACAGCATTCTGACCAATGATAAACAATTTATGCACAATTCATTTGCCTTCTCAATAGTGTTTCATTATACAGTTAATATTTTGGCCAATATTTAAACATTTCAAACTCCACTATGTGGACATTTCCAGAAATATTAACTTAGCAACAAGTCATCTTTATGATGTCATTATTAAAACAAAAGAGATGTTGTATTCTTTTATTTCAGATAGGATTCAAGTCATATCACTACCTGAACAAAAAAGGGCCTACGACATAGTCTGACCTTGTACTTGCTCACCCATTTCTTTTTATATTCAGTCTGGCCTTCAACGCATGGTTCTTAAGCCAGATCTAATTCATCTGCTCTTCTTTTTAGATTTCTTTTGCCTCCATATCTGTTCTATAGAACTGGGAGGCCAGCATGTCCAGGGAAGCCACCAGTCTTGTTATAACTGACAGCCATCAGAGATCACACCAGTATAATAAGTAATTATAATTGAACCACAAGTAATTATAATTGTGGCTAGATGGAATTGATTTTGTAACTTTGAGGTGTCAAAGTTTAAGTCCACGAAAATTGCATTATGCACCGGGGTATTATAAAGGATTACCATCTGAAAGAACACACATGTAAATAATGGCTCCCCATTATCCTGACTCGTGTTTGTTTCCTACGGATGTGACTGTCAGAAATGAACCTTCTCCATTCACAGTTGTCATTGGCTGGGGAGTAGTGGGGAGACAGGAGAACACAGGCTTCTCGCACACAGATTTCTGATCATTTACCCACTATTGAAAAATGCATACGGTCTTTCTTTTTTGTTGGGGGGGGGGGGAAGAGGTTTTTTGTTATAGGGTGCATGCGCTCGCCAGACAGAGAGAGACAGAGAGACAGAAAGCAAGAAATCACCCCAGGCTGGATGGCCACGCCGCAATCCCTTCTCCTCCATTCTCCTCTTGGGATCTTGGGCACACATGCACACACACCCAGCATGAGTTTAAGCCACCAGGTCCAGGACTGGAACTGCAGTCGACTACATGGGAGTCCAGTGACATAGCCATTATGCCAACTGCTGGTCCCCATACATTCTTTCCTAACATTTACCCATTCTTTTGATAAATCAGTACAGTGGCTAAAAAGCAATTGCCCCAAGGGGAATCAGAAACCATCCAAACTCCTCTAATAAAGCCTATGGAAATCACTCTGAATAGACTCAGAGCAAACATGCAAACTGTCTTCAAATATCTAAAGGCCTACCACTGAGGGACAGTGAGACTTGTTCTTTCATACCCAGAAACAGTAATGATAAGAATTCTATGTATTATTGAGTACCCCTCAGTGTGAAGCACCGTGCAAGGCTTTTTAACACATTATCTCTAATTTCATATCTATTGCACAAAATAGATAAGATTATGTCATTGAATATGTTTAAAAGGGGGTGTGGGAGGTGGGCTGCCCAGAATGACTAAGTTGTTTATCCAAAGTCCCGCTTTTAGAACTGACAGATTCTCACCCACGTCAGTAAGGGATGATTCCTTCCTTCCAGATGCCCCCATGTTGAGTCCTTTTACACCCTTCACCCAAGTCCTCAGCAGATCACCTCAGCTCTGCCCTCAGAACTCAGAACCTGCAAAATCCTCACCACGAGGGTGCTGCCTGCCTCAAACCCATCGGTGTTATTCATAACATAGCACGTCCCATCCACGTCACTACATAACTTTCTCCTTAGTGCCCTCGCAACTTTTTTTTTTTAGTTTTTGCTATAGGGTGTGTGAACTTCCTAGAGAGAGAGAGAGAGAATGACACATCATCCCCTAGCAGAGATAACCACACCACAGTCCCTTCTCCACTCTCTTCTCAGGATTTTGGGCACACGTACACATGCACTCAGCATTATTCTCAAGCTGCCAGGTCCAGGACTCAAACTGTGCAGTTGGCCATGTAGGATCCAGTGCCCTAATCTCCATGCTACCTGCTGACCTGACCTCTCAACTTTTTCCCATGGCCTCTTATAGTCTTTATTTAACCAGCAGATATGGTTATCCTTGAAGAAGTAAGTTAGAGGTTTGATTGTTTTCTTTCCTCTTTTCATTTACTTCTGTCTATCTGTCACATAAAATAGTGTCTGGTACCTACTAGGAATTCCACAAGTCTGTTGAATAAATTATTATGTCCCAATACTGGGAGTTCTCACCTACCAGTCTGGCTTGAAGAGCTAAGACACTCAGCATTATGAGAATAAAGAGTAGTCAACGCTGAAAGGCACCTTGGAGCATTCTAATTCTCCAAGCAGGACTCATGCAAAGACACTAAAAGAAGATAAACAGATTTTCTTACAGTGACTTCACAAATCTAACAGAGCTATGTAAAGTCAAAATGGACTGCAAGACCACACACAGAAAGTAATGCTGGGGAGAGAGGAGGTATTAAATGCCTAAACTTAAAAGATCTTACCAGTCCTGGAGTTCTGTGATTCTCAGATTTGTTCTACTTTGTGCTGGGCTCACATTCCAAGGCCATGGTGTCTCTTTGAGCTGAACGCTCTGAGCATGCCACAGCAGAAACATGGCACAGGCATCGTCTGGTTTAAGAAAGGCCAGGAGCATCTCCTCCTGGCATCAAAATAAAGACTGGAGGATGTGAACAAATATGCCATGGTGAGGCTTCAGACAGTGACACAGTGTTAGCGCCGTGCTCTGTGAGACTGACCGACATAGGACGGACCCGGGTTCTTGTGTGGAGAATTCCCTTCACATGTAGGGTGGTGTATATCGAGGATCCAGGGCTGGGTACAGCTGGCTGTGGATGGTGGCATGAAGACCCTATTGGGGGTTTCTCCCTCACACATTCTCTCTGTCTCTCCGTCTCTCTCTCTCTCTCTCTATCTCTATTTCTCTTGGTTATGAAGGAAAGAAATCAATTTAAAAAAAAAAAAAAAAAATCCAGGCCATTTTGTGGCATGGTGGTTAAGGCAGCTGGATCCCACAGAGGTGACCTCATGATTCAAAATACTAGACCCAGAAGCTTAAGAAATATGCCAGTCATATGTAAATGTGTGCCCCAAATCTTGACAGGGTGGAGAGATAGAGAAGAAATTGTAGCATGATCAAACCCCACAGGGGGTGCTTTCTCACTTTCCCTCTCCCTTTTTTTTCCTTTGGCAAGTGAACGTGCCCTCTGGCAATTTGTTTATTTATTTATTTTTAATTCTGTTGGGCCCCAAATCCTGGAGAAAGTTAGCAGCCAGAGAGAAGTCGTGTGGGAGAGCTGTAACCAAGGCAAGCAGGGCAGCAAGGTCCGCTCTGGCGGCGGGCCTGACTGCGTTCCTCGTCTCTCCCGGAGTGTGAGCAGACCGTCCTAGAAGACACTGAGAGGCCTATGCAATCCGACAAGTTCCTGAACGATGTTATGACTAATCATTCCTCCCCATCGCCAGTACTTTGATGTCAAATTTCTCTATACATATATATGAGTGTACATCAAAAAGTTCATGGAAAAGTAGAATTGAAGTTCAAGTTTATTTTGATGTAAAAACCTTTTAAATCCATGCATAGTTTCGTAATAATATGCATTTTCCAAGAACTTTTCTGAAGATGCCTTATATAATACCATCAAATAAAACAGTGCTTTCATTTACAATATTTTTTACACCAGGTTTAGAAAACATAGAAGCGTTTTCCTTCTTTTCTCTTTTTTTTTTTTTTAAAGAGGTTTTTGCTATGGAGCATGTGTGCTTGCCAGAGAGACAGAGAGACAGAAAGCGAGAAATCACCCCCCAGGGGGGATGGCCATGCCTCAATTCCTTCTCCTCCATTCTCCTCTCGGGATCTTGGGCACGTGCGCGTACACACACACACCCGGTGTGAGTTCAAGCTACCGGGTCTGGGACTTGAATTGCGATCGACTACATGGGAGTTCAGCAACATAGTCATTACACTAACTGCTGGTCCCTAAACTTTTTTCTTTTTTAATGAAGGAACAAGAATTCAGTAATATCACAACCTTTGCCTAAGAAATCCCATACAGCTTCAACTCCCAATTAAATTCTCTCATTTTGAACAGTCATGGCTATCTAAATCCGAAGACTTTTGCCAGTGCAGAGAATATTGAGTACAATTGCCCTCTGGTTCTGAACTAAAGCAGAATTAAAATTCTTGAAATTATATTTCATCCCACATTGCAGAAGTTTCCTTTTGAAGTCTACATAACTCACACATCAAAACCTCCAACGAAAGACTTTATTGGCTGTGAGATACAACTAATTGATTTCAGAAGACTTACCAGGGATGAGTTTCTTATTTTTTTTAATTTTATAGACTTGCAAAAAATACTGTTCTTAAAAGAACTGCAGAGTTATTTCAGTTACCAATTTATTGCACTGTTTATTGCACCCAAAGGATCTACGAAGGTGCAAAGTGTCTCCTATTTTCTTTCTCACTTGTCTTTAAACCAAAGATAAATCATCTCAAATGCAAATGAGGACCATGGATGAAAGATAAAGTATACACATGAAACTGAATTTAGTAAGAATATGAATCACTGGGTTATTATTATAAAATTATGCAACACCATATACTCTTTTGTAAATAAACAAGCATTAAACTATGAATGAAACATTCAAAGGGCCAAGATAATTGGTAATAAACAAAATTGGAAGTATCTTAGTTTCTCTTGCATCTTATTGTTTAAATGCAATTAAGTTCCAGTCAGAGACCTATGTACAAGAACAAAAGCATTTTTCGATCCTTATTTATTGACTACATTGCTTTGAAGAATCATTATTTGTCAATAAGACAATGGGTAGAGAATACATAACCATAATTTATTATATAAGAGGGAGACTGGGGGGCCAACTCCATGGCCTGTTAGTTAAGAGCACTGGATCACACGTGGAATGATCTCACAGTTCCAATGCCAGCTCCCATGGCTTGAGAAACACACCTGGCAACTGTGTGTATACATGCCCAAAATCTCAAAGGGAGGGAGCGATGAAGGAGGAGGGATGTCAGCTTGACCGTGCCCCATGGGTATTGCTTTCTCTTCTTCCTCTTTCTCTCTGTCTCTCTGGTGAGTACACATGACCCCTAGCAACAACAACAACAAGAGCTATTTTTTTTCGATACCTAGCAAGTATTCAGTAAATGTTTCTGTAGTAAAAAAAAATGATGTTATCAGTACCATTTTATTTGGCACAATGTCATTTTCCTCAACTTCCCATACTAACAAAACTTATGTATCTAGTAAGTACTTTTACATATACATTTGGAAGCCAGTAATGTATTCCAAAACCAGAGAATGAATGAGAAAATACTAGCAGAGGTGAAAGACCTATAAGAGCTGAGATTTAACACTGATCCAATAGGAGTCCGGGGCAGAGGTGTCCGGACAGGTGCTGCTATGGTTTGTGCCCCCCAAAAACTCCTGTGTTGGGGTTTGGTAGTGAAGGTGTTCAGAGAAAACCTAATACCTTTGTAGTGTCAAGAGGTGGGTCCTTTGGGGTGATTAAGTTGTTACTATGGGGATCTGAGTGACTCCTGGTAGGCTTACAAGGAGAGGGAACAAGACCGAGAGACACACAGACACACACGGAACAGTGAACACACAGACGCGCACTCCTGCTTGCTCGCAACATGGTGCCCTGCATGTCCTGGGGACCCACCAACAGGAAAAGCTCACCAGATGTATCCTCTGGACTTCAGACCTCCAAACTAGGAACTCCATAAACCTCTATTTTTGTAAGTCACCCAGTCGCAGGTATTTTCTGCTATTAGTAACAGAACGGACTAAACAGAGTTTCATGTGGCTTTCCAGGGCGTCATTTCAGGTTCTCCAGCAAAGGGGGCAGAGAGGAAAAAGGAGTCTATCCTTAACATGAATAAATCCACTATAGTCACATTCTTCAGACGATCAGAGCACAGAAATCAAAGACATTTCACGTCCCTTTGGCTGAGACTTCCACAAAATGAAGGGCTGGCAACATACAGGAGAGATGAATCTAAAACATCTGCTGGAAGTTAACTGCTTGGACCTGCCTGGTTCAAATCTGTGGCTGTAACTATCACCAGCAGCCTTACCAAAATAATTTGACACTTACTTTTACTTCCACCTGAGGTAGCAGGAAATGGTTTCTTAACCTACAGTGCTGGTCTTTTGTTTTGTTTTGTTTTGTTTAGTGTTTCTTTTTTTTTTTTTTCAAATGAACTTCAGGACATAGAAAACTGCTGAAGACGCCCATATAAATCATTTCCCTTATGTTTACATTTAACTGCCTTACTACATTCATCTAATGACTTTAGTCTGTTTTCCCTTTGCAAGCTCAGCATGGTTAGAAATACAATAAAGAACAGCATTTTTTTTCACTAATGCCATTCCTAAAATAGGCTCAAACCAAACACATTGCAAAGATTACACTCCCCTTAAAACTGTCTTATTATCCCCATAAATGTTTTTACTGTTAAAAATTAGTGACCATCCTTCTCCAATCTGGATTGGCTTTATTAAGCCATCTTGGAATGAAGAACTCTCAAAGCAAATGGTGTGTGTCTTCTCTCTTGGCAATACTTCACCGGCTGGGTGCATCTTCCTTGAACGTTTTAGTCCGAAATGACTAACAAGAAAATCTGAGGCCGTGAGTTTTCTTGGAAGCACGGTCACCTGTTTCCTGTCACAATTACTTGTCTTTTGGTGCTCAGCTCATCGCTTCCTGACAGCTTACTCGTGTCGTGTGGCTACATTTTTGGAAGAATGGTTGTAGGCAACTGAACCGCTTTTAATCTGACCTGTCCTTGATGACACTCCCTCAGAGAAAACTGGAATATTCGATTTGTCAACATCGGAGGCATTGATTAAACAAATTACTCTGAATCGTGGTAAGTTATGAGAAAGACTGAACTTTCCAGTAGAAAATGCATCTTCAAAGTGAACAAGTAGCCTCAGTTGTGAACAAAGCTCTAATTTGAAAAGTATACTAGCTAATATATGTAGAAAGAATGACAGAATTAGTAAATTGTCATTTTGTAGGTTTAGTGATATTATTGATTTAAGCTAGAATGATCACATGTCATTAAAATCAGAAGATAAAATGGTATGAATGGAGTGGACATTTGCCTCATGCCAAGGTGACAGGACACAGATTACTTTTTTGTAGCAAGGGAAAAATGTGAGATCATGGTGGGCAACCAGGAGGTCGGTAACTTAGACAGTCATGGTGATGTGAATGGCGCGAAACCAGACACGTTGTGCCCTCTGCCGTAATGCAGCATGGAGTACGTGAATCAGCTACTGTGCACTCTTACCAAAATATTTATCATGACTGAATCAAGCTTTTCCACAAGGATATGAGACAAATCCAGAAAAGTCAAATAGTCTATAGAATAAATAGCTCTTTCTTTTAGCAAGTCAGAACTAGTCTAAATTTAAAAAGCCTTAAATGATACAGTACTCAAATGCAATTGGTTTTCCTGGATGAGGTCCTGGTATGGACAAGCCAGCTGAAAAGATATTTTAGAAAAATCTGTAAGAAATTTGAATATGAAGCCAATGCAACTCTCTGCATCTGACCATTTCTTCCCTTGGAAAGTCAATAAACTTTTTCTATCCACTTACTCTCCGAGTCTGTGAGTTCTTTCACAGCCCACAACACAGGTCACCCTAACATTTGATAGCCCACATGGGGAATCTCTCTTTTGCGTGAGGAACTCTCTCCCTGGTGTAGAGACTTCTTTCTCTGTTATGAGGAACTCTCTCCTCTTTGCAGGGACTCTCTGCTCTGTACGGGGAACTCTGTCCTTCATGTGGAGACTCTGCTGCACAGGGAGCTCCCTCTTTTTTCCTCTGTGTTGGGAAGTTCTCCTTTGTGCAGGGAAACACTATCTATCCCTTGAACCCTTAGACTTGCACCTAAGATACTAAGTCCGGATAAACATCCTGGTCCAGTCTCTGAAGTTGTCAAAGGGCTTCCTTTACTGTCTTTTGTTTCTATCCAACCTGTCTGGCTCAGCAGTTAACCTCTTTATCACCAGCGTGCATCTGTGGTTCTTTGATGACAAGGACCTGACCCCTTGCCCCATTTTCCCCTCTTTTTACCCCAAGGACATTAACTTTCACTGGTCAGAAGTGACAGGTCCTCAGATTTTGGAAACACTGACATCAGGCCTGTCACTTCCTGGAGAGATTCTGAATTGTGGGATGACCGCTGAATATTTCCCTACTGTTGGTCTCATCCTCAGACTTGGGGATGTCTGAGTGTGGGGACAGATCTGTATCCAGATTCAGAGACATCTAGCCTGGAAAAGATCTCTAAGTTTCTCTGCCTTGTGACACTGTTAAAGTCCTGAGAAATCCTGAAAGGTTTCTCAGTTGTCTTTCTCCTAGTACACATTACAGGAAACACCCAGTCAGCCCCTGCCAAGGACTCCCCCTTAGCATGTCTCCTTAAGAACATAAAAACTTCGGGGCCAGCAGGTGGCAGGGTGGTTAAGGGCATTGGACTCCCACATGGCTGACCATGAACTGAGTCCCAAATCTGACAACTTGCTTTCTCCCTTTCTTTCTCTCTCTCTCTCTCACTCTCTCTCTCTGTCAAATTAAAATAAATAAATTAAATAAATAAAGTTAAATAAAATTAAAAAGAAAAAATAACCTAAAAGCTTGGGGCCAGCAGGTGACATGGTGGTTAAGGCACTGTACAATCCAACATGGTTGACCAAGGTTTGAGTACCAGATCTAGTGGCTTGCTTTCTCACTTTCTCTCTCTCTCTCTCCTCTCTCTCTCTCTCTCTCTCTCTCTCTCCTCTCTCTCTCTCTCTCTGTCTTTCTCTGGTGAAATTAAAATAAATGAATGAATTTTTTTTTTTTTAAAAGAACCTAAGAGCTGTAGGGCTGTAGGACTTACTTACCTTAAGGCCAAATGCCTAATTTTCTACTACAACACATTCTGGTCCCAATATAAACTGGAGAATGAGGAAATCTGGCCAATAAATGGATTGTTAAATTTCAACACTATTCTTCAGCTAGACACTCTCACACACTTAAATAGATAGAGGACAAGAATGGAGAAGAAGGGATTGCAGCAAAGCCTTCACCCTGGGGAGTGATTTCTTACTTTCCTTCTCACTTCTTCTCTGTCTTTCTCTGATAGCACACATGCCCTATGGCAAAAACCTTAAAAAAAAAACAGAAATGGGTAGAAGTGGCTTACATTCAGGATTTCTTTGAACTCTCTTGAAATTCTTATCTTTGTCCCTACTATCAAATGCTTCTTCTCACACCTATTTTCTTACTCTTTTTTCCCAACCAAGACTTTGAGGACATGGCTCTGTCAGTATCAGATCCTCCCCCCATTATCTACCTGAGCCACCTTAAGAATCCTTCCTCAACCCCACCTTCACTTTCTCCTGCCTTTCCACCCTCTTCACTTCCTCTTCTTCACTTCTCCTCCCCCTCCCAAGGTCACACTTACTCAGATTCATCCTTTCAGGGATCCTCTGACATAGCACACCGGTTTCCCTTATCACAAAATAGCTGGAACTGGTGGCATTATCAGAGTACATGCCCCCTTTTCAATCTGATCTCTCTCAAATTGAGGCCAAACTTGGCAGTTTCTCTTTCAATCCAATTAAATTTACTAAGGAATTTGAATATCTGACTCTGTCTTATGGTTTATCCTGGTGGGACATTCTCTACTTATATTAATCTTGAAGAAGGAGGCTGCATTTGGGTTGAAGCAAGGGAATACAGAGGTGGTATTTAATCAGAGGCAGCCCAGTGCTTATGTCCCTGGATCCACAGCTGTTCCTGACCAATATTCTCATTGGGACTATCCACATGGGTCTGCAGATCATAGACAGGGAGGCCACAAGCTCTCTTGCCTTATTGAGGGGATGAAATAGGCCACACTGAGCCTATAAATTATAATAAGGTTAAATCAATTACCCATAACCCAAATGAAAACCTTGCTTTCTCCTTCTCTAGGCTTCCAAAGGCCTTTCGTCTCTACACTAACTTAGATCCAGACTCCAGAAAAGGCCAATCTAACCTCACAATACATTTCATTTTCCAGTCAGCCCCTAATATTCTATGTAAATTCCAAACATTAGAAGATGGCCCTTAGAGCCCACAATCTGAACTCATACACCTTGCCTTCAAGGTCTTTAATAATCATAAAAGCAAGTGAATAGAGAAAAAGGAATGAGACCAGCAATGTTCCTGACAACAGAAGGAGATCTTCCAAATGGTGGCCTCTGTAATTGAAGGAATATTCCAGGCTCAAGGGAGACTTACCTGAGGCCCTCCAACCAATTACAAAAAGGACCCTTGGTCTCCTCCAGAGCTTGGACTGACAAATACTGACATTGGATCTGGCTCCATTGTATACCATCCAATTGGCCGAGCCTCGGGTAACTCTCTCTATCATGAATAAGTTAATTAATTTTTTTCAATTTTTAATTTTTTTATTTCAGTTTTATTTTCTTACTGTTTTACATTCCCACCTCTACCCCACTCTCCACTGTCTTCCCACACTGTCTCTAGTATCCATAGTTACTTTCCATGCCTTTTTTTTTTTTAGAGGTTTTTGCTATAGGGCACATTCGCTTGCCAGACAGACAGAGAGAGACAGAGAGACAGAAAGCGAGAAATCACCCCCCCCCCCCCCCCGGGGGGATGGCCACACCGCAATCCCTTCTCCTCCATCCTCCTCTCGGGATCTTGGGCATGCATGCACACGCGCCCCGTGTGAGTTTTAAGACACTGGGTCCGGGATGCGAACCAAGGTCGACTACGTGCGAGTCCAGCTACATAGCCATTACGCTAACTGCTGGTCCCACTGTCCATGCTTTTGTAGCCTCCAATCTTTCAGTTTCATTCATAAAGTCCAGACATTCAGTATACATTAAATGAGAACACACAATGCTTCTTTTTCATAGTCTGGCTTGCTTCAGTAAGCATCAGATCTTCCACATTCATCCATTTTCAATCAAATACCAGGGTCTCATCTTTTTTATGGCTCAGTACTATCCCCTAGTGTATCCTAAGGAATACACTTTTTCAATCCATTCATCTGTTCTGGGACTTTTGGGTTGATTTCATGTTTTAGCAATTATGAATAATGTTTCAATAAACATATATATGAAAGCACTTTTCTGACTGAGTGTATTCCTTTCTTTTGAGTAGATATCCAGGAGGGGAAATACTGGATTGTATGGTATTTCTACTTGTAGGTTTTTAAGGAACCCTCCCAAATTCATTCTATGATGCCTCCATCATCCGTATTCCAAGAATAGACAAAGATATCACAAAAAAGAAAACTATAGACCAATATTCCTGTTGAATACAGATGCAAAAATCCTCACAAAATATTAGCAAATTATATCCAATGACACATTATAAAGATTATACACCATGATTGGGTTGACTTAATCCCAGGGATGCAGGGTGGTTCAATATCAATAGAAGGGAAGTTTAAAACCACATGATTATGTCAATTGATGCAGAAAAGGCATTTGATAAAATACTGCATCCGTTTCTGATTAAGGCTCCCAGCAAAATCATCATATAAGGGACTCTTCTCAACACAATAAAAGTCGGATATGAAAAACCCACAACTAACAATATACTGAATGGGGTAAAGCTGAAAGCTTTTCCATAAAAACTAGAACAAGACAAGGCTGTCCACTCTTTCCAATCCTCTTCATTAAAGTACTGACAGTCTTAGCCAATGCAATCAGACGGGAAAATAAAATAAAAGATATTCAAAAAGGAAAAGAAATAAAATTACTTGCAGATGACATGATCATATACATAGAAAACCCAAAATAATCCACTAAAAAAAAAGTTCTGGAAGTGATAAATGAATACAGTAAAGTGACAGGATACAAAATCAACATACAAAAATCTATAACACTTCTACACACCAACATTGAACAGACTGAGGTAGAATTGAAGAAAGTAATTCAATTTATAATAACCAAAAGAAATCAGATAACCTAGGAATATACTTAACCAAATAAGTCAAAAACTTCTACAAGGAAAACTATGAAAAACTTAAACAATATATTGAAAATGAAACAAAAAAGTGAAAGGTCATCACATCTTTCTAGATTGAAATAATTAACATAATCAAAATGTCAATTCTGCACAAATTAATTTATAAATTCAATGCAATCCCAATCAAATTATCAGAGACATTCTTCACAGAATTAGAAAAGACAATCATAAAATGTGTCTGGAATCATAAATGTTTCCATATCACCAAAGCAATACTGCACAAAAAGAATAAAGTAGGAGGCATCTAACTCCCTGACTCCAAAACATATTACAAAAGTTGTGATAGTCAAAACAGCATGGTACTGGCACAGAAATAGGCACGTGGATGTAGGCAAGTTAATCCAGTGGGAAAAAGAAAATATCTTCAGCAAATGGTGAAGGAAAAACTGGATATCCACCTGCATAAAGATGAAATTGGACAACTATCTCTCACTATTAGCAAAAATTTACTCAAGATGGATCAAAGCTATAAACATAAAATATCAAACTATAAAATTATTGGTGTAAAATGCAGGAGAAACTTTTGGAGACATTGGAATTGGCAAAGATTTTTTAAATAAGACTCCCAAGGCACAGACAATAATCTCAAAAAAAGTCAAGCAGGATTATGTCAAATTAAAAAGCTTCTGCACAGCAAAAGATATGATAATTAGTGTGAAGAGAAAATCCTCAGAATGAAAGAATGTATTTGCAAACTATGCCTCAGATAAGGGACCGGTAAGCAGAATATACAGGGAACGCAAGCAATTTACTCCCTGCCCCTCCCCCCCAAAAAAACCAGTCCTACTAAAATATGAGAAAATGAGCTGAATAGATAATTCTCCAAGTAAGACATCTGAACTGCCAAAAAGCATATGGAAAAATGTGCAGCATACCCTATCAGAAGGGAAATACACATCAAAACCACATTGAGATACCATCTAACCCCAGTCAGAATGGCTAAGATTAAAATAAAAATAAATAAAAAATGGTAAGTGCTCAGGAGGCTGTGGTGAAAAGGGATCTCTCCTGTACTGCTGGCGGGAATGTAAATTTGTACAGCCACTGTGGAGAACAATATAGAGATTTCTCAAGTTAATTGATTTCTTAATTGATATCAGAGCCACTTACTCTGCTCTTCTCAGAGTTTTTGGTCCCTTATTCCCTTCAACTTCTCCATCATGGAGTTTGAAGGGAGGCCACAACCTACTTTGTAGATCCCAAACTTATTTTGTTCTCAGGGAGAGCAAGTCTTTGCTCATTCCTTTTTAGTAGTTCTCAATTGCCCTAACTCTCTGTTAGAATGAGGTCTTTGGTTTGCATGTATGTGTATGTGTGTGTGTGTGTGTGTGTGTGTGTGTGTGTGTGTGTATGTGTGTGTGTGTGTGTGTGTGTGTGTATGTGTGAGTCTGTACTTGTACTACATCATATGTTGTATAGCAAAATCCTTAAGGAATTTTATTAATTTGCCTTATAAATAAATAAGACTATTCATACAAATTAATCTGAATACTTTGTAAGTTCATGTAATTTAAGTAAATCTTTGACAGATAAACTATCTTCAAATATGTTAAAAAGAAAAATCTTATAGATGACTATCTTCACAATTTCAAACATGTTTTTGTCTAGGATTCTATTGGTCAAGCAGCATCATATTTGTCTAGATATTGTTGCTTTAATAAAACAACAGATATCTAACATGCTATAAAAATAATTAACAGAGAAGATGAATTAATGACTAGTATATTTTCTAGTATCTTGGTTCTTGTTGGTAATCAAGATATAATGGTTAAAGAGAAAAAAATTAAGTGATTGTCAATGAGATAGTTCAGATGATTTATGATCCTAAATTTGAGTTGATTTGAGATAATAAAAAAATGTGTCTAAGTCAGAGCCAGCAGGTAGTGCAGTGGTTAGGGGCTCTGGACTCCCACATGGCCAACCATGGTTCAAGTCCTATACCTGGCAACTTGCTTTCTCTCTCGCTCTCTCTCTCTCTCTCTCTTTCTCTTTCTCTCTTCCTCTTTCCCTCTCTAGTCAAATTAAAATAAATAGATAAATAAAGTTAAATAAAAATAATTATTTAAAAAAATGAAAATGTCAAAGTCATCTTTAAATAAGCTAACATAATCTGATTAACATGAAAGTTATATTAATCTACTGTTGACCTTTTGAATTTTACAGGAGTTAAAGATATTGGGTCTACAGGGTTGGAAGGTGGCATGGTGGTTAAGAGACTGGACTTCCACATGGCCAACTATGGTTCGAGTCCTGGACCTAGAAGCTTACTTTCTCACTTTCCCTCTCTTTCTCCTTCTCTCTCTCTGTCTGTCTCTCACTGGTCAAATTAATGTAAATAAGTAAATTAATTAATTTAATTAAATACACAATTCTAAAAAAAGATATTTTGGTTTATAAAAAGGGATATAAATATGAGTGGGAATAGATAATATTAAGTAATTATTGTCAATTTTGTTTGGTGATAACAACGCTAATTGTTACAGGAAAATGTTCTCACTTTTCTAGTTTATTTATTTCTCACTTGAGAGAGAGAGGGAGACGGGGACCTCCAATAGGGTCTTACCCCACTGCAATCCTTTCTAAAGCCCTCTAGCCAGCCAAAATCATGGGCACACCTGTAGGTTCAGGTCTACCAGAAAACCAAACTTGGTCCTTCCCATCATTGCTCCGGCACTACCCAACAGCTCCCACTGCCTGTGCTGCCATGGCTGGGCTCTTCCATTTTTCACAGATACATACTAAAGTGTTTATGAGGTAGAATACCATGATGCCTGTAATTTTCCTTAAAATACATCAATATAGTAAAAATGTGGTATATAGCATTAAAAAGAAAAGTAAAGTACATTTTCAGAGCAGATGACAACCATAAAACAGCTCTGGTCTATCACTCTCCCCTAAAACATCTAAGTTTCTTCTATGCTGTTAATATTGCCTTAAGAGAGTAATAAATTCTTTTCATAAATTGAACATTTAGTCTTTCTTTATTCACTGTCTTTCAGAGAGAAGTCAGGAGAACACTTTAGTATAAAAGTGTAGCTTCTTGAATTTTAAAAGAGTGGTTCTAAAAGTGTAGTCCCTGGAGAAGCAGAATCAGCATCATCTGGAAACTTGTTAGAAATGCAAATTACATCCAGGCACTGTAGTGAGCGCCTGTGCTCCAAACTACGCCGAAGGCTGAGGCAGGAGGACCCCAAGTTCAAGACCAGCCAGAGCAACATAGAGAGACGGTATCTTAAAAAAAAAATTAATGGCAAATTATGGATTCTGCTCTAGATCCAGCTAATCAGAAGCAGCAAGGTGGAGCCAAGCAAGCTTTCTCTCCTTCTAGGTGCTGTTGAAATTTAAGGGCACTTATTCTAGATAGTCCCTGTGTAATTCACATTGTCACTACTAGGTTGTCCACATACTAGAAATAAAATATATCAAGACCCAGAATTGTAGGATTAATAGGTAGTTTTTATTCTCTAGCAATGCTTTTAGCTGCAAAATAAGAACACAATATTTGCCCTATTGACTGTTACATCTTGATTGCAACTCAATATTGTAGAACATTACCGGAAGCTATGAACTTGTTCTAAATGATCACTAATACACTTCCCAGACCACAGGAGAACCTGCTACCGCAAGGGGAAATCAGGCCCATTTCGTGGGGTAACATTTAAGACATAGTATGAGGGCACGATATGTCCTCAAACACTTCACAGAAATCCAACTGATGGGAGCTTCTGGAGTAATTACTTTTAGTGTTCCAGTTCTCTAGTGATTTTCCTTGTCTCCCCACAGGCCAGTACATTTCGAAGGCTAACAACCATGTTTAAATGCTATAAACCCACAGCATCTTGTATATGACTCTGAGCACTCTGCAAGTGTGAGTTTCTGTCATGTCGATGACTTCCTGCTATTAGTGGGAAGCCAGAGACCTGAGAGATTCCATAACACCATCGTTTTCTAGTGCACCAAGAGGGCATGGAAACCAATGTGCATGATAGTCCACGCTGTGCTTTGGCCCCTAGATTCACTGTCAGCTAAAGAGAATGTGGTCTACAGAATTATAGTGCCATTAGAGGTTTAAGGACACATTTAGCTATTTGATATTCATATAAGAGGCATCCAAGACTAATGAAAGCCAGACACTGTTCATCATACCAAATGGTGTTATATGAGGTTTGTGTTAAAGCATGACCAGGCTGGTTCCCTATTCTCTTTCAGGAATGAGGGTCTCATAGTCTGCCCGTAAATGACAGGCCCTGGCCTGGCTGCCTGGGAATGTTGTGATGCTCTGGACAAACCGTTCTCCGAGAACACCTGTGAAACAGCAGGCACTTCCTGGCCCATGGTCTTCTGTTTTAGCACAATCCACCAATGGCCAGTTACCACAGTTAATGAGGACACTCAACCTTGAAGGCAGATGTCAAGCGGATCAGAAAGAGAAAGTAAATTCAAGAATCCTGAGGCAAAAAATTCTGCTCAAGCATAAATCAATGAAAGGAGAAATAATACACTTGCAGGAAATAAGCAGATAAAAGTAGTAGAGAAGGCACCAGAGAAAGGATATGAAAAGTGATGATGAATTACTATACCTGAGAAAATCCCCTGTGACATTGTTCCACTTTCACTCTTCAATTCTCTATTTCTTTTAGTCTTCAGACATACAGTTGTGTGACTATCAGTATTATGATCACCTACCTCATTGCTTTAAACCCTTTAAAAGCTGTTTTCACATCCTAAATATCTTCTCCATATTTTAAATCACAAACTGCCTATGGAGACCATTTCTATGTGTATCTATCTATCTAGCTAACTATCTATATACACATCTAGATGTGTAATATACATGTGCACATACATGTATATTTACCACAAAGTTTAAAGCACAGTATTCAATCAGGTAGAGTTGGATTGGAATCCCACATCTCCAATTCATAAGCCATGTAATAAACTGTAGAAAGCTACTTAATCCATATGAACTTCAGGTAAAGGGGGGTAACAATATCTACATCAGCGCAGATGCAAAGGATACATGAGATGATGTATGCTTAAAGCTTTTCATCGTTTCTAGCAGAACGTCAATAAATGCAGTTGCTGCTGCTGATACTAATATTTTATAACTTTCTCACTGTCAAAATTTCTCCACTTACTTTCCTTGTTTCTCACATCAAAAACATCAAATCCTTGTTTACTTTATTAGCATCAAGCTTTTGTTTATCACACAGGTATAGAAACCAATTCTTTTGTTTTTTTTTTTTTTGGAGCGGTTTTTGCTATAGGGTGCGTGCGCTCGCCAGACAGATAGAGAGAGACAGAGAGATAGAAAGTGAGAAATCACCCCCCAGGGGGGATGGCCACGTCGCAATCCCTTCTCCTCCATTCTCCTCTCGGGATCTTGGGCACGCACGCACACACGCCCGGCGTGAGTTTAAGCCACCGGGTCCGGGACTCGAACTGCGGTCGACTACGTGGGAGTCCAACGACATAGCCATTACGCTAACTGCTGGTCCCTGGAAACAAATTCTTTTTTTTTTTTTTATTAATTACTTTATTTATTTTTGTATATACTTTCAATCATATTGTTTGGCTTACAATGAGACCATTTCGATATGTGAACATTTCTCCCCAGACCCGTTGATCGAAATATCTTCAACAGATAACACCACACCTCCCCATCCCGTCAATGCTCTACCTCTGTATCCCTTCTCTAAATGTCTTTCATTGGGCCCCACTCCTCCACATACACCTCATCTGACATTCACACCCATCTCTTGTGTTTGTTCAACTGTTAGTCAATCAGTTTCAGACATAGAATGCAGACAAACGGTATATGTTAAGTGGGGACATACAATGTCTCTCCTTCATAGCCTGGCTTGCCTCACTCAGCAGTACATCTTCCATATTCTTCCACTTTCTGTCAAAAGCCAGGGCTCTGTTGGTTTTTATGGCTGAGTAGTATTCCATAGAGTATATGTGCCACAGTTTTTCAATCCATTCCTCCATACGGGGGCATCTGGGTTGGTTCCATGACTTAGCAATTGTGAATAGTGCCGCAATAAACATCGATGTGCAAGCACTTTTCCAATGAAGGATTCTTCTGTCCTTTGGGTAGATACCGAGGAGTGGGATCTCTGGATCATATGGCAGATCTATCTGTAGATTTTTGAGGAATCTCCAAATTATTCTCCACAGTGGTTGGACCAATCTACATTCCCACCAGCAGTGTAAAAGAGTTCCCCTTTCACCACACCCCCGCCAACACTTATCATTTTTTGTTTTTTTAATATTAGACAATCTGACTGGGGTTAGGTGGTACCTCATTGTTGTTTTTATCTGCATTTCCCTTACGATGAGGGAGGTTGAACATTTTTTCATATGCCTTTTGGCCATTCGTATGTCATCTTTAGAGAGTGTTTTCTTCATCTCCTTCTCCCATCTTTTAATAGGGCTGCTCATCTTTTTTCCAAACACCTTTTTTAGTTCCTTGTGTATTCTGGTTATCAGTCCCTTATCTGATGCACCATTTACAAAAATATTTTCCCATTCTGAGGGCTGTCGATTCACACTAACTACCGTGTCTTTGGCCATGCAGAAACTTCTTAGTCTGATGTAATCCCACTTGTCTATTTTGTGGACGATGGACTCTGCTTTGGGGGTCTTCTTTAGGAAGTCTTTCCCTACACCAATGTCTCCCAGAGTTTCCCCAGCATTCTCCAGGAGCAGCTTTATAGTTTGAGGTCTTAGATTTAGATCCTTGATCCACGTTGACTTGATTCTTGTCAAAGGAGAGAGGTAGGGGTTCAGATTCATCTTTCTGCAAGTGGAAGTCCAGTTTCTCCAGCACCACTTGCTGAAGAGGCTTTCATTTTCCCACTGGATTGACTGGTACCCCTTGTCAAAGATCAGTTGACTGTATGTTTGGGCACTTATTTCTGGGGACTCTATTCTGTTCCATTGGTCCACATGTCTGTTTCTGTGCCAATACCATGCTGTCTTTATTACCACAGCTTTGTAATATATTTTTGGATCGGGGATTGAGATGCCACCCACTCCATTCTTCTTGTGTAGAAGTGCTTTGGCAATACGGGGTCTTTTATGATTCCAGACAAATTTTAAGATTGTCTTTTCTAGATCTGTGAAGAATGTGTCTGGTACTTTGATTGGCATTGCATTAAATAGGTAGATTAATTTGGGTAGAATTGCCATTTTGATTATATTAACTCTTCCGATCCATGAACATGGGATGTCCTTCCATTTTTTTGTGTCATTTTCAATTTCTTTTTTTACCTTCTCGTAGTTTTCCTTGTGGAGGTCTTTAACTTCTTTGGTTAGATTTATTCCTAAATATCTTATACTTTTAGTGGCTATGGTAAACGGAATAAGTTTTTTCAGTTCTATCTCAGTCTGCCTGTTATTCGTATATAGAAATGCTATCTATTTCTGTATATTGATTTTATATCCTGCAACTTTACTGAATTCATGTATTACTTCCAGTAGTTTTTCCATGGAGACCATTGGGTCTTCTATGTATACAATCATGTCATCTGCAAATAGAGAGAGTTTCACCTCTTCTTTTCCTATTCGAATGCCCTTTATTTTTTCCTCTTTTCTGATTGCGTTGGCGAGGACTTCCAGTACTATATTGAAAAGGAGAGGAGAAAGTGGGCATCCTTGTCTTGTTCCTGTGTTTAGTGGGAAAGCTTTCAGCTTTTCTCCATTCAGGATGATGTTCGCTATGGGTTTTTCATAGATGGCTTTTATTGTATTGAGAAATGGCCCTTCTATGCCGATTTTGCTAAGAGTCTTGATC
This sequence comes from Tupaia tana, assembly GCA_026018925.1. Lineage (NCBI taxonomy): Eukaryota > Metazoa > Chordata > Mammalia > Scandentia > Tupaiidae > Tupaia > Tupaia tana. Next base: position 86,079,495 of record JAKSZU010000006.1, read on the forward strand.
ATGAAGGGATGTTGTATCTTATCAAATGCTTTTTCTGCGTCAATCGATATGACCATATGGTTTTTGTCTTTCTTCCTATTAATATGGTGTATTACATTTATGGTTTTGCGTATGTTGAACCAACCTTGCATTCCTGGAATAAAGCCTACCTGATCATGGTGTATGATCTTCTGTATAAGTTGTTGAATACGATTTGCTAGTATCTTGTTGAGAATCTTTGAGTCTATGTTCATCAGAGATATTGGTCTATAGTTTTCCTTCCTTGTCCTGTCCTTATCTGTTTTGAGGATGAGGGTGACAGAGGCTTCATAGAATGAATTAGGGAGAGATTCACCCTTTTGGATCTTTAGAAATAATTTGAGCAGAATGGGAGTTAACTCTTCTTTGAAAGTTTTGTAGAATTCAGAGGTGAATCCATCGGGGCCAGGGCTTTTCTTTGTTGGGAGGTTACTTATTACTGATTCAATCTCCTGGCTTGTTATGGGCCTATTCAGACTTTCTATTTCTTCCTGGCTCATTCTTGGTAGATTATATTTGTCCAGGAATTTGTCCATCTCATCCAGATTATCTTGTTTCTTAGCGTATAGATGTTCAAAGTATCCTCTAATGATGTTTTGAATTTCTACTATGTCTGTTGTTATGTTACCAGCCTCATTGCAGATTTGATTCACCTGGTTCCTTTCTCTCTTCTTCTTAATAAGTCTCGCTAGTGGGGTATCAATTTTGTTTATCCTTTCAAAGAACCAGCTTTTGCTTTCACTTACTTTCTGTATAGTACGTTTATTTTCTATTTCATTTATTTCTGCTCGGATCTTTATTATTTCCTTTCTCCTGTAATTTTTTGGATTTTTTTGCTGTTGCTTTTCCAATTCTCTCAGGCTTGATGTTAGGTGATCCATTAGCCTTTTCTCTGTCTTCCTCTTATGTGCACTAATTGCTATGAACTTCCCTCTTATGACTGCTTTGGCAGTGTCCCAAAGATTATGGAAACTTGTATCTTCATTGTCATTGGCTTCCATGAATCTTTTGATTTCGGACTTTATTTCTTCGGTAATAGTGGAGTCATTCAGGAGTAGGTTATTTAGTTTCCATGTTTTTAGGTATTTTTGAGGATTTCTCTTGAAATTAAACTCGAGTTTAATTCCATCATGGTCAGAGAAGATGCTGGAAATAGTTTCTATGCCTCTGAATCTGCAGAGGCTTGCTCTGTGTCCTATGATGTGGTCAATCTTCGAGAAAGTTCCATGTCGGGGTGAGAAAAAACTATATCTTGTGGTTTTTGGGTGGAAAGTTCTATAGATGTCTGTTAAGTCCAATTGATTTATGGTATCATTTAGGTCCTTGATCTCTCTACCTATTTTTTGCCTAGATGATCTGTCCAGAGGGGATAATGCGGTGTTGAGATCTCCAACAATTAGTGTGTTGCAGTCTATCTCCCCTTTCAGATCTAACAATCTTTCCTTCACATATTTGGGTGCTCCTGTGTTAGGAGCATAGATATTAATAAGCGTTATATCTTCTCGATCTATAGAGCCTTTTACTATGATATAGTGCCCTTCTTTGTCTCTTCGGACACTTTTTGTTTTAAAGCCTATTTTGTCAGAAATTAGTATCGCAACTCCAGCTCTTTTTTGGTTCCCAACTGCATGGAAAACCTTTTTCCAACCCTTCACTTTCAGTCTATGTATGTCTTTTTCCATGAGGTGGGTTTCTTGTAGGCAACAGATAGAGGGTTTCTGTTTTTTTATCCATTCAGCTAGTCTGTGTCTCTTGATTGGAGAATTTAACCCATTAACATTCAATGTTATTATCGATGTTATAGGGTCTGTACCGACAATTAAGTTAGCCATTGTCTTAGTTGCCTGTTATTTCTTTGTTCCTGGCTGTTGCGTCTTTAGTTTTCCTGGAACAGTACTTTCTTCAGGATTTCTTGAAGAGCTGGTCTGGTGTTGGCAAATTCTTTCAGGTTTTGTTTGTCTGAGAAGATTTTAATCTTTTTTTCCCAAATGAAGGATAATCTTGCAGGGTATAATAGTCTTGGCTGAAATTGTTTCTCTCTTAACACTTTCAGTATGTCTTCCCATTCTTTTCTTGCTTGCATTGTTTCTGATGAGAGGTCTGGTGTTAGTCTTATGGGATGGCCTTTGTAAGTTATTTCTCGTTTCTCTCTTGCCAGTTTTAGTATCATGTCTTTTTCTGTGACGTTAGACAGCCTGGCTAAGATGTGCCTTGGGGAAGATCTTCTGGGGTTGATTCTATTTGGGGTCCTTTGTATTTCTTGGGTCCGGATGGTTCGGTGCCTCTCTAGGCTTGGGAAATTTTCTTCCAAGATATCATGGAATAGATTTTCCATTCCGCTATTAGTTTCTTCACCTTCTGGGATGCCGATTATCCTGATGTTTGGGCGTCTAATAGAGTCTAGTATTTCTCGTATATTATCCTCATGTTTTTTAGTTATTTTCTCGATCTTTTTGTAGTTTTTTTCTAGATCAGAGGTTTTATCTTCTACATCAGAGATTCGATCTTCAGCATGGTCTAATCGGCTCTTAATACTTTCCAGAGAGTTTTTGATTTCTTGTATTATAGACTTTATCTCTAATAGTTCCACCTGATTCTTTCTCAGAGTATCCATTTCTTCTTTCATATCCTGGAAGGACTTCCTAATTTCCTGTAGTTCGTTGTCTCTTTTTTTTTTCCAATTCACAGAATTTGGTCACCATGAACGTTCGGAATTCTGTGTCTGTCATTTTGGTAACGTCCTCCATATTTACGATACATGGAGGGGCATTTTCCTTTGTTGGAGACATATTTCCTTGTTTATTCAGACCTGAGGCTCTTTTTCTACCTTTAGCCATTGGAGGATTATTTCCCTTTTAAAGACTTCTTGAGAGAACTTTTGTCCCACGAGAAGTAAGAGTCTTTCCTTTTTGATGGGAATAGCTGTTTGTTGAAGTCTCTCTTCTGTTGCTTTTACCAATGAGTTTTCAGGCGGGGAACTCTACAGAAGTGTCTAACAAGCAGAATCTCCTTTTTTCAAAGGGGATCAGTACTAGGGAGGATCCCAAAGACACTTACCTTCCTAGGAAATTTCACATATATGATTCTAGACCTGTCTAGTCTGTCTGGCACCGTAAAAAAAAAGGAGGAGAGGACAATATACAATGAAAGGAAAGACAACACAGAAAAATAAAGAGAGATCTCCTGAAGGAGATCCTGGCTACCTACCTAGAAGGTGGAGTCTGGGGCCTGGGGGTCTGGAAGTGGGGTGGGGGTCAGAGGTGACCCTCCCTCAGTATCCCTTGCTGGCCAGAGGCTTGCAGGGGACGCTGTTGCCTGCTGGCAGTCCAGGAAGGTCTAGAAGGTGGAGTCTGGGGCCTGGGGGTCTGGAAGTGGGGTGGGGGTCAGAGGTGACCCTCCCTCAGTATCCCTTGCTGGCCAGAGGCTTGCAGGGGACGCTGTTGCCTGCTGGCAGTCCAGGAAGGTCTAGAAGGTGGAGTCTGGGGCCTGGGGGTCTGGAAGTGGGGTGGGGGTCAGAGGTGACCCTCCCTCAGTATCCCTTGCTGGCCAGAGGCTTGCAGGGGACGCTGTTGCCTGCTGGCAGTCCAGGAAGGTCTAGAAGGTGGAGTCTGGGGCCTGGGGGTCTGGAAGTGGGGTGGGGGTCAGAGGTGACCCTCCCTCAGTATCCCTTGCTGGCCAGAGGCTTGCAGGGGACGCTGTTGCCTGCTGGCAGTCCAGGAAGGTCTAGAAGGTGGAGTCTGGGGCCTGGGGGTCTGGAAGTGGGGTGGGGGTCAGAGGTGACCCTCCCTCAGTATCCCTTGCTGGCCAGTCTGAGTGTTTCGAATGTGACCACACAAAAAGAAAAGAAAGAAAAGAAGGAAGAGTGAAAAAGAGCATGTGAATGTTCCTGGCCTTTTTTCCTTCTTCTCCGAGAAGGTCCTCATACTACTTGCAGCTTCTCACTTTCTTCTGCCTTCTGTGATCTGGACATGGGGGCAATTATTGGGCGTTTGTAGAATATAGAGCTTGGTTTGGAGAGACAAAAGGATAAGGCTATAGACAATGGAGGGAGAAAAGAGGCTTAAAGGACCAGGGAAAACATTGGGAATGGCATTTTATCCAGAGTGAGAAGGAAAGAGTCCTGTTGGTTAGAGGGAGAGAGAAGCAAAGGAAATGTCTATCAGAGGTTCAATAAATGTAGATAAGAATAAATCCTTACTATCACTAAAAAATGTCTTCTTTACAAGAGATACTGAAAAACTCTGTTTAAAATTATTTTTATTTCAAACCGGCCTAAATTGCTGGAATGTGGTTTGTTTTTTTTTTTTTTTTTTTTTTTTTTTTAAATCTAAAACAACCCTCTAAAACTGGCTATGGTTTTAATGAGGTTACATCACTTTTATGATCTGTATTTTCATTTGACCAATATACCACTCCTCCTAATTAAGCTATCTCTGGATTTCTTCCATTTTTTTAGAATTATTTATTTAATTTTATTTATTATTATTATTATTTAATTTGCTATAGGGCACATGCACTCACCAGAGACAGAGAGAGAAAGTGAGAAAGCAAACGGCCAGGTCAGTCATGTGGGAGTCTAGCACCTTAACCACCATGCCACCTGCTGGCCCCATTTTCTAATTTTTTTTCTGGATTTTTTTTTTTTATCACATCACCATCCAACATCAGAGTGAACAGTTTTGTTTTCCTATTTTCTTGAAATCTAGGCTATCATCAGATAATTTGCAATAGGGGACCATCAGTTAGCGTAATGGCTATGTCGCTGGACTCCCATGTAGTCGACCGTGGTTCAAGTCCCGGACCCAGCAGCTTAAACTCATACCAGGCACATGTGCGTATGTGCCCAAGATCCCAAGAGGAGAATGGAAGAGAAGGGATTGTGGCGTGGCCATCCCCCCGGGGGGGGGGGGTGATTTCTCGCTTTCTGTCTCTCTGTCTCTCCCTATCGGGGAGCACACAAGCCCTATAGCAAAAGCCTCTCAAGAAAAAGAAAAGATAATTTGCCATTAGTTTCTCACTAAATTAAACAATAAATTTAACATACACACATGTGTATACATTTGCACAATCATGCCATGTGTATCAAAGTATGAAAAAGTATGTTGTCCCATTGCCAAAAAGAGCCCCAGTAAAGTGTGGAGCACTATGAAGGATCATCTATAATCAAGAGAAGTCGCAGCACTCTTCAAAGTGGCACAATTGCAAATGTGATTACTTGATGAAAACAGCAAGCAAAACCAATAAGCCCAGTAAAATGTAGGTCATGGGGTACTAGGATTTCATGAATCTAACCTTGATGAAAAGAAGAAAAGTGACAGAATTAGTAGATGCTATCTACTATCAAAATGGGCCTCAGTATTTAGATTTAGTGAGACTACTAGTAGAACATGTCCATCAGAACAAATCATTTATATGCTTGGACAGACTGTGTGTGTGTAGAGGTATGTGCATGAGTGTGCATGTATTGGGGTAGAAAACAAGAGAATATGTGGATTTAAAGTATTATGTTTCCAGTTGATTTTTGACAAAGGTCACCAGTCAATCCAGTGGGGAAAAGAAAACCTCTTTAGCAAATGGTGACAGAAAAACTGGGTATCCACCTGCAGAAAGATGAAACTGAACCCCTATCTCTTACCATTAGCAAAAATCAACTCAAAAATGGATAAAGATCTAAACCTAAGACCTCAGACTATAAAACTACTGGTAGAAAACACCAGGGAAACTCTCAGAGACAATGGAGTAGGCAAAGCTCTCCAAAGCACAGGTAATAATTCCAAAAATAGACAAGTGGAATTGCATCAGATTAAGAAGTTTTTGCAGAGCAAAAGAAACAATAATTAGTGTGAATAAACAACTCTAGAAATGGGAGAATACATTTTTAAACTATACCTCAGGTAAGGGATTGATAAGCAGAATATACAGGGAAATCAAGCAGCTTATTCGAAAGAAAATGATCAACCCAATTAAAAGATAGGCAATGAGCTGAACAGACAAGTCTCAAAGGAAGATGTATGAACAACCAAAAAGCATATGAAAAAATTCTCAACATTCTTTATAAGAGAGATGCAATCCCAAACCACAAGGGGATACCACCTAACCACCATCATAATAGATAAGATCAAAAAAATAATAATAATAAGTACTGGCAAGGCTGTGTAGAAAAGGGAACTCTCCTGCACTGTTGGTAGGAATGTTAATTAGTACAGCCACTGTGGAGAACAATAGGGAGGTTCCTCAAAGACCTATATGTAGGACTACCGTATGATCCAGCAATTCCACTCCTGGATATCTACCCAAAGAATAGGAAAATGCTTAGTCAGAAAAGTGCCTGCACATCTATGTTTATTTAAGGCATTATTTACAATTGCTAAGACATGGAACAAACACAAATGTCCATAAACAGATGAATGGGTTGAAAAAGTGTGGCACATATGCACTATGGAATACTACTCAGCCATAAAAAAGCAACAGGACTCTGGCATTTGATACAAGATGGATGGATATAAAAGATTTATTGCTGAGTGAAGCAAGCCAGACTATGAAAGAGAGGTATTGTATGTCCCCACTTAATATATACCAAATGTCTGCACTCTATGTTGAAAATTGAAAAATTAGAAGATATAGAAGCATGGAAATTGGTTGAAGATACTGAAGATACTGTGGGAGGAAGGTGGGAGGTGGGGGAGGGTGAAAGGAAGGAAATCAAGGAGAAAAATAGAGAACCAAGACATTTAAGGGACACAGAAATGGAGGACTGTCTGTTGATAATGTGTATGATATCTGCAACTGAACTGATGTGGAGTATATTTATGCTGGGAAAATTCACTTTCCAAACTGTAGTGAAGAATAATGATTAAATGTATAAAATATTTTTTTAAATGATAAAAAAGATAATATAAAAAAAGTATTAGACTTCAATCCCGCTTTACTGGGATTCAATCACAGGATTATTGGTTCTAAAATCTGTTTACCTACTAGATTATCTTCTCTGTAATAATAATAATAACCTGTTATTTATCATTATAATTATCATTAATGCATGAAATACAAAAGATACATATTGGGCAAATTATACCACATTAATAAATATATTCATAAAAATTAATTTCAGAGGATTGCTATGAATCTTAGACTTTTCTAAAAAACTTGACATAGTAACTGCACACAGAAAGCAAACAAAATATCAACAACAAATATGGAACAACACCTGCATAGTCCTGAATATATATTACACAGTAGTCTAGAAGCTTTTCTGACATTAAGATATTAAGTCTTCACAATAAACCTCTGAAATGAGTACCACTGTTACTGCAATTTAACAGAAGGTTGTAACAGAGGCACAAAGAGCTTCAATACCTCCTCCCAATCTGTACAGTTACAATGTATTAGAGCTCAGATCTACCACAGACCCACTGGGTTCTAAAATCTGTTTAGGTACAAGATTATCTTCTCTATAATCATCATCTGTTACATATTATTGTTATCATAAATGTGTGAAAGGAAAAGGTCTATGCTAACATGGGAGCTGATGCCATAAACTGTGCAGCTATACATACATACACATATATTTAAGAATTGGATCTTGGACTAAATTGCCTATAAACAGCCTCACCTATTTTTCTTTATGATGGCCCCATAAACTAGTAGTGTGAGATGCAGAAGAAAATGTAGATTTGAAGCAGTAAAGTGCAAAATAAACAAAATAAAAAACCTAACAAAATGTTAAAGTTTCTCTCGAGACACATAAATAATAGTAGCTTCTTGTGTGTCTCAAAAACAAAGTCTTATCACACAAGCCTGAAATGTTCTCATTTCTGTTACAAATAAGTAGTATTTGAGCCATTAACACCCAAAATTCCTTTGTTAAATTAGTGGCAGGGAATAGATTTGTTCTATTTCAAAGATAAAAATAGAATATTTGGGGCATACTTAAAATATACTCATTGTGTATCTGAAATTCAAACTTGACTGGCATTTTGTATTTTATCTGACAACCCTAGAGTCAGAATACATGTAATTTACACTTTAGAATGGTTTATATACAGTGTGTATGAATTCTACCAATTATTAGAAGTTTGAGAATAAAATGTCTAGAACTCTGTCCTTAAAAGTTTTATATCACATGTATTTTGATAAAGGATACTCTCTCCATATTTTTGGATAGAAATCGGAAATTTTGAACAGAATTAGTATGATAAAGCTTTTCACTTCTTTAAACTTTTTCAAAGAGGAGCTCAAAATGTTGGATTATAAGATGGGTCCTGAAGTCAGCAGGCAGCATGGAAGTTAAGACGCATTTGGAGCAAAGCAGTTCTGTAGCTCATGTAGCAATGTAAGTCACTGAGAAGGGAACGAATGCATCGTTGGAAGGGGAAAGAGGGAAAAGAGAGGAGAGCAGGAGGGAAAATGTCAACGTGGTCAATGAAAACGGAGTTGCCTCAAGTGTCATCTTTCCCATTGAAGCTGAAATAAGAACTAGGCAGGATGTCAACCTATGCATCTCAATCACAGTTTTCTAAGTTTGTGATGCAAAGCAGGTTGCCAAGGTCCATCTTGCACAACTAAAGATCTGTCTTCTCTTGTGAAAGTGAAGTGGCCAGAGACCCCTGGAGCCAAAACTCCCCCTACTGTGCACCTTCCCTTCAGAAGAAAGATCATCTTTTTTGAAACACAAGGGAGTCACATTTTGGGCTGCTGGTCAGGCCACTCTTCCACAAAGGGTCTCATGTTGATAAATAATGCTAAGTGTTTGTTGTACTCTTGGAGATGCTTATGCAGTGGCAGGAAGAATCTCTTACCTTTAATGTGAGCTATAATGGGCTTGATGTTCATCCGGCAATTACCACAAAGTTTTGCAAGTTGATCATAAAAGGAAAGAGCCGTGTCATCACAACCCAGTCATGACTGCATTCTCACCATTATTCATGGCATTCATAATATGTATTTTATTCTGTAACTGTTTCCAGGCTTTTTTCCTTCTTAAGCCTCAGTGAGACCTATCTGACAGCAAAACCCAGCATGAATCATAATAACCACTGTGCAGTGAGAGGTACTGCAGTATCAGTAGCCAAATAAATAAGATGCTGGACTGAGAAAGCTTTCATTTATCCAAGTTTATCAGGTAATTGGCATTAGAAAAAGAGTCAAGTTCTCACAAAGGCGAATGTCATAAAGGAAGCATTCAAAAATCATTCTTTTTCTTATTTCCCTCAGTTAATGATTCATGTTGGTATAAACTCAGACACTCATGTATAGATTGTTAATCTAGCCTATTATTTTCTCTTCTCTGCTAGCTTGTACATAGAACATATTTCACTGCACTCCAATCTATTATATAAAAAACAAGTGCATGTTACACTAAAGAGTGTATTATTTTGTTGGAGTGAATGCATTTACTAACAATGAGAACATTGCTATAATTTTGCTATCTAAACCAAACCTGTGTATAAATCCAAAAATATGCCAAATCAACAACAACCCAAAAATTCACTACCTGTATACCAACTAGAGAAAATAAGTAACAAATAAAATAGGACTTTCAGAGCATCTTGAAGATACTCTTCACACACCTATGACTCTGTGTATGGTCGCAGACCAGAAAAATAGCTAATGTCTTTTTAAACTTATATTATTTTTAACCAGAAAAATAGCCAATGTCTTTTTAAACTTATATTATTTTTAATTGACAAATCATAATGATATTACATTTATGGAATATAATATGATGGCTTGATACAGGTATATAATGTTAAGTTATCAAATTAAGCTAATATAGCCATCGCCACATGTACTTAACTGTTTTTGTGGTGCTACATTGGAAATTTACCCTCTCAGTTATTCTGAAATACATCATTAGTGACGGTGATAACCCTGCTGCACAGCAGAGCTTGCCAATTTCTACCTCAATATTTCTATCAGGTGAAATGTTTTACGTCTAAGAAGAAAAAGTACAAAAGGGCACTAACACAGGTTGGAAAATGATCAAAACTCTGTTGTGTCTTGCAATGAGAAGAGGTTAAAGACTTCTGGCTGGTAAAGAGTGAAGACATGACACTGGAGGAGAGAGGTGCTCTGACAAAGCCTTTGTTTCCTGGCGTAAAGAATAATTTCAGTTGCATGTTATCTATAACTTTTTGTGTTTGGGTTCATGAGAAAGTATTCTTATATATAATGATTACTATAAAAGCCAGTGCCATGGCTTTCAGTTAAAGACGGCCAGTTGACACACGGATTTGTCTCTCCTACTGAATCTTCACTAAAATGATACTCAATTTATTTTTGGTGCATAAATCCACAAGGCTAAAGGGAAGGGGAGTCAGCAGGAATGAAGTTTTGAAATCTGTAAGGCAGAGGGAGAAGTAGAATCTCAGGCAGCATATCTGAAGAAGCTGAAACTAAGCAACAGAGTGGAAGCACTCGGCCCTGAGGTATCCTACCCCATTGAGAAAGAGGTAGCACGAGGTCCAGATACCCCTGGAAGAGGAGCAAACAGTTCTTGAGGTGGGGAGGCAGGACAGGACTGAAAATCAGAAGAAAGATTGAAACCTATAAAAGAAGTTAGACCCCTAGACCCACTGGCCCAGCCATTTGTTCTAGCGGAAGATGATAGAGTTCTCATCAGAGGAGACTGAGCTGAAGGAACTTTGGACTAGAAAAATCAGGAAAGCCTGAGGAATGAGAGAAATGTAATAAAAATGGGAATTGACATGGCATCAAATCTTTTAATAACAACACAGGAGCTGAAAAGACAATGGAGGAATGCCTTTAAAATTCTGAGCTTTTCAACCTGGAATTCTATTTAACCAAACTAACAGTGTAGTTTTTGTCTCAGAAAACACTTCCCACACACAATTCTCAAGAAACTAATGGAAGAGCTATTCTCCTAAAATATAAAAAATAAAAAGTTTCAGAAAATTAGAAGCCCAATAGCAGATAAAAGTAAAAGGAATTATAAGGATGATGGGAGCCAGCTCTGTAATATAATAGTAGCATAGTATTCAAGAGAAGTCAGGTTCCACATGGCAATCACAGTTCAAATCCCCAGACTGGTCAGCCTGAAACACACTGGATACACGTATGAGTGCTCAAGGTCCAACAGGCAGGAGGCTGGAAGAAGGGGGTTGTGGTGTGACCAGATCCTGTGAAGGGTGCATCTCTCTCTCTCTGTCTCTCTGTCTCTCTGTCTTTCTCTCTCTCTCTCTCTCTCTCTCACACACACACACACACACACACACACACACACACTATTGCTCTGTCATGAATGAGGAAAGAAAAAGGATAACGGTAAAAAGGATCCCAAGATGACACTATGCAGGACCTGGAGAGCAAGCATCTCAGATTGGAGCAAGTGGACAGACGGTTCCAAAGGAATGACTTCATGAAGATGAATTCTACATTTCAATAGAATCAAAGGAGATTTACCTCCAGAAGGTAGATATATAGAAAGCTAAGCAAATGAAAGGGAAAAAGAGAGAGGAGAGTATTAAGACTTGGAAAATAATTTATTTGGCTATAAGAGAAAAAAAAAAGTCATGGCGTTTAATATCCTTGGTATATTTGAGAATTTATATTTATATAATCACAGAAATATTTACTACACCTAAAAATTATGAGGAAAGTATGTGTCAGAAGACAATAGTAGTAAGATCACTCAATACTCATTTTTCAAACCAAAATAAAAATTAACAGCTATCTACAATGGAAAAAAAAAGACAGCTTGGGAATATTATTTAGAAATATAAAAATAAATAAATAAACAACTAAAATCATTGAAAATAGCTGCCCAAGGGCAGCAGGAATGGTGGGGTAAGGTAGAGGAAAACACAACATGGGAATATTTTTCATAACAAATTATACAGAGCTGTTCGCCCTAAACTATGCATATATAAAACTATAATAAAAGTAAAAATGAGTTTCACAAAGAACAGTTAACTAAACAAAGCATGCTTAATTGACAATAGCCCATGTTCACTACGTACCAGGAGTCTTTCTAAAAATCCTCGCATTCTGTTTATGGTAAAGGTCTTCATGAGTTTTGAACTGACAAGAGCACACTAGCTCTCACCTACAAGAGAGGACACAAAACTGAGGGTAAGGGCGTAATACCTGGCTGATGAACAAAATTTCCACTTCCTCAATATAGAATATAAATAGTTCATACTTCTGCCAGGATAGATTGTGACTTCTATGAGGAGTAGAACCCTGTCTTATTCCTTACACTATCTGTCTCCAGCACTAGACACAGCGTGGCATATTAACACCATCTGAATTAATTATTATGTATTGAATTGAGGTTAAAAAAAAACAGTATGTTTAAAGACATACTGTTAATGTCAGGTAAAAGTCAATTTTAGAAATGGTGCTGGAAGTTACAACAACAGTATTTCACTTCATGGTCAGTTTTATGTCATCATTAATCCTATAATCAGGTGTCATAATATCATTTCTCCTATGAGATGTTAAAGCGTCTTTGATTAAGTTTAAGAAAATACATTTTTAGATATTTGTGCTGAGAAGAAAATAATTCTTTTGATATTTGTTTCTCAATTAAAAGCATGGTAATTTAGTGTGTAATGTTAAGGAACTTTAAAAAGTTCATGGAACATGGGAACCAGCAGTTAGCGTAATGGCTATGTCGCTGGACTCCCACGTAGTCGACCGCGGTTTGCATCCCGGACCCTGTGGCTTAAAACTCACGCCGGGCGCGTGTGCGTGCGTGCCCAAGATCCTGAGAGGAGAATGGAGGAGAAGGGATTGCGGCGTGACCATCCCCCCTGGGGGGTGATTTCTCGCTTTCTGTCTCTATGTCTCTCTCTGTCTGTCTGGCGAGCGCACACGCCCTATAGCGAAAATCTCTCAAAAAAAAAGAAAAAAAGTTCATGGAACATGGAATTAAAGTAAAAGTTGGTCTTGGTGCCAAAATATTAAAATCTATGCACATTTTTTTCATTACGTGTATTTTTGAAGATCCTATGTACATTCGTGTCTGTTGTCCCATCTGACAATAAGGTATGTTTTAAAGAGTATATATATATGAAATGTAGATAGTTGCTAAAACAATAAATTTCCTGGGGAAAGACTTAAACTTATGTCTCTATTTAGACAAAGAATTAAAACAATTGTTTATTTAATTTAAAGCTTCAACTTTTCTTTCTTAATTTTGGCAGAGAGTATATGCACTCACAAGAGAGACAAAATGAGTGAAAGAGAGAGAGAGAGAAAGGGAAAATGAGAAAACACCTCCCATGAAGTGCTGTCACACCCCAAATCCTTTCCCCTCCATTCTTCCACCCTTTGGGATTTGGGGAACACATACACACAATGCCTGGTGTGTTTTTCAAGCTGTTGGGTCCAGGCTTCATACCGTACTATATAGGCCATGTAGGATCCAGTCACCTTAACCACCAGGCCATGGACTGGGCTTCAGTTTCTACTGGCTGTGGTATTTTTTAGCTCTTTATCTTCAAACAACGAGAAGCAATCATGACACATAAATATAAGAATGCCTACAATGACACTATGTTAATATCCTTGAAGTTAATCGTGCCCCTTTTTAAGTAAACCTTTAATCCAAGGAATCCACACATTTTAAAAAATGCTTTAAGTTTTAAATATGCAACTTGAATTTTTACAAAGGAAACATATCTAGCACCTAAATCAAGAAATAGAACATTACTAGCACATCAACAGCCTCCAGATAATTTTTCCCAACCCCTCCCTTCACCTCACCCCAGGAATCATTCTGAATTCTAACAGTAGAGAGCAATTAAGCCTGTTCTTGAATTTTCATCTTAAGGTAAATGAAATCGCAGTGTGCAGTTATGTATGCTAGCTTTTCTGAACATAATGCTGGTGACATTGATTCATCAACATTCTCTCTAGAATTATGAATTTGTTGTGAAATATTATATCTTCCTTATCATTTACTTTAAGATATTTTCTATTTTCCATCATTTTTTCTCTGACTCATGCTTTATTGATTAGTGTGTGGCTTAAATGTCAAGCAGTAAGGGATTTTCTAGTTTACTTTTTGCACAGACATCTAGGTTATTTCCACTGAGTAAAAATGACATATTCCTAATTATTTCAAGCTTTTTAAATTTGCTTTATGACTAATCTTATGATCAACTTTTATAAATATTACATTTTATACATGAAAGGATTTTTATTCTGTTCTTTAAAGTTGTCATTCTATTCTCTTGTTTGTGTTGCTACCATTAACTTCTTTTAGGGTCCAGTGTCTTTCCGCTTAGGCTGCTTTTCTTCTCTTTGGTTTTTAACAGTTTATTACTATGTGTCTAGTTAAATTTTGTATCCTGTATGGAGTTAACAAACTTTCTTGAATCTGTGCGTTGATGTCTTTCATCAATTTCTGAAGAGAGAGACATTTTCCAGGATCTCCAGAACTCTGCCTCTTTTCTTTCTTCTAGCTTTGATATTTCAAATACATGCCCTTTGGGACTTTCCACTATAGTTCACATGGATCTAATAATCATTTTTTTACTTTGCTTTTTCTTTCTTTGTTTTAGTTTATGCATTTTATAAAGACCACTTTTCTAGTTCTTCAATCCTGTCTTCTGCTCTTTAATCTGCTACTAAATTCAGCTATTGTGTTTTTTATTTCACTATGGTAATTCTCGTTTTGACAATTTTCAGTTTTTCCTTTTATAGATTGTAATTCTCTATAAAGAACTTTTCACCCTTTCTTCTATTTTTGTAATTTTTTAAATCTATTTCATAGTTACTATGAAGTCATTTACTAATAACAAGATTTAGATTCTTTTGGGGTCTCTTTACATTTTCCATTTTTTCTCTTGATTTTAGTTTCTAATACTGAAGTTTTCATTGACTGAGTTGATGTGAGGCTAGAATTAAGCTTTAGTAAGATACACTCTAGCTCTGCTCTTATGACATAGTTCCCCAGGGCTTTCATCTGTGAACATAATACATTTGCTGTGCCCTCTCTCCCTGGAAAGTCCTAAGCTCTTATCATTATCTCCTGGATACTATGGGACTAACAAAAATGATGCTCTACCTTTCAGAGCTTTTTGCTTCTGTTTTTAGCCTCTATCACTGCATGGTTTCAGCATTTGGCAAATAACTTGAGGAGGAAGCAGCCCCGTGCTTCTCTAATCTCCAGTTTTGGTCAACTTGGTTCTCTGAAGTCCATCAGATGTTTCTTCTAACATTACTTTTTGTTTGGTATTTAAGTAATGTATTCATCTTCTCGTCTACACCCAGAATTAACAAATGCATCCAGAGAAAAAGCACCTGCAAAATGTTAGACTACTACTCCATGCTTTTCTCTTTTCTGGAATATTAACTCTTTCAGTTCTTATTGCTTCAGCAGTTTTCTGATGCCTTTAACTGATTATTTTTATATTTGATTCATCCATTCTAGTTGTTGTTTTATTTTTATCCACTCATTCTAGCATTTGTCTGCACCAGCCATCTTACCTAGAAGCTGTAAATTATAATTGTGTCATTATTTAGCATCAGTTTTGGGTTCCCTTATGTACTGAGAGAATAATTTTCCTTGAAAAATAAAAAACATACATTTGGTTACATCCATGCACACAGAGATCAAAACTGTTTAACATATTTCTGTTTAAAATATTTTCTTTTTCATTATTTTATTCTCTCAGTAACAGGTTCTGTCTTAAATGTGAATATACCAAAAGAAACTAGAAATAAGAAACTAGAAATATCAGACATTATTGATTTTACTGTCAAAATTTTACTTGTTTTGTGTAGGAAAATTTTTTAAATGTAGCTAAAGACATTGACTCATAAGATAAATTTTATATTCAAAATCTAGTCTTGAAATCATAATGAAATATAACTCATTCATAATGAAAACATGCCAATCAAGAAAACTTCAACAAAAACAATGACAAATTTATTGTCACTCAAGGTGTAATTGAGGCAAAAAGGGCAAACTGTTAATAATTCTTGTTTCTGACTCAGTGATACTGAGCTATTCCCCTCAGAAAAGGACAAAGAAATAGCATGATTCTAGACCACCTAGATGTTTCTAGGTTAATGAAACTTTGCTGCATGCATTTTTTTCCATCAAGGAAAAAGTAAAAGCTTTTGCTTAGGTCTCATGACCTATTGAAAACATATCATGACTTGTTCCAAAAAAGATTCAAGATGACTAACATAAATAGAAGTTTAAGATTGCATTATAAAAGAGTAGAAGTTATTGGAGCAAAGAAAAAATAAGAGAGGATAATTAGATGAAGCTAGGAATACAGTAATACTCACTATGAGGGTCAATAGAAGTAAGCCGTGCAACTGATTAATCATCATATTTTATTCAGACAAGTAGAAGACAGATTTTACTAATTTCTATCCATCTTTTATTAAGATATAAACAAATTAATTAAAATAGTTAAGCAAAATATGACTCATTTCATAGTGTTTTTTAAAAAAGGAGATTTCTAAACAGATCAAGAGAGAATCTTTACCTCCAACTTCATGATTCTATGACCCAGGCCAACTCTGGATGTATCTGAAATTAATATCTATGAGATGTGTTATGAAGAATTTTCTATTCAATATAGTTTTCTTTCACTACAAAATTCCCTTTCTTTCCAAATCTGGTCAAAAATTGGACTATTAGACCAGAAATCAGAAAACATTTTCTGTAAAGACCCAGTAGTAAATATTTTAGATTTGGGAAGACATGCAGTCTGTCAGAATTACTCAACTCTGCCATCATACAGAAAACGGTCATAGTCAGCACACAAAGGAATGTACATGACTGCCCTCCAGTAACACTGTGTTTACTAAAAAGTACGGGCTGGATTTGGCCTGCACACAGCGTTGCCAACCCCTGTTTGGACTAAGATAGTTCTTTACCAAACTTTCCACGCTACTCCCAGGAGACATACTCAAAAACCTACTTCAAAATGTTTTGGTATATCTTGTGTTTTATCTTTAAAAGTGATTGTTATTGTGCATTCCACTTTATAATAATAAAATTAAATAATAATATTGAGATGTTTTGAATTACTCACATTAAAACTAAAATGGTTTCTTCTAGTACAGGAAAGGATTTGAACTGCCCAAAGAGAGGTAGTCTTTTCTCTGAGATTCTCGGGGGATGTCTATGGCATACCTCACTAAAAGCACCTTTGTTTAGGGTGGGGACTACCCCTACCAGAAAGAACCACCATGGGATTTAGGATGGGGACTTTGGGTCACTTATTACCAGTCAACTTGGATACTGCATTCAATTGTGCGGGGAATCAATCATTCCTACATACCAAAGCCCTAGTAAAAACTCTAACCACCAAAGCTCAGGCAAGCTTCCTTAGCTGGCACCACCCTACATGCCTTACTACATAGCAATGTCAGGAGGGTAACTCATGCAGACTCCACGGGGGAGGACAACAAAAACATCACATTTGGAATCCTCTCAGATTTTGTGCTATGTGTCTTTCTTTGGTTAATTGTAATCATTATGTTTTCCTTATAATAAATTATAGCCATAAATATAATAACTTTCAGTGAGCATTCTGAGTCTGACCTCCAGAACTTGCAGTTAGGGTCAGAGCAAGGATTGTTTTCTGGGGGACTGTGCCTTCACACTTCACAGTTTGGCCAACTCCAGGCACTACTGTATTTATTCTGTGCTTTATTCTGCCCTCTGCTTACCCTGTCTTACATTTAGCAGTTTATAAACCTTAACGAGAAGCAGGAGATTAAGGGAATTACAATGCCTAGTAAATGCATGTTTGTGGTTTAAAAAGATAATACCCATTACCAATTTGAGACTCTAATTTTTCAAATAATTTATAAAGTTTGTGTATTACTTCCGTGATTGAAAGGGACAAAAAGAGACAGGCAGAGAGAAAGAGCACCCTCAGTGGAGTCTCAATGCCACAATCCACTTCCAGCTTCAGCCTCTCCTGGATCATGGCCAGGTACACACTTGGCATGGTTGAAAAAGTCTCCAGACGTAAACTCAGAATCTTTGCACGTGGGTCAGTCTCGCAGAGCAACATGTTTTACCTGTGCACAATATCTGGCTAAAAGGACTCTTCATTTTTTTTTAAGTTTGCATATTTATTCTAATGGGGGACACCCATTTTCATGCATTATTCACTTCCCAACTTCAGCCACCCAGGACCATTGGCATCATTGCACATGTCCAGCATATGCAGGAAGACCTCCGGACAAGAACCCAGAGCCTTCCCATATGGCTTTAGCATTGCAGAGCATCACATTGCCATTGCACCATTGTGGCCAACGTAAAGTTTCTATTTATTGTATTAAGCTTAATTCAAATCACATCATCAGAGAGCTTTATAAAATGTTTTCTGACTCTATCCTACCAATTAAAAAACTGAAGAGTACATTAAGGAAAGTGGTGAGGAGAATGAGTGAGTAAACAAAAAATGTGTCTAAAAAATATTGAAAAGATTGGGAAAGGTAATGATGAAACATTTGTGAATACCTGTTAGCAAATAAATAACAGATTAATTTGATAAAAGAAGTTTATTCTCTACCCTTCCACATACAAGTGAAAAAATACAGATGTATACCAAAAAAGAAATATCCATTCAGATACATTTTTAAAACATTTTTTAACCATCTAGAACCTTCCAACAATGGAATGAGTTGCTTATGAAGCTGTGCTCTTTCTGTCATTGAAGGTATTCTTACAAAGTCTGTATTGTCACCCAATCCATGATTCATTCTTTCAATACATATTCATGAAGGACTTACTATGTTCAAGGCACTGTGCTGAGACTATGGGAGAGGCAAAGATGAATCAGACTGAATTCTTCCCAGACAGTGAAGCCAAGACTTGAACTAAATAACCAGAATCCAAGATAGGAAAGGGAAAGTGTCCTCAGAGATGTACAGATAACATTGCGCAGGAATTCAGAGGAGGGAGGCATGACGTCCAGTTGGTGAATGCTGAAGAGGATTATTCTCACCCCCCTACAATCCATTCTCCACAGGGCAACAGGAATCAGTTCATAGCACACCCCTGATCAAAGCCCTTCAACATTTTTCCATGCAATATCAAAGAGATGCAGAATCGTTATATCAGCTCATAGGCTCAGACGTAACCTGGCTCTGCCCCCATCCCCAGCCTCATGCTCCCCAGGCACCAGCCACAGCAGTCTTTCTGTTTCTGGAGCACACAGAGCTCACTTCTCCTGAGACGAGCCATTTGACAATTTACTTGCTAAATGCTTCACTCCCAGATCTTGGTGTAGTTCACGACCTCCTACTTCCCAGTTTTTAGTTTCCATGCCTTTTCCTCATTGAGGCCACCTTTGACTACACTAGCTAAATTAGTAGAAGATGCCTTCCTTTACCCCTCATCTCTCCAAAGCTATTGTCATTTTCTTTTCTTCCTGCTACTATTAAGAAATGAAAATGTTCTCTTTTTGACTTATTTATAAATTGCCTGTCATCTGTCTCTCCCAACTAGACTGTAAGAAGAATAAGCATTTGTCTGTGTTGCTTACTGCTATTTCTCCAAAATCTAGGTTAGAACAATGCCTAACACACTGCAGAAATACAATAAATTCTTGTTGGGGCCTGACTAAATGAAGAGTGGGAGTATAGGCAAGAATCCAAGAATCTTTAACTCCTTCTAACTCATATTTTGTGATACCAATTCTACCTAATTTCTCTCAACTAGGATAGATACCATTTTCTCACCCCTGGAATTTTGGTCATTGCTTTTCTCCTACTCTACAAACACTTTCTCTAACTTTCAGGCTTAAATGAAGATGTATCCTTAGGGATTCTTTTCTAATGCCTTTCTGAATCATGCTTAACTTTTCTTTTTATACATTTCTGAAATCTCTACTAGCCAGTCATATTTTTTAATGTATTACTTTAATATTGTTTTATGCTTACTTCTTGTTTAATAGATGTAAGATTGCCTATACCAGCACTAGCCAATTGAAATATAATGCAAGCCACATACATTATTTTTAGTAGCCACATTAAAAGAGGAAAAAGAAATCAGATAAAATTAATTTTAATAATATTTTTATTTAATCTAACCTATCTAAAATATTACTTTAATATGTAATCGATAAAAAATTATTTATAAGCTATTTTACTCATAATGAAGTTGTTGAATGAGAAATTATTTCACACTGCTTCAATATTAAAATTTAAAAATAAAGTAGTAATCTGGGCACACTTGTAGTCTCAGCTACCAAGGAGGCTGAGGAGATAGGAAGATCACTACATAGCAAGTCCTTGTCTTAAAAAAAAAAAAAAAGTGACCAACAACTTGCACTGGTGGAAAGTGGAAAAGATAAAATTGAAAGTGAGACTAGATAGTATAACTTTTTAAAATTTTTAATGTATATTCTATTAAAGGGTAGCTATATTCTTAAGTAGGAACCAAAAATTATGAGAAAACAAATTCCACCCTGAGAGACCCTTTCATACTCAAGGCCTATGCTAAATCAACAGCATCCCTGGCAAAGAGGTCAGCCCTCATCAGGAAGAAATCCTTGCTCTTCTTGAGATGGGCATCAGAGACATAAATACACAAAAGTACAGATTTCGTGTGAGATTGTCTGTGGAGGAACAAGGAGGCATGGAGGCATCTTCCACAGACATCAGTTTAGTGGCCCTATCGCCTGCACCACGAATTCAGCTGAGTGGCAGCAAGGTGTTTCTACCATTGCCACAGGGATAGAATTAACCCAGTGTCAACATGCAACACAAGCTAAACTCTCTTTAAAGAATTTCTCATTATCTCAATTAAAAAAAAAAAAAATCAAGATGAGCAAGCCACAGCTTGTCAGGAAAAGAAAAGGGCAAAACATTAACTATCATTAGAGAAAATAGATAAATCAACAAAACTTAAACACAAAATACACAGCAAGAATACTTTTGAAACAACCATAATAATAATTAGTCAAAGTAAAACTTGGCCAGATATGATAGATTTGTTTCTCATAGAATATATACTAGGACTTATTTTTTTTTTAATCTTTGCCCTTTTCCATGTTATTCCATAGCATAAGTTTCTTCTTCCTTTAAGAGCTTAATCAGTTTCCCATATTTACTTATTTAATTTGCATCTTATGTTGTCTACAAAGAGGATCCTAATGTGCTGGCTGGGGATGCCTGCTCACTGTCTCTGTAATATTTCTACGTCTACAATTCTGTCAGAGCACACAGGAAACATTTCTTCAAATGTGTACCTTATTTTACATTGCTTTATTTGTCTTCATAATAAATAAATGTTTGTGCCTTAGCATAAAAACAAGTGTTCTAAGGGAGAGACGATTTTAGTCTCAATTTTATAAGAATATTGATAAGACCTCCCTCCAATATTTTCCTCAACCTCTACTAGAAAAACAATTTAAAATATAATCCTCAAATCGTTTGGGAAAAACAGGACATAAATTATACATGAATTCAAAATAGTGAAAAATAAGCTGAACTCATAGAAATTGTAAAATGAGATTCTAGAATACTAACATCGCCTTTGCTGATTAAGAAAAACTAAAAAAGTAATACATTAGTCTATATTCTATGCAATCTTTGATATCATGTAGAGGGGAAAAAGCCCTAGTAAATCAACATAAATATTCCACATCAGCTTAGAAATAACATACCTTAGAAGTTATCATAGATTGATTAGACTACTCCTTAGAACAATCCAATTTCCTTTATTCAACCTTGGGGTTTCTCACACTTGCCCGATCATAACAATCACTTTGTCCTCTTTGGAGGTTCTGCTTTTATTGGTCTAGGCTGAGACCCAGTCCTACACACACACACACACACACACACACACACACACACGTACACACATGTACTTCCCTTACTTAAAAAATATCAACCTTATTTTTTCTAGTTTAAAAAAAAAATTAGAATCAGTCCCACATTTTTAAGAAGCCCCAGGAAATACTTAGGATGAGTTTAGTTAAGCAACTGCTTTGCAGTGCAAGAGTCAATAATCTCCTGTTGATAATTTGGTTCCCCAAACAAGAAACAATCTTTCTAAAAAGAATAAAGGTTCCTCAGCTATCACAAGAATTCTAGTCTGTTAATCACATTTCTTGGTGAAAAAAAAAAAAAAAAAAAAACTCTCTGTAGATTATTTTTAGCTTCTTTTATGTTAATGAGCACTTCTGCCCTACTTAATTGCCTCCATGTAAACAGAAAACTGTTCTTAACATGTAACTGCATCTGACTAGAGATGGCTCCACCGAGATTGTTAGCCTACCGGTTTTTACCTTTGCCTTTAAGCAGCTTAAATCTCTGTATAAAAACTGAACAGTAGTTAAAAAGCACTTTGGTAGGAACATGTCCTATGTATAGTGTCCACAGACCCAACGGAAAACAAGAAACAAGGTGTGAAAGATCTCTCTGGGGTCCCTGCTCCATTCTCAAACACAGCAACACAGTCATATCTTGGTCTGCATCATCCTTTACCTCCCCATCTAGTTTTTCACAAAAATTCCATTGGTATTCTTCAGTTTCCCAAGCATTCTAAACATCTCCCACTTATTTACAAGGCCTTTTTTGAGGGTGTTTTAGCTCTGTCCTCCAAACTTTTATCCCCTGACAGCATTGCTCTGCTCCTCTCGGACTCTGGCCCTATCCTATGTTCCACCACATTGAAGCAACTCCTAACAAGTACTTTAAGCAGTAGATAAGCACCAAATAGTATCAGAGGGAGTATTATACTTCTCATTGGCAATCATAAAATTTTTATCTTTGCTTTCTCACAAGAATGCCAGTATCTACACTTTCCACACGGGGAAACAGACCCAGAAAGATCAAGTGATCAGCCTCCTTCAGGTCGGTAGCGAGGCTGGAACTGGCACTCGCCAACTTCCACTTTATTGTGTTCTCTGGTTAGCTCAGGCTCGTCATTAAAATATTATTTCATTCAAGAATTATTTACTCTTTCTTCCAGATCATTAATAAAGACATTAAACAAAACCAGACCTCATGCTGACCTTATCGTCAACACATTGCCCTGCGTCATTAGGATTTGTCCTCTAGCCAGTTCTCAGTCTGTGTGACAGAGCACACAACAGACCCAATGCTAATTAGGTTGGCAAATACGATTTATTAAGATACCATATCAAATGGATTACAAAAATATAAATATATGTGTGTTAAGGTACATTCATTGTACTCACTATGCTTTTTAATTCTCTTGAAAAAGCTATCAAGGCTGTCTGGCACTATTTATCTCTATAAATCCATTCTTTTATAGCAGAGCTCTTTCAGCTCTTTCGATTCCATTATCCTCTTGGTGTTTCAATCTGAACAGTGGTTCTGCTATTTTTTTCAAAGGAATGATTTCACAATAGGAATTCAGATGCAGATTCTTAATTCCAAGAAAATGTGTTAATAAAATTAACCACAATTAATCTAACTGAAGAGCTCTGGGCCAGAGAGAATCATGGACATCCTAGGTATGTTGGGAACCAGAATGAGGATTTCTGATTCTTTACTCCAGTTCTTGCTAGCAGCACACAGCATGATTTGGAGCCAAAATGATGATGACTGCGAAAGGGCCCACAGAACTGTCTTGTAATCGTGTCCTCCAAATGCAGTAACTTCCATTCACATCTCACTGTTAGGCTTGTTATTCTATCGCTTCCACTCTATTATGTTTCTTTTCTTGTCCTAGAATTGCTTGGACTTAACTGCTGCATGTGAACCTTTGCTGATCCACTATAAAACTTTACCTACACCTTTTTCTACCTGTTTAAGACATATGTTTTATATTGTTCAAAGAAATTCTTCTATCTTTCAGTGAAAATTTGAAATGTCATAAAAAGTGAGGAAATTTCATTTAAACTAAAGTCAAAATGGTCTCCTGATGACTGCTCCAAAGCATAGTTCATATGAGTGGAAATTGGGTCAGCTAGGGATTAAATTAACAACCACCATAGTTTTTTAACCACAATTGCATAACCTTATGTCCAAGATATTCACAGCTAAGGACTTTACCACTGACTTGCCAAAAAAAGTGCTATGCACATACAGTTTTTGGCCTGCCTTTAAGAAAGCTCCCTTCTGGGAGGCCTTTTTATTTTTACTATAGGTCCGAGCCATTCACTGGGATCATACACTGTATATATGTTCCAAGTAACATGAGCTTTAAAATTGCAATATTCATTAACTAGAATGGCCATTCTGGAACATAATATCTAATTTAAAATTTTAGTATTGTATAGCCTCCTCTCTGCTAATTAGTGGCAGTCTTCATTATGACAGCAGTGATGTATTTAGTAGTTTGATTTTTTTAACAAATGTATAATGCATGATATATAAAAATGTTTGAAATCTCCACATAAGGGAAAAGAACTACATTTTAGACATTTTAACATTGGATGAGAAGTAAAAGGTCTTGAAAAGGGATGCCATAACTTTATGCTTTTGGGAAAATGATATATGTGTGTGTGTGTGTATATATATATATATATATATATATATATATATATAGTCATCGGAAAAATCATGATGCATTTTTGCATAGACAAACAGATGGTGGACCAGCAGATGGAGCCAGCAGATGGTGTAATGGTTATGTCACTGGACTCCCATGTAGTCGACCACAGTTCAAGTCCTGAATCCAGAAGCTTAAACTCATGGCAGGTGCATGTGCGTGCATGCCCATGATCCTGAGAGGAGAATGGAGGAGAAGAGATTGTGGAATGATTTGTGGGTGATTTCTTGCTTTCTGTCTCTCTGTCTCTCTCTGTCTTTCCAGCGAGCACACACGCCCTAGAGCCGAAACCTCTCTTAAAAAAAAAAGATAATAAATATATATATATATATATATATATATATATATATATATATATATAAAGAGAAAAAGAGAGATGAATAATCTTACATGTAAAATACTGTGAGCTATTTCTTTATGATAATTGCAAATATAACAATTATGAGTACATATTTAGTAGTATCAGTTAATACGAAATTATATTTACATGTCAGAAAATGAAGGTGTTGGGAACCAGCAGTTAGCGTAATGGCTATGTCGCTGGACTCCCACATAGTTGACTGCGGTTTGCGTCCCGGACCCGGTGGCTTAAAACTCACACTGGGAGCGTGTGCGTGCGTGCCCAAGATCCCGAGAGGAGAATGGAGGAGAAGGGATTGCGGCGTGGCCATCCTGCCTGGGGGGTGATTTCTCGCTTTCTGTCTCCCTGTCTCTCTCGGTCTGTCTGGCAAGCGCACATGCCCTATAGCGAAAAAAACTCTCCAAAAAAGAAAGAAAATGAAGGTGTTCAGATTTGAAGAGCTGTTTGTGGTGTCCCATTCCATCAGTTTAGCTTGCTTTTCACCTTGAGGACATTCATTGCAGGCAAGTTTACAGTTGCCTTAGACTGAAAAAGATCAGGGTTCTTTTTATTGGCAACAAACTTATGTGTTTTCCTTTAAAGGCATCAGCTACTACAAGAACAAACTTGCAAACCTTTTCTGGGTTTACATGTATGTGGCAATAAATGGCTTTCTCTAAGCTGGTTCTTTTAAGTTTCTATTATGTCATCATTTTTATTAACTGTGAAAGCATCCAAATTAAATATTCATTTAACTATTTTAAATGCTAACATGAAATTAAATTTATAGACACTGATAAAACCAAGGTCTGATTCAGAATGGAATTTACATTTTTAAGTAACCTGGTTTGACCATTGATTAATATCTGTTTATGGGACCAGCAGTTAGCGTAATGGCTATGTCGCTGGACTCCCATGTAGTCGACCGCGGTTCACGTCCCGGACCCGGTGGCTTAAACTCACGCCGGGCACGTGTGCATGCGTGCCCAAGATCCCGAGAGGAGAAGGGAAGAGAAGGGATTGTGGCGTGGTCATCCCCCCGGGGGGTGATTTCTCACTTTCTGCTCTCTGTCTCTGTCTGTCTGGTGAGTGCACGCACTCTATGGCAGAAACCTCTCAAAAAAAATCTGTTTACAAGCTTCATAGGGTATAATACAGAAAGGAAGGTAACTTACATTTCATACTGTATATCTTAGGAAAGAACAAGTACTAATTGTTTTTTCACTTGTTTGGAGACATATGACTTATTAATGATTTCTTATTAAAAGAGGTAATGTTTACATTTTTCTCTGGTTTTGGTTTGAGACTTTGTGCAAGGTGGACACATGTGCTCACCAGAGACAGAAAGAAAGAGAAAAAGTAAGAAATCACAATCACCCCCCTGGAGGCAGAGCCAAGCTGCAATCTCTTCTCCATTCTCCTGGGATTTTGGACAGGCAGGCACATGCCCCCACGGTGTTTCTCAGGTCACCAGATCTGTGACTTAAACCACACAGTCCGGCCCTGTGGGATCCAGCCACCTTAACCACAAGGCCAAAGGCTAGCCCCTCAAGTACTACTATTTTTGAGCATTTCCTAGGTTTTACTCTGGGCTGAGTGTGTTACATTGCACTCTCACAACAAATCTCTGGGGCAAATTATTATTATTCTTATTTCACAGATGAGAATTATGAGGTGCAATGAAGTAAGTAATTTATCCGAAGTACACAATCACAAAAAAGCAGGATTTGGGGACCAGCAGTTAGCGTAATGGCTATGTCGCTGGACTCCCACGTGGTCGACCACAGTTCGCGTCCCAGACTCAGTGGCTTAAACTCACACCAGGCGTGTGTGCGTGCGTGCCCAAGATCCCGAGAGGAGAACAGAAGAGAAGGGATTGCGGCGTGGCCATCCCCCCTGAGGGGTGATTTCTTGCTTTCTGTCTCTCTGTCTCTCTCTCTGTCTATCTGGCGAGCGCACACGCCCTATAGCAAAAACCTCTCCCCAAAAAAGAAAAAAGCAGGATTTGGACACAAGGAGTCCTACACAGAGCTGTCACTCTTGAATCCATGCTATCAGAAGACAATATAAGTGGGTGGTTCCCAGACGAGAGCAGGGATCAGAATCCCCGGTAACACTTACTGAAACACAGAGTGCTGGGTTTCAGACCCTGAGTTTCCAATGCAGCAGATCTGGGCTGAGATCTGAGAATGTGCATTTCTTTTTTTCTTTTTTTTTTTGGAGAGGTTTTTCGCTATAGGGCGCGTGCGCTCGCCAGACAGAGAGAGACATAGAGACAGAAAGCGAGAAATCACCCCCCGGGGGGATGGTCACGCCGCAATCCCTTCTCCTCCATTCTCCTCTCGGGATCTTGGGCACGCACGCACATGTGCCCGGCGTGAGTTTTAAGCCACTGGGTCCGGGACGCGAACCGCGGTTGACTACGTGGGAGTCCAGTGACAGCCATTACGCTAACTGCTAGTTTCCAGAATGTGCATTTCTAACAAGTTTTCAGGCAATGTGATGCTGCTGGCCTGGGTACCACCCTGTGAGAACTACAGACATATGACAGGTGGCCCTGTGGAAGTCAGGACCACTAAGATGGGCCATAGAGAGTCTAAGAATGAGAGCTACCACTAAGAGGTTGGAGAAAAGGGAGGGAGTGTGGACACTAAGACAGTGAAACAAGTACACGAGACGGAGGCTCTAAGGAAGAGGAAAGCAGGAGTGAGGGGCTGGTGTAGACTGGAAGGTCTGGAGTTGGTCGAGTAGAAAGGGACTGATGGACTCCTACAAGGAAAGGAGATGGACTCCTACAAGGAGCAAACTTTAAAAAGGAAATGTTGAAGTTCCCAGTAATTCCTGCTTAAAAACTCAATCCAGGAACATATTTGACTTTATTAAAGCACAAGGACCCAGCAAACACCAGATAGAACTGAAAAGGCATCATCTGGGAGAAGTCCATGAGAGAACCAGACCTGGGGGTGATGCTTGTGGAAGTCACTTCAACACTGCGGGCCTGGTCTCCCAGATCTTCATCTTATTTATTCTGACTTATCTCGAGGGTCCTTTCTTCTTCAATCATTAGGTTCAACTGAGGGGGATGAGGGCTATGACTATATATTTTCTTCTTTTTTTTTTTTGAGTTTTTTTTTCGCTATAGGGTGCATGTGCTTGCCAGACAGACAGAGAGAGACTTAGAGACAGAAAGCGAGAAATCACCCCCAGAGGGGATGGTCACGCCACAATCCCTTCGCCTCCATTCTCCTCTCGGGATCTTGGGCACGCACGCACACGCGCCCGGCGTGAGTTTTAAGCCACCAGGTCCGGGACGCGAACCGCGGTCGACTACGTGGGAGTCCAGCGACATAGCCATTATGCTAACTGCTGGTTACCACCATACATTTTCTTTACAAAGCGGCTTCACTTTTTCTTTTAAATTGCTTATGAGATGATCATCCCACATTCCCCAGCCTGAGTTGGAATGGAGACATATGACTTATTAGTGATTTCTTATTTAAAGAGGTAATATTTACATTTGTCTCTGGTTTTGGTTTGAGACGTTAGGCAGCACCACCATTAAGTTATGATTTGTTTTTAACAGCCAGGAAAGAGAATATAAACAACAACTCAGTCCCTCACTCTTGTGGGTGGGCCATGCACAGAGAATCAGATTCCACATAGTTGATGAGGTTCAAATCCTGACTTTGGCAACTTAAAAAATCATATCTTGGGACCAGCAGTTTGCGTAATGGCTATGTCACTGGACTCCCACATAGTCTACCGCGGTTCGAGTCCTGGACCCGGTGGCTTAAATTCACACCGGGCGCATGTGCGTGCATGCCCAAGATCCCGAGAGGAGAATGGAGGAGAAGGGATTGTGGCGTGACCATCCCCCCTGGGGGGTGATTTCTCGTTTTCTATCTCTCTGTCTCTCTCTGTCTGTCTGGCGAGCACATGCGCCCTATAGCAAAAACCTCTCAAAAAAAAAAAAAAATCATATCTCGTGTTGTTGCTTCTCGGAACTGCCCTCCATGTAGGCCTATGAAAACCATCCATATGGTCAATGGGAGAAGTGAAGAATGCCAAGCTTGTTTTCTTGTATCTAGCTGAATGGAGGCCACTCCAGGCCATGTCCCATTTACTGTCAAATTAAGATGGCAAGTAATGTCTCCTGTCTCCTGCTTACCTGGTTCTTTTTTTTTTTTTTTTTTTTTTTTTTTTTTTTTTTTTTTTTTTTTGGTTCTTTTAACTAAAGGGTTGAGGCACTTTTAAAAACAAGAAGAGAGAATTTATAGGGAGACACTCCAGGCCAACAGACCAACAAAGAAACACTGGGGAGTTTGTGTTCTCTTGACATCATTGATGTCCTCTTCTTACCAGAGAGGGACCAGTAATCTTCCCATCTTCCTTTCTGCACTATTTTAATAGTAACCTAGGGACCAGCAGTTGGTGTAATGGCTATGTCGCTGGACTCCTATGTAGTCGACTGCAGTTCGAGTCCCGGACCCAGTGGCTTAAACTCACACCAGGTGCGTGTGTGTGTGTGCCCAAGATCCCAAGAGGAGAATGGAGGAGAAAGGATTGTGGCGTGGCCATAACCCCTGGGGGGTGATTTCTAGCTTTCTGTCTCTCTGTTTCTCTCCATCTCTCTGGCAAGCACACACGCCCTGTAGCAAAAACCTCTAAAAAAAAAAAAAAAATAGTAACCTAAAAGTACGTGACAATGGGCCTTGAGTCTGTCTGAGTTTCTCAACCTCAGCCTCCTGTTTCCAGCTCCATATTCAACTTCTAATATAATTAGGCAGACTAAGTAGAATCCTGACAGTGATTTCACAGTACATGAAGTTCGTAGTACTTTTCCTATCTTCATTTTTCCAATATAAAAAAAAAAAATGGTCCAAGAATAGAAAGTGGTTCGCTCTACATCACACAGCAAGGGGATATCGGAAGCAGACCTACAACCCACATGACGTGTCCTTCAGTCAAATGACCCTTCTGGTACATGGCTTCTCTCAAATTTGTTGTCAGCCCATGTTGTCCTGTTTCATTACATCCTTTGTGTGTGCTCACACACATATACTCACACAGTTGTGGTCACTCAGACACATTCAAACTCCCTCATAAATACTCCTTCATTGCACTCTACAATTTCAGAAGCATCAGAGTTATACACTCGCACATGTTCACACTCATATAATTTCCGGATCAGCATGCACTCCTTCATACACTCACATGTGTTCACGCTTATATAACTTCAAAGAGCACCAAAACAATAGCTTCTCCACATAGCCTGCATCAGAGGCCCACCTCATCTACTCAGACACCTGTTTTTGGCTCCGAGATCCTTATAGGGCCCGAAACCTGGCACTGACACCATCCAGTGTTGCAGACTGGGCTGGGCTTGCCTAGGAATGGCTTGTGGAGCTCTGACACCAGGTTTTTGAATGCTAGATTAGAAGGCAGAGAATGAGAAATGAAGTTTTCCAAAGAAAGTGATCAGAAGAGGAATCGATGCCAGAATTTTTAGATGAAGTCTAATAGCCAGAAGAGAATTGATGCCAGAGAATAAATAACTATAAATTTTTTTAATACTGCCAGAGGGCAAGTGTACTTTACATAGAGAAGGAAAGGGAAAGAGAGAGAAAGAAAGCTCCCTCTGCTGGGCCACAATCTCTTTTCCTTCTTCTCTTCATCCTGTCAGGATTTGGGGCTGCTCATGCACACACACACAGTATAATTTTTCAAGTCACCAAAGCCAGGATTTGATCCTCATCAGCTATGTAGAATCTGATTCTCTGTGGATGGGACATAACCACTATACTATGGGGCCTGCCCACAAGAGTGAATTTTAAAAACAGGAATCCAGTAATGGAACAAGACCAGGTTCCAGAAACAAACTCCAGGTACCTAAGATTGGGTGAGCATGAGAAAGTGGGCAATATGGAGATTTGGGGATATCAGATTTGGGGGAACAAAAAGTGCTGCCCCAAAGTGCCACACCAACTACACAGGTGATGGTTTGGCTGTAATTAGGCCTAACTACCCCCAAAGACCTCTTCACTCTCTTCCGTGGCAGCTTCGGACACTTACAGACTTTGCCTCTTTCTTGGACAAAGGAGGCAAAGATGACTAGAATAAAGGAATACCATGTCTGTAGCCTCAACAAGAAGGACGTTTAGAATTGAGGCAGTATCCTGTCTTGCAAAGCTTAGGAAGCATTTAGATTGTATCATTAATTCTTCTGGGGCAGCAACAACAGATCGATACTTCCCTCCCTCACTCCCAGCTGGTAGTCTGACAGGTGCTGCCCAGGTGAGATGGACTTTCCTGAGGGTGCCCTGAATCCTGCTGGGCCCACAATGAAGCCACTCAGAGAAACACCCAATTTCTGATGTAAGAGCAATCTAGAACATGTTCTCACAGCCGCCCAGAAGCTGAATATCAAGTTTATCCAGACTTGGATCCCAATGATCACTGAATACAGCTTTTAATTAATCGACAATTAGTCAACAATATACAGATAGGTAAGGTAATTGGTGTAGCTATTACCTTCTCTGCTTACGAAGCCTGTTTTATGTCTAGGCAAAGTGGGTGGCCGCAAAGTGAGATCTGATCTGTGCAGGGCAAGAAAGGATACTGCCTCGACTGTAAATCCACCTCTTGTCAAAGCCACAGAAATGATCAACTATATCCAAAGACAAAGCCATTCCTTCACTCCTAATAAGGTCAGAAGGGTCTCACTCTACAAAGGACATATTTACATTTTATCTTGCAATATGCTCTCCTACAGAGCATATTTATGAAGGGATTACATAAAACAAAAACGTAGCTATCAAGTTTCAGACTGCCAAGTTTTAGGTCACAATGCCAGTTGCAAATTGCAAGTACGGAGGTCTCACATTTTGTCAAGATAAGGTACAGACCTGTTGGAAACTTAAAACAAGTACCATTTTCTAATGGAACTCAACTTTTATTCTAAGCTGATATCTGGACTAATTTATTCATGAAAGCTTTCTACTTTAAATCTTAGAAGGGAGAAATATAACTAAAAATAAGTTGTATTTTAGGTTTGACCCAATGTCCTAATTTTTATCTTTACACAAACCTTCACTTAAGGTTAAATTATAATACGGGTCTTTTTTGATCTTGCTACATCAGTTAGATGGTGAGTCAATTCTGTTTACTTTGTGGTATTAGGATCATAAAAATACTGTAGCAGTTATGTTTTACTATCCAGACTTTTTCAAAGAAGTAATCCTACTGCCAAAGGGGTAATCCAAGGACCATGCATTTCTCAGTGGTTAACATACCCATCACAATGTGGGAATATTTCCTCACTACAAGTGAATAAAATAGTCATCCATCACAGAATAGTCTTTTTAAATGGGCATGTTCAACCTGTATAGTAATCAAAAACATAAACAGAAATACGTTTCTACATAGTGCTCACAGGATACAGCTTTTTTCTGTGATTCCTGATAAGTTACTGCTTCCACTCATATTCACTGTTTTGTTCTGTTTTTCAGTCGTCTCCTCTTGACCATGTAAGGTAAAATGGCCCTGTGTGTCGAATACCACATGGCAAACACATGCATTTCAATTAAAACCAGATCTCTTGACATCTTTATGCATCTGAGCCCCAGCCATATGAGCGTAGCTCTGTCAGCCTCCCCCACTCTTGATCAGTGTAAGCACATCTATTCTTAGACGATGAAATATGTGCCTTAGGTGTCAGGGGAAGAATTGCTGGCTTGTCACAGCTGCAGCCTGGTAGGGAGTACTTTGTGTGGTCTGCGAGCCCAACTTCTCTGCCTTCCTTCCCAGCTGGGCACCACCGAGTGAGAGAAGGGGTACCCTGCACTCCCATGCTCTTTGTGCTTCTCACACTGCACTGGGGGGTTAGAAACAGCTTGAAGGGGAGGTTTAGAGGCCAGTTTGTTCCCACTGAGCAGAAGAATAACAGAGAAAAGAAGCCAAACAATTCTTCCTCTTTGGTTGCCTAGAAAGACAGGGGCTACTAAATAAATGAATGATTCCCTGGAAGCCTCTATATTGAGCTGATAACTATATTTTAATCCAAAATGAATAATTTGAGGAGAAAAATCTGGAAAATGTTAGGTAAAAACTAGAAGAGGAAAAACATCAAAATCATAGTTCATTTTAATTCACTGCTGATTAACTTGAAATATAGTCAGTTGATCATCTCCAGAATTATTTCAATGATAAAAAGATATTTTTTTCAATATTCTCAAACAAACCAAAAAAAAGAAAAAAAATAGGCTTTTATATTTTTATACCACATTATAGTGTGATTAGTTGAAACTTAAGAATTGTTCTTTTTAAAGTCCCTTATTGCTAAAACCAATCAGAAGTAGAATAATAGTGTGAACATGGGGAATGAAGATTTTCATTTGAGTTAAAAATTTAAAGCTAAATTCTTAGTTGTAGTAAATACTGCTTACCTGTTCCTTTCCATCAGATACCTAAAACTTACTCTGCCACTATCCTAACTCAAGTTTCTTGTACATCTTAGAGATCATTATGAAAGATCCGTGTTTCCTGTTTCAAGAATATAGCCTTTAGTCAATTCGTTCGTTAAAGAGTCTAAAATTAAAGAGCCTAAAATATGATTTCTTCAAAACTGAAAAAAAAGGATAAAAATGCTTTCCAATTTTTCTTAACTCTTTCCTTTAGTTAATATTTGGGAAAAGAACTCAAAAGATTGTGCAAACTATTTACCCATCACTATCACAGAGAAATCAAATTATAACATAGTACCATAAAGATAATAAGTATCCTTAGACTTAAATAACAATCTTCGAAGAAAAATTCTTCTAACTCAATTAATTGGTTGAGTCATCCTAGGTAGCTGAAAGCTAAGCTTATTTTTGTTGGAATACATACAACTGTTTAGAAATAGAACATTTTCGTTTGCTTTTATTATTAGAGGAAATAGCATACTTTACATTCAAGCTATTCATTTGAAGACCACTCTTGCCTTCCGTTCAGAGTTAAATTTTTTCCAGATCCTCTGCACCTGTTTTTACAACCATGACATAGTCACAAAGTTTTCTCCTCTTTAACATTAGTTGCTAAGCAGAATATATTTCAGTACAGCAGCTGTAAAATGTCCATCTAGCAAACATGGTGAGTGTTTGGTAATCTGATAACACCTCACATTAACAGCCATTCTCCCATATCTTACAATCAATGCTGGGATAAGTAACTAGAACAGAGTCATGCTTTTAATTGTATGAAACCAGAGGTGTGATGAAAAGAAGTCTGAAATCTCAGTATTTCCCACTGTTTCATTGGGGTTCTTCTTTGACTCTCTTAATCCCTGTATTGGAAGTGTCCTGTCACGATTGACTATTTCCACAAGCAGAGGAAAGGTTTTTTTTTGTTTTTTTTTTTCTTTTTTTGGAGAGGTTTTTGCTATAGGGCGCGTGCGCTCGCCAGACAGACAGAGAGAGACAGAGAGATAGAAAGCAGGAAATCACCCCCCAGGGGGGATGGCCATGCCGCAATCCCTTCTCCTCCATTCTCCTCTCGGGATCTTGGGCACGCACGCACACGCACCCGGCGTGAGTTTAAGCCGCCGGGTCCAGGACTCGAACCGCGGTCGACTACGTGGGAGTCCAGCGACATAGCCATTACGCTAACTGCTGGTCCCGAGGAAAGGTTTTTTTAACAGAAACAAAGGATTACTCTCAAGTACTAAAGGAATACAAATTGTTTTGTGAAAACATGTTTTCATTTTATTTTCTACAAGAAAATAAGACATCTGACTCAAACTCTTAAAATTGTTTTGGCACTTTTGTGTTAAATGAGTTGAATTTGTCTCTTCTTACCAATTAGAAAGCAAGATGCATGTGGGAAACGTATGTGAATTGCAAAGTCTTTTTATTTCATTTTAGTTTTTGAGAGATTTTTACTATAGGGCACATGTACTCTCCAAAGAGACAAAAGGAGGCAGAGAGACAGCAAGAAATTACCACCACCACCCCCGCCCCCCCAGGGGGAATGGCCATGCTGCAATCCCTTCTCCATTCTCCTCTCAAGATTTTGGGCATGCATACACATGCTCAGCATGAGTTTCAAGCCACCTGGTCTGGGACTTGAAGCAGGGTTGACTACATGAGAGTCCAGTGCCTTAACACTATGCCACCTTCTGGACTTGAAAACTCTGGTTTTAAAGGCTGCTTGTTAAGGTGTGGGGGGGTAGAGATTTGGGAGAGCGTACTCATCTTCATAGCCAGAAAGGGAGTACATAGACCGCTTCCGTCTCTGAGTGTTTCTTGGAATACTGATTTTGAATCTGCTTTAAACAATTCGCATGTGGTAGAACAGAAAGCAGACCTAGGAAGCTGTTCCTCTACATTTGTTCTAAAGAATTACCAATATAGGGATTATGCATGGTAGTAATGCTATGATAATGGAGCTTACCGTGTGTGTTACTGCCTCTACATTTACAAAGGGTTGCATGTGACTGCGATAAAGAAACAGTCTGTGATAGCTGAACAAAGGGGTAGTCATTTCAGTTCATGTTTGAACTTCCACTCTTCTGAACAAATCAAACAAAGTGGTATCCAGCTGCTTACTTACTCCAACCATAAAACATTGTTTTATCATGTACTTCTATTGCATATCTATAAATATATTATGTAAACCATTGTAATAAGAGAAGATTGGGGTTTCAGTTGCATCAGAATCAGGAAACGCAGGGTTAAGACTGCCAATATAAACGTGGACCCCTCTCATTATCAGCAATACAATAGGACCTTTCATTTCATGAATCCATTGTTTTGACTGTTTATGTTACATATGAGCATCTGGTAACGGGTGACCCACAAGATTGCACACCTGGGGAGGACACCACTTCCATAGGATTGCTCTATTCAAATCCATCATTTTACATGTGTAGTCCCCACACAGTGCAAAATTTAAACAGCACAAGTCCTTTTACTGAATGTACCAACACCAGACCCATAGTGTATCGCATAGAGTAAAACACAGCATCTGAGTCTAAGAAAATCATTGGGTTCTGAGAGATAAAACCTTTTTCACATTAATGAAACTTTCGTTAATAACATTTCTAGCATTCTATGTAATCATATAAAGCAAGCAGACCAAACAAATACTTGGAAAATATAGAAAAGCATGGAAAGAAAAATTAAGCTTCACATGTTGGTGACTATCTTTTCTGGCCTTTGAAGATGCTTCTACATTTCTATTTTATGAAATTGGCCTGTTACTCAAACAGTTGTGTAGGCTATTCCTTTCAGCGTTATTATGTTATGACTTTTCTTTCATCACAGTAATTATCCTTTTACACCATGGTTGATTAAGGCTATGTATTTTCACATAAATATGAAAATTTTTCTTAGCTACTCTTTTATTTTGGACTTAAACACTTTTTTGAATTATTAAAAAGGCTATAGTACACCAACCTTTGTTAGGATAATCTTTTAGAAATAGAATTTGTGTCCAGAGGCTAGCTTTTTATGGACTTACCTATGCTAGACATTTTATATAAATGGAATCATACTATATGTAGTTTTTTATGTCTGGTTTCTTTCACCTAACAAAATGGTTTTATTTTGAAGGTTCGTTAATATCATTTGAAGGTTCCCTAATATCATATCCATATATCGGAACTATGTTCCCTTTAATGGATAAATAATATTCTATTGTATGGACTTTCTGTTTCTCTATTCATCAGTTGATGAATGTTTGGGTTGTTTCTGCTTTTTGGTTATTAAAGTAATGCTTTTATAAAAAAAAAAAAAAAGAAAAAGAAATAGCATTTGTGACCAGGGCAAGAACGATTTTAAGATTTCTGATAGATATTATCATATCATCTTTCAGAAAGTTTATTGTATATCAGCTTATACTCCCTAGACAATATTCCTTTGTGTGGAACTGTGTATGGAAACTTCTATGCTCGTAGTTTTAAAGAACTTGCTCAATAAATTAAACTGCTACATCAAGTCCTATATTATAAATATAAACAATAAAAATTATGGAAACGACATGTAGAATTAGCCTTTTGTTCTTGTGCTGATGAGAACACACTGTTGAAGTCAGTGTAGGAACATCCTTATCCCCTCCATGCTGGCCTGATTTTACTCTCCTCTTCGATATCCTGAATCTCACGCACTTATAAAAAGCCTCCTTGAATCTGTACCGGTTTCATTGCCACTGCGTCATCTCTCATTTTGCACACTGAAGCCTGCATGTAAAGGAGATCTCTTTATTCAAGCTATCTGAGCCAGCAGCATTGAGCCAAAAGTATGCAATTTGGAAAAACTGTCCAGGGTTCAGTCGGCACATGGTTCTGCACACAGGAGTGGACCTGGCTGCTAGTTCTGGTGTGGGGAGTCCAGTATGCCTTCTCCACGCCTCACGTCTACCAGTCTGTAAATGGTGCGAGCCGGCTAATTGCCCTCTTCTCCCTCGTTCTCCTTCCCTCTCCCCACCCACACCCCTTGTATGAGGAAAGAATTATCAAAGGAATGCAGTCAATGAGAAATCACTCAAGTGAAGGTGGATGACAAGCAGCTGCTGCCTGGTGCCCAGAAATGCACAGATCAGGCCCAGCCTTGTCTTGCTTGTGAGTTCACATCATCGCCTTTGGCATAATCACTTGGGGATTTCTTTTTTAAACTTTTGAATCTCTGATTAAGTGAACAGCGAGGAACTTGGTAGCATAATAGTAGAGGGAGGCTGAATGTTGCACCCACTAAAACATGCATGCCTCCCTTCACACTTGCAGTTATCGAACAGTGATCACACATGAAATAAAATGGTCAGGAATACAGAGTGCAGAAAATACAGTACAAGGTTCGAGATATTTTTATGACCATGATCTCATGAACCCACTTGATGTAAATACTGCATTTGCTCCATCCCTTTGGTATCGGGAGAGACATTGAGATGAACAAAACCTGAATCTACTCATTTTTAAACCAGTGATTCCTGCTTCCAGGTGAGCACCTACTTCGGTATCCCTGTGTATAGCTTTTTGAGAAACAGCATTTACTTCCCTTTGCTTTACAGTTCCTCCGAGTTCCTATAGCCTTCCCTTTTTATTCGGTGTGGACAGATTCCAACCTATTTCACCCTGGGTAGAGAAGCAGATTTTTCAAGCTTACAACTGCGTATCTAATTGTATTTTAATGGGTTGCACATTATTGTTGTTGCTTTTTTATTTTCTGCAGCAACATTTTAACCCCTTTAATCCCTTGTTTTTTAATTGGTGTGGTGTTCTTTGTGAACTCCAAAGGCCTATGTACATGCAAACATACATACATGTACACACATAGGAACACAAGCTTGCGTGCACAGGCATATAATACACACCTCACCCATACATATACCCACCACACACACATACACACTCATACACACACGGAAGTACACACCAATACCACATATGCACAGATTATGCATATACTCCATACACAGATATGCTCACGCATGCACAAACACACACACAGGCCTATACCAGCGCCTGGGGACCACAGGTACTTTGTGGCCTGAAGTATCATTCCCCAGTACATAAAGTGAAAAATATTCTCATAAGAAACCAGCACATTCACACCATATATTTTATACAGTTTTGCTGTTACTCTGGTATATTGTTGGTGGTTGATTTCCTTTGAACTCCAAGGGCAGAGAGTTAAGTTAATCATATTCTGTTCAGAGCTTTGGATGCCAGTGATCTGGGCAAGGCCCTTCTCACATACGTATGCATTCCCTTTTAGTGCCATTTCCCCTCCTCCCACCATTCTAACTTATTGAATATATATACCTTTCATTTGTAAGAGTGCTTGCTCCATAAGACACTTAATAAGTTTATGATACAATTCTGTTAAGTTTTAAAGAAAGAAAACATCTACAACTTTCACCCTTTAAGTATTTGAAAATGCACTTTGTATTTCCCGCATATTTTTTAAAAATGGGCTTTTTTCTCCAATACTATCACTTTTAGAAATGAATTAATCCCCCTGGATGACTTACTTCTGCAAGCCTTCTAATCTACCTATAACTTCTCCAGAATCACTTCTACTGTCCTTCGTGCCCTTGCTTTCATTTCTCTCACAACTCTCTCCTCTTCCAGGACTTTACCAAAACACAATACAAATTATGTCAATTATTTTCAGGAATGCTAATGCAATGATGGAGACAGAAAGCTACAAAACAGAATTTCCTAAGAAGCCATATTTGCCATGATTTTAATTGGCATGTTGTTCCATACAGTACGTTTTGTAGAAAACATGTGAAATAAAACTTACATGTAATCTGTCCAAGTTATTTGAGAAAACAGAGAGAAAATGTATGCTCCTGAATCCCTTCATTCTAGTTACCATGCTAAGATTTAGGGGGAAAAAAACCTGTGGAGAACAATCAAGGTAATGATTATTAAGAGCCAGATTTCTAAGTCCTTAACTTTTTTAACTTTAGTAAAATCACTAGGGTTGGGACCAGCAGATGCTGTTCATGGTTACATGGCTGGACATTCACATAGTCAACCATGGTTTGAGTTTCAGACTGGTGGCTTAAAACTCAAGCCAGGCATGTGCGTGCCCAAAATCCCGAGAGGAGAATGGAGGAGAAGCGATTGTATCGTAGCCATCCTCCATGGGGATTTATTTCTTGCTTTCTGTCTCTCTGTCACTTTCTAGCTCTCTGGAGGGCACATGCAACCTACAGCAAAAATAGCCCTAAAAAAAAAAAAAAAATCACTGGGATTTATATGGTCAAATAAATTTCCATCACAGGCCACTTCCCTCTTCTCCACTCATCCATGACTAGCCCTAATATATGGGTGAGAAAGTTGAGACTAAAGGGAGCAATTTACACATAAACATGTAGTTGTTAGGCCTAATACTAGTGTTTTAATTTAGCTCAAAATATGCACTGAAAGAGGTTCTCCAATAGTCTAGTACTATGGCCAGAACTTAATTTGGTCAAACAACAAAGAGATATCACCTCATCCCAGTTAGAATGGCTATTAAAAGGCCCAGCAGATGGTGTAACAGTTACATCACTGAGCCCTCACATAGTCAACTGCAGTTCGAGTCCCACACCTGGAGGCTTAAAACACTCCAGGCATGTGTGCATGCATGCCCAAAATCCCAAGAGGAGAATGGAGGAGAAGGGAGTGCAGCATGACCATGTCCCTCAGGGGATGATTTCTTGCTTTCTGTCTGTCTGTCTTACTTTGTTTCTCCAGCAAGTGCACATGCACTATAGCAAAAATTTCCCTCTTAAAAAAAAAAAAAAAAAAAAAAGAAAGAAAGAAAGAAAGAAAGAAGAAAAGAATGGCTACTATTGAAAAAGATACAAAATAACAAATGCTAGTGAGGATTCAGAAAAAGGAGAACTCTTATACAGTATACATTATATTAAGAAGAATGTAAACTACTATAGTCAATATGGAAAACTTCACAGAGTGTTCTCCGAAATCTAAAAATAGGACTGTCATGTGATCAAGTAAACCCACGACTAGATCTATATCCAGAGGCAAGAAAATCAGTATGCCAAAAGGCATCTGCAATCCCATATTTATTGCAGCACTACTCACAATAATTAGCATATAGAATTAATGTAACTGTCCATCATTAGAGAAATGAATAAAGAAAATTTGGTATATATACACTATGGAATACTATTCAGTCATTAAAAGGAATGAAATCCTGTCATTTGAGACAATAGGAAATGTCTGGAGGACATGAGATTAAATAAAATAAACTGGGCACAGAAAAAGAACTATCACATATTCTCACCCATATGTGGAATTAAAAGAAAAAAAAACTCTTAGGACAGAGTAAAATATTGGTTAATAATGACTGGGAAAGCAGGGAGGGAAAGTGGATAAGGATATGGTGGTTAACAAACACAAAATTATAATTAGATAGGAGGAATAATTCAAGTGCTCTCTAGCACTATAAGGTGATTATAATTAACAATAATGTATTGCGTACTTCAAGACAGCTGAAAGAGAAGATTGTAAATGTTCCCAACACAAAGAAATAACAAATATTTAAGGTGATAAATATGCAAATTATTCTGATTTGTTTATAACTTATTTTTCATGCACTAAATAACCATACCGTAAGTAAATAATGAACGATTATTGTGTTAATGAAAAGTAGTAATAATAATAATAATAATAACTAAACTTGACATTATAGATATATCTCCATTACTTTGTAGTTCTTATTTATTCAACAACTTTGGTCCATCCCACAGGCCTGGTACTGTGCTAAGCATTAGAGACAAAAGACTTTCCACAGTATCTTTCCTAATGAGCTAAAGCCCTGACCAAAGCAACCTGAGTGTTTACCTGCCAAAGTCCAGAGATTCTTTTTTAGGTGAAGTCTAGGAAAGGGCACATCAAGGTAATCTTTAAAGAAGAAAAACCTAATAAGGAAATAAGGAAGCCCAAGAAAGATTTAGAAAAAGAAAGAAGGGAAAAGAAAGAGAGAGAAAGAAAAAAAAAGAAAAAGAAAAAGAAAAAGAGAAAGAGAAAGAGAAAGAAAGAAAAAGAAGAAAGAGAAAGAGAGAAAGAAAGAAAGAAAGAAAGAGAAAGAAAGAAAGAAAGAAGAAAGAAAGAAAGAAAGAAAGAAAGAAAGAAAGAAAGAAAGAAAGAAAAGGGAAAAAGAAAGAAAGAAACAGGAAAAAGAAGGAAAGAGAAAGAAAAACCTTAAACTTGAAGCACTTTGGTTTACTGCAGTTCCATTTGTTTTTTATACAATAACACTCCCTTTCCTGACTCTAGATGCCCCTGTGATTAATAGTCTACGTTTTGGACTCAATCTCATAACTTCAGGTTAAACATGATATCTTAGCACACATTTACATTAATTGGATTTTAACATCTAGTTCCTAATTTTATAATAACATGAGATAAATCTGCTTCTGATTAAAAGATGAAGCTGTCCTAAGATCCACGTAACCCTCTGTTGCACCTTTACAACGTTATTCGTTGGAAGTGCATAAAGTAGCAATGGAAGGAAATCAGGAAAGTGCCACTTTGGAAGGGATTTCCTAGAATTTTGTGTAGACACTCTAGAACTTAGAGCAATGAAGATATAGTTTGTATTCTTAGTCTGTCCGATGCCCCCAATCAGATCACACACAATGCTGTGAGCAGCAGCATCACAAAATCCACATGATATGGAAACAAACACGGCTCCAGAAGCTCAAAGGGTCACCTCCAGGTCACTACTCTACAGGAGCAACCTTTTATGATTTGGTTCAGTGCTGCCCTGAGGTACACATTAACTTTAACTGAAACAAATTTCTGAAGATTTCCTCAGGAATGAGCCCAAGCAATTTCCCTCCTTTCTTCATTTGTAATGTGTTGACATTAATTAGTACCTAATTCCCGGAGTGTGTTCAGACTTCGGTGACAGGCAGAAAGGACTGATTTCTGAGCAGACCAGGCACACAGCCTCCTGGCGCAGTTCCAGAGGAGGGAGGAGCCGCCTGCTGCTCTGAGGAGATGTGCTCCTCAGTCCCTTCACATTCCTCACTAGGCCCCCATGATCCTATAAGAGAACAGAAAATGTTCTACTTAATAGCAATAATCACTTTTTCTTAAGAAACTCAACATACCCTGAATGATTATCCAAGATTTGTGAAGGAAAAAAATGTAGTCACTTAATATCCAGGCATTGTGACTGAGCAAACCAGTGTCCAAAGTGTCCTGGACACTGTGACTGGTCTTCTGTGACTGCAAATGTATAGATGTCTTCACCCATCCCTGCCCACATCTGTACAAGCAAGTAGCATCTACATTTCAATGAACTCAAGCTTTCTGAAAGACAGCCTTATCACATCAGATAGGCTATCTTCTCAATCAGCATGGGGAATCAAGACCAGCATGGGACAGTCCAGACATATTATGCCTTCATCTGAGGAGGGAAGGCTTCTCCTTGCTCAGAGAGCTGTGATGTTCCCATGCCATTCAGAACCTCACCAAAAACGTTATTAAGGGCCACTGTTCACCCTTACCTCGATGTGTTAGGAGCTTCATTTATGAAATGTATTTGATTATTGGAAAAGGGGATACAACCCACCATAGCTTGATGGTTAAGAGAGTTGGATCCCACATGGCCAATTTTGTGTTTCAAGTCCCAGACCTGGCAACTTGAGAAATACACCAGGGTACATATGCATGTATGCTCAAAATCCCAGCAAGATGGAAAAGAGGAAGCAAAAAGATTGCAGAATGACCATGCTTCAATGGGGCAGGGGGATTTCTTCCTTTCTCTCTGTGTGTCTATCTTTCTGTGATAAGTGTATACACCCACTGGCAAGTATTTTTTTTTTCTTTTTTCTTTTTTTTTTTTTTGGAGAGGTTTTTGCTATAGGGCGCGTGCGCTCGCCAGACAGACAGAGAGAGACATAGAGACAGAAAGCGAGAAATCACCTCCCAGGGGGGATGGTCATGCCGCAATCCCTTCTCCTCCATTCTCCTCTCGGGATCTTGGGCACGCATGCACACGCGCCCGGCGTGAGGTTTAAGCCACCGGGTCCAGGACGCAAACCGCGGTCAACTACGTGGGAGTCCAGCGACATAGCCATTACGCTAACTGCTGGTTCCCCTAGTATTTTTTAAAAATAGAAATACACGGGAACGAAGGAATAATAAATTATAGGTAAAGACAACCAAAATTTTATTTTGAAAAAGTGAGCATGAGGCACCAGCAGTTGGCGTAATGGCTATGTCACTGGACTCCCATGTAGTCGACTACAGTTCGAATCCTGGACCCGGTGGCTTAAACTCACACCAGCTGCGTGTGTTTGCGTGCCCAAGATCCTGAGAGGAGAATGAAGGAGAAGAACTTGCAGTATGGCCATCCCCTTTGGGGGTTGATTTCTCTCTTTCTATCTCTCTGTCTTTCTGGTGAGTGTACACGCCCTATAGCAAGAACCTCTCTAAAAAAAAAAAAAAAAAAAAAAGTGGGTGTGAATACTACACAGATTTTGCTAAATAATACAGTAGTGAGAAGCCTGGAATACAAACAGCAACATAAATAGTAATGCGCGAAACAAGAAAAA
The DNA here is from genome assembly GCA_026018925.1 of Tupaia tana. Classification (NCBI taxonomy): domain Eukaryota; kingdom Metazoa; phylum Chordata; class Mammalia; order Scandentia; family Tupaiidae; genus Tupaia; species Tupaia tana. The sequence goes on from JAKSZU010000006.1 coordinate 86,123,381, forward strand.
CCAGATTAAAGTTATAACCTGGCCCCACTTGTGACAATGGAAAATGTAAAGACACAAAAGAGCAAATCATATATCACAAGAACACATAAATATGAAGGTACGTAATAAACACATTTTTTGAAGGAAAGAATAGGCATAGAAAGTAGGGACAAAATAGGATGAAGAAATGAGCAAGAAAAGGGCCCTCCCATGAGCTGAAAAATATGATTAGTTCAACCCTTGATCTGAATTTTTCAAAATAAATAAGTGCCACACTAATGTCCCGAGCCGCATAGACAGCACAGAACTCCCGGTTTTATCCTGCTCTGTGCATTATGACAGTCTGTGAAACGCAGTAACAAGCACTTTACTATGCATGCCCACAACTATTATTGTATGAGTACTGCTATTCCGTGTCAGCCGTGTAGCCGGAAGTCATGACAGCACCTTTGTGCTGAGCCAGGCAAGGAGCCTCAGGGCTTTCGTGATTGTCATTCTCTCACATCTGCAGAGACCATGAGAAGCAGAGCTGTGGGATGAAACTTGAGAGTATTGAATGGAGCCTTAAAATGAATTAAAGGTGTGGGCTGTGGACTTTAAAGAAAGTTATGTGAACATCCATCATCTAAAGATGTGGAGTGTAAGGATCTTCGCGACGAAGTGTCTGTAAATAGTGCTATCTCATCCTGTTTCTGAAGCTCGAAAAGGATCCTCCAGCAACCATACTGTGGCAGCAATCATACTGTGGCAGCGGCCATGGGCCCAGACCCAAAGTGGGGTATCTCTCGTGCACGTATTTTGATGTGTGTGAGACACAAATGTACGCTGCTTTGTCCAAGTTACCTCTCAGCGATCCAGGATGGGGTCAACACAACCCTGCCTCTGTTGGCTGCTGCTAATGCCTATAAAATAATCTCCCCAAAAGAGAATCATCTAAGTTTTCTTTGGGCTTCATCTTCAAAAGGAGACAAAGAATTCGACCACTGAGAATATCCCAGACAACTTTCAGTAGTTAGTGAAAATAAGGAATAAGTAGGAACATTTAAAACTCTAATTTAGTTGATCGAGGTATAATCTCACATATTGGTAGGACTGCGATGATTGTAAATTGAAATTAAGTAATTAACATGTCCATACTCTGTTGAAAGAGACAGAAGGGGAATCATATTTAGCCAAGAAAAACAATTCTTAGAGCGGATTTCCTATGAAGTCAGTATGTCTTGGGTTTAAATTGCAAAGCTTAAATAAAATTTAAAAAACAGGAAAAAGAATACTACACAGGAATCTGCAAGAGAGGGGACCACATTTCTAGTGTACATGCTGTCTTCTCAGAGGTAACCACAGAAAAGCATAAACTTTTCTGCAGTAACAGAAAGAAGCAAGTCTTTGCATGTGATTGCTTGCATTTCTTTTAGTCCTTTTACCTTGTTATCATCTATTAGAGAAGTATCAGCTACACTTTATTCACATTCAGGCCAAACCAAAATCACTTATTTCAGACTATTCACTTCCCAGCTAAAACACTTAGATTCGCCAGTCAGAATAGAGAAATCAAAGAAGCACTCCAAAACTTTTGGCAAGACAATAACTAAATGAATATTCTTTAATTACCTTTCCTTTAGCTCACTCCAAGGTGTGAGTGCTCGTATTTATACAAAACCTTAAGAATATTTTAGCACTATAAGTAACTTGTCCAGAGAAGAATAAAATAATGATACTATTAAAGCAAGACCTCATGGCAATTATGAAAATAGGATCTCCTACAAATTAATTTTTAAAACAATGAATGATATTTTAAGCAGTTTGGGTTTCTTTTTCTTTTTTTTTTTTTTTTTTTTTTTGCATGCTTTGCATGAAAGTTTTAATACGTCAGAAGCCTTCAGATGTTATGAGCCAAAACAAAATGCTAGTGAATGTATTCCCATGGATATCTCCAGTCCAAAACTCCCTCTCAGAGAAGTCTGACTATTGAAATTTTAGCAGATCTGGTTTTTAAATAGTTTGGCTTTTCGAAGAGATGGGTAATTTATCATGATGGAACATTAACTTCACTTAAAGTATACATTTATGGTACTGTTTTTATGACACCATTATGATCTTTACTTCCAGTATTGTTATTCTGTGATCGAAGTGTGAAGATACTGCAAAGATAAGTGACAGAGAGCTTAGTTGCCAGTTAGTTGAGGCTTAAAAGTTATTTGCTATTAGATTTTTCAATACCACATAAAAAGGAGGCCATTTTCTGTCATCATCAAAGAAATGTGGGCTGTGGTTCATGCAATTAAAATTACTGCTAATTACATGAGATTGGACTTGCTTTCTTACAGTCTGTTTCAAGTGGAATCAATGAAAAGATTCACCCACTTCTTTTTCTAACTATCCTTAGCCTGTGCCTTCTTCCTGAACAAAAGCTATGGCATAGCTAATGTTGTGTGGATCAACCTAGCAGGCTGCATGAAGTGAAAGGATAGCTCCAACAAATGTCCTCCCAAAAAGGGGGAAGGTATTTTAGGGTGATTCAAGAAAACCTCTTTTCTCTTCTTCCTAACGTGACTCAATACTTACAGGGTTTTTTTAATCTAAGTTATTATTGGTTTTCTTAAATCTTTATTGCTGAGGAACCCTAACATATTCTGGTAAGACAGTAACTGAACGAATATTCTCTAGTTTCCTCTCCTTTAGTTCACTCCAAGGTGTCAATGCCCATATCCATGCAGAGTCTATAAGAATAGTTTAACACTATAAATAACTTGGCCAGAGTAGAAAATAATGACTACTTTTTTCAATGAAAAAATGTATTAAACATTTACAATAAACAAACCATTATTTGAGTTTCTAAAGTTGTGTTTCTCTAAGCATGGCCTTAAATCACCCACAACTGGGTCACTAGAAATAATGTTAATACTTGAATTATCTCCTCCTACCCTCATCCACTCATTCTCCCATCTCAGACCAACTACATCAGAATTCTGAAGAAAAAGAACCAGGAATTTGAATTGTCGAAAGCACCCCTGTCTTAGTCTGCCATTGCATTGCTAACAGAAATATCTGAGAATGGGTGAGTTATTAATAGAAATTTATTTGATTTATGATTCTGGCGACTTGAAAGTCCAAAGGCATGGGGCTGGCATTGTCCAGTTTCTGGAACTACATCACAAAATGACAGACAGAACTAGAGAGAAATGTCAAGCAGCTGCAAAGAAAGAGACCTAGGGGCAGACATGCTACCACCTACTCACAAAAACTAATCCCTTCTCACAAGCTATAAGTCACTCATCTCAAGGGAGGGATAGTATTAATCCATTCATGACAGAGTTGCCTCCACAATCCAAATACCACCCATTAGACCTTACCTCTTAAAGATCTCAACATCTCCCAATACCAATACACTGGGGACCAAATTGCAAAACATGAGCCTTGGGAGACAAACTATATTTAAACCAAAGCATTCCCCAAATCATTTTGAAAACTCCAATAAAAAAAAAATTTAGTCTCTGCCATTAAAGCCTAATAAAAAGATGAGAATGCAAACAGGAGACAACAGAATGAGATCTAAGGTCAATAATCTCTAAATGATGATTTGTGCCACTTCTAAGATAAGCCATCCAATTGATAATGCTTTATTCTCTATTCTTATGTTCTTCTGACATGGTAAACCCTGAAACCTCACGTTGAGTTGGTAATAACATAAAATGTTGGCATCTCTACAATAAGTAGAACTGTCTTGCCACTCTACATGGGACATGTATCAAGAGAAAAATTACATCTTTGTTGTTTTAAACCACTGAGTTCTGGGGCGGGGGGTGGCGGTATTTGTAACTGCAACACAAACAGTTCTTCTTGACTGATACAGACATATCTACTATTTTTTTCTCAGAGGGAGGGTTACTATCACTCATTCTTTACCACAAAACCAGGCAAAAGTGGCAGAGGCAAGATGGCCAAAGAAACACCCAACATAACTCCTCTTAATGAAGAAAGCCCCCCAAAAAATTGGTCACACTTCCATCAGAGAAGCAGAGATAGCAGTATAAAGCAAAGAGATAAGGAGAAATTTTTGAGGCTTTGTGACTTGGGATAGAGACATAAAGAAGAAGACAACACGCTAATTTTAAAGAATTATTTTTGGAAAGATTTTGCTATAGGGCGCGTGCACTCATCAGAAAGACAGAGAGAAACAGAGAGACTGAAAATGAGAAATCACCCCCCAGGGGGTATAGCCATGCCACAATCCCCTCTCCTCCATTCTCCTCTTGGGATCTCGGGCATGCACGCATATGCACCCAACGTGAGTTTAAGCTATCAGGTCCAGAACTCCGTGGTCAACTACATGGGAATCCAGCGAAATAGCCATTATGACAACTGCTGGTCCCAAAGAATTATTTTTTATTTAATTCTATGCATCATTGTTATTATTTTTTTAAATTTGACCAGAGAGAGAGAGTGAAGAATGAGAAAGGAAGCCACCAGGTCCAGGATTCAAACCACAGTGGGCCACGTAGGAGTCTGGTATCTTAACCACCATGCCACCTAAGTTGGTATACTTCTGGGAGCTCTTCACTGCAGAGAAAAAGTAAGCAAGAAACTCTTCTGGAAGTCCCCATTTCCACTTCAGACCTCAGTATTCCCAAATACAGGAAAGCCTCAAAGTCAGTACAGATCACGAAGCCAGCATAGGGTACTGCCCAGAACTACGAACCCAGAAAAACACTGTATCCCCCACACTTCTTTCATAATCCCCTAGGCATGGTGCCATCTTGGAAGCAGATCTATGGCTAAAGTGCATCCCACTCCAGGGGTCAGTAGACCTTGCACCTCCACTTCCCTGAGGCACTGCTGTGACTCTAGCCTGTCTACATGTTGGAGGGCATACCTAAACCAATAGCTGAATCCAGAGAGTAAGCAGTGACCCAGCACCCAAGAATTTGTTGCACCCTGAATTCCAAGAATAGGTGGTGCATTACAGAGGGGAAGATGTCTTAGGCCTCTGAGACTTGGGACATCAGAGCAGTAACATTCAATGACTGAAGGCTCCTAACCCTCCTCCCACCAGACACTGAGGACTCTGAACCTTCTCCCTAACCAGGGACTGAAGTTTCCGAACACTCCCCTCTCCACCAAAGTCGGAAATCTCCAGACATCCAGAGGCTAAAATTAGGTATTCTTCCTACCTCAAACTTAAATTTCTAAACACAATACTCTCCCCCTTCTATGATCATCAGTAGTGGCACTTCTCATAGAGGCATTCCTAAACTTTAGGTATATGCACAGAAAGGCAGGTCAGAGATGTCTACAGAGAGGTGAGATCTGGGCACTGGGGCAGGCTACTTCCTCAGACTCCTGGGAATACACAAAACGGGCAAAACAAGCATGTAGCCATCCCCAAGGGGATGCCTCCTCAACCACAGCAAGTCTGAACAGCTCATGTGACTCACAGAGGATACTGCCTGTTCTTAGCGAACACCTCTACACAGCTGCCTGTACTGAAAGGGGATTCCCATGACTTACATAGGATCTGAGGACCTTGATGACTACCCCACAGGGTAGCTGATGCCATTGCTATCTGTGAACCTATCTCCTCTACAGGTGGGACCCTGTTTTATAGCACTACCCCAATTGACCCAGAGCCTAAAACCAAGGGCCTGGGTACCCTGACTGCCACCACTGACTCTGCCCTCTGAGACACCCTGCACTCATACCAGAAAGGACATGAGGACAACAATCTGCATGTTACAGCAGTCGCTGGTGGCAACCTCAGCCCTATAGCTGATAAGAGCTCTGTGCCCTACGCATAGCTCACTCATACTATGAGGTCACCAACACTCTTATATCTATCACCTGTACAGCAACTTCCCCTAGAGATGCCTCATTGACCAGAGGGGCCCACAAACAATGAGTGCTCCCCATTCAGAATCAAAGCGACCTGGTCCAAAACCCCAGAGGACCCCACACCTAACAAAGCCACATCACTGCATCTATAAATCTCACAATTTTGTCTACAAATCACTTGCAGATACTATAAATTGGAAATCAGGAGTGAGCAGTTTTAGTCATACTGGTATCAGATAAAATAGACTTTAATTCAAATTTTGAATTAAAGAGATAAATAAGGCCATTACATAATGATGAAGGGATTGATCCAGAAAGAAGACATACCATTGCAAATATATACAGACCCAACACAGAAGAACCTAATTATATAGAATAATTATTACCTGAGCAAAAGGGACAGATAAACTCCAACACAGTAATTGCTGCTGATCTCAACCCTCTACTCTCAGCACTGGACAGACCATGTATACTGAAAGCTAACAAAGAAACATTGAACTTCAACCACATCATAAATTAGTGAACCTTATTGACATTTACAGGATGTTTCATCCAAGAACCACAGAATAAACATTCCTCTCATTAGTACATAGATCATATGTTAAGACACAAAACAAATATCAAAAGAAAAATGGAAAAGATTAGAAATGATCCTGAATATCTTTGCTAATCTCAATGAAATAAAACTAAAAATAATTAACAAGAGAAACATAAGAAATCATAAAAAAAAATCATGGAAACTAAATAATGTACTTCCGAATACCACTGGGTTAAACAATAAATCAGAATAGAAATTTTAACATTTCTGGACACACATGAAAATGAAAATACAACATACCAAAACCTATGGGATATAGCAAAAGCAGTTCCAAAAGGGAAATTCATAGCAACAAGTGCTATTATAGAAAGAAGAAAGATTCCAAATAAGCAACTAACACTCTACCTTAAGGAACTAGAAAAACAAGAACAAACAAATCCCAAAATTATCATAAGGAAAGAAATAATAAAGATCAGATAAGAAATACACAAATTCAGATTTAAAAAAAATCAATGAAACAAAAGGTTTGCTTTCTTGATAAAATAAATGAAATTAATAAACCGTTAGCTAAATTAAGGATAAAAAAAGATTTAAATAAATAAAATAACAAAAAAGGAGATATACAATTGATACCATGAAAATACAAAAGATATTTAAAAGTTATTATGAACAATTATACACCAATAAATTAAGAAATTTGATAAAATCAATAAATTCCTGGACACATACAACCTTCTAAGATCTAATCAGAAAGATGTAAAAATCTGAATAGGCCAATAATAACTAATGAGATTCAGTCAGTAACAAGAATTATTCCAACAAAGAAAAGTCCAATACCAAATTATTTACAAACCTTTAAAGAGCTAATACCAATTACTCTCAAACTACTCAAAAAAAAAAATAAATAATGGAAAGAATCCTCCAAAACTCATTCTACAAGGCCAGCATTATCTTGATACCAGAACCAGATAAAGATATAAAAGAAAAAAGAAATACTGCAGACCAATATCCCTGATGAGTATATTAATAGATATAAAAATCTTCCACAAAATACTAGCAAAGTGACTGATTTCAACAGCACATAAAACCCACTAAGTGGGTTTTTATCCCAGAAATACAAGGATATTTCAACATACATGAATCCATAAACTTGATATGTCATATGAATAAAATGAAGAACAGAAACCACGTGATCATTGTGATAGTTGCAGGAAAAGCATTTGGCAAAATTGAACATCCTTTTCTGATAAAAATGCTCAATAAATTAGAAAAAATGGATACGATAAAGGTCATATATGACAAACCCACATTTAACATCAAACTGAATGGGGAAAAGCTGAAAGCTATCCCTCTAAGAACTAGAACAAAATAAGGATGCCCACTTTCACTCCCTCTTACTCAGCACAGTCCTGGAAACTATAGACAAAGCAATTTGTCATGAAAAAGAAACAAAGGGTATCCCACTTGCAAAGGATAATATCAATTGCTCCTGTTTGCAAATTATATGATCTTATATATAGAAAAACCTAAGAGCACCACAAAACAACACCAACAATAACTCCTAAATGAATTGAGTAAAGTTGTAGGATATAAAATCAACATACAAAAAACTCAATAATGTTTTTATACACCAAGAATAAAATATGTAAAAAGGAAATAAAACACAATCCCATTTACAATAGTTGCAAAGAAAATAAAATACCTAGAAATACTTTCTTTAAGAAAATAAAATACCTAGAAATACTTTTTTTTTATTAATTTATTTATTTTTGTATATACTTTCAATCATATTGTTTGGCTTACAATGAGACCATTTCGATATGTGAACATTTCTCCCCAGACCCGTTGATCGAAATATCTTCAACAGATAACACCACACCTCCCCATCCCGTCAATGCTCTACCTCTGTATCCCTTCTCCAAATGTCTTTCGTTGGGCCCCACTCCTCCACATACACCTCATCTGACATTCACACCCATCTCTTGTGTTTGTTCAACTGTTAGTCAATCAGTTTCAGACATAGAATGCAGACAAACGGTATATGTTAAGTGGGGACATACAATGTCTCTCCTTCATAGCCTGGCTTGCCTCACTCAGCAGTACATCTTCCATATTCTTCCACTTTCTGTCAAAAGCCAGGGCTCTGTTGGTTTTTATGGCTGAGTAGTATTCCATAGAGTATATGTGCCACAGTTTTTCAATCCATTCCTCCATACGGGGGCATCTGGGTTGGTTCCATGACTTAGCAATTGTGAATAGTGCCGCAATAAACATCGATGTGCAAGCACTTTTCCAATGAAGAATTCTTCTGTCCTTTGGGTAGATACCGAGGAGTGGGATCTCTGGATCATATGGCAGATCTATCTGTAGATTTTTGAGGAATCTCCAAATTATTCTCCACAGTGGTTGGACCAATCTACATTCCCACCAGCAGTGTAAAAGAGTTCCCCTTTCACCACACCCCTGCCAACACTTATCATTTTTTGTTTTTTTAATATTAGACAATCTGACTGGGGTTAGGTGGTATCTCATTGTTGTTTTTATCTGCATTTCCCTTACGATGAGGGAGGTTGAACATTTTTTCATATGCCTTTTGGCCATTCGTATGTCATCCTTAGAGAGTGTTTTCTTCATCTCCTTCTCCCATCTTTTAATAGGGTTGCTCATCTTTTTTCCAAACACCTTTTTTAGTTCCTTGTGTATTCTGGTTATCAGTCCCTTATCTGATGCAACATTTACAAAAATATTTTCCCATTCTGAGGGCTGTTGATTCACACTAACTACTGTGTCTTTGGCCATGCAGAAACTTCTTAGTCTGATGTAATCCCACTTGTCTATTTTGTGGACGATGGACTCTGCTTTGAGGGTCTTCTTTAGGAAGTCTTTCCCTACACCAATGTCTTCCAGAGTTTCCCCAGCATTCTCCAGGAGCAGCTTTATAGTTTGAGGTCTTAGATTTAGATCCTTGATCCACCTTGACTTCATTCTTGTCAAAGGAGAGAGGTAGGGGTTCAGATTCATCTTTCTGCAAGTGGAAGTCCAGTTTCTCCAGCACCACTTGCTGAAGAGGCTTTCATTTTCCCACTGGATTGACTGGTACCCCTTGTCAAAGATCAGTTGACTGTATGTTTGGGCACTTATTTCTGGGGACTCTATTCTGTTCCATTGGTCCACATGTCTGTTTCTGTGCCAATACCATGCTGTCTTTATTACCACAGCTTTGTAATATATTTTTGGATCGGGGATTGAGATGCCACCCACTCCATTCTTCTTGTGTAGAAGTGCTTTGGCAATACGGGGTCTTTTATGATTCCAGACAAATTTTAAGATTGTCTTTTCTAGATCTGTGAAGAATGTGTCTGGTACTTTGATTGGCATTGCATTAAATAGGTAGATTAATTTGGGTAGAATTGCCATTTTGATTATATTAACTCTTCCAATCCATGAACATGGGATGTCCTTCCATTTTTTTGTGTCATTTTCAATTTCTTTTTTTACCTTCTCGTAGTTTTCCTTGTGGAGGTCTTTAACTTCTTTGGTTAGATTTATTCCTAAATATCTTATACTTTTAGTGGCTATGGTAAACGGAATAAGTTTTTTCAGTTCTATCTCAGTCTGCCTGTTATTCGTATATAGAAATGCTATCGATTTCTGTATATTGATTTTATATCCTGCAACTTTACTGAATTCATGTATTACTTCCAGTAGTTTTTCCATGGAGACCATTGGGTCTTCTATGTATACAATCATGTCATCTGCAAATAGAGAGAGTTTCACCTCTTCTTTTCCTATTCGAATGCCCTTTATTTTTTCCTCTTTTCTGATTGCGTTGGCAAGGACTTCCAGTACTATATTGAAAAGGAGAGGAGAAAGTGGGCATCCTTGTCTTGTTCCTGTGTTTAGTGGGAAAGCTTTCAGCTTTTCTCCATTCAGGATGATGTTCGCTATGGGTTTTTCATAGATGGCTTTTATTGTATTGAGAAATGGCCCTTCTATGCCAATTTTGCTTAGAGTCTTGATCATGAAGGGATGTTGTATCTTATCAAATGCTTTTTCTGCGTCAATCGATATGACCATATGGTTTTTGTCTTTCTTCCTATTAATATGGTGTATTACATTTATGGTTTTGCGTATGTTGAACCAACCTTGCATTCCTGGAATAAAGCCTACCTGATCATGGTGTATGATCTTCTGTATAAGTTGTTGAATACGATTTGCTAGTATCTTGTTGAGAATCTTTGAGTCTATGTTCATCAGAGATATTGGTCTATAGTTTTCCTTCCTTGTCCTGTCCTTATCTGTTTTGAGGATGAGGGTGACAGAGGCTTCATAGAATGAATTAGGGAGAGATTCACCCTTTTGGATCTTTAGAAATAATTTGAGCAGAATGGGAGTTAACTCTTCTTTGAAAGTTTTGTAGAATTCAGAGGTGAATCCATCGGGGCCAGGGCTTTTCTTTGTTGGGAGGTTACTTATTACTGATTCAATCTCCTGGCTTGTTATGGGCCTATTCAGGCTTTCTATTTCTTCCTGGCTCATTCTTGGTAGATTATATTTGTCCAGGAATTTGTCCATCTCATCCAGATTATCTTGTTTCTTAGCGTATAGATGTTCAAAGTATCCTCTAATGATGTTTTGAATTTCTACTATGTCTGTTGTTATGTTACCAGCCTCATTGCAGATTTGATTCACCTGGTTCCTTTCTCTCTTCTTCTTAATAAGTCTCACTAGTGGGGTATCAATTTTGTTTATCCTTTCAAAGAACCAGCTTTTGCTTTCACTTACTTTCTGTATAGTACGTTTATTTTCTATTTCATTTATTTCTGCTCGGATCTTTATTATTTCCTTTCTCCTGTAATTTTTTGGATTTTTTTGCTGTTGCTTTTCCAATTCTCTAAGGCTTGATGTTAGGTGATCCATTAGCCTTTTCTCTGTCTTCCTCTTATGTGCACTAATTGCTATGAACTTCCCTCTTATGACTGCTTTGGCAGTGTCCCAAAGATTATGGAAACTTGTATCTTCATTGTCATTGGCTTCCATGAATCTTTTGATTTCGGACTTTATTTCTTCGGTAATAGTGGAGTCATTCAGGAGTAGGTTATTTAGTTTCCATGTTTTTAGGTATTTTTGAGGATTTCTCTTGAAATTAAACTCGAGTTTAATTCCATCATGGTCAGAGAAGATGCTGGAAATAGTTTCTATGCCTCTGAATCTGCAGAGGCTTGCTTTGTGTCCTATGATGTGGTCAATCTTTGAGAAAGTTCCATGTCGGGGTGAGAAAAAACTATATCTTGTGGTTTTTGGGTGGAAAGTTCTATAGATGTCTGTTAAGTCCAATTGATTTATGGTATCATTTAGGTCCTTGATCTCTCTACCTATTTTTTGCCTAGATGATCTGTCCAGAGGGGATAATGCGGTGTTGAGATCTCCAACAATTAGTGTGTTGCAGTCTATCTCCCCTTTCAGATCTAACAATCTTTCCTTCACATATTTGGGTGCTCCTGTGTTAGGAGCATAGATATTAATAAGCGTTATATCTTCTCGATCTATAGAGCCTTTTACTATGATATAGTGCCCTTCGTTGTCTCTTCGGACACTTTTTGTTTTAAAGCCTATTTTGTCAGAAATTAGTATCGCAACTCCAGCTCTTTTTTGGTTCCCAACTGCATGGAAAACCTTTTTCCAACCCTTCACTTTCAGTCTATGTATGTCTTTTTCCATGAGGTGGGTTTCTTGTAGGCAACAGATAGAGGGTTTCTGTTTTTTTATCCATTCAGCCAGTCTGTGTCTCTTGATTGGAGAATTTAACCCATTAACATTCAATGTTATTATCAATGTTACAGGATCTGTACCGACATTTAAGTTAGCCATTGTCTTAGTTGCCTGTTATTTCTTTGTTTCTGGCTGTTGTGTCTTTAGTTTTCCTGGAACAGTACTTTCTTCAGGATTTCTTGAAGAGCTGGTCTGGTGTTGGCAAATTCTTTCAGGTTTTGTTTGTCTGAGAAGATTTTAATCTTTTTTTCCCAAATGAAGGATAATCTTGCAGGGTATAATAGTCTTGGCTGAAATTGTTTCTCTCTTAACACTTTCAGTATGTCTTCCCATTCTTTTCTTGCTTGCATTGTTTCTGATGAGAGGTCTGGTGTTAATCTTATGGGATGGCCTTTGTAAGTTATTTCTCGTTTCTCTCTTGCCAGTTTTAGTATCATGTCTTTTTCTGTGACGTTAGACAGCCTGGCTAAGATGTGCCTTGGGGAAGATCTTCTGGGGTTGATTCTATTTGGGGTCCTTTGTATTTCTTGGGTCCGGATGGTTCGGTGCCTCTCTAGGCTTGGGAAATTTTCTTCCAAGATGTCATGGAATAGATTTTCCATTCCGCTATTAGTTTCTTCACCTTCTGGGATGCTGATTATTCTGATGTTTGGGCGTCTAATAGAGTCTAGTATTTCCCGTATATTATCCTCATGTTTTTTAGTTATTTTCTCGATCTTTTTGTAGTTTTTTTCTAGATCAGAGGTTTTATCTTCTACATCAGAGATTCGATCTTCAGCATGGTCTAATCGGCTCTTAATACTTTCCAGAGAGTTTTTGATTTCTTGTATTATAGACTTTATCTCTAATAGTTCCACCTGATTCTTTCTCAGAGTATCCATTTCTTCTTTCATATCCTGGAAGGACTTCCTAATTTCCTGTAGTTCGTTGTCTCTTTTTTTTTCTAATTCACAGAATTTGGTCACCATGAATGTTCGGAATTCTGTGTCTGTCATTTTGGTAAAGTCCTCCATATTTACGAGACATGGAGGGGCATTTTCCTTTGTTGGAGACATATTTTCTTGTTTATTCAGACCTGAGGCTCTTTTTCTACTTTTAGCCATTGGGAGATTACTTGCCTTTTAAAGACTTCTTGGGAGAACTTTTGTCCCACGAGAAGTAAGAGTCTTTCCTTTTTGATGGGAATAGCTGTTTGTTGAAGTCTCTCTTCTGTTGTTTTTACCAATGTGTTTTCAGGAAGGGAATTCTACAGAAGTGTCTAACAATCAGTATCTCCTTTTTCAAAGAGGATCAGTACTAGGGAGGATCCCAGAGACACTTACCTTCCTAGGAAATTTCAGATATATGATCCTAGACCTGTCTAGTCTGTCTGGCACAGTAAAAAATAAGGAGGAGAGGACAATATGCAACGAAAGGAAAGACAACACAGAAAAATAAAGAAAAAGTCGCGCGCCGCGCTAACGCGCGGTGCGCGATTTCGCCAGAGGCTTGCAGGAGACGCTATTGCCTGCTGGCAGTCCAGGAAAGTCTGGGGGGAGAAGGAGGGCTAGGTGTTAACAAGGGAATGCAGGGAGTTCAAGAGAAAAGAAAAGAAAGAAAAAAAAAAAAACCCGCCTCAAGGAGATCCTGGCTACCTACCTAGAAGGTGGAGTCTGGGGCCTGGGGGTCTGGAAGTGGGGTGGGGGTCAGAGGTGACCCTCCCTCAGTATCCCTTGCTGGCCAGAGGCTTGCAGGAGACGCTATTGCCTGCTGGCAGTCCAGGAAAGTCTCTAGAAATACTTTTTTTAAATTATCAAATGACATGTGCATTCATCAGAGAGAAAAAGAGAGCAAGAGAGAAAAATAGAAAAAATCACCCCCCAATCAGCATGGTCACATCACAATATCTTTTCTGTCATTTCTATATCTTGTCAGAATTTTGGGCACACATGTGCACACACCCAGCATGTTTTTCAAGCCATAGGGGTACAGAATTTGGACCACGGTTGACCATGTGGGATCTGGCGCCTTTAACCAGTAGGCTACCAGGCTGGCCTAGAATTAAATTTAAATCCAGGAGATGAGATATCTCTACAATGAAAACTTTAAACCACTGATAAAAGAAATTGAAGACAACACACAAAATAATAGACATCTTATGCTCATGGATTAGAAGAATTGATTGTTCTAATGCCTATATTACAAAAGCAAGATCTACAGATTCAATGCAATACCTATCAAAATACCAAAAACATTCTTCATATCATAGAGAAACAATCATAAAATCTGTATAGAATCACAAAAGACTCTGAAAACTTAAAGCAATCCTGAGCAAAAGAGTGGAGATGACGGTATCATACTACCAGATTTGAGATATACTACAAAGTTATAGTAACAAAAACAGTATGGCACTAGCAAAAAAAAAAAAAAGAAGAACATAAAAAATAAAAAAACAAACACACATGTAGAACAGAAGAGAAAACCCATAAATTAATCCACATATATTCAGCCAGCTAATTATCAACAGAGGTATAAAAAATATTCATTGAGGAAAAAACAGTCGCTTCAATAAATAGTCCTGGGAAAACTGGATATACACAAGCAAAATTATAAAGCTAGACCTGTATCTTTCACCATAAACAAAAATGAACTCAAGGGACCAGCAGATGGCACAGTTGTTACATTGCTGATTCCCACATGGCCGGCCACGGCTTGAGTCTTGGACCTGGTGACTTGGAACTCACACCAGGCAATGTTGCATGCATGCCCAAGATCCAGGGAGCAGAATGGAGAAGAAGGAATTGCAATGTGGCCATCCCCACTGTGGTTTGATTTCTCACTTTCCCTTTCCCTTTCCCTCTTTTCCTCTCTTTCTCTCTCTCCCTCTCTCCCCCCAGTGAGCGCATGCACCCTAAGACAAAAACCTCTACCAAAAAAACAACTCTAAATGGATTAAAGGTTTAAACATAAAACCTAAAACTCTAAAGCTACTGAATGAATACATAAGGGTAACACTTCAGAACATTAATATAGGCAAAGAGTTTATGAATAAAATCTCAAAAGCATAAGCGTCGAAAACAAAAATAGGTAAATGGAAACTTCTCAAGCTGAAAAGCTTCTGCATAACAAAGGAAATAATCAAAAGAGTGAAGAGACAACCCACAGGGAGAGAGAAAATATTTGCATGCTACACATCTAATGAGAGATTAATAACCAGAATATACAAGGAACTCAAACATCTAACCAGCAAAGGAACAAATAACCCTATTAATAAATGAGTAAATGGCCTAAATAAACAGTTTTGAAAAGAAGATATACAAATGGCCAACAAACATATGAAAAAATGTTCATCGTCATGGGTCATTAGGGCAACATGAATCAAAAACACCATGGGATATACCTTGCCCCAGTTAGAATGACTCATATAAAAAGGACAAAAAGAAATTGACCTGAGTGAGAAAAAGGACACTCTTTTACACTGCTGGTGGTAAGTCAATAGCCATTATAGAAAATAGTATGGAAGTTCCTCAAAAAAACTGAAATTAGAATTGCTGTATGATCTAGCAACCTCAATACCAGGCATATATCCGAAGGAAGAGAAATGAGAATGTCATGAAATATTGGCACCCTAATATTCACTGCAGCAGTATTCCAATAGCCAAGAGAAGTGTCCTTCAACAGAAGAAGAGATAAGGAAAGTGCGGAACACACACACACACACACACACACACACATACACAATTAGCCATCAAAAAGGAAAAAGTTCTGTCGTTTGATGTTGAAATGGGAAACCTACAGGACATTCCATTAAGTGAAATAAGTCATAGAAAAAAAAAATACCATGTTGTATCTCTTATATGAAAAAGGAAAAAAGATTACTTCACAGAGATAGAGAGGAAATAGAGGGATCCTGATTAATCATAGATAAATAAGAAAAATAATTTCTGTTGTTATAAAATACAGTAGGGAGAATATAGAGGGCAACAACTTGCTCTGTATCTCAAAGTAACTAAAAAGAAGGATTTTGAATATGCCCAATAGAAGCAAATGACAAATGGTTGTGATTATTGATACACTAATTATCCTGACTTAATTATCATACATTATATTCTTATACCGAAAAATAACATGTACCTTCACAAAATGTGCAATTATTATATGCTGATCTTAAAAAAAAAGAAAAAGAAAAAACAGGCAAACTTGGGCCCATTCATAGTATCACACCCTGGTAGATGCTACTAAGGAGCAGACAACTAAGGCTACATGCAAGGCCCAGATGTGATTTCCAGCTTACCATAAGAGCTGGGTGGTGCGGTGGTACACACCTATAGATTCACTTGTTCTACTCAAGATGCTGAGGGAGAAGAATCACAACATTGCACGAACCTGTTAAAAAAGAAAAGAAAGAAAAAAAGGAAGATAAGAAATGAAAAAGGGAAAAAAAAGTAAGTCAAGGTACCTAGAACAATCAGGTATTCTAAGAACAGAAAAACTAAAGAATACTACTATAAGTAATAGTATTATTGACTTTCCCAAATGTAAGGCACCAAGAGTTTTCTATGTGAAGATCTACAGATAGAGCTTGCCAAAGGGGCAACAACAAGAGCAAAAATCCTAAGACCATAATAAACTTGGCATGCATATGGAACAGAAATAAAAGAAAAAGATCAGTGTAATTAAAACATATCGGGAAGAAAACATAAGGGGAGAGTGGTAAAGGATCATGGTAAGAGTTCGGGACATGATACCTTGGGCCTTGTGAGCCATGGAATCCATTTCAGATTTTATTCTTTGTGCTATGGAAGCCGTTGGAGAGCCTTAAGCAAGAAACTCCATAATATGATTTACATTTCCCTCACTACCTGATGACACTGAGGAGAAGCACAAGTAATAAACTACAGAAAGAAGAAATGAATTTTCCATTGAATACCCGTAACTTCCATTTTCCATTTTATTTGTGTCCCTATATAATCACTTGCATTTTATCTAGGTTGATGACAATATTATTTCCCCAATACTGATAAATTAGTTTAAAAATGCTTGTCTTTGTGGTAGAATCCCAAATGACAATAAAGCAGTGTTTTTTTTATTCATTTCACAAACATTTATAAGACCTTACTATGTGACATGCCCTGTGTTGCAGGTAACTTGATAAACTATCAATACCCTGTGAGGAATCTCTCCAGTCTCCTCAACCCTCTTTTCTAAAATTGTTTCACCTTCTTGCCAATGACTTCTCCCTTGTCCTCTATCAACATCAAGTCTGTTTATTTACAGACTCACAGATTCTTCACCTATCTTGGCTTCTTTCCTCTGCCTCCATTCTGTGTTTAACTCCATTGACTTGACTTTGACTTCATAGAGCAATCCCTCAGGAACTGTCACCAAGTCTTGGCTCTGCAATACTTGAACCCCTTTTTGTCTCTGTCTATGAAGTGAAGGTGGAGAGGGAAGGTTTCAGGAGGATACCAGGAGGAAAGGATCAGACCCATAAGTTAGACTGAAAACCTCGATGAGCTCAGAAGCACTGGCATCAGAGGATCAAGAGGGAATAGTTTCCAGATTCTGTCTCACTGCCGTGAGTAATCTGAGCAGCATGATTCAGTCTCCTTTTATGGGGAATGTCATAGTTAAAGACCTGAATACAACATATCTTTAGATTCCATAAGACCCAGGTTACTCCCCAAGTAGCTTGAGATAGAGATGCTCCAACTCACAGTCTATGAAAAGCATTTTGAGAAGCCATTTCTTTAACTTAGTCTATGTAAATATATACAAGCAGTGCTTGCTTTGTACAGTTCCATTATGGAAATTTTTACTACCATGGTACAGTTAAGCAACACTGATCCCAGCAACATGGTTCACATTTCCACGAGCATGATATATTAATTGTGAGTAGTTGCGTAAGGTACAAATTTTGCTACAAGCTCTTCAGTCAACAAATCACTACGTAAATAGCAGATGCATATCCTGATCAGCTCAATCAAATCACTTTTTTTCAAAGCCCGTTGGCGGCTGGTGACTATGTATCTGTTATTTACCTCATGCACACACAGCAAAGCATGTAGCTGTGTTGTCTCCTTGTCTCCCAGTGATAAACCAATATGCCATTTTAAAAACTGGAGAATCGAATGAGGGAACTTGCCAGAAATGAAGAAAGTGCAGCAAAGAAATGAAAAGTAATAATGCTGGAAATAAAATTAAAGTCAAACATCCATGGAGTCATAGCAGAAATCCCTAATGACATCTTAGCCCTGCTATTAGAGACACTCAAGATATACAATCAGAGGAACTTAGAGAAGGCAAATATACAAGTGAGGAAAGTGGTTGTAACAAATGGAGATGTCCTACAAGAAATGCCAGATGCCTGCAAAAAAACTTCACATTAAAAACACTCTTGAGCTGGCAGGTGGCATGGTGATTAAGGTGGTTGGATGCCCACATGGCTGACAGTGGTTTGAGTCCTGGACCTGGCAGCTTGCTTTCTCACTTTCCTTCTCTGTCTCTCTCAGGTCAACTTCAATAAAATTAAAAAATGAATAAAATTAAATAATTCTTTTTTTTTTTTTTTTAAAGACACTCTCAAAGTATCTGGGCAGCAAGTGGTGTAGTGGTTATGTCATTGTGGCCAACTGTGATTCAAGTTCCAGACCTGATGGCTTGACACTCACACTGGGCACATGTGCATGCATGCCCAAGATCCCAGGAGTAGAAATGAAGAAGGACTTGCAGTGTGGCCATGCCCCCTGGAAGATGACTTCTCACTTTCCCCTCTCATTCTCTCTCTCTCTCTCTTCTCTCTCTCTCTCTGGTGAGTGCACACACTCTCTGGCAAAAAACTCTTAAAAAAAAAAAAAGAAAAGAAGAACACTCTCAGAGATACTCCATGACACTAAAACTGCCAAGAATACAATGTCAGGAGCTGATTGAAATTTGAAAGGCATAGAAAAGCTCCCTTGCATAGAGCCTCAGTTATACGCAAGAAAAATAAGAACTACACAAATTATTTTTGAAAAATGTTTAATAAATAAAATGCTTAATGTTCTATTTTTGTAATGTTTGAAATTACAATGCACTAAATAGTTTTGCTATTGTTTTGTGTTTCCTGTTTATAACCAACAAAAAAAGATTTTATAATGTTTGACATAAATTTTCAAAGTTTATAAAACAACTTTAATTTTTCTGATTTGCTATGAGCATCACTTTGCAAGATTTCTGTCTGCTAGGTCATTTTTATACCCTGCATTATTACGTAAGGGGAGAATTGCTTCTACCAGGAGACTTGACATACATCCATATTGTCTGCTACTGGAATGTCTAAAACTTTCAGCAAAAACTACAGAAGCTACAATTTTCACTGAAAGTTTCTAGTTTTCGTGTACTGAAAAATCTCAACACTTTTTTTCTGCATTGTCTTGTGTTGTTCTTTAATCCTAAGCAATTTTAAATGCAATCACTGTGTAGGCATAACCTTGCCAGAATAGAAAGTTTAGATGTGATATTTACTTAATCCCTTTAAAAATTTTCCCACTGGGGGCCAGCCCATGACATGGTGTTTGGGGAGGCTGGATGCTACATGGTTGACTGTGCAGTTCAAGTCCCAGACCTGGCATTTTGAAAAACATGCTAGGCACATGTGTGTGTGCACACAGAATCCTGAAAGGAGAATGGAGAAAGAGGGATTCCAGTGTGACCATCCCCCATGATGGATGCTTTCTTATTCCCTTCTCCCCTCTGTCTGTCTCTGGTGAGTGCATATGACCTCTAGCAAATATTTTTTTTAAAAGAGACAAAAATAAAAGGATCTTGTAGAACATCAAAATGATATAAAAGACTTTTAGAAATACCTCACTTGGGGTCAGCAGATGGCATAGTGGTTACATTACTAGACTCCCACATGGCTGACTGTGGTTTGAATCCCAGACCTGGTCAATTCGAAATCATGCTAGGCACATTTCTATGCATGCTCATGAGCCCAAAAGAAGAATGAAGTGTGGCCATCCCTCCTAGAGGTTGATTTCTCACTTTCCTTCTCTCTCTATCACTGTCTCTCTCTCTCTCTGACAAACACACATACCCTATGGCAAAAAAACTTCTAAAATAAAAAAAGAAAGAAAGACCTCAGTAAATGGGAAAAAAAAAAACACAATACAAAATACTGTCCAATGCCATTCCATTTTTGCAAAATATGCATATAAATTGGGGCCAGCCCATAGCCTGGTGATTAAAGCACTAGATCCCACATAGCTGACCTTGCAACTGGAATACCAGACCCAGCAATTAAAAAACATATCTAGCACATGTATATGTGCCCAAAATTCCAAAAGTAGGGAGAAATGGAAGAGACGAGATTGTAGCATTATCATGCTTCATGGAGAGGTTGCTTTTTCAGCTTCTCTTTCTTTCTCCCTCTCCCTGTTTATCACTCTCCAATAATGCACCTTCTGATGCATTATTATAAAAAATACGCATATAAAGGTATATTTACATGCACATATATGCACATATGTACTATATATATATATTTATATGCACATAAGTAATGAGAATAAAGATATAATTAAAATGTCAAGGGTAGTTATCCTTGGGTGGTGGAATAGTTATGGGAAAATTTTTATGTTCTTTGTATTTTCTAAATTGTCTTCGATGGGCATGTAATATTTTCGTAGGAAGGCTAATTTAAAAAAATGTTGCTCTCGGGAACCAGCAGTTAGCGTAATGGCTATGTCGCTGGACTCCCACGTAGTCGACCGTGGTTCGCGTCCTGGACCCGGTGGCTTAAAAAAATCACGCCGGGCGCATGTGCGTGTGTGCCCAAGATCCCGAGAGGAGAATGGAGGAGAAGGGATTGCGGCGTGACCATCCCCCTGGGGGGTGATTTCTCACTTTCTGTCTCTATGTCTCTCTCTGTCTGGCTAGCGCACGCGCCCTATAGCAAAAACCTCTCAAAAAAAAAAAAAATGTTGCTCTCTTAATATTCTATTTACTTACAGGTATAATATACAAATAAGCACTATAAACATTGAAACAAGCATTAAATTGTGATTTTTTAAAATCTTTCCAGCTTTTTTCCTTATCGCAGCCTCAGAATCTTTCCTGAGTCAGGCAGTCCTGATGGTACAGACCAACAAAAATGTATTTCAAAAACAAACTTTCCCAGCACCAGAGCTGAAGCAGATAGGAGTTTTGAAGCATCCAGGAGACTCAAAATCCAACAGCACAAAGGTCTATGCCTCTAACTTGTCCAGTCGTCCAGTCCCAAGGGGTGCCCCACCCACGCATTGCTGGTGGATTGAAGAAACCATCTGTGCAGGGTAAATGGCATTGCCTGTCTCTGATTAGTTGAATAGTTGAAAAAATCCAAGTGGTTAAATAAATCAGGAAAATGGTAACTAACACACAGATGTTTACAATCTTCCTGCACAGTCATATAAACATAATCTGTCAGGAAAACAAGGCCTGCTGGACTATCTCACACATTCACACAATTAAAGAAATTTTTTTGAAAACACAGTTTTGTTGACCATTTACTGTGCACAGTAATGCTGTAAGTTTTATGCTTAATGCTTACATTATTTTCTTATTTAATCCTCAAGAGAATCCTATAAACAAAATACTATTATTTTTATTTTACAGCTTAGAAAGTTATAACTCTGAGTTATTGAGTAAATCCTCTAAGGCCAGACATCAAGCTCATAATATTAACCATTTATTGAGCAAAAGTACATGGTTCTATTTCAGGCACATATCTCTACTTATTCAGAACTATAGCTAGTTTTAAAAAAATCTTCCAGCTACAAACCAACAAAACATGACATGATAGCCAGTAGTAAAATAAACAAGTGGCTATGCATAAAAATATATTCTAGAAAATCTTACAAAGATATATTTAATTCTTTACATTCTTATATAATGGTCCATTGTTTATAAGAAGGCAACAAATTTTATTTAAAACATAAAAATGTTAGCTCTACTTTAGAAAAATTGGATAAACTTAACAAATATATTAAACACTAAAGAAGAATTAAAATAACGTTTTAGTGTTACTAAATAAGAAAAAATGTGGTGATTTGCCAAAGGTACTATTTAACTAGAAATCACATGAGAGAAGAAAATTTAACAAACTATATTCCTTTCAGACAATTCAATGTATCTACTACCTCTTCAAATGCAAATAAAATCCTACCATGGTTGACGCCTCCTTCTGAAGACATTACACCTAAACTTCCACAGCTGTCATTCCTGCTCTGAATCCTTGTTTCTCACTGCAGAAGCTCAAAGCCTCTTTTCTCCACCTTGGCCTTCCATCTCTGACCTTTCAAGTCTTCTGAAATCAAATTGCCAAATCCTGTTTTCTCCTTGCAGAACATCTCCTAATCCTCCTAATGTAATTTAGGCTGACAGGGCTGAGCTACAATTTTCAATAATATATTTGCAGATGAAAAGAAGGTTGGCCAGAGGGGCACTCCAAGCAGGTTCAAACTGAGAAAACCAGACTAGAGAAGGCTCTTCCCCATTATTGGGTGTAGATGCCACAATTGCTACCCATTTACATCCATTCTGGTCCCTGGCCTCCAATACCAGGTGCTCTGACTCCTGACCATATGGAGGCAGGTCATTCTTATTAATAATAATAGCTAGTGTTTATAGACTGCTTATTATGTGCTAAGCATCTTGCCAAGTGATTTTATATGACTTTATAGGTTTAAACTCAGTTGCATGTCTATATGTTTTCTGCATTTGGTAAGATTTGTGTGCTTACTAAATAATCAGAGTAGTAATTAAGAACAAAAACAGTACTTTGTTTTCATCTCTTCCTCATACTCTCATTAATAAACTTTTATTAAACAGTTACTACATGCTAGAAATTGCACTAAGCGTTAATCTAAACTTTGTAGAGAGTAACAATCTCTTGGGACAGAAACAAATTATATAAAAATATCAAGAAATGTGTAGAAACTATTTACACTCAAGGAATGGGAGCTTTTTTAATCTAAGTAAATTATTTTTCCACCTTCTGTAGTGTTCTTCATTATTATAATTCTGCAACAGGGTGGTCTGGAGGAGAATTTCTACTATCTTGAGTCTCCTTGCTATTGTGCCAACTAAAAAGTTCCAAATTATACCCAAGTATTTAGGCACTCCTACATTCAGTCCAGTATTTGACACCTGCTTTTAGGCTCTTTCTTTGTTCAGGCAAGCTATCATCCACACAGATAAATTATGTTTTTGAAGAATGTTTATAAAAGTGTATAAACTATCACATAGATAGGAAAAAATAAGCATAAAATTGTATATATTGTATGATCTTATTTTGGAGGAAAAAGAAAAAAATCTGCTAGATAAGCACATATTGACAAAGAAATATACTAGGAGGAAATGTGATATGTCAGAATAATTATATTTTCTGGAAACCAGCAGTTAGCGTAATGGCTATGTCGCTGGACTCCCACGTAGTTGACCGCGGTTCGCGTCCCGGACCCAGTGGCTTAGAACTCACGCTGGGCGCGTGTGCGTGCGTGCCCAGGATCCCGAGAGGAGAATCACCCCCCTGTGGGGTGATTTCTCGCTTTCTGTCTCTATGTCTCTGTCTGTCTGGCGAGCGCACGTGCCCTATAGCGAAAACCTCTCAAAAATAAATAAATAAATAAATAATTTTTAAAAATAGAATAATTATATTTTCTTTCCCTCTATATGCCATTCTATATTTTGCAATTTTATAAATGTAACCATTTAAGAATTTTATAGTCAAAAAGTAAACATGATTTTATTCACATTATAATTGAAAGGATGATTATAAAAAGTCTGCTTTGAATAATATTCCTCTAATAGTTGTTTTATTGAGTTTAAGAAAACATGTGAGTTTAAGCAATACAGTTTCATTATTTTCAAGTAATTTCTATTGAGAATCCAACATAAAACAAAGAAAAACAGGTTTTGTTTAAATGGATGTATCTAGGCTTCCAGACCAACACTCAGTGAGAATCCATCTATGTCTGAGGTGGGCCTGGCCCTGCTCCTTTAACTGAAGTGCCTCTGTCCCAACCTCTCCTTCCAGACCAACACCCAGTGAGGTAGGGCAGTCTCTGTCTTCTTTCTGTCTGTCTTTCTCTCTTTCTCTCAAACTTTTCCTATTTTATATATATTTTTTAAATCTGTAAGTACTGTCTCTTGTCTCCGACTTCTCCTTTATCTTGCTAATTTCAAAATCCATCTACATCTGAGGTGGTCCTGGTCCACATGATTTTCATTTTTTGCCTTTAAAAAAATGTTCCCTTTTTATTGGTTATTTTTGTTTCTGTGTGTGTGTGTGTCTTTTTCCCTTTGTTTCCTTTTCTTTTACCTGACTTTCTCACTTCACTTCTCAGCATCCACACACTGAGTGTCTAGATGGGTCTAGGTGCACAGTAGTGAAACATCTGAATACTTTTAGAGTCATAGAAACCCCCACTGAACTGCTACAGAAAGTGAGAAACTTATCTTCATAAATCTAAACTCAAATCTCTTTCTATGGATACCACATTGCAAAACACAGTAGTAGAGGAGAAACTGGCACTGAAGTACCTCACAGTAAAGTGAAACGTATGTGCTTAAAGCTGCAGAAAAAGTTTCATCAACAAAAGTGCAGTTTACTTGATGAGTATCAGGCAAATGGAACCGCAGATATACTGTGAGTCATCTCCTCCCATACACCTCTAATGCTCAGAATTAACTCCAAGAAAGCAGGAAGAACTGTATAATCCATCAGATGGCCAGAAGCCACCACAAAGGCAGAAGAAAGATGAGAAACCAAAAAAAAATCTCTCTCCCAAAGGAAAAGAATAACTCCTCATCCTCCACACACAATACAATGGAATTCATGCAAATGTCAGATAAAGAATTTAGAATATTCATAGTGACAAAGCTAACAGAGAGACAACGAACTCCAGAAGATGCAAGAGTAAAGAGATAATGAATTCAAGGACAGGAGGAAGTTTTTGCACGATCTGAAAGAAGAAATACACACCATTAAAAAGAATCAAATGAAACTGTTAGAGATGAAGGTTGTAATACAGGATCTCAAAACCACCATGAAAAGTATTAAAAACAAATTAGACCATGCAGAAGAGCAAATCTTAGACAGAGAAGACAGAATCCTGGCCTAAAGAAATTAACCAAAAAAACTGAGAAAATAAAATGAGAACAATATATGAGTAATACATTAGATGCCCAAACATCTGGATAATCAGTATTCCAGAAGGTGAAGAACCTAATAAGGGCACTGATAATCTATTTCACAAAATCCTGGAAGAAAACTTTCCAAACCTAGAGAGGCATTCAAATATGTAGACCAAGGCAATACAAAGGACTCCACATAGAATCAACCCAAGATCTTCTCCAAGGCACATCATAGCCAGATTGACCAAAACCGCAGATAGGAAGGAGATACTAAAATTGGCAAGAGAGAAATAAGAAGTTATTTTCAAAGGATATCCCATCAAGCTAACATTGGACCTCTTGTCAGAAACAATGTGAACAAGAAAGGAATGGAAAAATATATTCAAAATATTAAGTGAAAAACAATTACAACCAAAAATACTATATCCACCAAGGTTATTCTTCATATGGAAAGAAAAGCCCAAAACATTCTCAGATAGACTAAACCTGAAAGAATTTACCAACGTCAGATCAGCTCTTCAAAAAGTTCTAGAGGGA
Organism: Tupaia tana; assembly: GCA_026018925.1. Taxonomy (NCBI): domain Eukaryota; kingdom Metazoa; phylum Chordata; class Mammalia; order Scandentia; family Tupaiidae; genus Tupaia; species Tupaia tana. Next base: position 86,149,173 of record JAKSZU010000006.1, read on the forward strand.
GTGCTATACCAGGAAAACTAAAGACAGACAGACAGAATAAGAGAACAAAAAATGACCAAGAAAATGGCCAACTTAATGGTAGGGACAAGTCCAGAAATATCAATAATAATGTTGAATATTAACATCTGGGATTTAAACAGAGAGATCAGATCACAGTAACACTGCAAATTCAACAAAAGGGAGATTAATTACATGAGACCGAACTGGTGAAATAGAATTCTACAACTTGTGACTAAAACATTACTGATTTTCTTCTATGCTTTCCCTTCCTGATATAAGGATTTTTGTTTTCTTTTGAGTTGTTGATAGGTTCAGCAATTTGTCATAATTGAAACATAAACTTTTCTCCCTTCCTAACCAATCTGCAATTGGAAAATATTGGTGAGCATTCTTATTTTGTGGCAGAATGATTATCTGCATAGGGTCAATATTACAATAGTATGTGTTGTCTTGCATCAGAAATTAAATTCTTATGGGGCTTTGTGCAAATAACAGACCAAACTGAGAGTAAACTTTTCTTTTGCAGATAAATTAGTTTATAACTCTCTTTAGTAAAAAGGGAAATGGACAGAGAAAAAATGTTTCAGAAGAAAATTACAGTGTACTTATCATTGGATTTTAGTTTTGTCCATTTTTTTTTTTTTTTGCCAGTTCCCCAAAGGCTTTATTGGTACATACATTTTAGAAAAGAATAATTTATCCTATTGTCAAGTCAATGGAATGAGGAGCTTTTCCAGGGACTCATCAAGCAGAGCCATAGGGTCTGTTGTTTTGTCCAATCATTCATAGACCTAGTCCTGAGCAAGGACTTGTAGTCAACCAATTCCTTAGCTTAAACCACAGGTTGATTTCCTTTTCAGCACTTTTTGCTGAATCACTGCCATGAATGATGTTTCTGCCCTCTTGAATGTAGATGTCCCCACAAATGGTGCTGCCTTCAAATCTGCTGGATTGGTCTCATAGCACCACTCAGCCTGTCTTCACCACATTCAGGCCCGCCCAGACCATGACCACCACAGACCCAGAGTTCATGTACTTGACCAACCCTGGGAAGAATGGGTGGTCTTTTAAGTAAATATAGTATCGCTTCAGGTGTTCCTCCAAGGCCCGCAGGGACTTCATGGTCCTGAGACAGAATCCCTTCTGCTCAAAGCACTTGATGATCTCACCCACCAGGCTGTGCTGCACAGCTGTCCCACTTGATGGCCATGAAGGTGTGCTTGAGGTTGGCCATGGTTCTGGAAGCTGGTGGGACAGAGTGACTGCTGCACTACAGGAACTGACCTTTGTCCATATTTTTAGTTTAATTAAGATCTTTTGTGTAGGGACCAGTAGTTGGCATAATGGCTATATCGCTGGACTCCCATGTAGTCGACCGTGGTTCAAGTCCCAGACCTGGTGGCTTAAACTCATGCCGGGTACATGTGCGTGCATGCCCAAGATCCTGAGAGGAGAATGGAGAAGGGATTGCAGTGTGGCCATCTCCCCTAGGGGGTGATTTCTCACTTTCTGTCTGTCTCTCAGTCTTTCTGGTGAGCACACATGCCCTAAAGCAAAAACCTCTCCAAAAAAAAAAAAAAAAAAAAAAGATCTTTTGTGAATCAATAAAAGGTGAAGTATGGGAGGGAGGGAAAGGGGAAACAAAAAAAAGTAGATGTTTAACTTACAAAAAAATGAGAAGCTACTTGCTAATGGTAATGTACATAGTAATATCTTTGTCTTGACTGATATGCATGGTATTAGTGCTGGAAAAAGAAATGTACACTGTGAAGAGATATGTGATTAAATGTAAATAAAGAATAAATGTAAAAATAAATAAATAAAAAGAGGTACCTAAATTCAAAGAGATCCTATTCACAATTTTTTTATCAGACTCAAGTCCACACGAAAATGTTCTCTCGTTAAGTACTTGTGAGGAAGAAAAGGAAGAGAAAGGTGACTGGCTGCTCAGATTGATATTTTCATAAACTCCTTTTTTGAAGACACTATTACCTGCAAGATCATTTTCAACTTTTTTGAAAGGAAATTTAGAATCCTTCCCCCACCATACATGAATTCTATGGAGAAAGACAACCAAAATGTAAAAAAGGTCCAAGGAAGGGAACCGGCAGATGGCGTGGTGGTTAAAGGCACTGGATTCCAACATGGCTGACCATGGTTCAAGTCCCGAACCTGGCGGCTTGCTTTCTCTCTCTCTCTCTCTCTCTCTCTCTCTCTCTCTCTCTCTCTCTCCTCCCTCTCTCTCTCCTCTCTCTCTCTCTCTCTCTCTCTCTCTCTCTCTCTCCCACTCTCTCTCATCAAAAAAATAAATAAATAAAATAAATAAATAAATAAATCATTCTTAAAAAAAAATCCAAGGCATAGGTAGGGCTTGATGGTAACATGAGGGGGACTTGGAAATGCACATTTAGCAAGGCAGGTAGTCAGCACCTCCTTCTGCTTCTGTTTCTACTAAATGATTGTCAGGGGTAAAGGGCAGCATTTACTTCTGGACTGAAGCAATGTATGCAGAGAATGGCATTGCAAGGACAGACCTCCAAGTTGGTAGGCACACGTAGGCACACCAGCATATTAAGCTCCACCCAGATCCAAACCTGGGCCTCTCATGTACCTCCAGTGTTGGACAGCGGCATTCTACCATTCGTGCCACCACAACTGGGCCAGACCTTGAGTTTTTAAAACATAGTTAGTGCCTTGTTTTCTCTGTCTTTTGAGACAATATTTTGATTGATTTTCTAGTTTTTTATTCTTTTTGTTGTTTTTGTGTTTTTCACTTTTGCTATAGAGTGTGTACACTTACCAGAGAGAGTCAAAGAGGGAGAGAGAGAAATTGAGAAAGTAGCCACCAGTGGGGATGATGACACCACAATCCCTTCTCTTCATTCTCCTCTCAAGACTTTGGACATGCACATACTTGCACCTGGCTTCCTTTTCAAGTTGCCGACCCTGGGACTCAAACCGTGCAGTCAGCCATGTGGGATCCAGTTGCCATAACCACCACACCAACAGGCTGGCCCATAGACAGATTTCCTAGTTTTAATATATTGTAATCTATTAATCTTTCCCTTTATGGTTAGTGATCTAAGCAACATGTTTAACAAATCTTTGGTTATTCTAAAGTTATAAAGGTATTTGTACATGTTATCTTGCATAGGCCTTATTTTTCACCTTCCACATTTATAACTACAATTCACCTAGAATTCTTTTGTGCCTTGAAGTAGGGGAGAGGGAGTATGAGGGTTAAGGATATTTTTCTGCCATGCAGGTGCTGAATTGACCCAGCACCATTTTGTTTGTTTTGTTTTTCTTTTTGTAGTCTTATTTTTATTTTTAAAAACTTTTAAAAATTATTTCTTATTGACATTTAATTGTTGTACATCTTTGTGGGGTATAATATGGTTTTTGAGATCATGCATGTAGTTTTGATCATAAAAATCAAATATATTACCATATTTATCATCTTCAACAAGGAATATTACATTTGCTGTGCACTTTTGATTTTCATGCCACTAGGTTTTGGAGGGAAGTCAAATTTAAAAAGTTGTTGTAATACACATGCAATAGTTTTATGTGGTGTTTTCCTATATTCTCTCTATGCTTATTTGAATATGGCACTGAACAAGGACATTTTATTTATGCACTAGTCTTATTCAAAATCAGGCCATTAAATAAAAAACTGTATTTTCATGGCAAAAAAATATGTGGGTAAGTTAAATCAGTAGTCCACAATCATTTTGGCACCAGGGACCAGTTTTTATGGAAGACAATATTTCCACAGATGAGGCAGGGGTGGGGGGTAGTTTCAGGATGATTCAAGTGCATTATATTTGTTATGGACTTTATTTCTATTAATATTATGTTATAATATATAACAAAATAATTATATAACTCATTACAATGCAGTATGTGTAGTTGCTCCCCAGTGCTAGCATCAATGCCACAGCTCCACTTCAGATCATCAGACAGATTCTCTTAAGGAACACTACCTATATCTCTTGCATACACAGTTCAAAATAGGGTTCAGGCTCCTACGAGAATCTAATATAGCCACTTATCTGATAGCAGGTGGAGCTCAGACAACAGTGTGAATGATGGGGAGCAGCTGTAATTACAGATGAAGAGTCACTCTCTTACCCATCCCTCATCTCATGCTGTGTTACCTAGTTCCTAACAAGTCACAGACAGGTACTGGGTTGGGGACCCCTAATTTGCATGATATACCCATGCTGTCCAGGCTTGGGTCTATCTGCTATGTCATTTTTCCATCAGGGGCAAATTTATTAATAAGATTATCTTATAATTAGTTCTATCATTTTAGATTTAGGTTACTTCTAATCTAATTTATATTTATTGATAAGGAATACAATTTGTTTTTTAACATGCAACTCAAAACAAAGCAAAAAAATGTCATTACATCCCTTTCAAGCTTCCAAAGAGGCTGATTAAAAACACTCTGAATGGAATTAGCAGATAACATACATCACTGGACTCCCACGTGGCTGATCGTGGTTCAAGTCCTGGACCTGGAGGCTTGAAACTCATGCCAGGTATATATGTGTACATGCCCAAGACCCTGAGAGGAGAATAGAGGAAAAGAGATGGTGGCATGGCCATCCCCCATGGGAGTCATTTCTCACTTTCTGTCTCTCTGGCAAGTACACACACTCTATAGCAAAATTTCTCTCTTAAAAAAAAAAAAAACTCTGATATTATACAATCAGCTTTATATTTATAGATAATGATCTGAAACTCTTTGGTTGTCCAGTATAAATGTCTTTGTACTACACAACCAAATAAAATTATCTGTAGATTGGGTATAGAACTCACTAATTGGATTAATAATAAGTGCTATGAATTTGAAAATAGAAAATAAATTTATATTAATAAAATTTCTACTTTATCTGGTCAATCTATGTAATTTTGCAGTCAATGCGTAGTAAGAAATGGATAGGTCATTTCATAGAAATCATAAGTGCAAGGTAAAGAGGTGTATTCTCTTTTACATCTCCATTTATTCATTCTTCCAAGTGAGTAAAACAATAAGATCTTCGTTAAAAAAAAAAAAAATTGTAAGTGTTCATTCTATTTTCAAAGTGAAAAAAATTTGACATTCGATAATGAATAGAACTTCGAGAAATTTTTCTGCTATATTTTTTCATAATGAACATGCAAAAATAGTCAGACTAAGGGGCCAGCAGGTGGCACTGTAGTTAAGGGTGATGCACTCATACATGGCCAACAGAGGTTTGAGTCCCAGACCCAGCGGCTTGCTTTCTCACTTTCTCTCTCTCTTTAGCTCTGTCCCTCTCTGGTCAAATTTAAATAAATAAATAAATAAATAAATAAATGTTAAATAAAATAATTCTTTAAAAAGAATTCAGACTCCCTGCGTGCCGTGGCCGGGGTCTGCCCCCGCGAGCCGTGGCCGGGGTCTGCCCCCGCGAGCCGTGGCCGGGGCCAGCTCCTCGTGCCGTGGCCTGGGTCTGCCCCGCGAGCCGTGGCCGGGGTCTGCCCTGCGAGCTGTGGCCTGGGCCTGCCCCATGTGCCGTGGCCTGGGCTCTGCCCCCGCGTGCCGTGGCCGGGGCTCTGACCCTGCGTGCCGTGGCCGGGGTCTGCCCCGCGAGCCGTGGCCGTGCGTGCCGTGGCCGGGGTCTGCCCCGCGAGCCGTGGCCGGGGCCTGCCCCACGTGCCGTGGCCGGGGCTCTGACCCTGCGTGCCGTGGCCGGGGCTCTGACCCTGCGTGCCGTGGCCGGGGTCTGCCCCGCGAGCCGTGGCCGGGGTCTGCCCCGCGTGCCGTGGCCCGGGTCTGCCCCGCGAGCCGTGGCCGGGGCCTGCCCCCACGTGCCGTGGCCGGGGCTCTGACCCCGCGAGCCGTGGCCGGGGTCTGCCCCGCGTGCCGTGGCCGGGGTCTGCCCCGCGAGCCGTGGCCGGGGTCTGCCCCGCGAGCCGTGGCCCGGGCCTGCCCCGCGAGCCGTGGCCGGGGTCTGCCCCGCGAGCCGTGGCCGGGGCTCTGACCCCGCGAGCCGTGGCCGGGGCCTGCCCCGCGTGCCGTGGCCGGGGCCTGCCCCGCGTGCCGTGGCCGGGGCCTGCCCCGCGAGCCGTGGCCGGGGTCTGTCCCGCGAGCCGTGGCCGGGGTCTGCCTCCCGTGCTGCATCAGCTGATGGCCGTCTCTGCTTCCCTGAGTCGCGTTCCTGAAACTGTGTTCCATGGAGATTCACCTACATTTGCGGGGCTGCACGAGACCCACCCTTGGTCCAGCCCTGAGTGGAGTCTACGTTCCCTCTTGTTGGGAACTTTATGATCTGATAATTGGAGAAAAAAAAAATCATGTTTATCATAAAAAATAATTAGAATAATAATAATAATGATTGGGGGATACATAGGAAAGATATTGAATGTTGAAGTGGGGAGATTAATGTCTCTGTACTGACTGACATGCATGGCATTCCCTTTTGAAAAAGCAATGTAATACACTGTAAAGTTATATGTAATTCAATGTAACAAAAAATGGATAATAATAAAAAAAAAATTAAAACAGTCAATTAAATTTGAAGAAGCTAAAAAAAAAAAAAAAAAAAAAAAAAAAAAAAAGAATTCAGACTGAGAACATTTCCCTCCCATAGTAAGCTGTTCTTACTCTTCTCCAATACCTAACCCTAGATTTACCAATCTCAAATTATTTTTTCACTGTGGCCTCTAATCTCTGCCTCCATGAAAATTTCTAGTAATTATAGTCCCAACTATTATTTTCTTCAAGGAGACATATTTAGCAACAACTCTACCTGTATCCAAACCCTAAGCCATTTTGCATGTGTATTACAACAAATATTTTAAGTGAAATTTTTTGAAAGCTGAAATTTAGCCTAAATATCATCATATTTCCATTAGACATCCTTCTGCCAACGCCATCAACTTTTTGCAAGCAGTAAGAATACTGATTTGGGGATCATAGAAAACAAGTAGAGGAGCCAGACAGTGGCATAGTGTTGAAACATGATGCTCTGCGTGGCTGATCTCCCAGGAAAGGTGCCAGTTTCAGTATTCAGAGACCTCCTTGAATATGATGGGCACACACATGCCCATGACTTTGGAGATGTTTTTGGCTGGAGGTGGATCACACTATGTCTCTGTCTCTTTCTGGATATCACTGTCTCTCTGGTTCACGGAATGAATGATATTAAAAACTTAAGAAAGAAAAGGAAGGAAGGGGGGAGGAGGAAGGGAGGAAAGTAAGTGGAGCATTGTGGAGTGTTTAGCCTACATCAGGGTCACTAAACTTACTTCATAAATGGTCAGAGAGTGAATACTTTAGTCTTTACAGCCCATGTAATATTGCCTCTGAAACTCAACTTCACTATAGCACAAAAGCAGCCACAGACAGTGCATAGATTAGTGAGTATGGCTGTGGTTTAGGAAAACTTTATATACATGCAGCCAGCCATATTTGGGCCATGGGCCACACCTTGTCAGGTCATGTTCTGGGCAAGATAACATAACATAACGTTGAGACATAGATCTTAACAGTTACTGCTGGGCCACTTTCTCAATCTCCCTTTTGGACTAAGAGACACTTCTCCAGATGGTGCTATCAACCCCCTCTGGGATTTGTTGAAGTGTGGGGAAATGCCTTGTTCAAGGTCCTTGTTCAAGGTCCTCCTCTCCCCGTTCTTCCAAGGGATAGCCTGCATCCAGTGACTGTTACTAGAAGAAGCGGGAGAAGAGGTCTGGGAAATATAAAGACTTTTTTCTTTGCCTCAAATTCAGACAACCCTAAAGGATCAACCAAACTGGAGTGCCCCTTGGGGTCAGCTGAAGGCTTGTAAGGCTGCCTCACAGTCTAACTTCTCCCTTTCTTCCCTTCCCCACAGGGGTTAATCCTGAGATCACTCCCTACAAATCTTTCTGCATTCTCTCTGCATACTGGTCTCTGTATCAGAGCCTGTTTTCTAGGGAATGCAATCCGTGAAAGACCTCTGGGTTTTACTACTTTGTACACTGCTACACTTAAACTTATATCTTCATCTATATTCTAACCAAAGGCTGCTAGGATTCTTCCAAAAGTTCATGGAAAAATGGATATCATGAAAAACCTATGCATGAATTTCAAACATCTTTTGCATCAAAATCAAGTCACACTTTAATTCCATTTTCTATTCATTTCTCAAATTTCTCACGTAACTACAAAGTAGAGTGGCTCACTTTTAAAGATTCTGGTTAACAAGGGAACTGTTGAGTCTACTGTTTTCTAACACTATGGATAAAAGGAAAATGAAAAACCTGGCTCAAAGTTTACCCAAAGGCAAATTCATCCTCAAAGTAATATAGCTTTATGCCTATATTGACTTACAGTCTTTAACATAACATACTGTGTTTATTAGGGAAGAAAGAAGGTAATTGGAATGTCAAAATCACCATACATGCTTTGGCCAGTGGCTTCATTCAGAATGGACCACAAAGTCATGGTAAGAATGGAGATTAAAGTGTTGAAAAATTATATTTCTAACCATGGTCAGCTTGAGAAAAGTAAAATTTGAGCAAATCAGTAGTAGAAGTGGATGATGGTTATACACTCCAAATCTTTGACCATCTCTATACCTTAGTGCATATTTAGTAGACATGAAAGTTGTACAAATAGAATCAGCTAATGATCAACAATATACTAAAAAAATAGATTAAAATTATCCACTAATGTTAAAATTTTTAGATGAAAGATATTCAAATTAGTTACATAACAAAGAAACACCGCATAGAATGCTTAACATACTGTTGGCCGCTGCCGAGCCAAGATGGCGCTGCTGGCTGCATAGGGAGGCGTGTACAAACAACTCCTTCTACAGCCAATCAGGACTTGCCTCGCACAGGTGAAGGAACTTGCGAGTGGAGCCGCAGGGAGGACCCTATATATACGGGGAGAATGAAGGAAGCTGCGAGAGAAGCTAGCTGGCTGAAGAAGCTGGTACCAGGAAGAAGCTAGCAGGAAAAGCTGAAACCTGTAAAGACTGCGGGAGGAAGAACCGGGTGTCGTGCCGTCTTGGCAGCAGAGACGGTGCCGACAAATGGTGGCCCATACGGGGACAAAAACAAAGGAAGCTGAAACCTGTAAATAAGACTGCAGAAGGTTCAGAACCTCCCAGTCTGCAGGGCAGCTAGCTGGTACCGGGCAGGTCCCGGAAGGAAGACCTCGGAAAAGAGGCGGAAACCTGCGGATAAAGACTGTGTGAGGAAGGACTGGAGAAGGTTCAGAACCTCCCAGTCTGCAGGGGAGCTAGCTGGTACCAGGCGGGTCCCAGAAGGAAGGTCTCGGTAAAGAGGCGGAAACCTGCGGATAAGAGGAAGGACAGACTGCAGAGGGTTCAGAGATTTTCCTCCGAGTCTACAGGGCAGCTAGCTGGTACCAGGCGAGGGTCCCGAAAGGAAGACCTCGGCAAAGAGGCGGAAAAGGCTAACAAGAAATTTTGAAAGCTAAGAAATTTAAAGGACTAAGAAGTTTAAAGGAATAAGAAACTTAGAAAGCTAAGAAATTTAAAGGACTAGACAAAAACAAAAGGGGGGAAATGTTGGCCGCCGCCGAGCCAAGATGGCGCTGCTGGCTGCATAGGGAGGCGTGTACAAACAACTCCTTCTACAGCCAATCAGGACTTGCCTCGCACAGGTGAAGGAACTTGCGAGTGGGGCCGCCGGGAGAACCCTATATATACGGGGAGAAAGAAGAAGTAGAAAGAAGCTAGCAGGAAAAGCTGAAACCTGTGGATAAAGACTGCGGGAGGAAGAACCGGGTGTCGTGCCGTCTCTGCAGAGAAGAGACGGCGCCAACAACATACCAAGGACAAACTGCCTTTTATAAAGAAAAAAATCATTCATAAACTATCATGTGCCTCTAGATATGATGAAATGTAAAGTATACAATACCACCATTGTAGATTTTCTGTCAACAACATTTTAATCAAATCATGAGGTAACAAACAGCAAAGTCTGAACTGTGGAATATTCTGAAAGACCCTGTACTAGACTCTTCAAAATTCTCTTGTAATAAAAGACAAAAAAGTAATTCTAAATTAAAGAATATTTAAAAAATAAAAAAACATTGTATACTGGGGCCAGCAGGTAGTATGGTAGTAACCAAGGTGCTAGACTCCCAGTGACCAACTGTAGTTCCAGTCCCAGATCTGATGGTTTGCTTTCTCTCTATCTCTCTTTCTCTCTCTGTTGAGCACATGTGCCCTATAGAAAATTAAAAAATAATCATAAACAAACACTAAATAATTATTTTAAAAATTATTATATATGATATTTATACATCTATCATATATATTATATAACATAAACACACACACAAACATATAAAATGGTATATATGTATATACATACACATACACACACATACATACATATATATATATCAACAATGCAAAACATGAACTTTGAATTTTTTAAAAAGTTTTGGTTGTGAGGGCAATTTATTGTAATTGGGGAAACAGTTGTGGACAACTAAACATTTTTAATATGCAGTCTATATTAGCTATAATAACATTGCATAACTTTTTTAATTCTTAGGAGTAAAAATGGCATTGTCATAATGTACAAAAATGTCTTTGCTCATAGAAAAATAAACACTGAATTTTTTTTTTTTTTTTTTTGGAGAGGTTTTATAGGGCATGTGCACTCACCAGACAGACAGACAGAGACATAGAGACAGAAAGCGAGAAATCACCCCCCAGGGGGGATGGTCACGCCGCAATCCCTTCTCCTCCATTCTCCTCTCGGGATCTTGGGCATGCACGCACACGCGCCCAGCTTGAGTTTTAAGCCACCGGGTCCGGTACGTGAACCGCAGTCTACTACGTGGGAGTCCAGCGACATAGCCATTATGCTAACTGCTGGTTCCCAATACTGAATTATTTAAAAGTGGAATAACATGATGTTGTAGTTTACTGCCTAATGGCTAAATAAACAAAAGGAAATTTGAGAAGATCTTTATTAGATAGATAAATAGAAATTGACAGACGATAGGTAGAAAGTATACAAATGTTATAAAATACTAACAATTGGTGAATCTAGGTGAAGGGTATATAAATTCTTTCAAAATTTTCATAAGCTTGGAATATTTCCAAACAGCAAGTCTGAGAAAACAAGAGACTGCTGTCACTAAACAAAACAGAATAAGCCTGACCTTGAAATCACTTCCTCCATCTTAGGGATGTTCAACCACGCTGTCCACCAAATGATGTTGATCAACAGAGTTAGAAGTCGATAACACATCAGACAAACTGTGGAATGGCTTGTATTCTAGTTAGTTAACGTACTCAAATCTTAGTCTACTGAATAGTATTGCTTTAATTCACTTGAAAAACTGCCAGAGTAAAAATGTTAACCTCTCTAACCATGCCCAGGAAAGGTCTTTGGAACACATGGAATTTAGCACCAAAGGAATTATGAACTGATATTTGCTCAGATTTGTTATGTTTATTTACTCACCCAAAGAAAAATATTTGCCATTTCTAACAAGATTCCTTGACTGCACAGGAGAGCAATAGCCGAGCCTGCAAGTTTGGTTGTAGGGTATGGGAGCGAAACAAATACATATTTTGGAACACTGACTCATGGCCTCGAGGAAATATAGGCCCTTAGCTTTCTACCCTGGAATTTGAAGGAGAAAGTTTCAGATATTACACTAGCCTCAGGTCCCTGGAGTTACGCATAAAGAGAACATTTATGCTTGCAATCGAACTCTGGCCTTCAATTCTCACCTGCCCTGCAGCACAAGACCACCCGGAAGTGTCCTTGGCTTGCTGGCAACATTTTAGCTTGATTGTAAGTATTCAGGGGTCATGAACTGAAGCAATACAAGAAACCAAATGGAATAAGCATTCACCACAACCGTCACTTGCAAGGCTGTGATGAAGAGTGAAACTATTAACCAGTGGCGGCAGATCTTCCTTCTTCTCATCAGTGAAACAAATCTTAACATAAAAATTTTTCATTTTTCATTTTAATTTAGCTGGAGATAAACAGCACCAAATAACTGAAGCCTCTTAACAGCAGGGCTTGTCTTCTGAAAACTGTGTTAGATATTCTTTGGACTATGGAAAAGAATATATATCTATGGTTCGTAGGGTGATACCGATAATACTTTGTCAGTCATCATGATATCTAGATCTATATTGTGTAGTTTTAAAAGCACCTTGAAATTTTTGAAGGTTAAGTTAGTTTTTCCTCTAAATTGCTTGACATCAATTATAGTGATAATTACAGGATCCTGAAATACTCAGTTTGTGAGATATATTACCAACCAATATTTCTTGCCTCTTTAAGGTTCAGGGAAAGAGAAAAAGCCATAACCTGTAAATCCCTTCACAACAACCTAGACACTAATCAAAGTGTGTGTCTGCAGAGTTGAGAGACTAAGTAATTCATTAGTCTTTGGGGCTGTGCCCAGACCTTCACTTAAGGAACGCCACTCACTGCAGTATTTTCAAATCTCAAGGATGGCAGTTTATTTGTTTGATCCTTCCTTAATGAATTTGTTTCTTAGGAAAGGACATCTTCTAATAAAATTTTGTAGAAACATTTCCACGAGATCAAGATAGGCCTAAGTGACAAATCCTGCCACTGCCCCCTACTGAAAGCTGTTTTCCACAGTGTTAGACCATCAGCCATAAATTTTGTGATTGGAATAATGCAAAAGGTGGGTTTTCTGTTTCTGTTTTTATTATTATTTTTTATTTTAACTTTCTTTCTTTCCCTCTTAAGCGAGACAGAGAGACAATACCCCCAACAGCATCCTGACACCAGGATCCACTGTAGCTTCAGTGAGCCCTAGATCATAGGCACACACATGCCCAGCATACTCAGGGTGGTCTCCAGACATGAACCCAGAACCTTCACATGTCAGTCAGCCTCACAGAACGTGATGTTTCACCACTGCACCACCCTTTGGATCCTGTTCTTTCTTTTACTGGCTTTTGCACATTTCAATTTTATGAACAGTAAACTGAGCATTGCTAAGTTACAAAATGAAACCACTGAACTTCCCCAGGTACACAGAATTCCAGAAATCATTTTCCATAGTATATATTTGTTTACTTAGGTTTTTAATATTTTTTACAGTTTATCTTTTATAAATATATTTTATACTTTATTTACCAATACTTTATAGAGCTGATGCTATTATAAGTTAGATCCTTAAAATACTACCTTTTCTAACAATTACACATTGGTAGGAGCGTGACTAATCTCTTTATGTTGATCTTATACTCCATGGCCTTTTGAATTCTTGTTTTAAATCTTTTTCCTTATATACTTGCTTAAATATTTATTGGAATTTATAATTTACATATAATCATTACACATCTTTGTAGAGTACAGAATAGTCTTTAAAAGTAGGCTTATAGTATATAATAAACAAATCAAGGCTGTTAACATATTTACCACCTTCAACATTTAATGTATTATGTTGTGAATATTTGGAACCCATTCCATTGCTTATTCTGGAAGTAGGTATTCAATTGTCTATAATGTTCTTTAATGAAATATAGTTCTAAAGAAAAACAAAATAATTTAAAATTAGACAACAAAAGTCTCATAAATTAATGAGGATGGAGTTTTAAACAAAGATAATCTTAACATAGCCAATGATAGAAGAATTTGTAATTTTCATGTAGATGACTGTGGGAGATAGGAGTTCATAATCAGAAAAAAATCTGTGATGTCATTGGTCCAGGTAGAGATAAGTAAAATTGAACATAACAATAGCTCATTAGGAAGAGATAGAAAAAGAAAACTTTTACTCACTGTGAGTTCTTGTAGACCATATTTCTCTACTATGCATAAAGAAATAAATCCTCAAAAAATCAAAAACAAAACAGGAAAGAGATGTTCACAAATGAAAACAGTAAAATCAGTGATTTTCTGATTTATAGGCTTTACAACTTTCTTGATTTTAGCTGCCTTTGAATTAATTGTATCTACATTTATACAGTGAAAAATGGTCATAATAAATATGTATTATAATTGAATCCTGTTGGGGGGAGCAGGTGGTATAGTGGTTAAGGCATTGGACTCCCACATGGTCGACCATGGTTCAAGTCCCAGATCCAATGACCTGAAACTCACACCAAGACACTTGTGGATACATGCCCAGAATCCCAAGAGGAGAATGGAGGAGAAACAATTGCAGCGCAGTCATAGCACCCTGGGGTGTGATTTTCATTTTCTGTCTCCTTTTGTCTCTATGGCAAGCACATGCACCCTACAGCAAAAAAAAAAAAAAAAAAAAAAAACTCTCGGAAAAAAAAAAAAAAAAAAATCCTGAGGGGAGAATCAAGAAGAGGGGATTGTGGCATAGCCATCCTTACTGGGGAAGGATTTCTCACTTTCTCTCTCTCTGTCTCTGGAAAGTCCACACAAACTATGACAAAAAGAAAAAAAAATTGAAACCCGTGGAGACAAATGTCAATTAAATAATTGGTAAATTTGTTCTTAAACCTGCTTGTATGTAGTATAGTTGAATCTGAATGTTTAGCCCTTTAACAAGGAAATTCAGTTCTGACACTCAATGTTATTATGGATATGTGTGAACCTACCCTTTTTTTCTAGATGTTTTATGTTTTCTTATTCTATTTATTTCCCTTTAATTTTCCTAATATAGTATTTCCTTAAGTATTTCCTGTAGAGCTGGTTTAGTTTGGGGAAATCCGTTCAGCATCTGTTTATCTGAAAATGATTTTATTCCTCCTTCCCATTTGAAGGATAATCTTACGGGCACTAGTACTCTTGGCAGAAATTGTTTTTTCTTTAAATGTTTTAAATACATCTTTCCATCCTTTCCTTGCTTGCTAGTTTCAGTTGAGAGGTCCAAAGTTAGTCTAATGGGATAAACTTTGTAAGTAACCTGGCATTCTTTCTTGCCATTTTTAGAATAGTGTCATTGTCTTTGTCTTTGATTTTTACCAGTTTGTCTATGATAGGACTTGGAGAGTAACTTCTTATGTAATATCTACTTGCTGTCTTTTGGATTTTCTGGATTTGGATGTCTATGTGCCTCTAAATTTGGAAAGTTCTCAGCTAATATATCATGAAAGAGAAATTCTACATATTTTGTGTACATTTGACTGTTTAATGGCTTCTGGGATTTCCCATATGTTGTCTTGATTTTTAATGGTTATTCTATGCTTTTCTGTTGCTTGGACTAAATCGGAGGTTTTGTCTTCAAGGTCAGAGATTCTTCTTTGTGGTCTAATCTGCTATTGATACCTTTTATTTTATTTCATTTTATTTGTATGTGTGTGTGTGTGTTTTTGCCAAAGGGCACATGTGCTCACAGCAACAGAGAGAAACAAAGAGAGGAAAAATAAGAAATCACCCCCTGGGGGGAAAGTCATGCCACAATCTCTTCTCCTCCATTCTCCTCCTGGGATCTTGAGTGCACGCGCACACACACACACACACACACACACGCCCAGCATGATTTTCAAGCTACTGTTCTTAGACTCAAACTGTGTTTGGCCATGTGGGAGTTCAGCACCTTAACCACCATGCCATCTGCTGACTCTACTGTTGATATCTTTGAGATAGATTTTTATTTTCTTATTGAAGTCTTCATCTCCAGAGGTTCTGTCTGATTCTTTTTTAAGGCCTCTATCTCTTCATAGAGTTCCTCCTTCATCTTATGGTAAGATTTTCTCATATCCTGGGATTGGTCGTCTGTTTTCTTTTGAGTCTCATTGAGTTTTGTTATGATAAACATTCTGAATTATTTTTCTGACATTTCTGTAATCTCTCATGTTTTATCCATTGTTGGTGAGGAATTATTATGTTCACTTAAGGGGGAAGTATTTCCTGGTTTTCTCCTATTTCTTGAAATTCTTCTTTGATTTTTAGTCATCTGGTAATATACTCAATTCTTCTTACTTCTATGGAGTATGCTTCTATAGCTATGTGTTAATGCCCTTCTCTGTGAGGTGAGTTAGCTCTGTGCCAGTTTCCCTCCTCTGTTCTGAGTAGGAGTGTGGAATACACAGTGGGAGATTGGGGCTCAGGTTTTCAGAAGGGAGTTTCTCCTTTTTTACTGCTGGGGAGTTATGGGGAGAAAATTCCTCCAGAATCTCCTGTCTTTGGTATTTGATTACTGTATAACCAAGCCTTTCTGTTCCCAATATGGCTGGGGGTTGAGTTGGATAGGTAGAATGTAAGGTGGTAGACTACTTTGGGTGGTGTTATGCATTGTGTGGCCCAAGTAGCCCCTCCTCCCCTACAGCAGACTGGGCAGAGATCCCTAATGAGCTCAAGTGCCTTGGGTCTCCCTGTTGCTCCTGGATGGGTGAGGGGCAGAACAATGTCAGTACATGTGGGGCAGCAGCTCCTACCGTCTCTTCTTCTATTCCTAAAATTGCAGGAACCAGGTGTTGGTTCTTCAAGGCTGGAGTGTTGTAGGATGACTTCTGTGATGATGAAGAAGGGAACCAGCAGATGGCGTAATGGCTATGTTGCTGGACTCCCATGTAGTCGACTGTGGTCCGAGTCCCAGACCTGGTGGCTTAAACTCACACCGGGCATGTATGAATGCGTGCCCAAGATCCCGAGAGGAGAATGGAGGAGAAGGGATTACAGCATGACCATCCCCCTTTGGGGTGGGGGGGGGTGATTTCTCGCTTTTTTTCTGTCTCTCTCTTTCTGATGAGCGCACTCATAGGAGTAAGCCTGAGCAGACAGAGAGCAAATGGCTCAAAGGCTCTAGCAGTTACATTCTGCAGGTTTATAATGTTTTAAATCTAAGTCATGTCAGTTGATTGAAGACTGGACCCAATGATTGTTCTCATCTCATTGGCTCTATCAAATGTGGCTAGGATCACTGATTCATTTCATCAGCTATATCAAATGTGGCTTAATCATCTAAACATCCTCTATCATCTTCTGCCT
The DNA here is from genome assembly GCA_026018925.1 of Tupaia tana. Classification (NCBI taxonomy): domain Eukaryota; kingdom Metazoa; phylum Chordata; class Mammalia; order Scandentia; family Tupaiidae; genus Tupaia; species Tupaia tana. Next base: position 86,166,090 of record JAKSZU010000006.1, read on the forward strand.
ACATTACCTTGGGTGGGGAATTTTCTGCCCTGATTGGGTTTTTCTATCTAGCCACATAGATGTTCTAACCTCCTTATCTGCTTCCATTTGTTAAGTTTTCACCTGCCTCAGGAGCAAGGCCAGAGTAGCCCCCCTGGCCCACAGCAGTCTGGGCAGGAGTCCTTGATAAACCTGTGTCAATCAGTTTGAATCTCCCTGTAGTTCCTTCTATCTCTTCTGTTTCTCTAATTCCAGAAATTTCATTAGACCATTACTTCAAAAGTTTAGTTTGCCCACCACACATTTACATACCACATTCTGAACCATTGCAGGTTTGTCATTTGCAGCAAGTTTACATACTCTGGTTCTGGAGATGGAGAGACTTCTCCAGTCTTAACCTCAATGCTCTTTTTTTTGGGGGGGAGGGGCTGGAGAGGTTTTTGCTATAGGGCACATGCACTCACTAGAAAGACAGAGAGAGACAGAGAGATAGAAAGCAAGAAATCACCCCCCAGGGGGTATGGCCACACCGTAATCCCTTCTCCTCCATTATTCTCTCAGGATCTTGGGCACACACGCACACGTGCCTGGTGTGAGTTTAAGCCACCGGGTCTGGGACTTGAACCGCAGTTGACTACATGGGAGTTCAGCGACATAGCCATTACTCTAACTGCTGGTCCCAACCTCAATGTTCTTTGATGCAATATCTCTGTTCCAACAGCTTTGATCAAAAAGGAGATGTTATCCTCATACTTCAACATTGACAGAGTTACTTTGTAGTTTCAGTGAAGGTGTAAAGAATATTCTCTTACCAGAACATATCACTATGTTTTCAGAATAAGATAAATAAGGGTATTTCAAAAAGCTTATGAAAGTATGAGTTTATTTTAGTAAAACAATTTTAATACTTGTGTATAGTTTTTCCATAATAAGCATCATCCAAGAACTTTTGAAGACCCCCTCTTTGTATTAAGTATTTACCATTTTGTATGACTGATACTGAAAAAATTTATTTTAGTATAATATAAATTTTTTTCAGAAAAAAAATAGGTATTGCTACTAATACAATTCCAAAATAAAAGGAAGACTAGTTTTTGTCTGCAGTATTAAATCATTTATTGTTAGCCTATTGGTTTCAGTTTATACAGATCATAAGAACATTTGTTTGATTTCTTTACATGAAGTTGACACGTTGTGTTGTCTGTTTTCAGGTCATAATAAAAACAGCAACAGCTAATATTATAATTGAATACTTAAGGCCTTCTATGCTTCTATGATCTCATATAATTCTCATATCAGCCTCTTCAAGTAGGATCATTACTATTCCAATTTTGCAAATGAGAAATCTAAAGTCTGGTGAGATGACCCAGCCAGGACAGCAGGAATGCTGCCCTGACTAATTTCTGAGCTCTGTCATAGCACTCATGTCTCCTAAATTTCCTATTTTCTCCTATCTCACATAAGTCAACTCTGTGTATTACCAAAAGAAAATTTATTCCAAGTTCACTAAAATTCTAATACAGAGATACTTCTTGATGCCAAAATGTAGAGTTCCATGATTTGTCTCTTTTCCTAGTCTCACTACCTATGATGGGAGAAAAGCATTATGTGAATGATAGATTACAATCCATGCACATGCCATAAATATACACCTACTACTTAGAGAAGAGATTAGCACACAAATTTCAAATAACTGAGGTAATAATCAGTTGTAGCATTTTCCAGGAATGTATCCCTAATCATTAAGCAATTTATGTAGAAAACCAGAGACTAGAAATAAGCAGGGATATGATACTCAGGAAGGTATCTGGAAACAAAGATTTGAGGCCTCCTCCATGAACCTCACAGCTCTGTCAGAATTCCAATTGTTTATGACAGGGTTCAGATCTTATTCAACTCATTGCAATGTGTGCTGTAGATATTTTTCACCAGCACAGTGACGCATACTGCAGTACTTGAAACCAAAGCCTGTAAACAATATTATTACAGTCTTTACTCACACAATGAAGAATCAAGATAAATACTACAAATTTTCTCAAATTATTCATTCCACTTTCTGCAGCAGCAGGCTAGTCAGAGAGAGTCAACCCTAAACATCTGTGTAACTAATTCAGGACTTTCCAGGCAGCCACAATCTTGATGAGCAGGTGCCAAATTCCACAGTGAGAAACACTTTGTCTAGGGGAATATCCTGGTATCTCCCTGGTTTCCTAGAATTTTAGTGTGAGAGTGGCAAGTTAAAGTACAAGTCATTCACCAGATAGTCACATAGATAGATGATCGGCAGACAGATGGACAGGAAATTGATAAATAGACCGTCCCTCTAGTCTGTTGAGATTAGAATGTAATGGCAATTGGAAAAGATAGCAATTTTTTGTGCCAGAGGAAAAATGGTCTTAGCTCTGAATGTATTTCCTTCTGATAGATGGACTCATAGAGTTTTTTTCTTTCTTTGTACTTCTTTATATTACTACACTGTTAGTTGTGAACCAGAGTAACAAGTCCAGGAAATCATGCTTAGTAGAGGAAAATCATTTACACACCTTTGGCTGGCTATTCTTTTCCCAGGAAGATGCAGAGGCACTTTTTCCCTTTAGAATAATTATGTTGGATCAAATAAATTTCATAAAATGCATCTGTGCTTTGTTTTGCTTAAATCCCACTCTCTGTGTCTTGACGTCTATCTTTCTGCCCACTCGCTACCTTCACCTGGCATTTCTCTTAATCAGCAAGCTGTCCTAGACTGGAACACCAGCCTGAACATCTGCTAAGGTGAATCTGGCCACCTCCGTCCTCATAGGACATTCTCAGTGACCATCAGTTCACATCACTCCCTGCAACCGGACAGAATGGCTACCGGATTCCAAATTTGCTCTTTCTTCCTTTGGGAGGATGACTGTTTCTTATCTCATTCCTTTCTGGTTCTTTGGGATTAGATGTCTGATCCCAGGAGTGTTTGTGGTTACTAAACCATTGCTACTGAATACCATACTAGAGTGTGTATCTTTTTATTTTTAGATGAGGTCTTGCTATCTTGGCGAGACTGACCTTGAACTCATGATCCTACTGCCTTAGCCTCAAAATAGCGGAGATTAGAAGTATGTACCAGGGACCAGCAGGTAGCATAATGACTATGTCGCTGGACTCCCATATAGTCAACAGCGGTTCAAGTCCCAGACCCGGTGGCTTAAACTCATGCAGGGCACGTGTGCATGCATACCCAAGACCCCAGGAGGAGAACAGAGAAGGGATTATGGCGTGGCCACCCCCCTTGGGGGGTAGTTTCTTGCTTTCTCTCTCTGTCTTTCCAGTAAGCGCATGCGCCCTATAGCAAAAAAAAAAAAAAAAAAAAAAAAAAGTATGTTCCACTGCACTCAGCTTTTTGTTTTTTAATATTTTCTAAAAACTGTATTTTCTATAAAATTGAGATTCCCAAGTTCTACTGAAACAACTCATATATTTACAATGCATTTTTTTTCAAGCAGGGTATTCTCATAAGTGTGTGAAGAGAGATGAAGCATAGTCATTGCCCTTTGAGTGAACTGCCCATAAGCAACAATACCACAACACATGGCCAATAGAATACGATGGGTATAAAAGGCTCAGGTGTAACGAGGCACAGAACAAAAAGAGAGATTAAGGATTAATTATGAATGGGAGAATCGCTGCTGCAGGGAAAGGCAGCAAGTGAACTAGGTTTTAACAAGAAGGAGTTGACAATCCAGGAGGCAGGGCTGTGGGAAGTAATCAAGAGGTTTTCAATTCAGACAAAAAGAAGAGAATGGGCAACGTCTAAAGGAGAAATTTTTCAAAATGCAGTTTTGAAACAATAAAGAATCACGTTTTGTCTACACAAACTAAAGTTTCCTTTACACCAGATGGTTTGGGTCTCAAATTCTATGTTCAGAACTTTGATTCCATAGACCAATGGTTCACAAAAGTCTACCCTAAATGGACTGGGGAGAATTAAGAAAAATGAAGATGGTTTGTAAGTTTTTTTTGTTTTTTTTTTTTCATGAAACAAAATGCATAAAATCTTTCCTTTCTCTTGAGATTATGCTTTTTCTGTTTAATATTGGATGTGATAGGGACCAGCAGTTGGTGTAATGGCTATGTCACTGGACTCCCATGTAGTTGGCCACGGTTCGAGTCCCAGATCTGGTGGCTTAAACTCACACCATGTGCGCATGTGCGTGTGTGCCCAAGATCCCAAGAGGAGAACCGAGGAGAAGGGATTGCAGTGTAGCCATCCCCCGGGAGGGTGATTTCTCACTTTCTCTCTCTCTCTCTCTCTCTCTCTGTCTTTCTGGCAAGCGCATGTGCCCTATAGCAGAAACCTCTCCAAAAAAAAAAGAATTGAATGTGATAGCCTTTATGAAATATTACTAAGAATAGATGGTAGTTTGATGAGGGGTGCTAAGGTTATTGCTTTGCAATAAATATTGGCAACATTCAATTTGGCTCTCAAATTTATTTTGTTTCACTGATCCATGAAATCCAAAATTCAGGAACCACTTCCAAAGTTAATGTCCTCCCTCCTGTCTTGGAAAAGGGCTAATATTGTGGGAACTGTTGTTTAGGAGACATAACTCTGGAAGCAATACATAAGCAAGGAAAGAAAAGAGAAAAGAGTGAAAAAGGAAGGCAGACAATAAATGAGGCAGGCAGTGGCTGTATATATGGAAGGAAGTTAGAAACCTGTTGTCAGAACAACAACAAGAGAAATCAGGATCTAATCAGGGCATTAACATAGAGAATCGAAAATAAGCAATGGATGTAAGTGTTGGAATCTACAGAATTGGTGGATGGGTTCCTAAAATAAGGTTATGTTCTGAGCTTGGAGTCCAAACCACTGGGTATCCATATAACAGGCAAAGAATGAGAAAATGTAAAAGAATCTGCAGAAAATTAGAATAATGGGATGTACAGGACCTTGGGAAACTGATAAAGCTGAGAGAGGTAGACCTGGGGTTCAGCCACATTAACATAAGAATGGAGAGAAGACAGTTCAAGAAGAGAGGGTAGAGGAGAACCTGAATGGATGCCTCCACCACTTGATTCTACTTTACTAGTTTACACCCTCTACAGAGAGGGACCAAGGTTGAAGTTTATCTTTTCTGAATGTACCTTGATCAATGAACTTCAACTTTTATCATCATTTCCTTATACACTAATGCTATTATTTTGGGAGAAAAAAAACTCATAGTTTCTTAAGATACTCTCTTCTAGCACATTCCTTTGTCATCACATACTTTCATTAAGTTCAGCGTCACATCAAATTGGGGTAAGCTGGGAATTAATGAAACAGCAGTTATTGAGCCTAAGAGACTTACAACTTTCCATCCAACATAAGAGAGGAAGAATGAGATTTGAACTAGAATGACACATCGGTGCTATAAGAAATGTGTAACATTGACAAAAGACAACCGATCAGATTATAAAGTTCATTAGAGATATTTTTCATTCAGGATATTGGAGTTGTGACATGATGTTTTTCTTGTTTTTTTTTTTTTTTTTTTTTTTTGCATTGTAAGAATAGGGAATATTTATTAAGCATTTTCTATGCTCTAAGCATTTGACAAGAACAATCTCACTTAATCTTCAAAAACATACTTAAGAAGTAGGTCATTTTAATATAGCTTTTCTTAAGTAATAAAAGCAATACTGAGAGAAAAATATTGGATTGTCAGAAAAGCCATGACATATTTTTCTGCTTTTCTATGCAAAAATGTGTCATGTCTTATCTGACGACCCAGTAATTCACTTGTCCAAAATTGCCAAGTGAAAGTGACTGAACTGGGATTAAAACTTAATTGTATAGGTTAAGTCTCATTTGTTGGTAAATGACAGAGAACCCAGCCAAAACCATTTTAAAGAAAAGGGAAATTTATGAGTTTCCATAATTAAAACATCCAGGAGTTGGGCAAGGGCCAGCTCCAGCAGACTTAAGTAACTCAAGTAACTCACCCAAGGCCATCAGCCTACTGTGACAGCTCACGCAGCTGTCTCCATGGCCCCACTTCCCAACAGCCTTGCCCACTGTGACTTCCTACCATCCCCAGAAGGTCCAATGTCAGAGCCAGGCTCAACCTTCAAAAAACACAACTGTCTTTCCCACCAGTCCTAGGAAAAGCCTCACTGCATCCTTTCATTTTAACCAGGTCACAAGCCTGTCCCTGAAGGAATCATTGCATTCTGCTCGATGTTATACACAAACGTGCCAAGGCTGCTGTGCTGTGGAATGCAGGTGGAGCATCACTAACAGGTCATCCAGGATGTGATCCACGGAATTAGGCTACGGAGATGCTGGGTGGCATGACCAGTAAACGTCTCTGACAATAGAATGTTCTTGGTAAAGAACCTACACCTTTAGCCACTGTATTTTATTTCAGCTAAACAACAGAGATTTATACAAACAAAACAGAGATGATGTTTGCATATGAAAAAGAGAAGGGCACTACTCCTCAACATCCTTCATGATTGGTTGGAAGTTTCTTATCCAAAACTACCCACACCTGGACTGGGGAAAATGGCATGTAGGAAAAACTGGAAATGCTTCTGCCATGTGAAGAAAAAAACACATCCCTCCAAGGAGACTTCCTTCTGGCGGACGGGAAGGAAGAGGATGGCCACTGTACATTTGTCCTGGATCATGCGTGGGGTAACTAAGAAAAAGATGCAAGCCTCAATTCTCCCTAGTAAGCCATGTTTATGTCAGAGTCTGACTCCAAATTCTTGCCGTCTAGAAGATTTTCTTCCATTTTACCCCCTAATACGCTGGATTAGGTTGAGGCAGTAAAGCATTAGTACCCATTGCTTCATTTATCCTTTTAGAGCTTGCTGAAGATTCCACAAAAGAACCAATCTCATTTCTGTAACAGGTTCCTCCCCACGAGGAAACAACGAAGAAGGAGAGAAAGCCCTAATCCTATTTATGATGGTCTCTTTCTATTTCTTTAGGAATATTAACTTGCCGGTTTCCTCTTCATCTCGAAACCTATTTTCTTTTTAATTTCAGCTGGCTCTCCAGCGTATTATGGGAAGAAGACAAAGTACCTGGAGGCTTGTTAGTTTATGGATATGTTGATAAAATGCTTTATAATGCAGTTAAATCCCAGCTCTTTGTGCTTAGAAAGAAAGAGGAAACACTCTATTGGGTCATCCCTTAGCAGTAAAAATTCAGCTGCAAGTCTATTACTTCCTTTTCTCTAACACTCCAACTTCCTAGCCAGCATTGCCAGACAAATGAAATAGTTCATTCCTAGTCTTTATGCAGCTCTGAAGGCAGAAGCAAAGAGTCTGTACTTCAATGGGGTGAGTTTTAAATGAGAATTGAAAAGCCTGTGCTCTTTTGTGATTTTCAACACCTCATTTAACACTTTGCTCAGACTCAGAAATTCTAGAGGAACTGTGTCTATATACCTTTGCACTTAAGGAGAAAAAAACAATCTTTCTACTAAAATGTAAGCACAGGTGACAATAGGCTCCGAAATGAAAACTGGGTTAGGTTATCATCTCTCTTTTATCCCCAACTAATTGAAACAATCATAAAAGGTTCCCTTTGTCAGTTGCTTTTATTCTCATAGCTTTTACTTTTTCAAATGGGTTTTCCATATTAAAAAAAAAAAATTGAGCTAAAATTTGAAAAAGGAAACAGCGATAATAGACACTTTCATTCTTCAGTGCCATTGTTTATTTCTCTGATAAAGAGAGCAAATGGCGTATGTCTCCAGACTGCCTGCATCCAGCTCCCATCCCAAACTTCACCCCTCCAGGGATGACCAGCGCTTCCTAGGGCATGCCCGTGGGTGTGGGTGTGCCTTTCTGTTTCCTTCTGTGAGCATTGCTACAGACAGAAACTTCCATGCTCACTGAAAGAACTGGTAGAACATCAGAACGGGATAGTGGATCAGACCAGGAGTAGATCAACTTGTTAGTAGAATAAGTGTGTTTTAAGGCCACCAGCCAAATGGGGGCACCAGAAAGTGGCAGACTTTTAGGTCTGACAGAGACAAAGAAAGCTAGTATTTCTGACTTGATCGATTTATTCAAATTGTTATTTTTACAATTGGAGTATCTTTCCCTTTTTCTTTTTTTATTTTCCAGAGGGCAGAGGGCACATGCGCTCACCAGGGAAAAAGACTGAGGGAGAGGGAACGGGAGAGAGCACCCTTTCTCATGGGGACATATTCACGCCACAGTCCCTTCTCCTCCGTTTTTCTCCCCTGTCAGGATTTTGAGCATATACACACTGGGATTGTGCTCCGAATCCAAGCTGGGATTCGAACCATGTGGTCAGTCATGTGGAATCCAGCTCCCTTTACTACCAGGCCATGGGCAGGCCCTGCAATCACAATATATTTAAGGAGCTATCTTAATTTCAGCATGCATATAACTTTTTATAGAACTTGGAGAACATTATTATTTTATATTAATTAAGAGGGAATAAAATGTCTTTAGAGTCGAAGTTCTCTAAGCCAGACCCTGCCATTAGCTCCCCAATGCCAATGGGCCAATGGACTGCTATAGCTTAACAATATACAGGAAACTAGTCTTGCTTTTATCCTAGAGTCATCTTCTGGGGGGGGGGGGGGGGGTCTGAAACTAAACTGTAATGGAAACCACAGACTTTTCTGGAAGCAGCTTTCCTAACTTCCTGGATCCAGTTCCCAGGGACCCATTACTATATCACAAAAAGACTTAGGATTCTTTGTTCCAAAAATAACACCTACCACAAGATGTCTCAGAGTGTACTATGGATCACCAGCTATTCAGTCACCTGGAGTGCTTATTTCAGAGTCCTGATCCTTGAGGTACTTAATTTAACTGTAATTTGGACTTAAACATTTGCACACTGAATTTAGAGAATCACTATGTACGTATACATGTTCATTCGTACAGGTGTATGTTTAGTACAATAATTTAATGTACATATAAGGACAATATGAAAAGCATGAGTTTAGAGACCAGTAGATGGCATAATGGTTATATCGCTGGAGTCCCACATGGTCAACTGCAGTTCAAGTCTCAGACCCAGAGGCTTGAAACATACTAGGTGTGTGTTCATGAGTGCCCCAAATCCTGAGGAGACTGGAGAAGGGACTGCGGTGTGGTCATCCCCCCAGGGCATATTTCTTCTTGCTTTCTTTCTTTCTCTGTTTCTCCAGTGACTGCATGAGCCCTATAACAAAAACACTCTCTACAAAAAAATGCATGAGTTCAAAAAAGTCTCTGCCATAACTGTTTAACCCTACCAGTAGCATCTCTCATTTAGATAAAACTTAAAGCAGAGATCCTTACAACTAAACTCCAAAAAGCAATTTAATCCTATCAACAACTTGGCATCTACTTTTCAATATAGCTTTCATTGTTTAGTTTTTTTTATCAGCATAAATAAATATATTTATATTTATATAACATTAGTTTGTTGTTTTTGTTTGTTTGTTTGTTTGTTTGTTTGGAAAGGTTTTTGCTATAGGGCGTGTGCACTCGCCAGAAAGAGAGAGAGACAAAGAGACAGAAAGAGAGAACTCATCCCCCAGGGTGGATGGCCACACCACAATCCCCTCTTCTCCATTCTCTTCTTGGGGTCTTGGGCATGCACGCACACACACCCGGAATGACTTTAAACCACCCAGTCCAGGACTCGAACTGTAGTTGGCTACATGGGAGTTCAGCAACATAGCCATTACACCAACTGCTGGTCTCAGCTTGTTGTTTTAAGAGTTACATTTTATTTAAATATGTTGATCATGATTTGCTTGCCATTTAAAAATTATCCATGGAAAAACATAGAAGATTGATAACTATGTTACTACAGAATTACAATTCTCTTATAGAGAAACTAAATTATACTAACAATTATTTGTAACAATAAGCTATAGCGTTCAAGCCTAGAAGTAAAAGCAAAACTTTTGAATATCCAGCTCTCTTTATATTGATCACAAAGTTTAAAAAGTAGTCATTTCCTCCCTATACAAAGGTATATTCTGTTTCCTTCAGAATCCAACCAACTAGAAATATCAATTTATTTCAAATAGCTTTATTTCAGATGTAGTTCAAAGGGAGGGCAAAGTTAACAGAATTCTTTTTTTTCTGTTTAAATCTATTTTTTTTTTACATTCAATCGCTATACATCACTTAGCTTGCAAAGTGAATTTTCTAACGTGAATACATTTCACACCAGTCCAATTGGTGATACTATAAACATTATCATCAACAGATAATAATCCATTTCTGTGTCCTATAAATGTCTCACCTCTCTATTTTTCTCCTTAATGTCTTTCCTCACAGTCTCCTCCTTCTCCCATCCTCTTCCCACACTGTGTCTGGTATCTATAACCGTTTTCCATTTTTCTGTGTCCTCTAATCTTTCTACATGAGCTAATCTAATGAAGAATCCCATGTACTTGTAAAGACAAAAATGCACTTGAAAACATTGCAGTGACAGCGCACGTGCATGTACATGTGCGCACGCACGCACACGTGCGCACACACACACACACAATGTTATCATGACATAAACAATTTGGGTTAACTAGATTTCACTGTGGAGATGTTGAAATATTGAGAATAAATGAGATTTGACTCTGATGTCCCTGTCATCATGTAGATTTCAGGCATCTAAACAGATGCTTCATGTCTTGTGCCTACTTCTGCCTCTTTGAACAATTCTAAATAAAGCACACTGATGGTTGTACTTTATTTTCTTGTTATCAAATTCACTTCCTTACCTCTTCCCACTAAATAGAAAGCTCCCAGGTGAATGAACGGATCTTTGAAAGTTTTCCAAAACAATACTCTCATGAATGCACTGTATATATAAACTCTCGCTCAGATAAAAATATCAGTGAGCGGGAACCAGCAGTTAGCGTAATGGCTATGTCGCTGGACTCCCACGTAGTCGACCGCGGTTCGCGTCCCGGACCCGGTGGCTTAAAACTCACGCCGGGCGCGTGTGCGTGCGTGCCCAAGATCCCGAGAGGAGAATGGAGGAGAAGGGATTGTGGCGTGACCATCCCCCCTGGGGGGTGATTTCTCGCTTTCTATCTCTCTGTCTTTCTCTGTCTGTCTGGTGAGCGCACGCGCCCTATAGTGAAAAATCTCTCCCAAAAAAAAAAAAGAAAAAAAATATCAGTGAGCTATCAAAGATTTGTCAAAATATGACTTATAAAGTTCTTTCTGCTATAAAAATACATGATACATTTGATTTTGATCATCTCAAATCTTTATGTATATCAGATTTACATTGTGTCAAAAAGCTTACCAGCATGGTCAGGCCTGAGTGTTTGTGCTTTAGATACAGAAATCACCTGGCTGTTTCCATACACTTAACTTCTTACCGGCTAGGTCTCCCCATCAGACAGACACAGCTTGTGAACAAGGTCCTTGTCTCCCTGAGCCTCATGTTCTAGTGGAGTAGGTGACAAAAAAAATAATAATAAAAATAAGTAGGATAAAAAATTTTACAAGTTATACCATGTATTCTGGAATAAATAGACAAGAGGCTACAATAGGAAAAAAATAAAAATAAAACACTGCAAGAGGCAGAAGAGACCCTAATTTGTATAGTGTGCCAGGAAAGGCCTCCCAGAGCACGTGATACTGAGACCCAGCGAATGATGAGAGGACTGCCATATAAAGAAAGGCAGGAGGCACTCTCAAAATGGAGACCTTGTGTGCAGAGAACCTGCAGAGGGAAAGAGCTCGGGGGGAAGCTCTGGGGAAGACACTGCCATCTCGTGTCCCTCGAGGATAGGAAGTAAGGTGACACAAGGGGACAGTGAGGAAACAGGAACTTGATCATTCAGGGTCTGGAAAGCCACAGATAGGAACTGGGAACATTCTAGTGACAAGGAAAGCTACTGCAGAGTTGTAAGTAACAGAGCTCCATGTACATATTTAAACATTCAGATAGAGTGAGAACCCCTTCATCAAAGGCTCTCCTACCTCTGTAAAGACACAGAGGACAAAGATCATTTTCCTGGCATATCCCTGTCTGCTTTTTGTAACCCCCGTTTCCCTTCAGGGGGTCCCACCTACCTGTATGGAGCTCACACATGTGCCCAAGGAAACACTCACTACACTGTCTCCACTCCTTGCACAATATATTCTTGAATATTGATTCTCTCAGTGTGTGATACCTTCTGGGTTACAGCCACTCTGCTTTTCTTTTTAGTTCTGCTATTTTTTATAGCACTCATCAGAATGTCTACTCTTTGCCTACTTTATCCTCACAAATCTACTCTCTGTTTCTGCTATCAGACAATAAACCCCACAGGGATAGGAACCATCTGACGTGGCACCACCACATCCGCACTCCCGCTGCACAGTGCTTAGCAGTGAGTGTTGAGGAAATGGAAGGATGGATGCAACCTTGCTTCCACTGTGAGAACGGTAACAGCGGTTTGGATTATGTTGAAAACTTTGGCAACTGTCACTGCTCAGTCTTGACAGAAGAACAAATTTTCTCTTTGCTATTGTACTACCAAAGTCATGGAGAGACATAAAAACGGTTCATGTAACTTCAACAGAACCCGGTCTTTCTTTCCTTGGATTTGGTTCCTGGACCCTACAGTCTCAAAGTCTCCCAGAATCTCATGCTAAAACAGCCATAGTTGCTATCTCAAAACCAGCTAAGGAGAGAGAATGTGGGTAGAGGGATTAGAAAAGAGAAACTTTTAAATTGTTTTACTGAAACATAGCTGGGGCCAGCCTCATTGCCTAGTGGTGAACGGAGCTTGGATCTCACATGACTGACCAGGGTTTGAATCCCAGCTCCAGTGGCTTGAGAAACATTCAGGGCACATGGGCAAGGATGCCAAAATCTCGATACTGTGAAGAAATGAAAGGGATGGGATTGCTGCATGACCATGTCCCATTAGGAGGGCTTTGTTCCTCTCTCTTTCTCTGGTAAGTACACAAATCCTCTGACAATCTAAAAAATAAGAAGTAATTATCAAATTTTCCAGATATATTCACAGCAATAAAAAACTTAAACCAAGCAACATGATGAAGTCTACAAGATATACCTGCCTTCTCCACCAAAAACAAACAGGATGAACCTGGAAAACATTATGCTAAGTGAAATGAGCCAGGCACAAAAAACAAATACTGCATTATCTCACTCACATGCAGAATCTAAGGCACTTGATCTCATAGAAGTGGTGGTTATCAAAGGCTGGAAATGGAAAAGGTGACATAGAAAACAAACACCACGAGTATATATAAACTTAAATTTCCAGTTTATTCCGATAAAGCAACCCTTTCTTTCTAGATCAATATATTCCTATTTTTCTCAGAACTAAAACTAGAGTAAGCTGTCACCACTCTTTAAAACACCTACCTTTCTTAGGAGAGAATAAGAAGCACAGATCTAGTTAATACTGAACAGTCAAATTTCCTTTTTAAAGAAAATTTATCACTGTTAGAAATTAAAACTTTAAGATTGGAGCAGAAGGGACCGAGTGGGAGAGCTCAGATGGAGGACAACTCTGCTCATGCACCTTGACCACCCAGTTCAGAGGCCCACACAGGGTGTTAAGCTTCTTTATTTAATTACATAGCTCTAGCCCAGCCTCAGGTGCATCTTGTCCTGAAAGGTTGGGAGAAGAATCACACATTTGAACCTGGCTACATATACCCTGCTCTCATTGGAAGATATGGCCCTCTACCAAGAACACACCTGAGAAGAAGAGCTGTTCTTCCCTCTGACGCTACAGAATCTACTCCCAAAAATTAGTAAGGAGTAGGGCCAGCAGATGGTGTAGTGACTGCGTTGCCGGACTCCCACATGGCCAACTGTCATTCAGGTCCCAGACCCAGTGGCTTTAAAATCACACCAGGCGCATGTGTGTGCATGGCCAAGATCCTTGGTAGAGAAGGGAGGAGAAGGGATTGTAATGTGGCTACCACTCCTAGAGGGGTAATTTCTCACTTTCTCTCTCACTGTCTCTGTCTCTCTCCAATGAGTGCACAAACGATATGGCAAAATAAAATAAAATGTAGGAAGGGAGCATGTACTACATCAGAAGTAAAGTCACAATAAACATGAGAAAGCAAGGAAATAACTTTCTCTCAAGGGAACAGAACAACTCCTCATTAACCATAGATGGCCCACAAGAATTTGCAGAAATGTCAAAAAAAAAAAAGAATTCATAATAATCATAGTGATCAAATTAAATGAGATTCAAGAGAAAACAGACAACCAACTCTAAGAAATGAGGAAAACATTCTATGATTTGATGGAGAAACTCTATAAAGAAAGAGTTTAGTTTAATAAACTGGAAATTTAAGTTTATATATACTTGTGGTGTTTATTTTCTATGTCACCCTTTCCATTTCCAGCCTTTGAGTTCATAAAAAATACAGTCAAACAGAACCTCTAAAAGTGAAAACTGTAATGCAAGAAATAAAAATCTCCCTGGAAAGTATTAATAGCAGATTAGACAAGGCAGAAGATAGAATCTCTGATGTAGAAGACAATGAAAGACTTGCAGAAAACTTTCCAAACCCAGAGAAACATTCAGACATCCAGACACAGGAGATATAAAAGACATGAAATAGAATCAACATAAGAATATCCTCTCCCTGGGGCATTATAGCCAGATTGGTAAAAATCAAAGACAAAGACAAGATTCTAAAAATACAAAGATGTTATTATGCTAACATCAAATCTCTTAACTGAAACAATACAAGCAAAGAAGGAATGAGCAGACATATTCAAAACACCAAAAGAAAAACAATTTCAACCCAAAATAGTATACCCAGCAAGATCATCTTTCATAAGGGAAGAAAAAATAAAATCATTCCTAGATAAACAAAACTTGTTGGTAAATTCAAACCCTAGACCAACTCTTCTAAAAGTACTGAAATAAGTACTATATCAGGAAAACTAAAGAGAGACAAACAGAAATAAACAAACATGAAATAACCAAGAAAATGGCTTACCAAGTGAAAGGGATAATTTCACAAACATCAATAATAATGTTGAATGTCAATAGATTAAGTCCTCCAATTACACAGACTAGTTGGAGGGGGGGTGGAAGAAGGGGACCAGCAGTTAGCATAATGGCTATGTCGCTGGACTCCCATGTAATCAACCATGGTTCAAGTCCCAGACCTGGTGGCTTAAACTCACACTGGGCGCATGTGCGTGCATGCCCAAGATCCTGAGAGGAAAATGGAGGAGAAGGGGTTGTGATGTGGCCATCCCCTCTGGGGAGTGATTTCTCACTTTCTGTCTCTCTGCAAATAAAAATCAAAAAAAGGCTGGAGTTTCAATATGAATATAAGACAAAATAGACTTCAAAACAAAAACCATAAAAAGAGACAGAGGGGGACCAGCAGTTAGCATAATGGTTATGTCACTGGACTCCAATGTAGTTGACCGCAGTTCATGTCCTGGACCCAGTGGCTTGAACTCACGCTGGGCGCGTTTGCATGCATGCCTAAGATCCCGAGAGGAGAATGGAGAATTTCTCGCTTTCTGTCTCTCGTCTCTCTTTGTCTTTGTGGCGAGCGCACGTGCTCTATAGCATAAATTAATTAATTAATTAATTAATTAATTAAAATAGAAAAGACAAAGGACACTATACAATATTAAAAGGACTAATCTATCAGGGAGGTACAACACATATAAATACATGTGTATCCAACACTAGAGCACCCATATATAAAAGAAAGACAGCCAGATTTAAAGGGAGAGAGAGACTAACACACTGACCATTGGAGATTTCAACACCCCACTGTCTTCTCTGGACAGACCATCTAGATAAAAAATAAGCAAAGAGATACAGGATCTACATTAACCATAAATCAAATGGACTTGACAGACATCTATAGGATTCTCCATCCAACAACCACAAAACACACATTTTTATCACCCCCACATGAAACATTCTGAAGATCAACCACATGATAGGGCACAAAACAAGTTTTACAAACCAAAAGGTATAGAAACTATATTAAGCATCACTCTGACAACAATGGAATTAAAAATTCAAGCAATGAAATTAAACCTGATATTAATTGCAGAAAGAACCCTTGAAAATACACAAACACATGGACACTAATAACCTACTCCTTAGAAGTGAAATTATTTCTATTTGCAGATGATATGATTATAAACAGAAAATGTACAATAAACTGCAAAAAAAAAAAGCATGGACGTGAAAAACAAATACAGCTAAGTGGCAGGATGCAAAGTCAACAAACAAAAATCTATAACATTTTTATATACCAACAATGAATAGATTGAGGTAGAATTAAGAAAGCAATCCCATTGACAATAGGCACACACACACACACACACACACACACACTTAGGAATAAACTTAACTGAAGGGAAAGACTTCTACAAGGAAAACTATGAAACAACTGAAAAAGGAAATTGAAAATGAGACACAAAAATGGAAAGACATCCTATGTTCTTGGATTGGAAGAATTAATATAATCAAAATGTTAATCCTGCTCAAATTAACTTACAAATTCAATGCCATTCTAATCAAATTACTAGAGATAGTCCACAGAAATAGAAAAAACTATCTAAAATTCTTCTAGAATCATAAAAGGTCCCATATCCAGCAGTTAGCGTAATGGCTATGTCACTAAGCTCCCATGTAGTCGACGACGGTTCGAGTCCCGGACTCGGTGGCTTGAACTCAGGCCAGGCGCATGTGCGTGCGTGCCCAAGATCCCAAGAGGAGAATGGAGGAGAAGGGATTGCAGCGTGCCCATCCCCCCGGGGGGTGATTTCTCGCTTCTATCTCTCTGTCTTTCTCTGTCTTTCTAGTGAGTGCACATGCCCTATAGCAAAAACCTCTCCAAAAAGATTAAAAAAGGAAAAAAAGATCCCATATCACCAAAGTATTATTGTGCAAAAAAAAAAGAATAAAGTAGGAGGCAACTCACTTTCTGATATTGAGGCAGGAGAAAGCTAGCAAATGGAAGTAGTAAGGAAGCTGAAGCATCTGCCTATGTGGCTAAGTAGAAAAACCTAATCAGGATGGAGGATTCACCACCCAAGGTAATATAGACAGTAGATTAGTGAGGGATGTCAAGCTGATTAAGCCACATTTGAAACAGAGATAAATGAGATAAATCAGTGGGTCCAGCCACATTTGACAGAGCCAATGAGATGAGAACAATTAGTGGGCCCAGCCAATGATCAACTGATATAGCCTAGATTAAAAATGATAAACCTCACAGAATGCAACTGCCATGGCCTTTAGAGCCACTCTTTCTCTGTGCTCTCAGGCCCACTTCAATCTCTCAAGAGCGTACTTTCACTTTTACTTAATAAACTACCTTTTCCTGTCACTATTGGTGTGTTTCATTCAATTCTTTGTCTGAAACACCAAGAACCTGGATGACATCACAGAAGCCATCTCACAACAATATCAAACAATATTACAAGGCTGTTGTAATCAAAACAGCATGGTACTGGCACAAAGACAGGCAGGTAGACCAATGGAATAGAATAAAGAACCCAGAAATAAACCCCAAAACATAATAGCTGATTTTTGACAAAAGGCATAAGACAATCCAGTGGCGAAAAGTAATCTTGTCAGTAAACGGTGCTGGGAAAGCTGAGTCTCTCTCTGCAGGAAAATAAAACTCTCACCACTGACAAAAATCAACTCAAAATATATCAAAGATCTTAACATAAAACCTCAGACTATTAAACTACCGGAGGAAAACTCTTAGAGACATTGGAGTAGGCAAAGACTTCTTAAATAAGACCCCAAATCACAGGTGATAATCCCAAAAATAGACACAAATGGTACTGAGAAAAACTAAAAAGCTTCCTCATAACAAAAGAAAAAATAAAATGAAGACACAACCCTCAGTATGGGAAAATACATTTGCAAACTATCCCTGAGATAAGAGACCGATCATCAGAATCTTCAGGGAACTCAAATAGCTTACTCACAAAAAAAAAAAAAAAAAAAAAAAAAAAAAAAAAAAAAAAAATTAACAATCCAATTTAAAAAGGGGCAAATTAATTAAATAGAGAACTCTCCAAGGAAGACATATGAATGGCCAAACGGCATATGAAAAAAATACACATCGTCTCTTATTACAAGGGAAATGCAAATCAAAACCACAATGAGATACCCCACTTAGCCCCAGTCAGAATGGCTAAAATTAAAAAAAAAATAATAAATAGAGAATGATAAGTGATAGTGAAAAGGGATCCCTCCTTGATGGGAATGTTTATTAGTACAGGCACTGTTAAGAACAATATGGAGTTTCCTCAAAAATCTGCAGATCGAACTACCATAAGATCTAGCAAGTCCACCCGGGTATCTACAAAGGATAGGCAAACTGTCAGTTGGAAAAACACTTACACATCTATGTTTATTTCAGCATTATTCACAATTGCTAAGACATGGAATCGACCCAAATGTCCAATGGAGAGATTCCACACTGTGGAATACTACTCTACCATTAAAAAAAAATAAGACCTTGATATTTGATATAAAGTGGTTAAATATGGAAGATTTAATGCTAAGTGAAGCAAGCCAGACTATGAAAGAGAGTCATTATATGTCCCCACTCAATATATACCAAGTGTCTGTACTCTACAACAGAAACTGAGACAATGGAAGGTATAAAAGCAGGGAGAGAACTGTAGATACTAGACATACTATAGGAGGAGATGGGTAATAGGGGGTGGGAGGGAGAGAATCAGGGGGGAAGCATTTAAAAGACCCAAAAATGAAACAGTATCTGGTGATAACATTTATGGTAATATATTTGACTGGACTAATATACATTCTATTTATGCTTAGAAAAAACAATTGTATGCTGTACAGATATACAGATTAAATATAAATTATATACGTGTGTGTGTGTGTGTGTATATATATATATATATATATATATATATATATATATATATAAAACTTTAGGAAAAACAAATAGGTCAAAGAGTATAGATGTTAACATCTAATGGCTATGGAGTTGGCCCCAAAACATTTCTTTATTTCTTCCATCATGAGCAAGAGAGAAAGAAAGGAAGAGACAGACAGCACCTCCAAAGGATCTTGATGTCGTGATCTACCCGAGCCAGCCCCAGTCACAGGTGTGTTTACCCAGCACACTGACCAAGCCTCAGAACAGAAATCCAGAGTAACCCCACGTAGCCCAGGCTCTCAGTCAGTGTTTCGCTGCCATGCCACCACCAAGCCCTGACTTCACAATTTTGCACTAATCATTCATTATCTCTGATCTTTACATATGAGAATAATGATGATTTCATGGGGTTAGCTATCACACCAAACTAATTTATATTACAATTAATTTAATAACAAATAGGTAAAATGCACATGCATTTTTGTTGCATATAAACTGGGGAAAATATTTCTTACCAGCATTGAAATCGCACATTGCCAAGACCAGCAGATAGTGTAACAGTTATGTACCTGGACTCCTATGTAGTCGAATGCAGTTCAAATTTCAGACCTAACAGCTTAAAACTCATGCCAGGAGTATGTATAGGCATGCATGCCCAAAATCCAAAGAAGAGAATAAAGAAGAAGGAATTGCGATATAGCCATCCCCCCAAGAGGGTGGGGTGACTTCTCACTTTCTGTCTGTCTCTCTGGTGAGCATACATGCCTTACAGAAAAAAAGTCTCTTAAAAAAAAAAAGAAGAGAAAAAAAGGAATTACACATTGTCTGATCATATACTGTCTTGTATACAATCACTATTCAATAAATGTGAGGTAAGAAATAAATTATTACATTTCTCAAAATGAAACTAAGACTAAATATATTCAGATAAGGATATTTTAGAAATATATGTTAGCAAATTAATAGAACTCGTTCTGCTTGTGTACTATCACACATTAGAGCATAAAAGTATACTTACTCTCGTAAGTATTTTTAGATATTTTTGTTCTTAATTTTTATAACAACTCTTACTATTTTGACCAAATATTTGAAAATTATTCACACCTGTAAATAAACTAAGTTTATCTACATGTAATGAAGCATATCTCACAACTTAGTCTAAAGAAGGATTACTATTAATACTTTAAATTTAGCTCTGTTCAGACAGTATGATGAACAAAAATACACCAAAGTGACCTCAAGTTATCAACTTCCTAGGGATCATCACTAATTTAAGTGATTTGTCTTTGAAGCCTGAGGTATTTTTCTTCCTCAGAACTTTCACTTCTGGAAGATTCTCAAATAATAATGACTTCGAAATTTATCACTCCAGCAGGAGGTGTGGGGGCTAAGGCTGCTGGATCCCACATGGTCAACTGTGCAGTGCAAGTCCCAGATTCAGTGGCTTGAAAAACATACTGGGTGCATGTGCCCCAAATCTGGAGGGGAAAATGGAGGAGATGGGATAGAGGCATGGCCGTGCTTCCTCAGGGGTGATTTCTCTTTCTCTAACAAGTCACATGCACCCTATGGCAAACTAGAAAAAAAAATGATCTCTTTTATGAATTAAAACTTCAGGGAAAAAACAAGCAAGGCAAGGTATATAGATGGTAACAAGTTCTACCATAGCTCAGGTTCAACACTACATAGATAACGGACAGTAATTAGCTGCCATTCAAGAATTCTGAGATATTAAAAAGTACCCTAATGACTTACTAGAAGGTTAGCATGAAAGAACTTCTTAAAATTACATGAAGCATAGGCCTTCAAGAAAGTTTTCCTTTGTAATTTAATAGGCAAAAACCTGAAAGTGAAACGTTCATATGCCCTTCACAAGCATATGCGAAGCATTTTACCTAGTTGGCAATTATTTGAGTTGGACAATATTAGCTACTAATAAGGTACAAAAAGAACTCCTAGAATTTTATTTTATATTATAAAATTTGAAAAGTTGAGTCATAACTAAAGGGCAAAAGGGAAGAAAAGGTAAGCTTAGAATGCTAATACCTTTCTCCTAAAATAATTAGGCATGCCTAATGATGAACGATGCTGTGATTACAGCTTTTTTTTTTTTTTTTTTTTTTTTTTTTTTTTTTGCTGTTTATCTTGAAATACTTGAAATGGGCATAAAATCAGCAACTTATATCTTGATACCAGAATAATATTTTTTTAAATTATCGGCACCTTTTCTGTGCCCATTTACCTTCAAATACTTCAGTAGGTAGTTACTACAAAGACATTCTTCTGCTAGAAAAAGCACAACACAGCTGTCAAAAATCTGGAAATTAACACTGATAGATTTCTGCCATTTCATCTTCACATCCTATTTGCATTTTGTCAATTGTTTAAATAAAATATTTTCCTTTATCACTTTTAAGAATGCATTACCCTTAGGTGTCTTGTCTTTTAATGTCCTTCACTCTGGAACTGTTCCTCGTATTACCCTGACTTTCATGATCTTGGCATTTTTCAGTATTACAGGCCAGTTATTTTATATCAGTTCTATCAACTGTAATTTTCTTGGAATTTTTCTACTACTAATGAGCAACTTCAGATTATTCACATATGTCATTTTTCCATTCTTTGTAACTAAGAAGCAATTTTGTAAAACGCTAACTAAAAATAAGTTTTTAAAACATATATAAATATCCCATTTCTCATCATATTTTCTGTTTATTTATATCAACATAGTTTCATCCTTTCTAGTTTTATTCAATGGTTTATCATCTGTTCTCATCCTTATTTATATTAATGTTTAATTTATCGCAATTGGTCAGTGGCAGCAACTTCCAGCTGGATCCTGCAACTTTTTGATGTGTCCCCATCATTCTTCAAGCCCTTCCTTGCTCTACGATACAAGATGGGCCAGCATCATCTTGTCACTTCCCTAGCCCTGTCCTGGAATCAGTCCTTCTTTCAGTGGAGAATGGCATTTAGAAAATCGACACCTAGAACTGGAAGTGTCAATGACCTTTGGAGAGTCACTGCTCCCAAAATCTATTAATGAACTAGGCTACAAATACATGTGTGTGTCTACATTTGTGTGTGTGTGCTCATTTATGTCTGTGTTTATGTCCATGTCTATGTCTATCCATGTACATGTAGAAAACCATGTATTTATACTAATACCTCTGATCCCAGTTTAACACCATAAAGTTCATCCTAGCTTTCTGCCTGAAATTTCACTCATGTTATCCTTAATACAGTTATTTACTTTATGAATTTCCTGCAAATAATAAATTTCTCATCACACTGCCACCTCCTCTTTCCCTTTTTTTTTAAATAACTATTTCCTTTTTATTTTATTTTTTATTATAGTTATTTTCAATTTGACCAGAACGAGAAACAGGGCAGGGGAGAGAAAGCAAGCCACCAGGTCCGGGATTCAAACCGTGGTCAGCCATGTGGAGTCCAGCACCCCTAACCACCATGCCATCTGCCAGCTCCTCTCTTGCATGGGAGCCCTCTTTTTGGGCTCCAGTATCCACTCCAAGATGCCCCTTTACGTAGACATTCTTCTCATCGTGGTTGGCCCCGAGCACTGTGCTCAGTGGACCTTAGATGTATGTGCCCTCCTCGCCTGCTCAGGCCCTGGCCCCATTCCCTGTAGATGTCCTCATCACCCTCCTCAGGCTCCTATAACTTACTCTCAGCCGTAATGACGCCCTCCAAACCCTTCTTACTGTCTGCCTACCCCAGCCCCACAAGGAAGGTGTCCTGCACAGGGAGCTAAGCTGCTCTGCCCAATCTAATAAGAGACTGAATTATATCCTAGGGAAAGAAGAGAAGAGGAACAGGAAGAGGGAGAGAAAGAACTATGTTAATTTTTTTAAGTCCATTTTTGTTTATTTCTCCCCAAAGTGAGAAAGACAGAGGGAATATGTACCCCCCCCACACAGACAGTCTTGATGCCTCAATCAACCCCCAGCCTCAGCCATCACTGAATCGTGGGCATGCAGGCATGCATGTACCGAGCATGATTCATTTTTTTTTTTTTTTTTTGAGAGGTTTTTGCTATAGGGTACATGTGCTCACCAGACAGAGAGAGACAGAGAGACAGAAAGTGAGAAATCACACCCCAGAGGGGATGGCCATGCCGCAATCCCTTCTCCTCCATTCTCCTCTCGGGATCTTGGGCACGCATGCACACGCGCCCAGTGTGAGTTTAAGCCACCGGGTCCAGGACTCAAACCGCGGTCGCCTACATGGGAGTCCAGCGACATAGCCATTATGCTAACTGCTGGTCCTCCGAACATGATTCTGAGGGAGTATCCAGGTGCAAATCTGGAACTTTCCCATGCAAGTCGGCCTCACCGAGTATTATGTTTTATTTTTATCAATGCTCCGCTGTCTGGATCCTACTGTTAAACTGTAACAACTACTCTCAGCCTCCCTCGTGAGATGAAGATCAATGGTGTACTACAACTGAGTGTGGCATGTTCGAGGACACAAGTCTGAATCCTCCTTACAGAATAAACAGTTCTTTTGCCCTAACTTATAAAATTCTTTTCCAAGTTTATCATACAATATTATTTGAAGTAGCTCTTTTTTTTTTTTTTAACAAAGTACGTGTTAAATTGAATATTCCCTAAAAGGATAGATTTAATAATGTAAGAAGAACTCTTTATCAACTTACTCTAGGATGACTAAGATAATATATGCACACAAATAAAATTCAATGAAAGAGTGAAAAAACTATTTAGAGACCTAAGACAAAAACATTTCAAATTAGCCAGATATTGACAAAAGATAGGTTTATTCTGCCTGGAATAGCCAGATAATTGCTTTAATTCTCCTAGTATAAAGTATTTTTTACTTCCCTGCTCTATTAAAAGCAATTATTCCTTAATATGGGCTCTGACAATTTGTAGCACAAATATTTTTTACTAAGCCAAAATTATGGGCACTTAAGGATTCTGAAAACCAGTTATTAGAGAAATAGAAAGTAATATTGCAGATATGTTGCCTTTAAGGGGAGCCTATATATTAATTCCAGGACAGAAAACACAAATAATTTTGATGGTTCCTTATGACTAGGAAAGAAAAGTACAAGAATTATGGAAGTTTGGTGGCCAGTTGTGTAGAAATATTCTCACAGTTAGTTATGATATGGCCTATTAGGATCTGATTAAAAAGCAATACATACAAATATGTCACATTACGTAAGTCTTTTTCCCAAGAGAATAGCTTCACTCCATCAAAATAATTTAATCTCTAAGAGAGTCTTCAAAATGATGAGCAGATCCTTTGAGGAGAATTCACCTGATTGTTTCTCTATGGAGCATTTACTACACCTGGTACAAGTACAATTTGTCCCTATAGACTGATTGTTAAAGGAAACAACCCAGGGACCAGCAGTTAGCATAATGGCTATGTCGTTGTACTTCCACATAGTCGACCGCGGTTTGAGTCCCGGATCCAGTGGCTTAAACTCACACCAGGCACGTGTGCGTGAGTGCCCAAGATCTCAAGAGGATAATGGAGGAGAAGGGATTGTGGCGTGGCCGTCCCCCCTGGGGGGGTGATTTCTTGCTTTCTGTCTCTATGTCTCTCTTTGTCTGTCTGGCGAGTGCACACGCCCTATAGCAAAAACCTCTCCAAGAAAAGAAAAGAAAAAAAAAGAAAGAAAGAAAGAAACAATCCAGGTGCCAGGACCAGCAGATTGCGTAATGGTTATGTCTCTGGACTCACATTGTTGACCATGGCTCAAGTCCCAGACCCAGTGGCTTAAACTCATGCCAGGCGTGTGTGCGTGTGTGCCCAAGATCCCAAGAAGAGCGTGGAGGAGAAGGAACTGTGGCATGGCCATTTGGCCATCTCCCCAGGGGTTGATTTCTTTTCTTTTTTTTTTTCTTGGAGAGGTTTTTTGCTGTAGGGCGCGTGAGCTCACCAGAAAGACAGAGAGACAGAGAGAAATCACACCCCCCCGGGGGGGGATGGCCACACAGCAATCCCTTCTCCTCCATTCTCCTCTTGGGATCGTGGGCACACACGCACACATGCCAGCGTGAGTTTAAGCCACCGGCTCTGGGACTCAAACCGCGGTCGACTACGTGGGAGTCCAGCAACATAGTCATTACGCTAACGGCTGGTCCCCCCGGGGGGTTATTTCTCACTTTCTGTTTCTCTGTCTCCCTCTGTCTCCCCATTTCTCTCTATCTCTCCAGCGAGCGCACATGCCCTACAACAAAAACCTCTTTAAAAAAAAGAAGAGAAAAGAGAAAAAAAGAAGAAGAAAAGAGTGCCAAGAAAATGGTGCAGGGCCAGCAGGTAGTGTGGAGGTTAAGACACTGGATCTCATATGGCTGACTATATGGTTCGAGTCTAGGACTCAGTAGCTTGAGAATCACTCCAGGCACATGTGCATATATGCCTAAAATCCAGAGAGGAGAATGAAGGAGAAGGGATTGGGGCATAGTCATCGCCCTAGGTGTGATTTGCCTCTTCTCACCTCTCTCTTGTTCTCTCTTCAGGAAGTTCGCATACCCTATAGCAAAAAAAAAAAGAAAAAAAAAGAAAGAAAAAGAAAAGAAAAGGAAGAAAGGAAGAAAAGAAGGAAAGGAAGGAAGGAAGGAAGGAAGAAAGGAAGGGAGGGAGGGAAAGAAAGGAAGGAAGGAAGGAAGGAAGGAAGGAAGGAAGGAAGGAAGGAAGGAAGGAAGAAGAAAAGAAAGAAAGAAAGAAAGAAAGAAAGAAAGAAAGAAAGAAAGAAAGAAAGAAAGAAAGGAGAAAGAAAGAAAGAAAGAAAGAAAGAAAGAAAGAAAGAAGAAAGAAAGAAAGAAAGAAAGAAAGAAAGAAAGAAGAAAGAAAGAAAGAAAGAAAGAAAGAAAGAAAGAAAGAAAGAAAGAAAGAAAGAAGAGAGAGAGAGAGAGAGAGAGAGAAGAAAGAAAGAAAGAGGGAGGGAGGGAGGGAGGGAGGGAAAGGAAGGAAGGAAGGAAGGAAGGAAGGAAGGAAGGAAGGAAGGAAGGAAGGAAGAAAATAGTGCAGGGAATACGAAAAAATTATGATGAAAAAATAGTCTATATTAGTGTCTTCTGTGGCTTGAAATTATGTTGTAATAGTGAAATATATCAGTTTGTAATTTCTCAGCAGTCATTCACTAAAAGAGCCTAGAAATAGATGTTGCTATTTCTCAACATTTTTTCTTTTTATTTACCTTTCTGGACAAATAGGAAAATCTCTTCTGATTTTAGAGAATCTAGTGTTCACCAATCACTTCTAAATACTTAAATGAGAGAACAAAGGGGGATTGGTTAACTTTTCATTTCCGTTCCTTTCACTAAGCAGAGTTGATTGCTCTTTTTAGTTTGTAGTCCATTCCTGCCAGTTATGCAGCCTCCCTGTAACATTTTCTACATTTTTTTAGAGGTTTTCTGCTATAGGGCGCGTGCACTCGCCAGACAGACAGAGACAGAGAGACAGAAAGCGAGAAATCACCCCCCAGGGGGGATGGCCACGCCACAATCCCTTCTCCTCCGTTCTCCTCTCGGGATCTTGGGCACGCATGCACACGTGCCCGGCGTGAGTTTCAAGCCACTGGGTCCAGGTCATGAACCACAGTCAACTACATGGGAGTCCAGCGACATAGCCATTACGTTAACAGCTGGTCCCACGTTTTCTACTTTTTAGCTAACTCTGACTTTATTCCTCCCTAGGTAAGCTTCTCCTAAAATAAAGATATCTAGTAAAGTTCAGCTTTGCTTTGCTGAATCATGTCTCTGAAGTTCAGTTTTTGTCTAACCACACATTGTGACATTTTGCCCCGTTCTAAAGTGTGAACATAAAGTGTGTACTACATGTGCATATATTTAACATGTAGATGTAGATATTCCATATATGTAATATATATATATATATATATATATATATATATATATATATAGGTCATACATGTATTTAGACCATATACTAAACTGCATGTAGGTTTTATTCCAGTGTCTTCAATTACTTTTCATGAATCTTCTGCTAAACCTGGGGCCCAGAACGACCAGACAGGTAAGCTACTTCCCTCATGACAGTGGCACCATCAATTTGCTGTACGCAGAGTTCATGCTTATCCCTGTACCTCGGCTCATACTGCATCTTACACATAAAATCATACCCACTCATCAAGGTCTCAACCAAAGTCACATCGCCTCTTAGTGTGACCTGACCGACCCATTCTAGTTTTAGTTTTTCACTTCTTTCTCCTCTCATTGCCTTTGACATTTCTCTGTAGTATTGGTCACAATGCATTGTAAATACTGGCTATTGCATTAGACTTGAGAGGTATCCTGGATATTAGCAATTATCAGATCTCATGGTAAATAAATATGGTAATTTACATTTACCTCTGATAAATAGGATTTCTTCTCAGGAAGGTGTCTTTTTCACATCAAGTGTGGTCTAGAGCTTTGGTTGAGACACAACCCACAGAAAATGCAGAATTTATTACTCCCCTCAATGAGAAATTATAAAACGAAGGGCAAAAGGAAAGCAAAAAATAAATCTATGGACACCTACATTTAAAAAGAAAGAGACAAAGGTCATTATAGTATCAAAGGGACCAAATCGTCAAGAAGATATAATAATTACAAATATATAGGCACCCATTATTGGAGCACCCAAATACATAAAAACAGAGGATGCCAGAGCTAAAGGGACAGATAGACTGTAGCACATTAGTTGGGGATACAGCCCCTCTCAACACTTAACATAGTGAGATAACACCCAGCCCCAGTCAGAAAGGCAATTGCCACAAGAATAAAGAATGACAAATGCTGTTGAGGTTTTGGAGAAAGGAGAACCCTGTGCACTGTTTGTAGGAATGTAAATTAAGATGGCTATTGTAGAAGCCAGCATAGAGGTTCTTCAAAAATCTAAATATAGAACCTATTGTGACCAAATAATCCTGGATCCCACATGACTGACTGTGGTTTGAATGCCAGCCCAGTGGCTTGAAAAACACACCCAGTGCATGTACATGCATACCCCAAATCCCAACACAATGAAGAAATGGAGGAGAAGGTATTGTTATATGACCACATCCCATTGGTGGGCACTTTCTCTCTCTCTCTTTCTCTGTGTCTCTCTCTCTGGTGAGCACACACACTATCTGACAACTATAAAAAGAGAGAAAATTTAAAAAATGAATTTACTTAGAGGCGTATCTTTAACTTTACATTACATACATCTTTGAAAATGGTTTCATTGAAAAATATTTCTTTTAAGTATATGCAATACATTATTTTTACTTTTTTTTACCTTAAAGTAAATACTTTTCTTCTACCTCAGCATACGGCAATAAGTGTGTAAAAATAGGAGAAAGATAATTACCATCTCTTGACCATCTTAAACTAAGTGAAAGACAA
This sequence comes from Tupaia tana, assembly GCA_026018925.1. Taxonomy (NCBI): domain Eukaryota; kingdom Metazoa; phylum Chordata; class Mammalia; order Scandentia; family Tupaiidae; genus Tupaia; species Tupaia tana. Next base: position 86,194,313 of record JAKSZU010000006.1, read on the forward strand.
ACTGAAAACAAAAACAAAGCAAAACAAAACAGGACATGATGTAATTTTCTGATGCATGAATGATCAGATGGCAGTAACTTTTACTTTCTACTATCTTTGAATCATGACTTAATTCAAATAGGTTACAGTAGTATTTAAGTCCTTTGGAATCTGTAATTGTTAACTGTCAGAGGCTGCGCACCAGCGAGTCTGCCAAGGTTTCTCAGAGAGCAAAACAATTGCCATGATTGGTTCCCTTCAAAAAACCTGACCTTCAAAACCTTGCTCTGATTGGCCACTAGAATCTCTCAGATTTGCATATCTGGCACCTCATGATTGGTCCAAAAGCAACCAATCATAACCCACCTTTTACAACCAATCACAGCCCACTGTTTACAACCAATCATGGCCCACCATTTACAACCAATCACGGCCCACCAGCATGTATATAACCACGATGCCTGGCCCACAGTAGCCAGACAACGACCCTGGAGAGCCTGAAGAGTTGAAACACTGCACAGCCTCCAGAGGACCCTGAAGACCCTGAAGAGTTATAACACTACATCATCTCCGGACGACCCTGAAGAGTTGTGACACCACGTCATCTCTGTGCTGCTCACAATAGATGACGCAACCCTGAAGAGTTGTAACACTGCGTCATCTCCGTGCTGTACCGTGCTGCCCACAATAAACAGACGACACTGAAGACACTGTGTCGTCTCCGTGCTGTGACACTGCACCGCTTGTCCCGGCTCTCACCCCTTCCCTCAGGAAACCTGTTTGACTGTCCCCCCGGGTCGGGACAGTTAACTAATTGATACTGACAATGACAGAATCTAGAGGTATCACACTTAAGTCTGAGTGTGTTCATAGAATGAAGAAGTCTGTCCCCTTTTTGCCTAAGGTCATCACAACAAGCATGATAAATATCCTCTCTTCGATCCTTTACTCCTGCTCTCAAAGTATTTGAAAGTGAATCATAATAAGAACAATGACATTCATTATATCCAAGAATAAAGTTACTAATTTGAACTTAATATTTAAACTTAAAAACTTGCAGGAAAAGCCACACGTGAAATCTTAGAAGAGATCTTTCACAGTATACAACCCAAAAATCTCTTTGTTATCAAAGAATAAACAGAGGCCCCAAAGAAATATGATTTTAGTACCAATAAGTTCTAGAAATAGGATCTGAATTCATTTCAATAGTTGTTTCACTTGCTATTTGTTTTGTATGACATATGCTACTATGCTTTTATCAACCAAGCATACACTACATACCTAGCATGCGCCAGAAACAGGGCCCATATCGAGCATTATATTCCAGGGTTGGCCATTACAAAATACAATACATAGCATTAATTGATCAGAGGGTGGAAGAGAAATGATTTCACAGGACTCAAAATTATATTCAACTGCCATACAAATACAGTGTATAAAAAACCAGTGCCATGGTGGTTAAGGCATCTGGATCCCACATGCCTGACTGGACAGTCCAAGTCCTGGACCCAATGGCTTGAGAAAAACATTCATGTGCATATATGCCCAGAGTTCTGAGAGGACAATGGAAGAGGAGGAGGGATTTTGAGATGGCTGTCCCTCTAGGCAGCACTTTCTCACTCTCTCTCTTTGTCTCTCTTGGCAAATACACGCACCCTATAGTAAATTTAAACAAACAACAACAAAACACAGTTATATGAGATAATATAAGTATGTGCACACACACAAATCTGAATACACCAAAGCAAATAAAAGACTATAAAACAACAACAAAAGTTCAAAACAGAAAATTAGAAGATGGAAAAAAAAACAAAGATATTTGTCATATCAAAAGATACACATATCAGTATCATGTCTTTTAATTACTCAGAAAAGGCTGAAAATAAACAAAGGAGGAAGGCAAAAAAAATACCAAAAAGTTAAACAAATAGAAAGCAATGATGGCCTCAGTTTTAGTGTGAGACCGTGATGGATACTAGCCCATGACCACAAGCACTTAAAGACAGCAATATTCACGGTAATATTGTTGGCAATAGGTAGAAACTTGAAATAGCTTAAATCCATCAACAGAGGCCTCATAAATAAATTATAGAAAACTCATATCATGGACTACGACCATTTTAAAAAGTGAAATACATCTATAGAAACTGAAAATGGAGAGGTTGCTAAAATATATTCTGAGAAAAGCAAGATATCAAATAATATGCATAGTACCCTGCCATTTGTGCTGTGTAGGAAAGAAGAAAAGATACAGAGCCATACTTTTTTATGTATAAAGCTTGTGAAGTGCTTTCTCTGGGAATAAACACTGGTTGATGTAAGGGTCAGAAAAAGGATGAATACTGGGGACCAGCAGTTAGCATAATGGCTGTGTCGCTGGACTCCCACGTAGTCGACTGCGGTTTGCGTCCTGGACCCGGTGGCTTAAAACTCACGCAGGGCGCGTGTGCGTGCATGCCCAAGATCCCGAGAGGAGAATGGAGGAGAAGGGATTGCCGCGTGGTCATCCCCCCTGGGGGGTGATTTCTCGCTTTCTGTCGCTCTGTCTCTCTTTCTTTCTGGCGAGCTCATGTGCCCTATAGCAAAAACCTCTCAAAAAAAAAAAAAAAAAAAAGGATGAATACTTGTACATGACTGTGTAACATCTTTATGTTTTAAACTTTATATCTATATAATACTGTTTTTTTAAGTTTATTGAGGAGGGTCTGAGGAAGGACATTTAGAAGAAAAACAGGAAGGCAAAGAATTAATGGCACAAAGAAATGTGGTATTATCTGTTGAAGATATTTTGTAGTTTTAACAACTGTACTAGGGAGAAATGTTCACCTGTTGAAATATTCATTTTTCTAAGACAAACAATAATGTGATTGAATGTATAAAAGAAAATTAAATTTAAAAAAACTTTATAAAAGTATTTAGTTATTTAAAAGATTATACTTCTACTAAGCATATTTCAGATATTTATTTTATATATGTCATATAAATTGTGGGGCTTGCCCTATAGAATGGTGGTTAAGTGAAGTACTTTGGGAGCTGGAACCCAGAAGGCCAACTGAGATTTGAGTCTCAGCCCTAGTTTCTTGGAAAACACATTAGATACAAGTGCACGTGTGCATGAAATCCTGACGGGATGAAAAATGCAGGAAAAAAACGTGGTAACCACCCCTCATTTGGGGTTCTCTCTCTCTCTCTCTCTCTCTCTGTCAAGAGCACAAGCACCCTCTGGCAATTAAAGACAAAAAATGTAAATTGTAGCTTTAATAATAACCTAATAAGACTATGTTTATAAAGCACTTTTAAATCAGTAGTGCATAAACCAACAAACCAGGCTGGCCCTGTAGTATAGTGATTAAGCCATGTGTATTGGGAGACAGATCCTACATGACAATTATGGTTCAAATCCGGGCTCCAACAGTTGGAAAAACACACCACGAGGGTGTGCATGCCCAAAATCCTGATTAATAAAGAAGAAAGAAAAGAAAAAAAAATTTATATGCAGAATATATGAGAGTTCTTGCAACTCAAAAAGAAGACAACTCACTAAAAACTGGGCAAAAGCTAAACACTAGAAAAGCAAAATGACCAAAAACAGATGAATAAACAAAATATGGCATATCCATAACATAAAAAACTAATTGACGTGATAGCTAAGGACACAGATAGTGCATGTCTAAGTGGTTTCAACACACACCTTGAACTCCAAAGTCTAACTAGGCAGGACATATAATAGAGATATTACCAGAACCATAGAGAGGTCTGAATTTTAAAACTTCAACAGTACAGCCAGTGCCTGGAAAATTAAAATTAAAAAGGTTGAGAAGTAATTTCTTCATCTAATTAAGAACAATGTGTTTTATAGGTTTTTTTTTCCCAAGATGGAAGGTTTAATCATTGGTTTTTTTCTACTTTTTAGTGTTATATGGGTTCTGTTTATTTTTTTCATATGCTTAACTTAATTCAAGTTGTATAGACTCTTGAATATTCCTTAATAAAAATCAAAAACCTCTTAAATAAAGAACCAAAAGAAGTAATACCCAATGTCTGTCCTACTTTAGATTCATCTCAAAAGTCACAAGAATATTTAAGATGGCTTCTGGACAATTTTCTTAACCACTTTTCAAAAGCCATAAAAACAAAACAAACAATCAAACAAAAAAAAAAAAAAAAAAAAAAAACTGTAGGCTCAGAGATTCTTCAGACATGGAGAAAAGCCTTGAACACAGGACTTGTGGGAACAGCACCGAAGAACTGAAGGCGAGAGTATAACACGCATGAGTACGCATATCTTCAGGCTTATTTGTGTAAACAGTTATGACAAAGGCACCTCTGGCTGGCTGCTGCAGAGTTGGAGAATACAGATTGGAGAAGGGAAAGGAAGAACATCTATCTCCAGAGAAAGGGGAAAGAAACTCTGGACTGTCCTCAGTCTTTGCTGGTGTTTTTCCTGCTCAGGGCATTTCTTTCAGAGTAAGATATCATTCAGGGATGTCCAGTTCATCTAATAAGCATGGAAGCGTGTCCGGACCCTTCCTTCAGTATATGATTAATCTGTTTGCCATTTGAAGACTTTCAGTCTGGGATTCATCCAAGGTATTTTACATAATTATCAGGTACTTCATCTGATGTATGAGGACCCATAAAAGCAAAGAAATATTGCAGCCCTCGGTTAATATCACTGAAGCCCTGAGTACCTTCCAGAATGGTGTCTGCTGAAAGTCAGGAAAACAATCCTGGATGTGATAGTCATTAGGCCCTGGGCTCTTCTGAAAGGAAAGCCTAGCAAACTTTTCTAATCAAATCATGTAAAATTACACAAAAAGTCATTCGAGGGCAGGGGTTAAGCACTGTGCATTGGGAGCCAGGCTGACCCCTGGGGGACACCACACACTCAGAGAGAGGGGAGACCATCTACAACCCAATGGCTCTTTTTCTTCAATTCCTACATTCCTTTTAGAATTGTGTTCTTATTAACAAACTGAGGAGTACAGAAAACTTCAGAAACATTTATATGATTTACCACCCAGTGTCCTCATTTGCTTTCAATATCACGGAATTCAATGATGCTTCTCTTCTCTGGAAGTCCCTTATGTATATAGGAACAAAAACCTTTAGCCAAAATCAGAACATACAGAGTAAAATTCTTTCTAACTATGGGACCAACTACTTTAAATCTTGGTTATACTGTCACCATAGATAGCAGTTAACCAAAGAACGAGAAATCAACATGATTGTCCACAAGTTCATGTCAGAATACTCTACTACTTCATTCATAGGATTCGTCTTAGGTGTCTTCCATCACCATTTCTACTGTTTGAGACCTAGCTCCAAGAGCCTAATTAACTGAGTCTCAAGGCCCTTAGTAATTTCTTTTTATTGCCACAGGGCATATGCACTTGCCAGAGAGAGAGGGAAAAAGAGAGGAAAAGAGAAAAAAAAGAGAGGAAAAGAGAAAAATCACCCCCCAGTGTGGCATAGTCACGACACAATCCCTTTTCTTCCCATCAGGATTTTGGACAAACAGGCACACAGGCAAAACATGTTTGGTTTTGTCTTTTTAAGGTTTGGGGGGGTTTTTTGTTTGTTTTTGTTTTGTTTTGTTTTGTTTTGTTTATGCCATAAGGTGCATGATTTCACCAGAGAAGGCAGTGAGAGGGAAAGGGAGAAATCACTGCCCCCCACCCCAGGAGAGATGGCCATGCCACAATCCCTTCTCCTCCACTCTCCTCCTAGAATTTTGGACATGCACACACATACTCTCAGCATGATTTTCAAGCCACCAGGTCCAGGATTCAAAACTATAGTCAGCCATGTGGGAGTCAGGCACCTCAACTACCACACCCCCTACTGGTCTACCTAGCATGTGTTTTAAGCTTCCAGAGTCAGGATTCAAATTGCAGTCAGCTATATGATAGCCAGCTCCCATGCACAGTACTTAATCACTAAGGTATGTGCTGGCCCCCTTGGTAATTATTAAAGCAACAAAAATATGAACAAAGAAAGATTCTGAGAGGATAGTACTCATATAGCAGAGAGAAGTGACCCATTACAAAGTGACATGAGATGGGTATTAAAACGATCAAGAACTCCTAAAGTCTGTGGTCTCATTATTGTGTTTAAATGATGTCTAGTGTAGGTAAAGGAAGGAGATGGATGACAGGAATCCCAGGGAATCCTTGAATCCAGCTTATTATTGTGATTAAGCACAGAGACAGACACACGGCCTGGATTTGAATCCTGGTAGCTGCTCCTTGGCAGCAATTTATGCCTTGGGTCTCAGTTTCCTCTACTGTAAAGGAAGCTGACAGTAGTAACTACCTCCTAAGATGACTGTGTCAGCTATCCGACTTACATAACTACGATTTAATATAATAGAACTAAATATGTCCTCAACACATGGTAAACACTAGGTAAGTGTTAGTTAGCTGTGATCATCCTATTTGTACATACAAACTGAATATTGTGGAGCATACTACTAATGATACCACAACGTTATAGAATTGCTTCAGAGGATCCCTGAGAGGCAGGGTAGATATCAGTGTGAAGCCTTAGCATATTCTGGTCTTCTGATGTATTTTATGATCACTTGCTCATTCTTTGGGTAGATCACTTTCAGCCTGTGGACCTTAGCTCACACCACCTCTTCTTGGCAGCCTCTTGTGACCAACGGCTGGATGGAATAAGCTGCTTCCCACCCCATCCCAATCTTTGGTCTTCCTCGGTGTTCCCAAGACTCTCCTACTGCAGCCCTTTCTGTTCTGTGATGGTGTTCTTCACTGCCCCTTCCACTAACCTGAAAATTCTCTAATAGCAAGGACTGACTCATTCAGTATTTAAACATCCAATCCCTGGCACATAGTATGTTCTCATTAAGTGTGTTATTTCAGAATGGAATAAGTGCATCTATGTCAGTTCAAAAGCAGGCCAATTTGCTAAATGATCGATTTGCCAAATGACAAATTCATCAGGGTTACTAATCTATCGACTATTTTTTAAATGTATGCAATGGTTATGAACATATTAGTATTAAGTTCAAATTAGTTGCTACTAAATTGATGATTTAGTGAATTGGCTTGTGGAAGACTAGCTTTCAGCAAATTGGTTTTAAGAAAATTGTTTTATTAATGAATTGATCTAGAGCCCCTAAGTTTTCCTATTTAGTACATAATTATAATATATTATAATATAGTAAATAATTATAATATATAATATATAATTTTAATTATAATATTTTCTCACCCAAGAACATGTATGTGGTGAAATAACTCATGTTAAAATTGGCAGAGGGCATTTTGGAAGTTTCTGTATGTTTCTAAGAGAATGTTCTTTATATTGCTGCCATAAACAACACTAATTCTATCTGAACTGGCTTTGTGCTAGTCAGAAAAGCATTTTTCCTTGTCTCAGTCTCAGATAAGTATATATTAAAAGAACAAAAACATTTATTGGGTCATCAGGAAAGTCATGATGTATTTTCCTATGCAAATAGAAAACCTAATATATCAACTTAATCTATCAACAACCTAATGTATCATCTTAAAATGTGGCGCCATGTGAAATCTAACTAGAAAAAGAGACCCACTGTGAGACAGTTTTGACTATTGAGGACCACCTAAAATTGCCATCTTTCTAATCAATTGAAACTCTGTTTCTTTTTATATTATGGGCTATCATGGGTTATTATTATGGTTATTCATAGAAGATGGCTATAGACATGAACAAGGCCCCTCACCCCCAGATAAAAACCCCTCACCACAGGTCTTCCTTGGAAACCCATTTTCCAGCACCCCTCACTTCTTGGGAGCTCTGTTTTTTCCTTTCCTCTCCTGCAATAAACTCCCCGCTTTGCTATACCAAAAAAAAAAAAAAAAGACTGTAGAAATAATAATTATTTTCAAATCCAAAATAAATCTACAGAATTTGTCACGGGTCTCAATAAAAACTAATTATTATTTGTGTCTTTATGTTGTTACTAATACTCAGTTGTCTCTTGACGTGTAATCTAATATTTTGAAAGAATATACAGTTCAACTTCGAACTAGTAACATCCCTGTAACATTTTATAATGAAATATGAAACAGAGAAGCGACTCTACACTTGACGAAGTCTACAGTAGGCTTTAACAAAATGTATCACTCCTTCAGAACATCTAAATTTTTCTTCTCTGTAATCTTTGATTATATGCTTGTGGTAGTCATTTAAGTATACTTTATCAACATTGTCTTTAGTTAACGGACTACACATAATACCTCCACCAAGGTTATAAGGAAATTCTTTCTCAAACAACTTCCTTCGCTTTATGCAGATAACAGACATTTTTGCTAGCATCTATGTAGTATCATTTCTGTGCACAATTTCGCTTCCTGAATGAGCTACAATCTAGTAACAAGAGGAAAAAAAGAGGTGGGTATGGCTCTTCTCTTCCCTCCAGAAACAAAACGCTGCAAAGACACTGTTAAGCCTGCCAAAGCTAACAGGAAATAGAAAGGCTCAGCACAGCCCTTTGGGGGGGCAAAATGTGTATTTTCTCTAAAATAAAAGCTACTAATTTCTCCAGTGTCTCACACACACATAAAATATTAGCTAATTTTCAATTGTCAGTTCTGTGCTGGGAGTAGTTCAGGGAAGAGTGAGTTCTGCATATTCATGACCCTTTCCTGTCATTTAAACTAATTAATATTCACTCTTTAGCATTAAAGCTGTTCTTGGAAGCTTTTCTTACTCACATCCACCATTTCAACGGTAAACATTCTGTTTGCTTGTAGTTATTTTTTACATGCACATATTTCCTTTGAATATGTATTCTTATATCCACCATTGAGTGTTTGTGGATGGCCAAGACCTTCTCCAATCTCCCAGATAGATCCTTATTCACTAAAACCATACCTGTAGGTGCAGAGACAATGCTCATTGATTGAACACCATGCAATTAAAGGTAATCCTTAAAAGATATTTTACTGTGTTAACATTTCCTGCAGCTTTTAGAATAGTCACCACCCAGTAAATGTGCTTGCAGGCATTTCATCTGCCTGCCTTTATACTGATATGAATGTAGAGTGTTTTGCTGTTTACTGAACAAAATAGAAATGAGCTGTTCAGAGGACCTTGGAGATTAGAAGAGAATGGCTAAGAAAAGGAAAGTCTTTAAAATCTCAAGTGTCTTAACATGTTTAAAAGAAGGAGCCACATACCAATAGCTCAGGTTGAACAATGAAAGCATAATAGAATTTTTCCAACTGTAGGCATACCCGGTCAAAGGATATTTCTGAAAAAACAGTAAAGTTCCCATGGAAAGATGTGTGAGAATTAAATGATTCAGCAGATTTGAAATGCTTATTTCCTTAGACAGAGGTTTAAATTTAATGTCAAGTGTTGAGTAAGGTTTGACTGCTTTTCCAGCTGCCCAGGACATCTTTGTAAACAAGGGAGTCAGAGAGGAATACAATTGTACTCCTTTATTCATGATAGTTGCCTGACTTAAACCCTTTCACTTGTGCCTAGACCAGAGGAGCTCTAAAAAGTCTGAGCAAAACTCAGTGTGATTTATGGAAAGGCATTCCTTGACCAAGCTGAAGATTGGAGTGCAGACCCTCTAGGAAGGTCTGGGAAAACTTGACACCACTGAAAAGAGAACCTGCTTAATGAAGGGTATAATACTCCCTTTTGGGAGGAAAAAATATATATTTTTTTCTTTTTCTTGCTGGTATAATCACCTTTAATGCCTTGATTCTAACAATAAGAAATTCATGGGGGTGGGGAGGTCTTCAAAATGTTCATGTAAAATATTTATTATTTAAAAATTGTGCATGGATTTCAATTTTGGTTGTACACCAGAGTAAATTTGGACTTTAATTCCATTTCTCCAAGAACTTTTTGAAGTTCCCCCATACTTGTGTTCATTGTAAGAAAGAAGGAGTCATATACCACAGACTTTGAAGAAGGCAATTAAATAGAAAGCAAAGATAAATGAGTTGAAAAGAACAATAGCCTTTCTTTGCTTTTGTAGAACATTTTTAAAACTACAGATTGGTTTTCTAGGGGCCATTCAACCATTCTTCCCTCTGAAGATTCGCCCCTCAATGAAGGGAATACTCATTTAACTATAACATATTTTCTCACTCTTCTAAACCCCAGCCAATGAGGTAAAAGTTGAATATGATCCCATGTAGTTTTCACTTTTGAATAGGGCTGTATTTATTTTTCAGAAACATCTGGAAATAGGTCCTTTTTTGACCCTAAATAATGCTGACAAACACCAATTCATTTTACATGCTGGATGTCCAAAGAAATACCTTTTAATTGGCATAAATTGATACTAAAATAAGTTTAGCAACTTAGTTGTGAACGATCACAATGATACCCTGAACAATTTACTTTCATAGGAGTTTGATTAAAAGCTATTTGAAATATATTAAAATATGGGAATTTAAAATATTGTATATATTTCTTTAATCTAGAGAATTATGTCATTCAGTTAATTCCCAAAACTTTTGCAATGCTCAAAGCAAAAATAAACACAAACTCCAATGAACATTTTAATAAATATTGGGCTCTCTTCAAGCATTGAAAACCTTTTCTTAAAATTTTTAAAATACACTTAAATTTTAAGGATCATAAAGTTCATGAGCATTTTTCCAAATCTCACATAAAAGTGGTAGGAAGAGTTATTCATCCACACATAATGAAAACTATGTAAATTATATCAAGGCCATTTAATTTTGTTCACTAACTACTCTAGCCCTAAAGGCCAATACGATAGAACTATGTGCTCATCTCCGCCGCCTGGCCAGAAGGGTACCACAAAGAAATAAAACCGAGTTAATGAGGGGTGGGAGAAAACATTACAGACATCTGAGTCCTGGAGACATAAATGAAAATCCTCCTAAAAGGTTGCCAATCTATAATAGCTATATCCAACAGCACTATAATACAACGCAGGGCAATTCAGTTGGCCCTTAATAATGCTTTTCATGTTTTAAAAAAAAAAGTTAAAATATCATTTCAAAATTTAAGGATATCGTCAAGTAGTGATACCTGCTACTGAGTTATTTTTAGGCAATGGAATTAGAGGAATTGTTTCTCTTTGTCTCCATCTGCTTTTGACAATGAATGGAATCGAGCTAGTGAAGGACTAATCAAACTTAGATGCGTGTGGGACTGTCTTGAAATAAACCCATCCCCTGGGTTTTTAAGGCATCAGCTCTGACAGATGAGACCTAAGTCAATCAGATGTGTGATTGCATCGTATAAATGACACCCGCTGGACCTGCCTCTTTTTTTGCTCTTATGAAATTCCTGTCAGTTTTGAGACATAAATAATTCAGGCAAATGGCTTTGGATATCACAGGCTGCCAGTTATTATTTTACTGTGTCACCAACTCCCCATTTGTTTTGGTCATCAGAGCATTTCTTTAAAATACAAAAACTATGACTTCCAGACCCAGAATAAGTTCCAGGTTAAAGCAATTTTCTCTCCTTCAAATTCCTTCTGAATCTGTTTTATTTGTATTGTGAAAAAAAAAATGGAAGTTTATCATTTAGGATGCCTTTTGTGTCTCTTCGATTTTCTCTACAAAAAAAATTCAAATATAATAGAGTTGGCAATTAAGTAGTGCAAGCAATTACACTGGAAAAATGGAGCAAGCACTTTTAGTATTTTTAAAGAACCATAAAATTCCCAGAGTACAATCAACACATTTAAGAATTCAAGAGAGAGAATTACAATGCTTGCATCAGCCTAATAACTGAAATGAATCCAACATTTCCATTTTAAAGCCACTAATCCAAGAATAAAAGGGAGATGAAACAAACTCAGACAGCTCTAAAAGAGCTACGTTTGGGACTGAGCACTGTGGCTTTCCCTGGAGTTTGAGCATTTCCTCTGACAGAGCTAGAGCCAGAAGTTGCTAGGTGGGCTCCCAAGTCATGTTGGTTTTCTCATCCTGCGCCCTTTGTCATTAGCAGTTTAATAAACAATGGCTGTGGTGTCTATATCATTGTCTCCACTTAATAAGAATTTCATTATGACAAAATGCATGCATTCTCTTCTCTTTTCAGTTCGACACCGTGCATTGTAAATCCCTGAGTATATTTTTTATACTTTTGAGGATATTGCCTCAAGTCCTGCAGCCTCGGTTAGTGGCAGAAACGAATCTATTGAAAATTAATAATAGTAGCATTTCTTACCCTTGACACAAACAGCTCCCAGGACTGAATCTACTTCAATTTAGTTCTGCTCTTCACATCTCCGTAGGAGAAAAAAAGAGAGAGAATTCTAGTCTCTGAATTAGTCATTGACCTTCTTCTGCAGTTTAAATTGCTATTCTGCAGTGATTAAATAAAATTCCACGGGGCACTCAGCCAAAACCAGTCAATAAGTCATTAGTTCCATCAACACTGTTTTGTCCTACCTAACACCCAAATTCGTTGATTATTCCCGTTATCGAAGTCTTAGTTACTCCAAGAAAAGTACATGTGGTATTTCTGAAAGATCAACCACACCATTCAAATGATGTCTTCCCACAGAGTTTCAGTTGCATCAGCTCTTTCCTCACCACTGACATTCGCAGACAAATGCCCCTCATGGATGGTCGCCAGTTTAGCAAGTCAAAGCACAGAAGGCCCAGTTCAATACTAAGGTCAGGTAAACAACAAATAATTTCTTAGCCTAAGTATGCTCCGAATGTTACATAGAATACAGTTAAACTAAAATTTATTCAGTATTTTTTGCAACATTTTCCAAAAACCATGATTCTTATCTTTATCTTCAATTTCATGACTGAATTCAGATGTAACTGGTATCCTGTGCAGTTTCAGGCAATTCTTCCTGATAGTGTCATTATTAAGTAGACAAGTGAGACTAGAGAAGAGATCTGTGACTGCAGGAGACTCGACGACAAGCGGCAAGTCAGGCAGTAACCAGCACAGGGCCTTTAAAAATGTTTTTCTTGGGGACCAGCAGTTAGCGTAATGGCTATGTCGCTGGACTCCCATGTAGTCGACCACGGTTCGCATCCCAGACCTGGTGGCTTAAACTCATGCCGGGCACATGTGCGTGAATGCCCAAGATCTCGAGAGGAGAATGGAGGAGAAGGGATTGCAGCATGGCCATCCCCCTAGGGGGTGGTTTCTCGCTTTACGTCTCTCTGTCTTTCTGATGAGCACTCGCACCCTATAGCAAAACACTCTTCAAAAAAAAAATTTTTTTTTCTTGCAGGGATAGAAAGATTTGGCTGGCAAGGTGAATGCAGCTGGGCTCTGCGGCGAGCACTGGCCAACAGCAAAGGCCTCAGCGGTGCTCACGGGGCTGCTTAATAAAGGACACACACCTGCTCCCGACGGGTTGCCGCCATACGGTGGCTTCACTATGAGTATTCTTTTCAAGACTAATGATGTGAGACAGGAACAGCTAGGCAAGGCCAAGGAAAGGTCTTCAATGAAGAAATTAGCCATCCAGCTTGTTCTAATAATTACCCCTTTAGGTGTCTCTGACTGTTCCACCCAATTATTCAAAGGATCAAAGGTCAAAGGACAAACATTTGTTACTTGGAGTAGATTTTTGTTATGGAGAAATTTTCCAAGAATCTTGCTAGCATGCACCTCAGGTGTATCTTCTCTCAAAAATGTAATAAAAGAGTAGAAAATAAACTGCTTGTATATTCCATACGTAATACACAAAATTGTGGCTCAATATAGAAGAACAGTAGAAGGAAATAGGTACAATGTGGCTAAATGAGATTTTGGAAATATCTTTTGCAACATTTTCCAAAAGCCATGTTTCTTATGTTTACCTTCAATTTGATGACTGAATTCTGCTATGTGTAGTATCCCTGAAAATTTCTAAATATGGGTTTTATAATCCCCCAAGTCATCTACTTTCTGATCATTCTCTTTATATTCTTAGAAACATTAGATAAGAGGAGTTGGGAAATTAGGGATATTCTTTCCCTTGGTATGGTTTCTCTCATCATTGTCTCTGTCCCTTTTTTTCCCTTTAAATCTAATCCATGGAAATTAACTGGCAAGTGTTATGTCTAACCTATGAGGCAATTAGTGTACGTTTCATCTAGATCCCTTGGGGATTCTCAAACAAGACTCAGGATAAACTGTATTTATCACTTTCTAGCTATGGTAATAGGCAAGTTATCTGATCCCTGTGCTTCTGGGTTCTCATTTATAAAAGGGGGAGAATAAAGGACCAGCAGTTAGCGTAATGCCTATGTCGCTGGACTCCCACGTAGTCGACCGGCTCGAGTCCTGGACCCGGTGGCTTAAAACTCTTGCCGGGCGCGTGTGTGTGCATGCCCAAGATCCCGAGAGGAGAATGGAGGAGAAGGGATTGTGGCGTGGCCACCCCCTCTGGGGGGTGATTTTCTGCTTTCTGTCTCTCTGTCTCTCTCTGTCTGTCTGCCGAGCGCACGCACCCTATGGCAAAAACCTCTCCAAAAAAAAAAGGAGGAGAATAAGAACACCCACCTTTTCCGACAGGGCCAGCTCCACTGTGATTGGTGCCCCCACGTTTGTGCAGAACATGACCTGTGCGACTGTGTAAGTCAGTAACTCTCTTTGAGATTTGAGGGGACATTCACTGAAAGGACTTAAACAATATCAGCATATCTAGCATAATTCAATAAACATCAGTTATAACTAAACTATTTCTCAAAAGGAAATTCCCCAAAGGGAAAAATCAGATAGTAGAGCCTAGAAGTCATTTATGACGAGAGTTATCAACCTGCTTTACCCTGGACTGAAGAGGTTCTCCAGGCATAGAGATTTCAATTTTAAAACCAGGAAAATCCCAGATAAATCAGAAGTTAGTTCCCCACAACACACAAGGAACCTTGAGAAACACACAGGTGTAAATAAAATGTATTCACTCTATCCAGTGATTGCCAGTATTAGTAACAGGATCTGGCTAAACATTATGAATTCTTCAAACTAAATATCATGGTCAGTGAACGCACAGGATTAGCACGGCTCTCCGTGGCATGGATATCCAGAGCTGCATGAAAGCCGAAGTTGTCCAGCTGGAGCAGAAAACAGCACAATCCCTGTGGCTTGTGGCTTTTAAATAACAGCACTGGATACTTCAGGATCAGATGGCTGAGCCAGAATTACTTTTCTTTCCTTCTTTTTCTCTCTCTTTGTCTTTCCTTTTTTGACTACAGTGAAAAAGTTTACATGTATTCCTTTACCCTCTAGTCTGGAAACCTCAACTCCAAAGGAAACTGCTAACCAAGAAACATTTAATTGCTACAGGGCAACTTCTTGTTGCATTGCTCTATTTTTTTACAAACCATAAAAAGTCAATTGTATTTTCTCCCTATACCTTGATTGCATCACCATTGTTCAAATGTAATCTATACCTTTGGCACTTGGAGAAATGAGACCAGAAGTGGTGTTGGTAAAGGTTTTAATTAAATCAAGCATTTATGATTTCCTCTGAAGCTCTTTTTCACACAGCCCAGAGCAAGAGCACAGCGGGGCAGCAGCAGTCAAATCAGTGGAAGGGCAGATGGAATTAGCATAGCGGTCCTAAATCTCGCAAGTTGGCATCTTATTTTACAAGCCTCCCTTCAATTAATCACTAAATTGGATTTTATTGGGCCAACCCCAACCCCTCGATGTGTTTGTGAGTCCCATGGACCCACACCGTTATTGTTTGTCCACATTTATTTGGAAGGCTGACAGATAATAAGGGGGGGATGCAGACAGGTCATTCCAAATAGACATCTCGTTACTCTGTAGAAGTTAAAGAAGTCCCTTTTCAAGTGGAATATTTTCTTAATGGCTCTAGTTCTTAAGTGGTATTGTAATTGTCTCATCTCTTCCCCATCAGAGGGTCCTTGACGTGCGCTCCTGGGCACAGAGAGGACAATTATCTTTTTTCCCTTACCAGTTGCCAAGCCAGTATCTTCCATCTTTGTCCTGACACACTGATGTGCAAAATTTTATACCAAGCCATTCCTTTATCAATGTATGCTTATTAAACGAGTTACTGATTAGGGAAGGGGAGTGGTATTGGATCATTACAATTGACTTAGAGCACACTAGGGAGGAAAGACAGCATGAACACAAAAACAAAAATAAAATTAACCTCGGGGTTAACGTGAGCGGCAGTGATGGAGGGCAGAGAGCAGCAGAAGCTGAAGCCATCTTCTGAAAGCAGAGATCAATGTCATTTTCATTTCACTTCCCAATAATTGGAACACTTTGAGGACAAATGGAGAGGGTGTCAGTTTCGTCATCTGGAATGTTTCCCCAGGATCAACATGAAAACAGGGCTCACCCCTGAGTACTCACAAATTGATCAGCATGCCAGGTGGATTAGGAAAGTACTAGGAGGACTGACGTTATGAAAATCAGATGAGAGATGGCGGCAACATAGAGTCTCGGGTCCACAGTGGAGAAAGTATCACGCAAAATTGTTTGGTTTTAAAATCTGTTAGAAGAACCCACATGGCTCCTAGTTTCAGCCATCGCATTGATAACACATAGCTAGGTCATTTTAAACAATAGGTCAAGGATTGAGTTTTCTTCATGGATTCCACATCATTAACCCTGCTCACAGTATTAGTCTTCAGCAAACATCCTTAAGAGTCTCAAAGCGGAATACCAATCAGGCCAACCTTTCTTTCTTCCCCCGTGTAGAGAGCCTTTGAAGTAAATGAAGCTTCGTGTGAGGAATTGATAAAGAGACCCATGGCTTGGGGTGGAAATAGACTAAAACAAGAAGTTAACAAGGAAGGGATCTGCTAACTGACAATGAGTTAAATGACTGAGGTTTAATTTGGCGCTCCTGCTTACTTGTGTGCAATCTTTCACTTTATTAGGGCTCTCGGTTTTCTGTCTGCAAAATCAGAAGCAGAAAGCTTCACTGACACGTGGGAAAGTCCAGGTAATCTCACCAACTTTTGCAAATTGTCACAGACACTCGGGCCTAAGGCTCAAAAGAAATTAGACCACGTCTAAAATAAATTATGTCCCAGGAAGATAAGGTGTTCCATAAAAATTAAAACTATTGCCCCTGGCAACTGTACCAGCTTTCTCAGAGCCTCTGAGATTTACTGGAACCAGAATCTGACCCTCATTGAGAAAAGACTACATGAAATTTTGTAGATTAATAAGCTTCTTCACAACTAATATTATTTTTAAATCTGTCTCTAAAACAATATCTAGAGTGATGCTCTTAGAATCAAGCCAGGAAAGTCCTTCTCAACACAGAGAACTATCTCTAAAGATGTCTTGTGAAGGAAATTCGGTAATACCCTTCAGTAACGGACTCAAGTTCCCTGTATAGTTATGTAGGTTTTGAAATCAATCACTAAGGAAACTAATGATGAAGCAATTTCCAAATACAAAGTATCAGGTAATGCAAAATGTCTCTGTCTTAATATCGTAAAAGCAGCTGTACCACTGGTTTAGAGCTCACCATTTCTTGTTTCCACTTTTGATTGTCTGTTCTTAAAAAAATTGAATAGTAAGAATTTTTTTCTCAAGAGGAGGTTTGTTTGAAGGAGATTTTGAAATTGAAAATACTTCTTTCATATTTAAATACAAAAACTAAGAGTAACTGAAAAAGAAAAAAAGCAAACAGCTAAAAGCAAACCTCATAGAAGTAGAGAGATGTAGAATGACTACTGGACCCTGGTAAAGAAGGGCGGGAGAGAAGTAAAGGGATGTTGATTACCAGAAACAAAATTGTAGATAGGTCGAGGGAATAATGTCTAGTGTTATAAAACACAATGGGGAGGGGTCAGCCCATGGCACGGTGGTTAAGATAGCTGGATCCCACATGGCTCACTGTCTGTTCAAATCCTGGACCCAGTGGCTTGAAAAGCACACCAGGCATGTGTGCATGTATGTCCAAAGTCTGGAAAGGGGAAAGAAATGAAGAAAAAGGGATTGTGGTATGGCCAATCCCCATGGGTGTTGCTTTTTTCCTTTCTCTCTATCTCTTTCCAGGGAGTGTACCCACCCTCTGGCAAAATTTTTAAAAAAAGAAAACACAGTGAGAAGAATGTGGTCAACAATAGCTTATTCTATACAATGTTGCAAATGGTTAAGATGATGTGTATACCACATAGTATTATTTAATCACTGTACATTGCATTTATGTACTAAAAAATCACATGGTAACAATTTTTGCTAATAAAAATTATTTTAAAAAATACTTACTTAGGGGCCGGCAGGTGGCATGGGGGTTAAGGGCACTGGACTCCCACATGGCTCACTGTGGTTTGAGTCCCAGACCTGGCGGCTTGCTTTCTCGCTTTCTCTTTCTCTCTCACTCTCACTCTGTCTCTCTCTGGTCAAATAAAAATAAATAAATAAATAAAGTTAAATAAAATAATTCTTTAAAAAATACTTATTGAATGTCTGCTGTGCGAAATATATTATTCTCAGTACTATATCAAAACAGCTGCTCCTTTCCTCTTCATCACCCTCTTATGGAGAGTAGTAGTGGAAAGGAGAATGTGGCACATCCAGGCTTCAGCATTCTAACTGGCCTTTCTGTTTTTTTGCCTTTTCCTTCCTCTCCATTTTGATGGCAACTGAGTTTTAGGAAGATACAACTAGGAGTTAGTTAGCTAAGGTGTGTTGGGGGAAGGCATGCAAATAACTAAATATAGATTAAAAACAGTCAGGCTTCTCATTGTTGGAAAGTGGTGTGATAAATGCAGAAAGGAGAAAGAGCCCTGAGGTGCTAAGTGGGAATTGGCAATATGACTGTAAAGTGCAGGTAGATACATAAATAAATGGATGGATGTGTGTTTATAAACATACATACACAAATTTTCTAGTTCTACCCAGTGAGCACACCTGGCACTTTTATAATAGTTTCTAAAAATCATTCTTCATTAAAAGGAATTCTGACTCTGGGAAAATAACTGATTGCTAAGATTAGGAGAGGGAAAACACAAAAGGAACACAGGACATCGTACTACATCAGAAAGTAAAAATTTGCTCAAAGAATATTAAACTATGTCAGACAAAACAAGCAGTTTGCCAAGTGTAGGAAAATTTGTGCATCAAAAATAAATAACATTAATAGAGTATAGCAGCCCTTTGCATACAGCAAAAACCCAGGAATGTGTACAGTTTAAAAAATCAGTGGGAACCAGCAGTTAGCGTAATGGCTATGTCGGTGGACTCCCATGTAGTCGACCGCGGT
This sequence comes from Tupaia tana, assembly GCA_026018925.1. Taxonomy (NCBI): domain Eukaryota; kingdom Metazoa; phylum Chordata; class Mammalia; order Scandentia; family Tupaiidae; genus Tupaia; species Tupaia tana. Next base: position 86,213,463 of record JAKSZU010000006.1, read on the forward strand.
TCACGTCCCAGACCCGGTGGCTTAAAACTCATGCCGGGCGCATGTGCGTGCGTGCCCAAGATCCCGAGAGGAGAATGGAGGAGAAGGGATTGCGGCGTGACCATCCCCCCTGGGGGGTGATTTCTCGCTTTCTGTCTCTATGTCTCTCTCTCTCTGTCTGGCGAGCGCACACGCCCTATAGCGAAAAACCTCTTCAAAAAAAAAAAAAAATCAGTAAATTGGCAAGAAAGGAAAGCTTTACCTTACAGCAGATTGCCAGCTAATAAATTTAGAAGAAATAATAAAATTAGAAAAACCACAATTTGAAAATTGTAATAGTAATAATTGACTCAGGCAAGAATTATCCTTGGAGTTAAATCCAATCTGGCCAGTGAAATTATGATGAGAAATTAGAGATTTAAATAGTCTCAATGCATCTTTCCACAATACACTGATTACATCATAAGTACAACATACTTATTACTTAAGTTGGCATTGGAGAAGCCTGGCATACCCCATAACCAAGTTCATCATAGTGAACATCACCAATAATGGGACAAATTGGCATTATATGCCTTCTGATGTAATTCACTGGGCAAAGAATGGCATCACTTCTGTGACAGTCTGCCAAAAATATACAAATCACGTGGAACTATGAGACAAATCTAAGTTGACAAACATTTTACAAAACATCTGATCTATATTCTTTAAAAATGTGATGATTTCGAAAGTTAATAAAAGACTGAGAAACAATTCCTGACTCCGAGAGGCCAAGGATGCATGACAACTAAATGCAATGCACAATTCTGAATTGGATGGACCTAAACAGAACATTATTGAAGCAATCAGAAAAATGTAAATAAAGTTCATAGATGTGATGATAATATTGTTAATGTCTTAATTTTGATATTTCTGTGACTATATAAGAAGACCACTCTTATAATTAAGAAATGAACACTGAAAAGCTAAAGTGTAATGAGGCATCATTTTTAAAATAGTCTCAAATGGCTCAGAAATTACTTAGAGAATTTGATTAAAGGGAATGCTAACACTATTTTACTGTAACTTTTATGTAGAATTGAAATTATTTCAAAATAAACACGTGACAGGGAACCAGCAGTTAGCGTAATGGCTATGTCGCTGGACTCCCACGTAGTTGACCGCAGTTCGCGTCCCAGACCCGGTGGCTTAAACTCTCCGGGCGCGTGTGCGTGCGTGCCTGAGATCCCAAGAGGAGAATGGAGGAGAAGGGATTGCGGTGTGACCATCCCCCCTGGGGGGTGATTTCTCGCTTTCTGTCTCTATGTCTCTCTCTCTCTGTCTGGCGAGCACACACGCTCCATAGCGAAAATCTCTCCCAAAAAAAAAGAAAAGAAAAGAAACACGTGACAAAAATGAAAGTAGTTGTGATGGCTAATTTGACTGCATTGAGGGATGCCTGAGTGGCTGCTGAAGCATTATTCCTGGATGTATCTGTGAAAGGCTTTCCAGACAAGATCTGTGTGGACTCAGTGGAAGACCTGCCTTCAAACTGGGCAGGCAGCATCCTAAGGGTGTAGGAAAAAAACTAGGGAAGTAAGAATTCTGTTTCCTCTCTGTCATTCCTTCTAAAGCATGAACAGTATTCTGCTGCCTCTTCTCTCCCTATTCCTTGGCTCAGTCTTTGGCTGCATTTAGTTTTTATAGGTGCTTGCCCCTGAATCCCTCCAGCCAGTGAAGCTCCAAGCTCTTTCAATTTTGGACTCTGGACTCATATCAGTGGTATCTTAAAAATGTTCAGGCCTATTAGCCTTATACTGGGGGCTACACCATTGACTTCCCTAGTCCTGGGGTTCCAGATGTTTCCCCAGCTTACAGATAGCCTACTGTGGGAATTCCCCACTGTGACAATTCTGTGAGATAATTCCTATAATAATCCTCCTCTTTTTTATTCAAAGGGTATTCAAAGAGTCATATGAGAGCTGGTCCCCTAGCCTAAGGTTAATGGAGCCATATCCATATGATCAACCATGGTTGGGATTCTGGCCCTCTATGACTTCAAAAACACATGACACATGCATGTACATGCACGCTTAAATTGCAACAGGATGGAGAAATGGAAGCATAGAGATATGACATGACTATTTCCCGTTGTGTGGTGACTTCTCCCTCTCTGTATTTCTCTGTCTCTCTCTGTCTTTTTCTCTGATGAGTGTACTCACCCTTTGACAATTATTTTTTTAAATGTATATTATGGGGACCAGCAGTTGGTGTAATGGCTATTTCACTGCACTCCCGTGTGGTCGACCATGGTTTGAGTCCCAGACCCAGTGGCTTACACTGATGCCAGGCAAGTGTGTGTGTGTGCCCAAGATCCCAAGAGGAGAATGGAGAAGGGATAGCAGTATGGCCATCCCCCCTGGGGAGTGATTTCTCACTCTCTGTCTCTCTGTCTCTCTCTATAGCAAAAACCTCTCCCCAAAATAACAAAAATGCATATTATGAGAAAAATACGTATAGATTTTAAAATTTTTTTGCAACTTGTACTTCAAGTTCATTTTTCCACAATTCCATAAATATATGTACACATATATTTATCTTGTTGGTTCTGATTTTCTGGAGAACCCTGACAGAACCCTGGAGAACAACAATATAATTGTTGATTTTTTTTTAAGTCAAAGTTTTTTTTCTAGATCAGTGATTCTCAAAGCATCATCACCCAAGAACTTGTTAGAAATGATAGTGTCACATTTAGTAAAGAATCTGTTGTTGGTTGTAAAATAAATTTTCCTAGACTCAGAATTCAAAGAATAAGAGAGTCAGCAAAGATCAGGATTAATATGCAAGTAAGGTCTCTTGGTTAGTGGGGAAATACCTCAGGTCATAGAAGAGAGACGAGCCCAAGGGACATAAAACTTGACGGAGTAGGTACACAGACACGCAAAGGTCTGGGACAAACTGAGCTGTCTGGATATAGAAATCTTGGTACTCGGGGGAACTAAAAATTCAGAACCAGCATTTGTACCACAGAGCAAGGAGGAAGAAATGTGTTAATACTGGAATTAAAGTCCTGGAAAGTACATGCTCCTGTGAAAAAAACCTCTACATTTGTACATAAATCATATATTCTTCTCCAAACAAGCACCCTTAATATTGATAATACCTATAATGACTTGGGAGCTTTCACTTCAAACATGAAGGCCATATACATTCCTACTGCCCTCATATAACTCACGTTCAAAGACTGAGTGTAAGAAAAATCACTCAGCAGTTGGCATAATGGCTGAGTCGCTGGACTCCCATGTAGTCGACCACGGTTCAAGTCCCAGACCTGGTGGCTTAAAATCAAGCCGGGTGTATGAGCATGCGTGTTCAAGATCCCAAGAAGAGAATGAAGGAGAAGGGATTGCGGTATGGCCATCCCTCCAGGGGGGTGATTTCTCACTTTGTCTTTCTGTTTCTCTCTGTCTTTCTGGCAAGCACACGTGCCCTAGAGCAAAAATTATTCCACAAGAAAAGTCCAAGTCTCTACCGTATTTTAGAAGAGAGTCAGAAGTCATCCAGCTGAGGCAGTAGGTCAGAAAAAGCAGAACTGAGTAGTGCCTGGAGTAGAAACAGAAAGCCCAATGTTTCTTTTCTGAGGATTTCTAATGAACAGAAGAGTTTCTGGCAAAGAGGGAGCCAGGATGGAAATTTTCAGAATGGTCCTTGCACAGTGATGGTTCTTAGAATTAGGATTATAAACTAGGGCTGAGAGCCAAGATAGAATTCATATAGAACAAATATTTCAGACCCAGAGAGAAAGTGGAAATTTGTGATTACGACAGAACCGAAAGACAGAAGCTATCTGTGAGTGCCCCAGGAGACGTTGCATGACCAGGAGCCAGATCACGGGGACTCCAGGCTCAGCAAGGCCACTGGGTAACCACATGGTCTGGACCCATCATCAGATTTTCAAGGTCTCGTTTCTTCATTTATAAAATATGAGGTAGAAGGCAATCAGTAGAATGGTGTCTACAGTCTTTTCCTTTTCTGAAAACAATATGGTCATCAAGCTGAGGAAACCAGTGATGATGAAGTAGACCAAACGTCTTTTGAACTAGAAGCTTAGGAGATAAGAGTTGACTTAAAAGATAACTGAAAATCCTGCCTCCATGAGAAGCCTTTGGAGATGTTTCTGCAGCAGCAGGAATGGGGACCCACTAGCCAGGCTAGTCTGGGCCTCCAGCTTTGTCCGCTGTGGTGAGCACCTCCTTGTACCTAGACTATCTTGAGAGCAGTTGCTAGATAGTCAATCACTGTGTGAAAAAGTAACTGCAAGACCCAAATCCTGACATCAACAAAATGTCCATTTGAGTGTTAAATAAAGAAGCTGGTGGAGAGAGAAATCCATGGAAAAATCTTTCCCTAAGCAGGTGTACCCTAAAGTCCCTGGGTTTTCCTGGCAGAAAAAAAGCCAGGTGAGCTCATCACTATTTGTCACCTCCAGACCAGAGCCTAGAATACCTGGGTGCAATCAGGCCCTTGATTTTCCTTACACAGTAAATTTTATTGTGCAATTTCCTTTACCTGGCTCCAGGCAACCAAAGAGATTTGATTGGGAAATTGCCTGCGAAATGCCAATAGTATGGACAGATAAGACATTCATCTGTTTCTTGTGACAAGCATTATCATTCATGATCTTGATTGGTTACCTACGTTTACCAAGAAAATCCAGGCAAAGCAAATTTGCTTGAAATTTATATGCCAATGAGCACTGGACATGGTAAAGAGAAAATTCATTCTGCAAAGAAGAGCATTTACTTTTATTTACTTTCCTCCATTAGTGACATGGCATTTGAATTTGGAAACCAAATTACTGGAAACAGACTAACTACCTGATGGCTAAAATAATCATAAAGATAATCTTTTGTGCATCATTACTAACAGCTTAGATCTGGTAATGTAAATGAGCAGTTTTCCTAATGGTGCCTGTTTCTAAATACAAGAAGGAAAATGGGCCTCATGTAACTATGATTGCTTAATAAATACTAATTACTGGAGACAATGTTCCAGTTTTAATGACTACCTTCCTATCCTAAGCATATAAAAACAGGGAAATACAATGCTTTTATGAAAGTGCTCCTAATTAAATTGCCCTGAATATAATCATACTCCTTTCCCAAACAGGGAGAAATACTTGAATGTTACACTTCTATAACAACGCACATCCCCTCCAGTAAATAATGCCATGTAAAAATTTTAAAGGAACTATTATTTTTAATAACTTCAATTCATATTTGTTGAATTTATTTTTATTATCTCTTGAACAAGTTAGCTTGCAATACAATGTTCAGGATCTTGTGGACTAAGATAGATACAAGATTATGTTTTTGTCTGTCCTAACTAGTCCCTGAGGAAAACTTGCTCAAGTCCCTTTGAACAGCAGGAAGGACTAAGAACACTAATCTATGAGGTGAACACACAAAGAGAATGCTAGTTAGGAAGACATTTTCTTAAAGAGCTAGTCTAATTAAATAGGGACTTGCATGTGATGAAATACAGATACCCTCTGGTGGATGACGGAGCTCTCTGGTCTGAAAGCCAACAAAGCATCAGACAGAAGAAGGGCTCCATTCTGCTCCCTTCTGTTAGCTTTTAGCCTTCCTCATTAACACTGGAAAGATGTTCAGAAGGGATAAAGGAAAGTATTTCTCATCCTTTGTTTTCTGCAATCAAGTTGGAGATTATTTTTAAAGGGCAACTATGATGAGCTACTAACTTTCACAATACAAAAGCAAACACACATTTAAAACATCTTTTCTTTTACAAAACTGTCAATTACTAGCTTACTATTTCCAATGTTAAAAGTTATTGGTAGATTTCTTTCTACTGAGATAAATACAAGAAGACAAAAAGTTCGTGGAAAATGGAATTAAAGTAGGTGTTTATTCTGGTACAAATGATTTTGAAATCTATGTATAGTTTTTTCATAACGCATATATTCCATGAACTTTTTTTAAGACTCCAAGTACAGCGAAAAATGCAACACCCTTTACCAGTCTGCATTAGAACAGAGAAAATGAACTGTAAGTGGTGATGATGTTAATAAAATACAGCAGAGGGCTACTATATGAAGATATCAAAGAATGAGTAACTGAGAAATTGGTGAGATGGGGGAAGGGAAGGTTTACAGACACGATCCCAGATGAAGGGAGGAGTTCTGTTCAACACATCTTTTTTTTTAAAGAAATATTTTTTGCTGTGGGGCATGTGCACTTGCTAGAGAGACAGAGAGACAGAAAGCCAGAAACTACCCTCCCCAGGAGGGGGATGACCACACTACAACCTCTTCTCATCCATTATCCTCTTGGGATTTTGGGCACGCACATAGGTGCGCCCAATGTGAGTTTCAAACTGTTAGATGCAGGATTCAAACTACAGTCAACTACGTGGGAGTCCAGTGACATAACCATTATACCATCTGCTGTCCCCTGTTCAACACATCCTGAAAAATGCCACTTGGAGGACCAGCAGATGGCATGATGGTTACTTCACTGGACCCTCATGTAATCAACTGCTGTTCGAGTCCTGGATCCTTGAAACTCAGACCGGGCACATGTGCATGCATGCCCAAAATCCCAAGAGGATAATGTAGGAGAAGGGATTGTGGCATGGTCGTCCCCCATGGGGGATGATTTTTCCCTTTCTGTCTCTCTGTCTTTCTCTGTCTCTCCAGCAAGCACATGCACCCATAGCAAAAATCTCTCTCTCAAAAAAATAAATAATAATGTCATGGGGGGGCCTTGTAGTTTTCAGATAACAATTTATTCAAATTTTAAAGCTATTTAAAGAAAAAGAGAAAAAGAATGGGAAGAGCTGTCAACTTGGAATAGTGGATTAAGATGTTAGTTACATTCCCAAAAAAATAAAAGCAACATGAGAAAATGTCTGTAAACTTTGGTAGGTCAGAATTAGTTGGCACCTAGGAAAAGAATTACAAATAAAACTGATCATCATGCCTAGATAAAAAAAAGATTCCTACTACTTTAGGGTACAAAGAAATTATTAAAAAGCACTGTAGGACTCTAAGTGGGAGGTGATCAAGAAATTAAAGACCTCAGAAAAAATAAGTATGTCCAAAGGAAGCCAGTCAACTTAAAGAATTATGAAAGGAAGATTTTCGAGCACACACATTCTCATCTTCGTAGAAAAATTCCTTCTCTCTGAGCACACATGTACTGATACATGCACACATGTGCACACTCATTCACAAACACACATTGAAATTTAGTTAAAATTTAACACAGGGAATAATGACCAAAATCATTTTTGGACACTTCTTTCTATTAAAGTCTTTTAGATGCACCTTCAAAGATCAAATAAGACATGGACAGGGCAATAGATAATATTTGTGAAACACTAATGTTACATTTGAATCAGTTTTTATTGGAGAACTATGTCTGTTTTTCTTTTTCTTTTTTTTCTTTTTTTTCTTTTTTTTTTTTTTTGAGATTTTTTTGCTACCAGACACGTGCGCTCGCCAGACAGACAGAGAGAAACAGAGAGACAGAAAGCGAGAAATCACCCCCCCCAGGGGTTATGGCCATGCCTCAATCCCTTCTCCTCTATTCTCCTCGTGATCCTAGGCACACACATGCACATGAGCCCGACTTGAGTTTAAGCAACTGGGTCCAGGATTTGAACCGCAGTCGACTACATGAGAGTCCAGTGACATAGCCATTACACCGGTTGCTAGCCCCCCAAGAACTATATCTCTTCAACAAAGTTCATCACTTGAAACTAAAAAACTGGGAACAAATAACTTATTTATTTTTTCTTGTCTGTATTTTCTCCCATAACATTTTTTATTTGCCTAAATTGGGCCAGCCTTGCGGGAAAATTAAATCAGAAGTTTTACAACCCCTATCCCTTGGGGTAATAAATGTCTGCTATAACATTTGACTTAATTATGTACAAATAGAGTCATCATCATCACAATAATGTTTTAAACTTCAAAGTCAAATAATTACTTTCAGGAATGAAAATTTCATGACAGACTTTGGACCCTATTGTATCTTCATCTTTCTTTCAAAAACTAAGAAACATCTTTTTGAAAGAGAAAAGAAGAGAAATAGTCATATTTTGTTTGATGATGTTTTCCACTTTGAAATCTCTTTTTGGAAGTTAATATTTATTTTGACTACATATTGTCAGAATATGTCCCACGACTGTTAATACCTGTATCTGAAACTCTACTCTGTAATCAAAACACATCAGCAAAAATTTAAAAGAGACTATTGGCATACATTGTAAGGAATTAATAGAAAGGAAGGGAAATAAGAAGGCTAGATCCAAAAAGGCTCACTGTCTTAATAATTAGGCTTTTTCATTCAACCAACATTTATTGTGCACCTACTACATGCCAAACATGACAGGTACAGAATAAACAAAGACGAGGACCAGCAAATAGCGTAATGGTTACGTGGTTGGACTCGCACGTGAGTGGGAGTCCCAGACCTGGCAGCTTAAATACTCACACAGGAAGTGTGTACATGTATGTCCCAAAATCCCAAGAAGAAATGGAGGAGAAGAGATTGTGGCATGGTCAAACCTTTGCGGGATGATTTCTCGTTCTCTGTCTTTCTGTGTCTCTGGTAAGTACAAATACCCTATAGCAAAACCTCTCAAAAAAAAAAAAAAAAAAAAGAATATAAAGAGAAACTGTGACATATACCTTCCTAAAGTTCAGCATTACTGAGGAAAACAGATCATTAAAATGGCAATTACAAATCAATATGATTATTGCTTGTATTCAAGAACTTGGATGTCTGAGTGATAAGTATCAAGTAGCTACATGGAAAAGAGGACAGCGGCGCCAACATATACGATGGCATAGAGGCATGAAACTGCTGGGACATTTGAGAAACTGCACTGTGGAGAGAGGAATGGGAGCAGAGGGTGAGGAAACCAGGTAGGGATGTAGAAAGGTCAGTCGTGCATGATATTCTAAGGAGTCTGCGCTGAACCTCACCCTCAGAAAGAAGAAGGAAGTTGTTGGAAGGTTAAACAAGCAGTCACTTGAACAAAATTTTATGTCAGACCACTCATTCTATTTGAAGAATTAATGAATAAAAGCATAAAGAATCATGAGGATAGGATATGTGGGTATGGCTGAGGGAGGACAAGAAAATAAGTTTATTTACTAGATGCTTTTCAACTGAATAAATTCAAAACTATTTTTTTCTGGGAGATTTTTACTGTAGGCACTCGCCAGAGAGACAGAAAGTCAGAAATCACCCCATCGAGAGGATGGCCATGCCGCAATCCCTTCTCCTCCATTCTCCTCTCAGGATTTTGGGCACTCTGTGCACCCAGAGTGAGGTTCAAGCCACTGGGTCCAGGACTCAGACCACAACTGGCCACATGGAAGTCTAGTGCCTTACTCACCATGCCACCTGCTGGCCCCCAAAACAGCCTATTTTAAAACCAAGAAAAAAAAAAATACTTACTTATGACAGTTGTAACAAGAGAGGACAGGATAAAACTGGATTTGCTCAATATTGGATAAATAGGATTAAAGCACGTCATTGGAGTTAATTATAAGTTTTGGTTCTTTTTCTGCTACTATAACAGAATACCACAGACCGGGGAATTATAAATAAAAATATATGTATTGCTGATAGTTCTGAAGGCTGATACAGCCAAAATCAAGATGCTAGCCTCTGGTAAGAGCTTCATACTTTATCATCTCAAGGCAGAAGGTGGAAGGGCAAGAGGTATGAGAGAGCAAAGAAATCCCACTCCCAAAAGCCCTTTTTTAAAATCAGTAAACCTCTTTAAAAGCACTAATCATCTTTTTTTTTTTTTTTTTTTTTGAGAGGTTTTTGCTATACCGTGCGTGTGCTTGCCAGAAAGAGAGACAGAAAGCGAAAAATCACCCCCCAGGGGGGATGGCCACACCTCAATCTCTTCTCCTCCATTCTCCTCTCGGGATCTTGGGCCGGCACACGCGTCCGGTGTGAGTTTAACCCGCCAGGTTCAGAACTTGAACCGTGGTCGACTACATGGGAGTCCAGAGACATAGCCATGACGCCAATTGCTGGTCCCAAAAGCACTAATCATCTTTTAAAGTTCCCACCTCCTAATACCAATACATCAGCAATTAAATATCAACATGAGTAGGAGCGGATGAACATTCAAACCTCAGCACGCCATCTCCTCTGACATCAGCCTGTGTGTTACTTGTCAGAATTCTCTATATGATGAGGAACTTGGCACTCTCAGGACCATGTCCTTTGAGGTTGGAAAACATGGGCTAAAAAGAGAAATGCCACTCCACCTTCAATTCAGAGGCAATGTCTGATGGTCTGGCTGAATCCCATACCTCTTCACCAAGCACTATGGACATTCTATTGTAATTGGTTGAGCCTGGCTGCTTAACGCCATGGTCATGAGGGCAAGGGGTCATTGTAGATAATTCTGAAACACTTGGAAAGCTAGCGGGTGAGGCTCTGTGACCTAAAAGAAGAGGGAGGTACTGGTGGCCCAAAGAGGGGACACATTCTGTATTGACAGAAACAGAAAATGTCCACTACGGTTTAGCAGCTAAGTGAAAACTGACAAGGGCATGAACCAACTTAGGGAACTGGGGGACAAAGGGTAAAAAAGGCACAACTAAAAGACATTTGGAAAGCAAAATTATTTAGACTTGGCAAGGGGCCAATAGAATTGTGAGCACTCAGGTTTGAAACAGATGGTATGTCATTGGACTATTCTGTCAGGAACAGAAATTGTACAAATAGCGGAAACCCAAATGTGAGACACATCCATCAAAAACAATGTAGGTGTGCCTGGCAGTTCCAATAGTTTAAGAAATGCAGCCGAGGAATGTTAGAGGAGAGGTAAGAAAGAGGGAGAAGTTCCAGGTAACTCCTGGTTATCTGACTGGGCCTGCTGAGTGGGCGTGAGGACTTTCACCCCAGAGAACATAAGCAACTATTGGGAAGACGATCTATTCTGTTGTGACCACGTCTGGAACATTTACTAGAAATATAGCACATCACCACAGGAAGGGGGAGCAAGGAACTGGTGCCAAACCGTCAGACCATGAGGCATCCTGACACAGAAGGTCCAGAGCCAGACACACCTGAATTGGAGCCAGAAGTCCCACTGAACTCTTGTGTTAACTCCTACCAAGTTCACTGTTAACTAGTTCCTCAAACCTAAAGTGGAAAAATCACAGCACCTATATTATAGACAATGTACATAAGTTGTCTTGCATATGGAAAGAATTGAAGTCCCCTTCTGACTGGTGCCCTGAGGAAGTAAATTACCAAAGACCGAGTAACCAATCCACAGTGCAAAGAGGAGTATTTACCCAGTTCATACTGCATGTATATGCCAGGCCTCCTGAGTAGACATTATTATGTAAGAGAGACAATACTCTAATCTCAAAGAGTTTGCATTCTGATTGGAATTAATGAACAAATAAGGTAATTTCAGAATGTAAAAACCATTTTAAAGGAAAAAAACTTGTGACATGATAAAGAGAAAACTGCTGCAGACCCTGCTGATGGGGGTGTGTGACTGTCTAAGGAAGGCAGAGTTACAATTTTTTAAAATGACGCTACTCCACACATGGGTGTCCTTCCTTGTGTGCACTCTCTCCCCACTAGCTCCACCATCCCAGGACTTTCAGAATTTCTGACTGATCTGCATGGCAACTCACATCATGTTGCCTCAGGCCAATTTATGATATTGGGGGGGGGGGTGCAAAATGGGAAAGTAACTACAGGATCTAACTGTCCCAGGTAAACCCTGCCACTCAGAAACAGCAGTGCAATAAACTACTATAAAAGCTCAGGTAAATATCAGCTTGGAGCAACACCTTCCAAATAAGGGAATCGTCTTCAGGATACAATGCATACATTGAATCAACCGACATGTATTAGTGTATCCCCAGCCACTAGAATATATGAGTCCAGAAACCGAAGACTGGAAGTGTGGCAGTTCCTCACAGCATCACTCAGAGTAAGCCAATTGCTCGAGGTGAGCTTCCCATCCCTGGAAACTTAGGCTCTGCTGGGTAAGAGGTCCTGATTACCAATGAAACAATGTTAGCACTGGGAATAATTCCCTTGCAGGAATTCTACCAACATGAAGCCACAGCTATCACTTGTCCGTTTGTGGCTGCCTGTGCCAGTGGAAAGACAGGCAGAGAATGTAGTTCTTAGGATGGATGATTGGCATGAAGGGTTAGCACTTCTGCAACAACATGGCAGCGAGAAGGAGTACTTCTGGACCCAAAGGATTTGCTGATGTTGCTTGGTGTTTATGTGCCCCATAATAATTAAAATTGGGAAATTGTAACTCAAGGCAAGAAAAAAGGGCTCAGGTGAAGGTCTGTGTTTTTACAATTGACAAGTAAACTAGCGGGAAAGATGAGTTAAAGTGCTGGTTATGAGTGACAGAAATCTAGAATAAGAGGAGTCCCCAAAAAGTTCATGGAAATGTCTATTATGAAAAAAGTATGCATCTCTTGCAGCAAAATAAACTCATACAGTAATTCCACCTTTCCATGAACTTGTTGAAGTCCCCTTACAAACAGTGAAGGAGGAAAATAAAATGACTATCAGTTAAAGTCACAAGATGATGGAGCAGGGACCATTGATTATTCCATAAACTTTAATGTCTTAAGTCTTTTATAGAGCCTGTGACTAGTAATAACGCTGAAGATTCTGCAGTGACTGATTAGACTTCATGGAGAGCTTGAATATATATGAGCAGTTCAGGAGATAAATGCTCTTGCCCCTCCATCCCCAACACACGCATGCGAGCCTCTTCTCTCTAGCTATTGCTGCAGTGAGGAGCTTGGCATAGGGGTACCTTGAAAGCACCTCCCCTTGCTGTACTACATAGCAGTTGATTTCTGTCCCAGGGTTGCTCCAGTTCTGCAACATAGAATCTATGATGTAAAACCACTTGCAACTATCCATGCACAACCCATTTACAACTGAATTAACATCCAAGAGGGAAGAGAGCTGGTCAATAGTACCTACCATTGTCTGTCCGTGGTGAAGGGAGAAGCAGAGGAATGAGGGAGAAATTCTGTAGTGCAGTCCACATCGCTCCTCAAGGCCTCCGCAGAGGATCAAGCCTTGCTGACCACAGCATTGATCAGCTAAAGAACACACCATTTTGAATTGGCTTTCTCTCTCCCTGTTTCATTCTCTCCTGTTTTACGTTCCTATGTCCCTGGATCGCCTCCTCAAATAAACTCCCTGTATATAGTCCTTGTCTTCCACTCTGCTTTCTGATGACTGAAGCTGGACTCCTACCTTTCCTGTAATGTTCCTTCTACCCCCTTTCTTATAGATTACTTTGGCCAACGCTATGGATTATTACGCAGCATATTGTTTGGCAGGTACTTTGAAATGTGGCAGAATGCAGTGTATGACCTGTAAGAATTATGTAATGAACGTGACCCTCAGACCTTCCAGTAACTCACACAAACACAACACAAACAGTTCTTTATTTTGGATGACCAATTTTGTGCAATTTAATATGAAGTGTTCTTCGTTCAAGCTGAGCAACTTTAAGAAGAGCTTTCTTACAGGATGTTTTGGGTTACAGATTTTCAAATTGTTACAAAATGTACAGTGATTTAACATTGGTCTCTGATCGCTCAGCTGAAAATTGAGTTGAATTCTTGATCATCCATATTAATTCACATGCTACTGAGAGGCTCCTTTTAAAGTCTTTGAAGTGTAGCGGGTATTATCTTCAGATTATTAATGTACAAGGGAGCTCACTGTTTGCCAGTCTGTGGGCTTAACCTTACACAAATATTATTTTAATATCTGTTAATCCTTTAAGTTGAATGATTTTTCTTTCTTTTTAGCAGTAAAAATAAATTTACTCTTGTTCCTGTGATAATGGATAACTGTTTCCCTAGACGAGGATTTTGGAAAATGCTGATACGATGGAGCCAGGGTACTTGCATTGTTCGTGCAAAGGCTTTGGAGTACACAATATGTTGACTTTGTATAAAGATAGAGGCTTAGAACTGGAAGGTGTGAAATGTCTTTCCTCAGTGCTGTTTGCTCACGTCCTGGAAAGCCCCACAAGGCTGATAAAGCTGAGCAATTGTTCACTGGAGATTTTGTACAGGTTTCTGTGTGGGAAAGTGTAAACTAGGCATAGAAGTGGTAGAATGTTAGGGGGGAAAGCTCAAAGCACTTTCTGGAAATGTGCCAAAAGGAACCTCTGAAGGAAACAACTGTGAATCCTCACCAGTCAATGAAAAAGACCCTTGAGTCAATTCCCATTGAGTATACTTTCCCTTCTCCTTCTCGGTTCCTCCTACGGGAATGAATTATTTGCACCACAGGCTAGAAGATTTCTTACTTTCCTGAGCAAGAGGTCTTCAGAATACTAGATGCAGATTTTTTCCAGTCACTTCCATGACTTAAACTCTCCTTAAATTGTGCTGTCTGTGTTTCTATTATTTTGGAAGTGAAAAAAATAAAAGGTTAAACTGCAATAAGACCCACCAAAGTGCCAAATAAACTCAAAATAACTTTACAATTGCAGATTCTTTGAGTAAAACATCTCTATACCTCGAAATTAGGGAGCCTGAATTGTTTCCAAGCACAACTGTGTCTGGAGACGTTTGTGCAATCCCTTTTATGTGAGAAGTGGGCTATTGAAAAGACAACTGCAGGGAGGTCAGAACCCCAAATCAGTAATGGCTCAATCTGACTGTGGTTGATGATTAGAAAGTAAAATCCCCTACTAATAGTGATTAGTGATTGACTTTTTACAATTGCTTATTAAATTAGTTGGGATTTTAGAAGCAAAGCAGTCACCATAGTGATCTTTAAGAGGATCCTCAGTGTGGTTAATGGAAAATTTGCCCTTGTAAGATGATTTGGGACAATAGTTTTCAAGTTGCTCTGAAATTTAGAGAACTCTCACACATGCACCTGACATTGTAGTATTAAAATCTATTTATCAGAAATCAGCAGATGGCATAATGGTTACATCACTGGACTCCCATGTAGTCAACTGTGGTTCAAGTCCCAGACTCAGCAGCTTAAAATTCACACTGGTCACATGTGCATGCATGAACAAAATCTTAAGAGGAGAATGGAGGAGAAGGGATTGCAGCATGGCCATACCCCTGGGGAAAGGGTGATTTCTTGCTTTCTGTTTCTCTGTCTCTGTCTCTCCAGTGAATTTACACACCCTATAGCAAAAAAATAAAAAAATCTTAAAAAATTGTTTAAATGATGGGATCAACAGTTAGCGTAATGGCCATGTTGCTGAACTCCCATGTAGCCGATTGCAGTTCGAGTCCCAGACCCAGTGGCTTAAAACTCACGCTGGGCGCGTGTGCGTGCGTGGCCAAGATCCGGAGAGGAGAATGGAAGAGAAGGGATTGCAGCGTGGCCATCCCCCCTGGGGGGTGATTTCTCGCTTTCTATCTCTCTGTCTCTTTCTCTTTCTGGTGAGCGCATGCACCCTATAGCAAAACGATTTAAAAAAAAAATTGTTTATATGACAAGATTATGATTTCCTGATTTTTCTTTTCCCCAAACAAATCTCAAGACTATATGAAAGTCTAATTAAACCAAAAGGTATATTTTTTTGTGAAATTTTAACTGATTTTTAAAACAAACTACTGTATTTTTAAATTATTTGTTATCGCTACACTTTAAACAACTTACCAATAGGCACACTAAGGGCCAGCCTCCCAGCCATAAAAGGGGAAAGATGCTGATTCCACAGTTTATTGTCAGATTACGTCTAGAAGAACAGAAGCCAGATGAAAACTGGCTTTTAAATGTATTGCCATGTATCCCACAGTTGGCTCTTACGTGCATGTACCATCCCTGGGTTCCCTATGGGCCTCTCTCCCACGTGACCCCTGCCTAATTACTGTAAATCCACACCTCTCACTACTTCCAGAGATACACAGACACCAGGATCATTTTTGGCCATCGAGAGATAGACAACGCTTTCCATAGTTCACACAGAGATGGCCACAAGCGCTATTGGTTTGTGTGGTATTGTTCTTTTGCTCAAGTAGTTCATGTTTTAAAAAATAAGCTGAAATATTACCAAAAAAAAAAAAGTTGGCCAAAATCTATAGCCTCTACCCAAAGATAATAATTAACGTTTTGAACAGTTTAATTTCAACATGTTCAAGAACTTTTTTGTAAATATGCCTGTGCATGTAATAAGTATATATGTATACACATATACGTTCATAATACATACACGGAGACTTGAAAAAGTTCAGAAGAAATTGGAACTAAAGTACAAGTTTATTTTGGTACCAAAAAAAGAATCAAAATCCCATGCAAAGATTTTTGGAATACACATTTTCCATGAACTTTTGAAGACCTTCCTCATAGGTAATATACATGTCTTTCACAACTTGTGTCATTTAACACATACTGTACTATTTCATTTTATTACTCAAGTTTATGTATAAAATATGTGTATTAATAAATAAATATACTATTACCTTATTACTTTCAGTGGAGAAATAGAGCTTATAATATTTGAGTACAAGCTCTGAAATCAGACTTACTTAGACTGACCCCCAGTCTTATTACTATAACAATTCTTTGATCTTGCGCAAAATAATGAAATTCCTTGACTATCAATTTTCTCATTTATAGAATGATTATCACAACAATCCTACCTTATTGTGTTTTGTGAGGACTAAATGAGTCAACATGTTTTTAAAGATTTTGTAAGAACATCTAGCACATAAGTACTCAAAAATGTCTGTTATCATTTTTAATGATACATAATATTCCCAAGTGTGGTTCTGTACAATTTATTTGACAAGTTCCTTATTGCTAGTTATGCACAAATCTCTACTACTAAAAATATTATAATAAATATTCATGTACATACATCTCTCATATTTTTTACTATTTTGGAGGAAAATAAATTTACAGAAGTAGAATTTCTGAGTCGAAGACTGGACACATTGTTGGGTCTTTTGAATTTGATTGCCCATTTGCCTCTATAAACTTTAAACTAGTTTTTACTCATCAAACAGAATATGAAAAATGTATTTAAAAACATTGAACATGTAATACCAGTCTTTCAAACTTTTGTCAGTCTGTTAGAGAATAAAAGTGTGTGTGTGTGTGTGTGTGTGTGTGTGCATGTGCATGCATGCACCCATGTGGTTTGCTTGTTCATTTCATTATTATGATAATCTGTTTAAATGTTTTCAAATGCTTATTTGCCATTTGTATTTCTTTTATTATTATTTCTTGTTTATTTCTACCCATTCTAAAGTTTTTATGTAGGTACTTATCATTTCCAGCTGATCTATAATTATTGAAACATAAGGAAAGGGCCAGTAGGTGATATGGAGGTTGAAGTGGTTGGATCCCACATAACTGACTCCATAGTTCAAGTTCTGAACTTGGCAGCTTGAAAATCATGCTGAGCATGTGTGCCTATGATCCCAAAACCCTGAAAGGAAAATGAAGGAAAAGGATTGCAGCATGACCATCCCCCCTGGAGGGTGATCTCTCACTTTCCTTCTTTCTCTCTGACTCTGTCTCTCTCAGCAAACACACACACCCAATAGCAAAAAAACTAAAAATAAATAAATAAGGAAAAACAATCATTGGTAATGTATGTTGCAAATATTTTTACTGCTACTAAAATTTGTCAAAAACTCCTGTGCAACTATTGGGGAAAACAAAGAAAGAACACAGACTTCTCTGAAGAGCTCACACATGAGCCCAAGAGAGAGCCAACATTTGTAATAATCAAGGAAGGAAAGTCTATTTGTACAAGAGCTGACCAAAGAGTGAAAACAGGAGAGAGAAGGGAAAATTTTTAAGAGGCCTCACTTATACTTTGAGATGTGAGTGGAAGGAGAGCATAAAATCCCTAGAAGTGCATAGATGTCAGTCCTAGTTGAGTAGAGAGGAAGAAAAGAGAGGAATATAGACTTAAACTGACTATACTGGGGGGACCAGCAGTTAGCATAATGGCTATGTTGCTGGACTTCCACGTAGTTGACCACGGTTCGAGTCCTGGACCCGGTGGCTTAAACTCATGCTGGGCGCGTGTGCGTGCGTGCCCAAGATCCCGAGGGGAGGATGGAGGAGAAGGGATTGCGGTGTTGCCCATCACCGGTGGGGGGTGATTTCTCGCTTTCTGTCTCTCTGTCTCTGTCTGGTGAGCGCATGCGACCTATAGCAAAAAAAAAAAAAAAAAAAAAAAAAAACTCTCCAAAAAAAGAAAAGAAAAAAAAACTGACTACACTGGGGTGTCTTACTTACTGAAAGTTACTAGGAAGCTATGACATTGGGCTGGCTCCACTGCCTGGGTTGAGGCAGCCAGATTCCACAAGATCCAGTGTGCAATTAACAACCCAGACCTGGCAGTTTGAAAAACGTGCTGAATTTGTGTGCGTGCCCAAAATTCCAAAAGGTGGGAGAAATGGAGAAAGATATGATTCACCTTAGAGGGTGCTTTCTTCTCTTCCTCTCTTTCTGTCTCTGGCAAACATACATGCTCTCTGGCAAAAATAATAATGGTAAGTTATGAGATTCCTCTCAAGGTGAGGAAAACTTAACAGGGTACAATGGAAAGAAATGACTGGGGAAAAAAATCATAGTATGTTGTATTTGTACCTCCTTGAATTCAGGCAGTTTTATATAATCCTAATTAAAATTTATAAAGCAGAAGTCTTTAAAACATATCTATTGAGTCTTCAGGAAAGTCATAACACATTTTTGCATAGAAAAGCAGAAAAATACATCATAACTTTCCCGATGACCTAATAAAATCTTTGCATTTTACTCATTTCCACTATAAGAAAAGCTTATTTGATCATAACTCCACATCCAAAGGGTATTTTCTTAAAGAATTATTTATCTAAATTTATTATTATTATTATTAATTATTTAACTTTCTACAGGGCATGTGTGCTCACCAGACAAAAAGAGAAAGAGAGTGAAAATATAGAGAGTTTTGTTAATGTTTTTGTTTCTGTTTTTGAGAGAGAGATATTTTTGCTATAGGGTATATATACTCACTGGAGAGACAGAGAGAGACAGAAAGCAAGAAATCCTTCCCGCGGGGGTGGGGAATGGGCACACCGCAATTCCTTCTCCTCCATTCTCCTCTCAGAATTTTGGGCACACACACACATGTACCCAGCATTAGTTTTAAGCTACCAGGTCTGAGACTCAAACCACAGTCAACTACATGGGAGTACAACACCATAACCATTATATCATTTGCTGGTCCCTCCAAAGGGTATTTTAAATCCGGTTTGAGTTAATATTTTTATAAGGTATTTTTTCAATATTATTTTAATTATTGGAAATCTGTTGAGCATCTACCTCGTGCAATCAAGGTACCAGAGATAAAGACAAAGTCTCCTTGCCTTACTAGGGTTTATGTATTTTACTAACAAAAGCAGACTGTGGATAACAAACAAATTTATTATATGTATATAAAAACAGTTCTCTATAGATGTTTATGAAGAAAAATAAATCATATTAAGGTGCTAGAGTATATCAAAGAAGATAAAGGTATGTTTTTAGACTGGGTTAGGAAAGAAACCTCTAAGAAGTTAACATTGTAGTGAAAACTTTAAAAACCATGAGCAAATTTGACCGGAGTATAAAAGAATGCTGAGTGTTGTGGTCACTAGACCTATAGAAAATTCTTGTAAGTAGGTCCAGCTCTGTTGATTGGCAAGTCTGATTAGTTTTAAAGCAGAACTGATTTTGAAAGAACATAAAATTCCTCTATTTAGAAAAGAATCAATATATCTTATGGTTCATCCAATGCATGGGTCAATACAGGTGAAATATAACACAGTATACATGCACATCTTGGCTACCTGGAAAGATAAATGGGTAGAGAAACAGCTGATCCATAAAAGGAAAAATTAGAGAAAATCTTGACAATTCCTTCATTCATTTAACTGATATTTACTGAATACATCCAGACTGTGTATCAGCGCATGACTCAACATTGGTTTTACCAAAGCATTTGCAATTCTTCCTGGCACTTTTTCTTCAATGTTTGGCACAGGACTTTGCACAATGTAGACTTCCAATTAGAAATGCATAAAGGAACGGTGGGTCTTTCCTTATATAGAGCAAAATCAGTATTTATGGCAGTTTCCTAAAAATGATGGAGTTCAGGATACTCTGCTCCCAAATATAGCTAGCTCCTTGGCAGTTGAGAAAACAACAGAAGCAGGAAGACCACTCACATAATCCCTCTGCCCTTCTCCCCTGAAGCAGGTGATAAAACCAAGGATTTCTGACCTTCACAAGAAGCAAGCTGCAGGACCTTCATCCTAGAGGTTCCTTCCCTAAACTTAGACAAAAGGGGTATTCTTATTTCTGAAAACGCCAGTTCACAGAGATGTATCTGAACAAACAGTCTTAAGTTCCCCTCAGTTTTACTCATATATTTTTATTCAATCACACTTCTCCATGACTGTCTCTTTCTTCATTAAACCTAGCACAAAAAGTACACACATTTTTAAAAATATACAGGTTTACCCACTTCTTTGGGTCTTCATTTCCTTATGAAGACTCCTATGTCATGTAAAACTTACCAAATAAATATGTACATTTTTGTCTTCCTAATTTGTGTTTTGTTATAGGGGCCTTAACTATGGGCCTAGCACTGGATGAAGAAAAAATATTTCTCTTCCACTAGGAGGGTAAGAGGGTATTATTATTTATAATAAATAAAATGACTCTTTTCATTTAATTTCTTGACAATATATTACACATATAATACACAATAGCCTATATATTATCTAATCCTTATGATAGTTTATGATTTAGATTTTATTCTAAAATCAAGTAAAATTATTAATGATGAAACTGTGTAGCAGTAAATAGGGTTTAACGTGTCTAAAATATGCAAAAGATGTAACAGACTTTCATTGTAGGCTGTGTTTAGTGAATATTATGGGGTCATGATATGCTTGATTCCACATAATTTTTTTCCATTTTTAAAATATTATGGGACTGGCAGTTAGCATAATGGCTATGTCGCTGGACTCCCACGTAGTCGACCGCAGTTCGAGTCCCGGATCCAGTGGCTTAAACTCACGCCGGGCGCGTGCGCGTGTGTGCCCAAGATCCCAAGAGGAGAATGGAGGAGAAGGGATTGTGGTGTGGCCATCCCCCCTGGGGGGTGATTTCTCACTTTCTATCTCTGTGTCTCTCTCTGTCTGTCCGGCGAGCGCACGCGCCCTATAGCAAAAACCTCTCAAAAAAAATTATAATTTATTATTTACATATAATAACCATTACATATATTTTCAGGGTACAATATAGTATTTAAAAGTATATATACATAGTATTTTAAAGTGTATATATATATATACAGTGTGTAATAAACAAATCAAGGATATATATTCACCACCTTCAACATTTAACATTACATTATTTTGGTTGTGAACATTTGAAATTTGTTGTACTGGTTATTTTGGAAAGATATATCAAATTGTCAATGATGTTCTTTACTGTGAAATATGACTCTAACAAAACCAAAGTGAATAAGATCAAACAACAAACTATCTCATAAATTAATAAAGATGGGTTTTTGAAAACAAAGATAATCTTAACAAAGCCAATGAAAGAGGAATTTGTAATTTCCATGTAGAGGATTGTGGGAGATAAGTGTTTATAATCTGAAAAGATCTGCAGTATCAATCAATGGTCCAGTTAGAGGTAGGTAAAATTGTACACAACAATAACTCATTAGGAAAAAATAGAAAAATAAAACTGGTGCTCACTCACTGTGAGTTCTTGGAAGACCATAGTACCATACTGCGCATAAAGAAATAAGTCCTCAATGAAGCAAAACAAACGAACAAAAAAATTGAAAGAGATATTTAAAAGAGAAGACAAGGTAAGATAAATGATTTGGTGATTTATAGGCTTTACACAGTTCTTGAGTTTAACCTTCTTGAAATATATTTCAAAGAAAGACTCAGCTACTTGTAACATTTTTGGACTTTTCCTCTGTTATCTAGTTTTATATAGTAAGTAATTGTTATGATAATAAATATATAAATGCAATATAAAACCTATGGAGACAACTGTCTATCAGAAATTGGCAAATTTGTGTTTAAATCTGCTATGTGTAAAATAGTTGTATCTGAGTTTTTAGCCTTTTAGTTGGAGAATTTAATCCTGATATTCAATGTTATTATCCATATGTGTAGACTTATCCCTATCCTTTCACTACTCTTTTTTTTTTCCCTAATTGCTTGGTGTTTTCATACTTCTATTTATCTTTCTTTAGTTTTCCTTATATGGTATTCTCTTAAGTATTTCCTGAATAGCTGGTTTAAATTTGGTGAATTTCTTCAGCATTTGTTTATCTGGGAATGATTTTATTTTTCCTTCCTATTTGAAGGATAATTTTGCCAGATACAGTACTCTTGGCAGAAATTGTTTTTCTTTCAGAGTTTTCAATATTTTTATCCATTCGTTCCTTTCCTGCATTTTTTTCAGTTCAGAAGGCTGATATTAGTATAATGGAATAACTTCTACATGTAACTTGGTGTTTCTCTTATCATTTTTAGAATATTATCTCTCTTTGATTTTTATCAATTTGACTACAATATGTCTTAGAAAAGATCTTCTCATATCTATTTGGTGTCCTTTAGATTTTCTTTCCTAGATATGTATGCCTTTCTAAATTTGGAAAGTTTTGAGCTAATATATCATGAAAGATATTTTTCTATGCCTTTCCCTGTCTCTTTGCCTTCTGGAATACCTATTATGTGGCTATTCGGCTATTTAATGATGTCTAGGATTTCCCATATGTTGTCCTGTCCTGGTTTTTAATGGTTATTCTTCTTTTCAGCTGATTGGACTAAATCAGATATTTTGTCTTTGAGGTCAGAGAGTCTTGGAATATATTTATATATTTTGAAGACAAATACTATATGTCCCCACTTAACATATACTGAATGTCCATGCCCCATGGCAGAAATTGAAGGAATTGAAAGCCTAGAAATAGAGTAATGGTAGATACTAGAAGCTGCTGCACAGGGCAGGGTGGGAGTGGAGAGTTTAGGAGAAAATATTAACAGTCACAGAATGCATGTAAATAAGTGGAATAGGTTATGGAACAGAGTACCACAAGAGAGTGAAAAAAAACTCATCAACAATGTAATATATACTTCAAAAACATCTGTGGAATTATTATTAAAGGTGCACAGTGTAATGTAATGTTCAATCTTGAATAAGGTGAATATGTCTTCAGCTGGTCCAATACTTTAGTAGTTAAGGGACCATGGCCAACTATGGTTCAAATCCTAGACCCAGGTGGTTGAAAAACACACCAGATATATATGGATACATGCCCAAAATTCTGATATAATGGAAAAGTGAAGGAGAAGAGATTGTAGTGTGATCATACCCTATTGTAGGTCACTTTCTTCCTTTCCCTTTTTCTCTCTTGGTTTCTCTGTCTCTCTCTGGCAAAAACACACAATTACATGAAAACAAGAAATCACAATTTTTTAAAAGTATACCATAAATGTAGATGATTTTTACTTGTCAATTAAAAGAAATTTTAAATTTAAAAAGAAAGTTCCATATTCTACCATTAAAAATTCCCCCTCTTGGGACCAGCAGATGGTGTAATGATTACATCGCTGAACTCCATGTCATTGACCACAGTTCGAGTCCCAGACCTGGTGGCTTAAAATTCACCCCGGGCATGTGTGCATGCATGATGCCCAAGGTCTCAAGAGGAGAATGGAGGAGAAGGGATTGCAGCATGACCATCCATCCTGGGAGGTGATTTCTCACTTATTGTCTCTCTGTCACTCTGGTGAATGCACACACTCTATAGCAAAAATCTCTCTCAAAAAAAAAATAATTCCCCTACCTTTTCCTACTTCACATATCCTTGTTCACTTTCCCCCTCCCCACCACCATGATAATTATTAGCCCTATTATTATAATTATTATCCATCACACAATGGCTTTCAGATACTTCTGGGACCTTGTCCTGCTCTTGGAGCCCTTTGTCCCTATCTCCATTATCAGTATTTTAAAGTTGATTAAGAATTGTTAAATTTTTTCTCAGGATAGGAGGACATAGAACTATGGCCCTTGGAGTTAAGATATCTTTCCCCTCAGGAGTCCTTCTTTATATTAGGGTAAAGAAAAAAACAGATCAGCTTTGGAAAGACAACGTACATCCTGGTGCTTGAAATTCAGCAGCTGGCTTCCCTTTATTTTGCATTCCACCTTTCCTGTCCTGACTACTTCCATAACTGAGTTAACTGATTCCCAGAAGCTAGTTGTAGGCTGTTTCTATAGCCAGAATAATGTGGCCAAGGATTAAGGAGAGAGAACAGCACGTTCTCTAGAAACCACTGTGCTCCATTCTCAGCAGCATGGAAATTAATGATTAGTAAGTTCCCCTTTTACTCATGAAGATGATTCCACTGGCCCAAGACTGAATATTCCCTCTGAATAATTTTTTGTAAGTGGGGAATAACTGTACAGAATTTTCAACAGTCATTGCTCATTCCTGTTTTATCATCAAGTTGCAAGTCCTTTGCCTAGGACAGGTGAAATCTGACTATATGCCATCACTGCAAGGATAGATATATAGATATAGATATACACACACACACACACATATATATACACATATATATAAAGTATTAAGAAAGGAAATGCAGTATTAAGAAAGGAAATAGGAGGCAGTGAAAGGAGACACAATTAAGGTAGATTTGCTGCAAACAGAGAGGTATTGAAAGGTATACCAACAATTATTAAGGCAGAAGGATCACATATCAGATTTGAAGATAGATAACACAACCCAGACATTATGATTGCATAGTTCTGCTGGTCCCCAACACCCTGAAATTTAACAATTCAAATAAAGGTAGGCGCTGAGGTAACATTTTAAGAAACAGTTATTTTAAAATGAGAAGAAGAAGAAAGAAGGCTTTTCTTTTTTCCTTTAGTTTTTTCCCATAGGGTGCATGCACTTGCTGGAGAGAGACAGAGAGAGGAAAAGTGAGAAATCACCTCATAGGGGAAATGACCACACTGCAATCCCTTCTCATTTTGGGATTTGGGGCATCTTGCACACACAACCAGAGTGATTTTCAAGGTACCTAGTCTGGGACTGAAATCATGGTCAACCATGTGGGAGTCCAACACCCTAACCACCATGCCACCTGTCAAACCAGAGGAAGAATTTAATGTTTGATTTTTCTTTCCATTTTTTATTTTGGAAAAAAATATATATTGCAAAATTCATTTGCTTACCCATTTTAATTTATCAGAAACACTAAGTTATCCATGAAAGGTATCTTGAGGTGACTAGTGTTTCTATAATATAGCCAAAAATAAAGGAACTTCACACTTTAGTGAATCCATGTTCACTAAATCATGATATGCCTTATGTTTCTGAAATGGTCCCAGACTGGGCCATTGAGCACTACACATGGTAAATAAATACACTCAAAATACATATGCCATTAGAGTGAGTCCAAACACACAAAGCAGCGTGACATTATGTGTTCAAGTGAAGGTATTGTTAGCTCTTATTCCAGGTTTGCCAATATGTAAATGAATGTACATTTCACAAGTTATTTTCAGTTAGTAAAAAGACATTATTTGGCTAATGAAATCGAACCAAGAAACACCCAAATCATCCTGCCTGTACCCAAAGCTCCAACCTGCCTGATGCCTTAAGACAAGCTGACAAGCTTCAGGTGGTAGGAAAAGACTGAATGTGGAGGTCCCTGTCCCAATAGGTGAAGCATTTGATAATGATAGATAGAGATAGGTAGATGATAGATGATTGATAGATATAAATAAATGATATAGACAGATAGATGATCAATAGATAGATGATACAGATAAATGATAGATACAGATAGATAGATGATAGAACCCTGTGTAATAATGTCTGCTTTTTTATACTTCAAAAGATTGATCAAAATTAAAGTACTAGAATTTCTAATATTTGTATTATCATTATATGGTTTTTATTTAGATTCATAAAAATGCTTGGAGCCTATTTCCAAAACTATCTCTTGAAAAATCTGTTCTTTGTAATCAAGAAAATGCAAATTGTTAGATCACTTTATTAGTGCAATGGCCTCAGGTTTCCTGCTGGTTTGCTTCTTTCAAACTTCATCCTTGGAGACTATTGGCCAGCAGACTTTCTTTCCTCCTCTTTTTGAGTTTTTTCTCTCATCTTTTTTTTTTTTTTTTTTTTTTTTTTGGAGAGGTTTTTCGCTATAGGACGCGTGCGCTCGCCAGACAGACAGAGAGAGACAGAGAGACAGAAAGCGAGAAATCACCCCCCAGGGGGGATGGTCACGCCGCAATCCCTTCTCCTCCATTCTTCTCTCGGGATCTTGGGCACGCACGCACACGCGCCCGGCGTGAGTTGTAAGCCACCGGGTCTGAGACGCGAATCGTGGTCGACTACGTGGGAGTCCAGCAACATAGCCATTACGCTAACTGCTGGTTCCCTCATCTTTTGAACTTAGTGTTCATTCTCCACATCTAACCATAGCCTCATCAAATGCCTTCCTCCCTTCATCTAAGATGGTGTAAATCTCTTGCAGTGTATTTATGATTGTGTGTTCATGCATCAGGTATTCCTTGTTTGTATACACAGAATTTTCTCCAGGTGGATTTGATCAGACAAGGTGGTCTTTAAAACTATATATTATATTTCACAATTGAATCTTGAGTATTTTAGTTAATCTTAACAGACAGAAATCCCATTTCTATCTTAATACTCTATGTGCAGGTATTATATTACTAATAATTTTGCACCCAAGCGAACTGTATTAGTATTGAATCACACAACTGAAGTATGAAATCCGATTAAAGCTTGTTTTTCCTTCATTGCACAAAAGGCAGTATTGACAGTATATTTTGTCAACATCGAATACTGCAGACAGAGAGTGCTAAATTACATTTCTTAATCCATGACACCAACCTGAATAACATGGCATTAGAATTTATCTAGATATTGTGAAGAAATGGTAGAATGCTAGAAACAAAGTATATTGGTGAGTAACTAGTGGCTGAAGCTTCAGGCAGCAACTGTGGCCAGAAAAGCTTTTCTCTAACTGTCCATAACACAGTGCTTGAAACCTGATGACCTGCAGACCTCCCACTCTCATTTTAGCAGACTGTGAAATTTCTTTTGCATGACTGAAATGTACCCTAAGTGGAGTTCTTTGTAAAGGCCACCCGGAAGTCACAGCTGGTGTACAATGCAGCTGATTGGTACAATTTGCCAGTTGTAATGTAGTCATATAAAGTACTGGATTCATATGCAGTGCAGAGAGGGGCTGGACCTATGTACCTTTGCATGACTTGCTTAAAACAGCCTGCTTTAAGCCTGCCGGATGGTCTAGCAGTTAAGGAAACTGGATCCCACATGGCCAACTGCACAGTGTGAATACTGGACCCAGCAGGCTGAAAAACATATTTGGCATATGTGTATGCATGCCCCAAATCCCAACAGGATGGAGAAATGGAGGAAAAGGAATTGTGGTGTGACCACATCCCATTGGGGGGATGCTTTTTCCTTCTCTCTTTCTCTGTCTCTATGTCTCACTGACAAATGCACCTGCCCTCTGGCAAATTTAGAAAAAACCATTGCCTTGTATCCCGTAGATCAAAGTGACAAATAAGAGTAGCTCAGAGTCCTTAGCTTTCTCTCTCCAGACTTTATTTAAAGGTAGAATGACCATATACAGTTTATCATTCAAACTGGAACACTTTTCAGCATTAGAAAAGGTGCTACTAATAATTGTACCCCCAAATAAATGGAGTCTGTTCAGGGCAAGACACAGGAAAAATGAAGATACCCGTGAAAGACCTACAGTCCTCCAATCCCACGCATTGTACCATATCATTCATCCATAACCTGCTAACTGATGTTGCTCTGGCTTACAGAGGCTGATTTGTTATTAGTCAGTAATGTTAGTTATGTTAGGCCTTACCTCTCAATTAATAACTTAGTTAAGTAAATATTGACTTGGATAAAATTATTTGCCATTTTTTAATTGTTGCTAGGTATGTGGTTGAGGCATCTATAAAGAGAGTTTAACCAAAACAATACAATTTATTGAACACAAGTTTTATGTGACATGGGAGCCTTCAGTTTTGAAGAACTAAAGAAACAGAGAAACCTGTGTATTTTTATGCTTAGGCATGAAAAAGAGTGGACAGTCACACTGATGTCTAATAGGACAAAGCGAGTACCACCCAATGACAAAAAAGTAGAGAGAACTTAGCAAGGCTTGTTTAGTCAGATTCTTCTTCATGTCCCTGTGTCTTTAGAGATAAAGACATTTTTTCTAGGTATAAGGTGGGCATCAGACAAAGGTCTTAGGACCTTTACAAAAAGGTCAGAGAATCTTTTTTAAGTTTATTTATTTCCTCATGAGAGAAGAAGGCAGAGAGAGGAAGACAGACACTCCCAACAGTTTTCATGCATGATCCCACTCCCAGCCTCAGTCGACAAGAACTGTGGGCACACATGCTTCCCGCTGGCACACGGTGACCCAGAGTCACAACGCCAGGACCTTCCCTTATGGCCTCAGCATCATAGTGTCACATTACCATGCCACCGGTCAAAGTTTTTATGCCCTACCTCAAGGGAGAAAGGTAGGGGGAGATCAGGGTGGACTTCCTGCCTCTGCTGTTTTCTCTAGTGCCAAGGTACCATATTTTGGGATAGCATGAACTCTTTCATCATGTCATATAGAGTTTTTTTTTTTTTCACATTTCAAAATCCCTTATTTTTTTTAGTGGCATAGTAGCATTGCCTATTTTAAACTCTACAAGAATACTTAAGAATAAATTGACTCTTTTTTCTTTCCACTTATATACAAGTTACAGCTGGGGAAAGCCATGAATTAACCAAAGGTTTCTTTCTTTGTTGTCTTTTTCTATTCCTCTATACTTCTCTCCGTACTCTTTGCCTTCTTTTCAGTTTTATCTTCAAACACCTGATCTGCTTTTCTTCTTTTTTTTTTTTTTTATTCCTTACAGGTCCAGGGAAAATTAAATTATTAAATGAGCTGTTTTAAAATGTCCTTTCCTTCATCCTGAGACTTTTCAAAATTTATTCAAAATTTATTTGCGTTATTCATTTCTATTAGGAGGAGTGAAACAACCGGATGTGACTTTGACCCTAGCATAATATCATTTTAACCCAGAAATAAAGCCTAAAATTGATGGCATTAAGGACATTGCTGGCATTTTGACAATAGGCTGTTCTGTGCAAACCACAAGCATTGTGCTATTCAGATGTGTTAATCAACCAAATATTTATTAAGCGACTCTCATGTCAGCTGACCTGATGCAGCATATGGCAGCCTGGCCTGGGTGAGTAAAGCACCACGTGGCGGGGAGGCTGAGCACGGGGTGTCAGAGCACTGCTGGGATGATAAAAGCCTCTGCATGTGGGAGGACCAGGAGCTGCAAAGAAGACTGACTCTACGCATGGGGGACTGAGCTAATAAATGTTAATGGTAATGAGACCCAGGTTTCTTCGTGTTAAAGAAGGAAGCTACAATAGGAAAAGTGGGAACTCCAAAACGATGCCTATGTACAAATTGAAATTGTATTGGGTTCTCGGGAAATTTATGACACATTTTGCATAGAAAAACATTCAAAAATACACCATGACTTTCCCAACAAACTAAAGGTACCAATATACACTCATGATTTTAAAAATATCAAACTAGCTTTTTAAAATGAAGTCCCAGCTCTAGTGGCACATGCTGAATGCTGCCGATCAGCAGGTTGAGGCCACAAGGGAGGCCAGGGTCTGGTTCCTGACCACCCTGAAATGCCAGTCATATTGGTATGCTGCCACAGCTCCCAGCCACTCAGGAGGCTGAGGCAGGAGGACGGACACAGCAAGGCCCTGTGTAAAACACCCATCACACACATACTCCATTAAAAACAAATCAGAGATGCAAATATATTCATGCACAATCTCTTCATATATACTTATATATAAAGTATATCTATAGTATGTATAATATATATTTACACATGTATATTTGTATGTAAGTGTACGTTATGTATATGGATATCTATATTCAAACATTCACTTCCTAACTGTGTCCACTGAAAAAGGTAGGAAACAAACAGCACCATTCCACATCAGATCTTGCTTTCTAAATACATGATCCACTAAAAAGAATGAAGATTCCTTGGAGAAATGATTTATTCCTACTATCACAGCTGGTAATAATCCTCCTAACCTCAGAATCCTTGTGGCCCATTATGCTAAGTCAGTGAAAATAATAACCCTGCTTTGTGACATGGGTATTTGCATACTCGTCTTCCCATTTTTACCCCCAAGACTTAAAGATTTTTAAGAACTTTCTGAATGGTTTAGAGCTCAGTATTTATTGGATATAATAGATTTTCAATAAATGACAGGAAGGGAGGAAAGAAGAAGATGAGTTTTCAATGTTTATATTTTTAATATGTATTTGATAAAATGTGTGTAACAAAATTCTTCCCATATATGAGAAATCTCAGAAATCCTGTACTTCGACAAAAATGTGATGTAACTATGGCATGAGACAAGAGTTTCTAAAAGTAAATCAGGCTCTGCTGGTAGATCTGGAAGACCACCTGGTTATACAGCCAGATACTATTCCGATATTCTCCTGTGTTATTACCTATAGGTAGAGCTCACAGTGGCATCTTCCACCCTATTCTACTCAAGAACTTCACTACCTGCTTTCCCACTTGTTCAACAATTTAGCATCTCTCTTTTTATTCCTCTGAAAAGGGATTTTAAATCTTTATGGAAATAAAAATTATATTTCTCAAAATCTGAGAACTGCTGACATAGATTACATCTTTGGTACACTCATCCCAGGGACATCTGCTTTGATGGAAACACAATTACAAAGATTAGCATCAGGGCTAATCATAAATAGCACAATTCTCCCTTCTGATGCTATTCCTGTTTGATCATGACTTTATTCAGTACAATGTCCCTCAAGCATTCAAACAAAAGTATGGAATGTCAGGTAAAATTTTTATTTACTGAATACTGAGTGCAGATGCTGTGTATCTATATGATCACTTTTAAGAAACGTTTGTAGGGACTAGCAGTTAGCGTAATGGCTATGTCGCTGGACTCCCACATAGTCGACCGCGGTTCAAGTCCCGGACCCGGCAGCTTAAACTCACGCCGGGCACGTGTGCGTGCGTGCCCAAGATCCCGAGAGGAGAATGGAGGAGAAGGGATTGCGGCGTGGCCATCCCCCCTGGGGGGTGATTTCCTGCTTTCTATCTCTCTGTCTCTCTCTGTCTGTCTGGCGAGCGCACGCGCCCTATAGCAAAAACCTCTCCAAAAAAAGAAAAAAGAAACGTTTGTATTGGGACAAGCAGATGGCAAATGGTTATGTCACTGGACTCCCATATAGTTGTCCATGGTTTGAGTCCTGGACCCGACGGCTTAAAACTCATGCTGGGCACATGTGCATGCACATCCAAAATCTGAGAGGAGAATGGAGGAGAAGGGATTGTGGCATAGCCATCCCCTCTGGGGGTGATTTCTCACTTTCTGTCTCTCTCCTAGTAAAGTTTAATAAAATCATCTGCCCAGGTTGTCATAAAAGTACATGTAGAAAATGTGAACTGGACTCGTGACAAATGTACACATGTTGGAATATTCACTTTGTAAGCTAAATAGAAATAAAAAAAATAAGATAAAGCAGTTTGAACAAATAAATAAAAATTGGGTAAACCCTATATTACTGCAGTTACATTTCTGGCTTTATGCTCTATTTACAAGATTAGTTGAAGATCTTTGCATCTTATAAACTCTTCATTTTTTTTTTTTTTTTTTTTTTTTTTGGAGAGGTTTTTGCTATAGGGCGCGTGCGCTCGCCAGACAGACAGAGAGAGACAGAGAGATAGAAAGCAGGAAATCACCCCCCAGGGGGGATGGCCACGCCACAATCCCTTCTCCTCCATTCTCCTCTCGGGATCTTGGGCACGCACGCACACGTGCCCGGCGTGAGTTTAAGCCGCCGGGTCCGGGACTCGAACCGCAGTCGACTACGTGGGAGTCCAGCGACATAGCTATTACGCTAACTGCTGGTCCCTAAACTCTTCATTTTGTAAATGATAAAACTAAGATTGGAAAAGTTTCATCATCATAAAAATTATTTAGTACAGAGTGGCATGGTGGTTAAGGGTGCTGGACTCCCACATGGTCAACTGTGGTTCGAGTCCCAGACCTGGCGGCTTGCTTTCTCACTTTCCCTCTCTCTCTCTCACTCTGTCACACTCTGGTCAAATGAAAATAAATAAGTAAAGTTAAATAAAATAATTCTTTAAAGAATCATTTAGTACAAAGTTAAAATGAGCTCAAGATTATTTTCACTATGTCATGTATTTGGTTTCATATTGGCTAGGGGTGTATTATTTTTTATATTCAGCACATGTGAAATTTTTCTTATCTTCTCTTTGGGATGGTAACTATACCTCAGAAAAAATAATAAAGGAATAAGTTTGTAATATAAAAATTTTATAAAGGTATTTAACTTAGATCCGTGATCACTCAAAAACCCTTTGTCAACATAAAGGATCAAGACTGACTTGTGCCCAAAGAATATGCCAATTCCTACACATGTAGAAAGTCTTTAATAAGTCTGTATCAACTTGATCTGCCTATTAATTTGAAGCAATTATTACACTTTCTTGTGGTTATCGCATTTGTTATTTGTGCATGCTGGCACAATAAAAATTATTTGCTTTGAACTTCTAAATATTTTATAAAGTGGTTGATGTACTTTTTGCAGTGAAATATAAAAGACAATGACAACTTGACCTACCAGTAAACAATTTTATATTTTATTTTAATTATGACTCACAAATCTTCAATTATGAGTGTAAATAAGACCCATAAAAATAATTGCTAGCTCTTTCCCTCTGATATTAATGCATCATAGGTAGCCCTTGTGTAAGTCAAAGTCAATGTCAATAATTAAGCTACATTTGAAAAATGTAAAACATCTGGGAAAAAATAGTCTACTATTATCTTGCAAAAATGTTGTCATATGAGGCATTTTGAGATGTAATCGATATTGTCTTTCTGTTTATACACCTTCATCTGTTTTCTTATTGAGGGGCTAATGAAATTACAGAGGCAGCCAATTTATACAGGAGTTCCCATGTATCCATTCACCTACAGAATTACTTGGCTAAATTGAGTTCATAAACTGAAAATTTAGATCATAAGGTTGTTCTGAGGACTCCTCCTTAACTACCTAAAGTAGAACAACTTACCCTTTTATCTAATTAATGGAAAAATCATGTAGATATTTGGGTTAATGTTTTATGTCATAGATGCCTGCAGCTAATCTCTTACATCAGCTCTTTATTATTATATTCTCAAAAATGTAATTATTTTGGTTATTGTCTTTTTTAAGGTATATATATAGAAAATGGATTGACCCTTTCAGTGCTGTATTCCTCATTCTAAACTCAACACCTAGAACAGAGTAAGGGAGCCAGATCCCACATAACCAATCACATTTCAAAGACCAGTCCCAGCAGCTTGAAAAATACAGCAAGCACATGTGTGTGTATGCTCAAAATCTAAACAAGATGAAGAATTGGAGAAGTGACAGAGGCATGACCATGCCCCAAATGGGAGGGGCTTCTCTCTCTCTCTCTCTCTCTCTCTCGCACCTATGCCCTCTGGCAATTAAAAAAAAAGTATATTGACTATCACAGCATTTGGAATACTCTTGAATTGAAATGTATGTATCAATATTAGAGTGTATACAGGGTAAACTCTCAGTATTGGAGAGAGAGATGAAACAGTAGACAGTTGGCTGGGTTTTATGTATGATTCATCTTTGAAAATGTATGAGCCATTTAACTTCTATTTGTGAGTAATGGGATGCTGTAGTTACAACATGAGTTGAATCATAATTTCTGAACCATCAGCAAATGTATGCCCTATCCTTCTTGTTCCAAGCAATAGTAAAATTCCAGTCTAATAAACAATATGTACACTTTTATGGTGCACATTGTGCCAGCATTTGATTTTGATTCCAAAAATTCATTTACAATTTTTAGCTTATATGACTTTCTGGGGGAAAGTTACAAAAGTTAAGAAAGACAGAGTTTGAAGATTAATTCCCAGTCTATTTGTTCTACACTGGATAACCCACTTGAATAGATTTGTTGTTGTTATCTGGAACTATGTGGGCCTCCCCTATGACAATGTGAGAAACAGACAAGGCTGTTTTATTAATTTGTACAAACTATGTGAATATTAATTTGGAGTGCTAAAAAAATTCTGTCAAACACTGAACTCGAGTTTTTCCTACTGTTTTGGTCATGAACAATTATGACTACTTAAATGATCATTATTTTAGTCTTATATAACCCCCTTTTTTAATTTCAAATCTTTTTATTTACAGTCTTTTAAAAATATACTAATATTGCTTTAGTCAACAGAAGATAAGTGAATATCATATAACATTTATTTTGATTTGGTATGCTCCAAGTCATCAAGGTTATCTCTGTAAATATTAATAATTTTAGAGAGAATGATAGATATAAAAGATGTAAAAGATTAGTGTCCTGGACATGGACTGATCAAGACAAGCATTCTAAGTTGATTTTAATTTTAACTCCCTAATAGCAACTTCATTGATTATTTCTTAGAAAAAAAGGACAGTTATATATGCATATTTTTTTATGAGCGAGAACAATGGGGAGAGTAAGAAAGAGAGAGGAGAAAGAGAGTTTTTCACCGGGTTTTGCCATGCTACTACCGTCATACCCCAGCCTCTCTGTTAGGTAGGACCACAGGCATGAACACAGCTCCCAGCCGTTCAGGTTAGTCTAGGAACCAAACACGGCCTCCACGTAGTCCCAAATTCACAGAGTGGCACCAATTCACTTGTTTCACTGAGTCTGGGCCAGACAGTTACATTTTTGAACTCCCATTCATTAAGATGAATTCTGGCTAGTTAAAACCAAAATCTCATTATAGAAAACTTCAAGTAAGAGTAAACCTGTAATTTTTTTGAAGAATTATTTATTGTATTTATCATTTTTTTAAATTTGCTACAGGATACGTGTACTCTCCAGAGAGAAACAGAGAGAGAGAAAGAGAGAGAGAAGGAAAGTGAGAAAGTAACCCACCAGGTCAGGGATTCAAACTGTGGTCAGTCATGGAGTCCAGAACCTCAATGACACGCCACCTGCTGGCCAAAATCTGCAATATTTTAATTACATTTTACCAAAATGATTTTCAAAAAAGTGAAAGCAAGGATAAATAATTAATTAATTAGTGTCTATAAAGACTCCTGAACGTCAAAACAATTAAACTGTAGCTAATTAAACCATAGTTATTTCTAAGTTCATAAAATAATAAATTATCCTATGAAAACAATATGAATAACCAACCAGCCAATCTCTTCAAAGAGAGTATCTATAATGGAAAATATCATTATGTAACAAAGTATACGCCGGGCGCGTATGCAAGCGTGCCCAAGAGCCCGAGAGGAGAATGGAGGAGAAGGGATTGTGGCATGGCCATCCCCTCTGGGGGGTGATTTCTCGCTTTCTGTCTCTCTGTCTCTCTCTGTCTCTCTGGTGAGCACACGCACCCGATAGCAAAAACCTCTAAAAAATTTAAAAAAAAAAAAAAGAACAGAAAGAAAAAAAGAAAGAGAAGAGGGGTTACATAGCTATTAGAGGGAAAGTTTTTTGTTTTTTTTTGTTCCCAAAATATATTGAAAAAAGTTAAATAAAACAGCCTGATTCTGTTTTGTAAGCTCACAGTTATCATTCTAAACCATTACTGAAAAATTATTAAGCCCAAAGCATTTTTAATGGATTTTAATTGTTAATTCATGCTGAACCACCCCAGAGCAAAATTCTCAGAATGATCTCCTTTCCTGCTTGCTCAGGAAATACCTGGGTTGAAGAAAAATCAACTCCATCAATAAACACATGTATGCATGTGCCAACATAAAGGTGGCAAACTATTAGATTCTCTCAAATCTGTACAAAAACAACTAAGTTAGCAGCATACTGGACCTCCTAGCAGTCTGCATCTCCCACCCTGGTGTTCTTTTACTGACAAGAAGCTATGATTTGTGTGACCAAAAAATGTCAGCTCCTAATTCAGATGAAGCTGAGATGAATTATACATAGGTCATTAGAAGCAGTGTGGTCTAGAGTGAATGAAGGAGCTCGACAAACTTCAACCACCGACATGCTGAGGGTTTTGAATAAGTCAGTCATCATCCCTCAGCCTCACTTTAAGTATTCAAAACACGGGAGAGCGCGGAGAACTAATTATTAATGTATGCCTGCACATTATTTTGAGTTTCTCTTAGGAAAAACACTAAATGTGGAAAAAGTACCCCGGTTTGTCTAGGATAACCATTCTTAGTTTATTTCAGGGCTAAAATGTGCTTCTCCTTAACATGTTCCTAGGCTCCCGAAGTTACTGTGGCCTTGCTGTTCCTATCTAATTTATTTTCCTTTTCATCCTCTTCTTATAATGCATATTTTTTAAAATTGCTATAGGGTGTGTGTGCTCACTGGCGAGAGAAAGAGAGAGAGAAAGAAGAGATGTAAGAAAACACACCCTATGGCGAATGGTCATGCCATAGTCAATTCTTATCCCTTTTCCTCTTGAGATTTTGGTCATGCATGTGCACATGAACAGTGTTGTTTTATTTTCTTTCTTTCTTTCTTCCTTCCTTCCTTTCTTTCTTTCTTTCTTTCTTTCTTTCTTTCTTTCTTTCTTTCTTTCTTTCTTTCTTTCTTTCTTTCTTTCTTTCTAGAGAGGTTTTTGCTATAGGGTGCTTGCGCTCGCCAGAAAGACAGAGAGACAGAGAGACAGAAAGCAATAAATCACCACCCATGGAGGATGGACATGCCGCAATCCCTTCTCCTCCATTCTCCTCTCGTGATCTTGGGCACGCACACACACACACACGGCATGAGTTTAAGCCACCGGGTCCGGGACTCGAACCACAGTTGACTATGTGGGAGTCCAGCGACAATAGCCATTACACCGACTATTGTTCCCCACTGTTTTTTTAAGCAGTCGAGTCTTATACTTGAACTGCACTTTGGGATCTCGCTGCCCCCAACCACCATGCCAGTGGCTTGCCACTTGATTTATTTTTTAAAAAAGTATTATTTATTTATTTATTTATTTATTTTTATTATCCTTATTATCATTTGACTTAACCAGAGACAGACAGAGAGAGAGAACGAATGTGAGAAAGCAAGCCACCAGGTCCGAGACTCAAACCATGGTCCACCATGTGGTAGTTCCAGTGCCTTAACCACCACACCACCTGCTGGCCACCCTTGATTTATTTTCTAAATGATCATTTGTAATGATTTGCTGGTCATCTCTTATAGGATGTTTTCTACGATTCCTTATCCAGAGAACAAACAAAACAAGGCTGAGAGGTGGGGAGAGCTTGCTATCTGAATCATTCTAACATGCCGAGAAATGGGAAGTTCCAGTCAAAGAGAGTACAGCTACTTTGTTCAGGAATACAGATGAGAAAGAGCTGGACTAGTCATCTGATCTCCCCTCTCTCCCCTCTCTGTGGTTACCATTAACACTTAAATTCTTTTTTTTTTTTTTTTTTTTTTTGGAGAAGTTTTAGCTATAGGGCGTGTGCGCTTGCCAGAGAGACAGAGAGAGACAGAGAGACAGAAAGCAAGAAATCACCCCCCGGGGGGATGGTCATGCCACAATCCCATCTTCTCCACTCTCCTGTCGGGATCTTGAGCACACACACACACACACACACACACTCCCGACGTGAGTTTTAAGCCACCGGGTTCAGGACGCAAACCACGGTCGACTACATGAGAGTCCAGTAACATAGCCATTACGTTAACTGCTGGTCCCTTAACATTTAAATTCTGAAGAGTTTCTCAAAATGTGAAATTTTATATTCCCATGGAGAAATCCAGTGATGGGCTAGGATTGAGACTAGGAATTAAAAAAATGACACAGAGCAATATAAAACCCTGACACAAACAAGGATCAGTAGCTCAGCTAAGAATTCAAATGGCAGGACCAGCAGTTAGCGTAATGGCTATGTCACTGGACTCTCATATAGTCGACCGCAGTTTGAGTCCTGGACCCAGCAGCTTAAACTTACGCAGTGCACGTGTGCATGCGTGCCCAAGATCCCGAGAGGAGAATGGAGGAGAAGAGATTGAAGCATGGCCATTCCCCCGGGGGTTGATTTCTCACTTTCTATTTCTCTGTCTCTCTGTGTCTTTCTGGCGAGCACACACGCCCTATAGCAAAAACCTCTCCCCCCCAAAAAAGAATAGAGTCCAAATGGCCAAGAATTGCAGAGTTCTTAAGTTCTAAGTAGAAGAACTACAGAGCTATAGAATGGCAGTCATCAGATGAAATCCAAAATCCTGAAAGCAGTAAAGCCAAAGGTAACCGTCATCACCTGTAAAAGAAATGATACTGGGGGCCAGCAGGTGGTGTGGTGGCTGAGCTGCTGGACTCCCACATGGCAAACCACGGTTCAAGTCACAGACCTAACAGCTTGATATGCAAAATCATGTTGGATGCGTGTGCATATGTGCCCAAAATCCCAGGAGGAGAATGGAGAAAAAGGGATTGCAACATGGCCATCCCCCAATCCCACCCCCACACCCAGGAGATGATTTCTCACTTTCCTTCTCACTGTCATTCTCTGTCTCTCTCCAGTGAGTGTACATGTCCAGTGGCCAAAACCTAAAAAGAAAGACAGAGAGAGAGAGAGAGAGAGAGGAGGGAGGGAGGGAGGAAGGAAAGAAGGAAGGAAGGAAGGAAGGAAGGAAGGAAGAAAACGAATAATGATAATGCTAGGAATTCTAGACTCACGTGGAACACCTATTTCACAAATACATTCTACTGGCAGCAGAGGAGTGGAACTAGAGAATCAATGTAACTTATATTAAAAAAAAATGCATCATCTCACTTGGGAAAGCATTTAAAACAGACACTTAATCTTTATATAGTTTAAGTCAGTGGTAACCAAAAGTCCCATGTTGCATGTATCATCGAACAAAACAAACAGGTTTTTGTATAATACAACTCTCACTTGAAACAGCTACGACTAGCAATAGTACGTGCCTACCACACATGAAAGATAAGCCAGTACTTCCCCAGTCTGTCTTCCTCAGTAACCTTTGAGAGAATGGTATAAAGAAGGAGAGAAAACAAGAGAACAGACATTACCAAAAAGATTCCAGGAGCAAAAAGTTATAAGAAGTAAACCATAAGCAGAGAAAGTTAGTCTGAGCCACAGAAGAAAAACAAGACAAATAAAACGTTCATAAACCAAAGCCTGCTTGCTTGTCTTGGACATTTTGCAAATGAAACACTTTGCAACATATCAAATCTTAAATTGTTTTCTTAAGATTTATATTTTAGACCCAGCTGCAGCAGCATGCCCTGGTCGATGCTGCTATTTGGCAGGGTGAGGCCAAATGGGGGACCTGGGTTCGAATGTAGATCTGCCCTAAAAAGCCAGACACAGCGGTGCAGGCCTTTAACCCCGGCTACTTGGAAGACTGGGGAAAGAGGAACATAGCAATATCTCACCTTAAAAAAAAAAAAATGCATCTTATATGTTGAACTACGCAATCAGCATTTTATTAACATCAAAGCAAGCCTGTTTAAATTTTTCTTCCTTCATCCTCATACCAACAAGAAAGCTGAACTTAAAAAGACCCAGTCTGGCTAACGATAGGTAATTCAATTTATTCTTGTCGATGTTTCACTATAAATGTCAAGATTAGAGAGAGGAGAGGGAAAAAAACAGACCTAAAAATAACAGTGAACAATTTATATCTCCTGAGGATCTGGTCAAGAATAACCAGTGGCTGACCATTAAAGCTGCCTCTCGTAATTGAAAAGATTGAAGTTGCCCAACTTTTAGTTTTCTCACCCATTGCAGAAACCCATGGAATGCCAGCTGTCATTGTTTTGGCACAGGCAATATTGCTTCTTCTCCTGCCAGGCCCACACATCTCCCATGCTTCCCCCGGTTATTTTTACAAGCCAACGGGCCCTCCCTACCGCTCTCCCTGCTGTCTCTGAAGTGCTGTCCTCTTCAGATTTCCTACCTAACTTATTCATGCTTCAATGAAAAGAGCTAAAATTAACTAGACAGGAGAAGAATTATCTTTTTTTTCCCCTGAAGGTAATGTAAAAGGGCCGCAAAGGCAGGATCTCTACACACAGTCCATGGGATGGACGTGCGCCCACAGTACAGGACAGCCACATGGGATGGCATTCTCACGGACGATGATGATGACATCACAGAATGCAATGGCTGTGTTCTGTGTGTTCGTGGAAGTACAGCGAGTTCAAAATTCATGTGAAACCTGTTCTCCTCAAGTACCTTCCTAGTGTTCTTCTAAAAGCAAATGTGGAAATCACACTTTTCAGGTTACACAGAGAATTTCTATAGAATCCTATTTCCATATTCTTTCCCAGTACTTTATTTAAAAACTAAAGCTGGAGAGAATCTGAAATATCAGATTTTCCTTTGGAAAGAAAACATTTCAGTGCTAAGTTTCCTTTGTTTTCAGCTGTATTCACTAGTGCTCAGCAAGAATCTTCTTTATTCTTAACATGTAAATGTACAAACTGCATTTTCTGAAAAAAAAAAACATTTTAACTTTGTGAGTATTCTCTGCTATGTTATTATGTTGAGTGGCAATTTTAATTCATCAAGTTAAATCATTTCAGTCTAAATGGTTCTATTCACATCTACTAATCTTAAAAGGAAAAGAAAATGAATTTTTTATTGCATTTAGTTTGACTTTTCCTAAATTGAATATGGGTCAATTGTTTATAGATGGGCTTATAAATCTAAAAATATCTGTCTTAATAATAATCCCCTATTATATTTAAGAAAATAAAAGCCCCTGGAGATGATAGCTCTCCTTTACCTACTCAGCTCTCCTTTACCTACTCCCACAAGCAGTAATGAGAAGAAAATCACAAACACTAATATATGAAAAATTGCACTGATACCCTCTAACCTGAAGTAAGTGGCCTGATTAGGAAGAAAACCTATCACCAAGACAGAGGGGGACATAGAGTGTCCTTCTAGGTTTGAAACCCCTCCCCCTACAGTAGACCAGAAGTCAAAAGAACTGCCTAAATCCCCAATTTTTCTTTCATTTAAGGGAAGGCAGTAGAGAACCAAGTAGTGACTTCTCCAAAATAAGGCACTGCAAACACTTAGTGAAATTGGGTAAGAAAAAGAGAAAAGCAAAAACACTCTACAAGGCTCATTGACCTGCTGAAGGAAAATTAGAAAAGTCAACGTGTGGGGCCATCAGGGGCCATGGTGGTTAAAGCGCTGGACTTCCACATGGCCAACTTTGGTTTGAGTCCCAGACCTGGGGTTTGAATCTTGCACCAGGTGTGTGTGTGTGTGTGTGTGTGTGTGTGCTCAAAATCCCAAGAGAAGCGTGGAGGAGAAGGGATTGCAAAGTGGCCATCCCCACTGGGGAGTGACTTCTCACTTTCTCTCTCTCTTTCTCTCTCTGTGTCTCCAGAGAGTACACACAACATATAGCAAAACTCTCTCTCAAAAAAAAAAAAGAAAGAGGGACCAGCAGTTAGCATAATGGCTATGTCACTGAACTCCCATGTAGTCGACCACGGTTCAAATCCCAGACCCGGTGGCTTAAACTCACGCTGGGTGCATGTGTGTGCGTGCCCAAGATCCTGAGAGGAGAATGGAGGAGAAGGGATTGCGGTGTGGCCATCCCCCCTGGGGGTGATTTCTCGCTTTCTGTCTCTCTTTCTCTCTCTGTCTTTCTGGCGAGTGCACGTGCCCTATAACAAAAACCTCTCAAAAAAAAAAAAAAAAAAAAAAAAAGAGAGAGAGAGAGAGAAAATCCGATCTGAAAACCTCTACATTATTGCAGCTAGACAGCATCGGAAGCACCTGGAAGACTTCCTCAGCTTTTGACCTGTACTCTCCCTCCATCAGATAAGGAAAAGAGGGCAGACACAAGGGCAGAGAGAAAGGTGAGTGAGGAGAGGGCTTTCAGGAGTGAAGTTATGGCAGAACCAAGTTGACAAGCTTTCTCTGACACAGAGTAACAGTAGGGAACACAGTGGCATCTCCAAAGGTTTACAGGTAGATATCGAGGATCCCACACCCCAGGGAACTCCCTGAATCCAGCACCTTCTGCCGGGTTTCTCTTCCTGTACCCTCAGCCCTGTGGGACTGCCTTCTGAGAAAACTCGGGCCTAGCTTCCCATCTTCTCTACATGCCCACTCAGCCCACGGGAAGGCTCCTAAATGTTAGACTCACATCACGTTAAGGAGCACAGCTGGGCCAGTTGCTGGCTCCGCAGTCCTTGCCTTCCCAGCAGAAGAAACACAGCAGCCTGACTCGTGCCTTTAGAGTTTTCCAGAAAGGTAAGAGAGGCCTTCTCACCTGGCAAACAGCATCAGTTCCCTGGGTGGTTCTTTTTTTTTTTTTTTTTTTTTTTTTTTTATTACCTATTTTTTTATTACATTGAATTACATATAACTTTACAGTGTATTACATTGCTTTTTCAAAAGGGAATGCCATGCATGTCAGTCAGTACAGAGACATTAATCTCCCCGCTTCAACATTCAATGTCTTTCCTATGTTTCCCCCAATCATTATTATTATTATTCTAATTATTTTTTATGATAAACATGATTTTTTTTTCCAATTATCAGATCATAAAGTTCCCAACAATAGGAAACGTAGACTGCACTCAGGGCTGGACCAAGGGTGGGTCTCGTGCAGCCCCGCAAATGTAGGTGAATCTCCATGGAACACAGTTTCAGGAACGCGGCTCAGGAAAGCAGAGACGGCCATCAGCGGTTGCGGCACGCGGGGCAGATCCCGGCCACGGCCCGCGGGGGCAGAGCCCCGGCCACGGCACGCGGGGCAGACCCCGGCCAGGTACGCGGGGCAGAGCCCGGCCACGGCGCGGGGACAGAACCCGGCCACGGCACGCGGGGCAGAGCCCCGGCCACGGCTCGCGGGGCAGAACCGCGGCCACGGCCCTGGTTCTTTAACATCCCTCCCACTTCCACACCCACACAGTTGGCTTGAGGGAAAGAGAATGAACCCGCTTCCCCAACCTCTCTTTTTCTTTCCCTTGGGAATGCCACGCTATCATCTACTCCTAAAAATGCTCTTCAAAGAACCAAAATAAATCTTTAGCTGACTCTACTATAGACTAGATCTGAGTGACGATGCTGCAGAGATACATTTAACACATCTCTTTAGATCATAAAATATGTATCCATTGGCTGCAACTGTGAGACTTAGTCAAACTTCTGAAGTATGAGCAGACCCTATTTACTTTATGTTATATAACATCTGAAATACTTTGTTAAAATATTTGTTTGTGGCCACATAATTTGGATTGGTATAACTTACATTTCCTAAACCACAATGTCTGCTTTTCTTCATGTGTTGAGGATAAGAAAGCTTTAACCTCTATAGAAGGCTCACAGAGGGGCCAGGGATTTTAATCTTTTGGCTTATAAAATTCTCTTACATCTCCAACAAAAGACTTAATCAACCAACTGTTGCTAATTTTATTTTTTTTAATTTTTAATTTTTTTTATTTACTTCCTGAGAGAAGGTGACAGGCACCTCTGACAGGGTCTGTGACACCATATCCACTCCCCACCTTCAACCTTCCACCCAGCCAGGTTCCCCAGCATGCAGATGCCCCCATGTGTTCAGGACAACCCAGGACCCAAAGTCTGTCTTTCCTTTGGGTCCAGTATTACAGAGCCCTGTGCTACCACCTGCACCCTGCAACCATTTTTAATGCCATGCAACTGAATATTCTGCCATAATTCTGTATTTTTCTTTTTTTTTATTTTTTGAGAAAGAGAGAAATTTTTGCTATAGGGTGTGTGTGTGTTTGCCAGAGAGATATAAAGAGACAGAGTGACAGAAAGTGAGAAATCGCCCTCTAGCGGGAATGGCTACACGGTAATCCCTACTCCTCTGTCTCCTCTCAGGATTTTGGGTACACACACACCCAGCATCAGTTTCAAGCCACTGGGTCTGGGACTCAAACTGTGGTAAGCCACATGGAAGTCCAGTGCCTCAACCACCATACCATCTGCCAGCCCCTCATGTTTTCTTTTTAAAGTACTGAAAGAGGTAAGATATAATTGGGTCTTTTAAGTGTATCTTCTACATTTTATGCCTTCCTCTCAAAATGAAACTAATTCTTATATCTGAACAGACTGTGGATTTTCATATCCATAAATTTGCAGGTAACATTGGAGACAAAAAATGAGAAGCATATCATTTTGGGAAGAATTTGGACTCTAAGCTGTGTGACTTTTGTCAAGGCACTTAATTTCTCTAGACCTCACTTTCTTAATACACAACAGGTGTTCCAGATGCCCTGCAAAACCCGTGTTTCACCTTTCTTAGCACACATAGCTAGAATACACTTTTCAGCCTCTCTTACAATTAAATGTGTCTGTAGGCTGAGTTATAAGAAGTGTG
Source organism: Tupaia tana (assembly GCA_026018925.1). Taxonomy (NCBI): domain Eukaryota; kingdom Metazoa; phylum Chordata; class Mammalia; order Scandentia; family Tupaiidae; genus Tupaia; species Tupaia tana. The sequence goes on from JAKSZU010000006.1 coordinate 86,258,039, forward strand.
TGTCTTAGAGGTCTATCCCATAAAAACCTCCCATACGTGCTTCTCTGTGCTTTGTCTTCTGGCTGACTAGAAAGGTGACCTTCAGGGAGACTCTGACACCCTGCAGACCAAACATAAACCATGTGCCTTCTCAAAATGTCTCAATTTCCTCCTCCTTTCCAAAGATACCGATCGTTGCCCTGACCACTCTGTTGCTGCCTATGTTAGTGCCTTGATGGTCTCCCCAAGTGAACCTCCAGGCCTGCATGGCCCTCGGGGTTCGCTCATGCCCTCTCTGCTCTGGGACCTTCCCGCTATATCATCTGCATAATACACCATGCTGTTCCCATAGAGTCTGGCTTCCTGACTGATTACTGTGAGGGGGACCACAAAGCTGGAAGTGCTGAGAAGTTAGAGCCCTCTGCGATGTAACTCAATAGCTGGGACACCCAAAAGAGAAAGAAACCAAGGCAGGTAGTTTTCCTCCTTCCTTCCTCCCAGAGATACTTTCATGGTGTGTTTCACACTGCAAACCTCCCAGAGAAGTAGCACCTGTCCAACACACACATCTCGCTGTGGCCAGTATAGAAATTCACTGCTTCAGAATCAGCAGTTAGCGTAATGGCTATGTCGCTGGACTCCCACGTAGTCGACCAAGGTTTGAGTCCCAGACCCAGTGGCTTAAACTCACACCAGGCGCATGTGCGTGCATGCCCAAGATCCCGAGAAGAGAATGGAGGAGAAGGGATTGCGGTGTGGCCATCCCCCCGGGAGATGATTTCTCACTTTCTGTCTCTCTGTCTCTCTCTGTCTGCCTGGTGAGTGCATGCACCCTATAGGAAAAACCTCTCCAAAAAAAGAAAAAAAAAGAAAGAAATTCACTTCTTCCTTACATGATACGTGGCTTTCCTTGCATTATCTATTGAAAATGTCTGGGGGCAGCAGTTAGCATAATGGCTATGTCACTGGACTCCCATGTATTTGACCGCGGTTCAAGTCCCGGACCTGGTGGCTTAAACTCACGCCGGGTACATGTGCGTGCAGGCCCAAGATCCAGAGAGGAGAATGGAGGAGAAGGGATTGTGGTGTGGCCATCTCCCCTGGGGTGTGATTTCTCGCTTTCTATGTCTCTGTCCCCCTCTGTCTTTCTGGCAAGCACATGTGCCCTATAGCAACAACAACAACAACAACAAAACTCTCCAAACAAAGAAAATGTCTGAACCCTGCTGGACAATCTGATGATCCCATTTTTTACACATGGTTCTTGTGTGAACAAATACAAGCATACTGTGTTTGAGCCATTCTATGTGTTTGACCTTTAGTAGCAGGAGTAATTACTTCCACTCTAAATGAAACCATCTTTGGGTGAGGACTTGACCTCATGGTTTGGTTTTTATTTTTGTTTGTTCGTTAGACAGGACCCCCCTCTGTTGTGATCTTCCTGCCTCAACCTTCCAAGTTTGAGGCATGTACCACCACGCCCAGCTCCTCAGGGTGGGCGTGGAATTGAGCCCAGGCCTCCCATATGGCTTCAGCCTGTGGAGAAACAATGTCCTATCAGTACCCACCATGATGGCTGGCCTGATCCTGTGTTTTGCGTAGTTAAGGAATAAATTGAGCAGCAACCCTGTCAGAGTTCACAGCTCAGCTCCTCATGTACTTGCAATGTGACTTTGAAAAAATGACCTTGTGGAACAGTTTCCTCATCTATAATATAAAAATAAGCAGCAGATAGCATAGCAGTTATGTCACTGGACTCCCACATGGCCAATCATGGTTCAAGTCCCGGACCAGGTAGCTTTGAATCACACCAGGCGTGTGTGTGTGCCCAAGATCTCAGGAGGAGAATGTAAGAGAAGGATTGCAGTATGGTTATTCCATCTGGGGGATGATTTCTCACTTTCCCCTCTCACCGTTTCTATCTGTTTGTCTCTCTTGCTCTCTCTCTCTCCTCTCTCTCTCTCTCTCTGTCTCTCTCTCTCTCCTTGGCAAGCACATGCACTCTAAGGCAAAAACCTCTTTAAACAATAAAAATTTTTTTAAAAAATCTCTATTATGTAGGACTAAAACAAAGGTTAAATGAAGTAATTCATGGAAAACTCTTAGAACAGTTCCAGGAATACAGTGATTGGTCAATAAATAATGACTAGTACTATTATCGTCATTATTCTAAGGTTTCTTCCAATTATAACTTCTTATTATTCTTTCAAATTCTATACCACCATTCAAAAGAACACGATTGTTCTCCTGGCTTTGTTTCAGGTTTTTATCCTTCACATCCCTTCCCCAGCACTATTCCCTTTAAAAGAGAGAGAGGGCTTTCCGATCCGCCATCTGCGGTGGGATCGCCACCAAGATGCAGATTTTCATAAAAACCCTCACAGGGAAGACCATCACCCTCGAAGTTGAACCGTCAGATACAATAGAACATGTAAAAGCCAAAACCCAGGATAAGGAAGGAATTCCTCTGATCAGCAAAGACTGATTTTTGCTGGCAAGCAGTTGGAAGATGGGCGTACTTTGTCTGACTACAGCATCCAAAAGGAGTCCACACTTCATCTTGTGTTGAGACTTCGTGGTGGTACTGAGAAAAGAAAGAAGTCTGACACCACTCCTGAGAAGAATAAGCAGAAGAGAAAGAAGGTTGAGCTGGCTGTCCTGAAATACTGTAAGGTGGATGAAAATGGCAACATGAGCAGCCTTTGTCAGGAGTGCCCTTCAGATGAATGTGGTGCTGGGGTCTTTATGGCCAGCCATTTTGACAGACATTATTGTGGCAAATGTTGTCTGACTTACTGTTTCAACAAACCAGAAGACAAGTAATTGTTTATGAGCTAACAAAACAAAGGAACTAACCTTTAAAAAATAAAATAAAATAAAATAAAATACGTAAAAGAGAGAGAGAAAAAAAAATGAGAAATCACGCACCCCACCCCACCCCAAGGATGGCCACACCACAATTCCTCCTCCACTCTCCTCTTGGGATTTTGGGCACACATGCACCGTGCCTGGCTTGATTCTCAAACCACCAAGTTCAGGACTCAAACCGTGAATCCAGCTATGTAGGATCAAGCACCTTAACCTGCACACCAGTCACTGGCTCTTCACTGTAAAATTTAAGAAGAATCTCCTTCCGTAGGCTGTTGGGAGGATCAGATATGATACTGTGTCTAGAATGTTCTAACATAGGATCTGTCACATGGTAAATTGTCCTGTAGTGTGTTGGTTCTCTCCCTTTCCCAGATCTTCATCTATATGTTGAGAATCAAGACTGAGTCAGAGCTGAGCACAGCCAGGAACGGTAGTTCACATCTGACTCTACGTGAAGAAGTTAGACTGTTCTCGCTGTGTGTGTGAGGGTCATACAACTGGAGAGACGCCTGCCATAGGAGTCAATGGGCTACTCACAGGGATCTGCCTGGGTAAGTCCAGTGTCTCTGGCAGCAAATCAAATCCTCCTACATCAGCAGGTTTGCCGTCTTTCCAGGCCACATAGGGAAGTATGGAGTCTGGCCTGGAAGTTCCTGTATACTCTTAAATCATTGAAAATATCTGTATTTATCTTTCAAAGACAAGGCAGAATATATTGACAAAAGCCAGGCAAGTAGAAAATAAACTATACTGCAAGATGCTTTCTCTTTATTGACCACTGAGTGGAGATTGAAAAGACATAGAGAGGTAGACAATTCAGCCAAATGATAGGAGTGTGATTAATGTTCTAGGCAATTTCTAACCACGTCAAAGCATGTGCTTTACTATTTGTTAACAACCTCTCAGGTCCTTGGTCCAGTTCATTTTGACAGGTTCCAAACAGAATCCTTCAAAATAAATGAAAAGCCACTGCCTGAACTAGAAACAAAGTACTAGGTCATTGAAAAAGTCATGCCATATTTTTCAATGTTTTTCTACACAAAAAAATGTGTTGCGACTTTTCCAGCAAACCAATACTTGGGGCCTTTTAGCTTTTATATTAATAAATGGTAAAGAAAAAAACTTAGGCAAGTCGTAAGATTAAGAAGTTATTCATTTATATCTTTGTATTCTTTATAGCAATTTCTATGTCCGACTGAGCTCACTTACAAATATGTCATACAGTTTCTATTTATCTGCATCAATTAGGTGGGTTCATACAGTAGTTTCAGTGAAAACAGCCTCAGACTCTGCAGTGTATTATCCTATCTCTGACAGTCCAAGAAGCTCTAAGTTGATTAATATCCATATGTATTGGGTTGTCAGAAAAGTCATGACGTATTCTTCTATGCAAAACTGTACCATGACTTTCAGGTGACCCAATAGATGATATATATTTCATACAGCTCATTGTAGCACATGCTAAATAATTTTGATATTGAATTTGGCCACTTATTCCAGTATCTGATAATCCAAATGGTAGCAAATAAAAAATAAATAGGTACTTGTTTTTAATCCATGAGACTGTGTCCACTTCAATTCTATAACTATCAATGAGTATTTACTGCATTCTTACCATGTGTGGACAAAATATTAGGTACTACATTTAGTTTATTCAAGTCAAGCGTGGCACTAGTGGGCTCAAGTCTGTAAAATCAAGCACCCAAGTGGCCCAGTTAATATAGATCTATTATCTGATCACAGAGCACCTGTCTAATCCTGAAACTAGAAAATTAAAAGCATTCATTTCTTGAAGAAAAGGAAGGCCGAGCAAGAGATTATGACTCCATTAGACAATCCATTAACTTCACTCCCTTCCCACACTTGATAGAGAAATTCAGATCACTAATTAGGTGCTTGTAAGTCTAAGCTTCTTAAAGCTTCAATGAGATGAAAAGTGCTTCCAATTTACTACCACATTTTAACAGTGGCCCACCTGACAGAATCTAGGAGCTCATCTCTAACCTGCTATTCTACATCGTGTATGCACAATAGTCTTGCTTACTCTTATGTTGACACTTTATAAGCCTTACTTTTCCCCTTGTATCTTCTCCTAATAAATATCATATATGAATACTCTTGAAAAAATAAGAGTACCTTCTGTTGCTGTAAATAACATTTTTTAATGCCAGAGGGTACATGTACTTGGCAGAGGGAGAGAGAAATAAGGAAAAGCACCCTCCTGATGGGACCTGGCCACCCTGCAATCCCCTTTCCTCCATTCCTCCTGTCTACCAGGATCCTTTCCCACACACATCAGTGTGCGTTTCAAGCCACAGTAGTTGGGATTTGAACTATGATCAACCATGGGACATCTGGTTTCTTCCACATAGTGCCTAACCACTGCACTAAGTGCCAACCCTAAATAATTTTTATATTGAATCTTGGCTGCCCAAGAAAAATAAAAGGAAAAAAGAAACAGAGATGCCTAAACAGTTGATAGACACATGTTGTTGAAAATACTTGGTTTTTCTCTGAAGTCAGATACTTGATAGAATATTTTTATCACTGGTGTCTTTTTTAAAAAAGAATTATTTATTTAATTTCATTTATTATTATTTTTTAATTTGCTACAGGGCACATGTGCTCACCATAGGGAGAGAGAGAGGAGAGAGGCAAAGTGAGAAAGCAAGCCGCCAGGTCTGGGACGCAAACTGTGGTCAGCCATGTGGGAGTCCAAAGCCCTGACCACCATGCCACCTGCTGGCCCCTATTATTGGTGTCTTTAAATTGTTTTATTTTTCCTTTGGAATGTTTTTTTGTTTGTTTCTTTTTTGTTTTTTTTATTTTTGGAGAGGTTTTTTTCGCTATAGGGCGCGTGCGCTCGCCAGACAGACAGAGAGAGACATAGAGACAGAAAGCGAGAAATCACCCCCCAGGGGGGATGGTCACGCCGCAATCCCTTCTCCTCCATTCTCCTCTCGGGATCTTGGGCACGCACGCACATGCACCCGGCGTGAGTTTTAAGCCACCAGGTCTGGGACGCGAACCACGATCGACTACGTGGGAGTCCAGCAACATAGCCATTACGCTCACTGCTGGTTCCCTCCTTTGGAATGTTTAGTTTTGGTCCAGTCAATGTAGTCTGATTTATTGAGTTTGACAACTGATTTATTCTGAAATGGAGGGTGTGATGGGAAAATCTTTGGTAATTTCAAATTTTGATAAACTCTCTTAGTAATTACTGTACTTTCATAAATGTCCTAAAGTGCTCAAATTTAAGAACCAGCTGGACTTCTGGGAATGTAGAGTAATTTTAATTTTACTGAATCAAACAACTATGAATTTTTCTATAATTTTTCTTCAGTTACAAAGAACTCCTAAGGCTTTAAATTTCTGAGATTTAAACTTGGTAGGACATGTTTCTTCAATTTTCTCATGCGGATGCACATCTACAACTATGAAAGCAAAACCTCTAAATGAAGTTGCTAAACTAATTTTATTTTCTCTATGTTTTAAATAGGAATATATAATTAAAGATCATATTTTAGTTTTTCTTTCCATTTGGAATATTGAAAATAGAATCAAAGATTCTGCAGCAGCTGCCAGGTCCTAAGCACATATTGATACTTGTCAAAATGAAGATTCACTCAGTCCTCATTACTTATAAATTTCATATGTATGAATTCTCCTACTTGCTGAAATATATCTGTAATCCCCAAATCAATATTCACTGTGCTTTCCTGACCATTCAGACATGTGCAAGGTAGGAAAATGTTTGAATCATTCAGTGTGCACATTCCTATCTGAGGTTGAACAAGGTTGTTGGGTTTTAGTTTTGCTATAATGCATGTGTACTCACCAGAGAGAGACACACAGAAAGAGAGAAAGAAAGAGAAATCATCCCCCAGGGGAGATGACCATACCACAATCTCTTCTCCTCCATTCCCCTCTTGGGATTTTAGGCGCACACACACACACACACACACACACACACACACATACACAGACACACACACATATACACCCGGTGTGTTTTTCAAGCCACCAGATCCGGAACTTGAACTGCATAGTTGGCCATGTGAGAGCCAGTGCCTTAACCACCACATGACCTGCTAGCCCCAGGCGTTCAATGTTGACAAAACAATAACATAAATTAAATAAGCTTTCTATAAATTTTTAAAAAGAAACATAAACATGATAAGGTTATATATTGATCAATTGATTAAAATATTGTGACTAGACTCTCAGGAAGACCTAACCTTGCATTTCCCCTAGTTTGGTGTTTGCTAATTCAGTGTTTATACTAACTTTATTAAACATAGCTAAAATGAATAATGAGAACTGACTGTAAACATTTGTAATAAGAATCCATCTCTAGGGGCCGGCAGGTGGCATGGTGGTTAAGGCGGCTGGACTCCTACATGGCTGACTGCAGTTCAAGTCCTGCACCTGGCAGCTTGTTTTCTCACTTTCCTGCTTTCTCTCTATCTCTCTCTGATCAACTTCAATAAAAATAAAAAATAAATAAAATAATGACAATGAATAAAATTTAAAAATGGATGGTCCAATGACGGGCATATTCATCCTCAAATTGCCCTTCATTGACTCTATTGCTGACTTAAGTTGATTTTTTAACTTTCTGCCACCCAACCAAGAGCTTTGCTTACACTGCTTTGCATCCCTACCTCATGTTTGGAAGCACTGTCTCCTGGGGTCTCCCAGTCAATGTAAAAGGCTCATATCTCTATAGAAATCTAAAGCCCTCCTTGGGGTTTCTGCAAATTCTCAAGATTACCTTTTCCGGGACCAGCAGTTAGCGTAATGGCTATGTCGCTGGACTCCCACGTAGTCGACCGCGGTTCGAGTCCCGGACCTGGCGGCTTAAACTCACACCGGGCGCGTGTGCGTGCGTGCCCAAGATCCCGAGAGGAGAATGGAGGAGAAGGGATTGCGGCGTGGCCATCCCCCCTGGGGGGTGATTTCCTGCTTTCTGTCTCTCTGTCTCTCTCTGTCTGTCTGGCAAGCGCACACACCCTATAGCAAAAACCTCTCCAAAAAAAGAAAAAAGAAAAAAAAAAAAAAGATTACCTTTTCCTACTCACTTCTGGATTATTCTACTGTTTCTGCCGATTTCATTCAGTTTATGGCTCCCTAACCATTCCATTTCCATTAAAAACTACACACAAAAATCTCATATAAGGCATTAACAGGTTACTGAAATCTACTGAAGTGTTATGGCTATGAAAACAGAGGTCAGAACCACAGTTTAGAAACTGCAACTCTAAAGCAAGCAGTATATATTGTCATTCTTAAGATACCCTCCCGAAAAGGAATAGCAAATGGTATAGTGGTTATATGGCTGGACTCTCACATGGCCGACAGCAGTTCCAGTCCCAGACCCAGTTGCTTAAAACTCACGCTGGGATTGTGTGCATATGTGCCTAAAATCCCAAAAGGAGAAGGGATTGTGGAGTGGCCATCCCCGCCCCCCGAGGGTGATTTCTCACTCTCTCTCTCTCTCTGGTGAGTGCATACACTGTATAGCAAAAATCTCTCATTAAGGGGGAAAAAAGATATCTTCAATTGCACCATCACTGGAGAATTTTCAGTGCTTATCATCTCCCCTCACACCATGACTCACAGTGCCACTCTCCATATGTACCCCTTTGGGTAGCGAAAAGTAGAAAGAAAGAGAATTAAAAGAGAGAGGGAGAGAGAGAGGGAGAAAGAGAGAGAGAGAGGAAGGAAGGAAGGAAGGAAGGAAGGAAGGAAGGAAGGAAGGAAGGAAGGTGAAAGAAAGAGAGAGTATCTTATTTTCTCCTACATGGCAGGGCAGTTTAACTATTCCATATTTTGCCCTGCAGTGACATGATTACTCACATCTTAAGGTTTCATCATCTACAGCAAATGGCCTATCCCATCCTTTCTCCCTTTGACATCTTCCTTCACAAACTCACTCACTGCCTTCATTTGAATAGTCAGGAGAACTGGCTTCACACAAGCAGGACTATATCTATTGACCTAAGTCAAGAAATAGGAGAAAACATGTATTTTTCTGAGAGATATGAAATGGGTTAGCAAGAAAATAGAGAGAGGTGTTGCTGTGTGAAGTAGAGAGGAGAGAAAAGCTTGGCTGCACTTCAGGATCTCATTCGTGCAGCGAGCTCATGCTTTGAAAACACTTTCTACTTCAGACACATAACAATGATAAATTAAATATTTATAGAAACCAAAAAAGACATTGATTCATATAAAAGATAGACACCTTCATACATCAGAAACAAAATAAAATACCCAAAGGGTAGGTGGGGACTAACATGTCAAATTTGCCCCCATTCAGGTAAGAAGGGGACATTTTGACTGCTGGTGAAGGAAGAGGAACTGGAAATGTTTCTTGCAAGATGTGGGCAGTAGCATATCTCAGTGTTTGGCAGTAGGGCCTGATATGAGTTCTTTAGTCCTAAAAGAAGGCCAAGAAAAAATATAGTAGATCTGCCAATGAGGAGTTCAGCTTTTTTGGCAGTTGCACACCTAAGAAAGAGAAGACAAAGACAAAATCTTCATACTAAAAGCTAAGCTCAGCTGCTAACTGGTTGCACAAGTGGGCCTTCCATGCTCCCACACATCTGGGAAACATGTTCCAAATCCTTGTTTTGACTGGACCCAGAAAGCAAGGTGGAAGCAACCATAAGACAGCCCAGTAGAGAGCCCTGAACACAGGGGGAGGGAGAAAACAGAAGCGGGAACACTTGAAATAGGACAGCAAAATCCTAAAATAAATATAAAAAAGCTAATGATTAGATAAATTGAAAAAATGAACCCGATTCAATTTTTTATGAGATATAAAAGTGAGGTTTTAAATAGCTTCCAGAGGATTTTGAAGAGAAATGAAGGTATGACAGCTATTTAGTAACAAGACATGGAGGGCCAGCCCACAGCAAGGTGATTAAGAAGCTAGATCCCACATGGCTGTGTAATTCAAGTCCCAGACCCAGTGGTTTGGAAAACACATCAGTGCATGTGTGTACATGCCCAAAACCCAGATAGAAGGGAGAAATGGAGGGGTAGGGGTTGCAGCATGACCATGCTCCATGGGGTGTGCTTTCTCACTTTCTCTCTCTCTCTCTCTGTCAAGCATATGTGCCCTCTGGCAAATTAAACAATAATAATAATAACAAGACATCAGGAAACTATAATAGGTGAAAAGGATATAAGATCAGGCTGATATTAAAAAGAACCCATCAGGGTTCCATCGTGGGTCCTGATAAGTTCCTAGCAGATTTTATTATCCTGCAGATAATGATTATGAACCCTGGACAAAATGAAAAATAGAAATAGCAACAAATAGAAGGTACTAGAGAGTGAATCAAAACAAGGCTTAAGATACTCAGTTTTTACAGCTTTAGCCTTAGGGTAGGTAAATATTGGTTCTACACAAGGTTAACTAAAATACCAATAGAAAAACCATGGTCTTTTCAGGTCTCAAGAACCTGAGGGGAGTTCAGAACAACCACAAATACTGAAAAATGAGAGGAAGGGGAATTCTGGGAGGAAACGCTGTGCAAGGAGACACTCAGGTTCTGTGTGCAGAGTGCCCAAGACTCTGGTGAGTCCCTGACAATGCATGTGTCCACTGACACACTCCGGCAAAAGGTCAGAGAACTAAATTAAGATCTAAGCTACTGCTAGAGACAGTTTAAAATTTAAATCCAACCAAATTAATTGCCAGCACTTGTGGACGAATATAACCGAGTTTCTACAACATAACATTTCCCAACATCTAGGATAAAATTCACACTTACTCAACCAGGAAATGTGAACCATTTCAACAGAAAAAAAAAAACAATAAACAGAAACCAATCTGAGAAGATCAAGCTGTTAGAAAAGGCAGACAAGGGTTTTAAAGCATTATGATGTACACTTTATGTACGCCCAACTACATGCAGAAAAATATGTACACAATAAATACCTGTTAGCAAAGAACTAGGGTGTATTTAAAAATTGGAAATTTTAGAACTGGGAAAAACAATGCCAGAGAGTTAAAAACAATGTCAGAAAGTTAAAAATGTCAGAGTCGAACATGTTTCATAGCAGAAGAGACAAGAGAGCAGAATGTTGGTGAACTTAAAGTTAGGTCAACAGAAATGATTTAATCTGAAGAACAGAAGAAAAAAAAAATTTTTTTAAATGAATAAACTTCAAAGATCTGTTGACAACATAAAAATGTCTAACATATACATAAGCAGAGTCACAGCAAGCAAGGAAAGCAGAAAGCAGAAGTGGAAGCATTTTTAAAAGATGAAATCAAAGATGACCACATCACAAAAATATGACAGTGAAAAATTTGGCACTTTATATGACAGATGATCAGATGTACCAGACAATAATGTACCTTTAATGCTTTGGGAACAGGAGGGAGTTAAGTAGTAATGTTATTCATGAAGGATGTTGATTCCTTCTGATCAATTTGATTTGTCAACAATGTGTTTGACACTACTTGAGCTAAACAGATATACTTCAGGATTCCCAGTATCCCTTTGGGCCTCAAGAAAAGCACTGTACATTGGAAATCTCTTGACTGAAAAATAGGCCAAGAACTTGTATTAAATAAGCTAAGAAAAAACAGGTTTCTCTCTTCTGAAAAGCTACCATCTGAGACAGATAATACTGATAAGGACGAAAGATTAAATTACATCAATAAAAGATAAGATTTCAGTTAGTTATTTAATGATAGGAGAATTAAATTTTCCTGTTTATGAGCTGCTTGAAAGTCAGATCCATGTCTCTTTCAGTTCCCTTCAGGGACTAAAACAGGGCCAGGCGTAGAATAGTACTCAACACTCCACTGTTGAATGGGGTCAAATTAAGTGGGCATCGGAGTATTTCATTGAATCGAACATGAGAAAGAGACGCTAGAAAAGCCACATGCAGTGGAGAACAGTGAACTTCTGTGGTTTGGTTGTCTCACCACCCAACATCCACTCACGTTCCTACTGCCCTGATGTTCCTCCTCTCTCCCTCCCAGCACATGGGACCCAGGTGAGTCCTCACAGGCAGCTTCGGGGTGGAGTGTGTGACATAGATCTAAGCCAATCAGCATGTCACATTACCCTGGGTCATGCTGATTGATTCAGTGGCGGACACATGACTCAATAAGAGAAATCCTAGGAGAAAGATTCTGACACTTTTGTATGAGATTTGAAGACAACATCACAAAAGATTATTAGCTGCTGTGGATTATGAGGAGAGAGCCCTTCCGGGTTTAAAGGCAACCAAGACAATATGAACATGAAAGATGGAGAAGGAGCCCCAGTTCCATTGGCATTGGTTTAGCCCCTGTATCCACCTAGTGCATGTATCGGCTGGTCAACCTTGTTTTGAAACACAGCTTGCTTACAACAAGAAAAAGAGAAACTGGAATTTTCCCCATGACATACAATCTTTCATTTTCTCCACTCTCAACAGATCTTAATAGTGTATCTCTTCTTTCCTTTACCTTTCAGTGAATCACAACTATCTTTATTCTATGTGAATCGGCTCATTCTACCTTTTTCCAAAAGTACTTGGCATCAGAAAAGTTTTATTTGTGTGTAGGCCTGTATACTCTCTGAAATACCTACTTTCCCAGAAAAGGAACTATATTTCTTATTTCATATACACTAGCCTCCATAGTCTAAGTTGGGGGACATAGAAGGTACTCACACTAATTATGGGGATTATGTGGTGTTGAAGAAAGAGATTTGAAGGAAGGTCACCTAGATTCAAACTAGTCTATATTATAGAACGTCTTAGCACCTCAGTGTCTTCATACATAAAATATGCATAAGGATATATTTTCTACAATTGCTATGAAAATTAAATGATGTTTGGAGCATGTGTATATGTTGCCTAGCTTACAGAAAATCCTCAATAATGATTAGTTTTTTCACCTCATTTTCAGTAGTGTATAAGTTGGTAATTTAAGAAAGAGATGGGGCCAGCAGAAGGCTTGGTGGTGAAGACACTGGACTCCCACATAGCAGACCGTGGTTCGAGTCCTGGAGCTGGTGGCTTGCATTCTCACTTTCCCTTTCTCTCTCTGATTAAATTTAAAAACAATAATAACAAATAAAATTAAATAAGTAAATCAATTAATTTTTTAAAAGAGTTAATGACAATGTATTAGAGGACTGTAGTTACAAGAAAGAGAAGACCAAATTTTGTAGATAACGTGAATGTACAAACAACAAGTTTCAGCAAAGAATTTAAAAAGATGGAATGAAAAAAGAGAAAATGAAGTTTAAACTAGAAAATTTGAGGACTCAGGGATGCCAGTGACCATTTTATCATGATGTAGAGAATAAGCACAGGCCGTGTTGTCAGCTAAAGAATCTCTCCTCCAAAGTTCGAACAATGTACTTGGCAGTACTGACAGTAAACTATAATTTAACTGCCATGAACTTGTTGATTAGTCAGACTCTAAGTCTGTTAGGGCCTCCGTCAGCCATTCTAGTAATTAATTGCTCAAATTAGTTGTAAGCATTGAGCTGATTGATAAACAATTTAATGATAACACACAGCAAAGGGCAATAGCAAGAAAGAAACTGCTGAATACTCAAAGTGAGATAGAGCTATATCCAATGTAAATGACCACAGTACTGAGTTGATTACCATTCTTCAGTTACTTGAGGTCCCAGGCTTTCCTATGAAATTACCACCGAGCCCCTATGATGAGATTTGCTGAGTAGAAACATCAGGACGTCTAAATATCAGAATGACATGGAGGGGAAAACATCTATTCAGCACATGAAAACTACAGAGAAATGAGTGAAGTATTTTAGTACTCTCGTGTCTTTTTCATCACTAGGAAAGAGCTAAACTTAGTTATGACAATATATTTCCACTAACAGTGTGGATAGTCCCAATAAAGACCAGTGAGATGGTGTGGAGATTAGCAATAGTATTCATCAATAGCATTCATCACATCCCTATTCTATCGACATAAATCCATAGATTTATACAGAGCGTGGCTTCTTGGCTATAAAACTACGATCTGTCAAGACGCTTTCCATTTAAACTTGTACCCATTCACTTATGACAGCTTACTTCTTCTGGCTGCCAATGGCTCCCGTTTTGTGAGTTTCTTGTCTATATTAAATTAAAATCAGTCCCTCTGCAATGTTTACCTTTTGGTTTTAGTACTAACAGTTGAGGCCATTCATATCTACACCTCTCTCCATTTACAGTTCTTTAAATACCTGAAAATAATATCAGGGGGGCCGGCAGGTGGCATAGTGGTTAAGGCTCTGGACATTCCCACATGGTCGATCACGGTTCGAGTCCCAGACCTGGAGGCTTGCTTTCTTACTTTACTTCTGTGTGTGTGTGTGTGTGTCTTTCTCTAGTCAAATTAAGATAAACGAATGAATAAATGAAATTAAATAATTCTTTAAAAATAAATAAATATCAGGATGCCCAAAGTCTTCCCCTTTCATTCACTTTTCAGTCATTCAATGAATCATTATTAAGCCCTCACTTGGGGCACTCCTCTAGAGAGTGGAAATATAGTAGTAAATAAGATCAGTAAGGTCCCTCATCAAACTGACTTTCTGCTAGAAGAAGACAGTGAACAAGAAAATAAAAAAGGTTCCAAGATAATTATCGATCACGGTAACTCTCAGGAAGAAACTAAACAAGTCATTTGCTTCAGAGAAGTAGTGGCAGAGAGAAGTGTGGAGAGAAGTCTCCCTACCTCAGAAGAGACCTGGGGACCAGCAGTTAGCGTAATGGCTATGTCACTGGATTCCCATGTAGTCGACCATGGTTCGAGTCCCAGACCCGGCGGCTTAAACTCAGGCCAGGCACGTGTGCGTGGGTGCCCAAGATCCCAAGAAGAGAAAGGAGGAGAAGGGACTATGGCGTGGCCATCCCCCCTGGGGGGTGATTTCTCACTTTCTGTTTCTATGTCTCTCTCTGTCTTTCTGGTGAGCACACATGCCCTATAGCAAAAATAAATAAATAAATAAAAATAAAAATAAAAAACACCTCTCCGAGAAGAGACCTGAAAGTTGAAGCTCCAGCCAAGGATAAAGCCTTTTAGACAGAAGGAGCAGCCGTCGAGTTCGGGAAGTTAAAGGAAGCAATTGTGTCTGCAGAGAAACGGGAGGAGTGAGGCCTGGGTCGGCGGGAGGCGTAGGCAGCACCAGATCCTGTAGGGACTTGGTCAACGGCTTCCATTTCTTTCCCAAGGCAATGGCAAGTGACGAGCGTGAGACAAAAGCTAATGTGCATTTGAAAAATCACTCCAGCCGCCTAAACATTACAAACTCCTGTAAACCATTTCTCACAGGCATGATTGCTTCTCTAATCCTGCCCGAGTTTCTCTACCCTCTTGTGTGGAAGGGAACCCAGAGCCGAAGTCAGCACTTCGAGTGTGATGTGACCGTAAAGGAGGATGAAATAATAATCACTCTTACCTTCGATGTTCTCCTTCATTTGATGCAGTTTAAGATTTCCTTCAGGGTTTTCAGGGTTAGAAGCCAAATACAGAAGCATGTGAGACACAGAAGGAAATTAACTCTGCCTGAGGCCTTAACGTCGTGGTTCTCAGTCTTGTATGACCATTCGAATCACCTGAGAAGCTTTAGGGGAAAAAAAAAAAAAACAACCAACCAACAAGCAAAAAAAACCCTAGTGTCCAGACAACCAGTTAAATATCTATCAGGGGTGTTCTTCCTTTCTTTCTTTCTTTCTTTCTTCCTTCCTTCCTTCCTTCCTTCCTTCCTTCCTTCCTTCCTTCCTTCCTTCCTTCCTTTCTTTCTTTCTTTCTTTCTTTCTTTCTTTCTTTCGAATTATTTTATTTAACTTTATTTAATTATTTATTTTTTATTTTGACCAAAGAGGGACAGAGTGAGAGAGAAAGAGAGGGAAAGTGAGAAAACAAGCTACCAGGTCCTTGACTCAAGCTGTAGATGGCCATGTGGGAACCCAGCACCCTTAACTACCGTGCCACCTGCCGGCCACATCTGGGGTGTTCTTTAATTTTTTATTTATTAATGTTCTAAGTTTGCTATAGGGCATGTGCACTCCCTAGAGAAAGACAGAGGGAGAGAGAAGGAAAGTGAGAAATCAGCCCCAGGGGGTTGGCCACACTGTAATCCCTTCTCCTCCATTCTCTTCCTCAGATCTTGGGTCCCTGTGCGTGCAGGCACATGCATACCCACAAACACCCAGCATGCTTTTCCTATGTGGGATCCAGCCACTTTAACCACTACACCACCTACTGACCTAGGGGTGTTCTTTCAAAGATCCCAGGTAATTTCATTATTCACTTTAGGACCAAAAACCATAACAGAATAGCTAGCCTTGTGCTTCCCAGAATTGAATGTATGGACCAATCAATCATCTGAAGATCTTATAAAAAAACAAATTCTAGTTCAATAGATCTAAGGAAATGCACAAGAATCTGAATTTCTAAATATCTTTTAGATGATAACTTTGCTGTTAGCTTTAGAACCAGATTATTGAGTAGCAAGGGGGTTAGTTCGAAGATTCTCATATCCTGCACCAGAACCTCCTGGGGGGCTTATTAAAAAACACAGTTTTCTGGATGCTGCCCTCTGAGATTCTGATTCAGTAGGTCTGGGGTGAGGAATTTCTAGCAGATCCGCAGGCAATGCTGATGCAGTCCAGGGACCACACTTTGAAACCCACTGGGCTTTCCAACGTGGAATAAATACTTGAACTGTTGGCTCTCAAGTTCACTTTTCTGATTTTGTTTGTTCGTTTGTTTGTTTAGTAAGCTCTCAAGTTTGCAACACAGACTTTATAGTTTTGACTTTTACTACCCAGAAAGCTTTTTATCTCTCTTAACTCTCCCCTGAATTCTGAACACCATGTTATCGTATATTCTCCACAGAAAAATACTAGCTAAAAGGCATTTTACTTTAGGAAGGAGAAATATGACAGTGACAGGCAGCAAACGTGCTTTGGATGAGGAGAGGGAAATGAATCTGAAACACTGAAGCGAGTCCTGATATGTTTTATCACCAACAGAAGCATTTACTAAATTTTGAATGATTGCTTCCTTGTAGATTTTAGCTACAGTACACAATGGTGGCTTGCTTTCTCATGTTCTCTTTGTCTCTCTCTGATCAAATTAAAAACTAATAATAACAAATAAAATTAAGTACCTCCCCCCCACACACACACACACACATTACCTGGGCCAGCAGGTGGCACTGAGGTTAAGGTTCCAAATCCCACATAGCCCACTCCATGGTTCAACTCCCAGATCCAATGGATTGGAAATCACACCAGAGGTGTGTGTACATGTGCTAAAAATCACAAAAGGAGAAAAAAGAAGAAGGGATTGTGGCATGGCCCTTCCCCCTGGTGAGGGATGATTTCTCACTTTCCTTCTCTCTTTCTGTCTCTTTCTCTCTCTAGTGAGAGCACATGCCTTATAACAAAAAAAAAGAAAAGGTACTAAAGTGTCAACAGTCAAGTACTATTGATAGAAAATAAACTGAATTACTCTTCTAGCACCAAGTGTAACCATTTTTCTGAATAATGTTTTGCCCTAAGGTTCATCTGCATACCAAAAACATGACATATATTTCATACTCCATCTGTTATATATATCTATATATAGAGAGAGAGACATATATATGTATATATAGTGAGAGAGAGAGAGAGATTTCTGGTGTAACATCATTCATTTATTTTTTCTATGTTTTATTCTAACACAATTATTTGAATTAATTTATTAATAAAATACACCTAACTGGGAAATCTCAATTTTCTCTGTATAAATACTATTTTAACTTTATTAATTTATTAATAAAATACATTTAACTGGGAAATCTCAGTTTTCTCTGTATAAATACTATTTTATTCAGGAACCAGCAGTTGGCATAATGGCTATGTCGCTGGACTCCCATGTAGTCGACCCTGGTTCAAGTTCGGACCCGGTGGCTTAAACTCACGCCAGGCACATGTGCATGTGTGCCCAAGATCCCCAGAGGAGAATGGAGGAGAAGGGATTGTGGCATGGCCATCCCCCTGGGGGGTGATTTCTTGCTTTCTGTTTCTTTGCCTGTCTCTGTCTTTCTGGCAAGCACACACACCCTATAGCAAAAACCTCTCCAAAAATAAATATATATATATATATATATATATGTATATATATATATATATATATATATATGTATATACACACACATATATATATACTATTTTATTCAATTAAAAAATAAGTTTTTATTGATGTCCAGAAACTTTAAAATGATAGATGATTAGCTATCTATAAAGTAGATGCAGAAACTACCCAGCTTAGCATTCTCCTATGAAATGGTTAAGAATTCATATAATAAGACATAATTAAAAGCCTTTTTAAAGCCTCTAAGACCATTGTGACACAATTCACCTCAAAATATCATGAAAAGTTACAGCTCTAAATTGTAATATGAAGGTGTTAGCTGTATAATTGTTGAAGAGACAGGAGACCATATGATTGGAAAGCTCCAAGTGTTCTGTCGATTAACTGTTATTCTCAGAACAAAAGCGATGATAAAAAAGTACATTGATGGAACCAGCAGTTAGCGTAATGGCTATGTCGCTGGACTCCCACGTAGTCGACCGCGGTTCAAGTCCTGGACCCGGCGGCTTAAACTCACGCCGGGCACATGTGCGTGCGTGCCCAAGATCCCGAGAGGAGAATGGAGGAGAAGGGATTGCGGCGTGGCCATCCCCCCTGGGGGGTGATTTCCTGCTTTCTATCTCTCTGTCTCTCTCTGTCTGTCTGGCGAGCGCACGTGCCCTATAGCAAAAACCTCTCCAAAAAAAGAAAAAAAAAAAAAAAAAGTACATTGAGACAATGTAACAGAGTTTTTTCTCCTATTTAATCTATAACGTAAATTACTTTATCTTTTTACCATCCTGATTAGAAGCATGTTATGAAGGATAACAAAAAGTTGCATTTTATTGAGTTATTTGTAATAAAATAGAAGTGAAAGATCTACTTTAAAACTTACTCATCAGACCAGCAGATGTCATATTGGTTACGTCACTGGACTCCCACATGGCCAACCGTGGTTCAAGTCCTAAACCCGGTGGCTTCAAACTCATGCCAGGAACATGTATGTGTATGCCCAAGATCCCAAGAGGAGAATAAAGGAGAAGGGATTGCAACCTGGCCGTACCCCCAGGCAGTGATTTCTCACTTCCTATCTCTCTATCTCTCTCTGTTTCTCCAGTGAATATACATACCCTATAGCAAAAATCTCTCAAAAAAAAAAGAAAAAACTTACTCATAATAAATCTGTCTGGCAGAAACTCAAATAGACACTAAAAGTTTCACATCAAAAAAAATAGTATTTGATTGACATTTGACATCACTTTTCACAGTTTAACAAAATCAGTCAATTGGAGCCAGCTCCATGCTGGAATGGTAATTCACTACTCAAGGGAAGTTGGATCCCATATGGCTAGCATGATTTGGATCCCTGGCCTGGTCAGCCTAAAACACACCCAGTGTGTGCTTAAGTACCCAAGATCAAGCGGACAGGAGAACTTGAGGAAAAGGATCGCTACATGACCAGCTGTGGTGAGTGCTTCTCTCTCTACATGTGCTCTATCCTGAATAAAGAAAGAAAATAGAACACTGGCTGTTCCCCTTTATTAAAAAAAAAAAAAAAAAGAAAGAAAGAAAAGAAAAGAAAATCAGTGAGTTAACATAGAGTGCTTTGCTAAGAAGAATCGAAAAAAATCAAGAAATAAACCAAAACTAAGATTCCACGTGATGAATGTTAGAAAGGTAAAGTTTGAGCAATGAGTTTGATGAGACATTGGCTTCGTGATTTTTTTTTTTTTGGGGGGGAGGTTTTTGCCATAGGATGTGTGCACTCACCAGAAAGACAGAGACAGACAGAGAGACAGAAAGCGAGAAATCACCCCCCAGGGGGGATGGCCACGCCGCAATCCCTTCTCCTCCATTCTCTTCTCGAGATCTTGGGCACGCACGCACAGACACCCAGCGTGAGTTTTAAGCCACCGGATCCAGGACTCGAACTGCGGTCAACTACATAGAAGTCCAGCAACATTGCCATTACGCTAACTGCTGGTCCCGGCTTCATGATTTCTTTATTGACTCGCCTACTGGGACTACCAGAATTGCAGGAGCTGTCCCGGGAAATGCATTCCCAAAATCACCTGGTTATGGATATTGCAGATGTACAGTCTGCTCTGTCGGTTTTTAAGTGAGTTTTTCTTAGTGAGCAACCCTTGGGGACAATTAGACTTTTTATAGCTGGGAAGGCAAAATAACCAAAGGCATCTCTGACCAAAATAACTTTATCTAGGAATTATTAATAAAGGCAATACTAAGTGTGTGTGATTCCTTCTGTGACTTAGATCCAGGAAATGTGAGAAACTAAAATTAAATTATTTGTTAGATGATACTACTATAAAAGAGCATGCCATTTGGGACCAAAAAGAAAAAAAGGCAAATCCAGAAATCAGTTATACATGTATATATCCTGATTGGAAGAAAATTGTACTGAGAGTTCCACAGAGGTCCTTTAAAAGCCAGTATCATTCGACATTTCATTTAAAAGCTTTGAATGAACTTAGTGGTTGGAGGAGATGGATCACACATAGCCTATCACATTGTTCAAATCCCAGCCCCAGAAGTTTGAAAAACGTACCAGGTGTGTGTGTGTGCGTGTGCTCAAAATACCAATGGCAAAGAGAAATGGAGGAGAGGAGGTTATGGTGTGGTGCACTCCCTCGAGAGGTGCTTTCCCCTTCTCTGTCTCTCTGTCTCCTCTGGCAAGCACACACCCCCATCTAGCAAAATATTTTCTAAAATAATAAATAAAAGCGAGCCTTGAGCAGAGGTTTGTTTTTGTTTTTTAGTTTTTGCTATAGAGTACATGTGCTTGCTAGAGAGAGAAAGAGACACATAGAGAGAGAAATAAAATGGTAAATCACTCCTTCTCATGTTGCAATCCCTTCTCCTCAGTTCTCCTCTCAGGATTTTGGGCACACACACACACACACACACACACACAGTGCGATTGTCAAGCTGCCATGACCAGGATTCAAACCCCATAGTTGGCCTGGTGGAATGCAGCCAACTTAACCTCCATGCCACCTGCTAGCTCTGAGTGGAGATTTTAATACTAATCATTTCTATATTAACTAGAAGAGTTATGATGTTGTTGTTCTTCATTGTAATTTCCAGAATTTTTTCCTTTAACATTTATTTATTCCTTCCATGAGTAAGAAAGACAGAGAAACATAACTAGCAAGATCTTCATGCTACCACCCACTTCAGCAGCCCCAGATCATGGGCATGCACACACACCTGCTGTGTATGGAGAGGTCTCTGGATGTGATCCCAGAACCTTCCATGTGGGTCAGTCTTGCATAATGTTGCATTACTACCATATACTACCATCCAGCCCAGAGAATCACAATGTTTTTTAAAATTAGGCTAAAAATAGAACATAAGCCTAAGACGTTGAAAAAAATGTATTCAAAATAATGAAAACAGTGCATTCAATAAATGAAAAACATGGGGGCCGGCAGGTGGTATAATGGTTCAGGCACTCGACTCCCATGTGGCCAACCACAGTTTGAGTTCTGAACCTAGAGGCTTGCTTTCTCACCTTTTCTCTCTCTCTGCCTCTCTTTGGTCAAATTAAAATAAATAGATAAAATTGCATAAATAATTCTTTTTTAAAAATAAAGGAAAAATAGTGTTTTACATAGAAAACTGTAGGTACTACTGGAGAACAGAACACCAAAAAGTATGAGAAAATTGAATTTTGTCACTAACACAGAAATTGCTATCATACATTTTATTCTTCATTAACCACAGTATTGGACACAATCAAGTGAATTTTGTTCACATTACTTAGGTTTAGTACCAAGTGAAATTTGAAACTCACTCTGGTAGTATTATGTAATAACAGAGCCAGACAAATTACATTATTCAGAAGAAAATAGAAGAATTAATAAAAGGTTAAGAAAGAAATACCCTCAACACAAAAGTTACAGAAATTTGTTAGTCCAGAAAAAAAAGAAGGCAAAGGGGAAATGATAGAACTCTCGAATAACATATATATGGAAAGTATACTGATGTAATGATTAGGACAACTTCTAGTCATAAGGCATGGGTTTGACTCCTATGTCTTCGACTTCCTACTATCCACAGAAAATAACAACATAATTTCAAAAGTTACTTAATGTTGTAAGTTTCTTCACCTATAGAATGTAGAAGATAATGTTATCTTGGGTTGTAGGACTGTTGTGAGAATTAGGTGAGGTAATATATTTAGTGCAAAGTTTGCTTTGGTTTCTGAGTCTCATTTCCTGAAGAAAATTAGTTTTCTAAATTTCTAAATTTATATGCTTTTCTAAAACCAAAAGAGATAATGCTGGATCCCAACGATGAATTATTTTAACACCATCATCCTTTCCTCCAAAATAAAGGAAATGGTCTCAGGTTCCCAAACCTGTAAACAAAGCTTATATATAATATTGTATTACATTTTACAGTTTACTCTTACCTTTTATATCTTTTGTACTTTAAATTTAGCTTCTAAGTTTTCTACATTGAACATGTTCTATTCTGCCTGAAACCCCCGTATTCTCAATCTGTTCTCATTCCATTTAGTGAAGAATCTTCAAAAAGTTCATTGAAATGCATATTATAAAAGATTATGGATTTCAACATTTTTTGAACCAAAATAAACTTGTATTTTAATTCAATTTTTTTCCACAAATGTTTTAAAATTCCCTTGCACATATAATTTGCAGTCTACTTTTTTCCAGCCTCTTCCCTTAGAAGTCCACATTTCTTATCACGTCCCTGATTGCTCAGACTTGACTGCTTTGGTTGTCCCGAATGTCAGGTGCAGTAAGAGGTATTCTCTGAGAGGTGCTGAGAGGACTTTGGGAAGATCTAGACTAAGAATCTGAAATGGTCTAATGAAATGTATTGTATTTTTGCTACTGCAGATAGTTATCAAAAAGGATTTCATGACTCTCCAGAATAACTTATTAATGAAAGGTATGGTCTTCCTAATTTGCTGGATAGCTAAGTGCCTGAGTGGATGAGTATATATCATATTAGTATATGGGGAGGTGTGAATATGAAATCAATCATGGTGAGCACCTGGCAGTCGTTAATAATTCAGAAATGCTATCACTGATATATGGAATATCTGAAATCAGATGAAGGCTCCAATATTAATAAAATAGATCATTTAGTAATGTGAAGGTGGTTAAGAATGAAACTATCTATATAAAAAAAAGAAAAGAATTCAGACATTTCATCTGCCTGCTAAAATTAAAATACATTGATTATTCAAATCACATATCTTTACATGCAGTATGAAAATTCAGAACTGTAAACAAACATCTAGATATTAGCCAAGGAAATACTGAAAGAATTTTCACTGAGAAATTTTAAACCGAGTTAGCCCAAAATGAATTCTTACCCTTCCCCGGACAATTTAACTTTATCTGAGCCCTGAGTTCCAACACTTTTGTCTTCAAATAAATGGCTAACCACAAAAAAATCACCCTATCCTTGAAAATTCTAAAATATTCCACCTCTACCATCCTTAGTGCTTCAGTGAAAAGCTCTCTCCATCCTTTTCTAACATTCTCAGAAGACTGGTGACTCCTTTGTCTCCCCGCCTCGCCTTCTGGCCCCTTTCCTTATCTCTGAGATCATCTTCAGGAGTGACCTTCTTCTCTGTTGCAACAGACTGAATCAAACCATCTCCTTTTTTTTTGTTTTTTTTTTTGGTTTTTTTTGGAGAGGTTTTCGCTGTAGGGTGCATGCACTCGCCAGACAGACAGAGAGAGACAGAGAGACAGAAAGCGAGAAATCACTCCCCAGGGGGGATGGCCATGCCGCAATCCCTTTTCCTTCATTCTCCTTTTGGGATCTTGGGCACGCACGCACACGCGCCTGGCGTGAGTTTTAAGCCACCGTGTCCAGGACTCGAACCGCGTTCAACTACATGGGAGTCCAGTGACATAGCCATTACGCTAACTGCTGATCTCCCCATCTCCTTAACTGTCTGTTGCATTTTGTCTTTCACTCACGAAAATCCTATTCTAACTCTTACCTCAGCTGACGGTGCAGCAGATTAGGCCAACAGCCTTGAAGTCATGCACCACTCTCCTCTCTCAAGTATCCCCTTCTAATCTACAAAGAACTTTTTGGTTCTAACCTCAAACTGCACCCAAAATGCAATCACTCTCAACCAATTCCTCCAGCACCACCATGGTCTGAGCCACTACATCTCTTGCATTGGTTATGGAAACATCATCCCATTGGGCTCTCAGCCTCCACCCTTGCCTCGCTACCATCTATTCTCAACAAAGCAATATAAGTAAACTCCTAAAATTCAAATCAAGTCATTCCTCAGCTCAAAATTTTCCAAAGGCTATCCACTTCAGCCAGAGACCTTACGATAACCTAGAATTCCTTCACAATCTGGCCCTGTCATGACCATTGGAACTCACACCTACCACTCTTCTCCCCTGTCCCAGCATGACAAAACTGGTCTCACTTCTCTGTCCTGAATATGCCAGTCTCCTGACACAGAATCTTTACACTGACTGTTGCCTCTTCCTTGAATTCCCTTTCTTCAGAAAGTCACATGCATCAGTCTATCACTTCTTCTAAGTATTTGCACAAATATCATTTTCTCAGTGAAGTACACCCTACCCACCCTTATAAAAATCACACATCTACACCAGCATTCCACATCCTATTATCTTACTCTATTTTCCCAGAGCACTTTATATCTTTTCATATATTATAGAGTATTCTTGTATCTATGGTTATAGTATATCTCCCCTCCCCTCTAAAATTATTAGAGAATAATTTTTTGTTTTATTCACCGATGTATTTCTTAGTTTCTCTTTTCTCTTTCATTGATATAAGTAGCTTAATAAATATTTGTTGAAAGAATGAATAAATAACTACATAACAAACTAGCTTTCTTTTTAAAGTAATAATGAGTGCTGAAGCTGTGCACCAATGGGACAAATTATTTTCTATATGATTCTACAAACTCTTCCACATTATTACTCCAGTTCTCTTTCTAGCTCTAAATGTAGTAGGAAACCACTAGTATTACTGTGTGCTGGCACCATGGACACAACATATGCAATACCATGATCACTCACACAGGCCTAAGTAAGGAAATAATGAGAAAATGGCACAACCTAAATTGTGAAGCAGGCAAGAATATGTCCATAATTCTGACTATGAACTCATGAGAAACTGTAGGCCTCCAACTGAAAACGTGTGTAATAAACTTGCACTCCTAATACCAAGCCATAGTTTACTAGGCATTTAATCAGGCCCAGAATGCCCATTCAGGTCTTCCCTTTCAAGCATCCTTATCAAGTCAAGTGTTATATGGAGGGACAGAATGTGATTTGAGGATATAAGAGATTCTGACTCTGCATTGTTGATGAGAGAATTTTTATTGGGCTAGAAGAGGACTACAGTCATAATTGTGCATTTCAAAACAAAATAGTTAAGGTTTATAACTTCAACACTCCATTTTCAATTACTCAACCAATTACACTGGTTTTACTTGTCATTGGCTCAAAACATTGATGATGAATGTCTATGTGTTCTATCACAGGTCTTTTTAGTGAGAAATATAGATACATGAAGTCCAATGAAAACAAGTAGACCTTAGAATAAAAAAGACTGGGTTCAATTCCTGTACCAAACATTTATTATGTATCTTTGGGCAGGGTAATTTTGTTTTTGTTTTTCATTTTATTGGGCAATAGTATTGAATATTGGATCTCACTTCTTAATCATTTTAAATGTACAATAACAGTATTGTTAACTACAGGTACACTATTATACAGTAGATTTCTAGAACTTATTCATCTTGCCCAACCGTCCATTAATTAGCAAATTCTCATTTCTCCTTTCCTCTGGCCTCTGGTAATCACCATTCCACTCTTCAGTTACAGGTGCTTGATATTATAGACACTTCATATGAAAAGGATCATGCAGTATTTGTCCTTTTGTGACAGGCTTATTTCAATTCCTATAATGTCTTTGAGATTCATCCACGTTGTCACATATTGCAGACTTTCCTTAGTTTTTAAAGCTAAATAACAACCCTGTATATACACCACATTTTCTTTATCCATTCATTTGCCAAATAGACAGGTTTTTTTTTTCCCCAAAATATTGGCTATTATGAATAATGCTACAAAGAACATGAGAGTGCTAGTATCTGTACAAGATCCTGATTTCAATTCTTTTGGATAATATCCCAGAGGGGAGGCAGCTGGTAGCACAGTGGTTGCATGTTGTACTCAGGAACTGGAACCACATAGCTGACTGTAGATTAAATCTCAGCACCAATAGCTTAAAAAACATGCCAAGTGCATATGCATGTGTGGCCCAAATCCTGACAGGGAGGAGAAATGGAGGACAATGAATTGCAGCATGACTACAACCACTGGGGGAGTACTTTTTCTCTCTGTCTCTCACTCTTTGCCTCTTGGACAAGTGTATGCACACTCTGATAAAAGAAAAGTAAAGTAAAAACTAAAAGACCCAGAAATAAGATTGCTGGGTCATATGATAGTTCTATTTTTAATTTTTGAGAATTTTTTATTTCTTTTTTTTTTTGGGGGGGGGAGGTTTTCACTATAGGGCGTGTGCTCTCGCCAGACAGACAGAGACAGAGAGAGACATAGAGACAGAAAGCGAGAAATCACCCCCCAGGGGGGATGGTCACGCCGCAATCCCTTCTCCTCCATTCTCCTCTCGGGATCTTGGGCACGTACGCACACGTGCCCGGCGTGAGTTTTAAGCCACCGGGTCTGGGACGCGAACCACGGTCAACTACGTGGGAGTCCAGCGACATAGCCATTACGCTAACTGCTGGTTCCCGAGAAATTTTTATACTGTTTTCCATGTTTGCTTTTTCACCAACAGTGTCCAAGAGTTCCCATTTCTCCATATCCTGGCCATCATTTGTTGCCCTTTTTTTTCTTTTGATAATAGCTGTCCTTACCAGTGTGAGATGACATCTCATCATGGCTTTCATTTGCATTTCCCTGATGATTAGTGATATCAAGCATCCTTCTATATATCTGCTGGCTATTTGTATATCTTCTTTGGAGAAATGTCTATTCAAGTCTTTAGCTCGTTTTTTAATCAGTTAGTAGAGGGATTTTGCTACTGAGTTTTTGAAGTTCCTTATATATTCTGGAGATTAACCGCTTATCAAATATATGGTTTGCAAATATTAGGTCATCAGAAAAGTCATGACATACTTTCTATGTAAAAATAGAAATGACTTTTCTGGCAACCCAATATTTTCTCTAATTTCATAGGATGCCTTTTCAGTCTTGTTTTTTTAGCTGTGCTTTTTAAGTTTGAAATAGCTCTATTGGTCTATTTTTGCTTTTGTCCCCTGTTGTCTTTTCTTTTGTCTCTTTAAATTTATTTATTTTATACATTAATTCACTATACATCATTACAGCATACAAATGAATTTTCCATCCAAAATACACTGTGTATTGGCTCAATCAAGCACATCAACATACATGTTATCAGCAAATCATTTTCCAATTCTTATGTCTTGTATACTTTGTTTTTTGTTTTGCCATCCTTGATTCCCTATTCCTCACCCTCTGCCATGTCCCACCCTTCTCCCACATTGTCTCTGGTATCCATGGTTGCTCTCTATGCCTTCCCCCCACCCCATTTAATTGAATTGCTGATGAACTTAATTAGTCTAAATATATCCAATAGCTAGCACAGCTGATCTATACCTATACATGAACCCAAGTCTGACTTTAGGCATAAACCTCAGTGAGTAGAATGAACATATTAAAAGTAGTACCCAGCTGGGGCTATATAGCTTACTACAGTCATCAAATATGCATTTTTTTAATTCCTATATGAACAGTTTTACTGTTTTTTTTTCTCCTGCAACTTTTTTTTTAATTACTTAACATTCATTCCCTGAGCATCATCACAGCATATTAAATGTGGTTTCCCATTTAGAATAAACTGCATAGTTGCTTAATCATGCATGTTATCATCAATAATATTCCATTTCTACTTTCATACATATCTATATGTATATATATGTTTTTTACTCCATGTTTGACCCTCTGCCCTTTCCCACTCTCTTATTACACTATCTCTGCTATATACAGTTGTCTTCCATTCCTTTTCCCCCAACATTTTGTTGATCACGCAATATCATAAGTAATCTAACTACTTTCAATAGCAAGTCCAGCTGGTAATTTCAAGAAGAGCAGTTTTGAACTGGTAATGAAATTTCCTTGAAACTTAAAGCCTAGAAACAGGTTAGTATTCTGTTCAAATAGTAGGTACATGCACCTATCGACAGCTCAAGACAGGACAAACGTCCTTTAAAACCAGACAACAAAGCTTAGAAGAAAAGCAGCAATATTTTAGTCTAGTCACAGAATGTTGTTTCATCAGTTCAGTCTCATGTACTTAATCTTTCTTCTGTTAAGGCTCGATCTTTCAGATTGAATTCTGGGATATAATATTCATCTCCAGACATTGTCCCTACAATTAAGTTGCCCGTTTTCTTAATTTTTGAACTTTTGTTTCTGTGAGTCTGCATTTAATTTTACTGACATAGCACTCCCTTAAGAACTTCTTGGAGATCTGGTCTGGTGCTGGCAAATTCTTTCAGATTTTGTTTATCTGGGAATGTTCGTGTCTTTTCTTCCCAAATGAACGATAATCTTGCTGGTGTTCCCTGTGTTTTTATGTCATGTCCACAAAATCCTTGCCAAGACCAATGTCATGGGGTTTTTTCCCCCTATTTTCTTCTAGTAGTTTTATAGTTTCAGGTCTGCCTCTAAGTCTTCAATACATTTTGTGTGGATTTTTGCATGAGGTTAGGATCCAACTTCATTTTTTTCATGTGGATATTCAGTTTCCCCAGTTCCATTTCTTAAGAAACTATCCTTGGGGCCAGCAGGGGATGCACTGGTTAAGGTGTTAGACTCTCCTATGACCAATTGCCGTTAGAGCTCCAGACCAGTGGTTTGAAAATCACACCAAGAGGAGAAGAGATGGCAGTGTGGCCATCCCTGCTGGGAGGTGATTTCTCACTTTCCTTCCCATCTCTCTTGGTGAGCATACATGTCCTATGGCAAAAACCTAAATTTAAAAAAAAAAAAAAAGACTATCCTTTACTCGTTGTATATTCTTGACACCCTTGTCAAAGATCAGTTGACTGTACATTTATAGATTCATGTTTAGGCTATCTATCCTGTCTTTTTGCCTCTTTATATTGTACTTTTTAAATTATTGGAGCTTTGTAATATATTTTATATGTGTGTGTGTGTGTGTGTGTGTATACACATATATATGAGACATTTTACATATGAGGAAGTCTCTAAAATATTCATAAAAATGTATGTTACTAGAAAACTATGCATGAATTTCAAATATTTTGCACCAAAATCAACTCATACTTTAACTGTACTTTCCCATGAAATTTTCCATGTATTCTCATATAATAGATATATGTCTATGTTTATAGATTGTGATATATTGGGCAGGTATTTAAATCTTTCAACCTAAATTTCCTCAGCTATAAAATTAAAACAATAATCTGTTCTTCAAAGAGAAGTTGGAGGGTACAATTAGATCTCTGAGAGTAAGACACCAGGTGGGACTCCTAAAAGTAATGAAATAAATGTTATTTCTGTTCCTTATTCCCATAAGGTTTGTGAACGGTCAAGACATTTTCCTAATTCAAATGCCAATGGGAAATTAAAGGACTCTGCTTAGATTGCCAAAAATTCTTCTGAATATAGAACCTTTATTTATTTATTTGTTTGTTTGTTTATTTATTTATCTTCAGTCCGAAAACAGCTACGGCTTATTGACTGACCCTATTTCCAAAAAATATATACAAATGGCCAGCAGATATGTAGAAGGATGCTCGACACCACTAGTCAACAGGGAAATGCAAATTAAAGCCACAATGAGATGTCACATCACAATAATAAGACCACTGATTTTTTTGGTCCTATTATTATTGCAATTTATTAAGTTGAGTAAAATGTATCTCGTTATAATTTTTGGTACCAGTAGTAAGGCAGAAACATATATCATTTGTATATTAGAATACACCTATGGACCAGCAGGTAGCATAGTGGTTAAGGTGCTAGAGTCTCACATGGTCAACCCGATTATAAAAGTAATCATGGTGTGGGACCAGAAGATGGTGGAACAGTTATATCCCTGAACTCCCACATAGTCAACCATGGTTCAAGTCCTGGATCCGGCAGCTTAAAACTCATGCTGGGCATGTGGGCGTGTGCCCAAGATCCAAGAGAATGGAAAAAAGATTATGACATGACCATCCCCCTAGGGAGTGATTTCTCCCTCTCTGTCTCTCTGTCTCTCCAGTGAGTGCACATGTCCTATAGCAAAAATCTCTCTAAAAAATAAAATAAAATAAAAAATAATCATGGTGGATACCTCAGTTTACCCTTCTAATAAGCCTGTTAATCTGGTTTTCCCTGTGGTGGCCAGCAACTCCACAATCTGTAAAATGGGTGGTCTTTTTCTTCATCCCACCTCTTGGAAAGATCATTTGAAGGGCCACAGGAAGTTATTTCCTCCTCTGAAGCATTTTCTAACCATACAGACTTTATGAATCGGATCCTTCATGCAGATGATGGCAAATTTACCAAGTGATTGAGTAATCAAAGAGTTATCTGTCAAAGCCATTCACTCCTTATTGATTTTGCCATAACCATGCTTGTAGATTAGTTCATGTACTGACTTCAGGTTTGGGCACCCCCACACAATATATGGTCACACAATCCTCAGCATGTTAATTGAAGCCTTACTGAGCTTAACAAAGTTGCCATTGAATATTTGAAAAAGACAAAGAAACTGCAACACCTTTCAGACCTTTGGGCTCACATTAGATCTCTGAGAGTCAGACACCAGGTGGGACTTCTAAAAGTAATGAAATAAATGTTATTTCTATTCCTTATTTCCATAAGGTTTGTGAACAGTCAAGACATTTTCCTAATTCAAATGCCAATGGGAAATTAAAGGACTCTGCCTTAGATTGCCAAAAATTCTCCTGGGCATGGAACCGTCTATTTATTTATTCATTCATTCATTTATTTTCAGTCTGAAAACAGCCACTGTTTATTGACTGACCCTATCTCCAAAGACAATACACGAATGGCCATTGGGTTCTGCAGGTACATAGACGTTGCCAGTTTCTCTTGCCATCCTGATCATGTGGCTCTCAGTTTTGTACACGTGCCTATATTCCTTACCATAGTGCTTCAACAAGCTTCCTCCCTGCCTTTCAAAGCATCTTTTGAGCAGACTTCTTTCTCAGGTGCTTGATCTTCAGCTCCACAAAATTCCTACACTTTTTCTTGAGGATTTTTGGCATAGCAGGAACATTTTCTTATGGTTTCCGCTGCAGCAGAAACCTTTACTTGGTTTATACTGCAACAGGAACCTTCTTTTTCTTTTTTTCAATGTCCTCCATTGTTCCAGGATGCAGAATGGTACTCTCTACCATATTTTTTCATTTGTTTATTTTCCTCTGTTCCTTAAACACTGGAAGATTGTTCCTACCTTGAGACTTTGACCTCTGCCTGGATTCCTTTCCCCCACTCTATTATATATTGATATTATATTTAGGCCTTAGCACGGTATCACAGAAAGACCTTTCTGCTACTGCTGGTTTGTTACTTCTACTGTAACACTCTCTTCCTTAAACTCTGTAACACTATTAAAGTTACTGTGCCTATTGGCTTGTTTATCTGTTTGTATTCCCACCACAAAAAATGTACATTTGTGAGAGCCTTGTCTGAACTTTTTACAGCAGTACCCCTAGGACTTAGAAGATTGCCAGGCTCATTAGTGGGTGTTCAAAAAACATGGCCTCAGGAAATGAAGAAAAGAATTTCTATTTGAGCATCAGTATCAGATCCTCTCTTTGACAGGGAGCAGTACGTTGGATGCTGTTTGCTTACCAGGGGTGTGAGGCTGGGTGTCGGGGAACATACAGCCTCAGCTCCTCTGCCTGCCCCCACCCCCAGGGGGGCAGAGGAAAGGGAAACATCCTCTATTTCGCATAGATTCCTGCACCAGCCATGCATTCCTTACATTTCTCATTGATGGACAGTTCCAGCTGGGACAGCTGAGGAGCGCATTAACAACTCACTAGCAGGAGCCCAGGCCTCTGAGAATCCTTTCTAGGACCACGCTATCCTCTTCTTTGGAAACAAGCCCCACTCCTGAATCCTGTCAGATTTTTTTCATGTAAACTTCTGACAAATACAAACTATTTTCATCCCTACACTTATTCTTAGGTTTGGTGAGTCTAAATCCTGCTTCTGCCACAAATACTACCTGAGCCTCTTTATGTAGCTCTGCAATTGGAAACGACAGGACCATGAACTATGAAAACAAAACAAAAACAGAAGAAGGGAAAGAATACTTTTTTTTTTTTTTTTTAAGTTTTTTGCTATAGAGAACCTGTGCTACAGAAAGAGAGTCAGCAAGAGAGAAAGTGAGAAATCAACCCCTGGGAGCGATTGCCACTCCACAATCCTTTCTTCTCCAGTTTCCCCTCAGGATTTTGGGTGCAAGCACGTGTGCTTGCATGCGTGCACACACACACACACACACATGCACAGCATGATTTTCAAGCCACCAAGAACCATGCAGCCAGCCATGTGGGATCCAACACCTCCACAACACCTGCTGGCCCAATAGTGTTGTACTTATGATTATGCCAGCACCGATATTTTGGTCCTATTATTATTTTTTGGGGGGAAAGTTTTTTTGTTTTGTTTTGTTTTTTGTTTTTTTTTTTTTTTTTTTGCTATAGTGCAGGTGCGCTGGCCAGAAAGACAGAGAGAGACAGAGAGATAGAAAGCGATAAATCACCCCCCAGGGGGGATGGCCACGTTGCAATCCCGCAATCCCTTCTCCTCCATTCTCCTCTCGGGATCTTGGGCACTCACGCACACGCGCCCAGCATGAGTTTTAAGCCACTGGGTCCGGGACGCAAACCACGGTCGACTACATGGGAGTCCAGCGACATAGCCATTACGCTAACTGCTGGTCCCGGTCCTATTATTGTTTTAATTTATTAAGTTGAGTAAAATGAATCTCATTGTAATTTTTGGTACCAGTGGTAAGGTAGAAACATATATCATTCATATACTAGAATACACCCATGAGCCAGCAGGTAGCATAGTGGTTAAGTTGCTAGATTCTCACATGGTCGACTGCAGTTCAAGTCCCAGACGTGGTGGCTTGGAATTCATGCCAGGCACATGTGCATGTGTGTCCAAAATCCCAAGAGGAGAATGGAGGAGAAAGGTTTGCAGTGTGGCCAACCCCCAACCCCCCCCCCGAAGTGGGGGTGGATTTCTCACTTTCTATCTCTCTCTGGAGAGTATATACACCCTAAAGCAAAATCTCTCAAAAAAAAATATATGTACCTAATTTTGTTTTCATTTTTTAAAAACTCTTCATTGGGAGTGTTGGTTATTAGAATCAAGAGTATCTAATTTTCCATGTATTAGATTTCAAAGTACTTTAAGGATTGTGGTATTCCATTCAGTAACGTATTTATAATGTTCTACTATATAGGTGAGTTTGGAGATAGAGGTTTTGTCTCTAAAAGAAACTTTGAATTATGGTGATAGATTTAAATTGGTTCACAGATGAGCATCTTCACTGATTTATCTGTCCAAAAAAGGCTCTTTTCCAACTTTTTAAAGTTCAGTTTTCATAAAGCAAATGAAAGTGTGAGTATCTTTGGGATATGTATTTTGCTTCTTAAGAATTAAAAGATCTAGGGACCAGCAGTTAGCGTAATGGCTATGTCACTGGACTCTCATGTAGTTGACCGAGGTTTGAGTCCCGGACCCGGTGGCTTAAACACACTGGGCGTATATGCGTGTGTGCCCAAGATCCCGAGAGGAGAATGGAGGAGAAGGGATTGCGGCATGGCCATCCCCTTTGGGGGCTGATTTCTCGCTTTCTTTCTCTCTGTCTCTCTCTGCCTTTCCGGGGAGCGTACACGCCCTACAGCAAAAAAAAAAAAAAAAAAAAAAAAAAACCCTCTCAAAAAAAAAAAAGACTTAGAAGATCTAGAAAAACTTGCGTGTGTGTGTGTGTGTGTGTGTGTGTGTGTAATAAATACAACTGGAATAATAGACAAATAGGGAAAAGGCCAACAATCTCTGCTATTTCACGGTCTACCATTTTACACTGTGCTGAATGGTTAAAAGAGTAGAGAGAAGAGCTTTTCTAGTAGTAAATAGCCAAAAATATTTAGCTTTTCTCCTGGTACTTTAAAATTATTGTCTATTTTCTTTTTCACTCACATATTTACTAGTATGACTTTGCTAATTTAATAAGCATTAATTTACCTTTTCATTGTGTACTGTGTAAGAATACTTCAGAAGTCAAATTTCTCTTGAAAATGCTTGGATTGCTGATAAAATGTAGTAGTTTTCATCCTTTAAAATGATTTTTTTTAACTTTCTCTGTGTTTCATTTGTAAAATTTACAATGTACCACAATTTCTTACCTTAAATATCACATGAGCTGACGGTTCAAGAAAACTGTTTTGTAGCCTTGTATAGGGGGTTATAAAGCAAAGCAAATTCTCACCTTTTCTTTCCTTTTTTTGGAGAGGTTTTTGCTATAGGGCACGTGCTCTCTCCAGAAAGACAGAGACAGAGAGACAGAAAGCGAGAAATAACCCCCCCGGGGGGTGGCCACACCACAATCCCTTCTCCTCCATTCTCCTCTCGGGATCTTGGGCATGCACGCACACGCACCCGATGTGAGTCTAAGCCACCAGGTCCAGGACTCGAACCGCAGTTGACTACATGGGAGTCCAGCGACATAGCCATTACGCCAACTGCTGGTCCCAATAGATAACTTCTTAAAGTATGCATTGAAAGCTAAGTAATTCTAAACTTCTCTTGTCGAAATTGAAGAAGCAATTTGTAGTTTAAAAATGAGTACCCCGTTGGGACCAGCACTTACCTAATGGCTATGTCGCTGGACTCCCATGTAGTCAACCACGGTTCAAGTCCCAGACCCGGTGGCTTAAACTCACGCCAGGAGTGTGTGCGTGCATGCCCAAGATCCCGAGAGGAGAATGGATGGGAAGGGATTGTGGCGTGGCCATTCCCCCGGGGGGGGGGGGGGGGGGGCGTGATTTCTCGCTTTCTATCTCTCTGTCTCTCTGGCGAGCGCACGCACCCTGTAGGAAAAACCTCTCAAAAAAAAAAAAAAAAAATGAGTACCTCGTGAAATTTCACCATTTTTAAACATGATTTTAGAGATTTCACAGAAAACAAAGATGTCCAGAGAGAAAACTAAAGCTCAAAGATCCCCAAGTGAAGAATGAGTTGAAAATTATGAAAAATATCATGAGACTAAGGAAAAATTAAAGTCAGGATTTGATTAATGCATTTACATGGTGACTGACATGTTAGCATCCAGGTCCCACTGACCAATACTTATGAAAAAGGGTGAGGGAGAGTTTTGGTAGCTTGAGCTACCAGGAACTGTCTCAAGCCAATTTAGCAGGAGAGGGGCAAAAAACTGAGCCTCCACCAGGGAACAGGCTCTGGGCTAGTCTCTGGGCCTGCTTTGTACCCTTGTTCCTTTCTTCTTTCTTTCCTTCTTTCTTTTTCCCTGCAGCTTGTCTTTGTATTGGTGAAAAGGAAAGGAAAAACACAGGAGACTCAGCTTCAGTCTCTAAATCAAAGCTCTGCTTTGCTGATTGCTGAAGTGGCTTTTCAAAGGCAAACCAAGTGGGGTCTTTAAAATTCCTTGCTTCTGTGAACCAGGAGCTGAATTTTTGTTTTCGTTTTTGTAATTGTGAGGAGCAAAGATGTCCTGTTTCAATATATCCTGTGGTGACCTTGAAATAGCCTCAGAATTTTTGTTTTCCAAATGACTGGCACTTGGAGAAGAGAAGGTAGGAAACTGAGGGAACCAGCAGAGGGTGAGAGGAGGTGCCCGTTGCATGGAATTTGAAAACCTGAAGGAGTCGGGACATTGCCCCTTACACAGCATTTGGTGAGAGTGTCCCCAAGGTCCACAGACCCACAGACGTTCAATCGGTTGCTGAAGCCCCAGCCCCTTTCAGACCCTTCTCGCTGGATTCCCACTCACGCCCTCTTAACGCTGCCCTGTGCTGCCTCTAGCGTTAGATCGAGAGACTGTACGGGGGGAGGGCACGGCGAGGAGAAGCGGGGGTGGGGGTGGGGGTCATAGACACCAAGGCGGCAGATGGACGCGGTGATCGAGATGCGTGAACGTGCGCCTCGACTCACAGGAGCGAATGCCCTGGCTCCCGCACAGGGCGCTGAGTAGCTGCGGCTCAGTCCCGGGACGCCCGCTGTCAACCGGGGAAGGGGGGGGGGGGGGTGTTCTCGGGAGGGTGTTAATGGCTTTCTTCTCGCCCTCCGTGCCTTCCGCGTGGATTGAACGTCGTCCCTCGAACACTGCCGTGGGCTTGCTCTTTATAGCACTTTTGTTCACCTGGATCCTAAGTGTCCCTTTCGATCCTCTCGCCTCGTTATTCCCGAACCTTTGATCCCGGGCTTTCCTAAACTGGAAAACCGCATGGGCATCTCCGGGAACCGGAAAGATCGCTGGGTTCCTTATTTCGGCGAAAGTTTAAAGGGCCGTCCCTGCCACCTCTCCCCGTATTTAGACGCGCTAGAAAGACCCTCCGAGGCCATCTAACGGAGAGGAAGGGGTGCCTTTGGTGGCCGCGGGGGGACAGCTAGAGAAAGTGGCGGGGGTGGCGGGGAGGCGGGGAGGCGGGGGCAGCGCATCTGTTGCCTGTTCCGAGGGGTCGGGCCGAGCAGCCCCGCGCGTCGGCTGCAGCCCTGCCCCAACGACTGGCACAGCCGCCCACCGGGAACCGGTCGCTGCCGCGGGTGGGCAAAGGCGGCGCGGCCCGCCTGGACGGCCGCGCGGAGGGTGGCGTTGGCTGCGTGAAAGGCGTCTTTGTGTAAGCCCGGCGTGGGGGACTGGGGGAGGAGAGAGCCGAGCCGGGACATGGGGGCGGGGTTCGGGGGTGCCCCTACACCCCCGCTCTGCGGCGATGGAGATGGCGCCAGCAGGGGGCGATGTGGCGCTGGAGGGGTTGCTGGAAGAGGGGGGTACGCCCTGTCTGGCTCTCTGCAAGGCAGGATGGGGGAGAAAGCAGCTGGAGGGAGCTGGGGGAAGACGGAAGGCTCTGGCTCCCCGCCCTCTCCCCTAGGTGGCAGATAGTACGCCGGCTGGAAGGGCGCAGCCCCTCTCCGGGAGCTCAGTCCGAGGCGGGGAGCAGGGAGAAGGCACTCCCTCCCGCCCCCGTACCCTGCCTCCCACCTGGGGGAGAGGGGCGGGCGCCTCGGCCGCGTGGCTTGCGGCTTATTTTCCCAGCTGGCAAGCGTCGCGTTGCAGACAAGGGAATGCCTGTGGTGAGTTGTTTATTTTGTCGAAGTTTGTGGTGGGCCAGGGGGACGCGAGGGGCGAGGGGCGAGCGGCAGGCAGCGGCCGGACTGTTGTGCTTAGGTCTCTCTCCACCTGTGTGGTATAAATCTGCCAGCCTCTGGGCGGCGGGGGCCGGGCTCAGAAAGCCCCGGCGCTGCAAGACCCCTTTTCGCCACTTGCGGACCTCGGACCAAGTTTGATTCTCCGCGCCTGGAGCCGCTAGAGCCCGGCTTCTGTGGTCCCCATGCCCCTCGTCAGCCCTGCTGCACTGGCTGAAGTCTGGGCTGACGCTCCCGAGGGCAGCCAGCGCCCACGACCCCGGACAGCTGGCCTGGGACGTCCCTTCCCTCTCTGTCCCTGACCATAGGGCGGCCGAGGTTTTCATTGTAATGGGCCCGCACGGAATTAGTGGGAACTTGTTCAGACGGCTTCCGGGATGAAGTTCGTGCAGGGGTGTTGGGTCTGCCCGCTATGCAAACTGGGGTCCCAGGTTGCCCTGAGTTTCCCAGACTTTCGGATGGAGAAAAGTAGGCGGGTGGCTCGCGGGGGGAGCCTAAAGGAACCCCCCCAAGGCTGATGGCAGTCACGGCCCGAGGCTACGTTTGCCTGGAAGAAAAGCCTAAATGCATTAGTGAGCTGGGGAAGCTTTTAAGGCCTTCTTGAGAGTGAGTGGCTGGCTAATGAGAGGTTAATTTTGTTTCGAAGGGAAGGCTGCGCTGGTTTCCTGAGATAAATGGACAGGAAGCGCATTACCTCCGCGCGCTGGCAAGCGGCTCCCAAATGCTTTTTGCACCTGCCGCTTTGAGCCGTGCAAGGCGCGGCGGAGCCTGCAGGGACCGAGGGGGCCCGTTGTGTATGCGCTGGTGATGAACCTCTCGCACGCCTGGGCTTCTCTCCCTCCAGGGACGCAGCGCTCACGCCGAGCTCTGGAGCTCTTCTCTCACACTCAGGTCCTGCGTGGTCCGAAGCTCCAGGGCCCGCTGATCCCGCCCAGCCCTTTCCAGGAGCGGAAGGGTTAAGAATGATGTAAGTATAAACCACTAGCTGCGTGCCGCTGGGCTGTGGGTCTCCGTGCTTTGGTACGCAGTGGACGAGGGACTAGCGGGGGAGCCCCTGCTCTAGAATGGGTTGCACAGATCGTAACCCGGAGTGTGACTCTCGGCTCCTCTGCCTAGGTGATCTGGTAAGCAGAGATCTTCGAGCTAGATTTTTAGAAATGGAGCTATATTAACGGGGGAACAGTTCAGACATCACATACAGGTTCAGGAAATGAAACCACATCTCGTTTAGAATCCATTACTGTTCCTGGTATGTTTTAATTCCATCCACTTGCACGTTCACACCGCATTATGTTTTGCTGGGTCCCCTGAATGTACAGTTCTGGCCTGGTCTTTACTCTTGAAAACAAAGACAAAGGGAGGAAGAGTACAAGTGGCAAGCAACAGAGTAGATCTGTGAGTTGTGCAAGCTGTCAGTCACTCCACATTTAAATGTCAAACTTTTATGTCATTGCTCTTCTGTGTGTTTCAGCTCCCTCCCCAGTCTTTCTGCTGTGGAGTCTAAAATCCTCCTTGACTTGCAGCACAGTGAGTTTGTGGACTGCCCCATAAGCGACCATTCACCACACTCTTGCTTTCCAAGCCAGCTCCAGATCTTGCTAACGGTCCAAATTTGCCCACGAGTGTGTCAACTGACCTAATGTCTTGAAAATGGGAACCACCTTGTGGTTTAATTGTGAAAATTAGCATTTTCCTCTAGCGGCTGAACACTTATGCAGCAATAAAAAGTGAATTGTTAGGCTTATAAATCTTGAGCTTATCCAATTTAACAACAGAGGAGCAATAAAGCACCTTAGAGGAGATGAAGTTTTTCCTCTGAAGAACAGTTCCTTTTCACACCACCAGGATTTGAAGTGACTCAAGAACGCCCTCTATTGATAAGAAAATCTAGAGCACCTATGTACTTAAGGAACAGGATATGGCGGAGACAGATCAGAGAGGAAGGAGCGGAGAGACTCAAACCTAACTGAATTTATTGATCCTTAACTCTTACTTTATATGTTTTAAATCATGGTCAATAAAGCCAGATGTGTATTTCATGGGGACTTAATTAAATCTCGGGTTCAGAAGGAAAAAAGTCTTTTGTTTTACAGTTAGTCTTTATTAGCAAAACACTTTGAAAAGTGCTATATTTACTTTTTAAAAGATGTTTACTAGTATTTAAATGAAATACGTGTTCATTGGCTATATATAGTAATTGCAAGAGTAACTTTTTCCTCTAATAATATTTAGTCCACAGCATTATCTAAAAATGTCAATTGTTGCCCCCCCCCCAAAAAAAAAGTCATTTCTCCAGGCAACTCTGAAACTATCATTAAGCATATTATGGATATACAGAAGGCTTGGATTATATCGTGGGTAGTGAAAGGTGTGTTTACCACTTGAGTCATAGTATGTAATAAGTAGGTAATGAAAAGTTACAGTAAAAATAGATAGGCATGCTTCATTAGGGACCTAGTGGTTTGAGCAATTCATAATGTGTCTAATGACTAAACTGGTAAGAGATGGAAGGTTTGCCCCAATTACCCTGGTCCATTGATTAGAACATTGTAACATGTAGAATATTAGCTTGTCTGTGGTTCGTGTGAATTTCTTAATTAGAGATTCTGAGTAACGTAGCGGTAGAGTTGCAAACTGCGATTTGGATGTAAGTGAGTTTAAAATGGCAGCCCTGAGCGGTTAGGGGAATAGCTAAAGCGAAGGCAGTAAGAAGTGACTCCCAGCCTTGAGGCCATTCTTGAGATTAGATACCACTTCACACCTACTGATAAGAAATTGAACTCTATCAACAATCTCACAACTGCTTTCCTGAGTCTCCGCTTAGCAGCCTCTTACCTTGCAGACAATTGTTTTTCTTCCTCATTTTTGGACCCGTCTAATTGCAAAAGTAGAAACTAACCTGCCACTGAATTAATCTGCTAGTAGGCTGTGGAAATTTGTGCAAAAGTCAGAGCAACGACAAATCGTGGCATAATTGCACAGCATAAAATCTCACCATTCTCATTAATCTAATTACACTGTAACAGAACACGTTGAAGTTCGTCCTCTCTCAGATCCCTTCTCGCCGCTTTCAGGAAGGGAAATGTCAAAGACACACCACCCAAGCCTCGCGCAGCTGCCAGCCAGTTCTGCGGAGAGCGCCCGGGTACCTTCTCAGCCCATCCAAACTGCTCCAGACCGCGGTGTCACTCGGACTTCTGACGCGACTGGGGGCTCGCTTTACCGAGTGTCCGCAGCAGACTCGGAACGCGGATCCGCAGATGTGATTGGCTGAGAGGGGACCTGCCGCACAGCGCAGGGTGAAAGCGCCGGCTTCCTCCAAGAAGCTGGAGCTGGCGGGGCCGGAACCGAGAGAAGGATGATTAAAAAGACAAAAGCAGAAAAACACATTTGGAGCGAAACTGAATCTGGTCGCATTAATTCAGGAGAGGTTAAAGACCCGTTTCTTTGTAACGACCGCGAATTGAGAGTTACCGTCGCCCTTTGCTATTAGGAAACAAAACCACGGAAGGGGGTGGAGAGAAGGGAGAGGAGCTAGAGGAAGGTTGGGCCGGGGCGTAGCCGACTGATCCCGCAGCCGGCGGACGCGGAACTCGAGTTACACTGAGAGGGCGGGAGGAGGCGAGGGGCGGGCGCTTTGGGTCCTGCGAGTGGCCGGCTGCCCCAGTGGACGTGCCCCAACAGCCAATGGGAAGGGAAGAACGGGAGGGGCCGGAGGCGGGGGCGGCGCGGATTGGCGGGCGCAAAGCGGGGCGGGGCAGCAGTGCGGAGCTGAGATTGATTGACCGCTGGGGCCCGGGCGCAGAGATCTCCTGGCCGCCGGAGGCTCCTTGCTAGGGTTGGGCGCGCCTCCGTGGGTCCACGCCCGCACTCCACGCCCACGGAGCCCACGCTGACCGGTGCAGGGGCGCCCCCGCACTCGAGACTGAACTCAGCACTCGCTCACGGTCTTTGTGTCTTCTCTCCCGCCCCTCTCTCCCCGCCCGCCCGCCGGCCGCCGCCGCGATGCCACTGCGCCTTGTTGCCGCCACCGCCGACTCCCTCCGCCTGCGGCGCGCTGCTCGCTGCGGCGGTGGCGGCGATCCGTCTCCGACGCGGGCCTGAAGGAGGAAGAAGAGGAAGCGAGGCGCGTTCCCCGGCTCATGCCGCAGCCACGGGCCGGGACCCACCACGGCGCCCGCGCCACCGCCCCCGCCGGAGCCCACGAGACCTGCATGGACGGGCATGGGCTTGAGAGCAGCACCTTCCTGCGCCGCCGCCGCCACTGCCGCCAGGGCTGAGCAGCGCCGCTGCCCCCGGCTCCGCCCGCCGCCGCTGGCGCTGCTGCTGCTCTTGCTGCTCAGCCTCGGGCTGCTCCACGCAGGTACGACGCGCGTGACGGAAGCCAGTCTTGGGCCTCGGGCTTTGTTCCCAAGCAGCCAGGGTCTCAAAGGCGGTCGCCGGGCGAAGGACGGCGTGGCGCGACGGGACAGGCCTCCCGAGTCCCTGACGCGCACCTTGGCCCGGGCGCGGCGCGCCAGGGAGCGCTCTGCTCCACCCGCCTTCCCTACGGTCGGCTCGATCAGTTGATAAATCCCCTCCATCCGCCGCTTATCAGAGATTGCGCGGGCGGGGGCTGCGCGCGAGACAAATGTTCCGGATGCTTTATTGCTCTCTGCATTGGTGTTTACCGAAAGTCAGGCGCGGATCAGGTTTCCGCCGCCTCCGCCTCGGAGCGGAGACAAGGAGCCTTGTGCTGCTACTCTGGGGTTGGGGGTGGCGGCGAGGCGAAGGAGTTGCATCGGATGGGAAGATTTTCACCAGTTTGAAAACCGGAGGGGGGTTCTTCTCTAAATAGTGTCAACTCATTTCAACAGAAAGGGGATCTCATATGTTTTTGCAAAAGCTGCTTTTAATTCCGTTTTCTTTCCTTTGTAAGAAAAAAAAAAACTTGTGCTTTAGAACTTAGCTGCGTGTTTTCTGGTCCCGCGAGGGATTGACAGATCGGCACGTCCCTGACCAAAGTAGCAGTGAGATGGGCTCTTTTACAGTCATTTGATTAAAATCGAGGACGCTGCTTACAAATAAATACTATTTCTTTTTAGGATTTGCTTAGACAAAGAATTTTTTTAATGCGGAAATTGAAAGAGGAGCAGCAATCTTTTAGTTTAAAAACAAACAGCGTCAATTTCTTTTCCTCTGAGGCCTTTTTTGGTTCTGTATTAATAGGACAGCAGTCACAACGCTATGTCTGGGGAATCCTGAAGTTTAATGCTACCCAACTGTGCAGAGTAATTTTTACTTATTTATTTAAGTCAGACCAGCCACGCTAAAAATCTGGGAGGTC
The DNA here is from genome assembly GCA_026018925.1 of Tupaia tana. Taxonomy (NCBI): domain Eukaryota; kingdom Metazoa; phylum Chordata; class Mammalia; order Scandentia; family Tupaiidae; genus Tupaia; species Tupaia tana. Next base: position 86,300,811 of record JAKSZU010000006.1, read on the forward strand.
TTCTAAGTAATGGAAAAATATGTGGCATTGAAGGAGACGACTTAATTTACTTTGTAACTTTGCATTGTGAGATAACAGCTGCATTTTAACACTGTCACTTAGAGAAATAGCCGGAAGTCTTCACGAAAGAAGAGTGTCATAGCAAGTTTTACAGTGATTGAGGCTCTGAGTCAGTAATGGAGAACTTAGAAAATAATGTCAATATGCTGGCAGTTACACTGGAAATTTTTCTTGTTGTGTGAAGAGGTAATATTCTGGAGTGTTTTGTGTGAAAAACATGTCCATAATGTCAACTCTATGGTTCGTGAAATGGAGATTGACTGCTAGGTGAGAACGCTTGGGTATTGTTTCCCATAGTTGCCATACCATCCTGTGATGCGGCTGCAATGTGGTCCTGGCAATTTTTTTTGTTGGCTTAGGAAAGGCGTAAGAAGTTAGTTAAAAGATTTAGAAAGTTAAGGTGCCTTAGTGCAAGAATTTGGAATGTGAAGCTCCTCTCAGTATCTTAATGTGTCCTTGTTAAAGTCACTGCTAGCTTCAACCCGAAGTGCTGTGGTAAATGATTTCTGTGGACTACTGTTGGAGTGGAACAATTAATGTGGTTATAGAAAAGAGGGGTCCTTTAGAGAGAGCTCTTTGAAGAGTGCTGCTATGGAAATGCCAGGGTGGTTTCTCAGAGCAGGGAGTTGCCAGGCCTCTTTGCAGATGGACTACCATATGTTTTATGTCTGGATCCCTATCATTGGCCTCAGCACCCCATATGGCTCCACATTTCTCTTCATTCAGCCTCGGCATATCTCCTTTCTTGAATTATAAACTGGTGATTGTGCTGCACATTCACACGTGCAGTTCTGGTGTTATGGAAGCTGACTTAAGTGGTGAGGGCCTTATGTCTGATTCATTAAAAAATGACGACGTGAAAGCTGTAGACCCACAAATCCTTTCGCACTTTCAATAACTGGCATGAGAATACTGTCACACTGATCATAGATGATCTGACCCCAAAATAGAGAAATGTGTCACTGCAGATTTTGAATTCTGCCCTTGAGAAGTGAAGAGAATTCTTTTACTTTCTTTTTTTTTAAAAGCAAACCTTTGCAGTTCCCGAATGGAGCTTCTACATGGGAGTTACTTGCTTACTCATACACTTCATGGCCTTCTTTGCTTCATCCTTGAGATTGTTTCTGCTCTGCATTGTCTTGGCCCTCTGACAAGAGGCTTACTTTACCGCCTGTCACAGGCAAAGTGTGCATTGTCATTATAAATTCATGAAGCCCGGGTACTTCTGGGTGTATGCTACAAATTAGTCATTATACAGGAGCCTGCGATGAAGCCGAAAATGCTGACCCAAACACACTTCCTCCCTAGTTAGCCCTCCTCCCTCCCCTCATCTCTAAAGCAAGAGTCTATTAGGAACCTTATCCAAAGCCGTGGAATGGGGAGATGTGTTTTATGTGGCATTTCTCAAAGCAGCCAGCGCCTACCCGCTATGCAAAAGGGGGAGGTTGGGGAGGGAAGAACAAAGGGAACTGGGAACCTAAGTTCTGCTTCTCTTTCTTCCGAACGGTGTCATCTGCCTTTCCATGCTCTTCTTACTTTTGATATTTTATGGCTATTTGAAATAATTATAAGTAAAGGTTCGTGCAGATAGATTTTATAGACCATAAAAAGAACAAATAGGCATTGCAAGATTAGCGGAAAGTTCTTGTGCTGTCGTTTATTCATATTCTGAGACCTGCTCCTTACTGAGTGATGTTAGGTTCTTGGTTTCTGCTTGTTGTGAATCTGATTTAAAAAGAAAAATAATGCAGTAGTTATTTAGGTCTTTTTTTTCAGCTATCAAGTACTGTTAGAGTCAGGAAAAATTTAGGGGAGTGTGACCTATGGTGGAAGGAAAACAAGATTTGAAGAAAGCACCATGTTTGGACAGCTTCACGCCAGCAGTGTCCTGGCCAGCCAGAGTGGGCCCTTTGCCTTGGCTTTTCCATCTGTAAAATGGCTTTAAGCATTTTGGAGTTTTTGTTTGGTTGCTTGATTTTTGTTCTGTTTTTATTCTTTTGAGTAAAAATAGCTGAAAATGGCTTGATCTGCTTGGGAGGAGGAAATCTATAAATATCAGAGCTGCTTTTGTCAACACTGGGTGGAGTAAACATAAAATAGGTAAATACATGAAGGGTTTTTTTTTTTTTTTTTAAGTGTGATTTAGCGACTGCTGTAAACCCATAGCGCCATCTCTTCTCTTTATTCAGGTAAAAGTGAATACCAAAACTTTACCACCATGTTTTTTCCTCTTGGTTCTTTGAAATTTTAGAGTGGTGACAGTTGTCTTCAAAGGTGGTCACCCCCCCACACACACCCTGTTCTCCCAACGAAAGCCAGAAACCGATTACTCTCTGTTAAACTCTGATTTAAAAGCAATTTATTTCTGAAAAATCATAAAATATCTTCCTAAGACACTATTAGGGTTAATTCTAAGTCTTTTATTAGATAAAGTTGCAAATCTTAATATAATTCAGAAGTTTGTTTTGCTCATACCTTGAAAAATTTATCTATTTCATGATAATCTACTGACCCCGATTTTTTTTCTCATTTTTTAAAAGGCAAAATATAACATGTTTTATGCCTAGCAAAACACAAATTGTATTTTAGAACAGTCTTCTCATTTCTCAGATGAGGAATCTATAAGAACTTAAGAGACTTCCTCCACAGTTTAAAGACCTATAAAGAAATAAGTAATGCACGTGTATATTCCAGTTCATTTCTATAAAATTTGAGGTTAGTGATAAAAGTATTTCTTTCAGTAAGTCTATTGTTTCCACTTTATGGAACAGAATATTAAATTGATTGGAGCACACAATTAGCTTAGTATAGACAGTTTGTGTGTGTGTGTGTGTGTGTTGCATTGAGAGGCTAGTGGTAAAAATCATCATTTGTAAATTGATTTTTTTTCAGTATAGGGCAGTAATACTTGCATTTTCATTACCTTTGTTGTTGTTCTTTTTGTTTTTAGTTTGCTAAAGGGCACATGCACTCTCCAGAAAGAGACAGAGAAAGTGAGAAATTACCCCCTGGGGGCATGGCCACAGACCAATCCTTCTCTTCCAGTCTCTTCTCAGGATTTTGGGCATGCACACATGTGACTGGCATGATTTTCAAACTGCTGGGTCCAGAACTTGAACCACACATTCAGTCATGTGGGATCCTGGGCCTTCACCTCCATGCCACCTGCTGGAGGCTAAGACAAACCTCATTACTTCATTTTAGCATTGTTTGAATCAGAGTTTAAACGTTAATTAATCAACCTGGACCAGCAGGTGAGTTGAAAGTTAGGCCAACTGGACCCCATACGGCTGACTGGGCGGTTCAAGTCCCGGATGCAGCAGCTTGAAAAACTTGACTAGCTCAGGAGTGTACATGCCCAAAAATCCCAAGAAGGAAATTGAGGAGAGAGGACTTGGGTGTGGCCACAACCCTTAGGGGTGATTTCTCACTCCCTCTACCTTTCTTTCTCTCTCTCTCCCCAGTAAGCGAAGCCCACATGCCCCATAGCAAAAAAACTAAAAACAAACAAGAAGCAACTTAATCATTACTTTAAGGGGAAAAGTAAGGTTTATATATACATTATAATAGTTCCCTGATTGTATTTCTGGGGGGAAAAAATGGTTGGGATCATTTCTCTATGCAGCCTAATTTGATGTATACTTTTTATTCAGTGTATTTATAATCTGCTTGGGAGCTGGGATCCAAAGGTGATGAAGGGTAGATGTTAGGGAGAAGTAAATACTTAGCTTGGTCAAATGAATTACTTCAATTTTTTTAATAGAGTATTTATATTTTGTTTTGTTTTGTTTAAAGAATTTATTTTTATTTGAATTTTTTTTTTTTTTAGTTTGATCAGAGAGGGACAGAGCAAGAGAGAGTGAGAAAGCAAGCTAAGCTGCCAGATCCAGGACTTGAACCGTGGTCAGCTATGTGGGAGTCCAGCATCCTTAACCACCATGCCACCTTGCCAGCCCCCGAGTATTTACATTTTGTAAAAGCCAGGAAATTGTGTCAGCTTCTGTATCATTGGTACACATGCTTCAGAAAAGGTGGAATAATTTAGTGCCTGGATACTTTTTCTTGATATTCTTACCCTGCAGCTGTACTGTCGGTGCAATCGGGTAAAGGCACTTTAGCTAATCATACTATCATTTAGGAGTCTGCCCCTTCCTGAGGTGTGAAGGTTTTAATCATGGTTTTGGGCATAATGCCGCTTTTATAATATTTTCCATACCAAATTACTCAGGTATTTTTTAAATCAAAACAAATTTCGCATCTTTGGCTTGACTTCAGGGCAAAGGAATCTTTCTCAAAATTTATAAACAAATAGCAAAGTTGATAAAATGTTTTGTTTACTATTCCCTTGTCATTTTAACTGGAGAACAGGGACCAGACTCACGTTCACTCACTGTGGCCTGTGTTCTGAAGTTTTAAGTGAACTGCATGCAGGTTTTTTGCTCAGTGTCTTAATTTGAGAGACACAAGAGCACAATACAACTATTTCTGACGGCTTCTTTAAATAGTAGTGTATGAAATAGAAGTTTCCAGAGGAGAGTGTCCTTAGCTCAGGAAGTTATGAATCCTTAACAAGCCTGTGTTCTTATCTTCTTTCCCATAGGTGACTGCCAACAGGCAGCCCAGTGTCGAATCCAGAAATGTACCACGGACTTCGTGTCTCTGACTTCACACCTGAACTCTGCCATTGATGGCTTTGACTCTGAGTTTTGCAAGGCCCTGCGTGCCTATGCTGGCTGCACTCAGCGAACTTCGAAAGCCTGCCGTGGCAACCTGGTATACCATTCTGCTGTGCTGGGTATCAGTGATCTCATGAGCCAGAGGAACTGTTCCAAGGATGGACCCACATCCTCTACCAACCCTGAAGTGACCCACGATCCTTGTAACTACCACAGCCACGCAGGAGCCAGAGAACACAGGGGAGGGGACCAGAACCCTCCCAGTTACCTTTTCTGTGGCTTGTTTGGAGATCCTCATCTCAGAACTTTCAAGGATCACTTCCAAACGTGCAAGGTGGAAGGGGCCTGGCCACTCATAGATAATAATTACCTTTCGGTTCAAGTGACGAATGTGCCAGTGGTCCCTGGCTCCAGTGCTACTGCGACGAATAAGGCAAGTGTACTTTGTCTCTTCCTTCTCCCTACTCATAACTTGCAGATGTTCCATTCTTCATGTGACTTATGGAAGGTGTTAGAAGAGGCCTAGTTTAAAAGGAATCGCTGTCTTCTTGGAAAGCAATTAACAGGGTTGAGAAGAATGAAATAAAGGGGCCAGCAGGTGATGTGGAAATAATAGGTGCTGCATCCCATGGGGCCAACTGTGTAGTCCAAGTCCTGGACCCAGCAGCTTGAAAATCTTGCCAGGCGCAGGCACCTGATGGAACTAGCAAATGGTGTAATGGTTATATCATCTGTGTGTGTGTGTGTGTGTGTGTACCCAAAATCCTGAGAGGAGACTGGAGAAGGGATTGCAGGGTGGCCATCCCCCCTAGAGGGGTGATTTCTCACTTTTTCTTTCTCTCCCTCTCTCTGTCTGGTGGGCATATGTGCCCTGTAGCAAAAAAAAAAAAAAAAAAAAAACGGAAGGAATGAAATGAAAAATACTTAGTATGAATTTCTCACTGTAATATTAAATGTGGGTATAAATTTAAATAGGCAATGATGTGAAGAATGGAAAATAAACAGTGCACTGAGTTCTCCAGGGAAAAGGCAGGGCTATTTAATGAAAATATGGGTACTTTTTCTTAGTGATGTCTTTTCTGAGTGCTTATTTGTGTGACAGTTCCAGAAGAAATCCAAGTTCAGGTTTATCAGATGACTGAAGTGGGTGTTCTGAAGAAAGTAGTGAAATCTGAGGCAGTGACCAATCAGGAGACTTATTTTATTAGAGCTTTGGAAGGTATAGTAAATCAAAATGGCTGTGAGGCTGCTTCCCAGTGGCAACCCACAGTGTTGTTTTAGTTGCTAACCTCTCGGTGACCAAGGAAGTTGGGAATTGGATATTGCAGAGTGGTGATATAAAACCCCGTGTAACCTCAGGGCCTTAGGTCAACAATTTAAGTGAGAAGCTAACAGAGAAGCTGCTTCTTGCAAAGTTGGGTTTGTCCTGCCTAGCTGCCAGTGTCTGTGGTTCTCGTAAGTTAGTTTTAAAGAAACTAATTCTGTACAGAGATCCTCAAGGTCGCTTCAAGGCACCACGGTCTTGGTATAAGTTGGTAGAGAGAATCTGTGAACTAGGTCTGCAGTTGCCAGTCAGTGCTGACAATCATTGAGTTAAAAAAAGACCAAAGAGTTTTCCACTAAAACAGTGTCCCAAGTAACCACCTCCCTCCCTGTCTTCCCTGACCACAAAACCACATACACAGACTTGCTTAATTCCTTGTACTTATTATTATCTATTTATTTGGTTTAGACTAAAATGTAATTGACAGGGATCAAGACGTGAAATACTTAGCACTGCTTTTTTGATTTCAGGACACCCTCCCTTGCCTCCAGACATGTGTGGCATATTTTTTAAATGAATTTAAATTATTTTACTTGGCATTCTGTGAAGGGAATTTTACAGCACCTTGGGAGATATCTGGAGATACCCAGGGGTGTCACAAATCTAAGATTAGAAGTCTTACTCTGAACAAAGAAGACTGTTACACGGTCCAGGCATCTTAGGGAAACTCCAGAGTGTTTATATTTCAACTCCTAGTAAAAGCCCAAGCTTGCCTCTTGCCTCTTGCCTCTTGCCTCACCAAATTCTCTATCTCAATATGACTTTTCTTCCTCTGATTTATGTATGTATGCAAATAAGCTTTCTTATACATTTATACATGTATGTGTATATACATATATATATGGAGAAAGATATATATGTATGTGTGTTTATGTGTAATGTATATTGTATATTCATATATATTTTATATATTACATATTGGTATATAATAATATATTAAATATATATTACTATATATATTACATAAATACACACATGTTGTATATAGGGATCATACACACACACACACACACACACACACACACACAGGGTTGTCAGGAAAGTCCTGATGTATTTTCTTTTACATAGAAAAATATAGAAAAATACATCAGGACTTTCCTAACAACCTAGTGCTCTTTTTTTCTTTTTTTGAGAGATTTCCGCTGTAGGGCACATGTACTTGCCAGAGAGAGAGAGAGACAAAAAGCAAGAAATCACCCCAGGAGGATGACCAAGCTGCAATCCCTTCCCCTCCATTCTCCTCTCAGGATTTGGGCATGCACACATGCGTCTGGTGTGAGTTTTAAGCTGCTGGGTCCGGGACTCAAACCGCAGTTGACAGTACAGCAACATAACCACTACGCCATCTGCTGGTCCTATATTACATATTTTCAATATATTTTTTTCTTTCCCTGTGTATATATATATTTATCAGAATATGTACTTGCTGTAAGTTTTGTTATAAATATATACAAGTATGAAGTTACAAGACAAACCATGGCAGAAATTCGTCATTGCTACAGAACTGTAAGGTACATAAAACTTGGGAATAGCCTTTGGTAACTAAACATTCATGAAGGCAGCCCATGGGAATGGAGAAGGTCATCACTGGTTGTACAAACATTGGGGACTTGGAGGAATAACCTTCTGGCCTAATCATCAAGATTAATGAGATCTGTGTACATAAGAAAATATTGCAGAGGCCAGCAGGTGGCGTGGTGGTTAAGGTGCTGGATTCCCACATGTCTGACCGTGGTTTGAGTCCCAGACCCTCTGGCTTGAAAATCACAACAAATAAATAGATAAATAAATAAATATATGTAAAAAGAAACAAAGAAAATATTGTTTTTTTTTTTTTTCCACAAGCCCCAAATTTTATTTTTCCATGCCTTCCATGTAATCCTGTGTCATTGAAGTTTGTTTTTTAACCTTTCAAAATTCTGTATCTTTTACTGGTTATGGCAAAAATTTTTGGTGGATAACCAGTAAGCAGCCTTATGAGTATTAGTAATACTAATAAATGGGACAATTTATAACTGAAGTACTTAAGATCATTTCAGTTGTTGAATCTATCATCATTGTTAGCAATAATAATAATTTAAAAATACAGCTTTATTCTATCCCTCAGTCTGGTGAGGATCAGAGCTTTGTACCCATTCCAGAAAGGAGGGGAAGAAAGTGGTCCTCTGATATAAATTCAAGCGGACAATGAGAATGCCTGGTCTTTAACTGCACTGTTGGAAAGTATCTCCCCACATCTGGTGACCATGCTGTTCTGCAGCAAATTACTCTATGGCTCCTGACTTCTGGCAGTTGTTGGGAGTGGTTTTTGGTTTTTTTTTTTTTTTGTAACTCTCTCCAAAGCCCTGTACGCATCAGGAAGGCTACATTTGAAGACCTGTGTCATGCTGGCCCAACCTATGCTGGTCAAACCAAGCAAAAGCTTAAAAGCTTAGAGAATAATTTTTTTTTAACCCATTCAGCCAAAATAAAACCTTTAAAGACCCTCAGCATTAAAAAATGGTGGTACTGGACTGGGTGCAGCGGGTGGCATGGTGGTTGGGACACTGGACTAACCACAGTTCGATTCCTGGACCTGGTGGCTTGTTTTCTCACTCCCATTTTTTCTGGTAAGCACACATGCCCTGTATAGCAAACGTAAAAATAATAAATAAAATGAATAATTCTTTTTTAAAAAATGGTAGTACTGAAAAAAAACGATATGAAGTAAAAAGTGTAGATCATTTGTGAGACCCAGCTTTTCTCAGGACTGAAGCACATATCTAGCCTAGTGACTAGGTGACCCAGGGCTATGCATCGTGGATGCTGAACCGTCTTTGTGTGGTCAAGCATTTTTAATGACCCGTGTGCTCTCTGTCACTAGATCACTAGATTTAAAGGCTAACTGATGATATCGGTTAGTAGAGGAAGCTGGCCCACTGTGAGGCAGAAATGGCTGTATTTAAGCAGCCACTCTTCCCACTGCCTTCAGAATCACACTGAAGCGCTAGGCCCAGAGTACATTCCTCAGTGAGGTCACTAAGACAGCCCAGGCCCCAGACCCCGGCAAGCCCATCTTCCAACTTAACTTTGTGAATAGTACCTACCCCTAGGGATTCCCCTTGCCTCATTACAAAAAGACAAAAAGGGAGAAAACCTGAATAATGAAATGAAAGAAAATGAAGTCATCTACTCAGGGAACCATTTATTTGCAGTGAGTTTGAGGCCAGCAGTGTTAGGGGTGGTGTCCCTACCCAACACACCCCGCCATGACCCTCGCCTCCCTTCTCTGGGGAAGTAGGGCTTGTTTTCCTCTTGGTCTTGGTGTGTGAGGCTCTAGGGGCCTGTGTCCTTGGCTGTACCCTCCCCAAGCCTGTTCCACTCCTCCTCTTCAGAGGAGTCTGACGGTTGGCTACCTTGCCAGGTAGGTATGTTACTGAAGGGGAAGCCAGGGCTGGTGTTTCATCTTTTCACCCTGGAGGCTGAGGGGTTTCTGGCACACCCACACACCTCGGAGAAGATCCACATCAGCTCTGGGCCATCTTCCTTCCCCACTTCTGCAGGCCCGGCGGGGAGGCAGAGGAGACGGGCAGGCCTGGAATTGCCACGGGTAGTTAGCTACACAGGGAAGAAAAGTCGTTTCTGTGTTGAGGGGAAAAGCCATGTAGGCTCCAGAGAGAACATGTCAGTAGCCCTCCCAGGCCTCCCACCCTCGGAGAGCCCAGAGCGTCTTTGTGTGAGGATGCATGACTGTGTCCCTTCTCTTGGCCAGCTGCTCAGGCCCAGTGCGCACATAGTTCATTCTGTATACCTGTGTCTCTCCTATTTCAGAGGATTTGATAAGGCTCTGTATATGCCATGATCACAGAAGGTGCTTGGCGAGGAAATTCTTTACTTTGTGAAAGGATTCTCTGTTTTACATGTCTCCTCAGGTGTGTCTATTAAAATCACCAATCTCTCAAGTACATTTGAAATGATTCCTTCCTCCCCCATTGCAGAAATCCATGTATTATTGAATTGCACACCTAAACAATAGCAACGCTTTCATAATTATTTTTACATGTCATTTCCATACTTTTTTAAAAATTTTTTTCTTTGCTTTAATGTGTTCATATTCTTTTTTCTCCACTAAGTGTCTTAACCTATCCTTTTTAAAAAGAGAATTATTTACTTAATTTATTATTATTATTTTAAATATGCTATAGGGTACGTACACTCACCCAAGAGAGAGAGGGAAAGAAAGCAAGCCACCAGGTCTGGGAATCGAACTGTGGTTGGCCATGTGGGATTCCAGTGCCTTAACCACCACACCATCTGCTGGTCCCTTTTACCCTATCCTTTGATCTCATTAAAGCAAGATAAAAAGTAGGAGAGGAAATAGGGAGTAGCAACAAGAATCATTACAGGTCTTTTGCTACCCATTTTACTGTACTTCCTCCTTTAGTGAGAGAAGGTAATGATTTACCTTAAGGCAGTTTGCATCTGGGAAGGGGATGTGTTCTCTGTACTTGACCAAACTGGGTGGCTGTTGGCCAGGTGCAAGGAAACTCTGGTGCCCTGTGTGTTCTTGCTGTTCCACCAGATTCCTGTAATCATGGGGCAGCCCTCCTTACCTCGGCAAGGCATAGGAGGGGGCCCTGCTCATCAAGTATGTAATTGTTTTATTAAATTTCGTAATTATTCCTAAATCTAAAATTTCACAGCTTACTTTCTTATAAGGTCCTGACAGCTTCCACTGGTGACTAGAGCTATAAAAAGAGTTAGTTTGGTTCATGTCTTCTTCATACTGTGTAGCTCAAGGTTTTCCATTGAAATTAAAAACACTCTCTTGGGGCTAGCAGGTGGTATGGTGGGTAGGGGCACTGGACTCCCACATGACTGACTGTGGTTTGAGCCCCAGACCTGACGGCTTGCTTTCTCACTTTCTCTCTCTTTGTCCCTCTCTGGTCAAATTAAAATAAATTAATTAATAAAGTTAAATAAAATAATTCTTTTTTAAAAAAGAAAGTGAAAACACTCTGAGGGCGTGAGGTGAGTCCCTCTGCCTGTCTGATAGCCCATACCATTGTAGTTCTTGTTTCACAGCAGCATGTGGGCATGTAAACCAGTGTTCTGGATCCTTCTCCAGTGCTTACAAAATCAGAGCCAGACATGCCCGTGTTGCAGAGGCTTTCAGCTGTCATTCTACGCATATCTCTGGATCAAGGTTTGGAAATCTGTCCTCTCTTAACCCCAGGCCTAGTACATTTTCTCATAGCCAAGTATTTGCAGTCCCTCTTGTTTCCAGTACCTTCTGTGAGCCACACAGTGGTGGTCATATTTTTTTGGACTAAGAAGATGCTTCTTCCTCTCATTGGCAGGCTTGTGTTTTGAACATAAGGACACTGTTGTTGCGTGCAATGTTGTTACAGAGGAGACACGTGGTGTTTTCTTTAAGAATACAGAGCACTTTCCTCCCAGAGAGCACACACACTGTCTTGCAGCTCTGTAGTAACTAATCCTTAAAGGCTGAGATTGCTCTTTATTTTTGTTACGATTACATATGTCACACCAATCATTTTGCCATCTCTCTGAGAATTGCTCCTTACCATGATCCTCCTTGCTTTACAAAGATGCTAAAACGTTTTAAGACTGGTTGAGCCATGTTAGGAATAGATGGGAACGGAGTTTGCAGTTAGAGCTCCCAGCTCAGTGTAAGCATTTCTCCAATCAAATGTGGGATTAATTTGGTGCTAACGCTTAGTGTTAAAGGGCTGCTCTGTGTGGGATATGCACGAGTGAGTGCAGCCTCTGTCTCAGTGTAAGCATGTAACTAAAGTGTGTAGCCCGTGGGGTCAGCTGGAAGTGTGGTGGTGCAGGCACTAGACCCCCACATGGCCAGCCACGAGTCAAGTCCTTGAAAATCAAGTGGCTTGAAAATCAGACCGGTGCATGTGTGTGCAGGCCCAAGATCCCAAGAGGAGAATGGAGAAGGGAGTCTGTGTGTAAAACCGTCCACTTTCAGGGTTTCTCCTTAGAATATGGGTAAGTCGCCGTCTCAAGCTAGTTTCAGATGATGTTACTTAGCAGTTGAACAGGTGTCAAGAAGAACCAGGAGAGGCCAGCAGGTGGCTTGGTAGTTAAGGTGCTGGACTTGCATATGGCTGACTACAGTTTGAGTCCCAGACCTAGTGACTTGAAAATCACTCCAGGCACATGCCCAGAATCCCAGGAGGAGAATGGCCCCCCTGGAGGATGATTTCTCACTTTCGCTCTCACTGTCCTCTCTGGGGAGTATGTGCCTTATGACAAAAGAAAAAAATAATTAAATAAATAAAGACTGAACCAGAGAGCAGCTGCTGCAGAGGCCCATCCCACAGTCACCCAGGGCATACCCCTTCCCACCTTGGTTGCTTTCACAAGCCATTGTTTTTACTTTTACTCCTGGGATTTGGCACAATCCCCCTCCGCCTCCCACAGCTAAGCTGGCCTCACCTGCGTCTGTATTTCCTCATCCCCATCTAACCTGGCAGGGCCGAGCATCCTGGCTCCCACATTTAAAAGGTGCTGATCTTTAACTTAATACCGGAAGCTTTCTAGAACCTGACTGCCAGAGTCACCAGTTCTTAAACTCACTTCTCAGGGTCCCATCTTATCTTTAAAACTCTCATGATAGTACATGTTGGGTATTCTTGTCCTCCCTGAATTCACTTATTGTAGAAACATCAAACCATCTTTTTAGCAACCAGCTTTAATTGCAGTGTTCTTATTTGTCCTTATAGCTCTTCTTTGTACTGAATTATTAGGTTTTAGGCCCAGGAACTGCTCCACTCTGCTTCACATGGTAAACTGCCTGGAGGTAGAAGAGTTTCCAAGTGCATGTGGGATAAGAAAGCTGTGAAAGGAGGAGAAATTATTAGATGTCTGATATATCTTTAAGTGTGAAAAATCATGTAACACAAACGGGCCTACCTTGGCTATTCTTTTTTTTTTTTTTTTTTTTCTTTTTTTGGAGAGGTTTTTGCTATAGGGCGCGTGCGCTCGCCAGACAGACAGAGAGAGACAGAGAGATTTTCCCTTCTCCTCCATTCTCCTCTCGCAAGCACACGTATGTCACATTGTCCAGCGACATAGCCATTACACTAACTGCATTTGATTCTTCAATATGTCACATTGTCCACTGGCATTGAAATTGTCTGGGTAATGAATCTTTCACTGTCTTTCTCATCTCCCTGACTCCCTCTGTCCCAGATGTCGTTTGGAAGGAGGAGGAAACCTTAAAATCCTTCACTTGTAAGTGAAATTAACCCAACGCCTGTCCGACCAGGCAGAATTCCACGAGGCTGCTTTGGGCCTCTGCTGCTTTAAAACGAATCCACACTCCTCCATAGTTTTAAACCAGAGGCACGAGGCCAAGTGTGATACACAGCTGAGAGTTAGAACTTGTTTTTCTGTCACATTTCCAAATCTCTCCCTCTGCCCTGTTAAAGTTCCTTTGAGTCAACATTTTGAGGGGAAGGGGCAAGAATCTCTGAATAGTTGGTCCTTTTTCGTTGGCTTCAGCAACTGCCAATCAGACAGTTTCTGCCTGTGCGGAATGTGGCGTGTGGGAAGAGTTACCTATGGTCTTCAGCAGTGAGAGGCGCTACCTTTCCCATTTTATTTGTTTTGACTGCGGTAGAACTTGCTCTTCCACTGTTTGCAAGTTTGTGTTCTTCTGGGAGGGGTAACTTAAGGACTTTTCAAACTGCTCCACTTGTCCCTAAATAACAACTAACAAGAATAGCTCGCATATCTGAGATACTGACTTTAACTGAACAGCCTTGCAGTGAAAACACAGCGCTGTGGGATCGAGAATGAACTTCAGGTGAAGCTGGCTGTGTGGAGAGAGGAGTTCTTTCTGCTCCAGTTAGCTGGTTATTTTAAGAGTTGGAGCCAAAAGAATGTTCGGCTAGTCCTGGTGACGTTCTTTCGTGTTGGAACACGGTGTGTACGCCATGGATAGGGTTGGTAGGACAGTATTTAAACACTGCCTTCTCGTCTGTTCTACGCGGGCTCCTGAAATGGGGGTCAGAGTTCAGTCTTCCATTTCAGGTGTGTGCGCATGTACACGTATGTGCTCGAGCGGTATTTGATGTCTTCTGCTCTCCCTGCCCGAGGAAAATGAAGCAGAAAGCCATTGTTCTGCAGCATTCCAGCTAGCTAACTTCTCCACATACATGGACACCACTTCTAACCAGCTCGTTCCTGAGTTCTCAGGGTCCCCGTCTGCCCAAGTTTTGTTTTGTTTTGTTTTTGTTTGTTTGTTTAAGCTGTGGGGACTTTAAATTGAACCTAGAAGTGACAAAGTGTGAGTGTATTGTGCAGACCTTCGAGCCCTTTTAACTTTTTTGCTCACCTCCCACCACTGAAAAATGATCAAAGAAACTGGTTTCCTGACCCCCCCACCAGTTTGGGGAACAGCTGTGCTGAACCTAAGCCCAGAACTATTGCACAAGGTCACACCAGGACCACCTCCTGGGGATCTGTGGCCCTGCCCCCTGCCCCATCAGGAGGAGGTGCCCAAAGGCCAGACCTGCTAGGGCAGATTCTGGCTGGGAGTTACTGCCTCCGGCCCTGGCTCTCACCTTTCACAATATTTTTAGCCTCTGGTCTGAAGCACAGGGCAGCCTAGGCCTGCAGTACTGTCCACACATGCCTGGCTCCACATCTAGAGGCTCAGTGGGTTCTTACATTATCTGGCCTTCTCACGATGCGAACTCTGAACACAACAGACAGGCTGAGGGAGACGTTCCCCGTGGAGTTTGTGGAGTTCGCCGAGTGGCCGCGACTCCTAAGCCTAGAGGCTGTCCCTCCTCATGCTCTACAGAGTTGCTCTGCTCTGTACAAGGAATTAGCCAATTTCCCTGGGTCCGAGCCTATTTATCCTTCCAGCCTGCCTTGTGTAAGGGCACAAAAGTTGCCTTTGGAAGTCGGCATTTGAGGGTCTGTGCCTTTTATGTGTCATCCCTGGGCCAGATTCCCTGCAATTCTCATGTGCTCTTTCCAAGCCACTGAGCTTGGTACCTCTCCCCCGGACCACCCTCGCAGCACCCTTCAGCACTGGGTGTCCTTCCCCTCTGGTTTGGTTTCTTCTTTCTCCTCCTGCTGCCAAGTTCCCCTCCAGCAGCCAAGGCAGCCTCTGTTCCTGCATGCATTTAATACCTGGGGCAACACGGGAGAAGTTGTATCCCTTATGCTTCTCTGGATCCTGCCACGCTCCCAGAACGGAAGTCTGTGGAAGAGACTTAAGGATAGAGGAGCCGATTTTGAAACCTTTCTTGAAGGTAGTAGATTTCTTTTAGTCTCATTCAAGAACCTTAAAGTGAGTCTAGGGTAAGATTTTCAATCTTCTGCTCACCTTGTGAACACATGTACTGTCTTACTGGTAATAGCTTGCCGTTAGCCCAGTAAAATTATTGAACAGGCTATACTTTCATTGGTCTTATGTTCAGCTTCCTACAATACTTGATATGTAGGCTGAATACTGTGTGTTAAATTATAGTCCAGTTTGTTGAGTTCACAGGTCTTTTTTTTTTTGAAGAAGAAGTTTTTGCTATAGGGCGCGTGCGCTCGCCAGGAAGACAGAGAGACGGAAAGCGAGAAATCACCCCCAGGGGGATAGCCATGCCGCAATCCCTTCTCCTCCATTCTCCTCTCGGGATCTTGGGCACGCACGCACATGCGCCCGGCGTGAGTTTTAAGCCACTGGGTCCGGGAACTGCGGTCGACTGCATGGGAGTTCAGCGACATAGCCATTACACTAACTGCTGGTCCCAGTTCACAGGTCTTTAACAGTTGTTTTCCTCTATTTTTTTTTTAGAAATACTATCATTGCCATCAAATATTTCCCAGCCCAACCTTTTTTTTTCCTTAAATATAATACATATAAAAACCTTTCTAGGTTTTGCAGAAATTGTTCAAACAGTGTTATTTAAAATGAATGTGCTTTTTTACTGCTCCGAGAAAAGGATGGAGGGTTTACCCCAGTTTTATGTCGCCGAAGGATATTTGCCTCCCTTCCTGGACTGAAAGGCTCTGCTCCACCAGGACCTACACTTTCCGGGTTACCCAGGAAGACACTTGGGGGAAGGTGGTTTGTAAGGCCTCCACCTCCCTTTGGTGCTTTAGAGCAGAGGTCACCAGAAGGAACAGGGCTGCACAGTAGGAGGTGAGCAGGCGAAGCTTCATCTGTATTTAAGTTGCTCTCCATCATTCACATTGCCACCTGCGACCCCCCTCCTCTTAGATGGGTGACAGCATCATATTCTCCCAGACGTGCCAACCTTGTTGTGGACTGCACACGTGAGGGATCTAGGTTGCACACTCCTTATGGGAATCTCATGCCTGATGATCTGAGATGGAGCTGAGGCAGTGATGCTAGCTCTGGGGAGTAGATATAAATATGACATTATAGTGGGTTGTATGATTATTTTATTATATATCACAGTATAATAATAGAAATGAAGTGCACCGTAAATGTAATGCACTTGAATCATACCAGCACCAACCCCCTGCCTCCCCATCCCCCACAGTCCTTGCTTCAATTGTCTCCCACAAAACCGGCCCTTGGTGTCAGAAAGATTCGGGCCCACTACCTTACAGCTTCCTAGGCTCTGATTTCTTAATATTTAGACAAATGGATTCTCAGAAGTAAAATATGTGTGCTTTAGGGATAGAAATAGAGCGTGGCACATGCACACTTTTTTCTTTTTTGAAGCACATGCTCTTGTTGGAATGGTGTCTTGGTTTACTCTAGAGAACAGATCGTAGAGGCCGTGTGACACGTACACATGTAAGAGGGAAAGGGGCTGTGAGCAGAGTGTTCTCTTCTTCTCCCTGAGGGTCTACCACTGTTTTCAGCCTGCGATTGCTCCCAGAATCTAAGAGAGACTATCAGCTGACTATATGAAATAAAACCCATTTTGACTTTCTTTGGCCCAGGCAGAATTTTAACCAGGTGCCTATCAAACTTGTGTTCCCATGTGTTTTAAGCTAAGGTCTGTGACTGATTTAGTTTACTGACACATCTTAAACAAGAGTTAGGAGTTTCTTGATGTAAAAGTCCGGTTCTGGTATTTGAAGATTCCGGAAAGGTCCTACACGCACAGTGCTACGTCACGTGATTAAACACTGTTAAAGTTTCTTCCGAAGTACGGTATGCGCAGTAGATAAGCACACAGCCTTTGGGGCGTTCTGCGGCTTAAACCTGTGTGCAGCTTCTGTAGGCTGCGGGGCGTAGGAAGCTGCCTCTGTGTTGCTTAGTGAGGCCGTGTCTGGCCTGTCCTGGTGTTGCCCACCTCGTTTCCATTTAATGTGTTTTCTTTTCTTCCTGACCAAAGGGCGAGTCCAGTACCTTTTCCTGTTGAGAGTTCTCAGGAAACTGTCTTAAATTCATAATGCCTCTCACGTGTGGAAAGGTGGATTTGGAGCTGCTGTCTTGCTCTTCCTAATAGACCTCGTGGGTGGTTAAGATCTCTGGGAGTGAAACATTAAAAATGAATGAAAAGAACTGGAGTGGTTTGTCTACAGTGGGGTCAAGAGGGACTGGGTGGGGGAGGTTTAACAAAAGGCATTGATGTTTTAAATGCACAGAAATGTCATCCATCAATAATAAATGGTGTGGCATGGAGCAGATGTGCCAGGTTGAGTTATTATAGCGTTTGGATCAGTTCTTGGGGGAGGGGGCAGTGAACAGCGTAGCTGCTGTTTTTCAAATTATCTTTGTGAGCGGGCCGGCAAGTGATGTGGTGGACAAAGGTACTGGATTCCCACATGATCAACCTAGTTCATGTCCCGGACCTGGTGGCTTGCTTTCTTGCTTTCTATTTTTCTTTTCTCTCTCCCTCTGGCTCTCTCTGGTCAAATTAAAAAATAATAACAACAAATGGTATTAAATAAATAAATAATTCTTTTTAAAAAGTATCTGTGTGAGAACTTTTGAATACAAATTTGAATATTTTATATTTATACTCTGATAGCTGCTAGTGGAAAATATAAGTTAGAAATTTCCAGAAATTCCATTTTGAATGTTTTCAAAGAATTAGTAAAAATGCATAAATATGGGCCAGCCAGTGGCATGGTGGTTAAGGTAGCTGGATTCTACATGGCTGACTGCACAGTTCAAGTCCCAGACCTAGTGGCTTTCAAAATATGTTGGGTACATGTGCATGTTATCCCAAATGGAGAATAGAGGAGAAGAGATTATGGCATGGCTATCTGCCCTGGAATGTCATCTCTGTCTCTCTGTCTCTGTCTCTCTCTCCAGTGAGCAGTAGCACCCTATCACAATACTTTTTTTAAAAAAAGAATGAATAAATCACACTTTTCTGAAAAGGAAGACATTCTGAAAACGAATTTCTTGCTCTTCACAGCTGAAGCACTGAGTGCTTGTTTTTTAAGAGCTCTTGTAATTATGAGGAATGAAAGTGCATGACAGAACTTGAGTCAGGTGAAACTATTTCCCAATGTTGTCTCCATTTACATCGATTATATTTCTGGGTGTCTGCGCGGTGCGTACTTAAGCTAGAGGACCACTCAGGAAGCCCTTCTCATGCTTTAGCATCAGTCTCTCACCCTCAAAATTTTGATTCCAGTGATAATTGTATGCAGATTCCTGTGTGAGAATGGTCTTGCCCAATAGGGAGGTGACAAGAGAAATATCAACTTAATTGTGTCATAGAGAAAATCACTTCAAGCAAACGGAAAGGCAGACAAAAATCTATTAGGTAAACTGGAATACTTTTAAGCATAGACACTGGAGCAAAGTGAAGCTCTTACTCAATCTTCTAGGTCTGTAGGAGTGACTGTCAGTGGCTGAGCCATGATAACAGTGATGAATAAGGTGTTTAGAATGACTTTTGGGGTCCTAAGTTGGAGTTAGTGTGCTTAATGTAAAAACCAGCCTGGGTGGGACCAGCAGATGGTGTAATGGTTACATCACTGGTCTTCCACATGGCCGACTATGGTTCGAGTCCTGGACCCGAAGGTTTGAAACTTACACTGGGCACGTGTGTGTACATGCCCAAAATCCTCAGAGGAAAATGGAGGAGCAGGGATTGTGGTGTGACCATCACCCCGAATGATGATTTCTTGCTTTCTGTCTCTTTGGCAAGCACATGAGCCCTGTAGCAAAGATCTCTCTCAAAAAATAAAAAATAAAAAAACCAGCCTGGGTAAGACATCTGGGATTGGCCTTCATATTGCCCTTTGTTAGCCTCTTTGGACACTCTTTTAGAATTGGATATCTCTCTTGCCATCCCAACAAAACTAATTCCTCTTTGTTTTTCCTAAGGTGAGCAAAAAAGTACCTAGTTCTTGCAAATAATTCCAAGTTGGTTTGAGGTTTGTTAGACTAGAAAGACAAAATACTTAGATGTTGTAGAAGAGTTCATTTAATGTGAGTGTGTTATGGTAGAAAATGAGAAGAGTGATTATATAAAATATTATTGCTCTTTTTTAGCCAACTATATTGTTAACTTTCAACTTTCTCAGGTACAGAATTTACTTGGATTAATCTTTTTCACCTCCAAGGAATCCCAGGTTGCTTTAAGAAAGCACTTGTCAAGCTGACTTTCGAGCCACCAAATAAATCTGTTTTATAGTCCCATTAGATACCTAGCTCAAAACCCCCCATTCACTCTGTAAGATCTGTGATTGGATACACAACTAGTTCCCGAAATCATCTCTGGTACACCTTCTTTGGGTTGTCAAGAAGGTGTTGAAATGCGAGAAGGCTGGTAGTGAAATCAGATTGTGGCTCAGGGTAATTAGGAAGGGAGAAAGACCAGCATTTTCCTAGTACATTGTCTGGCTTGGGTTTGCAGCTGCAAACAACGGATATGAATTTAACCAGTTGCTATAGTACAGCTGGTTCAGATCTGACTTTATAACTGGCTGAAGTAAAATGAAATGGCTGGAAAATTCCAGTCAAGTAACACCAGTGGGAACATGTGGAATTAAATAGTGTGAGCAAGTGCTGGCTGACTTGGGGAAAAACTTCAGACATAAACTCGGGGGTGGTGGTGAGGACTCGGAGGGGGGCACTTTCTGGCCCTTTTAACAAGGGTCTATTGTTTTGATCAGTTCCCTTGCAGGAGGTGGAAGGGCTCCTCCATTCAGAGAAATTCGTGGAGTGTTTGGCTTGTCTACCTTCCTTCTTGCCTGAAGTCACCTGATACATTTTTTTCAAGAAGGAAGAAAGAGAGACGCTGTTACCTCAGTTCCTACCAATAACACAAATTTCCAAATGTAGTCTTTTCTCTTCTGCAGTGGTTTCCCATCCTGCATGATATGGAATCCCCTCTCTCTTCACAGTTCTCTGCCTTCACCCACCGCCTGTACCAGAACTACTGGTTACATTGGAGGCAAAGATTCAGGTTCTTTTTTTTTATTTTATTTTTTTAACTGTAAAGATGGGTTTGCTAAAGGAAGGCTATTGTGTTATCAGTAGCTGTTTTTGCTCCATGAATTGTGCGCTTGATTTGGAGAATTGAGAGTTGGCTGGGAAAGGAGTTCTGAGGACTTAAAGGACCATGGTGCTGTTTGGGGAAAACATTTGCTGTAACTAGGTTCAGGGTATTTAGCCTCTGCCAGCGCTTGGGAGCTATGTGTGCCAAGTGATTTCCCTGTCGCAGGGATTAGCCAGTGATGTGAAACATTTGATTAAGGGACTTAGAGAAATCTTTCGTGAGGCACATGATTGGTGGCTGTTGCAGGCTTCCCCCCCACACACCCCGCTCCCCAACTCCCCTTCGTCTCTTGGGATTTATATCAAGTGTGTCATGATGAGTCATGGGATAGGGTGTCACAGTCCAGTGAAGAATCTTTTTAGAAAGCAAAGTTCTGGTAGGAATATTGTTAACTAAGCCCCTTACTGGTTCTTTATAACTTAGAAAGGAGCCCTTTTTTTTTTCTTCCGCAATTGTACCATGGCCTATTTTGGGAAGGAAACTTACTATAAACTGTCAGTAAAAATTGCCTGTATCCCAGTAGCAGCACTGTTCTGTGTCTTAAGAAAGTAAAAAGGGCCAACAGGTAGTGTGTAGTTTAAAGCACTGGATTCCCACATGGTCAGCCACCATTCGAGTCCCAGACTTAGTGGCTTAAAAATCACGCCAGGCACTTGTTTGTACGTGTGTGCCCAAAGTTCTGAGAGGAGAATGAAGGAGAAGGGATTGCAGCATGGCATCCCCCCAGAAGGGGATTTTTCTCTTTCTCTCTATTTCTCTCTGGCAAGTGCACACATCTAAAATTTTTTTAAAAAGAAAGTTATTTTCTAGAGGCACATTCTCTAGATTTGTTACATTTTAGTTCCAAATACTTGGGACTTTTTTATTTTCCCTAAAAGTGACACCCCGTATTTATGAGTCCAGAGAGAAGGCGATTCTGTCTTAAGCCATTCAACTCCGAAGTGGAGGGAAGGCGTGTTGCAGAGGGCAGTGCGGCCAATCTGCTTCCCTCTCATCGTGTTAAACTTTGTACGTGTTCCTTCCCCCAGATCACCATCATCTTCAAGGCCCACCGTGAGTGTACAGATCAGAAAGTGTACCAAGCTGTGACGGATGACCTGCCGGCTGCCTTTGTGGATGGCACCACCAGTGGTGGGGACGGCGATGCCAAGAGCCTGCGCATCGTGGAGAGGGAGAGCGGCCGCTATGTGGAGATGCACGCCCGCTACATAGGGACCACGGTGTTCGTGCGGCAGCTCGGTCGCTACCTGACCCTCGCCATCCGTATGCCCGAGGACCTGGCCATGTCCTATGAAGAAAGCCAGGACCTGCAGCTGTGTGTGAATGGCTGCCCCCTGAGTGAGCGCATTGATGACGGGCAGGGCCAGGTGTCGGCCATCCTGGGGCACAGCCTGCCTCACACCGCCTTGGTGCAGGCCTGGCCTGGCTACACACTGGAGACTGCCAACACTCAATGCCACGAGAAGATGCCGGTGAAGGACATCTATTTCCAGTCCTGTGTCTTCGACCTGCTCACCACCGGTGATGCCAACTTCACTGCCGCAGCCCACAGTGCCTTGGAGGACGTGGAGGCGCTGCACCCGAGGAAGGAACGCTGGCACATTTTCCCGAGCAGTGGCACTGGGACTCCCCGAGGAGGCAGCGCTCTGGCAGTCAGTCTGGGACTCACATGCTTGATCCTTATTGTGTTTTTGTAGGGGTTGTCTTTTGTTTTTGTTTTTGTTTTTCTTTTTGTCTATAGCAAAATTTTAAAATATATATTGTCATAATATATTGAGTAAAAGAGTATATATGTATATACCATGTATATGACAGGATGTTTGTCCTGGGGCACCCACCAGATTGTACATACTGTGTTTGACTGTTTTCACATATGTTGGATGTAGTGTTCTTTGATTGTATCAATTTTGTTTTGCAGTTTTGTCAAATGTTTTATAATGTCCCTGCCTGGGGACCTGTTAGAAAGCACTTTATTTTTTATATATTAAATATTTATGTGTGTACCTGGTTAATATGTACAGTGCATATCCACAGACACCACACGCAGCTTTCCCTTGGAAGGTGACCAGTTGTTTGTAGCCGTCTTTGCCGTTTCCTCCTGTCTATTCTCATGGCTGCTGATCTGCCAGTGTGCAGTTCTCACTCGCCACCTCCAGGAGGCGCTGCCTCATTCCTTTGAACTAGGTCCGCACCCCTTCTGCTTTCACTCCATTGGAAGAGATAGTGAGTACCCCCTCACAGTGCTTTGACTCTGTTAAACACTGATCTTAAAGCCCTCTTCTCTAACACTGTCACTTTTTTAGAAGGTAGGGGGGTTATTACTATATTCTCATTACTCTCAGTTCTAATTGTTATATTGGAGCACATAGAATGCGTTAGGTTGAACCATTTGAAAATGCTATTTTTGCAGGTGGGAAGGGTCTAGTGATGGCAGTTGTGTAGATAGGCATCTTACTAGACTCCAGTAGCACTCAAGATTGTTTCTCTTCCCACACCCTATTTAAATTGTAGCTTTTCTCTTTTAACTCTCTTCTGTGTTAAGAAAAACATGAAACCGTAAATTTATTAATACTCACATCTTGCTCTTTTTTCCTCTAATTTGTGCAAGCCCTCATCCTTGGCTTTCTCTTGCTGGATGTTTGGGCCCAAAAACACAAATTGCTCCCTGTCTCCGCCCCCAAAAGCCCCTTAGCCTTTCCTCCTAAATCCAAGGACTGGAGTGTGTTTGGTTCTTTCTCTAATGTAGAGGCCCCATCCCAGCGTTTTCTGCTCTTCTTGCCCTCCACGCCGTGGTTTGCATCACCGCCTTCACTGTGTCTGTGTGCGGGCTCACGGAACGGAGTGCGGTGTGAATGACAGGAACGCTACCGTGGCCTGACTGCGCCTGACTTTGGGTGCTAGTTAATCCATTCTTGTTAACAGGGCTGTGTTCTCCAGGTAGTCCATTGTCCATCGGACGCTCCGTCTCCACACCTGTAGTTGAATAATAGTCAGCTGCTCATGTGACGTGAAGTCCCTGGAACATAAACGAACCCTCTCCCTGCCTTCTCCATCCCCTGGTTGCCTCCTTGCCCACTTTGCAGCAGGGATAGAATAACTACAAAAGCCGGGAACATGGTGACTAGGAAAGTCAGCTCCAGGATAGGTAGGTGTGTGTCACATCGAAATGCAAATGTTCGGTTCCAAGAAGAAGTGACATGATTTGTGCTTTAGTACTTCAAATTTACATCAACATAAAAGATACAAACTTTAAGTGCCGTGGTAAATAAGTGCCGTAGTAATCGAAGCCACCGTCTGCTTGGTTTTCCTTGGCCAGGAAATTTCTTGCATGTCCTTTTGTTCAATGGCACCGCCAGAGGCCCAGATTAGCAGGAAAAGAGGATGCCGTTTTGTGGAGCTGTTTTTTTTAATAAATTCATGTAGTTGCAAGTTCACCTAGCATTGGCAACCTCTCTGCCTTCTGGTCTAGGACAGGATAATCTTGGGCAGTCATAAAATAACGAAGGCACCTTGTTTTCTCTTCAGAGATTCAGCTCTGAAAAGTTGAGACCTAAACCTAACACCCTCTCATGGAAGCTGGATTGGAACCTGCTTACCCGTAGCTCTGAACAGTGGCCCTTTCTCGTTCACTTATGAAGCCATTACCGGGTTCAGAAGCTATTGCTGGGTGATCATTTTGTCTTTTAATTGAGTAGAAGGGAGGATGGATATTGATCCTTTTAACCACTGTTTTTGTGCAAATAGTATAAAAGTGAAGTCAAAGCAATAGAAATTTCTACAGTATCTGGGTTTAGAGTGTATGTGATTAATATAACTTTGTTCTTTTCAGGGAAAACAGCCAATTCTTCTAACAGTTGGGAAAGGAAATGGGCTTGTTGGGCCATTTCGTTTAGCTGGAAAGGATGCTGAGCAGCGTCCTGCATCGCTAGGTTAGTACGGTGTCTGTAGCTCTTCTCCCTTTGTCATCGCTGTCCCTGTAAGACACTTACAGCCCTCTGAGTACTCTCAAAATTACAAGTATTTCTCTAGATAAGAGCCAGGTTTATTTTCTCCTTTTCTAGGATTTCTAGAGAAAATGCTGCTTGCACATGTTGGTTCTTGAAATCTTTAGGAGAGTTTTCAGTTAAACCAACACGTGGGTAGGCTATAGTTGTTCCGAGGTCTCCTGGGGGAGCTTAAAACTTGGGGTGTGGGGGGGAACACTGGTTTTCACAGATGCTCCACATGGCTGTCTTTAAAAGACTCAAAAACTTTTTTTGTCCTATTTGCTATGCTTGGAAACTCCCAGTGTGTAGAGTCTTTGCAAAGAAACCTTTAGATGTGGCTCCTAGGTATATGAATACGTATCTGTGTAAAACAGTGAGTGTGCAGTGTGTAAATACTTAAATTATTATGCTAGAAAAATAAAGTTACATACCCTGCTGTGGAATGTTTGTCCTGTGATTATAGTGACACCTGCTGGGAGACCCACACAACGGCTGCAGAGGAAAGGGGCCGGGTGTGTAAAATCCCTCATGGATACCATGCATTGTACCACCTACGTACAAAGTCACTTCTTTTATAAACTATACTACTGTATTTTTTTTCTTTTTTAAAAAAAACTTTTTAAACAAAGTCTTAGCGTCATGATGATTCCTCCTCAGCCTCCCAGCTGAGACCATAGGTGCGCACCACCACACCCAGCTGTTTTCAGACAGACACTGTGTTGCCCAAGTCAGCCTCAAGCTCAGGATCCTCCTGACGCAGCCTCTGCGGTTGCTGAGATTACAGGTGTGCACTTCCACAGCTGGCCTTTAGGTCGGACCAGGAGTTGACCCCAGGCCTCTCCTGTAGCCCTAGCCTGAGGAACACCGTGTTTTAGCAGCGTGTGCCACCACAGCTAGACCCCTTTTTTCAATTTTGAGCACTTAGAAGTATGTGACTGTGAGACTCATCCACTGGTATTGCCCCAAAGATCTGTCTTTCATACTTGGGTCCCTCAAAGTCACAGCCTGTACTCTGGCAGCATGGCCTGCACCAACCTACTCCTGGTGGGAGGTCTTGGGGGCAGGATGTTCTGGGTTTGAGAACTTGTAAATCCTTACTTGGGTGCTCTAAGAGACATTGCAATATCACAAGTTGGTCTTTGTTCCAGAAACATGACAGGGTAGAAAAGTTTGAAAAAGAAACCCAAACTAAACGTACAGGAAAGCACTGTTACCAGGTTGGATAATAAATGGAGCAAATTCCGATTGGGGGAAAACGTGCATATAACCCTTTCTTAAATAGAAACTATTGCACCTAATGTTTATGTGTGGCAGCTCGACCACACAAAATAGGATGACAGTAATATAGTCACTGAGTACCCGGTGTGTGCTCTAGATGAACATAGGCCATCTGTATCACAATGAAGTCTGCACTTACGAGTCAAAAATAATTCAACACTCTGCTCAGGCCCAGGCTCAAATTTTTAGGCTAGAAAGATGAGGTCATTAAGGAGATATAAAATGGCAAGTTTGGGAGCTTTTCAGGCACTGAAACTTGAACTTCAGAAACCTAAAGGAGAGGACTTCATTTTTCTTTTCTTTTTCCTATAGGGCATGTACATTCAATGGAGAGAGAGACAGAAAGCAAGAAATCAATCCCCCAGGGAGGATGTCCATGCCTCAATCTCTTCTCTATTCTCTCAGGACTTTGGGCATGCATGCACATGTGCCTGGCACGAGTTTAAAACCATCGGGTGCAGGCCTTGAACCACAGTCGACCACTTGGGAGTCCAGCACCTTAATCACTACATCATCTACTGGCCCCTAGGTCTTCATTTTCCTTTAAAAAAAAAAAAAAAAATTCTTGTAGGGTTTGTATATTTGCTGGAGAAAGAGAGAGAAACAGTGGGAAACTGAGAAATCACCCCCCCAGGAAGGATAGCCACACTGCAGTCCCTTCTCCCAGGATCTTGGGCATGCAGACACACACACAACTGGTGTGATTTTTTTTTTTTTGAGAGATTTTTGCTATAGGACATGTGCGCTTGCCGGAGAGACAGAGACATAAAGCGAGAAATCACCCCCCCAGGGTGTGTGGCCACACCACAATTCCTTCTCCATTCTCCTCTCAGGATCCTGGGCACACACACACACACACAGTGTGAGTTTTAAGCCACCAGGTCCAAGACCCGAATTGCAGGCGACTACATGGAAATCCAGTGACATAACCATTACACCATGTGGTGGTCCCACCCTATGCAATATTTAAGCTACCTGGTCTGGGACTCAAACCATGGTTGGCCATGGCCATATGGAAGTCCAGCACTGTAACCGCTATGCCATTGCTGGCCCCAGTCTTGGCAAATGGTGGCATAATCTTACAAATCCTGTGAACTGATTTTATTTACTTTTTATTTTCTAGCCATGACGTTGTCAGCATCCTATAGTCTACAATCAGCCAGGGTGCCACAGCCTTCTAGTCTTATTGTCCTTCCTGAGCAAAGATCCCCTTGGTGCAGATTTCCTTCCTAGTCCTATTAATAATGTCTATTGATACATGAACCAATGAGCATCTTTATCCCCCAAGGACAATGCAGCCAAGACAGTCAGGAGGAAGCAGCTCACATTCCTTCTTATGTCACTGCCCAGCTCACCATGTTGTTTCTGCTTCCATGCTTTTTCTTTATGTCTTCCAAATGGACCAGTCATGTTCTCATCATTATTATTGAGAAGGTATTTTCCTTTGACTTGACTTCTGTTTTTCTCCCCCAAGTACCTCCAATAAGGTGTTTCATACTGTCATTCCAATAAGCGGATAATATGCAGTCCTTTGTACCCGAGATGTGATGTCCCCTGGCAGTGAAGTATGTTCTTGGATTAGTGATGTCTTCTTTTCTCATCTCCCTTGTGAGCAGCATATGGATTTACACAGACTGGGGCATCCGGGGCCCAGGAGGATACACTGACACTCGACGGCACCATTAGAATGATGTTCAAACCAATTGAGCAAACCAGTCCTGTCAACCGGAATATGTTACAGTGGATCCCTCAGATCCAGCAAGAAGGAAGCTACAGGGCAGTTTTCTGAGAGTTTGTGGACAATATGTCTATGACCCATTTTTTATTTCCATAATGAAAACTCCAACTCCAGGCGAAAAAAGGGAAAAGCATTTTGCCACCAGTTTGAATATACAAGGCCAGATCACAGATGAATTAATCAAGTAGGAATTACACCTGCCATAAATGACATCCTCTTCAAAATAGTATTATCTCAATCAATAATGTAACACTGCCAAGGGCAATGTTGCTATTTGACAACCCGAAGGGCCTCCAAAGGCTCCTAACAAGAAGCAGTCAGGTAGGCGTCAATAAAGAGAAGGGAAGGGTGAGAGAGACAATATGTGCGTGCGTGCGTGTATGTGTGTGTGTATACACATACTTTTTTTTGGAGAGATTTTTGCTATAGGGTGCGTGCACTCGCCAGAAAGAGACAGAGAGACAGAAAATGAAAAATCACCCCCCAGGGAGGATGGCCATGCTGCAATCCCTTCTCCTCTATTCTCCTCTAGGGATCTTGGGCATGCATGCACATGCACCCAGCGTGAGTTTAAGCCACCGGGTCCAGGACTCGAACCGCAGTCAACTACATGGGAATCCAGCATCATAGCTGTTACGCTAACTGCTGGTCCCTCTCCCAATGCTTTAAGAGTTTCTAGCTCCCTGTGTGTTTTGTCTTCTTAAAAAGTCCGTTTTATTTAAGTACAGACTTAGGAAATTCCAGATGGCAAATAACAGTGCTGGCATTCAAGGAAGAGAAAGTGGCCAGGTTGTGGTGCAGTAGTCACGCAACTGAGCCCGCAGGGGAAAGGTCCTGGGTTCGTGTCCTGCCATTTCCCTGGGCACGCTGTGCACATGTGTGTGCCTGTGT
Source organism: Tupaia tana (assembly GCA_026018925.1). Classification (NCBI taxonomy): domain Eukaryota; kingdom Metazoa; phylum Chordata; class Mammalia; order Scandentia; family Tupaiidae; genus Tupaia; species Tupaia tana. The sequence goes on from JAKSZU010000006.1 coordinate 86,329,232, forward strand.
TCTGGGAGGACTGAGACGGGTAGATCACACACGGAGGCGGGCTACTGGAGGTACCTGTCTCTCTCTCTCTTTCTCTCACAAAAGAAAGAAACTTGAAGGAAAGAACAAATAAAAAAGAAGAAAAGCTTGTTGGAAAGTTGAAGACACAGTTTTTCCTGACGGGAACTTTGTCCTGAGTCACCATGTAGTACAATGGAGAGGAGTGCTTCTTGCACCGCGTCACGTTCTCTGTTAAGATTCAGACCCCTTCCCCAACACCCACCCCCAGTGTAATCCTTGCTGCCATTTATCAGTGTGGACAAGATGGATGACTCCAGCGCTCTCTGAATGATGAGATTACAAAGCAAGCAGGAGAGTGGTCCACTGGAGAGCACTTTGAATCGATCGTGAACATGTGCTGGGTGCGGAGTCAATGAAGTCTCGGAGTGGGCTCAGGTGGCTCAGTGAAGAAGGTCACTTCCCTGGGCTACCTCTGACCTTAATTTAAGCAATTTACTTATAGTTAGGATCATGTAGTTTTCAGATGACCTTAAAGTAAATTGAACAAGCCAATTGACAATACGATGATCACCCACTGGGAAGCCCATTTTTATTGTTGTTATTTTATTTTTTGCAAGGATACACATTTAGATTTTTAGAAAGAATTTGCAGGGGGCCACAGTGGTAAAAGTGTGGGAACAAATTTTAGAAACAAATTATTTGATTTCTTTTAGAGAAATAAATGGGTCAGCATTTAAACACATCATTAATCAAGTCACCAGCGGCATTAACATGCTCAATTGCTAACAAATAAATATCCAATTGAAATGGGAAAAAATATGCACCACTACAATGTGAACCAAAATAAGATTTTAAAATACTCTTGCAAAAATAAATAAAACAGCCACCACCTGACAAGGTGGTTAAGGTGCTGGACTCCCACATTGTTGACCACAGTTCGAGTCCCAGATCTGGCAGCTTGCTTTCTCACTTTCTCTCTCTCTCTCCCTCTTCTTTCTATCTCTTTCTGGTGAGCACATGTTTTATTTAAAGAATAAAAATAATGATAAAATTAAATAGATAATTCTTTCAAATTAAATATTCTCTTTTTAAAGAATGATTTAACTTTATTTATTTATTTACTTATTCTCATTTGGACCAGAGAAGGACAGAGTGAGAGTGAGAGCAAGAGAGAGAGAGAGGGAAAGCAAGAAAGCAAGCTGCCAGGTCAGGGACTCAAACCGCGGTTAGCCATGTCCAGCACCCTCAACCACCATGCCACCTGCTAGCCCCAATAAATATTCTTTTAAAAATAAATCTTGCACATGCAAAATGTAGAAGGCACATGTACTTGCCAGAGATAGACTGAGAGAGAAGGTAAAAGTGAGAAAGCACCCCCCGCCCCCACAAAGAAAATGGTCCTGCCACATCTCTTCTCTATTTCTTCCTCCTTTCAGGATTCTAGGCACAAAAACACTGTGCATGTTTCTTGAACCAGTTGGTTCAGGACTTGAACCACAAAGTCAGCCATGTGAGATCCAGCCGCCTTAACCACTTTGCCTAAACTGGTCCAGTAAAAATACACTTAATGCAGGATCAGCAGTTTGCACAATGACTATGTCACTGGATTCCCATGCAGTCAACCGTAGTTCAAGTCCCAGACCCGGTGGCTTAAACTCATGCCGGGCACGTGTGCATGGAGCCCAAGATCCCAAGAGGAGAATGGAGGAGAAGGGATTGCAATGTGGTCATCACCCTTGGGAGGTGTTTTCTCACTTTCTGTCTCTCTGTCTCTCTATCTTTCTGGCAAATGCACACACCCTATAGCAAAAACCTCTCCAAAAAAAAAAAATATATATATATATATATGTGTGTGTGTGTGTGTGTGTGTGTGTGTATAATAGATAGATAGATAGATATATCTATCTATCTATATATCTATATATAGATAGATAGATATATACACACTCTTAATGAATTCTTTTCTGACCATGAGGGTAGGATGTTGGGTAACACTTTATTTTTTGGCAAAAAATCAAACTTTAAGGATTTGCTTTTTCTTCACAAACTACATATTCCTTATTCTCTTGAGAATATTATTCCACTTCTCAAGCTCACTAAACTATAATACATTGAAACCCACTTAAAGAACTAAACTGATGTGACCAGCAAATGGTGTAATGGTTGTATCTCTGGACTCCCATGTAGTTGACCATGGTTCAAGTCCCAGACCCTGCAACTTAAAACTCATGCCAGGGGAACCAGCAGTTAGCATAATGGCTATGTCGCTGGACTCCCACATAGTCGACCGCGGTTCGCGTCCCGGACCCGGTGGCTTAAAACTCACGCCGGGTGTGTGTGCGTGCATGCCCAAGATCCCAAGAGGAGAATGGAGGAGAAGGGATTGTGATGTGACCATCCCCCCTGGGGGGTGATTTCTCACTTTCTGTCTGTATGTCTCTCTCTGTCTGTCTGGCGAGCACACGCGCCCTATAGCGAAAATCTCTCCAAAAAAAAAAAAAACTCATGCCGGTATGTGTGCATGTGTGTCCAAGATCCTGAGAGGAGAATGGAAAAGGGATTGCAGCATGGCCATCCCCCCTGGGACGGGGGCGGGGGGGATTTCTCACTTTCTATCTCACTGTCTCTCTCTGTCTCTGTCTCTCTGGTTAGCACATATGCCTTATAGCAAAATCTTTCTTAAAAAAAAAATAGAATGAAACTGACCTCATTTATACTCGTTCATGGTGTTAAAGATGAATTTCTTCAGGTTGAATTGTGCTATGTTATCTATGTCTTTTCTTGTGACATTCCCAACTGTTTCTTGGTACTTAAAAATGTTGGAGGTAGGGACCAGCAGGTGGCATAGTGGCTAAGGCACTGGATCCCACATGGCTCACAACGGGTCAAGCCCTGGACATGGTGGCTTGAAATATGTCCAAAATCCTAGGAGGAGAATGGATTAGGGATTACAGCATGGCTGTCCACCCTGGGGGATGAATTCTCACTTTCCCACTCTCTCTCTCTCTCTCTCTCTCTCTCTCTCTCTCTCTCTCTCTGGTGAGTGCATGAAGCCATGGAAAAAATCTAAAAAAAAAAAAAATGTTGAGGGTGAATAATAAAATCATCAAATGATAATTAAAGGCAAATGTCCAAATTTCAGAGAAGAAAGGAGGAAACATTCTTGTCACTTTATTCGTGGAATATGAAAACGATACAGAGAAGCCTAGAATAACCGTCAAACTCTAGGGCAGATGAGCAATGTTCCAAATGGACATCCAGGACATTCAAGCTCCAAGCCCTGGGCCTTCAACCCCTCAGCCCCTACCCCTGAGTGACTCAATTCCACCTGCTTACTCTGGTCCCCACTCACCCGGCACTCCGGCGTAATCGGTCTATTATGTGTCAGAAGGTAACTTTCCCAGCAGCACTACTGCAGTCTCCTTTCCATGACACATTGCGTGACAAAATTCTCTCTTTGACCCCTCACTCAGCGTGGTATTGTAGCCTGTGTGGATTACCGTGGCACTTGTACCAGGTTCTGTTATCTGTCAAACTTAACTATCAAGAACACAGCCATGAAGCCATGAATAAACAGGAAGATGAACCACCAAAGGAATCTTACAGAATACCACTCATAAGAGAATCTCTGGCTATTGATCAGAATTTATTTACTTCTGTTTTAGATACATTTCTGTTTTTAATTTTTTATATTTTTACCATAGGACACTTGCACTCACCAGAGAGAGAGAGACAGAGGGAAAGTGAGAAGCCCCCCTCCACTGCAGGCAGGCTGGCTATGCCACAAACCCTCCTCCTCCATTCTCAGGATTTTGGGCATGCACGCACACACACACCTGGCATGATTTTCAAATCACTGGGGTTGGGACTTGAACCATGGTCAGCAATGTAGAAAGCCAGCACCTTAACTACCACACCACCTGCTGGCCCCTAGATACCATTCTTACAATTCTAATCAACCAACTTCTCATTCAGTATCAGGGAAAAAAGCAACAAATAAACGAAGGGAAGAGAGAAAGCTAGTAGAAGCAAGCACATTGGCAATAACCCAAATTAACCTGACGACTGCTTTGGATCAAGAAGAGAGAACTTCAAAACATACCCCAGAATAAAAGACACACCACCATGAAATTGGAGTGCGGAAGCAAACAGGCTTTTGTGTTTCAACATCCCCTGAGGCCATCACTGATGTTCACTACTGTGAAAGTGAGCCATCAAGAAAGGGTTAATTATTTTTGAATTCATCAAATAAGAAGGCAGGCAGTATATCGCCCAGGTTATAAAGCTTTTCAATAAAAATGGCTGAAAACAATTATTGCATTTATTCATTTATAAACAAACATCGAGTGTTTCTCATGAGCCAAACTATACTCTCATTGCTGCTGCCTTTTGTTTTTAATTTTAAGAAACTGAGGCCTGGGAGATAAGCGATCTACTGATTTCTTTCTTTTTTTAGAGGTTTTTGCTATAGGGAGTGTGCACTCACCAGAAAGACAGAGACAGAGAGACAGAAAGTGAGAAATCACCCCCCAGGGGGGTTGGCCACACCACAATCCCTTCTCCTCCGTTCTCCTCCAGGGATCTTGGACACGCACGCACACACGCCTGGCGTTGAGTTTAAGCCACCGGGTCTGGAACCTGAACCGTGGCTGACTACATGGGAGTCCAGCAACACAGCCATTACACCAACTGCTGGTCCTGAGGCTGTCAGAAGCGTTCAGGGCAAGGCCACTTGCTCCTGGCCGGTATCTACTTTATGTGCATCAGATGCTCCTTCAGTCTGGCAGATCTATGGCTATTCCCCCCATTCATTTGGACTTACACAGGGTTTAGGCAATATGCATTTATTTCAGTGTCATCAAAAACTGACTTTTTGGGGGCTGGCAGGTGGCAGGGTGGTTAAGGCACTGGACTCCCACATGGTTGACTGTGGTTTGAGTCTTGGACCTGGTGACTTGCTTTCTCACTTTCCCTCTCTCTCTCCAGTCAAATTAAAAACTAGTAATAAGAAATATTTTTTTTTTGAGAGTGTTTTACTATAGGGCGCGTGAGCTTGCCAGAAAGATAGAGACAGACAGAAAGTGAGAAATCACACCCCAGGGGGATGACCATGCTGCAATCTCTTCTCCTCCATTCTCTTCTTGGGATCTTGAGCACGCACGCACTCACGCCCGGCATGAGTTTAAGCCACGGGGCCTAGGACTTGAACTGCGGTCAACTACGTGGCAGTCCAGCAACATAGCCATTACACCAACTGCTGGTCCCAGCGATCTACTGATTTCCAAGAACATTCTCAAAGTTACTTAGACTAAGCCAAGTCATAAGACTGTGTGTAACTGAACCATGGGGTCGGATGAGGCCTTCCACAGGGCATCCACAGCCCCAAATGGCTCTCAACAAACTGGTATATTGAGACCAAGGAGGTAATGAAACACAGCCCAGTCAAACCTGTTGTTACAAGGCCCAGCAGGTGGCATAGTGATTAAGGTGCTTGACTACCACATGGTCGATTGAGGTTGGAGTCCTGGACCTGAAGGCTTGAAACTCATGCCAGGCACGTGTGCACTTGTGTCCAAAATCCTGAGAGGAGAATGAAGAAGAAGGGATTACGGGGTTTGGGCAACCCCCCAGCGGGAGGTGGGAGGGAGAGAAGGATTTCTCACTTTCTCTCTCTCTGTGTCTCTCAGTGTCTCCAGCAAGTGGAGGGAGCACCCTATAGCAAAAATATCTCAAAAAAAACCTGTTAATACATTTTCTATGAGAAACTTAATGGAAAGGATAGATATTAGGACCTGGGAATGCATTTTTCTTTGTTCTTAAATATAAGAAATAATCTCTCTCTTATTTGTGAGTTATAGACTCTGAATCATATGCCTGATCACCTTTCTTATTTTGCCCTGGCACTAGAAGCTAAGAACCAAAATTCTGAGTTTTTTGTTTTGTTTATATTGTTGTTAATGGGCACGTGTGCTTGCCTGAGAGAGAGAGGAAAAGTGAGAAATCTCCTCCCAGGAAATGACCAGGCCGACATTCCTCCTTCATTCTCCTTTTGGGTTTTGGGCATGTGAAAGGATGTGCCCACCATGATTTTCAAGCCACTGGGTCCAACACTCAGACCACGTAGTCGGCCATTTGGGATTCCGCACCTTAACTGCCATTCCACCTGCTGGCCTGAGTCACGTATTATTGAAAGATTTCACGGGAATTATTTCGTATACTGTATTTTGTTTCCCTACTTTTTAAAAAAATTTGCTTCATTCTCACTTACTCCGAATTTACATCTTTTGGCTATATTGTTTTTTCATTTTTGATAACTTCCATGGAATTTACCATGTGCTCTATACTATTATAAGCACTTATAAGTATTAACTTACTTAGTTCTCATAATTACTCTAGGCAATAGGTACTATCATATTTATTTACAGATAATTAAAAATTGTACTAAGAGATTAGCTTTCATATATATCTTTTAATCTATATAAAACCTTTTTGGAAAATATTTTAAAATATGGCAATCCATATGTAATTAGTAAGGTTAACTGAAAAATTTATTTACATAAATGTCCTCATTTCCCTCCAGAGCCAGATATCCAGGGATGTGTATGTGTATGCATATTTTAACTTATAGATTTATATGTGATTAAACATTAGGGAACTTCAAAAAGTTCTTGGAAAATGGAAATTAGGCACTTAGGTTGGCACAAAAATTTTAAGATCTATGTATAGTGTTTTTGTAATCACATTTTAAATGAACTTTTTGAAGATGCTTTACACAAGTGATTGTAAGCTGTTTTCTCGATTCTTGAGGACCGTAAGTCAGTAAGTGATCTAATCAAAGGCTAGAAGTCACTGCTATGATTTGTCATAGTGCTCTCCCTCCTGGCCTTCTGAGGGGTGTTTCCCACTTTTTGCTTCAGCTGTCTATAGTGCCTGCGTAGGCGTGTTCTGACAGCACTGTTCATCCAATTTTACCTCATGTGACGCAGTAAGAATTAACTACCAGTTGGCGAATGGCCTCAGTTACTCATTTGTTTTATTGGTTCGTAGTACTAATAGGTACCTAAGAATAAGTCATCTGAATCTCTAAAGCTCCTGAGAACCTAGGAACTAGAATAGCTAAGCTTTTCTATGATTATTTCACAGATTCTTTTTCAGGTTTTTAATGCAGCATCTTGAGAATAGTTTCTCAAATTATTTAAAATTATGGACATCAAGGTTAATTCTCCAAGTACATGTGAAGGACTCTTTTATTCTCAAAGCCCATAGCTCCTCTTCTCCTGGGAGGATATTACATCCTTGAGTTTGGCTCTGGGAAATTCAGAGGTGGAATAAGGCATCATCAGTTCAATGAGACCAATTGTGATCCATGTGTAATATGGCAAAGATAAGACCTGTTAACCCCTATTCACTTTTTTTTTTTTTTTTTTTTGAGAGGTTTTTGCTATAAGGCACATGCGCTCACCAGTAAAACAGAGAGACAGAGAAATCATCCTCCGGGGGGATGGCCATGCCACAATTCCTTCTCCTCCATTCTCCTCTTGGGATCTTGGGCATGCATGCACACGTGCCTGATGTGAGTTTAAGTCACTAGGTCTGGGACTTGAACCGAGGTTGACTAAATGGGAGTCCAGCAACATAGCCGTTACACCCTCTGCTGGCCCGACCCCTATTCACTTTAAAACCACCTAAAAAATGTGAACAGAGGAGCCAGAAGATGGTGTAGTGGTTTCATTACTGGACTCCCACATGGCCAAGTGTGGTTTGAGTCCCAGACCTGGTGGCTTGAAACTATGCCAGGCATGTGTGCGTGCATATGCAAGATCCAGGGAGGAGAATGGAGGACAAGGGATTGCAATGTGGCCATTTCTCCTAGGGTATAATTTCTCACTTCTCCTCTCACTGTCTCTATCTCTCTCTCTCCCTGGTGAGCACACGTGCCCTAAGGCAAAAACCTCTATTTAAAAAAAAAAAATGTGAACAGGAAAGAAGTATAAAGCATAAAGTCAGGTTTTTATTGTATTTTTTAAAAAGAATTATTTATTTAATTTTATTTCTTGGGACCAGCAGTTAGCATAATGGCTATGTTGTTGGACTCCCATGTAGTTGACAGAGGTTCGAGTCCCAGACCCAGTGGCTTAAACTCATACCAGGTGCATGTGTGTGTGTGCCCAAGATCCCTAGAGGAGAATGGAGGAGAAGGGATTGCAGCATGGCCATTCCCCCGGGGGGTGATTTATCACTTCCTGTCTCTCTGTCTTTCTCTTTCTGGGGAGCACACACACCCTATAGCAAAACACTCTCAAAAAAATATATATTTCTTATTACTAGTTTTTAGTTTGACTGGAGAGAGAGAGGGAAAGTGAGAAAGCAAGCCACCAGGTCCAAGACTCAAACCACAGTCAACCATGTGGGAGTCCAGTGCCTTAACCACCCTGCCACCTGCCAGCCCCCAAAAAGTCAGTTTTTGATGACACTGAAATAAATGCATATTGCCTAAACCCTGTGTAAGTCCAAATGAATGGGGGGAATAGCCATAGATCTGCCAGACTGAAGGAGCATCTGATGCACATAAAGTAGATACCGGCCAGGAGCAAGTGGCCTTGCCCTGAACGCTTCTGACAGCCTGGGGAACTCATGGAACCAGTAGCCAAGGCCTGGGTGATTCTTGCAATGGATACAAGGAAAGTATATATAAAGCAATAAGGTTCCAGGTCTGCACTCAAAAACTGGCCCATAGAAACGGCCTATGGATGCCACAGTTGTGGGAGACAATAAAAAATGCCAACTGAACTCCTTACAGCCTATGACTGTAACTTAAGAACAAGAAATAGTATTTAGAGTAGTCTTTAGTATTTTAAACTTTTTAAAACCAGAAGCATGATTATATTAACAAATTAAAATATGACAAAAACATCCACACAGACTTCTCAAGTCAAAAAATTTGACTCTCCTTTGATCAATGACTGTGTTCACCAAACGCATGTGCACAGTGCGATGACACTTTCTGGGGAACCTCCTGGACAACAGAGTGACATGCAAAGTAATGCCCGCCAGGGTGATATGGCTCTTCTGTTAACTCACATGCCCTCAGAGGTAAAGTTCTACCTCCCTGACACACAGTACGAAGCTATGAAACTTCGAAGTAAATGCAGAGGACAGTGCTTTTCCAAGTGCTTACCCCAGACCTGACCTTGAGTGGTCCCTCGTGGTCTATAAATAATTCTGTCTGTCTGGCCATTGAATTTTAGAAAAAAATACAAAAATTATTCACATCAGACCAACTCCATGCAGAGAAGTAATGTAGTGCTCATAAGAACCTGAATCACACCTGGCAGCCATGATTCGAATTCCCAGCCCCGTTGGCTTGAAATACATCTGGCATGAATGCAATGCTCAAGGTCCAATAGGCTGGAGGATGAGAGGAAGGAAATCACAGTGTGACCAGACCTGGGGGTTCGGGGAATGCTCCTTTCTCGCTCTCTTATTCTCATCAGTACACGAACTAACATAGCAAAGCGTTATCATCATGTGCTCTTTCACATACAAAGAAAACATTTATTTTTAAATTATTCATGTATATTTAATTATAATATTTTGAATAGTTTGAAGCATAAGATTAATTATAACTTTTGCATAAATTTTGTTGTATTATAAACTTTATTTTTTGTAGAGCTTTTTGCTATAGGGCACATGCGCTCACCAGAAAGACAGAGAGAGACATAGAGACAGAAAGCGAGAAATCACCCCCCAGGGGGGATGGCCACGCCACAATCCCCTCTCCTCCATTCTCCTCTTGGGATCTTGGGCACACATGCACGCGCCCGGCATGAGTTTAAGCCACCAGGTCTGGGACTCAAACCGCAGCTGACTCCGTAGGAGTCCAGCAACATAGCCATTACGCCAACTGCTGGTCCCTGTATTATAAACTTTGTATGTTCTAATAATTTCTAAGTTTTTCGAGATTGCATGTACACTATTTAGACTATGCTAATTAGAAGCTTTTGCTTAATACCCAACTAAACTAAGAAGAAATATTGCCTCTTGGGTCATCGTGTTTTCAAGACAACTGGATAGTCTCACTTAAATTTGTTTCGTTTGCATTTTTCATTGCTACTATCTTAATTCTAAGTAACTAAAGCCATAGGCCATGTAGTTCATTAAAGATGAAAAGGGGTGGCAGACCCACAACCAGAAGCAGCTCAGAGTGGTGAACTCTTCAAGTCTGCAATAAAAAACGATCTCCAATAAAACTACATTGCAAAAAAAAAAAATGGGTAAGAAACAGAATGGAAAGAGTAAACATATTGAAGAAGCAGAGCCTGAGGAATCTGTGGTAAAAACGTACTGGGCCAACGTGTAATGAATGAGAAGGTGGACTATTTCCTGAAGTAGCAGGCATTTGTAGATGCTGACAATACTCGGCAGCTAGAAGAAAACTTAGACTGTCCAGAGCTAATTGAAGCATTTCTTAATTCTCAAAAAGCTGGTAAATATGGTACAAAGAGAAGATCTTTATCTGACAATGGATCTGATGATAGCAAATCAAAGAGGAAGAGCGATGCTGCTGATAAACCAAGGGGGTTCACCGGAGGCCTTGATCCTGCACAAATAATTGATGCCATGGACAGCAGTAGAGAGGATGCTTCTCATGAGATGGAATGATTCAGATGAGGTAGACTTGGTTCTGGCCAAAGAAGGGAATATGGGGTGTCCTCAAATTGTAATTGCTTTTTTTGAAGAAAGACTAACTTGGCATTCTTGTCCAGAAGTTGAAGCTCAATAGTTGTTGCATTGTTTTATATGTGTGTGTGTGTGTGTGTGTGTGTGTGTGTGTGTGTATAAAATCTGGGTCTTGGATTTTGATTTACTAGGGTGGAGAAATACCTACGTTCTAATGGAAAAATCAAGTTTGATATATTTGGTTTGAAAGCAGTATTGGAAGAGTTGGGGTAGGGGGTTGCATCCCAATAGCACAGGTTGCTTTGAACAAACAAAAGTGTTCTGTAGTTGTTTCCTTATTGGAAAAGAATGTTTCATACCACGGTATTTTATTTCCTCTGCATTTGGGAACAGGTTTTCTAAATGTTGGGGAAATTTTTCATTGTCATTACTCGGTCAGAACTTGTGTTTAACTCACATGCCTCAATACCAGTCTGGGTTTTTTGCTTTTCGTCTTTGTGTGTGTATATATAAGGTATTATGTAAATCACTTCCTGTTTTTGAACCCTTCACCAAAACAAAAACTGTGGATAAGCCCATGTTTCTGAGATATCATCATTCTGAGCAACCTCAGAATAAGAAATAAATTGCTTCAAATTAAATGGAAAGTTTTCTTGAAGCCATAACCTTTCAAATTAAACAATGATTTTGTAATCAGGTAGTCTGAATTGGATAACTTTAAAGCATCCATATCAGAATTTGTATCTATCTATAGTCATATAAATGCAATAGTTTATTTGCAGGATTTCCGAAAGGAGGAATTTTATTATAACCAACAAGGTCCCTTCCCAGATGACAAAAACAGACAAATCCCAGTATTTAGCTAAGAAAGACTTAGTTAAGTGGACCTTTTAATCCCCTAGTGAACTTTGCCTTTACAGAAAGTTGAAATCCTTATGCTCTATTGACTAAAAGGTCATTATTCATGAAATGTCTAAGATTTGGCTCATGGAAATCTAATCAGATGGTAAAAGATAGCAGTTTAGGGTTTGCTGGCATAAATGGGTGAACGAATCTGTGATCTCAACTATTGACATACGTGTTTCTTTCCTTTAGCCCAACTCATTCCTTATGTGTAGGCCTCAATCTTTTCAGTATTTGTGTTACTGTTTCAGTAGAAGGAAGGAAAACCAGTAACTATAGTTATCAGAATGTCACCCAACTGTGTATTACTTACTTTATAGTAAATACTGGTGAACAGTGGTCAATAAATAGTTTTATATCCCTTTAAAAAAAAGAAAAGATTAAAAGAGGTGATGAAAATAACATAGCTACTGTGACTCCAAATGAAATGTAAATGTAAATGAGGAACAGCAGTGCAGTGTGAATACAGAATGTGAATCTTCATAAGCTAACGCAAATAAATCTAAATGTTAAATGTGTAATGATTTTGCACAAGCAGCTAACGAAGTGTGACTAAGTACCATGATGAATATCAGATAAACAAATTTTATTGGAAAATTGATCTACTGTCACTGGTTCTAGGGCATTATCTGTTAAGACACTTTATATTAACTTGCAGGCCTGGAGGAGTTCATACATGGTTCTTGTAAAATCAGTTTTACAAAACCTATGCAAAATTATGTTATTCAACGCAAAGTTGTAATTTTTTTCTGAAGGCCCAAACTACAGACTAATATTTATTCAGATTTATATATCTGCTATTCTTCATCTCTGTGAAGTTTTTAAAACAAAAAGTCAATATGATATGTTATATGGTAGAGAAAGCAGAATAATTTTGAAGAAAAATATATCCAAACAATATATTACCAGATGTCAAAAACTTATATAACATATAACAATTAAAACACTTTTATACTATTTCACTGTTAAAAAAAAAAAAGCCAGTGAAATAGAAGCCAGAAGTTGACCTAAGCATATCTATAAAAACTTGACATATAGTACAATTGACAGTTAAAATCAGTGAGAAAAAAAAATAATGTACTTAATAAATTGTGCCTTAACTGCTGCTTACTCACAGGCAAAAAATTAACATTATACCTTTACCTCCCACTACACAAAACTAAATTCTACATGATTTAAAGATATACATGGTGGGCCAGCCAGACAGCATGGTGGTCCAGGCCACCACAAGTTAGATCCCACCTGGGGTACTGTGAAGTCCGAGTCCTTAGACACAGTGGCTTGAAAATATGTTGGGCAGGGCCAGCATGTGGCATAGAGGTTAAGGTGCTAGACTCTCCCATGGTCAACTGCAGTTCAACTCCCAGATCTGGCAGTTTGAAAATCACTCCAGACAAAATTGTGCTGTGTGCCCAAAATCCCGAGAGAAGAAAGAAGGAGAAGGGATTGCAGTGTGGCCATTCCTCCACCTCCGTGTCCACTCAAGCACACATGCCCTATAGCAAATTAAAAAAAAAAAATACATAAATGTCAAAAGAAAAACGTTTTAAAATGTTAGAAGAAAAGAACGTTTCTTTATTTATGACCTTAAAATTAAGTAAGAATTTCCTAAACAATATACTAAAACCACAAGAAAAAAACTACATGAAGAAAAGGTTGATACTTCTGACTTCATCAAAATGTTTAACTTCAATATGAAATTTTAGGCTATTTATGTACTAAAAATATGAACACATGAATCATCATTAACTTGGGAGAGACAGGAAGGGGAGTAGATGGAAGGAAGGTGATCCTCAAAATGGTCTATATATTTACATATGCATATGTGTAATTGTATCTATATTTCTCAAAAATATGCATAACATGTTATATACAGAACATACATAATGAAATGCTATTGTTTAACAAAGATAGTTTGCCAATTATGGGTATATCTTTCTCTACAATTTAGTTATCTTATGCTTGAAATATTTATTGGAAAAAAAATTTAGGAATATTTAAGAGACATGGTAAATAGAATGTCAGGTACATCATGAAATAATATAGAAGAAAATATTAGACTAATGGAAGCATGCTATGTTGAAAACGACAATGCTTGGATACTTTCCAAAATTAACAAAAGACATAAATCAAGTTTTTAAAACACATGTATCCGCTTATGAGTGCACATTTTTTCTAAAGAGCCCTTGAGCTTGAGCTGACATCTTTTCAGCTACAATATTTGCCGAAAGAGTAAAAGTGTCTGAGCCAGGATGAAACAAATTTATGACAGAACTTGAATACCAACAATAGGAGATTCTTATGTGCCAGTCAACTGACAAAGAAAAATTAAGCTATTAGTAAAATTCCTTTTTCAAAGGACACTGTTAAATGTTGTAAATATAAATAGTATACAGTAGGGAAGGGCAATAATTTTCTCATGTGTGCTAGCAGATAATTCATGTCACTGCTAAATAATCACTGATGGTCAAAGTATGATTAAGATTTGGGTATATATGCAATACATGTGAGGAAATCTTAAAACATTTATAATAATGCATATTATTTTTAAAAAACTATTCATGGATTTTGAAGTTTTTTTACATCTAAATAAACTTGTGGCATGGTAGTTAAAGCAGCTGGATCCCATGTGTTCAATTGTATGATTTGAGCCCTGGACCTGGTGGCTTGAAAAACACACCAGGCATATGTGCATGCACGCCCAAAATTCTGAGAGGAGAATGGAAAAGAAGAGATTGCAGTGTGGCCATCCCCCCAGGAGGTGATTTCCCACTTCCTCTACCTTTCTATCTCTGTCTTTTTCTATCTCTCCCCAGTAAGTGCACGTGCCTTACAAGTTTTTAAAAAGTTAAAAAATTTGTGTGTGTGTGTGTGTGTGTGTATATACATACATTAACTGGTACTTATACTTTAATTTCATTTTCCCACAAGATTTTTCTTTATATTAGGTAGAAGTATTTGATGATTTTTTTTTTTAATTACTGAAAATCCAGACTGTGAGAACACTTACATTTTTTTCTCTATTCCTGCCAGTGCATGTGTGAGCATGAGAGGGACAGGGACAAAAACTTTCGGTCATGCTGTGATCTCCTTCCTCCAGTCCTCCAGCCCGGCAAATCCTGGGCACTTGTACACATGCTGGCAAATTTCAAGCCGATTAGGCCTGTGATTTGAACCACAGTCTCTATGTAAGATTCTGAGTTTCTTTTATTTTTCCTTTTCCTTTTTCTTTTTTTGGAGAAGTTTTTGCTATAGGGCGCGCATGCTTGCCAAAAAGACAGAGAGAGACAGAAAGCGAGAAATCACCCCCCAAGGGGGATGACTATGCCGCAATCCCCTCTCCTCCATTTTCCTCTCGGGATCTTGGGCACGCACACACACACGCCCGGTGTTGAGCTTAAGCCACCAGGTCCAAGACTCAAACCGCGGTTGACTACATGGGAGTCCAGAAACATAGCCATTATGCCAACTGCTGGTCCCAAGATTCTGAGTTTCTTGAGCAGTGCTTTACCCTGTGACACGAAGCTGGTCCAGAGAATAGACTTTTCACTTGGGTTAATTGACTTTCTTTTTGAGCCATGATAAAGACCATAGGTTGGCAAACTATGTCCCATAAGTCAAATCTGGCTCTTCACATGATAGTTCAACATCAACATCTAAGAATAGATTTATATCTTAAAATGGTTAAAAAAAATATACACATATAAACACACACACAGATATAAAGTAAGCCAGGTACAGAAAGACAAATACTGCATAATCTCATTTTTATGTGGAATCTAAAAACGTCAGTCTTAAGGCCAGCAGGTGGCTTGGAGTTAATGAGCTAGATCTCACGTGGCCGACTGCATTTTGAGTAACAGAGCCTGTGGCTTGTGCATGAGCCTATGTGTCCAAAATTCTGAGAAGAGGATGACGAAGGGATTATGGAGTGGCCATCTCCCCTGGAGGGTCATTTCTCACTTTCCCTCTCCCTCTCACTTTCTTTCTCTCCCCGGAGAGTGCACATGGTCTACAGCAAAAACTAAAAAAAGAAAAAGTCAGCTTTATAGAAAAAAGAGTAAAATGGTGGTTACCAGAAATTAGGGGAGAAGGAAAGAGATGGAAAAGAAAGAAGTTAATCAAAGGATACAAACTTTTTGTTAGACTACAGGAGTAAGTTTTAATGATCTATTGCACTGTACAATGACCACAGTTAATAATTATCTTCTGTATTGTATATTTCAAAATTGCTAAGAGAGATTTTTAGAAAACAATTGGTGAAGTGATGGATCTGTAAATTTACTTGATTCAATCTATAATATCTACATAGATCAAAAATCATATTGTGGGGACCAGCAGATGCTGTAGTGGTTACGTTACTGGACTCCCACTTGACCGACTGTGTTTCAAGTCCCAGACCCAGGGGCTTGAAACTCACTCCAGGCACTTGTGCAGGCATGCCTAAGATTCCAGAAGGAGAATGGAAGAGAAGGGATTGCCGTGTGGCCATTCCCCCGGGGGGTAATTTCTCACTTTCCATATCACTGTCTCTGTTTCTCTCTCTCCAGCTAGCGCACATACCCTAAGGCAATAACCTTTACCAAAAAAAATCATATTGTGCCCCTTTATATAAACCATTACTATTTGTCAATTAAAAATAAATATATAAACATAAAGACTAATTTTCCTGATGTATAAAAATTTTGTGAAATCAACATTTCAGTGTCCATAAATAAAGTTTGGTTTTTAAACGCAAGCACATTCATGGGTGTAAATATCATTTGTGATAGCTTTCATGCTACAATGGCCAAGTTGTTGTAACAGAGACCTGCGAAGTCTAAAATATTGACTCTCTGACAATTTACAGAAAAAGGTTACTGACTCCTGACATAGACTATAAATGGTTGACTCAAATGCTCCTGTTGGATATACAGAAAGAAGTAAATTACAAATGAAATAGTTTATACATTAACACCAATTTATACATTGCTTTATTCACAGAGAACAGTTATATAGAAAATATGACCCCAATCATGAGTGATTCATCACTAAATAAAATTGTGAAAATTATTAATATAATTAAATTGTAGTAAAGTCTATAACTCTTTTCTTCATGTTATATGAAGAAATAATGAGTTTGTAGATGACTGTGCTTTTTATGCCACAGTAAACTGACTTTTGAGCGCAAAGTCACCCACGTGAGTTTGGGATGGGGAGATGAAATTAAAACACTTCATCATGACATTGAAAATGCTAGTCAAGATTGTATTTTTAGTTTCATGTTCTGTTACTTTAGTGAATATCCAGACTCTTAACACTTCAAGACCAAGATCTCACAAGTTTATACATTGAAAATAAGATATAAATTTTTCTAAGGGAACAAAATTGTGGCTCAAATAACTACATGGCTGAAGTTTACTCTTTTCAAGTGCATGATTTTTTCCCCCATCCTTCAGAGGATGAAATCAATGATACATTATTGTGCAAAGTTTAAGTCTGTTCTTAAATGGTGAACTTGAGCATAAAGAAACGCTCCAGACCAAAATGAAATCCTACAAGTTCAAATGTATGTATTGAAGCCATCAGCCTTGTAGGTTTTTATTGTTGCTAATATTGTTTTAGTTTCATATCTCATCAACACCGTATTCAGCAAAGTGATGAAAGTCATTTTCAAGAAGCAATCTCTCTTTTAACTTCTGGGTTCATATTCAGCTCAAACATAGAAAACTGATTGTCTTCAAACGGTTGCCTCCATTCTCACTGATGCATAACTGTAATTTTCTAATTCAGTAGAATTAAGAGAAGATAAAACACCTCTTAAATATGGAACCTCACTGTGCTACCTTCCTGAAGACTGCACGTAATTGTCCTTTTCTATAATTTGAAGCAAAGATCACTAATGCTGTTGGTATTGCTCTCCTTTTAAAAATTGTGGTGAATTTGTGCTTTTGATTTGCCTAAAACTCTAAGTCAAGTGACCCTAATGGCTGCACTAATTTACATTCTCCTTTCTCTGCGTTCTTATAAGCATTTACTATTGTTTGTCTTTTTGATAATAACCATTCTAAATGGATGAGATATCTCATTGTGAGTTCCATTTGCGTTTTCCTGGTGATTAGTGATGTTGAGCATTTTTTCATGTACTTGGCTGAGTGTAAACACTTCTTGATATGGAATTTTTTTAAGAGAAACATTTATTTAGGTCTTTTGCCTGTTTCTCAATCAGATTATTTGTTGCTGAGTTATTTGAGGTTCTTTTATGTTCTGGTTATGAATCCCTTGTCAAATGTATAGTTTGCAAATAATTTCTCCTATTCTTTAGGTTTTCATTTCTATTTATTGTTTCCTTTGCTATGTAGAAACTTTTTAGTTTGATATAATCCCATTTGTCTGTTTTTGTTTTTGTTGCCCATACTATTTAGGTCTTATCCCAAAACTCTGTTCAGACCAATGTTCCAAGGCATTTTCCCTGCTTTCTCTTAGTTTCATAGCTCTGGGGTTTTACATGTAAGTTTTCATCTATTTTCAGTTGATTTTTGTATATGATGAGATATGTAGGTGCAGTTTCATTTTTCTGCATATGGATTTCCAATTTTCCTAGCAACGTCAATTGAAGACTGTCCTTTCCCTAATGAATATTCTTAAATACTTTGTTGAAAATAAGTTGGCTGTTGGGAACCAGCAGTTAGCATAATGGCTATGTCGCTGGACTCCCACGTAGTCGACCGCGGTTCGCGTCCCGGACCCGGTGGCTTAAAACTCACGCCGGGCGCGTGTGCGTGCATGCCCAAGATCCCGAGAGGAGAATGGAGGAGAAGGGATTGCGGCGTGACCACCCCCCCTGGAGGGTGATTTCTCGCTTTCTGTCTCTCTGTCTCTCTCTTTCTGGCGAGCGCACGCACCCTATAGTGAAAACCTCTCCAAAAAAATAAAAATAAAAAATAAATAAAAAAATAAGTTGGCTGTTGGGGCCGGCAGGTGGCATGGTAGTTAAGGACACTGGACTCTCACATGGCCAACCATGGTTTTAGTCCCAGATCTGGCAGCTTGCTTTCTCACTTTCTCACTCTCATGCTGTCCCTTCCTGATCTAATTCAAAATAAAATAAATAAAGTTAAATACAAATAATTTTTAAAAATAAGTTGGCTGTATATTCTTGGGTTTATTTCTGGGTTCCCTGATCTGTTCCTTTGGTCTATGTATTTGTTTCTATGCCTGCAACATGCTGTTTTAGTTACTATGTCTTTGTAGTATATTTTAAAGTCAAGTAGTATTATGCTTCTACCTTTGTTCCTTTTGCTCAGAATTTCTTTGGCTATTTAGAGTCTGTCATAATTTTTTCTGTTTTAATGATTTTTCTATTAATGAGAAGAATTTCACTGGTACTTTGATAGGGATTGCATTGAATCTGTAGATTGCTTTCAACAGAATGGCCATTTAAAAAGTAAAATTGCCAGAGGGCACGTGTGCTCACCAGAGAGAGATACAGATAGATAATGTGTGTGTGTGGGGAGAGAGAAAGTAATAAAAGCACCCATCATGGGGCATGGGCTCACTGCAATCTCTTCATTTCCCTCTCCTTGAGGATTTTGATCATGCAAGCAAACAGGCCTGGTGTGTTTCTCAAGCCATCATGTTTGAGACTTGAACTGTGTACTTGGCTACGTAGAATCCTGTCACCTTAAACATCACACCATGCTTGGCCCATAACCTTTCTTTTTTCTTTCTTTTTCTTTTTTCTTTTTCTTTTCCTCTTTCTCTTTCTTTCTTTCTCTTTCTTTTTTTCTTTCTTTCCTTTTCTTCCTCTTTCTTTCTTCTTTCTCTTTTTCTTTCTTTCTCTCTCTTTCTTTCTTTCTCTTTCTTCCTCTTTCTTTTTCACTCTCCTTTCTTTTTTCTTCTTTCTTTCTTAACTTGCAAGAGAGGGAATGGCATGCACTTGCTGGAGAGAAACAGAGAGAGGAGGAAAGTAAGACAGTATCCCATGGAGAATAATGATGCTGCAATCCTTCTCCTTCATTTCTCCTTTTGGGATTTCGGGCATACATGTACATGCTCCTGGTGTGTTTTTAAAGCTGCAGAGTCTGAGACTTGTACCACACAGTTGGCCATGTAGGATTCAGTCACCTTAACCACCATACCACTAGCTGGCCCTAAATATGGATATTTTAACAATGTTAATTCTTCCAACTGTTGAACATAAGATATCTTTCTATTTTTTGTATGTCTTCTTTTATTTCTTTCATCGGTGTCTTCTATTTTTTATTATAAAGATCTTTCACCTTGGTTAAATTTATTTCTAGGGTATTTTTTGGTAGATATTATAATGTAAATAAGATTGTTTCTTGGTGTCCTTTTCAGTTAGGTTATTATTGTATAAAAAATGACTTGCTTAGAGCCAGCAAATGGCCTGGTGATTAATGTACTGGACTTCCACTGAACATGGTTTGAGTCCCGGAACTGATGGCTTGAAAATTATGCCAGGTCCATGTGCATGCATGCCCAAAATCCCAAAAGGAGAGTGGAGAAGGAATTGCAACTGTCCATCCCCCCTGGGGAATGCTTTCTCACTTTCTCTCTCTCTGTCTCTCTCTGGCAAGTGCATACACTCTATGCTAAAAACCTTAAAAAAAAAAAAAAAAAAGATTTTCATATGTTGATTTTGTATCCAACAACTTTACCAAGCTTTTTAAAATCGCATCTTGAGTTTTTTGATGGAATTTTTAGTATTTCTATATATTAATATAAGATCATGTTGTTTGCAAATAGGGACAATTTAACTTCCTCCTTTCTAATTTGGATGCCCTTTGTTTCTTTCTCCTGCCTAGTTACTCTTAAGACTTCAAGTGCTGGGAACCAGTAGTTAGCGTAATGGCTATGTCGCTGGACTCCCACATAGTCGACCGGGGTTCGCGTCCCAGACCCAGTGGCTTAAAACTCACGCTGGGCGCGTGTGCATGCGTGCCCAAGATCCCGAGAGGAGAATGGAGGAGAAGGGATTGCAGCGTGACCATTCCCCCTGGGGGGTGATTTCTTGCTTTTTGTCTCTATGTCTCTCTCTGTCTGTCTGGCGAGCACATGCGCCCTATAGCGAAAAAATCCTCTCCAAAAAATAAAAATAAAAAAATACTTCAAGTGCTATGTTGACTAAGAATAAATGTAAATTAATTAATTTAAAAAATAAGAAATAAAATAGATTTTAAAAAAAGAATGTTGAAAAAGGGTATCTTTGTTTTATTACACTTCTTAAAGAAGAGGCTTTCAACTTTTACCATTCAGTATGGTATCAGCTGTAGGTCTGTCATGTATGGTCTTTATTGTGTTGAGGTATGTGTCTTCTCTACTTATTTTGCTGAGGGTTTTTATCATAAAGAGAGGTGTTATTTTTACCAGGACCTTCCCAGTTGCATTATAGCAGTTGGTGCTATTGCAGGTAGTATAGCAGGTGCTATATAGTGATGCAGTTGCATTATAGCAATGCCATCATCTGGTCCCTTCTAAGAGACTTTTGATTACTGACTCAATCTCATTCTTTGTGTTTGGTCTTTTCAGGTTTGTTTCCTTCCTGGTTCAGTCTCGGCTATATGTCTAGGAAGTTACTCATTTCTTCCACATTTTCTAATTGGTTGGCTCATAATAGTCATTAATGATGGTTTGTATTTTTGTTGTATCAGTTGTAATTTCTTTTTTTAAGGAGTTATTTTGTTTAACTTTATATATTCATTTACTTACTTTTATTTGATCAGAGAGGGACAGAGCGAGAGAGAGAGAGAGAGAGAAAGCAAGCCACCAGGTCCGGGACTCGAACCGTGGTTGGCCATGTGGGAGTATAGCGCGCTTAACCACCATGCCACCTGCCAGCCCCAGTAATTTCTCTTTTTACATTTCTGGCTTTATTTATTTGTAGCTTCTCTCTTTTTATTTCTTAATTAGTCTAGCTAATAAGGTTTGTCGATTTTATTTATCTTTTCAAAAACCAAAAATTGATCTTTTGGTTTTGCTATGTTTTGTTTGGGGGAGGAATCCTGAATTTTATTTCTTTTCTATTATTTATTTGCTTCTACTAACTTTGAGTTTAGTTTCTTCATGCTTTTTAAGTTGATTGAGGTGTATTATTACATTGTTTACTTGAAATCTTTCAGGTTTTTTGATGTAAGCACCTATTCCTATAAACTTAACTTGTTAGTAATTATTTTGCTGTAACCAATGGGTTTTGGTATATTGTATTTTCATTTTCATTTGTTTCGATAAATTTTTAAATTTCCTACTTACTTGCTGCATTGACCTAGTAGTCTTTCAGAAGCATATAATTTTCTATGTATTGTATAATTTCCAAAGTTTCTCTCAGTATTTTTAGTTTTGTTCTATTGTTTTTAGAAAAGGTATTTGATGACGTCTATTTTTTGTTTTTTTGTTTTTTTGTTTGTTTTGAGAGGCTTTTGCTATAGGGCGCGTGCACTCATCAGACAGAGAGAGGCAGAGAGACCAAAAGTGAGAAATCAGCCCCTGGGGGAATGACCACGCTGCAATCCCTTCTCCTCCATTCTCCTCTTGGGATCTTGGGCATGCACACACATGCGCCCAGTGTGAGTTTTTAAGCCACCGGGTCCAGGATTTGAACCGCGGTTGACTACATGGGAGTCCAGCGACATAGCCAGCTAACTGCTAGTCCCGATGACTTTTATTTTTCTAAATTTTGAGAGTTGTTTTGTGGCCTAAAATTTTGTCTATACTAGAGAGTGTACATATGTTGATGAGAAGTATGTATGTTCTGTGGCAGATGGATAACATGTTCTGTATGTATGCTCATTAGGTCCTTTTGGTCTGTAGTACAACTTACTATAGGGTACATGTACTTACTGAAGAAAGACAGAGAGAGAGTGAGAAATCATCTTCCAGGGGAGATAGTCATGCCACAGTCCCTTCTCCTCTAAATCTCCTCTTGGGATTTTGGGTATGCACGCACATGTGCCCACTAGGTCTGGGACTAGAACCATACCCTAGGCCACGTGGGATCCAGCTGTGTTACTCACCATGCCACCAGCTGGCCCCTGCAAAGCAATTTAAATCTGATGTTTCCCTGTTGATTTTCTGGCTAGACTGTCTGTCCAACGCTGAGAATGAGTTGTTGAGGTATTCAGTGATTATTATATTGAATCTCTCTCTCCCTTTAGATCTAGCAATATTTGCATGGTATACATAGGTGCGTGTACATTTACAATTGTTATTTCTTTTTGCTGAATTGATTCCTCTATCACTACGTAATGGTTTTCCTTATCTTTGTCTCTTTTTTACAATTTTTGTATTAAGGTCTATTTTATCTGATATCAGTATAGCAACCCCTGCTCACTTTCAGTTTCCATTTGCATGGAATGTATTTCTTTATCTCTTCATTTTTGGTCTATGTATGTCTTTAGAGATGAAATGAGTTTCTTGTAGATAGCATATGGTTGGGCCTTATTTTTGTTTTTGTTTTAATCCATTCAGCCTGTGTATGTGTGTGTGTGTATTTTTTTTAATAAGTCAGAAAGTGCATGCAGTCACAGAGAAAAAGAGGGTAGGGGAAAGAGAGAGAGAGAGGAAGAAATTACTCCTCCTGGAGTGTGGTCAGGCTGCAATCCCTTTTCTTTCATTTCACCATCCAATATATTGGGATTTGGTGCATGCATGTAGACATGCTTAGCATGTTTTTCAAGCTGCTGCAGCTGAGATTCAAACTGTGTAGCCAGCCATGTGAGATGGGGATGCAGCTCTCTTAACCATTTAGGGCATAGGAGCAGCCCCAGCCTGTGACTTTTAATTGAGGAATTTAACACATTTACATTTAAGATTATTATTATTTATTTTTTTTTTTTTTTTGGAAAGGTTTTTGCTATAGGGCGTGTGCGCTCACCAGAAAGACAGAGAGTGACAGAGAGACAGAAAGCAAGAAATCACCCCCGAGAGGGGATGGCCACGCCGCAATCCTTTCTCCTCCATTCTCCTCTCGGGATCCTGGGCATGCACACACACGCGCTCAGCTTGAGTTTAAGCCACTGGGTCTGGGACTCTAACCACGGTCGATTACATGGGAGTCCAGTGACATAGCCATTACGCTAACTACTGGTCCTAGATTATTATTGTTAAGTAAGAACTTCTGTTGTTTTTTTCATTGCTTTCTGGTATTTTGTACATGTTCTTCTTCTTTAATCATTTTCCATTGTAGTTTATTTCCTGTATTAATAGTAATAAAGTCTGACTTCTGTCTCCTTCTTATTGTATATCTACTCTTCCAGTGAGTTTTATACTTTTATAAGTTTTCATGATAGCAGTGATTATCCTTTCACTTCCAGATGTTGGACTCCCTTAAGTATTTCTGGTAAGGCAGTGTCTAATGGTGATAAATTCTCTCAGTTTTTGCTTCTCTAGGAACAACTTATATCTTCCTTAATCTTGAAGGACAACTTTGGCATAGTATTCTTGACTGACAGATTTTATCTTCTGGCACTTTGAATATATCATTTCATTCTCTCCTAGGCTACAATTTTTCTGCTGAGAAATCTGCTGTCAGTCTAATAGTAATTCCCTTATAGATGATTTGATACTTTTCTCTTGCTCCTTTTAGAATTCTCTTTGAATTTCAACAACTTAATTATAATGTGCTGCAGTAAGGACCGGTTTGGCTTAAATCTATTTGAAGATTGGGTTTCTTGTATCTGGATGTGTATGTCTCTTTCAAGTCTTGGGCCATTTTGAGCAATTATTTTATTAAACAAATTTTCTGTCTCTATCCTTGTCTCTTCTCTTTGTGGAACTTCTGTAATGAGAATGTTTGTTGGCTTAATGTTCTCCCATAGCTGTCTCTATGATTTTTCTTACTTTTTGCTTTTTTTCTGACTAGGTGATTTCAAAAGAAATCTTTCTTCTGCTTGACCTATTTACAAATACAGCTTTTTAATGTATTTTTATTTTATTCATAGAATTCTTTGACTCTTAGATTTTTGTTTGGTGCTTTTTAAAAAATGATATGTCTTTATTAAATTTCTCAGATTCTGACTTGTTTTCCTAATTTTGTTAAAGCATCTATTTGTATTGTCTTTTTATCTTGCTGATTTCTCCTAAGATCACTATTCTGAGTTTCTTTTCAGAAAATGTATACACTTCTGTTTCTTTGGGGTCAGTTACTGGAGAGTTATTGTACTCCTTTCATGACATCATGTTTTCTTGCTTTTTCATGTCCATTGTGTTCCTGCATTGATTTCTTCCTACCTGGTAAAGAGATGACTTCTTCTAACCAGTACAGGGAAGCTTTTATACAGTACGTAGTTTGTCTACTGGAAATAGTGTGTTGAATCTGGTGTGGAGTAGATGCAGTGGTATCACCTCTGAGCAGATTCTTCAAACTCCAGGGGATGAGGCATTACATGATAGGGACTCTGGGCCCTTGGTTGGTGGGATGTGGCAGTATTCCAGATGCTGCAAAGCTAGGTGCAGCAGCAGTAAGGACCCAGAGTGGTGAAATACAGCTACAGCTTGAGCAATGGGGACAGGGAGAAACACAATGACCCTCTTCTCCAAGGAGGGCGGTGTCTGAGCAGTTCATCCTCTAAGGATTAGACCAATTCCAGGATGTAGGGTACCTGAATTGTTTGGCCTGAATAGTGGGGTGTATCTTCTCAGCCAAGCTGTGTGTCCCTGGGATATGGGGTGTACCATCAGCTCAGCACTGGATGGTACAGCTATCCAGCTTGGCTAAAGCAATGATTCCTTTGGAGGCAATGTGCTGCTTTAGCTTGGACTTGGGGGCTGTGCTTTCTCTGGATGGCATGCTCTGGATGGCATGCTCTGGGTGGCATGCTCATCCATTTAAAATCTGATGTCACCAACTATATCATCATGGTCTTCAGTATTTTCATGTGGTTGGGGTCTGAAGTACAGAAAGCATAGCAGGCCATCTGCCATTCAGTGTCATTGAGCTGTGTCTTAATAAGGTAAGCAAAGTAGAGGCAATCATGACTATTGTGCTATCTTAAAAATTTTTATTGGGTCATCCAAAAAGCCATTTTTTCTATGCTTTTTTAATGCAAAAGTGAACCATGACTTTTCCGAAGACCCATTAGGAATCAAACTATTTGAAGGGATTTATAATTTAAAAAAATATATTTAGGAAGTTTGAGAGTAAATATTTTGCAAAACACCTGTCAAAATGCATTTCTTTTCTGTGGTTTCAGTGTAATAGGTGGGTTCATACTCCCCTCTGGTGGTTAAAATGGTCAAGAACACCTGAAGTACAAATAAAGATGCGTGACTTGGAAAATACAAGAACTTTGTTTCTTTCAGCTGCATTTAACAAACAGCAAACTCTGGGTATAGTAAAAGGATTTTAAAAATCAGGATTTGACAACTCAATGGTCCATAAAAAATAACTTACCTGCCTTTAATACATGTGATTCGGTGTGAACCAAGCAAGGTATTTGTTTCCCAGAGACATCCACATGCTACTCAAAAGTTCCCAGACATGATGTAGATGTTCCATTAGCTGAACACAGAACTGGCCCTTAGGGTCAGTGTGTTCTTTTTTTTTTTTTTTTTTTTTTTTGAGGTTTTTTTTTTTTACAATAGGGCATGTGCGCTCGCCAGACAGACAGAGAGAGACAGAGAGACAGAAAGCGAGAAATCACCCCCCAGGGGGATGGCCACGCCACAATCCCTTCTGCTCCATTCTCTTCTCGGGATCTTGGGCATGCACACACACGCGCCCAGCATGAGTTTTAAGCCACTGGGTCCGGGACGCGAACTGTGGTCGACTACATGGGAGTCCAGTGACATAGCCATTACGCTAACTGCTGGTCCCATGGGTCAGTGTGTTCTTGATGTAATTGTGGAGGTTTACTTCTAAGTCTTGTCATAGAATCCTCTCTCTTTGCCCATCTTTGTCCCTAGGGATTCCATGGCCTGATGCATGTCAGTTAAGAGGTCAACAATAGCAACCATTTTTTTAAATTATTTATTTAATTTTATTTGTTTATTATTACTTTGATTTTGCTATAGGACATGTATGCTCACCAGAGAGAGAGAGAGAGAGAGAGAGAGAGAGAGAGAGACAGGGTAGGTGGGGCGGTGGGGAAGTGAGAAAGCAAGCCACCATGTCAGGGACTTGAACCAGGGGGAGCCATATGGGACCTGCTGACCATGCCACCTGCTGACCCCAGTAGCAACCAATTTTAATTATTGCTACTTTATTGGTTTAAAAGATAAGTGGGTTTATTTTGAGGATACAGAATACAGTCACAGGAAATCACTTGCTAGGGTATTTCGATCATTTTAATTTACGTAGTCACAGCACTGCCATCATGTGTATCTTTGTGAATGTTTTACTTCCCACTCCCCAAGATAAATAGGTCACTCTTTTTTAGCTTTCTCAAGCCTCTTCTCCTATGTTCTTTTCTCAGGTGATGATCATGTTCATAGTAAGAAAGGGGATGCAGCCTCCAAAATAAGCAACCTGTAAGCAGTTATACCTGTGTGCTACCTTCACTTATTTACTATGAGAGTGACTACCAAAGACTCGCTCCTCCTCGAGTCCCTGGAACTCAGCCCCACCAAGCTTAATTCTTGCAATTATCTTTCTCTTCTCTGCATTGTCAGGTTTGTGTACGTATGTGTGTGGTTTCTAGTTTTTGTTTTGTTTTGTTTTGTTTTCTCTCTGCTCGATATCCTCAGGTATCTGCTTCTCTTTAAGACAAACCACCCTCTTTCCCATTCCACCCTCAAAAGTCCTCCTTAAACTTCAAGTGCTCCTATAGCTAAAGGCCTATTTTTCTTTTCGCTTTACCATAAAACGTCTTTTTAAGTTTGTTTGTTTGTTTATTTATTTATTTTAATTTAACCAGAGAGGGATAGAGTGAATGAGAGAGAGAAAGAGAGAGGGAAATTGAGAAAGCAAGCTGCCAGGTTTGGGGCTTGAACTGCAGTTGGCCATGTGGGAGTCCAGTGCCTTCAACCACCATGCCACCTGCCAGCCCCACCACAAAACTTTTTGAAAAAGTTACCTATATTCAACATCTTGAAAAGTTGCCTGTGATCACACTTTATTTTCTCATTTCACTTGCTTTCTTCAACTAAATTTGTTTGGAATAACTTCCCTCCTTTTAGTTGAGACTTCTTTTGTCAAGGTCTGAAATTCATTACATTACTAAGTCCCTTGAAATCATCTCTATTCTGATCCAAACTAACTCCTCAGCAGCTTTTGACAGTTGACCACTAAAATGAGAATAAAATATAATATGTGAAAACAGTATTTTAGGATGACTTGGTGATAAAAATACAAACTCACTCACACTAACCTAAATAGAAAAGGATTCATTGAAACTAAAATTTAGGACTAGCCTGTGGCGGGGTGCCTGAGGACAGCTGGATCTCACGTGGCTGACTGTGCACTTTCAGCCCCAGATGTGTGGCTTGAGAAACACGCTCGTGCGTGTGTATGTGTGCCTAAAATCCCGAAAGGAGGGAGAAATGGAGAAGGGATTGTGGCATGACCATATGCCGTTTTGGGTGCTTTCTCACTTTCTCTCTTTCTCACTGTCTGTCTCCGGCAAGCACACACACCATCTGGCAAAAATTAAAAAGAAAAAATATTTAGTGTTATCTCACAAAATCCCAAAGCAGGAAATACAGTCAAGCCCTATAAGATAACTCACTGGGCTGCTCCAGAAGCTCACAATCTCTCGTCCTGCTTCGCTCAGTCTGCTTCATTCTCACGTTCCTTTGCAGGCTACTTTCTAGGTCAAGGGATCAACATAGAGCCATGATAGTCTCTAAGTCCCTGAGAATCCATGATTTTCCCAGCTTAAAGTGTCCAGCATTTGGTCACACATGCACATGTGCCCACCCTGGACCAGCAGGTGGCATGGTGGTTTAAGTGCTAGATTCCCACATGGTCAAACATGGCTCAAATCCCAGACCTAGTGGCTTGAAAATCATGCTCGGCATGTGTACATGCATGCCTGAAATCCCAGGAGGAGAATGGCGAGGAGGAGTTGTGGTGTGGCCATTTCCCAGGAGGGAAGGGAGGGTGTGATTTCTCGCTTTTCCTGTCACTGTCTCTGTCTCTCTCTTCTCCAGTGAGCACACACACACACTATGGCAAAAACTTAAAAAAAAAAAAAAAAAAAAGTGTCCAATCTTTCCTGGTTAGCTGTGGCTAGGGAGTCACTCTGATGGTTAATGTCATGTCAACCTGACTAGACTTGGGTGCCCAGTTATGTGTTCAATGTAGAAATTGCTAAGGAGGTATGTTTAAGGTATGATTGACATTTAAATCAGTAGACTTGAGTAAAGCAGACTACCCTCCATAATGTGAGTGGGCCTTGACTATTTGGTTGTGGTCTTAAGTGTAAAGACTCAAGTTTCCTAAAAAAAGACAGGATTCTGCCTCATGACTGCCTGACTTTCCAGTTTTCCCCATCTGCCCTGTGACTTTCACACTCAAGACTGGAACATCAACTCTCACCTGAATTTCCAACTGGAAGTTTCTAGCAGGCTTGCTCTATAAGTTTTGGACTTGCCAGCCTGTGCAATATATTATATATATATATATATATATATATATATATATATATATACACACACACACACACACACACACATATATATACACACACACACACACGCACACGCATGCACACACACGCACACATATATAGAGAGAGAGAGAGACAAGAGAACTTCGAAAATGGAATAAATGGAATTAAAGTATAGATTTATTTATTTAGTGGAAAAATTTTAAAAATCCATATATAGTTTTTAAGAATATAAATTTTCCCCTGATATAAAAATTAATATATGGATTTCAAAATTTTTTCCAAAATAAGTGTACACTTTAACTAAGCTACACTACATTTGTTAAAGATAATTTATTTCTCCAATAATAAATTAACCTTAAGTTACTGTAACTTTTTACTTCATAAACTTAATTTTTAAATAATTTTTTATAATAAATACATTTTTAAATAATAACACTGAGCTTAAATACACAAACGCATTGTATAGCATTATAAAAAATTATTCTTTATATACTTATCCTACAATATTTTTTCTATTCAAAATTAATTTTTTTTCCTTAAACTTCTTTTGTGGAAACCCAAAACCCAAACACACACATTAGCCTAGGCCCACACAGGACATGGGTCATCAGCATCACCAACATCCACCTTCACATCTTGTCTCACTGGAAGGGCCACAAAGGACAAAATGACTTGAGATTAAATCAGTTTACTTAAGAGTAAATGATGCGATCAACAGATACGGTAAACATGAGATGCACACCTGAGGCTGCTGCTGGGATAGCATGGCATCCAGTTTTAAAGTAATATTTTTTCTTTTTGCACAGGGGAGACAAGGAAGCAGGAGAGGGGAAGGGAGAAAGTATTCCCCAAGGGAGCAGTCCTGCCATGATCGCTTCTCTTCTATGTCTCTGGATTTGGTCACACACATACATGTGCCCAGCATGTTTATCCATCTTATCTGGATTTGATCATACATGCACAACATGTGCCTAACATGTCTATCAAGCTGTCAGGACCAGGATTCAAAATGTGGTTGGTTATGTGGGATACAACTTTAACCACTTGACTATAGGGCTGATCCCAGTAAACTTTTCTTTTATAAGTAAAAAGAGTACAGTTGGTAATAACAATAAAAAGTACAGTTTAAGGCCGGATGGTGGTAGGATGGTTAAGGTGACTGGATCCCGTGTGGCCAGCTTCACAGTTTGAGTCTTGAAATCTCAGGAGGAGAATGGAGATATAGGTAGGCAGCTTGAGGAACATGTCAGGTCCGAGAGGTGCATGCCCAAAATCCCAAGAGAAGAAAATAAGAGAAAGTACTGCGGTGTGGTCTTCTACCCCAGGGGATGATTTCTCATTTTGCCTCTCCTTCACTGGCAAGCCCTCATGCCCTATAGCAAAAACTAAAAAAAATTTAAAAAAAAGTATAGTAAACACATAAACCAGTAACATAGTCATTTATTATCCTCAAGCATTATGTGTAGTACATAATGTTCAGATCAGCAGTGCCATTAGAGTCTCATAGGAGTGCTAGCCTTTTTGTGAACTAGAAATGCAAGAGATCTCAGTTGCATGATCCTGATGCCTGGTGACGTGAGGCAGAGCTGAGGCAGTGATGCTAGCACTGGAGAGCAGCTGCAATTACTACATTATGGTGAGTTATATAATTATTTCATTATTAGTACACTGTAATAATAATAGAAATAAAGTGCATCGTAAATGTAATGCATTTGCATCATCCTGAAACCACCTCCCCTGCCTGGTTTGTGGAAAAAATGTCTTCCCCATATCTGGTCTCTAGTACCAAAAAGTTTGGGGACTGCTAGTGTATACCCTATTTTTATATGATAGGCAGCACAGCATGTTTATTTGCACCACGTAAGTAATGTGTTGCATCATGACATTACAACATTACTAAGTGATAGAAATTTTCAGCTCCTTTGTGATCTTATGGGATCCGTGTTGTATGTGGACCATTTTTGATGGAGATATTCTTGTGTGGCACATGACGGTATAAACTCAATCTGTATGAACTCAATTTCTCTCTTTCATACACACACAGACACGATAGAGAGAGAGAGTTCACATATCTATATATCTCTCCATATAGATATTTTCCATTGCTTTTGTTTCTCTGAAGAACACTGACCAATAAAGTCAGAAGAACAAGCTTGGTCACAGGACTCTCCCCTGTGGTTGGAGAACAAGTTTCGGAGATGGGATATGGGCAGAGTGGTCCGGACAATATTAATATGATCACCAGAGAGTCTCTACCTTACCACCAGCAGTGCATTCTGAAGTAAAAATTTGCCAGCAATATAAAAGATCTGTTCATTAATAATATTTATTGCCATACCATATATCATAAATTCAAATGAGTACAATTAATATTAGTCACATAATTAAATCACATCTTTAAATAACTTAGTGTTTAATATTGATATTTTATAGCTTCAGTGGCTAGAATT
Organism: Tupaia tana; assembly: GCA_026018925.1. NCBI lineage: Eukaryota > Metazoa > Chordata > Mammalia > Scandentia > Tupaiidae > Tupaia > Tupaia tana. Next base: position 86,360,811 of record JAKSZU010000006.1, read on the forward strand.
AAAATAAGAAAGATACTCTGGAATCCTTCCATTCTGGTAGTGAAAGAAGATGTGACAATTTTAAAAGATAACACACATGTAAGAAAGGTTCATTGCAGGCCAGCAGGTGGAGTGGAGGTTATGGTGCTGGATCCCACGTGGCCAACTGCAGGTTGGAAAACACCCGGGCATGTGTGTGTGAGTGTCCACAATCTCAAGAGAATGGAGAAGGGACCGAGTGAGACATGGCCATCCTCCCTGAGGGATGAGTTCCCTCTTTCCCTCTCTTCCTCTCTTTCTCTCTCCAGTGAACATATGCACCCAATGACAAAAATAAACAGTAAAAATAAAATATAAAATAAAAGAAAGAAAGAAAAGTTCATTGGAATGTGGCAAAGAGGTGAGTGGGCCGAGGAAAAGAATAGTAGGGAGCCTGACCTCATTTTCTGGCAGTGACGAGCCCCTACGCAGCCCTTACTGTTGTCTGCTCTCTAGGATGGCACAAGGCATCTATGTGTGCCATAGCATAAAATACTTTTGTTTTTCTTTTTTTGGAGAGGTTTTTGCTACAGGGCGTGTGTGCTTGCCAGAAAAACAGAGAGAGACAGAGAGACAGAAAGCGAGAAATCACCCCCCGGGGGGATGGCCACGCCGCAATCCCTTCTCCTCCATTCTCCTCTCGGGATCTTGGGCACGCATGTACACACGCCTGGCGTGAGTTTAAGCCACTGGGTCCAGGACTCACTCACCGAGAGTGGTGACTGACAGTAATGTGGAAATCCTCTACTAAAACATACTAATGAAAGCCGTCAACATAGATGGCATTGCCAAGAGATCATGTGTAAAGAGGAAAAAAAAGAGCTTAATTCATTTTTAATTTTTTTTTAAAGTTTATTTCTTCCAAAAAAGAGAGAGACAGAGGAAGGGGTCACCCCAGAGGGTCTCCACATAACAGCTGACTCTTCGTCCTTGTGACATGGACCCCAGGCACATATATGTACCCTGAGTGCTCACAGAGGTCCCGGGAACAAAACCCAGTACCTCTCCCTGGTAAGTCCAGCCGCATTATTGCTACATGACTGCCTGGCTCACATGTTTATTTATTTATCTTTTGAGAGGTTTTTGCTATAGGATGTGTGCGCTCACCAGAAAGACAGAGAGAGACAAAGAGACAGAAAGCGAGAAATCACGCCCCCCCAGGGGGGATGGCCATGCCGCAATCCCTTCTCCTCCATTCTCTTCTCGGGATCCTGGGCATGCACGCACACATGCCCAGCATGAGTTTAAGCCACCGGGTCCGGGACTCAAACCATGGTCAGCTGCATGGGAATCCAGCAACATAGCCATTACGCCAACTGCTGGTCCCTCAAATAGGAAGTTTTAAAAAGAGAACTAGAAACATTATTTTTTTTCATAATTGCCCTTTTGACTTAAATCATAACCTGATTGCTTTTCTTCTCCACCAAGATGCCAGTATTAAACTTTGCACTTAGACTTAAAATTTAGTGCAATGTAAAATTTAGTCCTGAGCATTTTGAGAGTGATATTAATGTTTCATGATATGACTGGAATAAGCAATTCAATTATAGCTTCTTGTGAAAGTCAGTCTTTGATTTGTATATTTGAGTAAGTACAGAGATCCTATGGAATTACCCTATTCAAATAGTTTCTATTTAGTGCTCTACCTCTACCGCAGTGTGGCTCAATAACTTACCTCTGTAATTCTGTATTCACCTCATCTCTCTCAGCAACAAAGGCAAACGAAAAAAGATGCTCTTTATTTCCATAGTTTCCAATTAAATGCACTATTTGGGAATCAATTTCTCAATTCTACAACTTTATTTATTTCATGAGAAAGAGAAACAGAGAAAGAGAGCCGCAGTCCCCACTGGGTCCTTGCACCCTGCTCTACCCCTGGCCTCAGCCAGCCTGCATCATGGGCATGCCTGCATGCCCAGTGTGTGCAGACGGGCTCTGGGATGCAAGCCCAGGACTTTCCCACTTGGGTCCAGTTACATTACCCTGGCACCAAGATGGTGCCAGAATATAACTTTATGACCATTACTTTGATTTCTGAAAACTGTCTTTAGCATAAGAAAGTGTTCTTTATAAATGAATTTCCCCAAAGATATAATTTTATTAACGATGCGCAAACCAAATCACATATATATGAAATTGTTCACTGATGCATTCGCAGAGAAATAATTTAGATGGACTATAACATAAGCCAAAAAAAAAAAAAAAAAGAGAGAGAAGAAAAAAGCTACTCTATATGTTAGTCTTCTATGCTGAGCAAGAAATTTTTCTGTGAATGACATACACGATTACTTATTTAATTGTTCCAAAACATCTCTTCATCCAAAAATTATGAATAATCCTGTATGGCTACATAACACAAAAAATCAATTGTGCACAAGCAAAGCATTGAGATAATCCATGATTCAAATCCCAGGACCTGTTAAATCAACAGCTCTAATGACTGCATCTGTGACAGGTTGCATAACTTGTTAGCACAAAGGTTTCTTAGAGAGTGATTGATCGAATGTACTTATCCTTTTCTGTGTGAAAGTTGACTTAGTGCATGTGTACTGGCAATCAGGCAGACCATTCCAGGAACACGGTTCCTACTCATACTAAATTCTGACCAGTATGCACTTAAAAGTTGTTCTTAACACATGATATCGTGTAAGCAGTGGCAGCAATGGGGTATTTACTAGAATGTTCTAGTGGCTGGATTTTGTACTATAGTGTTCCTGACAAATTTTGGCTATCTGGCAATTAAAGAAACTTTGTGACTCTGTTGAAACTAACAAGAGTGGATTCTTTGTAACTGGAAACTCTGACCATTTCTGAAAATGATTGTAGGTAGCAGATCCTCACAGAAACCAAAACCTGTTAGGTTATCTGACGGTGGAAAGGCAGTGAAGACTCAACAGGAAATGACGAGACACTGTGGTCACACATAACTTTGACACGCATAGTGAATTATCCCTTGTGATGATCTGGAATCACAGCTCTATTAAAAGCAGAGCTTTAACAAAAGGAGTGGAAAAAGAAAACAACACTTGTAACAATAGCACTTTTGACCACTTCTAAACCCGTGTGCCCATAAAACCCAATCGTTTAATCCTCATTATTAGAGGGCCAGGCAGTGGCTCAGTGGTGCTACAACTGGACCCACAGAGGAAAGGTCCTGGGATCACAACCTGGGATCACAACCCGAGATCTTCCAGAGCACCCTGGGAAACGGGGCCTGGAGGTGGGTGGTGGCCCAAAGACGCTCTTGAGAGTGCCTGTGTCTCTGACTTTCTCTTCCTCAAGGAAGGTATCAATAAACTTAAAAGGTAAATAATAATAAGGACCCCTTGGTGTGTGTAGGGAGCGGCTTAATCTGAGCTGAACAATGGTGACCTTCAAAGACAAGTGGAGCACAGACTGTCTAGCTTGGGCGGAAGCTGCACAGCGGGCAGAGGTTAACGGAAGCTACGTTTCAGCCAGAGAAGGCCAGGCGGGGCTTATGTAGAACCTCAAGCTGCTCCACAGCTGCGGCTGGTAATGGAAAATACCCGGCTTTACCTTCCGCTTCGCCCTTCTCATCGCCCTATAAAAGAATAAACCTGGGAACGGCAATCACAATCAGAGACCCCGGGGTCCACCTGGTCCCGCTTTCTCTACTTGTGTGTATCTGTGTGTTTTCTCTCAATCCAAAGCCCACTTCCACTTGGGATTCCATGTCCCTTTGCCATGCAGGCTGGGGCAGAGGTGCACGTGACTTTATAACCTGGTGTTAGAAAATACAAAGATAGGTCTGGAAAATACAAAAAAAAAAAAAAAAAAAAACAGACACTCCCCAGTTTTTTTTGTCAGAGGGCACGTGCCCCTGCAGAGTGTGCATGAGGGAGACAGAGCGGGAGACAGGGAGGCGAAAGCACTCCTCGGTAGAGCATGGCACACCGCAGTCTCTCCTCCACTTCTCCATCCTGTCAGGATCTGGGCACACACCTGCATCCCGTGTGTTCTGCAGCCACCGAGGCTATGACTGAAACTGTGGTCAGCCATGTAGGGTCCAGCTCCCTTAACCAGTAGGCAGCAGGGCTGGCCCACAAAAACAAACCAAAATGTTTGTAATTAAGTCAATGGATCGAGGAAAAGGACAAAGGATTCAGGTTAAAGGTCTCCCGATGGGCAAGGTTTTTAAAATTTATTTTATAAATTCTTATTCACATTTCATTGTTGTGCATCTTTGTGGGGTGCTACATGGGTTTTCAAAGCATCCCTGCTGTGCCAATGGGCAGGTTTTAATGATTAAATCATTAGTAATGTAGATGTAATACATGAGCAGGGTAGAAGATAACATTTTAATATGAGGACGTATATAGGCACGCACACGTTCCTTTGTGTATATATGCATTTCAGTTATATATTTCTGTGTAACTCCCCCAAAACTCAGAATCATTTGTTATCGCTTACCATTTTGCAGTAGGGCAGAGCTCGGCTGGATGACGTACCTCTGCTCCATGGGAACTGTTTGGAGCAGTCTAGCCAGTGCTGCGGGACCACAAGGGGGCTTCAGTCACGTCTGAGGCTCAGCCTGGGTGATCGAAACAGCCTGCAGTTATCTGAGGCGCTCTCGCTTCACCACTGTGTTTCGCATGATTCACTAGTTTATCCCAAGGTCCTTTGCACAAATAAGATCTCCAAGAGGGAGAAAATGGAAGTTCCACCATCTCTTACGACCTGGGCCCAGAAGTCGCACTGTAAAGTTTCAACTGTATTTTTTTCTTTTAAGAATTACTTTATTTAACTTTATTTGAATTTGACCAGAGAGAGAAAGAGTGAAAGAGGGGGAAGGTAAAAAAGTAATCCGCCAAGTCTGAGACTCGAGCTGTGGTCAGTCATGTGGGAGTCCAGTGCCCTCAATCACTACACCACCTGCCCACCCTGAGATTCAACTGTGTTTCATTAGTCAAAGTTAGTCCCAGAGCCAGTTCAAATTCAGTAGGGAGAATAGTCTCCCACCTCTTAATTGTAAATACAGTATGTGCACACTGAATCGGAAAGAACATTTGGGGGTCAGTTTTGCAAACAATCTATTGTAGTCTGCCTTCTGGTTACAACAATTTAATCCCATTTTCCCCACCATTCATTCAAAATACACCCCCTTCCTCTCTTCCTCCCCAAATCCCCAAAGTTTCTTTCATTTATGTCATGTGTTTTGAAATACAGACATCATGGGACCAGCAGGTGGCGTGGTGGTTAAGGCACTGGACATTCCCACATGGCCGACCACGGTTCAAATCCTGGACCTGGTGGCTTGCTTCCTCACTTTCTCTCTCGTCAAATTAAAATAAATGAATAAATAAAATTAAGTAATTAAAAAAATGAAATACAGACATCATTACTGAATCAGACCTGATATGAAACTCCTTAGGTGTTGCTCCTCTTGTGCTAGACAAGTTATTTGCATCACCAAATATACAATGGTGACAGGCGATAAGGTAACCACAGTAGTCACTCCCATTAAAGGGGAGACAATTGGAGATCGTAGCAGAAACTAGTCCATTGAACCTCTGAATTCCACCTCAACAGCCATCGGGAGCATCCCAACTCTGGGGGCAGGCAGCGCCCCCTCAGCAACGCCAGGATTTTCAATACTCTGTGGGACTTTTATGAATCTTACTGGGTTTGTTTAAGTCTCCAAGACACATCCACAGTTCTCAGTCTCTCCTCTCCTGTGGACATGTCAGGTTGCTGTGACAAACACTCTTAAACTTCTTTGGAGATCCTTTGGGTAGATACAGGGGCCCAGAAGGCACAACCTTAAATATTCAGAGGTCCTGATGAGCAGCTGTTATTGGTACACCTTAGTTCTTTACCCTGCAGCATGTTTTCCTGGATTTGATCTCTGTCCTGAGGCTGTTTGTCACAGTGAATATCTCCTGAGAGATGAATACGTTCTGAGTCTTCCATAATGTTCTAAATTCTTAAAAAGTAAAACATTTTTTTCTTCAGCTAATCTTGCTTTTGCAGTTCCTCATAGTATGTAAATGAAATAGTCACTTTCAATGTTGCACTTGGGAATCTCCTTAGCCAGATCTAATTCTGTTAGATATATTTTCTAACTCTATATCACCCCGTGACAGTGTTGCCAAGCACTTCACCACTGCAGTAACAATTGCCTCCCTGCTATTCTGTTTGCCCTACTTATTATTCCTCCAGCTTTCTCTTGACACTCTCTTGCTGCTTTTCCTGTCTCAAAATAGCTAATACCATGTTTTAAATTGCTACAGTAGCTTCTTACCTTCAGGTACAATTCTTGCGTGAGTTATAAAACACTTTGCTAAAAAAAAAAAACACTCTAAGCTTAGGGTCTTCAACCAGCCATTAGTTAATTAGTAAATGATGTCCCATGATCCTACAATTTAGATTTAGATCAGGTGCAGGAATGACGTACTAGTGACTAGCCTGGCTGATTTCACTAGAGGTGGTAAGATGGCTTTGCTCCTCTGCCTGGTGGTCAGCTGGAATGGCTGGAGTGATCAGGCTTCTTTGTCTACACAGTCTCTCATCCAGTGGCTGTCTCTCTTCACATGGTGGCTGTGCAGTGAGGATCCAAAGGCATACGCAGAAACTGCAAAGCTTTGTAAGATCAAGTCCCCAAAGTGACTCTGTGTCACCATATCTTGTACTATTGGTTAAAGCCGGTAATGGGGACATTCTAGGTTCAAGAGGAAGGCCTCCCTGTACACACTGGGCTCATGATTCGGGCTGGCTGAGGCTGGGGGGTCAACCATAGAATAGAAATTCCATTGGGGTGTCTGTCAGTCTGTGTCTTAGTTAGACTCTTCCTCTCTGCATTGCTATTTTATAAAATACATAAATGTAAAAAGAAAGAAAGAAAGAAAGAAAGAAAGAAAGAAAGAAAGAAAGAAAGAAAGAAAGAAAGAAAGAAAGAAAGAAAGAAAGAAAGAAAAGAGGGAGGGAGGGAGGGAGGGAGGGAGGGAGGGAGGGAGGGGAGGGAGGGAGGGAGAGAGAGAGAGAGAGAGAAAGAGAGAGAGAGAGAGAAAGAAAGAAAGAAAGAAAGAAAGAAAGAAAGAAAGAAAGAAAGAAAGAAAGAAAGAAAGAAAGAAAGAAGGAAAGAAAGAAAGAAGGAAGATATTTTGGGGCTAGGTAGGTAGCATAGTGGTTGAGGCAGCTGGATCCCACATACCGACTGCACTGTTTGAGTCCCAGACTGGGCAGCTTAAAAAAACATGCCAGGCATGTATGTAAGCATGTCTAAAATCCAGAGAAAAGAGAGGAGAAGGGATTGTGGTGTGGTCACTTCCCCTGTGGGGTGCTTTCTCTCCCTCTATTTCCCTCTCTCTCTCGCTCTCTCTGTCCCTCTCCAACGACAGCATATGCTCTAGAGGAAACTAAAAAACAAAAAAAAAAACACAACTGGATGCAAATTAAAACTCAACATAGCAAAATCTGGTGACTACCCCTTTGGGCAGTGCTTAGATGAAAATTAACTGATTACATTTGAATAAAAGAAATGTTCAAAATTAGTGACATTACCTGCCATATTAAAAACTAGAAAAACAGAAAATAAAATTTAGAATAAGTAGAAAGAAATTATTAAAAGACCAAAAATAAAAAAAATAAAAATAAAAAGACAAGCTGTATGAGAAAATCTAGGTGGGCTTGGGTAGGTGATGACTTCTTAGGAAAACAAACACATAATTCATGAAAGAAAGAATTAATAGCCTGGACTTTATTAACATTAAAACTTTTTGTCTGTGAACGACGCTGTCAAGAGAATGAAAAGGTGTTGATGATGGTGTGTATAGTATTCTCAACTGGATTGGTCTGAGACGTATTTCATGATGGGTAAAGTCTTTTTACAAGCAAAATGAGAAATAGTGATTGACTGTTTAAAAAAGTGATTAGAAAATAATAATGATGATTGGGAAAAAACATTGAAAAGATATTGAATGATGAATTGGGGAGATTAATGTGTCTGTATTGACTGACATGCATGGCACTCCTTTTTGAAAAGGCAATGTAATACACTGTAAAGTTATATGTAACCCAATGTAACATAAAGAAGATTATGATGATAATAAAAAAAAATTTAAAAAAAAAGAATGATTGCTTTACCTGGATGCAAGAGAAAAAAAAAAAGAGAGAGAGAATGGAAAGGCAAGCCACAGACTGTGAGACAATGTTAGCAAAACAACTTGATCAAGGATTGTTACCCAGAATATGCAAAGAATGCTTAAAATTCAACAATTAAAGGACAAACTGCCTAAAAAAAAAAAAAAAAAAAAAAAAAGAGCCAAAGACCTGAACAGACACTTCACCAAGAAAATATAAAGATAGCAAGTAAGCAAGAAAAAAAGTTCACCACATCATATGTCATCAGGGAAATGCACATTTAAAAGCCAGTACAATACTATGATACTAGTGTGCACATATTAGAATTGCCAAATCTAGAACATTGACAACGCCAAATGCTGGTGAGTATGTGTAGCAACAGCAACTGTCACTCATTACTGTTGAAAACGCAAAATGGTGTGGATACTTCAGAAGAGTTGGAAAGCTTCTTACCAAGCTAAGCTCAATGCACTTACTATGCAATCTAGCGAGTTCTCCTTGGTATGTGTCCAAAGGAATTGAAATTTTATGTCTACACAAAAACTTGCACATGAATGTTTTATAGTCCTTTATTCATAATTGACAAAATTTGAAAGCAACCAATATGTCCTTTGGCATATGAATGGATATATAAGGAATCTCCAAATAATCAATGGCAAATGCATATTATGAAAAATTGTGCATGAATGTAAAAACTTTTTTTTACACCCAACTAAACTTGCACCTTAATTCCACTTTTCCATGAACTTTGAGTCCCCGTATATAAACTGTGTCCATTCAGACAATTAAGTATTACTCAGTGCTAAAATGAAAATGAGCTATACAGTCATGAAAAGACATGGAGGAAACTTGAATGTATATTGCTAAGTGAAGGAAGTCAACCTGAAAGGCTACATGCTGTTTGAGTGCAAATATGACACTCTAGAAAAGGCGAACATTGTGGAAACACTAAAAGACCCAATAGCATCCAGGGTCTAATGAGGAAAGAGGGATGAAAAGGCACATTACGGAAAATCTGGGGGGAGGGCAGTGAAAATACTGAGACTGCTATCATGGTGAATACATGTCATTATAGATTTGTCCAAACTCACAGAATGAGCAACGCCAAGCGTGAACCCTAGTGTAAACTTGGCTTTGGTTGTTAATAATGTGTCAACAAGGTAGGTTCATCAGCTGCAGCAAAAGTACCACTCTGGTACCTCAAATCCTGAGTGGTGAATCGAGAGGAAGGGGTTGTGGTGTGGCCACTGCCCAAGAGAGTGCTTTCACACTCTCCCTCTTTCATTCACTGTCTCTCTCAACAAGTGCGTGTAGCAAATTAAAAAAAAAAAAAAAAAAAAATTGAATAAAAAACTAAAGATCAAAATTGCCATTAATGCAGATGTGAAATTCTAAACTATTATCAAACTGAATCCAACAATATATGAAAAAGGGAAACATGATAAAAGTGTTTCTCCAAGGAATGTTTAACATTCAAAAATCTATTATTTGTATTAATAATACATAAGAACGTATCTTGATAGACAATATTCATGATAAAACCTCTCTACAAACCAGGGATAGAAGGCAAATCACTAACGCTGGTAAAAAGCATCTATAAAAAACTTACAGCTTAAGGAACCAGCAGTTAGCGTAATGGCTATGTCACTGGACTCCCACGTAGTCGACCGCGGTTCGCGTCTCGGACCCGGTGGCTTACAACTCACGCCGGGCACGTGTGCGTGCATGCCCAAGATCCCGAGAGAATGGAGGAGAAGGGATTGCGGCGTGACCATCCCCCCTGGGGGGTGATTTCTCGCTTTCTGTCTCTATGTCTCTGTCTGTCTGGCGAGCGCACGCGCCCTATAGCAAAAAACCTCTCCAAAAAACAAAACAAAACAAAACAAAACTTACAGCTTAAGATAACACTTAATGGAGCAAGACTGAATGCTTGCACCATAAGAAAAGGCATAAACCAAGGACGTACACTCTCTTCCTCCTCATCTCAGCATGACCCTGCCTAATTCATCAAAGAAAGGAAAAAAGTACACAGATTACAAAAAAAGAAGTAAAGCTGTTCTTATTTGCAGGCATGATCATATACATAGAAAAAGTTAAACAAAACTTAGGTTTGCAGGATGCAAGATCAACACACAACAGTCAACAGTGTAATTATACAAGTAGGAATAAAAAATTGGCATTGAAATAAACTATTTAAGGCATACATAATATTTTTTTGTGTGTGTGGGGGAGAGGTTTTTGCTATAGGACGCGTGTGATCGCCAGTAAGACAAGAGAGAGACAGAAGGACAGAAAGCGAGAAATCACCCCCCAGGGGGAATGGCCACACCATAATCCCATCTCCTCCATTCTCCTTTCAGGATCTTGGGCACGCACGCACGCACATGTGCCCGACATGAGTTTAAGCCACTAGGTCTGGGACTTGAACCGCGATCAACTACATGGGAGTCCAGCAACATAGCCATTGCACCAACTGCTGGTCCCAAGCATACATAATATCAAAGGTAGAGATTAGTTTAATGTTATAAAATGTTTAAGTCCCATTTACTAATAATTCTAATATATTGCTGAGAAGGTAAATACAAAAATAATTGAAGCTGTATCATGTTCATGGACTAGAGGATTCAATCCTTTAAAGATGCCAGTTCTCTAAGTTTTCTTTTGATGCAATACAATATCAATGTAAATCAACAAAATATTTTTAGTAGAAATTTACAAACTTGACCATAAATGTACAAAGGAATACAAAAAACTTAAAGAGTAGTCAAAGTAACTTGGAAAATGTATAGAGTTGGAGCATTCTTACTATCTGACTTCAAGACTTACTGAAAGCTATTGTAATCAAGACCATTTTATTTGGTATACACAGATCAAGAGAACAGGATGTCCAGACACTGACACATGCACATGGTCAACTGAGTTTTTATAAGAGTAAAAATATTTGAGAAGAGTACTCTTTTCAGCAAATGATGATGAGAAACAGATACCTACATGGGGGGAAAAACCAACTGCAACTCTTACTTCATATCCTATAGAAAATTAACTGACAATGGAAAAATGACTCAAAAAAAATGTAAAACTTTTAGTCTTTGGGACCAGCAGGCGGCATGGTGGTTAAGGCACTAGACTCCCACGTAGCCAACTATGGTTCGAGTCCTGAACCACATGCTTTCTCACTTTCTCTGTCTCTCTAGTCAAAATTTTAAATATATATATACATTTTCATATACACACACATATATATGTATATGTTTGTGTGTATATGTGTGTGTGTGTGTGTTTATGTTTTTTAAAACTGTCTTCTAAAAGAAATCACAAGAAAAAATTTCTTGAATGAAATACAAAATTTATAAAATATTAAGAAAAAGTTAGAAAATTAGAAAATAGAGATAGAAAAACTATCTGCTTTTAGAAAAAAATTTTTTTTAAAAAAAAGATAGGTCATATGTTGGGAGATACTATTTGCAATATACATTACAGATAATGGATTGGCATTTAGACTATATTAAAAATGCTTCCAACTCAATTACATAGAAACAAGTGAATTATAAAATGGACAAAAACTATGACAGATACTTCACATGAGATATACAAATGTCAAAAAAACACATAAAAGGAGCTAGTATCATTCCTCATAAGTGAGATGGAAATGGAAACCTTGATGTGATTCTATTACACAACTATTATAGCTTTGTTTTTTTAAACTGGCAACAGCTAGTTCTGTCAAAGATGCAAAACAATTAGAGTTTTAATATATTTCAAAAAGGTATAACCACTTTGAAAAACAGTTAGGCAGTTTCTTAAAAAGTTCAATATATACTAACCATTTTACCCAACAATTTATTTTCAAGGCATTATCAAAGAAATGAAAAAATATACAGAACAACTTGTAAAGGGATGTTAAAAGAAGTTTTATTCATATTAGCCAAACATGGGAAACAACTCATTAATTAGGTAAGCAGGGTATCTACACAAGGAAATATTACACAGCAGTAAGGAGTGAACTGACTAATCTTGAAAACACTATGTTGAGCAAGAGAAGTCAGACAAAAAATAGTGCACACTTTATGATTTATGTGACACTGTAGTAAAGATAAATCTAACCTATAGTAAATCTAACAAATCATTGTGTTTTTTGTGGGCCACAATGTAAGAACAAGGATTGATTGGGACCAGCAGTTGGCGTAATGGCTATGTCGCTGGACTCCCACGTAGTCGACCGTGGTTCGAGTCCCGTACCCAGTGACTTAAACTCATGCTGGGCGTGTGTGTGTGCGTGCCCAAGATCCCGAGAGGAGAATGGAGGAGAAGGGATTGTGGTATTGCCATCCCCCCCGGGGGGGAGAAGTGATTTCTCGCTTTCTCTCTCTCTGTTTCTCTGTCTCTGGTGAGCACACGTACCCTATAACAGAAAACTCTCAAAAAAAAAAAAAAAAAAAAAAAAACAAGGATTGGCTGAAAAGGGGCATAATAAAAATTTGGGGGGTTATGGGAATATTCTACATCATGTTAGATGTGTATTCATCAACCCTCACCAAATGCACAGTGACAATGTACACATTTTGTTGTTTGTATACTACTTTTCACTAAAGTTGACTGAAAACACTCATTGAAGTTTTCCTTCTTAGATCACAGATGAGTATTTCTCTCATCCTAAATTTAAGAATAAAGAGGGATAATCTTTTTCCTTGAACCCATTAGAGATCAGAGTCAAATGAGCTGAATTAGAAAGAATGACAAGATGCTTTAAAGGGAGCTGAAATATATGAGCTCTATACTACCACTGGCATGGTATGGTCATAAAAAAAAGAGTGCATAAGCCAACAATCATGAATCAGCTAAATTTCAATGAATCTGAGGGCGACTAGTGCACAACACAGAAGTACCTCAGGGAACACTGAATGTCAAGGGAAACGGTGGTGATGATCAACCCAAACAGCATTAACTATCAGCTTGAGACAGTCCATTATTAAATCCCACTGAATTTTAAACTTATATTTTGGTATCTTCCTTGATAAAACATGATGAGAAATTACTACAAGAAATCAACACGAAGCATGTAAGAAGGATGGCACAATCTGAAATTTGATTCCTTAACTTAAGAAGTTGTTTAGGGGTCAGTAGGTGGAGTGGTGGTTAAGGGTGCTTGCTGGACTCCAACACAACCAACCGTAGTTCAAGAACCGGATGTGATGGCTTGTTTTCTCACTATTTTTCTCTCTCTCGCTCTGTCCCTCTCTGGTCAAATCAAAATAAATAAATGAATAAATAAAATAATTATTGATAAAAAAGTTTAACAGGGGCACATATCTATAAATAAGTTCTATCAGTACTTATAGTTATTTTAAGAAAATACAAATATTATCTTTCCTTTAAGTCTCATCAAACTAGATTATAGAGAACTTCCTGAACAAGATAAAGGGCATTACAAGGTAAATGATAGCTAATACCATAGTCAGTCTAAGACTGAATTCTTAACTCTCTCCACTTCAAACAGGAATAAGGCAAGGATGACCATTCTTACCAACATTCAATAAGAGATCCTAAAAGTACATTAGGAAAAGGCATAAAGATGTAAACGCACAAATAACTTTTTTTCACATAAGATATAATCATTTATGTAGGAAATCTAAAAGAATCTGGAACAAATCTATTAAAGTGAATTAGTGTAGCAAGGTCTAGGACACAAATCAAACCCAAAAAATGAGTACTTAAAAATTGAAATGCAACAATTTACAATAGCATATGATTCACTACTAAGACATGAGCAAGATATGTACACTGCAAAACCACAATATGCTAGTAAGAGAAATAGAGACCTAAATATGAAGACATATGCTGTATTCGAGTCACAAGTCTTGATATTGTTAAATTTATTTCTCAAATTGATTACAGATTCAATGCAATCTCAAAGTCCCAGCATGCTTTCAGATAGAAATGGACAAGGTGATTATAAAATGTATGTGGAAAAACAAAGAACTTAGAAAAACAAAACAATTTTGGAACAAAACAAAAACAAAACAGTACCTGATTTTATAGTTTACCATAAACTACAGTCATCAAAACAGTGTGGTATTGGCATCATGACAGAAATACAAGTTCATGCGACAGAACAGGCAGATCAGCAAGACAAACACAAGAGTGGACAACTGATTTTCAATAAAAGTAAAATAGAAATTCAGTGGGAAAAGGACAGTCTCTCAACAAATGGTCCAGGAAAAACTTGGAAATACATGTCCAAACAGAAACAAACAACAAAAAAAACACACAAATTTGGCCCATACTTCACCCCATATACAAAAATATCAACTCAAAATGAATCACAGACTTAAATGTAATTTCTTTAAAAACTTTTTCGATTCTTATTTCTATTAGTTTTTCCATAGGGAGTGTGTGCTTGCCAGGAATCGCTTCTCCATTCTCTTCTCGGGATTTTGGGCATGCACACGCACATGCCTGGCGTGCTTTCAAGCCACCAGATCAAATGTACCAATCAGCCATGTGAGATACAGCCACTTTACCGCACCTCCTGGCTGGCCTTTAAATGTAATTTCAAAAAGTACACTACTAAAAGGATTATACTTTTCTTCTAGAAGAACACAGAAAAAAAAATTCTTTGTGATTTCAAGTTAGACAATGATTCCTACCAAAAATGAACCATAAGAGGAAAAGAACAGTTAAAAAAAAATCAACTGGACTTCATAAAAAATGTAAAATGTCCACATTTTAAGACACTGTTATGAAAATGAAGAGAAGCCAGTCATGAACTGGGGGAAAATACTTGCAAAGTTTACTGATATATGATTTGTATCAACTTTATAAAATTTGAAAAAAATTTAATAGACATTTTAAAAAGATAAGAATGGCAAGCATACACATTAAAATATGTTCAATATCATTAGGGAGATGCAAATCAAAAATCACAGTTAGTTACCACTACAAACCTAACAGGATGGCTAAAATCTTTAAAAACCGACAATAGAAAATGTTCACGTAAGAGAGTAATGACTTCCATATAGCTAGTGGGAATGTAAAATGATATACCCACTTTTTAAAAGTTTGTCATTTTTTTTAAAGTAAAACATGTCGTGTAATCTGACAATATCACTCACCACTCCAAGGTACTTACCCAAGAAAAAGCAAAGTATGTTTATCCAGAGATGTATATATGAATGTTGATAGTGTTTTTATTCCTAAGTCAAAAGACTGGAAATCCAAATTTCCATACCAACTATTTTGTAAATGGAACAAATTGTAGCACACTCAATACAACAGAATACTATTCAGCAATAAAAAGAAATTAACTACTTAAAAAATGCAAATATTTGGATGAATCACAAAAACACTGTGCAAAGTAAAAAGCAGGTTCAAAAGCAACATACCCTGTAACCCCATTTATATGACATTATAGAAAGGTAAAAACTACAGGAACAAACCCTGGTCATCAGGCAGAAAGGAGCACGGGAAACTTATTTGGACTAAAGGAAGTACTTTTATCTTAGATATGCTGCTGAGAACATGCCTGCATCATGTCAAAGCTCATCACATTGTATACCTAGCGAGAATTTATCTTAGTAAACATGACCAAGTTTTTCTTTAAATGGATAAAAAACAGTAAGTACAAGCAAGAGATGTTTTCTTCTTTTTTTGCTATTGATATTTCACTTTTAAAGCATTAGAAATACAACATAATTTTCTTGCTTTAGTATCTTTAGCCAAGAGTAAGTGTCTTTACTTGTGAGTAGGAAGATAGTCTTCTAAAATATAAGTAAAAATGTTTTATATTTTCCTATTACGTACTATTATTCTACATACTTCTTTGCAAAGTATCATTGTTTCCTAAACATCTGTAACTTACAGAAAGCAACTTTTTACTTGTGTATTATTTATAATAGTGGAATTAACCTCTGTATTAGGTCACAAATATTTAAAAGTCTGTTACTTGGAGTCGTTCCCTGATTTTAAGTCCTAGAAATAAGACTCAAGGTTTCCATAGTTCTCAATCTCAGGGGATTTTTTTTTTTTTTTGGAATGCGCCCAAGGGCACGTGCACTCACTGGGGAGAAAGGGAAGGAAAGTGAGAAAGCACCCTCAAAAAAGAATGGTCACAATGCAGTCCCTTGTCCTCCATCTTTCCTTTCAGGATTTCTGGCACGCTCACACATGCACCCAGTGTTTCTCCAGCTGCAGGTCTGAACTTGAACCATGCAGTCAGTCATGTGGGCTGGCCTACCTCGGGTGCTTTTTACCAATCACGTTTAAACACTGAAATTCAGCAAACAAACTCAAGTAATCAAGAGATACTGAGAAGGCATACAGAAGCTTCCAATAATACTAACAGATAGGGTTAACAATGACAAGATAACAAGTTTGGAAATGATGACCATTTATAGGGCAAAGTATTTCTGGAAAAGACATCAATAATGAAAATACAACAATTGCTACAAGGCACTATTTTAGGTGTTAGATACCTATTTTATTTAGCAGTTACCAAAATAAAAATCCCATTCTAAAGTAACTCACATCCCAGTGTAGGCAGTCAATGGCAAAACAAAATAAATAGGTAGTATAAAGGCTAGAACAAAAAACGACCAAGAGAGAGAAAACTATGGGGGCAGGGTCTTAACTTGGAGACTTGAGATGATATATGAGTTGAGACCTGAGCTAAGTGCGGGAACAAATCAGCTCGGTACAAATCAGAATAAACCATCTTAATGGGGAGACCAGCCAATAAAGAGATCAAGAAATATTCTTTAGTGTAATCGGAAAGCAGCAGTGAAAAGTGTGAACGGATCAAAAATAGCTCAATGGGAAGTGCCAGTTGGGACAGAGGTGTGAGTACATATATCCAAGACAAAGGGGAGGGGTTATATAATGCTATCAGTGCGGAAGGGTTGAACTTGGCTTTACGGATTTTAAGATCAGGTAATCTATTGGTTGGAGATAAGTTCAGCAGGGTAGCTGAAGATAAAGGTAGTCAGCCCATAAAGGGGAAAAAGAAGTAAAACTAGTCAAGTTATTAAGACAAATGACTGAAACCAAAACTCATATGAACAATACCACAGAGATTCCAGAAAGTAAAAAGAGCTGGCAAGAGACAACACCTGAGCAAAGAAAAAAGTAAATAAAACCACCACCACTAGACTAAGTGTAGTGAAACTAAACACAAGAGACCAAGCAAAGATGTGAAAGTAAACAGAGGAAGAAGCAAGTAACCAGTGACAGTTCAGAACCAGATCAGTCTACAGGTTGGAACCCCAGTTAACAGTCGTCTATAAGTGAAAGTATGATATAACCCACACACATCAGCCAGATAAAATATGTATATTATCAGTGCAATCATTTAATAAAATCAGTGAGTTTGAGACTGTTCTGCCTCTTCAGTTTAATATTTACATCAAGAACAAATGTAGAGTACAACACAGTTTAAAAAATTTAACCCTACCTTCACAAGTAATTTAATCTTTCATCTTGTTAAATAGTTGATACCCTATCCCTGGCTCTTCATTAACGTACTTTTATATACCAATTCAGGAACACTTAAAAATATATCTTGCAGGCTGGCCCTATCGCCTAGTGGTTAAGAGAGCCCTACTTCACATGACCAAGAGGAACTCAAATCCTGGCCCAGGCGGCTTTAAAATGTGTGTGTGTGTGTGTGTGTGTGTGTGCATGTGTGTGTGGGTCAAAAACCTCAGTGGGAGAGAAACAGAAGGGATTGTGGCTATATCCCATGGGATTGGGGGAGTTATCCCTCTCTGGAGTCCCTGACAATAAAAATGTGTGTGTGTGTGTGTGTGTGTGTGTGTGTGTGTGTCTGTCTGTCTATCTATCTATCTATCTATATAAAAAATCTTTTACTGTTAAGTAATGAACTCAAAAAATTTTTAAGAAAGATTTTTGCTATAGGATAGGTGTACATGCCAAAGAGAAAGAGAAACAGTAAAAAACCACCCCCCAGAGGGATGGCCACACTACAATCCTTTCTCCTCCATTCTCCTTTTGGGCAAGCACACACTCACACCCGGCATGAGTTTCAAGCCTCCAGGACCGGGACTCGAACCATAGTCAGCTATATGGGAGTCCAGCAACATAACCATTATACCATCTGCTGGTCCCATGAACTCAAAATGTTAACAATTAACCTGCATTGACCAGACACGTTTGTATTTCAGGGAAAATCTTAAAAAAAGAAAATCTCATGAAGATTAGTTGCTCTTCCAAATCCTCACCTCCTATAAAAAGCTGTTTCACATCTATAAAGCTCTAACAGTTACTTATGGTCCAACGATCACTTTCTATTTAGAAAGAGTAATGTGGTACAAACATAAGAACTGTGCCATTTTGAAAAATCACCATAATCTGTGCAAATCAGGTGGCACATAATCTACTCGAGTCTTTCATACAAAAACAGATTACAAAAAAAGATCATATATATAATCTACAATGTTATATTAGACTTATGTTAAGGTTCCCATTTCAGTAAGTTACTAACTCTGAACTTAATGAATGAAATCACTCAAAATCATTTTCTATAGTGTCAATGTCTGAAACTAAATCTCTAACATACCCTAAACAAAAAAACATTTTCTTTATAAGCAAACAGGCCATGACTTTTAGTAAGAATCATTTATTGTATTTAAAGTGGCAGGTTAATTGGTACAGTACTATGAATAATCTCTCATCCTTGAAAAATTAAACATAAGTGAATTAAAATAGCAAAGCAGAATGAGCAGGTAAAAGACAAAAAATAAGCATCTTTTATAGAGAATGTTCCCTGTTATATCTATAAACTAATGTTCTTCTCCATTGTGTCACTTATG
Organism: Tupaia tana; assembly: GCA_026018925.1. Classification (NCBI taxonomy): domain Eukaryota; kingdom Metazoa; phylum Chordata; class Mammalia; order Scandentia; family Tupaiidae; genus Tupaia; species Tupaia tana. The sequence continues at coordinate 86,379,752 of JAKSZU010000006.1, forward strand.
GCATATTCCTCTTCTACGTATTTGCTGACTTCTTACAAATAACGACTATCTTCTTCAATTAGTAAATGTTACATACGGTTTTAGATTTTTTTCATTCAATTTAGCTAATTAGTTGGCTGAAATACGTAGCACTGTTTAAAAAAAATTAAACCCATTCCTATGTCTCCAAAAATGCAATACTGTTATATGAAATTTGTATAACAGGGCATAATGCATATGGCTCAGTCTCAGAAATTATAAAATACCAACTCTAATCCTTTTACTGTATTAATATTATGATTTCAGTAAGCATTATAATTTTTAGGCAAGTGCTAGCCTGTGGAATGAAATGATCATTTATACTAAATGTAAAGTGAAACAGCTTTAAAAAATGAGTGCTAGCAGTTAAGTTTCTTCATCATCTTTACATCTGATTATAAATTAAATGTTTAAAAATTACGTGATTCCCTCACATGTGATTTCATACACAAGGAAAGAAACAGATCATTATTCTTCAGGGTAACTAATTAAAAAAGAGATTTTAAACAAGAACCAAAAAAAAACCCCAGAAAGCTTTGATTTGTATACACAATATAAATTTTAGACGTAATTGAATAAAAGAAAAATATTTAAAAACACAGAACAAATATCTATAGATTGTTACCATAGCTAATCAACAGGAACACGTGTAGAAATATTATAGGTATATTTGTCAAAATTAAGATTTAAATTTCTTACATTACAGCATACATTTACAAATGTGTGCCATATGACTCAGAAATTCCCGCTAACAAAATAAAAATCTGTGAATAAATATAAGGCATCCTAAAATAATATTTGCAGGGAGCCAAAAGTGTCCAACAAAAATTTCTATTACCTAAGTTTTACTTCATAGAAAGATAGATTCATAATCTTCAAAACAGATTTAGTTGTAGTGCTACATATTACCAATATTAACTGCTTACCAAATATCCTTTTCCTGGCAGCTAAATGTTACTTTGAAAAAAAAAAATGTTAAGTGCTTGAGGGAATAAGAATGCAGCAGAAAAGTACAGGAGCCCATATATCCTTTTTCTTAAATTTAATTTGTCATATATAAGGTTTTTATATACAATCAGTGTGCATTGTAACAGTTTATATTAAAAGTCAATCAAGTTTTATCTAAAATGTTAACCTGGCTGCATAGCACATTTGACATTATTGCCCACATGAAAAGGGAAAACAAATGGATTTACAATAACTTTTGGCCATTTTGGGTTCTGAAAGTGTTCATACACCTACCCTTTTAAACCAAATGCATCTGAAAAAATGTTTCCAGAGCATGCAGTTTAGATTTTACGTATTATCTCACTTAAAAACTACAAACACAATATTGGACTAAAAAAGAAAAAAAGGGGAATAACATGTATCTAATAAAATCGTCAATATAAAAAGAGGACTAATGGAATTAAGTGGCCCCTTTCCCTGTTTTTACATTCTAGACAATGATTCCAAGACAAATCATTAAAAAGTGTTATTACACTGATTTTTTTTTTTTTTAAATAAGAAGAAGGCCTGAGTTGGTAGGGAAAGGAACAGTCAAAAAAAGCCTGAGAAGGGGAAGGAAGTAAGGAAAGCTCATTTAATCCATATACAATAATTTACAGCCATTTTTCTTTGTAAAAAGGCATTAATAATAGATCACAAACAAGAAATTCCTGGCTATTTTACAGATATAAGTACAGAATTTAAATATTCAAGCTTGTGATGAAAGCGGCAAGGTGGTCGCAGTGTACAATGTAAACAAGTAGCTTTGGAAAGTGAACAAAGTCCTTGAGTGTTTTTTCTTTATTAAGAAAAGAACTCTCTTTCATTCTTTCCTGAAACATGATCACAGGTCAGAGTAAAGTTCATATACAAACATAATTTAAATGAAGGTCAGTCTAAAATCACTGACTTAAAAAAACAGTTTTATCCAGCCTATATGCGAGGGCAGTGTTGAGGTCCCTGTAATAGTAAACATTTTCCATTTCTTTAAAAAAGAAAAAAAAAAAAGTACTACAATATTTGTAGTACAGTGCAGCATACTCCTTAAATATAAAAATATTTTCTCTTCTATTGGGATAATAGACCTTGCATCCTGGAAAGAAGTAACAATACTGCTACTGATAGAAGATTTGTTTATATCTTTCAAGTCATGTAAGGCAATTACTGTGTTGGTTTATGATATATGGCTAAAAGAAAGGTCCAGAAAGACAAAGTATTAGTTTTTGTTATGTTTTCCGACTACTCCAGGTATGCTCAGGTGTACTTTTGTGTTCAATCGAATGTTCAAATGGAGATCTGGAGCCATAAGGAGACCTCTGATCTAGTGGTGACCTAGGGCCACTACTGGAAGCTCTGTGGTCCATTTGCCAGTCTGAATGATACCTATAATCCCTGGAAGATTTATGGTGTGTATATTCAGAACTTGACCGGTGGTCTGAATGTGACCGATGATCTGAGTGAGAACGATGATCAGAATGAGATCTATCTTTTAAATTTCCTTCCAAGTTTGACCTGTGATCTCTACTCCTGTGATCATCCAGTTTTCTGTGTTTCTCTCTGTCACTGTAATATCTAATAAAACAGAAATTGCAAATTTTAGTCAAATAATGCAAATTAATGTTTCCAAATAAAATATTTTTGAAAAACATAAACATAAAAACACACTTTTAATCATGTACAAGCTCAGTGTTTCACTATAAACTTCAAAAATTTTCTTGAAAATCACTGAGAAATATCTTTAGAAAAACTATTTTAACCATAAAACTAAGTGAACCATACAGAGCTTCTCAGATAACATTTTTCACATTAGAGCATTTGCTTACTTTCTAGACTACGTATCACTAAATAAATTTTACTGAGTTTAATTAGAAGTAATTACTAAAATGTATGTAGTCCTTATTATATACTCCTTTCTAATATTAAGAACCATTATACAAATGATGTATTCATCACATAACAGCTTCACAGATTTGAAATTACTGTAGGGAGCATTAATAAAATATAGAGAATTCTCTAATTTCTGTATTTTTGAGCTTTGCTTTTATTCTTCTCAGTTTTCTAATTTACTATGGATAATGATTACTAATTACTGAGAATGCTCCATTAATAATAAAGGAGTGGGACCAGCAGTTAGCGTAATTGCTCTGTTACTGGACTCCCATGTAGTCAACCGCGGTTCGAGTCCCAGACCTCATGGCTTAAACTCACGCCAGGCGTGGATGCGTGCATGCCCAAGATCCTGAGAGGAGAATGGAGGAGAAGGGATTGTGGCATGGCCATCCCCCCTGGGGGGTGATTTATTGCTTTCTATCTCTCTGTCTCTTTCTGTCTGTCTGTCGAGCACACACGCCCTATAGCAAAAAAAAAAAAAAAAAAACCTCTTTGACAACAACAAAAAAAATAAAGGAATAATGCATCATGCTGTTGTTCATGAATTCCACAACTTACAATTACAGAACTCTGTATGCCAAAGTTCATCTCTTACTGTGTATTTTATTGCAGTTTTATAATTCAAAAACCCTTTTACAGAGAAATTTAATGCACATTAAACACAGGAAAAGGAAAAAGATTTGTAACCAAAATTTCTTTTTTAATTTGTCATAGGGCATGTGTACTCCCTGGAGAGAGATGGGGATGGGAGGGAGTGAGAACGCATCCCCAAGGGGGATGGTCATACTGCAATCCCTTCTCCTCCATCTCTCCCTCCTTTTGAAATTTTGGGCAAGCATGCACACACATCTGGGTTTTCCAAAATGCCAAGTCTGGGACTCAAGCCGCACCATCAGCCATGTGGGATAACAAACACCTTAACCGCTGGCTGGCCCCATGTAACCAATTTCAAAAGTTTACCTGCTATCTTGCTTGTAGTGATCCCAATCACGATGATCTTTACCATTACTAAAAGAAGAGTAAGGTCTTTTCCTGGATTCACTCTTTTTGTAAGAATCTCCCTGATGTCGGTCTTTATGATGATCATGGTACTGAGACAAGTGTCTATCAGAAGAATAACTATCCCTGCTGCTATCATCATGATTTGTATTCTCTTTTAATCTTTCCACATCTGTTAGATTAAAAAAAGTCCAACTTCTATTAATGACATTTAAAAACATACATGGTAAGCTTTGCTGCTAGATAATAAAATATCCTGTTTCAGGTTCTGCAAAACAAAATCAGTTTCCAAATACAGGAAGTTGAAGTACTTAGAAATGGTCTATCAAAGCAGTTAATTCTGCCTAAGACACAACGGAAAAATATGTACCCATTTCCTTCTCAGACACTGATTTTGTGACCCTTGTTCAGAGAGAATGCAGTATTATTTCCAAATGATATAAAAATGAGTATGCCCATTTTAACAATTATTCCATAATTTCTATAAACCTGCAAAAAGTCGATTTATTGAAAAGGTAATAATAATTATTCTTTAACAGAATACATTTTATGGAATAATGTTTGTATTAGTGTTCTAAAATTTTTTCCATGTAAAGGTGCTTCTGAATAAATACAAGAACCTTTTTCACAATTCGGCTTTTGTAAAAAACAAACAAAAAAAGAAACAATTTTTAGAGTTTCTTTCAAAAATAGTAAGGCTTTTACTTACCTGGATTTCTAACCATATGAGCATTCAAGTTGCTGTTCTGGTCACTGTTTTGCTAAAAATAAATGAACATATGTAAGAATATTTTAAGTGGCTTCAAATCTTATAAAACAGGGGCACGGGAATCCTTGAAAAGACAATCCAGGGTACCAGAAAATGGCATAATGGTTATACATCATTGGACTCCCGTGTAGTTGACCGTGATTAGAGTCCAGACCCAGCAGCTTACAACTCATGCAGGGCACGCATGTGCGTGCGTGTGTGCGTGCGTGCGTGTGTGTGTGTGTGTAGCAAGATCCTGAGATGAGAATGAAGGAGAACAAATCACCCCTTAGGGGTGATTTCTCACTTTCTGTCTCTCTGGCAAGTACATGTATCAATAGCAAAAATTTCTCTCTAAAAAAGGAAAGAAAAAATCTGGATTTAAAGTCCTCTCATAAGATTTAGGGTGTATGTATATGTGTGTGTGTGTATGTGTGTGTGTATTTAACATATAGGGGTTTTTTTTTTTAGGTTTTTGCCTTAGGGTGTATGCTCTCATGGTGAGTAAGGAGACAGAGAGAAAGAGAAAAATCAGAGAAATCACCCCCTAGAGAGATGGCCACACCATAACCCTTTTTTCCATTCTCTTCTCAAGATTTTGGGCATACATGCACACATGCCCATTGTGATTTTCAAGATACCAGTCCGGAACTCAAGCCATGTGGGTGGTCTAGCATTTTAACCACAATGCCACTTGCTGGCCCCACATTTAGGTAGTATAAACTATTTGTCCCATGACTTAAAATAAAAATTGGCTTTGAAATTTTTTGGGGGGGTGGGGAGTAGAGGTTTTTCCTATAGGGCACATGCACTCGCTGGAAAGACAAAGAGACAGAGAGATAGAAAGTAAAAAATTCACCCCCCAGGGGGTTGGCCATTCCACAGTCCCCTCTCCTCCATTCTACTCTCGGGATTTTGGGCACGCACACACACGCGCCCGGTTGAGTTTAAGCCACTGGGTTTGGGGCTTGAACCGCACATAACCATTATGCCATCTGCTGGTCCTGGAATAATTTTAAACTTAAAACAGAAAAGTTGAAAGAATAATACCAAATATTTCAATATACCCTTTACCTATTTCCCCTAATGTTAATAGTTTACATAACCATGGTATAATGATCAAAATCAAGTAATTAACATTGGTACATAACTATTACCAGAACCAAGGACGTTAGTTGGATTTCACATTATCCCACTACTGTTTTTTCTGCTCCTGATTCCAATTTAAAATTAATTGTCATGGGTTCTTGTTAAGAGGCCCCTAGTCTTATATACCTTGTTACTTGATAATGTTTATTTCTTCTGTGAGAGAGGAGAGAGGCACGTACAAGGTTTTCACACCATGATCCACATCCAGTCTCAGCCAGCTAGGATTATGGGCACTTGTAAGTTCCTGGCATGTACAGGAAGACCTTAGACCTCAAACCCAGGACTCTCCCATGTGGGCAGCATTGCAGAGTACTGCCTTATCACTACACCACCATGGCTGGCCCAGATGGTTATTCTTTAGAATGGCTTCAATTAGGGTTTGAGATTTTCTCATGATTAAAGTTACACATTTTTGGTAAGAATTCCACAAAAATGATGCGCTTTTCTCAGTGCTCTATATCAGGGGTACACGATATTTGAAATGTCATATTAATAGTGACATTAACCTTGACCACTTGTTTACAAGGTGTCAGGTAAGTTTCTACTAATTTCTATATGTAATTAATAAACATCTTGGGGCCAGCAGATAATGTAACAGCTATGTCACTGGACTCCCATGTAGTTGACTGCGGTTCGAGTCCCGGACCCAGTGGCTTAAACTCACGCCGGGCACATTGCATGCGTGCCCAAGATCCCAAAAGGAGAATTGAGGAGAAGGGATTGTGGCATGGCCACAACCATCCCCCTGGGGGATGATTTTCTCACTTTCTGTCTCTCAGTCTCTCTGGCTAGCACACGTGCTCTATAGCAAAAACCTCTCCAATCAATCAGTAAAAACCCCAAACATCTCAGAGATCTCCCAGACTATGCCAACATCCTGTTATTCTTGCCTGTTAATTTTAGCTTCCTTTGGTGGATCTTTCCTGGAATAATTATTACTGTGATGTTCTAATGGTGATTTTCTATTTTCCTTACTCTTAGGTTTTTGCCTTAGGACACACACTGTCACCAGAGAGAGAGAGAGAGAGAGTCAGTGAGAGGGAACCCCAGCTACTCCCCTCCATGAGAGATGGCCCCACCACAATCCCTTCTCCTCCTAGACTCTTGGCAGTCGGCCAACGTAACTGGTACGCCATCTGTCCCCCCCTTACTCCTACTTTTATTCACAGAATTCTTTTGTAAGAATGTCTTATGGTTTTAGTAACAAATAAAAAGTACAACGCACTATTTTACCTGAGATTCCTGCCGTTTTTTAATAGCATGCTTATATAATTTATGTAATTTTCTTGCATCAAACTCAGTAAACTTAGATACAAAAATCCACAGGTTTCTAGAAGGAAAAAAAAGAAAAATTAGCCTGATGGAAAATATTTGGCTTTCCCATGGACTCGTTTCCACACAGTCCTCTATGAAAGTCTAAGGAGATTAATTCTTGTATTTAGTTTTTAAAACTTCACATATTGTTAAGACTAACCATTAAGTTTTAGTTCTCTCCCATATTCCTTCATTTTAAAATCTTTGGAATGAAAAGCAGTAATTAATCCTTACTTGAAATGCACCAACCAGAAAAGTGTAAACTAGCAAGTCAGGAAGAATCCTAAGATATTCATAGTGTGATCTAGACTGGGTACATGAAGAAAAGGCATATGTTAATAGTTCATGTAGAAATACTATCATATAATATTCATTACGGTTATAAATAGTGGTCCTAAACAATACTTGACCAATGTCATTTTATGCTGGTGATGTAATGCTCACAAGTAACATGACCAGACTATAAACTGGGCACAGCATGGTATTTCTAGGCCTCTCTTCCCATCCTAAGGCAGGCATCAGTAATTAATCACAGACCGTGGTGATTATTTCACAATGTATATCCAGTCATCAAATTGTATACCTTAAATATATAAATTTTAGTTGTCAAATACAGGTGTCTCCAATCCCTGGGCCACAGCTCAGTCCGTGGCCTCTTAGGAACTGGGCTACACAGCAGGAAGTGAGCAGTGGGCCGGCAAGCAAGGTTCAACTGTATTTACAGCTGCTCCCATCGCTCGCATCACTGCCTGAGTGCCACCTCCTGTCAGATCAGCGGCAGCACTAGATTCTCACAGGAGCAGGATCCCTATTGTGAACTGTGCACATGAAGGAGGTGGGCTTCATGCTCCTTATAAGGATCTAATGCCTGCTGCTCTGCGGTGGAGCTGAGACGGTCATGCTAGTGCTGAGGAGCATCTGCAAATACTGCATTATCACCCTAAACCACCCCCCTACTCCTACTAGTGGAAAAATAGTCTTCCCTGCAACTGGTCCCTGGTGCCAAAAAGGTTGGGGACCACTGATCAAATATACATCAAAAATAAGTAAATAAATAGAATAATGTATTAAGATAATGGTCATCAGAATACATAAATAAGGGACCTGCAGTTAGCGTAATGGCTATGTCGCTGGACTCCCAAGTAGTCGACCGCGGTTCGAGTCCCGGACCTGTTGGCTTAAACTCACGCCAGGCGCATGTGCGTGCGTACCCAAGATCCCAAGAGGAGAATGGAGGAGAAGGGATTGTGGCGTTGCCATCCCCCCGGGGGTGATTTCTCGCTTTCTGTCTCTCTGTCTCTCTCTGTCTGGCAAGCGCACGCACCCTATAGCAAAAAACCTCTCAAAAAAGAAAAAAAAAAGAATACATAAATAAAAAGTATGACATTTGCCTTGAAATAAAATTTAAACATAAACTTCATTGAGAAAACAAGCTGAATAATACCTGAATGAACTCACACCCACAGGTGAAAGAAAATTCACCCAGCCTTTAAATGAATTTATAGAGACTATCTCTAAAATATACCATATTTACAGATAATTCACAAAAGTAAAAGACAGAACATTAAAAAACTATTTTGGAGAATGGCAGGTGGTGTGGTGGTTAGGGGTGCTGGACTCCCACATGGCTGACAACGGTTTGAATCCCAGACCTGGCAGCTTGCATTCTCTATTTCTTGCTGCCCCTCTCTGGCCAAAATACATACATAAATAAATAAAATTAAATAAAAATTTTTTTAAAAAAAACCTACTATGTTGTTCATAGTTAAATTCATTTTTGTTTTTTGAAATGCCAGAGAGTATGTGCACTTGTACAGTAGGGGTGGGGAGGACTCGGGGAGAAATCACCCCTTATAAGGCATGGTAACACGGCAATAACCTTTACTACTCCACCTTGTCAGGATTTGGTGCATTCATACCATGAGCCCGGCATGTTCTTCTGGCCTCCTGGGCCAGGATTTGAATCATGGCTGTCATGAGATTTGGCTTCCTGAACCAGTAGGCCATGGGCTGGTATCCATAATTCAATTCTTTTATTTAATAGAATTATTTTATTTATTTAATTTTATTTATCATTATTTTTAAAGTTGACCAGAGAGACAGAGGGAAAGTGAGAATGCAAGCTGCCAGGTCTGGGACTTGAACGGAGGTCGACTATATGGGAATCCAAGTGCCTTAACCACCATGCCACCTACCGGCCCCATAATTAAATTCTTTTATGAAAATACATTTTCTGGGGACGGTTAGTAGCATGGTGGTTAGGGCACCGGACTCTCACATGACCAAGTATAATTCAAATCCTGGACCTGGGGGCTTGGTTTCCCACTTTCCTTTCTCTCTGTCTCTCTGGTCAAACTGAGAAATAATAAATAAAATTAAATAAATAATTATTTTTAAAAAATACATTCTCCCCTAAAAAAATCTAGTCAGAAATTATATTCTGATTCTAGTTATGTTATCCGCACTACTATCTAACCTTGGAAAAGCACTAGAGCTGTCACCGGCATCAGCACTTTAAAAAACCTGAGAACCAGTGCCTCTTAAAAAAATCTCACATCTCAGGTCCTCCTTTGGAATACCCCATCCCACCCCTGTAAAGCTTTTCACCTGAGTCCAATATTTTCTTCTGTAGAGTAAGTAGTAATAATTGTTCAGATTTTGAAATGTAATGCTATTAAAAGGATAAGTTAGAATGAGTACTTTAATCAAATCAAAGTAATTTGATAGATGAAAAAAATACAAATGTACATTGTATTATTTGGCCATCACTTAATTATAGCGATCTTAAGAAAAACTAGTGTTCCATTTCGGTTTCTAAGATATTTGGTCAAAAAAAAAAAAAAAAAAAGAGAGAGAGAGAGAGAAAGAGAGAGGAAAAAAAAATCTATAAACAAAGAAAGCAGGCAATTATAGTTATAGAAAAAATGTGCATAATATCGGGACCAGCAGATAGCGTAATGACTATGTCGCTGGACTCCCATGTAGTCAAAGGTGGTTTGAGTCCCAGACCCAGTGGCTTAAACTCATGCTGGGCGTGTGTGTGTGCGTGCCGAAGATCCTGAGAGGACACTGGAGAAGGGATTGCAGGATGCCCATCCCCCCGAGGGTAATTTCTCACTTTCTGTCTGTCTCTGTCTTTCTGGTGAGCACATGGGCCCTATAGCAAAAACCTCTCAAAAAAAGAAAGAAAGAAAGAAAGAAAGAAAGAAAGAAAGAAAGAAAGAAAGAAAGAAGGAAGTGCATAATATCACTGCTTTATAATTACAGGTCAGGGTTCTGTCTTTGTAATTTTGGATGAGGTGTCTATTTTCATTCTGTAGAATCTATGTTCTTGAGAGTAGGGAGATGCAACTGTTTACTAACAGGTCTTAATACAAATGATCTTTTTCTTATTTCTACATTTAAATCATCTTTCTATAAAAAAAGCAGTCACATGAGAGAAGCTAATTTACTTTCTGAGCTCTTTCCCCACTGGCGTTTTCCTGTTCCCCCTCCATCTTTAAGGGAAGTTGGTATAACCAGAGACAGTGACGGCAGGAATGAACACCAAGGAACCTGAAGTAGAGGTAGTTGAGAACTAAATGTGAGGAAAACAAAGAAAGCCTTTCCCTTTAAAGAAAGAAAAGTGATACCTGAGCATGGGTCTTTGGAGGTAAAAGTGACAAAACATTAAAAAAAAAAAAATTAAAAATTCTCCTGGCTACTGGTCTTTTTCTAAAAGTTTTTCCTCCCTCTTTCCTAAAAATAAACTATATCTGAAATGTCGTCTTACTTGCATTAAAACTACACAATTTCAGTTAAGATGTTCCTTATTTCTCATCTAAAAAGCAAGTAAATATTCCACTCCTTCACAACGTCAAAACTGTAAATCCCAATTACAACTTCAAAATTGGTATCTACAATATAATTAAGTATTTTTTTCTCTCAGTGGTCCTCTAAAAATAACAACCCATTCTTGGCAGAAGACATTACTTAAAGGAGTTACCAAACTTTCTAATTTGATAGTCCAGTAAAATATGAAAAACAGAAGCCAAGCATTTTTACACTAAAAATTAGAAAGTAATATTAATATAATCCTTTCAATTAGCTAAATTTAGCTTTAGACTAATACATGGAATTGCCTTTAATTGCCTAACTGTGTCATAGACAACCCAGAATATGTTTGAAAGCCATGGACAAAAAGTTTAACTTTCGATCTTGAATATAAAAAATTTGAAAATTCTTATTTAAGTCTAATACATAGGACTGAACTTCACTGTATTGCTAGTCCATGGTTCCATGCTTTGGGATTCATTCTAAGTTGAAAAGTTGAGAGGCCTGGCCCTACAGCCCTATTGTTAAGGGAGCTCCAGCTCCCATACGGCCAACCATGTTTAGATTCCAGCTCTGGCAGTTTAAAACAAAACACACCAGTTACATGTGCGTGTAGTTAAAAATAAATACATAAGTATGAGCTTGAGAAAGATGAAATAATTCTGTGCATGATATAAAAGGAAAGCATTAAAGCTCCAGTATGTGTGTGTTTGTGTGTGTATTCCAACTGTATGAATAAAAGCCAGACACTGTGAATATTATACTTTAAGATTACTGTCTCTAGATCCTCATAATGTAATCAAATTTAACATGCAACAATTGAAAAACATGTAGCACCTATAGTTTACAAAATGATTTGAATGATAAATGTTACTATTTTAGAGATAAATAACACTGGGGCTTACAGATAGTAGAAACTGTTCAACATTACGAAGTCAAAGATTAGGCAAGGACTGAGTGGATGTGATGCCAACTCCAGTGATCACTCCATGGCCTTTCAGGCACGTGATTTTTGGGCCATTACTGTCCGTGCAGTTTCAGGTTCTCTAAGCATGACAGCTCAGTTTTCACTTGTGTACAAAAGTCTGGTGACCATGATCAACTTTATCCTTGCTGCTTTCTCTAAATGGGTCTTTGTCGACTTCAACGAGAAAGGGTAAAACAAATCTTTTTTAAAGGTTTAATCTAATCATCATCGCTACTTCAGAAATGTGTCATTCCACTTTTTGTTTTGCTGTGTAGCTGCATTACAATCAGCAAAGAAGTCAGTAGACTAATTAAACTGTATCAGTGACTGGCATGTGCCCACTGTATTTTTTTCCTAATTTGTCCATAGTCTGACTTAACACTGATGCAGTTCTGGTAATCAAGTGAGCTGACTCTTAATATAGCAGCTCAGATTTTCAATTTTAAAATCAATTGGCTACTGCTTCTAAAGTAAACAAAACAAAGGTTTGCAATTTACATTGCTTGAGGATGTTCATTTTTTACAACTTCATATACATACAAAGATATTGTTGCTACATTTATATAACAGTGGAATTTGGGGGACACACCAGTTTCTAAAGGTATTGCTACTAAAAATAACTTGGTGCTCTGCAGAGACTTTAAAAAATAAGCAGTGTGAATTTTAATGAAACTTTCACTTTTTCTTATTTAAAAGCAGAGATGCGATCTGTAGCTCACTATGATACATAATTAAGCAATCACAATTAAAAAGCTTAAAAATTAAAAGGAAAAAATAAAAACAATCAAGATAAATCTTTTTTGTTTTTGCTAGAGGATGCATGTGCTTGCTAGGGAGTGACAGAGAGAGAGAAGTAAAGTGAGGAATCACCCCCTCAGGAAGCATGGCCACACCACAATTTCATCTCCATTTCCGTTTTCGGAATTTTGGCCATGCACGCACACACACCCAGTGTATTTTTCAAGCTGCAAGTTGTGGGACTCTAACCAAGAAGTCAGTCATGCCAGATTTAGCAGCCTTAACCACCTTGCTACCAGAGGGCCCTCTGGTTAAATCTTTATACATGGTTTTGTTACAACAACAACAACAACAAAAACAGTAGTAGAAAAGTAAACCAAAACACAAATGATTACACAATTATAAATGAAACAGTTCCAAAAAACTGTATCACTTACTTTCTCCATTGTTTAATCTGTTCAGGATTTGTATATTCTTTCAGACATTCTGTGATATGGTCTCCAATTTTTATTAAACACTGTCTGGTATGCTCTAGTTGTTCTCGTTCTGAAAGGCCTTTCTCAGGTCTATCAAGTTGTTTCAAAGCTGCTTTGACGGGCCTCATTCTTTCTTTACACTTGGGGAAAATAACATAAATATGTACATTAAAAATCTTTATTCAACAAAATATACCTCTTTCCATGATATTTCCATGAACAAATATACATTGTTTGGTGGCAAAGTGAGCAACTAAATCTTATCGCAAAAGTCTTAAACAGGAGGGGCTTTCAAAAAATTCATGGAAAATGAGCATTATGATAAAAATATATAGATCTCAAAAAAAAACTTTTTATACCAAAATAACCTTGCTCTTTGTTTTTGTTTTACTAAGTGCTTCTACACTCACCAGGGACATGGTGGTGGGGTGGGGTAGTGGTAAGAAATCACTGCTCCCCCCCACCCCCCTGGTCGAAAGGCCATACTGCTAGCCCTTCTATCAGGATTTTGGGCATGCATGCACACTCGGGGTGTTTTTCAAGCTGTCAAGTCTAGGACTTGAACCACTCAACCAGCCATGTCCAGTGGCCTTAATTTCCAGGCTATCTGCTGGTGCAATAAACTTGCTCTTCAATTCTATTTTTCCACGAACTTCTGAAGTTTCCTCATATTATTAGAGGCAGACTTTCTTCATGAAAACAAGCTTTCCTTTCTCATTTAAAATTAGTCTCTGTGAAGGTAAAAGCTTTGGGTTTTACTTAGGTTCTACAAAAATGGTTATTTTTTTCATATTGTAGCAAACAATTATAAGCAGACTAAAACACAGAATATGAGAAAGTAGTATTTTAGGCAGGTGGTTGACAGAGATTAACCTTTTCTGTGATCCTTAGCATAATAATGAACAAAAGGATGGCCTATCAAAAACTGTATGATCTAGTTTTACTACAGTAATAAAAACTATAACCATACACCAAAATCAGAAAAAAAATGACATAAAACAAGCTTTAGGATAAAATTTATGAATATAATAAGTAAAAAGAAAACAGCAGATAGTGTAATGGTTACATTGCTGGACTCCCACATGGCTGACCATGGTTTAAGTCTTAGATCCAGCATCTTGAAACATACTAGGCATGTGTGCATGCGTGCCCAAAATCCAGAGAGGAGAATGGAGAAGGTACTGCTGGCATGGCCATCGCCCCGGGGGTGATTTCTCACTTCTTGTGTCTCTGGTGGGTGTATGTGCCCTATAGCAAAAATCTCTCTCCAAAATAAATTTAAAAATAAACAATTTTAACATTATGAGAAGCAAGCTGGTAAAAATGGGTCAATATCAGACAATACATTAAGTTAATTCAACAATACCTGTTTTATTTATTTTTTAAAGAGATTTCCTGTCTCTCTGGCATCCCTATAGGGTGCGTGCACTCATGGGAGAGACAGAGAGATAGAAAGCAAGAAATCACCCCACGGGAGGGTGGCTATATCGCAATGCCTTCTCCATTGTACTCCCAGGATTTTGGGCATGTATGCACACACGTCCAGTAGGTTTTAAGCCACCACATCCAGGACTTGAACCACGGTCGACTATGTGGGAGTCCAGCGATGTAACCCTTACGCCATCTCCTGGTCCCTCAGCACCATTTATTTTAAAACGCAATCCTCACACCACCTACTAAAGGGCCATTCTTTTTATAAATTCCATGTATAAATGTATAGGTTTGTTTCTGAGTACTTTGTTCTAGACCCAAAAATAGAGCAGTAATTAAAGCAAACTTTGTATGGACCCTGGACTCATAATATAAGACAGCCAATAAATAAACACTGTAAGGATGGTGACAACTTGTGATAAAGGACAAATAAAGCAAGAAAGAGCGGGGAGCTTCTTATCTTATTTAAGAATTCAGGGAAGAGCAATATTTTAGCATATGCCTAATGAAAAAAATGGAAAAGTAAGCTAGTCCAGGTATCGTGAAGAGCAAATATAAATGTCTTAAAATTTTTTACATGTTTATGAAATAATATGAATTGCAGTGTGGCCAGAGAATGAATGAGAAAAGTGGGATATGATGACTGCAGTTAACCAAATGTATTTGTTTTAGGTTACTGTTGGGGATTTTTTATCTTTAGTGAGATGAAAAGCCATTTGAAGGTTTTAAACACAGAGCTAACGTGGGCACAGCATAACCAGTAAGAGTCATAATCGGGCCAGCAAGTGGCATGGTGGTTAAAGGCGCTGGACTCCCACATGGCCGACCACGGTTTAAGTCTCGGACCTGGTGGCTTGCTTTCTCACTTCCTCTCTCTATCTCTCTCTGATCAAACTGGAAAATAATAATGATAATAATAATAAATAAAGTTAAATAAAATAATTCTTTAAAAAAAAAAAAGAGTCATAATCACTCTGATTGCTGTGTGAACCGCAAACTGATAGGTAAGTTAAGATACAGAGTAGGACGGGAAGAGTAGAAGCAGCACAAATAGCTAGGAGTCTGTTAAAGTGATTCTGGGAAAAGATGACCGTGGCTTGGACCAATGTGGTAAGGCCAAGAGGATTCGTCACTGGATGTGAGTGGGGGAGAAAAAGAGGAACGAATAACTAAAATCTATGCTAAGACTACAATTTAAAGATAGAAACTAGAAACATGACTAATACATAAAAGTACTTATTAGTCAGAGGCTGCTTATTTATTCATTTATTTATCTATTTATCTATTTATTTAAGTTTTGCCGTAGGGTGCATGTGCTCACCAAAGAGAGACAGAGAGAGGGATAGTGAGAAATCACCCCCTCCGGGAGCATGGACCTGCCAAAATTCCTTCTCCTCCATTCTCTTTCTGGGATTTTGGGCATGTGCACATGTTAAATAGTGTCATTTAGCAAGACAAATCAGTGAAAGAAAGATAAGGAAAATCAAGAGGGGTCATACAAGGCAAAGATATTGAGAACAAGGTAGACTAAGAAAAAGTCACTAAATTTAATATTCACGATGACCTCCAAATAAAAAGGAACTTTCTATACAGAAATAAAATCCTGCTCAAGTCCAGAAAGTCTGGTTCTTGAGTCCATATTTAAAACTATTCCACTCTTCATTTACATGATACACAAAGATAACTTAAGATTAACAGAGAAGATATTTATGCATTGGGCACAATAGAAAATCTCCCATTTTAGCTGTTACATGAAAAAGTCAGAAGGCCTGAAGAAGCATGGACAAAGGAAAAAAGTGCTCTCCCACAGGAGGCCCACAAACTACTGCTTGTGCCGCATCTGAAACGATCCCTGGGAAGTTGAGCACATTTTATGAGTACCCAACACCAACATAGATGGGCGGAGAAAAATTTGACATCACTGCCAATAAGGGTGTGGGGGACGACGTGCTCGTGGGGTGCTGAGAAAAGCACACTGCACTCAGCTCACTGTGTGCACATGCCCAAAGGAATTAAAGCGTGGGCATCCCCCAACGGGGAGGGGGTGGATTTCTTACTTTTCTCTCACTACCTCTGTCTCTTTCCAGCAAACACAGATACACTATGGCAAAAACCTAAAAATAAAAATGAAAAAATTAGCTACAGGGTATGTGTTCCCACTGGAGGAGAGCAGGGCTGTAGTGGTGAGAAAACATCTCCCAGGGAAGAGTGCCATCATGCAATCCCTTCCCCTCTATTCTTCTTTTGGGACTTCTGGGCATGCAAGCACACATGCCCAGTGTGTTTTACAAGCAAGCTCCCAGGATCAATATGTGACTCAAATTGTGTAGCTGGCCACAAAGGCGCTAAATGCCCTAACGCCATGCCACTAGCTGGCCCTAGTGATACATTCTGTACACCTGGTTCAAGCTCTGAATATTCCATGCTTATCTCATATTATACAGTTTTCTTTTCTCCAAAATTTATTACTCTCCTTCCTGACTGCTCTATTTCTGGACTTTTTAGTGTTCATCAAATTGCCTGGCATGTCTGAATTTATTAACAACCTCTGACGTAATCACTAGCAATTGTTTAATTTTCTGAGCTTTCTTTAAAAAGACAATAGCACTGTTATGAAAGTTTGTTATGTACTTCGCCAATACATTTAATCCTCACAATTACTTTAAAGAATATAAAATCACAACAACATACAAAACCATTGTATCTTAGACCAGTGTTCTTCAAAGTGTGGTCCATGAACCTGTGCCAATCCACAATATAGGTACAGAAACCTTGTTTTATAGCAATTTGACATGGTAATTGTTGTTTTCAGGGTTTTTTTTTTTTTTTTTTTTTTTTTTTTTTTTTTTTTTTTTTTTGCTATGGGGCCTGTGCATTTACCAGAGAGAGACACAGAGAGAGGGAGAGAAAGAGAGAAACCAGTCCCCCCAGGGAGAACTGCCACACTGCAATCCCTTCTCTAGTCACCTTGTGGGATTGTGGGTACACATACAGATACACGTGCCTGGAATGGTTTTCAAGCCACCAATGTCAGCCATATGGGATCCAGTCACCTTAACCTACATGCCACCTGCTCGCCTGACACTGCAATTTTGTCTACTGAATCTAGTAATAACATTAGGCTTATATTTTGAATAGTGTTTTTTTTTTTTTATTTCACTTTTCTAGTTGAAACTTTTTCACTTTTCATTTTTCCAAAAATACTGGTCTATAAAAGATAGGATTAAAAAATAAAACCTAGTCCTTTACCACAGATAAGCAGCTACATATACACCACACACATCTATATATATACACATATACATATATATATTTACATACACACACACACACATATATATATAAAACGTATGTATACATATAATACAAGAAGTCTGCTAAGTGAAAAGTTTAAAATCTTAAAATCTGTAAAAAAAAGTCACTGTAAGTATTCCTTAAAATCCTCTCTTTGGGCCGGCAGGTGTCATGGTGGTTAATGGCACTGGACTCCCACATGGCCAACCCTAGTTCGTGTCCCAGACCTGGCAACTTCCATTCTTTCTCTCTCTCTCCCCCACCCTCTCTGGTCAAATTAAAATAAATAAAGTTAAATAATATAATTCTTAAAAAAAAAAAAAAAAACAAAAACCCTCTTCTTAGAGTCTTTATTATTAAGTTTTCCTGTTATCTTCAAAATTTTACAATCTATTACTTTCATTAATCTGTAATACTATGAAGTTCAAATAAATTCCTAAATTAAAAACTCGAAAAGATAAAACTGCAATTAAAAAATATTATGTAAATTAATACTCATAATCAGGAAGTGTACTGCTTACAATGCTAAATGTTTTCTGGTCTAGTTCTTCAGATTCTTCAGATATGGGAACTGGTTCACCACTTGCAGTGATATGAACTGGAGCATCAGATGCTGAAGATTTCTTGGCTTTTTCCTTACTATCAGACTTGGATTCATTCAGCTGGGAAAAAAAAAGAGAGAGAGAGAAACAAAACCCAACAGCAACAAAGGTAAAATGATTGATCACTTCCAGAAAATTATGGTCTCAGTTTATTCTGCAAGTGCTTATTATCTATCAATACTTGAACTAATGCTTTTCCCAGTTTCACTTGGAGAAACCAAAAAAAATAAATAAATAAAGCTGCTTTATGATGCTACCCTGTAGGTAAGGCATTTAAAAGTGTTTAACCCTATTTTTCACCTCTACTATATACTCATATGTACTTTCCAAAATTCAGTTATTGAGACTAGGATGCCTGATAATGCATTTTAGTCTCCTGAAATATAAATATGCTGATTGTTTTACTAATTTTTATATTACAATTTGCATACCTTTTCTTCCTTTATGTCTTTTTCTTTCTGTATAGCTTCTTTTACTTTGTTTTCTCTTTTTTCTTTAATATCTTTTTCTTTTATATCTTTCTTATCCTCTTTTTCTTTTATCTCCCTTTTAAGTTCTCTTTTATTCTCTTTTTCTTTTGCTTCCCTCTTTTCTTCTGGATCCTTCTTTATACAAACATCTGGCTCAGGTTTTTCTTCACTGTCTCTTTCTGTTTTAATTTTTTTATTTGGATGTTTCACAGAAGTGATCTCATCCTGAAAAGTGCAAGTACGGCCAATGTATTACTAACCAAATTTTGAAAAAAAAAACTAATTTTTCTTTGCACAACTATGGATTGCATGTATGTGGATTCTGAAATGGACAACCCAGAATCCCCTTAGTAATGATACATGCAATGTTTACCATTCTATAAACTAAGATGAGCCAGTCCCATCCAAATTCATAATAAAATTAAAGGAGACAGAAACTCATATAATTGGCAAATGTTTGAAAAGGAAGGACCTTTGTTCTATGCCTCTAATGATAGATTCTACCTACTGGATAGAGAAAATTCTGTTCTATAAATGAGACTATGAAAAAAAAAAAATGAACAACCAAAAAAACTCTTCAGTACCTCAAAGTAGTATTTCAGGCTCAAATTTATTTTGAGTAGCATTTCACATCGAACTTAAATGGCACAAAGGACATAAAAATGTCATGTTCTCTTTCCATGAAAAAGATTGCTGTTCTAAAACACAGTCTTACCTTATCATCATCTTCATCAGACTTTTCTGAGGGCAGAGGAGAAGAGTCGCTCTTTATTTCCTCTTTTACTTTCATAGCCTTCATTGCTTTATTCTTCTTAGTTCTTACTTTTCTTCTCTTTGAACCTCCCTAAAAAAATTATTATTTTTATATTAAGCAACTCTACAGATTTCATTAAAACAAAACAAAACAAATAAAACCTTTTTAAATTACTAAGTCTAGGGCTGGTTCCCTGGAGTAATGGTTAAGGGAGTCAGAGCTCTCATGGTCAACATTGTGTTTTGTTTTGTTTTGAATCTATCTATCTATCTATTTATTTATTGGAGAGGTTTTTGCTATAGAGCATGTAGACAGAGAGACAGAAAGCAGAAAGCGAGAAATCACCCCCCAGGGGGGATGGCCATGCCGCAATCCCTTCTCCTCCATTCTCCTCTAAGGATCTTGAGCACGCACGCACATGTGCCTGGTGTGAGTTTAAGCCACCGGGTCCAGGACGCGAACCGCGGTCGACTACATGGGAGTCCAGTGACATAGCCATTACTCTAACTGCTGGTCACAACATTGTGGTTCGAATCCTGGCCCTGGTGGTTTGAAAGACATACTAGATACATATGAGTGCACATCTAAAATCCTGAGAAGATGGAGAAATTAAGAACTGAATGTAGTATGGCCATGCCCCATTAGGGGGTGCCTTCTATTTCCCTCTTCCCCATTAGAGCATGTGGGAAATAATTAGTTTTAAAAATTAAACACATGAAAACAAACAGTACTAAATCTGGAAGCTACAACATATATCTGTTTCTAATAAACTGTATCAATCTTAGAAAGTCAACAAAGGTGACACACATTTAAAGACTCAAACATATTCACGTGTCTAATATCTACTAACCAAAAATAATGTTTTCAGATGAGGGTTAAAAGAAACAGAAAAGCATTTTTCACCCTTCTAAATTTAAAACCAGAGACAGAATTAAAAATGATTTTTAATGCTACATAGATAGTTACTGATAGTGTGGTCAGTGACAATCTCTGATGCTACCTCTTTTTTTTTTTTTTTTGAGAGATTTTTGCTATAGGGTGCTTGCACTCGCCAAACAGAGAGAGACATAGAGACAGAAAGCGAGAAATCACCCCCCAAGGGGGGATGGTCACGCCGCAATCCCTTCTCCTCCATTCTCCTCTCGGGATTTTGGGCATGCACGCACATGCGCCCGGCGTGAGTTTTAAGCCACCGGGTCCGGGACGCAAACCGCAGTCGACTACGAGGGAGTCCAGCAACACAGCCATTACGCTAACGGCTGGTTCCCCTGATGCTACCTCTTAAGCTAATGTCTCCAAATATGGCAATAATGCGAGCTTACTTTCCCCGAAAGTACTGTACACTCTTAACATATTTCTTTACTCTCACACCAAGCACTGAAAATTATAGGATTTACTTCTAAAAGATAAGACTCACTAGTTTTAACAGGTATGCTGAGATAATTTAAGGCACAATATGACCATATTCAAATACAGAAAAACACATGTATGTGTTTACAGAAAAGTCAACTGCTCTTAAGCATCTGAACTTTTTACTTACTGCGCCAGAAAGTCTCTGAGCCTTTACCAGATCTCTACTAAGTAATTTGATGAGGTAGTCTGCACGTGTCTGCAATTGTTTTGCTTGTGGTTTCTTATCAGGATCATCTGGAAGAATCTGGAAAAGTAAGTAATTTTTTCAGCTTATCTTTAATAAATAGCATGAGAAATTCACTGGTTAAGAAAAGTTAAACAATTTTAAAAAGTATATATAATTCACAAAGTAGTTTTAATTCCTAACATTTATAAAAATAAACAACTCAAAATACATTTTTTACACCTTTATGACACAGGCAAAGATTTAATGTTCATGGGAATTAACTCCCAATAAAACATTCACTCATGTACTGCATAACCAAGTTCTGTTCAATGATGGCCACATATATGATGGCAGTGCTATGAGATTACACCATATAGCAAAGGTTACATGTAGGATATACCATCAAGTGTGTGTTTCATATACCCTATTCATGTTCCTATAACAATGAAATGGACTGATCATATATTTTTCACTATGTATTTCATTAAGTAATGCATGACTGTACCTCAAAAAAAAAAAAAAAAAAAAAAAAAAAAAAAACACCAAAAACTTCATATTACCTTTCAGAATAAAAACAGAAGGTATGAGGTTACAAATTTCTTTCAAATATATAAAAGTGTATTTAATATCCAGTGGGTTTTTTCGTTTTTTTTTTTTTTTTTTTTTTTTTAAATAAGGATTTTTGTTATAGTGTACATACACTCTCCATAGAGACAGAGAAACAGAAAGAGAGAAATCACCCCCTGGGGGGGATGGCCACACTACAGTCCCTTTCCCTCTACTCTTTTCTCAGAATTTTGGGCATGCACGCACAAGCACCCAGTCTGAGTTTTGAACCACCAGGTCCAGGACTCGAACCACAGTCAACTATGTGGGAGCCCAGAGCCTTAACCACTATTCCACCAGCTGGTTATGTTATTAAACATTACATAACACTTTGATTCCCTTTTTCTCTCAATAACAATGTATTTACATATAACATATATAAAAATTCCAAGAATACAAAGAATCATTTATCTATTGATATAAAATAAATGCAGGTGGTGTGGTGATTAAGGCGCTGTACTCCCACATGGCTAACCTTGGTTTGAGTGTCAGACCTGGTAGCTTGATTTCTCACTTTCCCTCTCTGTGGTCAAACTAAAAATAACAATAATAAAAAGTAAAATTAAATAAAATAATTCTGTAAAAAATAATTATTTCAACATTAATGGTCAGCAGAATAAAGAAGTACATAAGTACCTTGTGTGTTAGACTGAGGTCAGGATCCATTTTAATCATTTCCCAGCTTCCATATCCATATTCATAGATACCAATTAATAAATTTGAATCATCTTCTTTGCCCCAGTCTATGTCAAAATGAGCTGCTTTCGTGTGGCATGGGATAGTATACCTAGAATAAAGTCAATAACTACCATCAAAGTTTATAATTGCTTTATTTAAAAAATCCTAATAGTTGAGTCATTAGAATTTCAAAATACTATGCATTTAAACAAAAATTAACCTCAAACTAGCCAGTTATACCAATAAAATCGTTAACATATGCATAATAAAAGTATCAAATAACGAATGTTACAATAGTTTAAAATAAATAACTCACTGCTTTCTTTCTTCTGGATCTGAGGGAATGGATTTGTGCAAAGGTATCAATTCTTCTTCATGGGAGATGACCAGCTTAGCGTTCACCTGTACCCCTGATATTCGGAATGTAGGACCCTTCACTTTTCCAAGTCTACCACCTTAATTTTTTAGAAAGTAGAAAAAACTATAAAACGCAACCCTACAAAACAATATATGCTACAAATTACATAATACTTATATATTATGAAGTAGAGGGTTATGGCAAATCTTAAATTTCACTACATACATGTTAATGATTATAATCTAGTAGATAAAAGATTCACAAAGTATTTCATATAATTGTTTTATTAATTACACAAGATAGAGCAATTAGTATCAATCTCTAAATACAAGTTCTAGTATGACTTTTTCAGTACATCTGGCTACTAAATTTTATCTAAAAATAGTAATTTTATTCTAGTTGATGAACTATAAAATAAAAATAATAACTATGCCCTAAACCAACAGCATATGGTTAACCAAATTACATTATCTCTCCCTAATCATCTACACTAAAATGATGGTACAGCCAATAGTAATACTTAACATTATATCCCAGTCAGAATATACCAAGGGCTATACAAGACAGACCCTAGATCCTACTGCCTTCACAAGTGTAATTCTGTTCTCCAAATACCCAGAATGGCCCTGCTTATTCTTTCTCTCTCTCTCTCTCTCTCTCTCTCTCTCTCTCTCCCCTTTCTCCCACACCCCTCCCTCCCTCTTTTTGCCAAGACACAGAGTATTGCTATATGGCCAAGGCTGGCCTCAAACTTATGATCCTCCAGCCCCAGCCTCTGGAGAAGCTTGGATTATAGGCACATGCTACAGTTCCCAATGATCTTTTTGAAAAGCATCTTTTCAGGCTGATGAATAGGTAATTTCAGATGTAATATCTAAAACCTTTAACTCTCACTTTAATGTTACCTGTTCGTTCTGTTCCGGAAGAACTATCCTTTAAAGCTTTAATGCAACCATTATGTACCAATTCTCCTAGTCGTCTAAGGTCTGTTTCCAATTTATCAACCAATTCAGCATCTCGAGCAATTGCATCTAGTCTGTAACAAAATAATACAATTCTTAGGTAAACATGCTAAATGAAGTGGTGTCATCTAAGATAAACCAAGTATCACTATATTCCAAGATTTATTTATCACTCCACTGCTCGCTCTATAAATTCTCATTCACATAAGTGGCGTGAAATACGTAAAAGACAGGATGATTTGGCAGAGAAATTATTCTTTTATATATTTAAAAATAATAATGAAGTTAGCTAATTCACTAGAGAATAAATGGTATACCTCAAATAAGAATATACCTAATCTATAAAAGCATTTCATAAATCCTCAAATTTTAAGTTCAAAAGGAAGTGATGAAGCTTTGTAATAATTTTAAGTAAAAAGAATTATTACTATGTATCAAATAAATAATTTTAAGACTTTTTTATCATCTAAAATAATCAGGTAAATATTGCACTGTATTTAATTTAAACAAGCCATCACAAAATAAACCGGAAAATTTCTGGTTTAAGAGGAGTTTTTCAGAGAAAAAAAATTTTGCTTCTCTTTATTACAACAAATGACAAAGAATATTCAAATATCAACAATTATTGGGATTAATAAGTAATATTTTTAAAACCTCGCTAGGGGCCAGCAGGTGGTGTGGTGGTTAAGGCAACTGGATCCCACATGGCCGACTCAGCAGTTCAAATCCCAGACCCAACGGCCTGAAAAACATGCCATGCACATGTGCTTGTATGCCCAAAATCCAGGGAGAAGAATGGAGAAGAGACTGCAGCATGACTATTCTCCTGAAAGTGAGGGGGAGGGCAGATTACACTCTCTCTCTCATGCACGTGCCCTTTAACAAACTAAAAAATACACAAAAATTGTCTTGATAATTGGAATTTTAATATAATGCAGGATATAATTAGGGAAGTAAATATCTCCAAAGCAATTTGTCAGGCTAGGTTAGCAACTCAGCCCCTCTACAACTAAATTTGTTCATGCTATTTTATGGTTGTTGATGAAATGTGAGATAAAGAGTCCTAACAAGTGCCTCACAGTTATAAAAACACAACTTAAACATGTATTTTATAGACAACTTCATTTATAGGTAAGAAAATTTTAGATTAGAACTAAATATAGGACAAAGCCTCTAAACAAAACAATCTCAAATTTCTGTAATTCTATAATTTAATAAATGCTTCTTAAAAGTAAATTTAAAAGGGACCAGCAGTTAGCGTAATGGCTATGTTGCTGGACTCCCACGTAGTCGACCGCGGTTCGAGTCCCGGACCCAGTGGCTTAAACTCACGCCGGGCGCGTGTGCGTGCATGCCCAGGATCCCGAGAGGAGAATGGAGGAGAAGGGATTGCGGCGTGGCCATCCCCCCTGGGGGGTGATTTCCTGCTTTCTATCTCTCTGTCTCTCTCTGTCTGGTGAGCGCACGCACCCTATAGCAAAAACCTCTCCAAAGAAAGAAAAAAAAAAAAAAAGTAAATTTAAACAAGTAAAATAAATGTTTGTACAAATAAAGAAAGCTGACAGCGTGTAACATATTCCAGAATTCTATGAGAATGACGAATGTATTTACCTTTCCAGAGGGCCACCAAATTTCTTATAGCTCTTGATAAACCTAACAGAGAACAATTGTCAGGTTTAAATGTGTGCTTTACTATCTATTAAAAAAAGGTAATATACATGTTTATAATGTATATAGAAATAAAACTTGTTAGAGCAAAAAATCAATTCAAGGCACTGTAACTAACAAAAGTGAAGACAATTAAAAATATTAAAACATTTAAGACATGCCAAATATGACAAGACATATTTTAACACCTAGGATATTTGGATATCAATATAAATAAAACAATAGAAACTAATTTTTATTTTAAAAATCATTTTATTAATTTCACAAGACAAAAAAAAAAAAAAGTTCAGAGCCACCACAGGAAGTGTCTCCAGAATAATCTTACACCTCCTCACATCACAAGTGCTCATAAAAGTTTATTTAATGGTTTTAATTCAGACGTGTGGTATTATACCAACAATGGAAAACAAACTTTTACTTAAGCACAAAATAGTACTTAAATAGTTAATGGATGAGGAAAAATATCCAGGAAAAGTAGAGGTTGAAATGCTTCTTCAACTAAAGAAAACATCCAGCAAATCAGGTGATTGTAAAAGTACCCTTAGCAAAAGCTAACAATATATTTAGTTTTCTGGCAGAAAGAATGAGGAAGAACTTTATCAGTCAGGTCTACGATTTAAAAGACAAGAGTTACAATGGCTTGAAAGAAACAACTCTCAAAAACACCATAAAAATGAACACTCTTTTTTACAAACATCACTCACAAGACTAATACATAAAACAAAGGTAACCTATTATCCGATTTCCTGTAAAGAAACTTGTATAAACATATTCTGAATGCAAGGTGCAATTTATCTAGCATGGCCAGTCCTACCTGAATTCCTACTTGGACATAAGAGAAATACTTTTAAAATGGTTACTCTCAAAAATCAAATCACGTCAGTATTAAAAATGAGAAATATATAGAATTAAATTATTCTCATAAAAAGTTAGTGATGTTAGGAATCATATATATAGTGAGACTTTTTCATCAATCTAATAAGTAACATACTCTTACTCAAAAGGGTCACTATGTTAAAAACCACATTAATAAAACAAAAAATGTTAATAGTCCAAACAACCTAACAATAAGTAATATGGAAAGATTAGATACCAAACTTGTTCTTTCAAAGTTATATAAAGCATATTCAAAAGCTGAATCATTCACTTCCTACTCAAATATAGCTGCCTCCTCTAAAACTTTTGTTTTTGAAAACTGTAGGATTTTTACATTTCAGTTTCACCCTCTAATAAAATGAAGCTGAAGTGAAATGGTCTTATGCCATCTTACCGCCTAATTTCTGCGTCACTAAATCCTTTAATATTTTCCCGAGGGATAGTCCGTGGTCTTCCACGTTTCTTTGGACTTTTTCTTTCTGAGATCGAATCACTATCAGATCCAGAGTATCTTCTACTTCTACTGCGTCTTCCTTCACTTCCATTGAAACTAATCTAGAATTTGAAAACAAAAATTTACCTAAGCAAAGAGTAGAGAAGGCTTTTAAGAAAAATAAAAAACATCATAAAATACTGCCAGAACTTCAGTATTACTATATGTTTTTAGTTTTTGCTAGAAGGCATGTGTGCTCATTGAGGAGAGACAGAAAGAGGTAAAGTGAGAAATCACCCCTGGAGGGATGGCCATGCTGCAATCCCTTCTCTTCCATTCCCCTCCCAGGATTTTGGGCATGTATGCATACACACTCTGCTTGTGTTTTAAAAGTTGCTAGGTCTGGGACTCAAACGGCAGTCAACTACCTGGGAGTCCAGCAATGTCACCATCACATCATCTGCCAGTCCCAACACGGTTAGCTCTAACAGAACCATTCTATAAGTTTTCAGAGTTTTCCCAAAGTTTTGGTACATATTCTGAACCCCTAATATCTTGAAAGCTAACTGAATTTAAGGATGGTATTTCTTTCTTATTCTATCTTCTTGCCACTCTTTCATGAGATCTAACGTTAAGGCAGTGATTCCTACACAATCTAAAGGAAACCATTTAGAGATTTACAGAAATAAATACAAAAGAGAAACATTTAGTTATTTTCAAGACAAAAACATACTGACTATTTCTGCCTGTTATGTAGAAAACTGGTAGAAGCACTGATCTGACGCTAGAACAAATCTAATCTATAAACTATACTTCTTCGGGACGGGCAGATGACATAGTGGTTAAGGTGCTGTACTGCCACATGGCTGAAAATAGTTCGAGTATCATATCATATTTTTCATTCCCCTTCTTCTCTCTCTTTGACCAAATTAAAAAATTATAACAAATAAAATTAAATATAAAAATTCTTAAAAAAACTATACTTTTTCTTAAATGCATCTGAGAGTTGAAATCATCAGGCAAGACAGGAGCTTACAAGAGAAGAGACTTAAACAGTGGCTTGTTAGTGAGGAACACAAGTGGTAGACATCAAGTATCTTGGGAGCCCCTGGGAGTTAAAGACTCAGGAAGACCCTGCACCCCCTATCAGGCATTTCTCCATAATCCTCCACCAAGTACTCATAAGTAAGACTAATAACGCAGTAAGCTATAGAAAGATTTCCTCCATATTGCTTCGAGACAGGGTGAAGTCACTTTCATTGGGACAGACAGGAAGCCTTGTCATATCTCACCTACTGAACTGGGGCAAGGACCTAATATGGTAGTAGGAAAAGAAAAAAAGAGAAAACTCTACCCTTGGGGGAGCAACAGCAGGGCAAGAACTATAGCAAGCCATGTTCCTCATTAGCCTCAGACTCAAAAATTCAGGAAGCACCTTAAAGCTCAATAATCAAGACTAATAATCTTGTAATGCAATATTCTAAAAAGTAAACGTAAATGCAAAAGGAAACACAGAATTACAATCTTTTACATTTGCTGAAAGATCCAATAGAGTTTGTCATGGCACTATCATTATTTTAAAATTTGGGATTTTATACATTGGGGCCATGAAACAAACATCAACAAGTTTTTTTTTTGGGGGGGGAGAGGTTTTCGCTATAGGGCGTACATGCTCGCCAGAAAGACAGAGAGAGAGAGAAAGACAGAGAGATAGAAAGTGAGAAATCACCGCCTGGGGGGATGGCCACGCTGCAATCCCTTCTCCTCCATTCTCCTCTGGGGATCCTGGGCACACACGCACACGCGCCCAGAGTGAGTTTAAGCCACTAGGTCTGGGACTCAAACTGCGGTCGGCTACATGGGAGTTCAGTGACAAAGCCATTACGCTAACTGCTGGTCTCACATCAACAAATTTTTAAAAATTGAAATTACACAAAATGTGCTGACTACAACAGTATCATTAACAAAGTACTTGGAAAATCTAGCAAATACCTGGAAATGAAAGGCTTTTAGGGGGTCAGTCCCCTAGCATAGGAGTTAAGTGTGCCTTTGGACATGCATGCACACATATGTGATGGGAAAAGAAAATGGGATTTAAAGGGTTGCGTGACCATGCCCCAATGGAGAGTGTCTTTGTGTGTGCTTGTGCGTTCTCTCTCTCTCTCTCTCTCTCTCTCTCTGGCAAATGCATGAACACTCTGGCAGTTGAAAACAAAAATGGCACACTTACAAAATAAAACCCAAAGGATCAAAGAGGAAGTCATGAAAGAAATCATAAAATATTTCTAAATGGGGGAGGGGAGAAATAACAAATATAAAAATTTGGAAGATTCAGAAAAAGCAGGGCTTGGCGTCAGCAGGTGTCATGGACTTCCACATGGCCAATGGCAGTTCAAGCCCCGGACCCAGTGGCTTGAGAATCACGCCTAAATGGAAGTGGAGAAGGTACTGCAACATGACCAAGCCCTTTCTCACTTTCCCTCTTCTGTCTCTCTCCAAGCAAACGCTACCTCTGGCAAAAAAACTAAAAAGAAAAGGCAGGGCTTTTGGAAAATGTGCAGTATTATATGTTAATATTTTAAGAGACCTCAATTCAGTATCTAAGCCTGTACCTGTAGAAATGAAAAAAGAAGAGTAAATTAAACCAAAAGCAAGAAGGATGAATTAATAAACTCAATGAAATCAAAAGCTTGTTCTCTGGGGCAAAAAAAATTGATTAACTTCTAGCTAGAATAAAAAAACAAAATTATATACAGAAATGAAAGGGAAATATTACTACAATAAATATCCTACAGACAATAAAAGGATAAAAGGGGGGACCAGCAGTTGGTGTAATAACTATGTCGCTGGACTCCCACGTAGTCGACTGCGATTCGAGTCCCGAAACCGGCCGCTTAAACTCACGCCAGGCACATGTGCATGCGTGCCCATGATCCCAAGAGGAGAATGGAGGAGAAGGGATTGAGGCGTGGCCATCCCCCCTGGAGGGGTGATTTCTCGCTTTCTGTCTCTCTGTCTGTCTGGCGAGCGTACGCGCCCTATAGCAAAAAAAAAAAAAAAAAAGGATAAAAGAGAAATCTACATAATTTCATGCCTATAAAGTAAATAACTTAGAATGGACAAATTCTTCAAAAGAAACAAACTATCAAACTCATTTTCAAGACAAAAGATGTCCTGAATAATTTGTTCTATAAAAAATTTTTAATTAGGTAAAAATCTCCCAACAAAGAAAGGCCTAGATACTTGCCCTGACAAGTATTCTCAAACACTTAAATGAAGAAATAAAATTAACTCTACACAAAGTACTTCCAAAAACAGAAGAGGGAACATTTTTCAATTTATCTTATGAAGCACATTATCAAATCAAAGACATTAGGAGAAAACTATGGACATAGCCATCTCATAAACAACAAACTCTTGTCATAGGAGAATACTCCTATATTAAGAAATAAAAAGTGTCACCTGTTTTGCACAGTTTCTCATTCTTGGGAGCATATAAATTTCTTCAAGTTCCTTTTGTCTTTCTTCCTCTTCTAATCGTCTTCTTTGATCTTCTGGAATGATTTCCTCCCAGTTCTTTGAATTTCTTTCAGGTTCCAACTCAATGTCATCCTCATCCATATTTGAAAAGTTAGCAACCTAATAAATTCCAGAATTTTAACAAAGTAAGTATTACAGAAAAAAATCTCTTTTCTCAAAGAGAAGTTACTCATTAGAAAATGACTACAGGGACCACCTGGCGTAATGGCTATGTCACTGGACTCCCATGTAGTCGACTGCGGTTTGAGTCCTGGAGCCAGTGGCTTAAACTCATGCCAGGCACGTGTGTGTGCGTGCCTAAGATCCCAAGAGGAGAATGAAGGAGAAGGGATTGTGGCATGGCTATCCCCCGTGAGGGGGTGTTTCTTGCTTTCTGTCTCTTTGTCTCTCTCTGCCTTTCTGGTGAGCGCATGAGCCCTATAGCAAAAGCCTCCCCCCCCCCCCAAAAAAAAAGAGAGAAAGAAAGAAAGAAAATGACTACAAAACCTAAATACCCTCAGAATAATAAATATGACTACGGACTAAACAAAAAATGGCTGTTAAACCATCTAGGTTTGTTGGGACCAACAGCTGGCATAATGGCTATGTCGCTGGACTTCCCTGTAGTCGACCGTGGTTCTAGTCTTGGACCTGGTGGCTTAAACTCATGCCGGGTGCGTGTGCGTGTGTGTCCAAGATCCTGAGAGGAGGAGAATGAAGGAAAAGGGATTGCAGTGTGGCCATCCCTCCTGGGGGGATAATTTCGCGCTTTCTGTCTCTCTGTCTCTTTGTCTTTCTGGCAAGTGCATACGCCTTATAGCAAAAACCTCTCCAAAAAAAAAAAAAAAAAAAAAAAAAAAAAAAACCATCTAGGTTTGTTTCTTCAACAGGGAAGATAGGTCAAACCAAATGACTTCTAAGAATCCTCCTTATCTAAGGATTGACAAAATTACCACAACAGAATTAGAGGCAGTTAACAGAACAAATCAAAAGTAATTTATACAAATGGCATTCAACTCTGACGTCAGCAGACATATGTTGCTCTAGAACTCTTCGCAACACTTCCAACGGTCATCAAGTCAGGAATATTCATAAGTGTTAATAAACAGTAATTTACTTCTTATTTTGGCAGATTTCTATGAGTTCCTTGTCTGTGGTCATTCTTCTAACCTTATGTCAAAAACCACTCTAATAAACATCAACTAAGTTTTCAGCCATGGAAATCTAAGTAAGAGATTACATTCATTCATGCACTCAAATATTTAAAAACATGCTGTTTGCTGAACACTATTCTATATGCTAATTATAAAGTAACAGCCCACTATACTCAACTAAATGCAACGGTTCATAAATGAGTCTGTTTCAAATCAGATTGCTACTGATTTGTCTGAACAAGGGAGAAAAGGTTTTATACAACAAAGCAATTTTTTTTTACTTTTTTTTTTTTTGCCAGCAGGCTAAGTGCACTTGCCAGCGAGAGAGAGAGAGAATAAATGTGCCACGATGTAGGGGATGGTTATGCTGCAATCTCTTCTCCAATTCTCCTTTGGGGATTTTGGGCACGTGCACACACACACACACACACACACACACACACACCCAGGGTGTTCAAGCCCGTGGGTCCAGGACTTGAATCACTTAGTTAGCTTTGTGAGATTTAGCCACCTTAACCACCATGCCATGGGCTGGCCCCAACTAAGCAAATTTAAAGGCTGACTATGCTTAAAGAAAGATGAACTAAAAACTTAAGTGTAACTCAATCCTTCTTAATGTATTTATAAAGAAAAATTTAAAAACCTACCTTGAACTGGGAAAGCAATTCATCTCCAACAGTTAAAGGGCCTGGTTCATTTTCATGAGTCTCGGCCCTCTTCAAGATTTCATCTATATCCATTTCCTATAATTAAAAAGAAATCTTTATTTTAAATAAACTTCACTCTTTCCCTCTTATCAAATAACACATATTATCCTGAAGCATTTTTTTTCACCTGTGGCTCTTGTTCTTCTCCTTCAGGTTCTTTAAAAAGTTCCTCAGCA
Source organism: Tupaia tana (assembly GCA_026018925.1). Taxonomy (NCBI): domain Eukaryota; kingdom Metazoa; phylum Chordata; class Mammalia; order Scandentia; family Tupaiidae; genus Tupaia; species Tupaia tana. Next base: position 86,412,118 of record JAKSZU010000006.1, read on the forward strand.
CCAAACTTTAAAATAGCTGATAATTCTTCTTTGTTAAAGGGAGTAGAACTAAAAATAGAAAAACAACAATATTTAACACTAAATGTCCAAAAATTAACATTTACATAGCTCTCTTAATCATCAATGACATGGTCTTTTTTGTTGTAGTTATAGGATGCAAGTGCTCATCGGAGAGAGTCAGAGAGAAAGAGAGAGAGAGAAAGTGAGAAATCACCCCCTAGTAGGGGCATGGCCACTCCACAAGCCCTTCTTCTCTTCTTAGGATTGTGGACAAGCAAGCACATGCACCTGCTGTGATTTTCAAAACACCAAGACCAGCACTCCAACAGTGGAGTTGGCCGTGTGAGATCCAGCTGCCTTAATCTCTACACCACCAGCTGGCCCCAGTCTCCCTTTATAACAGTTACATAAGAAAGTAAGATGATAAAGTATTAGTATACCTTTTTAACATATACACATATTTTTTTTCTTTTGTAAGAGACTGTGTGCATGGCTAGCGATAGAGAAATGGGGGACAACCCAAGCCATACTACTGGACATGTGGAATTTGGCTGCTTTAACCTTCAAGCTATGGAGCTGACGCTAGTACATCTTTTTAACTAAGAACTTGAAACACAGAAATAAAAGAGATTTCTTTTAGCATCATAAATTCACAATGGTGAAGCTAGATATGGAATGCATGCTTATCTAGAAAAAATAAAAATGACAACACTAAATACAGTACACCTTCAATGTTCTACTTGTAGTAGTACAGTATTTCAAAAAATGTGATTAGGGTGACTCTAAAATGACAATTTTTGTAGTAGAGCAACTACCTTGATGGGGCAGAACCCGTGTGTAGTACTGTCTTCCCAGTTGTGTCCATTCTTTGAATCACAAGATGATCTAAAACCATCTTCTTTTTGGCCCTTTCAAGAATATCTTCTTCAACTGATCCCTTTGTAACCAGACGATATATATTCACCTGGAAAAAATTATGCATAAAGAAATAAACTGCAGTCAAAAGAGTGTTTTGCTAAGCTGAGGTGCCCCAACATTGACACACAAACTGGAACTAATCCTACACAAAATTCTCACTGGTCAAAGCAAAATGAACATATAATAAAACATAGATAGAAATAAAGAGAGAAAATATATGACAGAATCTTTAAAGTGCTGCAATTTGAGATTTCTGAAAGTATATCCCTCCTCATTATAGGGAAAGAGAAAATATGGTAACCTTCTGACCAAGCCATATGAATGCATTGCAACAATCGTCCAGTGACCAGGGTTTATTCTTTAAAGGATGGACCAAAATGACTTCCAAACACTTACTAAAAAAAAAAATCCTAAAATAGCAAACCAACAGAAATGAAAAATACCTGTTTCTTTTGCCCAATGCGATGAGCTCTAGCCTGTGCCTGAAGATCATTTTGTGGATTCCAATCAGAATCGAATATAACAACAGTGTCAGCAGAGGCTAAATTAATTCCTAGACCCCCAGCTCTTGTGGAAAGTAAAAAGCAGAAATCCTGTAAGGAATTATAAATACACAAGATTTTAAATTATTCCAACCTGTGACTGTATAATGAAACTGAAACTAATTTTACAGTTGATTTTCTGAATTTAAAAAGTATTTTACCAAAAAACCTGAAAATATGTTTCAAAAATTAATACACAAGTGGACTTCAAAAAATTCATGAAAAGAAAATGGAATTAAAAAAATGCCAAAAAAAAATTTAAAATTCATGCATATAGTTTGCTTGTAAGAACAAAGAACTTTTCGGGGCCAGCAGTTAGCGTAATGGCTATGTCGCTGGACTCCTATGTAGTCAACTGCGGTTCAAGTTCCAGACCCGGTGACTTAAACTCACATCAGGAGCGTGTGTATGTGTGCCCAAGATCCCGAGAGGAGAATGGAGAAGGAAATGTGGCGTGGCCATCCACCTTAGGAGGTGATTTCTCACTTTCTGTCTATTTCTGGCAAGTGCACATGCCCTATAGCAAAAACCTCTCAAAAAAAAAAAGAACAAAGAATTTTTCAAGATTCTTCTTACAAACCTATCACGAAACCAATCCACAAGACAAGACTCTAAAATACAAATATACATGGTATTAACAAATACCAAATTCAATACGTTTATTTCTGTTGAAGAAGAGGGAATAGAACAGATGAGTGAGGCTTTAACTAAATTTTGTCTGTGAATTTTGTTTCTTTAAAAGATAAGGTATACAAACAAAAAGAATACAAAATGAAAGTGGAATAGTTTATTTCAAAGCAAATTAACTTCCATGTTGAAATAGTATTGATAAAAGTAAAATCACCAGATCTGACATAGAATAGTGACTTAAAACCTCACTGGCTGATCAAAACTAGTTATCACTAGTAAGACTCTTCTTTAACAAACTACAAATAGGACTAAAACAAAATACAATGAATAATATTACAAAAATAATGGCTATAACAAAATTACTTAAAAATTTTAAAACATTCATACCTCTGATCCATCAGCATTAAAATGATCAAGAGCTTGTTTCCTCAGCTCCCCTTTTATTGATCCATCTAATCGCTAGAACAAAACACATTAAAATACAGCACATTAACCAAGAATAAAAATGAAAAATTAATAAAATCAATTGTAAAATTAAGTATGAGGATGCAGCCATTTTCTTTGCTAAGAAAATATGAGTAAAAGGTACTTAATTAGGAGTGTTAACAATGCCTAGCTAGACATTCTGTCTCTTGTCTAAATTCTCAACTACTAAGACTGTTTTTACCAACAGTAAAGGTAGCATCAGCTGACACCACTCTACTTGACTCAATGTAAGAGATATGTTAATGAACACACAGCTGTTTCCAACCACTAAACAGCTGTTTCATGACATGATGTAGCAGTACTCTTTTCTAATATATTTCATCTTTTTAAATGTTGATGTGGGCCAGCAGGTGGCACGGAGGCTAAGGCAGCTGGTTCCCACAAGGATGACTATGCAGTTCATATTCCAAACCTAGCTCTAGTACTGGGCCTGGCAGCCTGAATGTCATTTTGGACCATGCGAATGCATCCCCAAAATCTTGAAATGAGAATGGAAGAAGAGGATTATGGCGTGGCCATTCCTGGGAAGTAGTAGTGTCTCACTTTTCCTCCCTCTCTCTTTCTCTCTCCAGTGAGCTCATATGCCCTTAAAAACATACAGCAGCCAGCTGGTGATGTGGTGGTTGAGGTACTGGATCCCACAAAGCCAATCAGTTTGAGTTCTAGACCCAGTGGCTTGAAAATCACATTGGGCTCGTATGCATGTGTACCCAAAATCCAAAGAGGAGAATGGAAAAGCAGGGACTGGAGGGTAGTCATTGCCCTGGGGGGGTGATGTCTCATTTTCCCTTTCTATTTCTCTCTCTCTGGTGAGCACACGCAACCTATGGCAAAAAAAAAAAAAAAAAAAAAAAAAAAAAAAAAAGTGGTCAGCTTATTATTATTATTATTATGGTTAATAGGTTATAATCCACAGTTTAAACACTGATGAAATCCATAACCATACTGGGCTGACAGTATTAGTGTCACCTGAGAATGCAAAAACACATACTTATCAAGGCCCACTCCAGACCTCCCAAATCAGAAACACTAGGGAGGAATTCAACAAAAGCTTCCAGTTAATTCTGATCCATGCTTAAATTTGACAATCACTGATATAAGGTACTGTGGCTTTAGTCAAATAAACTGCATTTGAATATTTTATTCACTGGGTGTCTTAGACAAGTGATCTGATGTCTGATGTTTTTTCTCCATGTAAGTTTCTTTTTTTTTTAAAAAAAGAACTATTTAGTTTTACTTCTTCTTATTATTATTAATTTGATATAGTCACAAGAGAGAGAAAGAGAAAGCAAGCTGCCAGGTCTGGGACAAACCTTGGTTGGCCATGTGGGAGTCCAGTGCCCCAATCACCATGCCACCTGCTGGCCCCTCTCCATGTCAGTTTTATTCTCAGAAAAATGGACATAATAGTGCATAGGACTACAGAGTACAGAGTGAGATAAGGTGGGAAACCACTTTGCAGTTTGTCTTACATATATTCAGTGATTATTAAACATTAGGTATTACTTTCACTTTAAATAAAAATGGCAATTATTTTATAATTACTAAGTGGTTATAAATTAAAAATAGCTGGCCTACTACAATTCATACTTTAACTGATAGATTAAACTAGTATTTTCTATGTAAACCTTTACTTCACTACTATACAAATTTTAACTGCAGGAAGAAAAACACGAGAAAACATTTGAAATAATTTTCTCAGTGGCTTTTGTTAATGTAAAATGGTCTAAATTGTCACCTATACGAAGTAGGAAATCTTGTCTAAAAATGAAAAACCATTGAAATAGTTCTGTTTCAATTTATTTTCTAAAATAAAAATTACAAATAGTGAAAGCCTTAATGATAACAGTATATTGTTTATTACAACATGGTCTAAACTATTGGGTCATTGAAAGAGTCATGACCATTTTTTTTCTTTAAGAGAGCTTCTTGCTATACGGTGTTTGCACTGGCGGGAGAGACAGAAAGAAAGCAAGAAATCATTCCCCAGGGAAAAGGCAATTCCTTCTCCTCCCTAGATCTTGCACATGCATGCACACGCACCGAGTATGAGTTTCAACCAGCCAGGTCTGGGACTTGAACCGTGGTTGGCTATGTGGGAGTCCAGTGACATAACCATTAAGCCATCTGCTGTTCCCTATGATGCAGCTTTGCATATAAAAATACATAATGACTTTTCTGACAACCCAATAAAATAAAGTTAAAAATGGCTATCTCTAAAAAGTGATCTAGAAACAAGAAGAGATAGGCGCAGAGAGCTGGTGCTTTTAAGCACTTCTGTACAAATTTTTGGTTAGACCAAAGACACAAAATAATCTGTTTAAAAATAAACCAACACAGAGCTAGGGGAAGAAAGAATGAAAGGATGGGGGTGGAGGGGGGGCAACAAAATGGTACAGGGTTTCTTTCTGATGTGATAATAATGGACTTCTACTTTTCCCCCTGACTACATATTTCCTCAATCATATTTATATCCCTACATACTTCTCCTTTGCAATCACAGACTCTATCAAAACTGTAATATTGTATTTACTTTTAACTACCTGCCACACCAGACTGAAAGCTCCAGAGTTTACACAATTATCACTACTACTAAAGGATTTTTGCTTGATAAATTACCATCAGAGTATATAGTCTGGTGTATTTTTTGCATTCATTGAATCTCATTATAATTCTACGCTTACGCTTATTCACTACCTACACTAAATATATGCCATTTATTAGCTATAGCACACTATATATTATATATTATATATTATATGTATAACTGAATGTATGCTATATTCCTGGCACGTAAAATTGCTGTAAGGATAATTATTAGATGTAGAGTGCTGAGACTAGCACCCACCTCTAACATTAAACACTCATCAATGTTAGCTTTATATACAAAATGAACATTGATTTAAATTTCAATAGATGACTGGAATTTAAGACTATTTCGGTCTTTGGTATCTTCCCTAAAGTTATCTGGTTTTATTCAGCCAAGTACGCATCAGAATAACTATGAACACAGCAATCATTATAATCCACAACTGTCCAGGCATCAATCATAAAGACTGCTGGCGGGCTGCCTCAGAGTACAGCTGATATATAAAGTTCCTTCTTTACATCTGTTCTATCATGGAAACTCGGCCTCACTCCAGTTTTAAATATGTAAACCCAGTGTAAGAGAGAAAAAAATTAAATGAAAATTAGAGAAAAGAAGGAAATATTGCTTTGTTGCCAGATATAAGTTCAAAAAAGAAAGGGGGAATGAGGAGAATTATTTAAAGAAAAGTTATTAGTTTATATAAAAATCTACACTTCCTTTACAAAATAATTTCAAAGATAATTCTGTAAAATATGCTCATGAATTAGATGACATTTAAAAAAAAGAACAAAGATAATAAAATGCTTACTTGAAAGGGGAATTGACGGTATTTCAAATATTCTGCAAGTATATCTAACATCCGCACCATTTGAGAAAAAATAAGAACTCGATTGCCTCGTTCTCTTAAGCGAATTAACAGCTTGTCAAGAAGAATCAATTTTCCGCTACTACGGATTAAGTGCTAAGGAAACAATACATTATTACTATTAGAATGCATTAAAAGACGCAAATAATACAAGTGCTTCACTTAACACTTTGACTGCTTTCATTATTATAAATTGAGATTTAAATTTTCATAGTATTGAGTGAAAACTACATGTTTTCCAAATTTTCTAGGACCTTTACTGTTTTGCTTTTTGTCTTAAGCCTAAAGACACTTTAGGCTTGCTACTAAAGACACTTTGTTGCCACTCAGCACCTAGGCTTTTGCTATTTGCTCAGGGGGAAAAGTAATGTATCATGTAATTTGCCAGTTAGTATACTAATTCTCCAAATATCTATACCAAAAAACAAATGCCCTGGAAGCAGAAACCATTAAACTACTAAAGGTTTAAAAAGAGTAAGCAAACACATTCTAATGTAGTACATACACTGACCCTAGCCCCTCAATGGACTTCAGTGACTAGACTGCACTGTGCCTTCAAACCTCTGATCTGTCTTCCAGAAGTGATGGAAAGGGTAAGGTCGGAGGTCAAGATGTCATTCTTTACACAATTTGCTGGATCACAAATTCAGCGTAATCACTCACTATTCAGTGACTTTTTTCCCCCACAATTATAATATTACTAAGGGATTTTTACTAGATAAATGACTGTAGCCCATGGGTTGAAATCTATTTTTAGAATATTGATCAAAATATTTAGGTAAATAAAAATTTTAAAGCTTTCTTATAAAAACTAACAAGTAATCAAGACTATCACTTAAATGCACCAAAGAAAACTTCTAACAAATACATTTAAAACATTTTGTCAATTATATTTAAAACTGAAATAAACATTTTCTAGAATTTTGCTTTACCACAATATTTAAAAATTCTTACTTGTAAGGCCTCCTGTTTATTATAAAATTCATTATTATCAGGTGGTTTAATGAGGTAGCAATGGTTACAACATTTCTTTAGCTCCATCATAATGTTCAAAAAGCCTGAGGTACTGCCCTTGGAACCTTTGCTGAGGGCTTTGTAATTCCTAGTTAAAATCCACCTTAAAAAAAGGAAAAAAAAGTTTAGTAGCAATTTCCTGGACATATTTTAAAATCATATAAAAGTGATGTAGTATTACAGAAAAACAGCACCATTTTAAATTCACAATTATATATATAATCAACCAAATAGGTTTATAAAAATCATGAGAACATGGGGCTGGCAGGTTGCATAGTGGTTAAGGCACTGGACTCCCACATGGCTCACAACAGTTCGAGTTCCAGACTGGCAGTTTGAAACACGCTGTTCACATGTGCAGGGGTGCCCAAAAATCCCAACAAGAGAGCAGAGAAGAAGGGACTGCGGTGTGGCCTTCCCCCAGGGGGTGATTTCTCGCTTTCTGTCTCTCAGGCAAGTACACATGCCCTACAGCAAATATCTCTCAAGAAAGAAAGATCATGGAACACATAACTTGTTACCTGCACTACATAGTAAAGTCTGAATGTAACACACTGAATATAGTGAATTAATCCACCCTTCACTCAAAAAGATGGTTAACTGTATTATCTACCTTAACCTGCTTATAAATTTCATTGCACCAGACAGCGAAAGAAATCCGTCTCCTGTATACATCTAAAAGAAACTTCATGGTTTAGACGCACTGCCTTTTCTAAATTACAATGACCCAATATGTATTAGGTCACTGGGAAACTCATGTCATATTTTCCTATATTTTTCTATGCAAAAATGCATCATGACTTTCCAGATGACCCAATACATGCCACTTTTCAAGAAAAATTCTTGGTACTATTACTCCCGAGTACATATACATATAACATTTCCTCTCACCATGACTTACTTTGTATTCGCCACCTTTCATTTATTTACTTTAAAAAATTATTTAATTATGGGACCAGCAGCTGGCGTAATGGCTATGTCACTGGACTCCCATGTAGTCGACAGTGGTTCAAGTCCCAGACCCTGTGGCTTGGACTCATGCCGGGCACGTGTGCGTGCGTGCCCACGATCCCGAGAGAAGAAAGGAGAAGGGATTGTGGCATGGCCATCACCCCTGGGGGGTAAGTTCTCACCTTCTGTCTCTCTTTCTGGCAAGCGCACGCACCCTATAGCAAAAACATCTCAAAAAAAATTTTAGTTTTATTTATGATTATTTTTTAATTTGCTATATAGGGCACATGTGCTCACCAGAGAAAGAGGCTCAAAGTGAGAAGCAAGCTGTCAGGTCTGGGACTTGAACCATGGTCTACCACATGGGAGTCCAGTACCTCAACCAAGCCACCAGCGGCCCTTCCTTCTTTTTTTTTTTTTTTTTTTTTTTTTTTTTTTAACGAGCTTAATCCTTGAAGAGAGAGAAAGTTCCAACTACTTAGTGTACATATTCTTTTATTACTAGTTTTTAACACTAGTTTCCAGCATCACCATGAAACTGAACTGAACAAAAATGTAACTGATGGACAATGCTTATCCCCGTCTAGAAACAACTTCTGATTTCTCTACAAGTGATACTACAAAGCCTTTTACAGAAATTTATGGCACTATTTCATTACGTTACCCAAAAGTAGTTTTAGTTCAACATCCATGATATAAGACTAGCTCTGGCAGGTAATTATTTCTACTTTTCTAAACATTCCATAAATAAAAAGCATTACTTTTTTTTTCGTTTTAGATTTTTTTGTTATAGGGCACTTGCACTAACCAGAGAGGGAGAGAGGGAAAGTGACTAAACAATCCCTCCCAATGGGGAAGGCCACACTACAGTCTGTTCTGGAATCTGTGGCATACTCACGCACACATGTGCCTGGTGTCCTTTCCAAGCCGTCAGGTCCAGAAATTTGATCGTAGTCAGCAATGTGGGACCCAGCGATTTAAGCACCATGCCACCTACTGGCCCCTACGTTGTTTTTTTTTTTTTTTTTTTTGAGTTTTGTTTGTTTGGTTTTTGCTATAGAGCACATGCACTTGCCAGGGAGAGAGTGAAAGAAAGAAAGCGAGAAATCACCTCCCAGGTGAGATGACCATGCCGCAATCCCTTCTCCTCCATTCTCCTCTTGGGATCTTGGGCACGCATGCATATGTGCCCGGCATGAGTTTAAAGCCACCAGGCTCGGGACTCAAACCTCGGTTGACTTCATGGGAGTCCAGTGACGTGACCATTACACTACATGCTGGTCCCGCCCATTTTCTTTTCTTTTTTTTGAAAGAAACCCATGCCAAATTTAAAAGTATCATCATTTGTACTACAAAATATATTCTTGCCATAAATTGAAGCCTGGATTTAAACAAGCATCTGGATCTACCTACCAATCAATAGGAAATACTGGGCACACGTTTAATTATTACACAGGGACATAGTATGCAAAGTCTAGACTGTGGAAAAAGTCTACAAAATAACTTTCTTTCATCAAGTAAATTTTAAGAAAAAAGAGAACAAAAAGAGGTATCTATAGATTAGAGATTTAAAGAAAAAACTCAGTTGTCCCATGTGAGCCTCATTTCACTGTGGACTCAAATAAATTTAAGAAAAAACGTTTGAGAAAATAGATAAAATCAAGACATCAATACTGAGACTCCAAGTACTTGTAGGACCATATCTCATTTTTTGCAATAAAACATTTTGGTAGATAAAACTCATTAAGATGAGTTTTCCTTTTGGATTTTCTTGAAAAGTGTTACTATACAAATCTTGACATACAAAGTGAACATAAAATATGATTTGCTAGTATTCTTTAAAAGCAGAAGAGCCTCAAGTTAGCCAGTGGCATGGAGCAGTTGAACCCCACATGGCCAATTGCATGGTTTAAATCCCAGACCCAGCAACTTTAAACACATTCTGGATATACGCATGCATGTATGTATACCCAAAGTCCTAAAAAAGAGAAATAAAGAAGGGATTGTGACCTGACCATCCTGAGTGGGGGTATGCTTTCTGGCTCTCTCCCTCTGTCTTTCTCTAGTGTATGCACCTTCTAACAAAGTTTAAAAAATAAAAATAAAAAATAAAAAGCAGAGGTGCCTAAAACTTTGTTCAAGGTCCCCTCCCCCATCTCAGTCAATTATCATAATTACGTAATAGCTTAGTACTGTGGAAATCATAACACTTAAAAAGGATCTCTTTATAAGGTAACAGTATGACACCTAAGAAGAGATTAATAATGTACCAGAGATGAGTTAGTCTTAAATTATACATCACCCATAATTGCGGACATGACGTTAAATTTTGCCCTGTTAAGCTAAAGAATAAACCTATTCTAAAATTCTAGATTTGCTACTGTTCCTAGGGAGGGTGAGGGAACCACAATGAAGACAAGGATGTTGTGGGTAGTTACAATGAAATGTTAAGAGCATGTGCTCTATGGACAGCTTACTTGTAATATTGTTTCTGTAGAGCACTCATTTCCATTCTTAAAATCTGTTCAACCTTGGCAGGAAGAGATTTTTCCACATCTTTCTTAACTCGGCGCAACAGAAATGGCTCAAGCTCCTTGTGGAGACTTGCATAACCATATTCTCTCCCTTTGCCATGTTCTTCTTCAAAATCTTCCCAGGAAGAAAACCTTTAAAATTTTACAAAATGAAACAATCACTAAAAAAAAGTAAAATTACATATGAGATTTTTCATGGCACTGTGTCAACAAAATACAGATTTTTAGAAAATTTTATAGTTTTTGAAAAAAATCTCCCTCAAGACCTCCACTGTATGTATGTCTCTACATATGTAATATTAACTATGTATAATGTTATATATTATATATATAATTAAGGTAGAATATAAGTAGTTACATAAGTTATAAATCTCCTTGAATTAAATGAATAACATGCATAACGAAGAATTTCCAAGTATGACAGCAATTATCACTAAAGTATTTCACAGAAAATACCATTTTAAAATTCAGCAACTACTGAAAGAAAATACATACATGATCTTGGATAAGTTATTTAACCTCATATAGTCTAGTTTTCTTTGTTTAGGAAATGGAATTACCAGAAGTTTGTGGGTGGTGCTATCGCTACTATTAAATATAGAGAATGTTACTGTTTCTGTTTTCAAACAAGGTATATGCATATATGTGTGTATATATATGGCTTTTGCCAAAGGGCACATGCACTTACTGGACAGAGACAGATAGAGACAGTGCGAAATCACCCTCTAGAGGGGATGGCCACACCACAATCCCTTCTCCTCCTGGAATTTTGGGTACATGCGCATATATCCGTGCCCGGTGTGAGTTTCAAGCCACCAGGTCCAGGACTTGAAGCACAGCCAACCATTTGAAAGTCCAGCACCTTAATCACTATGACACTTGCTAGCCCCAAAAATATATATTTTGAACATGTGCAAAATCAACTACTATAATTTAGTATAAATGAATCAAGTTCATTTACGTACAAAATGGAAAAACTCAATACTCTTATAAAATATCACACCCAATTTCTTTTTCCATTCTTCTTCTTCTTAATAATCTGTGATCTAATGTTTCGGCAATAAAATCTCTTGATGGCCTTAACTGCACTAATTATTTACTTGTGAAATATTGACATACAAAAGTATAATGAAAATTACACATTTCAAATTTGTCTTACTTTTCTGGCATAATGAAATGTAGCAAAGACCAGAGCTCTTTCAGGGAATTTTGAAGAGGAGTTCCAGTGATAAGGAGACGGTGATTGGATTTAAAATCTATCAAGGTTTTATACAGAAGGGAGTCATCATTCTTTAATCTGTGGGCTTCATCAACACCTATAAATGCCCAATTCAGACCTCCAAGGAAAGCCTTAAAAAGAACAGAACAACAGTTAGTATTTTGAGAGAAATGGAATTCAAAATTTAGCCTTGCATTACCTGAACTCAAATTAATAAAATAGGACTAAATTAAAAATATTTATCTAATTCTCAGGTAAAGCTTTATTCCAAGATTTATTAGAATCCTCAAATAACTCCCCATGCAAAATAAAATTCCTTCCTTGACTGATTTAATACTAGAAAATAAGGTATCATATCAAGTCAATTTTTACTAGCTTATATATTAATAAAGGAAAAAAAACAGTAGCACTATTTAAAAATGTCACAAAGGATTTTTAGCCTAAGCCTGAGACTCTCTGTGAATATCAATTTGGAGAAACAACAATACAGATTAGCACGGTGTCTTACTCCAAACATAGGTATAATTCACACCATGATTTTTAATGTACTATAGATATTTAATGTATGAACTTGGGTCTCTGACTTAAACAGAGATGTGCCTGATTATACTATTTAATAGCTGGATTGCCTTTAAAAAGTTCACTAAACTCTTTTACACTTGATTTTTCTTCTTAATGAAGTAAAGATAACAAATATAAAGTAGATGGCAGAATTAAATGAGACTGTAACTATAAAGCATTTATCTTCTTTGCCTAGTGGTAGTTTAATCCTATTAGGCATCTTCTCTTTAAAGAGCTTACAAATTAATAAACACTATTACAAATTGGTTTCATGTAAGTGAAGAGCTAGCAAACTTCTACTAAAAAAGAAAAAGATGTTAAATATTTTAGACTTTGCACATATGTGGTTTCTGTCAGTCTTTCTATGAACCTTACAAGTTACCCTCTGAATTTCTTCAAAACCTAAAAATCCATTCTCCTTAGCTAAAAGGTGGTTAAAAAATTAAGCTAATGGGCTCTAATTGTAGTTTGCTGATCCATAATTTAAGTTCTCTCATCATGTCCTCTCCTGCTGTCTGCAGCACATGGTAAGAAAATAACCAAGTCAAACAAAGGATGTATACCAAACAAAAGTAGACAGATAATACAAACCTTATCCTTCAATAAAATTTCATAAGTTGTTAACAGTATGTTAAATTTTAACCGTTTTGTCTGGGGATGCATCCATTCATGAGTTCTTATCTATTAAAAAATTTGAAGGACATTTTAAGACAAATATAAATCAAAATTTTACTTATATATCTAAAGTAAAATTAAAATTCACTCAAAACACACAAATAACTGTTTTTGTTTACACAATAAAATATTCATTATATAGTCCAACTGCAATGTTAATCTTACCACAAAAAAAGTAAATATAATAATGAAGCAAGCAAATTTTCAATACATGCCTTTCACAAAAGTTCTCAATGAAAAACAGGTGTTAAGCCATTTAATTATATAACATTGATGGATGAAATATGATGACTGACGTTTGCTTTATAATAACTAGCAGAAAAGTAGTGGGCAGATGTACAAATAAAATGAAACTGGCAATGAGTTAAAAGTGTGGAACTAGAGATGGGAACATGAAGATTTCATTATATCGTGCTTTTATGTACATTTAAAATTTTCCATTAAAAAATAAGAAAAAATTATATATGAAATAACAATAAACCCAAACTGATTCTTATTAGCAATTAAACATGAACTGATCATGTATTTGTGGCAAGATCTATGCTAAAAATTAAGACTACAAGAAAAAAGAAGATAAAATACACATCCTCAAAAACAAGTAGGTCTAAATTTTAATTTATGGGGGAAACAACTTACCATGTTTCTGCTGTTAATGTCACCTAAATAAACTACAGCATTCATCTGAGAAGCCCATGTTTGAATCTCCCTTTGCCAGGAAGTAAGAGTGGACAGTGGTACTACTAATAGAAACGGTCCATATAACTGATGTTCATGAAACAAATAGTTCAGAAATGAGATGGTCTGTATTGTTTTTCCAAGGCCCATTTCATCAGCAAGTATGCAACTGTTTCCTCTACAAAGTTAGAAAAGAAAAAATCATATATGCAATAAAGATTCAAATATACAAACCTTGTCACATCACATTTATACATTTATTGGGTTGTCCAAAAGTCATGACATATTTTTTCTATGCAAAAATGTGTCACTTTTCTGACAACCCAATATATCAACAGTTAAATTAAGCTGATAGGTATTATATACAATATATCATTTTTATTACCTACAAGTAACAAATATAGAGGTATTACTCTGAAGATTAATCACTAATAGTACAAGAAAAGTAAAGGAAGTTTATTATTTTAGGACAAAAGAGGATTAAAGGAGAACAATATTATCTTTAATCAATTATGGAACCAGCAGTTAGCGTAATGGCTATGTCACTGGACTCCCACGTAGTCGACTGCAGTTCGCCGGTGGCTTAAAACTCACGCCGGGCACGTGTGCGTGCGTGCCCCAGATCCCGAGAGGTGAATGGAGGAGAAGGGATTGCGGCGTGGCCATCCCCCTTAGGGGGTGATTTCTTGCTTTCTGTCTCTCTGTCTCTCTCTGTCTGGTGAGTGTGAGCGCCCTATTGGCAAAAACCTCTCCCAAAAAAAATAGAAAGAAATAATCTTTAATCAATTACAAAGCAGAGAATATAATTCATCGATGGGAGTACAGGCCAGATATATTAAATAAAGTAATAAAAATATGTAGAAAAGACATGGGTGAAAAACCACAGCTGAAGTGAAACCTTTCAGAAAGTAATGCACATCCATGAGTGGGGAAGGGGCCATCAGAGATTGGAAAAAAATAGAGGACTAAATGGGAAGAAGTAACTAGAAGAGAGAGAAATATTCCAAGAACAGCATGGAATGGAAATGTATATAACTTCTCATTTTTAAGTTGAATAAAACACATTAAGAACTGCAACAATCAAACAAGTTAAACTCAAACTCCACTGGATTTTTTCTTTAGTATGTAATAAGTACTGTTAACATAAACTAAAGAGTACAAAACCTGTGCATAAAATGCCAGTTTTATCCTTTACATTAATGGAAATATTTTCTGAATCCTTTATTTGTAAAATTCTAACTCTCCCAAATTAAAGAGATACTCCAAAACATACTTACTTGCACCAAGAGTGAGCAAGCCAATTTAAACCATTCAGTTGATAATCTCTTAATTCTAAACCCTCATGTCCTCCAATATATGGTGGCTGTTTTTTCAGGGCTACAAACCTTGGCCTTTGTTTTAATACCTTTAGTAGAAATAAATGTTGTTAATATGCAGAATTAAATATGAGAGGAAAACACCAGTTTTACCATAAATTATAAAATTTAATCTAAAACCGGGGGCTGGCAGGTGGCTTGGTGGTTAAAGGCACTGGACTCCCACATGGCCGACTGCAGTTCAAGTCCCAGACCTGGCGGCTTGCTCTCTCTCTCTTTCTCTCCCTATCCCTTTCTGGTCAAATTGAAATAAATAAATGAATGAATAAATAAAGTTAAATAAAATAATTAAAAAATATTTTTAATCTAAAATCATCAAGCTCAGATTCCATAATTCAAACTGTATCTAAGGATTCAGAGAAAACTGTTCTTAATTACTCTAAGAATCCAGTGAAATATTTCACACTTCTCTCAACAAAAATACTAGAGAAAATTAAGTTCCTGCCAAGATATGTGAATCTCATGTAGTTCATAAGCAAAGGCTATTTTAAATTCATTCATCACCATTGCTCTAGTCCTGACCTAGAAATAAACCATAAAATTGGCTTGGCTTCTCAATTTTTGATTTTCAAATTACTATTCTGAATTCAATTAAATCTTATAATAAATTCTAGTATACAGATGATTAGTCTATCACAAGTAGTATTTTTAAGTTGAACTATGAAGATTTTGAAAGTATTAGGCAAAGCACTCCTGGATATTTTCTTACAATTATGCCCCTTCTCTCTTTCCCTACCTTCAAGAAAAACAAACTGCTGCTACTTTTTAAATCAAACACATACACCTAGTTTCCAAAGAACTTCCCTTACTTGATCCTTCCAACCCACTCCTTACAACCACCACTATCACCACCACTTTAACACAGTGCCCTGCACCAAGGATAAGAGACAATGCCACGTTTAAAGTCACATGGCAACCACAGAAATTATGTCCCTTAAGACCTATCAACCAGGAAGTACTACTCTCCCTTAGTCTACTTGAAGTCAAGATCCAATTTCTATTTAAGTTTATAATATTTACGATGCACAAATACATTTTCGATAATAAAAAATGTTAAATACTCACTTTGCAGTCTTTAAAAGGAGTGGTTTTTGATTGGTTCCTGCTAAAATACTCATCAATACATGCTTGAAACTTTTTGGAAATGAGCGCGCCATCCTCCCAGCTGCACTCAGAGTACGGAAGGCCCTGCCACTTGCAGTAATAGTCAGGGTAACCAGCCGCGGACTTCTGATTGGAATGAGCTGGAAGACGGGGGTATTTGTTTTATTGCACATTTACTATCAGAGACATAATTCTTAAAAAGGGCTATACAAAAAAACTTAGTCATCTAGTTTACAGTAGTCTCCTTTTGTAAGAGCAAGCTACCATATTTGATGAGTAAGTAGTAAATTCGTATATTTTTTCAGATTTTAAGTATAAATAGATGAAAGTTAAAAAAAAGATGAAAGTTTAATTAAAGTCATTTATTACTAACCAATTATACGCTCCACTATTTGATACTGTTTATGAAGATCATCTGTAAGTTCTTGTTGGCAATTATAATATTCCACATCTTCTGGGGAAGCATTTTTCAACCTGAAAAATTATTAACCCAAGAATAAACTTCAGAATCTCCCCAAAACAACCCACCTTCCAAACACCATCTACAATACATTATCTTCCATTTTGCTATTTATGTGATCCAAGTTTGAATGATGAAAAGATTCAAACAGAAAGCAAAATTAATTTTTTTTGAGAGGTTTTTTTCACTATAGGGCGTGTGTGCTCGCCAGACAGACAGAGACAGACAGAGAGACAGAAAGCGAGAAATCACTCCCCAGGGGGGATGGTCATGCCGCAATCCCTTCTCCTCCATTCTCCTCTCGGGATCTTGGGCACGCACGCACACGCGCCTGGCGTGAGTTTTAAGCCACCGGGTCCGGGACGCGAACCGCGGTAGACTACGGGGGAATCCAGCGACATAGCCATTACGCTAACTGCTGGTTCCCAACAAAATTAATTTTTAATTTAAAAAAACATAATTTATAGTGAATGATACACTTTGTATGTGACTATTACCAATGAGAGGCTTAGATACAGCTAACCCTAAGAGTTTTATAAAAAGATGGAATACTATAACATCTATAAATAAATACTTAGCTTAGGCGATCATTTAACCCTTGACTATGCATTCCTTAGGCACAAAAAAAGCTTAATAATAATCTCTGCATCACAAAAAATAAATATGGTATACAGCACCCTTACCATCTTTTTGTTTCCTGATCTTTTTTTTTATAATTATCCAATTTTTTCATTCCTCTAACATTCTGCTGCTTAAGGGTTTCTTCTGTTTCCCAAGTGTTGTGAATATGAGACCATCCTTTCCATTTAATTAAATACTGGATCTCTCCTGGCTCTTTGTTTTTTTCAAATCCTGCATTTGGGTCACCATCTGCTTCAACTGCATAGATGGTTGTAGTAGCACCAGTAGCTGAAAGCAAAAGTGTAAGACCTTTCATATAACTGTTATTTAACTATTTTCTTTCAACTTAAAATTTTAAGAATGCAAAAATAAAATATTTACTCTCTTAAATAAGTATCAGGATATAGAAATTTTCAGAAATTACATTACATGTTAAAAAAAACTCAAAATTTTACAACTAAAGGATTATCTAATTTAATCCTCTTAAGTTTTACAAACTAGGAAAAACACAAGGTCAAAAGACAGTGGTACATTAAAGATCACACACCATTTTACAATAACTAATAATGAGTGACAGATAACTGGAAATTAAATTAAAAATAATCTTTAAAGAGACCAGGAGATGGCGTAATGATTATATTGCTGGATTCCCACGGTTCGAGTAAGGAACCTGGAGGCTTAAACTGACCAGGGCGCATGTGCACGTGTGCCCAAAATCCTAAGAGGAGAATGTAGGAGAAGAGACTGCAGTGCAGCCATCTCCCCTGTGTGTGGTGTGTGTCTGTGTGTGTGATTTCTTGTTTTCTGTCTCTCTTGTCTCTGTCGCTCCAGTGAGCACACGCACCTAGAGCAAATAACCTCTCTCTAAAAAAAAGGGAAAAAATTATCTTTAAAAACCACATACAAAAATAACTAAGAGTAATTTACATATTTTTAAAATAAAGGATAAAAATTAAAAACAAAACAATCTGTGAAACTGTAAGTACCTAAAATAGCAATATTTTTTAGGTAGATATTTTCTGGAAAGAAGATACATGAGTTAAGCAGAATATGTGTGTGTGTGTGTGTGTGTGTGTGTGTGTGTACATACATATATATAATTTTCTTCTAAGTTTTTGCCATACAGTGCATATATGTATGCACTCTGAACAGAGAGAGGGAAAGTGAGAAATCACACCCCAAATCGGGGAAGGCCACAGCACAATCCCTTGTCCGCTCAGGATTTGGGGTATGCACAAACACATGCCTGGCTTGAGTCTCAAGCTGCTGGGTCCTGGGGCTCAAACTACAGTTGACCATGTGAGAGTCCAACACCTTAACCACTATACCACCTGCTGGCCTCTAAGCAATGTATATTTCCATACCAATGAAATACAAAAAACTCAATTTCTTCACATTTATTAAAAATATTTAAGAAATACTTCAGTAAAAATTACTTGAATCAGTAAACAATAAATATTTTTAAAGTACCTCCTTTTCTCCCAACTCTACAATCCATAAACCTTTCTATTGTTTCAAATTCCTCTTCCTCGGGTTGAGGAACATCCTCTCCACAGACTTCCAGTAGGTCATCTGAATCTGTTTTCATTTCCTCGTCTTCCTTATAGCTAACGTTGACAGTTGCTTGGCGACGAGAACTTCTTTTATCATTATCATAATCTTCTTCATCATCATCATCCTCAGAAGAATCAATCTGTCTCTTTTTTTGTCCAAGAATCTTCTTTCCATTTTTTGACTTAGATCTAAGAAAGGGTGGAGGGGGTGGGAAAGGAGTGTTTTACAGACACATTAGCATAAAACAAGATTTAAGAAACTATACACAAACAAAAAAGAATAAATTCCATAACCAACAATTTTCAACATCAAACTGAGAATATACATATGTACGACACATACTCACCTATTTTGAGGTTTTCTGCTTTTGACTTTGTTTTTTGGCTCATAATCAGATTCTGTTTCATCACAGCTGCTTTTATCTCTCTCTTCTTCAGATTCTGAATCTGACCCAGACTGAGATGGAGATCCTGACCCAGACATTTGCCAATCTTCACTGTATAAGAAATTTATAAAGTATTTTTATTTATACTTAAATAGCAAATTTTCTCTAATAAAATACAAAAGTATTCCACTTAATATTGTTCTCGCTAATGCTAAAAATATTAAATGTCTGTAAATAAGAAAAGCAATGGGAAATTATCTTCATATATCTCTCATAACTCCAGTTTTGTAAATCACTTGGAAATACCTCAATGAATAGCAAATATATTTTTACTATGGAAGAAGACATGCTAATTTAGAGTAGCAAGGCTTAATTTTGAAAATCTTGTATAATTATTATACTAGACCCCTTCAAAAGAGATTATAATCCCTTCGATTTAATTTTCTAAAGCCTGTGATTTCTAAAAACATGTCTTTTAAGACTGATTTTTAAAATAGTGTGTGTAGACTAAGAAGTTTAAAATACAGTACAGAAAATGTAAAAACAAAGCAAAACACTATCAACAGAATCATACTAACCAATATTTGATGATTACTTTACCTTTATTACTATTTTTAGTCTATTTTATTTCAATCAACATGCAGAGAAAAATACTGGATGTACATGTTAATACTTTGCTATGATATAAGATTCAAATGTAAGATAACATTAAATTATGTATAATTGGATTAAGCATATCTAATCTGAAATGCAAAATGTCCCCAAAATCTGAAGGTTTCTGAGTGCTATCATGACCTCCCATGACAGGTCACTCAAAATGCAGCAGCACAACGTACAGCTTATTTAGCATCCCTGAGGTAAAAAGTACATCCCAGCTCCCTTGTATGCAATATATCTTTTCTGAAGTTGGCCAGATTCCCAACACAAATGCACATACAAGGGTAATAAAATGGTACATGTGCAGGCCAGATGTGCCCCTATGGTAGGTTTCTCCTTCTGCCCCATATGGGACTGAGACCTATGTGTGCTACTTAACCATTTTGCTTGTTTCTGCTTATTTTATGTTCTGTGGTATAACGATACTGTTGAAAATGTTTTCAAAAGGGCATGCAAACACCCCTATGGGTAGTAAGTGACAGACATTTTTGCTTGTTTGCTTTATTTATTTATTACGTTTTTGCCATATGGTGCATGATCTAGCAGTAGAAAGAGAGAGACAAAGAGAAAGTGAGAAATCACCTCCCAAGAAGGATGGTCATACTGTAATCCTTTCTCCTCCATTCTCTGGAACTTTAGACATGCACATGAACATGGCCAGTGTGATTTTCAAGGTATCAGACTTGGGAGTTGAAGACTTGGGACTTGAACCATGGTTGGCCATTTGGGACTCTAGCACCTTAACCACCACACCACCTGCTGGCCCCACTTTTGCTTTCTGATGATTCAATGCACACCAACTGTTTCATGCACGAAATTATTTAAAACATTGCATGAAATTATCTTCAACTATGTACAGTATACATATACAATATGTATATATAACCCCAAACCTAAAATAAATTCATAATCCAAGATACTTTTAGTCTGAAGCATTTCAGATAAAGGATACTCAGTTTGTACTATATCCTGTTTTAAAAACTGCTTTCTGTTTCACTGTTCCGCATTTCTTGTATCAATTATGTTATGCTGATGATTATAAGTAAGCACATATGATAAAATCTAGTTATGATAAAAACATAGTAAGAAGAAACTCTTTTTTATCTTGAGATCTTTTCAGGATGTGCACATTGGAAGTAGCAACAGGCAGGACATAGTTTAAATAAAGTCTCCACTTTATACTTTTTATACTATAAATCATTTTTATATCTAAGCAAGTCTACCCATTCCATTTTTTAAAATAGTATTTGCTGGGGCCAGCAGATGGCACAATACTTATGTTGCTGGACTTCCACACAGTCAGCTGTGGTTCCAGTCCAGGACTCTATGGCTTAAAACTCACACCGGGAACATGTGTACATGTGCCCACAATTTTGAGAGGAGAAGGGATTGCAGCATGGCCATTCTCTCTGGGGGGATATTTCTCGCTGTCTCTCCAGAAAGCACACGCACTTTATAGCAAAAATCTCAAACAAACAAATAAATATTACTTGCAGAATCTACACGAAGTCTAAAAATGAACAGGCCAGCGGTTGCATGGAGGTGAAGGCAACTTGATCCCAAATGCCCGACTGCGTAGTTCAAGTCCTGGACCAGTGGCCTGAAAGTCACTCTGGGCGCAAGCATATGCATACATACCTAAAATGCTGAGAGGAGAAGGGAGGAGAAAGGATTGCAACATGGCCATACACTCCCCTCATGGGGGGTGGGGGAAGTGATTTCTTACTTTCTCTCCCTCTTCGGCAAGTACACAAACCTTCTATGACAAAACTAAAAAAATAAATCGAAAAAACCAACCTAGGATCAAGTAGTGTGCATTACAAATGCAACTGGACCCACATGGGCAAGGTCCTGCGACCTCCCTGAGCACGCCATAAATGTCCTTCTTCTGCCTGCGATTTAGGCTGGATGAGACTAGGGGTGGATCGAGCATAAAGACCCTACTGGGTATACCCATCTATCTGTCTGCCGCTGCTTCTCTCTTTCATGGAAGAAGCAAAACTTTAAAAAAAAATGTGTACAATTATAATTCAGTGGAAGAGATACACAGCTGATAAAACACAGCAGTTAAAAGGCAAAGGCATATCCAAGGAAATTAGCCAGAATGTAGCACAGCAAGAAGGGATTAAACACACAGTAGAGCGTTGTAAGCAGATGGAGTGGCAGTTACGTAGCTTGACTCCCACATGGCTGACTGCTGTTTACTGGACCTGGGGGCTTGAGTGCTGGGTGCGTGTACATGCATGTCCCAGATTCCTGGAGGAGAAGGGATTGTGGCGTGGCCATCTCCCCGGGGGTTGATTTCTCTTTTTTTTTTTTTTTTTTTTTTTTTTCTCTCTCCACCCATCACCCCCACTCTCCCAAAAGCACACGTGCCCTAAGGTAAAAACCTCTACACAAACAAACAAAAAAGACAGAGTAAGATTCATCAAGTATAATAAGCTGG
Organism: Tupaia tana; assembly: GCA_026018925.1. NCBI lineage: Eukaryota > Metazoa > Chordata > Mammalia > Scandentia > Tupaiidae > Tupaia > Tupaia tana. The sequence continues at coordinate 86,434,381 of JAKSZU010000006.1, forward strand.
ATGATCTAATATACATCTAACAATAGCAACACCAGAGAGGTTTATAAAATGAGAAAAAGAAAGTATCCAAAAACACAGTAACTGGATTTTCATAAACTAAAAAAGATACTAATCTTCATATTAAAGATATATGAATTCTATGGGAAAAATCCAATCAGAGGCATACCAAGGTAAATGTGTGGAATATCAAAAGACACATAGAATAATGCAATAATGTTGAAAAAATGAGAAGAAAAAAATAAACTATTTAAATGTATACCAATTAAGAATTTGAAGGACACTTTTTCTATTTCTTCCATTTTTTAACTGCCAAAGGGCACATGTGCTCACCAAAGAAACACTAGGAGATTGAGGTAAGGGTGGTGATGGGGTTTGAAACTGTGGCACAGTCATGCTGCAATCTCTCTTCATCTCTTCATCTTTTTGGGATTTGGGGCACAAAACGCACATGCACCTGGTCTGGTATGTTTGTTCAGGCCATGAGGCCAGGGATTCAAACTGCAGTCAGCCACATGGGATCCGGCTCCCTTAACCTTAGACCACAAGGCCAGCCCTGAAGTACTCTTAATACTTTCTGGGTTAAGATTGAACAATAAGACAAGTTATAGTGCATATCTAGTTTTACAGATGAAGTAAATTTCATGTAAATATGACTAATTAAGGATAGTTATTCAAATAAATTAACAGAATCACTCAAACTCAAAAAGGCCCTGGGACCAGCCCTACAGTGCAGCAGTTAAGTGCTGTGCACAGGCAGACAAATCCCACTTGGCTAATCATGATTCCAGTCCTGGCCCCAGTGGCCTGATAAACACACTGAGGCTGTGTGGGCATGTATGCCCAGGGTGCTGATGGGACAGAGAAACAGAAGAGAGGGGACTGTGCATGACCGTGCCCCATTGGGTACACTCTTTCCCTCTTTCTTTCTGGTGAGCACACGCACTCTTGTGGCAATTAAAACAAAAAAATCTTCCTGTGGTCCCTACATTCCTTTCATATTTCCCAAGTTATTTTAAGATTTTCTGATATCACTAAGTAGATTATAAAGTTTAAAAATATGTAGGGGAGAGGGTTATAATGAGGTGGAACAAAAACCTCAGATTGTCCTAAAAATATGTTATGGATAATGATTTAAATTAACTTACAATATGACACGAACCAAAGATTTACAAAGGTTTACTTTTGACAATTTTCATAAGGAAAAATATATAAAATCATTAGGATATATTCCTAATATGAAAGTAGTCAAAGTGGCATACTCTTTATGCTTTTTCCTTTTGATCTCACTCGATGAGTCATCAGAATCTTCACTGCTAGAGGAATCCTGAAGAGAAAAATAAAGAAAAATAAAGTCACTGTTACTTTTACAATTTAACCATCAATTTTTTACTTGCTGTTCTATTTAACATTTGCTTTTTGCTAATCACAGTGCCTTTTTTATGTTGCTTTATTTATATTAAGTACTTAAATATTTTTACTGAAAATTAAGATAGGCAACGAAAACAGGCTAAGTATCACAATGTTGGCACGTTACACAAAACTTTAAAATCTACTGTCTCAGGAGAACATTATTATTGACTAGCATAGTGAGACAAGTAATGTTAGTTGTAGGTTAACATTCTTCTTCACCATTAGCTAGTTTTTTCTGAATGTTTTTGTACAAACATATATGCATGTGTGCTTATACACAGGAACATTTTTTATAAAAGCAGTGCATTTACCCTTTTTTTTTTTTTTTTTTTTTTTGAGAGGTTTTTTGCTATAGGGCGCGTGCGCTCGCCAGACAGACAGAGAGAGACAGAGAGATAGAAAGCAGGAAATCACCCCCCAGGGGGGATGGCCACGCCGCAATCCCTTCTCCTCCATTCTCCTCTCGGGATCTTGGGCACGCACGCACACGCGCCCGGCGTGAGTTTAAGCCGCCGGGTCCGGGACTCGAACCACGGTCGACTACGTGGCAGTCCAGCGACACAGCCATTACGCCAACTGCTGGTCCCAGTGCATTTACTCTTAATATGATGTTGAGAATTCTGTTCAGAGGATTCTGTGAATGACCTGATGATGTAAATTTTTATTTATATATGTGTACATACATACATACATAAGTATATATCATGTTTCATTATTTCCCTCATATTTCACATTGAGTTTATTTCTAGTCCTGCTCTGATGCACACAAATTTCTCATTGTTATTGGGCTGTTAGAAAAGTCACAACGCATGTTGCACAGAAAAACACAGAAAAAATATGTAGGGACCAGCAGATGGCATAATGGTTATACTGCTAGATTCCCACATAGCCAACCATGGTTTGAGTCCCGGACCTGGTAGCTTGAAATTCACACCAGGTGCATGTGTGTGCATGCTCAAAATCCCAAGGGGAGTATGGAGGAGAAGGCACTGCAGTGTGGCCATGCCACCCGGAGGGGGGTAATTTCTTGTTTGCTGTCTCTCAAGCAAGCGTAACACACCCTATAGCAAAAAAAAAAATCTCATGTCATGATTTTTCCAACTACCCAATAAATTTTGTATTGGTCCCCTAAAGGTGAAATTACTAATAAGAGTATGCCTATATTTCAAGAGTTTTAATACATATAGTTAAATATGGTCTTTCCTATTTTATTCTTTCAAAACACTCACATTTTTAATAATTTCAGAAATAGTAAAATGAGTAGGTATCATACTGGCTATTAATAATTTCATAAATAATTAAATGATTAGACATAGATATCTATTTTAAAATAGCTCATAAAGAAAACTTACCTCTTCTGATCCACTGTTAGATGAAGCTTGATGATGCTGTTGCTGCTGCTGCTGTTGCTGCTGCTTCTTAAGCATTGCAGATCTCTGAACGGCCAGGATACTAGGGCTAGATTTCCAAAACTAAAATAGAAATATGATCCAGTGAAAGATACTATTAAAAATGGGGGGAGGTTAAATTCACCTTAAATGTTGATAAAACAGTTATCAACATTTCATGACTTCCAAACAGTAACTTACAACTATTTTCCTTACTCATATATCAGGTTGTCACAAAAGTCATGATGCACGTTTACACAGAAAAACAGAAAAAATACATCATGACTTTTCTGACAACCCAATATAGTATCATTGCAATACAATTAAAGTAAAATGGTGAGGTTTAATTGTAGATAAACGAGCACATTGTTTTACCTCAGCTGATCTTTTTTTCAGGGGGTGGGGGGACTGGAAAGATTTTTCTCTATGAAGGAACATGTGTTGATTTTTATTCTGGCCAAATATTTTACTTCATCATGGCCTTGATACTATGAGTAGCACACAGTGCACTATCACAAAGTATAGGCAAAATGTTGATGTATACTGTACCTTGTTTTAATAGCATATAGCCCTTACTCTATTCTACCAATTATCTTTGAGAAAGTAGAGTTCCATTAAATTCTTCTGCTATTTGCAATAAAGATCTTTAAAGAGCTTGAAAGCAAAGATCATACAATGTAAAGTTAACACAAAGAACTCATGCAGCCTTTAATTTTTATCCAGAGACACTGAATATTTATGAAACTCAATTTCTGCCTCAAAAAAGGGGCAAAAAGTTGGTGTATTTTATGCTTGCTGTTTTATAGTCATGAACTGTTTCTTTCAAGAAAATTAATTATTCCATAGACATACAGCCACAAGTTTGAGATGATTAGAAGTAAATCTTAATGTTTAAATATGTTTGTGTTTTCTAAAAGGTTGATTAATAATAATACACACAGGGGACCAGCAGATGGTGTAATGGTTACATGGTTGGACTCCCACACAGTCAACTGTGGTTTGAGTCCTGGATCCTGTGGCTTAAGACTCACAGCAGGGCACGTGTGTACATGCCCAAAATCCTAAGAGGAGAATGAGCAGAAGGGGTTGCAGTGTGGCCATCCCCCCGGATGGGGTGATTTCTCATTTTCTGTCTCTCTGTCTCTCTGGGGAGGGCACACAACCTAGAGCAAAAATTTCTCTAAATAAAAAATAATAATATACAGTATATATCCTTTGAGAAACCATACTGTACATGTCACAAAGATGGACAATAATTACATATAAACCAGAAGTCACAATAAATAAGTACGTAAGGAGGTGGTACAAATCAATCCTATAAAATTCCCAAAGTAATACAAGAAATCTACCTTTTATTGGATATTTGGTATTTATGTATTACCTCAGTGCCATCAACTTTCGGTGGTTTTGCTTGAACTTTGTTTTCTCTGGAAGTGTCTGACTCCGACTCCGACTGACTGCCTGATTCAGATGCAGAGTCTGAGTCACTGCTACCTGACTGGCTACTGCTTCCATCACTACTGCTTCCAGAACTCGAACCAGATCCAGAACCTGAAGCTGACCCAGAATCATCATCCGACTGGCTACAATTTGAAAATAAACAGATTTCAAACAAAATTCATTAGGAATTTATTCTTTCTTAAAAGTCAGAAGAAAGTCCAAAATATTCAGATCTTTATTTGGTATTTCACATTTTAACTATGACCAAACAAACAGGAAATTGAATTAAGATAATCAATAGTAATGACTGGGACCAGCAGGTGGCGTGGTGGTTAAGGTGCTGGACACTCCCGCGTGGCCGACCGGGTTGAATACCAGTGGCTTGCTTTCTCACTTTCCCTCTCCCTCTCTCTGTGTATCTCTCTCTGGTCAAATTAAAATAAATGAATGAATAAATAAAAATAAATAATTATTTAATAAAAAAAAGAAAAGTAATGACTAACATATTCAGTACAGTTTTGACTAAAACATAAAATAGCATTAAGAATACATTTTCCTCTAAGGTAATGAGCAAAATCTATCATGTCCAGGATCCTGGGCTAAAATTTGAGAAGACAAGAAGCTTAGCCATGGTATCTACCCTTACCAGGCACTTCCCTCTAGTACTGTAAAGTAACAATCCTGTGTAGAAAATGTTGGTTAAGTTGAGTTAACTATTACAACAGGGACCAGCAGATGGCATAATGGCTACGTCGCTGGCCTCCCACGTAGTTGACCATGGTTCAAGTCCCAGACCTGGAGGCTTAAACTCACAACGGGTGTGTGTGCGTGTGTGTCCAGGATCCTAAGCGGAGAATGGAGAAGGGATTGCGGCGTGGCTGCTCCCCCTTGGAGGGGGGGTGATTTCTCACTTTCTGTCCTGTGTCTCTGTGTCTTTCTGATGAGTGCATGTGCCCTATAGCAAAAACCTCTCAAAAACAACAACAGGGACCAGCAGTTAGCATAATGGCTATGTCGCTGAACTCCCATGTAGTCGACCATGGTTCGAGTCCCAGACCCGGTGGCTTAAACTCACACTGGGCGCGTGTGCATGCGTGCCCAAGATCCCGAGAGGAGAACGGAGGAGAAGGGACTGCGGCATGGCTATCCCCCCTGGGGGGTGATTTCTCACTTTCTGTCTCTCTGTCTCTCTGTCTCGCGAGCGCACGCGCCCTATAGCAAAAACCTCTCCAAAAAAAAAAAAAATTAAAAGAAAAAAAAAAAAACGACAACAAAAAACTATTACAGCAAAGTTTTGGTAAATGTGTTAAAAATTATTACAGCAACATAACAGGTGAAAAAAATTATCTGCAATTTCTACTTGTTTCCTAATTATATCTCTGTTCTATCATTCAGGAGAATATAACTCACTATAATTAAGCTATAATAAAATATAATTTACTTTACAAAACATTGATGTGGCTTTTCTGAGAAAATCCTTTAAATTTCTCATGGTTCCACAGTGATAAATGTGAAATAGAAATTTCTTCTATTTCCTAACCTTTACAAACATACATGGTAAAGCAATTAACAGTTCATTGTGAAACTAATTTTTCCCATTTCTAATTCTTAGTCCAATGTAGTATAAAAATGGTCTTATTTTTTGTGTTTACATTTGATTTATTAAAACTAAAGCATTAAATTTCTGCTACATACAGTAAACTAGGTTTTTACATAATTTCACCTGGTTTTATAATAAAACATAAGTAAATAATACAGTTTTTGTAAATTCAACAAAACACAAAGCTCTCTTTTGTAAATTCAACAAAACACAAAATTACAGTTCTCTACTGTAATTTTCAAAAATGTCACCAGGTGGAGGTATTACTCAAGAAAATGCACTGCAAAGTTAAAAAGTAATTCTTTTTCCAGAGAAAGTAACTTAATATCTTCACAGAAAGACAGAATAAAAGTTCGCAGAAGAATTTTGATTCTACAAGTTAGATACAGCTTAAAACTCTTATATTAATAAGATACATTGTTTTTAAAGTCTAGTGGAATTGATGTGTTTTACTTAAATCCTTTGAAAGAAAAATTAGCAAGGATGTTACAGATTCTTCCTGGTACACAGCAATTTTAGTTCTCCTTTAATAGGTTATGGAAATCAAGGGGCCAGTAGATAGTCCAGTGGTTACATTGCTAGGCTCTCACAGGGGCTGACCACAGTTTGAATCCCAGACCCGATGGCTGTAAACTCATGCTGGGCACCAGTGCATGAGTGGCCAAGATCCTGCGATGAGAATGCACAAGGGATTACAGTGTGGCCCCTGCCCACCACCACCACTCCTCCCCGGGGGAGAGTGATTTCCCACACTCCCTCTCAGTCTCTGTCTCTTTCTCTCTGGCAAACACACAGGCTAGGCAAAGGCAACATCTTTTAAAATATATAGGTTACGAAAATCTTTCATTTACTCAATAACCTTTAGTAAGAACTTATGTGTTAGGCACAGAGGGGAAACTGAGATAAGGCAAAGTTCTTAACCATTAAAAAATTTTTCACCTTTGCAACCAGCAGATGGCATAATGGTTATGTTGCTGGACTCTACATAGTTGACCCTGGTTCGAGTCTCAGACTCAGCAGCTTAAAAAAAAAAACAACTCATGGAGGCACGTGTGCACAAGAGCCCAAAATCCCAAGAGGAGAATGGAGGAGACGGGACTATGGCATGGCCATCCCTCCTGGGGGGTGATTTCTGGCTTTCTCTCTCTCTGTCTCTGGCACATGCCCTTTAGCAAAAATCTCTCCTAAAAAATATAAAAGTTCCAGGACCAACAGTTAGCGTAATGGCTATGTTGCTGGACTCCCACGTAGTCGACAGCGGTTCGCATCCCAGACCCGGCAGCTTAAACTCACGGCAGGTGCATGTGCGTGCGTGCCCAAGATCCCGAGAGGAGAATGGAGGAGAAGGGATTGCGGCGTGGCCATCCCCCCTGGGGGAATTATTTTTCGCTTTCTGTCTCTCTGTCTGGCGAGCGCACACACCCTATAGCAAAAACCTCTCAAAAAAAAAACAAAAAAAATACATATATATATATATATATATATATACACACATACATATAAAAGTTCCAACCTTGACACAATCATATAACCTAGAAAAGTGCTATGTTTAAGACAACTGACCCGAGTGTATGAGAGCACTGAAGATAAATCATGTCTAGTATACTAATCAGAGAACAATTAGAAAAAGTACAAATAAACTAATTGTTCAGGAAAGAACACAGAAGCAGTATCTCTTTAATTTCTTATAAGCTTCTTGAGGATGTTTTTTTTTTTTTGTGAATATCTAGCATAGTATTTTCTGCAGAGAGATGCTCAATAAATACTGGGTTGTGGGAAAAGTCATGAGCCATTTTTGCATAGAAAAAATTTGTCATGACTTTTCCTACAACTTAATAGATGAACAGGCCAAGCAGGTGGCATGGAGGTTAAGGCACTTCATCCCACAGGGCCGACTGTGTGGTTTATGTCCTGGTCTATGCAGCAGCCTGAAATCACACTGCTCGTGTACATGCGTGCCCAAAATGACAAGAGAATGGAGAAGGGATTGCGACATGTCCCTCCCCCCCAGGGATGATTTCTCAATTTTCCTCCCTCCTTCCCTCTCTCTCCCCCTCCTCTCTCTCGCACGTGTGCACAAGCATACACACCTTATAGTACAAAAAAAAAAAAAAAAAGAAAGAAAGAAAAAGATGAATAATTTGGTTGGCTACTATGGGACTATATTTTTCCATCTTCATTAGTCATTCCAAATGCATAGCTAGTCAAAAGTGCTTGTAACAATCAAAACTTTTGTGAATGTAGGAATTTTTCATAGCATTTAGGCAGTAGAAGTTCTGGCTGAAAAATAACAGTCTGAGGCTACGCTACTCAAATGACATAGGTTTGTTATTGGAATGTCTTTACCTTGGGTATTGAAGGTACACTGTATTTAACTGAGTTGTGCTCTGTTAGGAGTAGGAATATGCTAAGAGCAAGAAATGTTTTATTTATTGCTAGAGAATGTTCTTCGGGGTATAGTTAAGTGAAAAAAAAATGCTTACGGTATGCTCCCTTTGTATTAAGGAGAAAATGTTTATACATACGTACTTACACTTTATTTAAAAGCAAACAATGGCAAGGTAAACCAGCCAGTAACTTAAAAACGGTTGCCTATAAATGGTGGGAAGAAGAGACTATAGAGGAAACAGACATCTAAATGAGTCCTCAGTTTCAATTATGTAAATGTTTTACATAATTTTAAAGTTTTCAAACAACTTCAAGATAAGCATTTATAGGGTCAGGATGAAAATCTTATTGGGTTCAAATATAAAACCTGGAACTAAAATAGGTGAAAAGCCTCTCCCTAATAAAGTAATTTTATTTCATCCCACTGCTACAAATGCTCTTCCTAAAATAAAACTGATTATGGCCTAACTTTTTTTTTTTTAAACAGGTATTCAATCTTTTTCTAACAAAGTTCAAACACCTATAAAGTTCTTCAGGATTTCATCTCTGCCTTATTCTCAAACCTATTTTCAGGCAGTTTCTCACTAAAACACCTAATTCAAGGTATGGCAAACTATGGTACACTACTTAAAATTCTCTAAACACCTCTCTCTATATATCCTGCCTTTGTACAACTTTTTCCCCCTCACGTAATTTTCTTTTTTTCCCTTCGTGTCTGTAAAGAAAGAGCAAACGTGTGCAAAGGAAAGAGAGTATCTTTGATAGGGTCTCCAGACGGTGATCCTCCTGCTCCACCTTCCCAGGTAAGCAAGAATCAGCGGCACACTGCCATGGACAGCCTCGTGTGGCCATGTGCCTAGCCTGCTTAGGTTGGGCCAGGCTTCCCACGTGACCCCAGCCAATGCACAGCACTGTCCAGCTTCCACCACTGGGGCTGGGCCCACTAATAACGTCTGTGCCTCACCTTACAACTATTCTTCCAGCAATGCTCTCCCGACTCCATCCCAAACCAATATTAAATCAGGTATCTTTAAGGCACAACCCCGTAGAGCAGGAGAAAGCACAAATGGCCAAATGTGGTTCAAATTCAGGCCCCCCCAGTAGCTTGAAAAACATACCAGACATGCGTATGTGCACCTGAAATCCTGACAAAAGGAAGAAAAAGGAACTATGGTGTGACCAATCCCATTGTGGAGCGCACATTCTCTCTCACTTCACAAGCACATACTCCACCTGGCATACATGTATGCATGCATGCATACATACATACATAAATAAGGTATGTTCCACGGCATTCCCCAAACTTCCTGTACACACCATTACTGTGAGCATGGGACACAATCATCACTGGAGTATTTTGCTTTGTTTACATGTACTTTATCTAAGACCATTATGTTCCTTGAATGCTGGGATTTTAACTTACTGCTCTTTGTATTTCAAACATTAAAGGGTTCAATACATGTTATAAAGAGCTCAATTCATGTTTCACGGAAAAATGGATGACTAAACAAATTAAGATACATAGATACATATTCTTATATAAACCCCACAAATTATAATTTGTCTATAAGAAAAATCTTGAACTCCAACTAATACTTTACTTACCTTAGATAATAACCAATACTATAGACCTTTTACATAACTTAAATATGACTCTTAAGAGTTACCCTTATTGCTCTTTTTCACAGCAACTCGGAGATCAGCTGCTTCAAGATGAAACTGAGTATCTCCGTCCCTGTCACTGGCTGCCAGAAACTCAATGAAATGGACGACGAATGCAGACTTTGTACTTTTTATGAGAAGCGTATGGCAACAGACGTGTGCTGCTGACACTTTGGGTGAAGAATGGAAGGGTTATGCAGTCCGAATCAGTGATGGAAACAAGTTTCCCCATGAAGCAGGATGTCCTGACCCACGGCCATGTCCGCTTGCTACTGAGTAAGGGGACATTCTGCTACCGACCAAGGAGAACTGGAGTAAGAAAGCACAGATCTGTTCAGGGCTGCACTGTGGATGCCAATCTGAGTATTCTCGACTTGGTTATTATAAGGAAAAAAAAGGAGCGAAGGAAATTCCAGGACTGACTGATACCACGGTACCTTGTCGCCTGGGCCTAAACGCGCTAGCAGAATCCGAAAACTTTTCAATCTCTCTAAAGATGACGCCGTCCACCAATATGCTGTAAGAAAGCCCTTAAATCAAGAAGGTAAGAAACCTAGACTAAAGCACCTATGATTAAGCATCTTGTGACCACATGTCCGGTAACACAAAAACTGGCGTTTGCTTTCAAGAAACAACGTACTAAGAAAAATAAGGAAGAAGTAGCAGAAAATGCTAAACTTTTGGTCAAGAGAATGAAGGAGGCTAAAGAAAAACTGTAAGAACAGATTGCGAAGAGACACAGGCTATCCTCTCTGAGAGCTTCTACTTCTAAGTCTGAATCCAGTCAAAACTAAGATTTTATAAGAGAAAGATCGGATCTCAAATCTGATCTCAAATCTATGTTGTCTTTTCATTGACTGAACGAGGTAAGACAAAGAAACTCAGGTCATAGAAGGCCGGGAGGTGGATAGAGCAATCCTATAGCGTATACAGGGGAAGTGTTATTCAAATTCGGACTCTGGTACTGTCCTGCTATGGTAGGGGACATGTCTTAGGAAAGGATTTTTAGCATAAAAAAGTTACTGCCTCTTCAGAAAGGCATGGAATGACTTGGAAGCAAATGACTAGGACTCCTATTAAAAAATAAAAATGCTATCCTTACATCCTTATCAATGATAACTTTAAATCTCAGTATATGATTATTAGAAGCACTGAATTCCTCATATTTCTTAGTTTACAAAAGAAAAAAAACACCATATTTATAGGCAATATGATAAAATTATACTGTTTTCTTAGAGTTAAATACAAATACCATATTTTTAAGTATCAAAATAGTGAACCAGCTGGTGATGGGGAATTAAGACAGCTGGATCCCACATGGCAGACTGTGCAGATTGAGTCTTGGGCTCAGTGGCCTGAAAAGCATGCCAGGTAATTGTGCCATCATGTCCAAAATCACAAGAGAAGAAATGGAGAAGGGAATGAGGCATGATCATATCCATGGAGGGATCACACTCTCTGGCTTTCTCTTCCCCCAACCCCAGTGAGAGCATGTATCCTCTATTAAAAAGTAAAATAGGGGACCAGCAGTTAGCGTAATGGCTATGTCGCTGGACTCCCACGTAGTCGACCGCGGTTCGAGTCCCGAACCCGGTGGCTTAAACTCACGCCGGGTGCGTGTGCGTGCGTGCCCAAGATCCCGAGAGGAGAATGGAGGAGAAGGGATTGCGGCGTGGCCATCCTCCCTGTGGGGTGATTTCCTGCTTTCTGTCTCTCTGTCTCTCTCTGTCTGTCTGGCGAGCGCACGCGCCCTATAGCAAAAATCTCTCCAAAAAAAAGAAAAAAAGAAAAAAAAAAAAAGTAAAATAGCAATTCAGGGTAAGTCAGTGGCATGGTGGTTCAGACAGCTGGATCTCATACATACCTTAAAAGATGACCTATTTCTTTACTAGAAAACATGTTTAACATTAAGCACACTTAATGTCTGGTTCTGGCTACCCCTTTAATCTCATGATTCTGGTTCTTCAACATATTGAATAGGAATCCAGAAAAGAATCACATGCTCCATTTGGTTCAAATATTTCTTAAGTCTCTTTCATTACCTAAAAGTCCCCCTTCCTCTTTTCCTTTCAACTTACTTTGAAGGAAAAACTAGGTAGTTTATCCTGTACAGTTTCTGTTTTTCCAATTTTGCCAACTATCCTCTTGTGATATAATTTAACATATTTTCTGTCCCTTGTATTTTTTATAAACTGGTTTTATATCTATAGGTTTAATCAGATTCAAGTTATGTTCTTCTGGCAAGAATATTTTATAATTGGTACTGTGAACTTCCATCAAAATCTGGTTCTCTCTTTTCTGTGTGAGGTGAAGTATGGTCTGTGGATTCAGGTACTGTCCACCTTACCCATCCCTATAAAATGATACCTCATGTTTACAGCAGCCCTTGATGGTCATATGGCTTCATCCACCGTTTCATTAGAGGCTATAAAATGGTGATTTTATCATTCTTTATTTACCCAATATGTCATTTCTTCATTATTTAATAGAATATTTCTTCTGTAAAGAAAATCTTACCTTACCATTATTTGTTAACATAGAAAGTATAGTACTTTAGCCAGATATGCAGAGTAAGGGATTCATAACTCAGATCTAGTCATAAGTGAACAATGGATAAATCTAAATTGAAAAATATATTTATAAAATCACTATTCTATAGTCCTCAAGATGGAAATTTTAAAAATACTGGTTTTTTTTTTTTTTTTTTGAGAGAGAGATTTTCACTATAGGGCACGTGCGCTCACCAGACAGACAGAGAGAGACATAGAGACAGAAAGCGAGAAATCACCCCCCAGGGGGGATGGTCACGCCGCAATCCCTTCTCCATTCTCCTCTCGGGATCTTGGGCATGCACACACATGCATCCAGTGTGAGTTTTAAGCCACCGGGTCCGGGACACGAACCGTGGTCGACTACGTGGGAGTCCAGCGACATAGCCATTATGCTAACTGCTGGTTCCCAAAAATACTGTTTTTAAAGAGAGAATTTTTCCTCAAGTGCGGGTACATTCACTGGAGAAACAGAGAAAGCAAGAAATCAACCCTGGGGTGGATGGCCACACCACAATCCCTTCTCCTCCATTCTCCTCCTGGGATTTTAAACATGCATACACAGGCATCCCACATTAAGTTTCAGCTATTAAGTCTGGGACTCAAACCATGGTTGGCCATTGGGGAGTCCAGCACCTTAACCACTACCCCACCTGCTGGCTCCAAATGTTATCTTCTTATGCTTCACTTTTTAAAAAAAATTTATCTTTATTATTACGACTATTAATTTGCTATAGGGTACATGTGCTCATCAAAGAGACAGAGACAAAGAAAGTAAGAAAGCAAGCTGCTAGGTCCATGATCCAAACCACAGTCGGTCATGTTGAAGTCCAATGCCTTTACTATTACGCCACCCGCCAGCCCCCAACATGGCAATATTATTAAAGACTAAGACAACCTGTTCCAGATTAAAGGAAATTGAAGGAACATGACAGCCAAATGCAGTAAGTTATCTCAAACTGAACCCTTTAATGTATGATGATTAGGATGACTGATCAAACCAGCATACGAACTAAAGATTAAAATACTGCATCAATGTAAATTTTTCTGAATTTAAAAACTATACAGGGCTTATCTGATAATACTTTATATATACCAAAGTATTAATGTTTAAGAGGCACTACTCTCAAATAATTTAGAATAAATACACATCATGAATATAAAAAGTAAAAGACAGAGGGGCCGGCAGAAGGTGTGGTGGTTAAAGGTGCTGGACTCCCAAATGACCGACTGTGGTTTGAGTCCCAGACCTGGTGACTTGCTCACTTTCCCTTTCTCTCTCTGGTCAAACTAGAAAATAATAATAATATATTTTTTTTAAGTATTAAGACAGAATAACAGGGAAATGTGGCAAAAGTTTAACAATGTGTAACTCTGGCCATGGATATATAAAGACGTTATTGATATTTTTTTTAAGTTTTCTAGAGTTTGATACTAATTCAAAATTTGAAAAAAAAATTTTTTTTTAAAAATATCACAAGTTTTCTTTATTATCATTCAATACCATGAACACTCATTCGCGGGTAGTAAGAGGCACGAAGATGAGGCAGTTTAAAAGTCACAGAAGTCAACAGACCAGCCCTGTAGCCTTGTTAAAGGGAACTGGATCCCAAATGGCAGGCAGTGATTTGAATCCTGTCCATGGTGGCTAGAAAAATAAACCAGAGGGACCAGCAGGTGGTGTGGCTGCTAAGGCACTGGACTCCCACATGGTCAACTGCGGTTCAAATAGCAGACCTGACGGCTTGTTTTCTCACTCCCTCTGTCTCTCTATGGTGAGTGTGCATGCCCTATAGCAAATCAGAAAATAATAATAATAATAAAATCAGTGGGCCAGTAGGTGTCATGGTGGCTGAGGCGCTAGACTCCCACATGGCCAACCGTGATTCAAGTCCCGGACCTGGAAGGCTGCTTTCTCACTTTCATTCTTTCTCTTTGTCTCTGTCTGGTGTGTGCACATGCCCTCTAACAAATTAAAAAACAAAAATAATAATAAATAGAATTAAATAAATAATTCTTGGGTCAGCAAGTGGTGTGGTGGTTAAGGGCGCTGGACTCTCATGTGGCCGAATACAGTTCGAGTCCCGAACCTGGTGGCTTGCTTGCTTGCTTTCTTGCTTTCTCTCTCTTACTCTGTCCCTCTCTGGTCAGTCCTGGACCTGGCGGTTTGCTTTCTCGCTTTCTCTCTCTCACTCTGTCCCTCTCTGGTCAAATAAAAATAAATAAATAAATAAATAAATAAATAAATAAATAAAGCTAAGTGACATAATTCTTTAAAAAAATAATTCTTTAAAATATAAAGTTAGGAAAAAAAGAAAAATGAAAAATGCACCAGATGCAAATATATACATGACCAAAATCCTGACAGATGGAAAAATGGAGAAAGAATGCAGTGTGACCACACACCATTTGGGGATGCTTTCTGCCTGTCCCTGCCTCTCTGATAAGCACATGCACCCTCTAGCAATTAAAAACAAAACAAAAAAAGTCACAGAAGTCAAATACATGTTAACAGGCATGTAAGTAAACATTCAATGGCATGAAAAATTACTTAATTTATAATCAATCAATATACTGGCCAAATTAGGCAGGCAAAAGTATAAGAACTGTTCTGCTTGCCAGGTTAGCAAAGAATGTCACTTCCTGACAGGCCTCAAACTTTCAAGTACAGGTACTTAAAGGCACAGTCAGATAGTGAATTCCTGAAGTGGCTCAGTAGCCCTGGGAGGCTTTTATTTATTTTAAATTATTGATTTAACTTTATTTATATATATATATATATATATATATATATATATATATATATTTTTTTTTTTTTTTTTTTTTTTTTTTTTTTTTTTTTTTTGACCAGAGTGAAAGAGAAAGTGAGAAAGCAAGTCACCAGGTCCTGGGCTCAACCGTGGTCCGCCATGTGGGGAGCCCAACACCCTTAACCATGGTGCCACCTGCCGGCTTTTTAAGGAGTCTAATCTGAAATTCCTAATAAAAGGTTCCAGCAAAGCCAACTAAATTAATTAGTATTCTTATTAGGCTTTGTGCAAATAACAGACCAAATAGACTGCACTTACTTTTTTGCAAATAAATTAGTTTATGCTTCTTTTTTGGTAAAAGGAGGAATGGAGAAAGAAAAAAATGTTTCAGAAGAAAACTACAGTGTACTTTTTACATTTCAGCTCTGTCCATATTTGTTTTCTTAGTTTTTAATTTTTTTGTTATTTGAACAGAATGTTAACCTTTTTCCTGACTTTAAGCCTTAAGCAAATTTGTCTTAACTTTTTTGGATTTCAATTCGTTAAAGTTAAAACTGCTTTTATTGAAATCAAAACAAAAATTAATAATAATAATAGCAAACTAAAGACAGTGCAGGATAAGGGTGGGCAATGGGGAGGGGGGAGGGAATCAAGGGGGAAAAAAGGCAAAACATTTTATGGACTCAAAAATAAAAAGTTATCTGCTGATAATAATGTGTATGATAATATCTTTGACTGAACCAATATGCAGTATACTCAAGATGGCAAAATTCCTTTTGTATGCTGTAAAAATGTAGTGATTACATGGAAGAAAAATAAAATTAAATTTAAAACTATACATATATATATATGAACTGTAAGAAATGTTTAAGAAACTTAAAGGGTAAAAATGAGTATTAGGGAAAAAAATAAATATCAGTTGTATACAAAAGCTGTCTCAGAAACTGCCAGCTGACTGACTCAGCATGTCTGCTTTTCCTTAGTAACAGAAATCTTGATGTTATGTACGGTCAACCAATACAAAAGAGTACACAGCACAAATTCCCTGCAGCTAAGTGTGGCCCCTATGAGTTTAAGTTCTGACAAGTAAGACATAAGCAGAAGTGTTGGGCTGTACTTCCCAGAAGGTTATTCAATTTTTAGCTGACTCAGCTAGGAGGTGCTCACTTTTTTGGCTTATGATTTTTCCTTCAAAGTTTGCAGCTAACAGCTGGAAAAGATGGGGAAAGTGCTCAAAATTCACATCTACACAGGTTCTTACAGCATAGAGGTCAGTGTCCTTTTCCAATATATCCAAGATTACTGTAAGTCAGGGACCAGCAGATGGCGTAATGGTTACGTTGCTGGGCTCCCCTCCCCCCGCCCCCGCCCCCAGTAGTAGACTGTGGTTCAAGTCCCAGACTTGGTGGCTTAAAACTCAGAGTAGGCACATGTGCGTGTGTGCATGCATGTGTGTGTGTGTGCCCCAAATCCCAAGAGGTGACTGTAGGAGAAGGGAGTGTGGCATGGCCATCCTCTCAGGGATGATTTCTCGCTTTCTGTCTCTGCCTCTCTGGTGAGTGAGTGTGCATGTAATAACAGCAAAAATCTCTCCAAAAAAAGAGGAAAGATTATTATAAGTCAATGTTCTTAATAACTTAAGTGACCAGGAAAAAAATATTCTGCTCACTAAAAATACACAAAATCCATTTTTAAGTTTTGTTTTCTTAAATAGTAAATGTAAGAAATGTGGGGCAGCCCCTGGCATGGAGATTAAGGTGGCTGGATCCCACATGCCCAACTGTGTGGTTCAAGTCTTAGACCCAGCAGAGTTTGAGGGTTTTAATGGCTTACCTTAGTCCTTGGGATAGAATGACTAAGATCTGATCACTGCTTACCTTTTCAACTTAATGTAAAACCACTATATCTTTATTCTGCACCTGGCCTCACTGACTTCCTTCAGCCCTTGAATCTGCCACGCTTTTTCCCACTTCAGGTCTTGGTATAAGCTTCTCCCTAAATGGAAAGCTTATTAATCTCCAACCCACCCTTCTTCCCTAGTACTCCTAACTCTACTTAGCCTTTATTTCTCAAGTGGTACTTTTTCCTAGACCTGCTCTCCCAACAACTTGGGATACCTGGTACTTAACACTTGCTTAAAACAAACATGCTAACAGAAGTACAGAGGTGGTTTACTTAATGAATGGATCTCTACTCTCTAGCACTGTACTTGACAGAAACCAAAAACCCACTTGTAAATTAGTAAATGGTTAAAACCATTTCTCTATGGTTTCCATTGAAAAGCACCATAAGCCTATGTTTTCCACACAGATTTTCTCATTCTTTCCTCCTGGTTTCTTGGCTTCTACATTTCTTCTGGGTTTACTCTTCCACAAAAAAAAAAAAAAAAAAAAAAAAAAAAAAAAAAAAAAAAAAAAAAAAAAAAAAAAAAATTAAGGTTTTTGCCATAGGACACATGTGTTTGCCATAGAGAGACAGTGAGAGGAAAAGGAAGAAATGATCCCCCAGGAGGATGGCCACACCACAATCCCTTCTCCATTCTCTACGGATTCTAGGTGTGCGCACGCGCTCAGTGTGGTTTTTAAGTCATCAGGTCCAGGACTCAAACTGTGATCAGTCGTGTGAGAGTCTAGCATCTTAACCACCACACTATCTGCTGGCCCCCCTCTCAGAGTCATTTAATTGAAAACTGTTTGGGGGAAATAATTTTAAGTGGTAGCTTCTTTTGAAGAATCAGAATATGAGGAAACTCTGGGCCCACTTTTCATATGATCACAATTGTCTAAACCTAGATCATAATTGGTTCCCTTTGGATAAACAGAACTAAACATATACAAATCAAAGAAGTGTTCTCAAGAACAGGCACATTTCACTGAATTCTCATTCCATGGGTTGTTCTCTTCTTCCTTTACTGCTTAAGTGTCAATGCCATTTAAAAGGACTTCTCTGGTGGAATTTTCTAAGGAATTTTTAGAGAGATGCTAATGGGAAAAATTCATGAGTAATTTGATAGTACGCTTAAGTTCAACCACGAATTATTTTCTCCTAGTTTTCTAGTCCTTTCTTCCCCTTGTAATTATAGTTTTATCATCCACCCATTAGATGAGCCTCAGGTTTCTGTCACATGGAAATAAGCATATTTCAAGATTACTGTGAAGATGAAAAGAGATATAAAGCATATTGCTTGATATAATAGGAGTCAACATTGATGGCTTTTAGAGATGTAGACACTGATTTTTCTCCTGAGTTTTAGATCAGAATCATTACTTCATAATCTGTTTTAGATGTTCTTTGGACTGTTACAAGTATAAACACAGAAAATATTTATGAATATAAACTATACACATATGAAAATTTTGAAACAAATTATTTAATAAAAAAAGGAAAGTCCGATGACCACTAATTGGTGCTGTGTGTCAAGCACTGGGTTCTTACATGAAATTCTTTCATTTTTGGGACCAGCAGTTGATGTAATGGCTATATCGCTGCATTCCCATGTAGTTGGACCATGGTTTGAATCCTGGACCCGGTGACTTAAACTTACACTGGATGCAAGTGCATGTGTGCCCAAGATTCCAAGAGGAGAATGGAGGAGAAGGGATTGCAGCGTGGCCATCCCCCTGGGGAGTGATTTCTCACTTTCTGTCTCTTTGTCTTTCTGGCAAGCGCACGTGCCCTATAGCAAAAACCTCTCAAATAAAATTAAAAATTAAAAAAAAAGAAATCCTTTCATTTTCATGTTATAAATTGACAAACTGAGACACAGAAAAAGCTAAGGGAAGAAAACAAATTCCAATCTTGTGATGAATGTACAAGTTATGAATATATATGGAGAATTAAAAGGAAATTCAGAAAAATTAAAGCCACTAGCACCTTAGGATGACAGGAATAATTTATTTTAAAACAACATTCCTTAATGCTTGTAGCAGAAAAATACACTATTCATTGCCTGTTTTGCCTTTCCCCACCCAGCGTGTATCCATTTTCTTTGTCTGCCCTCTAGTATTAGATAACTGTACCTCCAGTTATTGGCTGGCACATGCCTATCCAACTAAAGATTACATTTCTCAGTATCCCTTTCAGGCTTTAGCCAATGAGATATGGTTAGAAACAATGTGTGATTTCTAAAATAAACTGACTTGCTTTATTCTCCTCATTCCCATATCCCTCTTGATGGCTAAAATGGCACTTAACAGATCATATGAAGATATACACTAAGGCTAGTAAGCTGCCCCACTAACTAGGGTATCTAGATGATCTCTAAGGGTAAAGAGCTCAATTACCTGATGGTGTAACTACACTTGAGTGGCTTGGTTTTGGGGTCTCTTTTATAGTATCCTTAACTGGATTTGTTACACTTGTACTAATATTTGTGCCATGAAAATTTCTGAAGGAATGGGTCTTATACATATATAACTTAAACTTACTTGCATATCTCCTCAACTAAGTATTGAGCAAGGATTACTATGAATAAAATGCCATGGGGAGTAAAAAAAGCTTTATGTGCAACCAAGATAACAATAGATCCACTCCTGACAGAAAAACTGGAGGTGTGGAAAATTTAATCAGAAGCAAAGCTTTACAGAGGGAGTGATTTTAGAGCTTAGCACTGATACCGTTCCCCATACTTTCTTCTGTCTGGAAAACACTTACTCTATGAAGCAACCAATATAACTTCTCACTCTGTTTCAGACTCAAAAATATCATGTCCTGGGAACCAGCAGTTAGCGTAATGGCTTTGTTGCTGGACTCCCACGTAGTCGACCACGGTTCGTGTCCTGGACCTGGTGGCTTAAAATTCACACCGGGCGCGTGTGCGGGCGTGCCCAAGATCCCGAGAGGAGAATGGAGGAGAAGGAATTGCGGCGTGACCATCCCCCCTGGGGGGTGATTTCTCGCTTTCTGTCTCTATGTCTCTCTCTGTCTGGCAAGCGCATGCGCCCTATAGCGAAAACCTCTCAAAAAAACAAAACAAAACAAAAAAATCATGTCCTTATAGCCATCCTCAACTTCTCCAGAGTCATTCATGTTCAAAATCATGCTCCCACAGTATTTTGCTCTATATACGTTACTAGTAATTTCTTCATGACATGCACATGCAGATTCATGACACTACTGATTACTTTTGTATAATTATCACAATACTATGATTATTTTTATACATGTATCTCTCTCTTAACTAGATTATGGAATTCATTAGTCCAATACATTTATTTTAGTTTTTTTTTATAGACAATTATTCACTTCAGTATGACTGGAGAAACAATCTTTTTTTTTTTGGAGAGTTTTTGCTACAGGGCACATGCGCTCGGCTGACAGACAAGAGAGTGACAGAGAGACAGAAAGCGAGAAATCACCCCCCAGGGAGGATGGCCACGCCACAATTCCTTCTCCTCCATTCTCCTCTCGTGATCTTGGGCACGCACGCACGCACGCACGCACACGTGCCTGGTGTGAGTTTAAGTCACCAGGTCCGGGACTCGAACCGCGGTCGACTACGTGGGAGTCCAGCGATATAGCCATTACGCTAACTGCTGGTCCCCCTAGAGAAACAATCTTGAAAGTATCAAGTAATAAGTAAATGCTTAGCATTAACAACAAATTAAATCAGCAGCCAAAGGCAAGCAATGGCTCTCAAACTTTCTGGATCATAATCCATATAATACATCTTACATCATAAGGCAGTATACACACACACACACACACACACACACACACGAAGTCTGATTAAATAACACAAGTGGGACCAGCAGACGAAGTAGTGGTTACATCAGTACACTCCCACATGGCCTACTGCAGTTTAAGTATTGGACCCAGAGGCTTGAAAAATCACACAGGGTACATGTGCATACATGCCCAAGATCCTGGGAGGAGAATGGGGAGAAAGGACTGTGGTATGGCCATCATCCCCGGGGTTGATTTCCTCTCACTCTGCCTGTCTCTCTCTAACGAGCACACGTGCCCTAAGGCAAAAACTTCTAAAAAAATAATAATAACAACACAAGTAATAACTACCAAAAGTATCAGAAAATCTAAAAAAAGATCTTCTCGTCTATGCACCTGTGAAAACGAGATAGTGTCATTGTTCTGTCAGGCAGTGACCAGCAAAACCAATTTTCTTTGCATTCTAAACTACTAATCTATGACAAAACTGTATCATAAATTCTTCTTAAAGTACAATGTAATTCTATCATGTAAAGTCTTAAGAAATAAGAATAACTTAAGAAATAAGAATAAAAACTCCTAGAAATAGATGGTAGGAAAAGTTTTAGCACAATTAATTTCAAAGATGACTGGGTTAGTAATTTTGAATCTAAGATAAAAGTCTAAAGGTAAATATCCCCTAGTAAACAAACATGGAATGATTACTTGACAAATAAAGGTAACATATAAATACATGTAAAAGTTTGGGGCCAGGTGGTGGCACAGTGGTAGACACAGTGGTAGTGGTTGAGAGGATGACCCATAAGGTTCACATCCAGAGACCTCGCCGAGTATACCAGAGACATGTGTGCCCATGATCTGTAGCTGGCTGAAACTGGAGGTACTTCATAGTGTCAAGACCCTGTTGAGGATGCTACCACTCTGTCTCTCTTGCTCATGGAAGAAAAAAATACTTTAAAAAGTCACTTAATAAGTTTTATAACATATATATGAAATTTATTATCATAGTAATATGATAAAAATCTCTAATTTCTATAACTCACAGTTATAACTAGCTAAGCTTCATGACTTTTTTATTAGTACTAGCAGGCAGGCAGAAGTCTTATAGACATAGAAATTCTGTTTCAAAATAATCAAGTAGGGGAGAGTAGTAGGTAGGAATTAGATTAAATTAGATTGACATGAAATGAAATACACTGAAGGTAGATGACATGTACATGCAAACTCATGACACTACTGTCTTTACTTGTGTATATGCTTGAAATTACTCACGATACCCATAATATTTAAGGTAGCAAAAATAATAATATCTATATTTAAAAGTTCAATTTTAAAAAGGTTATCCATCTTTGTTCAATTTCTTTAAGAAAAATTTTTAAAGGATCTCTATGCTTTTTAAGTTACATTAATGATACTTCAAAAAATATAGGCCCAGCCAGGGTAGCAAACAGAATGCACTGCTTGCTAGGCTGAAACCACATAAAGTCAACCAATTTCACTTCCTGCTCTAAAAAGCCTGGCATGGTGGCATATGTCTATAACCCTAGCTACTGGGGAGACTGTGGCAGGAGGATTGAGTTTGCAGCTAGTGTGGGCAACATAGAGAGGACCTGTCAAGAAGCCTCCCAGGACAGTGTTCATCTGCGGTCCCAGCTACTCAGGAGGCTGAGACAGGAGGACCACAACACAGTGAGAACCTACTTTAAAAACACCCACCTCATACACACAAATTAAAATGGTAATAAAGTTACCAGTCTATAAAATCTTAAACTACTTGTAATTTGGTATTTCATCATGGTCTGCACATACCAATAGGTGTGTCCTCCGCATATAAACCAATGTTAAAAAAAGTGAAAAATGGGCCAGACACAGGCACAGCAGTAAAACACAACAACCTGTGATACTGACCCACATGGAAAATTCCAGGTTTGCATCCAGACATGTCTTTGAGTATGCTGATCATGAAAGCGTGTGCCCACGATCCTGTCTGAGGCTGGGAGTGGATAGCAACATTAAGGCCCTGATTGGGGTGCTGTCTCTCTATCTCTGCCAGTCAAGGAGCTAATAATTAAGATTTAAAAGAAAAGAAAAAAAAAAAGGAGATGGGCCAGCCCTGTAGCCAGATGGTTAAGGTAGCCAGACCCCAATGGCTAATACAGTTCAAGTCCCAACATTAGCAGCTTAAAAGCATTCAAGGCCTGTGTGCTCGTATGTCCAAAACCTCAACAGGATCGAGAAGTGGAGAGTTACGGAATCTCCTCAAATCTCTCTCTCTCTCAGTCACCCTCTGGCAATGGGGAAAAAAAATACTAACAATGTATTATATATAACTGAGATAAGCTACTGCACAGTAGGCCAATCCTTTGGTATAAAAACACATGCTACAAGTGAAATAGAGAAAAGACTATACTTTTAGAACCTTATATGGCTAACTAATTCTTATAAATTTTCCTTTTAGATCAAACCACTTTCATTAATATAATTCAGGATTTAGTCAGTCAGAACTATGAAAACAATAATGTAGAAGTTGCACTGAATGACAATAATCTACCTTAAGTACAAAACACAGAAAGGATCTTTGCTCCAGACTTCAGGGAAGCAGACATCTCTTTTCTCCAATGCACTCCTGCCTTTACAGAAAAATTCTTGATCACAGCATTCATTGTCTTCTACCAACATTGTTTACTCAGTACAATTACTTTTTGCTTTTACCTAAGTTTACCAGGTCTCACAATTGTAAAAGCCACATTACCAGGACACTCCCCTCCCCTCCCCCCCCACCACAGGCCATGAGTTCAGAGGAGAGAGACAGTGAAAGGCAAAGTGGGAAGTCACTCCCCCAGTGGGATGTCACACCACAATTCCCTGTCCTCTGTTCTCCTCATGGAATTTTGGGCACATACTGGCCAGGCATGATTTTCAAGTCATCAGGTCTAGGACTCAAAGCACGGTCAGCCACGTGGGAGTCCAGCACCTTAACCACTATGCCACTTGCTGGCCCCACCACGACACTTTTTAATACACATAAAATTTAAGATTAACACCAGGGTTTTGTTATTTATTTTTTAATCTTTGCCATAGGGTGCAGGCACTCACTGGAAAGAGACAGAGAGTAGGAAAAGGAAGGTGAGAAACCATCTCCCAGGAGGGATGACCACACTGCCTTCTACTCCTGTCCTTTTGGGGCTTGGGGTATGCATGGACACAAACCCAGCAATGTTTTTCAAGCTGCCAGGTCCAGGACTCAAACCCATCAGTTGGTCACGTGAGATTCATCCACTTTAACCACCATACCATTGACTGGCCCAGACTACCAGGGTTTTAAATGAGCCCTCCAAAACCAAGCAAACAAAAACCTTTCATTCTAATATTGGGCTTGATATGGAAGTTAACCATTTGTCCGTATGATCAAATTTCTCTCTCCTACATTTGAACTAACATGGATTTTATATCCTTTTACATTTACACTTTCATATTACATATATATTTGTGAAGCCTTGTATCTCTATCTTGATTAAGTCTCAGAGAAAAAAACTCAGATTTTCGTATTCCATGGAATACCACAAAGCCATTGTTCAATTATCTACATGAAGTAAGTATGTGAGGACAGACAACTATATTTCTGAAAGCAGCAACAGAACCGAGAAATGAACTACTGGAAATAGTTTTCCAGTAGAAAACTATTAAGAAAACAGTGCCCCTCTATTTTTGTGCCTCATGTCTCAGCTCTGTGAACTATTGTAGACACCGAATAACAGAAGTCTGTACTTCTTAAGACAGAACTTTCTGTGTCTATCTTAATCTAAGTGATAACTTAGATCTCACTTAATCTACTACACGCAAAGAAACCTACAAGCATAGTTTAACATTTACTTAAATGTTGACTTCTGACTAAGCAGTCACCTCACATTGCAATGACGGACAATACCTTTGCAATTATAAATAAAAATTTTCTGTCATTCACATAAGTCTATTCTGGTACAATAAATTCCTAGCAAATAAATAACTAGCAGTTCTGACCAGTCCATGGGCAATATACTCCATGAATACCTCTTGATCCATTTTGCATATTCTGCTATGCTTCCTTTATCCTTCTTCCTCCACGTAGAACTAAGCAACACAAAAACTTCAGCATAACACTCAATAACCCTCAGGCTTAAAAACTGCAAAGTGAGGCTGCCACACTGGAGGAGTATGTCCTCTAGAGAAACCCCCCCTCCATCACTCTTTTGAATATATATCATTTGTTCTTCCTTTCTTTCCAAACTACATCTTCCATCATCACTATTAAGATTACCAAAACTGGACCGGCTGGTAGTGTGGTGGTAGGGGATGGATCCCACATGGCCAACATCTGAGTCTGAATCTTGACCCAGCTTGAGAAATGCATTTGTGCATGCTTGCCCAAAATCCGAATAAGAATGAAAAATGGACTGTAGAGTGGCCATGGGGATAGGGGGAGGGGGAATGCTTTCTCACTTTCTCTCTCTCTACCCCAACCCACTCCAGCAAAGGTACATGACCTACTGCAAAATAGAAAATGAATTAAAAAATTAAAAAGTTACAAAAAGAGTTCCAAGAAAACTTGTCATATAGCTAATTATATCACTCCAGTAGTTCTCTCAACTCTGCTTTCTTTCACCCTATTTACATGACTACATGGCTCCATAAATTTCATTAAATTTGCTTGATTGTGTATTTAAAGCAGCTATTCCAATACTGCCTTTGTATTTTCTTATTTTTTTGAGAGATTTTTTGCCATAGGGTGTGTGGGCTCACCAGAAAGACAGACAGAAAGTGAGAAATCCCTCCCCAGAGGGGATGACCATACCCCAATCACTTCTCCTCTTGGGATTTTAGGGACACAAGCACCTGTGCCTTGCCTGAGGTTTATGTCACCAGGTCCAGGACTCAAACCACAATTGACTATACGTGGGAGTTCAGTAACATAACCCATACGCCATCTGCTGGTCCTTGTATTTTTTTTTCTTTTTTTTGCTACAGGGAGCAAGTACACATGAGAGAGGTAGAGAGGAGAGAAAATGAGAAAGCCCTCTCTGGGTGGGGATGGCCATGACACAATCCCTTCTCCTCCATCCTTCTCCATTCTATTCTTGGGGTTTGGGGTATGCTTGTACACCTAACTGGCGTGTTTTTCAAGCTGCTAGGTCCTGGACTTCAGCTGTGCAGTTGCCCATGTGGGACTCAAATGCCCTAACCACCAGGCTGCTGGCTGGCTCCAGATTATCTTTCTTTTTTTCAAGAGATACTTTTGCTATAGGACACGTGCACGAACCAAAGACAAAGAGAGACAGAAAGCAAGAAATCAGCCTCCCACACCCAGGAAGGATGGCCATACTGCAATTCCTTCTCAATTCTCTTCTCAAGATTTTGGGGATGTGCGCGCGCGCACACACACACACACACACACACACACTGGTCTGAGTTTCAAGCCTCCGGATCCAGACTCAAACTGTGACCAGCCATGTGTGAAGTCCAGTGATGTAACCATTATGCCACCTTCCTAGTCCCTCCAGATTATCTTTCTTAAAGTTATTTTATAACTTTAAAATGTGACAAGATACTGAATGACTATAGGTGAAAAAATTCATGTATGTGCATATGAATGTAATACGAACACAATCCTCCTGAGAATCTTGCTAAAATAAAATGCTAATTATAGATCTAGGATGCACAGGACAACTTTTAGGATGAACCAAATTGTTCTGTATGGTACCAGGGTGGAGGATGATTTTATTCATTTGTCAAAATGCAAAATTTATCACAGAATAAATATAACATATGCAAATTTCTTAAAGACTGTTTTTATTTAATTTTATTTATTGTTATTATTGTTTTTTTAATTTGACCAGAGAGAGAGAAAGAAAGCAATTGAAAAAGCAAGCTGCCAGATCTAGCACCTTAACTACCATGCCATCCACCAGCCCCAATATATGCAAATTTAAAAATCAATCAGTATGATGGAGCTCAAGGTAGAATGCAGACTGTGACAAATGAATTAACTTTATTATGAATTTATGAAATAATCACAATGAAGTAAATGAAGGAAAAAAGTCAAGTAATTTTGTAAAACAGTGTTTTGACTGCATAGCTGAATAAAAATGTACACCATACCACAAACACTGTATTCTATCAGAGAACTTCAAAACTTCACATAAAAATAAAAACAAATTATGAATTTATTTTGGTGTAAAACTTAAATCCATGGATAGTTCCCTCATAACATGCATTTACCATGAACTTTTTGAAGACTGCTTATAGCTTATAAATTAGTTTCTCCTGGGAGTATGTAGTAAAAATTCTGAAACTGCTTTATATGTACACTGAAGTTGAATATACAAGTGGATGGATGCTGGATGGTAAGAGGTTTCTTATGGCCAGATAAAAGGAAAGTCAGAATGAACTCTACAATGTAGAACTAGAGTTGGAAACAACACTATGAACCATTTACTTTAACATGTGTATGGATGGACACGCACAGGACCTACTATAGAGGGACCAGCAGTAAGCATAATGGCTATATCGCTGGACTCCTATGTAGTTGACCGAAGTTCTAGTCCTGGACCTGGTAGCTTAAACTCATGCCGGGCACGTGTGCATGCATGCCCGAGATCCTGAGAGAAGAAACTGCAGCATGGCCATCCCCCCTGGAGGGTGATTTCTCGCTTTCTATCTCTCAGTCTCTCTCTGTCTTTCTGGTGAGTGCACGTGCCCTATAGCAAAAACCTCTCCAAAAAAAAAAAAAGAAAAGAAACTAGTATAGAAACCACTATAGAGATAAACATGGCTTACGGTATATATAAATATGATTACCCAGCTATCTCCATTTTATTAATGAGAGGACTTAAAACAGTGATTCCTGAGCAGCTGTGAGTATATCCAGCTCCAAAATCTTAGTTTCTAACACCATTCTGTAATAAAAGAAATCAAGACTTCCTGAAGAATGGCTGATTCTAGAGTAAAAGAAAAGTATGTAAAAGAAACAGAACTCAACTTAAAAGCTTCTAATGCTAAAGCTAAACCAATTTGAGAAAAAAAAAGTAGCAGTATTATATTGTATTATATGTCAAAGTATAAAATACATATCCATAAATCCATTTATATATAGAATTTTTTTTTAATATATGGAGATACTTCCCCCACAAGGAAATGAAGCCTAATTCCCACCCACTTCCCTTGAGACTAAGTAAACTCTGACTTTCTTCCAAAGAAAATAGTATGGAAAGGGAAAAACAGTAGCTTCAAAATCAACACACCTAGCAAATACCGCCTTGAGTGATCAAAGTTAGCACCATAGGTAATATCATGTTCCCCATATGATATGACTAGAACGTTTTATCTCTGTGATAGCCTTTCTAAAAACCAATAACCCTAGTTAACAAAACATCAGACCTTGTATCAAGATTCAGAAACAATATACAGAATACCTGGCCAGTATTTTAAAGACTGTTAATGAGAAAAAAGGAAAAGACTTAAAAAAAAAATGCATAGACAAAAGAAACTCACAGATTTGACAACCAAATGCAATGTGGTACTCTGGATTAAATCCTGAAAGAGAAAAACTATACTAATAGGGGAAAGAAAAAAAAAAAAAAAAGAAAAGTCTATAATGTCCAGGTAAAATCCAAAATTTAGTTAATGGTTTTAAAAAAGTTTTAAGGGCTGGGGCTGACATGCAGCATGGTGGTTAAGGGCACTGGACTCCCACATGGCTAATCACAGTTCAAATCCAGACCTGGCAGCTTGCTTTCTCATTTTCTCTCTCTCTCTCTCTCTCTCTCTCTGTTCCTTTCTGGTCAAATTAAAAGAAAAGAAAAGAAAAGAAAAGAAAAGAAAAGAAAAGAAAAGAAGAGAAAAGAAAGAAAAAACATTAAATAATTCTTTAAAAAAGTCTTAAGGGCTAAATATATAGTTTCGTTACTTGACAGACAGAAATCATAACACTGTACACATCACAGGAGTTTTGTGAGAATGAACTGATAATTCACACAAAATACAGTACCCTACATGTGCCATGTATGGTTGAGTCGCTTCAGAGCTCAATAATCTTCGGTTGCCATTGTTACTGCTTCTAGAGAAATAAAATTTATCTAGCCTCTTGTTGGCAATGACCCTACACTGTTCCTTGGCAGTCCCCAAAAACCAAAAACTAAACACAATTAACATCAACAACAAAAGTGGCAAGATATGAAATAACTCCAAAGGAACAGCTTCAAATACAAGCATATGCATTTAACACAGATAAAAAAAACTACTAGGAAGGGGGCCAGCAGGTGGCATAGTAGTTCAGGCACTGAATTCTCACATGACTGACCACCATTTTGAGTCCTTGCTTTCTTGCTTTCTCTCTCTGGTGAGTGCACATGCCCTACAGCAAATTAAAAAATAATAAGTAAAATGAAATAAATAATTGCCAGGAGAAAAATGAACTGGGAGGGCCTGGTGGTTAAGGTAAATTGATCCCACATGGCTAACCATGCGGCTTGAATCCTGGCCTTGGTGACTTCGAAAACATGCCTGACATGTATGCATGCATGCCCCAAATCTTGACATGATGAAAACCTAGAGAAAGGATTATGGTATGACCACATCCTATTGAGAGTTGCTTTTCTCTGTCTCTCTGGAGAGCCCACGAGCCCTCTGCCAATTAAATATTTAATTAAAAATGAATGAACTGGGACCAGCAGTTGGCGTAATGGCTATGTCGCTGGACTCCCATGTGGTTGACCACAGTTCGAGTCCCAGACTCGGTGGTTTAAACTCACACCGGGTGCATGTGTGTGCGTGCCCAAGGTCCCGAGAAGAGAATGGAAGAGAAGGTATTGCGGCGTGGCCATCCCTCCTGGGGGGGGTGATTTCTCGCTGTCTCTCTCTGTCTTTCTGGCAAGCGCATGTGCCCTATAACAAAAACCTCTTAAAAAAAAAGAAAAGAAAGATGAATGAACTGAGAAACGAGCAGAGAGTGTAATGTTTACATCACTGGACTCCCAAACATAGCCAACCACAATTCAAGTCCTGGACCTGGCAGCTTGAAACTCATGCCGGGTGCATATGTGTGCATGCCCAAAATCCTAAGAGGAAAATGGAAATGGAGAAGGGAACTGTGGCATGGCCATCCTCCCTGGGGGATGATTTCTTGCTTTCTGTCCCTGTCTCTCCAGTGACCACAGACACCCTATAGCAAAAATTTCTCTCAATACATACATAAAACACCAGTCATCAAGATAAGTAAACAAATACTTAAAGCAGAATAGAAAAGGGACAACTTAACATTAATGATTGTCCATACATTACTTTATGCAGACATAGAAAAAAACAGTTCCTGAAAATTAAATTATGTACAATTCTCTTACCCTTACCAATTAAAAGTCTAAATACTTTACAGTCATCTAGATTAACTGCATCCTAGGAAATTCTGTGTAAGTTTTAAGAGAGAATAATCTATCTGGAGAGGATATAACCAATTATTAAAGCTCCAGCTAAAACAAATACAGTTTTCAAAATCAAAGGAATTGGTATGATCTCAGATTCAGCAGCCTGTGACAGCATATTTGGAGAAAGAAAAAACAGGAAAAGACAAAGAATGTACATAACAAACTGAAAAGTAGGAACTAGCAAAAAATGAGATGTATGTCATTTTCCTGTGCTATGACTAATAACATCACAGGAAATTTTTTAGTTTTTTTAAAAGAATTATTTAATTTTATTTATCATTGTTATTATTATTATTTTAATTTTGGCACATGTGTTTACCAGAGAGAGAGAGAGAGAAAGAGGGAGGCAAAGTGAGAAAGTAAGCTACCAGGTCTGGAACTCAAACCGCAGTTGGCCATGTGGGAGTCTAGCACCTCAACCACCATGCCACCTATTGGTCCCATACAGCCAGTTTATTAATTCAATGATTCTGAGCCACTGTAGCTTTGTGATTTCACATTTTCCTATCTTCATAAAAGTTCTTCTTAGCATTAATGCTGAATAGATTGACTCGTATTAAAAAAAAAAAAAAAAAAAAAAAAAAAAACTGATGTAATTCCAAAGCAAGTTCAGAAAACACTTAAACTGGTAATACCTATATGAAAAATTGTTCAAATTTATTTCCTGAAATAACTGTTTTTTTTTGTCGTTTTTTTCTTTTTTTTTGGTTGTTGTTTTTTAATGTTTGTTATCGGGTGTATGCACTTGCCAGGAATAGATAGAAACAGAGAGAAGAAAGAAAGCAGCTCCAGGGGGGATAGCCACTCTGGAATTTCTTTTCCTTCATGCTCCTCTCGAGACTATTTTTTTTTTTTTTTAAAGTTTTTGCCATAGGGTGCATGCGCTTGCCAGACAGAGAGACAGAAAGTGAGAAATCACCCCCCAGGGGGGATAGCCACACCACAATCCCTTCTCCTCCGTTCTCCTCTCAGGAACTTGGGCACGCACAACCACACGCCGGCGTGAGTTTAAGCCACCAGATCCAGGACGCAAACCGCGGTCGACTACATGGGAGTCCAGCAACATAGCCATTACGCTAACTGCTGGTCCCTCCTCTGGAGACTTTTTAGCAGGCATGCAAATGTGCCCTTGCCCAGCATGGTTTTCAGGCTGCCTGGTCCAGGACCAGGGTCTCAGCCTTGTGGTCAGCTATGTGGGATTCAGCCACCTTAAACACCACACCACTAGCTGGCCCAAATTAATATCTTTCTTTCTTTTGAAGAGGTTTGTGTGGGGCTGGAAGGTGGCATGGTGATTAATGGCACTGGACTTCCACATAGACGACTACAATTTGAGTCCCAGACCTGGCGGCTTGCTTTCTCACTTTCTCTCTCTCTCTCTGTCTCTCGCTAGTCAAAGTAAAATAAAGAAAGGAAGGAAGGAAGAAAGAAAACTAAATAAAATAATTCTTTAAAGGAAAAAAAGAGGTTTTTGCATATGCTTGTCTGAGAGACAGAAACAGTGAGAGGAAAAATGAGAAACCACCCCCCTCCCCAGGGCGACAGGCACACAGCAATACCCTCTTCTCTATTCTCCTAGGATCTTAGGAATGCACACACACGTGCCCAAAGTGATTTTCAATCAACCAGGTCTGGGACTTGAACTGTGGTGGACAATGTGGGAGTCCAGCGATGTAAGCACTATGCTACCACCTGTTGCCCCCCTCCAAAATTTATTTTGATGGCTAGAAATCTTCCTGGTAGAAGTATATACACTGGTAAATGAAATGTTTTCCCCAATGGTATACCATATTAGTATTCAACTCAACTAACAGAGATATGGCAAAAAAAATGTGACTTGGTTTCAAATGAACTGTGACTCAGTCTTCTTTCAATTTAACACATCATACTGACTACAGAGCTTCTCCAAACCTTTTTAAATGATTTCTAGTAAATTCTATTTGTGAATTGTTTAAAGGAATATTTTCATTTAGAATATTTCCTTTGATCACATTTCCTACTCAATGGCTACCATCACTTCCCCAAAACATTTTTTTTTTTTCTGAGAGGTTTTTGCTATAGGGTGCATATGCTTGCCAGAAAGACAGAAAGAGACAGAGAGACAGAAAGCGAGAAATCACCCTCCCATGGGGGATGGTCACACTGTAATCCCTTCTCCTCTATTCTCCTCTCAAGATCTTGGGCACGTACGCACACGCACCCGGCATGAATTTAAGCCACCGGGTCGGTCCAGGATTTGAACCACAGTCGACTACATGGGAGTCCAGCGACATAGCTATTACATCAAAAGCTGGTCCCTCCCCAAAACATTTTAAAAGCTGAGATCAAGATTTATGTATGTATTTATTTATGCATTTTTTTTATTTTTCAGAGATATCTTTGGTATAGGGCACATGCGCTTGCCAGAGAGACAGAAAGCGAGTAATCACCCCCCGGGGGAACGGCCACGCTGCAATCCCTTCTCCTAAATTCTCCTCTTGGGATTTTGGGCATGCACGCACATGCGGCTGGCACTGAGTTTTAAGCCACCAGGTCCGGACTCAAACCGTGATCGACTACATAGGAGTCCAACAACCTAACCATTACGCCATCTGCTGGTCCCTATGTATTATCAACACTATTATTATTATGTTTGCTATTTAGTTTTTATATCACAATCATAAACTTAACTTTGCATTTCAGCTTGATTTAGAGGGGGATAAGGAAAATATGGAACCCAAAGAACTGCAGCAAGAGCACAGGTTACTGGACATAGCAAGCAAATGGGGTGGAGGAGTGCTCTCCTGAGCTACAGAAGGAATGGTGTAGTTAAGAGAAAACAAGTCAATTTCATTAGAACTGTCCACAGTCAGCAATGGTGATATTCTTGCTGGTCTTGCCATTCTTGGACCTAAAGCGCTCCATGGCTTCCATGATATTCATGCCCTCTTTCACCTTGCCAAGACCATATGATTGCCATCCAACCACTCAGTCTTGGCAGTGCAGATAAAAAACTGAGAACCATTTGTGCTGGGTTCAGCATTTACCATGGACAAGATGCCAGGACCTGTATGTTTCAGGATGAAGTTCTCATCATCGAATTTCTCACCATAGATGGACTTGCCACCAGTACCATTATGGCGTGTGAAGTCGCCACCCTGGCACATAAACCCTGGAATAATTCTGTGAAAGCAGGAACCCTTATAACCGAATCCTTTCTCTTCAGTGCTCAAAGCACAAAAGTTTTCTGCTGTCTTTGGAACTTTGTCTGCCAACAGCTTGAAGGAGACACGGCCCAAGGGCTCGCCGTCAACAGTGATACCGAAGAACACAGTGGGATTGACCATCGTTGAGGGCGAGACACTAGGGCAGTGGCGTCTGCAAAGCCTCTATGTGTTATTTCTGCAAAGCCTCTATGTATTATTTAATGGCCAGATAATACATGTGTTCACCAGAGACAGACAGATGAACAGAGGGACAGGGAGATGGCAATTCTGAATGAGGCAAGGCCACACATCCCTTCTCCGTTTCTCTAGCTTGTCAGGGTTTTGGGAATGCCTACACATGTGCCTGGCATGTCTTTTTTTTTGGTCTGTTTTTTAATGCCACCAAGGCTGGAATTTGAACCACAATCTGCCATGTAGAATCTGGCTCCCTTAACCATGGGTCCAGGCCAGAAATCCAGAGATCCTCAACTCATAAAATAATCACTTAAATATTTTCTGTAAGGCAAAAAAATTTAAGTACAATCTAGAATTCCTTTAAGTAAATATTAAATATATATATATAAATATATTTAAACATATACAAAATCAAGCATTGTTAACACACTAAAAAGCTACAGTAAAATAAAGAATTTTAAGAATCGTATCAACAAAACTCCAGTGCCAGCTGTAGAATAATTCTAAACTGGGAGACCAGCAGGTGGTTTGGTGGTTAAGGTGCAGGACATTCCCACAGGGCTGACCATGGTTCAAGTCCCAGACCTGGTGGCTTTCTCTCTCTCTCTCTCTCTCTCTCTCTTTCTCTGTGTGTGTGTGTGTGTCCAAACTGAAATAAATGAACAAATAAATAAAATTAAATAAATAATTCATTAGCAAAAAAAAAGTAATTCTAAATTGAGAAAGACCATTGAAACATCAACATCCTACCTCCCCCTTAAGATTTACTCAAGGGCATTTTTACACACACACACACATACATATACACACACACACACAGGAACTATCTGACTAAAATAAATTCAGAAATACACATAAACAACCTTAAGTACTGAAAAATTAATTATGCATATCTTAAAGATGATCAAAATGTGAGCATATATTTATAATCTTTATCTATAAATCATCATTCAAGATAACCTAAAAAAAGTCTCACCAGGATTTAAAAACTTGGTTGCAAATGACAACACAAATTCACACAACTGGAAATTGATACTCTGAAATCTTCCAGCATTAACTTTAGAAAGTTTAACTTCAGTTATATAAAACTTTATGTTAAGCCAAAACTGCTGTACAGGTGCATCCTGGCCCAAATTTCTTAGTAAATTTCAAACTGTCAGTTCCAGCATAGCCAAAAAGACCTACTTTCTTGTGTATTTTTTTAAGTCAGTAGTTATAGAACTCTCTACACAGAAACTTAAAAATCTAAGTAGGACGCTAACTGTACCAACCCAAATGCCAAACATCTGCTTAATTCAATTTCATAAATTCTACAAAGAAAAAAGGAAATTTTGAAGTAAAAATACATTTTAAAATTTTACACAATGAGAAAAAAAAATTCTACCCAATGAAACAGAGTTTTACTGAAAATCTATTCACAACGCATGTCAAAAGCAGACTGTATTTCTCATCTCATTACTCTATATTAATATTTACAGTTTTGGTAACTTCACTTTTTCACAAGAAAATCCATCTACTTAGAAAGTCCATCTACATGTGCTTTTAACTAGGTACAATCTCCCTTCTCTGTACTGAGTTATGATGAAAGCTTTGGAGAGGGAGCAGTAGGGACAGGAATAAAATGTAAATGACGATGACAGAGCAAAGGAAAAGGATGGTTTAACAGCAGTAAGGAAGAAAATGAGGGCAAATTGAAATAGGTCTCTCTCTTCCTGATAAACTCCAAGGCAGTTGCAAAAACTAGTTAACTCAATAACTACACTTCTCAGAAGCACAAAAAAACCTGTATGGCAGAATAAAGACTCACATAATCAGAGCAATATACTTTTAAATTATTGGGTTGTCAGAAAAGTCATGGAGTTATTTTTTCCGGTTTTCTAAGCAAAATGCTCATGACTTCTGTGACAACCAAAAATGAGGATAAATTACAAGACTCCTTTAAGTAATTTGACTTTGCAGGGTTTCATTTTTTCACCTGTACTATCAAACTGAGGTTATTACCCTCCTTGCTTTAGATACAATAGCAAAATATATAAGATAACTGGAACAGGTAAGTGGTCAGAATGTATCAGCACATATACCCAACCACATGATTTACTCTCAAGAGTCTTATTTCCTATTTTGAGGGTAGATTCCTGGGTTTTCTTTGTGTCTACTTACTAACCATTTCATTGCTCGCTTATGAGTAACAATTTGTGGACAATGTGCTGCTTCTATTTGCTTACTACAGTCAATATACCTACAGAGATTTTAATCAAAACTGAGATTCAAAAGTCTAATTTAATCTCAACTTTTGTGATTATAGACAAACTGTTGTCCAAAACTTAACCACACTGTGTAATAGGATAAAACTTCAAGCTCAGTTCAACCATTTTCTTTTCACAGGTGAGACGAATCATATGAGAATTAATCAGGGCAGAGATGGTGACAACTCAGATTTTATAAATCTGAGACCAAGTACTTGCTCAACTAAGTACTTTTTCATTCCCCAATGCTCACTTTATTCTGTAGGTTGTTCTTGTTATCCAGTCTGCCTGTAAAAGCTATGAAATATACCTAAGATGGCCAGAAAATTCTAAGTCTCAGCTCAAATACATATAACACACTTAATTTTCTATCCAACATTGTTTTCTTAAATCTCAAAAGTGATAAAAAACTTTCCTGTTTCTGGCCTATTTTTCCATCACTGTAATTGCTATTTCACTGCAATTTATGTTACATAATCTTAAATTACTAAAACATAATGCTGATTATGATAAGCAAATATAATAATCTCATTTCATCAGAAACCATTTTAGGTCTTTTACACACAACATCTCGTTTACTATTTTAAGTAAGAAAAATTATAGGGTAATCCTCTCCAATGTAGAGGGGCAAAAAGTTTGTCTCTCTATATTGGGTTAAATAATTTACCCAAATTTACACAGCTAATAAGAACTAGGTTAAATAACTGGAATAAGCAACCAGACAGTCTGACTTCAATGTCCATATTCCTGATTCCCACATATGGCAAGTACATAAAACTACATGGATTGTATTAATGTGCAGATAGGCCCCAAATTCTGGAGACTACAGAAAAATTTAAACCATTACGCAGATGGCATAATGGTTATGTTGCTGGACTCCCACATGGTCAACCATGGTTCGAGTCCTGGACCTGGCAGCTAGAAACTCACACTGTGTGTGTATGTGTGTGTGCGCGCACGCGCACCTAGAAGCCCAAGAGGAGAATAGAGAAGGGATTGCACATGGTCATTCCTCCTGGGGGGGGGGGGGGGGGTGGGGGGGGGGATATCTTGCTTTCTGTCTCTCTGTCTTTCCAGGAAGTGCATGTACCCTATAGCAAAAATCTCTTAGGAAAAAAAAATAAAAAAAGAAAAGAAAAAAAAAATTTAACTGTCATTGCATTTGAAAAAGTATCTAGGGCCAGCAAGTGGTGTAGTGGTTAAGGTGCTGGACTTCCACAAGGTCCATCGCAGTTTAAGACACAGACTCAGCAGGCTTGAAACACACCAGGAGTATATGTGTATATGCCCAAAATCCCTAGAAAAGAGACTGCAGTTCGGCAATAAGCGAGATGATTTCTCACTTTCTCTCATCTTTCTCTGTTTCTTCAGTGAGTGTTTGCACCTATAGCAAAAATCTCTCCAAAAACATTAAAGTTTCTTATACATATAAATTTATTAATACAGGCGTAATGGTTATGTCGCTAGACTACCACATAGTCGACCAGGGTTCAGATCTTGGACCCTGCAGCTTGAAACCTATGTCAGGCATCTGTGTGTGTATTTGCCCAAAATCCCAAGAGGAGAACAGAGGAAAGGAGATTGCGGCAAGGCCATCCCCCTGAGGGGTGATTTCTTACCTCCCGTCTCTGTCTCTTCAGCCAGTACACGTACCCTATGGCAAAAATCTCTCTAGAAAATTAATTAATTAAAATTAAAATATGGTTTATTTTCATAAACGTTATATTCTTTGCAAAGACATGGCCCAAGTAAGATAACTCACTTGTAGATAATTAAAACTCCACTTTGAAAATAAAAAAAGGGTCGTAGCAATAAATTTAAGATCAGCATTCTCTAAAACATTGTATGGTGATGTTTTCTTTTTGTGCTGTTTAACATTGTACACACAGACACATGTGATTATCTAGAACTGGAACTTTATCTAGTAAAGTAAATGGATTTTGTATATTTTGTAACTTAATTTAAAAAGCCACATATGACTAATGGCTACCATACTGAACAACACAGATATAGAAGACAAAATGCCAGAAAAAGTAAATAAAATATTACCACCTATTATTTGGAGATCTCACTAACATTCAAATCAATTTAAATACCTTTTTAAAAATTACTCATTTCCATTATTAATATAAACCTTCAAATAGATTACAGCAAACTAAAACTTCCTGTATTTAAGCTATTCTCTGTGAATCTAACCGGAAAAAAATAATGAAAACCTGTATTGTCAACAAAGTTTCATGTATTACACACTTTTTACTATTTAGATAGCTAAGAAGAATCTGAAAACTCTGCTACCTATGGGGAAAACTAGAAAGATGAAAGTCTTGAACCAAGTTTCAATTCCCTTCACAGTAAACACTTGATAATAAAGTGCTTACTTACCTTGATTCTCCACTACTGTTTCTAACACTTTCTTCATCACTGTGTCCATTCATTGTAAATATCAAGAAGTTTTAACATAAAATATAAATCTTCCCAGTTTAAAAGATGAATATAAATACTGACTCCTTGAATATCAAAAATTCACAGATGAATTTTCTTCAACATTCAGATTTTCTGGACCCTCTTTGATTCACCTAAAGAAAATATATTAACAAAGTAAGAAGATTTCCTGTAGGAAAAAAAAAAAAATCCCTGTTTAGAATGTGTATAAATCTACCTAGGCAAATTAGACTAGAGGCAATAAAGAAGGTGTGAGGCCTTTAAAAATATCTAAGCTTCTATTACTTACATTCCTGATTACTTACTAAAATTTAGCAGGCACTACTAACATTACTTTTTGGCACAAAAAATTATTTGTGAAAAGTAATATAACTTTTAGAGCCTACTTGCAATTATGTAGTACTAATTATATAGACTGCTAAAGCAAAAACAGTACTATATAATGTATAAACACATCCCAAAAGCAAAAAATAGAATCCTACTGAAAAAACTTGAACAAAATAATGAAATGAGGGAGAAAACGGTCATCTTTAATCAAATCCTAATTCCTATCTCCAAGAACATCATCTACTCCAGTGAGGGAAAGTTTTAAAAATGCTCACAGAAGAGGTATATAAAAGATATTATATAATCACAGCAAAAATGCACGATCAAAAGAAATGTGGTTTTTCTAGCAAACTGATAGTGGAGTGTCAAAATTTAAATAATATTTATCTAGGTTGGACTTAAAGAGATTCCATGAAAATATAAAAAGGTAATAATAAACAGAATATACAGTGTATCTGATTTTTTTTAACATTAAAGAGTTTAGGACAAAAATAATGGACCAAGACACAGCATTTCTACCTTTCAAGATTTCAGCACAACACTGGAGAGTCACCTACAAGCCATCCACGAATAAACAAAGGAGATCTCTGGCAGGGGAGGGAGAGGAAGAAGCGGGGGAAGGAAACGTCAGATCCTTCCCCAGCCAGAAAGTACCGAGACAGCCGACTGAGAGCAAAGCTGTCCTCCGACCTCAGAAAAGAGCATTCACTCCTACGATTATTTCCATTACACACACACACACACATACACACACACACACACACGCGCGCGCGCGCGCGAGGAGGAAAACAGGCTGTTGCCAACTCATTCATAGCAAACTGCATGCGGATCAGGATTTTAATTCTCCAGAGTATAGCCCAATAGACGCACTGCAAGAACAGGTTCTTTTCAAAAGTAACCCTTCCGCTCCATTCATTCCTAATGTTAAAAACTAACTCTACCCCTAATCAAAGAGCTTTTACTATGTAACAATCACGTCTTAAATATCTAAGGACTCTAAACAAAAAGCCTCTTTCCGAAAGTCTTGGTTTAGAAAGTTCACTCTTTCGATCTTTCCTTTTCCCCTCCCGTTTCCCCTCAAAATGGCTTTCTCTGTACACCGTAACTTCCTTTTCCCCCCTTATCTCCCTCCTCCGAGTCAGTCGTCTTTGAGAGACCTTTTCACAACCCGAAGTCCTACAGCTCCGAACGCACGCAGCTCTCTCCAGCCTCTCCCGCATCTCAACAATGACTCTCCCCTCGGTCGCTAAGCCCCTTCGGTCCTGCCCTCCCGGCGCCGTCTCAGAGGCTGCACTCTTGCTAAGTTCCCGAAGCGGCACTCCGAAGGGGGTGGGAACCTCTCCGGGCCCACCCGTCTCAGCAGCCGCGCTCCCACCAGGCTGCTGCCCGACCTCCTCCGACCCACCGGCCAGGCCTCCATCCCGTCCGGGAGCCGCTCTTCCCGCCTCAAACTTCCCGCAGACCCGCCCCGCGCCCTCCCAGGCTCGCCCGGCCACCGCCCCCTCCCCCTCCCGCCTCTCCCCACGTGCAGGAGCCCGGGCCGCGGCAGGACCGTCGCACCGGCCAGACCTCGCCACTCGCGCCTCTCGGCTCGCCGCCCGGCCGACCCGAGCCGAAAAGGCCCGAGCCGGGCTGCCGGGCCGGCGCGAGGATGCGCCCTGCGGCCGCCGGCCTGCGCTGGCCGCTCACACGCCCCCTGAGCGCCCGGCCCGGCCGCGGCCGCTGGCCCTCCCACAGCCGCCCCGGCCTTCGCCCGGCCGCTGGGCCGCCGCCCGGGCACCGCGCCGCCCCCGCCCTCCGCCCGGCCGGCTCCAGTCCTCCCCGCCACATCCTGACCCGCCCGCCGCCCCCTTTCTTACCGGCGGACGTGCAGGCTCGGCGGGGCGGAGGGGGCCGGCACCGGTCGGCGGCCTCCCCCGCGCCCGGGCCCGCGATCTCAGTCGCCGAGTCCTCGGGCTCCGGGTGTCTCGGGGTAGGCAGGAGTCCGTGAGGGGGAAGGGGGAAGGGAGAAGCGCGGAGGGGAAGGGGAAGCCCCGGCCCGCGGCACCAAAGCGCGATCCCCTACGGAGTGGATCCAACAATCAATTCATTATTGAAGCACCAACGGCGAAGGCAGCAAGAGCGAGAAGTAACGAGTCTTCGTCGTCGCCGCCGTCGCGCGCGCGCTCCCGCTCCCGCCGCTTATCGGCCCCCGGCAGCCGCCATGACGCCGAGAGAGCGAGCGAGCGCAACCGTCTCCGTCGTAGCCGCCGCCGCCACCGAGGTCGCGGTCGCCTCCGCCTCCCGCGCGACGTCAGCACCTCTGCTCACTCCCCTTCCCCACAGGGCGCGAGGCAGGCGGGCGCGCGCACGCCGAGCCCTGTCCGCCGGCGCGTGGGCGGTGGGAGGGACTACGTCGCGGATCCGTGGGCGTAGGGAAAGAGTCGATTGGCTCCGGGGCTAGGCGGGGCCCCCGCGCGCGCGCCGGCGGGAGCGCGCACGGCGGCTGCGCGGAGGCCGCCGGACTCTGGCCGTGGCCCGCTGATCCTCGCTCCGGCGCCCGCCCTTAGCGGCTGGGCGTTGAATTCCGGGAAGTAGGAGCTGCAGGCTCGCTCTGCGCGGGTATGGGTGCTACTGTCACTCGGATGGTTGCGCAAGGAGGTCACAGCAGAGAGACTGAGGAGGAACCGGGGAGGAACGGGGGTGGAGAGAGACTGCAGACTGTGACAGAACCCGAGCAGGGGACCCGAGGAGGGCCACAGTGCACAAGCCGAAGGGGCCGTGTCGTGCGTAGGAGTCGGGCCGCCCAGGCCTTGACTCCACTCTCCCTGGTCCTGTCCGAGCTCCGATCCGCAGGGCTCGGGCGACGGTTGCTGCGTCACGTCGGAACCCAACTGTTGGGCAACTGTGGTCCCCTCCCGCCGCCTGGCACGCTTGGGCGACCTGCGACAACTCCTTGGGGGGCTCGTGCCCCGTCCGGGCGAGGCACTTGAGAAAAAAAATTGGGAGCGGGTTGTTGACATCCTGTGACGCTACGTCATTCATTTGTGGGTAACTCATGCCTAGTTCAAAAAAGGACCTTGACAACCTTTACTTTCTAGGTCTCTCCCTGGAGGGAGGTTTGAGGAGGGCGGCGCCGCATCGCAACAGAAACTACTCCAGGGACATTAGTAACTGTCTCAGGTTAACGTGCTACAATTTAGTTGACGGTTTCTTTCATAACTGTAACTGAGGGCCTCAGTTACAACTCTTGCAGTGTGTTGGAAACAGTATCTTTTCAAGCATGGTGGCGTCCTAATTGTTTTCGATAGCATTGCTTTTTATTCAAAATTGTTTTACATTTCATTTATTTTTTCAAGTCTGCAGATTGTCTTGCGTCCTCTAGGTTAATGATAATTTTTAAAAATTTCTAATCCCACTCTTAGGTCATTTGATTTGATGTGGTGGCCCACCTGCCAAGTTAAATGAGTTTTGATTGTGGTAACTTGCACCCCCTAAATGATTTTCCCATATGGGAAATATTCCAAAAATTTCAGTCTGCCATCCATTTCAATAGTTTGGTTCAAAGGGATTGCAAAACAGTTTCAAGTGCTTATTATATTCAATGTGCTTATTATATTCAAGGGTATATTCACTCCGGAAAGTGGGGAAAGGCAAGCAGGTACTATGCAAAAAAGTTATGTTTGTCTGCAATCACTAAATAGCAAAACAAAATGGAACAGTGTCACCCTTTGCAAAATGATCTGCATTAGTGTTTTCTTTGTTCTTTTTTCCTAGATATTTTAAAATAGTTTTAGTGCTTGGTTGTGAAGAATAGCAAGATCATACAAATTTATGACATTTATAAAGTCCATAAAGTATTATAAGTGCTAGGTCCAGCAGATAGCATAATAGTTACATCACTGTAATCTCACATAGTCCACCAGGTTCCAGTCTCCGGCCCACTGGTTTAAAACTCAGGCCAGGACCCTGTGTAAGTGTGCCCAAAATCCCAAGAGGAGAGTGGAGAAGGAATTGCAGTGTGGCCATCCCCCATGAGACGTGATTTCTCGCTTTCTTTCTGTCTCTGTCTCTCTTAAGCTTTATACTTTTACGTTTTAATGATAGGAAATTTCTTGGATTACTAGAGTGTTCCTAAAAAAATTAAATCCCCCAGCAAAGCCAGCCATGGCAGATAAAGAATTTTGTAATCAAAACTGTGATTCAGACGATGAAATTCTGTCATTATCTTACAAAAAGAATTAATGTATTGACAGTCTGTTTTACATGTTTTCTGAAAGCACAAGTCAAGCTTTTTTTAATTACTCATTTTAACGAGTT
This sequence comes from Tupaia tana, assembly GCA_026018925.1. Taxonomy (NCBI): domain Eukaryota; kingdom Metazoa; phylum Chordata; class Mammalia; order Scandentia; family Tupaiidae; genus Tupaia; species Tupaia tana. The sequence continues at coordinate 86,477,381 of JAKSZU010000006.1, forward strand.
AGTGCCTTAGGGTGTGCTTTTTGTAAAAGAAACTGGGGATTTATATTTCACATAAAATCATATACTTTGGCTCACAGATTTTCAGAGTGTTTAAAATGTGGAAGAATACAAAGTAAATGGAAAATTGCAAAATGTTTTCAGTTTAAGGTTTTTGTTTGCTTTTGTTTCTCATTTGCTGTTAGACAAGTGCGCTTGCCGGGAGAGAGAGAAAGATGGAGTGACAAACTGAGAAAGCACCCCCCTCAAAGGGGAATGACCATGCTGTATTCCCTTCTCCTCCATTCTCAGAATTTGGGGCACACTCAAACACACCCCCAGAATATTTTCAAGCCACCAGGACTTGAACCCTGCTGTTGACCATATAGGATCTAGCTACCTTAACCTCCATACCACCTGCTGACCCACTTGTTTTAAGGTTTTAAAAAATTGACAAATAATGTGAAAGTGATCCATTTTTTAATTATTTGCTTTCTGCATAGTTAAATTCTGTTTCACTTTGTTGAAATAAACTGTTTTTATCACTAATTAGTACTAGACACAGTAATCTGACTTGATTATCTCAACACATGACCAGCAAAAATCCCAAAAAATGAACATGAACCAGGTGGGTTTTTATTTTATTTTATTTTATTTTATTTATTTATCTATTTATTTATTTTTGCTGTTTAGTTTCCCACTTGGAAAATTTTATATTGGCGGAGTGGGGAAGATACAACTACTGCAGAATTTAGTACAGCAGTCTGGGTTCTTAATTCAGATATGCTCTCTTAGGAATGGTTGTTTTTAGGTGTATATAAAGAGAACCACATGCCCAGAATTGTGAAATGTGTAACATAAAGAGGGTGATAACTCTTACTCTTTTAGTTTTTTGGATGCTAAAGTAGGGCTTAATTCCATCATTATGTTCCCCTTGCCTAGAAGGTTTAGATAGAAGTCACAGAAACAATCAGGACAGTATTAGAATACCCAAGAATCTCACCCTGTGATATCATCCCATAGGTCCTTGCCAAACAGGAGGATCTTTCCAAATATAATTAAACTTATAAAGTCCTCTTAAAAGAACACATGAAATCCCAAGTCATGGTTATAGTGAAGAGTTACTGTACATTTTCTATTTTCTTAATCATAAAAAATTATAGGAGATGGTTCCCAGTGTAGACAGAGGGCGGAAGCCAGTCAGCTAGGTTTCCCCCTGACTGTACATGTCTGACACTCCCATCCTTTTCTCCATCTAATATGTAGCATTTCAAGGCCATACATAGTTTTTGGAAAAAGTTTCTCCGATTGTGATCTGCCAGCAGCTCATTCACCTTGCTTATGTCCACGTATTTGGGGAATTGCAACAGATTATACTTTTCAAGTGGCAAATTGTTGGAAGATGCTGAGAAGTAACTGTGTATAAGATCTAATAGATACTGAAGTGGATACAAAGATTTGCACTTCCTTTGCTTATAAAATAAAGCGTGAACACAGAGTAGAAAAAGAGGTTGATTAAGAAGCTAACCTTTGGCTAGGCCGAGCCTGAGTGCTCGTGTTTACTGAGCTGGAGCCCACAAGGCCAATTATGCACTTTAAGTCCGAGACCCAGCAGCTTGAAAAACGCCAGGCATGCATGCATGCACACATGCCCAAAATCCCAAGGGGGGAGGAAGAAATGGGGGAAGAATTATGGTGTGACCATGCCCCATGGGGGAGAGGTGTGCTTGCTTATTTTCTCTCTGTGTCTCTCCAGTGAGTGCATGCCTGTTTTGACAAATAAAAGAAAAAAAACAGGAGCAGCTAACCTCAAAATATCAATTGATGCATTGATCCTATCACTCCTTCCCTTCAAATTCTTTGTTCACTAATGTCTAAATACCATCCACTTTACTTTGGTTTAGTTGGGTTTTTTGGGGGTTTTTTTTTTGTTTGTTTGTTTGTTTGTTTTTTTAATGCCCACTTCTGTGTTTAGACCTCTTGTTTGTCTACATCATTCCCTTCAGCTCACTCTTTAGGTTCCCTTTGATGCAATCTAATGAAATCACTCCCTTGCTTATATGGCACATATGTACTTAAATAGACATAACATTATATGTGGGTATCATATATATATTCAATATTAAGTACTCAGCCTTTTCACAGTCTGACCCCAGCATTTTCTCCATCCTTCCTAGCAGACACTTGATACTCTAGACATGCATTTCTTCAGGTCACTGTAAATGGATATAGCCCATCTAGCCTATGAATCAGTCTCAAAGGTTTCAGTAAATAGTCAAGAACTGTTGAATACCCTGACACAGTTGTGCTGATGCCCTGTGACACTTGTCGGGAGCTCGCTGGCCTCCCTTTAGGACATGGAGCTGAGCATTTGGTAAGTGCAGCCTGTCCTTTCAGTGGTAGTATATCATCCGTTTCCATACCTGCATTGTGGAATTCTGGAACACCGGAAAACTGTATCCCCAGTGTATTATATTGACATTCATTCAATAAATATGTAAGAAGTTACGGCATACCTGACATTTTGCTAAGGCATGGGAGGATTATAATACAACAAAGACTGACACTTTCAGAGTTAAAGTCCAGGAAACAAGCACACCGTAAAGTCACAACTGAAAAAAATGGTATGAAGACACACAGCGCTGTGAGAATTCCTAGCAGAGTCCTGGTCAGGAAAATCTCTCTGAAGGAAGTGGCATAATCCGAGAACTGAAGAATTAGTGAGTTAGGTAGGTAGCAGAGAGAAGAGGAGACAGCTTCCAGGCTTAAACAAGTCGGGGAGGGCAACATTTCTAGGACTGGAGAGATCATGTCAGTGCACCTCCTAGTTTGTTAAGTACAGGTCTTACTCCGTTTCAGAACTTCCCTGGTTGGAGTGGTAAATTACGCGGACACCCTCTGGTAAAGAACTAAGAACTGTGCTGGGGTAAACAGTGTCTGGGCAAGAGGTGGTTACACAGAGGGAGCCCCTCAGGACCCAAAGGCTAGGTAAGAAAGTAGATCCTTCAAAACAGTGTGAAACACTGAAGGATCTAAACCAGGCAGTTGGGGGAGAGACTTGATGGGATTAGAAAATTGAGAGTTTTACTCCAGTTGTAAATCCCAATACAGGATTAGAGGTGGGTCAAAGTGATACCAGCCTTCCTAAATGAGCTAGAAGATTTGGCAGGTAAAAGGCTAGAAATGATGTGGTGAGCCAGGATAGAATTATGATGGTGGAAAAGCAGATTTGAGAGGAAAAGTAGAAAGGATTTGATAGAGTTAGATTCAGGGAAGGAAGAAAAGGAAAGCTGGACATTTGCAGCTGAATGCTAGTGACATTCACTTGAATAGTAATGTATCTGAGTTGTGTAGGTGGGATTGTAAAGAGAGACTTTTAAAAGTTCATGGAAAAGTGGAATTAAAGTATGAGTTTATTTTTGGTGCAAAAGAATTTGAAATTCACTCACAGCTTCTTCATAATATGCATTTCCCATGAACTTTTGAAGACCCCGGTATGTTTACTTTAGGATTTACTGAGTTTCTCCTGTCTTTGGATAGTCCTAAGAGGCTTTTGAATAGAAGGGTAGAGCTGTGACGTGAGATCTAGACTGAAAGTGAAAACTGGTAAACATGGGAGAGAAAAATGGAAGTCTTGTGTATCTATGGAATAGACTTGGACGACAGCCTAGAAGTGTGAAATGAAGAATTTCATTTTGACTCAGAGGAAGAAGAGTTGGACAAGGGTGTTATGTTATTGAAGACAAATGAGTAACTGCTTTAAGAAGAGTGGTGAACAGTTTCCAACACTATTGAAAAGTCATGTAAAATAAGCCCTGAAAAGCATCTACTGGATTTAGGGAAATGATTTTTGGTTACCTTAGTAAGAATTATTTTTGTTGGATTAATAGAACAAGAAGCCATATTGGAGTGGAATGTGACAAATAATGAAGAAATGGAATCACGAGATCTAAATTTCTCTTTTAAAGCATTTGATTTTCATTTTTTTTAAGAATTATTTTTTTATTTAACTTATTATTTTCCAGTTCGATCAGAGAGCGTCAGAGAAAGAGATAGAGGGAAAGCGAGAAAGCAAGCCACCAGGTCCAGGACTTGTACTGCGGGCGGCCATGTGGGAGTTCAGCGCCTTTAGCCACCATGCCACCTGCTAGCCCTAAAGCATCTGATTCTTACTTAAGAGACAGCATGAATTTTTTTGGTTTGCTTTTTGGGAGGTTTATAGATTTTTATTTGTGAAAAGGTGAAATATATGTGGTGTTTCAAAAACAATGAGAAATATCTTTTTGAGAGAGAGGTTGAATATATGAGAGAAGAGTTAGGTCTAGGGCTGGCCCCATGGCCTAGTGATTAAGGGAGTCAGCTCCCACATGACCAACTATGTGGTTTGAATCCCAGCCCCAGCAGTTTGGAAAAAACACTCAATGTATACCCTAGATCCTGTTAGGATGGGGAAATGGAGGAAAAGGGATTGTGGCATGGCCATGCTCCATTATCTGGGGAGTGGGGAGAAGGAAAAGTGCTTTCTCCCTCTTCCTTCCACTCTGTCTCTCTCTTTCTAATAAACACAGATGTCATCTAGCCAAAAACAAACAAAAGAATTTATTAACAGAGAGAAGGCCAGCCGATGGTATGGTGGTTAAGGTGGCTAGATCCCACATGAGTGACTGCACAAGTTAGGTCTCAGACTCCTAAGCTTGAAAGACATGCCGGATGTGTGCGCATGTGCCCAAAATCCTGAGGAGAATAGAGGAAAAGACACTGCAACTTGGTCATACCCCATGGTGGGGCGGCGGGGGTGGGGGGGTTCTCTCTCTGGCAAATGCCCATGCCTTAGGAAAATTTCAAAAAAAAAATTTTTTTTAAAAGAATTAACTGGAAGAGTTAGCACTTATAAACCATTCAACAAAGTAAATACACCACAAATAGTTTAAATGTCTAATTTGAAAAAAAAAAAAATAGCTTTTCTGTTTTTTCTCAGTTGGGGACCAAACAGTAGATACCACTGTTTATAGTAATAGGCACTGGGTGGTCACTTAATTGTGTGATTTAAAAGTTTCTGAGAGCTCACTATTTCCTAAATGTATGCCTCATTCTCTACTACTGCTTGAAAAGTCTGTTTGTTAAAAATCTATTTTAAAACATATATTTCAGGAAGTAATGTTTCGAAGGTACCCAACTGTATCAAAATATAAAATTACCTGAGGAGCTTTACAATAAAAATGTCCAAATCCCACCTCAGGAAATTCTATTCCATTGTTCTGAGGTGGGGCCTTGGCATATGCATTCTTTAAAAGCTCCCCAGGGTGATTCTAATGTGCCATTAGTGTTTAAAAACCAATGACATCATCCTATTAACACTGAATTGACTCATATAACATTTCATTTTATATGAAGCATGAAGAGACCAAAACACTAGCCTATGAAACAGTGGTTCTTGGCCCAGCCCTAATGGCGTAGGCAGTAGGGCACCGCTGCACAATACTTGAGCCACATGGGAGGCCCAGGTTCAGGTCCCTAGCGGACCTGAGTGTGCCAAGCACACCCACGTGTACTTGTGAGCCTGGCTGGGAGAATTGGGGAGGGAGTTTGATTTGTGCAGCATGGCAAGCAAAGATACCTGTGTGTGTTGTGTGTATCTCTGTCTGTATCTCTCAAGAAATAAATAACTTGAAAGGAAATTTTAAAAACCAGTGGTTCTTAATTGTGGTTGAAGGGGATGGGATTTTTCCTCATGAAGGACAATTGACAAAACCTGGAAATATCTGTGGGTCACAATGGGTGGGTCTGGGAAGTTTATGTACTAATATAGAAGCAAGAAATACTGCTAATAATCCTACAATACACTTTCTCACAACAAAAATTTTCTGGGTTAAAATGACAGTAGTGGGACCAGCAAATGGCATAATGGTTATGTCACTGGACTCCCACGTAGTCAACTGCAGTTTGAGTCCCAGACCCAGCAACTTAAAACACACTGGGCACCTGTGTGTGTGTATCCTAAGGAGAGACTAGAGGAGAAGGGATTGCAGCATACCCATGCCCCTCGGGGGTAATTTCTCACTTTCTGTCTTTCTGTGTCTCTCCAGCAAGTACATGAGACCTATAACAAAAATCTTTGTCAAAAAAAAAAAAGTGTGTGTTGGGGGGGGGGGGGGGGGCAACAGGTGTCGTGGTTGTTGACGGCACTGGATTCCCACCTGTCAGACCACGGTTTGAGTCCAAGACCTGATGGCTTGCGTTCTCATTTTCATTCTCTCTTTCTCTCTATCTCTCTCTCCCTCTCTGATCAAATTAAAATAAGTAAATGAAGTTAAAATATTTTTTTTTTAATAAAAAGATAGTAGTGCCTCTGCTGAGAAATCCTTCTATAAAGAATAGCAAGTTAGAAAGTATTTTTAAGTGAAATCTTAACAGGGGACGAGGTTGTAGTTTGATAAAAATGCTGGGACCAGCAGTTGGCATAATGGCTATGTCGCTGGACTCCCATGTAGTCAACCATGGTTCAAGTCCCAGACGTGGTGGCTTAAACTCACACCAGGTGCCTGTGCGTGTGTGCCCAAGATCCCGAGAGGAGAATAGAGAAGTAATTGTGGTGTGGCCATCCTCCCTAGGGGTTGACTTCTTGCTTTCTGTCTGTCTGTTTCTCTCTCTTTCTGCCAAGCGCACATGCCCTATAGAAAAACCTCTCCAAAAAAAAAAAAAAGAATGTTAATGAATGAGGATCTATTCTGCTTGGCAATTTAGTATAAACTCATCTTTGCTTATAACCAGTAACAAAGGTCTCAAAATATATTTTGTGGAACTAAGATTGTGACTAGCATAATAGAGTGATTATAATATTATTTTCCTTGTTTCAAAAAAAAAATCATGTGCAACTGGAACTTTTTTTTTTAAGAGAGATTTTTGCTAGAGGGGATGTGTGTTTGCTAGAGAGACCGAGAGACACAGAAAGAGAGAAATCACCCCCCAGGAGGATGGCCATGCCGCAGTCCTTTCTCTATTCTTCTCTTGGGATCATGGGCACACATACACACCCAGTGTGAATTTTAAGTCGCTGGGTTCAAGACTTGAACCGTGGTCTACTACATGGGAGTCCAACGACACAACCTTTATGCCATCTGCTGGTCCCACAACTAGAACTCTTATTGCTGTGAGAGTATATGTTGATTACAACCACTTTGGAAAACTTATAGGCAGTATCATTATGATGACCTTATGCCTACCCCATAGTTCAGCACTTTCCCTCCTGAGGGTATACCCAAGAGAAATAAATGCATGTGCCTGCTAAAAGTCTTGTATGGGAATATTCCAGCCTAGGCCAGTTGGTGGTGTGGTGGTTAAGGTGGCTTGAAAAATCCCGAAAGGAGAAATGGAGGAGAGGGGACCATGGCATGACCACGCAGCATGGGAGGCACTTCCTCACTTCCCCCCTCTCGCTCTCTCCCTCCCTCTGGCAAACACAGGTGCCCTCTGGCAAATTACAAAAATACATCAGGTCCAGCTATAGTAGCACTCTCTGGTACTGCTGCTTAGCAGGCTGAGGTCACATGGGAGGTCTGCATTTAATTCTAAGCCCTCCCTAAAAGCTGGACAAGATGGCTCATCCCAGCTGCTTGGGAGACTGAGGATGGCAACATAGCAAACCCCTGTCTTTAAAAATGTGTGTGTGGGGAACCAGCAGTTAACGTAATGGCTATGTTGCTGGACTCCCACGTAGTCGACCGCGGTTCGAGTCTCGGACCCAGTGGCTTACAACTCACACCGGGCGCGTGTGCGTGTGTGCCCAGGATCCCAAGAGGAGAATGGAGGAGAAGGGATTGCAGCGTGACCATCCCCCCTGGGGGGTGATTTCTCGCTTTCTGTCTCTATGTCTCTCTCTGTCTGTCTGGCGAGCGCACGCGCCCTATAGCAAAAAACCTCTCCAAAAAAAAAAAAAATGTGTGTGTGTATGTGTGTGTGTACATATGTGTATATGTGTGTGTATATTCATAGTAATTTGTTATAGCACAGACTGGACTAGGTGAAGTATATCGTACAGTAGAATACTGCCAAGTTATAGAAAGGGAACTGCTATACACATGGCATGGGTGAATCTCACAGGCATTGTGCAGAGTGAGATAGGCACAGAATTCACATTGTGTACTTTCATTTATATGAAATTCAAAAACTGACGAAACTAATTGATGATGATAGAAGACACTGAGGATAATTTCCCTGACTTGGACGGGGCACGATCGGCCTTATGAAGTGATGGGAATGTTCTATACCTTGTCTGCATGCCTTTTACATTGTGTGTATGTCTAAGAAAGTTTAGAAAGTTCAACACCTAAGTTGTTAACTTTATTAATTTTGGGGGGTTTTTTTGTTTGTTTGTTTGTTTTTGCCATGGGGTATGTGCCCTTGCTAGAGAGAAACAGAATGTGAGAAATTACCTTCCAGGGTGATGGCCATGCTGCAATCCCTTCTCCTCCATTCTCCTCTCGGGATTTGGGGAATGGGTGCACCTCGCCCTGTGTGAGTTTCAAACTGGTGGGTATGGGACTCAAACCATGGTTAGCCATGTGGAAATCCAGCACCTTAACCACCATGCTACCCCTGTTCTAACTTTATATAATACCTTAACTTTTAAAAAATTAAGATACAAAAAAATAGCAAAGCCAATATTTGAATACTTGAAGTCTTGTGTCCTAAGTGCTTGGTTAAATACCGAGTCAACTACCTACCATAGTCTCAATAAATACAAACAATTCTATTGCAATTGTTTAGTGAAAAAGAATATTGGATTTCGGGTCAAACCTAGTTTTGAACCACAGCTTCATCTGTCATTAGCTCTATGACATAGAGTAAGTCACTTGAGGACTTTTTATGACAAAAAGATCAGTGAGTTGAAAGAAATACAGTAAACATTTTCGGATTTTAGCTTTGATTCATGATCCCCCAGCACAGGAATGTCCACATAAGGGGTGGAGTCGACAGCTATACATGTATAAGTGACCTAACACCTCTGGCTTTAGCTGGGGTAAATAACTAGACCATGTCTAGGTCAGCCAGATTGTTGGGAGAATCTAAAACGCAGACTGAGAGAAGCGTGTCAGGCTGCTGATCACGTGCTCTGAGAAAACGGTCCAGGCTGCCTTGTTTGGTAGCAAGCAGTATATGGATCATCTATGAACTGCGGTGTAGAACAAGAGTAATCTCACGACTTCTGTGAAACTTGGGTGTTGTAAGTGCTGTAACTCTGTGAGGCTGGTACTATTTGACAGCTGAGAAAACAAGTTTGCTTTAAATGCTGGAGCTGAGTAAAGCTCAGGCAGTCTGACTTCAGAGGCCGTGCTTTCATGAGCGGTGCTGACATACCAGATGCAGGTTTAATAGCTAGCTGCCTTGGTTCCTGTTGGTTTCTGGTTTCTGATCTCAGTCCCTCAAGAAGGTTAAATCTGCCCCTATCTTGGAGTTATTTATCATAACAAAATTACATGTCTTTGCTTAGGTTGGCCACTTTCTTTTTTAATATTAGCCAATTTGCAATGGAAAGAACTCTGCCTCAGTTTTATTCTGAGTGGGGTTGCAAATAACAAACCTCAGAGACTCTGAAACTGGCTAAATCAAGGTAAGGTAGGAAGTATTACTGCCTTTCCACCATAAGGTGGGGAATTTTTTTTTTTTGGAGAGGTTTTTTTTTTTTTTTTTTTTGCTATAGGGCACGTGCGCTCTCCGGACAGAGAGAGACAGAGAGAAAGTGAGAAATCACCCCCTGGGGGAATGGCCACGCCGCAATCCCTTCTCCTCCATTCTCCTTTCGGGATCTTGGGCACGCACTCACACGTGCCCGGCATGAGTTTTAAGCCACCAGGTCCGGGACGCGAACCGCGGTCGATTACATGGGAGTCCGGCGACATAGCCATTACGCTAACTGCTGGTCCCAAGATGGGGAATTTTGTTTGTGCTATGTAGCATTCAATCTTTTGCCCAGGCTTTCTCTAAAAGTGTCTTAGAACTCAAAATAATATTAATACATTGGGACCAGCAGTTGGCGTAATGGCTATGTCGCTGGACTCCCATGTAGTCAACTGCAGTTCACGTATGGGATCTGGTGGCTTAAACTCACACCGGGCACATGTGCGTGTGTGCCCATGATCCCAAGAGGAGATGGGAGGAGAAGGGACTGTGGTGTGGCATCTCCCTGGGGCATGATTTCTTGCTTTCTATGTCACTGTCTCTCTCTTTTTGGAGAGCAAAAACTTCTCAATAAATAAATAAATAAATAAGAAGAATATTAATACATAGTCACTGAGTAAGGCATTAGCTAACTTGGTAGTGAAACATTTTAAAATGTCAGTGTAGTGGGCCAGCAAGTGGCACAGTGGTTAAGGTGCTGGACTCCCACGTGATGAGCTGTGGTTCAAGTCCTGGTGGCTTGAAACTCACACTGAGTGCTTGTGTGTGTGTGCACCCACAATCCCGAGAGGAAAATAGGGAAAAAGGGATTGTGGCATGTCCATCTCCCCAGAGAGTGATTTCTCACTTTCTGTTTCTCTGTCTCTTCAGTGAGTGCATGCACACTATAGCAAAAATCTCTCAAAAAATGTTTAAATAGTCAGTGTCCTGTTGACTCTATACGGAGTTTTGAAAAGCACATTGGAAAAGAGAAGCATTATAAACAAGGTTTCTATGTGAAAATAAATAGGAGCAAATTTGTTAATTCACTCCAAATCTCACAAAGTTAACGGTTGCTGAAAGTCATTTCTGCTTCTAGCCTGTGGTCTGGGAATTGAGGACCAGGTCAAGATAATTTTTCAAAGGGCATGTTGAATTGCAATACAATTTTTTGCCACATTGTTTCTAACACTAAACCCTTTATACTGAATACCATAACATGAAATTTTAGCAAAAGGACTAGGATTCTTGAAGAGAAGCAAACGATATTAAGGAACTCCCATTTCTAAGCTCCCTCTGAAACGTTTTCCACTGTCCATCCCCTTCTATACCTCACAGAAATATGATTCCTCACATTATCACCAGTCACTAGGTTTGGAATGCACTGTGTTGAGGGGGATATTACGACGGGGCAAACTACCATGTCTGCTCTTTCTCTTGTTCTAGTTGAAGCTAAAACAGAACAATGTGGATGGACAGAGTCCCTGCTGTTGCTAAGAAACAGAAGTCCAGAAGAATTGACAACTTAAGGAGAAACCTGACCCACTAAGGTCTTCAGCATTAGCTAAATACAAAAGGAATCTCCTGAAAGAAAATCAGCAGGCAATCCTCCACAGGGCCGTTTCATGCCATAAAACTCCAAAGTCTACAGTAGACTCAGACCATGGACTATCTGAACCGATAAGATAATTCCCGTTCTCTAATACAAACAAATCTGCATCAGCCAGAATGAAATACTCTTGCCCCAAACCTCAGCATCTTCCCAAGAGTGGCCCCAAAGGAATCTCTAATAGGGAATCCAAGTTGGATGTAGCTAGATTTCCTAATAACTGACTAGGAGGTAGATCAATTAACTCATGCCTTATAAGGTTTCAAGGGCCTATTGTGTATCATCCCACTCCTGCTGGATACAGTGCACACTCTAGTACAGCTAGTTAGGTTTATATTTAGTCCACAGATTGCAACACTCAAGTATTACTTGGATGCCTTCTATATGCCTATCCTTAGGCTAGGTTCTAGGAAAAGAATGTTAAGGTGAACAAGGGTTTTTTTCTCCCTTGGAATTGACATTCTAGTTTGAAAGGGGGAGGAGAGAGACAGATGAGTAAGGAAATAAAATTGGAATGGGTTATCTAAAGAAAGACAATAATCTTTGAGAGAGTAAAGAGAGACATATGTAAGTGGAAGAACAGTAAATAGGTCAGAAAAGGCTTCTCTGAGCTGCAGTGGAAAGGAAAAGATGGAGCCTTTTGTAGGATGAGCCATAGAAAGAGCAGGAATAAGAACAAGTGCAAAGTTCCTAAGGTAGAAAAGAGTTTGTCACATGTAAAAACCTAGACCTGAAGAACAGTGAGAAATTGGTCCAGAGTTGGCGTAATGGCTATGTTGCTGGACTTCCATGTAGTCGACTGCAGTTCAAGTCCTGGACCCAATGGCTTAAACTCACACTGGGTGCGTGTGCATGCGTGCCTAAGATCCCAAGAGGAGAATGGAAGAGAAGGGATTGCTAAATGGCCATCCCCCCTAGGGAGGGGAGTGATTTCTCACTTTCTGCCTGTCTTGCTCTGTCTTTTTGGTGAGCACATGTACCCTCTAGCAAAAAAAAAAAAAAAAAAAAAAAAAAACCTCTCCAAAAAATAAAAAAAAGGAACAGTGAAAGGTTGAATTGATAGTAGGTTGAGTGAGCATTCATATACTGTTATTTTTTTAATTTTAATTTTTACTAATTTTTGTATTAACATTTGAAGTAAGAACACTTATCTGGCCCCAGAAATTTTTCTATTTCTTTTTGTGTTTTAAGTTCTACATATACCTTCAGTCTTCTACTTCCCAAAATTTGAAGTAGCTTGAGACTTGATACAACAGTTATAGTAAGGCATGAAGGCTTTATTTAAATATATATATACATATATATATATATATATATATATATATATATACATACACACACACACACACACACATATATATAATATTTTAATTTGCTATAGAGTGCACATGCTTGTTGGAGAGAGAGGAAGAAAGTGAGAAAGCACTCCCTGAGGTGATGACCACGCCATAATCCCTTTTCCTCCACTCTTCTCTTGGAATTTTGAGCACGCATGCACACACAACCAGTGTGTTTTTTCAAACTGCCAGGTCCAGGACTCAAACCACACTGTTAGCCACTGGTATTCAGCAACCTTAATCACCATGCCACCAGCTGACCCCATGAAGGCTTTATTTAAAAAAAAAAAAAAAAAATTAAGCCCAGCTATAGTGGCACAAGTGAGAAGGATCCACTGTGCTGTGACCAAGACTGAATGGGAGGCCTGAGTTTGGCCTCCAACATAAACAGTCCAGGCATGATGATGCACACACATAATCCTACCTAACTGGGAGACTGGAGCAGGAGGATCATGTCAAAGATCCTTATCTCTGTCTTTCTCCTTTCTTATTCTCTCATTTTAAAAATTAAATCAAATTGATTTAATACTTTTTAAAATGGTAGAGGTTTTTCGCTATAGGGCGCGTGCGCTCACCAGACAGACAGAGAGAGACATAGAGACAGAAAGCGAGAAATCACCCCCCAGGGGGGATGGTCACACCGCAATCCCTTCTCCTCCATTCTCCTCTCGGGATCTTGGGCACGCACGCACACGCGCCCGGCGTGAGTTGTAAGCCACCGGGTCCGAGACGTGAACCGCGGTCGACTACGTGGGAGTCCAGCGACATAGCCATTACACTAACTGCTGGTCCCCAAAATGGTATTTTTTATTGTAGAACATCTTTCTGTTCTCTGGTTAGTTAATATGGCTTTAATTTGCGAAATGCAAATAGAAATTGGGTGAAACTAGTGTTTCATATATGTGACTAATAAAGCACCTAGAGGAGACCCAACTGCCGTGGCACAGTGGTAGCACAATGCTCTTCAGTGCTGAGAGCCATATGGAAGGTCAGGGTTTGGGTTCTGGTCGACCTATATATGCCCTAGATCCTGGAGGACTGGGGAGACGATCACAGCCTGAAACCCTGTTGAGGATGCTGTGTGTGTGTGTGTGTGTGTGTGTGTGTGTGTGTGTCATGAAAGAAATAAAGATAAAAACTTAAAAAAAAAAGGAAAAGAAAACTTCCAGAGAGGATAGTATTGACAGATGAGCCTATATGATTCATCAAAGATAATTAGCAAAAAGAAATAGACATATTTGAAGGAAAGGGAAAATAAATACAATTATCTTGTTCAAGTTTAATGTGCTATATAGCTCTTCATAATTAAATCAACATCAGTTTTTAAATAATAGCACTTCTTAAAGTTTTCTTTGTTTTTTCTTTGTTTTTTTGTTTTTGTTTTGTTTTGTTTTTGGTAAACTCATGGTAGAGCATGTGTGCATGCATGTGACAGAGAGAGACAGAGACAGAGACAGAGAGAGAGAGAGAGAGAGAGAGAGGAGCACTCTCCATGGGATCTGGTCTGGTAACACCACAATCTCCTTCCTTCAGTCCTCCAGTTCATCAGATCTTGAGCACTCATGGGAGTGTCCAACATAGTCATACTGCAATCCACTTTCCTCCCTTTCTCAATCCCATGAGGACTTGGGGCATTCAAGCACATGCACCTGCCATTTTGTTTTGTTTTGTTCCTTGTTTTTCTTTTCAATGCCAGAGGGCTCAGGCACTTGCCAAAAAGAAAGAAAAAGAGCAGGGAGAGAGAAAGATAGCACCCTCAGTGGCTGTCGTCACACTGCAATCCCATGTTTCATTTTTCTCCATCCCATCAGGAACTGGGGCACACATGCACAGATGCCCCATGTGTTTGTCAAACCACTGGGGCCAGACTCAAACCATAGCTGGCCATGGGAGAGCCAACTCTATATGCAGAGCTTAACTGTGGCACTATAGGGACAGGCCTAATTCATATTTCCATATTCTTTTTTAAAAAAAAAATCTTGGGACCAGCAGTTAGCGTAATGGCTATTTCGCTGGACTCCCATGTAGTCAACCGTGCTTCGAGTCCCAGACCCGGCAGCTTAAATTCACACAAGGCGCATGTGCGTGTGTGCCCAAGATCCCAAGAGGAGAATGGAGGAGAAGGGATTGCAGCATGGTCATCCCCCTTGGGAGGTGATTTCTCACTTTCTGTCTCTCTGTCTCTCTCTGTCTGGCGAGCGCATGCACCCTGTAGCAAAAACCTCCAAAAGAATAGTAATAATAAAGAATAAAAAAAAAAAAAATCTTTACAGGACAAAAAATACAGTCCAATAGAACTGTTAGGAGGAAGAGAATGCAAGAGTACCCTGTCTGTTTTTCATACTTTCACCTCTGCCCTGCCTATCTTCCCAACCAACTCTCAACATAGAAACCAAAGGAGAGTCTTTAAAACATAGAACAAATTACTTCATTGCTTAGCACCCTTTCAGAAAAATCCAACTTCTTTTCTGCTAGTGCTAAAACAGCCTGCATGTTCTCACTTTAGACTAACTCTCCAAAGTCCTGTCCCCTGTCATTTTCCTCCCTATTCATTATATTCCAGCCAGCTGGCCTCCTTTCTGTCCTCAAGTCTGCTGAATTCGTTTCCACTTGCAGGCTTTTACTCTGGTGGTTTCTGTGCCTGGAATGCTTCTCTAAGATCTTCCCATGTGGGGTTATTTGTCATCCCGTAGGTCTCCCGCCAGATGTCACTTCCTCAGAAAGGCCTTCACAACATTATCTAAAGAGTTCTTCCTCTGTTGCTTTTTCTAGTTACCCTTTATTCCCTTCATAGTAATGATCACGACTTACAACTGCCTTATTTTACTGGTCTTACTTGTCTGTTGTCTTCTCCCTTACTAATAGATAAGCTCCCTGCTAAACTGACATGTTGAAATATTTGGAAAAGTTAAGGACATGGTTAAAGCAAAATTTGCAGGATTTTTAAAAAGAAACAATTAAAAATTACCAGTGATGCGTGACATTTATACAGAAAGCAAATAAAATCATAGTATCCTATGGCCATGATGTTCATGGTCATGGTATAAACACTGTTACTGATCTCAGTGAATATGGTGACGCAGTTCTATCGGAGGATCAGGACAGAAGTAGTATGGCAGTGCCGGTGCCTGTCCTGGAAGCTGGCAGTTTTCACCCAGCGTCTATCCTATCTGTTCCCCGAGGCATGGTGGCCACACAGCCCAGCCTTACAGGTTAGCCCGATTAACCTAAATTGATCAGCGTATTTTCATTTCCCTTGCCACTCTAACAAATCTGTGGTTGGGCAGGTCTAAGCCAATGAATTCATGACACTCCCTTGGCTATCGAGATATTAAGGAACAGGCATATAACCCAGTTTCGAATAGAGCTGTAAGAGGTTTGTTTAGAAATTTAGAGAAAGCGGTTTTTTTTTTTTTTTTTTTCATTTGAATGTGAAAGATTAGATAATGAATGTCTCCCTACCGTTATCTCTGGATGTTAGGTGTGCTATTGTGAAATCAGAAACTTAATACCTCTTTGCGGCCCCAAAGAGAAGCAATTTAAAAATAGAAAAAAAAAAAAAAAAACTAAAAACACAGAAAAAAAAACTGAATGAACTATGGAGGAATGGAGTATTTTCTGTCCTCAGTGAAAATTCTTAAACTTGGAACAACAATAAGTGCTTCCTGAACAACAACAACAACAACAACAAAACAAAGTAAAAAATCTCACAATGAATATTTTATACATGATGTGGTTACCATGGCCTTCTGAGGGGTAAGCGTGTCAGTTTTTCTTAGACTGGTACTGATAATATGCTTTCGCTAAGTAATATCATAGTCCTCGGCCCATTTGTAATATACTTCCTTCTTTGCCTTCTAGCCGAAGCAAATACATTACTCCCCAATAGATTTTTAAATTCATTCTGCATAAAATTCCAGATGAATATCTGGTACTTAACTCCTCTTAATGGAAATCCACTTTTCATCTTTTTTCATAAAATTTCAAACTGCATCTGGCATATATTTGGTTGCTGGAAAAGTCATGACGTATTTTTTCCGCTTTTCTATGGGAAAAGGCGTCATGACTTTTCCAGCGATGCATTATTCTAGTGAAGTATTTCAGTGTCTTCTGCAAACACTTCATTTTTATACAGCTTAAATCGTTGAGGGCACACTGAGTCATTTTTTTCAGCACATGAAAATGCCTGTGTGAGAAGGAAATAGTGGCTGAAATCGGAACTGTGTTCACTCACCATGCAGTCTGCAATTTGCTGCTAGAAAGGAAGGGCACGTGTAATTCACAGTCTCTCTCTCTCTCTCTTTTAGGAATTATTTATTTATTTAATTTTATTTGTTATTATTTTTTAATTTGATCAGAGCGACAGAGAGAGAGAAAGGGAAAGTGAGAAAGCCACCAGGTCCAGGATTCTTTTTTTTTTTTTTTTTTTTTTTTTTTTTTTTGAGAGGATTTTGCTATAGGGCACGTGTGCTCGCCAAAAAGAGAGACAGAGAGACAGAAAGTAAGAAATCACCCCCCAGGGGGGATGGCCATGCCACAGTCCCATCTCTTCCTTTTTCCTCTCGGGATCTTGGGCACACACGCACATGGGTCCAGCGTGAGTTTAAGCCACCTGGTCCAGGACTCGAACCGCAGCCAACTACACGGGAGTCCAGCGACATAGCCATTACGCTAACTGCTGGTCCCACCAGGTCCAGGATTCTTAAGGTGGTCTGCCACGTGGGAGTCCAGTGTCATAACCACCACACCACCTGCCAGTCCCCACGCACAGTTTCTATAGATATTACTGGTGACCAATGTTGAAGAGAAAAATAAAAACTGCAACAGAAGATCATACAGTATATAGGTTCATCTAAGATTATGTATTTTTTTGGAGAGGTTTTTGCTATAGGGCGTGTGCACTCACCAGAAAGACAGAGAGACAGAGACAGAAAGCGAGAAGTCACCCCCCAGGGAGGATGGCCACACCACAATTCCTTCTCCTCCATTCTCCTCTCGGGATCTTGGGCACGCACACACATGCGCGGTCGGCTACATGGGAGTCCAGCAACATAGCTATTACGCCAACTGCTGGTCCCTTTTCTGTTTTTCTATGTAAAAATGCATCATGACTTTTCTGACAATCCAATATTTTAGAATAAAAAATCCCATAATTCTAATTTGAAAACATTTCCCTCAGTCACATATGCTACATGGTATTTAACTCATTGCTGATAAATAATTTATATCTCTCATATATTCCTTAGTGCATACAAGGTCCTTAGTGATTGCCTAACACCCCCCCCCCATTCTATAGGTGAGAAAATTAAAGCCTACACAACTTATAGGACGTGTCTAAGACTATCTAGTCACTTAAAGGCAGAGTTTGTTTACTTTTTTCCTTGGCACACCCACCCAATCACTTCTTTTATATATTTTCATGACATAGAAACTAGGTACAAACTTTATAGTGGACTCAGAAGAGATTTGAAGAAATTTAGGCTTGAGTAAGTTCTGGTTAATGCCTTAAAATTGCTTAACAATTTAAAAATACTTTTAAAAATTATTCATTTACATGATCTGAATTCACTAATAAACCTGATGCCTTTTCTGGATCCAATAGGCTAAGTTCATGAACTATTTTTCTCCTATTGATATGTTAATATTTATATATATTTTAATTCTTTATAGACAATACAGCAGTGCCTTTTTGTGAAATTCTTAAGTTTGCTTTGTATTATAGTAATAAGTTTGGATATTTTCTAAAAATCATTACTTAACAGCATATTATTATTATTATTATTAGAGAGATTTTTGCCATAGGGCACATGTACTGGCTAGAGAGACAGAGAGAGAGAAAGTGAGAAATCACCCCTCCAGTGGGGATGGCCATCTGCAATCCCTTCTTCTCCATTCTCCTCTTAGGATTTTGGGCACACACACACACAGACATTCAGTGTGAGGTTCAAGCCACCGGGTTCGGGACACAAACTGTAGTCAGTCGTGTGGTAGTTGAGCAATGCAACCATACCTCCATCTGCTGGTCCCAACAGCACATTATAATGACATCTGTATGTCTGTTAATTATTCTTGACAAGAACTTTAATAGGCTCTGAACTTTTCTGGCTATTCTGAGTAATATAATAAAGTCCCAGCACTAAACATTTGTAAAGATTGGGGCCAGCAGGTGGCGTACTGGTTAAGGTGCTAGACTCCCACATACCCAACTGAAGTTTGAGTCCTGGACCTGGTGGCTTGAACCTCATGCTGGGTGTATGTGTGGCCAAAATCCCAAAAGGAGAGTGGAGAAAGGACTGCAGTCCTGCCATCCCCACGAAGACGTGATTTCTCACTTTCTCTCTCTCCGTTTCTCTCTGTCTCTTCAGTGAGTGTACTCACCCTACAGCAAAAATCACTGAGGAAAAAAAAATTTGTAAAGTTCAAAAGCATGAAGAAACATATTTTTATTGACTTGTTTTCCTTAGGGAAGAGATTAGTTCCTCCCCAATTCTTGGTTTTCCCACCCAGGTTTATGGCTTTGGAATAAGGTGAAGACTTGTTCTCACCAGTGGCTTCAGTAACAGCAGTAGCTGTGGTAAGTCAGGTTACCAAGGTATTTGCTATATCACCAGAATACTTCTGTTTTCCGTGATTATTTTTTATGATCCAGTGATTCACTACACACACAGACACGCATCCTCCTGCCCACCCCCCCCACTCCCTCTGAGGATACAGAAGAGGATCTGTAGTGGATACAGTTGTGTAGCACCCCAGTTCCAGCCCCTTCCAGATGAGACACTCATGCCCCCATTTGTCTAGAGTGCTGGCTGCCGACTGCTCAGTTCTTTGTAGATTGACCTTGACTGAGAGGAGCTGCCTCAGCCAAGTTTATACTGCCTCTCTTGAAATAAGGGTGCAAAGGCTTGGTCCCCTGGTCTTAATTCAGAACTTCTGTGAAGGGGCTTCAGAGCACCTGCGGGTCAAGCACAATTGTCTCCGTTTCCTTCCTCCCTGTACCCAGTCTCCTCCTCCACCTCCCAGATCTTGTTCCCCAGAGACCCCCTCCTCTCTGCAACAAACCCCTATACGCATGTGTCAGAATCTGAGTCTGTTTCCGAGGAACCCAACCAGGGTTGAAAAACCCAACCAGCAGCTGAAATATGAAAATAGGGAGAGGGAGAGAGAGAAATTTGAATGAACCTATCACCTGAGGCATAATTTGGGAGAGAAAGGACAAGAAAACAAGGCTTGGATATCGAATTCATTTTCTGAGATAATACACTGGCCTTATTTTATCCATATTCTTTTCATTGGATTAAGTTTTTCCATCTACCCTTAAATTTTAGATGACCCCATCCTTTCATCCTTCCATCCTTCATTCTCTTTGTATGATTTCATAACGATCTTTTCAAGTTAGTCCTATGAAATTAATTAGCACGTGTACAGAAATAGATTCTTACATATTTAACTTCAATTCTAACCTTTTCTCTGGTATCTAGATAAGAATTCCTGTCAGCTTGAATTTTCTACAGTCACTTCAAATTCATCATGTTCAAAATCAAATTCACCACTAACCCTCAAAACCACCTCTCCATACAATCTTCATTTCTCTCTTTTCTAATTGGTGGAGAGTATGTGCACTCACCAGAGGGAAAAAGAGAAGGAGAAGGAGAGGAAGAGACAAAAGCACCCTCCAATGGGAGATGGTCATCCTGCAATCCTTTTCCTCCATTCCTCCTTTCCATCTGGACTTTCGGCATGCACTCACATATGCCTGGCATGTTTTGCAAGCTTCTGGTGCCAGGATTTGAACCATAGTCAGCCACGGGAGATCAGGTTCTCTTAACTACTGTAACACAGGGCAGATTCTTTATCTCTTTTTTAATATAATCACCATCTGCCCAGTTCTTCAAAGTAAATTCCCTTAACTATTGTTATTCTTTTCTCATATCATACTAGTGATTAGCCACTAGGTTTTGAAAATTCTAATCAGAGCTTTCTGATTAGAAAATTCTAATCAGAAAAAAATAGACTTTTCACTGATTTATTCAGGTCCTCCCATTTTCTTAGAAACCCACTTACATATCCAATTTTATTTCTTTAACCATTCTCTCATTTTTCTCTTTCAATTTGTACCTCTTCATCAGTCTACCTCACCATATGCCACTTACCTGTGGACCTATAAAAAAAAATACTGTATCCTGGGGCCAGCCGGTGACATGGAGAGGGAGCACTGGATCCCACAGGGCCGGCTCTGCAGTTTGAGTCCCAGAGGCAGGCCAGGAGTGTGTATGTGTACCCAAAATCCTGAGAGCAGATGGGAGGACGGGATTACGGAGTGGCCATTGCCCACAGAGGGTGATTTCTCACTTTCCCTCTCTCTTTCTCCTTCTGTCTCTCTCTTCCCTCTCTCTTTCTCTCCTTCTGTTTCTCTCCTTCTGTCTCTCTCTCCAGTGAGCACAAGCACCTTATAGCAAAAACAAACAAACAAAAGAAACTATATCCAATGGTATTTGCAAAAACCACTCACTCTGGGCTGCATGTAGCCAATTTGGGTATATTTGTTGTATACATCCCAAACCATTATTCTTTTCTATTGGTTCCTAGAATTGGCATTTATGTGTGAGTTCGTGCTTTTGAACCTCTTTGAGCCCCTGGGTCCTGCCTTGGCACGCTTCACTCTAGACCACTGTAGGTAATGTAGTTATCATGGTCATTTTCATTCAGTGGTCTGTAGCCTTGCTAGGTTAGCACCAAATCTCTGTGTGGGAACAGTGGACATTGTGCTGCTCACAACCGATTCCAGGGACATGCCATTCTTAGACATGTGCATAAATACATTACAAATAGGCAATACTTTTCAACAAGCATTTTTTGAGCACACACGATGTGCCAAGTATGGTCTGAGCACTGAGAAAACAATGATCAACAAAAATCCCTGCCTGTCTTTGTTTGACTTACATGCTACTGAGGTGGTGGCATCTATTAAAGCCCAGATTTGAGCCAGGGACTACTGACTACATAGTTTTGCTTGTTTGTTTTAAGAGAGAAATTTTTGCTATAGGGTGCCTGCTCTCGAAAGAGAGAGAGAGACAGAAAGTGAAATCACCCCCCAGGGGGGAGGACCATGCCTAGATCCCTTCTCCTCCATTCTCCTCTCGGGATTTTGGACATGCTCACACACATGCCCAGCATGAGTTTTTAAGCTGCTGGGTCTGGGACTCAACCTGTAGTCGACTACATGGGAATCCAGTGACTTAACCATTATTCCATCTGCTGGTCCCAGTTGACTATAATATTTACACTGAACTCACCAGCTTGATTAGTTTATGAAAGAGGGAGAGGAAACTGCTTGTCCACAGGTACCGACATCTCCCCACCGCCCCATAGTCATCCAGGAAATCTGCAAGCCATCAGCACTTCACCTTCCTCAAACATGTCTTAGCGGGGCTCTCAGCTGTCGCGGTGGTTAAGGGCGCTGGACTCCCACATGGCCAACTGCAGTTTGAGTCCTGGACCTGACAGCTTGCTTTCTCACTTTCTCTCTCTCTCTCTCTCTTGCTCTGTCCCCCTCTGGTCAAATGAAAATAAATAAATAAATAAAGTTAAGTAAAGTAATTCCTTTAAAAAAGAAACATGTCTTAGAGTCAATAATAAAGCTGCCTTCCTTTTTTAAGTAGCTGAAAATCCATGTGAAAGTCCAATACTCATAATTAGCATATTTAATAGGGTTTTATGCATATGTATTTTTATAGATACATACTTATATGTATATAATATTGGGTCATCAGAAAACTCATGACATATTTTTTCTATGTTTCCATACAAAAATGTGTCCTGACTTTTCAGACGATCCAATATATAGCTATATATATAGCCGCCCTCCTTCTTGGTTTGAGGCTTATTACACAAAAAGATCCAGGGGATTATTACACAAAAGAAGCTACGTGGAGATGAGCGCTGATTAGTTCTGAGGCTCAATGCTGACTTTCCTGACCTCTCTAGCAAGAGAATTATCGCACACACCTGGGGGGGGGGGGGGTGAAAAGGTTTTCCAAACTCCTCTTGCGTTTAACGTATGAAACACTAGGCTTGATGGCTAGGGGGCTTTCAAACCACCGCTGGTGACGATAGGAAGCACGTTGTATTACCACCCAGTTCATAGGTACATAGAACATTCAGTGTTTGTTACACTGAAACAAGTCTCACACACCCAGAAGAAGCTACCCTTATTATATACAGTGCGTTTTGATGTGTTCTATCCACTACGATTATATTTATTTAAATACACTATTCACAACACATTGAACTGTAATGTAAGCTTAAAAAAATACTAACTTAGGATTTTCCACGAAGATTCAATGAGGCAGAAAAAGGAAAGAGGTTAATTCTGCTTTTGCTGGAGATAGTGGGAAGTTGTATTCAAGTTCTTGACATTGAAGAGAACTGATCAGAGAGTAAATAACTTACGTTGAAGAATGGAATTGTATTAGTGTCAGTATAAAAAGTAGAAAGTTTGAAGTCCTTGAATTCTGGAAAAAGTGTAGGGTTACCAAGACCTTGTGAACAACAGATAAGAATTGGGCAACTGCAAAATGTTTACATTCTTATAATGATAAGGATAGGATGATATAAAAGCACAATTGGCGTTTGACACAAAAGGACAGGCTGTAACTGACAGTACTCTGGCCAGCCCTGCTCCCGATGAGTGAGCAAGAAATTCTTCCTAGTGATAATTATATTACAGTAAGAAAAAATAAGAAATAGGAGTAACTGGTGACTGGGGGGGTGAGCAATCTGTGGTCAAGGTGGTGTTTCCTCGAGGACAAGACTGGGAGCCATTATGGGCAGTGGTGGGGCGGGGCCGCAGGAGGGAATTTGTGCAATACGGTGGAAACATGGGAGCGACAAACATAGGGTAGGCGTGAAAATGAACAGACTTGCACGCTCAGAAAATGCTGGTGTTTAGCCATGTTATAATTAACCGACAAGGCTGTGTTCACTGTAGATAACAGAAGTTGTGTCTCCAAGTTGCCTCGTCAGTTTGTCCTATCCTACACCTTTGAGGTAACAAGTAGAGTTGACCGAGCTTTCCCTGAGTTGGATTAAATTTAAGTTTCTCTTTTCTTATTTCCCAAAAGGGTAGGGGTATAAGAAAGATCAGATCAGTTATAGGAAATGGAAAGCCCTCATGGCAGTACACTTGGATACAGTGGGTAAATGTATGTCCCCATCTATTACATGATCTTTGCTCAGAAGTCCCCTTTGCAGGCCTTCCCTAACCACTCTATAATTTTCTCCCAAGTCCTCCTTATTCTTCTATTCTGCTTTAATTTTCTACAAAGCATGTATTACAAGTAAACAACTGTGTGTGTGGTATGATAACCCCCATTACCAAACTTCAATAATTATCAATATTTTACCAGATTTATTTAATGTATACACACACCATTTGTTTTCGGGGTTTTTTTTTATGGAGTATTTTAGGTTCAATCCAAGACAGATGCTATTTCCTTCCATTCTGTACAACTTTACATTTTTTTAATAATGTCTGTCTTTCTTTACTATAATGTGAGTTCAATGAGGGCAGGGATATTTATGTACTGTATTTATAAAAACATTTCTAGTGTCTTAAAATAGATCCTGACACATAATAAATGCTCAAAAATATTTTCTGAGTGAATGAATGTGGAATCCAGAAAGTGACATTTTTAATCTCACTGCAAATTACTTGTCTCAGTTTAAGTACTTTGTACCATAGGCTGGGGGCATAAAAAGCAGAATAGTTGGTTCTTAGTATTTAGAAGTGCAAATTATTTTCTTCTTTTTTTAACCCTGCAACTTTACTGTATTTGTTTATTCTAACACTTTGGGTTTTTTTAAATGGTGCTTCCTAGGGTATTCTATATGTAAGATCATGTTGTCTACAAATAGAGAAATATTTTACTTTTTTCTTATTGATTTGGATACCTTTTAATTTCCTTTTCTTGCTGAATTGCCTTTTTTTAAAAAAAAATAAAAGAATTACTTACTTGGGATCAGCAGATGGTGTTACGTCAGGGACTCCCATGTAGTTGGCCATGGTTCAAGTCCCGGACACGGTGGCTTAAAACTCATGCCGGGTGTGTGTGCGTGCCTGTCCAAAAACCCAAGAGGAGAATGGAGGAGAAAGGATTGTGGCTTAGCCAGCCTCCGGGGGGATGATTTCTTATTTTCTGTCTCTCTCTCTCTCTCTCTCTCTCTTCTCTGGCAAACACATGCTACGGCAAAAATTTCTCTTTAAAAAATTACTTATTTAATATTTTTATCATAATTACTAATTTTTAATTTGCTACAGGGCCATGCACTCACCAGAGGGACACAGAGAGACAGAGAAGGAAGTGAGAAAGCAAGACACCAGGTCTGGGAAATGAACAACAGTCAGCCATGTGGAAGTCCAGTGCCTTAACCACCATGTCACATGCTGGCTCACCACATTGCTTTCTAGGACTTCTAGTAGTATATTGGATTAAGTAGCAAGAGGGATATCCTTGCTTTTCTCCCAATCTTAAAGGAAAAGCTTTCAATCTCCATCCCGGAGTATGATGCTAGCTGTGGGCTTTTCATGGATGGTCTTTATTATACTGAGATATTTTCCTTCTCTTCCTAGTTTGTTGAGAGTTTTGTTTATTTTGTTCTTTTGCCAATTTTTCGCTTAAAAAAAGTTGATTTATTTATTACTTCATGAACAAGAGAGGCTGAGAGAGAAAGAGGGGGAGAGAGAGAGACATGAACAAGAGAGGCAGAGAGAGGGGGAGAGAGAGAGAGACAACCTCAATAGGTTCTTCACTCCACTGCCCAGTCCGCCCTCAGCCAGCCAGGATTCCAAATGCAAGCACACACACCTCCTGTATACAGGTAGGCCTCAGGCCTGAGCAGAACTTTACCACTCACCCACCAGCTGTCCCCTTATTTGTCAGTTTTAAAAGATGATAAGAATTCTGTAACTTGTGTCAGGAGAGCCATCTCAGAAGAAAGAAAATTAGATGCTGGAAAATATTAAGTGGCAACTGTTACTACATAGCAAAAAGGCTACATATGTTTCAATTACTAGGAGCATTTTGATAGTCCACGGGCTTTTTGAGGACTACTGGCTTTGTAGTGGGACATAAATCTTAAAAATATGTACAACTTGGCATGTATTGTTATTGTTATGAACTGTTTAAATGACAGTTCTACTTTGACATTTGCATAAAACATCAAATGTGCAGTTTGTTTAATATATACTTTGTTGCATATCAACTGCTGTAATGTAAATCTTTGTTGTAGAAACAGAAATATAAGATATAAGGCTTTTAACAAAGTAGAAGTGAGCCAGTGAGCCTCTTAAAGTGACATATGAACTCCTTGAGGCCAAAACAAACAAACACATAAACAAACAAGGACTTGTTAGCAGCATGGCCTACAGTAGTCTGGGATGACTTACCCCAAAACAGCATTTCATCAGGCAGATCACTTAGTAAAGCTACTAATGTTATTAAGTATCAAACTAAGATACATAAATAGAGACTAAATACTTATGGTATACAAACCTAAGTTACATATCTATAATTGTGGATCTATTACTGTAAAGTGCCAATGTCAAAAGAGTGCTTCTGGAAGAATCATGGCTTGCCAATGATCAAAATTGATTCTAGAGTTTTTATCAAGGGCAGTGGGAGTTTATTTTGCAGTAACTGGATACTTATAATGGGGAAGATGTATTCAGGAAAAAGAAACAATAATTCCTGAGCTAAAATTATGGAATATGACAATAACTATTTAATAGAAACATATGTTCTAAGTACGAAACTCTTGGATACCACTCGTCTGGAAGGAGACTATTGGACCTCATTTTTATGTTTATATAAATGTTCAGAATGTGAACTGGTCTGGAAGAGTATTAGCACCCTGAACATTTGTTACTTACAATGAAGTATAATTTGCCTTATGAGTGTCCATTGCCACTTCGGAGTCACCTACATTCAGTCCTTGTTTTTTAGAACATTCTATTACCCGGGGTGGTATAATAATCCTCATTGTATATGGTACCATGTTGGGGATCCTAGATTTCTTTCTTTTTTTTTTTTTTTTTTTTTTTAAGAAGTATTTTATTTAACTTTATTTATTTATTTATTTTAATTTGACCAGAGAGGACAGAGTGAGGGGAAGGGAGTGAGAAAGCAAGCTGCCAGGTCCGGGACTTGAATCATAGTTGGCCGTATGTGAGTCCAGTGCCCTTAACCACCACACCACCTGCTGGCCCCCCCGAGATTTCTTTTAATTCTAGTAGGTATACAGAGGTTAGCTGTTTGTTGTCAATGAATAGCTGTTGTCAGTGATTAACATTCATAACTTTTGGAGGCTACAAAATTAAGTAGCTCTTCAACTGGAGTATTCCTGAGGGTAGGACTGACTTACCTCTACACACCTGAGTCCCTGCATCCTGCCTTTCCTTGTCTCTCATCTAAGTTCCACACAGCAACGAAGGATCCACTTGGTTTTTAAAAAAATTATTCTTTATTTTATTTATTTTTTATTATCATTATTATCTTTAATTTGACCAGAGAGAGAGATAGGTACAGAGAGAGAGGGAAAGTGAGAAAACAAGCCACCAAGCCCAGGACTTGAACTGTGGCCATGTGGGAGTCCAGCATGTTAACTACCACACCACCTACTGGTGCCAAGCAACAAGGCATCCTCTTAGAGGGCCAATTATATCATGCTATTTCTTTTTCAAACTTCCAAAGCATTCCCTTTTAACTTAGAATAAAAGCTTAAATCTTAAGCCTGCAAGCCCTACAAATTACCTTTTGAGTGATACCTGTCTTTTTTCTTAAAAAAAGAATGATTTATTTAATGTTATTTATTCATTCAATCATTTCCATTTGACCAGAGAAAGACAGACATACAGAGAGAAGGAAAGTGAGAAAGCAAGCTACCAGGTTCAGGACTCAAACCGTGGCCGGCCATGTGGGAGTATCCAGTGACTTCACCACCACGCCATCTGCTGGTCCAAGTGAGGCCTGTCTTGACCATCCAGTTTAAAATGACAAACTGCTTTCTGTATTTCAACATACTCTCATTCCCAGTCTCCTTTCCTTGTTTTAATATTTTTCCATAGCCCTCGTCACTAGTTGAAAAACTTGTTAATTTATTACTGTCTCCCTAGGTCTTCAGTAATAAAAGCTCCAGGAAGGTTATTTTATTTTTGTACTGCTGCATCTACAGTATCTACATAATGCCAGGCAAATTAGCATTTGATACATATTTTAAAATAAATAATGATTTCTATTTAGTCAAGGTAAAGTAGTTTATTCCCATGTTTATTATAAATGAGGAGAGATATGAATTAATTAAAAATAGCACACCTTTGGTTGTTGGGGAAAAGAAAAAAGAGGCCCACTTAAAAAGTTACCATTAAGAGTGTAGATTAAGTATTATAATTAATTATTGTTACAGAACTTCATAATATACCTTATATCCTTTTGGGATTTCTAATGAGAGAGAGGAATTTTAGTTTAATTTTTAAGGCATAATTTCTCACATAAAACTAATGAGAAAAGGTACAGAATTTTATTTAAAGCTTTCATCAATCATTCTGCTGAAACATTAAATATATCACTGTTTCTGGCCATACAAAGTAAAAGAGATAAGGAAGATGCTTTTTAATGAGACAAAGGTGAGTTATGATAGGACTTTACTTATACTTCTTTTATTTCTGTTCATATTTTATTAAATAAAATACAACTCCATTTTTTCCTTAACATAAAATGTTTCTCTTACTCATTTGTTACTGGGATTGAAAAGTTGTCTTATTATGCCTCATATAAGAAGGTTGATCTACGAAAAACTAAGCTCACCCATATTGAAGGAATAAAGATTACTTGATAACATTAATGTAAAAACTCCTGATTTTGAATACTGGACAATATTGCTTGTTTTCATACTTAGTTTGTAAAATGTATTGACACATTAAAGAGAGATGAAAAGGTAAGTACTATTTTCTTAGTAATATTGGAGTCTGTTGCTACAGATTAGCACATTCATTAGGTATTTTATAAAATAACAGTTAAATAATATAAATTGGAGTAACAAGGAAAGAAACTCTTAGTACTACATCCTTGATAAAATCTTGATGAACTTTGATAATAGTATAAATTTGTGCTAGAAGTCATAAGTTCAGTTTATAGCAAGAAATTTTATGTTCACTAATGCCTACAGAGTATCACTAAAATTTGAGTTTAAGATAAAACTGCTCTGGGAGCAGCAGTTAGCATAATGGCTATGTTGCTGAACTCCCATGTAGTTGACCGTGGTTCAAGTCCCAGGCCCGGTGGCTTAAACTCGCGTCGGGTGTGTGTGCGTGCGTGACCAAGATCCTGAGAGGAGAATGGAGGAGAAGGGATTGCAGCGTGACCATCCCCCCTGGGGGATGATTTCTCGCTTTCTGTCTCTCTGTCTGTCTGGTGAGCGCACGCACCCTGTAGCAAAAACCTCTCCAAAAAAAGAGATAAAACTGGTCTGTAATATTATTGAGATATTTTATTCCATGAATTATTATTATTATTAGTAGTATTATAATTAGAGAGAGAATTTTGCTATAGGGCATGTGTGCTCACCGAAGAGACGGAGGAATAGAAAGTGATAAATCACTCCCTGAGGGGATGGCTCTGCCACAATCCCTTCTTCATTTTCCTCTTTGGATTTCTGGCACACATGTGTGCATGCCTAGGATGAGTTTAAGCTGCCAAATCTGAGACTCAAATCGTAGTTGACTACATGGGAGTCCAGCAACATAACCATTACACTATCTGCTGGTCCCTATTATATGAAATATTATTAAGTAATGTAAGTTAAATACAAAAAAAAAAACCCTACATTCCAAGTAAATTCTATTTAGCTATTTGTTTTTGCTTGTTGTTGTTTTTATTTATTTTTTAAGGTGTTTTGCCATAGGGCGAGTGCACTCACTGGAGAGAGAGACAGAGACAGTGAGAGGGATAGTGAGAATCCCTTCCCCACAACCCAGCAGAGATGGTCTTCTTCGTTTTCCTTCTGGGAGTTTGGTCACACAGGTACACATGGCCAGCGTGATTTTCAAGCCTCCAGGTCTGAGACTCAAACCTTGTTAGGCCATGTGGGAGTCCAGCATTCTAACCACTACCATCTGCTTGCCCTCCTATTTAGCTATTTAAGGCTGTTTCAAAATTTATGGTTTATTGGTGCTTTCAGAGGTTTCTTTTTTCTTTAAGGGATTTTTGCTATAGGGCACTTGTACTCACTGGAGAGACAGAGAGAGACAGACAGAGACACAGAAAGTGAGAAATCACCCCCCCCCCCCCCCCCCCCCAGGGAGGATGCCCACTCTGCAATCCCATCTCCTCCATTCTCCTCTCAAGATTTTTGAGCACACATGCACACATGCCCAGCCCAGGGTGAGTTTCAAGCCACCAAGTCTGGAATTCATATAGTGGTCAGCCTCATTGGAGTGCAGCACCTCGACCACCCGCTGGTCCTCTTTTGTTTCTTTTTTAATGCGAGAGGACATAAACACACACAGTAGAGATGGAAAGAGAGAGAAAGAACTCCCTGGGGGTCCCGGTCTGCCCTACACAGCTGGCCTCTAGCAGACTATTTCATCAGTTATGTGTTACATTCTCGCCGCCTTTATATGATTTCCTAGGTACTACAAACTATGTCTAGTAATGTGATATCATTTATTTTTTTCCTAGACATAAAATAACACAATCTCGTAAAGCAATTGCATGCATGCATTTGGTTCCAAATTTCATAAAAATTGATAGTAGCCATCTCATTCTGTGCAATCAGGACATGGAGATGACCCTTTGTTGTTGGGGTCACATCAAAAAGGGAATTAAGATTGGGAAATTATTTAAAAACATCTTAAACAGGGCTGGCGCAGGTGGCATGGTGGTTAGGGTGCAGGACTCCCACATGGCTGACCATGGGCCAAGTCCCAGACCTGGCGGCTTGCTTTCTCACTTCCCCTTTCCTCTCTCTCTCTCTGATCAATTGGAAAAAAAAATAATAACAATAAATGAAAATTAAATTAAATATTTTTTAAAAAGTTTTAAACATTTTATCTTGCCTTAAAATATGTCCATGTTCATTCATGCATGAATTTTCCTTGAAGATGAGTCTACTGATACTTTCTTTCAGATATTAAGAAAAAAATACTCAAATGGCATGATACAATACACAAATTGTATCATTTATGGTTTCTAGCTTCTGTTCCTTTAAAGTGAAATAGACTTAATGCCACTTGTAAAAAAAACTTGAGAGAAGCTCTTTTAGATTTTTAAACTCCTGCCCCCACAAAAAATGTTAGAGTTAATAAATGAATTAAATAACGTTTCAGGATGCAAAATCATCATCAGAACCAGTAGCATTTTTATACACCCATATGACCTAGTTGAAGAAGAAATAAGCAAAACAATCTCATTTACAATAACTACTAAGAATATAAAATACCTAGACATAAATTT
The DNA here is from genome assembly GCA_026018925.1 of Tupaia tana. Lineage (NCBI taxonomy): Eukaryota > Metazoa > Chordata > Mammalia > Scandentia > Tupaiidae > Tupaia > Tupaia tana. The sequence continues at coordinate 86,508,466 of JAKSZU010000006.1, forward strand.
AACCAAGGAGATGAGGGACCTCTGCAGTGAAACTGTAAAACACTGATGAAAGAAGGTGAAGAAGACACACAGACACACAAAATGAAAAGACATCCCTTATTCATGGATTGGAAGGATCAATATTGTTAAAATGTTCATACTACCAAAGGCAATCTATGATTCAATGCAATACCTATCGAAATACCAATGGCATTCATCACAGAACTGGAAAAAATGATCATAAAATTTGTATGGAATCACAAAAGACCCTGAATAACCAAAGCAATCTGAACAAGAATGAAGCTGGGTGTACTACTGTACTGGATTTCAAAATGTAAGCTCTAATAACCCAAACAGTGTGGTATAAACAAGAAAAAAAAAAGACACATAGGCCAATGGAAGAGACTAAAGAGCCTAGAAATAAATCCATGTACACAAAGCCAGTTGATTTTTGATAAAGTTTCCAAGAACATCCAGTGGGGAAAAGACAAGTCTCTTCTATAAATGATGCTGGTCTTACCAAATATGAAAATCAACTCAAAATGGATTAAAACATTTCCTCTAATATTTTATAGTTGTCCTACACTCTAATTTGACATCAGTATTTTAATTTAATTTATTTTTATTTTTTAATTTGTTGTTGGGTGCATGTTGTCACTGGTGAGAGAGAGAGAAAGGGAGAGGGGGGAAGTGAGAAAGTACCCCCTCAGGGGAGATGGCCACATCACAATCCTGTCTCTTCCATTCTTCTCTCAGGATTTTGGGCATACACATGCACATGTAACCAGTGTGGTTTTCTTCTCTCTCTCTCTCTCTCTCTCTCTCTCTCTCTCTCTTTCTCTCTCTCTCTCTCTCTCTCTCTTTAATTTAGGTTTTTGCCACAGGGTGCATGCACTTGTCAGAGGAAGAGAGAGATGGTGCAGAGGGGAGAGAGAGAAAGAGAGAAGTGAAAAATCATGCCCCGGGGGGATGGCCACAACACAATCCCTTCTCCTCTATTCTCCTTTTGGAATTTGGGGCATATCTGCACACGATACTGGTGTGATTTTCAAGTTGCCAGATCTGGGACTCGAGCCAAGGCCAGCCATATGGGAGTACAACACCTTAACCACTATGCCATTTGTTTTTTTCTTTTCTTTTCTTTTCTTTTCTTTTCTTTTCTTTTCTTTTCTTTTCTTTTCTTTTCTCTTTTTCTTTTCTTTTTAAAGTTTCTTTCTTTCCTTCTTGAGAGAGACAGGCATTCTCAGTAGGGTCTCACACCACAACCTCGCCTCTCCCAGCCAGCCAAGATCATGGGTATGTGGTGCACACTGGGCATGTAGAGGTGGTCCTGGAACTGAACTCCATATGGCTCCCAGCATGGGCCAGCACTGCACTCATGCACCAGCATGGCACATGCTACTTTTGTTTTAATCAGTTATACGTTCCCTTTTGGAGGTGAAGTCAAATAAGAAACACACCTCAAACGTAGACAGTAGTGGCTCATATTTTGTCTTCCTTCTGGTAACCCTCATGGCTTTGACATGCTTTGGGATGCTGCTTTTTATTCATGTGAGACCACAGAGCACTAGAAATGCCCCGCTGCTCATAATTCCTACCGTGGCTCCCTTGCACCATCCAGGGATGGGCCCTTTAGCCCCATCAATGCCCAGTCATCAATGTCCTAGAGACATCTGAAATAGGATTGTCTAATATTCTAACTGAAATAACACATGAATATTCTGTCATCTACACATGTGGTCAGTTGGGAGTTAGCCCCTTGGAGTGATCTGACCAAAGATACTTTTTAACTTGGCTAGCATTTAGAATAAATAAATAAATACTAGATTCGAATGTCCTTAAGCTTACTCTAATTTGCCATAGCCAACTTCATGGTACCTGCCACCTGCTTCATGGCCCTGGTTTGGGCAGGAGATCCGACCCGGGACACAGACAAACCAACATTAATGTCAGGCCGGATACCTTTATAGAACAATTCTGTCTCCAAGAAGATCTGTCCATCAGTTGGAAATGACATTGGTGGGAATGTATGCAGACACATCACCAGTCTGTGCTTCAATGACAGGTAAAGCCGTCAGGGAGCCACCGCCAAAAGAATCGTTCATCTCGACAGCTCTCTCCAACAGCCGGAAGTGTAAGTAGAACACATCGCCAGGGTAAGCCTCTCGACCAAGGGGTGGGCGGAACAAAAGAGATATCTGACGATAAGCAACAGCCTGTTTGGATAAGTCGTCATAGATGATGAAAGCATGTTTGCCATTGTCTCTAAAGCACTCTCCCATAGAACAGCCGGAATAAGGAGCCAGGCACTGAAGTGGGGCAGCATCAGAAGCTATAGCTGACACCACAGTGGTGTGTCTCACGGCATCTGCATCTGTAAGTCTCTTCACCAACTGTGCAACAGTGGATCTCTTTTGACCAATAGTAATATAAATACAGTACAGCTTTTTCTTTTTATCAGTTCCATTATTGAAACATTTCTGGTTAATGATCGTGTCAATAGCAATTGAGGTTTCCCCAGTTTGTCTGTCACCAATAATCAGCTCACGCTGGCCACGACCAGTTGGTACCAAACTCTCCACAGCTTTAATGGCAGTCTGCATTGGTTCTCACACAGAGATTCGAGGAATGATTTCAGGGGTTTTTAGGCTAATTGGACCCTTTCCATCAATGGCATTACCAAGGGCATCTACTACACGACCCAACAGCTCCTCACCAACTGTTACGTCCACAATGGCTCCAGTCCTCTTCTTGATATCTCCTTCCTTAATTAGTTTATCATTTCCAAACATGACAACACCAACATTGGCAGGTTCCAAGTTCAGAGACATACCCTTTAAGCCTGAAGAAAACTCTACCATTTCTTCTGCCTGAACATTTCTCAGGCCATGCACTCGGGCAATACCGTCACTAGTACTTAAGACACGCCCAGTCTCTTCAAGGTCAACAGAGGTATCAGCTCCAAGAATTCGCTCTTCAGGAATAGAGGACATCTCAGCAGTGCCATTCTTTTGAAGACAAGTAGTGGAGGTGTGAAGATTCCTTGTTGCAATGAAAGATGATCCCAAAGCATTTTTGGAGACCAGTCCAGCCCACTGAGGGAGGGCACGGGCCACGGCCGCAGCGACGTGCACGGACAGCATCTTTTCAGCCTCTCCTCTGATAGCTCCTCTGCAGCTGCAGCCTCCAGACCGACTGGGCTCCCCTAGAATTATTTGTGCTCGCTACTTGCTACTGCTGTCTGTAAGAGGCAGAATAATTATCTTCTATTCCTTGCCTTATGTTAAAGCATACTTAGCCAAATGAATGCCCCCATGCTATGATACAATAATAATAGCTAATGGCTCTTCTGTGCTAAACACAGTTCTGTGTTTTTTACATGTATCAGTTCATTCAATCTTCACAAATTTGTGAGTAGGCACAATGATTTTTTCTTTCTTTCTTTCTTTCTCTCTTTCTTTCTTTCTTTCTTTCTTTCTTTCTTTCTTTCTTTCTTTTTTTTTTTTTTTTTTTTGTTATTAGGCACATGTGCTGACAAGAGAGAGAGAAAGAGAGAGAGAGAGAGAGAGAGAGAGAGAGAGAGAGAGAGAGAGAGAGAGATCACTTGCCAGGGATGGCCAGGGATGGCTACAATCCCTTCCCTTCCATTCTCCTGGATGTGGGGTATCCTTGTACATGCGCCTGGTGTGATTTTTCAAGCCGATGGTTCTGGGAATCAAACCACAGTCAGCCACAAGAGGTCCAGCCACCTTAACCTCCGTACCATCTGCTGGCCCTGTTTTTCCTATTTTTAAGAAAAGGAGAGATAGTAGCAGATTTGCTCAAGGTGGAATAGTAGTAGAACCTTTAGTCTAACAGCAAAATGCTTCTCTTACCATTGAGATATACATTGAGCCCTTGATTACTATAATACATAATGCCAATTATTTTCTGTATACACTTTACATGCTTTAAAAACACAAATCTCCCAGTACAATCTAATCCCTGTTCCTACAGAGAAGTCAATGATCTGATAAAAAATCTGGTGTTTCAGGCCCTCTTGCACGCTTCCCTCCTGCTAACCTGCCCCTTGTGCACTTTTTTAAATTCATGCATTCCCATGTTTAGAAGAGGAATTTGGGGCCCGACGCTTTTCCACTGCAGAAGTATTCTGAGCCTTCTTTCATCTCATCTGAACTAAGTTTTCAGCATTTCCACAGGTTGATTAACCCAATCCCAAGGTTGACTTACCTTCTTTCTTTCCTTCTTTCTTTTCTTCTTTCTTTCTTTCTTTCTTTCTTTCTTTCTTTCTTTCTTTCTTTCTTTCTTTCTTTCTTTCTTTCTTCCTGCCTTCCTGCCTTCCTGCCTTCCTGCCTTCCTGCCTTTCTCTCTTTCTTTCTTTCTCCTTTCTCTCTTTTTTAGAGTTTTCTTTGCTATAGTGTGCACACCCTCATGGGAGAGCCAGAGACAGACAGAAAGTGAGAAATCACCCCTCATTGGGAATGGTCATGCCACATTCCCTTTTCCTCCATTCTCCTCTCAGGATTTTGAGTATGCATGCACTTGCATCGGGGGTGTTTCAGGCTGTCAGGTCCAGGACTTGAACTGTGGTTGGCCATGTGGGAGTCCGGTGACATAACTATTATGCCATCTGCTGGTCCCCCAATCCCAAAATGTTTTAGCTCAAGGTTAATAGGATTAGCAAAAACATAAGAGTATTACAGAAGCCACCCTTGCTCACAAAATTTCAAAAGCAGAAGAACATCTTAGAATCAAGTACGATCACTGAATACCGTAAGTCAAGACATAGGAGCTGGGACACAAACTGTGGTCAGCCAAGTAGGATCTGGTTCCCTTAACCACTGTGCTACATGTATGGCCCAGTATTTTATATATATGGGATCTCTTAATTCAAACTAGTCACATTTCAAGTGGCCAATTGCCACATGTGGTTAGTGTCTACTATACTGGAAAGTGCAGACCTAAATACTAATGCTATTACCAGCCGTAAGTCAAAAGAACATTTTTTTTTCCCCTGGGGTAAAGGAGCAGACAGAAGAAAAATATAAAATCAAATAAAACAAAATGAAAGCTTTGGGGTTCCAGTCTCACTAAGAAACCAATCATTTCCTGTCAATGTTTAGGTTCCTTTCCCACCAACTACAAGACTGATACTTCTATGACTTAGGCCTTTCCTCAGATCCTCAGTTTCTTTTTCTCATTTCTTTCCATTGGCACTTCAAAACCACAGACTTAAGGAACACTAGGCCACTCCAGGACTTTAAGATTGGTCATCACCCCAAAAGTGTACTCTAGTAAAGAAAAAAAATAGGGAGAAATTGAGAAAAATATGGGATAATTTATGAATATTTTGGTAGAGGTGATACCAATGCCCAAGACAAACAATCTAAGAGAGAAATTTGTTCTGTAGAGACATGCGATGGTCTGAGTTTTGGTTCGTAGCGGAGTTACCTGTGGTATGTACGAATAGATGTCTCGTAGGCAGCTGGATACATTGGTCTGATGCTCAAATTACAAAGAGTTCTGGGGTAGGGATAAAGATTATGAGGCAGAAGCCAAAAAGGTAGTAGTTGGAAGCTCAGGATAATATTTAGCTGTTCTACAACTGTCTATGTAATTATTGCTTTTCATGTTGTTGATGACAAATTTAATTTTCGTGCATCAGTTTAAAGCATGATGTTTAAAATGGGCACAAAAGAGTGTCATTCTCCTTTTGGATCTTCTATGATATGCACTGATTCTGTGTTGAATAGTTCTGTGTAAAGATTTTCTGTTAAGAGTGTTAATTGGTGCAGAAAAGGAAAGTGTGTGGAATACTGTTACGAAGTTTCTGATGTGAAGCTCCTTGGTGGGTCCTATCATTTACAGGCAGATTTTATCATTTTACTTTTAGTGTCTTTATTTATATTTCCTATAATGGAGTTGAGAATATATTCATTATAATACTCAAAAGGCTTATTAAAATTTTAAAATTTCCTAGTTCTTTCCAGACTAGCAGATTACAATACCTGTAATAACTGAAGATCTCTGGCTTGATTAACTATGACTTCATTGAACAGGACTATGTAGGTAACCAACTTTGTAGCTATTATCAAACTCTGGTATATTTATCAGGCACTTGGATACTCACTAAAGAGACAGATTCACAGCCATTCACTAACCCTAATTTTGATTCAATAAGTCTATAAAAAGGCCAAGAGATTTGCACTTAAAAACAAATAAACAGGGACCAGTATTTGGCATAATGGCTACGTCGCTGGACTCCCATGTAGTCAATCACAGTTCGAGTACTGGGCCCGGTGGCTCAAACTCACGCTGGCGTGTGTGCATGCGTGCCCAAGATCCCAAGAGGAGAATGGAGAAGGGATTGTGGTGTGGCCATCCCCCTTGGGGGGTGATTTCTCGCTTTCTGTCTGTCTGTTTATTTCTGTCTTTCTGGCGAGCGCACATGCCCTATAGCAAAAACCTCTTAAGAAGAAGAAGAAGAAGAAGAAGAAGAAGAAGAAGAAGAAGAAGAAGAAGAAGAAGACAAACAAACAAACAACACCATACCTGTGATTACCTTTGAGAAATAATAGTAAATGTCTGGCTACCTGAGGGATCCCAGGATAAGTATACAACAGAATTTCTTAACCTGAGTTTCAAACATTTCCAAAGAGCCTGTGATGAAATTTAGAGCAGCCATGAGAGAAGGTGGGGAAAAAAAATAGATCTTTATTTTCAGTAACTTCAAACTAAATCTTGGAATTTAAAAATTGTAAGTGTTGGGGTCAGCAGATGGCGTAGTGGTTATGGCACTGGACTCCCCCACATGGCCTACTATGGTCTGACTGGGGACTTGAAACTCATGCCAAACCTGGGGACTTAAAACTCATGCCAGGAGCATGTGCATGTGTGCCCAAAATCCCAGGCGGAGACTAGAGAAGGGATTGCGGCATGACCATCCTCCTGTCCCCAAAGGTGATTTTTCACTTTCTCTCTCATTCTCTCTCTCTCTCTCTCTCCTCTCTGGCAAGTGCATGTGCCCTATGGCAAAAATCTTTTTAAAAAATATATAAGTCTAAGCAACAAACCACAGTAATCAAGCAATTTTTTTTAACCTTATCAGAGAAAGCAAATATTTTCATAACATTAGAGTTGTTGCAAATATCTTAAAATGTTGTGTATAACCATCACTACATTAGCTTTTTGGTAGTTATTCAACTTCCATTAGAATTCATCTGTCTTAATAATGGAGCACCCATATACTCTAAAATTAAAATTTTAAAACATTTTTATAATTTGATAAAACTGGTTTCTTTGGCCCACCCACCTTAGTGAAGGCAAGTGGTGTGCTGATAAGCAGTGCTGGAAGCCACATGACTGACCTTGTGCTGGGATCTTGAGTCTACCTAAAACATGCTGAGAACATATGCCCAACATCCTGACTAGCTGGAAGGCTGTAAGAGGAGGATCACAGAGCACTGAGACCCTGTGAAGAGTGCCCTCCTTGTGATAAATAAATAAATTAATTTAAAATATTTTTTCATAATCTTATGAATTTTTAAATGCATTTAAAAATTATTCTGGGGACCGGCAGTTAGCGTAATGGCTATGTCGCTGGACTCCCATGTAGTCGACCACGGTTCGAGTCCCGGATCCGGTGGCTTAAACTCACGCCGGGCGCGTGTGCGTGCGTGCCCAAGATCCCGAGAGGAGAATGGAGGAAAAGGGATTGTGGCGTGGCCATCCCCCCTGGGGGGTGATTTCTCGCTTTCTATCTCTCTGTCTCTCTCTGTCTGTCTGGCGAGCGCATGCGCCCTATAGCAAAAACCTCTCAAAAAAAAAAAAATTATTCTGAGAGGAGCTCTATAGGCGTCAGTAAAATCTTCTTTTTTTTTTTTTTGGAGAGGTTTTCACTATAGGGCACGTGCACTCGCCAGACAGACAGAGAGAGACATAGAGACAGAAAGCGAGAAATCACCCCCCAGGGGGGATGGTCATGCCGCAATCCCTTCTCCTCCATTCTCCTCTCGGGATCTTGGGCACGCACGCACACACGCCCGGCGTGAGTTTTAAACCACCGGGTCCGGGACACGAACCGTGGTCGACTACGTGGGAGTCCAGTGACATAGCCATTATGCCAACTGCTGGTTCCCAAAATCTTTTAAACGTCCATTACATAGGGGCCAGAAGATAGCATAGTGATTAAGTGCTAGACTCCCACATGGCTAACTGTGGTTTGAGTCCTGGACCTGGCAGCTTGAAACTCACTCAGTGTGTATGTGCATGCGTGTCCAGAATCCTGAGAGGAGAATGGAGGAGAAGGGACTGTGGCATAGCTATCCCCCTGAGGGGTGATTTCCCATTTTTCTTTCCCTATCTCTCTGACCAGCACACAGGTCCTATAGCAAAAATCTCTCTTTAAAAAAAAGTCCGAGAACAAAAAAATGAACAGTCTTAGTGCGGGTAAGAATATCTTCTTATTGAGACATTAGAGATGTGTATTCCTTAATTTTATGAAGAAAATTAATGCACTAATAATTATATATCAGATAAGATTCTTGACCCAGTCCATTCTCTTTTCCTCACTGACTTTTCACGCTTCTGTATCCCTTCTCACAGAATGTCTGTCTTCCCTGATTTGTTTACTACACCTCGACTGTTGAATGGTTCTGTTTTACATCAAGGGTAACAGCTTTTAATCACAGATCTCGCGCTCATTATGAACGTTAATTAATGCTTGACATCTCCTAATGAGGCAGGTAAGAACTATGATCATTTTGTAAATGGTCAAGTCAGGTCTAGGCAAGTTTGGTGACTTGTTCTTAGACTACCCAAGAAATTGTGGCTCATTTCCAGAATCAATGCTTATTCCCTTTTAAAGAGAACAAAAAATTTTGGATTAACTGTGCAACAGTCTATTGTAAAAAGCCACACCCTATTATGCAAAATATTTTGCTCAGGTAGGTATGGAGATAATCTTTCTTAAGGTAGGAACAATCGATGGCACCAGTATTCATGCTACTCCAATGTAACAATTTATTTGCTAGGTTCTCTGAAAAACAACAGATGTCTTCAGAGGAGGAGAAAAACCTTAACTCAAAATGAACAATTAAATCTTGCTATCAATTTTGAAATAAAGCAGTTAGTTTTTTCTTCTATTTAGACACTTTACCAAGTAAGAGTAAGAGAATAACAAAAAGAACATTACTTATCGAAATACATCTTTTGCTTTTCACATACCACAGCCAGTCAATACTTTTGTCCATTTTTCTACATTTGTTTATTATGACTTTCCATTGCTTCCATCCATGGTGCTTCTGGTGTGATCCTAATCTAACTTTTTGTCATCTGACTAATCCACCAGGCTTGAAAGGATAATGTGAAAAATGTGAAAATTCTCTGTAATTTATCTTTTCAAATGGTATTTGTGTATGCCCTAAAGCTTGACTGGTTGGAGAAATGGAGGAAAAGGAATTGTGGTGTGACCTTTGTTGTACTCGGGGCACGCGCTCTCCCACTCTGGCAAGGGCATGTGCTCTCCGGCAATTAAAAAAAAAAAAAAAGAAAAAGCATTTGCCCTTATTTTATAGCTTTGCTAAATTCCTACTTGTCTGACAAGGAAAACAAACAGATGAAACACATTTTGGCAAAATAGAATAAATTAATAATGAAAAAAAGGGATAAAATATTTTATAGGAATAGGTAAATAATTAAGATAAAAAACGTTTTATATGTAGAAAAAAATTTTGATTAATATGTACAAAAAGAATGAGAAAAATGGAAATTTACCATTAGGCAAAAACCATACTAATAATTGTCACAGGCAAAATATATTGAAAGATTCTAAAATTAATGAGCAAAAATTTGAGAAAAGACAGGTTATTTGCATAGCCTCAAAGTATTTTTTCTAATATACTTATATCCCTTTTCTCTCTCTCTCTTTTTTTTTTTTTTTTTTTGAGAGGTTTTTGCTATAGGGCGTGTGCGCTCGCCAGACAGACAGAGAGAGGCAGAGAGACAGAAAGCGAGAAATCACCCCGGGGGGGGATGGTCACGCCACAATCCCTTCTCCTCCCTTCTCCTCTCGGGATCTTGGGCACGCACACAAACGCGCCCGGCGTGAGTTTTAAGCCACCGGGTCCAGGACGTGAACCGCGTTCGACTACGTGGGAGTCCAGCGACATAGCCATGACACTAACTGCTGATTCCCTCTCTCTTTTTTTTAAGAGAGATTTTTTGCACTTGTAAAAAAATTTTAGAGTGCGTGCACTCACCAGAGAGACTGAAATAGATAGAGAAATAGAAAGCAAAAGATCACCCCTGGGGGAATGATCGTACCGCAATCCCTTCTCCTTCATTCTTCCCTTGGGATTTTGGGCACAACTGAACCTCCGTCTGCTATGTGGGAGTCCAGCGATGTAACTATTACAACATCTGCTGGCCCCTCCCTTCTTCTATCAAAGTATTTATTGCAATTCATGATTTACATATAGTCATTACACATCTTTATAGGGTAGAGAATGGTCTCTTTTAAAAAAAAAATTTAATCTTATTTATTAGTAGTATTTTTTTTTAATTGACCAGAGAGAAACAGAGAAAGATGAAAAGTGAGAAAGCAAGCTGCCAGATCCAAAACTCAAACCGCAGTCAGCAATGGGGGAGTCCAGTGACCTTAACCACCATACCACTTGCCAGCCCCCCAGAATGGTCTTTAAAAGCATGTATACAGTGCATAATAAACGAACTGCAGATATAAACATAATCACCACCTTTAACATTTAACATTATACTATGTGTGAACATTCAAACATGCTCCAATGGTTAGTCTGCAAGTATGTACTGGATTGTCTATGATGTTCTTTACTTTGAAATACAGTTCTAAAGAAAAACATATTGGTTAAAAACCAGTCAACAAAAGATTTCATATATTAACAAAGATGATCTTAACATAGCCAGTAAAAGGAGATTTTGTAATTTACCTGTAGAGGGCTGACAGAGATAAGAGTTTATCATCTGAAAAAAAAAAATCTGTGGGTATCAACCATTGGTCCAGTTAGAAAAAAGTGAAATATTTATTACATAACAATAACTCATTTGAAAGAGATAGAAAAAGAACTTTTACTCACACACTGAGTTCTTGTAACAGAATAGTACTGTACTGTGCATAGAGAAATAAGTCCTCAAAGAACCAAATCAAAACAAAATTGGAAAGAAATGTTTAAAAGCGAAGACATAGTGGGGCCAGCAAGTGACGTGGTGGTTAAGGGCTCTTGACTCCCACGTGGCCAACTACAGTTTGAGTCCCTGGTGGCTGGCTTTCTCACTTTCGCGCCCTTCCTCTCTCTTTCACTCTGTCCCTCTCTGGTCAAATGAAAAATAAACAAAATAATTCCTTTAAATTTTTTTTGAAGTGAAGAGATAGTAATGCCAGTGATTTGATGATTTCTTGGCTTTACAAAATTCTTGATTTTAGCCTTTTTAAAATTTATTCCAGGAATCATCAGATGGTGTAACAGTTATATTACTGAACTCTCGTGTAGTCCATTGTGGTTAAAGTCCTGGACCCAATGGGTAAACCTCATGCATGTAAATGTGTGCTCAAGATCCTGAGAGGATAATGGAGAAGAGATTGCAGCATGGCCATTCCCCTAGGGTGTGATTTCTTGCTTTCTGTCTCTGTCTCTCTGGCAAGCTCATGTGCCCTATAGCAAAAATCTCTCTTTCAAAAAAAGAAAAAATATATATATTCCATGTTAGCAGGTGGCATAGTGGTTAAGGCACTGGACTCCCATGCAGTTCAAGTCCCAGATACTGCAGCTTGAAATTCATGCTGGGCACATGTGCGTGCATGTTCAAAATCTCAAGAGGAGAATGGAGTAGAAGGGATTGCAGTGTTGCCATCCCCCCCGAGGGGGTTATTTCTCACTTTCTGTCTCTCTGGGGAGTGCATATGCCCTTTAGCAAAAATTTCTCTAAAAAAAAAAAAAAAATCATTCCAAAAAAAGACTCAGCTACTCGTAACATTTTGGACTTTTCCTCCATTATCTAGTTTTTTCCAATGAGTAATAGTTATAATGAATATTGGATTGTCAGAAAAGTCATGATGCATTTTTGCATAGAAAAACAAAACAAAAAAATATGCCATGACTTTACTGACAACCTAATATATAAATAGAAACCTGGGTAGATGACTGTTTATCAAATAATTGGTGAATTTGTATTTAAACCTGCTCATGTGTAAAATGGTTGAATCTGTGTTTTTGGTCTTTTAGTTGGGAAATTTAGTCCTGATATTCAGTGTTATTAACAGTATATGTAGACTTATGTTTTTTCCTAGTTGTTTTGTATTCTCTTACTTCTATTTGTCTCCTGTTAGCTTTCCTGGTGTAGTTGTCCCTTAAGTATTTCCAGAAGAATTTATTTCATTTTGGTGAATTCTTTCAGGGTTTGTTTATCTGGGAGTGATTTTATTTTTCCTTCCCATTAGAAAGATAATCTTCCCAGGTATAGTGCTCTTGGGCTGAAATTGCTTTTCTTCCAGAGTATTAAATATCTCTTCCCACTCTTTCCTTTTCTACATTATTTGCGTTGAGAAATCCTAGGCTAGTCTAATAGGGTTACCTTGATTAATAACTTGTTTTTCTTTTGTCATTTTTAGAGTATTTTCTTTGTCTTTGATTTTTGCCAATTTGGCTGTTTATTTGGTGTCCTTTGTATCTCCTGGATTTGGATGGCCACATACTTCTCTAAATCTGAAAAGTTTTCAGCCAATATATTATGAAAGATGTTTTCTATGCCTTACCTAACTCTTCATCTGCTGGAATACCTATAATACCGCTGTTCGACCATTTAATGGTGTCTAGGATTTCCCATACATTGTCTTGATTTTTAAAGGTTATTTTTATATTCTTTTTGACTGCTTTGACTAAACTGGAGGTTTTGTTCTCAAGATCAGAGATTTTTTTACTGCATGGTCTAATCTGTTCTTGATACTGGGAGGTTTTGCTTTCCTGCTTCATATTATTTATCTCTAGAAATTCTGTTTGATTCTTTTTTCAGTGTGACTATCTCTTTCTAGAGTTCCTCTTTCAAGTCATGGATGGATTTTTCTCATCTCTTGGAATTGATTGCCTGTTTCCTCTTGCATCTCATTGAGTTTTGTTACAATGAATATTCTGAATCATTCTTCTGACATTTCTGTGATTTCTTGTGTTTTACCCATTGTTGGTGAGTTGTAATCCTTGAAGGGGAGATTATTTCCTAATTTTTTTCCTATTTCTTGGGGCTCTGCTTTGATTTGTAGTCATCTGGTGATATACTCACTTCTTCCTACTTCTTTGGAGTATGTTTCTGTAGCTGTGTGCTTCTGCAATTGTCTATGATACGTGTAAGCTCTGTGCCAATTTCCCTTCGCTAATATGGGTGAGGTGTGAAATCCATAGTAGGAAGTTTGGGGTCAATTTTTCAGAGGGCAGGTTTTCTCTTCTCACTACTAAAGGAGTTTTGTGGAGAGAATTCCTCAGAGTTTCCTATTTTCAGGTGTTTGGTTCTTATCTACCCAAATCTAACTGCCCCCAGTGTGGATGGAGGTTGAGCTGACAGGTAGAGTGTAAGGTAGTAGACCACTTCACATGGTGCACTAGAACACTGCATCGGCTGGAGAACCACTTCTACCTCACAGTAGGCTGGGCAGGCATCCATGGTGATGAACTCAAGCCAAGTGGTGTGGCTTGGGCCTGCCTGTTGGTCCTGGGTAGGTGAGGGACAGAATGACATCAGCAGCACACGTTGGGAAACAGCTTTTACTTTCTTTCTGTGTGATTGCAGGAACTACGTATTGGTTTTTGAACGCTGGAGTGCCCCTCCCCCCCCCACAGCAGGCTGGGTGGGGAATTCTGCTGATGAACTAAAGCCATATGGCTTGGGCCTGCCCATTTGTCCTGGGTGGATGAGGGCCACTAAGATATTTACTAATTATGTAAGTTGAGGAATAATTATGTGGAGAAACTTGAGAAATAAAACTATCTCCTGGTATTCTTTAAAATCAGTGCTTCTTTTGAGCACTATTTCAGGTAATTTGCTCATTATAAATTGGGTTGGTTGTTTGTTACAGAATTGTTTTAATCCTTTGTTCCTTGAGTTTCTTCTGGTTATTAATTCCTTGTCACACGTGCAGTATGCAAATATTTTCTCCCATTCTGTGAGCTGTCTGTTCATTCTACTGATTGTTTCCTTTGCTGTGCAGAAGCTTTTTAGTTATAATCCTATTTGCCTATACTGGCTTTTGTTGCCTGTGTTTTTGAAATTTTGTTCCAGAACTCTTTGCCCATACCAGTCAATGTACTAAACCATTCCCCCTGTTTTTGTCTAGCAGCTTTATAGTTAAGATTTTATTTTAAGTCTTTAATCTATTTGGACTTAAATTTTATATGTGATGAGAAATATCAGATCAGCCTCATTCTTCTCTCCAATTTTCCCAGCACCATTTATAAAAGAGACTGTGTTTCCCTTAAAGGATGTTTTTGAAACCTTTGTTAAGAATCAGCTGGCATTGTATATGTGGATTTATCTCTGGGTTTTCTACTCACTAGTCTATGTGTATTTTTTGCTGTTGTTCTTTGATTTTTTTTTTGCCAGTACCATGCTATTTTTTGTTACTGTAGCTTTATAGTATATTTTGAAATATGGTTGTATAATGGCTCCAGCTCTACTCTTTTTACATGTTATTGCTCTGGCTATTTGGGGTCTTCTGTGATTTTATAAAAATTTTATAATTATTTCTTCTCTTTCTGTGATGGCCAACAGACATTAGAAAAGTTTCATATTGGGACCATCAGGTGGTGTGAAGAGTAAAGCAGCTGTAACCTGCATGGTTGATTCTGTGGTTCAGTTCCCAGACCTGGAGGCTTCAAAATCATGCCAAGCACATGTGCATGTGTGCCTAAAATCCTGAGAGGAGAATTAACGAGAAGGGACTGTGACATAGTCATCCCCCTGGGAATTGATTTCTTACTTTCCCTCTTTCTTATTTTGTTTTCTTTCTGTCTCTTTCTGATGTGAACACATGTGCCCTATAGCAAAGACTAAAACAAAAACAAACAAAAAAACCCCCTCAGTACTACTGTTTATTAGGGAAATGCAAATCAAAACCATGGTGAGATACCATCACTCCATATAAAATATAAAATAATTACCAAAAACACAAAAAATAATGAATGATAGTGAGGATGCACTCTTTTACACCATTGGTGAAAATGTAAATTAGTATATCTATTATAGAAAACACTATGAAGGTTCCTCAAAAAACTAAAAATAGAACTGTCATATGATCCATCTATCCTACTACCAGGCATATATCCAAGGAAAGAAAATCAGTATGTGGTAAAGATATCTGCACCCAATGTTTATTACAATGCTATTTAAAATGCCAAGATATGGAATCAACTGGAGTCCATTAACAAATGAATAAAGAAAATATGATATATGTATATAAAATAAAATACTATGCGGCCATTCAAAAGAACAAAATCTAGTCATTTCGGGTTGTATCATGTTCATTGATGAGATAATGTTATAAAAATCTCAGTGTTCCTTAAATTAATTTATAAATCCAAACACTCTCAATACAAATATTATTGTTTTTTTTCCTGTGGGTTTTGCCAAATGAATTCCAAAATTCATTAAAATAAGCAAACATAGAAGAATAGCCAAAAAGTCTTTGAAGATATTGGAAATTGCCTTTATCAGTTTCAAAGGCATATTATAAAGCCACATTATACAGACCAGGGCTGGCCCTTTGGCTGAGTGGTTAAGGGAGCCAGATTCCATGTAGTCAACTGTGTGGTTCAAATACCCACTGTAGTGGCTTGAAAAACAAAATGTTTGCATGCCTGTGTACCTAAAATCCTGGCAGGATGGAGAGATGGAGGAACAAGAATTGTGGCATGACCATGTTCTATAAGGTGGTACTTTCTCCCTCTCCATCTTATTCTGTCTCTTGGTAATGAGCTCACATACTCTCCGGCAAAAAAAGAGACAGACAGATGAAAGAAAGAAGGAGACAAATAAACAAAGAAACAAAGAAAAGGAAGGAAGGAAGGAAGGAAAGAAAGAAAAAGAAAGAAGGTGGTAGAGTGCGGGAATAGACATTCCATTGTGAGATAGGAGCATCATCTCCTTGAAAAGCAATCTACTACTCTGCCAGTAGGGTATAGTAGTATCCATTTCCACTTTGCTGTAAGTCTCCCACTGCCTTCCTGAAAGTGACCCGAGGCTGCTTACCAGGCTATCTGTGTACTGGAAAAGAGAAAATATCCAGGTTATTTTTTCTGGGATTGGGATGAATGTTGAATTGACAGTAATTGCTCTGGATCCTAAGTGCCCTTTGGTCAAATGCAGAGGAGGATTTATATAAGTTGCATGACAAATAAAGTTTTGGTCTGACTCATAATGAGCCAAGTAGATAGATGTAAACACACACACACACACACACACACACACACACACACACACAGTCCTATGGTAATTCTTTCTGTTTCTGGATGTGTAGTTTCCAAGAACATATCTGAAAACTACACAACTCTTCGTTTTTCATACTGGCACCCTGGCCTGTGGAATAAGGGCTACTAAGACAGGAAAGGTCAAATTGGAAACCATTGTCGTTACCTTGTTCAACCAAACTATTAAATCAAAAAGAATACTGCATTTCTGAGGGCATCTGCAGAGATGGGCATTTGTGGAGATTAACATTACTGTAAAAGTCTTGGGAGATGCAAGAGTGTTCATTTAAAAGCTTGTGCATGGGGGCCAGCTTGGGGTGCAGTGGTTAAGGCATAACTTGAATCCCTGATCCAGTGGCTTGAAACTTATGCCAGGTGTGTGTGCGTGCATGCTGAAAATTCCGAGAGGAGAATGGAAGAGAAGAGATGGTAGTGTAGCCATCTCCCTCAGGGACTGATTTCTTCCTTTCTCTCTCTATGTCTCTCTCTGTCTCTCTGTTGAGCACATGTACCCTATAGCAAAAAAAATCTCTTTCAAAAAATATAAAAGCTTCTGCATATGATAGTGGATTCTTGAAGGGTAATAAAGGATTTTCATAAAGTTAATCAGGCTGTGACCCTAGAGGCTGCTGCTTTTTCACATATATTTTCTTCACAGGATCAAAGTAACAAAATCTCTGAATCTGGTATGCCAATCATGAAGTCATTTGCTTTCACACAGTCAGTACAAAAACAAAACAAAACAACCAAAAAACACCCTTACCCCCCAAATTCACTGCTGTCTTTGGTTCTAGGGCTCCTTTTCCAGGCTACATAATCTGTAATCTAGGCTACATAATCTGAAATCATGCTTATAGATCTCTTGGTTAGGAAGGAGCAAATACTCTGGAAGCTTTAGTAAAAAACACATGTGCTTGAGGTAAGAAATAATGCCCATAAAAACATAGTGGGTTTCTAGGATCCCTGGGGTCTCAGATACACTGAGGTCTCTCCTCTAAGGTAAAAAATTAACTTGACGTGTCTACCACTCAGTAACATTAAAAAAAAAAAAAAGAGGATCAAAGGGGCAGTAGGTAGCATAGTGGTTAAGGCTCTGGACTCCCACACAGCCGACGGCAGTTTGAGTCCCAGACCCAGCAGCTTGAAAATCACACTGGGCACGTGTGTGTGTGCCCAGAATTTCAAGAAGAGAAAGGAGGAAAAGGGATTGTGGTGTGGCCATCCTCCCCTCCTGGGGAGTGATTGCTCATTTTCCCATCTCTCTCTCTCTCTCTGGTGAGTGCATGTGTGCTATGGAGAAAAAAAGACAAGAGACTCAATGGTTTGTGGGCTTTTTTTTTATTATGGTGTCAATACATGCCTCATTTGAAAGATTTGCTTTGCCTATTTAGTGAGTTTCAAATGTGGTTCAGAGCAAAAGAAGCTGGTCCAGGGTTACAGTATAAGGTTTTTCTACTACTGAGGCCGTATGAATCAGCAGATTTAAGGCTTGCAAGGCTGTTCTGTGGAGCTTCTGGCAAACCCCCATAAAAGATACATACACATACACCTCGGATTTTAAAACAAGGCCATGCAGATAATCATGCTCTTTTTGAGAAATGTCATGTTTCTTGTCACTTAGCACTGGTAGACATGAAATATCTGCTCATGGGACACTAAGTGAACAGGCTGAACGAGAGGACTGGGATTCAGACTCCCAAAGCTCTAAAACTGGATATGAAAGAGACACTCCATCATAATGTGACAGTGGTGTCAAGTTGAGCTCAAAAAGATTCCGAATATATAATTTGCACAAATTGAGGTTTAGACTATCATGATATCTACCCTTACAGTGCTGCCTCTCCTTCAGCTCATGTTTGTGACTTCATGGAGTGTTTACTCTGACTGCAGAAAGAATTCAGGTCTAGTTTACAGATGATTCTGCAAGATATGTTGACACAGATGGAAGTAAATGGATGTGTAGTTTCTAGTTATAGGGCACGTGCACTCACCAGAGAGAGGGGAAGTGAGAAATCACCTCGGGGTGTGGGGGAAGTGGCCACACCACAATCCCTTCTTCTTTATTCTCCTGTTGGGATTTTGAGCCTGCACACACCAATATGCTTTGTTTGTTTGTTTGTTTGTTTGTTTTTCAAGCCTGTGGGTCCAGGACTTGAATTGTACAGTGGGCCTCATGAGATCTTGCTGTTTTAACCTCTATGTCGTCTGCAGGCCCTAGATGCAGAATTATAGCCCATCTCAGGGGTGGTCTGAAATTATAGTAAGGAAATGAAATATGTACACTGAGTAGAACTTTGAGAAATTTATTTGCCTATTTGCTCATTCTGCCTGAAAAGATAGCCAGAAATACATATTGGGTGGGCAGTGGCTAGTGGTTGTTGCTGGATATTCAGGGACTTGAAAGACATGAGATTGGAAGAAAGGAGACAAGGAGATCTGAGGAGAGGTATACAGATGTATCCTTTGGAGTGAGGATAGAATATGATCATTTGTCTCATGCGAATTCCCATCAAAGGCCACTAACTGGAGTTTTGCAATTACCAGCTAGACAAGGTGACCCATTATATTGATGACACTCAGTTTCTATCTTCAGCCTCTAGGGCTTACTCAAGGGCCTAAGAACCAAGTGGCCATGGCAGCATGGATGAAGAGTAGGCATGGACTCATCAACGTGAGAGCGCTCTCATCCAGGATGATGGGGCTATTGCCACAGCTAGTGTTTGCCTGATCCACAGCAGAGACCGTGGCAGAGCCTCTGAAATAGCATTCTCCTGGAAGCCCAGCTAATCTGGTGGCAGATTGATCTTCTTGGATATATAATCACTGTGAGTAAATTTGGCTTTAAGATGTGTATTTTCTATTAGGAATATCTGTCAGTATCACCATCAGTATATCCACAAATATTTTATTCACTAACTTAGTATCCTATGCAATGGTGTTTCTCTAAGTATAGTCCATGGAACCCTAGTGCTCTCTATGACCCTTTCAGGGGGTCTTTGAAGTTCAAACTATTCTAAAAATAGAACTAAGGCAGGGCCAGCAGGTGATGCGGTGGTTGAGGTGCTGGACTCGCACAAAGCAGACTGTGGTTCGTGTTGCAAACCCAGTGGCTTGCTTTCCCTCTCCCTCTCTTTCTCTCTCTCTGGTAAGTGTACTTGCCCTATAGCAAATGTAAAAAAATAATTATAATAACAAGTAAAATGAATTCTTAAAAAAATAGAACTATGACATTATTTGCCATTTTCTTTGTGTTCACATTTATGCTGATGATGCAAAAGAAATGGTGGATAGGGACCAGCAGTTAGTGTAATGGCTATGTCACTGGACTCCCATGTAGTCAACTACAGTTTGTGTCCTGGACCCGGTGGCTTAAAACTCACGCCGGGCGCGTGTGCGTGCGTGCCCAAGATCCTGAGAGGAGAATGGAGGAGAAGGGATTGCGGCGTGGCCATCCCCCCCCCCCCCCCGGGGGGGGGTGATTTCTCGCTTTCTGTCTCTCTGTCTCTCTCTGTCTGTCTGGCGAGCACACGTGCCCTATAGCAAAAACCTCTCCAAAAAAATAAAAGAAAAGGAATGGTTGATAAAACCTCTCTCCCCTTAGTACAAATGAAGGCTGAGACATGAAACTGCAGAGTCACAGGATTCTTTACCCCTAAATGCTCACAGGAAAAAAAAAAGGTAGTTTCACATCAGGAATATACTTATGAGTGATAAAGTAAAGAAAAGAGTTAATTTTATTAAATCTTGACACTTTAGTAGACAGATCTTAACATTTTGTGTGGCAAACGAGGTCATTCATATAGCACTTTTGCTACATACCAAAATAAAATGTTTGTCTTGAAGAAAAGCATTTATGTGATGAGAGAGCCAAACTAGCTGCTTTTTTCATGGGTCACTATTTTTACTTGAAAGACCAATTGACAGATGATTTAGGATTATTCAGACTTGGGTATTTGGCAGATATTTTTTCAAAAATGAGTAAAGTGAGCCTATTATTTCAAGGAAAACAACTGACATTGTTTTGTTTCAAATGAAAAAATTTGAGCTTTCAACTAAGATTGAGGAGTTTGAAAAACTACTCATCTCTGCAAGCTTGAAAGCATCACCATGAAGACCTCTTAATTGAAATTGGTAGTGGTACTAATGCATGTGATTTTATTTCTCATATTCTGTAGTAAACCGTGTCACCCTTTGGAAGGTCTAAATAATCAGTGAAGCAGTATTTTCCAAATGTTTAAAATATGATGTCACAAAATCATGTATGGTAAAAGTATGATAATCACGCATGCATTTAAAGTGCAGGATGGGGGTCAACCAGTGGTGTGGTGGTGAAGGAAGTTGGGTCCCACATGTCTTACATTGCAGTTCAAGTCCCAACTCAGCAGCTTGAAAAACATGTTAGGTGCTGCATGTTTGCCTAAAATCGTGAGAGGAGGATGGAGGAGAATGTTGTGTGGCATTCCCCTGCAGGGTGTTTTCTCACTTTCCTTCTCTTGGTCTCTGTCTCTCCTAAGGGAGCGCATGTACTCCATAACAAAAAGTTCTTTTTTAAAAAAGTACAAGCTAAAGCAATAATTTTACTATAACACAGTACATTAAATAACTAATTTAAATAAAAGGCAAAGCCTGTTCCCTAGCTCAGTAGCTAAATGAGCTAGATCCCACGTGATTAACCATGGTTCAAGTACCAGCCCTAGCAGCTTGAAAAATACCCCCGTCATGTGCATGTGTACCCCAAATGGGAAGGAGGAATGGAGGAAGAAGGATTATGGCATGATCACACCACATTGAGGGATGCTTTCTCTCTCTCTGAAGAACTCCCACACTCTCTGGCAATTAAAAAATACATTATAAACAAAAGGCAAAAGACAAATTGAGAAAATAATTTCAATGAATATTAACACTTTATCAGAAATAAAAAGCACTTTAATATATTAAGAAGTATAATGGGTTATTGGGCTGTTTCTACTTGTTGGGGTACAAAAATGAATTTGCTTTATTTATTTATTTATTTTTAAAGCATTGCTTTAAGAGCCAGCCAGTGTTGTGGTGGTTACGACAGTTGGATGCAACATGGTTGGCTACAGGTTCTCATCCTGCACTGGGCAGTTTGAAAAACACACTGGATGTGTATGTGTGTGTGTGCCCAGAATTCTGAGAGGACAGTGGAGGAGAAGGGATTGTGGCATGGCCATCCCTCTGGAGGGTAATTTCTCAGCCCTTCCCCACCCCATCTCTGTCTCTGGTGAGTGCGTGTGCCCTCTAGCAAAAACAAAAAACAAATAAACAAAAAATAATTGCTTTAAAATATGTTGTGTTGTAAAAAAATTCTTTTCATCCTTTAATGCTTTCTTGGGCAGATTCCAGTACTTTCTGGTCATCTTGTTATTAAAGGAGTCCTGAATAGTTTAAAACCACAACCTCAGGTCTTCATTCCTAGCATCATCAAAAGCTATGACTCTGACTAGTGGAAATGACTTCATGAAATGAGTGTAGGGAGTTGGGGAAGTACTTCAAAAACTGTATAGTTCTTGAATAGCCAAAACAATTACTCTGAATCTTACATTTCTACTCTCTAGTCCTCTGCTTTTTCTGGGATGGCAATTGGAGGGTGGAAAGAGACTCTGATAAATAAGGCTCTTTTTGCTGCTGTTTTGAAAATCTTGAGGGTGACGGGGGGAATGTCTGGTCATAATATTTGGTAATATTTAATATTTCTTTAGCATGTAGGATACTGTGTGTCTTTGATCTGCGCTTTAAATCTGAACCTAGATTCCAGATAGTAGAAAAGTCTGCCTAATCCTATAAGAAAAGTCTACCCTGTTCTATAAGAAATATTAATAATATGGGGCCGGATGGTGGTGGTGGTGATTAAAGGTGCTGGATTCCCACAAGATTGATTGCGATTCAAGACCCGGACCTGGTGGCCTGCTTTCTCACTTTCCCTTGCTTTCTCTCTGTCTCTGTCTGGTCAAGTTAAAAAAAATAATAATAATAACAAATGGAATTAAATAAAATAATAATTATTTTTAAAAATACTAATAATACAATAGAAAAATGATCAAAAACTGTAAGCAGAAAGTTTACAGAAATGCGGGACCAGCAGTTAGCATAATGGCTATGCTGCTGGACTCCCCACGTAGTTGACCGCGGTTCGCATCCCGGACCCGGTGGCTTAAACTCACGCCGGGCGCGTGTGCGTGCGTGCCCAAGATCCCAAGAGGAGAATGGAGGAGAAGGGATTGCGGCGTGGCCATCCCCCCGGGGGGTGATTTCTCGCTTTCTATCTCTCTGTCTCTCTCTGTCTGTCTGGTGAGCGCACGCGCCCTATAGCAAAAACCTCTCCAAAAAAAAAAAAAAAAAGAAGAAGAAAAAAAAAAAGAAAGCTTACAGAAATGCAAATCACTGAGACTTTTTACCATCTCAAGTCATCAAAAAATTGTTAGACCATTATAACAATTTTGTATATTACATTGTCATTAAAAATTGTAACACCAAACCATTTTAAGTTTCTTGTATCATTGGCACTTTTCATACACTGTTGATGGGACTTCTGTCAGAATAGCCAGTCATGAAGAGCAGCTTGGTGATCTGTCAGGAACCACAAATACATCCACACTCACTGAACTACAATTCTGTTTCCAGTAGTCTACTCAAGAAGATAATCTTAGATACTATAAAGACTATATGAGCAAAGATAATTTTCATGAAATTATAAGAGTAAAGATTATGGGAACTCAAGTGGTTTACCTGGAAAAAAGAAGAATAACTCAATTAAAAGATGGGAAAATGAGCTGAATAAATAACTCTCTAAGGACGACTTATGAACAGCCAAAAAAGCATATGAAGAAATGTTCAACATCTCTCATCATAAGGGAGATGAGGATCGAAACCACAATGAGATACCACCTAACCCCAGTCAGAATGGCGAAGATTAAAAAAAAATAATAATGGTAAGTGCTGCAGGAGATGCGGTGAAAGGGGAACACCCCTACACTGTTGGTGGGATTGTAAATTGGTCCAGCCACTGTGGAGAACAATATGGAGATTCCTCAAAGATCTTCAAATAGAATTACCATATGATCCAGCAATCCCACTCTTGGGTATCTACCCAAAGGACAGGAGAGCACTCAGTCGGAAAAGCGCTCGCACATCTATATTCATTGCAGTCTTATTCATGATTCCTAAGACATGGAATGGATGAATGGATTGAAAAAGTGTGGCACATATACTCCATGGAATATTATTCAGCCATAAAAACCAACAAGGCCCTGGAATTTGTTAGAAAGTGGACAAATATGGAAGATCTGTTGCTGAGTGAAGCAAGTCAGGCTATGAAAGAGAGACATTGTATATCTCCCCTTAACATATACTGATTTTCCACACTCTATGGCAGTGACTGAAAGACTGGAGGAAATACAAGCATTAAAAATTGTTATGGACACTAGAGCCAAAGTGGAAAGAGTGGGAGAGGGGAAGAGTGTAGGAAAGGAAATTTGGGGAAAAAATGGAGAGGTAAGGCATTTGTGGGAGGTGGATATGGTTTATTAATTGTTGATGAGGGCATGCACATGTTCTCAACTGGGCTGGACTGAGGTGTGTGTCATGCTGGGTAAAGTCTCTTTACAATCTAAATGATGTATAGCAATTAAATGTATAAATAATAATTAAAATTTAAAAATTATAAAAAAAGAGTAAAGATTACAATCATTTAAATGACCCGGAAGAGAATTGTTAAATAAATTACAGAGTAACTATATGAACAAAATATTCAATGGCCAATAAAATAATGCATTCAAATAAAAATTTGCAATATTAAATACAATAATGAAAGTACAATGTTAAATTAATAAAGTGAGATAAAAAATGAACTGCATACCAAAATTCCAATTTCTCTGTATGTTTATTTCTATTTTAGACAGAGTCTCACTATATTGAGGTCTTTCTGCCTCAGCCTCCTGAGTAGCTGAAATTACAGACTTAACTTTTTGTTTTCTAATATTGCTATAGGGTGCATGTGTTCTCTGGAGAAACGCAGAGAGGGAGAGAGAGAGAAAGTGAGAAGATACTTTGTGGGGGGATGACAGCACTGCAATTTCTCCTTTTCCATTCTTCTCTTGGGATTTTGGACAGCATGCACACATGCCCAGTGTGTTCTTCAAGCCACCGAATCGGGACTTTTGGGTGCAAGACTCAAACCATGCAGTCAGCCACTTGGGATCCAGCCACCTCAATCATCACACCACTGTCCCTACTCAACTTTTTTGTTTGTTTGTTTGTTTGTTTGTTTTGGTTGGTTGTTTTTTAGAGAGAGATTTTGCTATTAGGCGCGTGCATTCACCAGAGAGCTAGAGAGAGACAGAGAGACAGAAAGTGAGAAATCACCCCCCAGGGGAGATGGCAACACTGCAATCCCTTCTCCTCCATTGTTCTCTCAGGATCTTGGGCACGCATGTACAAGGGCCCAGCATGTGTTTTAAGCCACCAGGTCCAAGACTCAAACTGTGGTCGACTAGGTGGAAGTTCAGTGATGTAACCATTATGCCATATGCCAGTCCTTCAACTTTGTTTTTTAAACACTGTATAAACACAAAAATGGAAAAGTTTCTATGATAATACTTTAAATGAAAATTAGATGAATAAAGTCAAATATAAAATAGAATGTATGGATCTAAGTTTCCTTTTTAAAATGTATAAAAATATAAAAAAATTTGTGCCACCATATATGTTATTTATGTAATTAAGATATATTAAAGTTAGATAATGTTCTAATACTTTTCCTAATAACAGAAATCTTCTGTATTTTCCATATTTCACTGAATAATTTAGGTGTATTTATCCATTGGGAGATAATATTATTATCACTGAAATATTTAATGAGTACTCATTACATAATTCATGTTAAACTAAGGAATATCAACAGATAAGACATAGTCTTGGGAAGCCAGCAAGTAGCGTGGCAGTTAAGGCAACTGGATCCCACACGACAGACAGTAAGGTTGGAGTCTCAGACCTGACATCTTGAAAAACACACCAGGAACATGTTCATATGTGCCCAAAATCCCTAGAGAAGAATAGAGGAGAAGGGATTGCAAGCATGGCCATCTCCGGGTCTCCGGGGGGGGTGTCCTTTCTCATTTTGCTCCCCTTTCTCTCCCTTTCCTTGGCGAGTACACACACCTAATAGCAAATTTAAAAAATAAAAAAGACATAATATCTGTTTAGAGTCCAGACTGAAGAAAAGAATATATGCATACATACAATTTAAATGGCCACAGAATATAACATTATTATTAAGAACACATTAAATGATATAAAAGTTCAAATTTCAAGGAATGATTGTTTTTACAAAAGACAATGGCAGGACCAGCAGATGGCATAGCAATTATATCACTGGACTCCCACATGGCCAACCACAGTTCACGTCCCAGACCCTGTGGATGCATTTATGTGCATGCCCAGGTTCCCGGGAGGAGAATGGAAGAGAAAGGATTGCAGTGTGGCCATCCCCCCGGGGCGGGGGGTGATTTTTTACTTTCCCTCTCACCTTGTCTCTCTCCCTCTCTCCAGTGAGCACACTTGCCCTAAGGCAAAAACCTCTCAAAAAAAAAAAAAAAAAAGACAAGGACAACTCAAAAAGTAAGATGTTGATTGGGCTTCTACAAGTGTATAGAATTATTTACAGAAAAAAAAAAGGAAGAAGAGAAATAGAAGCAGAAAAAAATATTATGAAGCTTGAATTTGCTTGGCAAATGTATTAGTTTCCTAGAACTACCATAAATAAACAACAAAAAGTACCAAAAGCTGCATGGCTGAAAGCAATAGAAATTTATTGTCTCATAGTCCTGAGAGCTAAAAATACAAAATTAAGATGCTGGCACTGCCATGTTCCTTGTGAAGCCTGTAGGGACATCCTTTCTTGCCCCTTCCATCTGGCCATCAGTCGAGTCCCTTTGCTTGTATATGCATTGCTGCAATCCTCTATCTTCAAGTGCTCATTCTCCATGTCTTTATATAGTCTCCCTTTTGTTCACATGTGTCTCTGTGTTGGAATCCCATTCCCTTATAAATAAAAGACATCAGTCATACTAGATCAGGGGTCACCCTCATGATCTCATTTAAACCTATTACCTTTGCATTTTCTAAACGTGCACATTCTGAGGGTAAGGACTTCCACATGTCTTTTTTTGGAGAATGAAATTCAACCCATAATAACAGTTTTAGGTTACAATGCTTTGGCAGTAACATGAGTAAATCTGGAGTGAGCTCATAAGGCAGAGTGTAAAGAACTTTGAATGTTAGGTTGAAGAAATTAAAGTTTTTTTTTTTAATTGTTGGAGCATGCATATGATCTTCAGAAAGAGAGAAAATAATCCTCAGTGGGGCATGATCATGCTGCAGTCCTTTTTCTCCATTTTTCCTCCCTGCCAGGATTTGGGGCACTCATAACCACAGGGTTGCCATGTTTTTCAAGCCACCAAGATTGGGATTCCAACCATGGTGGTCCATGTGGGATCTGGCTCCTAATATACAGCACTTAATATTGTGGTCTGGGGCAAAACATGTTTTTAGAATTATTTTATTTAACTTTACTTATATTATTATTATTATTTTAAATTTGACGAGAGAGAGAGAGAGAGAGAGAGAGAGAGAGAGAGAGAGAGAGAAAGTGAGACAGCAAGCTGCCAGGTCTAGGACTTAAACCGCAGTTGGCCATGTGTGAATTCAGTGCCTTTAACCACCATATCACCTACTAGCTTCCCTTTTTTTTTTTTTTTAATAGGTAATTGAGAGCCACTGAAAATGTTTAAGAAGTGGGACTGAACTCATGAAACCCCTTCACTTTCCTGTCAAGCTTCCATTGACAGGAAGGTTTTACTTGTTCTTTGTGTTTGTTTAGGTAGTGAAACTATAACATCATTCTTAACAGGTAAGTTGTGAGGAGTGCGTGGAAAGTGGAAAGCAAGTCGTGTCACATGGACAAGGACCAGGGGAGGAGGAGCCGGGGAAGGTGGAGGGAAGCTCTGTTCTCCCTGGGAGAACACTGGAGAAGCTCTGGGCTGAAGCAAATACAAAACAAAACAGAACTAAACAAAGAAAAAGAGGGACAGGGAGAAATCTGCAATGGCTTAAATATGAAAGGTGCCAAAAATGTCTGTGAACTGGAAAGTCTATTCAACATTTGCACTGAAGACATTGTCCAGTGACTGCAAACTGTAGTGACTCATCGCATAAAACCTATAACGAGCTTCATTTTCACAGACCACATGTTGGGCAATTGTCCTTGATATACGGCTTTATTATGACATCATTCTCATTTAAGAACAACGTTGTTTCTGGAAAATTCTACTCTGTAAACATTATTTGTCTGTATCCACTTTGTACTAAATCAGTGAAAAGCCTCTCGTCGTCATATTAAATGCCCCGTTAGAGACTCTGTTACTACCAGGGCAACGCAATTATATTCCTGACTCTTGATAAGCTCACACCGAAGAGGGCAAGGTACAGAGTCAAGTTGTTTCTTCTTCTCCTTCTTCTTCTTCTTCTTCTTTTTTTTTTTTTTTTTTTTTTTTTTTAATAAAGGTTTAACTGTCTTTCCACATGAGATGTAAACAACCAGGATTCCTGCTCTCTACACTTATCTCTGAAGCAATTACAATAAGTGGACTTTGGATCTAGTCAACTAACTTTATAACTAAAACTAACTTAAATATAATATTCTGTATATTTTTAGGCATGAAAAAAATCTTCCTTTTCAGTCTCAACAGTTTCATTTTATTAGAGTTGTCCACAAAATATTGGGAGAAACAGGAAGTGAGCAAAACTTTCAATTGTGGTCAATTGCTGAGATCTCGAAGTAGAAAACTGCCTCAGATGTACCTATTCTTTGTCACAGGAGTTATTGGGTTGTTGGGAAAGTCATGACATGCATTTTTTTAATGTAAAAAACAACTCATGACTTTTCCAACAACCCACTATTTCCCTGTAGTAACTTCATTGCCAGAAAGGAAGTCAACTCAAATACATATTTACTGGTTGTCTCTTACTAGTTTAAAAAAGGGGAAATTTGTAGGAAATGATTTGTTCTACTTTCACACTTGCATTCAAGATTTAATTGAACAGGAGTCTAACTGTCCTCCTTCACCTTCCCCACTCTTCCCTTCAACTAGAAGCTTGAGGATAGTAGATATTCCTATCTTGTATCCCAAAGAGATCATTTCAAATTTATGAAGAAAATGGGCTCAATGGCAAGACAGTATTGAAGAGATTAAGACATGGTTAAAACCCTACTACGGGGACTCAGATTGAACCCAGATGTATGCAAGGACTTCAGACAGTTTGTGGAGAAATGAAATTAAGGGGTCAGTAAGTGGTGTGGTAGTTAAGGCACTGGATTCCCCATTGCTGACTGTGGTTCGAGTCCAGGACCTGGTGGCTTGAAAATGATGCTGGGTGCACATGTGTGTGTGTGCTCAAAACCCAGGAGGAGAATGGAGGAGAAGGGATTGCAGCATGGCCATCTCCTGGCAGGGGTGGGATGGGGTGGGTTAATTTCTCATTTTCTCTCTTATTGTCTCTGTCTCTCCAGAGAGCACACATACCTTAAGGCAAAAATCTCTAAAAAGAAAGAAAGAAAGAAAAAGAAAATCAAAACTGAAGAGGTGTTTTTCCTCCTGTGAATTTATTTATTTTTCTTTCTTTTTTTAAGGTTTTAAAATTTATTTATTATTTTATTTTGGAGAGGTTTTTGCTATAGGAGGTGTGCGTTCACCAGAAAGACAGAGAGACAGAAAGCGAGAAATCACCCCTCAGGGGGGTTGGCCACGCTGCAATCCCTTCTCCTCCATTCTCCTCTCAGGATCTTGGGCACGCACGCACATGTGCCCAGCATGAGTTTAAGCCACCGGGTCCAGGATTTGTACTACGGTTGACTACATGAGAGTCCAGCAACATAGCCATTATGCTAACTGCTGGTCCCCCCCTGTGAATTTAAATAGGAAGAATAAAATATCTCTTTTCCCCAAACAAGGAAGGAGAGGTCAGTAATTTGCTTCCAAGGCCTGCACTGAAACGTCTCTTCTGGCCTCCACTTTGTTGGGAGGAAAGCAAGCTCGATTAGCTCAGAGGAGTAGACTCAGAACTGTATTTCTGAGGTGAACATATCAATGTGACCTTTCTCCATCAGGTAGTTTGCAGGGCTGTGCTGACAGGGTGCACAGTGCCCTTGTGGAGCTAGGAGTGAGGGTGGTGGGGTTCTGCACAGAAGGTGCACGGAGGCTGTGGCTTTGAGATCTGGCAGAAGTTCCCTGTGCCCACAACTGCCATGAAAGGGGTGGGCTGTTTTCCTTTGGGGACATCATGGGTTTGGACAATGACAAAACATAGACTAGCGTCCTTCTCCTGGTTATCAAGGCAGCATCAGCCTGGCCCAGGGAAAGGACCCTCTTCTGCCACCCCAATATAACCAATGTCTGCTGGTCCTATCCCTTGTAAGGGTGGGCACCGCTCCAAACTTAATTTGATTTAGGTAAATGAAGCAATGTGATGACTTTTGTGCCTGGGTGTATAGAAGACATTTGTCTTCTAGGAGGTCAGGACCAAGCTTGTTAGAAAATTAGATTCATAGCCAAAGTTGTCCCCTAGGTTCTCAGAGTCTCTGGACGTCTTTGCCAGAGGCACACCATTATTCAGTGTCACCTTAGATCATGTATATGACCTAACAATAAAATTCCAGGAGGACGAGTGTTTCAGAAGAGCCCAAGATTTGTTGTTCACAATCCATGTTAGCATACCTTTCATATTCATCCACTATTCTATGATGTGTTACCAAAAAAATTACTGGTCACTCTTTTCTTGTTTGGGGAAAGGAGCTGTTTATTCTTCCTATTTGAACTCACCTTTCCTAATTATCTTGTTTCATTTGTTTTCTATTTTATTATTTAATTTCTCTCTAGAACAAATGAAAATTCCAACATCTAAGACCAGAAAGGTAATACAGATTAGTAAGTGGAGCTGTTCTGGAAGATGATAAATGGTAACCCGCTCTTGGCTTCATCGTCAGGAAGAAATATGGAATTGAGTGTGTGCTGGGGTTGAATGCACATACCCTGACTATGGAGGGTAGTCATGATTCGGCTATTAACTATGCGGGAAAATGGGTCCAGAGCTGCCAGACTCAGATTTTCTTGAAGTCCAAAATTCATTTATTTATTTTTGCGTTGCCATAGGATGCATGAACTGGGCGTGGGGGGTGGGTGGGGTGGAGTGAGAAAGCACCATCCAAGGTGGAAGGCCAGGCCGCAATCCCTTCTCTCAGAATTTTGGGCATGCATGCACACATGCCCAACATGTTTTTCAAGCTGCCACTTAGGGACACCAATTGAGCTCTTGGCCATGTGTGATGCGGCTGCCTTAACCATCTTGCCACGAGTTGGCCCAAAATACTTTGCATTTTAGAGCACTGACAATTCAAATAAAAAGTACAGAAAATGTTGTATTTCACCTACAGACTGGTTAAGATCAAATGATGTGGGATGGGAAGTAGATGTTCTCGTATTTCACTGTTGGGAATGTGAGTTGGGAATACCACAATGGAGAGCATTTTAGCAATGCCGTGAAAATAAAGAACAGTCCACCCTTGAACAAAATGGAAAGTAGGGATATTGGCCTCCTGCACAGTTGAAAATCCATGTATAGGGACCAGCAGGTGGCATGGTGGTTAAGGTGCTAGACACTCCCACATGGCCAACCCCAGTTCGAGTCCCGGACCTGGTGGCTTCCTTTATCCCTTTCTCTCTCTTTCTCTCTCTGTGTCTCTCTCTAGTCAAATTAAAATAAATGAATGAATGAGTAAATAAAATTAAATAAATAATAATTTAAAAAAAAAAAGAAAATCCATGTCTAACTTTTGACTCCCCCCAAACTAAACTACTAAAAGCCTGCTCTGGCCAGGCCAGGAGCACTCAAGGGAGAGCATCCCAGCCCTGAGTCACATTGCCTTCCTTCCTGCTGAAGCCCTGGCCCAGAAGACTTTGCTCCAGCCTCTATGGAACAAGACAACAGTTCCAGAAAGCTCAGTTCATGGTCCAGAACTAGAGCCAACATATGCAGAGGCACTTCCATCCCTGCCACCCTTGGCTGACCAGTGAGTGATCAGCCATTGCAGAGATAGGTGAAGACTGGATCCCCAACCCACTTCTCAAGTCATTTCTTTGCCAATGTCTCCGGGGCAATGAAAGAAGATACCAAGGATCACGCGCACAATGAGAGGGCTCCGGATGATGGTTGAACATCAACTAGAGCAACAGCAGCAAGAGGGGCCTGAAGACCTAGGAGTCCCGTCCGCATGGGCTCACAGACACAGAAGGGAGTCAAGGCAGGCAACCTGGGATCACACGGAAGTGAAGAACCCATTCCTCTGACTTGGGAGAGGGGCAGTGAGGAACCCAGCACAGAGGACTCCACCATACATCTGCATTGGATTTAAGGAAGTTTTCTGCTTGAGACAGGAGGAGGCATCCCGGAATCAAGACTACAGTTCAAGAATGAGTGGACACTGAATTTGCTTCTTATTTCTTCACTTTTAGGAGAAACGTTTCTTATTTTTTAAAAGCAATAAATTTGGTGTTCAGTCAAAAAAGAGAAGAAAAAAATATCACGTATATACAGACCCTTGCAGTTCAAACAAATCTATGTTGTTCAAAGGTGAACATATATACTATGTCATATATATATATATATTTAATTTGACAAAGGGTGTGTGTACTCACCAGATAGAAATAGGCAGAGAGGGCTAAAGCTTCTCCTAATGGGCATGCTTCAATCACGTCTCCTCCTTTTCTCCATCTTGTCAGGATTTGGGGCACACACACACACACACACATTTTTCAAGCCACTGGAGACCAGATTTGAAATGTGTGATTGTCTATGTAAGCTCCCTTAAAAATCAGTACATGGAGTGGTTTGACAAATAATAACTCTTCTTTGACCCAGAAATTCTATGTCTATAAATTTACGCACAAAGTTGCTTGCATACTTGCAAGATGATATGTGCATACGGATATTCATTTTGGTACTTATCTCATCATAAAATATTGTAAATAACCTAAATGTCTATTAAAGGAAACCAATTAATTTACAGTACATAAATACAGTGGAATTCTGGGGTCTGACAGCAGTGTAGCAGTAAAACAGGAAACTATGAGAGGTAGAATCAAATGGAAAGATTGGTTGAAAAAGATTGGGATGCTGGGGACCAGCAGTTAGCATAATGGCTATGTTACTGGACTCCCATGTAACTCGACCACAGTTCGAGTCCCAGACCCGGTGGTTTAAACTCATGCCGGGCACGTGTGCATGCATGCCCAAGATCCCAAGAGGAGAACGGAGGAGAAGGGATTGAGGCGTGGTCATCCTCCGGGGGGATGATTTCTCACTTTCTGTCTCTCTGTCTCTCTCTGTCTTTCTGGCGAGTGCACATGCCCTATAGCAAAAATCTATCAAAAATAAAAAAAAAAAAAAAAAAAAAAAAAGAAGTGGAAAGGCCTCTGTACTGACATGACAAGTTTTGTTAAAAAAAAAAAAAAAGGCAAGAGACCAGCAGTTAGTGTAATGGCTATGTCGTTGGACTCCCGTGTAGTCGATTGCAGTTCAAGTCCTGGACCCGGTGGCTTAAACTCATGCAGGGCGCATGTGCGTGCGTACCCAAGATCCCAAGAGGAGAATGGAGGAGAAGGGATTGCGGTGTGGTCATCTCCCCGGGGGTGATTTCTCCCTTTCTGTCTCTCTGTCTCTCTCTGTCTTTCTGTCAAGCGCACGTGCCCTATAGCAAAAACCTCTCCAAAAAAAAAAAAAAAAAAGGGCAAGATGGCAAGCAAGAGCCAATGCCAGCCTGCAAGTGTACCATGTGGAGTTGTCTACCATCTTACCTTCAGCTTCATCTAACCTTAATCTTACCTGTCAGCTCAACCTCCATCCACATTGGGAGCAGTTAGGTTTGGGGAGATAGGAACCACCTGAAAATAGGAGAGTCTGGAGGACTCCTCTCTCCATAATTTCTTTAGCAGTAAAAGGAGAGAAACTCCCTGAACCCCAAACTCCTACTGTGGAATCTACACTCCCACCCGCAGTAGAGGAGGGGAATTGGCACAGAGCTTACGAATATCATAGACAAGTGCAGGAGCACACGGCTACAGAAACTTACTCCAAAGAAGTAGAATGAAGTGAGTGTATCACCAGATGACTACAAATCAAAGCAAAGCCCTAAGAAATAGGAGAATATCAGGAAATACCTCCCCCTCAGAGGATCATAACTCTTCACCAACCATGGATAAAACACAAGAAATCACAGAAATACCAGAAAAAAAAAATCCAGAATATTCACTGTAACAATATTCAATAAGATGCAAGAAATAACAGACGACAAATTTCAGGAGATGAGAAAATCCATTCACTATTTGAAAGAGAAACCCAGAAGATAGACACATTGAAAAAGAATCAAAAAGAATTTCTGGACAAAGAATATGATATAAGGACCAGCAGTTGGCATAATGGCTATGTCTCTGGACTCCCATGTAATCGGCTGTGGTTCGAGTCCTGGACCCGTGGCTTAAATTCACGCTGGGCACATGTGCGTGCATGCCCAAGATCCCGAAAGGAGAATGGAGGAGAAGGGATTGCGGCGTGGCCATTTCCCCTGGTGGGGTGACTCTCACTTTCTGTCTCTCTGTCTGTCTGTCTTTCTGGTGAGCACATGCACCCTATAGCAAAAACCTCTCCAATAATAATAATAGCAATAATAATAATAATAATAATAATAATATATAGGAAATCAATACTTTCCTCAAAAGTGCCAAGAGCAGATTTGATCATGCAGAAGAAAGTCTGACCCTGAAAACAAAACCTCTGGTATAGTCACCATTCAATGAATAAACCCAGATAGTAGAGGAAAAGTCAAAATGTTACAAGTAGCTGAGTCTTTTGGTGGAATGAATTTTTAAAAAGCTTAAATCAAGAACTTTGTAAAGCCAAGAAATCACCAAATCACTGGCTTTACCATGTCTTCATTTTTAAACATTTCTTTCTAATTTTGTTTTTTGTTTTTTAAAAGCATTTCTTCCTTCCTTCCTTCCTTCCTTCCTTCCTTCCTTCCTTCCTTCCTTCCTTCCTTCCTTCCTTCCTTCCTTCTTTCCCTCCCTCCCTCCCTCCCTCCCTCCCTCTTTCTTTCTTTCTTTCTTTCTTTCTTTCTTTCTTTCTTTCTTTCTTTCTTTCTTTCATTCTTTCATTCTTTCTTTCTTTCTTTCTTTCTTTTTAGAGGTTTTTGGTATAGGGTGCATGTGCTCAACAGAAGGACAGAGAGACAGAGACAGAAAGGTAGAAATCACTCCCCAGGGGGGATGGCCACACCACAATCCCTTCTCCATTCTCCTCTCTAGATCTTGGGCATGCACGCACACGCACCTGGCATGAGTTTAAACCACTAGGTCTGGGACTCCAACTGTGGTCGACTACACGGGAGTCCAGCAACATAGCCATTACGCCAACTGACGGTCCCTCAAGGATTTATTTCTTTATGCACAGTACAGTACTGTGGTCTTACAAGAACTCACAGTGTGTGAGTAAAAGTGTTTTATCTACATCTTCCTAATGAGCTATTATTACACCACTTACAGATTGTCTAAACTGTTCTTTACTTCTGAACTTCAATTTTCTCTTCTATAAAATAGTCAAGAATATCTACTTGGTAGAATTATTGTGAGACTTAAAAATATATATCTCAAAAGTGCCTTTATGAAAGTGTCAGTCCAGGAGAGTTAGCCTTGTGATCTGTTGGTTAAGAGAGTCAGATCCCACACGGTTGACCTGGTTCAAATCCCGACCCTGGCAGCTTGAAAATATGCTGAGAGTGTGTGTGTGTGTGTGTGTGTGTGTGTGTGTGTGTGAGAGAGAGAGAGAGAGAGAGAGAGAGAGAGAGAGCTCAAGATCCTGTCAGGATATGGAAATGAAGGCAAAGAAATTTAATCGTAACCACACTTCATTGGGGGTGTTTTCTCCTCTCTGTCTCTCTGGTGAATGCACACTCCTTCCAGCACTTAAGAAAACAACGCATGAAAAAAATAGAGTGAAAATATGAGTTTATTGCCTTTCCATCTGGTGGCAGCCATCAGGTAAGCCAAGATGGGTGCATACAAATACATATAGGAGCTATGGAAGAAGCAGCTGTGTCACGTGATGCGCTTTCTTCTGAGGATCAGCCACGGGCAATACCGCTAGCTCTCCGTGCTCCACAAGGCTCCTCCCCTCGCCCCGCCCAGATAAAGGGTGCGGACAGGGATAAAAGGCTAAGCAAGGTTATGTCTTACCTAGGAGGCATCGTGGAGGCCCTAAATGCCAGTGTGCATCGTGGAGGCCCTAAATGCCAGTTCCCAAAGGTGCAACCTACACCAAGCCTGTTCATCATGGTGTTAACCAGCTCAAGTTTGCTCGAAGCCTCCATTTTATTGCAAAGGAGTGATCTGGACCCTACCCTGCTACTCTTATGAGTCCTGAATTCCTACTGGCTTAGTGAAGATTCCACATACAAATTCTTTGAGGTTATCCTCTTTAATCCATTTCATAAATCTACCAGAAGAAACCTGATACCCAGTGGTCCCTCAAACCAGTCCACAAGCACAGGGAGATGTATGGGCTGCCGTCGCTTTGGAAAGGGCGACAGGTTCTGCCATACTATTGATGGGTCCTGCCCTGCAGCTTGGAGAAGGCACAATACTCTCCAACTCCACTGTTACTGCTAATGTAATTATGTTTGCAAAATTCATATCTAATAAAGAATTTACGATAGCCATGTCTTTATTATTATTATTTTAAAATATTTTTGCCATAGAGTGCTTGTGCTTGCTGAAGAGAGACAGACAGAAGGAAAGTGAAAAAAAATCACCTCCCACTCCCCCTCCCCCACACCCAGGAGGATGGCCACCGCGCAATCCCTTCTCCTTTGTTCTCTTTGGTATTTTGTTCTTGCATGCACACGTGCCCAGCGTGATTTTCAAGTCACCGAATCTGATCCTTGAACCTTAGTCAGCCATGTGGAGGTCTAGCAACTTAACCACCATGCCACCTGCTGGTCCCCAGTCATATCTTCTTCTTCTTTAAATTGTTTATTTAATTTATTTATTATTATTTTTAAAATTTGCTTTAGAGAACATGTGGTCAAGAGAGAAAGAGAAATAGAGAGAGAGAGAGAGAGAGAGAGAGAGAATTGAGAAAGCTTTTTCAGGTCCGGGACTCAAACAGCAGTCAGTCATTTGGGAGTCCAGTATCTTAACCACCATGCCACCTGTTGGCCCCCGTCATGTCTTCTTAAACTGTTATTTATCTGTTAAACTAGTCTGCAGATTGTTTCATGAATGCTTTATCAAATTATAAGAGTTTAAGTGTGATCTAATAAAAAATGTTTTTTGTTTGCTTTATCTTATTAGAGAGCTATATGTCAGTGTTTAAAACATGACGTGGGAATCAGCAGTTGGCGAAATGGCTATGTCGCTGGACTTTTATGTAGTGACTGAGATTTGAGTCCTGGACCTGGTGGCTTAAACTCATGCTGGGCATGTGTGTGTGCATGCTCAAGATTCCGAGAGGAGAACAGAGGAGAAGGGATTGCAGCATGGCCATCTCCCCCGGGGGGTGATTTCTCGCTTTCTGTTTCTCTCTGTCTTTCTGGAGAGCGTATGCGCCCTATAGCAAAAACCTCTCCAAAAAATATCATGTGGTATAACAGGTGTAAAATAAATTCTTTAAAACACTAAAAAAATTAATTTATTTTGGGGCAAATTAAAAAAAAAATAGTGTCTAGTCCAGTGCTTATGACATAAGAATTTAGCAATAACATTTAATTTATGCTGAAAGAGATCAATAACAGTTAATTATCTCTTTAACCCTAAGCAGCCCCCTATCAAAATTGTATTTAGATTCCTCCATCGCAGTAGAGTGCAAATAATTAATAACAGTACAAAGAGTGGGCCAGTAGGTGGCATGGAGGTTAAGGCAGTTGGTTCCCACATGGTCAACTTCACAGTTTGAGTCCCAGACCCAGCAGCTTGAAAGTCATGCCAGGCACGTGTGCGAGTGTGCCCCAAATCCCAGAAGAAGAATGGAAGAGAAGGGACTGTGGTAGATCCATCTTCCCTCGGTGAGAAGGTGGGGGCGTGGGGAGGGGTGGTGATTTCTCACTTTCTCTCTCCAGCAAATTCACACACGCTTTAACAAACAAACAAACAAAAAAGTGCAAAGAGCATTTTAATTTTAGCAGAAATTGAAACATTGAGGCCAAAGGAATAAAGGTCAAATGAATAGAATTTAAGTATTAACTACAAGAGAGAATTTGTTCATTGTGGATAAAGGAGCAGTTTGAGAGAGGCTTGGGTAAGGACTTGGAAACAGGAAGTAATTTGGGGGAGTCCCTTGGGTTCCAGCACTGTTTAAGTTAAATACTGTTAATTAAGGCCTTGTGCCCCAAGGGAGAAAAAACAATATGGGCTGCAAGTGGCTGTGTGTTAACAAGCTACCTCTAGAGAATTTCAGACATTTCTGAAGATTTCAGAATCCACCCTGAGATGGAATCTGAGAATTACATTATTTGAGAAATCTTTCTTATTGCCTATTGCCTCACTTGCCTGCCAACTGATATCATTTTCTTTTTTTCCTTTTTTTTTTTTTAGTTGTCAGAGGGCATGTATACTTGCCAGAGAGGAGACAGAAAGAGGGAGAAAGCATCCCCCACAACCCTTTTTCTTTAATTTCTCCATTCTGTCAGGATTTGGGGCACACATACATGCAACTAGTGTGTTTTTCAAGCTACCAAGGCCCACCAAGGTGGTCATGCGGGACCTGGCTCCCTTAACCACTAGACCACAGGGTCGGCCCAATGCTTTTTATTATAGGCAAAGTACATTTAAAATGTACATCAAAGCCTTGAGAAGAACAGAATATTCCAGAAGAGTTAGAGATGGCCTAACTGAATAGAAGGAGATCTTAGTCATTATAGATTACTTTGACGAGGAGAGAAGAGAGGGAAGAATTTGTCAGTGTGTATTTTAAAAAGATAGTTTAAAAAATGTACAAATTGGCAGCCAAAGGCTACGGAGCGGAAACTGTTTGAACAAGTTACATTCTGATGACCTTTCAAAGCAAGAGGCCCAGAATATTATCTTAATTTACTGCATCCTACAAACGATTTTTGTCTCACATATTGCAGAGGTGGAGCAGGTTAGTCCTAACAATGCCTTCTAAGTCTTGAGTTAATTTTTTTAGGGCATATAATTGCCTTCTGAGGTGATTGGAGCACTTTTCAGACATTGCCTAGTTTTACTTCTTTAGAAAGTCAGCATGCTAAGATTTTAGATTTCCAGGTGTGAAATGAGATTCCACTATTGATGGCCAGGGTCTGCATTATTCCAGCTTCCAGTTCTCCAGGAGTATCTGTGGAGATGAAGACCTCCAAACACAGAGCACGGTAGCAATGCACCTAAATTTGCTTAGAAAGTGCTGACAGAGCTAGGAGTTTCACTAGCATTTCCTGTCTCAAAAACAAGTTCTCTATTTGGTCTTCAATGGTAGTAAAACAGGGATCAGAAACTCTTACTGTTTGTTCAAAAGCAGAAGCTAGAATCATTTCAAAGAAAGAGAGAGCAAAATCGAAACCGAAACTTCATTTCTACCTATCGGTAGAAGCAGGGGAGCGTATCTGAGAGGGGCTTCTATTTTCTCCTTGTGAATGAAATTTATTAACCACAGAGAGATCTTTCACTTACGTCCTCAATTGGAGTATTACTGGTTTTGATACTAATCAAGTCATCTTATGGGTAC
Source organism: Tupaia tana (assembly GCA_026018925.1). NCBI lineage: Eukaryota > Metazoa > Chordata > Mammalia > Scandentia > Tupaiidae > Tupaia > Tupaia tana. Next base: position 86,547,792 of record JAKSZU010000006.1, read on the forward strand.
CAAAAATAGTTTTTAGAGTCTTTAAGAAGAGTCTAGCTTTACCACAGTATGGTCGTTTCTGAGATCTCAGATTTTGGTGATTAGACTACTTTACACCATTAATCAAAAAGCTCTACAAAATAACTGCAATCCCAGTGCAAAGAAGAGAAAGGTGTAATATGGCCTACAGATGATTTCTTCTTTCTCCCTTCAAACTCTCCCTCCCCTGCCTCCTTCTTCTGACACACTCACCCTCGTCTTTTGCTCCTATAACCCTCTCTGTCTCCTCCTCCTTCTTTTCCTCCTTCTTTTTAGAAACAGCTCTGTTGCTCAGGTTGGCCTCAAACTCATGCTCCTCCTGCCTCAGCCTCCTAAGTAGCTGGGACTGCAAGAGTGCACTACCACACTTGACTGTTTGCTCCTTCTTTAATGATAAAGTTTCCGGGCTGGCTCATAGCCTAGCAGTTAAGGGAGCTGGATCCCACATGACCAACCATGGTTCGAATCCTGGCCCCAGCAACTTGAAAAACACATTGGGAGTGTGTGTGTGTGTGTGTGTGTGTGTGTGTGTGTCCCAGATCCCAACAAGATGGAGAAATGGAGAGAAGGAATTGCAGCAAGACCATATCCCATTAGGGGTTGCTTTCTTTCTCTTTCTCTGATGAGTACACATGCCCTCTGGCAATTAAAAAATAATTAAACATTTTTCCATAACCTTGTTGGGATCCAGAATCAGAGTTAAGGAAATTCATCATTCCTGAAAACAAAACAAAAACGTTTCTCAAGAGATTCCTTTCATTCTTTTTTTTTTTTTTTTTTTAACTTTAGACTTCAGATTTATTTAGGGTCATTTGCACGTGTTTATAGAATACGTAGCTAAGTCTAAAAGATGACAGGACAGTTCCCCACAGTGAGACTCTGGCCTAAATAATATTTGCTTTACTTATATAGCAAGAAGGTAACTTTAAAGACAGAAGTTTTTGATTTGTGGCACTGAATGATGAAGCTGCACGGGGCATCTTTCAAAAGCTACAATTAGGGATCCACCTAGCTTCTCAGTGATACAAGCCCGATTGAGGTCTTCTGGCCCATTTGCTTGATATTCATGCTTTATGCCTTGAAATTTCTTTTTGATTGCATCCTTACAGCTCACGTAGATCATTTTACTTTTCAGAGATGGTAATTCTGGTGCCCCCCCCCCCCCACCCCACACACACAAAACATCAACTCTTCTTTTCTGGATTCCTTAGTCTCAAAGCTTGCATCATACAAATCATAGCGGCAATCTTTTTCAGGAAGCATTCCCACAAAATGCTTGAATGGATGGGTGATGGTTACACCAACATCTCCAACCAAGATCTCCTTGCCTTCTTCTACAACGATACACGTTTTGTCTGCACTGAGACAAAAAATGACAGCCTTCTTTCTTTTCTTGATTTCTTTTGGTGTGGAGCATTTCCTAACTTTCATGTCATAAAAAATACAACATACTTCATCAGCAACCTGCATTCCTGAGGCCATCTTCGCAGCGGCTGTGGCAGGGACGCGGGGGAGGGAGCTGACCGGCCTAATCTGCGGAGCCTCCTCCTAGAGGAAGTGGGCCTGAGAGACCGAGGGCGGAGCCGACCCTGTGAGCCTAGCAAGGGGCGGGAGTAGAGATTCCTTTCATTCTTCAGGACTGTCGTGGGCCACTCAGTATTTTACCATACTTTAAAATGTCAAAGTTAGGTGACAGAAAAATACATACAATTCCGGGGATTCTCATGACATTTCAGTGTTCAGTTAGGAAGGGTAATGTGGAAAAGCTATCACAAAGGAGGTACAGAATTACCAAGAGACTAAGCATATGAGGCCCTCTCACGCCTTCCTCAGCCATTCTCTTGGCCCCAAACGCTCTCTTCTAACTACTAAGTGTTCTCCTACGTTGTCAAGGCTCAGTTCAAATATTACTACTTCCTGTCAGAAACGTACATCTGTCCCCAAACCTCAGATTTACTGGTTTTTTATTTTTGTTTCTTTAGCCGTTTTTTAAAAATAAGTAATAATAAAAAAAAAAAGTTGCCAGAGGGAGCATGCACGCACCAGAGAGAGACAGAGACAAAAAGTGAAAGAGGAAGAAAGCCCCCCTGAGTGAGTCATGGTCAAGCTACAATCCAGTCTCTTGTCCCAGTCTTAGGCATGTGTGCACATGTAGGTTCTCAAATTGCTCAGGTCAGCACTTGTACTGTGCCCTTGGCCATATGGGATCCAGCTCCTTTAACCACTAGGCCATGGGGGTCAGTCCTAATGCTTTCTTTTGTTTTGAGAGAGAGTTTTGCTCTAGGGCCCATGTGCTCAACAGAGAGAGAAAGAGAGACAGAGAGACAGAAAGTGAGAAATCTCCCCCAGGTTGGATGGCCATGTCACGATCCTTTCTCCTCCATTCTCCTCCTGGGATTTTGGACACACATGCACACACACTTGGCATGAGTTTCAAGCCACTGGGTCTGGGACTCGAACCACAGTTGGCCTCAAGTTCAGCACCTTAATCACCATGTCACCTGCTGGCCCCCTAGCTCTTTCTTAACACATTATATTATTGATTTGTGTTTTGCTGTTTTACCCTGGATAGGCTGTGTATTGTTTGAAGATAGGAAACATTTGTTTTTGCAATTCTTGCAATATACACGTTCTTTAGTAAATAGAACATAATAAAAATCCATTAAAGGGAATCAATTTGGGATGAGGAGTTGGTAGCTGAAAATGACCTAAAATGCTCTCTGCTTTCAAGTTATCCCACACATTCCTTTGTTTCCTGGATATGTCTGTCACAGCTAGGTGCTGCACGCTCTGACAACCTATCTATTAAACTAGCTTCAAATGTCAGACTCTCATTTCTGACAATAGTACACAACCGCGTGTTATTTTAAACTTCAATACTCTTGTGCATGTATTACCTTATTTAGTTCTTTAAAAAATTCTAGAAGGTTTTAGCTGAGAAAACAAATTTAACACGCATCAGTGACTTTGTACCAGAGCTCAGGTCTTCTGAACATTTGGTGTGATTCTATTTGATCTAGATCTTATTTTATGAGCTTTTTATTTTGAAATAGCTTCCGGTTTACAGAAAAGTTGCAAGAATAGCGCAAAGAACACCTGTGTATTTTGCCCAGATTCAGCCATTTTTAGCATGTTACTACAGTTGATTTCTCTCTCTCTCCCCCTGCAATATTTAGAATTGTTTGAAAGTAAATTGCAGACCTCACTGTCCTTTACCTCTACCCACCATGCCACCAGCTGGCTGAATGTGTATTTATTTTCTTTTTTTTTTTTAGAATTATTTAACTTTATTTATTTATTTGTTTATTTTAATTTCACCAGAGAGGGACAGAGAGAGAGAAAGAGAGAGAAAGTGAGAAAGCAAGCGCCCAGGTCCAGGACTTGAGCTGCGGTCAGCCATGTGGGAGTCCAGTGTCTTTAACCACCATGCTACCTGCCGGCCCCTGAATCTGTATTTCTTTTTTTTTTTTTTAAAGAATAATTTTATTTAACTTTATTTATTTATATTTAATTTTATTTATTCATTTATTTTAATTTGACCAGAGAGGGAGAGAGACAGACAGACAGAGAGGGAAAGTGTGAAAGCAAGCTACCAGGTCCAGGACTTGAACCGTGGTCAGCCATGTGGGAGTGTCCAGCAGCTTAACCGCCATGCCACCTGCTGGTCCCTGAATCTGTATTCTTAAGAACAAGGATATTCACTTACATACCACAGAAAAGTGATCAAAATCAGGAAATTTAACATTGTATAGTACTCAAATCAACATGACAATTAAAAGTTTGCAAATTTTTCTAATCATGCCTTTTATGATTATGACTTTTAAAAAGGCCTCAGAATTGGACAGGATCACCCATGGCATTTATGAATAGTTTATACATCTTTTGTCTCCTTTAATCTGGATCTGGAAATGTCTCCCATTCTTTTTATTTTATGATGTTCATATTTTTAAAGCGTTCAGGGCATTTATTTTGTAGAAAATTCCTTAATTTGTATCTGTCTGATGTTTCCTCATCGTTCGATCTAGGTTATGCATTTTCTCAGAATACTGCATAAGAATAATTCTGTTTCCTTCTCAGAATATCACGTTAGGACACACATTTTGTCAGTTTGTTCCATCATTGGTGATGCCTGCTAGGTTTTTCCACTGTAAAATTACTACTTTTTTTTCCTTAAGAATTATTTATTTAATTTTATTCCTCATTGTTATAATTTTTTTTTAGAGATTTTTTTGCTATAGGATTTTTTTTTAAAATAGATTTTGCTATAGGATGCATGTGCTCACTGGAGAGACAGAAAGCAAGAAACCACTCCTCGGTGGTGGGGGTGGGCATGCTGCCATTCCTTCTCCTCCATTCTCCTCTTGGGATTTTGGGCATGCTGGCATGAGTTTCAAGCCCCAGGTATGGTACTCAAAGCAGTCGATGATTTAAGACTCTAGTGCCTTAACCTCTATGCCACCTGCTGGTCCCCGTTGTTACTATTTTTAAATTTGCTATTAGGGCACATGGGCTCATGGGGTATGGGGGAAAGAGAGAGAAAGAAAGCAGATCCAGGACTCCAACAACCATGGTCAGCCAGGTGGGTGTCCAGCACCTTAACCATTGTGCCACCTGCCAGCCCCAAGTTACTATTTTTTCATTTTCAGTTGTGCCCAGCACTTACAAAACAATACCTGCTAGGGTTAATTATTGCATAGGCACCTGGTGTGCCCTATGTCATAGCCAATTAGGGCATCTTTCCTCCAGCTGTTGCTTAGGCAACCCTCCTCAACTAGTAGAAACTCACTCTTCCCACCTGCACTGGGCATTTCTCCATTTCTGCCCATTGTTGACTGTACGCGGCAACTGGGATGCATGTTGAGTAACAGCACTGCCCTGTGTGTGAGAGTTAATGTTCTTGGGCAAACCCTGACCAGTCAAGGGCAGATTCCAGTGGAGAAGTGCTACCCTCTTCTGTCCTTTGGGTGCACATTCTGAGGTATGTTCTGTTTGACTTTTGGGAGGGTCCCAGTGGATCACCCTGTGTTGTGTTCAACTTGAGACCTCCCTTCTCACATACCGTTTTCCTTTCTTTCCTAATTTTACTCTTTCTGGTTCCTCCACTTCTGACCCCTGTAATCATTTCTGAAAATAACATATTGCCCTTTTCTCATGTCTTTTTTTTTTTAAGGGATCTAGACTAAAATAATTGTGCCTACATGTTAATAGAGTTAATGAGTTGGATAGGTGACAAATTAGAATATTGCAACACAAATAGAATGATGCATCTTTTTTTTAGGTGTTGTCCTAACCGGACTTTCCTTCTTGAACCTCAAACAAAGGACTCTCTTCTATATTAGTTCCACTCTCGGCTCTCGAGCTGTACCCTGATTCTGGAATTAGACTGAACTGCACGATGCTGTTGACATTTTTCTCCAGTCCCTGTTTCTCCGTTGCTCACTTTCCCTACCAGTACAGTGCCTTCCAATCTGCAATCCCCAAGAGTCTTGCAAGAGAATGAAAAGGGTTTAGTGGAAATGATGGTGCTACGTCACTTGTACACATCTCTTCCTTCTCTTTCTCACTACCCTGCTGTTCAACGTTCCTATCTTCTTTAAAATTTTTAAAGGTTTTATCATAAGGTGCATGTGATTGCCAGAGAGAGAGAGAGAGAGAGAAACAGTGAGAGGAAAAGTAAGAAACTGTCATCTGGGGGGACAGCCACACCTCTATCCCTTCTCCATTCTCCTCTTGGGATTTTGGGCATGCATGCACACATGCCTGGGGTGATTTTCAAACCACTGGATCCAAAACTTGAACTGTAGTTGTCTATGTGAGAGTTCAGCACCTTAATCACCTCAACTTTCCTTTCTTTCTATTAATGATTTACTCTTTGTCCTTGCTTACTTCTCTTCAATAGACAACTCATTTCCCTTTTAGAAAAAAGATCAGATAGAGAAAAAATGAGGCTATTATTTATTCCTTTTTAGTAGCAGAAAACCTGACTCTTGGCTTAGCTGGTAGTGTGGTGGTTAGGATCACTGGATCCTACATGGTTGACTGTGTTGTTTGAGTCCTTAATCCAGTGGCTTGAAAAACATACTGGGCACATACGTGTGCATTCCCAAATTCTTGAAAGCAGAAACGGAGAAGGGATTGCTGCATGACCATCCTCCTTGGAGTACTTTCTCCCTTTCCCTCTCTCTCCTCTCTGTCTTTCTGGAGAGTGCACACACCCTATAACATATTTATAAAAAAGAAAAAAACGTCTGAAAAAGAAAGTCTCTGTGTATGTTTCCCAAAAGAAAACAAAACCATGATTAAGCACTGATAAATAATTTGAGGCTGATGAGATCAAGGAGAACTAAAATGCCAGAGGGTGAGAGGGAGGGAACTGGGAGAAAAAAAGAGAAGTCAAATATATAAGACACAAGAAATGGAAAACAATCTGTTGAAGATAAGATATATGCTAATAGCTTTGACTGAGCCAATATACAGTGTATTCTGGATGGGAAAACTCATTTTGTATGGTGCAATGATATACAGTGAGTGAGTGTAAAATAAAATTTTTTTTTTAAAAAAAGCAGTGTGTTAGATGCTCTGTGAAGAAACTTTCTACACTGTACAGAAAGTTGGATGAAAGACTCTCTGTGGTCCCTTCCAGCTCTGGAGTTTATGCTTAAAATATCAACTGAATTAAATTGCAGCACCTGTCAACAATCCAAGGGCAAAAGTTCAGTCCAGATCTACAATCCAGCCTGATTATATTAAGAGCAATGAAACAGAATAAAATATACCACTGTTGGTGTGAAAAAAGCAAGCCATATACTGCACAAGTATGGGGGTGGAGGAGAAGACATTGGTTAGACAATACTGGGCGTTAATTTTTTGTTACCTGGAAACAGGTGAAACTCACATTATCTCAGATTTCTATTCAATTCTATGATACCTAAAGATAACCTCTACATCTCTTAATTTAAAAAAAAAAAGGAATTTCTTACAGAAGTTTTCAAATTTGATCAATGGCATGGAGTTGAACTGGACGCACTTGCCAGTCTTCCTGGTGCCCAAGATAGTATTTTTGTGCAAATGAATCCAAGTACATTTTCTTGCATTTGTCACACTACATTTTATGTACATAAACCACAATGAAACTACAGAAAACATGTAACAGAGCCTTATGGTTTGAGTTGTCTGGCCAGTCATATGGATGAATATACAGCAATTAGGCACTCTCCCCGCAGTTGTAAAGGCACAGTTTGGAGACTGTACCAAGGATAGGAGAGTACATAGTCAGTCTATGGTCTGGAACAGTCCTCACTACCCAAGTAAAGTAACCAGCTGAGACACTTCTGATGTAAAACTGAATAGGAGGTCACAAGTCACAGCAGACAGTGCCACTCTCATCACTGGTAATTACTGGTCTTATTGTTTTATTACATGGCTGCTAGAGAATAAAAGGCAAGTGGAAATTTATGCAACAGATTGTTGTTTCATAATCCATAGTGAAGAGGGGTGGCACTAAGCAATAGACAAAATCTTTTTTAAACCAGTGAGCTGAAAGAGATTAAAGATTTAAAGCTCTTTTTTAAAAGGTTTTGCCATAGGGCAGGTGCACTTGTCAGGGGGAGAGAGAGAAAGTGAGAGGGAAAGTGAGAAATCAACCCCTGGAATAATGGCCATACGGCAATCCTTTCTCATTCTCCTCCCAGGACGTTGGGCATGCAGCACACATGCCTGGTGTTATTTTCAAGCTGCTAGCTCCAGGACTCCAACCATGGTTGGCCATGTGGGAGTAAAGTGCCTTAACCACTATGCCACTTGCTGGCCCCATAAAGGTAATATTAATAGGCTAGGCCTAAAAGAGCAATGTCTTAATTATGGTCTCTTTTCTTAAAGATTATTTTTTTCTTTTAGAGAGATTTTTTTGCTATCGGGTACATATACTCACCAGAGAGATAGAGAGATAGAGACAGAAAGCCATAAATCACCCCTGGGGAGATGGCCACACTGCAATTCTTCCTCCTCTATTCTCCTCTCAGGACCTTGGGCATACACACATGCCCAGTGTGAGTTTAAGCCACCTGGTCTGGGATTCAAACCGCAGTAGGCTACATGGGAGTCCAGTGATGTAACCATTACACCATCTGCTGGTCCCTTCTTAAAGACATTTATATTGGGGACCAGCAGGTGACATGGTGGTTGAGAGGCGGGACATTCCCATATGGCCGACTACAGTTCAAGTCCTGCACCTCAGACATAGTGGCTTGCTTTTTCACTTTCTCTCTCTCTCTCCCTGTGTGTGTGTGTGTGTGTGTGTGTGTGTCTGTGTGTGTGTGTGTGTCTGGCCAAATTAAAACAAAATGAATGAATAAATAAAATTAAATAAATAATTCTTAAAAAAAACCTTATATTGCTAGTGAAGGACTAGTGTGGATTAGTCTTAGACATGTATTGGGTTGTCAAAAATGTCATGATACATTTTTGCATTGAAAAGCATAGAAAAAAACATGTCGTGGGAACCAGCAGTTAGCGTAATGGCTATGTCGCTGGACTCCCACGTAGTCGACCGCGGTTTGCATCCTGGACCCTGTGGCTTAAAACTCATGCTGGGCGCTTGTGCGTGCGTGCCCAAGATCCCAAGAGGAGAATGGAGGAGAAGGGATTGCGGCGTGGCCATCCCCTCTGTGGGGTGACTTCTCGCTTGTCTCTATGTCTCTCTCTGTCTGTCTGGCGAGCGCACGCGCCCTATAGCGAAAACCTCTCCAAAAAAAAAAAAAAAAAAATATATATATATATATATATATGTCGTGACTTTTCTAACAATCCAATAGTATAAGGATATTTGAAAATGTTTGCGGAAAAATGGAATTAAAATATGAATTTATTTTGGTGCAAGCATTTTGAAATCTATGCACAGATTTTTCATAATATGTATTTTCTGTTAAATTTTTGAAGACCTTCTGGTAGAGAGAACAGTAGTTGTTTCATTAAGATCAAAGAACTGTTCAATATCTTGGTTTCTCAGAGTACCAGAAGTCAGCCGTTGCTCTGTTGGGAGCAATAGGAAATGAGTAGATCACAAAAATGGTGGAAAAAATATTTCTCAGTAAGTCTACCACTTACTGGATAAGGCTAAAATAAACTACACAGTTTCATAAAATCTTAATTTTTCAGGGAATCTTATCCTACCAACAGGCCAACATTCTCTTTGCAAGAGCCCCACCCAGTGGCCATACAGCTTGTGGGTGAAAATTACAAAAAAACAGATTCAGAATTTTAAGAAAGACTCATTAAAAAAAAAAGCAAGCAGTCTAGCAGTGGCTAAAAATGAGTATCCATGTACAGAGAGATTCATACTCAAGTTTTTTGTGTAGGAGAGACATCTGCCTTTCTCTGTCATTCATGTTTAGTAACTTTCTTGTACTTAGTTGAAGTAGGTTTGCTCTTTGACCTCATGACCCCATATGCTTTGAGTCTTCCATTTTCTCCTAATCAATCCGTCTCTTTATATTTTCCCATTTTCTCCATCTTGCTCTAGCAGTGGTGTCCACTACTTAAATCATGCTTTCAGTATTACTCTCAACTCCTCCATCTAGTCGTCATGTTTTTCTGATCCTGGATCTGAAGAGTTGAGTATTTCTGCCTGAAAATCACACACCTGTGCTAATCACTGTCAGTATGCATTGCGGCTTTCTGACCAAGGCCGGGGCATCAGTTATGGTTGATGTCTGCCTGATCAACCAACAGTGGCTATTCAAACACTCCCTCTACTCTCAAAGCTTCTTTACACCAGCTTTTACACTTGGCAGGTGGTGATTCTGCTCATTGCGCAACAGTCCAGGCATAAAATAAGAACCGCACATTCCTGCCCTCTTATTTATAAGCTTAGTTACTGACCTGTGTGCTTCCCTTTCCTGAAGGAAGAGGTGTTCAACTCAAGGTTTGTTTCTCACCCTGGAGATGATTTCATCCTCTTTTGCCTACCCCGTGACTATTACTTCAATCTTCTGCCCCATCCTCTTTTACTTTAGAAAATAAAAAGAACTGAAAATGTTTTAGACTCAAGACTACTTTATCCGTTTAGGTTCTCTGTCACAAAGAGAAACCAATTTAGAGTAACTTGTAGAAAAATTATATTTATTGGAAAGACACTGGAATATCTCAAAGTACAGAAGAAAATGCTAACAATAAGCCTCCTGAGGGCAGAAAGCACAGGATAGTTGAAAATGAAACTGTGGACCTTCATGATCACATATATTTACAAACTCAGGTCCGACTACCTCTCTCCCCTTTGTGTCAATATTCAGCTCCTAGGAAGGAAACATTTGATTTGTCAGCCCACCAGAAACGGGTCAGGGAGGCATTCCTGACACCTTCACCTTTGGTTCCAAGTAGCACAGTTCAGGGAACATGGCTCTTATTTTACTTGATTTCTCTGCAGCAGTTAACACAAGTACATTTCCCCCTTCCTGGGTCCCCCTTTGTTTTCTGTGACACAATTCCTTTCCTTTTTAATCACCATTGTCGGTTCCCTTTTTTGTCCTGCTTAAACATTAAATATTGGCTTCCCTGAGTGGCAGTATGATTCTTTTTTTTTTTTTTTCCTAGATCTATGGCTTCAACTTCCATTACTCTTATGTTACAAACCATACCTTCTGCCAAATATTTCCTTTGAGTTTTTGACTGAATTCTATACTTGAATCTGCAATAAAATCCAGTGTCTCTAAAGGTGCTCTTCCTTCTTTCCCCCTAAACCTGTTCTTCTACTTGAATTGTCATGTTTTCATGAATGGTGCATTTCTTATCTAGTCACCCAATTCACCTCCCTGGGAGTCTCCCTAGGTCATTCTCACTTATACCTAACATCCCACCCCTGCGGCATCTAATTCCTATACACTTATTCTCCTCTTTCCTATGCTCCTAACCACTGTTGATTACGGCCTTCATACTTTCCCACCAAGATTGCTACATTAACATGCTCAAAACCAGCTTTCTTTCCTTCAGTATCACACTCTATTTTTCTAAAATGCTAATTTGGTCTGCAAACCAGATTCAGTTCTTCATCTTTCAGGATAAGCTTTAAAACTTAACCCATACATTATGTCTTATGTTAGTTTCCAATCTTTACCCATGGTCACGTTTTTACTGCTCTACTATAAAATAACTAGGCTGTCAGGTGAAAGGACTATAATTTTTTTTTTTAAATTTTTAAGACAGAATTTTTGCTATAGGCTGCATGAGTTCTCTGGAGAGACAGAGAGAGAGAAAAAGTGAGAAATCATCCCTTGGGGGATGGCCACTCTACATTCCCTTTTCCTCCATTCTCCTCTTGGGATTTTGGGCATGCATGCACATACACCTGGTGTGAGTTTCAAGTCATTGGGTCCAGGACTTGAACTATGGTAGGTCATGAGGGAGTTCAGTGTCTTAACCACTATGCTACTTCCTGGCCTCTATAATTGTTTTTTTTAACTTTGCCTGACTATAAGAAATTTTTAAAAGATATTATTAAACATGCAGATTCTTGGCCTGATCTCAAATAGTTGAATCAAAATCCCGAAGAATGGAGTTTATATCTCCACTAATTTTTATAATCAGGTTAATTTGTGAAATATGGCTTGACTCTTTCTAGGCAGCCCTTTGCTTATATCGTTTCTCCACCCTTTTCTCTGTTGTCTTTCACAATTTCAGTTAGTTCCCATAACAGGTGATGCTCATCTTACTTAGAGGCAGCTTCTTTGTGCTCCTCTTCCACCTAGGCTGACCTCTGTCATAGTACTCAACGCACAGAAGACAATATTTGACTGATGTATTACAATTGCCCTAAAAACTGATTGTTTATTTTTTCAGTATGTAAGAAATAAATAGTGGGCATTTGACAAAAAAACTTCTTGTAATAGGGCGTGTGTGCTTGTAAGAGTGAGACAGAGAGAGAAGGAAAGTGAGAAATAAACCCCCCAAGAGTACGGCTACATTGCAATCTCTTCTCCGTTCTCGCCTCAGGATTCTGGACGTGCATGCACATGTGCCCAGTGTGATTTTCAAGCTGCCAGGTCTAGAACTCAAACCACAGTCAACCATGGGGAATCCTTAACTACCACACCACTTGCTGGCCCAAAGAATATTTTTTGATATGTGAAAATACAATATACATCTAAGAAAAAAACAGACTAAGAAAAAATATATGTAATATCACTTTTAATAAAAATTAAAAGCAAAGTAAGTAAAAAAACGTATATATATCACATATCAAGAAGATATATAATGTGATTTGATTACTTTTTGGATCATGGCCTAATAGGTATCTTTTAAATTTACTTTCCCTCAGGAGTTTGTGACTTTATAATGAAAAATATGATAAAAAGCAAAAAAGCACTCTCTCAATCTACTTTGAGTATACTGCATGCATACATTTACACACACAAACTCTTACACACACATCACAAAACAGAAAAAAATGCTTGTGTCCTGTCAAACCTACTTCCATATAGAAAGTCAAAAACTACTAGTAAAAATAAAGTACAGACTGGATAAGGAAGGCTGAAGAAAGAGAGTAGCTATGTAACTATTGTGGAAGATAATTCTCTACTAATTAGAGAACAGGGACAGGTTTAATTGGAAACTTATTATCTAGGGACATAACTCCTTACAAATACAATGAACAGGAAGAGAGAAATGCTCTCCAGAGAGAATTGTTTTCTTAAGGCAAGTCCTGGGTGGGGACTTGAGCTTCCTGGGGATTATAAACCAGTTCAATGTAAGATATTTGTGTTTAGGGCAGAATAGGCAAAAGGGCTCTTACAGCGTCAGCCTCCAAAAAGAACCAGTCTTCTGGAAGTATTGTAGATTAAAATAGGAAAGAGGAAGGGTTTAACAAGAGATTTCAAGTCCAGCAGGTCTGTTACTTACTTTAAAGGGAATGTCTGGCCCAGCACCTGTGGTGCCGCCCACAGCGTCCTGGACTGTAGAACCCACAGGGGTCTGATTCTCAGTGGTTGTCCTGAAAGTCCTCCTTGCTTACTTGTGCCCAGGATCCTGGGGGGCTAGAGCACTGGAAGGGACTGTAGCCTCAGTCCGGTGCAGGGTTTCCCTCTCCCTGGCCTTTTCATATGCATATACCAAATTACAATTTTTTTTAAAGACAAAAACTCCAGAAAGATCTTGGATGACTTTACCCACTGTTATGATCTGAATGCTTGTGTCCTCCAAATTCGTATGCTAAAATCCTAATCTTTTTTCTTTCTTTTTTTTTTTGAGAGGCTTTTTTGCTATAGGGTGCTTGCCAGAAAGAGAGAGACAGAGAGACAGAAAGGGAGAAATCACCCCCCCAGGGGGGATGGCCACACCACAATCCCTTCTCCTCCATTCTCCTCTCAGGATCTTGGGTACACACACACACACACACACACACACACACACGCCCAGTGTGAGTTTAAGCCGCTGGGTCCAGGACTCGAACTGTGGTCGACTACATGGGAGTCTAGCGACAGAGCCATTACACCAACTGCTGGTCCCTAAAATCCTAATCTTAATGTGATGGTATTAAGAGGCAGGCCTTTCAGAAGATGACTAGGTCATTATGGCTCTTTTATTAGTACCCTTGTGCCCCAAAGAGCTGCTTTGTCCCAAAGACCACACAGGATGTCCAAGAAATTGACTCTCAACAGATACTGAACCCATCATTGCCTTAAGCTTAGACTTCCAGATTCCAGAATTGTGGGAAATAAACCTGTGCTGCTTACAAGCCACCCAGTTTATTGTATTTGTTATAAAAGCTCAAACAGATTAAGACATCCTCTTCTCTGCGTTTTTCTGAAAATGTTTAATATTTAATCTTCCTTAAATATTTCTACAAATGATAGTAATTAGAATTTATTTCATAAGAAGTCAAACTTTTGGGGCCAGCAGTTGGTGTAATGGCTATGTTGCTGGACTCCCATGTAGTCGACCGCAGTTCGAGTCCCGGATCTGGTGACTTAAACTCACGCCAGGCGTGTGTGCGTGCATGCTCAAGATCCTGAGCAAAAAACAAAAAACAAAACAAAACAAAAAACAATCCCTCACCCAACCCCCCCCCCCCCCCCCCCCCCCCCCCAGCTAAGAAAGTCACACCATCCTGTGAACCAACCAGCAGGTGGAGCTCCATTAACCATCAAGACTTGACAGCCTGGAGGGAGCAGAGGATACCAAAAGAGAGCAAGCACCTTTAATCCAACAGAGACTCGGGAGTTTGGTCACTATCCCCTGGCAGGCAGAGTAGGCATGCATTCTCTGTCCCATCACATTCAAGTCTGGGAGAAAGGCTACCTGCCCCAACTGACGGAACCCACAGCATAGTTCTTCTGGACCTCCCTGAGAAGTATGTGTGGGCAGAGAAAAGGGAGGGACATCTGACAGAGAGGACGGTACCAGACATTCTGCCCCAGTTCAGGGTAAAGCAGACAGGGTACTCCTTTAGGCCATCTCTTGATCCTGGGGTACTTGATCTAGCCAACTAACTTCTAGCGGGGATCTATAAAAACCAAGCCGACTCTGAAACCCCAGATGTTACAGGTTGCAGTCTCAAACATACATTTCGATCTCACATTTAGATTTGCCTCTAAAGCTTTGTCAATGACTTTCCAGGGCCACATCCAGGACCCGAGGGCTACCCTTTCTCCCCTCCCCCAGTTGCCTTCCCATGGCCACATTCAGATTTGGAGAAAGGCACTGTTCTCAGATGACACACGCAGGCCACTCTGGACCTGCTTCTGGTATCTCGGAGATAGGCTTGTCTCCGGGCCCTCCTGGATCACTTTATCAGGACATCACGTGGTTCTAAAGAGCCATTCAACCACCACGTCTTACACACAGTCTACACAACCCCTGTTCTAACCTGGAAGACACAGCTGGCTTCTTCCTGAACCGCTTTGCCAGGAGCACACTTGTGACATAGGCTGTCTCCCCATCCTGGCACTACAGAATCTACTTGAAAAAAAATTAAAAAGAAAAAAAAAATTTTTTTTGGAGAGGTTTTTGCTATAGGGTGTATGCACTTGCCAGAAAGACAGAGAGAGACAGAGAGACAGAAAGCGAGAAATCACCCCCCAGGGGGGATGGCCATGCCACAATCCCTTCTCCACCATTCTCCTCTTGGGATCTTGGGCACGCACGCACACATGCCTGGTGTGAGTTTAAGCCATCGGGTCTGAGACTCAAACCATAGTTGACTACATGGAAGTACAGTGACATAGCCATTATGCCAACTGCTGGTCCTGAAAAAAATTTGTTTTCAATGTAATTTTATTTATTATTATAATCTTTTTAATATTACATTGAATCACATAAATCTTTACAATGCATAACATTTATTTTTTTCAGCAGGAATGCTATGTTTATCAGTCAAGACAAAGATATTACTATCCACACCATCATCATCAAATAGCTTTTCATCATTTTTTTTAAAGATTATTATTATTATTCTCCTTATTTTTTTAAACATTCAATCACTATATATCATTTGCCTTGTAAAGAGAATTTAGCCAACATGAAATACTTCTCGGACCAGTCCAGTTCAGAAAACTATACATGTTATCATCAACAGGTAAGCCATTTCTGTGTCCCACTAAAGTCATGCCTCTCTATGTGTTCTCTTATTATCCTTCTCTATACTCTTCTTTTCTCCTGCCCCGTTCCACACTATCTTCAGCATCCCTAACTATTTTCACAGCTTTTATGGCCTACAATATTTTGATCTCTACCATAAAGTGCGGATAGTCGTTATATATTAAGTGGATACATACAATATCTTTCTTTCATATACTGGCTTGCTTCACTCAGCAATGGAGCCTCCATATTTGACCACTTTCTATCAAATGCCAGGGTCTCATTTTTTTATGGCCATATAGTATTCCATAGAGTATATGTGCCACATTTTTCCCATCTATTCATCTGTTTGTGGACATGTGGGTTGATTCCATGTCTTAGTGATCATGAATAATACTGCAGTGAACATTGATGTGCAAGTGCTTTTCAGACTGTGCATTCTAGATACCCAGAAGTGAGATTGCTGGGTCAAATGGTAGATCTATTTGTAAATCTTTGAGGAACCTCTATATTGTTTCCAATAATGGCTGAACCAGTTTATATTCCCACCAACCGTGTAGGAGAGTTCCCCTTTCACCACATCCCTGCCAACACTTACCAGTTTTTGTATTTTTAACCTTTGCCATTGTGGTTTTAATCTGCATCTTCCCTATGATGAGGGATGTGGAGCATTTCCTCATGCTTCTTGGCTGTTCGTATGTCTTCTTCAGAGAGATTTTTCTTTAGCTAATTTTCCCATCTTTTAATTGTGTTAATTTTCTTCTTCTTCTTCTTTTTTTTTTTTTCTGAGTAAGCCACTCGAGTTCCCTGTGTATTCTGATTATCAGTCCCTTGTCTGAGACATATTTTATAAAAATATTCTCCCATTCTGAGGACTGTCGAATTACACTAATTACTTTGTCTTTTGCTATGCAGAATCTTCTTAGTCTGATATAGTCCCACTTGTCTGTTTTAGGGATTATTGCCCATGCTGTGAGAGTCTTAGTTAAGAAGTCTTTGCCTACCCCAATGTCTCCCAATTTCCCCAGTATTTTCCACCAGTAGTTTTATAATTTGAGGTCTTAGGTTCAAATCTTCAATCCATTTTGAGTTGATTTTTGTTAATGATGAAAGATGGGGATTCAGTTTCATCTTTATGTGGGTGGATACTCAGTTTTTCTAGCACCATTTACTAAAGAGGTTTTCCTTTTCCCAATGGATTGACTGGTATCCTTTGTCAAAAATCAGTTGGCTGTAAGCTTTGGGGTATATTTCTGGGGTCTCTATTCTATCTCATTGGTCCACCTGTCTGTTTTTGTGCCAATACGATGTTGTTTTGATGATCACAGCTTTATAGTATATCTTGGGATCAGGGAGTGATATGCCACCCACTCCACTCTTCTTGTGCAGGATTGTTTTGGCAATATGAGGTCTTTTATGATTCCAGACAAATTCTATGATTGTCTTTTCTAGATCTGTGAAGAATGTCTCTGGTATTTTGATTAGAATTGCTTTAAATATGTTGATTAATTTGGGTAGAATTGCCCTTTTGATTATGTTTATCCTTCTGATCCAGGAACAAGGGTTGTCCACTTTTTGATGTCATTTTCAATATCTTTTTGAAGATTTTCATAGTTTTCTTTGCAAAGGTCTTTCTTTGACTTCCTTAGTTAGGTTTATACCTAGATTTCCTATACATTTTGTGGCTATGGTAAAAGGGATTCCTTTATTCAGCTCTACTTTGTTCAGCTCTTTTATAGAAATGCTATAGATTTTTGGATGTTGATTTTGTATCCTGTGACTTTACTGTATTTGTTTATTACTTTGAGAAGTTTTTTTATGGAAACCTTTGAGTCTTCTAAGTATACATCATGTCATCTGCCAAAAAAGATATTTTCAACTATTCTTTGCCTTTTTGAATGCCTTTTGTATTATTCTCTTTTCTGATTGCATTGGCTAAGATTTCCAAGACTATTTTGAAAAGGAGTGGAGGGACTAGCAGTTAGCGTAATGGCTATGTCGCTGGACTTTCATGTAGTTGAACACGGTTTGCGTCCCGGACCCGGTGGCTTAAAACTCACGCCGGGCGTGTGTGCGTGCATGCCCAAGATCCCGAGAGGAGGATGGAGGAGAAGGGATTGCGGCATGGCCATCCCCCCTGGGGGGTGATTTCTTGCTTTCTGTCTCTCTGTCTCTCTCTGTCTGCCTGGTGAGCGCATGCGCCCTATAGCAAAAACCTCTCAAAAAAAAAAAAAAAAAAAAGGAGTGGAGAAAGTGGGCAACCTTGTCTAGTACCAGTTTGTATTGGAAAAGCTTTCAATTTTTCCCATTCAGTATAATGTTAGTTACAGGTTTTTCATATATGGCTTTTATTGTGTTGAGAAATGACCCTTCTATGCCAATCTTGCTAAGAGTCTTAATCATGAAGGGATGTTGTATTTTGTCAAATGCTTTCTCTGCATCGTTGAAATGATCATATGGTTTTCATCCTTTTTTCTGTTAATATGGTGAATTATATTTATGGTCTTGCATATGTTGAACCACCCTTCCATCCCCAGAATAAAGCCTACCTGGTTGTGATAAATAATCTTTGTTTTATGTTATTGGTTTCTATTTGCAATATCTTGTTGAGGATTTTTGCATCTATAGTCATCAGAGATATTGGTCTGCAGTTTTCCTTTTTTGCCATATCTTTATCTGTTTCGGAAATGAGGATGATGGAGGCTTCATAAAATGAACTTGGGAGGTTTTCTTCCTTTCAAATCTTTGGAAGTGATTTGAATAGAATGGGGGCTAACTCTTCAAAATTTTTGTAGAATAAAAGTCTGATTCTTTCATTGTAACATTTCACATTTTGTGTTGTGACCAAAATTTATTTTACTGGAACTATGTGAATTTCCAGATCAATGGTCATTTGCTGGGGGGGGGGGATGTTTTAGACAGGGTCTCACTATGTCCCAATCTTCCTGCTGCAGCCTCCTGAGTAGCTGAGACTATAGGCTTTTGCCACAGCATCTAGCTTTTAATGGAGTCAGGGTGAAACTTGGGCCACGTGGCTTCAGCCTGCTAAGTAGCAGCACTAACCAATGTATTCTACTGTGGCTGAGGCTACTTAATGATTTTTAAGACCAATTGATAAGAGTTGGCTAAATCAATAATCTCTCCAAATACTGCAACAAAGCGATATTTGTAACTGTCATTTATCTCAGCGTTATTAGCTGGCTTCCTCCTGTCAAGTAGACTATTCCTTTATCAACAGGAGCTATTTAGTTACCTTAGTTCCTCTGGAAAGGTAAAAGAAATATTAATTTTTTCCTTTGTCTCTAAAATTTTTACTGAGTATATCTCTTTCTCCAGAACTCACTGACTTCCCAATGTGGCTAATTTATTATTTATTTTCTATTAATTAAAAAAAATAAATCCCACTTTGGGGCTGGCAGGTGGTATGGTGGTTAAAGATGCTGGACTCCCACATGGCTAACCATGGTTCGAATCTCAGACCTAGCAGCTTGCTTTCTCACTTTCTCTCTTTCTCTTTATCTGGTCAAATTAAATCAAATAATAATAATAAAGTTAAATAAAATAATTCTTTAAAAAATAATTCCCATTGTGCTTGTGCCAACATGGCTACCTGGGAACAATTATTATGGTGTATTGCATTTCTTACTTGTTTTTTGTCATATAAAGTCTTTATAGTACCTTGAAGTATACTCATCTCTGTTCTTATTCTATCCCTTATATTTCCTTGTAAGGATGCACTTTATTCATTCACTCTAATATTATAATCTGTTCCTTTTGGGGTATTCCCATAGGGCTTTACAATTTATGATCTGTCTTGATGACGTAATTTATAGTTTTTTTTTTTTTTTGATGCTGAGATGCTAACCATAAATTAAGTCATATTCCAATGCTAATATCTTGTCACTTTCCACTCTGCTGCCACTAACTCTCTTCCTGGGTATCCGGAAAGACCATGCCATTTTCTTGTAGGTCATCTTAGAAACAATTTAAATGGTCAATATTTGTTAGACAATATATACCGAAGAGCTAGCACATCGGGCAAAGAATTCTCTTTAGGCAATTTTAATTAGTTGTACACTGACTTAGATTTGACAATGCAGTCAACAACGTTTTGGTCAACAGCTGCCCATGTGTACACTGGGTTCCCCTAAGATTATGCCGTATAGCTTAGGTGTAGTAGGGTATACCATCTATGTTTGGGTAAGTACCCTCAACGATGCTCACACAATGACAAAATCACCTAGCTGCATTTCTCAGAGTGAATCTGTATTGTTAAGTGACAGATAACTGTACCTGAACTTATCATTGTGATATCTCCCCCACTTGTCTTAATGTGTTGTGCCAGACACGGAAATACACTAATATTTGATATGCTAATTAGGTAAGTGAACATGAAATCGAGGGTGGTTTGAGAGATAAGACCTCCTGTGAAAGAAAAGCATCTTGCTGTCCACAATGAAGAATTAAAAAAATAAATTACAGGCAGTATAACAAAACCTCCATAAGGGTAGAGACCAGGGCTGATTCTTTAGTGAAGTAACCCATGTATTAGACTCTGGACAAACATTTGTTGAATGGTTACTCATTTCTACAGGAATAAAAAATCTTTTAAAGCAGCACACAGATGAGTTGGAAGATTGTTCTGTTGAAATCTCTTCTCTTGACTTAGATTTTACATGTTCTTTTCTAAAAAAGTGTGTAAAAGTTATTTTGCATTTCCTCAAGGTGTTTACAACACTCAATTATTGTTTTTTATTTTTATCTTCCAACACCAGTTTCTTACTGGCATTATTACTAAATTTCAAGTTCACTTCAGAAATGTTTGGCAGCAAAATAAAGGCACTAATTGAAGGGAATTATTCTGCTATTTGTCATGTCTTTGTTTTGTACCTTGTGTTTGTACATTTGAAAACTAAAACTCAATTTTCCCTAATTACCTAGACATATTTAACCATGTTTACTTACTGAAATTAGGGGAAATTGATGTATCAGTCAGAATGTCAATAAAAAGATATCTGCCAAATAGAGCAAATTGACTAGTCAGTGTGGTTGTTTTCCTCTCTCCCCCATCAAAATTATAGAACTGTGATTCTGACCAGAGAATTAGATGATCCTAATGCTTTGTGACATCATAGTTGGCACATAGTATACCCGATCCTATAATGGCGGTTTAGCTGTCAAATAATACCCAGTTCTATATTGTCCAGAGCAGCCTAGCCTTTAGAATGGTGCTAGTGTCAGGACCAGCAGATGGTGTAGTGGTTACATCACTGGACTCCAGTATAGTTGATCGTGGTTCAGGTCCCAGACCCAGCAGCTTAAAAACTCACACTGGGCACTTGTGCATGCATGCCCCAAATCCCAAAAGGACAATGGAGGAGAAGGGATTGCAGCATGGCCATCCTCCTGGGGCGGGGGGTGGGGGGTGGTGGTGGTGATTTCTTGCTTTCTGTCTCTGTTTCTCTGGCAAGTGCACATGCCCTGTAGCAAATATTTCTCCAAATAAATAAGAGAGAGAGAGAGAGAATGTGCTACTGTCACTTAAATTAAGCTCTCCAAATTTCCTTTCCATAAATAATAAGATAATTGCACTCTTGTCACTATCTCCTGTTTTAAATGGTCAATGTTGATAAATTGTTTCAGTAAATTTCCCAGTTGTAGCCATATCTTACTCAGTAAACTATCATCTCTGAGAGTTCATCTAGATTATTAAAATCCAATTACTATAGGATTTTAGCTCTTGACTAAAAGATGTCTAATCCTGTCCTTTACTTATTTTTTTCTTCTTGTGATATATTCAATTTATTGAGAAGGGGGTATTGTTTTCCTCAATATTTTATTTTGAAATTTTCCAAAACTTCACTGAAGTTTAAAAAGTAGTACAATGGGGACCAGCAGTTAGCGTAATGGCTATGTCGCTGGACTCCCACACAGTCGACCGTGGTTTGAGTCCTGGACCCGGTGGCTTAAACTCACGCCGGGCTCGTGTGCGTGCATGCCCAAGATCCCAAGAGGAGAATGGAGGAGAACTGATTACGGCATGACCATCCCCCCTGGGGGGTGATTTCTTGCTTTCTGTCTCTCTCTGTCTGTCTGGTGAGCGCACGCGCCCTATGGCAAAAACCTCTCAAAAAAAAAAAAAAAATGTAGTACAATGAATTCCTGTGAATCTTTCTTATTTTTTGTTTTTAGGTTTTACCATAGGGCATGTGTACTCACTGGAGAAAGATAGAGAGCTAGAGTAAAAGGGAGAAATCACCCGTGGGGGGACCAGCAGTTAGCATAATGGCTATGTCGCTGGCCTCCCATGTAGTTAGTTGACTGTGGTTTGAGTCCCAGACCTGGTGGCTTAAAACTCACTCCGGGCGCGTGTGCATGCATGCCTAAAATCCCAAGAGGAGAATGGAGGAGAAGGGATTGAGGCGTGGCCATCCCCCCCCAGGGGGTGATTTCTTGCTTTCTATCTCTCTGTCTTTCTATAGCAAAAACCTCTCCAAAAAAAAAAAAAAAAAAAGAAATCACCCCTGGGGAGATAACCATGTCACAATCTCTTTCCTGCCTGTCTCCTCTTTGGGTTTTGGGCAGGCATGCACATGCACCCAGAGTGATTTTTTTTTTTTCTTTTAAAATATTTTTTGCTATAGGGCATGTGCACTTGCTGAAGAAACAGAGAAACAAAAAGTGAAAAGTCATTCCCCACAAAGGGATGGCCATGTCATAATTCCTTCTTTTTCATTCCCCTCTCAGGATTTTGGACACTCACGCATGCATGCCCAGCATGGATTTCAAGCCACTGGGTCCAGGACTCCAACCACCGTCAGCCACATGGGAGTCTAGTGCCTGAACATTAATGCCACCAGCTGGTTCTAGTCCAGTATGAATTTTTTTTAAACTTTTATTTTTAGGAGATTTTTGTTATAGGGAGCATGAGCTTGCCAGAGAGACAGAGACAGACAGAGAGAAGAAAGTGAGAATCACTCTCCCAGGGGGGATGTTCACTCCACAATCCCTTCTCCTTCACTCTCATCCAGGGACTTTGGACATGCACACACATACACCCAATGTGTTTCAGACTGCCAGGTCTGGGACTTGAACCACAGTTGATCATGTGGGAGTCAAGTGCCTTAACCACTATGTCACCTGCTGCCTTGTCCCCTTGTGATTCTTTCCCCCCCCCCAATAATTTTTAAGCTATCAGGTCTAGGACTCAAACTGGTGGACCATGTGGGAATTCATTGCCTTAACCACCACGCCACCTGCTGGCTCCTCTTGTGTATGTTTTATTTAGATTTAGCGGTTGTTAATAGCTTCCCAAACTAGCTTTATTTCACCTATCCTCTCCCCCTCTTTCTCTAGTTATTATAGGTAATGATCTTTTCTCAATGCATTATAATTCACAAACATTATTTTGATATAAAATTATTCCAAATCTGAGTAAAAGAAAGCCACTTAGACCATCTTCTTTATGTTTTTGACATTATCATATTCATCCATGTTATTATTACATATATTTTTTTAGATTTTTGCCATAGGGCATGTATGCTTGCCATAGAGAGACAGAAAGAGAGAGGGAGAGAGAAAAAGAGAGTGAGAGGAAATGAGAAAGCACCTTCCAAGAGGGGATGACCATACCACAATCCTTCTCTTTTACTCTCCTCTCAGGATTTTGGGCGTGCATGCACACGCACCCAGCATGTTTTCCAAGGCATTTGGTCAGGTACTTAAACCACCAAGTTGGCCATGTGGGGTCCACTGCCTTAATCACCACACCACCTGCTGGCCCCATCCATATTTTAATTCCTCTTCATTTTATTCTTAGAAGATTAAACCTTCAGATTTGTTACTATTTTGCTGTCTTACATTCAACTATTAATATGAACGATTTAGTAATTTGAGATAATTACTTGGTCTATCAATATCTTTAGAACAAGATGTAAAATATATACATATATAAAATTTAATATTGTTGACTACCAAGGTATATCATGTCTTTTTAAGAACAAAGGTCTCTATAAGTTCAAAGACTAATATCGGATATAGGATAATGAACTTTTTTTTGTTTTTTCTTAGAGAGGTTTTGGCTATAGGGTACATGCACTCGCCAGAAAGACAGAGAGAGACAGAGAGACAGAAAGAGAGAAATCACCCCCTAGGGAGGATGGCTACGCCACAGCAATCCCTTCTCCTCCATTCTCTTGGGATCCTGGGCATGCACGCACATGTACTGGGTGTGAGTTTAAGCCACCGGGTCTGAGACTCAAACCGCAGTCGACTATGTGGGAGTCCAGTGATGTAGCCATTACGCCAACTGCTGGTCCCCAGGATAATGAACTTTAAATTGTTTTTAAATATAACTTTATCTGTAATATTCTACTCAATATCACTTGTTAGTGTTCACTGCTATTTATTTATCTACCTATTTATATATTTAATTTGCTAGAGAGTGTGCGTGCTTATTGGAAAGAGAGCTAGAGAGGGAGAGGGAGAAGAAATCATGCCTTGTAGGGGTGATCATGCCACAGTCCCTTCTCCATTGTTCCTTTTAGAGTTTTGGGTGTGCACACACATGCACCCAGGGTGTTTTTCAAGTTTTTAGGTCTGGGACCTAACCATGCAATCAGCCTTGTGGGTTCCAGCTGCCTTAACTACCATGCTACTGGCTAGTCCAGTGTTCACTGTTGTTAAAGATGGTTATTGCGGGATAAGCCCCTAAGCATGGAGCCATGGAAGGCCTGGAGAAGACACATATGAATGGGGCTTTGCTACGAATTACATCACCCAGAATAAAGCCAGGAAGAAGCTGCAGCTGAGCCTGGCAGACTTCAGATACACCCTGAAGGGCATGTATCCCCGCGAGCTCAAACACCAGAAGAAGGTTCACAAAGTTCACATGACCCACCCACCGTCTGCACTTCTTACATTTTAAAGATCAAGTTTCTCCCCTGTGAACCCGGCGTCAGCAAGTTCCGGGAATACAAGGTATTTGTCCGGGGCTCAGGAAGGCCTATGGGAAGAGTGGTGGAACACTGCAGCGCGTGTGCAGGACAATAAGCCCGACTACAAACTTGCCCACATCGTCAGGGAGCGGCCCCCACCTTCGCCGACGCCCCTGTCCACTCTTCCCCACCTTCCCACGGCCCAGCGAGGGCCACGTGCACACCACCCAGCTGTGCCACCGGCTCTCTGCGCGTTCCTGCATTACGTCATGGCAACCGGGTCTTGTGCAAGGTCTTCCTGTCCATCAAGGGCATGCACTAACAGGTGGAGGTGCGGGGGCAGCTGCCGTGTAGATCATACCCTACACCTTCTCCACGACCATGGACAGACGTGGACTACAGGGACACGGCCACCGTCCTCGAGCTCCACACCACCCCTGCTCGGCTTCGTCCAATTCCGCCTCTACCAGTCGTTGAACCTGCACTACCCCCCAAGCTCGAGGGTCAGCCCCAGGCAGAGGTGCCAGCGAGGGGATTCGTGCTGGACTCCGAGAGCTCTGGAGAAAGCGGCAGCCTTCGGTGCCAGCCTGGCCCGCGGAGGTGCCGCCATGGAGCAGGAGGCTGAGGAGGATGAGTCTCCGGCCATGAGGAGATGGCGCTGCAGGAGGAGGTGTGAGGGTCTGAGGTTCTTCCTGAACCGCCAGGTGTCACCCGAGGCCCTGGCCTTCGTCTTCAGGAGTCTGGGTGGGGACGTGTGTTGGCATAAGTCTCTGCATCAGGGTCCCCTACAATGTCGCAGACTCCTGCTTCACCGCAGGGCGTCCCCTGGCCCCGGGCGGCAGACCCGGGCATGGGCAGGTGCATCTTGCAGCCCGGCTCCTCCTGCCCACGGCAGAGCGCCTCCCCGGGGTCCAGCTGCCTCCCACCTTTCGCCCTTCGCGCCCGGGAAGGAAGATACGTCCCAGCCGAGAAGCTGGAGCTGCTGGCTCTGCAGGAGGAGAGGACCCAGGAAATCGGAGTGAGTCAGAAGAGGAGGAAGACGACGAAGGCGGTAGTGATGGAGGGGGGGGAAGCGAGGAGGATGAAGAGGAAGGTGAAGCTGGTTCAGAAAAGGAAGAAGCGGCCCGACTGACAGCCCTGGAAGGGCAGAGGATGGAGGGTAAGACACTCGGAGTGATGGCAGGCGCTGTGAGGCTGGAGGACCGGAGGGCCGGCCCAGGAGGAGAGGAGGCCAAGCGCCTGGCCACCATGATGACGCGGAGAAGTACCTGACACAAGATCATGTTTGGGAGAGGCGCAAATTCCGCCAGGCCAGCACACCTGCGGAGAAGCGGAGAGCCCAGGAGGAGGCCGTGAGGGCTGGCGAGGCCCAGAAGGCCAGGCTGGCGAGGTTGCTGGTGACCCCTCTCCGGGCCAAGGGCAGCTTCGCGCGGCTGGCCTTCACAAAGGCAGGCCCGAGGACCTGAGCTCCATGACAGACCAGTCACTTCTGTCTCAACACTTCTTTCCTCCAGTCTGCCCTGACCCGTCATACGCTGCGGCTGGGCCTCCCTTGGGTGGAGCTCCCTGCTGGTGGCTGGGCAGCGAGGAGGCATCTGTGCCCAGCCTGACGCTGCGCTCCCAGGAGTCAGTGATGTGGGGGGAGCAGCGGCCCATCGGCCCTCAGTGCTGCCCCCATTTCTGGTGGCTTTCCACAGGCCTCTCCCACACACAGATGGGCCTATGATTCTCAGGTGCTGTGTTGGGGTGAGGGTGGGGGGGAGCATTTGTTTTTAAATAGCTGGACTTTTGCAGAAAAAAAAAAAAAGATTATTTCTTGTGGATTTTTAAATTACATGAAATTGAATATACATTCTGATTCTGAATCCAGTTGGAGGTTAAAAAAAGGTCACAGAAACTCTCAGAGGAGTAATCCGGTATTTTTCAGAAGTGCTGAATTATAGGACCTCTTCAAAGAATTTTCCTGGTGTAAGAACGAAGTGTACCCAGTGTCCAGTGCTTGCCTGTTAAACAGAATGGATTTATATATGTCACGTCTTAAAGAAGCTATCAGTTCTTTATAGCCCTTTCAAAATGTTTTCTATATGTGTCACTGATGTTTTCACTCTGAAATGAGAAAATAATACATTTCTAGAACTGAATTATTCTCACTACATAAATGAGATTTTGGTCTCTTATCTCATGGAATATTGTTTATATCATAAAACAAGATTTAGCTGAAATGTACAGTTACTCTGATGATTTAAGTGTAATTTCCTAATATATACAGGTGGTCACTTTTCGCAAAATGGCCCTGAGGTGTAATGAATTTTTATCTCTAGATCCAGCATTTTTCTTAACCTGCTGTATTGTTACTCTCAGGAAAAAAAAATTATTCATTAAATGGGCAATAAATGACAGAGGTAACTAACCAACAACAACAATAAAAAAACCTGTTTGAATTTTTCTACATGCAAAACAAGAAAGTTTGACTCCATGATCTCTAAATTATTCCCAGTTCTAACTTTCTGTGAATCTTTGGTAACAGGTCTAAAATTTAATTCTCTAGAGGTGCTTCCTTTTACCTACAGATCCATCTTTTGCTAGAAGTGGAGATAAGAGCCAGCAGCTGGGATGACAGGATGGATATAATGTCTTTCTGCTAGTTCCTTCCTGGAGTGTGTTTTACAAATACAAAGCCTTGCACAGTCCTGGCCTGATATCACTGTGATGAATTGCACATACTCTGCAGAGCGAGGGATGGATGGGAGATCAGGCAATAGGCCTTTTTCCCCTTTGCCAGATATTAAAATGCGTTAATGCCAGCTCATGCCACTCTCCCACATGGGAGAGATTAGGACAAATATGTGCACCCCAGAAACACTGCTGCTTCTGCATCTCTGGGTGACAACTCCAGTGCTGTCTCTACTCCCTTGGGTTTAACCACATCCAATTATTTTCTAGGATATTATAAGGGATTCACTACATTCGTGACAGTGGGCTAACTCCTTGGAACACTGGTTCATCTGCCATCAAATACATAAGTGGAGAAAAAAAAGCAGTGTTTCTTACAAACTTTCTGGCAAATAGTCCTCAAAATGCTCTAATTTAGTCATCTACTCACTGCCTGCTTAATGATCAAAAGGATTTAGAGAGCACAGCGCGTGTTTTGAAGTTGAGGTGATTTAAATGCCTGCTCTGCCCTATCCCTTGTTCTTGAATGTGTTCACTCACTAGCTGAACTGCTAGAACCAATTTGGGAGAAGAACAATGTTTCTGCCTCCCCTAAGAAATTCTTCAAATTCCTTACAGTGACAATCAAAAGGAAATCTGAGTTGCTCTTTGTGAGGCTTTTCTTACAGGCTGAGTAGCAGTGAAAGTCCTGATTGTTTCGATTTCAAAGAGAAATTCACAAAATTTCCTTCTTTCTTCTATCTTCGAAAGCAGAATTCTGCTGTAGACAAAAACACAGCTACAGAATACCTAAGGCTTTGTAATCAGATTCAAATATCACCTCATACGTTTGCTAACTAATTATGTTTAAAGAATCTGAACCTCAGTTTTTAACCTTAAAAAAGAAGAGGCATTATTTAGTGTTATAAATTGTAAATAAGATAACACATGTAATACGCTTAGCACAGTCTTTGGAATGTATGAAATGTTCAGTAAAGTAGTAGCTGTTACTAACTGGCTGCTAACCTTTTAATTTTATCTCAGATTTGGGGTCCACTTAAAAATGTGATTAAAAAACCATTATCATTGTTCAAAGAGATAGCAGTGATTTCTTGTTCTTATTTAGTGCCCAGTTGATGTTTAGATTCCTCTAGTAGGTTTATTCAAGTTAGAATCTAAACATGATCTACACGTTAAATTTAGTTGACTTTTTGTTTTTTCTTTAAGAGAGATTTGTTTGCTATAGGGCATATGTGCTCTCCGGAGAAACACAGAGACAGAAAGTGAGAAATCACCCTCTGGAGGGGAAGGTTATTCTGCACTTCCTTCTCCTCCATTCTCCCCTTGGGATTTTGGGCTGCATGCACACGTGCCCAGCATGAGTTTTAAACCACCTGGTCTGGGATTCACACCCAGGTTGACTGCATGGGAGTCCAGTGATGTAACACTTAACGCCATCTGCTGGTCCCTGGGTGACTTTTTTTTAAACAGTTTTTATTTTATAGATTTTTTTTCTTTTTTTAAATTGAGTTTCATTTGCTGAATAAAATTGATCATTAATTTGTGGTGTTTTTCATATTCTTGTTTGGTTGCATCTGCCATAGTGTTCTTGCAAATAACAACTTAATAAGAATTAAAAATTTCACACTAACTGAAATCAGGTAATTTAGCAGGACCTAACCGGACTTAAAATCCCATGAAATCACGCTTCATTAATCTTTCACACCCTTATGAGGTCTTGTGACAAAGTGCTAGGCAAATAGTAAACACATGTTTCCTCATCAGTTACAGAGAGTAATAATCTTGCATTTGATGAATACAGGTTAGCGTTTATAGTAAAAATGAAGTAAAGTTAGGAATTTAGGCCAGCTGGTGGGATGGCGGTTAAAATGCTGAGTCCTACATGGCTCACTGGACCCAGTGACTTTAAAAACGCACCAGGCATGTGTGCGTGTGTGCCCAAAATCCTGTGAGGAGATAGGGAGAGAAGGGATTATGTTAATTTCCCCTGGGAGGTGATTTCTTTCTGTCTCTGTATCTCTCTGGCCAGCACATGTCCCCTATGGTAAAAAATCTAAAACAAACAAAAAACTAGGAATTATTTAGCTTTGCCTTTGCCAAATTTGCTGTTTGGTACTGAGACATCATTAAATATTTCTTTCTTTTTTTTTTTTTGGAGAGGTTTTTGCTATAGGGGTGCGTGCACTCACCAGAAAGACAGAGACAGAGGGACAGAAAGCGAGAAATCACTCCCCAGGGGGGATGGCCACGCCGCCACAATCCCTTCTCCTCCATTCTCCTCTCGGGATCTTAGGCACACACGCACATGCGCCCGGTGTGAGTTTTAAGCCACCGGGTCTGGGACTCAAACTGCGGTCGGCTACATGGGAGTCCAGCGACATAGCCATTACGCTAACTGCTGGTCCCAATATTTCTGAGCCTCAGCTTGCCAGTCTACAAAAGAGGGATGTTTTGTTTCGTAGATTGCCATAAGAAAATACACAAATGGTTAAGGAGTGTTATTATTGCATGAAAATATGAATACTGATACTTCATTTTCACACCAGCAGATGCTAAAAGGCTATATAAACTTACTGATTGAAACTTACTATTTTAAAAAATGGAAAACGATTTTTCCTATTCAGTTTCCATATCTCTCCTGGTCACTATGGTGCAGTTTCACATGCCACATTATCATTGGAGAATGAACGTTTTCCTTATTTTTCATCAAGTGAAAATCCAGTTGAAATAACTATTGGCATAGGTGGCAAAAAGAAAAATAAGATTTTGCCTTAAATGCCTCAAGCTGTTGAGTAATTCCGCCTCAGAGCTCCCCTGCAAAAAATGAGAACTGATCTCCATGTAAGTAATGCAACTGAAGAACCATCAACGAATTTGGAGGCAATGGTCAATTGAACTAGAATGTTCACAGAAATACATGTGAATGCATATGAGTATAGATATCATTACAAAAAATGCCATGCCAATGAATACTAGAAACATTTGTAAGGAGCATCATTTGAAATAAAAACAATGTTCCAGTTTCAGTCCAAGCAAGGCTTGACAAAGGCCCGATGTCTGGACACCTAACGTGGTTAAAAAACAGCTCTGAGAGCCTATTTAGAACTGGTTTATGAAAGCTTTAATGGATGATTTCTTTTTTTTAAAAAAAAGATTTTTTTATTTTTAATTTGATTATTATTATTATTTTATTATTATTATTCAGTTTTGACCAGACACAGACAGATAGAAAGGGGAAGTAGGAAAGCATGCCACCAGGTTTGGGAATTGCACCATGGTTGACCATGTGGGAGTCCAGCACCTTAACCACTATGCCAACTGCTGGCCCCGATTGATGATTTCTATTTTTACTGTATCTGGAAAACTACAGTGAGTGGCTTGGAAACAGCATGTTGCAGAATTGCAGGAATGTTGGCTCATTGAGCCAGGTTGCTTGTAGGTTTTTGTTGTTTTGTTTTAAATAATTATTTATTTAATTTTATTAATTACTATTATTATATTCACCAGGGAGAGACAGAGAGGGAAAGTGAGAAAGCAAACCTCCAGGTCTGGGACTCGAACTGCAATCGGCCATGCGGGAGTCTAACACCTTAACTACCATACCACCTGCTTACCCCAGTGCATATGTTTAATTGAGGGATTGTATCCTATCTATGCTCTTTGGTTCAGACTTACGGTCTTTTTAGTAAAGAAATAATGAGCTATACCTGGATGTAGGGATGAACTGGAACACTGGTTCGTATCCCAGAGAGACTATTTAAAAAATACTGGTAGTCAGACTTCACCCAAGATGAATTACAAATCAGGGTTTCTGAAGGTATGGCCTGGCACTTACTACTGTTAGGTCAAAAAGCTACAATTGTCTCCCTTTAATTTGTCTTCAGTAAAAAATGGGAAGCTGGTGATAAAATTAATTTTGGAAAAGCATATACAATTATAAAAAGCCAGGGAGGAAGCAAAATGAGGTAGCTGTTATATTCATTCCCTCTGCAAACACAATTACAAACCCAGACCAAGCCACTGTTTGGGGCATCAGTGCCTGAAAATTATTTCAGGAGTTTTTTTTTTTTTTTCTTTTTTTGTCATTTGGAGATTACTTACTCTCTAAAGATGAGTTATCTTTAAAACTCTATAGGCAGGGAGGAACAGCAGTTAGCGTAATGGCTATGTCGCTGGACTCCCACATAGCTGACCGTGGTTCGAGTCCTTGATCCGGTGGCTTAAACTCACGCCGGGCACGTGTGTGTGCATGCCCGAGATCCTGAGAAGAGAATGGAGGAGAAGGGATTGTGGTATGGCCATCCCCCCTGCAGGGGGTGATTTTTCACTTTCTCTCTCTGTCTTTCCGGCGAGTGCATGTGCCTATAGTAAAAACCTCTCCAAATAAATGAATGAATGAATGAATGAATGAATGAATGAATAAATAAATAGAAAAACTCTATAGGCAGGGGACCAGCAGTTGGTGTAATGGCTATGTCACTGGACTCCCATGTAGTCGACAGCAATTCAAGTTCTGGACCCGGTGGCTTAAACTCATGCCGGGTGCGTGTGCGTGGGTGCCCAAGATCCCAAGAGGAGAATGAAGGAGAAAGGATTGCAGCGTGACCATCCCCCTGGAGGGTGATTTCTCGCTTTCTGTCTCTTGTCTTTCTGGTGAGCACATGTGCCCTATAGCAAAAATCACTCAAAAACAGACAAAAAACCCCAACAAACTCTATAGGCAGTTTAAGTTTTAAGCAAATTTCTTTCTTAAGACCACTTTATATGTAAATTGTCTTAGGAGAATCATGTGCTCAATCAAAATATTTTGATAAATTTTTTTTCATGACAGAGCATAATGAGTAGAGTAAAAATAATCTGGCCCAAAATATTGATGTTGCGGCCGACTGGTGGTGTGGTGGTTAAGGCACTGGACTCCCACATGATTGACTGCAGTTCAAGACCTGGACCTGGAGGCTTGCTTTCTCATTTTCCCATTCTCTTGTCATCAGATTAAAAGAAAATAATAATAATAATAAATAAAAATTTTTAAAAATCAATGTTTTTGACAGATTTTTTTCCTTACTAACTGTTTCAGAGAGCTTTAATGTACAAACTACTGGAAACAAAGTTGTCATTAGAATATCCATTTCATATTCTAGAATACATAGAAGAAAAAAAGGTCATTTTTCCAATTTATTTCAGACTTCTCTAATTTGTTGTGATTTTTCTAGGAGGTTAGAATGTTTTGTTAGTCATGCTATAGCTTTTGTAAGTTTGACTGTCTTAAGTAATTTATTTTATTGTCAGTATTGAAGTGAGCAGATGAATCAATAAGGAAATACAATGTTTGAGGTTATAAATTTTCAAAATAATTTTTGAAATTATATATGTAAATAAATATTCTATTAGTTTATTATTTTATATTGTCATTATATTTCAATTACTCTTTGAAATCTTTTAGTGCATTTAGTCCTTTTTTTAGTATTTTATTTACTGTTTTTTAAGAGAGTTTTGTTATAAGGCATGTGTGCTCACCCGAGAGACAGAGAGAGACAGACAGAAAGCGATAAGTTGCCCCCCGGGGGGATGGGCCACACTGCAGTCCCTTCTCCTCCATCCTCCTCTCAAGCTCTTCAGCACTCACACACATGCGCCCCGCGTGAGTTTTAAGTTGCTGGGTCTGGGACTTGAACTGCGGTTGACAATATGAGAGTCCATTATGCTATCTGCTGGTCCCTCATTTAAATTACTAACCAATCATTTTCATTAGTGATTTAGTTTTACCAGTCTGCTGAAAGGAAAAGAGATATATAATTCCAGGTCTTTCCAGGCTTATATTTTGATAAATTTATGACTAAAATGAATCCTATCCACCCCAGGTGAATTTATTCTATTTATCAGCATGTCAGAGTGATAAGCACAACTCAGACAGTTTATTTCTTTATTTTTAATTTTTATTTTAGGCACATATTTTTGCTATAGGTTGTGTGCACATGCTGGAGAGACAGACAGAGAGAAAGTGAGAAATTACCCTGAGTGGGGATGGCCACGCCTCAATCTCTTTTCTTCCATTCTCCTCCTGGGATCTTTTTTTTTTTTTGAAAGGTTTTTCGCTATAGGGCGCATGCGCTGGCCAGAGAGACAGAGAGAGACATAGAGACAGAAAGCGAGAAATTACCCCCCCAGGGAGGATGGTCACACCGTAATCCCTTCTCCTCCATTCTCCTCTCAGGATCTTGGGCATGCATGCACACGCACCCGGAGTGAGTTTTTTTTTTTTTTTTGGAGAGGTTTTTGCTATAGGGCGCGTGCGCTCGCCAGACAGACAGAGAGAGACAGAGAGACAGAAAGCAGGAAATCATCCCCCAGGGGGGATGGCCACGCCGCAATCCCTTCTCCTCCATTCTCCTCTTGGAATCTTGGGCACGCACGCACATGCGCCCGGCGTGAGTTTAAGCCACCGGGTCCGGGACTCGAACCGCGGTCGACTACGTGGGAGTCCAGCGACATAGCCATTACGCTAAATGCTGGTCCCCCCCGGAGTGAGTTTTAAGCCACTGGGTCCGGGACGCGAACCGCGGTTGACTATGTGGAAGTCCAGCGACATAGCCATTATGCTAACTGCTGGTTCCCTCCTCCTGGGATCTTGAGCATGCACACACATGTGCCCTGTGAGCTTCAGGCCTCCAGGTCCAGGACCTGAACCGCAGTTGGCCATGTGGAAGTCCAGAGCTTTAACCACGGTATCACCTGCTGGCCCCATGGACAGTTTTAAATGATTAACAATAGCTCTACAAATAAAGCACTTATTAAATGCTCTGGATGTAGTAGTATAGAACCAGAAAACAGCTTCATATTTCTATCGACATATGTCACACCTGATTTTTAGACTTGCCTTCCACATCATATGAAAGCATCTTTTTTCAAAAAAGAAATTATTTATGTAATTTTACTTTATTTTTAAAAAATTGTTCAGAGAGAGAGGGAAAGTGAGAAAGCACGCTGCCAGGACCAGGACTCGAACCATGGTCAGCCATGTGGGAGTCCAAGCCACCTGCCAGCCCCATCTTTGCTTCTCTTTTGTGGGATAATTTTGTTTGTTTTAAAGAATTATTTTTATTTAACTTTATTTATTTATTTATTCATTCATTTATTTAAATTTGACCAGAGAGGAACAGAGAGAGAGAGAGAGAGAGAGAGAGAGAGAAGGAAAATGAGAAAGCAAGCTGCCAGCTCTGGGACTTGAACTGTGGTTGGCCATGTGTGAAAGTCTCTAGAGCAACTTTCAAAGGAGTGTGAAGGAGGCGAACAAGGAGAGGCTCAGTGATGGACCAGAGGGGTCTGGCTGAAGGAAGTGAGGGTGAGGAGAGGACAGATACAAGGAGAGCTGGGGAGACTGTAGGAGGAAGGAGATAGAAAGGGACCCTTGGCAGAGGTACCTGTCTGCCTGTATCTTAGTTGGCAACATGGGACAGCCATAATTATCTTCAACACTGGAGCATCTGGGCGTGGTGCCAACTGTCAAGATGGCCCTCAGCGATTCTAGTCTTCTGGTGCCATCCCTGCAACCCTGGGAGGGGCTGACCTGTGTAACCAGTGGGGTGTGGTGGAAATGATAATTTGTCTTCTTCTCCTTCTTTTTGTTAAAGAATTATTTATTTAATTAAATTAATTTATTTATTTTAATTTGATCAGGAAGAGCAACAGAGAGAGAAAGAGAGAGAGGGGAAATGAGAAAGCAAGCTGCCAGGTCTGGGACTTGAACTGCTGTTGCTGTTGTGGGAGTTCCGATGCTTTAACCACCATGCCACCTGCCAGCCCTAGAGTTTATCTTCTGAGTGTAGGCCCTAACAGACAAATAGCTTCTGTTGCTCTTAGACCACTCAGTCTGAGAGAAGGGAGCTGCCACACCGAGGGCACTCTCAAGCAGCCCTACAGTGAGGTCCAGAGTGAGGGCCTAGACTTCCTTCCAGGGGCCACGTGCGTGAGCAGTCTTAGGTCCTCTAACTTCCAGATGACTAAGACCTGAGCTGCAACCTTCACTGCAACCTCCCGAGAGGCCCCGAGCCAACTACCAGCTGCTGTGATTCTCCTGAATTCTCGACTCAAAGAAACTGTGATACAATAATCGTTGTTGTTTCAAGTCACTATGAGTTGGGGTAATTAATTATGCAGCACTGGAAAACTAAGGTCCTGGGAGACAAAAGAGAGAATTGACCGGTGGGTTCTGTAGAGGCTGAACAGGTTGCTCTAACCTGAGCCATTCGTTTACTCTTTTAAATTCTGTGTCTGCTCGGTGGGCTCACAACAAGACTGCAGGGCGATGGCCTGTGGTATTTCCGTACTAGAGGGTGTGTTCTGGTTAAAGTTGTAAGTGCTGAGAGGAGAAATACACAGGGCAATAAAAGAATATAGCTCGTTAACACTGTTAATACTTACATGTAAGAGTAAACTAACTACAGATGTGAAAGAATGAATAATCTGAGTAACATTATAACAGGTACTTGTCATAAAAATCATCAGTTTCATTTTCCCATTGAAAATAGTTGCGATCTTTGTTTCACAGTACCATTGATCTTTCCTTTTCTCTTTTAAAAAAACATTTGTTTATTTTAAAGTATTCCTTTTAAAGGTTTTTGCCATAGAACATGTGCACTCACAAGAAAGAGACAGAGAAAGGGAAAGGGAGAAATCCCCTCCACCCCAGGGAGGCCAGCCTTGCCACAATCCCTTCTGCTCCAGTCTCCTCTCAGGATTTTGGGTGGACACGCACAGGCACACGCACACACACACACACAGGTCCTGATTTTCAAGCCACTGGGTCCAGGGCTCAAACTGTAGTCGGCCATGTGTGAGTCTTGCATCATAACCACTACACCATCTGCTGGCCCCTCAAACATTCGCTTATTTATTTTTTGCTATAGGGCACGTGTGCTTGCCAGAGAGAGAGAGAAGAGAAAGTGAGAAAGCACCCCCAAGGGGAGATGACCACAATCCCTCCTCCATTCTCCTCTTAGGATTTTGGGCACTCACATACACGCACCCACATGTTTCCCAAGCCACTGGGTCTAGGACTTAAACTGCAGTCAATCATGTGGGATCCAGTCACCTTGACCACCATGCCACCTGGCTGCTACCCCTCCCCCATTCATTAAAAATCCATTTCTATTGTAATTTGTGGTCACATTTTTGTTACCCTTTCTCTCTTAAAAACAACTTTATTGCTCTCTCTTTTATAATGGAATATTCTAAAAACCTGCTCTTTGTATTCTACATTAGAGCTTTATTTCAAAACCCAAATCCTTAAAATTGGCATTGCTTAGCAGGTTAACAATGATATACCATAGTAAATACCTTGTTATCCTTTTTATTGTTGGATGTAACAATTTGGCAATTGCATAAAAGGACATGTACCAATGGTTCTAATAATTGAAACACCATTTCAAATTCCCTTTTAAGTGTAGAAAAGCCTATTAAAGTTAATTCATTTGAAAAACCCCCACTGTATTCAGCAAGGCAATTTCAAGTAGAATGATACCCCTATCTCCGTTGCTCGGATGTTGTGCGTTATGTATTTAACATCCTGAATCACTATGGAGATTTCAGTACTATCTAAGCAGTAGCATAAAGCAAACATGTGAACTGGATACATCTATAGATCCCTATTTGGCTCTTTAGCTGCTCTAACTTTGTCATCAAACTCAGAAACCCTCGTTCTCTGCAGACGCTATTAGGAATGCCAGCTTCTGGCGCCCTCTAGTGGACAAATGTTCCTGGTGTTAGTCTTCTAGGCTGCTCAGTACTTCAAGGAACTCTGAAACGACGAATTATTCTCCTATTTAAGAATTTTTTCCACCAGTGTGACTCACTTCTTGCTAAGTTTCAGGACTGACAACTGAGATAAATGTCTGTCTGTTAAAGCAAACATGAAACATTTAAAAAAAAATCTGTCGATAAGGCAGTTAAAGTCCTGTTAAGTTTTTGATTTATTAGAGGGGATCTTTGGTGCTCACTGTATTCATGATAATGAATTGTCAGAATAACAATGCTCTCTGCTCCCTTGCTTCCCAGTTTAGGACTAAACTAATGGGGAGCCTTCCATTCAGCATTTGTCTTCCTGTCCAGGGTCAGGACCTACTGGGCTCTCTGGAGTAGTGGAAGCTTGCAACTATGGGCTGAGTCCTCAGACACAAGCCCATCTTTTCTCCTAGTGCCCAGTCCTCCCCTGGCATCATGTACACGGGTGGTTTCCTTCAGCCCACCCCCCTCAGTCTGTCCTCCACTGACATGTTAATTTTTCTTCTTGAGGTCAGGAAAAAATTAATTGAGCAATCATTGAGCATTTACGACCAGCTGGAGCCGGAGTAACTGCAGTGGGATTAGCACGGTGCTAAGGAGCTAATGAGGCTTAATGAGTCGGGTATAACCCATGCCCAGACCACACAAAGTGAGGCTGGCAGCAATGGTCTTGTAGAAGATTTCTTTGATTCTATTTATACCTGTCTCTGTGGCACCTTTTGCATCTTCCAGGTACCTCCCCATTCCAGCTATCTCTAGGGGTGCCTGTAAATTCTCATAAGCCCTCAGACTGAGTTCTTTCAACCACCACAGTCAAGCTTTGCCTTCCCATAGCCAGACCCAGGGATTTGCAGGCTACCTGCTGCTGCCGTGCTGGTGTGGCCAGGAGGACGCATCCTGGCCCCTTGCTGAAAGCAGCGAAGGTCACTGGGCCTAGTCTTGGCCATGGCTATGCTCTAGCACTCCGCTTATGCCAGCACTCCCTCTGTTCTTTGACTTCTCAGTTCTGAAGTGGCCTCGTCTCCAAGTGGACAGAAGTTCTGCTGTTGCTTTATAGTCTTCCAAAGTTCCCAAAGCAGTGCTATTTTGGACACTCAGTATCTCTCAGGTCTTTGACGTAGCAGCTTTATTTTATTTTATTTTTTCTTGAAAGGTTTTTGCCTTAGGGCACATGTGCTTGCTGGGGAGAGAGACAGAGACAGTGAGATGGAAAGTGAGAAATCACCCCCAGGGAGGATAGGCACGCTGCATTCTCTTCTCCTCCATTCTCCTCCTGGGATCTTGGGCACACATGCACCCGTGCCTGGTGTGAATTTCAAGTCACCAGGTCCGGGATTCGCACCATGGTCAGCCATGCGGTAGTCCAACTGTGTAACTGAGGTAGCAGCTTTTTAATGTTTCTGTTAAAGGTTCCTTTCCTAAGGTCCCTGGATGGGAGGCCTTGTGGAGAAGGGGGGAAGTTCTAGGACAAGGTGAGCCGCACTTACTCCCTCTACCCAGGACATTTTTTTTTTCTTTTGAGAGGTTTTTGCTATAGGGCGCATGCACTCACCAGAAAGACAAAGAGAGACAGAGAGACAGAAATTGAGACATCACCCCCCAGAGGGGATGGCCACGCTGCAATCCTTTCTCCTCATTCTCCTCTTGAGATTTTGGGCATGCACGCACACACACCTGGTGTGAGTTTAAGCCACCGGGTCCAGGACTTGAACCACAGTCCAGCAACATAGCCATTACACTAACTGCTGGTCCCACCCAGGACATTTTTACTCAACAAAACAGTGAGCTTCTCTTTTTTTCTTTGCCTAAAGGCTCTCTCCCCATCTCAAACAGAATGTTTATGGCTCTGATTCACCTATTATTCTCCAGAAATTCTCAGACATGCGTGAATCTAGGAAGATAGCAATTTGGGCTCCTGTGGGTTCTTTCCATGTTAATTAATGTCAGCAGTTGTCATAGAGAATGGTGATGGCCAGGTTAAAGGAAAGAAGTATCTTCGAAGGGAAAATACTGGGAGTCTTGGACCTAGACTTGAACCTGGTGGCTTGAAACTCATGCTGGGCTGGAAGTGTGTGCATGCATGCCTGAGATCTTGGGAGTAGAATGGAGAAGGGATTGCAGGTTGGCCATCCCCCGGAGGGTGAGTTCTCACTTTCCCTCTCACTGTCTCTTCATCTCTCCAGTGAGTACACAGGCCCTAAGGCAAAAAAACTCTCAAAAAAAAAGTTAGATATTCTCACAATGTTCTGATTTATAAAGTACTCCCACTCAGCAAAGTTCAGGGCAGATCCTTATAAAGCTCATTGTTTATAAATATTAAGGTTCAAAGAGACCTAAGAGTCATGAATACATGTAAGTAGGCGTTACCGCGGCCGCTGTCTATCACAGCTTGACTAGCCAGAAACCTGCTTACATTTTTGTTTCTTCTTTTATTTACTTATTTCTTCCATGAGCAAGAGAGAGGCACAGAGAGAAAAAGAAGAGAGAGAGAGAGAGAGCCCCCAACAGGACTTTGCTGTGATCCACTCTCAGCCACAGCCAGGCTCAGGCCGGGGCACACAGGTGCCCGGCACAGTCAGGGAGGTCTCTGGACTCGACCTTGGAACCTTGCTGTCTGGGATTGCTTCTCAGGGCATCGAGTTATTACCACTGCACTACTCTCTGGCATCTGATTCTTGTACTTTTTTTTTTTTTTTTTTCTGAGAGATTTTCGCAATAGGGCACGTGCGCTCGCCAGACAGACAGAGAGAGACAGAGAGATAGAAAGCAGGAAATCACCCCCCAGGGGGGATGGCCACGCCGCAATCCCTTCTCCTCCATTCTCCTCTCGGGATCTTGGGCACGCACGCACACGCGCCCGGTGTGAATTTCAAGCCACCGGGTCCGGGATGCGAACCGTGGTTGACTACGTGGGAGTCCAGCGACAAAGCCATTACGCTAACTGCTGGTTCCCTGATTCTTGTATTTTTTTAAATGTGATGATATTAAATGTTAAAGTTTTCAACCATCAAAGGGGGTTATTTTATTTTTAACTTCTTTAAACACTTAAGAGTAACTTTACAAGCAGTTCTTTGACATATTGTTTATACAATCAGCTATTCTTAACTATTATGTGAATTTTAAATGCTGATTTTAAACTCTCCTTGCCTCTTGATGCTGTCTGTTTTAGATGATAATTTATTAAAATTTTTTTTTTTTTTTTTAATTTTAGAGACAGGTTTTTGCTATAGGGCATGTGTGCTCACCAGGGAGACAGAGAGCGACAGAGAGACAGAAAGTGAGAAATCACTCCCCAGGGGGTATGGCCACACTGCAATTCCTTTTCCTCCAGTCTCCTCCAGGGATTTTGAGCATGCACACACATACGGTTGGCATGCTTTTCTTTTTCTTCGAGGTTTTTGTAATAGTGCGTGTGAGCTTGCCAGAGAGAGAGAGAGAGACAGCGACAGTGAGAAGGAAAGTGAGAACTCACCCCCTCAGGGGGTATGGCCACACCACAATCCCTTCTCCTCTGTTCTTTTTCTGGGATCTTGGGCATATGTGCACACATGCCCAGCATGCTTTTCAGGCTACCAGGTCAGAGATTTGAACTGTAGTCAACCATGTTCAAGTCCAGCGATGTAACCGCTAACTATCTGCTGACGCCCTGCATGGCATGTTTTTCAAGCTGCCAGATCTGGGACTAGAACTGTGGTTAGCCATGTGGAAGTCCAGCGCTGTAACCCCTACGCCACCTGCTGGCCTCAATGTGAAGATATATATATATATATATATATATATATATATGTATTATATTTTTTTTTTGAGAGTTTTTTTTGTTTTTTGTTTTTTTTTTTTTTTGCTATAGGGCGCGTGCACTCGCCAGACAGACAGAGAGAGACAGAGAAATAGAAAGCAAGAAATCCCCCAGGGGGGATGGCCACGCCGTAATCCCTTCTTCTCCATTCTCCTCTTGGGATCTTGGGCACGCACGCACACGCGCCCAGCGTGAGTTTAAGCCACCGGGTCCGGGACTCGAACCGTGGTCGACTACATGGGAGTCCAGTGACATAGCCATTATGCTAACTGCTGGCCCCCCAATGTGAAGATATTTTTAAGTGAGATTAACATTTAAATCAGTAGACTTTGAATAAGTCCACTATACAAGTGGGCCTCACTATATTGGTTGAAGGCTTTAATTGCGGAAAGACTGACTCTCTTGAGAAAAAGGACTACTGCCTACAGTCTGCCTTCAGACGAGCTGCAACAGCCACTCCCTGCCTTCCCCTGCCCAAGAGCCCAGGCTGCTAGTTTTCTCTGTGGAATCTGGACTTGCCAGTCCTCACAATTGTGTGAGTAGGTCCCTTAAATCTAATCTCTTTTTCTTTCTATACGTATTGTTTCTGTTTCTCTGGAGAACCATGACTAATACAGTCAATCATGACGAATGGTCCCCCTCTGCAAAATTTACCTACACTTCTACATGTTAGCGTTTAAAGGAAAAGTCAGAGACTAAAGTCGTATTTTATAGTTGAATAAATTAATCTTCATGTGTAAAGAGAAGGAAAATGAAAATCCTAACAGTAGAAGAGAATTTACTCAACGTTGTTTTAGTATTGTCTTAAGGACTCGACCCCTCAGAGAGCGGGACATTTAATAGTATTGGAAATTAGTTACCATTGGGAATAGATCTGGGTTTTGCTTGTACAGTCTAGGAAGCTTTCTTTTCTTTATCAAAGTTTCCCTTTTTATTTCTTTTGTGAGGGAGAGATAAACATCCTCAGCAGTGTCTCATGCTATCTTACCCCTAGTCTTCCCAGTCAGCCAAAATTACGGGCACAGATACCTATTTATATGTGGCGTGTGTGCATGTATATGCATACGTGTGGTAGTGTAGGTGTTGTGTCATGATCCTCCTCCCTCAGCCTCCCAAGGATTAGGACCTAGGCATGCACTACCATGTCTGGTTCTTTCAGAGTCTTGTTACTAGCTCGTGATCCTCCTGCCTCAGTCTCCCAAGTAGCTGGGACTACAGATGGGTTGCACCACACCCGGCCTTTCAGGGTGGGTCAGGAATCTCCTGTATAATTTGGTCGCACTTCAGAATAGAAAAGAAACTTAGTTCATACATTTCAAACCGTGTTTCTCCTCCATTACCACAAACTTCCAGGTCAGACATGGAAGACCCGTTCCTGTGGAGACCCTTGGCCTGAGGCTTCATGTCACTAGTGTGTGTGCATGAAGAGTTCATGGGAAAGATGTATTTATGAACACCTTTCCTTTCTGGCATGACTGGCAGTAATTAGCCGTATGTTGAAGTGAGTACAAACCACGTAGATATATCCTAGAAAACCCAAACTAAATGTATCCCTGACTTACATTTCCCTTGCCAGATTCTAAAAATGCCACAGCCACTCCAGTGTCATTTTGCCTGGGGGAACATATCGTGGAGGGGAATTCAGAGTGGAAATAGAATGGCCTACCATTGGTCGCTCCAATGGTCTATGGGAACTACAGGACTAGGGGGAAGATCATAGCATGAGACACTGCTGAGGGCGTTTATCTCTCTCTCACGAAAGAAATAAATAGGTCAACTTTGAAAAAGGAAAGAAAGCTTCCCAGACGTACAAACAAAACCTAGATCTATTCCCAATGGTATCTAAGAGAAAATAAAACATCTTTGATTTGTAAGTTTTGCAAAACCATATGGTTATGGGAGCATGGCCTTGGAGAGGCCCTGGGCGAATGGGAGCCTCCAAAGCTCGTCTCTGGCTGCTGTAGTTATATGACAGCCCTTTCTTTTCTCACTTCGAAATAAGTTTTTTAAAGGAATCACTTACTAATGTAAATTTATTAATATATTTCCCTGCTACTGGAATTAATGTGTGAAATTTTCCATAATTAACTGTAAATATTTATACTGGGACTATGGGAACTACATGAATCAGAAATCAGATAGCTTTAAATCACAAATTTGCAATGAATATTTTAGAGCAGTATAATCGAATCTTGCTTATAATAAAGGTAGACATACAATGAGAGCTCTCTCACTTTATCTCTCTCTCTCTCTCTCTTTTTTTTTTTCCCAGATGGCTTTTTCCTTTTCACTTCTACAAAGGTAGAGAAAAGGATCAAGAAAAAAGTACAAAAGGCCTTTTTTTGTCAGGGGGATTGACTTCGGAAACAGCGTATGCAGTGCAGCCATTCATAGAACTGATTTCAAAATGAAATTGCCATTGACTTTCAAATGGAAATTTCAGAAACTGTTAATAAAAATGTAATGGTTATAATGACAACGTTAATGATAATGAGGTTATGTACGTGTTAAATGACTGATTATCATAATCTATGGCACTTTTTTTTAGTGCATGAAGAGGTAGATTGAAATCGATCCTTACGGGATCATCATTTATTCACTTTTTCCTAGCTCATTAAAATGACTGTTCTTTTATTTCTAAATTCTCATCGTCTGATAGGGCCATTCCATCTGGCATAGAGAATCAGATTGGCAGGAAGTTTAGGTCAGTTCCAATTCTGCTTTCATTATTCACAGGACTAGAGATTCTCTCCATAAAATAATTGTTTGGGGGGCAGCAGGTGGTTAAGGCTGTGGACTTCCATGTGGCTGACCACAGTTTGAGTATTGGATCCAGCAGCTTGAAACAAACTGTGTGTGTGCGCGTGCGCATGTGCGCCCAAAATCCCGAGAGAAGAATGGAGGAGAAGGGATTGCAGTGTAGCTATCCCCCCAGGGGTTGATTTCTCACTTTCTGCCTCTCTAGCAAGTGCACATGCCCTTTAGTAAAAATCTCTCTCTCTTTCAAAAAAAAAAAAAAAAAAAAAAAAGAAATTATTTGGCATCTCCTTAGGAATTCTGAAAAATGTTTATACATCAATATGCATAGGAATCTGTGGCCCATAGGTGTGTTGGTGGCCCCCCAAGCTGTCTCTCAATACTAATGACTTCTCAATGTCTCCTTCCACAAGGACTCTGGGCTTTACCCTGTAAAGGTTGTGGTCAATGGTCGTTCGCCAGTGTGACACAGGCAGGGCTATTAAAGGACTCTTTTTAGAAAACTGCTTCTCAGAACCCAGATATTACACTGTAAGAAAGTCTAGGTGTTGTGGCTAAAGAAATACACCAGTTGGAGGATGCGACTATGCAGAAAGAGAGGCCACTTGGAAGAAAACCATGGTGCCTCAGCCACGTTTCCAGTTGAGTGTAGCCATATGAGAGACCTCAGTTAACACAACATGGAACAGAATCACCTAGTCAGCTCACAGAAATCTGAAAAATAACGTTGGACTTGTAAGCAGCAATTGATAACAGAAATAAGATTATACAAAGTTTTCCTAAATTTTCTTATCTGTATATAAAACTATGAAAGTGATTTAGGGGCCAGTAGGTGGTGTAGTGGCACTAAACTCCCACGTGACTGACCATGGTTTGAGTACTGGACCCAGCAGTTTGAAACTCATGCCAGGCGCATGTGCATGGATACCCAAAATCCCAAGAGGAGAATGGAGGAGAAGGGGTTGTGGCGTGGCCATCACCCTGAAAGGTGATTTCTCTCTGTCTCTCCAGTGAGTTCACATACCCTATAGCAAAAATCTGTGTTAAATAAAAAGAAGAGAGTGATTTAAATGAGAATTATAGAAGCCTATTAAATATCCATAAAGATAATGAATATCAATATTTATTC
This sequence comes from Tupaia tana, assembly GCA_026018925.1. Classification (NCBI taxonomy): domain Eukaryota; kingdom Metazoa; phylum Chordata; class Mammalia; order Scandentia; family Tupaiidae; genus Tupaia; species Tupaia tana. The sequence goes on from JAKSZU010000006.1 coordinate 86,592,448, forward strand.
AGCAATTTATTTGTACAGCATTATAATTTTAATTGATAACGTTTACTAAATACTGTATGCTGAATAGTCTATGTTTATTAATTAAAAATACACAACTATGCAATAGCTACATGGGACAGGCACTATATATGTCTCTAATTGACAGAAGAGAAGCTGAGACTTAAAGATGTTAAATGTTGGGAACCAGCAGTTAGCATAATGGCTATGTTGCTGGACTCCCACGTAGTCGAACGCGGTTCGCGTCCCGGACCCAGTGGCTTAAATCTCACGCCGGGTGTGTGTGCGTGCGTGCCCAAGATCCCGAGAGGAGAATGGAGGAGAAGGGATTGCGGCGTGACCATGCCCCCTGGGGGGTGATTTCTTGCTTTCTGTCTCTATGTCTCTCTCTGTCTGTCTGGTGAGCGCACGCGCCCTATAGCGAAAACCTCTCAAAAAAAAAAAAAATAAGATGTTAAATGTTTTGCCCAGAGTTACATAGGTACTGTATAGTGTGTGAAAGATACAGAAGAATTATAAAATGAACTCTGTACAATCAAAGGAATGGATGGTCTTTAAAAGGTCTGCACCCATGAAATTATTATAAGAAATGGATCAGAAATAATATATCTTTTTTAAGAGAGATTTTTGCTCTATGGCGCATGTGCTCTCCAGACAGACTGAGACAGAGAGACAGAAAGTGAGAAATCACCCCTCCAAGGGGGATGGCCAAACCACAATCCCTTCTCCTCCATTCTCCTCTTGGGATTTTGGGCACTTATGCACATGAGCCTGGAGTGAGTTTTAAGCTGCTGAATCCAGGACTCGAACTGTGGTCGACTCTGTGGGAGTCCAGTGATGTAACCATTACACCATTTGCTGGTCCCAGAAATAAGATATCTTTAAACATAAATTTGCAATGACTATTTTAGAGTTGTGTGATTAAATCTTGCTTATACTTATGGTAGACCTACAATGATTGTTGTCTCTTTTTGAAATGGCCTTTTCCTTTCCTCTCCTACAAAGGCAAAGAAAAGGAATAAGAAAAAAGTAAAAAGTACAGCTTTTGCCAGGGGAGGTTGACTTCAGAAACATGTGTAGTGTAGCCTTTCCTAGTTAGAACCGATAACCTCAATAGTATGTCTCATGTAACAAACTTCCCATCGACTCAATCAGCCAAAATCATGGGCATGCATGCCCTTACGTGTGTACGTATTATTACTATATTAAACAATGTGATGTTAAAAATCATGGTCAAAAAGATGTAGATTTAAATCGTGGCTCTGACATCAGCATCATGTCTTAAATGATTTATGTAAACTCTCTGGGCCTGGGGTTTACCACTTATTTATTATCCCAGCATTGGGTTCCTCTGGAGGATCGTCAGGAGGGTCTAAGGAAAAGCGAGATCCATTTTGGGTTGTTAGCTATTTCATACAGGATTAAAAGTGGGAATTAAAAGGGCCAGCAGGTGACATGGTGGTTGAGATGCTAGACTCCCACATGCTTGACTGTTTGAATCCTGGATCTGGTGGCTTGAAAATCATACTGAGCATGTGTCCAAGTCCCAAGTAAAGAGGAGAGGGGTTAGGAAGGGCCATTTACCCTGGGGGATGGTGGTTTCTTACTTTCCCTCTTTCTGTCTTTCTCTGGTGAGCTCATGCTCCCTTAAAAACAAATAGAGACCAGCAGGTGCCACGGTGGTTAAGGCTCTGGATTCTATGTGGTTGACTGCAGTTCAAGTCCCAGACCCAGTGGCTTGAAAATCACGCAGGCCATGTCTGTACACATGTCCAACATCCCAAGAGGAGAATAGATATGGGATTGTGGTGTGGCCATTCCCTTGGGGAGTGATTTCTCACTTTCCATTTCTTTCTTTCTCTCCCTAGAAAGCTCATGTGCCCTATGACAAAAATCTAAAAAAAAAAAAGGAAGAGGAGAGAGTTAACTAGAGATTTCTTGCTGTCACAGAGTAAGAAGATTTAGCAATTGGATATTCAACTGGGAATAGGAAAGGACCTCAGGGAATGTCATTAGTTAAGTGGCAGTAAGTCATGATAGAAGGGGTCACTGTGACATTTTACAGGCATGACACCTTGGGAGAAACAATATGTCCCGTTCACTTTGTGGCTGACTTTATGTGTTTTTCCTTCTACCCTGATTAACAGAAAAGGCTGCCTTTGACTTGAAGGTCAAGTTGGTTTTACTCTTATAACACAGCAAGTCTTTCAGAAATCTGCCAACATAAGAAATCAGGGCTTTTTTTTAAAAAAAATAGAATTATTTATTTAAACAATTATTATTATTATTATTATTACTATTTTTAATTTGACCAGAGAGAGAGAAAAAGAGAGAGAGAGAGAGAAAGTGAGAAAGAAAGCTGTTACGATTTGGGACCGGAACCACTGTTGGCCATGTGAGAGTCCAGCGCCTTAATCACCATGCCACCTGCTGGACCCAGAAGTCAGGGCTTTTATTTCATTCTGGAGACCCATTTGGTAAACATTTATCACTGCTAGTTTGTTCTTGTATTTCTGTCCTTTAGACAAGACTCCTCTCCTTTTAAGACTCAGTGAACACAGTTAAGTCTCATTGTGTATAACTAACGAGAGTCTACTGTCTTCCTCAGGTATTTCTTAGAACCCCAGGGAATGCTTATGTTTCACATGTCTAGCCTTAAGTGTCTACGTTTGGATTACTTACGCATCTCAGATTCTTGCCGTTGCTGCTTAACTGGAAAAATGCTTAATGAAACATTTCTTAGAACATAGGAAACCTTTTTAGTAAGACAATTTTTTTAAAAATTTTCTACTTTAATCTATAGACGGTTAAAATTACTAGAAAAATAAAAAAAATTTCTCATTTAACAGTCGGCACAGTATCTCTCTCTTATCTGTATGTATAACGGGAATGGTTGGTTTATGCTCATTTGCTTTGGTTGAGAACTTCTCTAACTGTACTAGGAAATACATGTTAGTGTAACTGTTTAAATCATACTGAAGGGAACATAACCCTATGTTTATTCACCGAGTGCATTCAAAGATTCAAACAGCAGATCATTTGTTAGGGGAAATACAAAAGCCTAGCCGAGAACTACAGGTGCTCCTCACTTAATAACTGAGCACCTGTTCCTATGACTAGGTCATTAAGTGAATTGATCAATAACCAAGAAATTTAAAGGTGGATGTCTTGTGGTGGGCAGACAGCACGTGACACTGCACTAAAATAATGTAGTTCTATCCATACAAAACACATGCATTAGATAAGTGCCAGAAATGGAAAGACATACCATAACACAATCATATAAATTTGGTGTAATCGATTTATTTATTCTGAACACTACCATGGGTGCACAGCAAAGTATATTTATAAATAAATAAAATAGGTAATCTTGAGTGATTGCAAGTGCTTCATGTAGTGAATACTAACTGATGAGGCAAAGACTGAGAAAGGGGATTTCCTGTGTTCCAGAACTGGTCATTAAGTCCCAGCAGTTCATAAACAGGTAGGGTGTTAAGTGTGAGGAGACTGTATTCAAGCATGTTATTTATTTTATTTTTATTTTTTGCCTAGGGCACATTGCTGGCCAGAGAGAGAGACAAAGACACACACATGGTGAGAGGGAAAGTGAGAAATCACCTCACCAGGGGAGGTGGCCATGCCGCAGTCTCTTCTCCTCTATTTTCCTCTTGGTATCTTGAGCACACAGGTACATGTGCCTGGGGTGATTTTGAAGCCACTGGGTCCAGGACTTGAACTATGCTCAGCCATGAGGGAGTCCAGTGACATAATCATTACACCATCTGTTGGTCCCCAAGTATGATGTTTCAAAAGGCAAAATTATTTCTGTCCTTTTCCCTCAAATGTTATGCTTTTGGAAAGAATACACTTGTTCCTATATTAGATACAAAGTAAGGAGAGAAAATCTATGACTCAAAATGGAAGATATACATTATTGCGATTAAAAGAGATCTGAGGGTCTTGTCCTATAGTCTAGTGGTTAGGGGAGCAGGATCCCACATGGCCAACCGCACTGCTTGAGTCTTATATCTGGTGACTTGAAAAACACATTCCAGGGACCAGCAGTTAGTGTAACGGCTATGTCGCTGGGCTACCATGTAGTCGACTGCAGTTTGCATCCTGGACCCAGTGGCTTATAACTCATGCTGGGCACATGTATGTGCGTGCCCAAGATCCCGAGAGGAGAATGGAGGAGAATGGATTGTGGAGTGGCCATCCCCTGAGATTTGATCATTAAGATTTAATTAGAGGTGATGGGATTAATTATTATATCCACATCAACAACCTAATTATGCTGAGTCTTTTTTTTTTTTTTTTTTTAAATGAAGTGCTGGTTTTAGAAGTGGAAATTTGTGCTGATTTTGTTGTGGAAATTTAAAATAAATGTAAATTTATTCTGCCTTGCTGGTGTCTACTAGTTGGGTATAGTTTTTAAATTATCTTTTGAAAATTAGAGTTATTATCAATAAAACTAAGTCATTTGACATACCACTCTCTGTTCCGCTTATTCTTTTTTTTTTTCTGCTTATTCTAAAAGAATAGAAAAGTTAATGTTTTTGACTTAGTTTTCTTTTCTTTTTTTCTTTTGTTTTTAGAGTTTTAATCCAAAGGCTACATAACTTACAGTGTAAAACTTTAGGAAAGCAAGAATTGGATATAATTTCTATTCAATTGTCTAATTAGTCCCTTGATATTAGTAGTTTGAAAATAATCACAATGGTGAGAAGTCTCTTATATTGGAGGTGGAAATTAGTGTTTTCAGAGACTGAGACTAATGAAGATTTTCTCCTGAGATGTCACCCTCCAGACCCCAATCTAGAGTGGTAGGGTCTCCTGTATCCTTCTCTCTGTCTCTCTCTGTCCTGTCATATTTAAAAATAAATTTTTTTAAAGGTAAAGTATTTCTTGATATTCAGATCCTCCTTTATCTTGTTAATTTTCACCTCTCTCTCCTCCCATTTAGGAGAGGCAAAAGTGCCGGCCTTCAGAAGAAGACATCTCCATTGGAGCTGAGAACTAGTGTTTTCAGGGACTGAGACTAATGAAGATTTCTGCAGATACTTCACCCTCCAGACCCCATTCTAGAATGGTAAGCCCCCCTGTATCCTTCTGTCTTTTCATGTTTTTTTAATTTTTAAAAAATATTTGTTAAGGTAAATTATTTTCTTGGCTCTCAGATCCGTTTTATCTTGCCAATTCTCACCTTTACCCTCCCATTTAGGAGAGGCAAAAGTGCAAGCCTTCAGAAGAAGACTCCTCTATTGGGATTGAGAACTAGCACATTGTGTGGTTTTCAGTTTTTGCTTCTTTAAAAAAAATGAAAAAAAAAATTTCCTTTCTCTTTCCCCCCCTTCTCTGTTTTCATATCCTTTTTCTTTTACCTTCATCACTGGTGCTCAGCCTCCATGCACGGAGGGAACAGGTCTAAGTGAACCACAGCCAAACATCTGAATGATATCTTATGGTCAGAATATTCTTCAATTCCCACTGAATCTGCTGCGCAAAGGGAGGAAAATTGAACAGAAGAAAGACTGCAGATCACCTCTTCCTGCACACCTCTGAAAGCTCAGATCAAACTTCTAGAAATTAGGAAGACTCATATAATCCATCAGATGACGAGAAATCACCATAGAGGCACAAGAAATATGAGAAACCAAGAAAATACCTTTTCTCCAAGGGAAAAGAATAACTCCTCGTCATCCATAGATAGTAAAATGGAACTCATGGAAATGTCTGCTAAAGAATTTAGAATATTGGGGCCAGCAAGTAGCGTAATGGCTATGTCGCTGGACTCCCATGTAGTCGACCGTGCTTCAAGTCCCGGACCCGGTGGCTTAAACTCACACCAGGCATGTGTGTGTGCGTGCCCAAGAACCTAAGAGAAGAATGGAGGAGAAGGGATTGCAGCATGGCCATCCCCCCTGGGGGGGGTGAGTTCTCACTTTCTGTCTCTCTGTCTCTCTCTGTCTGGCGAGCGCACACGCCATATAGTGAAAACCTCTCCAAAAAAAGAAAAAAAATGAATTTAGAATATTCATAGTGACAAAGGTAACAGAAGTGCAAGAGAAGAGAGACAATGAACTTTGGAAGGTGCAGAAGAGTCAATGAGTTCCAGGAGGTGAGGAACTTCTTGCATGATTTGAAAGAGGAAATATACACCATAAAAAAGAATCAAATGGAACTGTTAGAGATGAAGGCTGTAATACAGGAAATTAAAACCTCCCTTGAATGCATTAAAACAAGATTAGATCATACAGAAGATTGAATCTCAGATGCAGGAGACAGAATTGCTGGCCTAGAAAAATCTACCATGAAGACTGGGAAAATAACCCTCTAAAATGAGAATAATATCTGAGAAATACTAGATACTATTAAACATCGAAACATCTGGATAATCAGTATCCCAGAAGGTGAAGAGACTAATGAGGGCATTGATAATCTATTCCATGAAATCCTGGAAGAAAATTCCCAACCTAGAGAGGCATTCACAGATCTGTACTCAGGAAATACAAAGGACCCCAAATAGAATCAACCCAAGAAGATCTCCAAGACACATGATAGCCAGATTGAACAAAACCACAAAGACAAGTTACTAAGATTTGCAAGAAAGAAACATTAAGTTATCTACAGAGGATATCTCATCAGGCTAACAGCAGACCTCTCATCAGAAACAATGTAAGCAAGGAAAGAATGGGAAAATATATTCAAAGTGTTAAGTGAAAAACAATTTCAACCAAGAATACTGTACCTGGCAAGATTATTCTTCATATGTGAAGAGAAGACAAGAACATTCTCAGATAAACAAAACCTGAAAGAATTTACTGACACCAGACCAACTCTCTAAGAAGTTCTGAAGGGAGTGTTATATCAGAAAAACTAAATACAGACACATAGAAATAAGAGGTCAAAAACAACTAAGAATATGGCCAACATAATGGTAAGGACAAGTCCAGAGTTGAATATTATCTTCCAGAATTTAAATGGAAAGATTGAACCACAACAGAGGATAGATTAAGTACATGAAACTGAACTGGTGAAACAGAATTTTATGACTTTTGACTAAAATATTACTGATCTTCTTTTATGCTTTGTTTTCCAGATTTAAGGATCTTTGTCTTCTCTTGAGCTATCGATAGGTTCATGTACCTGCTATTTGAGCAAAATCCTAACCTGTTTTCTGGCTTTAAGTCTTAAGCAAAGTTTTCTTAACATTTTTTGATATTCAACTATTAAAGTTAAAACTGCCTTTCTTGAAATTAAATATATAAAAATATCTATTTAATGACCACAGTGAGCTATATAGGCTCAACTAGGTGCTACTGTATAATATATTCATCCTACTCACAGAGTTTTATGCCTAAAGTCAAACATATGTTCACAGGTATGTATATAACATCTGAGTTTGCTATAGAAAGTTAGATTAATTAAGATATTTTGTGAATCAATAAAATGTGGAGGAAAAAAGGAATGGAAAGCAATGGTAGAGATAGTGTGGAAATAGCAAAGGGTGAGAAATAGGGGGAAAATTATAAATATATGTAAGAAAAAATATATAAAACAAGAAATGGAAAATTATCTGTTGATGGTAACATGTATATATATATATATTTTTTTTTTTTGAGAAATTTTTGCTATAGGGCATGTGTGCTCGCCAGAAAGACAGAGAGAGACAGAAAGCGAGATATCATGACCCCCTTCCCCCAGGCGGGATGGCTGTGCCCGGTGTGAGTTCAAGCCACCTGTCCAGGACTTAAACCAGTCGACTATGTGGGAGTCCAGTGACATAACCATTACTCTATCTGCTGTTTCCAGTAACATGTCTGATTAAGCCACTATACAGTATATTCTGGATGGGAAATCACATTTTATATGCTGTGATGATGTTTAGTGAATCAATGTAAAATAAATTAATTAAAAAAAGGAAAATAAGCACAGTGGCAATGAATCTGATGATTTGCTAGAACACTGAAAACAATTTTATAGAAATTTTGGTATAATTTGCTATTCCTTAGATTTTAAAAACTCATACTATATCATCAGTGTTTCTTTGATTATTGAATTTTGAAAAAAATTAAACATTCCTTTGGCTAATTTACTCAGATTTTTCCAAGTAGTTTATTCTGATCATTCGTTTAAACAAGTCTCTGAGACCAGGGCCTGGTAGTTAGGGAAGCCGTATCCCGCATGACCTACTACATGGTTTGAGTTCCTGGACTCGGCAGCTTGAGAAACACTCCAGCTGGATGTGTGTTTGCCTAAAATCATGACAAGACAGATGGAGGAAAAGGGATTGCAGCATGACTGTGACCCATGTAGGGGTGCTTTCTCCTCTTCCTCTCTCTCTGTATCTGGCAAGTCATGCAACCTCTGGCAAAACTAAAATAAATAAATTAATAAAAAAAATAAAATAAATCTCTAGCATTATTAGCCAAACCACCTGGTTTTATATTGCATTTGAATAGATTTTAAGCCATAGGTTGGGAGTTCAGTTGAAAATGAACTTAGGAGAAGTTCTGCAAAGTTAGGAGGGGAAAACTGAGAATGATTCTTTGAACTCACATGGTGATTTTAAAAAAAATTCAAAGCATTTTTTTCACTTAACTTTTTGTGAGACAGGTACTCATATATAATTGGTTTACCCTTAAAACTGATTAATACAAGAACTAGAATGAAACTGCTGACATTACCTGACTCAAACTTTGGGTCAGGTAATGTCAGCAGTTTAGTGGCAATTATCACATTTTTTTCTTCCCTATTAGAATTTTCTCAATAGCTCTCATGACCTTCTCTGCCACTTTTCAATTTACTATCTATCTTTACTGAGATCGAACTTTCTGGGTAATTTTAATCATAATAGTATGGAAACTTCAGGGATACCAAGATATAGAAATATGCCAATATTAATAATTAAAAAATTTAAAAAGTGTAATGCCCAAGTAATAGTTATTATAGACTTATTTATTAGCTGTACTGCTTTCGTGATCAAGAATATAAACTTTTTATTTATCTAAGGGGCGGTGAGTTCCAAGATAGTGTGAATGGTGCTGAGTTACATTACTAGGGTGTGTATATACCTGTCTGGTGTCCACAACCTCCAGATGAAACTCTTCAGAGATTGTTGGGCTATCAATCTAGCGAGGAAAGCAATGGCTTTTAGGCCTATGCTAGATCTAACTGAAACCTCAGCTTATGATCTAGTCAGAACTGATTATTTGAATCAGAAAGCCGTATGTGAATAGGATGAGCCAGCTGGTGTCTTAAAGAACAGGTATTTCAGGTAAAAGATTGACTTATGTTATTGTGGTAGCTGGTCTCCGAGATGGCCCCTTGTGATCCTCATCTAGAATCCATGTCCTTGTATAGCTTCCTTCCATATGAATTCAAGACTTGTCTGTGAGACCAGTAGAATACAGGGGAAGAGATTGAGCATTACTCCTAAGATTAAGGCATAAAAAAGCATTGATGTTTCTGTCTCGATGTAGATTTCTCATTCTGGACAAAGCCAGCTATAAAGACACACAGGCAGCCCTATGAGAAGGTTCATGTGGAGAGTAACTGAGATTTCCTTCCAACAGCTGGCACCAACTTGCTCCTTGAATGGATGAGCAACCTTGGAAGTAATTTATGCACTCCTAGTCAATCCTTCTATGACTGTAGCACAAACCAACATCTGTCTATATTTCAGTGAAAGGCTCTGAGATAGAACCACCCAATGAAGCTGCTCTTAAATTTCTGGCTTACAAAAACCATGAAAAATAAGATGTTTTTGCTTAAAGCCTCTAAGTTTCTGGATGGCTTGTTTTAAATACTTAATACGACTATTTACTCTAAGTCAATGCAGAGATGGAGATATCTGACTTGAGTATAAACTGTCAAACAAAAACAACCCACTGGAAAACAAAACAAAACAAAACAAAACTGGGGCTGGTCCTGTAGCCTAGTGATTCAGGGAGCCAGTTCTCACACGGTTGACTGTAGTTTGAATCCCAACCATGATGGCCTGAAAAACACACTGGATGTGAATGTGTGTAAGCTCCAAATCCCAACAAGATGAAAAAATGGTGAAGGGATAGTGACGTGACCATACTCCACTGAGGGTGATTTCTTCTTTCACCCCATCTCTCTGGCAAGTGTATCTGTCATCTGACAATTACAAAAAATGAAGAGAAAATGGATGAATTATGGAACATGATTTAATGTCCAAATATCTGCATATGTTGTATCTCATAAAGCAAAGAGAGGGAGAAAAAGCATAGAACACCTATTTCACAAAATAGTAACAGAAAACTTCCCAAAATACAGAGTCACAGATAGGCTGGAAAGTCAAAGGATGCCAAATAGATTTGACAAAAGATCTCCAAGCTACATTATAATCAAAATTTCAAAGGTCAAATAAAGAGAGAATTCTAAAAATTGCTAGAAATAAATGCTAAGTTACCTATAATGAATACCCTGTTAGATTATCCTTGGACTTCTCAGCAGAAACCTCATAGATCAGGAGGGAATAGGATGACATTCAAAATTCTGAAAGAAAAACTTTACAAGAATCTTATACCCAGCACAACTTTCATTCAAATTTGAAGAAATAAAATAACTTTCAGATGTACAAAAACTGAAGGAATTCACCAATATTAGACTAGTTCTTCAAGAAATACTTAAAGGAGTACTACATCTGGAAATAAAAAGGAACATAAATAACATTATGGAAAAACATGAAACTATAAAATTCTACAGCAGAAAAAACACACAAAGAAAAGAGAGAAATAATTAAATCCTTTTCACTATAGAAAGCTACCATACAGTAGAAAAATAAGCAATAATAGAACAAAACATGAAAGGCCTTGAGAGAGAACCACTTAATGAAACTACTCTTAAATTTCTGGCCTATTCTTAAAAATGTTTACATATTAATAATACCATAGGATGTACACAGATTAAACTTCTCAATCAAAAGATATAGATTGGTTAAATGGGTGAAAAACAGAGGCCCTCAATATACCTCTAGCAAGACTACACCTCACTGATAGACACACATAGATGGAGAATTAAAGGTTTGAAAAAGTCATTTAGTACAAATGGAAACCAAAGCCACAAATGTAACCATGCTAATATCAGACAAAAATAGACTTTAAGATAAAATCTGTAAAAAGAGATAAAGAAGGAATATTATATCATATTGAAGTAATCAGCTTACCAAGAAGATATAACATATGTTTATGCAACCAATATCTGGGCACTCAAACACATAAAATAAACTATTCAACCTTAAGAGACGCATCAACTCTAACACATTACCATTAAGAGTTTCAATACCTATTCTCACCATTGGGTAGCTCATGTAAACCAAAACTAAATAAAAAGACATTGGAGTTAAATCTTGACATAAACTAAATGGACCCAACAGATATTTATAGAACATTTCACCCAACAAACACAGAAAACACATTGTTTTCAGCAGCATGTGGGACATTTCCTAAGACTGACCATATAAGAGGGCACAAAACAAGTCTGAAAGTTAAAGAGAATGGAAATAATGTCTAATATATTTTCTTTTTTTTTCAAGAGGTTTTTGCTATAGGGCGTTTGCACTTGCCAGACAGACAGAGAGAGACAGAGAGACAGAAAGCGAGAAATCACTCCCCACGGGTGATGGCCATGCTGCAATCCCTTCTCTTCCATTCTCCTCTCAGGATCTTGGGCATGTGCCCACACGCCTGGCGTGAGTTTTAAGCCACCGGGTCTGGGACGCGAACCGCGGTCTACTACATGGGAGTCTAGTGAAATAGCCATTACACTAACTGCTGGTCCCTCTAATATATTTTCTGAAGATAATGGAATTAAACTTGAAATCAACAATTTCAGATACTAGATAGAGTGTAGGAGAAGAGTACGAAATGGGGAAGGGTGAGTGGAAAAGAATCGAGAAAAAGAAAGAAGCAAAACATTTAAGGGATACAAAAATGGAAAATTATCTGTTGATGAAGACGTGTATAATATCTTTAACTGGACTAACACTACAGTGTATTCATGCTGGGAAAATTTATTTTGCAAGCAGTAATGATAGACAGTGATTGAATGTATGAAAAAGAGAAAATAACTCAAAAATATGCAAATACATAGAAACAAAACAATATGCTCCTGAATGATTTAAAATGTACTGAATAAATTAAGAATACAAAATTAAAAAATTTCTTGAAACAAATGATAATGGATATTTTCAGAACCTGTGAGATACAGCAAAGGCAGTACTAAGAGGCAAATTTATAGCAATTAGTGCTCATTAAAAAAAAACAAAAACAAAAACAAACAACCCCAAAAGTAGAAAGAGTGCAAATTAAGAATCTAACAATGTATCTAAAGACACTGGAAAGGCAAAAACAAGCTAAGCCCCAAACTAACAGAAGGAAAAAAAAGATCAGAGGAGAAATAAATGAAAAAAGAAAACATAAACATAGTAACCCCCCCAAAAAAGAGTAATAACTGGTTCATTTATTTATTTATATTAATTTACATTTTATACATTTTATTACATGTCTTTACAGTATAAATTTCTTTTTCCAACACAAAAACTATGCATGTCAGACAAGACAAGGATATTGCTATATACATTATCATCAGCAAATAGCTTCTCATTTTTTGTCAATTAAGCACACTTTTACCCATTTTTTCTTTCCCTTTCCCCTCCCTCCCTTTCATGCTAAACTTCTCCACCCTCCACAAACACACATTTTATTGATTCACAAAAGATCTTAAAGTATGGACAAAGCAAGAATCTAGTGACAAAGTGCACTGTAATTTTCTTCCAAAACATTTTTTTCCCTCTCTCTCCATTCCTCTTTTACTAAAGAGAGGTGTAAACTAACTATTTTGCAAAAAAAAAAAAAAAAAAAAAAAAAAAAAAAAAAAAAAAAAAAAAAAAAAAGGTTAATTTCAATTTGTCTGTTATTTGAACAAAGCTCCATAAGAATTCAATTTCTAATGCAAGGCAACAGATACTATTGTATTATTGAACTTATAAAAATAACCATTCTGCCAAAAAATAAAAATGCTCACAAATATTTTCTAATTGCAAAGGGGTCAGGAAGGGAGAAAAGTTTGTTTCAATCAAAAAAATTCTTTAACAAATTGTTGAACCCAACAACTCAAAAGAAAACAAAAATCCTTAAATTTGGAAGACAAAGCATAGAAGAAAATCAGTAATGTTTTAGAAAAAAGTCATAGAATTCTATTTCACCAGTTCAGTCTCATGTAATCTCTTTTGATGAATTTGCAGTCTTACTGTGGTCTGAGCTTTCCAGTAACATTCAACATTATTATTAATATTTCAGAATTTGTCCCTACCATTAGGTTGGCCTTACTCTTGGTCATTTTTTGTTCTCTTATTTTTCTGTCTTTAGGTTTCCTGGTATAGTACTCCTTCAGAGCTTCTTGAAGAGCTGGTCTGGTGTTGTTAAATTCTTTCAGGTTTTGTTTATCTGAGAATGTTTTTATCTTTTCTTCCCACATGAAGGACAATCTTGCTAAATATAGTATTTATGGTTGAAATTGTTTTTCACTTAACACTTTGAATATATTTCCCATTCTTTTTTTGCTTGCATTGTGTCCCTACAAGAGGTCCAATGTTAGCCTGATGGGATATCCTTTGAAAGTAACTTAATGTTTTTCTCTTGCCAATTTTAGTATCTTATCTCTGTTTGTAGTTTTGATTAATCTGGCTATGATGTGCCTTGGAGAAGATCTTCTTCAGTTGATCCTATTTGGGGTCCTTTGTGTATGTTGGGTCTGGATATTTGAATGCTTCTCTCAGTTTGGAAAGTTTTCTTCCAGGATTTCGTGGACTGGATCATCAATGCCCTGATCAGTTTCTTCACCTTCTGGGATACCAATTATCCAGATGTTTGGGTGTCTAATAATGGTATCTAGTATTACTCATATATTATTTTCATTTTTTTGGGTTATTTTCTCAAACTTTTTAGTGAATTTTTCTTGGTCAGAAGTTCTATGTTCTACATCTGAGATGCAATCTTCTGGATGATCCAATCTGCTTTTAATACTTTCAAGGGAGGTTTTGATTTCCTATATTACAGCCTTCATCTCTAACAGTTCCATTTGATTCTTTTTTATGGTGCATATTTTCTTCTTTCAGATCATGAAGACCTTCCTCACCTCCTGGAACTTGTTGACTCTTTTCTTCTACATCTTCTGGAGTTTGTTGTCTCTCTTCTCTTGCATCTCTGTTAGCTTTGTCACTATTAATATCCTAAAATCTTTATCTGACATTTCCAGTAGTTTCATTGTACTGTCTATGGATACTGAAGGGCTGTTTTTTTCCCCTTGAGGGAGAAATATTTTTTAAATTCCCATGTTTCTTGTACCTCTGCAGTAATGGTTTCTGGCCATCTGATGGATTGTACGTTGCTTTCTACCTTCTTGGAGTTAATTCTGAGTGTTAGAGGTGTGGAAGAAGACGAACTGCTGCAAGTTTTCTACAGTACAGTTTCTCTGATCTTCACCAAGCAACCTGCACTTTTATCAATGGAACTGGATATTACAAAGGCCTTCCAGTGTCAAGGCAGTAGGGGCACATGGGCTGGGCTTGCTACTGTGCACCTTGACCTACCTAGACACTCAATGTGTAGAAGGTGAGAAGCAAGGTGAGAAAGTCAGGTAAAAGAAAGGAAACAAAGGGAAAAAGACAAAAAACAAAAAACAAAACAAAACAAAAAATAGGTTAAAAAAACTAAAACAATGAAGAGGGTAAAGATTTTATTCTTAAAAAGGCAAAAAATCAGAACTGCTTGGCGTGCAAGCACTCTGCGTGAAAGGGGTAGGGAAAGCCCATCTCAGATGCAAGTGGATTCTGAAATTAGCAAGAGAAAGGAGAGGTCAGAGGCAAGAGACAGTACCTACAGATTTAAAACACACACACACACACACACAACACACACACACGTATATATATATGAAAGAAATATTTTGAGAGAAAGGGAGAGAAAGAGAGACAGAAAGAAGACAGAGACCTCCCTACATGGCTTTTTTGCTGGATGTTGGGATGGAAGGAGGGGTTTGGGCAAGGGGCTTTTTCTGGTTAAAGGGGCAGGGAAAGATCACCTCAGATGCACGTGGATTCTGACTTTTTGCTGGGTGTTGCGCTGGAAGGAGGGGCTTGGGGCAGAGGCTTTGTTCAGTTAAAGGGGCAGAGAAAGCCAACCTCAGATGCACAAGGATCCTGAAATTAGCATGAGAAGGGAGAGGTCAAAGGCAAGAGACCGTACCTACAGATTAAAAACACAAAACAAAACAAAACAAAAATACCCCCCAAAAAACACATATATATGTAAGAGGGAAAAATTTTGAGAGAAAAGGAGAGAGAGAGAGACATAGCATAAACTGGTTCTTTAAGAGGACAAGCAAATTTGGCCAAGTGTTAGTTAGATTAACAACAACAACAACAAAAAAAAGAGGTAGAAGATCCAGGTAAATATAATTAGAAATAAGAAAGAAAACATTACCATAAATATAGAACTACAAAATATCATTAGAGATCACTATATGTGACTATATGCTAGCAAGTTAGAAAACCTAGAAGAGATGGACAAATTTCTGGACACATATAGTGTACCTAGATTGAACCAGAAGATACAGGAAGCTTGAATAACAAGTAATGAAATTGGATCAGTAATAAATAGTCTCCCCATAGAGAAAAGTTCAGGTCCAGATAGCTTCACTGCTAAATTCTGCAAATCCCTTAAAAAAGAATGAATGCCAATTCTCCTCAAACTATCGGAAGGGATCCAAAAGGAGGGGATCCTCCCAACCTCATTCTATGAAGCCATTATCACCTTGATACTAAAAGTACACAAAAACAGAACAACAACAACAAAAATAATTATAAAACAATACCCTTGAATATGTCTGGAAAAATCTGCAACAAAATACTAGCCATCTGTATCCAACAACACATTAAAGAGATTATACATCATGACCAGATAGAATTTATCCCAGGGATGCAGGATGGTTCAACATACACAAACCAATAAGAAGAATCCATCAGATTAGCAGAAGAAAAGACAAAAATCATATAATCATATTAATTGATGTAGGAAAAGCATTTAATAAATGTACAGCATTCCTTCATGATGAAGACTTTCAACAACATATTTTTTCCCCTCAAAACTGGAAAACATGGGGACCAGCAGGTGGCTTGGCCATTAAGGTGCTGGGAACTCCCACATGGCTGACCATGGTTTGAGTCCCGGACCTGGTGGCTTGGTTTCTTACTTTCCCTCTCTCTCTCTCTGTGTCTATCTCTGGTCAAATTAAAAACAAATGAATGAATAAATAAAATTAAATAAAATAATTTAAAAAACCCTGGAAAACAACAAGGATGTTCATTTTCATTACTCCCATTCAACATATCATTGGAAGTCCCAGACAATGCAAAGACAAGAAAATGAAATAAGGCATGCAAATTGGAAGAGAAAAAGTTAAATTGTCTCTATTTGCAGATGACATGATTATAGATCAATACATAGAAAAACTGAAAGAATTCACCAAAGCACTCTCAGAGGTGATAAACAAATTTAGTGTAATTGCAGGATACAAAATCAACATACAAAAATCAGTAGGATTTTGTACTTTTTAACAATGAGTAAACTGAGGCAGAAAAAATTTAATTTCTAGAAGTCAACTACACACAAAATTCCAGAAATCTCTTCTCAAAGAATTAAAAGATCTTTACTATAAAATTATTAAGGATGGAATACCAAATTGAAAGACAAAAAAAACTGGGAAGACATCCTTTATTTATGAATTGGAAGAATCAATGTAGTTAAAATGCCAATACTACATGAAGTAATCTACAAATTCAGTGCAATTAGTATTAAAATTTCGGCAATGTTATTTATAGAAATAGAAAAAAACAATAATAAAATTTGTGTGGAATCACAAAAGTTCCCATATTGCCAAGGCAATATTATATGCAAAAAGAGTAAAGTTGGAAGCATCTCCCTACCTAAAATGATAACCAAAAACAGCATGATAATGGCACAGGAACATAGATCTATGGAACAGAATATAGAATCCAAAAAATAAACCTAACAACATACAGTCAACTGACTTTTGACAAAGAGCTCAAGAAAATGGTGTGGAGAAAATATGTCTTTTTAACAATGATGCTTGGAGAATGACATATCTATCTCCAGAAAAATAAAACTAGACCCTCTTTTCTCTCACCATTTACAAAAATTAACTCAAGGTGGATTAAAACCTGAAACATAAAGCCCCAAACCATAAAGCTATTGGATGAAAATACTGGAAGGTATTGGAGAAGACCAAAGTTTCTTGAATAGAAACTGTAAAATGAGGGCAATAACACAAACTGATAAGTGAAATAACATCAAGTTAAAAAGCATCTGCACAGCAAAGGAAACAATAAATAAGGTAAAGAGACAACTCACAGAAAGGTAGAAAATATATGCAAACTATATTTCAGATAAGATTTGACCACTATAATATATAACTAACTCAACTAATCCTCCCTGCAAAAAATACTAATAATCTAATCAAAATGGGTGATTGACCTGATCAGAAAACTCTGAAAGGAAGACAGACATATGAATGATGAAAGTGCTTGCAAAAACCTGTTCAATATCTTCTCATAAGGAAAATGTAAATAAAAAACAATGATATAACCTCAAAAACCTAATCCTAGTCAGAATGAATATGATTGAAAAAAAAAAGGCAAAGAATAACAAATGCTGGCTAGGTTGTGGAGAAAAGGGATTCCTCATGCACTATTAGTAGAAATGTAAATTAGTGTAGTTAACTATGAAAAACAGTATGGAGGTCCCTCAAAAAACCTAAAGTAGAACTACTGTATTAATCAGCAATCCCATTACTGGGTATATACCCAAAGGATAGGAGATCAGACAGATAGACACTTGTACAGTCATGCTTTTTGCAGCATTATTCTTAATAACTAAGTTATAGAATCAACATGAGTGCCTCAAAACTGATGAATGGATTGGAAAAATATGTACATATATGTAATGTAATACTAATCACCTATAAATAACATCAAAGTCCTGTCATTTGATACAAAGTGAATGAGCCTGCAAGCTATAATTCTGAGTGAAATAAGTCAGACTAATAATGTCTCTGCTTTAAATATACCAAATGTCTGTATTCTATGGCAAACCAAAGGACTCAAAAACATAGAAATTGACAGAGTAAAGGTAAATACCAGGGGTTCTTTGGGGGCCATTTGGGGGAAGGTCATGAGAAAAATTTTAATGGACACAGAATGCATGTCAATATGAGGAAGAAATTGTGAGACCGTGTACCATAGCAGGGAAAAAAATTGTAGACAAGTTAGTACATATTAAATAAAACTAGTAAAACTATTATGTAATGTGGACAATATAACATTCGATGTTAAAGAAGAATATGTCTATATCCTTGATTTGATTATTATGCACTGTATATATGCTTTAAAAACCCATACTGGGGGCTGGCAGATGGCATGGTGGTTAAGGCTCTGGACTCCCACAAGGCCAAGAGTGGTATAAGTACTAGACCAGGAGGCTTACGTTCTCACTCTCTTTCTCTCTCTGTCTCTCTCTCTGGTCAAATAAAAAAATAATAATAACAAATGTAAATAAATAATTATTTTTAAAGAAACCCATACTACACCCTACAAAAAATACGTAAAATATATGTAAACCTTATAGCTAATATTTCAGAAATGAATTATCCTAATATCTTCCTCATTTTTCTTTTTTTTTTGAGAGATTTTCACTATAGGGCGCGTGCGCTCGCCAGACAGACAGAGAGAGACATAGAGACAGAAAGCGAGAGATCACCCCCCACGGGGGATGGTCACGCCGCAATCCCTTCTCCTCCATTCTCCTCTCGGGATCTTGGGCACGTACGCACACGCGCCTGGCGTGAGTTTTAAGCCACTGGGTCTGGGACGCGAACCACGGTCGACTACGTGGGAGTCCAGCGACATAGCCATTACGCTAACTGCTGGTTCCCTATCTTCCTCATTTTTATTGTTTGCTAGAGAATGTGTCTGTTTTTCATAGAGAGGCAGAGAGACAGACAGAGAGAGAGGAGGAAGCACCCCCCATGTGTCAGGATCACATTGTAATCCTTTCTCCATCTCTCCCTCTTTTTGAGATTTTGAGAAGGCACACATATGCACTTGGAGTGTTTCTCAGGCCACCAGGTCAGGAATTCAAACCATGCAGTCAACCATATGAAATTTAGTTGCTTTAATGACCAGACAATGGACCAGCCTCCAAATAAATATTTTTATAATGTTAAAACACTTAGCTTCCTAACATGGAAGAAGAGGCACAGAATGTTTTCAGTAATTGGACATGAGTATAATCTATCATACAGTGGAATGGTTTATATCCACAGCAGCATTATGAGAAAATAAATAAGAAATAAGAAGATAGGATTCATGACTGAGCTAGTGTGATAGTTGATTTTATGTGTCAACTTGGGGCTATTGTGTATAGTTATTACTATTATTTTTAAAATAATTATTTTATTTAACTTTATTAATTATTATTTAATTTGACCAGAGAAAGTGAGAGAGAAAGAAAGTGAGAAAGCAAGCCTCGAGGTCCAGGACTCAAACTGTGGTCAGCCGCATGGGAGTCCAGCACCTTTAACCACCTTACCACCTGCTGGCCCCCATGTGTAGTTATTAAATAAAACACTAAATGAGGTGTTGTAAAGATATTTCATAGATGTAATTAATCCAGAATAAGCTGAGTTTAGATTTAGGTGAGTCTTATCCAATCAATTGAAGGCCTAAGAGAAACAAACAGTTTTCTAAAAAAGAACTTCTGCCTCAAGACTACAGTATCAACTAATACCAGCCTGCTGGTCTGTGGATTTCAGATTTATTAGCCCCAGAATCATATATGTGAGTTAATTTAAAAAATTAAATGTTTCTCTCTCTCTGTCTTCCTACCTTTCTCTCTCTCTCTTTATATATATATATATATATATATATATATATATATATATATATACATATATATATATATATATATATATATACATACACACACACACACACACACACATATATATGCATGTGCATATATATGTATATAATCTAGCCTGTCTCTATCAATCTATTGCTTATTGATTCTTTTTCTCTGAGGACTCCTGATTGACAGTACCTACTGCCTAGCAAGTATGGGTGTGCTTCCCTACATTTTTGCAGCATTCCTTCTAGTTAGTTTGATGCCAAGTGACCAAACTGGACAATGGGCTGTGAGTATTAGTGACCTGTGTCATCTCAGTTTAAACACTGGGGAGCCTTGATGGCGTCTCCTTCTCTCCTTTCCAAGACTGGGAAGGCCCTGGAAACTGTGTCCACATGATATTCTTATATTGTAAGGGAAAGGCAGGCCAATCACTATTAAACTGTGATGTGTATGAAATTAATTTTTTCTTGTGTCAATCAACTGAGATTTATTTATTTTACCAAATTTTATTTCATCTTGACGAATACATTATCTAAGTGGGAAAAAGGTCAGGTCATGGGTATATTAATAAGGGGTCTTTTGATTGCAAGTGGATGAAAATCTCTCTTAACTAAAAAAATAAACAAAATGGGATGACTTATATAATTGAATAGTTCAAGAATGGATCTTCAAGTTTAGTGTTAGCTGAATCCAAAGAATCAGAAACTGTCATCAGAACTTGTATCTTACTTAGTCTTTTTTTATTTTTTATTTATTTATTTTTAGATTTTTGATATAGTGTGTGTGTACTCACCAAAAAGAGACAGAGAGAAAGAGAGAGGGAAAGTGAGAAAATCCACCCCCACTCCCCAGGACAGGGGGGTGGGGAGGAGAATGGCCATGCTGCAATCTCTTTTCCTCCATTATCCTCATGGAATTTTGGTCACTCATGCACACGTGCCCAGCATGTTTTTCAAGT
This sequence comes from Tupaia tana, assembly GCA_026018925.1. Lineage (NCBI taxonomy): Eukaryota > Metazoa > Chordata > Mammalia > Scandentia > Tupaiidae > Tupaia > Tupaia tana. Next base: position 86,613,415 of record JAKSZU010000006.1, read on the forward strand.
TTCTGGGTCTGGGACTCAAGCTGCAGAGTCAGCCATGTGGAATCTAGCCACCTTAACCACCATGCCCTTTGACTGGTCCTTCTTAGCTTAACTTTCACTTTTTTTTTTTTTTTTTCTTTTTTTAAATTGTCCGGCAAAGTCTAGATGATTCTGATTCACTTGGCTGGGTTGTGTTCCTAAGCCTAAACCATTCAGTATGGCTTAGGTTATGGACTAAACTCATGGGTTAGCTTTATTCATTCATATGTCCATTCTTAGAGATGGGTGTTTGAGGGACTATTAGATCAGTTCTGAGCACAAGGACTGATAAGAATGTATCAGAGTTAGGAACTAAGGAAAAGGAAAGTGTGGCTGCTATGACCAAAAGTGGGAGGAAAGTTAGGCAGAGAAGGACGATGAATTTTCACTGCAGGAGAGTAGACGTTTATATGCCTGGTATATCAGGAGAAAGGAAGCTGGGTTGCATTTTGTTTATCTGTTTGGTTATAAGCCAGTGAAGAAGACAGCATCCCCCCCTCAGTGGTGTGATCATACTGCAATCTCCTTTCCTTCATTTCTCAATCCTGTCAGGACTGTGGGCATGCACATTCACATGCCTGGCTTATTTTTCAAGCTGTTGGGCCAGGATTCGCACTGCATGGTCAGCCCTGTGAGATTCAGCTCCCTTAACCACTAGGCCATGGGACTGGCCATAGGTTGGAAATTAAAAACACAAATGTAGGGGGCTCCCAGCAGGTGGCGTGGTGGTCTAGACTCCCACATGACCGATCATGGTTCAAGTCCTGGATCCAATGGCTTGAAATGCACACTGGGTGTGCATGTGTGTGCCCAAAATCCAAAAAGGAGAATCAGGGAGAAGGGATTGTGGTGTGGCCAATTCCTCCCACTCCTGAGAGAGGGTGGTTTCTCATTCTCACTCTCTTTATCTCTCCAGTGAATGCACATGCCCTATGGCAAAAACCTAAAAAACAAACAAACAAACAAACAAAAAAACAAAAAAGAAAGAAAAAAGAAAAGAAAAACAAATTCAAAAAAACAAAAACACAAATGTAGGGACAGCAGGTGGCATGGGGGTTAAGGCAACTGGATTCCTCATGGCTGACTGTGCAGTCTGAGTGTAGGACCTGGTACCTTAGAAATACTAATCATGCCACGCTATGTGTGTGAGTGTGCCCTAAATTCTAAGAGGAGAATGGAGGAGAAGGGATTGTCACCTGGTCATCCCCCACGAAGAAGTGATTTCTTACTTTTCCTTTCTCTCTTTCTCTGTCTCTAGCTCTCTCTGGTGGGCACACATGCCCTATAGCAAAAACAAAGAAACAAACCACACAAGTGTATTAATTAATTAAGTGAAGTATTAATAGTGAATGAATGGTAGGCTGGCTATGCAGCTGACAATCGGAAGAGTAGCTGTTGCAATATCATAATTCATTTTAATCAAAGATAAAAAGAGATGCTTTGTCACATCAAGACCATGGATATCAATAATACATCTATCAATGCACAGAAGATGTCACATCTGATTGCAAGCCACTGAAGTGATAGAACATCTCTCAAGAAATAAAAGCCAAGGGCAGGTCGTTTCATAGTGAAATCATACCCACAATTATTCATTATTTAGATAATAATGACACATTAGATCTTGTTCAGAGAGCAATTACCTAGTTGACTCTACAGCCACATCCTAATCTATTTTATATAATGCAAATTAAACTAGTCAAATAGAAAGACATGATTCAAAGTGCATGTGTGCATGGGTGTACACTTGTATATTCATTATTATTTTTTTCTTGCCAGAGAAATAGGGTGTGTATACTCACCAAAAAGAGACAGAGAGAAAGAGAGAGAGGGAAAGTGAGAAAATCACTGGAGAAAGAGAGGGAGAGAGAGAGAGGAAGAGAGGGAAAATATCTTCCAATGAGGAGTGCTCACACTGTAATCCTTACTCTTCCATTTCTCCATTCTGTCAGGATTTGGGGCACACATGTTCTCTGGGGGTTTCAAGGCACCAGGTCTGGGATTTAAAGTGCAGTAGGCTACGTGTCCTATGCACAGTATTTAACTGCTGTGCTACAGGGCTGGTTCCATACATTCATTATTGATTCTAATCTTATGGAATATATTTTAATGAAGAAAAGTAATAAAAATAGGGACCAGCAGATGGCGTAATGGTTATGTTGCTAGACTCCTATGTAGTTGACTGCAGTTTGAGTCCAGGCCCTGACACCTTAAAACATAAACCTGGGCACGTGTGCATGCATGTCCGAAATCCTGAGAGGAGACTGTAGGAGAAGGAATTGTGGTATGGCTATCTCCCTGGGGGTGATTTCTTGTTTTCTCTCTCTGGTGAGCTCATGTGCCCTATAGCAAGATTCTCTCAAAAAAAAAGGAAAAAAAAAAAAAGCAAAATATGTAGAAGTATAAGGAACTGGAAAGTGGCACAGTGGTAAGAGACAATGCTCTGCGAGGCTGACTCAAATTGTGAAGATTCTGAGTGGACCACCCTGGGTATGCCAGACACATGCATGCCTGTGATCGCAGGGTAGCTGGAGCTGGGGATGAATTAAGATTTCAAGATTCTGTTGCTGGGGCCAACAGGTAGCATAGTGGTTAAGCTGTTGTACTTTCACATGACCAACTCTCAGTTCTAGTCCTGGACCCGGCAAACTCATACTGGGCGCTTGTGTATGCATGCCCAAAATCCTGAGAGGAGAATGAAGGAGAAGGGATTGCAGGACATGCTGGCTGGAGGGGTGCTTTCTTACTTTTTCTCTGTCTCTCTAGCAAGCCTACGTGCCCTATAGCAAAAATACTCTTAAAAGAAAAAAAAGAAAGAAAAAAGAAAAAAGAAAAGAAAAGAAAAACCAAACCAAACCAAAACAAAGATAATTCTGTTCCTGGGGGGCCAGTGAGTGATGGGGTGGTTGAAGTGCTGGACTTCCACATGGCTGAATGTGGTTCAAGTCCCAGGGCTGGTGGCTTGTTCTCTCACTTTTGCTCTCTTTGTCTCTGGTGAGTTCATGTGCCCTATGGAAAAAAAAAATCTTAAAAAAAAAGATTCTGTTTCTGTCTTTGTCTCTGTGTATCTCTGTTTGTCTCATTCAAGAAAGAAATAGACTAATATACTCTAAATATAAACACAGAATAATATAATTACAAATCTTATGTGTATATAAAAGCATATTGAAAATTTACTAAAGATTGTAAAATGTTGGAAGACATGGCTCCTCAGTTAAGAGGCTTAGAGAGCAATTTAAACAGTAGTTGGGATTGGTTGGGTACCATAAAGAAAAAAAAAATTCTAATAGTTTTTTTCCTGTCTCTTTTTCTTTATTTTTCTAAAAGCCAAAATATTGACTAGAAGATCTAGATGTAGTGGTGCACACCTGCAGGCAGGAGGATTGCAAATCCGAGACCAGTCTAGGCAACACAGCAAGACCCTGCTTCTAAACAAACAAATAAATAAATAAATAAGAATTGACCACAATATAGAAAGCAAATTTGTATATTATACACTTTATTTAAAGTTAATACGTATCATATGCTCTTTAAGAGCCTAGTAACTGTTTCTTTTCTGGGATGAATCAGTCTATAAAATGACACTAAAGCAAAACCTCTAGCCACTCACTGAGACTACCCAGACTAATAACTGAAAGGTTTTGATTTCCAAAAAAAGCCTAAAAGGGAGTTGTCCCTTTGCTGCCAGACAACCATGTCTTGTCATCTGCTTCTGAAACCCAAAGCTATTAACAAACTCTTGAAATAAAGGGAATCAGAGTGCAATTCTAGGGTTCCTGTTTATAAAGGTCTGGGTAATTATAATGAATTACAGCTGCATTTCTTCTGAGAGTCTCATATAGGAGCGGGAACAAGACAGAAATTATTGTATTATCTCTAGATTATCCTGCAACATTGTTCTTTATGTATGTTTTAAAAGGGTATCAGTTTAAAAATCTGCCGAAGAGATGATGAATGAATGACTTCTGTAGTCACAGCTTTCTCCCTCACCCAGATACGGCGAACTGATCCTTTCTGTAAAATGGTCCACGCCTGTTAGTTCTCAACATAATGGCTAAGACAGCTTCTAATAATGTGTTAGAATCAGAAATTGAAGTTAGAACATGCTTACTCTCTGTTCCCTAAAGATGATATAATGAGAGAATTGTTGACATTTAGTGATCTTGCCAATGGAGTAGGGTGGAATGGAAAGAAGAAGGGTGGGGAAGAAGGAAGAATAAGATTGATGGAAGTTCTGTGTTACAGAGAGATCATTTGGAACATGTACTCTATGTGAGGACACCTTGAATATAGAATGTTCTCTTTAGCCTTTGTAATGAAGATATTCATATTGTGAGTTTTTTCCAGAAATAATCAGGCTTTAGGAGACATGTATATTCTAAAAATGAGTTATTAATTTTGCAAATTACTGGTTAAAAATGAAATATCTAGATAGAAATTTCTGGAAAACATATAGTCATCTATCTATTCCTTTACAAGTGACAAAAACTTTCTGTGAAATCAAATCAATAGCAAAAAGTTAATAAAACAAGTTAAAAATATATGAGAAAGGGGTCCAGCTCTTGGTAGGGTGACTAAGGTGGCTGGATTTAGACGGCCCACTATGTGGTTTGAGTCCTAGATCTGGTGGCTTGAAAAGCACTCTAGGTGTGTATGCGCGCATGCCCAGAATCCTGAGAAGAGAATGGAGACAAAGGATTGAAGCACGGTTATTCCCGCTGGTGGATGCTTTCTTACTTTACCTTGCTTGCTTCCTCTGTCTTTGGTGAGTGCACATACTTTACAGTAAATAAAAAAGGAAAAAAAAAATAAAAAAAGACTTGAAGTTCCTAAAGCATAATACCTTCAGGATAGAATGGCATTATGAGCCAGTCTCTAAAATAGAAATGTATATGCTGGGCAGACCAGTGACTTAATGTGGATGGCTGGGGCTATCAGTTAAGCTTCTCCAGAGAAACAGAGCCAGTAGGACTATTTTACTATAAGGAATTGGCTCACATGATATTATGAAGACTGGCAAGTCCTAAAATCTGCAGGGTGAGTTGACAAGTTGATAACCCAGGACAGCCAATGGTGCAGTTCCAGTCTTAAGGCAGCAGATTCAAGACCCAGAAAGAGCTGATGCTTAAGTTTGAGTCCAGAGGCAAGAAAACGCTGACGTTCTAATTCAAAGGCTGTCAGGTAGGAGGATAGGAAAGGCAATCTACTTTAATCAGTCTATTGATTTAAATGTCAATCTCATTCAAAAACTCCCTCACAGAAACACCCAGAATAATTTCTGACTAAACATCTGAGCATCCTGTAGGCTAGTCAATTTGACATATGAAATAACCCTTCACATTTGGGAACTTTTTCTCCTGATACAATGAACTGCAGGCAAATGAATTTTTACCCTTTGACTCTAAATATTTGAAATGTTATGCATTTTGCTTATTTTATATTAGTTACATTTATTTATTTTTGCTTTCCTGAAATAGATTTTTTTAGGTTATCCAGATTTACTAGTATAAAAATTATGAATGTTATTTCAAGGAGTTTATTTTCCAGATGAATATCACTCATTTAACAAAAATCTATTTGATCCCATTTCAAAAGATGACATCATCTAAACTTTTCCTGTGATTCGAAAAGGAATTCAAAGCATTAATCATACATGTTTGCAATTTATTTACTTTAAGGTTTCATGTACATCTAATTTATGTTATTTGATGCAACACATATCACAGAAATCCACATACAGGCACACTTATACACATTTAAACTGTGCATTAAATTCAAAAATAAAATTCTACTGTAAAATATCTGCTTATTTGTATTAATCCTTCAGGCCTGTTTTCCTTTTTTTTCTCCTCAATTTGTTTGACTGGCATTAGAAAACTAACTTTAGATGCTTAGCAAGCATTCCTAAGATTTTCGGCTTTTTTTTTTTTTTTTTTTCTCTTACACTCATTTTCTGATGTAAAAAACAAACAACTGAGAGAAAACAGAACCAAATTTGATTGGCCCCATGTAAATCTCAACTACTTTTATTCCCTAGCTGCCAAATTTACTTTTAAGAAAATTTTAACAACCTTAGCCACAATCTAAATTCTGTTTTACTGGCAAAACATATAAACTCTGAAATCAAAACTGATTTTACCAGAGGTTTTAAATCCATTGTAATGGGCATGGGAATTTAAGATTACAAAATCACGTGATAATTCTCATTTTTCCTCATTTGTTTCTAGTAAGTGCATTATAACTACATTTCATTTTCCCACAGGAATCTCTAATTCCTATTACATTCCTGCTCAGTTACTCACCATCAGATAAGTCATAGTTGTGACTAGCAACATATTTTAATATAAAAGAAAAAATGATAAACTTACAGTAAACTTAATAATAAAGTTATTTTATAAGTGCTATAGAATCAGAAAATGTTTTCTGATGTTAATAAATTTAAGTATGTTTAATAGCTGCTACATTCTATGTATTATGGAGAATATAAATGTAAAGACATGTTTTCTGCCATCTAGAAATCAAGGGAACTTAAAAAGTATGGTAAAGGTATAGCTAAAATAAAAATGCTAACTATAAAAATTTAGAAAGAATTTGGGAACTGATTGGAATGAGCCAGACAGCTTAAAAATTTTTCAGTAATGGGGATAAGCAGGTGGCAAGGTGGTTAAGGTGCTGGACTCTTATGTGGTTGACTGAGGTTTGAGTCCTGGACCTGGCAGCTTGCTTTCTCACTTTCACACTGTCAGTGTGCATGCCCTATAGCAAATTAAAATAATAATAATAATGATAATAGATAAAATAAATAATAATAATTTTTTTTTTTTGGAGAAGTTTTTGCTATAGGGCACGTGTGCTTGCCAGAAAGACAGAGACAGACAGAGACAAATAGTGAGAAATCGGATGGCCACGCCACAATCTCTTCTCCTCCATTCTCTCTTGAGATCTTGGGCATGCATGCACACGCTCCCGGCATGAGTTTAAGCCACCGATTTCGGTGGGACTAGAACCCGGTCGACTACATGGGAGTCTAGTGACATAGTCATTACATCAACTGCTGGGTCCTAAATAAATAATTCTTCAGAAATTTTCAGGGACATTTTACTGATGACTTGTTTCTGCTTAACGGCTTTGTAGGAACAGAAATATGCTCTTAACCTTATTGTATGCTCTAATTTATGTTAGTCTTTTGAAAATTTAGGCATTGTAGCATTTAAATATTTAAAGCATTATTAAGCACTTCCATCATCATAGATTAAAGAGAGGTTTCCTCTTACCTTCTTTCTGTTCTATGTTTAAGCCTTTTATTTCTATTAGAATTCAGTCATGAAGACCCCACCCTGATGAGCTTATCAAATTGTAATCATCCCAAATGCATGACCTTCCAACACCATCGTCAGATTACGTTGCCACGCTATTAATACCTTCATAACACAATGAAATTTCAACCCATGAATTATTTGGGGACACCTTCAAACCATAGCAATTATTTCAACAAACATAGGAAAAGCATTTGATATAGCACACCATTCCTTTATGATAAAAATGCTCAACAAATTACATGTAGAAGGCACATAACACAGTAAAGGCCATGCATGACAAACCCACAGTGGACATCATACTGTATGGGGAAAAGCTGAAAGGTTTTCCTCTAAGAACTAGAGCAAGACATGGATGTCCATTCTCACCACTTTTTATTTGTTTTATTTTTAGGACTTTTGGATTTTAAGTACCAGAGGGTCTGTGTGAGTATCTGAGAGAGAGAATTCTTCATCATGTAGGGTTCCTGGGCATGTACAAGTGCCCTTGGCATGTTTCTCTGGCCAACTGGCTGGGATTTGAACTCTGTGTGGCATCTGCCTTTCTCTTTATAGTACCTACCCACTGCACTATGGGCCAGCCCAACTCTGACCACTCTTATTCAACACATTACTGAAAGTCTTAGCTAGAAAAATTAGATGAGAAAAATGAGTAAAAGATGTCCAAATTGGAAAGGAGAAAGTAAAATTGTCCCTGTTTGCAGATGACATGGTCTTGAATACAGAAAATCCTAAAGACTTTAACCAAAAAACCTATTAGAACTGATAAACAGAATTTAGTGAAGTTTGGTTGAGATACAAAATCAACACACAAAAGTCAGCAACATCTTTACATACCAACAAAAATGTTGCTGAAAAAATCAAGAAAGCAATCCCATTTATAATAGACACAAAACAAAATATCTTGGGATAAATTTAACTAAGGAGGTAAAATATACCTACAATAAAAACCATAAAACACTAATGAAAGAAATTGAAGAATATACACACATACACACAATATTATGTTCATGAATTCCAATTTATGGATCAATCTAGTGAAAATGTCCATAGTACCAAAAACAATCTACAGATTCAATGTAACAGAACAGAGGAGAAGGGATTACCACGGCCATCCCCCCCGCCCCCCCCCGTGTGTGATTTCTTGCTTTCTGTCTCTCTATCTCTCTCTGTCTCTTCGAAAAGCACACATGCCCTATAGCAAAACACTCTTACAGATATATTTAAAAAAAGTAAAAGTAATTCTGAACAAAAAGAGCAAAGCTGGACACATCACACTACCTGAATTCAAAATTTACTACAAAGTAGTCAAAACAGCATGGTGCTGGTAAAAAGAACCCTAGACACACAGACTAAAGGAACAGGATAGTAAATCCGGAAATAAATCCAAGTATATGCAGTTGAGTGATTTTGTACAAAATTACCAAGACCGTTCACTGAAGGAAAGAACAATTCCATCAATAAATCATGCTGGAAAAATTAGATACCCACATGCACAATGAAAATAGATCCTTAAATTTCACCATATACGGAAATCTACTCGAGGGCCAGTCTGTAGCCAAGTCTGTAAGGGAGCCCGACCTCACATGGCTGACCATGGTTCAGATACTGGCACTGGTGGCTGAAAAACACACTAAGTATACATGTACATATGACCCAAACTCAAACAGGATAAAAAAATGGAAAAGGAATTGCAGCATGACCATGTCCCGTTAGGGGTGCTTTCTTTCTCTCCCTCTCTCTCTCTGATTTTTTCTTGTGAGCATGTGTACCCCTTGGCTAATAAAAATCAAGCTGAAATAGATTAAAGACTTAAACATAAAACCTGAAACTATGAAACAAAAATTGTTTTCATGAAATGCCCAATTATATTAGTTTCCTATAGCTACTATGCAGATTACCAGAAATGTTGTGGCTTAAAATAATATAAATGTATTCTCTTTTAGTTGCAGAGGCCAGAAATCTGAAATCAGTTTTATTGGGCTGATGTCAAAGTTTTGACATAGCTTGAGTTCTTATGGATGCTGTAAGGGAGAATTTGTTTTCTAGCTTCTAGAGGTTACCTGGATTCTTTGACTTGTAGCCTCTTCCTCCAACTTTAAGGCTCATCACCCTAGTTTCTTCCCTCACCCAGCCCCTGCAATCAGCCTTCTCTCCAATTCTAAGTCTTCCTGCTTTTCCCTTATAAAGGCCCTTGTGATTACATTGGGCCACTTTGGGATAATCCGGAACAATCACCTCAAAATCCTTAACTTAATCACATCTGCAAAGTCTCTTTAACTATGTAAGGTATCCAGAGAGGAGAGCATGAACATTTTTGGAGGTATCATTCTACTCACCATACCAACACTCAGCTAAGCTCTTTGAATTTTCTAATTATTTGTGTAGAATAAATTTCACTTTGAGTTGTATTGATCAGAACCCTTTCAAGTGTTAGATCAAAAAATACCTCAATTTGGTTTGTGTAAAAAGGGACTTTTTTGGTTTACATAAATGAAAGTCGCAGAGATTCTGTAGGCCTACTTGAATCCAAGGTGGGGAGGAGATGTTGACTGGAAACTTCAACAGGTCTGCTTTCTCTGTGTCTATTCTCAGCTGGACTCTCCTCTACTATTGGCAGTATGGCTTCCAGTAGCTCCATGGCATAATGGTTGCATCACTGGACTTCCACGTAGCCAACTGTGGTTCAAATCCCAGACCCAGAGACTCGAAACTCATGATGGGTACATGTGAATGTGTGCCCAAAATCTTGAGAGGAGAATGGAGGAAAAGGGATTGCAGCACTTCCATCCCCCCTGGAGGGTGATTTCTCACTTTCTGTTTCTCTGGCAAGCACATGCACCCTATAACAAAAAATCTCTCTAAAAATATACACATGTATATATACACACACACATATATATGTGTGTGTGTGTGTGTATTAAATATATATATATATATATTAAATATATACTCATGTTAAAGAGACTAAAAGTTTTACATTCTGGGACAGCAGATGGCATGGTGGTTAAAGTGCTGGGTCCCACATGGCTGACTCCTTGGTTTGAGTCCTGGACCTAGCTGCTTGAAAATCATATTGGGTGCGTGTGTGTGTGTTCCCAAAAATCCAAAGAGGAGAAAGGAGGAGAAGAGATTGGAGTGTGGCTATTTCCCTTAAGGGGTGATTTCTCAAATACTGTTAGCAGTCTTTGGGTTTTGATTTTCCTGGAATTTATGTTATTGCATTCTTTAGTTTCTTTTTTTTTCTTCCTTTTAAATCATTATTCTTCAGTTTTTTGTTTTACTAATTTTTTCTTTTTAAAAATTAATTAATTAATTTTTAATTTGACCGGGGGGGAGGGGAGAGGAAGTAAGAAAGCAAGCCTCCAGGTCTGGGACTCAAACCATGGTTAGCAATGTGGGAGTTCATGCCCTTAACTACCCTGCAACTTGGTGGCACCCTTCTTTAGTTTTTATAATTGAAGTATTTATGAAATGTAAATGAATTTGGACACTTGATTTTTGGGTAGATAAGATTTGGTATCTTTACTAACAGGTGTTTTTTTAGAATTTTCTAATATCGCACATCCTATTAATTTTTAGGAATAAGTACATGTCAAATTCAAAAGGAAGAAAGCTTACTTAAATACTAAAATACACATTTGCAAAAGTCAACTTTTTATAAAGCAAGTTTTATTAATGTCTTCTAGTACTTTTTAAAAAGTTTTCTCTTCAATGAGAAAGAGATACACACTTATAAAGGAGAGAGAGAGAGAAAGGGAGAGAGAGAGCCAGAGCGACGGAGAGACAGACAGAGAAATAGACACTCCCAGCGAGGGTCTTCATTGCCATAATCCATCCCCAGCTTCAGCCAGCCCAGGATGCATGGAGAAGCTGCGGAATGTGAACCCAGGACCTTCCTATGTGGGTCCAGCAGTGTAGAGCATTGTGTTACCACTGAAAATTTTTTTTTTTTTTTTTGAGAGTTTTTTTGCTATAGGAGCATGCACTCGCCAGAAAGACAGAGAGACAGAAAGCGAGAAATCACCCCCCAGGGTGGATGGCCACACTGCAATCCCTTCTTCATGCTCCTCCTGGGATCTTAGGCATGCTCGCACATGTGCCCGGCGTGAGTTTAAGCCATTGGGTCTGGGAATCAAACCATGGTCGAATACATGGAAGTTCAGTAACATTGCCATTACGCCAACAGCTAATTTTTTTTTTTTAATTCAAAACTTGTATTATACATTTAGTTGGGAACAGACAGACCATTTAAGTATTTTAATGAAAATTTCAACTTCTTTGCTGAAAAAGAAAGGGAAATGGATACATACAAGGAGCTTAATCTGTATTTTTAGATTGATATTCACATTGTAAAGTTGAAATCTCTTACAATGCTTCTTCAATTGAAGAAACTTAATAAGAAATTGCCTTTTGCGTATTGTAAATTGACAGGTTACAATTGTGAAATATTTGATGCATTATATTCTATAGATGATATTATATTTTGCACGATATAATAATGCTTTCTTTTGGCTTACTGTCCAACTGTCATATTGAAATACCGGGACACAGACAATGTACAATGATGAAGTAGCTAAGTTTTCAACCCTCATTGTTTTTTTAGAACTTTTTATGTGGGACCAATTCTCCTGTCACCCCACAGATAAAATTAAGGCTTGATAAAATTTTCATTACTTTTAGATCCTTCAAGTTCTTAAGGGAATCTCAGGTTATTCATTATGAAATTCATTTGTGTGAAATAGTCAGAATTTCCAAGTTCACTGAAGTTAGAGAGTCTTCTCTGTGAGGTTGGGCTGTGAAACATGGAAAAATGGCCTGGATAGCCTCTTCATTTTCCTAGAAAGTGCTTACCTTCCTCTATCTCACACCCCCTACACCGGGGGTATATTAGTTCACTATTGCATTGCTAACAGAAATATCCAAAATTGGGTGATTCATAAGAATGGAGGTTTATTCAGTTGGCCCAAGGTCCAGGGGCCAACTTGTGATGAGGCTACAGCATGGCAGAGGGAAAGATCTTCAGCAGAACAGCTGTCCCTAAGTTTCTGCCTGTTCTGGCCTCCTTTCCCCTATTATAAACCCACCAGAATTCAATTGGAGCCCCACCTCATCGTGATCTTATTACACCCAAAGATCCTGCCTTGGGGCACCATGAAGAGATTAAGCTTTCACTGAACATTTTAACAATACAACTGAATTTCAACATATAAAATTTTCAAGGCCATTCAAACTATATAGCAAGGAGGCTTTCACTCCTCCTCTAGAGTTGCAAGAGGTGTGGGGAGGCCATATATATTTATTGATACTGCTTGTCTGGTATCAATTTGTGTTGGTTTCCTCTGGTCATGGCAGATGTATAAAGTCAACCTGGACTGGCAAAGTGCCTTCATATGCTCTGTGGAGAACCTCACTGCTTCCCTCCTCCATTGCTGGAGATCTCACTTGTGTTTCCTTGTGTTGGTCGGTCAACACATCTGGCTGACTGCCTATAGTTTCTCCAACTTCTCGGAACCCAGGAAGCTGAGTCCCTGTTAGGTTATTTCATGTAGGTGGGCAATCTTAGGCAGGACAACAGCCAGGCCCATGAGACTATCTCTCTTGGCTCTGCCTTTAGAGAGATTGGCCAGCCATGGTCAATGGCCAGGTAGATTTGCCACGTGTGAGTCTGTCAGGCAGCTGTGATCCCCATACTCCAGAGGAAATATGTCAAGCTTTCTGACTGGGCTATCGATAACTTTTCACAGGTTCTGGGTGCTGCTTGTATGCACAACGGTCCACAGCAACCCTTCTCTTCCTCATCTTTTCTAATCTTCACCTTTCCTTTCTCCCCTCTTCAATACGTCAGCTAAGGGGTCTGTGTGGCCTCACAGTAAGCCTGGGCAGGAGGAGCACGACAGTCCCAGCCACTTTACTTTGTAAGTATTGCTTGGCTGGAATTTGAAACTGGTGCTTTTTGCAATTTGGAACTGGTTGCCATTTATCATTCAGGTTCTAACCCAAATCTTAGATACAGAGTCCCATTTTAAATCTTGTCACAAGCAGAGTCACAGATCAGTAAGGACATGATCATTTCCTATTTCCTATTTCCAAGGACCAGTTATGTGATAGCCAAAGTATAAAGTGAAAAAAAAAAAAAAAAAAACTTAAATTGTAATAGGTTTCTCCCCTTCTCCTGGTAATTTTATCACTGGGCATTAAATTTTTTCATTCTTGTTTTTTTATTCATAATATTCCTATGTGTCTCATGATGAGATTGTAAAGATTATAGTAGCATAACGTATCTAGAACTTGTGTGCTGGAATTTAGTAATTATATAATGTCTATACAGGCAATTATGCAACTATTATTACTTGTATCTTGCTGATAGAGAAATTGAGGCTAAAATGAACATTATTTTGAAATAAAAGTGCATTCATCTTAGAATATCACTTACCCAGACCACTTCCAAAGGCTTCCAAAGCTGCTGCAGAGGTTCTATAGGAGAGGGGAAAACAACTTTATCCTCCTTCAATATATATTGTTTTTAATATCAAGTAGTCCGGTGAAGTTTTAAGGCATTTTCAACATACATGCTTGATAAAATTCATGCTCCTCAACAGTTAGCCACTATGGACAGTGTAGTTTTATTCATCAACAGTTTATAAATAATGACAGCAGGTTTAAGAACATTATGCAAATTACTTAAAATGCAAGTGTTATCAATATTTTACTCAGAGGCTACTAAGAAGCTGCAAAGAACATTGTCATTTTAACAGTTAAGTAGAAAGCCAGGCTATAAATATTATGAGCATACAAATATGAATATACACTTGACTCTAATATAAAAGTTACAGATTTAAGAAAGATACAATACCTAGTTTAGTGTGCAATGAAATTTGTACACTATTTCTAGAATTTTTCATTTTGTATCAAATATTTACATGTTCGTATCTTTTAGACTAACCTTCAACCTGTAGAAATGTTTCTATAAAAAAAAAAGTCAGACTGTGCCAGCCAGGGGCATGGTGGTTAAGGGATCCCACATGACTGATTGTGTAGTTTGAGTCCCTGATCCAGCAGCTTGAAAAACATGCCAGGCACATGTGCATGTGTACTCCAAATCCCAGGACGATAATGAAAGAGAAGGGATTATGGGTAGCCATCCCTGTAGGGGTGCTTTCTTATTTTCCCTTCTTTCTCTCTCTCCATCTCTGGCAACCACACACAGCCTATAGCAAATTAAAGAAGGAATAAGTCAGATAAGTGCAATGTGTGTGTTTCTTTGTATGGATTATTGTATGTATTTTTAGTAGAAAAGTAAGAAATACTTAATTGATCACTGGTAGAATCATTTAATAAATCAGAGTAAATCTATACAATATTATAAAACCATTGATAACTGTTGTATATCCCTGTTACATATATTTAAATTGCCAGAGGGCATGTATGCTCACCAGAGAGGAAAAGCCCACATCAATGTGTGGCCATGCTGCCATCCTTTTTCCTTCATTCTATCAGAATTCTGGGTACCCATGGATTTGTGCCTGCCATGTTTTTAAAGCCACTGGGGCTGAGATTTGGACTGCAGCGAGTCATGTGCAATTTAGCTCCCAATATACAACACTGTGCTATGAGGCTGCCCTCTGAAATCTCCACTTAGTCACAAATGCTTTTTCAATGTATCGTTCATGGAGAAGTGCAGTCGACAAACTAAAGTGGGGATTATTAATATTATTATTATTCTATTACTGCCAAAAGTAGTATACATATTTTTATATATACCTAGAACATCTCAGAATTTTATACATATTTTTATATATACCTAGAAAATCTCAGAATTTTCAGAGGGTTGCTTCTGAGTGATGGGATTTAATTCTTTACTTTATATCTGTATCTATAAATAGATATAGATACTCTATACTATATACTAAATACTTTATATCTGTTTATGCATATCTATATGGATTTATAGATATATCTATATCTATTTATGGATAATACGTACTTGTAGATATATATCTCTATAATTTCTTGGTATTTATTGGGTCATTGAAAAAGTCACGATGCATTTTTGCATAGAAAAACATAGAAAAATATGTCATCACTTTTCCAATGACACAGTATCTTTTTTTTTTTTTTTTGAGAGGTTTTTGCTATAGGATGCGTGTGCTCGCCAGAAAGAGAAAAACAGAGAGAAAGCGAGAAATCACCCCCGGGGGGATGACCATGCCACAATCCCTTCTCCTCCATTCTCCTCTCAGGATCCTGGGCATACATGCACACACATCCAATGTGACTTTAAGCCACCGGGTCCGGGACTCGAACCGTGGTTGACTACGTGGGAGTCCAGTGACATAGCCATTACGCTAACTGCTATTGGGGCTACCAGGTGGCATGGTGATTGGGGCACTGGACATGGCTGACCATGGTTTGAGTCACAGACCTGGTGGCTTGCTTTCTCATATTCTCTTTCTTTCTTTCTAGCAAATTAAAATAATAATAATAATGGTAAATAAAATTAAGAAAACCCTTTTATTTACTTATTTATCTATTTATTTGCTGTAATTTTTTCAAGCCACCGGTTCCAAGACTTGAATCACGATTGGCTATGTGATCCAGTGCCTTAACCACTATGCTAGTAGTTATTATTATTATTACTTTTCCTTTTATCTGCATTTATTTTATGCTGAAGTCATTCCCATGCCATAAGTTAGTTTTTGTTTCTTCAGCTTCTTCTGGTGTATATTTTTTTCTTGTAATTATTAATAGGAATACATACTAAGAACTAGGGATACAATGGAGAGAAAGAGCAAAGTGTTGCCCTCATAGAGCTTGAGTGCAGCTAGTAAATGAATAAACCTAAATTGAATAAAATTATTATAGACAAAATTACAAAGTTGATGTTTTGTATAAACAACTGTATATCACAATTTTGATACCTTATATTTTTCAGTTTTATTTCATTAGCTTAAAATATTTTATTATTTCCTTTTCATTGTATTCTTTGATCTATGTGTCATTTAGAACTATGTGATTTAGTTTCCACATAATTGGGAATATTTCAGGTATAGTTTTGTTACTGAGTTCAAATAAAATTTCACTGTGATGAGAGAACATACTTTGTATGTATTCACAGGTTTTGAAATGATAAGTGCTAGATGGGAATTAGTTATATCAGTCCAGCCTACCTTGTCCTATAAACCTCTCCTAGCTTTCCAGGCACTTCTGCCAACTTACTTTTCTTCTCTTAAATAATCAGCAAATATTTATTCTTTTTCCAGTGTACATTCAATGAAGGTCCAAAGGTTGTGTGTCTCTCTGAG
The DNA here is from genome assembly GCA_026018925.1 of Tupaia tana. NCBI lineage: Eukaryota > Metazoa > Chordata > Mammalia > Scandentia > Tupaiidae > Tupaia > Tupaia tana. The sequence goes on from JAKSZU010000006.1 coordinate 86,630,054, forward strand.
GGAAAGACTGTGACCTTGTTACAGAATATCACTCAGGGCCCTTCTTCTTGGGAGGCTGGTCTCTTTCCTTTCGCTTGCTCTCTTTTTCTTTCTTCTCTCTCTCTCTCTCTTTCTCTTTTGAGATTTTTGCTATAGTGCATGTGTACTGGCTGGAGAGACAGAGAGAGACTGAGAGACAGAAAGTGAGAAATCACCCTCCCATAGAGGATGGCCACAACTCTTTATCCTCCATTCTACTCTTGGGATCTTGAACACACACACACACACACACACACACACACACACACACACACAGTGCCCTGTGTGAGTTTTAAGCTGCAGGGTCTAGGACTCAAACTGTGGTAGACTATGTGGGAGTCCAGTGATGTAATCATTATGCCATCTGCTGGTCCCTTTCTCTTTCTCTTTCTCTTTTTCTTTCACTTTCTCATTCTCTTTTCCTCTTTTCCCTTCTTCTTTTTCTTTCTTTCTATCTTTTTCTTTCTTCCTTTCTCCCTTCCTTTCTCTTTTTTCTTTCTTTTCCTTTTTCTTCCTTCTTTTCTTTCTCTTATTCCTTTCTTTCTTCCTTCTTTTCTTTTAAACACATTGATGTTAAGCAGCGACTTCGTTGGTTAGGTGTCAATTTTGCTTCTTGGGACAGCATTCTCTATCAACCATCTCGACAACTCCTTGCAGGTCCAGTGGTCTTGACGGATCTCTCTGACCTTATTGGTCATAAAATTGTAGTCTCCTGGCCTTTGGCAGTTGAGCACCGCACCACCTGAACTCTCTTACTTCAGTATCTCATCATTACCTGAGACATTAACAAGCCCAACTCTGAGAATGCCTTTCCTACTGCCCTACTGGACCTGTGAGGAGAACTGTTGCTGAACTTCTTACTGGGGGTAGTGCTCTCACCAGTGCATTTCTGATGAGCTTGATAAACAGTGTACACTTGACCCTCCTGTAGAACATAATCCTGTAGTAGATTTGCTAATCTGAGAAATTTTATCTCACTTTTCCCACTCTTTTGATTTCTTCCTCTGTGTTCTACTAGGACAATAAGACATTTCCATTCTGCTGTCAGTGGCCATTGTTTTCCCACACCTCTAACAGCTATACCAGCAGTGAATCGGCCATTCTCTGGAGACATTGTGAAGGTGTTAAATTCTGCATTCCAAGAAAATATCTCTTGTATTAGTCCCTTATTGCATTGCTTACAGAAATATCTGAGCCTGGGTGATTTATAAAGAAAATACAGGTTTATTTGCAAAACTCAAGGTCCTGGTGGCCAGGAAGTCCAAAGGCATCACAAAACACTGGAAGGCAGAACTTAGAGCAGCACATAGAACTGTATCTATGAGTTTCTTTCTTGTCCTGGTCTCATTCCCTCTGCTTATAAAACCCAGCAGAGCTTAATCGTAGGTGCCCCTCCCTAATGACCTTATACCAAAAGGCTTTTCTGTGGGTCATCATGAAGGGATTAAGTTTTTGCTTGACACCTTTATGATTCATTCAAGTCCTAATGTATGTATTTTGGAGGGACTTTTAAACTATAGCATCTCTTATCAGTGAAATCTAGCTTTTACAATCTGGTGTTCTTCCCCTGCTTGTTCAAATGCCCCTGAAATACAATCCTTTGTGTTCTCTTTTACTAGTAGATGCTGACTAATTCTTGTAGTTCTTGAGACATATTATTTCTTTGCTCTCTTTTCAGATCCAGCATATTCCCAGTCAGGCAATTCTGGGCTTTCATCCTTGTTATCAGGCCAGTAGATAGAATAGAAAGCTCTTGAAGGGAGCTGATACTACTTTCTGAGGGAAAGGCCTCTGGAGTATCTCCAAATAAAGCAGAAATGACAACTTTTACTAGAGAAATGTGGACCATTTGTTCAAATTTATAGGTTTCAGAGGTTGTAGAGTCTGTGTCCACCCGGGCATCCATTCAAGATGTCCCCAACTCATGTTTAGAGGTTCTAGATTTCTCCCCTAGGGCCCTGACTTTTATATAACTCTCTTGCCTGACTGAGTGTTCAGATGTTTCTGTAACTATGACTCTAACAATTAGGTCTTTAGCTTATTGCTTAGTAGTGCCTGCATTTCTCTATGAGATAAATTAGTTTCTCAAATGGTACAAAGAAATGTGGTATTATCTGTTAAAGATATTTTATAGTTTAACCAACTGGACTAGGGAGAAATGTTCACAAAGCAAAATATTCACTTTGTAAGCTAAAAAGAGGTAACTGAATGTACAAAAAAATGAAATAAAAAATGAGAACATAGTTCTTTCACATTTAGGCATCTACTGCTTGTTAACAGTTCTTCGTCTTTCATTATCCTTCTGGCCTGTGTCAAAACAACTTAGCAATGACTAGAATTGCTTTTCAGATGCTCATCGCTGTTCATGGCACAACATTCCTCCACCCTGGGACATTTTCTGAGATTACAACTATTGAAATTTTAACAACTGAGTTGTGACTTTGTGTCAAGGACAATCTTTGCTCCCCTTACAAACCAGGGTGCTATCCTATTCAAGGGCAGTAAGTTCTGTTATCTTGGGTTACTATTGGTACTCCTAAGGTTAGCTTGGATCTTCTAGGAAATAGATGCCAAGATAGGGTTATATATACAAGAAATGAATTAGGGGGAATGCTGTCCACTAGCATGGCCAATACAAGTGGTGATAGACTACAGCAGCTGGTGCTCTAAATCAATTACACTCTCTGTAGAAACCTTTTCATGACCGTCACATATGCCAAACGCTAGGAGAAGTGAGTTTTGGATGTACTTTTATTTACAAAGCTATCTAGGAGATTCTAATAAGTGCACCTCTAATGTAGAAACAATTGTGAAAAATAAGAAAAGATTTAAATGTAGACAAAAATGAATCTTGGATGACATTAATATTTTAGGACTGATTTAGTTGAGAGTCACATGGAAAATAAGAGGTGACCAGAAAACCAGAATAAAGTAGCATTTAGATATTTCTCTTCATCTCCACCACCACATTGCCTTCCTAACTATCAACGTCTTTTACTTGAGCTATTATAATGCCTCCTGCATGGTCTGTTCACATGTATCTCCCCTAGTGTTACCTCCTGGCTATAATAAGCACAGTCTTTTGAAAGCAAAGTAGATAATATCTCTCATCTGTTTTCATCCTTTCATTCTATCTTTCATCCAACATCTGAACTCTTAAAAAAGATCTATATAACTTAGTGTCTGTCTGCCTTTCCAGCTCATTTTCTCCTGTATTTTCCCTTGCTATCTATACATGAACCACAATCACTATCTTTTATTCCTGTGAACCACTTTCTTTGTGCCTTGGAGTCTTTAAATACTTCTTTTAAAAAAATATTGCCAAAGGGCACATCAGCTTATATGAGAAAGAGATAGAGACAAAAAGAGAGGAAGACAGAGAAAGCATCATTCAATGGGACAGGGCTGTGCTGTAGTCTTTTCTCCTGCGTTTCTCCATATTGTTGGGATTTTGGGCATGCATACATGAGTTCCTGAGGTTTTTCAACCCACTGGAGCCAGAATTCAAACCATGGTTGGCCATGTGGGACACCCCTTGCCTACTCTCTAGCCCATGTGTTCAGGCTACATTATTCTTTTTGTCTTGGAGACTTTCTGTTGTTACGTCCATTCTTTCCGAACATGAAAACCAAAAAGAGAAATGGGTATCACGATGTTAGCAATCAAATTTGTCAAAAGCATCCCTGCTCTCCATTAATTTAGAACTGAGGAATTCCCATTGGGATTATTGACAGAAATATCACTTGTTAAGTTGGTGACACAGAGTTAATGTACAGTGTCCATAATTAAATAAAAATTGCCTTATAAAGATAATGCAGTGATGCTAAAATAAAATTTAGAAAACATTTTATTTATTTTTATTATTTTATTTATTTATTTTTTGAGGTATTCTTTGCTATAGTGTGTGTGTGTGTGTGTGTGTGTGTGTGTGTGTGTGTATTCTCATTGGAGAGACAGAGAGAGGCAGAGAGACAGAAAATGAGAAAACATCCCCTAGGGAGAATAGCCATGTCACAATCCCTTCTCCCCCATTCTCCTCTTGGGATTTTGGGCACACATGCACATATACCCAGCTGGTGTCTCAAGCTGCCATGTCCAGGACTCAAATCATGATTGACCATGTGGGGAGTTCAACACCTTAATCGCTACACCACTTGTTGGTTTCTATTATTTTATTTTTTTAGCCAACATTATAGATTTTTTTCCAACAGAGAACTTTACATTCCTTTGTCTGCTAAATGTTTTTTCCTTTGCTCTTCTCATGTATACTTTATTCCCCTCCCTTACCATCTCTGGAATCCACTCTTATTCTCTCTACTATCATTCTTTTTTTTTTGGAGAGGTTTTTTCGCTATAGGGTGCGTGCGCTCTCCAGACAGAGAGAGACATAGAGACAGAAAGCGAGAAATCACCCCCCAGGGGGGATGGTCACACCGCAATCCCTTCTCCTCCATTCTCCTCTCGGATCTTGGGCACGCACGCACACGTGCCTGGCGTGAGTTTTAAGCCACCGGGTTCGGGACACGAACCGCGGTCGACTACGTGGGAGTCCAGCGACATAGCCATTACGCTAACTGCTGGTTCCCTCTACTATCATTCTTCACATTTTGCAGTTTCTACCATAGAGTGTAGCCGTTTGTTACATAGTGAACAGGAATATATAGTGTGTCTCTTTCAAAGTCTAGCTCACTTTGCTTAACATTAAGTCTGCGATATTTATCCACTTTGAATCAAATGATAGGCTCCCATTGTTTCTTATGGCTAAGTCATATTCCATAGTGTATATAAATGCCACAATTTTTCAACCCAGTCATCGGTTTTTGATGATTATGTTGATTCCATCTTAACAATTAGGAATAATGCTGCAATAAATGTGGAAGTGCAAGTGTCTTTCTGACTTAACTTACTCTTTTCCTCTCTGAATGCCTTTTATTTTGCTCTCTTGTCTGATTGTATTGGCTAGGACTTTAAGCACTATGTTGAAAAGGAGTGGAGAAAGTGTGCAGCCTTGAATTGTTCCAGTTTTTAGTTGAGAAAATTTTTAGTTTTTGCCCATTCAGTATATTAGCAATGGATCTGTCATATATATTCTTTATCGTGTTGAGGAATGTCCTTTCAACTTCTATTTTGTTAAGAGTTTTGATCATAAAGGGATGTTGAATTTTATCAAATTCTTTCTCTGCATCTATAAATATGATCATTTTTTAATTTTTTCTTTCTAAAATGTGATGTATTACATTTATTGTATTGTGTATATGGAATCATATTTGCATTCCTGGGATAAGACCTACCTGGCTGTGGTATATAGTTTTCTTAATGTGCTGTTGGATTCAGTTTGCTAGTACTTTGTCGGGGATTTTTACATCAATAATTTATCAGAGGTATTGGTCTGTAGTTTTCTCTTTTTTGTTATGTCCTTGGCTGGTTTTGTTATCAGGTGATGGAGGCTTCATAGAATGAACTTGAAATAGTTTCTTTCCTTTGGACATTTAGAAATAGTTTGGGGAGAATTGAGGTTAGCTCTTCTTTAAAAGTTTTGTAGAATTCACAAGTGAAGCCATCAGGACCTGAGCTTTTCTTTTCTTTTCTTTTCTTTTCTTTTTTTTTTTTTTTTTTTTTTTTTTTTTTGAGAGTTTTTTGCTATAGGGCGTGTGCACTTGCCAGAAAGACAGAGACAGAGAGACAGAAAGAGAGAAATCACCCCTCCCCCTCCTGGGAGCGGAGATGGCTATGCCACAATCCCTTCTCCTCCATTCTCCTCTCGGGATCTTGGGCACGCACGCACATGCACCCGGCATGAGTTTAAGCCACTGCGCCCAGGACTTGAACCATGGTCAACTACATGGGAGTCCAGCAACATAGCCATTATGCCAACTGCTGGTCCCAGGACCTGACTTTTTCTTTGTTGGGAGACTATTTATTTATTTATGAAATTCAATCTCATCACTTGCTGTTGGTTTATTTAGTTGTTCTATTTTATTCTAATTCAGCCTATGTAACTTGTATATAACCAGAAATTTGTCCATTTTATTTAGGTTTTCTAGTTCGTTGTCATTTAGTAACTCATAGTATTCTGTCATAACTTTTTGTATTTCTGATATATTGACTATAATATTACCAATTTCATTACTGATTTTATCTATTTGTTTCCTTTCTCTGTATTTCTTGGTTAGTCTAGCTAATAGTTTGTCAATTTTGTTTATCCTCTGAAAATACCCCAGCTTTTTGTTTTATTGACTTTTTTGAAAAGTTCTTTTATTTTCCATTTCATGTAGTTCAGTTCTAATCTTCATAATTTCTTTTCTTCTGTTATTTGTTGTTGTTGCTGCCTTTCCAGTTCCTTGAGATGAAATGCTAAGTTATTTATTAGCATCCTTTCTAATTTTTTTCTTGTGAGCACTAATAGCTATTAATTTCCACTTTATGACTGCTTTTGCTGTGTCCCAAAATTATGGAGAATAGTATGTTCATTATCATTGATTTCAAGGAATCTTTTGATTTCAGTCTTTATTTATTGAGTACTTTGGAAGTTGTTTAAGAGGTAGGTAATTTAGTTTCATATTTTCGTGTATCTTCTGTGGCTTTTTTGTGGTTGATTTCAAGTTTAATTCTATTGTTTCAGAGAAAATGCTGAATATAATGTCTATACTTTTGAATTTCTAGTGGCTTGTTTCGTGGCCTGTTATATTGCCAGTCTTTGAAAATGTCTCAAGGAGAGGTGAGAAAAACGTGTATTTTATATTTTCTGAGTGAAATGTTCTATGAATGTCAAGTACATTTGATTTATTGTGTCAATTAGCTCATGTGTCTCTTTGTTAATTTTTGTCTAGATGACCTGTCCATTAGTAACAGTGGATTGCTAAAATCTCCCCAAATTAGTGTGTTGTAGTTCCTTTAAAACTAGAAGTCTCTCTTTTACATATTTGAGTGACCCAGTTTTAGGTGAGTATGTATTTATACTTATTACATCTTCTTGGTAAAGTAATCCTTTTAGAATTATGTAGTGTGCTTTGGGACCAGCAGTTAGTGTAATGGCTATGTCGCTGGACTCCCATGTAGTTGACCATGGTTCGAGTCCTGGACCTGGTGGCTTAAACTCACACCAGGTGCGTGTGCGTGTGTGCCCAAGATCCCGAGAGGAGAATGGAGGAGAAGGGATTGGGGCATGGCCATTCCCCCTGGGGGGGGGTGATTTCTCACTTTCTGTCTCTCTGTCTCTCTGGTGAGTGCACACACCCTATTGCAAAAATCCTCTCAAAAAAAAAAAAAAAAAAAAAAACAACCCAAAAAACTATGTAATGTGCTTCTTTGTCTCCTTTTATTCTTTTTATTTTTTCAATTTTATTTATTTATTTATTTAATTTTTTAAAGGGTTACTTTATTTAACTTATTTATTTTTATTTTTATTTGACTAGAGAGGAACAGAGTGAGAGAGAAAGAGAGGGAAAATGAGAAAGCAAGCCACCAGGTTCGGGACTCAAACCACGGTAGGCCATGTGGGAGTCCAGGCTCTTAACCACCACAGCACCTTCTGGCCCCTTTTTATCCTTTTCATCTTGAAGTTGTTTTGTCTAATATTGGTATCATGACTCCCACCTTTTTTTTATATGTTTCTTTTTGCATGAAATAACTTTTCTTAGCATTTCACTTTCAGGCTATGTATCTCTTTGTCAATGAAGAATATTTATCTTTTCTTCCCTCCCTCTCCCCCCTTTTTTTGGAGAGGTATTTACTATAGGGCACATGCGCTTGCCAGAAAGACAGAGAGAGACAGAGAGACAGAAAGTGAGAAGATCTTGGGCATGCATGCACACAGCCTGGCGTGAGTTTAAGCCACTGGGTCTGGGACTTGAACCATGGTCAACTACCTGGGAGTCCAGCGACATAGCCATTATGCCAATTGCTGGTCCCCAGGAATGTTTCTTATAAACAACATATAGAAGGTTCCTGTTTTTTATGCATTGAACCACTCTGTGCCTTTTAGTTGGGGAATTTAATCCATTGACATTTGTTATTATCTATATGTGCAAACTTATCCTTGTCATTTTGTTACTCTTTTTTTTTTTTTTCCTTTTCCTAGTTGTTTTACATTCTCTTACTTTTATTTATTTCCCTTGAGTTTTCCAGGTATAGTATTTCCTTAAATATTTTCTGAAAAGTTGATCTAGTTTTGGTGAATTCATTTAGCTTTTGTTTATCTGGAAATGATTTTATATTTCTTTGTCATTTACAGGACAATCTTGCTGGGTATGGGATTCTTGATTGAAATTGTTTTTCTTTCAGAGTTTTAAATATGTCTTCCCATTCTTTCCTTGCCTTTATTGTTTCAGTTGAGAGCTCTGACATTAGTCTGATGTAGTAATTTTTATAAGTAACATGGTGCTTCTTTCTTGCCATTTTTAGAATATTGTCTTTGTCTTTGAGTTTTACTACCTTGGTTATGATGTGCTTTGGAGAGGATCTTCTTATGTTAAATCTATTTAGTGTTCTTTGTATTTATTGGATTTGCATTTTCATATGCCTCTTTAAATTTAGAAAGGTTTCAGCTAATACATCATGAAAGAGATTTTCTATGCATTTACTTAATTCTTTGCCTTCTGGAATACCAATTATGTGAATATTCAGCCACTTAATGGTGTACAGCATTTATAATATGTTGTCCTTTTTAATGGTTATTTTTCCACTTTTGCTTAAAGTAAACCAGAAGTTTTGTTTTCCAAGGTCAGAGATCTTCTGTCTTATGCAAGACCTAATCTGCTGTTAACACTTTCAAGGGATGTTTTGATTTCATGCATTTTATTCTTTACCTCCAAAAGTTCTGTTTTCTTCTTTTACAAGGTGTCTACCTTTTATGAAGTCCCTCTTTCAAGTCATGCAAAAGATATCTCATCTCCTGGAATTGGTTGTCTAGTCTCTCTTGCATCTCATTGAGTTTAGTTATGATAAATATTCTGAACATTTTTTTTTATTTCTGCAGTTCCTTGAATTTTATCCATTGTTGGTGGAGACTTATTGTATTTCTTGAGGGGGGGTGTAAGTATTTCCTGATTTTCTCTATTTCTTGAGACTCTGCTGTGATTTTTAGTGATCTGGTGATGTAATCACTTCTTGCTAATTTAGAGTATGTTTCAGTAGCTGTGTGTACATATGCTTCCCTTTAGCGTGAATTAGCTATGTGCCAGTTTCCCCATTCTACTCTGGGTGGGAATGGGGAATCCACAATGGGATTTTGGGTTTAGATTTTCTGAGAAGTTTCTCTAATTTTTCTTCTGGGGTGAGTGTGGAGAAAGAATTCCTCCAGAGTCTCACTGTTTTAGCTGTTTGGTTTTTAAATACCTGACCTTTCTGGTCCCAGTGTGGCTTGAGGTTGAGGTGGAAAGGTAAAATTTAAGGTGATAGCTGAAGTCAGGTGCAGCGCAGTGCACAAGCTGAGCCAGCTTCTCCTCCCGCATTCTAGGCTGGGTAGGGACTTTTGTTATCAGCTCAGGCTGGGCTGAGCTGCTTTCCTCTTCTCCTGGATGGGTGGAGAGTAGGGTGGCATCAGCACAGGCCAGGTGGCCTTCTACCTTCTAACTCTGAGACTGCAGGAGCTGGGGTGGCAATCCGAAAGGCCTGTCCTCCCACACTCTAGGCTGAGCAGGGGGCTTTGGTGATCAACTCTGGCTGGGCAGCCCTGCTTTCCGTTTTCTCCTTCCAATTCTGAGACTGTAGAAGTTGGGGTGGTGGTCTTGAAGGCTGAAGCAGCCTCTCCTATCACACTCTTAGCTTGGTGAAGAGGCTTTGGTGGTCAGCTTATGCCAGGCAGCTCTGCTTTCCCTTTGGTCCTTCCAACTCTTATAAAAAGTTTCTAAATTAGAAAAATTTTAGGCTATCAGGAAAATAATTTTAAAACTGGTAGACTGTACCATTTAGCCTTTTTGAATGTTCATTAGATTGATCTATCCCTCAAACACTTTGAGGACTCTTTTTTTCTTGCTTTTATTTTTGAGATAAAAAAAATTATTTATTTACTTCTTCAAGGAGAGAGGGGGAAGAGGAGAGAGAGAGAGACAAAAAGGTCAATAAGTATTCTACTCATCACTTCAGCCAGACAGGAACACTGTTACACGTATATGCCTGATACGCACAGGCAGACCTCAGGACTCAAACCAATGACCTACTCATATGCCCTTAGCATCATGGAGTGCTGTTATTGCTGAGACACTATGATGGCCCATTGTTATTTTGTTTTTAAATAAATGGAGAAAAAGCGACTTAAAGCAAAGGTTCAGTCTTTGCTTGAGCATGTACACAAACTGGGTACTTGTGAATGTTTGTTGATAATACTGATACATTCTGTTGAATATGGAAAGCATAAATGTCAAGGTGTGGGATACTTAACTGTTTACAGAACAACGGTGCTAGGGTAAGAGTAAGAGTACATCGACTTAACTTCTAGTTGGGCCACAACTTACAGTTGTCCAGGTTTTGCTTTACACAACGCTCTGGTGTTTACATTGATAAACATTAGATGTGACTATGGCCAATTTTAGATATATGGCAATAAAGTATCTTGAAGGAGAAGAATGTTTTTCTAATTTACTCAAAGCCACCTTTTTGAGTGACAACCTGTTTAGTTATTGATTAGTTAGGCTCAGAGGACTGATACAAATTGATCAAACACTGAAGAGACTTAAATGAAAAGCAGGTATTGGAAACAATATTAGTAAGTTGATGGAATACTGTTGGTGGCTGTTTCACTGTTACCATGCTGAGAAAGTCTATGTGAGGAGTAAACTTTACACAGAAGTTTGTGTTGTGAGCATGTGGAATGGCTATTTCAGTTTTTTTTTCTTTTTAGCATCTCTTTGTGAATTGCCCTTCCTCACTCAACGTGGCTTTGTGGGAACTGCTAATAAGAATGTCCCTCTATGAGACCTTACAGGTGACATAGAATCTAGAATGGCATTATCACAGCCCCCATCTAGTTGGCTAAAGTATTTGACTCAGAAATGATCCTAAAATTGCATAAAGTTGCATAAGTGGAGCAAATATAGTTTCTTGGAGAAAATATCTTTCCTTTCCCTTGTACGTCATGCTGAATATGTCTCTTTTGTCCTTTGCTTCAGAGGGGAGTAACGAGGTAGGCTCACAGTAAAAGGTAGAATTAGGTGTGGGTGGGACACGGGCAGGAATAAGCAAGAAAGAACAGATGACAAGGAATTCTGAAGTGCCTGAGATTAGTTCTATCTATAGGTGTTCCAACCAGGAACAGTTCTCTACTTAAGTACCCTTGAGTTTGTTTCTTTCACCACAACTGAAATACCTCTGACTAAATGTGGAATCAGAACAAGAGGATTTACCTGACAGCAGCCAATAGCTGAGGGTATTAGGCTTGCTGCTCTCCTTACTCTATAGGTTGTATCTTCCAAAGTGATGGGAGACATCTGGTGTGAACTGAAAGTGGACTCTGACATTCATCTTTCAAGTTTCTGGTAAAATACTTTCTTCTATGGTTTGAATGTGGCCCCTCCACTGCCTGAAAATCAGCTGATAAAATTTTGTGAGCCATTGTTACAGAGTTGAGAAGGCAGAGACAGTTCTTTACATGTTGAAAGATGGAGACTTTAGAAGGTGATTTGAATAAAGTTATCAGGAGGGAGTCCCCATGCTTGACTCCTGATAGTTTGATAAGAAGAGCAGATCCAAGGAAACACATGCTCTACGTTTGCTGTCTCTCCATGTGATGCTCTGCAGAGATTCACCACCCACAGGAAGAACCTCACTGATACACTGCTTGACCTTGGACTGCGCAAACCTGAGCTAAATAAACCTCTATTCTTTTTAATTTACCCAGTATGTATTCAGTCATTAGTGGCAGAAAAACACACTAAAACACCTCCCTCTGTCAACACATATTTCTTTAAACAATGGAGAATGCTAATTATTAGATTACAACTTTGTTTATCTATGATCATCACTGTTACTTTTGAAGAATTTTGATTTTTTCCAAAGTTTCTTTAATTATTTTTTTGAGTTAAAGTATAAAGTTATTTTAGTGCAACCATTTTTTTAACCATGTATATTTCTGTCTGTTTTTTCTTTTTCTTTTTATACATTCAACCACTGTCTATAGTTATAGATTGTAAAATGGATTTTCCCAGCAGGAATACACTGTATATTATTATTCAAGTTAATGGTATCATCATACACATTATCATCAATAGATAATTTTGCATTTCTGTGTCCCTTAAGTGTTTTGATCCTTTTTCCCCTCAATTCCCTTCTTCTCATCCTCTGCCATTTCCCACTCTCCTCCCACATTGTCTCTAGTATCCACAATTATTCTCCTTGCTTTTATATCTTCAATCTTTCAACTCCTGCCATAGAGTGTGGACATTTAGTCTATATTAAGTGGGGACATACAATGTCTTTGTTTTGTAGTCTGGCTTGCTTCATGGAGCAGGAAATCTTCTATGTTCATCCACTTACTACCAGATGCCAGGGTCTATTTTTTATGACTGTGTAGTATTCCATACTGTATATATTCCACACTTTTCAATTCATTCATCTGCTTATGGACATTTGGGTTGGTTCCATGACTTAGCAATTGTGAATAATGCCACAATAAGCATGAATATGCAAGTACTTTTATGACCAAGTGTATTCCTATTCTTTGGGTATATACGCAAGAGTGGAATTGCTGAATCTTACAGTAGTTCTATCTGTAGGTCTTTGAGGAACCTCCATATAATTTTCCACAGTGGCTGTACTAATTTACATTTTCACCAACAGTGTAGGAGAGTTCCCTTTTCACCACAGCCTTGTCAGCACTTATCTTTATTTATTCATTTTTTTAAGAGACTTTTGCCTTAGAGCATGTGCGCTTGCTGGAGAGAGAGAGAGACAGAGATAGTGGGAGGGGAAGTGAAAAATCAACTCCCAGGGTGATGACCATGCTACAATCTTGTCTCCTCCATTCACCTCGTAGGATCTTAGGCACATGAGCCTGGCATGAGTTTAAAGCCACCAGGTCCAGGACTTGAACTGTGGTCAGCCATGTGGGAGTCTAGCAACATAAACACTACACCATCTGCTGGCCCTATTATTAAATTTTTTAATCTTAGGCATTCTCACCGGGGTTAGGTGGTGTTTCATTGTGGTTTTGATTTGCATTTCCTCAATGATAAGAGATGTTAAAAAATTTTTTTAATGTGCTTTTTGGTTGTTCATATGTCTTAGAGAGTTGTCTGTTCAGTTCATTTGTCCATTATTGAATGGGATTGATCATTTTTTTGGGGGTAAACTGCTTGAATTCCCTATATATTCAGGTTATCAGTCCCTTATCTGAGGCATAGTTCACAGTTATATTTTCCCATTCTGAAGATTGCCAATTCATTCTAATTATTGTTTCTTTTGCTGAGCAGAAGCTTTTTAACCTGATGTAATCTCACTTGTCTATTTTTGGAATTATTGCCTGTGCTTTAGGGGTCTTATTTAAGAAGTCTTTGCTTGCTCCAATATCTCCCAGAGTTTGCTTTGCATTATCAACCAGTAGTTTTATAGTTTGAGGCCTTAGGTTTAGATATTGGAACAATTTTGAGATGATTATTGCTAGTGGTGAGAGATAGGGGTCCAGTTATATCTTCTACAGGTAGATGTTCAGTTTTTTTTTTTAAATACAAAGATTTTTGTTATAGGGCACGTGTGCTTGCTGGAGAGACAGAGAGACAGAAAGTGAGAAATCATCCCCGGGGGGATGACCATGCTGCAATCCTTTCTCTTCCATTCTTTTCTTGGGATTTTGGGCATGCATGCACATGTGTCTGGTGTGAGTTTTAAGCTGCCAGGTCCAGGACTAGAACAGTGTTCAACTGTGACAAAGTTCAGCATTGTAACCATTATGTCATCTGCTGAGCCTACTATCCAGTTTTTCCAGCACCATTTACTAAAGAGGTTTTCTTTTCCCCACTGAATTGATGAGTACCCTTTGTTAAAAATCAGCTGGCTTTCTGTTTGGGGGTTTATCTCTGGGATCTCTATTCTGTTCCATTGGCCCGCATGCCTGTTTTTGTGCCAGTACCACGCTGTTTGATTTTCAATATATTTTAGGGTCAGGGAGTGAGGTGTCTCCAGTCCATTCTTCTTGCACAATATTGTTTTTGACAATATGGGGTCTTTTATGATTCCAGACAAATTCTATGATTGTCTTTTCTAGATCTGTGAAACATGTCTCTGGTAATTTGATTGGGATTGCATTAAGTATTTAGATTAATTGGGGTAGAATTGAGATTTTGATGATATGAATTCTTCCAATCCAGGAACATGGTATCTTTCCATGTCTTTGTGCCTTTTTCGATTTTATTTATTTCTTATGTTTTTTAGATTTTCATGTAGAGATCTTTGACTTTTTTGTTTAGGTTTATTCCTAGGTATCTTATTTCTTTTCTTCCTCTTCTTTTTTTAAAAAAGAATTATTTTATTTAACTTTATTTATTTATTTATTTAAATTTGACCACACAGGGAGAGAGAGAGAGAGAGGGAGAGAGAGAGAAAGTTAGAAAGCAAGCCTCCAGGTCTGGAACTCAAATCACGGTTGGCCATGCCTAGCGCCCTTAATCACCACACCACTTGTTGGCCCCTCTTATTTCAGGATGTGTTACGTGGGCCTTCTTGAAATGTAAACCCATTGGCCTAATGAATCTTTCATATTTAGGTAATTTTCTAGTAAAGCCATCTCCAACAAAGCAGACTTTCGTAACCATCCTCTTCCATGACTTCTTTCTCTTTCCTGTTCGAATAACTTTTAATACTTCTGCTTTTCCCTGGGCTTGGTAGGGGGATTTCCCATTTTCCCACTTTCTCTTTCCATTTTTGTTTAATCATATTGGAAAGTACTTTAGATCGGGACTGTCCTTCTCTGTCCAACAGATAGGCAGATACTGCTCCTTGTGGAGTCTTTTCATCATTCTTTTGCTTGTTATTCCTCTTTTCATGCATCTTGATAGTCTTTTTTATTTATATTTTCTTAGCCTGGTGCTGTTTATGATAGAGCTTAGCCTTCAGACCAATCTTTTTTTTTTGGAGAGGCTTTTGCTATAGGGCGTGTGTGCTCGCCAGACAGACAGAGACAGAGAGACCGAAAGCGAGAAATTACCCCCCAGCGGGTATGGCCACGCCGCAATCTCTTCTCCTCCATTCTCCTCTCAGGATCTTGGGCACGCACACACACGCGCCCGGCGTGAGTTTAAGCTGCTGGGTCTGGGACTTGAACCACAGTCGACTATGTGGGAGTCCAGCGATATAGCCATTATGCTAACTGCTGGTCCCAGACCAATCATCTTTTTTGCCTCCTTAGAATGTTCATGAGTCTCTTGACTTTCCATCTTTCTCTTTTTCTCATGGCAATCCAAATGGTATCCATAGCGTTTATGATGTAATTAGATATATTCGTTTTGTGGCATGGTGATGGCCGCAGAGTTGCTGGGAGCAGCCTCCCGGATGCAAAGAGGTTGTCAACTTTCAAGTCTCAGAGACCCACAAACGGACCTGATGTAGTTGTCCTTTGCCTTGGAGAGGAGTAATGAGGTAGTCCGAAATGGGAAAGTGTGTAGTTTCTTCTTATATTGTACTTGAGTTGGGTTGTGTGACAGTAAAATACAGCGAAGTGCCACCTTTGATAGGTGACAAAAAGGCTGTGGTTTCCATTCAGGGTTCTCTCTTTCTTTCTCTGTCTCATCACTTGCCATGAGGATGCCATGTTGTATGATCCTCGATGGAGAGGCCCATGTGGTGAGAAGCTGAAGCTTCTTGCTTTTGCTTGGTAGCAAATCCTTCAGGGCCATCAAGCTCAGATCAGTGCAGCCCCAGCCAACACTTCATTGCAGCCTATGAGACTCCTGAGCCAGGACCACTGACCTAAGCTGCTCCTGAGCTCCTGACCTGTGGGATAATAAACATAAGAGGACTTCAAAAAGTTTTAGAAAATTGGAATTAAAGTTCAAGTTTGTTTTGGTGCAAATACAAGTTTTGAAATTCATTCATAGTTTTTCATACTATATATTTTCATGGATGTGTTGAAGACCTCTCACAGTGCCTTTAAGCTACTGTTGGGTTCAATTGTTATGCAATCATCAATAACTAATAAATACATGTAGTTATCATTTTGGAGATCTGGGAAGTGAGCTTTAAACTAAGTTGGGGTTATCAGTAGGGAGTGAGCATTTCAAGTGGATTTGGGTTGGGAAGGAAAGTTTAGGATTAGTATTCTTAGTAGTTTATACTTGATCATGTACTAGACAAATAAAAACCAGGTTTCCAACCTGTATGTGTGAATTGGGCATAGATATTTAGAGATATTGATTCCTCTCAATCCTCTAATTCATTTTATGAGATCTGGTCTTGAGAAGGCTTCCTTCCTATGCCTCATGCCATACAACATTATTGTTTTCTAGATGTGTGAGAACAATTGGACAACAGTGGCATTTACAAGGCCGACTTCATATAAATTATGAACTATGAAGGTTGGATTAAGTCAGAATTTTTCATATAGGGTCTATGATCCACTAAGATTTATAAGTGGAAATTCAAATATTCTATCAAAACATAAAATTCTAAGTGTCTGCTACTTTGCCAATACACATGTTTAAGCATTTTTCAGAGGGTGCATTTTATACTGTATAGCAGATTTTCAGATGAGTCTATAACTCAAAAATGATGAAAGAATACCAAAGTACACACTCTACAATGCCTTTCCCAGCTTTTGAGTTTCCAAAAATTCTTCATCTAACTGAACTGGGCTGCAGGAGGTCCCTGTATGATTCCTGGTTAGGCACGACACCTGTAAAATTCTGGTAAGTGCTTTTTGGAGCCAGTTTTTGGGCTTGTTATATTCTTTTCATAATGTGAGGTTAGGAGCTTGACATCTGGAGCCACTCTATACAGATCTGAGCTTGATAGAGTCACCTCCCTTGCTTGTGTCTCAGTTACCTCAATCATGCTAGCAATAATACCCATTTCATATAATTTCACAGGATTGCTGTGTGATTACATGAGCTGTCCATCGTCAAGTGCTAATGACTGAGCCCGTCAGGCCATTTTCAGTGTTCAATAATGTTAGGCCTGCTTATTATTATTGCTCCTGGACCCTGGGTCCAGACGTGCTCCTAGCAGCTTGAGTACCTGCAACCAGACTTGGATTACACCTTCCTGCGTACATAACAGCACTGGGTTATTGTGGCCCAGAGCTCCAATTCTGTTGTCCCCTTTTTTTCCCTGATTTGAGCAGATGTACCCTGAAAGACAAGATGTCTCCAGTAGTTTTTCTTTGATTTTTTAAAGAATTATTTATTTATTTAATTCCATTTGTTATTATTATTTTTTAATTTCACCAGAGAGAGAGAAAGGGAAAGCAAGAAAGCATACTGCCAGGTCCAGGACTCGAACCACAGTCAGCCATGTGGAATCCAGCACCTTTAACCACCACTCCACCAGTTGGCCCGATAAGTTTTCTTCATTTCACCCTGACTTGGTAAGACTAGGCAGATGCTGTTGTTCACCCACACAGGCCTCAGATTTTTTTTTTGTTTGTAAAATGAAAGTTTTAAACTACATTATTTATGAGGTATCTTTCAGTTGTAGTAATTTATAAATGTATAAATAGTAAAATCAATGCACAGGCGAGTGATAGCTGTGAAATAGAGTGAAGCAGAACTAGTACGATTGCATTGTCAAGCTTCAAGTAATTATTCTCGACATTTAGATAAAAACTTGGTTTCTAAGACTATCTATCTATCTATAGATATAGATTATATGTATAATAAATATGTACTATATATATAGCAACTTTAGTTTCTGGAAAAATGAGAAATATATGTAATTATAATCATAATATTTTATTCAATTTAATACTAAATTCCATGTTCTATATTATGAAGGGGTATCTATCTATTTTTATAATTTTATACCTACATACAGAAACACACACACACACACACACACATTAAACTATCATGTTCAGTTTGCTTTAAAACATTAATGATATTAAAATGATATTTTCATATGATGGTATTACCTTTCATGTCTCTTTTTTCAATATGTAAGGAAAGTAAAGCAACTGTAGAAATGGAAGACTGCCAAAAATGTGAGTAGGAACAATAAATGAAGTTTTAGGAGGGCAATTAAAGGATTCCAAGTAAAAAGAAATATGTCCGATAAGATAGATAACTTCATTTTCTCTCTCGGTTCTAATTTTATGTTTTGAAAAATATTTCCACAAAACTGCCAGCAGAGGTCCTCAGTCTCATAGTTTTTCAAATCTGTTATTGAAAAAGCTCTCTTTCCTAACGTATAACAAGCTGGTTCCAGCAGCTCATTTGCTTACTTCAGATAATTAATCACTGTGAATGGCCTCCAGATTTCAATGGAAAACGATAGATTTAAATTAAAAATACAATTAACATGTACAACAGTGCATGATGTGTTGGGAAATATAATATAGACACAAAAGAACAAGGAGTAAAGTGCACATTGCATTTTTAAATCAGTGGTTTTCAGAAAAATTCAGCAGATAAAGTCGAGAATGTTGAAGAGAAGACAAAGCTACTGTGATTGGGTCTCATTACTGATCTTTTCAGCTTTGCTCTTTTTTTCAGTTTGTACTATGATATTACTTTACTTCTGGGAGAAAAAGCAGAAGGATTCACACAGAATCTTCTTTTGGCGAAGATCCTAAAAACTATATCTTTTAATTAAAGATTAATTTAAAGAAGAAATAAAATATTCAAAACAGAAACAACAATAGGAGGTTACTGCTCTCTGAAATAAGTAGATACTACTTTTTAAGTTGTCAATCTTCCCCATTTCTGTTTCTTTTCTTTCATTAAACAGCAGGTATCTTAAAATGTGAACAAAAAATTTCACCTTAGTCTAGTTAGCAACTAAATTCAAGTAATGTAAATCAGACTACCCCCTTATAGATAAAACTGGAGGCATTCATTCTTAAATGTTGTGGATGCTCCTTTAGTTTTTCTTTTTTTTTGTTGCTATAGGGCATATACACTTGGAGACAGACAGCAAAAGGGAGAGAAGAGAGAGGGGAAGTAGGAAATCGCCTCCTAGGAGGGATGGCCACACCATTATCCCCTTTTCTCCATTTTCCTCCCGGGATGTGGGGATACATGCACATGGACCAGGCATGTTTTTCAAGCTGCGGGGTCCAGGACTTGAACCACACAGTAGGCCATGTGGGATCAGCTATCTTAACTACCACACCACTTGATGGCCCTGTGGATGCTCTTTGTTCTGTATTTCTTCATTAGTGAGTCTTCTAATGGAGTGTGGCATTTGTTGTTTATATTTAAGGGAAAAAGAAAAGCCAGGGGAGCTCACCAGTGTCCCTAAAATATTGGTATTGTATATGTTATAAATGTTGGCCAGGATGTGATGGAAGCCTTTGTATGAGAGGACTTCAAAAGAACATGGGAAAATGGAATTAAAGTGCAAGTTTTTTTTTTGGTTAAAAAAATTTTGAAATTCATGCCTGGATTTTTATGATAGTTTTTTTTTTTTTTTTTTTTTTTTTTTTTTTTTTTTTTTTTTTTTAATAAACTCTTTGAAGACCTCTACCCTCTTCACCTCTCCTTCCTTACATATCTAAGTGTTGTAAGAGGTACGATTAGGAGCATTATTTACTCTTACCTAAACTGTACCCAGTGGAGTAAAAATAGTTATTTTCAGGTATTTCAGATTGATTTTACACTCATTACTCCTGTTTGGACCCCAGGTGATGAGTTACTCACAGTTTCTCAGTACTTTTCTCACTTGATTAGTTTTCAGCCTTACAAATTATATTTTACTCATGACCATTTATTTTTGTAGAGAGAGATGCTGGTGTGCTCAGGCTAAGTTATGAAGAAGAGTTGATGGGAACAGCAGTTGGCGTAATGGCTAAGTCGCTGGACTCCCATGTAGCCAACTGTGGTTCAAGTCCCGGACCTGGTGGCTTAAACTCACGCTAGGCGCATGTGCGTGCATGCCCAAGATCCCGAGAGGAGAAAGGAGGAGAAGGGATTGCGGCGTGGCCATCCCACCTGGGGAGTGATTTTTCTCTTTCTGTCTCTCTGTCTCTGTCTTTCTGGCGAGCGCACGTGCCCTACAGCAAAGAACTCTAAAAAAAAGAAGAAGAAGAAGAGTCGAGAGGGAAGAAGATAGAGGGGAAGTTAACAATATCTTCCCAAGGCTGCTAAACTGGCAAAGAGGTAGATTGATTTTTAAATATCCTCATTACAACTAGACGTGGGCATTCCAAAGAGAACATAAGGAATGAGGAAAACATGAGGAAAACTTGAACTTCTGGTTGTATTAAAAGTAGATTTTATTTCATTTAGGCTTTTGCTATAGGGCATGTACACTCACTGGAGAAACAGAGAGAGAAGAAAAATAAGAAGTCACCCTCCAGATGGGATGACCATGCCTCAATCTCTTTTCCTCCATTCTCTTGGGATTTTGGGAACACATATACATACACTGCACATGTTTTGCAAGCTGCCAGGTCTGGGTCTCTAACCAGGATGTCAATATGAAAGATCAAGTGCCTTAACTATCAAGACACCTGTTGGCCCCTAAAAATGAATGTTAAAACAAATTTTAAATTTTATCTGGTTACCATTGTGCTAAATGGGCAAGAAGCATTATTCTGAAACCAAACCAAACAGAAAACATAAAAAAGGTCACAGCATTCTATGACAGTTTTAATAAACTTTGCAGAGGGACCAGCAGGTGGCATAATGGTTAAGTTGCTGGACTCCCATGTAGTTGACTGCAATTCAAGTCCTGGAGCCAGTGGTTTAAAACTCACACTGGGAGCATGTGTGAGAATATGTGTGCATCCCTGAAATCCCAAGAGGAGAATGGAGGAGAAGGGGGGTGATTTCTCTCTTTCTGTCTCTCTGGTGAGACCACACACCCTATAGCAAAAATCTCTCTCAGAAAAAAAAAAAAAAAAGAACCTTTGTAGAGATAGGTTGAAATATCTTAGGCCATGGAGCCACCAGGTGGCATGGTGATTAAGGGGCTGAACTCCCACATGATTGACGGCTGTTTGAGTCCTGGACCTGGCAGCTTACTTTCTTACTCTCACTGTCTCTCTCTGGTTCAATTAAAAAAATAATAATGAATAAACAAAACAAAATAAGATAGAATAGTAAAATTCTAAAAAAAATCTTAGGCAAGTCTCTTATCCAGATAATTATTATTTTTTTTTTATATATTCATCATGTTTTCAGAAACTCAATACAGATACGTGGGTGAATAAAAAGACTGTACTGATAAAGAGACAATTTGTAAATATTTCCCTGCTCCCTAAATTATTTTCCTCATCTAGGTATATATTATTTCTATTTGATGAGAAAATCAGAATGATAATCTCTTTATAATGCAAACTGACTTTGCTAGAATGGAGAAAAGCTTCAATCACATATGTTAATAAACATCAAATTAGATATGGTGGTCTAATAGATGAGCTGGTAGGTAGGTATATGTACTCTATTGCTCTGCTTTTATTCAGCTCTTGTTTCTAATATGTGGCAAATAATGGCACTCTTTTTCAGCCCTGATGTGTGTGGTTAAACAGGAGAGGGCTGGTTTACATATGATCTGATTATTTTGGGCTATGATACAAAGTAGATAGACAGTGACAAAAGAAACAAAAACCTCTGAAAAGGAAAGTTCTGGTGGCAGTGAAAGACGTGAAACTCAGACATTAACCATTCATGTATTTTGTCCCTTTGCATAGTTTTACTCTTTTGCATCTATCTAAAAGTCTGTATTTTTAGACTATATTTTAAACATTGATTATATTTTAATGCTCAGAATTAAAACATAATTAAGGTCAATAAGAAGCTGATAGAAAAGGACTTATTTGCTTATAAACCCTTCTTTCAGCTTTCCTGCTCTTTGCATTTAGAAAATATGAAGATAAATATTTCTTCCCATGTTTAAGTTTTGTTGTCATTTAAATATCACTATTAATATATAGAAGTATTTTATTTAGAATTTTATTAATTATAAACTTACCTTAATTTGATGAGAGAATTAATTGAAATTTATCTTTATATTTTCAATGAAAAAAGTTTGCTAAGAAATTAATAGTAAGCAAAATTTTAATGGCACATCTACCTAATTTCACCAGCTCAGAAACACTTTAAAGATAATATAGTATAATTACTATTTATAAATACATAAATTAGATTAAAGTACTTTAATAATTTAATTAAAAATCATTCATGTGCAATCATTAAAGTAGGACTTTAATATAGTCTCAGTTAATGTATGCAACTCAAATAATAAAGCTGTATGCTTGTTGGCCATTTGTATGTCTTTTCTGGAGAAATATCTATTCATATCATTGGCTCATTTTACAATTGGATGATTGAGTTTTTTACTGCTGAATTGTTTGAGATCCATGTATATTTTCAGTATTAGTCCTTATTGGATGAAAATTTGCAAATATTTTCTCTCATTCTGTAGGTTGTCTCTTCACTTGTTTGATTGCTACATCTGCTTTGCAAATATATTGGTTTTATATAATTCCATTTATTTTTGCTTTCATTGCTTGTGCCTTTGAGGTTTTATTCAAGAACTCTGTCTATATCAATGTCCTGAGGTGCTCTTCCTGCTTTGTCCTAGTAGCTTTGTAGCTTTGGGTTTTATGTTTAAGTCTTTAATCCATTTAGAGTTGATTTTTGCATATGGTGAGAGATATAGGTATAGCTTCGTTGTTCTGCACATAGATGTCTATTTTCCTCATTTATTGAAGAGACTATTTTTTTCCAAAATGAATGTTCTTTGTTAGAAATCAACTGACTGCATGTATGTGGATTTATTTCTAGATCCTCTGTTCTGTTGCATTGATCTGTGTATCTGTGTTTTACTTTTTGTTTTTGTTACTATAGCTATGTAACTTTAAAAAAAAAAACTCTTAGTGTGATGCCTTCAGCTTCATTTTTTTTTTTTTTTTTGCTTGATGGAAAGCAACTTTATTCAGGAAGCCAGCAACCTGAGAAGATGGTAGGCTAAAGTCCAAAGACCATCTCTGGAGTCCCATTCTGCTAAGAAGTATTTTTTTAAAAATTAATTTAATTTGCAATGATTATTATTTTTCAATTTGCTATTGGGCATGTGCACTCACTAGAGAGAGAGAGACATAGAGAGAGAGAGAAAGTGAGAAAACAAGCCATCAGTTCTGGAACTTGAACCTCTGTAGGTCATTTGGTAGTCTAGTACCCTAACCACCACTCCACCTGCTGACCCCAATAAAAAGTATTTTTAAGAGGGAAATAAGTAAACTAAATAAGTAAACTAAATGCTGTTTTGCCCAGCACAGCAGTTCATCATTTCCTTGCTCAACTCGCAGAGGAGGCTTTCTGGCATCGAGATTGTTGTTTTCAGCTATGGCTGGTTCAGTTGGCCTTGGTCACCAGGGCAGAACATTCTCATCTCTTTGAGCATATCTATCTCCTGTTTTTAAGACCTCTGAGTCCAGAATTTGCAAAGTCTCAGCAAAACCATGATTGATTTCTGCAAGCTAAATATTAAACAAGCCTTATTATACTAAGAAAAGAATGAGCCATAGGTCAGACAACCATATTTTAACTATCGTGTGAATTTAATAAGAGTTATTTTAGTCCTTTAATTTGCTCTGTTACATGTTTTCTTTCCCTTTGAACCAATGGAGGGGCATGTGTGTGTTTCTTCTGGATATCCAGTATAGCTGGGCCCAGAATAGATGTTCTGTATATTCAACATTATTATTTAACTAATTGTCAAAGAGGGGAGCTGGGCAAGTTCTTGGAGAATGTAGAAAAGCTGAAAGGAGGCAGGACATTCAATTTACAGAGCAGCCTGAATGCTGCATGAATTCTCTCTCAGCGCTCAGGTAGGAATGACAGAGAGGGCTTTTCCAGTGCAAGGACATAGGAGATGAGATGGAAAAATCACGTTGAATTCCAATTCTGAATAGTCTTGAAGGTCACGTGAAGGAATTGAAGCTATGTTGCTTGTCTCAGCTTTATTTTACTTTTTTTTGGTTATTGTTGTTGTTCAGGACTACTTTGGCTATTGAGATTGTTAGTGGCTTCTTAGGAATTTTATGATTGCATTATCTATTTCTTTGAAGAATACCATTGATATTTTGACAGGGATTGTATTAAATCTGTACTTAACTTTCAGTAGTATGGATATTTTAACAATATTAATTCTCCAACTCACGTATACATGATATTCTTCCTCTTTTTATGTTGACCTCTTCCTCTGGAGGGTAGGTCAAACCAAGACACTGGGAGTTGGAAGAAGACATAAGGCACTTTTGGGATTGATGTCATATTGTTTATTTGGCTGAATTCAGGATGATCTCGCATAGCTCTTTTTCACAGATGCATCTTCCTTTCTAAGGAGGTTTGGACAGCAGTGGCTTACTACCGAAGCAAAGCTGTGTAATAGGCTCATGCATATTACAGAAAAGCAAGGTCATGATTATATAATGAGTGCACAGGTGCACATTAGCTAATGATATAACTTGTTTTTCCCTGATCCCTCAAACAAGATAAGATAGAAAGTGAGGCAGTCAGACTGAACCTTCCTGACTCCACTTTTTCCACATGTGTCTTCTCCAGTTTCTTTCATTGGCGTTTTAAAATGTTATTGTAGATATCATTTGCCTCCTTTGTTAAATTAATTCCTAGGTATTTTGTGAAAAAATACTTAATACTACTAAATCTTAGAGAAATGCAAATAAAAACCACAATGAGATTCATTTCATCCCAGTTAGAATAGTTATTATGGAAAAGACAAACAAATGAAAAAAGAAGTTCTGGGGAGGGGGTCAGCTGCATCAAGATGAAGCTGAATATCTCCTTCCCAGCCACAGGCTGCCAGAAACTCATTGAAGTGGACGATAAACGCAAACTTCGTATTTTTTATGAGAAGCGTATGGCCACAGAAGTTGCTGCTGACGCTTTGGGTGAAGAATGGAAGGGTTATGTAGTCCGAATCAGTGGCGGAAACGACAAACAAGGTTTCCCCATGAAGCAGGGCATCTTAACCCATGGCCCTGTCCACCTGCTACTAAGGAACATTCCTGTTACAGACCAAGGAGAACTGGAGAAAGAAAGCGCAAAACTGTTCGGGGCTGCATTGTGGATGCCAATCTGAGCATTCTCAACTTGGTTATTGTTAAAAAAGGAGAGAAGGATATTCCAGGACTGACTGATACTACCATGCCTCGTCGCCTAGTGTCCCGACCCGGGGGACAGTTGAACAGGTTCCCTGGGGGAGGGAGTGAGAGATGGGACAAACACAAGCACACACAATAGGAGGTGCTGATCAAGTCGTCTTCTTCTTCTTCTTCTTTTCTTCCTCTTCCTCTTCCTCTTCCTCTTCTTCCTTTTATTGAGGAAAAATGGCCAGTTATATACAGCTGGTGGGCACCAATTGGTTGCCCAAAATGCAAATGAGATAGAACAGCATGAGCCAATCATTGGTGTGGGTGGATCTCTCTTGTTGCCTAGAAACCCAACCACTTCCGGGGAAATGGTTGGTCACATGATTTCTGAGAACCGGTTTGCTCAGTGAGGAAGTGAAACCTAATGGTTTCCAAGATGGTGGATAGTTCAAGATGGCTTCCGTATGCAGTGCCCTCCACAGCCTGGGACCTAAGAGAGCTAGCAGAATCCGAAAACTTTTCAATCTCTCTAGAGAAGATGATGTCCGCCAATATGTTGTAAGAAAGCCCTTAAATCAAGAAGGTAAGAAACCTAGGACCAAAGCACCTAAGATTCAGAGTCTTGTTACTCCCCGTGTCCTGCAACACAAACACCGGCATATTGCTCTCAAGAAACAACGTACTAAAAAAAATAAGGAAGAGGCAGCAGAATATGCTAAACTTTTGGCCAAGAGAATGAAGGAGGCTAAAGAAAAATGCCAAGAACAGATTGCGAAGAGACGCAGGCTGTCCTCTTGGAGAGCTTCTACTTCTAAGTCTGAATCCAGTCAAAAATAAGATTTTTATGAGAAAGAAATAAATAAGATCAGATCTGAAAAAAAAAAAAAGAAGTTCTGGTGAGGATATGGAGAAAAGGAAACTGTTGAACACTATTGGTGAGAACTATACTACCTTATAACCTAGTGATCTCACTACTATGCCTATGTGTAAAGGAAAGAAAATTAGTCAAAGAGATGCCTATATTCCCATGTTTATTGCAGTCTCATTCACAATAATGAAGATATGAAATTAATGTGTCAACATCAATAGATGAATATATAAAAATATTGATATATGAAGAATATAAAAAGAAAATACAGAAAAGAAATATATAAGGAATACTATTTAGTCATGAAAAAGAATGAAGTCCTATCATTAGAAGGAACACAGATGAGTCTGTAGGACACTATGTTAAGTAAAATAAGCCAGGCTCAGAAATAATATCACATGTTCTCACTCACATGTGAAGATATTCTGAAAGTACATGGTGGTATGGCTATACAACATTTTGGATATATTAAAAGCCACTTTATGGTATAATTTTACAATGTTTAAAATGGTGAATTTAGTATTATGTGAATTTTATATTAGTAAATCATATATAAAAATTAATCTGTACATGTAAAATTATGTTTATATTTAGATAAATAGTAATGGATAGTTTTCATCAGATAAGACAGTTATTTTTAAATGAATAAAGCTTTAATTTTTCAGTATCAATTTTTCAAAGGATAGTGAAGAGCAAGGAATATTTTGAAATAGCTAATACATGAATTTATTCTTTCACAAACTCTTTATAGCTAGAAAAATTACTTCAGAGGACCAGCAGATGGCATATTGGTTATGTTGCTGGACTCCCACATGGCCAAGCTCTTTTGAGGCAGGGTGCGTGTGCGTGTGTGCCCAAAATCCTGAGAGAAGACTGAAGGAGAAGGAATTGCAATGTGGCCACCCACCCCAGGGGGGTGATTTCTCATTTTCTGTTTCTCTGTTTCTCTGTATCTCTGGTGAGCTCACACACCCTATTGCAAAAAATATTTCTCTCTAAAAAAAAAAAAGAAAAAAAGATTACCTCAGAAGTTACTACTACATGCCGAGCTATTTGGCAAAACATTTAAAAAAATTCCTGCAGTTTACAGTGTTGAGTATGTAAGCATCCTAAAGTAGTTGGAAATGTGAGTACTTTGATAATTTTTAATAGGTACTACTGTATAGTCTAACAATAATATCACTGGGGGCAATAGTAAAAGAATAATAGAACAGGATCAAATAATATTAACTAAATGTATGGTTTTACTTGTATTACCAGACTTCTTTTGACGTTCAATTTCCTAATCTATAGCTTGAAGGATTTGAACTAAATGATCGGTAGTTATTTATAATTCTAAAATGACCTTCATCTATAATATTACTATTGAACAAGCTCAAAGAACTTAAGTATCATATAATCTTGAGAGTGCATTTGTTTAAAACAGCAAGACTTGCATGATTATTACTATCCTAGGAAAATTTACTTTATTTCCTTTCAAAAGAAATGAAATGTTATCTGAAGTTTCACTCTGTTGTTGGCACTCACGTTTTAGGGACACCTGGAGAAACCAAAGTGGCTTTTGACTATTAGTCACAGTTGGTGTTGATGGTACCAAAGGATGTAATCAGTTATTTGGAGTGAGATGTTCCATACTTTTCTTCCTGCATGCAACATTTTAAAAACCTTGCTTGAAAGAGAAGTTTATTTTTCATATAGGAGCGGGTGATCCTTTTGAAATGGAACTGGGTTTTTGTTGTCATGGCAACACAGGATTCTACACTCCTGTTTTTCACAATGTATATTCCTGAGTCAAGGTGTTTATAAGTGTTTTTATTCATTGGTGGTAGTGTGTGATTACTGACATCAAGAAAGCAGATCAACGAGATGACATCTGTGGTGCCTGTCAACTTTGAATTTTGAAGGTACATTGAGCATTCAAAGAAAGTAATTATTGTGTCTCGTTTAAGTTTTATTTTCCATGTTAGTTAATGTACTTAATGCTAGTGGCTGCAGGTAGCAGCTCCCATATATTAGTGACTTACACAGTGAAGGTGTGTTTCTTACTCATGTCAATGTGAACAAGGCAAGTATCCATCGGGAGGTGACTCGTCTCTGACGCCCTGGGAGGCCACTCGGGAATCCTCTACTGGACCTCTTTCATTTGCCTGGCTATGAAACAGAGAGAAAGAATGCAAAACCACACACGTCGTGTTGCAGTTAGTTGTGGAAAGTGGCACACATCAATTCTGCACACATTTCCGGACCCAATTATGTAACTAACTGCAAGGAAAAGAAAAATGTGTAATCTTCTTGAGGCCCAGAAATAGAATATGCGATTGGCAATAAGCCTATCTCTGCCATAGTACCTTTTTGTTTATAAATGTTTTCTGTTTAATTGGGCTATCTTTGGGGAAATTAAATCTCTCTATTTAAAATTCACTTTGAATGATGAACAGGTGGTAGCTGATGTATTAATTTGAATTTATCCTTGTTGTCTTTTCATGGAAGATTTGTTCGCTTTTTCTTTCCTTACAATTTAGGATATTCTAAATTTAACCATTAAGTTTTTATTTTTTTATATTTATTGTTACTTTAGGAGATCATTTTAATTATCAAACTTTTTGTTCCTGTTAAAGAGAACTCCACAACTTACAAAAAGTTACAAACTCATAACAGGACTTTTGTAAGTTCTTAGAGGCCAGGTGAACTTCATCTGTAGTGATTTAAAGTCAATTATTTTGTTCTGAAATATCACTTTTAATTATCTGATGGTACAAATAAAAGTTTTTAATCTCTTTGCTATTCCAAAAATCTTTTTTTTAATTTAAATTTATTTATTTGCATTCATTCACCGTACATCATTACAGCATACAAAATGAGATTTTCCATCCAGAGTACACTGTATATTGTCTCAATCAAGCACATCAACAAACATGTTATTGTCAGCAAATAATTTTCCATTTCTTGTTTTCTGTATGTTTTGCTTTTTTTCCCCCCGTCCTTGGTTCCCTATCTCTTACCCTCTGCCATCTCCCACTCTCCTCCCACACTGTCTCTGGTATCTATGTTTGCTTTCTATACTGTCTTTTCCCCACATTTTATTGAATTATTAAAGACCTTAATTAATCTAAATATTTTCATAGCAAACACAGCTGATATATACATTTCCATGAACACAAGTCTAATTTTAGGCATCCTATAAAGTAGTACCTAGCTGGGGCTATATATCTTACTGCAGTCATTGAATAGATATTTTTTTTCTGAAACTTTCTTTTTTTTTAACTTAATTTACATTCTTTCCCTAAGCATCATCACAGCATACAAAATGTGATTGCCTATCCAGAATATACTGCATAGTGACTTAATCATGCATATTATTATAAAAAATTTTCCATTTCTAGTTCCTAGAATTTTTTTTACCCCTCTTTCTGACCCTCTGTCCTTTCCCACCCTCTTCTCACACTATCTCTGGTGTCTACAATTGTCTTCCATTCCTTTCCCACCCACATTGTATTGATCATACAATTTCTTACGTAATCTAACTACTTTCAATGGTGAATTCACTCTGTACTATTAAGAAAACCAGTTTTAACTTAAATCAAAGAAATGCCAAGGAACTTTGCTTAAAGCCAGGAAACAGGTTAGGATTCTGTTCAAATGGTAGGTGCATGAACCTATCAGGAAAATTGTATCAGAACAGAAGATTAAAGTACATGAGACTGATAGGTTCATGCTATTCCAAAAATCTTTATTGAGTATATAGCCATGTGTGACCAGTTAAACAAGTCTACAAACTCCTTGGTATGTCTCCATTTGTAAGTGGAAGCTATTGTACTTTCTTTTGAACCTGGGTGAATGCTGTGACCACTTCAGCAATAGAATCTAACAGAGTTGATGCTGTGCCAGTTTTCAGTCCTATCTTTTAAGAGAATGGCATCTGCCACTTTTTGGCTCTCAAAATAGACGCTCTTGGAATGAAGTCATTGTGCTGTAAAGCTTAAAGCCACATGTAGAGGCCATGTGTAGGCCTGGATAATAACTCCAGCTGCTGTCCATCCCGCAGTCAGTATCAATTGCCAGCTCAGCAAGTGAGCCATCTTAGATGTGAGTCCAATGGAGCCCCTAGATGACATCAGTCCCAGACGGTTTTTTTTTTTTTTTTTTTTTTTTTTTTTTTGGAGAGGTTTCTGCTATAGGGTGCGTGCACTCGCCAGACAGACAGAGAAAGAGAGATAGAAAGCGAGAAATCACCCCCCAGGGGGGATGGCCACACCGCAATCCCTTCTCCTCCATTCTCCTCTCGGGATCTTGGGCACGCACATACACGTGCCTGGCGTGAGTTTAAGCCACGGGGTCCAGGACTCGAACCGTGATCGACTGCGTGGGAATCCAGTGACATAGCCATTACGCTAACTGCTGGTCCCAACCCCAGACGTTTTCTAAATGCAATCAACAAGAGAACCCAAGAAAAATTGTGTGACTGTTCAAGTCAAATCAGAAATGTGAGATGTCCCAATCAATTGCTGTTTCATGTGACAATGAAAATCTGTTATGCCATATTTTTCTTTATTAAGGTATTACTTTTGGAAGACTTCCAATACCACCTACTTTTATCAACATTATTTTTTTCATTTTTCATGATAGAGCACAGGGTCTGGTTAGGCTGCGGTCTCATTCCTCTATCCCTTTAACCCATCAGATCATGGTCACCCATGTGTGTGCTTGGAATGTGTCAGCTTGAAGACCAGGAATTTGAACTGTGGTCACCATGTGGGATCCAGTTTCTTTTCAGCAGCGCATGAGTATTGCATCACGAAGCTGGCCCTTTACCAACCTTTGAATATGGTCGAATAACCTAAGAATTTAGACAAATGAGCATGAGTCACATTTCTTTCTATGCATCTATGTCTATCTGTCTATCCATCTATCATCTATCTATCATCTATCTATCTATCATCTATCTGTCATCTATCATTATCTATGTATCTATCATCATCTATCTATATGTTATTTGCCACCTAACTACTAGCTGAGACAAGTCTGAATTAATATTTGAATCTGAGTGACATTACCAAGGACTGGAGTCAATAAGATATATTTTTCAAGGTTGACAGCAGGCAATATTCTTACAGTTTTCTGGGTCACTGTCATAAACTTGAATTCTAAGAACATAATAATTTAGTCTAAGGGAACATCAAACTCAATAGCTTGTCCCTGGTGGCAATGTCAAAGTGTAGTTGGTGGGAGAGCTTTGTCCTTTGGGCAAACTATACATTTGAAGCTGTGCCAGAGATAGGAAACACAAATATTATTGGTCAAGTAATGTGAATGCAGTCAAGTCAGACAGGATTATAACAAGCTGTATTCTTAAACTGTGACTCAGAAGACCCAGTAAAGATCAGATTACCTTAAGTACTTCTTTTGTATAGGAGTCTAAATCTTAAAATACTACCATTACAGGTACAGTCTTTTGTGTTCCTTTCTCCCAAAACCTTGATTAAAATGTGAATATTTCTTTCTTTCTTTAACCAGAGGGCATGTATGGTCACTGAAGAGAGGCAGAGAAATACACACACACACACACACACACACACACACACAGAGAGAGAGAGAAGAGAGAGAGAGAGAGAGAGAAAGTGAGAAAACACCCCTCATGGGAGATGGTCATGCTGCAATGCTTTCTCCTCTCTTTTTTCCTTAAGGATTTTTAGCACGCATTCACTTCTGGCATGTTTCTCATGCTGCCATGTTCAGGACTCCAACCACTCAGTTGGCCATCTGGAAGTCACCCATTTTATTTTATTTATTTATTTTTAAAGAACTGTTTAGTTTTTATTTATCATTATGATATTTTTTTAAATTTGCTACAGAGCATATGTGCTCACCAGAGAGAGACAGAGAAGGAAAGAGAGAAATCAAACTGTCAGATCCAGGACTCAAACTATGGCCAGACATGTGGGAGCCCTGCACCTTAACCACTGTGCCACCTGCTGGCCCCTACTCGCTTTAACCACCATACCACTGGCTGGCCCTAAAAGGTCAATATTTCTTTTGAAGAATATTACTTGGAAAAAACTCCTATTCAAGTATGAGGGATTTTCACATATTTTCTTTCTCTTATGGAGAAAATAGCCTTAATTTTTATTTAAAAAAATTTAAACATTTATTTTTTTTTTCTGTGAGAGAGATGAAAAAGAGAGAGGTAAAGACAGAGAGACAGGTACCCTCAACAAGGTACTCAAGCCACAATCCATCCCCATTCTGAGCCAGCCCTGACTTGAGCATGCATACATATGTCTGGCTTGTACAGGGACGGTCCAGGACCTTCCTCTGTGGGTCAAACTGCATTACCACTGGGCCACCACGTGGTCCTGAGAGGAAGAGCCTTTAAAAATACTTGGTATTGGGACCAGAAGTGTAATGATTACATCGCTGGACTCTCACATAGTTGACCATGGTTTGAGTCCCGGATATGGTGACTTAAACGCACACATGTGTGTGTGTCTTCCCAGAATCCCAAGAGGACACTGGAGGAGAAGGGATTGCAGCGTGGCCATCCTTCCTGGGGCGGTGATCTCTCACTTTCTATCTCTTCGTCTCTCCAGCGAGCACACATGCACTGTAGCAAAAATCTCTCTCAAAAAAAAAAAAAAAAAATTGGTGTTTTTGGGAAGGTGTTAAGTGTTAAAACAGCGGAAAAGAAGAGATTACATGGGGGCCGGCAGGTGGCTTGGTGGTTAAGGGTGCAGGACTCCCACATGGCCGACCATGGATTGAGTCCCAGACCTGGCGGCTTGCTTTCCCACTTCCTCTCTCTCTCTCTCTGGTCAAATAAATAAATAAATAAAGTTAAATAAAAAAAATGATTCTTGGGAACCAGCAGTTAGCGTAATGGCTATGTCGCTGGACTCCCACGTAGTCAACCGTGGTTCGCGTCCTGGACCCGGTGGCTTAAAACTCACGCCGGGCGCGTGTGCGTGCATGCCCAAGATCCCGAGAGGAGAATGGAGAAGGGATTGTGGCGTGACCATCCCCCCGGGGGGTGATTTCTCGCTTTCTGTCTCTATGTCTCTCTCTGTCTGTCTGGCGAGCGCATGCGCCCTATAGTGAAAAAACCTCTACCAAAAAAAAAAAAAAGATTCTTTAAAAAAAAAAAAAAAGAAGAGATGGCATATACATATAATATCTGAACTGAGGCTGAATATATTCTGCTGGACTCCTTTGAAGTCATGTGCTCTTTGAGACCGGCCCCTATATTGTATATATCTTACATAATAGTAATGTAGTAAGTTAGTAATACTTACTAAAACCTACTATTAGCTGATAAGCACTTCTTCTACCTGCCGTATTCCAGGACCTAGTCAATTTTTGGAAAATGATAATGTGAATTGTGAACAGAATATAATAGTGCTTTCTTCAATAGACACATACTTTGAATTATAATTAATTTGGTAGTTCTTTAATGTGTTATGTAAAAATAAAATAATAACCCAAGAGATCTGTTTCTCTAGGTAGTACATACAGCTAAGGTAAGTTGACCATTTTTCTGTCTCTCCTTCCTTTTACCATTTCCTTATCACTTTTGGGAGGTGGCGCTGTGAGACTATGACTACCAAACTAGAGACTACATTCTTCAGAATCTTTGGCCAAGGGTACATCAGACTAAACTATCACCAGTAGGACTGGAATAGATATAATTTGAACAGTTTCTACCTCATTTGCTTAAAAATAAAAAGTACTCTGGATTTTCTCTCCTTTTCTCCATCTCGTAAATAGAAGCATAACATGCTTATGACCCAGCTTTAAACCATGCAAATAAGACCAGCACCTTAGGGGAGTGATGAAGCAGTGAAACGAACAGGACTTCTAATCCTGAAGGCCCTTCTGGATCCGAGCCACTCCAGCAATCTTGGATGCTACCCTTGGGATTGTTACATGACAGAGAAGCAAATTAGAGTTTATGTATGCCAGTGTTTTACTTTTTCTCAGGCCAGCCAGTAGCGTGGTGGTTAACACACTGGATTCCACATGGCCAACTTCACAGTTCAAGTCCCAGAACCAACAGCTTGAAA
The DNA here is from genome assembly GCA_026018925.1 of Tupaia tana. Lineage (NCBI taxonomy): Eukaryota > Metazoa > Chordata > Mammalia > Scandentia > Tupaiidae > Tupaia > Tupaia tana. Next base: position 86,664,192 of record JAKSZU010000006.1, read on the forward strand.
AACACGTTGGGTTCATGTACATGTATGTGAGTGTCCCAAATCCCAAGAGTAGAATGGATGACAGGGGATCATGACATGACCACTCCCTGGCGGGGGTTGGGGGTGATTTTTCTCTCCCTACCTCTGGCGAGTACATGAGCCTATGGCAAAAATCTAAAAAATTAAGTAAAATAAAATAAATTAAAAGCATATTCTCTACCTTAACTATTGTAGTTTACTGTTCATGATTAAAATAAATATTTTCTTTTATGTCAGAGTTTAACAAATTGAATAGTGTATGTGGTCATTTATTGACTCAGTCACTCAACAGTGTTAAATATTTAAAAACACGATACAGTGGGTTGAATGCTGCCATAAATTAAATTATAAAATATTATGTAAGTGACCCAGATCAAATGAGCGTAATTCAGGATGTAAACCCAATGGGAAGGCATCGAATTTTTTTCCTGACAAAATATTACTTACTTTTGCTGTTCACTTATTTTAATTGCCAGAAGGCACAGTGTACTCACCAATGAGAGACAGAGAGAGAGGAGGAGAGAGAGGGAGAAAGCCCCTCTCTAATGGGGCATGGCCATGCCAAGTTTGTGTTGGATTTGCCATGGTATTGCTTCAATTGTAAAGATACACACACACACATGGACACACACACGTTTACATACACATAGCCTTAAAATGAGAGCTATTTATTAAAAGATATTGAGAAGGGGACCAGCAGATGGCATAATGGTTATGTCACTGGACTCCCATGTAGTCAACTGCGGTTCAAGTCCTGGACCTGATGGCTTAAAACTCACGCCAGGCACATGTGCAGGCATGCCTAAAATCCTGAGAAGAGAATGTAGCAGAAGAGACTGTGGCATGGCCATCTCCCCTGGGGAGGTGATTTCTTGCTTTTTGTCTCTCTGTCCTCTGTCTTTCCGGTGAATGCACACACCCGATAGCAAAAATCTCTCTCTTAAAAAAAAAAAAAAAGATATTGAGAAGACTAAGGGGAGCAGTTGAAGGTTTTTTTTTTTTTTTTAAAAAATTGAAGTCCATATTTTTTCTCCTTTTAAATCTAAATTACTATATTAAACATATAACTCTCAGATTGTGTACATGAAGACATCTAGATTCCAGCTACAGGAATTTTTTCTAAAATTATTTGTTTAGTGGAAAGTCATGAAAAGCTAGCCTGCAGCATTCTTTTAGTCTAATTATTTAAAGAAATTATGAAGTGTGAAATAGAATGTAAAATGTTTTCCCTAATCCTGGTATAATTTATTTAGAAGTTATGCATTATGTGTCAGCTTTCCTAAGGAGGTCATTTTTATCCATAATGATGAGTGCTGGTGGTTAATATTTAGTGAACACAATTCTGCAGCATATTGCAGTGAACTCAATTGTGTTCGCATATGGAGAACTGAACGAGAAGGGAAGATGAGAGGGAATATGAGGGAAAAAGGGGAAGGGAATATATTTACTGACTTAGTTGATGCAATATTTAGTTTTATGGAATATTCGAGTTCATTTTCTCTATTCTCTAGATGCATGCAAGTGAAATGGAACAGCAGCAGGAATTCTCTAAACTGAGAAGTATCAGAATGTGATAAATCACTCCTCTAGCTGTCATGGTGTACTGCATAGTAGAAGCAATGTGCAGTCTCTGTGAGACGGGAAAAAAGAGAGAATATTTTTTCTTCCAGATATCGAGGTCATTTTATGAGATGTAAAGGCAGAAACATTTCTGGGAGGCATCTTGCACACTCCCAGAGAGCTTTTATCGATCTCCTGTAAAAAGCCAATTTCTACTTCCATATGTGTAGAACTCCTGTTGAGGACAAAGGTAAAGGACACACCTGGCTCCTAAGGGGATGTTTTAGCTTGAATTTTCTAAAATGAATTCCAGCAGGAAAAAAGTTAACATGAAATATGAAGCCCGGAAGATTCATTCCACACACAGTGATAGCTCTGTAATGTTTCTTTCCTCTGCAGGAAACTTGATCCATTCTATATTTGTTTAGAATTGCTGTGTCCATCTATCTCACCTCCGAAAATTGCCTTTATTCCCCTATGCAGTCCTTTAAGACAAAGGTGTGAGGGATCTTCAAATAGTTCATGAAAATGTGTATTATGAAAAAACTATGCGTGGATTTCAAAATGTTTTTTCACCAAAAATTAGCTCATACTTTAATTCCACTTTTCTACACAGTTTTTTTCTTCTTAGAAAAGGACTAAGGTAAAGTCTATGGAAACTTGAACTTTTAAATTCAAGTATCACAAAAATGACATTGTGTTCTTTTTGTTGCATCTTGTCAGATAGCTTATACTTTTGATTTGTATCACAACGAATGATTCTCACTTTCATCACTCGGTTAAGGTGATGTCTGTCAGACTTCTTGTAAAGTTACTTTTTCCTTCTTTGTAATTACTTCTTATTTTGTGAAGAGGTACTCTGAAGCTACGTCAAATCCTACCTATCATTAAATTTTCAACTTATTAATTTATTGAGGTATGGATTCATATTCTATTTCATTCAGTAATCCATTACTATCATTTTTTTTTTTGAAAAATAAGTGAATTAACTTCTAACAAGGAGAGAGAGAAGCACTTTCAACAGCCTTGATATCCGGATCCAACCTCGAACAGCCTGAGCCATGGGCAGGCATGTGCCCTGTGCTCCAAGGGAGATCTCCAGACTTGAACCTTTCCATGTGGTATTGACTTGAAGCGGTGTCATGTTTTATTACTGAGCCATTTTCTGGTCCCATATTACTTTTTCATACATTGATTTGGTGTAATTTTGACATGTCTTCATTATTATTTGGGCACCTATCAATTATCAATTTTTTTCCTTTTTTTTTTTTTAAGAGATTTTCCCCTTAGGGTATATGCAATTCTGAGAGAGGGGAGAGAGAGAGAGAGAGAGAGAGAGAGAGAGAGAGAGAGAGAGAGAGAAGAGAGAGAGAGAGAGTGAGAAATCACCCTCCAGGAGGGATGGCCACACCGTAATCCCTTCTCTTTTATTCTCCTCCCAGGATCTTGGGTGTGCGTGCACACACACACACACACACACACACACACACACGGTGTGATTTTCAAGCCATCAGGTCTGAGACTCAAACTGTGGTCACCCATGTGGGAGTCCAGCGATGTAACTGCTACACCATTTGTTGACCCCAATCCCTGTCTATTTTCTGACACAATGAGAATATTTTGACCTTTCATTGTCAAGCCTTGCAGTCAGTCATTTCTCTAAGGTGTTCTAGTTCCTTTTTCTGTAATTAGTACTTAAAAGAAAACAAGATCTGGGGCCAGCAGGTGGTATGGTGGTTAGGACACTGGACTCCCACTTGACTGACCATGGTTTGAGTCCTGGACCTGGTGGTTTGAAAATCATGCTGGGCACATGTGCGTGAGTGCCCCAAATCACAGGAGAATGGAGGAGAAGGAATTGCAGCATGGCCACCATCTGGAGGGTGATTTCTCACTTTCCCTGTTACGGTCTTTTTTTCTCTGTCTCTCTGCAGTGAGTGTATGTCCTCTATGGCACAAACGTAAAAAAAAATAACAAAAACCAAACCAAACCTAACAAAAACAACCAAGATCTGGATCACAGATATGCTTATTGCTATAGGAATATCATTGTTCTCAGTTCTTCATAGTCAACAAAGATAAATACATGTATACATATATACACACATATGTGTGTACACATATATTTACACCTATGTTTATTTTTTATTTTATGATTTTAAAATTTACACTTAATCATTGTGCATCTTTATAACATACAAAATGGTTTTTCAAAGCATGCATGTAGTACATGTCAATCAAAACAAAAATATTACCATACATATCGTTTTTAACAGAGAGCTTGTGTCTGTTAAATGTTTTTTTCTCTGAACCTCTCCCTCCCACTCTCTACTATTTACTTACTTCTATATAGTCTCTGGTATCTACACTTGCCCTTTCTACTACTATATGTTCAAATATTTTCAGTTTCTGTCATAAAGTGCAGACATTTGATATTTGTTGAGTGGGGATATACAATAATTGTCTTTCATAGTCTGGCCTTTTCCATTTAGCATTAAGTCTTCTACATTTTGTGCCAGCAGGTGGCATGGTGATTAAGGAACTGGATTCCCACAGGGCCAACTGTGTTTAAAGTCCCAGACCTGGTGGTTTGAAAATCACACTGGGCATATGTTGTGGGCATGCCAAAATTCTGAGAGGAGAATGGAGGATTGCAGCATGGCCATCACCCCTGGGGGCCGATTTCTCACTTCCCTTCCCTCTGTCTCTCTCCAGTGGGTGCAAAAATGTAAACAAACAAACAAACAAACAAAAACAAACAAAAATCAAACAAACAAAAACTTCTGTATTCATCTGCTTTGTATCAAATGAGAGGATGTCATTGGTGTGTATGGTAGAGTAGCTTCTGTAGTGTGCATATGCCACGGTTTTTCAATCCAGTCTCCTGTTCTTCAGCATTTAGGTTGATTCCATGTCTTAGCAATTGTGAATAACGCTGCAGTGAACAAGGATGAGCAAGTGATTTTCCTATCCTTTGGGTAAATACAAGGAATGGGATTACTGGGTCATATGGTAGTTCTGTTTGTTTTAAAATTAATTGATGAACAAATTCATCAATTAATTTTGTTTTTATATTACATTGAATCACATATATCTTCACATGTATTACATTTCTTTTTCCAGCATGATAACCATGCATATCAGTCAAGACAAAGACATTAATATCCACATCATCATCATCATCAAATAGCTTTTCATAATTTTTTTAGATTATTATTAGCATTATTTATTCTCATTATTTTTTTAAACATTCAATCACTATATATCATTTGGTTTGTAAAGAGAATTTATTCAACATGAAATACTTCTCAGACCAGTCCATTTGAGAATACTATACATGTTACCATCAACAGGTAATAAACCATTTCTGTGTTCCACAAAAGTCATGTCTATTTGTTCTCTTGCTATCCTTTTCTATACTCTTCTCTTCTTTCCCATCTTCCTCGTTCCACACTGGCTTTAGCATCCATAACTATTTTCACTGTTTTTATGCCCACCAATATTTTGATCTCTACCATAGTCAGTATATATTAAGTGGCTACATATAATATCTTTCATATCCTGGCTTGCTTCACTCAGCAATAGATCCTCCATATTCGACCACTTTCTATCAAATGCCAGGGTCTTTTTTTTATGGTTGAATAAATAGTATTCCATAGAGTATATGTGCCACACTTTTTCTCTCCATTCATCTGTTTGTGGACATTTGGGTTGGTTCCATGTCTTAGCAATCGTGAATAATGCTGCAATAAACATTGATGTGCAAGTGCTTTTCCGGCAGTGCATTCTAATATCCTTTGGGTGGATATCCAGAAGTGGGATTGCTGGATCATATGGTAGTTTTATTTGTAGATCTTTGAGGAATCCCAATATTGCTTTCCACAGTGGCTGAATCAGTTTACATTCCCACCAACAGTATAGGAGAGTTCCCCTTTCACCACAACCCCACCAAAACTTATCAATTTTTGTATTTTTAATCTTTGCCATTCTGATAGGGGTTAGGTGGTATCTCTTTGTGGTTTTAATCTGCAGTTCCCTTATGATGAGGGATGTTGAGTATTTCCCCACATGTTTTTTTGTCTGTTTGCATGTCTTCCTTAGATTTTTGTTCAGCTCATTTTCTCATTTTTTAATTGAGCTAGACTTTTTTTTTTTTTCCAGGTAAGCCACTTGAGTTCCTGGTGTATTCAGTCCCTTATCTGAGGCATATTTAAAAAAAAAAAACATTCTCCTATTCTTTATTATTATTATTATTTTGTTTATTTATTTATTTATTTTCTAGAGAGGCTTATGCTATAGAGTGCGTGCGCTTGCCAGAAAAACAGAGAAAGACAGACAGAAAGTGAGAAATCACCCCTGGGGGGATGGCCACGCCACAATCCCTTTTCCTCCATTCTCCTCTCGGGATCTTGGGCACGCACGCACACGTGCCCAGTGTGAGTTTAAGCCTCTGGGTCTGGGATTTGAATTGGGGTTGGCTACACAGGATTCCAGCAATGTAGCCATTACGCCATCTATTGGTCCCATCTTCCATTCTGAGGGTTGTCAATTCACATTAATTACTGTGTCCTTTGCTGTGCAGAAACTTCTTAATCTGATATAGTCCCAGTTGTCTATTTTAGGGATTATTGCCCGTGCTTTGAGAATCTTGTTTAAAATGTCTTTGCCTATCCCAATGTCTCCCAGAGTTTCCCCAGTGTTTTTCACCAGTAGTTTTATAGTTTGAGGTCTTAGGTTCAGATCTTTCATTCATTTTGAGTTGATATTTGTTAATGGTGAAAGATGGAGATTTAGTTTCATCTTTCAGCAGGTGGATACCCAGTTTTTCCGACACCATTTGCTAAAATGGTTTTTCTTTTCCCAATGAATTAATTGCTATTCTTTGTCAAAAATCAGTTGGCTGTATGTCTTGGGGTTTATTTCTGGGGTCTCTATTCCATTGGTCCACCTGTCTGTTTTTGTGCCAGTACCATGCTGTTTTGATTATCATAGCTTTATAGTATATTTTGGCATCAGGAAGTGATGTGCCATCCACTCCAGTCTATCTTGCACAGGATTGCTTTGGCAATATGAGGTCTTTTATGATTCCAGACAAATTCTATTATTTTTTTTCTAGATATGTGAAGAATGTCTCTGGTATTTTGATTGTAATTGCATTAAATATGTAGATTAATTTGGGTAGAATTGCCATTTTGATTATATTAATTCTTCCAATCTAGGAACATGGGATGTCCTTCCACTTTTTTTCATGTCATTTTCAATACCTTTGAAAAAGATTTTCCTAGTTTTCTTTGTAAAGGTGTTTGACTCCCCTACTTAGGCTTATCCCTAGGTATCTTATACATTTTGTGGCTACGGTGAAAGGGATTCCTTTCTTCAGCTCTACTTCATTCAACTTGTTTGTATATAGAAATTATATAGATTTTTAGATGTTGATTTTGTATCCTGCCACTTTACTGTATTCATTTATTACTTCGAGAAGTTTTTTCATGGAAACATTTTTAAGTATACCATCATCTGCAAATAAAGTTATTTTCAATTCTTCTTTGCCTATTTGAATGCCTTTTATATTGTTCTTTTTTTTATTGCATTGGCTAAGACTTCCAACACTATATTAAAAAGCCATGGAGAAAGTGGGCAGCCTTGTCTAGTATCAATTTTTAGTGGAAAAGCTTTTAGCTTTTCCCCATTCAGTATAGTGCTAGCTATAGATTTTGCATATATGGCTTTTATTGTGTTGAGAAATGACCTTTCTATACCAATCTTGCTGAGAGTCTTAATCATGAAAAGATGTCATATTTTATTAAATGCTTTCTCTGCATCAATTGAAATTGTCATATAGCTTTTATCTTTCTTTCTATTAATATGTGTATTATATTTATGATCTTACATATGTTGAACCACCCTTGCATCCCTGGGATAAAGCCTACTTGGTCATGATGAATAATCTTTGTTATATTGCTGGGGGCCGTGCACCCACCTCGGCTGGGGCACGGCTCCCAGCATTATATGTTGTTGGATGCAATTTGCAAGTATCTTGTTGAGAATTTTTGCATCTATATTTTTCAGAGATATTGGTCTGTAGTTTTCCTTTTTTGTCAAGTCTTTATCTGTTTTGGGAATGAGGATGATGGAGGCTTTATAAAATGAATTTGGAAGGTTTTCTTCTTTCTGAATCTTTTGAAATAATTTGAGTAGGAAATGGGGTAACTCTTCTTTAAAAGTTTTGTAGAATTCAGACCTGGGCTTTTCTTTGTTGGGAGGTTATTTATTACTGATTCAATCTCATGACTTGTTACGGGTCTATTTAGGTTTTCTATGTCTTCCTTATTCAATCTTGGTATATTATATGCATCTAGGAATTTGTCAATCTCCTCCATTTTCTCTTGTTTATTGGCATATAGTCACTCATAGTATCCTTTAATGTTTTCTATTTTTATTGTGCTTATTGTAATGTTGCCTGTTTCATTACATATTTGATTTTTCTGGTTTATTTCTTTCTTCTTTATCAGTCTAGCTAATGGTGTATTGATCTTGTTCATCTTTTCAAAGAACCAAGTTTTACTTTATTTATTTCCCGTATAGTTCATTTATTTCTATTTCATTTATTTCTGCTTGAATTTCTATGATTTATTTTTGCCTGGCATGTTCTGAGTTTTTTATGTTTTTTTATTTTTTTTAATTCCCTGAGGCAGGACGTTAGGTTGTCTGTTTGCCACCTTTCCATATTTTTCTTATGCACGCTAATTGCTGTGAATTTCCCTCTTATGACTGCTTTTGTCATGTAGTCGTTATCATTTGTTTCCATAAATTTTTTGATTGCAGACTTAATTTCTTCGGTAGTTAAGGAGTCATTCAGAAGTAGGTTGTTTAGTTTACATGTGTTTGTGTATTTTCAAGGGTGTTTCTTGAAATTCATATGGGGTTTAATTCCATCATAGTCAGAAAAAGATGCTGGATATAGTTTCTATGTCTTTGAATCTGTAAAGGCTTGATTTGTGTCCTATCATATGGTCAATATTTGAAAAGTTTCCATGCTGGGGAGAGAAAAATGTATATTTTGTGGTTTTAGGGCAGAAAGTTTTTTTTTTTTTTTTTATTATTATCCATTTTTTGTTACATTGAATTACATATAACTTTACAGTGTATTACATTGCTTTTTCAAAAGGGAATGCCATGCATGTCAGTCAGTACAGAGACATTAATCTCCCCACTTCAACATTCAATATCTTTCCTATGTATCCCCCAGTCATTATTATTATTATTCTAATTATTTTTTATGATAAACATGATTTTTTTTTCTCCAATTATCAGATCATAAAGTTCCCAACAAGAGGGAACGTAGACTCCACTCAGGGCTGGACCAAGGGTGGGTCTCGTGCAGCCCCGCAAATGTAGGTGAATCTCCATGGAACACAGTTTCAGGAACGCGGCTCAGGGAAGCAGAGACGGCCATCAGCTGATGCAGCAAGTTCTATAGATGTCTGTTGAGCCCATTTGATTTATAGTTTCATTTAGGTCCTGTATCTCTCTGCTTATTTTTTGTCTAGAAGATCTAAAGGAGATAATGAGATGTTGAGATCCCAAACAATTATAGTGTTGCGCCCTATCTCTCCTTTTAGCTCAGGCAGTCTTTCCTTCACGTATTTAGGTGCTCCTGAGTTGGGTGCATAGATATTTATAAGCATTATGTCTTCTTGATGAATTAGCCCATTTACTATTATATAATGCCCTTCTCTGTCTCTTCTTAGAATCTTTGTTTTGAAGTCTGTATTGTCTGAAATCAGTATCGCAACCTCAGTCCTTTTTTGATTGCCGTTTGTGTGGAATATCTTTTTTCAACTCTTCTCTTTTAGTTTATGTATGTCTTTATCCATAAGGTATGTTTTTTGTAGGCATCAGATAGAGGGTGTCTGGTTTTTTATTTTTATTATCCATTCAGCCACTTTGTGTCTCTTAATTGGAGAATTTAATCCATTATCATTCAGTTATTATTATCAATATTTCTGGACCTTTTGCTATCTTTAAGAGAGTCACTTTCTTGGTTGTTTTTTGTTCTTTTATAACTATCCTTCTGACTTTCTTTTTTAGAGGTTTTTGCTATAGGTTTTTGCTCCTCCATTCTCCTCTCAGGATCTTGGGCATGCACGCACACACACCCAGCGTGAGTTTAAGCCACCAGGTCCGTGATTCGAACTGCGGCCGACTACATGGGTGTCCAGCAACATAGCCATTATTCCAACTGCTGGTCCCCCATTCTTCTGACTTTTTAGTTTTCCTGGTATAGCACTCCCTTCAGAACCTCTTGACGAGCTGGTCTGGAGTTGGTAAATTCTTTCAGGTTTTGCTTATTTGAGAATTTTTTTAAAAAAATTTTTTTCCCATATGAAGGATAATCTTTCCAGATATAGTATTCTTGTCTGAAATTGTTATTCATTTAACACATCGACTATATTTCCCCATTCTTTCCTTGCCTGCATTGTTTCTGATGAGAGGTTTGATGTTAGTCTGATGGGATAACCTTTGTAAGTAACGACATTTTCCTCTTGTCGAATTTAGTAATTTTGTCTTTGTCTGTGGTTTTGGCCAATCTGGCTATTATGTACCTTGGAGAAGATCGTGGGTTGATTCTATTTGGGGTCCTGTGTATTTCTTGGGTCTGAATATTTGAATACCTGTCTAGGTTTGGGAAGTTTTCTTCCAGGATTTCATAAAATAAATGATCAATGCCCTTATTATTTTCTTCCTCTTCTGGGATACCAATTATCTGGATGCTGGGGCACTTGATGGTATCTAGTATTTCTCGTGTTTTAACCTCACTTTTCTTGGTTGTTTTCTCAGTCTTTTTTGGTACTTTTTCTAGGTCAGAGGTTTTGTCTTCTACATTTGAGATTCACTCTTCTGTGTGATCTAATCTACTTTTAACACTTTTGAGGGAGGTTTTAATTTCCTGTATCACATTCTTCATCTCTAGCAAATCTTTTTAATTTCTTTTTAATGCTGTCTATTTCTTCTTTCAAATTGTGAAAAAACTTCCTAATCTCCTGGATCTCATTCTCTTGTCTCTTGTATCTCCTTTAGTTTGGTCCCTACAAATATTCTAAATTGTTTATCCAACATTTCCACGACTTCCACTGTGTTGTTTGTGGGTGATGCAGAGTTGATGTTTTCCCTTGGGGAGAGACATTTTGTCGATTGCTCATATTTCTTGTCTCTCTGAAATTGTTCCTAGTCATCTGATGATCTATATTTTCCTTCCTAAACTATTCAAGGTATCTCTGAGTGTTCAAAGGTGTGCAGGAGAAAATTGGCTATATCTCTTCTGTTCTGCCTCCCTGTGCTCACCAGCACCCTGCCCTGTTGTCACTGATCCTGGGTGACTCAAAGACCTCCTTGTTTCTAAAGAACAGGTGCACCTGAAACTGTGCTACTGAGCTTCAACTCAGGAGCAAAGGAAAGATTGTGCAAGGCGTCACGCTATCCAAAACACGTAAGTCCTGAGAGTTCAAAAGCGAGCGGGGGAGGTAATGAGCCAAGGGTCGGGCAGTTAGGCCTTGCAGCTGCAAGGAGTCTGGGACTGTCAAGCCCTTCACTTGAACCAGTATCCAGATGGGGTGGGGAGGAGTGCAAGTTCATCTTAGAGTCTCAGGACACAAACCTGAAGTTCAAAGGTGAGTGGGGGAGGGGATAATTATTTGTAAGTTTTTGAGGAATCTCTGTATTATTTTACATAGTGGCTGTACTAATTTACATTCTCACCAATAGTGTAGGAGAGTTCCTTTTCATTGCAACCTCAATAACACTTGTTTTTTTTTTTTCTTATTTTTGTGATCATAGTTATTCTCACTGGGATTAAGTGGTATGTAATTGTGATTTTGATTTGCATTTTCCTTATAATAAGAGACATTGAATATTTTCCTCTATGTTTCTTGGCCACTTGTATGTCTTCCTTAAAGAATAATCATTCATTTTTAAGTTGGATTATTCATTTTTTGCAGGTGAGCTGCTTGAGTCTCCTATGTATTCTGGTTATCAGTGCCTTATATGTAGCACCCATCCATATGCAGTGACATCTTTCTCACCTGCTTGGGTTCTGACTCATCCTTGGTGATGACACTGTCCTTACACAGCTCCAACTCTGACTCCCTGCAATAGATACCTCATCTGCATGGAGTTTAGGTTTGGTACCTCTTGTTGGGATCTGAACACCACCAATTTGGCAATTCTGTTATATAAACATCTTGATTGTGCTAGGAAGATCTTTAAGAAGGTTGCTGTAATTCATAATTCCTGGAGTCCATTTTCTTGCGTGGTGCCCTCATCTTGAAGGTAGGTGAGACCTGTGACTTGCTTCAAACCAATAGATTATGGCTATGGTGATGGGATATATTTAATTAGGTTACTATGACTGTATACTTCTGTTTTATAATGTTATATAAGATTGTAGGACCATCCTGCTAAGGTTAGAGTCTCAGCCTTGGTTGTTTTGAGAAAGCAAGTGGCCATTTTGGGAACCCTGTGTGAAAAGAAACTGTGTGAAGCTTCTAGGAGCTGATGGTAGCCTCCAGCCAACAGCCTGCAGGAAATTGATGCTTTTGGTCTTCCTGTCACAAAGACTGAATTCTGCAGCAACCTGAGTAGCATACAAGTGGATTCTTCCCAAGTTAGAGGAGACCATAGTTCCAGCGGACTGCTGGATTTCAGCCTTGTGAGAGCCTAAGCAGAAGACCTGGCTAAACTGTGCCTGTACTCCTGATCCACAGGTATTATGTGTTGGTTAAGTCTCTAAGTTTGTGGTATTTTGTTGTATAGCAGTTGATGATTAAAACAGTTATCCTGTTTAGAACATATTATTCCAGAACACCATGGGGCTACACTGCCTCCAACCTGGTATCTAGTTAAAATGCTTAATTTAGGGAATAATACCAAATTTCTGAAGAAGAGAGAATGGAGGACAAGAGAGAAGGGGGATAGGAGAAGGGGAAGAAAAGGTAAAGGAAGAGTCAAAAAGGTTTTATAACTTGATCTTTTTTTTTACAAGTTTCAACTGGAATTTTTCTTTAATGAAAGTTATTGCAATTATTTTATTATCCAGAATACTATTTGTATAAGAAAAGAAGACAACATGCACATTTTTCTTATTTGTCAGTCTTCAGAGTTTGCACCCTAGCAATATTAAATGGTGACATATAAATTCTTTTTTTCTTTTAACCGTCATTATAAACTCAGGATTTTTTGTTTTGTTACAGGGTCAGAGAAGGAAAGAGAGAAAGAGAGAGAGAATGTGAGAAATAACCTTTTAGGGGTTGTGGTCATACCATAATCTCTTCTTTTCCACTTTTCTTGGGAGTTTGGGCACACACACATGTACCTGGAGTGATTATCAAGTTGCTGGCAATGTGGGATCCAGCACCTAAATATCCATACCACCTGTTGGCCCTGGAATTACATTTTTGAATTTGGCTTTAGTTCTTCTCAATTTATTTTTGTCATGTTTTTTGACATTTAAGTTACCCCACTTTTAGGATAGTGTGAGCCTCTTTGTGGTGACTCATGTGTGTTTTTGACCCCATAAATCTTTGACTGTTGCTTTTTTTCATACAGTAATATGATGTAGTCCATGCTATACACTTTCCATCTCAGATATGAACTCAGTGAAGAAGCCTCATCAGAAATGATATTTGGCAATCATGATCTGGGGTATAGGGGTATTTATTGCTACTAGGTAGTAGTTGTATCTAGGCCTTTTTAGTGGACAGAGTTAGAAAATGGATAAAGGTCATTTTTTTGAGAAGAAAATGATGAGTTTATACTAACATTTTCAGTTCAAATTTAGAATTGACAACTACTGAGAGTTAGTCAAACTTGAGGTTAAATCCTTCAGATGCTAAACCTGACCAAGATTTCTGAGACCAGACACAAATTTAGGGGTCTTTAGGACCACTTCATGTTCAGTAGTTACAAATTTAGGGTCCCCTTAAATTTCTCAGGTTTGATAATTTGCTAGACTGATTTATAGAACTTGAGAAAGTGCTATATTTTTTATTGTGGTTTTATTACAGCTAAAGGTTGCAATCAAGACCAAAGAAGGAGGCACAGAGAGAAAGCTGGGACTAGAAGAACTTCAAACGTGAAGCTTCTGTGTCCTCATTGACACGTTATTCTCTCAACATCAAAGTGTGGCAATGCATGCAGAAAGCAAGAAAGACAACAAGGATCAAGTCACACAGTGGTGGGAAATATATCATCTGAAATGGCTAGTGATGTAACTCAATAAATTGCTCGATTCATTTGACTTATAAGTATTTGTTTATAAATTAGTTTTTCCAAATAAGCTATAACCTTCTCATGCAGTATCTGGCATCCAGTGGAGTCCAGGATGCTAATTTGGATTACCTAAACACTTAGTTTAAATTCGAACAATGTTCTTTCTGAGGTATAATTTGTTATCTTCAGGACACATAACTTACTAAAGAGATCTAATCTACCACTGTAATGCATACTAATATGTGCCTTTTTTCTTTCTTTCATTTTTTTTTTCTTAGCAGAGACATTAGGCCTATTTCAAAATTATCTTACTTGGGGATGGCCCCATAACCCAGTGGTTAAATGCTAGGTATTGGAACAGGATACCACATGGTTAACTGCAGTTTGAATTCTGGCCTTCGTGGCTCACAAGACACACTGGGCATGTGTGCGTGATGCCCGACATCCTGGTAGAAGGAAGAGAAGGGATTGAGGGTGACCATGCTCCATGGTAGGGTGCTTTCTCCTCTCTTTCTCATTTTCTGCCTCTGTCTCTTCCTGGAGACCACATGCAACCTCTGACAATTAAAAAATTATTTTTTGCCATTTATAGATATTGAACTCATGTGGTCAAAATTATCTGTGTTTATTTGACAGAGACTGAAAACATGTATTTCTGAAAACACAGGTATTATATTTATCTATAATGAAGGAAGATACCTTTAAAATTGTTAGACTACAGGGCTGCCAAGTGGTGTGGTGGTTAAGGGGCTGAACTCCCACATGGCCGACAGTGGTTCAAGTCCCCTGGACCTGGCAGCCCAAAAATCATTCTTCAGATGCCAAATCTGAATAAGAATTTGAGAAAGTGCTAGGAAATAAATAGATAAATAAATAAATGAATGTAAAAAATTGTTAGACTACAGATAAAGTTACTAAAAAGAGAATAACTATGGAGAAGATGGAAAAATGGTAAATGGTTACTATGAGAGAAATTATGATTTTTTTGTTCTTATATTTTTATTTAGTAAGAAGATAAAATTATTCTTGGGACCAGCAGATGGTGTGGTTATGTCACTGGATTCCCACATGATTGACTGTGGTTCGAGTTCCAGATCTGGTGACTTAAAACTCACACTGTGTGTGTGTGCATGCATGTCCAAAATCCCAAGACGATAATGGAGAAAGGATTATGTTGTGATCATCCCATGGGGGATGATTTCTCACTTTCTGTCTCTCTGTCTCTGCCTTTCTCGTGGGCGCAGGTGCCCCATAGCAAAAATCTCTCTAAAAATTTTTAAAGAATAAATTAAAGAAGATAAAATTATTATTAACCAAAGTACTTAGATTATTTTGCCATTACATTGTGTTTACTGACATGAATATTTTTTGTACTCAGTGTACAAGTTTAATGATAAGCATAGCAACACTAATAATTTGTACTCCTGGGTACATAGCTTGACTTGTTAAGGAACTACAAGTTTACAGGAAAAGAAATTGCAAGGGACATTACCCACAGTCAATACAATGGATGTAGTGGACATGTCAGATAAAGAATTCAGAATATATGTAGTGACCGAACTAACTGAGATAGAAGAGACAAAGAGGCAATGAGCTCCAGGAGATGAGGAAGTCCTTTCATGATTTGAAAGAAGAAATAGATACCTTAAACAAGAACCAGATGGAACTTCTAGGGTTGAAGAACGTGATACAAGGAAATAAAAACCTCCCTTGAAAGTATTAAAAGTAGGTTAGATCAGGCAGAAGATCAAATCTCTAATGTAGAAGGCAAAACATCTGACCTAGAAAGAAGTATCAAGAAGACTGAGAAAACAACCAAGAAAAATGAGGATAAAATACAAGGAATACTGGATACCATCAATCACCCCAACATCTGGATGACTGGTATCCCAGAAGAGGAAAAAAATAATGAGGGCATGGATAATTTATTCCATGAAATCCTGGAAGAAAACTTTCCAAACCTAGAAAGGCATTCAAATATCCAGACCCAAGAAATACATAGGACCCTGAATAGAATCAACCCAAGAAGATCCTCTCCAAGGCACATCATAGCCAGACTGGCAAAAACAACAGATAAAGACAAGATACTAAAGTTGGCAAGAGGGAAACATCAAGTTGCTTACAAAGGTCACCCCATCAGGCTAACATCGGATCTCTTAGAGGAAACAATGCAGGCAAGGAAAGAATGGGGAAATATAGTCAAAGTGTTGAATGAAAAACAATTTCAACCAAGAATACTATACCCGGCAAGATTATCTTTCATATGGGAAAAAAAGATAAAAACGTTCTCGAATAAACAAAATTTGAAGGAATTTACCAACTCCAGACCTGCTCTTCAAGAGGTTCTGAAGAGAGTGCTATACCAGGAAAACTAAAAAGTCAGTCAGACAGTTATACAAGAACAAAAAGCAACCAAGAAAATGGCTCACTTAATGATAGGAACAGGAACGGAAATATTGATAATTACATTGAATGTCAATGGGTTAAATTCTCTAGTTAAGAGACATAGATTGGTCAATTGGATTAAAAAACAGAAACCCTCTATCTGTTGCCGACAAGAAACTCACCTTATGGAAAAAGACATACATAGATTAAAAGTAAAGGACTGGAAAAAGATATTCCATACAAATGGAACTCAAGAAAGGACTTGAGTAGCGATATTGATTTCAGAAAAAATATATTTCAAGTCAAAGACTGTAAGAAGAGACAAAGAAGGGCATTATATAATAGTAAATGAGGTAATCCAGCAAGAAGACATAACACTTATAAATATTTATGCACCCAACTCAGGTGCACCTAAATATGTGGAGGAAAGACTGCTGGAGCTAAAAGGAGAGATAGGGAGAAACACTAAAATTGTTGGAGATCTCAACACCCCATTATTTCCTTTAGACAGATCTTCTAGGCAGAACATAAGTAGAGAGATACAGGACCTAAATGATACTATAAATCAAATGGACTTAACAGGTATCTATAGAACTTTCCACCCGATGTCCACAACATATACATTTTTCTCACCCCAGCATGGAACCTTTTCAAAGATTCATCATATGTTCGGACACAAATCAAGCCTTTACAGATTCAAAGGCATAGAAACTATCCAGCATCTTCTCTGACCATGATGGAATTAAACTCAAGATTAATTTCAGGAAACACCTTCGAAAATACACAAACACATGGAAACTGAACAACCTACTTCTGAATGACTTCTTCCTACTGAAGAAATTAAGTCTGAAATAAAAAAAAATTATGGAAACAAATGATAATGAGTACACAAGTTTCCATAACCTATGGGACAGGGCAAAAGCAGTCATAAGAGGGAAATTCATAGCAATTAGTGTGCATAAGAAAAGGATGGAAAGATGGCAAATAGATAACCTAACATCATGCCTCAGGGAATTGGAAAAACAACAACAAACAAACCACCAAAATGCCAGGCAAAAAGAAATAATAAAGGTTCAAGCAGAAGTAAATGAGGGGAACCAGCAGTTAGTGTAATGGCTATGTCGCTGGACTCCCACGTAGTTGACCGTGGTTCGCGTCCCGGACCCGGTGGCTTGGAACTCATGCCGGGCGCATGTGTGTGCGTGCCCAAGATCCCGAGAGGAGAATGGAGGAGAAGGGATTGCGACGTGACCATCTCCCCTGGGGGGTGATTTCTCGCTTTCTATCTCTCTGTCTCTCTGTCTGTCTGGCGAGTGCACGCGCCCTATAGTGAAAACCTCTCAAAAAAAAAAAAAAAAAAAAGAAATAAATGAGATAGAAAATAAACAAACCATACAGAAAATGAATGAAAGCAAAAGCTGGTTCTTTGAAAAGAGTAACAAGATCGACACACCATTGGCTAGACTGATCAAGAAGAAGAAAGAAAGAAACCAGATAAATCAAATACGTGATGAAACAGGCAATATTACAACAGACATAGTAGAAATACAAAATATCATTAGAGGATACTATGAGTGACTATATGCCAACAAATAAGATAACTTGGAGGAGATGGACAAATTCCTGGATGCATATAGTTTACCAAGATTGAATCAGGAGGACACAGAGAACCTGAATAGACCCATAACAAGCCAGGAGATTGAATCAGTAATAAATAACCTCCTGACAAAGAAAAGCCCAGGTCCGGATGGCTTCACTTCTGAATTCTACAAAACTTTAAAGGAAGAGTTAATCCCTATCCTACTCAAATTATTTCAAAAGATTTAAAAGGAAGGAAACCTTCCAAATTCATTTTATGAAGCCTCCATCGTCCTCATTCCCAAAATAGATGAGGACAGGACATAAAAGGAAAACTACAGACCAATATCATTGATGAATATAGATGCAAAAATTCTCAACAAGATACTCGCAAATCATATCCAACAACATATAACAAAGATTATTCATCATGACCAGATAGGCTTTATCCCAGGGATGCAAGGGTGGTTCAACGTATGCAAGAACATAAATGTAATACACGTATTAACAGAAAGAAAGATAAAAATCATATCATAATTTCAATTGATGCAGAGAAAGCATTTGATAAAATATAACATCCATTTATATTTAAGACCCTCAGTAAGATTGGTATAGAAGGGTCATTTTTTCAACACAATAAAAGCCATCTATGAAAAACCTACAACTAATATTATACTGAATGGGGAAAAGCTAAAAGCTTTTCTGCTAAAAACAGGTACTAGGCAAGGCTGCCCACTTTCTCCACTGCTCTTTAATATAGTACTGGAAGTCTTAGCTAGTGCAATCAGAGAAGAGAACAATATAAAAGGCATTGGAATAGGCAAAGAAGAGTTGAAAATATCTTTATTTGCAGATGACATGATGGTATATTTAGAAGACCCAAAGGTATCCATGAAAAAACTTCTTGAAGTAATATGTGAATACAGTAAAGTGGCAGGATACAAAATCAAAATCCAAAAATCTATAGCATTTCTATATACGAACAACAAGTTGAATGAAGTAGAGCTGAAGAAAGGAATCCCTTTCACTCTAGCCACAAGATGTATAAGATACCTAGGGATAAATCTAACTAAGAAAGTCAAAGACCTTTATAAAGAAAAGTATGAGAATCTTAAAAAAGATAATTGAAATTGATATAAAAAAGTGGAAGGACATCCCATGTTCCTAGATTGGAAGAATTAACACAATCAAAATGGCAATTCTACCCAAATTAATCTACATGTTTAATGCAATTCCGATCAAAATACCAGAAATATTTTTCACAGATCTAGAAAAGAATCATAGGATTTGTCTGGAATCATAAAAGACTTCATATTGCAAAAGCAATCCTGAGCAAGAAGAATGGAGTAGGAGGCATATCACTCCCTGACCCCAAGATATACTATAAAGCTGTGATCATCAAAACAACATGGTATTGGGAACCAGCAGTTAGCGTAATGGCTATGTCGCTGGACTCCCACGTAGTCGACCGCGGTTTGCGTCTGGGACCTGGTGACTTACAACTCAAGCCGGGCGCGTGTGCGTGCGTGCCCAAGATCCCGAGAGGAGAATGGAGGAGAAGGGATTGCGGCGTGACCATCCCCCCTGGGGGGGTGATTTCTCGCCTTCTGTCTCTATGTCTCTCTCTGTCTGTCTGGCGAGCGCACGCACCCTATAGTGAAAAACCTCTCCAAAAAAAAAAAAAAACAAAAAACAACATGGTATTGGGAGAAATGTTCACATGTTGAAATTATCACCCTGTAAGCTAAATAATGTGACTGAATATATTAAAAATGTAAATAAAAAAAAAACAAAACCAAAAAACAAAAAACAACATGGTATTGGCACAAAAATAGACATGTGGACCAATGGAATAGAATAGAGACTCCAGAAATAACCCCCAAAGCTTACAGCCAACTGATTTTTGACAAAGGATATCACTCAATCCATTGGGAAAAGGAAAACCTCTTTAGTAAATGGTGCTGGAAAAACTGGGTATCCACCTGCAGAAAGATGAAATTGAACCCCCATCTTTCACCATTAACAAAAATCAACTTAAGATGGATCAAAGATCTAAATCTAAGATCTCAAACAATAAAACTACTGGTGAAAATGCTGGGGAAACTCTGGGAAACATTGGAGTAGGCAAAGACTTCTTAAACAAGACCCCCAAAGCACAGGCAATAATCCCTAAAGTAGACAAGTGGGACTATATCAGACTAAGAAGTTTCTGCACAGCAAAGGACACAGTAACACATGTGAATTGACAACCCTCAGAATGGGAAAATATTTTTGTTAAATATGCCTCAGATAAGGGACTGATAACCAGAATACACAGGTAACTCCAGCATCTTATACGAAAAAAAATGATTAATCCAATTAAAAGGTGGGAAAATGAGCTGACAAAAATCTCTCTAAGGAAGACATATGAACAGCCAAAAAGCATATGAGGAAATGCTCAACATCCCTCATCATAAGGAAGATGCAGATAAAAACCACAATGAGATACCACCTAATCCCTGTCAGAATGGCAAAGATTAAAAATATAAAAAGTGATAAGTGTTGGCAGGGATGTGGTGAAAAGGGAGCTCACTTACACTGTTGATGGGAACGTAAACTGGTTCAGCCACTGTGAAGAACAATATGGAGGTTCCTCAAAGATCTGTAAATAGAACTACCATTTGATCCAGCGATCCCACTTTTGGGTATCTACCCAAAGGACAGGAGAACATTCAGTTTGAAAAGTGCTTGCACATCAATGTTTATTGCAGCATTATTCATGATTGCCAAGACATGGAACCAACCTAAATGTCCATAGACAGATGAATGGATTGAAAAAATGTGGCATATATACTCTATGGAATACTACTCAGCCATAAAAAACAAGACCCTGGCATTTGATAGTGGTCGGATATGGAGGATCTATTGCTGAGTGAAGTAAGCCAAGATATGAAAGAAAGATATTGTATGTATCCACTTAATATATACCGACTATCTGCACTCTATGGTAGAGAGCAAAATATTGGAGGACATAAAAGCAGTGAAAATAGTTAACAAGGATAAGGCAGTGTGGAATGCGGGGAGGCAGAAGAGAAGAGGATAGAGAAAGATAGCAAGAGAACAAATAGAGAGACATGACATTAGTAGGACACAGATATGGTTTATTACCTGTTGATGATGATGATGTGTATAGAATTCTCAACTGGATTGGTCTGAGAAATGTTTCATGTTGGGTAAAGTCTTTTTACAAGCAAAATGAGAAATAATGATTGACTGTTTAAAAAATAATTGGAATAATAATAATAATGATTGGGAAAAACAATGAAAAGATATTGGATGGTGAAATGGGGATTTTAATGTCTCTGTATTGATTGATATGTATGGTATTCCTCATGGAAAAAGAAATGTAATACACTGTATGGGATCAGCAGTTAGCATAATGGCTATGTTGCTGGAATCCCACGTAGTCGACTACGGTTTGAGTCCTGGACCCGGTGGCTTAAACTCATGCCGGGTGCGTGTGCATGTGTGCCCAAGATCCCGAGAGGAGAATGGAGGAGAAGAGATTGTGGTGTGGCCATCCCCTCTGGGAGGTGATTTCTCGCTTTCTGTCTCTCTCTGTCTGTCTGGCAAGCGCATGTGCCCTATGGCAAAAACGTCTCCAAAAAAAAAAAAAAAAAGAAATGTAATACACTGTAAAGATATACGTGATTCAATGTAATATAAAAAAGATTATTATGATAATAAATAAAAAAAGAGAAGAAAAGGAAGAAAAAAAGTTGTTAAGCAACATGATTAATGTGAAAAGAAAACCCTCACTCTAAACTTTCCCTGTTTAGAGTATCAAATAAAGACTTTATTGGGTTAAAAAAAAAAGAAATTGCAAGGGAGAGGAATGAATGATAAAAAATTTTCTGTGTTGGTTGGCTTGTGCATCTGACTGAATTAATTTATAAGTGAATTTCAGCTACTATGCAGGGTTTTGCTTTTTACTGCTGGGACCCACTGTCCACCCTTCTCTACTCTGCACTGTGCTCTGAGTGGTTAGCACAGATGGACTACATTGATGGGATTGCCTGTCCTGTCACTTCTGCTTTGGATAGGACAGGTGAGAGGGAGAGAAGAAAAATTTATTTCTCCAGTTTTTACCCTGTACATGAAAAGCTTACAACTCTTTCAGCCTGCCCTGCCACAGAGTGCTCTGTGTGTCTTTCTCTCTTTGTCTCTCTCTGATTTCTGATAGATGCTTCTCTTGTCCCTCATTGCTTCAGGCCTGGAGATGTGAACACTGTTCCACCTCAGTAGCCCAGGGTTCTGCACACTTTTTAACCTGATGTAATCCCACCTGTCTATTTTGGGGATTACTGCCTGTACTTTAGGGGTCTTATTTAAGAAGTCTTTGCCTGTTCTGATATCTCCCAGTTTTCCCCTGCATTATCCACTAGTAGTTTTGTTGTCTGAAGCTGTTGGTTTTGATCTTGGGTACATTCTGAGTTGATTTCTGTTAACAGTGAGTTTTATGGGGTCCAGTTTTATTTTTCTGCAGGTGTTCGGCATACTCCCTCTATGCTTCTTTACCCCTGTCCACACTCTTGTAAACAGAACAGTTTACAAAATTATCCTCATATTGAAAATTTAAGACTTTGATAATTTTGGGCCAGATCCTGTCTACAGTAATTAAAAACAGGGTAAAAGAATACTGAGAATGAGTTGCTTGTGGATTCCAAGAGGACTTACTGGGGCAGGAACATGGTTAATTACTGGCATGGTGCAGCAATATTGCAAGTAACGCCATGGGGTTAGGTGCAGGTGGAGAGCAAGGCATTGAGAGATCAGTTGAGGAAATGAATACTACGAGGCAAATAGTGATTATATAAGGCTGTATTCTTTTAGAGTGTTTACAGATAAATGAAGAATTTGCAATCTTAGGTTATGCTTTGAAAAGTCGAATAGCTCCGAAGCCTGCTTAGCAGTGTCTTCTCTTTCCTTTGCTTCTTTCTTTTTTCTTCTTTCTTCTTTCTTTTTTTGAAAAACTTTTGCTATAGAGTGCATGTGCTCACCAGAGACAGAGAGAGACAGAGACAGAAAGTGAGAAGTCACTCCCTAGGGAGGGGGGTGGCCACACTGCAATCCCTTCTCCTCCATTCTCCTCTTGGAATTTTGGGCATGCACGCACACACACTCAGCGTGTTTTAAGCTGCTAGGTCTGAGACTTGAACCACGGTCAACTACATGGAAGTCCAGTGATGTAACCATTATGCCATTTGCTGGTCCCAGCAGTGTCTTATTCTGTACTGAGGCAGGGCAGGCACAGCTGATGACAAAGAAAATGACCCACCTGTAAGGTGTATAGAAATTTGACACTGAGTGCTCAACGTTATTGGATTCATCATTGCTATGGTAAGAGCAATAGAGGGGAAGCAATGAACAATGAGACATGGGAATCATTTGGGCAGACACAGACAAGGTTGAGAACTTTGAGCTCCCAAATCCCCTTGAACCTTTGATGCTGTAGAGGCAGAATCTCCCCCTTTTTCTGAAAGAATCAGCCTTACCCCAAAGAAGAGCTTTTTGATTACAGTGTGTGTTTCCCCACAAAGAGATGTTCCTCTCACCAAGGCTGAATTGACAAATACTACTTCTGTGTATCTAATAGTGGCCCCTATTTCAGAGGCAGGGGTAAGGAGCCTCCCCAGGTTCAGATACTATATGGTTCTTTGCAAAATTTTTGTTTGATTATCTAAGTAAAAGTTAGACTGGAGGGACTACAAGTGCCTGCATTCCAAATAACCTCCATAAGAGAGGTTTTTCTCCCATTGGTGGTAGTATTGGCGGAGTAGGTCTTGGGGGTGTTGAATTGCGTCAGTGGCACAAGTTTTTGAAGCTAAACAGTTTAGACTAGAAGGACTACTAGTTTTTAGATTGAAAAAGAAACAACTGTTTGATGTTAGTACTGGATCGTACTCTCAAGCCTAGTACTCTACAAACTCAGATCATTTTGTCAAACTTACTTTTCTTAATAAGAGAACTCATTTTCTGGTTATAGCCCTTTTGTGAGTGTTTACAATACTTAATCATATGCTGCAATTATAATTCTTAAACTCTAACAATTTCTGAAAGTCCTTCAAATCTTACGTATTTTTGACAAACGAGTGAAATTAGAATTAATAGCTGTTCTTTTATATGTGTAAATATGGAATGCCTGACCACTAACGGGGAAACCTGATGGTATTAAAGAACAAATTGTACTTGCAGATATAGACAAAGATCAACACATTCATTGTGCATACCCACAGAAGTTTGCAGCTCTTAGAAATTGCTTACCTCCCGGGGCCAGCAAATGGCATAGCAGTTATATCACTGGACTCCCACAGGGCCGACTGTGGTTCAAGTTCTGGACACGGTGCCTTTAAACTCACACCAGGCACGTGTGTGTGCATGCCTGAGATCCCAGGAAGAGAATGGAGGAGAATGGATAGCGGCATGGCCATCCCCTCTGGGGGGTGATTTTCCACTTTCCCTTTCACTCTCTGTCTCTCTGCAGCAAGCACAGGTACCCTAAGGCAAAAACTTCTTAAAAAAAAGAAACAAGAGAAGAAGTTGCTTACTTCCTAAGGAGACTTTACCAAGGGCAATTCTCTTGAAGCTCATATGTAGGGATTTGTGGAAGTCATTGAGCTTTAATGTTAGAATATTCTTTTGGACTCATGCAATGTCAGGTAGAGTACTGATAGAGGCCCAAACCAAGTGATCTCAAGTGGATAACAATATATGTCCTATTAAAAATGTCCTGTCAACAACCACCAGACCTCGTAGTTTCAGGAAACTACTGGCGGTTTTCTGAGGATATTGTGGTCTCATCTGCTATGCCTTTAGACTGAAATAACTTTTCCCTTTTCTTTCTTCATTTTGCAGGTTCCAGCATATGGAAGCCCATGGCACCTCGTGGCTGTTGTCTGTGGCTGGTGTTTATCCACTGTGCCCTCTTGTTGCGCATCTATTTTCTATTGAACAGTTGACTACTTAGCTGCCCCACCCAAATTATATGCTCCTTGAGAGAGGAAATGTGCTTACTTACATTTATATTTCCTGAGTCAGTCTGTTAAGATTATTTTTTTTAAATGTGAAACTTGGGGACCAGCAGTTGGCGTAATGGCTATGTGCTGGACTCCCATGTAGTTTACCATAGTTTGAGTCCCAGACCTGGTGGCTTAAACTCACGCCGGGCGCGTATGCATGTGTGCTCAAGATCTCAAGAGGAGAATAGAGGAGAAAGGATTGCGGCGTGGCCATCTCCCCTGTGGGGCAACTCCTCGCCTTCTGTCTCTTGTCTCTTTCTGTCTTTCTGGTGAGTGCACACACCCTATGGCAAAAACCTCTCCCAAAAAAAAAAAAAAAAATGTGAAACTTGGATTTACGTTTCAATTTTTAAATTTTTAATTTCTTTAGTTTTGTAGATTTTGCAATAGGGGGTGTGTGTTTGCCAGAGACAGGGCAAATGACAGGGCAGTCACTCCAGGGAATGGCCACTCTGCAATATCTTTCCCTCTATCCTCCTCCCAGGATTTTGGGCACATATACACATGTATTCAGAATGTTTTCCAAGCTGCCAGGTCTGGACCTGTATTGTGCACTCAGTCATGTGGGATCCAGCTGTCTTAACCACCACACCGCCTGGCTGGGCCTTATATCCCAACTTTGCTGTTTATAAGATGCGTGGCTCAGGATCTGTTCAGTGGTGCAGCAGTAACGCACTGTTCAAATAACGCCGAATCCATCTGGAAGATACTGGGCGTGGTTCCTGGGTCTACCTGTACCTGCTGGGCATTCGTGCTCATCATTCTGGCTAGCTGGATGGCCGGGGGTGGGGATCACAGCGTGAGACCCTAGTGAGGGTGCTTGTCTTTCTTTCTGTCCACAAAATAAATAAACTGAATATAATCAAAAGATGCATGACTCTGGATGAGTTATTCATACCTTCTGAGCTTCAGGGTCTTCATTTTCAAAATGGAAATAAAAAGCATTAACGGAAACAAATATTTTTGAGGATAAAATCATTCCTCTTCTCCTACGCTAGCTGTCCGTGACTGCCATCCCACCCTACCTTGCGCCTTTCATGAGCTGTTTTATTGCAAACATCCTCATCTGGTAGTTTCCAGTCCTCCCAACTTACATAGCAAACAGTCATTTTTCAAGATCCACATCAGAAATTCTTTCTGTGAGGATAAATTTCTGCTAACTTAATATGTAAGCCATCACTTTGCTTTTTGTTTTCCCATTATACTCTCCAGATTTCCTGGCACTTTTTTTTCACATAAATGTATCTCCATACTAGACTGCAAACTGCATGAGGGCAGGTCCAGGGATACACTTTATGTTTGCTGAACAAAGGAGGAAAAATTATATAACAGTCTAAATATATTTAAAAGACAAATAGTAAGTGTAATGATGATATTTCAACTTCATTTGCTTTCTATGCACATTTATAAACAATCATCTAAACAATCTATAGTCTGTATGTTTTTAAATGTGCATTTTGATATGTATTATAGGTCAATACTTCAATGACCTGGGAAGGTAAAGTTTAACCTAATTGAGGGAATATGTTTATAACATTTAGGATTCTTTCTTTCTTTTTTTTTTTTTTCTTTTTGGAGAGGTTTTTTCACTATAGGGCACGTGCACTCGCCAGACAGAGAGAGACAGAAAGACAGAAAGCGAGAAATCACCCCCCAGGGGGGATGGTCACGCTGCAATCCCTTCTCCTCCATTCTCCTCTCAGGATCTTGGGCACGCACGCACACGCGCCCGGTGTGAGTTTTAAGCCAACGGGTCAGGGACGCGAACTGCGGTCGACTACGTGGGAGTCCAGTGACATAGCCATTACGCTAACTGCTGGTTCCCAGGATTCTTTCATTTTAATGGAGACCTTGTTCCCTTTTAAATACAAAACATTGTCCAGATCAGTGGTCCCCAACCTTCCAGGCACAGGGGCCAGCCTTGTGGAGGACAATCCCTCCATGGAGTAGAGGGAGAGGGTTTGGTCCCAGGATGACACAAGCACACCCCATTTCTACCGCTGCTACACTGCAATATGTAATGAAACAATCAGATAAGAGGGTTTGTGTTCTCAGAAGATTCCAGTACAGCGGGCCTGACAGGAAGCTGAGCCCAGGCAGCAATTTGAGTGATGGGGAGTGGCTGCAAACACAGCTGAAGCCTTGCTTGCTTGCCTGCTGCCCAAACCCCACTACTCTGCACCCTGGGTGTTGAGGACTCCTGGTCTAGATGACTCAGGGAGTAAAATCTAAGAACAGTGAAAATGAAAACAGAATTCCACACAGTAACAGTATCTGATTTGTACATGAGAGGAGTGTATACAATTTTGCCAATATAAAGACATCAAATTTGTTTTTAGGACTTTATGTCCTTTCAGACTAATAATATGAGTGAATTATTCTTAGCTCAAACTCAGGTGAATACGACTTGAGTGAGACAAGTTGCTGGGCTAGAAAATACTTACCTATTCTTTTCAGAATGAGAAAGAACAAAACAGACCCTTGTCTTAGCCCGTTTTGGTTGTTTTCTGTCTCTGACCTGTGTGTGAGGTGCAGGCACCTTCTCGTTCTCCTTTTCTGTCTTTATAGTGTGAGAGAAGCTGAGTTATGGTTGCTCTGCATAAAACACTTGCATAACCTCTTGCTGCTCCTTTGTTCAAAGAGTTTTGGAGAGACACAGATTAAGAGCTAAATTGAAGTCCAGCCCCGATTCATTGGCAATGTGATTTTGGGCAAGTTTCTTAAACTCCCTGAAGCACAGTTTCTGCCTTTGCAAAATGAGATTACATCTCTTCACAGGATGTTTGTGAGAAGCAAAGGGTTTGATACACATGAAAGCAGTAAGTAAACTGCAGGACACTGAGCAAAGGTGAGCTAGTACTACAGATCTGAACTGCGCCGAGAGTCACAGTAGGGCTTGGCTTGTGCTAACTCTACAATATTTTCTTCTAAAGGTTTGTGTTGGTAAAAGTACCTCTTCTGCTACTTCATATCGAGAGAATGTGAATAGGGAGACATGCGGGATTCCAGTCCATTCACGGGAAAACCTTGGCGATACGAGTTTCCCAGCAGAGTCACGCTTTTTGTGCTGCTGGGGGTTTAGTCTTCTAAGTGGCAACAGTTTAACACTATTTCTTCTCCTTTTTTCTCTTTTATCCCCTTTAGTTTTTGCAATAGAGTGCATGTGCTCTCCAGAGAGAGACAGAGAAGGAAACTGAGAAATTGCCCTCCAGAAAGGCTGGTCACACTGCAATCTCGTCCTTGTCATTCCCTTTTAGGTATTTTGGGCATGCGTGCACATGTGCTCTGTGTGATATTCAAGCCCTGGGTTGCCACGCAGCCAGCCATGTGAGATCCAGCTGCCTAAATCTTCACATCGCCTGCCGGCCCCTTTAACAATATTTCTTCATGAGAATATTATCAAAATATATTTAATGAGAAAGGATCTAGGGGAGAAAGAGAGATTAATTATTTATTGTGACTAGAAGAATAGATAATATATAATCTGGCTCGACCTTATTGCCTGCAAAGAGAACACTTACCACAATTTTCTGTTTATTGCTAATTCAGGGACATCATCATTAGTTATATTCGGCTACATTGCTGTGATGACTTCAGAGAACAGGCTGTATATTGGGCTATTTGCCTTTATATTCAACAATTCCAAGTTGTTTTACATCTTGAAATTTAATTTTTAAAATAGTTTTTATTTCTTCCTCTGCCACTATTTCTCTTCACCATGGAGGATCCCTATACTAACTATTTTCTGTTTTCTCTTTGCTAGTTAATTGCAGAAATTAACAAATAGTCCACCTCTCTGTAGCCTTCTATCAGCCAAGGCCAGGTGGTCTACCTTTTTAAAAAATTAATAATTTGTATTGTAATTTTAAAATCTGAGGCATCGATAATCCTGTAGGAAATAATTCTAAGTGAAATAAACCAGAAAGATAAACCATCTGTCCTTAGCAGCAGCTAAATGATTCAATTGCATAGAAACAGAGTATAGGGGCCAGCAGATGGCATGGTGGTTAAGACGCTGGATTCCCACATGGCTGACCACAGGTGGACCCTGGACCTGGTGGCTCGCTCCCTCACTCTCCTCTCTCTCTCTCTCTCTGGTCAAAATGAAGAATAATAGTAATAAATAAAATTCAATAATTTTTTTTTTATAAAAAGAAACAGTGTAATAATGGACAACAGAAGCTGGAAAAGGGAGGTGAGTGGGGGAGAGGGAGGACTTGGTTAATAGCTAAAGAGTGCATAGAATAATTGGAAAGGTTAGAGAGTACTATAACCAAGTAAAGAAAGCAAGTGGGGGAACCAGCAGTTAGTGTAATGGCTATGTCGCTGGACTCCCACGTAGTCGACCGTGGTTCGCGTCTCGGACCCGGTGGCTTACAACTCACGCCGGGCGCGTGTGCGAGCATGCCCAAGATCCCGAGAGGAGAATGGAGGAGAAGGGATTGCGGCGTGACCATCCCCCCGGGGGGTGATTTCTCGCTTTCTGTCTCTATGTCTCTGTCTGTCTGGCGAGCGCATGCGCCCTATAGCGAAAAACCTCTCCAAAAAAAAAAAAAAAAAAAAGAAAGCAAGTGGGTATTTCGAGTATTCTAGGGAAATCTCTGATCTCCTCCTACCCCATCTGACACTTAATAGCCTGACTCCACAATAGATCTCAGGACCGTAAGGACTAATACTCAAGCAAAGAAGTCAACATTTCCCAGGTTATCACTAATAACTTCCACTTTTACCCTTTCTGTGCACTGTCTCTCACGCCTACCCCACTTCTGAGTCTCCTCCAAAGTGCCCTCTGGTAGTCATGTTCAGTGAAAGAATGAAAGCCAGGTTGGGGCTGAAGGAGTGCATATCAGCTCAGACTGAGAAGAGAAAAGAGCATCCCTGCCATTAATCACGCTGAGAGGTCAGACAAGGATAAAGTGAGCTACAAAGTTAGCAGAAAATAGCGTTTCTGCAGAGGTCACACAGCAGCTGCAAAGGACCACAGGAATCCCCCCTTTGAATGATAATTACTTTCTCACTCATGACATCCTATGCCCACTTGGCTGTACTCATATTTTATATAGGATTCCCAACTTGTAGGCCAGCCTTGACCCAGGATGGCACCTAATCCTTGGCTAATTCTTGCTTTTCTGAATCCCAATACAGGAACAGCAATCAACACAGACCCTGGTCCCTACTTCCCTTAGACTGTCCTCGGAGCCCCTCAGCAGGAACCCAATCCTTACACAAGATGCTTTCCTCTTCCCTCCTGTTGTGAGCTGATTTCTGCTTTTCCTCTGGAGTGCCTTCTTGCACTGCATCAAACCAATGAGTCTGATTTTGTCAAACTGCAAGCTGTTCCTCATAGCCTTTGGCTGATTAGGCCTTTATTTATTTATTTATTTTTAGAGATTTCTGCTATGGGGTGTGTGCACTCACCAGAGAGACAGAAAGAGACAGAGAAATTGAAGTTGAGAAATCACCCACTCTGGGGGAATGGCCATGTTGCAATCCCCTCTCCTCCATTCTCCTCTGGGGATTCTAGGAGCACATGTACACACATTCAATGTGAGTTTCAAGCCACTGAGTCTGGGACTTAAACCCTGGTCAGCTATGTGGGAATTCAGTGATGTAACTGTTTTACCACCTGCTGGTCCCTGATTACACCTTTTTAAAATTTAATAATTGCCAAAAGATGGGTGTGCTCACTGATACATACACACACACACACACACACACACACACACATATACACGCACACACACAGCCAGAAAGAAGGGGGGAGAGGGAGAAAGCAGCAAAGCAGCTCTCAACGGGGCATGGTCATGCCACAATCCCTTTTTCTCTATTCTTCTGCGCTGTTGGGATTTCAGGGTATGCATACACAGGTGCCTGACATGCTCTTCAAGCCACTGAGGCTGGGATCTGAACAGCAGTCAGCCACATGACTTCCAGCCCCCTTAATCCCTAGGCTGTGGGGCCAGCCCTGATCAGGCTTTAGCATTAGTCCCAGTAGATTTTCCTTTGTCTCTGACACCTTATCTGACCATAACATTAATGTCGTGCTTTAACTAAATCTGGGCTCTTCCACTGCAGCCCTATTAGTAGTGACTGTATTTTCTTTCATGCATTTTTATGTCATTAGGGTGCAGATGGAGTATATGCTCTCTTCACATTTTCCAGATCTTTCTTCTTGTTTCCTTCTACAACCACTAAGCTTTGAATCTTATTTCATCAGACTACATTGTTGTCCACTACTCTTCCTTGTTGCCATCATCTATGGTCACCAGTTGCTCCCCCCATATCTTTTATTCCTTAAAATTTTTATCTCTTGGTTCACTGATGCTCTTCAATAATACTGCCGTTATAATTATTGGTAACCTCAACATCTGCGCAGGTGATAATTCTAATACTCTGGCCCTTTTCGACTTTCTCCTCTTCAGTGATTTTTGTCCCCAGACAACTCTAAATCGTCTATGTGCAAGGCTGTCTCTTAGCCTTTGTTGGTACTTATAATTTAAATTTCTCAATAAGCTCAATTTTAAGCACCTTTTCTTCTGAGTACTTCCATCCTTTTTTTCAGCTCACCTCATGTTCTTTGTTATCTCAACCTCATCAGCCTTCCAATCCTACCAAATTTAATTTCACCAGTATTTTAGTCCTGTAACTCTCTTAGTGTTCTCTGTTTCCTCATTTTTTTAATCTTAAAGTACATGGTTGATCATCAAAATAACTTCCTAATTAAACATGAAAAACAAAACAATATTGTTTAAAGCCAGCTCTGCCCCTATTCTGTCTGCATGGCTGAACATGACCGAGAAAAACACAACCATGCAGTTTGATTTCATTTCACTCTGCCTTTAGCTTGACAAATTACTTCTTTCTATTTTGATAAAATGTATGTAACATAAAATTTACCATTTTACCTTCTTTCTTTTCTTTTTTTTTTTGAGAGGTTTTTGCCTTAGGGCACATGTGCTCACAGGAGACACAGAGAGACAGACAGTGAGAAGGAAAGTGAGAAATCACCCCCAGGGAACTTGGCTATACAGCAATCCTTTCTCCTCCATTCTCTTCCCGGGATCTTGGGAGTGTGTGGCCACTGGGTTTGGGACTCAAACCTTGGCTAGCCATGTAGGAGTCCAGTGATGCTACTGCTACGTCATCTGCTGGCCCCCTATTTTAACTGTTTTTAAGTGTACAAGTCATTGGTGCTATGTGTATTCACATTGTGTGCGACTGTCACCATCGTCCACCTCCAGAATGTTTTATCTTCCCAAACCCAAAATTCCAAACCCTGTAAACAGTAACTTCCCACCCTTTTCTCCTCGTAGCCCCTGGTAACCATCATTCTTCTTTCCATCTCTATGAATTTGAATATTCTAAGCACCTCATATAAAGGGAGTCATATAGCATTTGTTGTTTTGTGACTGTCTATTTCACTTAGCATAATGTCTTTACAGGTTCATCCCCATTGTAGCACGATTTAGAATTTCATACTTTTTTTTTTTTTTTTTTTGGAGAGGTTTTCGCTATAGGGCACGTGCGCTCGCCAGACAGACAGAGAGAGACATAGAGACGGAAAGCGAGAAATCACCCCCCAGAGGGGATGGTCACGCCACAATCCCTTCTCCATTCTCCTCTCGGGATCCTGGGCACGCACACACACAGGACCGGCATGAGTTTTAAGCCACCGGGTCTGGGACACAAACCGTGGTCAACTACGTGGGAGTCCAGCGACATAGCCATTACGCTAACTGCTGGTTCCCAATACTTTCTTTTTTTTGGGGAGGTTTTTGCTATAGGGTGCGTGTGCTCGTCAGACAGAGAGAGACAGAAAGACAGAAAGCGAGAAATCAACCCCCCCACCCCATGGGAATGGCCATGCCTTAATCCCTTCTCCTCCATTCTCCTCTTGGGATCTTGGGCACGCACGCACATGCGCCCGGTGTGAGTTTTAAGCCACCGGGTCCGGGACTCTAACCGCGGACGACTACATGGGAGTCCAGCAACATAGCCATTATGCTAACTGCTGATCCCAGAATTTCATACTTTTGTGAAAGTTGCCAGAATCAAAATGGAATAACTTAGGTCAACTTGTGTCCAACCCTAACAAACAATAAATAAGTGAACAAATGGAGTTGGAAGGCTCTGGAGGAGATGAGAGGATCTCGTGTGAGTGTGCCTGGTAACGAGAGTTCTCACAAGGACTGGCAGGACCACAAATGTTCACAACCTTTTACACAAAAATACTTCTGCGAGGACATCTGCCCAGAAACCACTCCTACAACCATGAACTGATATCACTCGTTATTGGTCGTGGTATCCGAGGATCATTGTCCCCAGATAATTTATATAGTCTCTCATCATTTTCCTTTTTAAAAACTTCCCTTACCTCCCTGAGTGTGCCTATAGTTTCCTTAAAGACAACTGTGCTCCTCATTGCAACACCCACTCCTGAATAAGTATTATTTTTCTTTGAGAGTCTGTTATTTAGGTTGACACTTCAAAACGTGTGTGTGTGTGTGTGTGTGTATCTATCGCTTTTATTTATCAGTTCATGGTTTTATTTTAAACTCACGCTCACTTATCTCCCATTGGACCCTCAATGCTGCCAAAATATCTGAACTCATTCTAAAGTCCATTTTAGTCTCGTTCACATATACTATTATGTTGTAATTTATTTTACTTTTCAAAGCACAGAACTCTACTCCCAGCCACTTTTATGCTACCAAAAGATTAGGAGTATGAAGAAAGAAGTTCTAGAGGATTCCATTGCAGTTTATACCTACCAGTGAACACTAGCACCAGCATATACTGCCTTCCTACCTCTTATTAGTTATCTTCTTGTTCCAGTTGTTGTCTTTGTTCCGTATCACTCAGGGTAGTTGAACTAACAAGTATCCTTTCTTTTCCCACCATCAGGCTTTTTCTTTTCTTTTTAAGAAGAATTTTTTATTTAATTTTATTTATCATTATTATTATTTTTTAATTTGTTACAAGGTACACATGAGCATCAGAGAGAGAGAGAGAGAGAGAGAGAGAGAGAGAGAGAGAGAGAAAGTAAGAAAGTAACCCACCAGGTCTGGGACTTGAATCATGGTCGGCCATGTGGGAGTCCAACACCTTAATCACCACATCACTTGCAGGCCCCCAGGCTTTTTCATATCTTAGACCTTTTGCATCAGTGTACAATATTCTGGAACTTCTCTCATTTTCAACAACAATGACAACAACAAAGTGACAAAACTCTTCTTGACTTATTTTTCTTTCTGCTACCACCAATCTCTTTCCCTCTCTTTGTAGTAAAATCCCTCATATACCTTGTCTATACTTACCGCCTCAGTTTCTCTTGATTTATTCTAATCTGTCTTTTTCTCCTACCACTCCAGTGAAATGTTTCTTATCAAGGTCAGCAGTGACTTGTAAATAATTAAATCTATTGGACCCTTCTCAGACTTCCATATTGCTTGGCCTATCAAAAGTATTTGGCAACATTGACTTCTCCCTTCTCTTTGACACATTTTCCCCACCTGGTTACCTAGACAACTACTTCTGTTATTTTTCCTATTACTGGATTCATTGAACTTTTCTTATTAGTCTTCTCCCACTCCACTCTCCCGCCATTTATCTTATTTCTAAATGATAAAGGTCAGGTTCATTACTTGGACCTCTTCTAATTTCTTTATACACTCAACTCTTATTTATTTATTTATTTATTTGAGAATTATCCATGTAATTTTATTTATTATTGTTATTTTAAAATTTTCTATAGGGCATGTGCATTCACCAGAGAGGGAAAGAGAAAGAGAGTGAGAGGGAAAGTGAGAAAACAAGCTGCCAGGTCCGAAACTTGAACTGTCGTTGGCCATGTGGAAGTCCAGTATGTTAACCACCACACCACCTGCTGGCCCTTACACTCAACTCTTAATGAATCTTAAAGATCTTAATAAGTCTCATGATTATATGATGATAATAGTCTGATGACTAGTAAGATTATATTTCCAGGATGGTCTTTTCCCAGAACTCAAGATTTATGCATTTAATTGGCTACTTGAGATCTCTGCTTGTATATCTAATTTATCTCAAACTTATGTTTTAAATGAAGCTTCCATTGTTTTTTCTTTTAACCAAATCTACCACTTTCATAATCTTTCCCATTTTAGTAAATAATAACTGCATTTTTTTTTAGAGGTTTTTCTGCACTCACCAGAAAGACAACAAAAGAGACAGAGAGACGGAAAATAAGAAATCATCCCTGCAGGGGGGATGGCCATGCTGCAATCCCTTCTCCTCCATTCTCCTCTTGGGATCTTGGGCATGCACGCACACCCGCCCAGTGTGAGTTTAAGCCACTGGGTCTGGGACCTGAGCCGTGGTCGACTACATGGGAGCCCAGTGACATAGCCATTGTGCCAACTGTTGGTCCCTATAACTGCATTTCTTTAGTTGTTGAGGTGAAAAGTAAGAGCCATCTTCGATCTTTCTTCTCATAAAACCTATCTCCAATCTGTCAAAAAATCTTACGGGCTATACTTTCAAAATATAACCATACTCTTACCATAATTTCTTCCTTCATCACCTTTGTGTCTATTCAAATGTCACTTACTTACAGGAAGGCAAAGTAGGACACACTAAGCCACTTATCCCAAACTCTAGCACTGTCTATCTCCCTTTCCTATTCTGCTCTTTTTCTTTAGCCCCCGTTGATATTTAACATATTATATATTTCACTTATGTACCTTTTATACTGTCCAAATTAGTCCATAAGAATGTAAATTTTATGATAGCAAGAACTATAATTTGGGACCAGCAGATGGCATAAAAGTTACATTGCTGGACTCCTACATAGCTGACCACAGTTTGAGTCCCAGATCCAGTGGCTTAAAATTCATTCTGGGCACTTGTGCATGCATGCCCAAAATCCAAAGAGGAGAATGAAGGACAAGGGATTGTGGCATGGCATCCCCCCAGGGGGTCATTTCTCACTTTCTGTCTCTCTGGCGCGCACGCATGTGCCCTATAGCAAAAATCTCTCTTTAAAAAAAAAGAATTTTAATTTGTTTGTTATTGTATATCCAGTGCTTGAAACCGTGCCTGACACATGATTGGAAAGTAATAAATATTTTATGAATGAATGGATGAAAAAATTAGTAGAAGAATTTTAAAAAAGCAGAATATTTAGAGTCATGTACGCAACAAGAGCAAATAAGCCCTTGGTTATTATCTCCATGGCTCTCCTATGAATAAAATTTGAGTTTTATGAAGTAGCAGCTTAATAACAATAATAACAACTGAGTACCTATTATGTGCAGAAGCCATCCCACATGCTTTATTCACTTCTTATTTAAACTGCAAAAACATAAGAGCTATTATTATCTCTCTTTTACAAATGAGGCTAAACAACTTGTTTGAAATCACCTTGCTAGCAAGTGACTATGCTAAGTTTAAAAATCGGTTCCATCTGACTCTTAAAGTTCAACGAATTTTTTTCCACTAAAATACATGAGTTACTTTATGACTCTTGGCTGGTGTTTTGGTTAATAGGGGTATTAATGTAAGCAATAAACTAGGTAGAAAATCCAAATGATATGCCATTAAGCCCATTGAGTTCATCATTTTCTTTATTACGCAAACTTCCATATGAAGCAATTTTAATATTGTCTTCATTTTTTGAGGTCTGAGTAGCCAAACTGTAAGACAAGCATTGTTATCATTTTTAATTAAAATTTAAAAGTTGCTCTGCATCAGAAGTTGTATTTATTAATGTTAGGAAGAGGTGTGTTTGACCTCTTTTAGTGCAATACTTGGTTGTTAAGAGAATTTTAGTCTGTTTGAATATTTCTCTTGCATTTAGAAGGCAATAAAAAAGCCCTCCTGCAGCTAATTTAATAACTGCAAATTCTCATGGACGTAATGCAAATATCTGCTGTGAAACAAAGCTTGCTTCGTTTTATTTGTTTACTTCTGCATTTATTACATGGATTGCACTGTAATGGGATGCAGGACTCCAGCAATGAAAGAGAAAATTCAATAGGTATGTGGGAGAGGAAAAATTGGTGGGCCTTTGTCCCGCATTCCGACCAGACATTGGAATTTTTGTTTTGACGCTTGTCATTCATTCACTTTGGGACTATTGTAAACAACATAGATCTCACTCATTATTTTTCTTTAGGGTTTCTCATCATAGAGTACATGTGCTCATTAGACAGAGAGAGAAAGAGAGAGAGAGACAGTGAGAAGGAAAGTGAGAAAATTCACCCCCCCCCCCAACTTGGGAGGGGATGGCCACACCACAATCCCTTCTCCTCTATTCCCCCTTGGAATTTTAAGGCATACATGTGTGCCTATTGTGAGTTTTAAGCCACCAGGTCCAGGACTCAAACTGCAGTTGGCCATGTGGAAGTCCAGCATCTTAACCACCGTGCCACCTACTGGCCCCGGTAATTGAGTGAGAACTCAATTGTTTAAATATAATTTTAAAGAATTTTTTTCTTTGGCACTTTTCGTTATGGGATAAAATATATTAATAATTTATTTCTGTAATATAAAATTTCAGCTTCTAGATTAAAACAAAAAAGTTCATCGTAAATCACACATTGTTGAGTAAATCCATGCCTTAGACATTTCAACAACTGGTTCCTAGCTCCAGTTATAACGTTTTCTTAATATGTCTGTGCCTTAGTTTCTTTTCTTCTCATAACTGAGTACATATTCATTCTGTTTGTTTATTTTATGGACATATTTAAAACTTTTTTTTTCTTTTTCTTTTAGACAGGCTCTTTCTACATTGTCATTCTTCTGTCTCCGTCTCCTGAGTAGCTGGGACTGTGAGTGTGTGCCACTGCTTTTAGTCTGGACTGCTATTCAGGCCTGGGCTTCCCATGTGGCTTCAGCCTGTGGAACATCAGTGTCTACCAGTGCACACTACCTTGTGTTGGGTCCATAGTGAATCTTTAGTCACGTAATACATGTGAATTGAAATGCCTACATATAAGTAAAATGCAAGTGGTTTTGCTACTATTGTTAGGATTTAAAAGAATTATTAAATGCTTTCTTGGGATTGGCAGGTGGTGTGGTGGTTAACAGTGGTTGGACTCCCACAGGGCCGACCACAGTTTGAGTCCCATACCTGGTGACTTGCTTTCTTACTTTCTCTCTCTCTCTCACTCTGTCCCTCTCTGGACAAATTTAAAAATAACTAAATAACTAAATAAGTAAAGTTAAATAAAATAATTTTTTTAAAAATGCTTTCTCAATTTTATATTTTGTACAAGTCAATGGTTTGGGTTTATAACATTCATCTTTTTCAGTTGTTCTTCAGTTAATGCAAAATTTCTTGGAGTATAAAGTTAGTACGGATGGACTTATAAACTATAGCACTGGTAACCATGCAATATCAAAATATTTATTCCGATTGTATTTTCTTTTTAACCTTCAATTTTGTCTTGTTACTAAAATAACAAATGTTGATATTTCCATTGTTTCATTTGATTTTTTCTGGTTAGAAACACACGATAACACACATTGAGTGTACATACCTTTGCATATTTGTGTGCTATAACCCCACTGAAATGGCAGACACTTTACAAAGCTTTTGCTCAGAATCTTTCTGTGTTAAAATGGAGAACGTTTTCTTTGTACTTCAAAATGTGACTGTTTTTATTTGGAATGAAGGTCATTAAAGATATTATCTGTTATGCTGAGGTCATACTGAAGTAGAATAGGCCCCTAATCCATTACGATTGGATTGTATTTTTAAAGGGGCAACTTTAAGCACAGAGACATACACACATGGATAACGCCGCGTGAAGATTGGAGTTATGCTACCATAAACCGAGACGTTACCAAAGCCAGGAGAGAGGCCTGGGACAGACCCTTCCCTGATATCAGCAAAGGACACATCCCTGCTTCCCTGGTATAATTTCCAATACCCTACAACAACAGGACATATGCTTTTCTTCTAGAAACTAAGTGGGGGCAGGAGGCTATCTGAACTTGACCGTTCCCTCTCTTCTGCTTTCGTGCCACTGCCCCAGCTAAGTGAGTTCTAGGGATGTAAAAAATAGCCTGTGCCTTACTTTCCTCTCTACTCTTGGCACTTTTGGCCCCTTTCAGCTCCTCTCTAACAGTCCTCTTCCTTGTTCTGTTGAATAGAATGTTTTTACGGCATAAACGTTTCCTTTTTTGTCTCATGACCTTCTTGTGAACTCATAATCTGCTCCCTGGCACAATATATCCCATGGCTAATGTCCACTAATTGAATGGTGTAGAGGACAATAAATAAATACTATGCCATAGTCTATGGAATCATAGACTATTTATTGTTTTAATATTTTCAGAATGTCTATTCTCAATCTGCAAACCAAGCCAACAGCAAACAAAACCTATGACAAATTCCATATTCAAATATCATGGGTAAAATTGGCAAGGATGAGGGACCAGAAGCTAGTGTAATGGTTATGTCACTGGACTCCCATGTAGTCAACCGTGTTTCGAGTCCCAGACCCGGTGGCTTAAACTCATGCTGGGCATGTGTTCATGTGTGCCCAAGGTCCCAAGAGGAGAATGGAGGAGAAGGGATTGCATTGTGGCCATCCCCTTTAGGGGGTGATTTCTCACTTTCTATCTCTCTGTCTCTCTCTGTCTTTCTGGCAAGCACATGTGCCCCATAGCAAAAAGCTCTCCAAAAAAAAAAAAAAAAAAAAAAAAAAAAATTGCAAGAATGCTAGAACTGAATAAATTACAGAGATGAGTTACCCGGGATGTTGGTACCAATGAGGTACCTGTTGCTCAGAAAAGGAGAAGGATGGACAGATGACGGTGTAAAGGGCAGTGTAATTAAATGGAATGCCAGGATTCTGTTGTCCCCTCTCTGTGCATGAGAAACTTACTATAGCTTCGTTATACACTCCTTTCACTAGGCTTGTCAATTAGATGTTTTTAACCTCCTTTATTTATGAAGGACCAGAGGAGAAAATTGCAGTTAAGGGCCAGCAGGTAGTACACAGGTTAAAGAGGCTGGATCACACATGGCCAACTCCATGATTGAAGTCCTGGACCGGGTGGTTTTGAAACACACCAGCATTTGTGCGTGCCTACCCACAATCCTGAGAGGAGCATGGAGAAGGGATTACGGCATGACCAATTCTCTCTTGTCTCTGTCTGCCAAGTACACATACCCTGTAGCAAACCAAAAAGAAAAATAATACAGCTAAATGTAGCAGGGATAGAATATGGTCCATAAATGCCCAATTTTTGAATCCCAAACCTGCATTTATTCTACCAAATTCTTTTGTAGAAATTTTTTTGCTTGAAATGGCCTGAGGCTCAGTTTACAAAGACCACATGTGGTCTGATCTGTAATATACGCCAATATCACCAATGTAAAAGAATAGATAGGTCATTAAGCCTCTTGTCAATTTCTTCCCATTTAAAGTATGCCTTTTTTCCCCGACTACAAGTTGTCACTGGACACATGCAAGACTATTCCTGAGTGCTGGAAACTTCGAGAAAACCAAACAAATCTACAAGTAAAATACAGTTAAGGATTTGTAAAGGAGATATCTACAAATGTACATAGCTATGTTGGTGTTCGAGAGAGACAAGCAAAATCATTTTTAGCAAAGGGCATCTTGAATGCTTGGAAATATAGTGTTGAAACAACTTATATTGGGCTCAGTTTTTGAGGCTTTTATCTAAATCAAAAAGGTTTGGGGATCGCTTATAGATTTTTTTCTTTCCTGAAACGGTTGGAAACTGTAGATTTGAACAGAAATTTCACACAGATATGATTATCACCGCACAGATAACTTGCTATCACTGCAGAACAGCAGGAGGCAAGGCAGTGTTCTGTTTGATCAGGTTCTCCTGCCTCAGAGATATTCCACGTTAGTATGAGGTAGCTGACCACTAAACATGGAGTGCTACGGATGTCACACGTGGGTGGTGGGGAAGTCTCACCCCCAAATACTTTACTGAGTTACTTAAATGCAAACAAGATAGTTTTATAAGGAATGGCTTGGCATAGGAAGCTCTTGCCCTCTCTTTTTCTCTATTTTGTCCTTTCTCTATATTTTTAGTTTAATGAGAAAATATAACTATGTCAACTACACTGTCGCCATCTGGAGCAATAGCTTCTGCATTTTCCAAATTGTACCTCTTATCATTAAAACATTTAAAAGCATACATCTCCAAATCGTGTTACTTGTATTTATTTTAAAATGATAGGGGACCAGCAGGTGGTGTGGTGGTTAAGGTGCTGGACACTCCCACACGGCTGACCATGGTTCAAGTCCCTGGACCTGGTGGCTTGCTTTCTCACTTTCCTTCTTTTTCTCTCTCTGTGTGTCTCTCTCTGGTCAAATTAAAAAAAATTTAATAAAATTAAATAAATAATTAAAAATTATTACACATTATAAAAAGTACACACAAATAATATTTAAAGCACAAATAAAATGAAATAAATAATATTAGAAAAGCTAAATATATAACAAATGCTTTTGTTTGTTTTTGTTTTTGCTACAGGGCATGTGTGGTAGCCAGAGAGAGACAGATTGAGAGGCAGAGAGATAGTGAAAGTTAGAAATCATCCCCCATAGGGGAATAGCCAGGACACAATCCCTTCTTCTTCATTCTCTTGGAACTGGGGACATGCACACACAATCACCTGGCGTGTTTTTTTTTTTTTTTTTTTTTTTTTTTTAGAGGTTTTTGCTATAGGGCGCATGCGCTCACCAGACAGACAGAGAGAGACAGAGAGACAGAAAGTGAGAAATCACCCCCCAGGGGGGATGGCCACGCAGCAATCCCTTCTTCTCCATTCTCCTCTCGGGATCTTGGGCACGCACGCACACGCCCGGCATGAGTTTAAGCCACCTGGTCCAGGACGCAAACTGCGGTCGACTACGTGGGAGTCCAGCGACACAGTCATTACGCTAACTGCTGGTCCCCACCTGGCGTGTTTTTCAAGTCACCATGTCTGGGACTTGAACCACTCAGTCAGCCATGTGGGATCCAATTGCCTTAACCCACCATGCCACCGGCTAACCCAAATATATAACAGACTTTTACTAAAATGCTAATATCATTATTAATATAAGTAGAAAACACTTCATTCATTTTAAAAAATGTGGTACACACTCTATGTTCCAGATGTCTGAAGTCTGATTCTAAGGTTAGTTTATTTTGTTACTTGACTTTTCATAGATGTCATAGCTGATAAAGATAACTTACAAAGGTAACAAATGAAAACAGTAAGAAATGTATCATTGGTGGTGTTCATTAATCATGGAATTTAAGAAAAAAATCACGTTGGGACCAGCAGTTAGCGTAATGGCTATGTCGCTGGACTCCCATGTAGTTGACCATGGTTTGAGTCCCGGACCTGGCGGCTTAAACTCACGCTGGGCGTGTATGTGTGCATGCCCAAGATGCCGAGAGGAGAATGGAGGAGAAGGGATTGTGGCGTGGCCATCCCCCCTGTGGGGTGATTTCTTGCTTTCTGTCTCTCTGTCTCTCTCTGTCTCTCTGTAGAGCGCATATGCCCTATAGCAAAAACCTCTCCCCCCCAAAAAAAAAGAAAAAAAAAAGAAAAAAATCACGTAACAATTTCACAAATTTTAACTTAAAAATCACTGAATTTGCTATTTCTTGATGTTAATACATCTTCAACTAAAAGATGACATTCTGTATTAAAACAAAATAGGTATGAATTTGTCTCAGCATTTTTATATGCAACATTTCAAAACATGCTAAAAATTGTTTTTAAACTTTTGGAGTGTGACGATATGAGAGTTTTGCATAATATTCAGATCTATCTTTGTTAGCAAGAAAATCACTAAGAACAGAAACGTTCCCAAGCATTCATTTTCAAAATGTTCTATTTGTTCATTTCGAAGTGTTCTGTAATTTGTTAAAACATCAGCTTTAAGTATGTTTACCTTTTCAAAAATATTTTCTGGGTACAGAATACTTCATCCACCAAAAATGATAAATTTTGGTACTCTTTTTTTTTCTAAAGGAAGAATGCTTTACTTATTTAAGTTAACAAATTGGAAGTACTTGGCTTGAGCTAACCAGTGAAACTGCGGTGTAGGATATAATGTTCTTGTTACGTTCATGTCATTGCAGACGATAACAGCTATTTCACTATTTAATGTTCTCATTTTTATAAACAGGATAATGATGACATTCAAAGCAAGTAATTATGATATATCACGAAGGTTGCCAGTGAAGGAATGTGGGAGGGTGAGATCATCTTTCTGAGGTAGAATTTATTCTCGAGTCCCTTGGCCCATTTATTATATAGACCAATCCATATATTAAATATGAGCAAAGTTATATTTCTTATGTATGTATTTTTAGACAAAAATACATAAATAAGAGGTTCAAATTCCAGTGGATTGTTATAAACACCCAGAGGTGCCCACTATTTTGGAGATAACAAAGCTAAAGTGGTGGTTCTCAGATTTTAGTGTATTTAAGAATCACCGGGAAAGAGATGCCTAGGCTCCACCTAAAGAGATTCTGATTTAACATGTCTGAAGTTTAATTAGGAAATCTGTAATTCTGTCAGACATCTCAGCTATTTTAAATGCAGTTCCTTACTTGACAACGCTCAGATAACCCTCGAAAGGTACTAAAACAATTTTTTGATATTTTTGTCATGGTATCATCCTTGGGTTAAGATTACTGGTGCATCTAAGTTCACTTTGAGATGCGCCTAAAGAGTCAGGAATGAAATGCAATGAATGGGTACTAGCTCTTTTATATGTTTAATTAGGTAAAGTGAATAAGAAGACAAGTTTAGCAACATATAGCCATCTGATTTGTGCATATTAATTAATAAATTATACCCCAGATGTCAGTTAAAGCTCTCATCCCCTGACTTCTTTTTTTTGAGAGAGATTTTCGCTATAGGGCGCGTGCGCTCGCCAGACAGACAGAGAGAGACAGAGAGACAGAAAGCGAGAAATCACCCCCCGGGGGGGATGGTCACACCGCAATCCCTTCTCCTCCATTCTCCTCTCGGGATCTTGGGCACGCACGCACATGCGCCCGGCGTGAGTTTTAAGCCACCAGGTCCGGGACGTGAACCGCGGTCGACTACGTGGGAGTCCAGCGACATAGCCATTACGCTAACTGCTGGTTCCCACCCCCTGACTTCTTTAGATAAAATTT
This sequence comes from Tupaia tana, assembly GCA_026018925.1. Lineage (NCBI taxonomy): Eukaryota > Metazoa > Chordata > Mammalia > Scandentia > Tupaiidae > Tupaia > Tupaia tana. The sequence goes on from JAKSZU010000006.1 coordinate 86,708,219, forward strand.
TTTTGAACTTTTTATCAGATATTCTGGGGAAGAACTAATGCTATCACTAGATTTCTGTGCATTTTTAAAGTAGTTTATGAGTCTTTATGATCACTCTGGCTTTAAATTCTTGTTTGGTTTTTAAAATTTTTAAAATTTTTAGTTTTTGTTATAGGGTACATGTGCAGAGGAGAGACTTGAGAAGGCAAGTCAGAAAGCACTCCCTAAGGGGGCTGGCCATGCCATAATCCCTTGTCCTCCCTTCTCTTCTAGGGATTTCTGGGCAAGCACACACACACGTGGAACTTGAATTATGAAGTCAGCCATGTGGGATCTGGCTGCTTAACTATGCCACTGGCTGACCCCAAAATTTCTGTCCTTGTTGGGTCTCCTTTCCAATGTTTGCTCTCTCTCCTGTACTTTGTACCTTGTGCAGGGAATCAAAGCATTTTTATTTTCCCCAACCAAGCTGCTTACATTATGTTTGGCCGTCCTGACATCAAGACTTTCTCATGAGCAACCTGTGCCATGGGCTGCTCTGGCCTCACTGATAAACTGTATTCCCGCTCTGCACTGCTGGGCCTGGCGACTTCCTGCCTGACCCACTTGGCTTCTTCTATACCCAGCTGTACTTCCCGTGACTTGTAACAAACCATTAATCACACTAACGAGCTTACAGAGACTTTCACGCTTCTCTCTTTCCTTTCTTCCTCCATCATCTGTCCCTAATGATGGAAGGGAAGAGGACATAGACTTGTTTTACACTCATCTGAATTACGCCACTGACTTCAGAAAGCAAAAGTGGCTAGAGCCAGTTTTTTTTTTTTTTAATCAAAGTGAAATTCACATAACATAACATTACCCTATTAAAAATGTACAATCCGAGACCAGCAGTTAGTGTAATGGCTATGTCGCTGGACTCCCATGTAGTTGACCGCGGTTCGCGTCCCAGACCTGGTGGCTTAAAACTCACGCCGGGCGCGTGTGCATACATGTCCAAGATCCCGAGAGGAGAATGGAAGAGAAGGGATTGTGGCGTGGCCATCCCCTCTGGGGGATGATTTCTCACTTTCTGTCTCTCTGTCTCTCTCTGTCTGTCTGGCAAGCGCATGCGAAAACGTCTCAAAAATAAAAAAAAGTACAATCCAGTGGCGTTTGATACATTTGCAATGCTGTGCTGCCACCATGTATATTCAGTTTGAAAACATTTGCAGCATCCCAGATGCTTGTTTTATTTAACATAATATTTTTGAGGTTCTTCCACATTGTAGTGTGTATCATTATTTTTTATGACTGAAAAATATTCCATTATATGTGTGTGTGAGCATGTGTGTTTGTGTGTGTGTGTGTGTGTGTGTGTGTGTGTGTGTGTGTATATTTATAAAGTCCATTCCCAATTTGTTCATTCATTCATCCATTAATGAACATTTGATTTATTTACAACTTTTGGCTATTGTGTATATTGCTACTATGAACATTCACGTGCAAATATTTATTAGAATACAGTTTGGGTTTCAAATTTTTAAAATTTCTTAGCACTAGTTTTTGTGTGTGTGTGCACATGCAGTTCAAAAACTCTTGCAATGCTCTGATATATATTGAAGGACTTCAATTTTATACTGGATACTATTTTAGTTTCTTAGGGTGATTTCTGTTTTAGCCTTTGGGGTTGTTTCTTTTCCTTTCTTTCTTTTTTTTTTTTTTTTTTTTAAGAATTATTTCATTTAACTTTATTTATTTATTTTAATTCTACCAGAGAGGGATAGGGAGAGAGAAAGTGAGAAAACAAGTCACCAGGTCTGGGACTCGAACCATGGTTGGCCATGTGGGAGTCCAGTACCCTTAACCACCATGCCACCTGCTGGTCCCTGGGGTTGTTTCTTTGAGAAGGGAATGGAGACCGTGATATTGGTCCTGGATCAGCTTGCTCTCACCGAGAAAGTGAAAGTGAGTGTCAGGCTACCACCCAAAAACAAGCAATGTAAAGTTGATGCCCAAAGAGGAAATCTAAAGGAAAGTGCTAAGGAGTATTGGGTTTTTACAGTTGAAGAAAAGGTGATTATATTAGAATCAGGTTCTGGGATTCAGTGGATATGATTTTAAAGAAAAAGACACATTCCTGCCACATTCCTACATTCTTTTAGTGCATGTGATCCATCCTTTTAGTGACTTACCTTGTACATTCATTAGCTGGAGGCTAAGTGTTACATCTTCCTTCATGAATCAGAATCAAAAGACTACTATCATCACTTTTGTTAGTAATCAGTCGTATTGATTAAAAAGATTACTTAAACTATGTCAGTTTTAACATTTATGTTTCCTTTGACCTACGTTGGATACCTTGATGGATTAAAAGTTAAAAAAAAAAAGAAATGAAAGAATCATTAATACTCAGTTACAAATTTTTAGTCATAAATTAACTCTTGTCTACAAATCTCTGTGTGTGTGTGTGTGTGTTTTCTAACTAGTCAATTCCTCCTAAATCTTCAAACACTTGTATAATCAATGTAGCTGCTTAAACATTTAAGGCAGATAGAGTCACAAAGATTTTCTAAAGAAACTGAAATTAACTCTGTGTTGCCTTGTATTATTTGGGAACAAAGATCATGTTTATTGTTCATTTAATAGGTTTTTATTTGCATAGTTGTCTGAAGAAGTCAAAATGCAAGAAAATATACATAAAGGGAGAATGTTGCTGATGATGAAGATTAAGAATATTAAGAACATTATCTTTGTTGGTTGCCTTTAAAAATAACTTTATGAAGGTATTAATTTACATATTATAAAATTTACAAATTTTCAAAGTTTATCTTTGTTCCATGAGTGAGATAGACACACACACTCACCCAGAAACATCCCTGACAGGTCTTAATGTCATGATTCATCTAACTTCCTACAGCTCGATCATGGGCATATACATGCCTGGAATGTTCAGGAAGGTCTCTGGATATGAACTGGCCACCTCCTATGTAAGCCTGGAAAGGTCACATATAGGTTTTCAAAAATGAAAAATTATCTGTTGATAATGTGTTTGGTAATATTTTGACTGAACCTCTACAGTGTATTCATAATGGGGGCATTCATCTGGTATGTTGTAATGACACACAGTGATTGAATGTAAAAAACAAAACAATACAAAACAACAAAAGAAAACACAAAGTTGTGTAAGCATCACTACATTTAGAGCATTGCCATTATCCCCCAAAATATCTAATGAGCCCATTTACAGGCAATCTCCTGTTTCTGATTTAGGCACTGGTGATGTGCTTTTTATTTCTCTAGATTTGCTTATAAATTTACCCATACAACATCAGCTATTTTTGCATATAGTTTCTTATACTGAATTCTACGATTCTGAAGTTCATCTGTGTTGTAGCAAGTGTCAGTATTTTGTTCCTTTTTATTGCTGAATACTTCATTGTATTGACATGCTCTATTTTGTTGATTCAATGATCAGTATCTGAGATGTTTCCACTTTTTGATTATTGTAAATAATGCTGCTACAAACATTTTCATGCAAATTTTTGTGTTGACCTACTTTAACTTCTCTTGGGTAGATACAGGAGTAGGTTTGCTCTGTCATATGTAAATTTGTTTACTTAAAAAAACCTGTCAAATAATCTCCCAATGTTCCATACAAAATGTACTTTACATTCACACCAGCAAATTATGGATATTTCCATTTTCTCTATGTTCTCACCACACTTGTCTTTTTGGTATAACCATTCCAGAGTGTGCAATGTGGAATCTTAATTCTGTTTTTAATCTGACTTTTCCTAAAGACTAATGAGGACTAGGATCCTTTTATGCGCTTATTATCCATTCACATATATTATTTGTAAAATGTCTATTCAAATATTCTCATTTTAAATTGAGATGTTTTCTTTTATCTTATTGAATTAAAAAATGTTTCAGGTATTTGGGATACAAACCGTTTATTGAGCAGATAATTTGAAATATTTTCTCCAGTTTATCTATTTTTTTATTTTCTTTCTATGTGTCTGTCTCTATCTATCTGCCTCTCATCCATTATCTATCTATCTCCATCTCTATATCTATCTATCTATCTATCTATCTATCTATCTATCTATCTATCTATCTATCTATCTATCTATGTATCTATCTATCTATATCTATCTATCTTATCAGCAAATGCATGTGCTTGCCAGAGAGAGAGAGACAAAGAGACAAGAAGAGAGGGAGAGGGAGCCAGATCCCACATGGCTGGCCATGGTTTGAATTCCAGCTCAGGTGGCTACAAAAACATGTTGGGTTTGTGTGTGTGTGTGTGTGTGTGTGTGTGTGTGTGTGTGTTCCAAATCCTGACAAGATGCAGAAATGGAAAAGAAGGGATTGTGTCATTATTATTAGTATTCTGGTAGGAATGTTGATGATGGGGAGGCTACTTAAGGTTTGGGATTGGGGTACATGGGAACTCTCTTTATCTTCTGTTCAGTTTTCCTAACTAACTAACTAACTAACTAACTAACTAACTAACTAACTATATATATATATATATATATATATATATATATATATATACACACTTCTAGCAGAGGCTCCTAACTATAGCTAGAAGTAGGTCTAGTTTTGTTGCTTCCTGTTTATTAGTGAAACTGGTTCACAGTCCTGATTGCGATTAGAGCTCTTTGGACTCAGGGTACATAATACCAGGTTGTTCTTGAACTTTATTTATTTATTTTAATTTGACCAGAGAGGGACAGAGTAAGAGAGAGAGAGAAGGAAAGTGAGAAGGCAAGCTGCCAAGTTTGAACTCGAACCACAGTTGTCCATTTGGGAGTCCAGCACTCTTAACAACCATGCCACCTGCTGGCCAATACCAGGTTGTTCTTAACTTTGGATTCATTCATTTATTTATTTTTTTGAGGAAAATAAAAGTTTCATTCAAAATTTTACTGCATGGTATTGCCGGATTTTGTTTTTAGTATTGAACTTATTGTTTATTTATATTATGTAATGTTATTACAGTTTGTGAAATGAATTTTCCCAGCATGAAAACACTGTATATTGGTTCAGTTAAAAATATTGTCATACATCAGCAGATAATTTTCTATTTTTGTGTCCCTTAAGTGTTTTGCTTCTTTCTTTTTCTCTTTGATTCCTCTCTCTCATCCTCCCCCTTTTCTCACCCTCTTCCTGCAAAATTAATTTTAAAGCTTTCTCCTCCTTTAATGAGTGTTTTGGATTAAGGTAGATAATATAGTCCTTAAATTCATTCACCATGCATAGATCAACTGCAATACATTTAGCGGAATTGCAAACTAGGGTCTACCACAACCCCTCTGAGCTGTGGGCCCCCTTTTCTCTCCATAAACTTAGAGTATGCTTTGTGATTGTAATTACATATCTTAAGGGCTACATGACAGCACCAGAGCCTAGTGGTTTATTAAATGCTAGTCAGATTTATCTTGTTTCTCATTTCTAAAACAAAATAAATCTAAATTAGATATTTAATATTCTCTTTCTACATTCCTGTGGATCGTATTTCTCATCCCTTAATTATCACAAATTTAGAGAAAACGGACCATTAACGTGCTGCAGCATTAAGTAACGAGAAAACAGAGACCTGTTCATAGAATCTGGCAAAGATAGAGGTGCGAGTGACCTTTCAGGAGTCAGTCAATGGAGTTCAAGGGACAGAACACACTGACTGCAAAGACTAGATAGTGAGGTCAGTAACTTACTTAATTGTGAGTGGGAGGTTTTCTGTGAACAGAGAGTAAATAAATATGCCAGGTGGGGTCAAAGATTTTGTTTCTGAAAGATGTGTGAGATACAAGTACGCATGCATCCTCTGTCTTTTACCTCTGTAGCCTATTTGAAAAGCAGTGTGAGCTTCCAGTTGATTCTCTATAGCTCAAGGTTATTGAGGATCTTTGTAGATAGGAACAACCTTCTGATAACTCAATTTCAATTTCAAATGATACAGAACTAGACTTTCTTCTATATTCTCATTTTTCTTCATACATGTTTAACTTGCATAGAAATTACTGTTCTGATACGGCCTCTGGGGTAGTTTGATCGATTCTTAAGGGCAAGAACAATCTGGCAACCTTCCTTTATGCCAGTGGCTTAACTGATATCACCAAGACGGTGGTATGGTCTCAGGGACAGGCCGATACTACTGCTTGGCTACTGCTAGAAATGACAGTATATCTTGGCAGACCTGCAATGGTAGAGTGGCAGTACAAAATAGCACCAGCCATGATCAACTGTCTTAGGGGGTATTTTGCAGCTCCTGGCAGTGAAGCCACTAGGAGGCGATGCTATGAGAATGCCACAGAAGTAATCCCGAGACTCTTCCCTGTGATGTGGATGACTGTAACAACTGCTGTGACTTCTTTAGCCTAAAATAATGTCTCCTGTGTTCTAGCTACAAATTCAAGTCCATACTTCATTTATTCACTTTAATAGGTTGAAAATCGTGTGCAGACACTCTGGAAGATTCTAGTTAGCCATTTGGAGTCACTGGGTATGCTCACATGAAATATAGTCCACACAAGAGAAAAACTGACAGATTATACAAATATGGCACTGACTTCCATTATATTCTAAAATAGAAATTAAATCTACAATTTTAGACATTCTACCACCTAGAAATTGCTTTGCAGATATTTCAAAAAGCTATTCAGTACTATAGAGAATACAACACTTACTAAACTGTAAGAAAGTTGCTAGATAGAACGAACTCCATTTATGGGACTGGCAGGTAGCATGGTGGTTAAGGGCGTTAGACTCTCACATGGCCGACCATGGTTCAAGCCCTGGACCTGGCAGTTTGCTCTCTCACTTTACCTTTCTCTCTCTCTCCCTCTCTGGTCAAATTAAAATGGATGAATAAATAAATAAAGTTAAATAAAACATTCTTTTTTTTAAAAAAAGAAAGAACTCCATTTATTGCTTTGAGTCAACAAGAAAAATAAAAAAATTAACATGATAATAGGATGAATGTATAACTTGAGAATAACCTGAAACCTATGAATTATTATTTGTGCACATCTTATTTTTCTCTTTTGTCTCTATTGATTGGTTTACAAGTTAGTGAATACTATCAAAAAAAAATCACAGGGATGACAAAGAAATAGAAAGGAAGTTGAATGGAGAGCAAATGGAAAAGCACATTCTTATTTATTTATTTAATTATTTTATTTAACTTTATTTACTTTCATTTGACCACAGAGGAGAGACAGAGAGAGAGAGAGAGAGAGAAAGCAAGTCACCGAGTTCAGGACTTGAACTGCAATCGGTCATGTGGGAGTCCAGTGCTCTTAACCACCATAATACCTGCCAACCCGCAACTCCTATTTAAATATATTATACATTTTTTCTTATAAGCTAGAGGGTGTGTGCATTCACCAGAGAGAAACACACACACAGAGAGAGAGAGAGAGAGAGAGAGAGAGAGAGAGAGAGAGAGAGAGAGGAGAGAGGAGAGAGAGAAAGTGCCCTCAGCGGTCCTGCTGCAATCCATTCTCCTCCACATCTCCATCTCATTGTGACTTCTGGCACGTGCGAGTACCCATCGTGTCTTTCAAGTCCCTGAGGCTGGCCTCTGGCTTCCTTAGTCAGTAGGCCATGGGACTAACCCTACTTCCCTTTACACATGATATATTGGGTTTATGTGATCATACCAAAATTATTAAACATTTTGAAACTCTAAGAACTCTCATCGTGGTTTTCTAATACATATCTAAGTGTAATAAGAGATACAAAGTGAACGTATCTGTGTACAATTAAAAGTTTCACAACCCTTATCTACTGGCCAATCTTTTTTTAATGCCAAAGTGTAAGGGCACATGCATGAGAGACAGAGAGAAAGAAAAAAAAAATAATACCCCCAGTGGGGCCTGGACAAATTTCAATCTTTTTTACTCCAGTTCTTGCTCCCATCAAGACACACGTGTAAATGTTTTTTCAAGCCGATAGAGCTTGATACTTGAATCCTGGCTAACTATGTGGGATCTGGCTTCAAGTGCAGTGTCTACCCACCGAACTACAGGGCCGGCTTGTAGCCTAGTGTTTTTAAACACATTCAAACCAAAATTTTAGAATAAACTAGGAGTAGTAGACACTTGCTTGACATTTATGTTAATGTAAGATAATTAGAAACCAAGGCTAAATTTCACCTCATTTGCTTCTTATTGCCTCTTTGGAACTGTTGTCTTAACAGAACAGCAGACATAGTAGCAACTGAAAATAAGGACATGGGAAGTTGATTTAGATCTGAAGTGTAAGACTGGTAAGAGTGACTGCATGATAGATGAGATTAGCCAGATTGGATGCCGTCCAAGAAAGGGCTTCTAAACGTGTCACTGGGACAGTGACTTTAACAGACAGGGAGAGAGTTTGCTGGAGCTAGAGAAGAGGGCAGCCTTTCTGCTTCTCTCTCCTTAGGAGGGGGCGTCCTTATTAAGCACACAGGGTTTTGATCTTTCACACCCATCTCCGTATCAGGGATTGATGCTTCAGCTGTCCCAGCTCAGTGGTTCATCAGGCAGTGAGTCCTCTTAGCTTGTCTCCATAATTGTCAAGCAAAAGTGCATGGATTTAATTCGGGAATACCTGTCTGGAGACAGTAAGTAGCAGATTCTCCCTCAACACCAAACAAAATAATTGAATAATTCAAAAATACCTATTGGGCCTCTATTTTATGTTTGGGTCTTCACTCAATGAAATAAGCACGGTCTTTGCCGTCATAGAGTTTATAAATGATTCTTGCTCATTTATAGTTATTTATCACTATTAAGAAGAGATTTGGATGGTGTGCTTTGTTTGTTTAGACTCTCATAATCTGCTTAGTACAAATTAGTCACCCTGACTTAAATCGCTCTGTGAGCATTGTTAAACACAGGCTCTGGAGATGTAGGTGAAAGGAGGATTTTTAGCTGCATTGTGCTCTGATTGGTTACACACACACAATTACGATATTATCTTCATGGCCAGAATGTCTCCTTCAGTGACATTTATACCTTGTTTCTTCCTAAGCAAGACAAATAATATTTTAAGAGGTATTCATGAGACAAGATCCTAAGTGAAGCATGTCAAAAAATGAAAATGATATTATTCCTAAGGAAGAATAAGATAATTGAGAAATATTGATAATCAGGCTCTTACATAAAATAAAATGAATACAAATAAGTCATGTTTTAAGTGATCTAACTTGGTTTAAAAAGATACATATTACTACATACATAATAGCAATTGCAGCCTCAGGCAGAGGGGCTCACCGGTGACCGTAGGGCTGGCTGGGACATTGGACAGAGGAATAGTCCATCCAATCCCAGCCTCTACTGCGTGAAATTGGCCCTGAGGCCATCGACTCCTTGCCTCTTCTGAGTTTTGCTTGAAGGTGGGTTTGATGTACTTCCTCAGTGATGGAGAAGATTCTGGGGCTTGGCAGGAGCCTGCAGTGCCAGGTGTCTGAGTTCGGTTCCACACCTGTGTGAGATGTGACATAGGGTCTAGAAATGTTTGCTGCATCTTATGGAAGAAATGTTTTCAGATTTGATGGCTCTGAGAGGAAACTGGCTCAGGCAGACACATTTTGGAGGAAGGGAAGATTGAGAGCAATGACTCTAATTTTTTGTGGAGTTCCTTTTGGAGGGGTGGGGAAAACGAATAACTTTAGATCTTCAATCTCTCACCTTAATTCAACTAAACAGGCTAGGGTTGAGTTTACTGATTGTATATGGTGAGCTTATGAATGCGCTTTGTTCTGAAGCTACGAAAACTTTCGAAAAACACAAAATGTGGTGATTAAATGCAAACTTGGGTGGCAAGCTTGGGCACTACCAATTAGCAACTGTATGAACATTGGACAAATTGTTTAAGCCTCAGTGTTACACTCTGTGACATTTACATACCTCAGAGGCTTGCTGTGAAGGTGGTCTCGGGTAATGCATGGAAAGGACTCATCACAGGGTCAGGAGAGTTAATCCTGCAAAAAGCTTGATAGGAAGCTTCGAGTAGAGGGCAAATGAAAGCCCCAGGCACCCCAGGGATAGAGCATCAAGTCAAGTAAAAAGGGAGATCAAAATTATGCTATTAGGAGCAGCACACTTTGCCTGGGAATGACATGATTATAGGTGTCTCAGCATTAGAGGTACTGAAGAATTTTAAGCTTGACAAAGTCAATGTCCATAATTTATATGGACCTTATAAGCTTTGAAAAATGTACAACATTTTAATACTACTATTGAATTTAATTACCTTCTTCAAATATTAGAATAGTTTTTAAGATAAAAACTCTGCACATTCCCTGGTGTTTATAGCTGTTAGAATTCTTTTCGGTGTATGCTGATGCTTATGCAGAAAGTAATTTCATAGTATTTCTTAAATCCTTTTAGCTTTAAACATGTATTTTGCATACTCACCTTCATTTCATGTCAACTTTAATCTCATCTAAACCAAATTGAATGCTAAATTAATATTCTACATATGTAAACTCATTGGAACAAAATGGCTAAGAAAGGACATTGTTTTTGAATATTGAAATCAGACTTGATTATTTGATGTTGTTTTAAAATTTTTATTCTTCTAATTTTACCTTCAAATATTCCTTCAATTTTTTTTTTAGATTTTGAGATGTTAGCCACAATTTCTATTTTCTATATTTTGTATAATAATTATATTGTATGTTTCTTTTATGAGAAAGTAATGTATTATTAAACCTAAAGAAAATTTAATGTGTCTTTCTTAAATAAAAAAATACACATAAAATACATTGATTTATAAAATGTGTTTTCTTTAAGTAGAGTAGTATATGTATAATGAACCATTCATTCCTGTAATTAGGGATGATTTATAAATATGAAGACTTGGGCTGCTGATTGATAGAGAGCTCCTCACTCTTCCACTATATCGCAAAATCTTACAGAATACATTTTACTACCACACATGTACATCTAATCTCCACACTACTTTTATAATATATATTGTCTCATAAATACATCATCTATGCAGTAGATACTATTTCACCCTACCTACATATTTTTTAAAAAAATTGCCAGAGGGAGCATATGCTCACGAGAGGGAATGAAGGAGAAAGCACCCCTAATGGGGCACAACCATGCCACAATCCCCTCTCCTCTACTTCATCCATCCTCTACACTCCAGGCACTCATGCACACGTGCCTAGCACTGCACTCAATTGCCAGGTCCAGGACTACGCAATCAGCCATATGGGATCCAGCTCTTCTAATCACCAGGCCATGAGGAAATAATTAAATGAGGAAATAATGTCATATAAACTGAAACACTAACTCAATGTCACATTGATAGTATGTAACAAAAATAGAATCTAAATCCATTTGACTTCTGAGATATAATTATGGCACATCTCTGAAAGAGATTTAACTTGAAAACCAACTTTGATATTTTTCAAGGTCATGTTTTATGGCCATTCAGACTAAATGAACATCCTTTTACTTTATTTCCTGCTCACACAGCTGATTTATTTGTTGTATGACAAGAAATTCAGTATATTGATTTTGGGACAATTTTTAGATTGGAACATTCTAAGCACTTCGTTATGTGTTCATTCGGTAAGTACTTCTTGCACCAGGACCTGTTTGCTGTGAGTATGGAGATGAAAGACATAGCTCCTGCCATCCTGGACTTCGCAGAATAGTGAGAGAGAAAGATAAGAAACAAACCAGAATTTCATACAGTGGGTAGCAGACCCAATGGCAGGAATAGTGTGATTGTCAGATGTATACAAGGACGAGACAGGCTATGAAAAATGATTTTCCAAAGGCAACAAAAGAACAATGTGGGTGATCCAACATTGTCTAGCTGAGGGCATAGTCCCGAGGCGATCAACATGGGGTCCAGGAGATAATGGGGCAATGATTCATGTTACTTCTCTTGGCCGACCCAAGGCATTGAAGGAAGCCACTCGCCAGACACCAACCGGAACAGCTAAATGTCTATCACAGGATGTGGGATCGACGGTGTGTAGGTTTGCTGTGCCTTGCAAACGTCTTTCTGGTGGGGACAATGGGTGGGGCTGGTAGTTTTTATTGCTCATTCCCTTTTTCCTACTTGCTGACTCCTGCTAAGAGTGCCCTTGTGTAAACCTTATGGTCAATTCAACTCCCTTTGCTCCTCCCTGTCAGAAAGACAGTTGGTCATCTGATCTCTTTCAGAAAGGCTTATTTGGCTTATTCTCATACATTTTCTATTTTTATATCAAAAACACACCAGTGCCAAGCTTTCTTTAGTGCCTTCCTCAGACTCAAGGCGCTTTTTTCCTGTCAACAGAAACATGTATCTTGCAAATCAAAGGCTTCACATTCAAAACTCTTGTTTATGATGTTGGCTTCCCAAGCCTGCTTTGTGAATGCCTCTGATGGGTACTAAGAATAGAAAGCAACAGAAGCAGTACTACAAATGTTTCTTTATTTGTCTATTTTGTGAAAGTAACTCCCCGTGCATATTTATAACATCAAATCATCCTACAAATCTTAGAATGAAATGCAGCAGTCCTGGACTTCTCCCCTTCTCAACTCCACATTTTCCTCTGTAGGAGCAACTATGTTCCACATTTCCAACTGGTTCTTTAAGTATTTACCTCTGTGTTCAAAACAGCACATTTGACTTTCAATTTTATATATGAAGGGACTTTAAAAGGTTCATAAAAATGAAATTAAGATATGAGCTTATTTTAGTACTAAAAATTTTCGAAATTCATACATAGTTTTTCCACACTATGCATTTTTTCATGAACTTTTTGAAGGCTCTTTACATTGTGATAGGATAAATAATGGCCCCTAAATGTATTTACATGTGTCTACTCCCCAGAACATGTGGAAGTGTTATGCTACATGGTAAGCGAGAACTAGGTTAGCAGTTGTAATTACAGTTGCTAATCAGGTGGCCTTCAAGAAAATTATTCTGGGTTATCCAAGGGACCCAGTAAAAGTACAAACAAGATTTTAAAAAATACGACAGGCAGGTAGAAGAATAGGTATCAAAGTAGTATGTTGTGGGAAAGACCCAACTGGCCACTGCTGGCTTTGAATCTGGAGAAAGGTGGCCATGAGCAAAGGGGGGGCAGCCTTCACAAGCTGGAAAAGGCAAGGAAAGAATTTTCCATTTGAACTTCCAGGAAAGAGTGCAGTCCTGCTGTGGACCTTGGTTTTAAGCCTAGTGAGACCCATTTTGTACTTCGGAACTCCAGAACTTTAAGATACTGAATTTATAATAATTTGTTTCAGCAACAAAAAGAAATTAAGATAGGTGTTATTATATTTCATACTATAAAGACTAGGATTTCCTTTTCTTTGTTATCGCTTCTGATTTTTTCCATTAATGTTATATCAGGATACTGCTGATACCTGAATTCCATGTTTACATTTTTAGCTGTTTTTTTTTTTTTTTTTTTTTTTTTTTTTTTGAGAGGTTTTTGCTATAGGGCGTGTGCGCTCGCCAGACAGACAGAGAGAGACATAGAGACAGAAAGCGAGAAATCAGCCCCCAAGGGGGATGGCCACGCCGCAATCCCTTCTCCTCCGTTCTCCTCTTGGGATCTTGGGCACACACGCACACGCGCCCACTGTGAGTTTTAAGCCACCGGGTTCGGGATGCGAACCGTAGTCGACTACGTGGGAGTCCAGCGACATAGCCATTACGCTAACTGCTGGTCCCCATTTTTAGCTGTTTTTCCTTCATTTCACAAGTGAACCGTATAATGTCCTGAACAAATGATAATTTTATTTAGTAATTGAGCCAGATTTTTCATTATTATTATTATTATTATTGTTATTGTGCTTTGTTTTTGAAATATTCATTACTAATAGATCCCAAAAGTCCCTGACTGAAGTATCACTCAGAATCTTCAAACACGCTATACAAACTGTCAATTTTACTCATTTATATTTTCTTTGAGGTATCCTTTCCTAAAAGTTTTGCTCTCTGTTTCAATATGGACTATGTGCTCTAGAATCTTTTTGTTTGTTTGTTTAGAGAGAGATTTTTACTAAAGGGCACATGTGTTCGCCAGAGAGATAGAAAGTTAAAAATTACTTCTGGGGGGATGGCCACGCTACAATCCCTTCTCTATTTTCCTCTCAGGATTTTGGACACACACTCACACGTGCCCAGGGTGAGTCTTAAGTCCTCGGGTCTGGGACTTGAACTATGGTTGACTATGTGCGAGTTCAGTGACATAACCGTTACACCATCTGCTAGTCCCTAGGTTTTTTTTTTTTTTTTTTTTTTTTCCTTACAATTTTCCTGGGAAATCTTATTTCCTGTCTTTGTTTGGATCTCCTGTTATTTGAATTTAAGTTTTCCTAATTATTTTCCCTTAATTTGGTAGGAAAAAATCCTTAGTAGCTTCTCGATAACTCATAAGTGGAAAATATACTTTAAAATGAAATAGCATGAAATAGCTTCATGCTACCCTCATGTCTGACAAATATTTCACTGAGTATAGAGATCTATATTGATTTTTTTTCATACTTTTAAATGCATTGCTCCAGTGCCTAGGGTTAAGCTCAGTGCCTTCTGATTCTTAATCTCTTGTTGTAACTTTTTTTTTTTTTCACTGTGAGACTTTAGTGCTTTTTTATTTACTTCTGATATTTTAAAATTTCAAGACATTAGATGTTGGTATAGGAAATAGTATTATTATTGTTCTGGTCCTGAGGAAATGTCATTCAGTTTCTGGAACTTTTCTTTTATAACTTCTTTAATAATATCTTTGCCTGCATTTCCTATATTCTGAATATCTAGAACTAATTTTCATCTAATGTTAAAAGTCCTCAGAGGGTCTAACTTTTCTCTCTTATTTTCAATTTCATTTTTGCCTTTTGCTTTGTTATCTTGGAGATCTCAACTTTACCTTTCAACTTTTCCATCGCATTTTTATTTTTTATAATTCCTCTTCTGTATTTTCTGTAAGCTTAATTTTATTTATAACCCATTTGCATGTTTTTTAAAAAAGACCTTTATTGTGATATAATTTGCATATTATAATGTACCTATTTGTATCTGAAGGATGCAATTTTTCCTTGTATCTCTGAAAATACTGATTACAAATTTTTGAATTTTTTCCTGATTATTATTGTTATTATTTTTCTTGCATCTCTTTTTGGTGTGCCTGCTCTCTTAGTTTTATCTTTTTTTTTCCCCACACAGAGGATTTTTTTCGAATCTCTGGAGATCTTTGTTAATTCCTAAGTGTAAGGACTTACAAACCGATTGGAACCATAGTTCTTAAGCAAAGCCTGTGTAGACATGAGCTCCCCTCCAAAGAGATTAATGAAGAACGCTCCATTTTATTGGGTAGTTTGACCTTCCATATCTCTGTATTTTCTCTTAATTTATCAGTTTCTCAAGAAAGGAATTTTCCAATTTCATACTTTGGCAGGGAGTGGGAGTGGGTAAGTCTGGCTGCCAAGAGCCAAGTCGAGGCAGGAAACGGGTGGTCATCTGTTCTGCAGGTTTGCTCTCATCTAATTCTCCTGCTCTCAGTACATTGTCCTCTTCTCATCTGAACCTGCTCCCTGGTCCAGAGTTCTTTGGTCCAACCTGCGAAGAACTGACAGGATGAATCAGGAAATCTCCTGACTGCAAGGATACATGCAATAGATAGGGGCTGTTTCTTACAAAGACTTTCAGCTAATCCTCTTTTCAGCTTCCTTGTCACTCCCACCTTCAGAAGTACCAGATCCGTCTAACTTCTGAACCTTTCTGGAGCTTTACAGTAGGAATAACCTTATTTTGCATCCCTCCTCTCCCCGCCTCTCAGTCAGTAAGTTTTCAGCTTGCTCTGACTGGCTGCATATGACATCACTGTTCTGTTTTGCTTTCAGTCCTTAAATGATGATACAGAAGACACATACAGAAAACATAAGTATATATGTGTAGGATAACAAATAATTTTAAAGTATCAGCAATTTAACCATTATTTGGAACAACAAATATTATAGTACATTACTGGCTCCAAAGAATTCTCTGTATATATACCTTTAGGATTTTACTGCTCTATCCTTTCCAGACAAACATTGTCCTGACATTTTTGTTAGTTACTTTCTTGTTCTGTTCTCTTTTTAAATTTATTTATGCATTTCCTCCATGGGCAAATGAGACAGAGAGCCAGAGACAGCTCCTTCAACAGGGTCTGGGCATTATGAGCTATCCCTAGGCCTCAGCCAGCCCTGGATCATAGACAAGCACATGCCCAGGGAACTCAGGAAAGTCTCTAATCTTGAACTAGGAGCCCTCCCATGTGGAAAAGCTTCATAGAGCCTTGTGTTTTACCTCTGTTCTAGCCTAACTTTCTTGCTTTTATTTACATTTTTTTGCCTGTGAATGCTTGAGCACTATATTCTGGTTTTGCCTCCTTTTGAGCTTGACGTTAATGGGAATAGATTACACATAATCACATGCATGTTACGTCTTTGCTGAATGTTATGACCATTGGGTTCTGTGTTGTGCTGTGAGTAGCTGCCAACCGCTTCATTCATTGTATTGCTGTAAGGGCAGGCTGTGACTTGATTAGACCAAGATTTAAAAAGCTTTCTGTTATCAGGGGGCATTTTGAACATTTTTTATGCCTTTCTGCTTTTTTAGCTTCCAAAATTCCATTTTATTCTTTTCTGCTGTTGAACTCCCTCCTTCTTTTTAGATACATATTTTAAATAAAGTCTTGTATACCTTGTATCCTTTGAGTGTTTTGTGCTTTCATTTTGGTGTGTGTAGTGAGGACATTGGGAGGTAGGCCCTAGTTTATCTAAAGCCAGTACTGCTATGTTATCTGGCACAGTAGCTATGGAGATTATATTAAATACATTTTTATATACTTAGGTTCTCTGGCTTTTTATTTTTATGTTTTTAAGACCAGACTGAAAGGTTAAGAAGAATATTGAAGCCAAGTTTCGCAGAACCTAAAGTTATGATTTGGTTAAGAGGTATCCTAGTGTGTTTGAGGTGGGGATTCCATGGAACAAAGAGAGCGGAGGCAACTGCCTTCATAAGACCCAAAGCACTACACACTATTTAACATTGGTTTTGAATTGTGATATCCTCTAATTGTCTTGTATCATTTCTTCTTAATATTCCCTTAAAAAACCTTTCCTGGAGTGAATTGTCTATGAAGAAGTAGATATCCTACAATGACAAGTGTAAAAATAATTGAACATTTCATTTCCCTCTTTCTGCTATTCTCTGGCCTGCAGTGCATTCCAATATATTCTGCTTTCAATGAACAGGCAGTTCTTTGTCATTTTGATTGCTGGACCTCAATTGGAGCATAGGCAATGGCCAACGGATATTCTGGCATGGATATTAATGATATCTGAATACAGACCCAGATGTAATAATGCTAAAAAAATCACGGAGGACAGTTTATTGTTTCTAGGCATAGCACACAGAAAAAGAAAGAGTATAGATAATGAAATACAAATGATATAAGCACCCTTTCTACTCTTTTGTTGTCCAATATAATTATATCACATGTATCATACTTTGAAAGTTTTATTTGTAAAAGGGCAGCTTAATTATTTTTAAAGATTTTTTTTAACTTCAGTCATGACTTTAGTGATTGCACAGTATAAGAAAGCTATATTTGAAAGAGTGTTTTCCTAGGTAAGAAGTGTCCTTTTTTTCTGGTTTATTAAAATAACTGTAAAGCATTTCCCCCCCCCCCCCCTTTGAGGTTACATGGGATAATAGTATATACCTACCTCGATCATAATTATCAGTGGTTAACTGAAGAGTAAGTGTAAACTCTAGAAAATGTGATACATATCATCTATAGGACTGGATGTTTTTTAATTAAAAGATATACACAAATAAAGAAAAAGGCAGGTACTTTAAGTAAGAGGTCACCTTACAAACTAAGAACTTTAACTGTGCTGCAGTGGTCTTGAAAAGATCATTTCTGTCGTGTCTCCTACTGCCCGATCTGGAAAAAGAGAAGTTTTCCTGTTAACTTTAATTTACAGGTAAGTAGAGTTACATGAAATCATGCAATTCCTATAAATATGACTGTAGTTATCATTTCTTTTAATATGAATGTACTTTTTTTCAGGATATTGGGAGGATTTTTCAAAAGCAGAAGCTGTTTTCTCTGGGACTATTTCAAATAATTCCAATAGGATCCTGCTGCAGCTCACAGCTTGGTTATTATTTTTGTCTTTTATTTTTTCCCCCCCCCCCCCTTAGCTCATTTTACGAAACGGATCCAGCATTCCTCCGGAGGACAGAAGGTGGCGCTCTTCCTTCTGTCTTGTGATGTTTTCCACTTGACAGTTTATTTTAATTCTTTTCTGTTAAGATTCAGAGCAGCACTCTGCTGGTGATGTGATTGTTTCTTTGTGGTTAATGACCACTTTTTCACTTATCAAAAGGCAGGGACATATTCCATGAAGTGTCATATTGAATGTGAGGCATCCACCGTCATTGGCAAATCAATGGTAAGCAGCAGCTAAAGTTTGACAAGGTCCCTCACAGTTTACTTGCCCGGGTGAGTGACTTCTCTCCTGAATGATTTCCCCCTCATTCTGTTTTATAGACATGGGGGATAAAACAACGTTCAAGGATATGAGATCCATTGGAAAAGACTTGCTGTTTCCATTTCCACATGCTCTGAAACTGGTGGCTGATTAAATGAGCACATATCGATGTAATCTGTGACCTTTCAGTCAGTTCTCAGTCTCAAATTAAATCCCTTTCTGAAAACTAAATCTTGTTTATTTTGTTGTGTTTGGTATCTAATCTAATCTGGGCTGTTTTTTGTCAGTAAATGTGAGATGATCTCATAGATGGCAATAAAACCAATTTGATTGTTCTACTTTGTATTATGTTACGTTCTTTTCCAGGGGCATGAAAGCAGCTGCAAATATTCATCAAGTATTGTCAAATGATGCTACCGAGTTAGAGTTAATATATTCCATTTCTTTTTTTTTATAAGGTCATCTTTTTCATTATGCATACAAAACAAGCCCAGTAGATTTTCCTAGTGATATCTGTATTTTAAGGTTCATTGTCATCTAACTAATTTCCTTTTAAAATTGCTTGCTATTTATATTATTAGCCCCAAATTAGCATGTTTAGATTATAAACATCATTGTGTTTTGTTATTAACATAGTATATATGTTAAGGAAATTGTTAGTTATATAAATTAGAGCCATATGACTTGGGTTCTATTGTTTACTTTTTTTTTTTTTTGATGGATTTTGCTTTAGGGCATGTTTACTTGCCAGAGGAAGACAGAGACAGAGAGACGGAAGGTAAGAATTTACCCCCTGAGGGGATGGCCACACCACAATCCCTTTTCCTCCATTCTCCTTCTGGAATCTTGGGCATGCATGCAGATGCACCTGGCTTGAGTTTTGAGCCACCAGGTGAGGACTTGAACCACAGTCAGCTATGTGGGAGTCCAGTGACAGAGCTGCTGTGCCATCTGCTGGTCTCAGACTTGGGTTCTATTTTTATCCTACTATTCTGCCTGTCATCAGTGTAAAGCCCAAATCCTGGCTGTGACCAACTATTTGAAGATATAGCCTTTGGAAAGTAGCTCCTAGCTAAAGATCATTAGGAACAGGTTTTGAGAACTGTACATGCACCTGGTACAATTCCGCCATTTGCATCCCGGTCATCATCATGCTATTTTAACTATAACACTCATTTTTATTAGCTACACTGTGTAAGACTTAAGACTAGGCCATTTTAAGATTGAATTTACTAAGAAAGCAAATCAAGGATCGCAATCAAAAGTGTTCAGTCTGTTTTCCTCTTTTTTCTGGGTGATAGCCTACTAGGTTAGGCAGAAATAGGAAGATAATACTTTTCAATTATTTGTCTAAAAGCACATGGCTGGTAAGATATAGGGAGGGAGCAACAAAGCGTAGTTCTAGAAACCATGACCAGAGAGAGCTGCCTGGATGCCATGGTAATCACCTGTCTCCTCTTTCTACTTCCTCCATCAGTAAGCTACAGAAGAAAGCATTCACAGAAATCAACTTGAAGATGACTGTGATATACAGACTTCTTACAGAATCTAGTCCTGGAAAATAATAAAGTATAACTGAGTTTTCAAATTGGGATTTTGAGAGCTAGAGTCTTGGTAACCCCTTGTGACCTTTCACTGTACTGGACCCTGGGGCATCTAGACAGTATAATCATGGTTTTTCTCTAATGAGAAGGCCAGGGATTTTGAAGGCCATAGGTTTAGGCTGTGTGGTGACTAGTCAAGGTACACTTTGCATGGGGGAGGGGGCTCATCGATGAGGTCATAAAGCCCAAAAAAGCTTCCTAATGTAAACACTGAGATTCTACAGCAGGGTCAACAAACACTTTTGTTAAGGGCTAGTTAATACTTTAATTTTTTGGGGCTAAGAGGTAAATTGAGGATATCCTGTAGGTACATGTATAACCATTTATAATTCAACTATTTATACATGAAATAGCACTTTTATTCATAGTTAACAGGCTACAGAAATAGGCAGTTGGCCTCATTTGGCTGAAGGCCACAGTTCACTCAGTCCCTACAGGATTCAAACACTGTATGCTACATTAAAAAATAAAAAAAAAGTTTACTTATTTCTTCCATGAGCAAGAGAGACAGAAAGAGCTAAAGAGAAAAAGAAAGAGAAAGGGAGGAAGCCAAAGAGAAAGGTACCTGGGTTCAGCTGAAGTACCAGCCTGTTCTACCCAGAGAAGCGCACTTTGTGAGAACCAGGGGAAAGGAGCCTGAGCTTCTGGAACCTATTTCCTATGAATTTATGGCATGATGGGTGTTAAAAATGAACTAATCTATGGTCTATGAACAAAAAAGAAAGAAAAATAGAGAGAGCACATGTGCGAGAGAGAGAGAGCACTCCCAACACAGCCTTGATGCCATTTTCCATCCTGGCCTCATCCCGTTGTGGATCATAGACACAAGCATTCCCAGATTACTCAGGGAAGTTTCAAGATGTGAACCAGGAACCTTCCCTGTGGGTCAGCCTCGTGGAGCACTGCGTTTTAGTGCTGTGTCTACATTTGGCCCCATGTTTACATTATTTTTAATGATGTAGGTAGGCTAGAATTCAAACATCTGGTTGGTCAGATATGCAGGTATACTGGCATTCATTGAGCTCCAATGTTTGTTTGAATTACAGAGAAGAACTGTAGCTGATTGAACAAATTAAAATTTTGGTTTGATTGATTTGCCTGCACTAATAAAGGCAAATTTACATCTAGCAAACATAAAAGCAGGTCCTCAACCATGGAGTGGCATTTATTTAAACTATTACGGGAATGTTAACAGTCCCACTAGAGACAAAGAATCATTACAGCAGGTAGTCACTTCTGATGTTTTATCGTTCTGTGTTGGGGAAAGAACCTGATTTAGCTGAGTGAGTTAAATACATCAAGAAAATATACAATACTATTTATTGGAAAGAAAAAAATACAAAAGCACAGTTTGGTGACACATTTTGTCTTACAGTGGTAGAGGCTCTTGAATGCTCTGGTCATTACTAAACCTTTGAGAATTCGCTTTCTCTGTAATTTGTCAGAAAACTTCCAGCAGATGGGCTAAAGGCCTTGTCTAGCAATTGAAGGAGTTGTTAGCCCACAAGGAAACCAGGTCATCCAATCAGACAAACCCATTCTCTCGAGGCTCTGCACAATTGCTTCTTGGGATGGCAGACGATCATCAGGCCATCTGGGGACTTTCAACGTCTGGCTGACCTCCAGGAAGAGGGCAGGAAGTCTCCTTGACTGCAGTGGGGTGTATTTGCCACAGTTTATATGTTTCATAATATGTAGGGAAAAAAAAATCCTTTTTGGACATGTTAACCTAAAAAGCAAAACAGAGACCAAATACATAAAGCAGAAAGGACTTTATTTATACAGAGTTTAAAGACTGCACTATGCTACATTCAAATGAACATAATTCCCAAACATGCTTATCGAGGTCTTTCAGTCCTAGGATAGCTTTTAAAGGCAAAAACCACAAGCAGGGAGGGAGGGAAAAAGGAAGAAGGGATTCTATCAGTTTGAGAACAATAATCCTTTGCTGTGTTCTTCGTGTGAGGTTAGAGTTCTGGTAGAGCTCTCCAAATGATAGTTCATGCAATCAGGCACGCGAGTATGGAAAAACGCCTCCTCCATGGCTTTCCCAGCTCGTTTTCATCAGGGTTGACACAGATGACTTTATTTGATTCCGAAAACTTTCACAGCAAATAAGGCTTAGAATCATCAGGTTCTCATTTGCCTTGGTGTCCCCCTGGTTATGAGCGGCTGCCCGTCTTAGGTTTGTTGTCTGTCATCAGAGATGTTCCTCCATGACATCACGGCACCTCTCTCCTGGTTTTTCCTGGGCATGCCCCTCTGTGGCTTCAGTACATACTTAGCATTTCTTTCGTAGAGGGTTCGTAATGGTGTTTTAGTTCCTTTCAAATTCTTTTTTTTTTTTTTTTTTTTTTTTTTTTTTTTTTTTTTTTGAGAGATTTTCGCTATAGGGCGCGTGCGCTCACCAGAAAGACAGAGAGAGACAGAGAGACAGAAAGCGAGAAATCACCCCCCAGGGAGGATGGCCACGCCGCAATCCCTTCTCCTCCATTCTCCTCTCGGGATCCTGGGCACGCACGCACACGCGCCCGACATGAGTTTCAAGCCACCGGGTCTGGGACGCGAACCGCGGTTGACTACGTGGGAGTCCAGCGACGTAGCCATTATGCTAACTGTTGGTCCTGTTACTTTCAAATTCTGTTTCCATGAAAAGATAGGACAAGTGATGCAGAAGCCTAGCAAATGCTCTCAGCGAAGAAAGGGAACTCAGAATTTTTCCAGATCATAGATAACAATTTTAATTTTAAAAAGTGATAGTTTCTTTTTTTTCTGATTATAGTTAATTAGCACTAACTGAATTGCTCAGTAAACATGTTTCAGCCACATTAGTTTGGTTTAAATATATTTTGGTTTAGTACTTCTTAGCAAATTATCTTGATATAACTAAGATACTAATATAAAGTTACAATTCTTTGAAATAATTATCTTGGTAAATATAGATTTTATTTAGGGAGATGTCTATAAAGCCCTTCCCGATAACTGACAACTCACAAACTCTCTGAGTTTATAGCAGAAGGTACCCAGGGTTAGCTATCATGTTGAATCAGTTCTAAGTGACACATTTTCTTATTTTCAGTTTTTGATATCTTTGAAATTTGGATGCATTGTATAAATGATAGTGGGTCACAGCATAATTTGCAGCATAGAACTGCATTACGTGACAGTCCATCCAAAATCGATAGTACCTTAGATTCAGTGAAATCAAGTAGTTCTGAATTACCCAATAATGATCAAGGGAATAAAAAAAGCATAGAGAAGAATAGGAGCACTCGTCATCTGAGGACAGAGCTCAAGTAAACAATAATCTGAAGTAAGATTCATTCTTAAAGTGAAAATTTATGGACAGCCTATTTTATGTGTCAAGTTCAAAAAATTAAAGACTATAACAATGTATAAGATACTATTTTTTTTTTCTTTTTTGGAGAAGTTTTTGCTATAGGGCGCGTGCGCTCGCCAGACAGACAGACAGACAGAGAGACAGAAAGCGAGAAATCACCCCCCAGGGGGGATGGCCACGCCGTAAACCCTTCTCCTCCATTCTTCTCTCAGGATCTTGGGCACGCACACACATGCGCCTGGCATGAGTTTAAGCCACCAGGTCCGGGACTTGACCCGCGGTTGACTACATGAGAGTCCAGCGACATAGCCATTACACTAACTGCTGGTCCCCAAGACACTATTCTTGATCTCTAAGAAATTGGGATATATTTTGGCAGTCATAGCAAAGAAATCTGAACTAATGAAATATACTGTCTAACCCTTTTATAAATATTTAAGATAACGTTTCTGTATATATCTCTCTGTATTCATTAATGTTGATAATAGAATATATGTATATATTTTTCAACCACTATCCCTACAGTAAGCACAGATACATATGTGAAGAAACACTATTGTGGGCTAGATTAGTTGTGCCATTTGAATAATCATCCTTATCATCATCACTAACATGGGCTGTTTCTAGACTATACCAGAGATAATATAATATGGCATAAATAGCAGAGGATACTGAAGAAACTCTAGAACTTATTCAGATTGTAGGTTTTAGGTCAAAAAAATTAATAGAAAAAATGGCATCAAAAAAGACTTGGAGTTAGTTATGGGAGTAAGCATTTATAGTAGCAGTAAAACACAATTTTATGAAGTTCAAAAGAATGCTGGAGGAAGTGATGGTGAGGTTGGCTCCCAGGCCTTGACCAGATGGTAAGAAAAGCTGCATGCCAGGATAAACAAGGCCCTGAGAAACCATCGAGGACTTTTGAATAAGGGGAAGGCAATGTGATCTCGAAAAAGACTTTTCTTGCTTCTGCTGTTTAGCTATTATTCTACTTCTTCATTCACTGTCAACCAAAAAAGAAGATAAAAAAGAAGTCTCTGTACACTTTGTAACGCCCTCTCTTATTATCTATGAACTTAACCCTTTACACCTTATAGCATGGCTTTTTAAAAACTTCCCCTTCCTCTGGAATTGATCCTTTAAGTTCACTTGTGTCCTATCTCAGGCTTCTCAGTATTAGTCAAGTGTTGATAAATGTCTTTATGACCATTAATTTGCATAGTTCTTTTTTTAAATTTATTTTTTCTAAAGAATTATTTCATTTAACTTTATTTATTTACTTACTTATTTTAATTTGACCAGAGAGGGATAGAGTGAGAGCGAGAGCGAGAGTGAGCAAGTGAGAAAACAAGTCACCAGGTCCAGAACTCGAACTGTAGTTGGCCATGTGGGAATCCAACACCCTTAATCACCATGCCACCTGCTGGCCCATGCATCAGTCTTAATATCAACATGTACTGAAGCAAAATGTTTCATTCCTTAAATATTCAACAATTGATCATCAAACCATTTCTCTTGGTTTCATGTTTTTACTTTTAGTACTATTTCTATGTTAGTCACACAGGTTAAGTATCTTCTATCAGTTAAACATTATTTTTATCTGTTCATCTAAATATTATTTTCATAAATGTGCAGATATTACAGATAAAGCTACTGCACCATTGATTCCCTTTATCCCAGTCTTATTTCCAAAGAAAACATTTTTGTATCACCTCCATCCATTAAAAACAAATGTGTGAATACAAATATGTAGTTGTGTTTGAGTACATATATTTAACAATTTATCTTGGACAACTTTCTTTCAATGTTAGCATAAATAAATCTACCAGCTTTTTTTTTTTTTTTTTTTTTGGAGAGATTTCTACTATAGGGTACATGCATTTGCTGGAGAGAGAGAATGTGAGAAATAACCCACTGGGGTGATGGCAATGCCACAATACCTTCTCTTCCATTTTCCTCCTGGAATTTTGGGCATGCATACGCACCTGGTGACTGAACTGTGGTCGGCCGTGTGGGAGTCTAGTACTTCAACCACTATGCCATCCCCTGGCCCTGCCACATTGTTTTAAATATTAATAATAATTTTTTTATCAGTCTTTTTAAAAAATATTTTTTAGGTTTTTGCCACAGGATGTGTACACCTGCCAGAGAGACACAAAGAGAGAGTGAGCGACAGAGACAGAGACACAGAGAGAGAGACAGAGACAGAGAAAGTGAGAAATTATCCCCTGTTGGGTGGCCATATCACAATCCTTCTCCATTCTGCTCTTGGGATTTTGGGCACATATGCACATGTGCCCAGCATGATTTTCAAGCCGCCAGGTCTGGGACTCAAACCGTAGTCAACCATGTGAGAGTACAGCACCTCAACCACTGTGCCACCTGCTGGCCCCCATCAAGCCATTTAGAAAGCATCTTTTTATGTCAACGAATATGAGAGACATTACTTCCACAGTGCCACTTATGTGCTATTCAAAATCCCATTTAGAATACTTAAAAAAAGGCCCTTAAAGTTAATTTGACCTAAAAGTTTATTTTAGTTCTATGTGTAAAATCAGGTCTCAAAACCAGACCTGCTGATTCTCCCCTGGGTTTTTATCTTTACCCACATCAGAGCTCCTTTGTTTGCATCTGCATTGCTACTTGTCCAGTACTGTGAGGGTCTCACTGAAGTCTAGACACCTGGAGAGAGACCTAACCACAGCAGCTCTTCAGCCACTCTGCCCTTTTCTGTATCTCATAGCTAAAATCTAACATTGCATTCTAGCTACGAGTTGATTACAATATTATTATTGAGTTTCCTAAAGCCTGAAATATACTTCAGAGAAATAATTGCTTCTATTCTCACGGTACTCTCAATAAGGAAAACAATGGGAAGAAAAGAGAGTTAAGTAACTTACTTACTTAATCAATCCAGTGAAAGCAGTCACATATGTTCTGTATATGATTCATGCTCTTACCACTGACATGCTTAATATGAGCTCTGTTTTTGTTGATGGGATCAATAAAAGTAAGCCCTGCATGCAATGATTTTGATACAAGTGTTACCTCTGTCCTTACTGTCAACCTGGAAGACATAGGTGAACAACTTTGTTAATAATTTTATTAATAATCGGACCAATGTGGTAGACACCACCCTAAAAATGTATTTTCCCAGGACCAGCAGTTAGCGTAATGGTTATGTCGCTGGACTCCCACGTAGTTGACTGCGGTTTGCGTCCTGGACCCGGTTGCTTAAAACTCACGCTGTGCGTGTGTGCGTGCGTGCCCAAGATCCCGAGAGGAGAATGGAGGAGAAGGGATTGCAGCGTGGCCATCCCCCCTGGGGGGTGATTTCTCGCTTTCTGTCTCTCTGTCTCTCTCTGTCTGTCTGGCCAGCTCACACGTCCTATAGCAAAAACCTCTAAAAAAGAAAAAAAGAAAAAAAAAAGTATTTTCCCAAGATATGTAATGATTATATGTCATGCTTACATCTTCTAAGCATGAAAAGCACATTATTTTATTTACATTTAATAGAAATTCCAAATTTGCCATTTATGCAGAATGACTGTGAATCCAAGGATTCCTTTTTCCTTCTCAAATCCCCAACCTGTGGGTACAGTTGTTTTCCTTGAAAGACTGGATAGGGGATATATTTTTTTTAAACAGCTTTTTTCTGCAAGTGAACTAAAGTTTAATGGAGACACAGACTGTAAATGGATTTAACAAAATTGGGATTTTATGGGTTTCATGACCTCAAGTGCGGATTTACATTCTCCCTTTATTTTGCCTGTTTCCATCTATTGGTCAAGTGAGAGTAGGTCTTGGTTGTTTTGGGATAATCCAGATTTATGTTGTTTTCCTAGTAACCTGTTTAGCATTTGTCCTGAACAAAGTGCTATACTTTGGAGAATAAGTTACGTGTCCACTCCGTTCAGCCCTTGCATTAGTCTTATGTAGTCTTGTCCTGTGTGTGAGGTTGGCCTCCGCAATTTCAGTCCCAAATTGTACTAGTTTATGCCAGGGTAGTCATCGTGCCAGAAACCCTTACTTCATGGTCATATGGCTTCTCCAAAACAGCTATTTTGGCTGAATAAAGGGATTTGCTTCCTGGGAGATCTCTGCCTATTTTGAAGGTGCGCAGTGGTGGTTTCAGCTCTACCCAGATCATGACGACTGAGATATAAGAAAAAATGTTTTTTCAAAGTAGTATTTCCCAGCTGAAAAGTGGACATTAAGTAAGCAAAAATTATACTGTTCCTTGAAAAAAAGATTTTTTTCCCTCTAGATAACAATTGTCAAATAAATTTTCCTTAATCATACGTTTTTAAAAACCACTTTATTTATTATTATTGTTGTTGTTTTTAGTTTTCTCTAGGGCATACTTGCAAGAGAGAGACAGAGAAAGAAAGAAAGAAAGAAAGAAAGTGAGAAAGCAAGCTGTCAGGTCCAGGACTCTATTTGCGGTCAGCCATTGTGGGAGTCCAGCACCTTAACCACCATGCCACCTGCTGACCTCTCCTTCCCCCATATTCAGCATTGCATGCTTTTTGTTTCCACTTTCTCTTCTGGTATTGCTAGGAGGGCTCATAACGAGGCAGATAATTCAATGGATTCTCTGATGTTGTCTTGTCCTTTTCCTCTTTGTTCCAGAGTTTTTCCCTCAGTTAACAGCACTCTTAAGTTGTACACATGAATTGATTCACTGTAATCAGACTCGGAGGAGACTGATTTGGAAACCAGAGCCCTTATTTATTAAGGAAGATCTGTCTAGTGCAATCTATAACTGGTACCAGCTGTCTTCTCAGCACACTTCTCTTTGACGTCGATGGATGTGGGAAGCCCTGTTTGTTAGTAATAGATGACTTTGGTGAGCATAGAATCAGACTGAGTAAAAGGAAGCAGATGGATTTAAGGGACGTCTCCTTTAAGTTGAGATAGAGCCTGAAGGAATTATGGTTCCCCACAATAAGATAGATGCAGGTGGTAATCAGTGCCTGTCATTCAGTTGCAGAATCTCTGCTCTCCAGGTCAGTTTCTGGTAGACATTGGTAAAATTCTTATTTTTCCTTCTTCCAGCATTGCTGTTGACCATTACAGGTTCTTATTTTCTAACCCCCCTCCCCGGGACTAATCCCAAGACTATTTTGGAAGAAGACACAATTGTCTTAGTGTGTCTTACAAAACTGTTTCTTAATTCCTTTATTTATTTATTTATTTATTTATTTATTTATTTATTTATTGGAGAGGTTTTTGCTATAGGGCACTTGCACTTGCCAGAAAAACAGAGAGAGACAGAGAGACAGAAAGTGAGAAACCACCCCCTGGGGGGATGGCCACGCTACAATTCCTTCTCCTCCATTCTCCTCTCAGGATCTCGGGCACGCACGCACTCGTGCCCAGCATGAGTTTAAGTCACTGGGTCTGGGACTCAAACCACCATCAGCTACATTGGAATCCAGTGACATAGACATTACGCCAACAGCTGGTCCCAATTCCCTATTTTTATTTTTTAACTTTTTATTAAAGTATAATACATACAAAAAAATCATACATAATGCAAATAAGTCATACATGGTATTAGAGTATAGTTCATTGAATTGTAAAAATGAGCACATTTGCAAGCAGCATCTAACTTCTATTTCTTTTTTTTAGAATTATTTATTTACTTTTTATTTATTATTATTATTATTTTAAATTTGCTAATAAGGCACACATCTCACCAGAGAAAGGCAGAGAAAGAGAGAGAAAAATAGACAGAAGTGAGAAAGCAAGCTGCCAGATCTGGGACTTGAACCATGGTTGGCCATATGGGAGTCCATTGCCTTAATCACCATGCCATCTTCTGGCCCTACTCCTATTTTTCTTTAATAACTGCCCTTTCATAAATGATCTACTATGATTCTATCTCTTCCTCCACTTCCTGGTTTTTGAATTTAAAACAAGATCAAAGGGGTCAGGAGGTAGTACAGTAGAGACACAGCTGGACTCCAGAAAAAGGAAAACTTTAAATACAAAACACAGATTATGGACTGGATCAATGGCTTTGACCAAGAACGACTGTGACTGGCATGCTTTGGGAATAATGGTTGACAGTGATATGTTGAAGGGCTTTGAGAAGAAAAGAGGATGATTCAGAAGAACAATTAGATGTTGCTCTAAGAGTTTCTTCTTTTTTACCCAACAGTAGTTTTATAGTTTGAGGTCTTAGGTTTATATCTTTGATTCATTTTGAGTTGATTTTGTTCATGGTGAGGGATAGGGGTCCAGTTTCATTTTTTTTTTGCAGGTGGATACTCAGTTTTTCCAGCACCATTTGTTAAAGATTTTCTTTTCCCCACTGGATTAACTAGTGTCCTTTGTCAAAATTAGTTGGTTGTACATTGCGGGGTTTCTTTCTGGGATCTGTTCCATTGATCTACCTTCCTGTTTTTTGTATCCATACCATACTACTTTGATTTTCATAGTTTTGTCATATATTTTAGGGTCAGGGAGTGACTTGCCTCCTTTTCCACTCTTCTTGTGCAGATTGCTTTGGCAATATGGAGTCTTTTATCGTTCCAGACAAATTCTTTGTGTTCTCTAAATCTGTGAAGAATGTCTCTGATAATTTGATTGGGAATGCATCATTAAGTATGTAGATTAATTTGGGTAACCAGATGGAGAAATAAACTCCCTTGTCCTTAAAAAGAAAAAGATGTTGGTCTTCCTGAGGCAGGGGCTGATGCAGATTTGGATATAGGAATTGAGAGGTCCTGGGGTGACATGCTGGGACCTCGCTGAGCATGCTGAGTGTGTCTGTGCTCATGCCTGTGATCAGCCCAGCTGAGACTGGGATTGGATCATGCTGTGCAGTCCCTGTTGGGTCTCTCTTTGGCTTTCTCTATCTCATGTATCTCATGAAAGAAATCAAACCCCCCCAACTGACAACAAAAATAAGACCATAAAGCAGTATCAACACTTAACACAGTGTGAAAATTGCTAACCATGGAGCATCATGTGCATCTGAGAAGATTTCTTAAAAAACAGCACAATTGTCCAATTTTTGCTTTGGACTACATATGGGGAAATTTGGGACAGCAAGTTTTGATAAGAGTGGGACAAAACTTTACTTAAACGTTAGTAATTAGGGACCAGCAGATGGTGTAATGGTCACATCACTGGACTCCCAATAGTTGCCTGCAGTTCAAGTTCCAGACCTTAGTGGCTTAAAACTCATGCTGGGGGGACCAGCAGTTGGCGTAATGGCTATGTTGCTGGACTCCCACGTAGTCGACCGTGGTTCGAGTCCCGGACCCGGCGGCTTAAACTCACGCCGGGCGCGTGTGTGTGCGTGCCCAAGATCCCGAGAGGAGAATGGAGGAGAAGGGATTGCGGCGTGGCCATCCCCCCTGGGGGGTGATTTCCTGCTTTCTATCTCTCTGTCTCTCTCTGTCTGTCTGGCGAGCGCACGCGCCCTATAGCAAAAACCTCTCCAAAAAAAGAAAAAGAAAAAAAAAAAAAAAAAAAAACCTCATGCCGGGTGCGTGTGCGTGTGCGTGTGCATGCGTGCCCAAGATCCAGAGAGGAGAATGGAGAAGAAGGGATTGTGGCATGGCCATCCCCACTAGGGGGTGATTTCTTACGTTCTGTCTCTCTGTCTTTCTCTGTCTCTTCAGTGAGCACATGCACCCTATAGCAAAAATCTCTCTCTCAAAAGAACAGAAAAAAAAGCTGATAATGAATCTTGAATTAGGAGTAGAACATGTATGTTTAAAAGGAGAGCAAGAAATAGACTGAGCAGAAGTCAGGGAGTCGCACAGTGTGGCATGGTGCAGAATGAAAAGGCAGGCCAGGAGGCTGGGCTAAGAGGTTCATGTCACGATAGTAAAATGCAGTCTGAGAGGCACATAGTCCAGTTGAAGGAAAACATTAAATACAAAGCAGAGACTATGGACTGAATCATGGCTTTCAACAAGAACGACAGTGATGGAAACATTTTCGAAATGATGATTTGACAGTGATATGTTGAAGGGCTTTGAGAAGAAAGAGGATGGTTCAGAAGATCAATTAGACATTGCTCTACTTGAGGCGGGGGGGTTGACATTCATTTAGGTCATAGGAATGAGAGAATAGACAGCTCATAGACATGCTGTGGAAGCAGCAACTGCAGGGACAGAAGCTACTTCCTTGATTAGTATTAGGGGAAAGCAAAATGAGAATGTGGCAACATTATCCTGTGGTGACTCATGACCTGAAAGCTCAGAAAAGGGCTTACATTGTCTTCATCATACAGAAAACAGAAGCAGGTCATCCTGGGAATTAAATAAATAAAACCACTAAATGCTAAAAGGAAAGGGTAGGTAGGAGGGATGAAGGTAACAGTCAATGAGAATCCACTTTATGCCAGATAGTATGATAGGAACTCTGACAAATTGGGTAGTATAAATATATATATTTTTAAATTTGCTATAGGGTGTGTGCCCTCACTGGAGAGAGATAGAGGCAGAGAGAGAAAGTAAGAGACAAAGCATTCTTGACCCTTGACCCCCAGCCCCCAATGCCCCAAGGATGGATGACAATGTTGTGATCCCTTCTTTTCCATTTTCCTCTTGGGATTTTGGGCATGTATGTGTATCCACCCAGTATGTTTTTCAAGCTGCGGGGTAGGGCTCGAACCATGAAGTTGACAATGTAGAATCTAGCTGCCTTAATAACCATACTACTTGGCTGGCCTGACAGTATGAATCTTTTTTTCTTTTTGTAGGGGCTTTTGCCTTAGAGCACACGCACTAGCTGGAGAGAAAAGAGACAGAGACAGTGAGAGAGAAAGTGAGAAATCATTCCTCAGGGGGATGGCCAAGCCACAATCCCTTCTCTTCCATTCTTCTCTCAGAATTGTGGGTACACACGCATATGTGCCTGGTGTTAGTTTCAAGCCACTGGGTGTAAGACTCGAACCATGGTTGACCATGTGGGAGTCTAGTGACGTAACTGCCATGCCATCTACTTTCCCTGACAGTATGAATTTTAATGCATCGGTTTTGCAAAACTAGATGGTTTCCTTTAGGTTATCTATGATTTTTCAGTCTTTATTATTTTGCTTGAGACAACTTGTTCTCTTGCCACATTTTATTTGATTTCCCATTGGCTCTAAGTTGACTTATTTTATTCTGTAAGAAGAAGTCTGCTCAGGGTGAATTTCAATTTGGAATGTTCTATGAGTAAACATAATCGCGTGTACTAGCAATTTCCTTGTATTTGAAGCTTGCATAAATATTCACACTTTAGGGTTCTCCATCATCTGCTGAGTACAAGTCTTCAATCTTCTTAATGCAATCTGTAAATTACTTTATGTCTATTGAAATGCTCATGTTTTGTGGAGAAGTAGATGAGCTCTTATTCTTAGCCTGACTAAAAGAATTATGCTTTCAGGAATAAGAAAGAAATAATATGTTTATTATGTACTTGACAGAATTTTACCTGGTGTCTTTATCATCTAGAATATGATAGAATATTCAAGGGCTTCTTTTTTTTTTTCTACAATAAAATTACACTAGGTTATAAATAAACAAAATACTGCATTGACATATGGTTAAATTCGTATTTGTTTTTTACCAGTTTTAGCTGACCATTGAGCATTAGTGCTTTTTGTATATTGGTGTATTAAAAACGATATAAGCTACAAAGAAAAAGAGTGGGTTAAAGGTAGGAAGATTGGCCTTCAGATGTCAATAAAAGGATTTTTAATGATCAATGACAACTCTTTTGGCCTCTTTTGTCTTTTCTATGCCCTGGAAAACAGGTTCTAAGATTTTATTTCTATTCTTTTTTTCTCCTGATATTATCACTCCTGATTGCTTACTTTTACATATGTGTCCAGAGTCCTAGACAACAATTAAAAAAATTTTTTTTTGCCATAGGGTAAAAAAATGTATTCGTAAGTATGACGATAAACACATTAACATATATCTTAAGTGTATATCCTATTGCTATTAGGTTAGCAGGAACATTTTTATAGTTAATGCACAGAACTATTTTTTTTTTTTTTTTTTTGGAGAGTTTTTTGCTATAGGACGCCTGTGCTCGCCAGAGAGACAGAGAGAGACATAGAGACAGAAAGACAGAAAGCGAGAAATCACCCCCCAGGGGAGATGGCCACATCTCAATCCCTACTCCTCCATTCTCTCGGGATCTTGGACACGCATGCACACGCGCCAGGCGTTAGTTTAAGCCACCGGGTCTGGGACTCAAACCGCAGATGACTACATGGGAGTCCAGCGACATAGCCATTATGCTAACTGCTGGTCCCAAGGCACAGAATTTAAAAGAAAGTTTTCCTAGTATGTATCAAAATCACAAATCTAGGCTGTTTCTTGAAGATTGCTGTTCAATATCTCTGAGAAACTTTATTGAGTATGTGTGTTTTGAAGAATCTCCATTGTTGATTTTGAGGTATTGTGATTGTGTAAATGGCATTTTATATTACACAATTCAGAATTTTAAGATCCTCTTGTAAATAAAAAAAATTAAATTTTAAATAATTTTTTAAACTTTCCAATTGTTATAATACATCTCTTTATTTTGTAGTTAAGTTACATGTAAATTGGTATAAAATACTTTTCTTATACTGTTAGTGTTTTTACGTGTGTTTTGCTAGACTCTATTTACTGGGACCTTTACTGTAAACATTTATTTAGAAGATTAAAAAGCAGCATCGTACAAAAGTAAAATAACCACAGTTCATCTTGTAAATGTATACCTTGTAGGGTATATGCTCAG
Organism: Tupaia tana; assembly: GCA_026018925.1. Lineage (NCBI taxonomy): Eukaryota > Metazoa > Chordata > Mammalia > Scandentia > Tupaiidae > Tupaia > Tupaia tana. Next base: position 86,742,364 of record JAKSZU010000006.1, read on the forward strand.
TTGCTGCCACAAAGAAAGCCAAAAGTATGATTGAAACAAAGTAGAGTTTATTTTCCTCTAGTATAACAGACTAGGGACAGGTCAGTGCCTTAACCAACATGCCGGATTCTGGCCCCTTTTCATCATTTTTAAAGATGTTCGCCTTTGTCATGGACAAAGCTTCCTACCTCCCTAGCACCATTGGTGCAATCAAAACTATTGAAGAGGGGAAGAGATGGGAATTCCTAATAAGAACCTGATCTGGAAATTGCATTCATCATTTCTACGCATTTCCAAGTGGCCTAAACTTAGTCACATAAACACACCTTACTGCAAGGGAGGTTGAGGAATACAACCCCTTGCTTGTAGGCCATTAGAGTTCCTGAAATTCAAGAAACTCTATTTCTGAAAAAGAAGAGAGGAATGCATTCTAGGGAGTATTTTGTAGTCTCTACTAAAATGCTCAGGTAATTGAATAATAATCCATGAACTGGAAATCTCGAAGGAATGAGATGATATAAAGTCATCAGGGGAAAAGTAGGGAATTCAATAAACAGTGTGAAGCTTCACTTCAACCTAAGGATCCCAATACAATTTATCAGAACTTTTATTGCTAGGCTATTCATAAATGAGAAAAATGCAACAGTCAATGTTAACAGGTGAAGTGTTTAAAGTGTCTTCCTCCTTCTCACTGCCTCCAGCTTGGGGAAAAAAAAAATACTGAAAGGCAAAGTAAGTAATTTCACACTGCAGCTCTATTTACTTAGAGAACACTCTTCAGTGCTTAATTCATATCTCAGTTTTTCCCTTCCCTCTGCCAATGTGGTGGACTCTGCTCTAATTGTGCTTCCAAATCCATCAGAATTCTAACAACTGGAGACCGTGTATAATATCCAGAACTGGACTAGCATGAAGTGTACTCAGGTTGGGCAAATTCACTTTATAAGCTAAGTGATGTATATTGATTGAATGTATAAAAAAAATTAAAATGAAATAAAAAATAAAAATCATTTTTAAAAATGAAAAAAAAGGGGAAATCATTTTCAGTCTTGCTCAATTTCTTTTAAAGGCAGAGTGACACTGTGATAGTTTAAGCTTAAAAACCCACTAAAATCTCCCCATAAAGCAATACGCATAGTTAAAACAGTTTATCACTTTACATAAAGGAGTCAAACTCAAGCTCATAATAATGAATGTCAAAGTCATTTCCCTTAAAGCTAGTAAATAAAAAAAGATTATAGATAAAAACACAAATATAATTCAATGAGATGCACTTTTTTTTTTTTTAACCTGTTTTCTTTCTGTCACTGTAATGCTAGCCTCAATTTATATACTTTTGCCCTAGCTATTGAAAATATCTAGGCCTTATCTGGCCTAGAATACATATGTAACCTTAATAGAATGAAGTGAGATTTTGTATTCATTCTTTTTTTTTTTTTAAAAAAAAAAGAGAATGATCTTATTTAACTTTTATTTATTTCAATTTGATCAGAGAGGGACAGAGTGAGAGAGAGAAAGTGAGAAGCAAGCCGCCAGATCTGGGACTCAAAACACGATCAGCCATGGTGGGAATCCAGCACTTTCAGCCACCATGCCACCTGCTGGCCCCGCAGTTCGTATTCATTCTTGAGGGCTTTTGGCTTAAATGGCTGCAGTCGTTTTTCTTATCAATGATTCTCATGTGATGGCTATAAGAATGCCTCCGCACTTCTACTTTAGAGTCCTTGGATTAATCGTCATATAATTAGTAAAAAGACACTTTTAACATACCTTAAAAGTACTAATTCTTGTAATTTGGGGTCACTTGCTTCTTTCTTCTGGAATTGATTGGAAAAAAGAGCAACTGATACATCAAAATCTCATGTTTCCCACTCCATGCTTAGCATTCTTGGCTATACTCTCTTTTTTACTTACTTACTTATTTTGACAGAGAGATTTTTGCTATAGGGTGCGTGTGCTTGCTGGAGAGACAGAGACCGAAAGACAAAAAGTGAGAAATCACCCCCCAGGGGGAATGGCCACACCACAATCTTTTTTCCTCCATTCTCCTCTACAGGATTATTGGGCACCCGTGCACACATGCCTGGTCTCAAACGTGGTCGATTATGTGAGAGTCTAGCGACATAACCATTACACTATCTGCTGGTCCCTAGCATCTCCTCATCTAGTTGACTCCTATAGTGAAAGTTTACGCCTATAGTGACATGGAAAAGGGCGAATGCCCAGGTTAAGAGTCTGAAGCAGGCATTGCAAGCAGATTGAGCAGGAGGCTCATGGATATCTAGTTGATTGCCTTGATTTCAATATGCACATCCTATTTAATTACAGTAGTAGACAGACACTGCACTGCTCATAGACAAAGATGGATAACTTGATTACATTTTATAATTTTCCTGACTTGACAAGTGTTGGCAAAGGCAATACATTAGTCTTACTGTCTAGGGCATCAAATGTCATAGCGATAATGGGGTTTGGGACCACGTGTTTCCTCTGGTGACAGGCTGCCACATGCTGTTCTGTGGTTTTAGACTAATACTTGGAAGAGAGGAGAGAAGGTTGCGAGGAGGTGAGAAGTATATGAATCAGTTCCTGGGGTGTCCTGAGGCTCAGAAGAAAATGACTTGAAACAATTCCAACTCTCACTTTTTTTCCTTCAATCAATTCCCAGCTGGGCTGTGACAGAAGGCAGATGATAAGAAAAGAGCGGAAAGCAATAAAGAGCAGCCACTTTATAAGAGAAGAAGTTTCCCAGAGGGAAGGAGAGTAGAAAAAAAAAAAGAAAAAAAAGGAGTAGAGTTTGCTTGGAGGAGGGAGATTACAGTGAAATCTTCAAATGTTCTAAACATCAGCAATAACATCTGTTAAGGAGCTGAAACAGGTGTAATAGCGTTTGGTGAAAAAGGGCTTCTCTATAGCTGCATACTCTTGCTGTCTTATCCGGTATTCATGTCTTTGTCAATGAAAAGCTGCCTTAGTGAGCTGAAAATGAAGACACATGAAACCTTCCCAACTGCCACGTGAGCTTGATGCAGTCATTGAAAAGACAGTATGATTTCTACATGAAATAAACAAGAAAGAGAGAAGTCAGAGACTTCTCACTCTTTAGATTATCTAAGAACATGACATTTTACTTCACTTGATCCTGAATGCTGTGAATATCTTATTTTTTGGTAATGACTTCAAACATGCAAGTCGTGCATGCGCTTGATTTTACGGGTTTGATAGGAAAGGCTGGAGTGCTGCTGTGTCCCTAATGCACTAACGCTTTCACAGACACGTGCTTATAACTGATAAGACCGAAGTGCAGACATTCAGGAGACCGTGCCATCACACACGAGTACTGGCATTTCTGTCATTCTCTGTGGTTTCCAGAGCAAGATCAGAGAGAGGGTTGTAAAATACTTTCCCATAGAACTTTGGGACAATGATCACATGTTAAAGCATAAAGAATAACAACAAAAACAATAGCACTAATACTTAATGAAAAGGAAGTTTAGTTAAATCATGCTTTAAAAAGTTAAAGGAACATTTGGGGACTATTCTTACAGTGGGCTATTGAGGTAAATAGGAATATTTTCTTCTTCTCTCTCTTTCTTTTTCCTTCTTTTCTCTCCTCTTTCTTTCTTTCTTTCTTTCTTTCTCTCTCCCTTCCTTCCTTCCTTCCTTCCTTTCCTTCCTTCCTTCCTTCCTTCCTTCCTTCCTTCTTCCTTCCTTTCTTTCTTTCTTTCTTTCTTTCTTTCTTTCTTTCTTTCTTTCTTAATAAAGCGATCTAGGACACACCTGCAAAAATAAGAATGCTAGGAATACAAACTTCAAATTTCTGGGTTTCTTGAGGAAGTAACTGATTGGTAGCTGTTTACTCTTACAAATGAATGACTCCAGCTCACAGAAGATAGAAAAGGGAATGGAGAAAAATATTGGAAGATTTATATTCAAATATTTATGGCCATACTTGCACCAGGTTAAGAATATTTCAGGTTTGTTTTGATGAGGGCAGAATCTAGGAGACCTTACTGCAGTTAAGTTATTTTGCTGCTTGTTTTATTTTTATTTAATTAATTTGTTTGTTTTCAGTTTGCGAGAGGGTGTATGTGCTAGCCAGAGAGAGACAGAGTGAGAAAGAGGGAAAATAAGAAGCACCCCTTATGGGCTATGGGGGCATCACAATCTTTTTTCCCTCTATTTCTCCTTTTGGAATTTTGGGCATGCACACACATGCGCTCAGGGTGATTTTTAAGTTGCCAGATTCAGGACTTGAACAGTGCAATCAGACATGTAGGGTCTAGCCACCTTGCCCACCAGGCCACCGGCTGGCCCTGTTTTGAAATATTAAATGTCCTTCTTCAAGGTCTTTGCAAGAGACATAGGAAGAGCTTGGCTTCCAACCTGCACAGATGGCTTGAGAGGGACAGACGGCTTGATTCTCATTTTGACTCTATCTCATCGAAAGACTTGGGAAATTCATAATTCTAGACACAACTTGTGTTCTGTCACTACTGTTTTGGGCTATCTTTGAAACTTATTTTGTACCATGAATGTGAGTTTATTTTGTGGGTTATGAGGAAGTCAGCATTCTTTCTCCATGTTTACCCTTCTACTGATATTACACTAAGTATAGAGCATCTCCGACACTCGTGGCCCCTACCCCCAAAACCACACAGGATGTGGCTTAAAGTGGAGACAGAGTCTGCTAACCTATCTCTACTTCACAATGAATTCTTTTCTGGAGATACTTATTTTTCTTTCAGTGTTTGAATTTATATCCTATGATTTTTTTGAACAGTTATGGCCATTTTGAAAGAATGCATTATTTTTAAGGAGGAAGAGAGAGGTGTGTGGAAGTTTTCTAAATATAATGTTAGCACTCTAAAAATTAAACTTGAGGTATTTGAAAATTTCATATTATGTTTTGAAAGTGGAAGTTTTTCCTTAAGAAATTAGCTTCTCAGGCAGCTCCTTCAGCATTATAAAAAGATGTGCCAATAACAACAGTTTTCCTGTTGATTTTCATATTTCTAGATTTTATCGTTTTCTGTTTTTCATCTTTGTTAATCTCCAGAAAGATTTACTAGTGGGCTGGGCTTAAGATCTACAAATATGATAGTGATAAAGCTATTTAATGCAAATCCCACAAAACCTCATGATGACAATTGTGAATGTCAGGTTTGTGGTAAGATATAAAGCAAAATAAAATCATTATGGGGGAGCAGCAATGGCAGAATGGTTATGTCACTGGACTGTCATGTGGTCGACCGCAGTTTACATCCTGGAGTCAGCAGCATGATACTCACACTAGGCGGGTGTGTGTGTGTGCCTAAAATCCCAAGAGGAGAATAGAGGAGAAGGGATTGTGGTGTGCCCCCCCCCCCCCCCCCCGGGGGGAGATGATTACTCACTTTCTGTCTCTCTCTGTCTCTCTGTCTCTCTAGTGAATGCATGCTTTCTATAGCAAAAGTCTCTTCCTCTCTTAAAGAAAAATCCTTTTTGGGGGAACATTCCATTTTCCCCCCATGGGTTTCAAGAAACCAACTTTGCATATTATTTTTTCTATATAAATATGCCTTGAAATGTAGTTGTGCGAAACATAGTACTTAAATGCATTTCCTAGTCCAATGCTGACTTTTTTCTTAACCTCTCATTTGAAACCCCTCATCTTCTTTAGAAATCCCATTTGCTTATTCCCTTACTCAAATAATCCTCTTATTTTTTTTCCACCAAGATTGAATTATAACCCTATAAAAACGTTCTGATAAATGCCTGTACGAGGACAAAGCATAGAGAAGTTCAACATGTGCATGAAATGATGGGACAGACGGACCAACGAGAGTCTATTCCTCAATGTATTTTTGAGAAGAAATAAAATGTGCTACTCCTAACGTTACAGTACCACATATCGTGCAGAACCAGGGAGGTCAGGAAGATGCAGTGGTCATAATGAAAAAGCATTTATTATGCATGAGTCAATTCCCTCATGTTGTGTCTGGAAGATGTGCTTGGCAGTAAGGGACTAGTGGGAATATGAGTTTTAAGTTCTTTTTCTGTAACCTTAAAATGAATCAGAAGTTGAATGTGATGGTCTCACAAAGCAGAGCTCTTTTAATTCTCATAGCAAATCAATCGAAGACTGATTCTTTTTAATTAATGGATATATGTGTCAAACCAGCCAATAAAAACAACAATGCTAATACTTGGTAAGTCCAGAAGCATTCTGGATTCCTTTATAGCCTCATTTTTTTCTGAGGTTTCTAGAAGTCTATTTTCAGTAATAGAAAAAAATAATTGTAGATTTTGAGTTCACTAGGATGTAGGGATCGTTTGTGGTTATTCCTATTTGGGATAACTGTATGGTTATGGTTTAGTCTAAGCTGAAGCTTTTTGCAAGCCAGGGTGGTGGTTCAAATTTTCAAACTGAATGATTTGCTTTCCATAAAAACACAATGGATTTTTTGGGTTTGGGCATTAGACCAAACCCTGTATTGTAAGTTCTCCTGCCCATCTCTGCCTGGAACATCCTTCAGGGCAGCCTAGATGCTATTATATTCTCTGAAGTCTTTTCTGACAGCTTAAGAATCCCATAAATTCTACATTCTTTTCTTAAAACACTCAGAATGTGCTATTCTCGCATTATGGTTATTCGTGCACATACCTGTTTCTGGATGACATTTTAGAACAATTAACTCCTTATTTTCCCTCTCCTACTTCCCTTCTTCAAGAAATAATAGCTTTACTGCAGGATTTTGTATTGTTTTGTTTTCTTCCCCTTCTTTCCCATTCTAGCAATGAGATTTTCAACCGAAAAGAGAAGGATGTGACAGAAAGGATTTTGGTTTCCAAAATATTAAGCCCTCAGAGGAATGGAATAAATTTCAGTTTAAATGAAATGTTAGGGGATTTGAAGAAAGAGAGAGTTTCCCTTTTCATCATTAGAATACATTTCTCCAGGGAGCTGAGGGAAGAAAGAACAACAGGAAGGAAGTCATTGGAGAACAGTTGGTGGGTCACAGAAGTGACTGGAAAATAAGAGTCGCTTCTGGGCCTGGGCCTGTGGAGGCAGAGAGGGAAGAGCTGGTAGCGGGGCAAACTCGACAGAGATTTCCGGGTCTGGTGTGCCCCAGAAGAAAAAGAAGAATTCTTTTCTTCTCAAGTAGTAGTAAGCAGCTGTCAGTAGGGGATAAGAGTTTTAAATGATTTTTCTTTAACCTTAAACTAAAACAAGAAGTTGAGAGACTCTTTACACGACACAAACCCATGGACAAGAAGCAAGGGCATCTTTGTTTGCTGCCTTGTGGAAGTGATGTGGCCAATTACTAAATGACAGTAAATTTGTACCATCCCATTTGGAATAGGGGAAAAGACATTCCTTTTAGTTTTAGTAAAATACTGAAGATTGCATTTGGGGACCTTTGGTGCACTTGGGTTTATAGATAATGGCTCATATTTTCTTATCTTATATTTTAAAAATTATCAAACATTCATGAAGTACCAAATTTTCTCCTAGATACCTCTCAAATGTTAATTGGCTATCTCATCTCATATTTCCATGAAAAGGTACCATGTTTACCTTATTGCCTTATTTTTAAATAGACGGGGAATTTGAGGCATAGCTAATTATGTAACTGGCCTAGGTAGGAAGAGGCAGAGCTGGGATTTGAACCCGGATTGTGTGTCTCTGGGAGATACTCTTAACCACTGCACTCTGCTGCCTTGCACATTCAGCAGCAATTTTCTTAGGGCAGAATTATATTTCATCTATTTTTGTGTCACCTAGTGTCTACTGTACCATTTTGCTAAGCAGCTATTAAACAAATCACCTTTAGCAACAGAAATAGTAAAAGTAGCCACAGCATAGTTACTAGATATACATAAAATACTGAAAAAAAAAAAAAAAGATTGACTGGTGGCATGGTGGTCGAGGCAGTTGGATCCCACATGACCAACTGTGCTGTTCGAGTTCTAAAGCTGGCTGCTGGAGAAACACACCAGAGGCATGTGTACATGCCCAAAATCTCAAGAGTAGAGTGGAAGAGATGGACAGCTTGCCCCCCTCCTCCAGGGGTGCTTTCTCATCTTTCTCTCTCTGTCTCTTTGGTGAGCATACATACCCTATAACAACATAAAACCAAACTAACAAAAATTCCAAACAAGCAAAATACTTAGGAAACATCATGCTGTTGTTTTTTCCTTTCTCTCTCTTTCTCTTTCTCTTTTGAATCATATATCACTTGTACTCTGGTAAGGAGAGCTGAAGTGTGAGTCCTGTCATAATTTAAATGTGCTAACTGTATAACAGATACCAGTTTTACTGCAGAATTTTGATTTGTTTAGTTTTGTTTTTGTTGTGTCTATGAAAAGGTATATCGCACACTGTAGCAAGTGGCAAGTGGTAGATCTGAGCTAGAGCTGTAAGCTAAAGTGAACAAAGCAATAAATACGAAGGTGGGACCATGTTTGATGAGTGATTGCAATGTAGACGCTCAGATATCTCAACAATCTCAGTCGTTTTTTTTGTTTACTTTTGTTTTGCCTTGGATATTTGAACAAATACAGTGATTAAGCCATTAGAACACCTCATTAAGTGGTTTTAAGCTGATTTTGGTCAGATATTTTGATGTCATTTATCTTTCTTTCAGATGATCAAATCAAATAGATATCTAGCTTAGCTTCTCAAGGTGCAAGATGAGCTAATTGAGTCTTAGGCCAACTTGGACTGGAAGGACATATTTATAACAGACTGGGGTCAGCTCTACTTTATCTCTACTGAGGATGGAGCAAGAGGTTGAGCTTTGGGCCAGCCAATGGCGTGGTGGTTAAAGTAGCTGGATATTATATGGCCAACCTTATGGTTCAAGTCCTAGACATGGTAGCTTGAGAAGCATGCTGGGTGTGTGTGCATGCCCAAAACCCAAAGGGAGGGAGAAATGAAGGAGAAAGGACTGCAGTATGACCATGCTCCAAGGGTAGGGTGGAGGGGTGGGAGGGTGCCTTCTCTCTCAAGTCTCTCTGGTGAGCACATGCATCCTCTGGCAAAATTTAAAACAAAAGAAGACAAAACCCTATTAAGTTGAGCTTAAGCTGCTGCCAGAGGACTTGGGGTAGGTAGAAAGAAAAATCTTTCACATGCAGAAATGTACATCTAAGAGCTTTGGGAGAGTTTCTTCCTTAAGGACTTTGAAGAAAGAATAGAGAAATCTGTTTGGGGCATCCTTCTCTAGTGGTTTTCTAATAATCCAATTCTCTTTATTTTTGTTTCTGGCATTTTCCAGTGTGGGTCACTGAAACCTTTTATCTGTAGATAAATAGAAGTTTGTAAAACTACAATGAGATACTACTTCACACTCTTAGAATGGCTATTATTAAAAAGAGAAAAGTGTGATGATGGAGAGAAGGGGACCCGTGCACACTGTCAGGAGGAATGTAAGTTAATACAGCCAATAAGTAAAACAGTATGAGAATTTCTCCAAAAAATTAAATAAAAAGTTGTCATATATCCACCAGTTCCACTACTGGGTGTGTATCCAAAGGAAGTGGAATTGAAGAGGTATCTGCACTTCCGTGTGTACTGCCATGTTAGTCTCAATAGCAAAGATATGGAATTACCTAAATGTTTATCAACAGATGAGTGGATAAAGAAAATGTTGTATAGATACACACTGGCATGTTATTTAGCCTTAACAAAGAAGGAAATCTTGACACTTGTGACAACATGGATAAAACTGAAGGACGTTACGTTAAGTGAAATAAATAGGCCAGGCACCAAAAAAAATCCCAAAAACAATAGAGCATGATCTCAATTGTATGTGGAATTTAAGAAAGTTCGTCTCACAGAAGTAGAGAGTAGAATGGGGGTTACCGGGGGAGGGGTCATGGGCAGGGGTTGGAAGATGCAGTCAAAAGATACAAGATCTTAGACAGGAGGAGTAAGTTCAAGAGTTCTGTTGTGCAACATGATGACCACAGCTAAACAATGTATGATATTCCTGAAAAATCCTGAGAGAGATTTAAAGTGCTCTTGCCATGAAAAATGATACTTTTGTTAGGTAATTTATATGTTAATTAGTTTAGCCATTTCACATTGTATATAAAGTTCAGTACATCGTGTTGTACATGATAAATACATACAAATTAATCTGCCAATTAAAAGGAAACATGTAGACGTTTGTATCTTTTTTTTTTTTTTTTTTTTGGAGAGGTTTTTGCTTTAGGGCGCGTGTGCTCGCCAGAAAGACAGAGAGAGACAGAGATAGAAAGCAAGAAATCATCCCCCCAGGGGGGATGTCCACGCCGCAATCCCTTCTCCTCCATTCTCCTCTCGGGATCTTGGGCACGTACGCACACGCGCCCGGCTTGGGTTTTAAGCCACCGGGTCCGGGACGCGAACCGTGGTCAACTACATGGGAGTCCAGCGACATAGCTATTACACTAACTGCTGGTCCCATAGACGTTTGTATCCCTTGAACACACTTTTGTGTCCTGCCCAAAAGTATTATACTTTTCTCACCAGCCTATTTCAATTTCCTTCTTTTTTGGTTCATAATTTTTGCCTTTAACTATGTAAGTGACCCAGCATACTATAGTAATGCCTACCCAGAATAGGCATTGAAGAAATGATTACTGAATGAATGAATGATAACCTACTGTCTCTGTCTTCTGTAGGATGCCAGAATGACAAAAACGATTTTCAGGTGTTGTAGTGGTTAAGGCTCTGGACTCCACATGGCCAACCATGGTTTGAGACCTGGACCTGGTGGATGGCTTGTTTTCTCACTTTTCTTCTCTCAGTCTCTCTAATGAGCCCAAGTGGTCTATTACAAATTTTAAAAAATAATAAACAAAATTAAATAAACCTTTAAAAAAAGAAATAATGTTTATCTCTTTATGTTGTATGGTGTTAAAAGTTAACCTAAACTAGAAATAGATGCAAATCTTATGAACTTACACAATTACTGAAATTTTATATGTAAAATTATAGTAATATTTAGTGCTCAGAGGTGAAAATGTGTGTGTGGTTTTTTTTAAAGTATTGCAACTTAAATTCTTTTTTACTGGTACATGGTTATATCAGTATGTTTTTTTTCACCCTCATTTTTAATTGCCTTTGTACTTTCTAGGTCACTGTCTCTAACCTTAGCAAACTACTTTGGAAAATAACATTTCCACCTTTCGCCCTCACCAAATTGATGATACTGAATTTTAAATTAGGAATTATGCATCTTCTGCAAAAAGAGTTGTGCCAAATATGAATGCTTAAATTGAAAGAACTTTCTTTCAAGAATGAATGGTTTTCATATGGTAATCAGTCCAGTTCTAAACAATCAAAAAGCAATGGTTATGCTTGTAATTGCCTGATTTCATGAATATTTATGACTAGTCATTATACTCATTTACTATTTTGTTCCTTAGGTGATCTAGAATAACATTTACCATGTCCCTCTGGTAAAATAAGTTGCCTTGTTAAGCAAGACAACTTCCTATCCAGGATGGAAACTCTGAGTGACATCTCGCTCCTTTCTGCCAACTTAACCATTAATTCTTTCTTCTAATGAAGATCATATAGCAACTTTTGCTATTAAATCAATACTTAGCCCTGCTTTCCTATTTCTTGCAAATGCTTCTCATTGCAATCTCATATGAAGTCAGGCATGTAATAACCTAATCTCTCCTCTTGATTCTAGTGAGAGATAGAAAGCAAATGCAGTTAAGCAAAAATGAGTTACTAGGTAACTGGTCAGTCTCCCTTTATCTCTCTCTAAGTCCATTACAAGAAATCATTTTAAGCTTACTGGAAAGAGACTTCCAGATTTGGAAATTAAAGCAATTTCCTTTAACCCATTTTGATGCAAAAATAATTTTTTTTTTGAAATTCCAGGAACAAATGGCTGGAACATTAAATTTACAAATGATAAAGATTAATCAAGTTTGCCTCCATCATGTAATGATTCAGTTTCAAAATAAAAGAAAATATGTTCCTTACATGATAGTGTAAGGTTTATTGTATGAAGCAAAAAAACATTAAAATGAGAGGGGGAGGCAAAAGATGTCGTAAGTATAAACTTTAATATCGAGTCTCTGGATACATTTTTGCAAGTCAAAACATGAAAAAAATACGTCATGACTTTTCTGATGACCCAATATTTATGTGCCTGTGTATGCTAAACTGTACATACCTAACAATTTTCGATTTCTGTGTTTGTGTGTGTATGTGTGTATTTCTGTGATGTTTTCCTCTCATGACTAGTGGTTTAAACCATTTCAAAAACAAGATTATAATTTTTAATAAGATTAATTAGAATTTGCAGTTTGTAGTACTTTTAATCTCCGTTAACTGAGAAAATACTAGTGGTGAAAATCTATGAAACATTTATGTAATGTCATTTGAACAGCACTAAACATATGAACAGGCTGAAACTGCTCAATTCTCACAGTGACTCTTACTCCTTTTTCACATGAGAATACATGCTAAGTACAGAAGCTTTTGGAACTTGTTCCCCACCACATAGTAAATGAGGGAGCCAGAATTCAAACCCAGGGTGATTCAAAACTACTGAATTTCTTTATATCTCTATACTATGCCTCTGTGAATTCAGTAACAGTTTAAAATTAATTTGTATCTTTTTCATTAGAATGGTATACACGTATATGATAAAAGTCATACATAGATCTGAAATGATTTATCTGATCCATTTACTAAGAATGATATGTCTATGTTTTAGTGTGCCTTTGTCTTAAATTTCAGCTCATGGTGGTTAAACAGGAATGGCATCTACCGCAGGGTCAGATATGTTTTCAACCCTGTATTACATATTTATCACACGTTAGTCTAAATCGTCCATTTGCTGGAAATCTGCATGTCTAGATGAACTCTGTTTCCTCGTCGTAGTGCCGTTTTGAAATGTGTGCATTTTCCTTGCTATTCTCTCAGGTTTGCTCTTTGTCTTCTTTAACTCTTCCTTCATGGGCAACCATTAGCTTCTTTAATCAAAATCTTATAGTTATAGCTTTATCTATAATTACTCTTAAATGAAAGCAAATGTGATTAATTTCCACTATGGAGATGTTTATGTTAACAGTAAGAACTAAAAGAGTAAAGCTTTTAGACAGGATATCAATGTGAAAGAATACTTTTCTTGGAACTAACTTTCCTTCTTTCTCCCACCCTATGTTTTCTACTTTGTTCTTTCTGGTTTTTTTTTTTTTTTTTTTTTTTTTTTTTTTTTTTTTTTCACTCCCCATCTTAGTATCTTCATCCCTTTATTCTCATCCCTACAAACAAGTGGCAGCTGTCCATCTTTTTGACATTGCACCATGCAGACCATGAACTGATCTCAATATCAGGAAGGTCAAATCTACCCAGGATTAACAGAACCAAATCTGACCTGCCAGACCAATCTGTGATAAAGCCTTCTAAGACACTGAGGTAAGAAAGGTGCCTTCTTCAGGACCAGCAGATAGCATAATGGTTATGTGGTTGGACTCCCACATAGTTGATCATGGTTTGAGTCCCAGACCTGGCTGCTTAAAACTCATGCCAGGCACGTGTGCATGTGTGCCTAATAGCTTGAGAGGAGAATGGAGGAGGAGGGATTGCAGCATGACTATCCTCCCCTTGGGGGTGATTTCTTGCTTTCTGTCTGTCTCTCTTTGTATCTCCAGCAAGTGTGCATGTCCTATAGGGGAAATCTCTCTCTCTCTCTAAAAAAAAAAGTGCCTTCTTATACCATTCACTGTCCAGGCAGGTATCCAGAATGTGTTTCCCAACTATGGCAGAGAGACATCTTCCAGACTTCAACAATGTGGCAAGTAGTAAGTTCTAGGGCTACCGCCAGGTGAGATTCTGGTTGTAGAAGGTGATATATGAAATATATGACTGTCTTCTCTATCTAGCAGGGTATTTCCTGGGCTCTGGGAGAAGATATGGATATGAATGACAGTAACAGAACTGACCTCTCTCAAAATGTTGAGGAAAAGTGTCAAGCACTTAGAGATGATTAACGAAGATGATTAAAGAAGTCTGCTGCTAAGGGTAAAAATATAATAAAGTGTGAATGTTAAGTAGTAATTTTAAGTGCCTAGAAAAATGTATCTCGAGTTAAGTCACTGGAAAAATATTCACTAAGCAAACACTAACATTCAGTTGCATACTTTAGAAAGATGAAGGGCCTTATTGATCTTGACAAAATGTCATCTTGCAGTTGCAGGGACTTGAGCATTCTAAATATTTCATGTAGATCAGTAAATTATCCATGCTGGCAAAGCTATAGTAGTTTAGAAATGATAACCTCAAATAGAAAAAGAAACCATATTTTCAAGTTAGCACTTAATTGTATAAGTAATTGTCCAAAGTTAGTGAAGATGCAAGCAAATATAAATCTTAGAAAGTTAATTTTCTGCAAAAAACATGAATTTTTAGTAACCTTTCTATTTCACATATATACCACTTGCTTTAAATACATGAGGTATAATTAGAATGTATAATATTACTGAGGGACAAGCAGGTGGTGTGGTGGTTAAGGCATTGAATTCCCAAATGGCTGACCACAGTTCAAATCTCGGACCTGGCTGGTGACTTGAAACTCACACTGAACGCACATGCATGTGTGCCTAAAATTCTGAAAGGAGACTAGAGAAGGGATGGTGGCGTGGTCATCCCCTTTGCAAGGTGATTTCTCACTTTCTCTCTCTCCATCTCTCTCTTTCTCCAGCGAGCACATGCACCCTATAGCAAAAATCTCTCTTTTTCAAAAACCAAACACAAACAAGATAAAAAACAAAAATCTCCCAAGTGTATGATGGTTAATTTTATGTGTAAACTTGTCTGGGCCACAGTATCCAGATATCTGGTTAAACATTACTCTGGTTCTGTGAATGTGGTTTTGTGGATGTGATTAATTTTGAAATAGCTAGACTTTAAGAGATCCTGCACTATGGAAGGTGGACCTTAGCCCATCAGTTGAAGGCCTTAATATTGACAGAACAAACCCTGACCCCTCCTTGAACAAGAAGGAATTCTAACAATCTTTGGACTTGAACTGCAACTTTGGCCCTTCCTAGATCTCTACTCTGCTGGCTGGCCCTGCAAATTGGACTCGTCCACTTTCATTCTCATGCGAGCCAATTCCTTTAAATTCTGTTTTTTTTTTTTTCTCTCTCTCTTTATTTTATTGGTTCTGTTTTTCTGAAAAACTCTGACTAATATGAAATGATATGTCCATATTTCTCTTGCTTAAATATTTTTCTTATTAAAACACTTTTCTGTTTCTTTTTACCTTTTTTTTTTTTTTTTTTTTTTTATGCCGAAGTGCGTGTGTATGAGTGCATCCAAGAGAGAGAAGGAGAGAGACTGAGAGAAAGCATCCCCCCCAGTAGGATCTGGTCATATTGAAATCCTTTTTTTTTTGTTTTTTTTTTTGGAGAGGTTTTTCGCTATAGGGCGCGTGCACTCGCCAGACAGACAGAGAGAGACATAGAGACAGAAAGCGAGAAATCACCCCCCAGGGGGGATGGTCACGCCGCAATCCCTTCTCCTCCATTCTCCTCTCGGGATCTTGGGCACGCACGCACACGCGCCCGGCGTGAGTTGTAAGCCACCGGGTCCGAGACGCGAACCGCGGTCGACTACGTGGGAGTCCAGCGACATAGCCATTACGCTAACTGCTGGTTCCCTTGAAATCCTTTTTTCTCCAACTCATCAATATACTGGACACTGGAGTGTGCACACAGACTGTGTTTTTAAGCTGAAGTGACCAAGACTTGAACTCTGGCTGTCCATGTGGGATTGGGCATCCTCTTGTAGTACCTCACCATTGTGCTATAGAACCAGCCTGAAATACTTTTAATTCCAAAGTGACTATGAATATAAGGTTCTGTTTGTGTGAGTGCGCATGTGCATGCGCACTTGCACACTTACATAAGGGTGTCCCTTTGCTTCCCAGGCCAGCCAGTGCCATGTGGTTAAGGCAGCTGAATCTAGCATGTCTAACTGTGGTTCAAGTCCTGGATCTGGTGACTTGAAAAATATGCCAGATATATGTATAAGTGCATGCTGAAAATCCTGAAAGGACAGAGTGAGGAGAAGGGATTGTGGTGTGATTATTCCCCTAGAGGGGTTCATTTTAATTTTCCTTCTTTCTTTCTCTCTCTCTCTCTCTCTCTCTCTCTCTCTCTCTCTCTCTCTCTTTCTCTCCAGTAAGCACATGTACTCTCTAACACCACCAATAAAAAAGCTATCTTAATTAACAATTTAGTTTTATAGCCTCTGGGTGACATCAGATTTCTAGTAATAGTTAATAGATCTCCCTTTCCCTGTGTTTATTTTTACGTAAGTGTGTATTTTCATCTATTTTTGCTTTCGTAAGTAGAGGAAAAACTCTGATTATAGTGTAGAACACAATAGCCAATTGTTACGCTAACAGTTTTGTTAATAGAAGCATATAAAAGCACAACAAAAAGGCTGGTTCAGAGTTTTTACAATCGTACATGAAAATGAGATGCTCTTCTTTCTTCTCAGTATGGATCCGTTGGTCTTCGGTATTCCTTTGCTTCGTCGCTCACTTTCTCATATGGAATTCTCAAGCTTCCAATAGGCCCTCAGAGGAGTGAGACTTACTGTTCCATTTTGTCTGAGTGGAGACTCATACCAGGGTCATAGTTGTCCTGAAAAGGATTATAATGATGTAGAAAATAACAGCATATTCTTCAAAAGATCTCTTTTGCTCATGGTACTCACTGTAACATTTTCTTTTTATGTATAGCTTTCTTCTTTTGTTAACCCCATCCTAAATTCTTCTAAGAAAGAACTCTCTATCCCAAATACCAGTAGCTGATGATTTATCTAGAAATTAGTTCAATAATTTACGTTTAGTGTTGATATATACAATTTATGTAGGTCAGAAAAAGAATGCTTAGTTTTCTTTTTAAAATGTGTAAAATTAAATCTTTTCTTTTGCAAATGTGCAAATCTTACTTGGTTATCATATCTACAGGTAGAAATATATTTATTGAATAAAAGTTCTTTTCTTTAGCATAATTTTTTTAGAGTTGTGAAATTCTTTATTTTTATTTTAATTTATTTATTTACATTCATTCGCTATACATCATTACAGCATACAAAATGAAATTTTCCACCCAGAATACACTGTATATTGGCTCAATCAAGCATATCAACATATGTGTTATCATCAACAATTAATTTTCCATTTCTTGTTTCCTGTATATATATATATTTTTTTTCCCATCCTTGATTCCCTATCTCTCACCCTCTGCCATCTTCCCACACTGTCTCTGGTATCTATGGTTGCTTTCTATGCCTTCCCCCCCACCCCCACATTTTATTGATTCCCTAAAGATCTTAATTAATCTAAATATTTTCAATACCAAGTACAGCTGATATATACATATCCATGAACACAAGTCTGACTTTAGGCATAAATCTCTGTGAGTAGAATGAACATACTATAATGTAGCACCTGCTTACTGCAGTCATCAAATAGGTATTTTTAATGCACTTTTTAATTTCAAGAAAAAGAGTTTTCATGTTTTTTTTTCTGAAACATTTTTTTAAAAAATTAATTTACATTCATCACCTAAGCATCCTCACAGCATACAAAATGTGATTTCCCATCCAGAATATACTGCATAGTGGCTTAATCATGCATGTTATTGTCAATAATTTTCCATTTTTAGTTTTATACACAAACACACACACACACACACACATACGTGTGTGTGTATATATATATGTGTGTGTGTATATATATATATATATATATATATACACACACACATATATATGTATGTATATATGTATATATTTAACCCCTATTTCTGACCCTCTGCCCTTTCCCACCTTCTTTTCACACTTTCTCTGGTGTCTACATTTTATTGATGACACAATTTGTTAAATAATCTAACTACTTTCAATAGCAAGTTCAGCTGGTAATTTCAAGAAAAACAGTTTTGAAATGCTAAGGAACTTTGCTTAAAACTTAAAGCCAGGAAACAGGGTAGGATTCTGTTCAAATAGTAGGTACATGAAACTATCGGCAGCTCAAGACAGGACAAAATCCCTTAAAACTGGACAACAAAGCCTAAAAGAAAATCAGCAATATTTTAGTCAAAAGTCATAAAATGCTTTTTCACTAATTAAGTCTCATGTACTTAAACTATTTTCTGTTGTGGTTCGAACTTCCCGAATGAATGTTGGGATATAATATTCAACTCCAGACTTGTCCTTATGACTAAGTTGGCCATTTTCTTAGTTTTTGAACTCTTATTTCTGTGTGTCTATATTTAATTTTCCTGATATAGCACTCCCTTGAGAACTTCTTGGAGATCTGGTCTGGTACTGGTAAATTCTTTCAGGTTTTGTTTATCTGAAAATATTCTTGTCTTTTCTACCTATATGAAGGATAATCTTGTTGGGTAAAGTATTTTTGGTTGAAATTGCTTTTCCCTTAGCACTTTGAATATATTTTCCCATTCTTTCCTCGCTCACATTGCTTCCCTTGAGAGGTCCGCCGTTAGCCTGATGGGATATCCTTTGTAGGTAACTTGATGTTTCTCTCTTACTAATCTCAATATCTTGTCTTTGTCTGTGGTTTTGGTCAATCTGGCTATTATGTGTCTTGGAGAAGATCTTCTTGGGTTGATTCTTTTTGGGGTCCTTTGTATTTCTTGGGACTTCTCCTCCAAGGGAAAAGAATAGCTCCTCTTCATCCACAGACAGTTCGATGGAAATCATGGAAATGTCTGATAAAGCATTTAGAATATTCATAATGGTGAAGCTAACAGAGATGGAACAGAAGAGAGACAAGGAACTGCAGAAGAGAAAGGAGAAAGGAGATGATGAGTTCCAGGAGGTGAGGGAATTCTTGCAAGATCTAAAAGAGGAATTACACACTTTATAAAAGAATCAAATGGAACTGTTAGAGATGAAGGCTATAATACAAGAAGTCAAAATCTCCCTTGAAAGTATTAAAAGCAGACTAGATCTTACAGAAAATAGAATCTCAGATGTAGAAGAGAAAATTGCTGGCCTAGCATAATTTTTTATCTATGCAGTAAGATAGCAAATGCTCAGAAATAACTAGAGTTCTTTGGATTCATTAAGAGATGTTAGCTTTAAAGAGAACTAAAATAGATAGCATGTCATCCTCTTATTTTAACAAGGTGATAAAATTTTTCAAAAATTAAAGCTTGGTATATTTACTTTGAATCAAATTAGCAATAATGAAGCTTCTGCTGTGTTGATGGAAATAACCAACTCTAAAAAAATAATAATTAATATGGTTTATTTCTAAGCAGAATATGAGTGACCTAGGAGAGGAGACAAAACATGTCTTTTCCTGGGTAATCTGGTCCAGTGGTTCCTTTGATTTGATTTTGAGAGTGAGAGACAAAGTTTGGAATTTAGTGAAGAGTTTTACCATTGGTCTGGCCCCAAAATGTGGGATATGTGGAGGGAGGGAGGGACGTGTGTGTGTGTGTGTGTGTGTGTGTGTGTGTGTGTGTCTTGTAGGTTATAGGTGGGTTTTTCAGTTTTTAGGTTGGTGATTAGAAAAGGAAGTTTGCTGAAATCAGAAAAGAATGAACTTTAACAGAGATAAGGAGACTTAATATATACCACAAAGATACTATGTCAAGGACAGGAGGTAGCAAAAGCCCTGTTGTCAAAGGGTCAAAATGATCTGTTAATATTTATAGGCATGACTCTCTCCAGGCCCTCTGGAAAGGATTTTGGCACATAGGAAAAAGTAGTCAGACTCTGTCCTCAGTTGGTAGCATTTATCCAAAAAATATTTGTCATATTTTGAAGTAACTTTCAAGTATTGCAAGAAATCTGTTTTTCATTTTTTCCTGATAACTGAACTTTGCTCCATGACAGAGTCAGAAGTTCGATTTTGGACTAGACCAACACAGTGTTCCTGGAGTGACCTTGGTAGGACCTGCAATGACAAGACTGCTTGAAAAAGGGGTAATATCCAAAATATATAAAGAACTTATACAACTCAGTAGCTACAAACAAACAAAAACATGATTAAAAAATGAACAAAGGACTTGAGCATTTACCCAAAGATATTTCAATGGCCAAGAATTATATGAAAAGATATCTAACATTATTAATTATCTGGGAAATACCAGTCAAAATTATAGGAGATATTATCTCAACATGTTTTAGGATGGTTCCACTTAAATGATGTATCTAATATAATATAAATTCATAGAAACAGAGGGTAGAATGGTGTTTTCCAGGGATGGGGGTGATGGTGGAATAGAAAGCTGGTATTCAACTTGTATAAAATTTCAGTTATGCAAGATAAGTTCTAGAGATCTATTGCAGAACATTGTTTCTGTAGTTAACAACACCGTATTGTGCATGTAAAAACTTCTTAAAGGGTAGAGCTCTTACAAAGTGTTCTTACCACAATAAAATGGAAGAAGATAAAACAAAACAAAACAGAACAAGGTATTTGGAAGGGAGGGGAAAAATAGAGCATCTTCAAATGTAGGGGGAAGGTGTAAGAAGGTACAGAATGAAAATGAGTAGGTTTGTAGTTATGGGTTCTGGAGTTACTGGAGACCTCAGAACCACCTCTTGTAGTGTTCTGGCCTGGAGATAGAATCTGAAAGCAGTTAGCTGTGTGGTTCTTCTGAAGAAATTGAAGATACCAGTTTCCCAAACTCAATTGATTCTGTACACGGAGAAGAAATGCTGAGAGCTTCTTACTTCAAGAAACTGTAAAATTCTTGGAAAATGAGATTGTTACTGAAAACAATGATATAATGGCTATTCAAGACCTTTCCTGTGTTTTTTTTTTTTTTTTTTTTTTTTTTTTTTTTTTTTTTTTCCCAGCAGAACATATGCCTCTAGGGTTTTGGTGTGAACATACAGGGGTGCAGGGCAGTAATGACTGTGTGAGATTGCACTTCCTGCTGTACTAGTTACATGGGGTGCTAGAATTCAAGTTAGTTTAACTGACTAAGAAGAAAGAGATGAATAGTTTTGAAACATCTGGACTTCTAGCCTAGGATTTATACTCAATAAAAGGAAAAGATATTCAGTCCCCTAACAGTAATACTCTTATTGAACACCTGATATGCAGTTGATGCTTTCCTATGACATGCAGTTGGTTAAGATCAATAAGTTATGGGTGGATTTAGTGTCATTCAATGAATATTTAATAGACTTGAGTTTTTAATTTTTTTCCCCAGGGTGTGTGTGCAAATATATGAGAGTAAGATAGATAGATAGATAGAGAGAGAGGGAGAGAGTGAGAGAACCCTCTCATTTGCTGGAAGGTATGTGCAAGTATGAGAAAGAGACAGAGAGAGAGAGATGGGGCTTAGTCACTGCAATCCTTTTTCCTCTAAATCTCTACCCATCAGGAACCTGGGAACATGCGTGCACATCTTCTGTGGTTTTTAAGCCAACAGGACTGAGATTTGAACTTTGATAGCTCCCTCTGTGTGGCACATAACACTATACTATGAGGCTGGCTAGGGTTGAGATTTTAAACCCATGTTTGAGTATTTGTAAAGATGGAGTGATTTATCACAAAAGCCTCTTCATACCTAGGGGATCTAGGGCTGGGAAGGTGTTGGGGATGCTTCCATTGTAAAGAAATACTGAATTGTTACTATTATCAATACCAGAAAATTGGGTGATAAATTAGATCATTGTTTCTCCCTGGAGAGTTTCATTCTTCTTCTTCTTTTTTTCATCTTTAAATAAGTGCACTGCTGAATTTGTTAATATATTTTATGGAGGCAGGGAATTAGAGGGAGACACTGGGGAAAAAATAAATTCTCATCAAGATACCTTAAAAATTTGGGTTAGGGCCCCAAAACGTTTAGGTAGTACAAATTATGGAAAGTAATAACCAATGATTCCATTGCTGGCTCAATGATATGGCCCCAGGAAGTGGTTCATAATTGGATCTACTAAACCATGGCTGAGTTTGCGCAGCTCTGATTTACGTTAATAAAGAATTTCATAAATTCCAATCTAAATATAGTATTATGCATGTTCATAGTAAAGTAGTACTTTAAGGTAGTCTCAGAATAGCATGTACCAGAGGAGCTAATGGAAGCAGAATTTGAGAACAATATTGGCAAGAGCCTTTTGGGTACCATCGTTGGCAATCTACCACTTTTTAAAACATGAGTGTTTTCCTAGGAAAAAACAATAATTGAAGAGTCTGTATATTTCATCTTACAATATGGCAATTCTTCAGTTACTTTTATGGATGAGACAGTCAAGTGTTAAGCCAAAAAAAATGACTGTAGATTTCTTATAAATCCTTATACACTCAATTCTAATCTGAAGTGCCAGATTTTTATAGTATACTTTGTCATAAATTTCTGGCATTGAACATATGTTTAATCTTCAAAGTGTCAGAGGGTAGGGATGATTAAAAAAAGGTATAGAATCTTTGAATGGTTAAACTTTTTCTTTCTATTTTTTTTTTCTCCATAACTTTATTTTACTGGCAGGACTCAGATGTAGTTCAGGACTGCCTTGAGTTTGAGGTCCTTTTGCCTCAGCCCGAGTTACTAGGATTACAGGGGCACACTGCTCTCCCTTCGCTTTTAGGCTGAACTGGGAATGGAGCCCATGCAATCTTGGCCTTTCAAATTTCAGCTAGAAGTTGGCCACTTGTATTCTTGGCACTGTCCTAGGTCATTTAATAAATATTATCTCTAGATATCTGAGATAAAACTACATATCTTTAAATTTAGGGTACGAGCGTTCCAAGGAAATGGAGAGATTTTATTCTATATCTTTATTTTACAGATAAGACTCGGGTTTATAGACTTACCCTCAGTCCTGAACAGTTAGTTGTGTAGACAGAACATAATTTCATAATTCTCATTACAATCAACTTATTACACATTATATAGAAAGATTTTCGTAGTCACTTTCAAACTATCGAAAAGCATCGATAGGAACAGGAAATATACTCTACCTCCAAGTTCCATTTCTATTGATAAATAGGACCAAATCATTTTATGTTTTTTTTTTTTCAAGGTAAGAATTCACATTTGATAAGCTAAAAGGTTTCCATTTAAAATAGCATTTACTTTTAAAAATACATTTAATTTATTGCCAGAGAGTGTGTGTGCTTGTCAGACACATGCATACACACACACACAGAACGAACATCCCCCAATGAAATGTGGTCACACCACAATCCCTCTTCTTCCATTTCTCCATCCTCTCAGAATTTGGGGCATGCACACACACTAGCTTGTCATGTTTTTCAAGCTTCCAGTGCTGGAACTTGAGGTGTCTGACATGTGGCATCTGACATCTTTAGCCATGTGGTGTCATGTGGTGTCTGACACGTTTAACCATCATGCAGACTGAATGGCATCTGATCTTGGCATGCATCATCTGATTTTGCAAGTTTAATTGGTTGAACCAAATGTGGCAAGTACAGTTGGATTTTACCAAAAGAAAGCTTTGATCTTGTGATCAAATCTCTTTATGGGAGTTAAGTTTTTGGACTGATCATGTACTTACAGCGATGTCTTTGTCCGTTCACACAGATCCGTACCAATGACAGAGCCAAGCAGATGTTCATGCAATGAGGGGAACAAGTGAAAGTACTGAAAGAGTAGAAGGACAAGACCATAATCAGGGTTGGACCGTAATATACAATCAGTAGTTGTGTCTAATCTCTTTTTTCTTTTTTTTTCCTAAAGAAAAGGCATGTAAATAGTTTATCAAAAAAATTTCTGTAAAGATTTTTGCCATAGGTGCATGTGTTCACCAGGAAGAGATAGAGAAAGGGAAAGTGAGAAATTATCCCCAAGGGGAATGGCCATGCCACAATCCCTTCTCTATTCTCCTCTTGGGATTTTGGGCATATATACATTTGCACCGGGTGTGAGTTATAAGCTACTGGGTCTGGGACTTGAACCCTGGTTGGCCATGCAGGAATCTAGCACCTTAGCCATTATGCCACCAGTTGGCCCCTTCTTAAAATTATTTTAAAATAATATATGAGGAAAAAAAATTTTTTTTCTTTTTTTTTTTTTTTGGAGAGGTTTTTGCTATAGGGCGTGTGCGCTCGCCAGAAAGACAGAGAGAGACAGAGAGATAGAAAGTGAGAAATCACCCCCCAGGGGGGATGGCCACACCACAATCCCTTCTCCTCCATTCTCCTCTCGGGATCTTGGGCACGCACGCACACGCGCCCAGCGTGAGTTTAAGCCACCGGGTCCGGGACTCGATCCGCAGTCGACAACGTGGGAGTCCAGTGACATAGCCATTACGCTAACTGCTGGTTCCAAGGAAAAAATTTGTTAAAAAGCAAGTGACATGTGAGAAAAATCTCTGATCTCTAAATTTAAAGTTGTGTAGCTATCTCTGAGATATCTAGAAATGATATTAAATGACCTAGGCCAATGTCAAGCATACAAGCACTAAAATTCTAGTTTGAATATAGAAATTTATTTCTTCATAAATGTATTTTTAAAAAATTCTGAATAGTCACCTTAAAAGAAAGTCTTGGTTGTGTGCTCCAAGACATTGTGCTGTGCAAGACTGGGACCACATGTGAGGCCTAGGTCAATTCTTGGTCCAAAATCTCTAAAACTCTGTTTCCACAATTCCAGTAACTCAGTAATAAAAGAGAAATGCTTGACCCAGCTGTGCATGAAGCTGGAACCACATGGGAAGGTTCTGGATTTGTATCCCAGGTCAATCTGAATGTGTGTGCTGCGCCCATGATCCTGGTTGGCTGCAGGGCTGAGGCAGGATTTTCTCTCATAAAATAAATAAACACATTTTTTTTAAAAGTAATCTTTAGGACTAGCAGATGCATAATAGTTACATCGCTGGACTCCCATGTGGTCGACCACGGTTTGAGTCCTAGACTTGGTGGCTTAAAACTCACACTGGGTGCGTGTGCGTGCATGCCCAAAATCCTGAGAAGAGATTGGAGGAGAAGGGATTGTGGCATGGTCATTGGGGTGTTTTCTCGCTTCCTGTCTTTTTGTCTCTCTCTCTCTGTCTGGCAAGAGCATGCACCCTATAGCAAAAGTTTCTCTAAAAAAAGAACAAGAAGAAAGAAATTTTTGACATTTAAAAATGTTATGCTGTGTTTTAGCCCAGTGCAAATGCTAACTAATGTAGGTGTTCTGGTACCCACTTAGGTAAAGAAGTGCACATGCTGGCAGCTGAGGTGCCAACTGGCTGCATCACACTAACTGGGCTACCTCTGTTGCCTATCTTGGTGGATATCACCTTTGCCCTTTGGTTAATACTGGACACTTCCATTGATCTTCATATATAATTTATGTTTCTCCCTGTCTAGCATATCTGAATAAATTATTTATGAAAAACTTCATTGCTTTAATGCTTTATTCAGAAATCCCCAAAACATTATTCATTTTTGTTCGATTAATTAGCAGCTATTGACTTAAGCAATGCAGCACATTCTTCCCCCCCCATACAGTTATAATTTAATCTAAAAGCACTGAATTGAATGTATTTGGATTAAATGATACACTATACTCTAATGCTAGTGAAAGAACTGTGTGTTATATTCTTACAGATTTAGAAATATATATTATTGTTAGAAAATTAGATAAAAATAAGTGAGACAAAGGCATTCTCAGTATCTATTAAAATCATGACTCCGAGGGCCAGCAGATGGCATAGCGGATCCATTGCTGGACTCCCACAGGGCTGACTGTGTTCAATTCCTGGACTTGGTGACTTGAAACTCATGCTGGTGTGTATGTGAATGTGCGTACGTGCCCAAGATCCCAGGAGGAGAATAGAGGATG
The DNA here is from genome assembly GCA_026018925.1 of Tupaia tana. Lineage (NCBI taxonomy): Eukaryota > Metazoa > Chordata > Mammalia > Scandentia > Tupaiidae > Tupaia > Tupaia tana. Next base: position 86,768,134 of record JAKSZU010000006.1, read on the forward strand.
GTGTAGCCATCATACCTGGGGAGTGATTTCTCACTTTCCCTCCTTCTGTCTCTGTCTCTGTCTCTGTCTCTCTCCCTGGTGAGTGCAGGTGTCCTAAGGCAAAATCCCCCTAACCCCCCAAAAAATAACATGACTCTTAGACATTGTTAAATGTAGAGAATCGTGTTATTAATATATAATATATCAGCTGCTGTGTTAAATCTAAGTAAACATTTTGATGAGAAAAGGATTTGAGGATGCAATACATTTATCAGATTTGCATAGATGAACACTTTTATAAGGAACTAACTGGCTACATACCTAAAATTACAATTTCCTCAGGATAAAAATATATATGTGGTGAATGTTTTATTGTTCAGGGCTGTGTTGGCATTGTCTATGTGGAACACATGCCCTCCAGATGGTCAGTGGCAATCCAACAGGAAGGCAGCTGGACTGCGCTGGCTTTATATATATGGGTTAGCAGCCACGCAAAAGGTATTTGTTTTCTTTGCACTTTGGAAAATGAAGACAAATATACCCAAGGTATAGCTCACACACTGAAAATGAACATGCTGTACTGTCACATGCAATATATGTATAGTGCCAGAAAAGTCTTACAGTCATGTTTACATGTTTGCTTATATCGTGTTTGACTGAAAAAGATTTTGCAAAATGGATAACTGAATTCTAGAAGAAAACATTCTTCCTAATGTCATTTGAGGCAAGTTTCTGTACAGTGATCTATTTACTTCATATATTAAGACTGATTAACCATCACATGTTAATACTACTTCAAGAATCTGATCCTGAGTCCTAGTACTCAAATCATTTTGTCTGTAAGACAAATGTTAAGACCTCTGTTAACGTTGGATTTCTGTGAAGACAAAGTTTAATGGATAGCAGTGAAAAATATCAATGGATGCCTAGAGTTACGAGGTTAAACCAGAAAAGTTCTCTTTAGACAGGAGATGAAATTTAGAATGCTTTTTAATCGTGGGTCTCATAGTTTTGTATTTATCAGAATAACCTGAGTCATGTTCTAAAAAGATAAATAAACAGGGACCAGCAGATGGCTTAATGGTTACATCGCTGGACAACCACATAGTCAACCGTAGTTCCAGTCCCAGACCCAGTCGCTTAAATTCACACCAGGCGTGTGTTCATGTATGCCCCAAATCCCAAGAGAAGAGTAGAGGAGAAGGGATTGTAGCATCGCCATTCCCCCTGGGGTTTAATTTCTCTCTTTATGTCTCTCTGTCTCTGGAGAAGTGCATGTGTCCTATAGCGAAAATCTCTTTCTCAAAAAAAAGAAGATAAATGAATAAAACTCTGATTCTGAAGTAGTAGATTTGAGATGAAGCCCAGGAATGCATGTTTTAACAACTAATCCAGTAATTCTGACATGGCTATCCATATTTAAGAAGTAAGCAGGTGGTGAGTTTTCCTCTGCTCATGTCACCTTAATATCAATGATTATGATTATTTTACACATTTTGTTTGCTTGCTTTCTTGCTTTAAATAGATACTAGGGCATCCCAAAATGGGAGGAGTCCTAGCCTCTGAGGCACAGTTGGTACTGTACTGAACTGTGGAGCTGGAAGCCATGTGCCCACGCCAGTTCGAGTTCCTGGCCCACATTGGGTGCATCCACGTCCAGAATCCTGGTGGGCTGCAGGACTAGGGAAGGAAATTGTGGCATGAATGAGCCCTGTATATGGTGCTTCTCTCTCATCTGTGTTCATGTACTCTATCGTGAATTAAAACAAAACAAAACAAAACAAAACTGGGAAGAGAGATATGTTTTTGTGATTAAAGAACACTCATGGACTTGGATAAAAGATATGTATGTGGCAACATGAAAAATTGTTATATAAATTGATGAGCTTCATGAGCTGTAGCTGAGTGCAAAGGGTACCTGTTTACAAATTCTACTCTGTGTGATCTTGTAAGTTATTTCATTGTACTAATCTATTTTCTATTACCTATATTTTTTAGGGTGACAATAATTTTGTAATAAATATACCCTAATATTTCAATGGCTGACCACAATAAAAAAGTAGAAAGGGAGGGCCTCCACATAGTTATTCAGGAACATAATCTGACAGAGTCTAAATCTAATAAAACAATGATCAGAAGTGACTTTGGAAGTCACCCTGGACGTTGTAGAGTCTGAGAGAATGGAGGTTCTTACTGGTAGTTATAACTGTGGAGGTGTAGATTCTGAGAGAATGGAGGTTCTTACTGGTAGTTATAACTGTGGAGGTGTGAGACTAGAGAACCCACATACACCCTCTGCATGATCGTAGTAAGTTGGACTAAGTGATTCACTCTCATTGTCCTGTGCCTTGTTCATTACCTCTGGTATGATGCCCACGGGAAGTTTCTTTCAAACTGAGAGGAAATGAAGAAGAGGAGAGAAGCAATTATAAAGAGTAAAAGATATGTTCATGTTTGAGCATGCAAGTTTTGACATGGCAGACAGATATTAAATTGGAGTATCTTCTTGGCAGTAATACGTATGATTTGATGCTGAAAAAGAGATAATAAAAAGATTTTATATATCGATTATATAGGCTTTCATCTAGTGACACAAAAAATATGTATTTACATATATATTCACATACAAAAACATAATAAATATTTAAATACTATTTGAAGTAGTCACAGAAATCAATGAGCTCAGAAATGGAATGAATGGGGGACCAGCAGTTAGCTTAGTGGCTACGTCTCTGGACTCCCATGTAGTCAACCACAGTTCAAGTCCTGGACTCGGTGGCTTAAAACTCATGCTGGGTGCATGTGAATGTGTGCCCAAGATCCTGAGAGGAGAATGGAGGAGAAGGGATTGCGGTGTGGCCATCCCCCCTGGGGGGGTGATTTTTCGCTTTCTATCTCTTTTTCTCTCTCTTTCTCACTGGCAAGAGCATGAGCCCTATGGCAAAAACCTCTCCAAAAAAAAAAAAAAAAAAGAAAGAAAGAAATAGAATGAATGCACATATGAGAAGATCAAGGATCTTAAAGAGTAGCAGCAGTTAACAGGGAGGAGAAGATAATGAAACTCATGGCGATAAGTTCCAGGAAGAGGATAAGGGCACAAGGGCTTCAGTGCTACAGATGATCCGGTAAGACAGCAGGTAAAGAGCCATTGGTTTGGCAATTAGGAAATTAGATATAATTGCTGTAAATACCTTTTTCATTAGGACATTGATGTAGAAATCTTGCTGCAAGGGAAAGCAGAAATAAATAGTTGAGGATAAGTGTAAAGAGAAGCCATAAATATAAACTTCCCTTTGTGGAGCTGATGTTGATGGAAATAGAAGAACTGAGACATAAGATAGACAAGTACATGACATGAACGAGCCCTGTGTATGGTGTTTCTCTCTCATCTGTGTTCATGTACTCTATCGTGAATTAAAAAACAAAACAAAACTGGGAAGAGAGATACGTTTTTATGATTAAAGAACACTCATATACCCTAATATTTCAATGGCTGAACACAATAAAAAGGTAGAAAAAGAGGGCCTCCACATAAGTGACAAGTACGTGGGGAGAGAGAAGATTATTTTTTAGATTTCAATAGGTATGAAAATGAAACCATAGATGTACAGGAACATTTGTGATGTATTCTCTCTTTAAACTGAAATGTATGGGCTGGCCGGTGGCATGGTGGTCAAGAGCACTGGAATCCCACATGGCTGACTGTGGTTCGAGTTCCAGACCTGGCGGCTTGCTGACTCACTTTCCCTCTCTGTCTCTCTTCCTTTTACTCTGTCCCTCTATGGTCAAGTTAAAACAAACAAATAAATAAAATAAAGTTAAATTAAAATAATTCTAAAAAATTAATTAAATGTAATCCAAATACAATAATTACTCATTCCACAGACTGGGACAATTCATTCTGTCATTATGTGAGTTTCTCCCTGACACATGCAGGGCTGAGCAGAGACCCAAGTAGGGAGCAAGATATTTTTATTATGCTGGAAATTCTTACTCCAGGTGTCTAGTAGTCCTACATGATTTAGTCACTTTCCTGTAAGGGCCTCCTGCTCTGTCCTCCAGAGTTCATCCAGGGGATTAACAGTGGGTCTCAGGCTCTCTGATTCTCAGGCCTATTGACCATACTCCTGCTTGCAGCCCTGATGAATTTTGTCCACATGTGCTACTGTCAAACACACTCTTTTCTTTCTCTTCCACTGAGAATTTAATATAAACATTCTGAGAATGGAGGGGCCTTTAATATCAAAGAGCTTCTGATTTCTGACCTTCAGGGACAAGAAAATTATCAGGCAAAGGAACATGAATGAAATGTGGTCTACTGAAGGAATAATAAATCAATGAATTATCGCATCACATCTATTTATAGGTTCCTTGCAATGACACATTGGGAAGACATGTTTAGGTTGAGAGGAATATTGTTGGAACAGCAAGGAATGGGATCTAAAAGACAGACTGGAAAATCTTGCAAAGGGAAAAGAAGACATTCTATTTGAGATAGGAGAGAAGAGAAGCTACATACTGAGAAAGAACGAAGAATTCACGTAAGATGGTCTCAACTATATTTTGAAGCATTGAGTAAGGAATATAGTGATGTTTTTGAAGATGGAGAATGAATGCATTGCAATGCCCTTCCTTACAATTGAAGTGCCTGAGGTTTCCAGAGGGCAATTTCACCCCTTAAAGTTCTCTGCCTTCAGACTCAGGTAGTAGTTATGTTGGGAGTTGGGGTTAAAAATACCCAAAGACTGAAAGGGAGGCTTGGTGTTCTTTTAAGGTCTATGAGATTTAGAAAAAGTGTGGTGAATTTCACCCTAGGCAACATGAGAAAAATAATCAAGACGATTTCAAGAGGGGAGGAGCCTGCACATACATTACAAACCATAATACCAAAAATGCATCATGGGTTCTGTGCTGTCTCAATTCTCTTCCTTCTCAGCTTCTTTGCTGTTATTCAGGAGAGACAGCTGGAGGGACATCTCTTGGGGAGGGGCAGGCGGCCACTAGCTTGTACTTGGAGTTCTCTATGTTGTAGACAGCTGAGAGACAGGGAAAAGTACCTTATGAAAATACCAACTAGAGAAATGCCTTTGACTGAAGTATTACGTGCAAGAAGTAAAACCTTCTCATTTTGTTTCAGAGGGTCTTTGCTTCATCATTCATTGTAGTGGACTTTCACCAAAAGACACACATCTCTCGGAAAAATTTTTAGGCATAGTTTGACTGCTAGAGAAATCATATATGTAGTTTTTGTTGCACAAAACTATCTTGCCTATAACTTATAAGGCAGTTAAGAAAAACATGACTTCCAATTGCAATATTATTACTGCGTATCTATTTTAGATAGCTCAAGATGAAAATTTAAGCACATTTGGTCAGCTCTGAAAATTATATAGAAAAAAATTGCAGTTCATAAGGAAAAATTACAGTCTTACATTATCTTGAGACACTACATTACATAGGTGTTATGGTAATACAAAACATGATTGCAAAATATTGTATCGTGCCATATTTAAGAAAATTATTTACTCTATTTCTTTCATGAGAGAGAGAGACATACAGACAAGTACTCTTCTCAGGGTCTCATCATACACCCCATCTTTCAACCAGTCAGGATCATGGGTGTGCTCTGGTTGACCTGAGATCTGAACCCCTATTCTTCCACATGGCTTCAGCACTGTGCGGCCACACCCCACTGCCTGTACTACCATCACTGGCCTTGCTCTGTTTCATTGACATCATTACTTTGCAATTACTTTTACACATTACATTCATCTAACTTTTAGATATCTTATTTATATTCAATTTTTTGTTACAATGACTTATTCGAATCCTAATATGAGAAAGTTACAGTTATTTCCACCTAACCCACCACTGCTACTGTTTTTTTTTTTTTTTTTTTAATATAGCATTGATAAAAGAAAATTCATTCTGTTTTGTAGTCAACCTAGATATGAGGTAATGTGTCGGTACAGGTTATGGCAGATGATCACGCTGAAGCCGAAGGACAGTAGGTGACTTGACCAAGCATATGCAGCTGAGTTGGAGCAGAGTTAGGAGGAGGATGGATTTTTCCAGATATATCACCACTCCTTATTTCAAAATAAAAGAAGGAGTAAAATGACATAAAATGTCAATAGTTTTAGTGTGTCCAGTTGCAGGATGCATTTTCATCATTCACAATTGTAGTTAGTGCCTCTATCTAGGAGAGGTTCTAATAAAACAAGAATAATACATATGTGATGAAAGACAGCAAGACAGGTACTCTAATAAATTAGAAACGAGGTAGAAGAAGACCAAGACTCACAACCTCATTACATGATAATAACGATTCTGTTAAATGACTCAAATAAAATGGGCTTATGGTTTTGATTATTTAAGTCTTTTTTTAAATTTTTTATTATCATCATATTCTTCTTTATATTACATTGAATTACATATAACTTTACAGTGTATTACATTGCTTTTTCAAAAGGGAATGCCATGCATGTCAGTCAGTACAGAGACATTAATCTCCCCACTTTAACATTCAATATCTTTTCTATGTTTTCCCCAATCATTATTATTATTATTCTAATTATTTTTTAAAACAGTCAATTGCTATTTCTCATTTTGCTTGTACAAATACTTTGCCCATCATGAAATAAGTCTTTTTTTTTTTGAGAGGTTTTTGCTATAGGGCGCATGCGCTCACCAGAAAGACGGAGAGAGACAGAGAGACAGAAAGCGAGAAATCACCCCCCAGGGGTAATGGCATGCCGCAATTTCTTCTTCTCCATTCTCTTCTCGGGATCTTGGGCATGCATGCATACATGCCCCACGTGAGCTCAAGCCGCTGGGTCCGGGACTCGAACCACAGTCAACTATGTGGGAGTCCAGTGACATAGCTATTATGCTAACTGCTGGTCCCGATTATTTAAGTCTTTATACATTCTCAACTACAAGGTATTTATATTTATTTATTTATTTACTTTTGAAAGAGATTTTTGTTATACGGCATGTGTGCTCGCAGGAGAGACAGAGAAAGAATGCAATAAATCATTCCCCCAGGGGCAGGGGGTGTGTCCCTGCTGCAATCCCTTCTTCTCCATTCTCCTCTTGGGATTTTGGGCATGCACACACACACGTATGGTATGAGTTTAAGCTGCCAGGTCCAGCACTTGACTACATGGGAATCCAGTAATGTAAGCATTATACCATCTGCTGGTCCCTCAACTACGAGGTATTTAAAGTAAGAAAGATTTAGTGATATAGCCTTCTAATATGATTATTAAGGCCAGATAAAAAGTAGATAATAAAAATTCAAAGAATTTAAATGAGTTCTAACCACCTGAGGATATCTACAAATATTTTCTGAAGTAGAAATAACATGTAGCTGGTTGGGAACTTTTCTTCCAATTTTATTTTCTTGTTCTTTTTTTGTTTTTTTTTTTTTTTTTTTTTTTTTTTTTTTTTTTTCCAATATAAATTGAAAGCCCATAGGAGAGAACTTCTGTTATTTGTTTATTGACCAAGTCTCACTATGTCATGATCCTCTTGCCTTAGCCACCTGAGTTGCTGGAACAACACATGTCCGTCACTGTTCCTGGCTTTTAGGATGGGCCAGGAATTGAACCCAGACCTCCCATGGGGCCTCAGCCTGCCAAATAGCAGCTTATGCTTTCAACCAGCATGTGCTACTCTAAATGGGCCTTGTTATATTTTATCAAAGAAATCACCACGAGACATTCTCCTGTCTCCTTTTCTGTCTCTGGCCTTTGCAGAGTTTGTAAAAGCTATCTAAATCCACTTTCAGACTGGCCTCTAATTGGTGCCCTTGTTGGTTGCCTTAGCTGTGAGGCCAAAGATTAAGTGGCTGTGGAGACCGCTTTTGTCCTAGTCTGAGCATCGCTTTGCAGGTCGAGGCTGAATTATATCGATGGATACAGTTGTCAAGACAATTGCAGTTTTTAAATTCTGGCAGTAAACTCTCATCCACTTCAGGAAGCATTAGAGAATGTGGACTACTACAAATGAAATGCAGAGACTGGAAATTGGAAAAATGTGCTCCGAGAAACATTTCCAAGAGTTATTTTGATTTCTTTAAGGAAGAGCCTGGCGAGAAATAGTGTTTCTGGCGTCCCTTTTTTGTGATCAGTGCTGTGAGAAAAGAAGGAACGTACTACTCAATGACAGTTCACAGACATATGCAAGGCTTCCCAGAACAGGCAGTAGACCTTGGAACACTGTGGAACATGAATGGAAAAACTGCAAAGCAAAATGAGTTAGGAAGAGCTGTTAAATACACACATGCTCGATACGGCTACCTGCGTCACACCATCGCGAGTACTCCTGAGGCAAAAGCAAAAAATAAAACAAGGAATCTTACAAAGTTTGATGATGGTGAAAATGTGCTGTGAACTGGGAAAAATGACAGGCAAATGCTTAGTGTCACTCTTTTTCTTTCTTTCTTCCTATTTCTTCTTCCTTCCTTCCTTTTGTCTTTTTCTTTCTCTTTCTTCCTTTCATCCTTATTTTCTTTCTTTCTTTCTTTCTTTCTTTCTTTCTTTCTTTCTTTCTTTCTTTCTTTCTTTCTTTCTTTCTTTCTTTCTTTCTTTCTTTCTTTCTTCTTTCTTTCTTTTTCTTTCTTCTTTCTCCTCCTTCCTTTTCTTTGTTTTTTTTTTTTCTTTCTTCTTTCTTTTCTTTCTTTCTCTTTTTTCCTTTCTTCTTTTCTTTTTTTCTTCTTTCTTCTGTCTTTTACAGTCAATCACTGTGTATCATTATGACATACTCAATAAATTTTTCCATCATGAATACACTGTATATTGGTTCACTCAAAGATGTTTACCATACACACTATAATCAACATTTTTTTTCCATTTTGGGTCCCTTGAAAGTGCCACACTTTTATGAGTGGGGAGAGAGGAAGCAAGAGAGAAAAGAGACAGTGAGAATGTGTTGGGGAGGTTGTATCACAACAGTCTAGAATACTGGGGACTAGAAATGGCATAATGGTTGTGTCAGGGACTCCCACGTAGTCAGCTCCAGTCTGAGTCCTAGGCTCATCGGCTTGAAACACACTGGGCACATGTGTGTGCATGCCAAGGTCCTGGGAGGAGAATGGATGAGAAGGGATTGTGATGTGGCCATCCCTCCCCTGGGGATTGATTCTCACTTTCTGTCTCTCTATCCAAAAATCTCTCAAAAAAAAAAAAAAAGTAAAAAAGAATATTGACTTAGAGTTAGAATAATCATGGCATTAACTCCTTTTTTCTGAATGAAAAAATATATTTATTTGGGACCAGCAGTTAGCATAATGGTTATGTCGCTGGACTCCCATGTAGTCGACCATGGTTCGAGTCCCAGACCTGGTGGCTTAAACTCACACACGTGCCCTAGATCCCGAGAAGAGAATGGAGGAAAAGGGATTGCGGCGTGGCCATCTCGCCTGGGGGGGGGGGGGGGGAGTGATTTCTCGCTTTCTGTCTCTCTGCCTCTCTCTGTCTATCTGGTGAACGCACCCGCCCTATAACAAAAACCTCTCCAAAAAAATTTATTTTAAAAGTTAAAATGATGTAACTTTCATGGCGATACAACAACTGTACTATATCCAAATACCTACTGACAATGGGGACAGTACCAGTACATCAAAATGGTGTTTGCTGAGCTGCAGTTACTCAGAGATCCTGTATACATTTCTTCTGCACAACAGTCTCTTTTTTTTTTTGTACTAACTCTTTATTTGGGTGGGCATTGTCGCTGGGGCATCACACATATCTTCTTCCATGAGTGCATACCTGTGGTAGGTCTCAGATTTAAACTAAATTGTGCTTTGGAGAACTTGCTATAAAATACATCATGAAATAATATGTTTGGAAATGTAAAAAATGTAGCTAGCATTTAGCAAAACATAATAGAGTTTATTTTTAAAAAATGATGCTTGCCTCAGTCTTCAGGTCTATATGTAGTGATAAAAACTGGAAATAAATAAACCATATATATATATTTTTTAAGTTTTTGCTGTATGGTGTGTGTGCTCACTAGAGAGCGAGCGAGACAGAGAGAGGGAAAGTGAGAAATCATCTTCCCTGGAGTAGTGGCCACACAACAATCCCTTCTCCTCAACTCTCCTCCTGGGATTTCGGGCAGGCATGCACACATACATGCCCAGCATGATTTTCAAGCCACCAAGTCTGGTACTCAAACCGTGGTTGGCCATGTGGGACTCTAGTGCCTTAACCACTACACTACCTGCTGGCCCCTATAAGCCATTAAAGTATCAATGACAATTTGGTGAGGATGGTGGTCTTTTGGCAATTTGATGATATAAAACCCAATAATACTGGTTTTCATTTGCAAAATCCACTTACTGGTTAAAAATGTGGAGAAAGAGTTTAAAATTTCACATAAATGTTCACCCCACACATATGATAAGAATCTTTAATAAAGATTTTTACCTGTCATATATTTAATGGATAATAATTAAAAGGTTATGTAAACAGTCTAGTCAATAAAATTTTATCGTTCAGATCATATAATTTTTCTTCAAGATCAGTACATATTCTTGTGATGCTCTCAAAAGTAGATCTAGAGTTTGGTTTGACTCGTCAGTATACTTCCGAGGAGAAGCTCTGCAGGACACAGATTTAAATTCAGGAGCAGCTTCTCTCAGTTTTCTACTTATACTCCCCCCACACACCCCCCCCCCACCCCCAGTTTCTGCTGTGTGTGTCTGGAAGTTCTCTATGCCTTTATTTGAAGGCTGTGCAATTGAGGTAGGAATCACCAAAGTTTCTCTTGGAATAGGATTTCTGTTGTGCACTGCACTATTATTAAAATTTCCAACATGAAGTGACTCTAGGATTGCTCTTGTAGTAAGACTGTTGACTCGATCGATTCTGTTGTTTCTCCACACGAAGTTTGGCACTGACTGCTGTTAACTTCTCGTTAGTCTTGTTTAGTTTATTCATAACCATTTTCTAATTTGTGATTCTTCTCGATAGAGTTGTTTATATATTTATATATCCTTTAAATATTACTTTATTTAACTTTATTTTTTTTTATTTGACCAGAGAAGAACAGAGCAAGAGAGAGAATGAGAGAGAGAGAGAGAGAGAGAGAGAGAGAGAGAGAAGTGAGAAAGCAAGCACACTGCCAGGTCTGGGACTCAAATCTTGGTTGGCCACGTGGGAGTCCAGCACCCTTAACCACCACACCACCTGCCAGCCCTGAGTTGCTTATATTTTTTAAATTCTGCTTTTTTAGAATCTTCTTGAGGAGCTCTTATTTTGAAGAATTTGGATTCCAGATCTTTCACTCTGAGTTCCCTCTGACTTCTTATTGAAGCATAATTGTTCTCTCTTAACTGCTCTGTTTTCTTGAGATGCTGCTTTTGCATCTTCTTTTCCCCTCCTGCTTTTCTAATCTCACTTCGTTTCTAAATGCAGCAATCCCTGATGTTCCGGCTTTAGCTCTGACTAGCTGTCTGAATTCAGATAAGCCATCTAACTCTTTGGCGCCTTCTCTCATCTGTTAATAGGGATTCATTAATCCATTTATTTCTTTAACAAATACAAATTGATTTTCTATTAGCTGTGAGGCCCTGTTTTAGAAACTGTAAATACAGGCCAAGCTCCTGCTTTGACAAAGTTTGTATTATTTAGGGAGAGGACATAACAAAATAAATAAACATAATAGGGACAGACTTCAAAAAGATCATGGGTCGCTAGACTCCCACGTAGTCGACCGCGGTTTGAGTCCCGGAGCTGGTGGCTTAAACTTACGCCGGGGGCGTGTGCATGCGTGCCCAAGATCCCGGGAGGAGAATGGAGGAGGAGGGATTGCGGCGTGGCCATCCCCCCTGGGGGGTGATTTCTCGCTTTCTGTCTCTCTCTGTCTGTCTGGCGAGCGCACGCGCCCTATAGCAAAAACCTCTCCAAAAAAAGAAAAAAAAAAGAAGATCATGGAAAATGGTACTAAAAGTGTGAACTTCTTATGAATTTATATTGATGCATAAAAAATTAAGTCCAGGGCTAGCAGGTGGTGTAGTGGTTAAGGTGCTGGACTCCCACATGGTCAATCACGGTTTGAATCCTGGACCTGGAGGCTTGAAATTTGCATTGGGCGTGTCTGCATGCTTGCCCAAAATCCTGAGAGGAGAATGGAGGAGCAGGGATTGTGACATAGCCATCCCTGCAGGGAGTGGGCGGGGGTGATTTCTCACTTTTTCTCTCTGTCTTACAATGAGTGTATGCACCCTATATCAAAAATCTCTCTCTCTCTAGGAAAATAAATAAGTCCTTGCATAATTTTTTTCCATAGTATATGCACTTTGCATAAATTTTAAAAGACACTTTGTATGCCAGGTGACTAAATAAAGCTAAAATAAGTATAGTCCATAGAGAAGCATAGTGATGGTGTTAATAAGCTTTTGTTTTCTTCTCTTTCTCCAGAATACTGAATTGCTTTTTAGGAATAATGTCTAATTTCAATTTTTTACTTGAACCACAACCTATGCAATTTAATTTCTTACTAATTGTCTTGCTCAGTTTTTCCTATATTAAATAATTTTCATCTTCTTTTAGATTTCCTGTTGTCAGAGATTATACATCCTTAGAACTTAAAATTAGTTTTAAAGGAGAGAGGAATATCTACTGAACATTGTTAATAGGAAATTCACTTCTAGGGTGGATCAAATTCTCCTGGTACTTGTTAATTAAGAATACAGTAGAATTTTTCACCAGTACGTCATTGCTTCAAATTTAGGACTGACTTTATTGTAGCCTTTATGAAATGAACTACCTGATAGACGTAGTACTTGGAAAAGAGCACAGTTTTAATCACTGCAAAATAGCTAAGTATGTAAAGCTTTCAACTTCTTTTATAACTCTCTAAGAACCAAGCTTAATATTGAATGGTTAGACTAAGTGTAGAGATAGTTTTCATTTCAGAAATTGTTATTTCTTGAAGTATTTTTAGTCTAAAAATCTTCTTTCTTCCAAGTTGTTAGTGTAGGGAAACAGGGCTTCAAACATAATGACAGGTCCGACATTGCCAGTATCTACACAGTATGCAGGCATATCTAGTGTTAAATTCTTGTTAGTTTCTTTTTCTTTATTTTTTTCCTCTTTCATTCATGCCTCTTTGAAGTAATGGTTTCATTAGGGGAATAACTGTGGACAAGGTTTCCTGTTTTCGATGTCTGTTTTTATCCCCTCTACCTGAAAGGGAGATTGGATAGTCATAAGAAGAAATGCCAGAACTTATGCTTTCATTGTGTTAGATGTTTTTTTGCTTTATCATTCTAATAATTTTCTTCGGAATTTTCTGGTCAGCTCCATTGGATGGGCTCTTAAATTTGAGTTTTTTTTTTTTTTTTTTTTTTTTTTTTTCCTGTAAACATTTGTTGTTTTATAGTCTCTGTGGTTTGGGAGTCTTTGTGTAGCTTACTTCAGCCCTTTGACTTAGATGCTGAAAGGCTGAAATGAAGATGTCACCTGAGGTTGTGGTTAACTCAGGGCTTGGCTGAAGGAGCATCTACCCCCAGGAGTATTAATGCCACTCTTGGCAGGCCTGAAGTCCTGGCTGGGACTCGTCATCTCTGTGACTCTCCATGTGTGCTTCTCCAGAGACTCCCCACAACATGGCGGCTTGCTTCTGCACAGGGAGGGTTCTGGAGTTGAGGGTGAAATGAGACGGAAGTATAGTCTTTTGTAACCTAATTTTGGAAAGACATCCAAACATTTTGCTTGTTTTCTTTTTTTATTTTAGAATTATTTATTTGTTATTGTTATTATTATTTTTCACATGAATTTTGTCAAAGACAGAGAGAGAGAGAAAGAGAGGGAGAGTGAGAAAGCAAGCCACCAGGTCCGGGACTCGAACCATGGTCAGCCATGTGGGAATTCCAGAGTCTTAACCACCACGCCACCTGCTAGCCCCACATTTTGCTTGTTTTTACATAGTGTTTTTATTTAGGAATGTTTTTAGTTTTAGAAAATATATGAAGAAACTTCTTCCCAGTTTTCTCTCACGTTAACTTTTTGCATCACCATTGTACATTTTCAAAACAAAACAGGACGAAAAAGCAATAATGGAATAAAATGCACTGAACCACACACTTTATCTGGATTTCACATTTTTTCGGAGAGGTTTTTGTTATAGGGCTCTTGCGCTCGCCAGAAAGACAGAGAGAAACAGAGAGACAGAAAGTGAGAAATCACCCCCCAGGGGGGATTGCCACACTGCAATCCCTTCTCCATTCTCCTCTGGGGATCTTGGGTACACACGCGCATGCGCCCGGTGTGAGTTTTAAACCACTGAGTCCAGGACGCAAACTGCAGTCGACTACATGGGAGTCCAGCGACATAACCATTACACTAACTGCTGGTCCCGAGGATTTCACATTTCTTCACTAGTACCTTTTTTCTGTCCCAGGATCCCAACCAGGACATCACATTGCATTCTGTTGTTGGGTTGCCCAGGCTTTTCTGGTCTGTGAGTTTCTTAATCTTTCTTTCTCATGACCTTGAGTGTTTGTGGAGTAACAATTAGTACTCTTTAACTTTGGTTTGTCTGATCTTTTTTCCATGATTAGACAAGGACTATGGGTATAAGGGAAGAATATCAGTGCTGACTTGTCTTTGGCATCATGTGGTGGGGCAATTGATAACACATGCCAGGTCATTGGTGAGCATAACCTTGATAACTTTTTTTTTTTTTTTTTTTGGAGAGGTTTTCACGATAGGGCATATGCGCTCACCAGACAGAGAGAGACATAGAGACAGAAAGCGAGAAATCACCCCCCAGGGGGGATGGCCACACCGCAATCCCTTCTCCTCCATTCTCCTCCCAGGATCTTGGGCACGCACGCACACGCGCCCGGTGTGAGTTTTAAGCCACTGGGTCCGGGACGCAAACCGTGATCGACTACGTGGGAGTCCAGTGACATAGCCATTACACTAACTGCTCGTTCCCAGCCTTGATAACTTTTCAAACAGAGGAAATAAAAAAACCACAGTTTCTCTTGCTTTTTAAGTATACTTTTGTTCTATTTCACTGAGTCTTCTATAAGTATTTGATACAAAAACTTTGTAAGATATTAATTAATTTCTGAGATGTTAAATAGGATATAAGAAAAAGTCATTTTCTAAGTTTGTATATCCCCAATTAATTGATTTTGGATAACTCATATTAGGTAATATTACCATAATTAAAAGAAATTATCTCTCTATACTTAAAAATTAAAAAAAAATTAAGAATGATGCATTTGAATTTAGTTAATTAACTTATTATTATTATTCAAACTGACTGGAGAGAGACAGAGAGAGAGAGAGAGAAAGCAAGTCACCAGGTTTGGGACTTGAACTGCTGTTGGCATGTGGGATTCCAGTGCCTTAACCACCATATTACCTTCTGGTCCCTATCTCCATATCCTTTTAAGCTTGGCTGGAGTCAGAAGAAGGAGCTAATTAAGTAAGACAAGTTATAAAAATGATAAGAAAACGATATTCTCTCTCTGGAGAGTGACAGGAAAAAAAGGAGATAGAAAAGTGAAGTAATGTATCTACTTATTCATCTTTTATCCCAATTTCCCTCTTTTTGGCTTCAGTTCAGAATGGGCTGCATATATGTGTGAGTGTGTGTGTATATATGTGTGTACAAATGTGTGCATACATGTGCTTGTGCCTGTGTGTGCTGGATGAGCTGAGAAATGACAAAGGCAAGCTCTTATCTGAGAGTTAAGTCAGAGGCTGCTTTGAAGGCACAGTTATAGCTATATCAAAGCAGATTGAGTTATGCACTGTGGTCAGGCAGAAAGAGGCCGGGAGTTTCGATTTTCACATGCTGCCCTCAGTGCCTGGGCAGCATGGATGCTGAGTGGAGCCCCAACGGGTCTGTCATGGTGACAGGTAAGATAACCCTGCAGCAGAAGATTGACTGGCCTGTCAGCCAGAGGGCTGAATGGAGCACGTTGCAGGCTACAGATGGGTCTCCAGCCACGGGGAGGATGATCAGGATGAGGAAACCGGAGAGTACTCTCAGGCCACAGCCAAGCCCGGAAAGTTATGCCCCCACCTAACTTAAACCAAGACTGCTAAAAAAGGTGATTATCACAAATGCAAGGTCATGCCAACCAAAACATGCTCAAAGATTAGCACATGGGCAGAAAAATCCTTGCCCCAAACTTCAGGAAGATATCTCAGCTAGTAACCCCATCCTTCTATACATCCCTTGAGAAGAAAATCAGACAGGAGGCTGAGAAACTGACCATTTCATGTATAGTGCATAAGTGCGACCTAGGCTTTAATTAAAGCTTCTCTGCACATCTGAGCTGAAGTTGAAATTCAATGTCTGATGTACCTTTATCATAAACATCCATTAATTTTTTTTTTTTTTTTTTTAACATCCATTAATTTTTTAGGTGATCACCAATTTCCTTTGGTTTGGAAAACCATTTGATAATGTCTCCACTTGAACTTCTCGTTCTGGTTGTTGTCTCTGTTCTTCCCATTCCTTCTCCTTTTTTAAGCTTTTTCATTTATGTTGTCTGAGAGAGGGGCACCCCTCAGCAAAGCAGAGTCCTCACGCCACAGTCCACTCCCTGCTTTAGCCAGCCTGGATTGCAAGTGTGCTCCCAGGGCATTGCGGGAGGTCCTGGGGTCATGTCCATGTGGATCCAGTTGCATTTCCACATGAGACTATTTGTGTTATGACTGTGTCACTGTCTATCCATGTCCTTTCCACTTCTTGGAGATTCTAAGCTATTATTCTTTCCTTCCTCAAACACAAGTTTCTAGATATTCTATGTTGGCCCAATTATTTGAGTTGGAGAGAAAAAAAAAAGAGAGCAGAGTAACATCTTTGTCAAAATTCTCACATTCCATTAGAAAATGTAATTTCAGCAGATGGCATAATGGTAACAGCAAGATAGCATAATGGTTACAATGCTGGACCCCCACATAGTTGACTGCAGTTCCTAAACCCAGCAGCTTAAAACTCATGTCAGGTGCATGTGTGTGTGTGTTTGCCCAAAATCCCAAGAGGAGAATGGAGGAGAAGGGATTGCGGTATGGCCATGCCCCTGGGGGGTGATTTCTTGCTTTTTGTCTCTCTGGTGAGCACACGCTCCCTATAGCAAAAATCTCCCTCAAAATGAAAGAAAGAACATGTAGCATCTTTTTCTCCAGAATCGAGACCCTGATTACAAAGGCCAAATAGTGATCCCCAAAAGCTATTTATATCTTCGTCTTTGGAATCTGTGGATTTGTTGCTGAGGGGCTTTTAAGTCATGATTAGATAAGGACCTTGAGATGGGAAAACTATGCTGAATCATCTAGATGGGCCCAGTAGAACCACATGGTTTGCTATAAGAGGGGAGGAAGGCAGATCCGAGTTACAGAAATGTATACGATTGGCATGTACGTGCAGAGGTCAGAGAAGAGAGAAGGTACTGCACTATGGCTTTGAAGACAGAGGAAGGGCCATGAGCTGGGGATGCAGGCATCCTCTAGAAGATGAGAAAAGATGAGGAAATAGATCTTTGGAGTTTCTCAAGTCTCAAGAAGGAACTAGGCCTGCGAACACCTTGACTTTTACCCAGTAAAACTGATTTTGGACTTCTGAGTTCCTGTAGAATAATCCATTCTGTGTCTTTTTGAGCCACTGTATTATGGCTTGTTAGAGTAGGGTTGGGAACCAAAATACAGAAGGTATGAAGAATCTGTTTCTTTTTATCAAAGGGATTAGCATCTTTAAGGAATAACTGTTAGATTCCCATTATTTGATTTTTAGCATCTTTCAGAGCTACCTGTAATAAAAGTGAGAAGAAGCTAAGTTCTCTATTTATGACTTTTGGTCTTCAGGATCAAGATGAGAATACTTTCCAGGTCTTTCTGGTACCTGTGCTGCTAATGATCTTGGATGTGGGGAGGAACATAGCACATTTCTGAAAATTCTTACACTTTATTTAAGAACTAAGCACCCCACTCTCCTAGATACTATTTTATATCTTGAAAACTTGATAATCACTTTGGGATTATTTGAATATACTTGAAAGTAATGTTTAACAAAATGAGCCAATTGTCTCTATTGTAGGAGTTTCTTTATTATCTTTATTTACTTTGTCTTATGGAATACTATTTTCTTACTTAGTTAAAGAGAGTCTAGAAATAAATGTTGAAAATGAAATGCTAGCTATGTATCTGCTGATAAAAATGACTTGCTACTTGTTAATAAAAATTATTCATCTTTGGCAAAGAATAGAATTTAGACAGACCTTTGCAATGGAACTTTTTTGTGTTAGGTGAATAAGCTGCCTTGTTTCTTGAATCTTACATAGCCTTATTTTGCGTTGTATAAAGAGTAGAATAAAATGACCTTTAAAATTCTCTATAGTTCCTAAAATTTTTGATTTGTGCAATAGTCATTGCTCAACCTGTTAAGAAACATGCCATCTAGAAAGAAAGAAAAATTGGAATATAAAAGCCTTTTGCTCTAATGAAGTCAGGTGGCACTGTTAAGACATTGATAGAAACTCAAAAAACCACTTAATGATTCAAAATATTCTCTCCACCCTTGCATAATTTGATTTCAATTATTTGCATATTCATGCAATGGCAATTCCTCCCAACCGTCCAGAAGGCTCAGTGCCAAGGTAGTCAACAGTCTGGTTGACTGTTTTTGTCTTTTTATAATTGATCCAACAAATTTATTCTGAATCATTCTCACCATCTGCTCTGTAATTGTGGGTTGGTGGAAGGACAAAAGACATTTCATAATTTTAGTATGGAAATTCCACTTAGAGGTGTGTTTCAGTCATATTGGCCCAAAGCAATGAAGACAAATGTGACAGTTGTCAAAGATCTAAGCTGCTCACAACTAAAGTGGTAGCTTTCTAGAATAGTGATCACTCGTCACCGTTTTACTTGTTTCTTCATATTTGATAGTAGGAGTCTTAAACCTAACAGAAATGACAATAATGTAGCACATTTGCATAATCTTTTTATAGCTCTCCAAAAACTATCATATATACTATCTGACTAAATCTAATAATTAAAAAGAAACAAATATAACTCCAGAGTCTGCTATCTTCTTCCACACTGAGGAACATACGTGGTTTCAGTAAAAATGAAAGGAAGTGCTATTGCAGTAGTCAGTAATAATAAAAATGAAGTATTAGTGGACACACTGGGGTCTATAAGGGTTAGCAAGGGAAATGTCAATGTTTGAAGAGGAATGTCTAAAACTTTTCACAGCTTCTGTAAATTTGACAAGTAAAGGGCTTCTCTGATCAGGGCTTGTTATAAGAAAAATGATGGCTTTTAGGTAGAATGATTATTGAGGTTAAAAAAAAACCTTCACAATTAGTGTAAAGTATTGAAAATAGGTATATATGAGGGCGACCACCGGTAAAGACTGTTTTTCAGACCAAAACTAAGGTTGGGGCTTATAACAACAGTAACCAACCCTTTCACAAGGAAATGTGACTGGCTTGTCTATTCAGAATTGGTTGGTTAAAACAAATGTGATACGGTTGATTATTGAACCCCAAGTCCATTACGGGGTCTAGCTAGTCACAAGCTTACCATCAATCTGCTTTTAAATGCTATTCTAACCATTTTTGAGAGGGGTCATCACTCTGGTTCCCTCATTGCTTCCTCTTTTCCATCTTCCAGGCTTAGAGGCAGATATTGGGCAAGGTCATAGACACAGGCTCGAGCTTGGAGAAAATCTCCTTTATCATTTCATGAATGACCATGAAGAAAACATGGGCGCATGTGACAATCATTTAATACCTTTTTCTCTCATGTATTTATGAACTCTTACTTGGGTACTTCCTAATTTCTATGTTATTTTCTACTTAATATGGTCTTCCCTAACACATAAGAGAGTGGGCAGGAAGTGACTAATTAACAAGATCCAGAGCTCTTTTTTTCTGTGATATACTGGATATTTCTAAGGGAGTATCACTGCAGAGATGTCTTCATTTCAGATTCCAACCAAAAGACTCCTTTAAAGTTCTTTAAGATGGCTGGATAGCACAAGCCAGTCAGAAATCTAGATAACAGAGCTGAACACAGTGTCTCCGAGGAGATTGTGTAGACCAAGCACGGAATGGGTGTGGTGTCCTCATCTGCCCATAAAAACACAGGGCTGGCAGTAGCAGCACAAAGCTACTGCAATACTTTGTGGTCCTGGGTCCTCATGGAAAAGTCCCAGGTCACATGTCCAGGCCTCCCTGGAGAGACTGGGCACATTCATGTGTGTGTGTTTGTGATCCAGTCTGGCTGAGGCTGGGAGTGAATCATGTTGTGACCCTTTTGAGGTACTTGTCTCTCTTTCTCTCTCCTCTTTCCTCTCTCTCTCTCTCTCTCTTTTTCACTTTTTTATTTTAATTTTTTATATAAATTCAATCATATTATTTAGCTTACAAAGTGAACATTTCAGTATGTGTGTGAACATTTCTCCCCAGTCAAGTTGATCAGAGTATCTTCCACCAATAACACCACACCTCCCCATCCCGTCAATGCTCTCTCTCTGCATCCCTCTTCCAAATGTTCTTCCTTCTCCACACACTCCACTTCTGGCACTAACCCCCATCTCTTGTGTTTGTACAGTTTCAGTTACAGAGTGCAGACACTCAGTATCTATTAAGTGGGGACATACAATGTCTCTCCTTCATAACCTGGCTTGCTTCACTCAGCAGTAAATCTTCCATATTCTTCCACTTTTTGTCAAAAGCCAGGGTTTTGTTGTTGTTGTTTTTTTTTATGGCTGAATAGTATTCCACAGAGTATATGTGCCACAGTTTTTCAATCGATTCATCTGTTCGGGGGCATTTGGGTTGGTTCCATGTCTTAGCAATTGTGAATAATGCCGCAATAAACATCGATGTGGAAGCACCTTTCCAATTAAGAATTCTTCTGTCCTTTGGGTAGATAATGAGGAGTAGGATTGCTGGGTCATATGGTGGTTCTATTTGTAGATTTTTGAGGAATCTCCAAATTGTTCTCCTTTTACACTTCTCTCTCTCTCTCTCTCTCTCTCTCTCTCTCTCTCATTTCCTCCATCTCCTCATGAACAAAATAAAATAAACTTTAAAAAAGACAAAAAGTATAACATCCAAAATCTTCATTTCAAGTTAGTATTAAGCCAGCTAAGCCTTAAACATTCCTATGTAGAACCAGATGGATTTGGGACAAAACTATGCAGGGCAAGTGAAAGAAATTCCAGATAGGCCAGCATAGGCCTATCCTGGCCATATTAGCTAAGTATTGCTACTAGCTCACTACTAGCTCCTAAGAGAAAGAAATGCCAGGTGATATCAGAGCTCATAGTGAATCTTTCACTGTTTGCAAAGCATAAAGCAATTTTTTGTGTTTTATGATTGTGTAAATATATGTAATAAACAGTATATAATTATTTTTTTCAAAATATAGGTCTAGTTCTCCACATATCTTTCTGATGCTTGAAAAACACAGCTAAAGATTTTTACACACAGTTTGAGATTTAAGAGATATACTTGAATGTAAAGTGTCCTCAATGATCATCCAAAATAAAAATGCTGGCTCCCAGATTTGGTAAAAACAGTGAGAGGTTGTACTTTTAGGAATATATTTTCAATAAAGTACACATGGCTTTCAAATGTGCTTTAGTTTTCACTCACCTTAAATCTTACATGGCTTGGAATTACTATTTCCACTGTGTGAATGATCTTTTCATATCTTCCCTGCACCTTTCAGCTATGGTACTCTTTCAACCAACATACCATCATTTTCTCACTCAGCCATTATGGTCTTTTTACATTCTATTCTGAATCTATTTTTTGATTCCCTTTTCTCCATCTAACATCTCTTTCTGGATCAATGGGACACCTAGTCCTATTTTAGGCTGGTTTTCAGAGCTTGTACATGGGGATGTTTGATATGGAGATGGTTGCGGGCTGGTCTACAGATGCAGGGGTGGTGCAAACTAAGTAAGGACATCTCAGGCAATAGCGACCAGGCTACAAGTGAAAGTATCAAATTCCAAGTTCACGGAAGTAATTTCATGTGATGGTGCCAGACAAGGACACTCTATCACTCTACCTCTGACTCCACCTTGGTTGTTCTCTATTGTTGTTCCTTTCATTTGGAAACTCTCTCCATGAACTTGAGATCTGATAAAGAGCAGTGATATTCCATTTATGTGATCTTAATTATAAAATAAAAAGTAACTATTACTTACAGAACTAAACATAAAGTATAAAAAATGAAAAATTAAATGAAGATATAGGAAAACAATTGTTGTGAAATAAGTTGGAGAAAACCTGAAGATCCCTATCATGAGATAACATTGATCTAAACCTGAGTCGTGGAAATGGAAAGGCAGA
Source organism: Tupaia tana (assembly GCA_026018925.1). Classification (NCBI taxonomy): domain Eukaryota; kingdom Metazoa; phylum Chordata; class Mammalia; order Scandentia; family Tupaiidae; genus Tupaia; species Tupaia tana. Next base: position 86,790,461 of record JAKSZU010000006.1, read on the forward strand.
GATATAAACCTATTGAATGAATTGTGAGGTAGTGATTTGTGAAAGGTGGTGACTGATGGTAGAGAGGTGACAAGAATGGCACAAGAACTTGTACTGGTCAGGACCACTAAAAGAGAGGCAAGTCTGGGGGGGGGGGGGGGGGGATGAGGGTTTTTTTTTTTTTTCCTTTTTTTAATATTTTGAATTTGAGATGTCTGGGGGGGTTCTCTAAGACAAAATGTCTATGAAGAAATTATATATACATGTATATCTTAAGCAAATGACATAATATCCAAACAACAACAATTCACATACTACATTGCTGTGAGCACCCTGTTGGGGTGCTTTTCTCTCTCTCCCTCCTTTTGCTTACTATACTTCAAATTCTACACCAAGAACTATCTATTCTGCTTCTCTTTACATTCTTACGCCAGTTTCTGATGTGTTGGACTGTACTATCCCTAACTTTTATTCTTTTTTCAGACAAGATCTTGCTAGGTTGTGATGTTCCTATCGCTCAGCCTCCCAGATTGCTGGGATTACAGGTGTGTACCATTGCATTTGGCTTTTAGGATGGGTCGGGAACTGAACCTTGGTCTCCCAGGTTGCCTCAGTCTACTTACTACCAGCATCTACCAGAACATGCTGCAGTGGTTGGGCTTCCTTGACTGTACTTATTTTGATACTGTGCAGTAAGTTTTTTTGGCATGCAGTAGCAATTTATTTTAAAGGGCTGTTGGAAAAGTCATGATGTACTTTTTCTATGTTTTGTCTGTCATGACATTTCCAACAACCCATTTTTTGTTTTTCAGTGCTGCTCTGTTTTTCTCCATCACTCTTCTTCAGTCATTTTAGGGAAATTTTGGGAAGGAGGAAAGATAGCTATGTATCAGTTTGCTATCTTGGACCTGAAGCTAGAAACTCTGAAAGCATTATTCTGCTTGCTATTGTAAAAAGTTGAATCGTATTTTGAAACACATTAAACTTTCTCAGGTAAGGTATTATCATTTCACTGTATCAAATTATTCTCTAATAGAGCCTGAAAGAGATAAAGCATGACCTTAATGAAATGTTGATTTCTTAGCTGTTGTAAAAAAAAGACTCTGAATAGAGGTTAACACAGACTTTTCTCTTGTCTTTTGTTCTCTTGCCGTCAAGAGACCTGGCCATAAAGGACTCTTTACAAGTTAAAAAAAAAGTATTCAAATTATAAAACTTCATTGAAAATTTAAAAAATATGGGAGAGTATAAGAAAATTTGAAAAGCCATCCTTAATTTACCACCCAGATAGAAATAGTATAAATATTTAGATGTAATTAATTAAAGATGCTTTTCCTACATTTAAAAGTACATTTATGAAGCCAGCAGGTGATGTGGAGGTTAAGGAGCTGGGTCCCACAGGGCTGACTGCATGATTTGAGTCCTGGACTGGAGTCTTTTTTTTTTTTTTTTTTTTGAGAGGTTTTTGCTATAGGACGCATGCGCTCGCCAGACAGACAGAGAGAGACAGAGAGAGAGAGAAAGCGAGAAATCACCCCCCAGAGGGGATGGCCACGCCGCAATCCCTTCTCCTCCATTCTCCTCTCGGGATCTTGGGCACACACGCACATGCGCCCGGCATGAGTTTAAGCCACCGGGTCCGGGACTCGAACCGCGGTTGACTATGTGGGAATCCAGCAACATAGTCATTACGCTAACTGCTGTTCCCTTCTGGACTGGAGTTTTGAAAATCACACTGGGCATGTGTGTGTGTGTGCCCAAAATCTTCAGCGAAAAATGGAGGAGAAAGGATGGTAGCGTGGCCATCCCCCTGGGGTGATTTCTCATTTTCCCTATTTTTCTCTGTTGAATGCATGCATCCTATGACAAAAATAAATATATAAATAAACTAAAGTGCACATATATATTTGAGTGCATGGGTATATTTTTATACACTTAAATATATATTTATAAAATTAAAATACAGATGATATTAATCCCTCCTTTTTTTGAGAGGTTTTTGCTATAGGGTGCCTGTGCTTGCCAGAGAGACAGGAAGAAACAGAGAAACAGAAAGGGAGAATTCACCGCATAAGGGAGATTGCTGTGCCACAATTCCTTCTCCTCCATTCTCTTCTTGGGATTTTGGACATACAGGCACATGCACCCAGAGTGAGTTTCAGGCCGCCAGGTCTGGACTCCCTCCAAGGTTGGTCACGTGGGAGTGTAGCATCTTAACCGCTATACCACCTGCTGGCCTCTTATTCCTCTTTTCTACTTAGTAATATAGCACAAGCATTTCTTCCATTTATTTAGTTTTAAGAATAATTTGGTGGCGTCATTTATTACATTATATTAAGGTTCCATAATTTAATTAAGTTACCATTGTTGGCAAATAGCTTGTTTTCACTTTTTACCTACATAAATAATTCTGCAGCAAACATGCTGATAAATAAGTCTTCATGCACACTTAAACGAATAACATATACCAAACATTCCCTGAAAGGTGTAAGAGTAAGCTGGTGTGGCATGTAACCCCCGTTGATCACCAAGGCATTTCAATTTCTTTGGCTTGATGTAAGTCCCACCTGTAGCTACCTGCTCCTATGGCATTCAGAAATAAAGAAGATTGTTCTTTGGCCGTGGCCTGATGCATAGCTACTTGAGGTTGGTAACTACTGTCCGATGATGACTTCCTAATGGACTATGCCACCAAATATTCATGATGTTTAGTCCCCCATTCTCTCTGAAATTGAGCTACCTCTGTACGACCAATAGAAAATAGCAGGAGAGATGTTGTAAGATTAGGGTACAAAAAGCCATGCTGATTCTCTTGGCTCTTTGAACATGCACTCTGGGGAAGTCATATATATAATGTATAAAATTACATATAATCCAATTGTACTAATACTGCCAGATTGTAAGTGGACTTTCGAAATTTTTTTTATTTTAGCTTTTGGTGGAGAGAACACATACACATGTTGTCAATAGCCACAAAGAGATACCGTCAGGAGAGGTGTGGAGAGCCTCCAGCAGTTCCAGTCATACCAACGAAGGTCAGACATACGAGTGAAGAAGACTTGTGGATATCCAATTCAACTGCCTACAGATGTCTCCGGCTCCAGTCACCCTTGATTTCAAGCAGATGACAGTGTGACAGACTCCAAGAGAGCACCATCCAACAAAGCTCAATAAGCTCTGAGAATTATGAGAAATAATACATTTTGGTTTTCAGCCCATTACATTTTAGGGCTGTAGATTATACAGCATGAGATAATTAGAACAATACAGAAGAATGGGCATGTGCTTGTTGGGGGAGTTTGAAACAGCTTCATGTACCCGCCTGCTCAGAGCCAGCTCTCTTCCATTTGTCTGAATCACAGGGAAGACCAAAACACATGTTGAAGATATGGCAAAGATCACTAAGAACAGCACAGAGAGCCATTAATTCTTTTTAATAATTTTTTATTATTTATTATTATTTATGTTCAACTTGTTTTAAGAGAAAAATGCTGTTCATTTTTTCTTTGTTGTCTTTTATACTTAAAATAAACTTGATTTTTGAATTTTTTCATTGTAGCTTTTGGTGGAAAGAACACATGAAAATCCTGCCGCTGGTAGAGAGACTGTGGAGGTTTTTTTAGTTCCCACATGAAACAAACAAATGAACAAAATGTTTATTTTTTTTTAAGATTATGAGTCAGAATATTCATCAGGCTTATTAGAGTAATTGGCATTCATTTACTAACATTTATTTAAATGATCAAGCCAGGCTGTACTTCTAGTGTTAGGTACTAGTATTAATGGGTAAGTTCTTAATCAAATAAGGTCTGAAATTGCTGTTTTCCCTACAGTAACAGTGAGTGGCATCATTTTTTCTGTTGGTTAAGTCATTGTTATCAATTGTGCTGAAGTTATGAACCAAATACCATTCCTTTTCTAGAACTGTGGGAGAATTCTATAAAGAGAAAATGTCATTATCACCTGTAAACAGACTAGAGCAGGCGAGACAAAATATCAAGTAGGACCTTAAAGAGGAATACATTATTTCAAGTCCTATCCCAGGCCTGGAAATAGCATAATGGGCAGAAGGGCAATTTAAAGAGAATGTGAAGGGCAAAAAGCCGTAAAATCATACATCTGGGACCAGCAGTTAGCGTAAGGGCTGTGTCGCTGGACTTCTATGTAGTTGACCGCGGTTTGCGTCCCGGACCCGGTGGCTTAAAACTCACGCTGGGCACTTGTGCGCGCGTGCCCAAGATCCCGAGAGGAGAATGGAGGAGAAAGGATTGCGGCGTGGCCATCCCCCCTGGGGGGGTGATTTCTCGCTTTCTGTCTCTCTGTCTCTCTCTGTCTGGCAAGTGCATGTGCCCCATAGCAAAAACCTCTCAAAAAAAAAAAAACAAAACACAAAATCATATATCTAATAAAGAAGCCATGTTTTCCAGAAGCAAATATATGGGGAGATCCAGAAAAATGTAAATTAAGAAATCACATTTAAATTTGACAAGAAAACTCTGTAAGAGTATTGAGGTTGAAAAAGAAGAAGATATTGTTCTCCAAAAAGCATGTCAAAATGCATTTCATAGCCTGACTTAAGAAACACATAAGTTTTTTTTTTTTTTCTTTTTGCCCACAGGAGAAGCATGCTGTGTTTTGATTTAGTTTCTATAATTGCTGTTGTTCTGATATTGTCATTCCCTGGCCTCTGTGTTTCTGTATTCCTATTTATAGACCTTTTATCCTGAAACTGCTCCCCTCACACCCAAAAATAATAGGTCCTTTTTGGAATGATCATGAAAGAAATGCATTCTCTAACTTATTTTTTCTGTCTTAAAAAAAAAAAGAATGAGGTTTGAAGATATAGACTAATGGGATATGCAAATCCAAGTTTCTCATAATGTTAAAAAATAGATTTTGCAACTCTAATAATTTTGTTAGTGCCAGATGCTAAGCACAGCTTTTTAGAGGCAGTGCAGAAAATGGGAGAGTGCACGAACTCCCTGAGAAGTGGCAGTGCCTGAGAAACCCCTGCTGGCAGGATGCAAGGCGGGCCACTAAATGAGTACTTCCCTGTTTCGAGTTACCCCTCTCGATCTCACAGGTTCTAATACACGGCTGTGAATCTACCCTCCTGTCAAGGTAGACTTTCTGATACTGACTTAGAGACGTAGGCTTTTTCCTGTCTTCTCCATAGATGACACTTTCAGATTTTTGGCTTAGTCCATTTCTGCTCCATACATATTCTCACTACAGCTTTTCTAAAGGTATGGAAAGGGTAAATCACTGGCTCTGATGTCACAAATGCCTGCCTTACACTGGACATGGATTTGATGTGTCATGTAAACAACACTCTGCCTATGTAGGTCAAGGATGATGAATATATGGCACCAGGGTTATTCCTCTCTCCTCGCCCTGCAGTTGGGGCTAACAATCACAAATATTTTTCTCAGTGACTTAAGATGCAACTTCAGAATCCTTCTCGATCCATCATTTCGTGGCGCTGCTACCAATAAAAAGAACTGATAAATATATTAAAAGCTAAATGCCAATCATGTCTTTAAGGAAAGTGAGAACTGAGCAATTCTCTTGCAACCTGTCAATCCTTTCAGATAATCAAGGTTTGCCCTTTCTTTCCGTAAATGTGGAGTGTTAACCTGAGTGGTGTATACGTTTACTTTGCTTTTCTTGTATCCACCTGTAGGGGCTGATCAGCCAAGCACCTATTTAGATATAGCCTTCCAAGTTCAGAAAGAAGCTTAATTCAGTACCTCCCCATCAGTGAATTTAATTAGCACTATGATTGAGTGGTTAGTAATTGTTTTTAACTCCTCATTTTTCAAAATATGAAAAATGGCTTCAATTTTATTGTTGTGAAAGCTTTAAAACAAACTGACAAACTTTACTTATGCTTAGGTTGCTAACATCCGTCAGTTTTCAGATAGGTTACCATTTACAGAGAGAACTTAACAATTATGCAACCTTTTATTTATTTTTTTTTTTGAGAAGTTTTTCACTACAGTACGTGCGCTTGCCAGAAAGACAGAGAGAGACAGAGAGACAGAAAGCGAGAAATTACCCTCCAGGGGGGATGGCCACGCCGCAATCCCTTCTCCTCCATTCTCCTCTAGGAATCTTGGGCACACACCCGGCATGAGTTTAAGCCGCTGGGTCTGGGACTTGAACTGCAGTCGACTACATGGCAGTCCAGTGACATAGCCATTACGCTAACTGCTGGTCCCAATTATGCAACTTTTTTTTTTTTTTTTTGGAGAGGTTTTTCGCTATAGGGCGCGTGCGCTCACCAGACAGACAGAGAGAGACATAGAGACAGAAAGCGAGAAATCACCCCCCAGGGGGGATGGTCACGCCGCAATCCCTTCTCCTCCATTCTCCTCTCGGGATCTTGGGCACGCACGCACACGCGCCCGGCGTGAGTTGTAAGCCACCGGGTCCAGGACGCGAACCGCAGTCGACTATGTGGGAGTCCAGCGACATAGCCATTACGCTATCTGCTGGTTCCCCCAATTATGCAACTTTTGATGTCTATCGAAGATAATTCTAAATTCCTATCACAACACTGAAAGTCAAAGAGCATAAAGAATGATATCAAGGAATTCAACAGAATGGTTTTGCTTTGAGTCTTTGTTTGCATGTCATCTTCTAAATGAAGCTGCTTTTGACATTCTTTTTCAGCTTCAGTGTCTTGGTACTCCCTGATTTCCTCATGCACCCCCTGCCAACCCCAGCATGCAAAGTCTCTAACATCACCCTCGTTTCTTCTACTTAAATATCTATTTCAATGACTTTATGTAGTATCTACTGATTCATTCCTGCCACCTAAATTTATACCTGGCACATAATAGGTGGTCAATAAATATTTATCTAGTAAGTTGATTTGTCATTTTTAAGAAGCCAATTATAAAATTCTGAGCACAAGATAAAAGCAGTAGGCAACTGGATATTTGTCAATTGTAAATTTATGACTTCTGGAGTGTCTGCATATATAAGGTTGCATTTACTTAGTTGTTTATTCCACAGGTAACTATTGGTTTCCCCTGGGTATCTGCTCCCAGTAAAACATGCTTCTTAGTTTCAAGGATTCTGAAGATTAGTGGGGAAGACTAATAGATTAATAGTTTGATAAACAGTATGACAGAGACATACTCTAGATAACAGTATATATCTAGAATATATCTGATGAAGCTCAGAACAGAGGTTCTGTGAAGATTTTTTATTTAATTTTGTTTGCCTTGAGGAACTTTGCATGTACTGTGTGTGTGTGTGTGTGTGTGTTGTTTTTTTGATAGAAGGAGAATTATTGTAGGAGATTTCTTTTTTTTTTTTTTTTTCCAGAGAGATTTTTGCTATAGGGTACGTGTGCTTGTCAGACCAAGAGAGAGAAAGTGAAAAATCACCCTCCCTCCCTCCTCCCCCCCAGGGAGGATGGCCACACTGCAGTCCCTTCTCCTTCTTCCCCTCTTGGGATTTTGGGCACTCACACACAGACACCTGGCATGGGTTTCAAGCTGCCAGGTCTGGTACTCAAATCTCAGTCAACCAAATGGGAGTTCAGTGCCTTAACCACTATGCCACCTGCTGGCCCCGTAGGAATTTTTAAAAGAAAGTTTAGGGGCCAGAAGGTGGCATAAGTGGGTACAGGGCTGGACTCCCACATGGTCAACAGCCCTTAGAATCCTGTACCCAGCTGCTTGAAACTCATGCTGGGTGCATGTCTAAAATTTCAGGGAAGAATGGAGAAGGGATTGAAGCATGACTATTCCTGCAGGGATGATTTCTCACTTTGTTTCTCTCTGTCTCTCTGTGTTTCCGGTGAGTGCATGTGCCCTATAGCAAAAATAAAAAATAGTTTAGAGAATAAATTATCTGCCTTGATAAATAGTCTGGATTTTTATATTTATATTTAATTTGTTGATGATAGAGCTCACAAGTGCAGGCATGACCTGGGGAGGAGAAGAGAGAAGCACCCTCCACAGGGCTTAGTCATGCTGTGACTCCCTTCCCTCAGACTCCCAGCTCACCAGGATTCTGGGTATGTCCATGTGCACCCGGCATGCTTCGTGCCCACAGAGCTGGAGATACCAGCTGCAGTTGGCATATGATCTCAAGCTCTGCAATTCTGTACACCACCAACTGCATCATGGAGGCTGGGCTTGGAATTATATCTCAATATGAAATTATTTCAAATTATTTCTTCAGTTACCAATTTTATTTCAACTTCTTATTCAGGGGAATGACCACAAATGTACTTGAAAATGTGGAAAGCAGAAGTTAGTAACAGAAAATGCACAAATGATGATAGCTTGTCATAAGATTGGAGCTAAAATCATTTTACTTGAGTGTGTGTGTGTTTTGTGGTTATAAGTAACTTCTCAGTCTTTTTAATATAGCTTCTGATCTGAAAAGTTTAACTAATTTAAAAGTTCAGAATTCAAAACTGTGAGAAAACTTAGAAAATACCTGGTATTTTATTTTATAGATGTGAAAACTGAGTTCCAGGGAAAAGAATGACCTTGATAAGAGTCATATAGAGAGTATCAACCCTAAGGAATAAAATCCCCAGTATTCTGATTTGCAGTCTGGGTCTGGGGCTTTCCAGCATACTTCACTATAATGATTTATTTGATTAATCTCCTTACTTTGAAAGCAGCTTCTATGTAAGTTGTCTTATTTTCACAGGGTATGTATATAAGTAGAACAGCATTAGCTAACTTGTCCTTAAGGATACAATCAGGTTGGATACATTTTCTTATACAACGTTTTGTAATAGGATTCATTTTTTTCATACATTATACAATTTGAAATCCCTTAGTAAATTTTAAGTTGCAAAATATGTGTTCTTAGGTGAATTTATTTTTCTAGGAAGAGTTTAAATACATGAAAATATTGCTTTTATCTCAAATTTATTTGAGAGTTTTTTCTCAGAAAAAAAAAGTTGGTTAGTTACCAGTTAGATTTAGTAGGTGTCTGTTAGACTAGGTGGGCCGCACTCTGGAACAGAGACTGTGGACCACCTCTCATTAGAGTATAAATAACATCACACACAGCCAACAGTAAGCAGGGTTGCTTAATTCATTCTGTCTGGTGGTTACAATAGGGATAGATAAGATTTCTACTATTCTTTGGAAAGAAAATTTGGTCATGCCCCAAAACACAGTATGGGAAGAGCGATGCTCCTATTAAGTGGTGTTTAGAATTGCTAAAATGTCACAGAGACTCAGCCTGACCTTCAAGGTGGTTTGAAATGTTCCTGTGCTGTGTTTACTTCCCATGTGTTAAGTGTTGTTGAGTCTAAGGAGATGGGGTGCAATTACTCATTGGTCGCCACTGGCTTATTTTTAGCACTTCAAGCTCCGATGAATCCCTGCTTTCAGACACTCCTCCTGTTTGTTTCTTTCCCGTTTTGTCAAGAGTCTTGACAATTGCTTGCTGCACATTATTAACCTTATACTTTTTCTTCTGGAAGATAATAAAGGTCAAACATCCCCCTAGAGCAGTGAAGTATTTTCAAATCAATAAAGCAGGATTTAAATAGTTTTAGAAGGTAGAATATTTTTTTTGAAAAGGGTTTAGTATTTTATCTGCCAGAAAACTGTGAACACCAGAAGTGTCTTTCTTTTTTCTTTGTCTCCACCACAACTGGTTCATACAAGGCAGGGTATTTGCCCTTTGGGTTTATCTAACAAAACAAGAGAAGACACATCACAGTGATGCCTACCTTGAGGGCCCAAAGCTTGGTCATATTGACAGTTCGTTGATCAATGAAAAAGAAAGAGCTACGATTTGGCTCAATATTTTAGTTTATATTATAGAAATGTGAACTTTACAGGTAAGAACTTATTAGGCGAGAATGTATAAAATGACTTCACCGATGGTTGATGGTTGTCTGTGAATAAGTCAAATATGAAAAGTTTTTTTTTTTTTTTGGAGAGGTTTTCACTATAGGGCGCGTGCGCTCGCCAGACAGACAGAGAGAGACATAGAGACAGAAAGTGAGAAATCACCCCCTGGGGGGATGGTCACGCCGCAATCCCTTCTCCTCCATTCTCCTCTTGGGATCTTGGGCACGCACACACACGCACCCGGCACGAGTTTTAAGCCACCGGGTCCGGGACACGAACCGCGGTCGACTACGTGGGAGTCCAGCGACATAGCCATTACGCTAACTGCTGGTTCCCTATGAAAAGTTTTTATACTGTTTGTCATAAAAAAAAATAGTATTTCTTTTTAGAAGTCCTCCAGCAATTCTTTTTTTTTATTATTTTTTTTATTTTTTTTTTAAGGGTTATATAATTTAGAGGGAGAGAGCAACCCTCAATGGGGTCTCGTGGGCCACAATTCTCCTCGCAGCCTTCTAGCTGGCCAGGATCACAGTTGTGCTGGGCATGCAGTCATGTGAAAGCTGACCTGAAATCTGAACCTGGGTCTTTCATATGGCTCCAGTATTGTACAGCAATGTCCTACCACCTGTAGGCACTGCAGCCCTAGAGATTTTTAAATTAGCATTTATTGTAAATGCTTTTTTTTTTTTGGAGAGGTTTTCACTATAGGGTACGTGCACTCGCCAGACAGAGACATAGAGACAGAAAGCGAGAAATCACCCCCCAGGGGGGATGGCCACGCCACAATCCCTTCTCCTCCATTCTCCTCTCGGGATCTTGGGCACGCACGCACACACGCCTGGCGTGAGTTTTAAGCCACCGGGTCCGGGACGTGAACTGCGGTCGACTACGTGGGAGTCCAGTGACATAGCCATTACGCTAACTGCTGGTTCCCTCTATTCTTTTTTGTTAGTTGTTTTTTTTCTTTCTTTCTTCTTCTTCTTCTTCTTTTTTTTTTTTTTTTTTTTTTTTTTGGAGAGGTTTTTGCTGTAGGGTGTTTGCGCTCACCAGAAAGACAGAGAGAGAGAGACAGAAACAGAAAGAGAGAAATCATCCCCCGGGTGGATGGCCACACTGCAATCCCTTTTCTTCCATTCTCCTCTCGGGATCACGCCTGGCGTGAGATTAAGCCACCGGGTCCAGGACTCGAATCAATATAAAGATATTTTTGTATTATCATCAATAATACAAAAATATCTTTAAAAAGTATGATTGGCTAAGAATGGACAGGTGTGTAATTAAAAGACAAAGATTTTGTAAAATTACAAAATAAAAAAAGATACATCTTATTTCATTTAGGGCAACTTAAAATTAATACATGTTTTTAATACCTTAGAAATTTGACATACAAATATGGTTACAACAGAATAAGTTGAATATTATAAGCTTAAAATTGCCACTTTTTTGGAGTAATACATATTATATTATTTATATAAGTGTATATAATTAATTAAGACACATCGATTTGGTATTTTGCTGCTGACTGACCTGTGTCAACTTACTTAACCTCTGTTCATAACTTAATTTATAAATAATATGAATATAAGTTATTTCATCTATTCATGAGACATTAAAAAAGACACTTGGGCATTATTGAACTTTTTTTAAAATTATTTTATTTAACTTTATTTATTTATTTATTTTGACCAGAGAGGGATAGAATGAGAGTGAGGGAGAGAAAGTGAGAAAGCAAGCCACCAGGTACGGGACTTGTGAATAATCAGTCGGCCATGTGAGTCCAGTGCCCCCAATGGCCACACCACCTGCTGGCCTCTATTGAACTATTTTTAAATTTTTTCATTGTGGTAATATACAGATAACATAAAAACTGCTATTTTAACCATTTTTAAAAAAATACAACCTTTTAAAAAGTATTATTTCATTTAAATTTATTTATTTATTTTAATTTGACCAGAGAGGGACAGAGTGTGTGTGTGTGTGTGTGAGAGAGAGAGAGAGAGCGAGCGAGAGAGAGAGAGAGAGAGAGAGAGAGAGAAAGAGGGAAAGTGAGAAAGCAAGCTTCCAGGTCCAGGACTCAAATCTTGGTCGGCCGTGTGGGAGTCCAGCACCCCCAACCACCACGCCATCTTCCAGTCCCAACCATTTTAACCATTTTTAAGTGTATTATTTAGTGGAGTTATGTACGTTCATTTAGTGGCTTGTGTACATTCTTGTGCCACATCACTACTATCTGTATCCAGAACTTTTTCATTTTCCTAACTTAAATTCTGTACCCATTAAATAGTAACTTTCCTTCTCCTTGCAACTCCTGACAACCACCATTCTATTCTTTGACTCATTAATTGCACTACTCTAGGTGCCGACTATAATGGGAATCATAAATTAGTCCTTTAGTTATTGGCTTCTTTCACTCATCATCATGTCTTCAGTGCTCTTCCAAGTTGTGGCATGTGTCAAAATATGCTTTGTTTTTGAGACTGGCTAATATTTCATTGTGTATATGTACCACATTTTATTTATTCACTTACCTGCAGTTGTACACTTGGCTAGCTTTCACCTTTTGACTATTTTGATTAATGCTGCTATGAACATTTGTGTACAAATATCTCTTTGATGGGACCAGCAGGTGGCATGGTAGTTAAGGGCACTGAACTCCCACATGGCCGACCATGGTTTGAGTCCTGGACCTGGCGGCTTGCTTTCATACTTTCTCTTTCTCTCTCTCACTCTCTGTCTCTCTCTCTCTGTCACTTCCTGGTCAACTTAAAATAAACAAACAAATAGATAAAGTCTAATAATTTTTTTCTTTTGGAGAGGTTTTTCGCTATAGGGCGCGTGTGCTCGCCAGACAGACAGAGAGAGAGACATAGAGACAGAAAGCGAGAAATCACCCCCCAGGGGGGATGGTCACGCCGCAATCCCTTCTCCTCCATTCTCCTCTCAGGATCTTGGGTACGCATGCACACACACCCGGCATGAGTTTAAGCCGCCGGGTCCGGGACTTGAACCGCAGTCGACTACATGGGAGTCCAGCGACATGGCCATTATGCTAACTGCTGGTTCCCTAAAGTCTAATAATTCTTAAAAAAAAAAAAAAAAACCCAAATATCTCTTTGAAACCCTGCTTTTATTTATTTAGGGCATATGCCAAGAAGTAGAATTGTTAGATCACATGGTATTCTATGTTTACTCTTTTGAGCAACCACCATGTCATATTCCAGAGTGGCTACATCATTTTAAATCTCTATCAGTAAGGCACAAAGTTTCTAATTCTGTATATCTTTGCCAACATTTGTCATTTTATATTTTGTTTTTATAGTGGCCGTGATAATGGGTATGAAGTGCTATCTTACTGTTTTGATTTGCATTTCCTCCACAACTAGTTGTTTAGCATCTTGTTATGTGTTTATTAGCCATTTATATATTTTATTTGGAGAAATATCTGTTCAAGTTCTTTGCTTTTTGTTTGTTTCTTCTGTTATAGGGTATGTGCTCTTATTGGAGAAAGACAGAAAGAGAAAGATAGAGAAAAAGGTAAAGTGAAAAATCTATCTCAGTAAGGATGACCATGCTGAAATCCTTTCTCTTCCATTTTCCTCTTCAGATTTTGGACATGGATGCACATGCACTTGGAGTGTTTCTCAACCTCTGGTTTTGGGGCTCAAACCACAAAGTCTGCCATGTGTGATCCAGCACCTTAACCTCCGTGCCACCTGCTGGCTCCCTTTACCCATTTTTAATAATTTTTTTTTTTTAATTTTGTTTTTGTTGCTGAGTTGTTTGGAGTTCTTTATATATTCTGTATGTCAATTTATCTTTGAAATTTTTTTTAGGGCACGTGTGCTCACTAGAGAGAGAGAAAGAGAAAATACTCAATCCCCCCCCTCCAGGGGAGATGGCCACACTGCAATCTCTTCTCTGTTTTCCTGGGATTTTAGGCATGCATGCACATGTACACAGTGTAATTTTTAAGCCAGTAGGTCTGGAATCCCATTCTTACAGCTGGCTATGTGGGATCCAGCCACCCTAACTACCACACCACTAGATGCCCCACATGTTTGTCACATATATGACTTGCAATACTTGTCCCATTCCATGGGTTGCCTTTTATTTTTATTTGACTATGTGCTTTGATGGACAAAAGCTTTAAATTTCCATGAGGCCTAGTGTATTGGTTTTTCTTTTGTTCTCTGTATTTTTGGTGTCATATCCAAGAAATCATTGCCAAATCCAACATCATGAAACTTTTCCTTAGGATTTCTTTTAAGATTTTTTAGTTTTAGCTTTTACATTTAGGTCTTTCATCTCATTTTAGTTAATTTTTGTGTGTGGTGCAAGGTAAGGTATTAAAATATTACTGATGGAAAAACTTAAAAATCCTGAAACTTGAAATGATATGCCCAAACTGGTAAAATTTGTTTTCAAATAAGTAACAGAACTATGATGACAAGGTATGGATTTTTTTTTTATCTTTTCTTTTCTTCTCCATGGTTTTATTTCTTGTTTTTCTTTTCTTGTTCCCTCTTTGTTTTAAGCCCAGTGCTTTCTGTAGCAGATGAAATTTGAGTTAAAATTTGGAGACTTGGAACATATAAACTCTAAATTTCTTTCAGCCTCTAATATTCTAAGTTTCATTTTATCACTTAATAAGTCTCTTTGATACCCATCATAATGATTCTTTTTTGAAATTTTAGTATAAGAATTTTTTTTTGAACTAAAGTGCAGATCTATGGGGTTGTCAGAAAAGTCATGATACATTTTTGCATAGAAAAACAGAAAAATATGTCATGACTTTCCTGACAACTTAATAGTATATTCTTAATGCTCTAAGGTATTTTTTCCTTATGTTCTGTTAATATTCATGGCAAAAATGTCTTTCTAGCTAAAGATTTATTGGCAATATTCTTTAATTTTAGTATATGACCTATAGAAAATTATTGGAAAACTTTCTTATAAGTTCTTTTTGAGTAGGAAATTAAGAAAACTACCTCAATAATAATAAAAATGTAGCTCCTGTCAGAAAGGGAACATTATGAAATATAAAATATGTGGAAAAAAGCCTTATATATGGAAGGGCACTTTCATTAAACCACTGATTCTCAAAAGGTAGAATTTGAATGGTAACCCATGGTAATTCTGAGTCAGAGATAATAAGGAATCTGCTTGTATAGGATTTTGACTTTTATCTCAAGGAAAGTGGGAAACCACTGCAGGATTTTTGAACTGAGGTGTGATATATATGAGTTAATGTAGAAAGGCTATTTATTGTTGCTGAACAAGAGCAGAGAGAAGAGCACAGAGTTAAACCTGTTGAAATTAGTACAATAATCTAGGTAAGAAATGATAATCTAGGTAGGTAGCTTGGACCAAGAGTTGAAAGTAAGGTTGTGAATATTGATCAGATTCTACAAATAATTTGAAGCTAAAACCAACAAGAGTTTTTGCTGACTTGGAAAGAAAAAGAGAGGGGTTGAAATGACTTTAGGATTTTTGGCTTGAACTACTGGAAGGAAAGAGTCGACAGCAGTTGAGATGGGGGAGATAGAGAAGTTTTCAATAGAAAGGAGTCCAGTTTGGGACATATGAATTTGAGATACCTATTAGTCTTCAAAATGGAAATGTCAAGCAAGTAGTAGAAATATGAACTGGGACTTTGGAAAAGAGGCCAGCATAAGATAGAAATCAGCTAAGGAGATTGAAGAAGCAATTGTTGAAGTAGAAGGATAATGAAGGGACTATTCTAGAAGCTAAGTAAAGGAAGTATATATGTGTTTTACACAGTTCAGGATGCTATAATAAATAACCATGCTGGGTGACTTATTACCAACAGAAATACATTTCTCACATTTCTGGAGGCTGGAAGTTAAGTCCGAATGCCAGCATGGTCAGAATGCCTAGTGTAGACTGCAGACTTTTTGTTGTATCTTCACATGATGGGAAGAGGGTGAGAGAGTACTCTTGAATACATTTTAAAAGAGCACTAATACTACTCATTAGGGTTTCATGCTCATGACTTAATTATCTCCTAAAGACCCTGCCTCCTAATACCATCATCCCTGGTATTAGGATATAAATACTCAGTGTATAGGAGTTAAGAAGTTTCTATTTAATGGTGGAAGTTAAATGTATGTTTCAAGGAGAGGAGAAATTGAAAACAGCAAACAAATTTTTTAAGGTGCTTTGCCGAAAAGAGTAGCAAACTGAAAATAAATGATTGACATCTAGTAGGTAAAGTGGAACCAAGAGACGATTTTAAAGATTAAATAAACAACAGCATATTTACATGGGATGGATTCAACAAAGAAAGGAAAAAGTTATGCATAAAAGGAGCAATGTCCTTGGGAAGGAGAGGAGGTCTTTGAGAAATTAATGGATTGGTTTTAGACAGGAACAGAGAGTTCACCTGTACTAACAGGAAGGAAGAAAAGGATATGAAGTTTCAGGTGTCTGTGGCTAGATATAAAGATCTATTGAAGTTCTCTTTTGATCAATTGTTTAATTTTCTCAAAGAATTAGGAATCTGGGTCAAGAGCTTAAAATGAAAGCAGAAAAAGAAGTGCTGGACATCTGAGAAGAGAATTGAAGGTATACACCAATCACCTAGTAGAGTAAGTGGACTAGGGAAATAAGGCATAGTGGTCAGGTGTTTCAGAGGTCTTGGGGACCCCTGAAGCAGTGCTGGATAGAATGACAATGGGTCAGGAGATGATGTCTTTTAAAAATAGCAGAATGACTTGGAAAGTTGATCAATGAAGTGTCTGGCTTAAATGAGATTTAAAGTTAGGGACTGGGAATGGAGTGGCCTACAGCCTGCAGAACAACATGCCCAAGTTTTATTGTTACTCCTGTGATACATACTTCACCCATGATTTTTCATCCATGAGAGAAACACACTGCAGTGGTAGGAAACCCAAAGAGAATGTGAAAGACTACTATCAGAATGGACAGAAGAGCATGCTCAGAGGCTGACTGATGAATCAACAACTGCATTTCAACAAGGGAAGATAACTCCTACTCCATTCTCTGCTCCTCCTTCTGCAGGGGTGATGGTCCCACCTCCCCCAGTCTCCTGGGTCCTCCTCCAGCACCCCATATGGGGGACACTCCCATGATGCCAGTGATGGGCCCTCCTCCTCCTGGGATGATGCCAGTAGAACCCACTCCTGGAACAAGGCCATCCACGGGAGGCTACATGCCCATGATGCTTGGGTCCCTAATGATGAGGCCTCTTGCCTGTTCCATGATGGTGCCCACTCAGACAGGAATAACTTGGCCATACAGATAAGAATGAATGGGAGGCCTCTATGTCAGTTTTATATTAACTTGTTCTACTTCACCAGGAGATCATGGTGCTGTGACTCTGGGTGTTTTCTAACAGCATGTCAAGGAAGACTTTCTCCTCCTTCCTGTTTAAAAAAAAATAATAGTAAGAGTAGTTTTGGAAGAGAGAAGTAGGACAAAAAAAGTGCAGTTTTCATTTGTATTGTAAAATGTGAAAATAACATTGTTAATTGTTGAAAATAAAAATAAAGTCAGGGACTTAGGGAGATGGGAGTGAGAAAGCACCAAAGAAGAGAGGAGCAAGGAAGACCAATGTCCCCTTCCACACTCAGCACATAGGAGCAAAACAGACACCACTTTAGAGAGCTAATTGGGAAGTAGAATATTCAAGGAAATCTGGGCTTCAGCTAAGGTAGCCAGAAAGTGTATGTAATGCCACGAGTAGTTGAGGACAGAGATTTTTGCTAATAGTGGACTTGAATTCTGAAGACAATATGAAAGAATTTTAAAAGTTGGCATTTGTGTATGAAGGAATAGTTTGGAAGAACTGAGATAATGTTTGAGTCCTATGGGAAGTCAACTACAGAAGATGAGGGATGACCTGAGAGACTGAGAGCTCTTGGGTTGACTGACATAAACAGGGATAAAAAGCATGAGATTGGTCCAGTGAATTCAAGAAAGTTAGTGGCTCTGAGGCTATGATCATTGGAGCTTAGTCAGGAGTTAGTTCAAATCTAGGCTCTTCCTAAAGCCTTTCAATAGAGTTAAGGAAATCTGAGAGAGTTTGGTCTTATTCGTGAACTCATGGCCTGATTGATGATGGAGGTAGAAGGCTGAAAGTAGGAGAGATGGTGTCTCAGGAGAGGATTTCAGTCATTTCTTTCTTGACCCCTGTGAGGGTTATGAGTTAGCTACTCTTTGAACACTCTCTCTCAGTCAAAATAGATTAAGGTGTAACTAAGATCTTTACTCAACCTTTTGCTTTTTAAACCTGTTTTTTTTTTCCTTTTTTGGTTATAGGGCATGTACACTTGCTAGAGAGAGAGATAGAAAAAGACAAAGAGTATTAGTGAAAGAGAAAGAGAGAGGGAAAGTGAGAAATCAGGGTGGGGTTACACCACAATCCCTTCTCCTCCATTCTACTCTTGGAATTTTGGGCAGACATCTACATGCACCTAGTGTGATTTTTCAAGCTACCAGGTCCAGAACTTGAACAACAGAGTTGGCCATGGGGGATCCAGCCACCTTAACCTCCACACCACCTGCTTCTCGCTTTTTATAAAATATATTAGGGGGACCAGCAGATGGCATAATGATTATGTCACTGGCCTCTCACATAGTCAACTACAGTTTGAGTCCTGGACCTGGTGGCTTAAAATTCATGCCATGTGCATGTGTGCCCAAAATCCCAAGAGGAGAATGGAGGAGGAGGGATTGTGGTGTGGCCATCCTCTCCTGGAAGTGATTTCTTGCTTTCTGTTTCTCTGTCTCTATGGCGAGCACATATGCCTGATAGCAAAAATCTCTCTCAGAAATAAAAAATAAAAAAGATATTAGTCTGTTGGGAAAGTCATGATGTATTTTTGTTTTTCTATGCAAAAATGTGTCATGACTTTCCTGACAACTCAATAAATGATAATACTTCATTTATATGGTTTTGACAGAGTGTGTTATAAACAATTTTAGAGTTAAATTTGAAGTCCTGAATGAAGAAAAAGAACAGTAATCAAAGAAGAAACATTTTTGTTTGATTTTGCCTTTTTAGCTCTTTGATTTGAGTGTAGAATGGGTTCATCACAGAGGTACAAAAGCTTGAAGGGAGATGATAGAAATGGAAGCTACTTTCATTGACTAAAATATTAATGAGGTTTTATATTCAATATAAATTGCTCATATATATTTGAAAGTTAGAACATAATCAACTCCATAACCAGACCAGGAAAAATAATGAGTTATAAACAATTAAGATAATATTAGTATAAATATAAATAGGTTTTTGAAATTTCTTTTTGGTGCAGTCAGTTCTCTACATTTTCCTCAGAGCAAAAAAAAGTTTCCATTTTTACAGATTGAGGTATTTTTCTCATATCTTAAATTCATCTTGACTGTAAAAGGACAATCCTTTGGGTTTGGTCTTATTACCTAGTTTAAGGGAGCTGGATCGCACATAGCCAATTTTAGCTTGAATTCTAGCTCCAGTGGCTTGAAAAACACATTGGGCATGTATGTATGCCCCCAATTTTGACAGGATCAAGAAATGGAGGAGGGGACGAGCATATGGCATAATGGCTACATCATTGGACTCCCATGTAGTTGACTATGGTTCGAATCTTGAACCCAGAGGCTTAAACCCATGCTGGGCGTGTGTGCATGCATGCCCAAGATTCTGAGAGGAAAATGGAGAAGGGATTGCGGTGTGGCCATCCCCCCTGGGGGGGTGATTTCTCAATTTCTCTCTCTTTTTCTCTCTGTCTTTCTGGCAAGTGCACATGCCCTATAGCAAAAAACCTCTCGAAAAAACAAACAAAAAAAACCAAAACAAAAAACCAAACCAAAACAAAAATGGAGGTGAAAGGATTGCAGATTGCAGTGGGATCAAGTCCCATGAGGGGTGCTTTCTCACTCTCTCTCTGTCTCTCTGTCTTTCTCTGGCAAGTGCATGTGCCCTCTGGCAATTAAAAAAAAAAAGACACTAGCCTGCTAATGAAAAGTCTTGTTTATACTTGACATCAGCATATGTTTACCGTCGTAAGGGTTAGCAGAGCTGCAGCATCCCCATCCTATTTTTCACTCTATTACGGAGCAACATTTGAATCTAAAACAACTTCCAGATTGGATAGATTTATTTCACGCAATTCAACCTGTGCATATTACTCCTCTATTTGATAATATTTTTACACTATTTAGTCAAAAGCACTACAGGCATAACTCTAAAACCCAAACTATATTGATTCTGCTCACTTGGTGTTTTCAAATGTTCCATTTTCTTTCCACTGGAAAACTCATCACCGTGTGACTTTGAATGATTTTCTAGTAGAGAGTCGAGCTGTTTGTAGTTTGCCGGCACAATCTGAGGATGTGGGCTGGCTTCTTAACTGAGAGGTGGACCTGAGATGGTGCTGGGGCACTTGGAGTTGTGGCTTTCTCTATCAGTTACTCTGTCGGTTTGAGAATTTCCTTAGTCCTGAGACTCCAAAAGAAGATGCTGATCTTGGGTCTGAGATTCCCAGATGTGAAACCCAAACTTTTGCTCATCAGTTATAGGTTGTTTGTAAAAATGGTACTGAACTACGAAGGTAAACAGTGGGGTTGGACATGGCATTAGACAGGTTCAGACATCCTGACTCTGCCACTTACGAGCCCTGTGAGCTTGGACGCGTAACTTAACTGTTTTGACCTTCAGTTTATTTTTCTGAAAAATGTATATACTGCAGCATTGTGGGCATTAGATAAAATTTTAGGGAAGTTCTAGCTAAATGGTACATATGCGTTATTTCTTGCTAGACTTGTATTCATCATACTACAATGTATAAATTTCTTCTCAGGTTGCAATTTCCCTGCTCTATTTCCCTTTTGTTCTTTAAGAGAGAAAAAGTCATTTCTGTTTCTCTTCACCTTGAGCATAGATAATTTTATCCCCTAGAGTACCTCTTGCTCATGGCTTGTCTGACATTTGGATTAAAGCAGCTATTTGTAATGCCCCTGAGCTCCTGCCTGCGTGTGGGTGTCAGACGGAGGGCTAGTCAGTGTGGCTGCTCTAATGTGATGTAACAACCTGCTTTGTTTAAAGCCAAGGCTGTCATTTGATGGCAGTAGCACATTTATGAGCATCCCCACTTATGTTTCTGATAAAAACATGAAACAGCTAATTCCTTTTTTTATCCTTAAAGAAATAAACATTTTCATTTTGTGCCAAATGACCTTTATACTCTATCTAAAGTGAAAAGTGGACACCATGAGTTTTGAGATTTGCTCTTTTTGAAGTTTTATAGGAAAAAGATCAGCAATATAGGAATTTTTTTCCTAAGCCATAAAAGTATAGTAATTTCATTGTCTTTTTATGAGAAATGAGAAGAATGGTTGCCAGGAGACTGAAATGAATCTTAGGGTACTAGATTAAAGAAAAATAAAAATCTCCCACTAGCTCCTAAAACAAAACTGCAAATGGAAAATATTCACAGCAGCATTCCCCAATGGCCAGAGTTTTCACTTGGTTGGGCATGCCAATAAAACTTGTCCAGAAAATAAAGCCAGGTATTTTTATTCCTATACATATTTGGAGGATAAAGGACAGGGAAGCTTCCTTTTTCATACTCATTTTAAACCCGTGAAAAGAGAAACGTCACATTATTGCAGCCTCTTACTTGCCTGTATTGGTTGTCCAGCATCAGGAGGTTTTTATCCACTCCTAGTTTTTATCCACTTAGTCCTGAGACTCCAAGAGAAGACACTGACCTTGTGTCTGGGATTCCCAGATGTGGATGAAACCCTTTCATTTTCTTTGCGAGCACCGATGCCTTTCAGTGACTCATTTCAGGACTCCATACCTCGGAGGCTCCATCCTGCTAGAGCTGATTATTTCTTGTTAGTCTGAATTTCTGTTCATCTACAGATCACCTATGGCTTGGTAACTGCCATTCCCTCAGTTCTATCTCTTTTTCTTTTTCACAGAGCTGATTGACTTTCTTTTTCAATGGAGTTTTTTTTGTTGTTGTTGTTGCTATAGGACACATGTGCTCACTGGAAAAAGAGAGAGAGAGAGAAAGAGAGAGAGAGAAAGAGAGAGAGAGAGAGAGAGAGAGAGAAAGAACTCATCCTCCAGGGGAATGGCCACACTGCAATCCCTTCTCCTACATTCTTCTCTTGAGATTTTGGACACTCATGCACATGCACCTGGCATGAGTTTCAAGCCTCCAGGTCTGGGTCTTGAACGACGGTCAGTCATGTGGGAGTCTAGCAAACGTAACCATTATGACGTCTGCTGGTCTCAGAGCTAATTAACTTCTTTTTTTTTTTTTTTTTTTTTTTTGGAGAGGATTTTTGCTATAGGGCGCGTGCGCTCGCCAGACAGACAGAGAGAGACAGAGAGATAGAAAGCAGGAAATCACCCCCCAGGGGGGATGGCCACGCCGCAATCCCTTCTCCTCCATTCTCCTCTCGGGATCTTGGGCACGCACGCACACGCGCCCGGCGTGAGTTTAAGCCGCCGGGTCCGGGACGCGAACCGCGGTCAACTACGTGGGAGTCCAGCGACATAGCCATTACGCTAACTGCTGGTCCCAGAGCTAATTAACTTCTGAGGAATTCTCAGGTTTTTTCTATATATGAAAATTTTAATTCCTTGCAATACATTTCTTTGCTTTCAAAAGCTTTTATCTCAGTGTCACTACAGGAAATATGATCAATTTTTTTTTAGGGCTCAAACACAAATGCTGTTGTAGATCAGGCAGGCAACTAATGTGCCAGATGGGAAGGCTGCATAACTTCAGCAGTGATATGTAAGTTATTTTATCATTATTACATTTTTTCTTCTTTTTTTGGAGAGGTTTTGCTATAGGATGCATGCGCTCGCCAGACAGACAGAGACAGAGAGACAGAAAGCGAGAAATCACCCCCCAGGGGGGATGGCCACGCTGCAATCCCTTCTCCTCTATTCTCCTCTTGGGATCTTGGGCACATATGCACATGCCCGGCGTGAGTTTAAGCCACCGGGTCTGGGACTCGAGCCGTGGTCGACTACGTGGGAGTCCAGCGACATAACCATTATGCTAACTGCTGGTCCCTATTTTATTATTATTACTTTTAAATACCGTGTCTAACCAAGCTAACTATGGCTAACTCCATCTGATTAAATTGCTGATGACATATATTAGCTCAATTTAATTCTTATAGGAATCTGGGACAAATTCTATCATTTCTATTTCATAGATAAGACAATTGAGGCTGAGAGAATTTAGATAATTTGTCTAAAGCCATAGCAAAATATAGAAAGCAGAGATTTAAAATTATATCCTCTGCATCCAAATCTGATGTTAATTCTCTCTCTACTGCTTCCAACTCAAATACACCCAGAAGCTGATAAAACTACTTGTTCATCCAACATCATTTATACGCACTACGGGATAGTCTAAGCACTGTAGAGGAAGTAAAGAACGAACCAGAAAAATCTTCTGCTGTTGTTCTGGCTGGCTCGACTTTCTATCCAGTGCTGAGAATGCTCCTTAGCCCATAGAATTACAGAGCCAGAGAGGTTCTCAGTTTAGATCCTAATACCCATTACGACCACAGACTCCCTGACATTACATAAAGAAATATGTTCGTTAGGTGTGCTTGAAGGTTTGTGGAGAACTAGAACGTGGGTAGAAGATTTATAGCATTAATAAGATTCTTTGAAGCAGCTCTAGTCCCCAGATTCAAAGAAAACAAGATTAAAGGCTACTGGTCTAAAGTGTCTTTTTTTTTTTTTTTTTCCCTAATAGTACAAAGAGAACTACTGATGAAAAGTGCATATAAAATGTAGATTATCTATAAATTGCAAATTGGAGGAAATTGCCATCTCGAAACTTTTGAAAATCTGTTTTTATGAACTTTTGAAATCAAATATCTTATCTGTTAGCAGATATATTTATATGAAAACATTAAAACAAAACTTTACTTTTATTTTTAATTTTAATAATTTCCTTAAACATATATCTAGTGTGAGAGACTGTATTGAAATTACATTACTTGATTGCTTTTATCTTTTTTAATTTTTAAAATTTTTGATTTTTCAGTTATGTGTACTAAAATAGCTACGAACATACATGTAGGAAAGAAGAAAACAGTAGAGTAAAAAAATAACTTATTGAAACAAAAAGAAGTATGTCCATGATTTAAGACAAAGGCTCTATAAAACCTGAACCATTTAGACTGAGACCTTGAGTCAGTGAACTAATGCAGCAACATTATTAGTATCTTCACTTCACATGTCAACCACACATTCATTTATGAAATAAAGAAAATTGAAGCAAAACCACTTTAAACTTTTGGAACATTTTATGTTAAAATCCTATTTTTTTAAAACACCTCTGCAGTTCATATAGTGGTGCAGCATGTCAACAAGCATTTTAAGACAATTTCAAACAGGTCACACTATCTTAGTCTTTCTACTCAATTTCTCTCCGATAATAGCAGGGTGATGCTGCTCTCTGATACCCCAATCTGTTAAGATGTTATTACAACTAGATATATTTACAAGACTGCCATGAGGCAGCATGGGGGTGGGAGCTCCTCTTCAGCAGTCCACTGTCCCACTAGTTTTAATTTCAAGATGTAAAGGCCAGGACTGGCCAAATACCATTCAGATTATGCTTTAGAGACCTCATTGCTGGGAGTGTGATCTGGGCTTAGCTTTCTAAAGAAAGAACCGCTAATGTTCACTAGCACCTGACTGGATCATTTGGGTTAATCCAAGAATCATCTTTCTCTTGCCTTGGACCAAAGTGATTGAGTAACCGACTTTTCAGAGATGATTTGAGTTAATAAAACCACAAGGATACTCAGACGCGGTTGTGCAGTCCCATGAGCTCAGCACAGTCCTCTCCCTGAACCATTTTGTGTTCAGTGTATTCAGTATCAGCAGTGTGGTAGTCACTCGCTGGCTCTGATGGAGCACCTTGAAGCCCCTCTTGCCTATGCTATCCACGACCAAGCTGCCATTGGTAAAGAATTGAACATTTCTGATCTCCAGAATGCAGCCATACTCTGAAAATCCCTTGACAGGATCTCCAAGGCACGTGCCAAACTGTCTTGTGACTGTCTTAGTGCATCTACAAATCTACAAATGCATCTACAAGGCTCGAAGATGTGCAGGGACTAGGAATGGTACAAAAACAGGTACATTCCTGTTTACGCTAGACAGTTCTTCCATTTCATTTTCATAAATCCTCCTTCATTCCTTGAGTTCTTCGGGAAGGAATTTAGTTATCAGCTCTCCCATTATTATATCTTTGCTGTATTTTCTTGATGCCAAGCACTGTGAAAGGCCATCTTTCCACAATGGACACTTTGTATTGTGATCTAGGTGTCTTTCAAGGCATTTTTAGCAAAAGACGTGCCCATGAGGTGTTGTGACCTCCCCATAGAATAATCTCATACGTAAGGGACTTTCCAGATCAGGTGTGTCAAAAGATGCAAGTGGAATACCGAAAGGGGGCTTGGCCTCCTGATCAGTGGGAGGATCTTGCTTGGGGACTTAGGTACTGCCATGCTTTCTGGGGGTTTGATGTGACGTTGTTTCCTTTTCTTTTCCTTGCACTTACCAGTCTTGACGGAGGCAATTTCTGGAGAGGTGGCATCCTGCTGTTTCTGCTCTTCTGCTCGGTCCTACCCATTGCCTTGTTGAGCAGCCACTCTTACTTGAGCGGGGTTCATCATGCTGCTGCCACCTCCGCCTGGCTGCTATGTCTCCTGACTGAGAGCACTGCAGGAGCTCTAGGTTTTCCTGGAGTAACCTGAATCCATTGTCCACAGGTCAGAATGTTCACTTTGTTGTTTCCCAACCAACCCCTTCCTCCCCAAACAAAGGAGAGCAAATGGAGTTAGCTGTCTTTGCAAAAGGATCTCAGCTGACACTCAAAAGCAAGCCTCTTTTTATATTTTTACTAACACAAGTATTATGGAAATATATTTACTTATTCCTCATCATCTTTAATGATAGTACCTGCATATCCATGAGAGGGAGAGAGAGAAAGAAGCACCCTCAACAAGGCCTCATTACATCATTATCCTCTTTGCCCATCCTCCCAGCTCCTCCGGATCTTGGTGTATTCAGATCTTCCTAGGGATCTGAACCTGCATGTGCCATATGGGTTCCAGTCTTGCAGGATACTTGCATTGCCACTGCTCCATAGTGGCTGAGTCACTGCCCCTCTTTCATTTTGGCAAAATATACATTGAAAAGGAAGTGATAATTGCATGAGTTTCCTTTACCGTTGTCATATATGTTTTTATGTTTCATCAGATGATTTTAGTGCAAATACTGATAGGTATTTTAACTGGAAACATTACTCTGAAGATCTAAATAAAATGACCATATAAATAAGTTTATTAAATATTTCTGAAAGAATAGTTATCTTATAAAAAAAAAGTCAAGAAATGCCCCCTCAATAGAGAAATTCTTGTTGCTGATTTTAAAATGTACCTAAAAGGAGAACAAACATTCCTTCTAGCTTCAAAAAATAAAAAAAAAAAATCCATGGTGAATTCTGTAAAACATACTGCGTTTTTGTTGTCATATTTTTCATTGCAATTGTTGGAAGCTATCCAACTCCTCTGCTTTAGTACTACTATTCAAAGTTAATGAATAGATTCAAATATATCTGTATTCACAACTCCTCCTAGGCCTCCTAATATTCTGAGCACAGTCTGTACTGATTTTTTTTTTTTTTTTGCATCCTCAGAGCAAAGATAATATTTGTCACAATGTGAATGTCTTTAAACTGCCTCAAAATAAATAAATGCCTGGTGATATGAAATTTGCTTTCTGTGATCCTTGAAATGCTACTGGATACATGGCATTTGCTTATGTTTTAAATGCCTAGGATTTAATTTTTTCCCTGCATGTTTTAAAACTTAGCCATGCTTATCAAAATTGTCCTTTGTGTTCTACTTGGCTCTCCTTTCTCCTTGTCTCATTTTACATGTCATCCAGTTTCTTTAGTTGAGGTCCCTTTTGTGAAATCTGAAAAACTACCAACCAATCAAACTGCAGGCTACTAATACATGTCTCATCAACCAGTTTACTCTTATATTTTATCTTTTGAGTTACATAATTAAACCTATTTATTTACTCCTCTTTTTGTACCCAACACACATTTTTCTTAGTCTTCCTGTTTATTGACATCATTGTTAATCCATGCCATAGTTGGAGGAAAAAAATCAGCCTGTTATTAATGACCTAATTACCTCAAGGGATCCACTGATCTGCTAATCTAATGTATATATCCCATGCCTCGGGTCAATATTTTATTCATCATAGTATGTTCAGATCAGATTTCCTAGTTTTATTACTTCAACTCCTTGGTACCTGACACTTTTTAAAGAATTATATTATTTTAACTTTATTTATTTTAATTTTACCAGAGAGGGTCAGAGTGACAGAGAGCTGAGAGAGAAAGTGAGAAAATAAGCCACCAGTTATGGGACTTGAACCATGGTCGGCCATGTAGGTGTCCAGTACCCTTAACCACCATGCCACCTGCTTGATTATTATTTCTTTTAAAGAGGTTTTTGCCATATGGTGTGTGCACTTGCTGGGGAGAGAGAGAGACAGAGACAGAGACAGTGAGTGGGATAGTGAGAAATCACTCCCTGGGCTGATGGCCATGTTGCAATCCCTTCTTTTCCATTCTCCTCCCAGGATCTTGGGCATGCACACACATATATTTGGCATGAGCTTTAAGCCACCGGGTCTGGGACTTGAACTGTAGTCAGCCATGTGGGAGTCCAGAGATGTAACCATTATGCCATGTGCTGGTCCCTAGATTATATATTTCTTTAAATACATTTTAAAAATTGCAAATATTCTTGTATCAAGTGATTTCAATAATATCCCCAAAAAAGTATGTTCAAGTCTAAAGCCTGGTACTGTGAATCTGACTGCATTTAGAAAACGGTCTGGCAGATGTAATTAAGGTAAGGATATCAAGATGACATCATCCTGGATTAGGGCGGGCCTAATAAAATGTCTGATGTATGTCCTTTCAAATGACAGAAAGGGACAAGACACAGACAAACACAGGGAAGAAAGCCATGTCAAAATGGACCCAGAGGCAGAGACTGGAGTGACTTGTCTACAAAGAAAGGCACACCAAGGACTGCCAGCAGTCACTGCAAATTAGGAGAGGCACAAAACGGGTTTTCCCTTAGGGCTTCCAGAAAGAACCATACATGCCAACATCCTGTTTGTGGCTTTTGGCCTTCAGAACCATGAGAGAATACATTTTTATTATTAAAAAAGAAATGATAAAGATCTCAATTACTTTTAAGATATAAGTTGTAACGATAATTACTCTTGACTTGGCATTATCTCTGGAATTGACAATAGGAGACGTGATGTCTGAACTCAGTTCCCAAAAAATGTGTGTTCACACAGTGGATCCACTGTGATTTGGACAGAGAGAGCCTGGAGTGGCGAGTCAAGCCCCTAGAGCTTTATGACTTTCCTCCCTCTCATTTCTTCTGGCATTTAGAATTTTGTGTGAAATGAACAAAGGTCCAAAGAAAAGAGTAGATGCAACAGCTCAAACACACTTGTTTAAGAGGAAACAGATTCCATGGCACTTTTAGAAGATTCCTTGTGTGCGGCCTTCCTGGTTTTTTTTTTTTTTTTTGTCTTGAGTTTATATTCTTACACAGAATTTAGGCAGCCTTTTTGGGGATTATCTTTGACTATAACTTTATGGCTTTCTGGGCGGTTTCCTCATTTCTCTCCCTGCTTCTTTTTCCTTTCTGCAAACACAGATAGACTTTATCTTCTGTGCTCAGGACTTGACATCATAGCCCTTAACTACTATCGGTTTTCTGTGCCTGAAAAGAAACACGCCCAGTTACTGTTTCCAGCCGGGGTTGGAACAACAGCCTTCTCTGCTCTACCATTATTTTCGTTCCCACTATTCACAGGATCCCTGACTTCATTGCTTCAGTCCTTACCTCAGCTCACTTGGATGCAACTCCTAACTCTAAACTGTGGCGTGTACTCTGACCGCTCCTTACCCTTACACCATTTTCTGCCAGAAGGGAGATGGGGCGAAACTTCAGTCAGTCCATTTTTCTAGTTTTCAGGGTTCCCAGTGGAGGGTTAGATTAGAAGACAGACTATGTTGGGAAAAAATAAGGTTTGTGATTTGTAGGGGATTTCCATGCACTCCGTGTCCTCCACACTGGTGATAATTGCAAACTGGCAGTAACAACACTCAGGACGTATATAAAAACGTGAGAGGCAGTAGTCTGAAATGAAGCCACATCTCCTCTGCTAAATGGTGTACTTGCAGTGTTTCAGTTAAGCTCAATTCTTCATGAATAACGTTTTTAAAGGAGGAGTTTATCCCTTCTACCCTACTACAATAAAAGGTGTTGGGGAAAAAAGCAGTTGATAGAAATCTGATGAATGAGAAGCCTTATTTTTTTTCTTTTTTGTAAATGCGGTACACGATGAACTTTAAAAACATGGACAAATTGGTACCTACTATTTTAGAGGGCTCAACAAATTATTCACCATGAAGAAGACTAAAAGCATGGACTGCTCCCTGTAGCGTAGTGGTTAGAGCCGGACCCCACATGGCTGACCATGGTTCAAATCCCAGCTCTGAAAGCTGGAAAAACACACTGGATATATGCATGTGCATATCTAAAATCCTGACAAGATGGAAATTGAAGGAGAAGGGACTGTGGCATGCCGTTGGGAAGTGCCTTCCTCTTTTCTTTCTCTTTCTCTGGCAAGCATATGCACACTCTGATAATGAAAAATTAAAAAAAAATTAAAATTAAAAAAAGAAAAAGGAAAACATACCCCAAAAGAACAAAGACTATAGACAGTCTTAAGTTTGTGCAAAGTTAAGTATTTCTTCCAGCACCTTAAAACAGAGTTGAAGCAGAAAATGGCTTCATGGTGTGTCTTCACAGTGTACGTTTCCCACTGAGTCTGGTAGTAAGATACGTGTTAAAGCTATTTCTGTCCCCCTATTCGGTGTGAAATTAAGCAAGTGTTTGTCTGACAGGGCAGTTTTAGAAGCTTGGTGCCTTCGTGGTCAACCATCAAGGCTGAACCTCTGGTTTAACCTTTCATTAGGTTTTGTAAGTGGCTGCGCTTTTCATGCAGATGAGTCTTGGAAACAAATGAACCAAAACTGTTGTGAATTGTCAGTTATATGACTTGTGCTTTGCTTTGATAGCCAGAGCTCTCCTTCTGGTGCTAGTACCTGAGTGGGTGAAGAAAACATGTCTGGCATAGATGTTTGGGAGAATGCTGACCTCACTAAGCAGAAGCATGCGTCATTGTGCTCACTTACTCAAGCACTGGAGAACCTCCCATGTGTTGAAACAAAAATGTTTACGACATCAACAGAAGACCAACTTGCACTCCTTCCTTTTCATCATGAGGATACATACATGTGATCCAATAATGACTGGGTGATAAAAGGTTGTTTCACTTTTTTTTTTTTTTGAAGGAAGAAAACAGTTTTAGATTTATTTAAAGAAATCTCATGTTCTCTCTTTGAATGACTCTGTTGTTTATCTCTTTGACAAATTTAGTCCCATGGCTTTAGAAGAGATATTGAGGCTGAAGGGAGAGAAGAAAATAAAATTAAAAAAGATGAGAAATGATTTAATAGTCGTATTCACAGAAGCATGGGCGTTTCTAGAAGCAAAACTCTAACAGTCTCTGGACACGTGAAAATGTGTGAGCTGCGCTAGGCCTGGCAGGTGGACTTTGTCCTCTGCTATGAGCATGCCCTCGATTTGATCAGGCTTCCTCTGCTAGATT
Source organism: Tupaia tana (assembly GCA_026018925.1). NCBI lineage: Eukaryota > Metazoa > Chordata > Mammalia > Scandentia > Tupaiidae > Tupaia > Tupaia tana. Next base: position 86,821,088 of record JAKSZU010000006.1, read on the forward strand.
TCCCCAGGAAACAAGTCGCCGGGCTTCTGTGTGTTTCTTTTCAAGTGAGAGCCGCAGGTGTGACACATTTTGAAAGCTGTGGTAAACAGACTTCCGCTTAGACAATGAAAAAAGACACCAAATGAAATTCCTTGGTGTTTTTCTGTCAAACTGCCATGGTTAGTTGCACCAGAAGCACAAAGAACCCTGCAAGAAGAGGGAAATTCCTTCTTAGTGTAGGAGAAATTGTACTGATGAGAATATTACTAGAATAAAAGGCTGACGAGGGCAGGAGTTTATCAGTCCTGTTGTCATCAATGCCTGGCATGAAGTAGAGAGTTCTAAAAATTTTTGCTGAATAAATGAATAAATGAAATAAGATCAGTGATAGATTAATCAAGTGGGTTTTTGCGATATATTTAAAAATAAAATCTTGCTGGTTCACTTTCCCTAATTCTCCTAGAGGTAATATTTAGGATGAAAGAGATATATCTTTTAAAATACACAAAAGTTATAAATTGTGGTAAAAACTCTTGTTTTATGTTAGATTTATAGATATTATCTTTAGAACAGTTACAACTTGGGGCTATCATACACTCATATATATAAAGAATATAACTGACTGTCTTCAGGGCAGTGGTGAAATACAGCAGTTGTGTAGCCATTCAAAATGTGTAATGAGGCAAAGGGGGGAAATGCCACACAATTCTTTAGGTAATTTAGGTGCCTGAAAGCAGCTTTACATAAAACTGCCATGTAATTCAATCAAAAGCAATGTGCTGACTTGGTCTATTTATGTAATTGCTCCATTTCCCTTTTTCTTATCGTGCTGTTAGTCATAAACAAAATGGTTTTTGATTATCATGAAGACTATTATAAAAACATAAATAGCACAATGAGGTCATTATGTATGCCACACTTTTACATTCTACTCAGCAAATTTCCTCTGAGGTTGGCTTATCTGTTCTGGGGAATCCAAGCGATTGAGAAATTTTATTGATATTGCTTCTTTAGATATTTCATGGAGCGTTTGGATTAGCTCTCCTGCGCTTGTCACTTAGCGAGGTCTGGAGCTGGATGGGGTGGTTCAGGGGGATTGATACTTGCTCATAATTATGAACATGGGTGTGTAGGGAAGAGCATCGCCTTTGGCTTCTGATCCACAGACTGAATCTCTAATTTGGAATGGATTACTCATTTGTAAGCTCTAGTTTTATCATATGAAAAGCTATACCTAGTACAAACCCAATAAGATAAATCCGATAACGGTTTTTTGAGAAATTTTTGCTATAGGGTGTGTGCGCTCACCAAAGAGACAGAAAGAGAGAGACAGAAAGCGAGACTTACCCCTTTGGGGGGATGGCCATGCTGCAGTCCATTCTCTTACATTCTCCTCTCAGGATTTTGGACATGCATGCACGTGCGCCTGGCGTGAGTTTCAAGCCATCAGGTCTGGGGCTCGAACCACATGGGAGTCCAGCACCTTAACCACTACACCACCTGTTGGCCCCAATAAATATAATTAAATAAGGGAATGCACATGACTGCCTTCAGGGTGGGGACACGATCTTCTTTTTTCCCTTTTGCTTCCTTTTTATTTCTGGAAGTATTTCATATATAATATAAAAACTAGTGGGTATGGGAATCCAATTGGCATAGTTATAATTCCTTTGATTAAATGTGTTTGTGCAATTTGTGTAGCACCTATGAATAGCAATATGAAGTAGTTTGTGCTGTCTTCCTCAAATATTGTATACACAAACTTTATGCAAAGCTTCACCATGTGTTAGAGAGGACCTGAGTCTGGAGGCAGCATACTTCACTACCTACGTGGGAGTACAGAGGGCAAATCCGAACACCTTACACAGGTCGTTTCCTCATGTATGAAAATACCTACTCCACATGATGCTAGGGTACTTTTGAGGATTAAGATAAAAGTTAAACTGTATGTTAACCTCAAAGCCAAAGCATAGATACAACACTTAAATAAAAACAAGATACTATCTCAAATTTCCTCTCTATAACCAAAAACCAAGATATTCTATACCATTTTCTGAGTTTTTCTTCTAAAGTGTTATTCAATTGGTATTTGGTAATAGTCTTCTATCAATTTTTTTTTTTTTAGAGGTTTTTGCTATAGGGCACGTGTGCTCGCCAGACAGACAGAGAGAGATAGAGTGACAGAAAGCAAGAAATCACCCCCCAGGGGGGATGGCCATGCTGCAATCCCTTCTCCTCCGATCTCCTCTCGGGATCTTGGGCATGCATGCACATGTGCCTGGTGTGAGTTTCAAGCCACTGGGTCCGGGACGCGAACTGCGGTCGACTACATAGGAGTTCAGTGACATAGCCATTACGCTAACTGCTGGTCCCTCTATCAATTTTTTTAAAAGAATTATCTTTATTTAACTTTATTTATCCATTTATTTATTTGTTTGTTTTAATTTTACTGTAGAGGGACAGAGTGCGAGAGAGTGAGAGAAAGTGAGAAAGCAAGCTGCTAGGTCTGGGACTTGAACCACGGTCAGCCGTGTGGGAATCCAACACCCCTAGCCACCACACCACCTGCTGGCCCCTCTATCAATTAACAAATGTTTCTGCTAAGAAAAGAAATTAGAAAGCTGATTAAACAATGGAAATATAAAAATGCTGATGATATCATTATTCAAATATGAATACTATTAAAATATGCATATATGTGTAGTACTTATATTTTCAGCAATGTATTATATTTAAATTTTCCCACTAAACCAGGAATTCAAAAAACCTTTCCTTGTGATAATTTTGATCTTCAGAAAAGTCATGATGCATTTTGCATCAAGCAGCTTACCTGGAAAAAATGATTAACCCGATTAAAAGATGGGAAAATGAGCTGAATAAACACCTAAGGAAGATATACAAACAGCCAAAAAGTATATGAAAAAATGCTCAACATCCCTCATAGTAAGGGAGATGCAGATCAAAACTACAATGAGATACCACCTAACCCCAGTCAGACTGGCAAAGATTAAAAAAACAAATAATGATAAGTGCTGGAGGGGATATGGTGAAAGGGGAACACTCTGACACTGTTGGTGGGAATGTAAATTGTTCCAGTCACTGTGGAGAACAATATGGAGGTTCCTCAAAGACCTTCACATAGAATTACCATATAATCCAGCAATTCCACTCCTGAGTATATCTACCCAAAGGACAGGAGAGCACTCACTTGGAAAAGTGCTTGCACAACTATTTTCATTGCAGCATTATTCACAATTGCTAAGACTTGGAACCAACCCAAATGTCCACAAACTGATGAATGGATTGAAAAATTGTGGCACATATACTCCATGGAATATGGTTCAGCTGTAAAAAACAACAAGGCCCTGGAATTTGACATAAAGTGGACGAATATGAAAGGTATGTTGCTGAGTAAAGCAAGTCAAGCTATGAAAGAGAAACATTGTTTGTCTCCACTGAACATATACCGACTGTCCGCACTCTATGGTAGAGAATGAAGGACCGGAGAACATAAAAGGATTAAAAATTGTAATGGACACTAGAGACAAAGTGGAAAGAGAGTGTGGGAGGAGAAGAGTGTAGGAAAGGAAATTTGGTGGGAAAATGGAGAGGTAAAACACTTGTGGGACACAGATAAGGTTTATTATCTATTGACGAGGATGTGTATAATAGTGTCAACTGGGTTGGCCTGAGGTGTAAATCATGCTGGGTAAAGTCTCTCACAATCTAAATGATGTATAGCAATTTAATGTACAAATAATAATAAAAAATTAAAAAATATTAAATAAATAATTAAAAAAACACAAAAAACATATTATAACTTTTTTGATGATCCAGTAGATCCTTCCATAACCTCATTTAATAGTTGCATAGTATTTCACTGACCATAATTTCATGTTTGCTGGCCATTTGTAGTTTTTTTTTTTTTAGAATTTTTTCGTAATATGTTGTGTGTGCTCATTGGAGAGACAGACAGAAAGATAGAAAGTGAGAAATCACCCCTTGGGGGGAGGCCACATTGCAATCCCTTCTCCTCCATTCTCCTCTCAGGATTTGAGGCATGCACGCACATGCTCTTGGCATGAGTTTCAAGCTGCCAGGAGGGCATTCAAAATACAGTCACCACGGGGACCAGCAGTTAGCGTAATGGCTATGTCGCTGGACTCCCACGTAGTCGACCTCGGTTCGAGTCCCGGACCCGGCGGCTTGAACTCACGCCGGGCGCGTGTGCGTGCGTGCCCGAGATCCCGAGAGGAGAATGGAGGAGAAGGGATTGCGGCGTGGCCATCCCCCCTGGGGGGTGATTTCCTGCTTTCTATCACTCTGTCTCTCTCTGTCTGTCTGGCGAGCGCACGCGCCCTATAGCAAAAACCTCTCCAAAAAAAGAAAAAAAAAAAAAAAAAAATACAGTCACCTGTGTGGGGATCCTGTACCTTAACCACTATGCCACCTACTGGTCCCTATTTGTATCAGTTTTTAGGAACTGTTTACTGAGGTCATTTGCCCATTTTCAAATCAGTTTATTTGTTTTTGTACTGCTAAATTGTTTGAGTTCCTTGACTATTCTGGTCATTAATCCCTTGTCAGTTGTATAGTATGCAAATATTTCTTCCCACTCTGTGGATAGTTTCTTTACGCTGTAGATTGTTTCCTTTGCTATGCACAAGTTTTTAAATTTCATATAATCTCATTAGTCTATTTTTGTTTTTGTTGCTTGTGCTATTGAAATTTTATTCATAAATTGTTTATCATGTACAAGGAAAACTTTCGGTGAATTAAGTAAAATTTCACTTTATAGCAAATGTGTATGAGGTAAAATAATTTATATTAACTGAAGAGTTATATTAAATTTCATTATATCTTTTGTCCTTTATTCTATTTTTCAATAGTGCATGTTGCCTCAGGAAGAAAGTACTAAGAAGACAGAGAGACAATTTATCATGTCAGAACCAGGTAATATTAAAAGCCTAATCTCTGGTATATACTTTTTTTAAAGTGGGAGAATGCATTACTTGTAAAGATTTCTACAATTCCTATGATGTTTATAGATTTTAGTCTGATGAGACAATTGGGAGAAAAATACAGTGGTAGATGTCTATGAGTGTCTCTGAGAGAAAATTCCCTTTCTTCTTGCATCCCTGCTGGATGAACCCTGGCTAGATGCAGGTACCAGATACTAGAGTACATGGGTGACAGAAATCTCGGGTAGACTGGGGGAGTCAGGTGGAAAGCTTGTGTGTCTCACTTCCCACACTGGAATCTGGTCATGGCTAATCCTCAGATTTCTTTGCAATGTGTCTCAGAAACAATAGACGAGAAATGGCTATAGGATATGTCTAAGAGAATGGGTCTGCGACAGGAGCTGAATTTTCTTTCTCCATGAGTTATGCAAATAGATACAAGTTCCCCATGGGTCCAGTAGACTGCTGCTAGCTGAGTCAGACTCAGAGAGTACTTGACTTGAAGAACAAATGAAAACACTTGTGGATTAATAATAGAAGATAAGAGACCCAATATTGGTGCATCGGGAAAATGCAATGCTTTGTGAAACTAACTCACATGGGAAGGTTACCAGTTTACCTCAGGAGACCTCTGTGAGTACCTGGGTTTGTATGTGCCCATGATCTGAGCTGGCTGAAGCTGGGGTGGCATAAGGACTCTGTCAGGAGTTCTTTATCTGTGTTTCTGTCTCCTGTTTATATCACACATAAAAAAATAGATAAACTGAAAAATATTATATAAGATCAAAAGGATGGCACCTGTTTCACAAATAGGCATGGATAACTGTACTCTTCCCCACAAGATCTGGTTTATATATGTCTAATACACACACACACACACACACACACGCTATATATATGTGTGTATATATATATATATATATATATATATATATATATAGCCAGAAGCATATGTACTTGCCAGAGATCACATACACGCATACGTGCGCGCACACACACACACACACACACACACATGCACACACACAGAGTGGTCCTGGTACTAGCTATTTTGATAAAACTCAGAAAGGAAGCAGTAGTGTGTTTTGGAAGTCTTGTTCTGACTTGTTAGCATCTCTTCTCAACTCCTTGTTAAGTGAATAGGGGGTTAGTAGCCTGCAGTTGGCCAGGGTGGGAGTTTTTATACCATGGAAAATGGCGAACACTACAAATCAGAGCTTCTCCCCCCACCCCCAAGAGACATGGTTGTTAAACATTTATCAGCTCCCTGCTGAAAGGAGCAAGAGTGATGTGTTAACTGACTTAAAGTTTATGATATTTAGTGGAATTTAACTTTAAAAGATAAAAATTAAAGTGTGTTACATTTCTCACACACCTGAATATTTTTTTGGCTTGAATTTATATCTGCTACATTTAGTTGTATTCCTAATTGCTTTCTGGATGACAGTCATAAATCAAGAATATATAAGTCATATCCTTTTGATTATATGGAGAATGTTACAAATAAAAAGCTTTTTCTGAGAACTCATTATTTAACATAAGAGTTTCAAAAATAAGAAGAGGGAACAAACACATACATTTATATACAATTCTTAGACACATAGAACCAATTACTATTTAAAAAATTATGGCATATATATGCATATATATATATATGTATGTATGTGTATATATATATATATATATATATATATATATATATATATGCGCCAGAGGGTGTATGACCTCACCAGAGAGAGAGGGGAGTAGAGAAAGCACCCCCAGTGGGATATGGTCACCCCATTATTCCTTCTCTTCCATTTCTTCAACCTGTTTGGATTTGAGGCATGCCTAGCATGTTTTATAAGCCACCAGGGCCAAGATTCAAAATGCAGTTGGCCATGTGGGATCGGTTCTCTTAACCCCTAAGTCATGGTTTTTGCCTTATTTGTAATTATTTTGAAAAGAGACAGTATATTTCTGAAATTATTTCCTGGTTCAAAATGGATTTGCTGCATATTATCATTCATTCATGCAATAGAATAATTTTCTGATTATGAGTCAATTTATCATACTTCCTGTTTAAAAATGTATTTTGTTCTAACTTTAATTTAGCACAAAACTAGCATGTATAGTACAAAGAACTCCCAGATGACCTTTGCCCAGTTTCCCTACTCAAGGGCCTTATAGGAACAATGTAGAGCCAATATCTCCAGGTTATTTTTCTTGGTTGAGTGAAACTTGATGCCCTTGATTAGTAACTTCTCATTTCTCTCTTTGCCCAGTCCTAATAAGAACTGTTTTAATTTTTGATTTTATCAATTTGATTATTCTAGATATAAATTAAAAATCATACAGTATTTGTTCTTTAGTGAATGCTACCATGGTGTACTTAAGAGTTATCCACATCATCAACTATTGCAGAATTTTCTTCCTTTTTAAGGCTGAATAATATTCCAAAATATATTGGGTTGTCAGTAAAGTCATGATGTATTTTTTCTATGCAAAAATGCATAATGACTTTGCTAACAACCCAATATATACATTTTCTTTATTCATTTGTTGATGGGCCTTGAGATTGTTTCCCCATTTTGTCTATTATGAATAGTGCTGCAATGAATGTGTAGGAGTGTTAATATCTCTTTGAGATTCTGATTTCAATTCTCTTGGATAAATACCCAGAAAGGATTCTCGGATTACACTGTAGTTCTGTTGAAGAACCTCCATATTGCTTTTCATAGTGGCCAAATCATTTTACATTCCCATTACTGGTATGCAGCTGTTCCAACTTTACATCCTTGACAACACTTGTTATCTTTCTCTTTTTTGTTAATAGCCAACTTGAGTGTAAAGTGATATCTTATTTGATTTTCATTCCTCTGATAATTACTGATGTTGAAAATTCTTAAATATAGTTTTTGGACACATGTGTGTATTCTTTAGAAAAATATTTATACTATTTATTCAAGGTTTTTGCCATTTCTAAGTGGATTACTAGTTTATTGTTTTATTTAATCATTTATTTATTTATTTTTATATTTGCCCACAAACATTTACTTTTACATATCAAAAATTTTTGCTCATACTTCATAGTTCTTGAAGGTTAACATACAACTTCAAAATTTAAAAAAATTGAATTTTAAAGATAATGTTTGAAATATTTGTTATAATTTTGTTTGTTATTCCATAACAACAGAGACAATATGGTTTTAAATATTTTTGAGAAAATATTTACATGTCAACTACTCAAACTGTTGAAAAGCAAATCCCAGCACACTAGTCACACATAAACCTTCTCAATTCCACCTGCCTACCTAGTATTCTGTGATATACCATCTGCTGGCAAAGATAGGTCACTATTTTTTCCTTCAAAGTCTTCCTCAAGGTAATCCTCTGGTTGTGGCTGCTCTTTTGCAGTCTCTACTGATTACAATGCTGGGCTGGAAAAATCCAGGTTATTTTATAGTACAAATTCTTTCATATAGCTTCTGTAATCCTCTCTGCCAGGCAGAATTGCTTATGGTGCCAAGAAATCTTTCTAAGAGCTTCTGTTGTCTTACTTGAGATCTATTTTAGTTCCATAGTTTTCTGGTTTAATCTTCAGATATGACTTTCCAGTCAAAGCCCTGGCCAATAACGAGTGTTTCCAATTTCTAATTGAAGGCATTAGGTATTATTAAACTTATAAAAATATTCATTCTACCACAATAAAAGGAAACTCCCAAATATTTTCCAATTCCAGAGGGGTTGGGAAGAAAGAAAACTTTATGTTTTCACTTAAAGAAACAAACAAAAAGAAAATAAAAACATTTTAACAAATTGCTGTACCTTTCTTGCTCAAAAGAAACCAAGATCCTTAAATTAGGAAAACAAAGCATAGTAACAAAAATCAGTAATGTTTTACTCAAAAGTCATAAAATTCTATTTCACCAGTTCAGTCTTATGTAATCAATCTCTCTTCTGTTGAATTTGCGTGTTACTACGATTCATTCTTTCCATTTAAATCTTGGAAGTTAACATTCAATGTTATTATTAATATTTCTTGTCCCTAACATTAAGTTGGTCATTTTCTTGGTTGCTTTTTGTTCTTGTATTTCTGTATGTGAGTCTTTAGCTTTTCCAGTAAAGCATTCCCTTTGGAACTTTTTGAAGCGCTGATCTGATGTTGGTAAATTCTTTCAGGTTTTGTTTATCTGAGAATATTTTTATCTTTTCCTCCCATATGAAGTATGATCTTGCTGGGTATAGTATTCTTGGTTGAAACTGTTTTTCACTTAACACTTTGACTATATTTTCCCATTCTTTCCTTGCTCTCTCTTTTTTTTTTTTTTTTTTTTTTTTTTTTTTTTTTGATGAGAGGTCTGATGTTAACCTGAATGGAATAACTTTTATAAGTAACCTGATTTTTCTCTCTTGCCAATATTAGTATCTTATCTTTGTCTGTGGATTTTGTCAATCTAGTTACGATGTGCCTTGGAGAAGATCTTCTTGGGCTGATTCTATTAGGGGTCCTTTGTATTTCTAGGGTCTGGATATTTGAGTGCCTCTCTAGATTTGGAAAGTTTTCTTCCAGGATTTCATGGAAAAAATTATAAATGCCTTTATTATTTTCTTCATCTTCTGGGATATTGATTATCTGGAAGTTTGGACACTTAATGGTGTCTAGTATTTCTTGTATAGTATTCTCATTTTTAAAATTATTTTCTCATTTTGGTGGGTTATTTTTTTAGGCAGAGGTTTTTTTTCTGATATCTAATATTCAATCTTCTGCATGGAGTAATCTGCTTTTTATACTTTCAAGGGAGGTTTTGATTTTCTGTATTACAACCTTCAGCTCTAATAGATCCATTTGGTTCTTTTTATGGTGTGTATTTCCTCTTTCAGATTGTGCAACGTCTTCTTCACCTCCTGGGTCTCATTGTCTCTTTTCTCCTACATCTTCTGGAGTTCATTGTCTCTCAGCTCTTGCATCTTACTTAGTTTTGTCACTATGAGTATTCTGAATTCTCTATTGGATGTTTCCACGAGTTCCACTGTATGATCTGTGGTTGAAGAAGGATTGTTCTTTTCCCTTAAGGGAGAGATATTTTCTTGGCTTCTCATATTTTTTGTGTCTCTGCGGTGGTTTCTGGTTATCTGATGGATTACACATTCTCCCTAATTTCTGGGAGCTAATTCTAAGCTTTCAGAGGTGTGCGAGAGGAGGTGATCCCCAATCTCTCTACAGTTCCGTTTCCCTTATGCTCACCAAGCAGCCTGCACTTTTGACTTTGGAACTGGATATTACAAAAACCTCACAGTTTCTAAGGAATAGGTGCACCTGGACTGAGTTGCAGGATTTCAACAGAGAGTTCCAGAGGCCTGTAGGAGGCTAGAAGCCGCATTCTCTTTGCAGCTCTGTCCTTCTCCCTGCTGCTCACTCTGCATTCTCTCTTCTTTGAATTTTAGTCATTTGGTGGTGAAATCAGTTTTGGTTAATTGCTTAAAGAAGGTGTCTACAACTGTAATATCATGTGTTTCCCTTTACTGTAGGGTACTTCTGTGTCAAATTCTCTCCTGTACTGTGTTTTGCAACGTGGTATCCAGAGAAAGAGCTTTTGAGTTTAGATTTATAAACAGGAATTTCTTCCTTCAGGCAGGAGGTTCAGTAAGCATTGAGGATTTCTATGACCCTGTCTGAGTGTTTCTGGGGTCTAGAAGATGGGGTTTAGAGTATAGCTTCAGTCGTCTTGGTCCCTGAACACACCAGAACACACCTCAGATTTAAAATGGCTTCTGTCTGTTTGAGTGTTTCTGGGTTCCAATCTCTGTTCTTACTCCAGCTTAATCCAGTGGCCAATTTATTGCTGAGTTGTAGGAATTTCTTATATATTTTGGAGATTAGCTCAGATACATGGTTTGCAAATAATTTTTAGTTGACTGTAATCCCAATCTCACTTTATATATTTTTGTTGCCTGTACTTTTAGTGTCATGTCCATGAAATCATATGATGTGACTGATGTCATGAGTTTTATTTATATTTTCTTCTAGGAGTTTTATAGTCTTAGCTCTTCTATTTAAGTGTTTAACCCACTTTGAGTTGATTTTGCATATGGTGAAGGTTAAGGATTTGCTCTTATTCTTTTGCATGTGGAAAGCCGGTTTCCCAGTCCTACTGTTAATGAGACTACCCTTTCCCCATTGTCTATTCTCTGAGCTCTTGACAAAGATAAGTTGACAATTTATATGTGGGCTTATATCTGAGCTTTCTGTTCCATTGGTCTATATGCCTCTTTCTCTCTCTTTTAAAAAGAGGTTTATTTATCTCTTCCATGAGAGAGAGAAAGAGAGAGACAGAGAGAGAAAGACAATGAGGGAGAGGGAGAAGAAGAGAGATAAATAGAGGGAGGGGCACCTGCAGCAGGTCTTCATGCCTGAATCCTACCATGATCACCATGGTTATGTACACATGCCTCATGTGCACAGAGAGACTTCGGAACACAAACCTGAGACTTTACCTAATGGCCTCCACATCACACAGCATTATATTACCTCAGTACCACTGTGATGGGTCTATACATCTCTCTTTATGTGGTGTTATACAGTTCTTATTACTGTAAGTGTAGTTTTTTAATGTATTTTAAAATTGGGGCATGTGAAGCTTCCAGCTTTGTTCTTCCTTCTCAAGACCATGAGTTTTGGGCTTCCATATGAATTGTGGAAGTGATTTTCTATTTTATAAAAAAATGCCATTGGAATTTATGTTAGGTAATGCTTTGAATCTGTCCTTGATGTTGGGTAACATGGACACTTAAATAATATTATTTTCTCCAATCTATGAACATGATTGTGTTTTATTTCATTGTGTATTTCTTTTATCAATGTTTCATAGTTTCCAAAATACAAGTCTTTCACTTTCTTAGTAAAGTTTATTCTTAGATTTTTATTGGTGTGTGTTATTGTTTTAAATTAAATTTATAAAGTCCTTTTCTGATCATTTATTTTTAGTATTAGACAAGATTTTCATATGTTGATGTTGTATTCTGACACTTTATCAACTTTTTTATTCTAACAGCTTTTTAGTGCAATTTTTAGCATTTTCTACATATAAGATTAGATTGACTGCAAACAGAGAAAATTTTACTTTTTCCTTTCCACTTGTTTGTCTTTTACTTATTTATTTTTCTTGCCAGGCTAAAACTTCTGATTAGGAATTCTAGTACTATGTAGAATAGAAGTTTTGAGAACGGGCATCCTTGCATTGTTCCTGATCATGGAAGAAAAACTTGTCACTTTTACTACTTTTATATGAACTGTGGTCTTTTTATATATGGTCTTTATTATGCTGAGGTTATTTTCTCTATTCCTACTTTGTTGATAGTTTTTTTTTTTTTGTTTTGTTTTTACCATGGAATGGTGTTGAATTTTGTATCTACTGAGAGAAGCATGTGATCTAATCCTTTATTCCTTTAATGTTGTATATCATCACATTAATTGATTTTCATACATTGAGCCATCCTTTTGTCCTGTATATAAAACCACTTAATTATGGGTATAACCCTTCTACCTCATAAATATGTACAATTATTATGTGTTAATTAAATAACAACAGAATGAAGCTTTTCTCTTTTTAAATTTTTTTATTTTAACTCTATTTATTTATTTATTTTTAATTTTTAATTGACCAGAGAGGGATCAAGTGAGAGAGAAAGAAAGAAAGAGAGGGAAAATGAGAAAGCAAGCTGCCACGTCTGGGACTTGAACCATGGTTGGTCATGTGGGAGTGTCCAGTGCCTTAACCACCATGCCACCTGCTTGTCCCAGCCTCTTCCACTTTTAAAGGAGAGTTCTGCCACACATGGTACTTTTGGTTGACAGGTTTTTGTTTTGTTTTGTTTTTATTTTAACTCTTTGGGCATATCATTCTATTCACTTCTGGCCTTTAAAGACTCTGCTAATCTGTTTGTCGTACGGACGTTTTCTTGGGTATGGGAAATTGCTTTTGTCTTACTGTCTTCAAAATCCCATCTTTGATTTTTGCCAATTTGATTCCATGTGTCTCAATGCGGATTTCCTTGCATATCTTTTTTGGTGTTCTTTTGTTTTCTCACATATGGACATCTATTTTCTTTCCCAGATTTGGAAAGTTTTCAGCCATTATTTCTCTGAATAAGATTTATAATCATTTCTTCCTCTCTTTACTTTCTAGAACTTTAATGTTTAGATTGGTCCACTTAAATTGTATTGGTGTCCTATAAAGCAACAGTTTGTTTTTGGATCAGGTAAAACTTCTGCTGGAAAGTTTTTAGCATATAGTTTTTGCATATTTTCTCTTAAGCTTTTGTTACTCTTTTATAAGTATTATTATTATTTATTATTATTATTATTTTTGTTCTTCTGGTTGCATAATTTATAGTGACCTATCTTACATATCTTTCCTTTGGGTTGAGCTAGTCTGCTATTGAACCTCTCTAGTGAATTTTTGGTTCACATAGTATATTCTTCAGTTTCTTTAATTTTTCATGGTACATTTATTTAGTTACTTAGTTATAGAGAGTGGATATTGCCATTTGTCCATGTCCTCAAACTCACATTCTTCCTATCTCAGCCTCCTAAATGCCTGGAATTATAAGTATCTGCCACTACACCAGGTTTGCTTGGTATTTTAAAATATTTTTCTCTCTATTGAAATTTTAACTTTTTTTTTTCTTTTTTCTTGAGTGAAACTTATTTATTTGGAATTTAAAATTCCATGCTGTATGATATCAATTAGTCAATAAATGTGAATTTTTCAAATATTTTATTATCTTCATCCCATTTTAGAATTTAATATAGAGATAATTTATTGGTAGAAACACTAGAAATACCCAAGGCTAGTAGTGTAAATAAGAGGTCTTGGGTTTTGGAAAACTACCCTGAACCATAGTTAGGGAGATTGGAAGAACCATCAAAGCCTTGGTCTAAGGCATAGAAGAAGATTTGGTGTTGAAAAAGGTGAAGAACAGCAAACAGCTTTATTTATATATGATCAAGAAAAGGTTAAAATAAAAAGTGACAAAAAAACCCTAGCAAAAAAACCTCAAAGTAACCCTAGATATAATGTGTATTTCTTAAGAAAGAGATAAGCTCAACTAGTAGAGGTGGAGGGGATGGTTAAGACCCAGATAGAACCAGCTTCCTGGAAATGCTTTATCCTACAGCCCATTTTCTGGATTTTCTAGGAATCATTACTTTTGGAGCACAGAAAAAATATGCTAAAAAATACATGTTAAAAACTTTCCAACAAAAGTTTAGCCTGCTCCAAGAACAAAACCTTTGTTTAGGTTAAGATGTAGTAATTATAGACTGTTCTTCTTCTAGTAGGCCCCCACTGATCCCAAACATAAAAATATACACCATGGAACACCGACAATTGAGTTCCAATTTTGTTCCAAGCAAATATCCCAAAAGATAGTACCTGCTCATAATCAAGGATAGCGCACCTGGGCCAGCCATGTATGGGGTCATCAGGAAAGTCAAGATGCATTTTTTGCAAAGAAAAACATAAAAAAAAACACATCATGACTTTCCTGATGACCTGGTATTTTAAGACCAAATACTCTTAGAAATTTGTTCTGTAGGGACCAGCAGTTAGCATAATGGCTATGTTGCTAGACTCCCATGTAGTTGACTGCAGTTCGAGTCCTGGGATCCGGTGGCTTAAACTCATGCCAGGCGCATGTGTGTGCGTGCCCAAGGTCCTGAGAGGAGAATGGAGGAGAAGGGATTGCAGTATGGCCATCACCCCCTGGAGGGTGATTTCTCACTTTCTGTCTCTCTGTCTCTGTCTGTCTTTCTGGTGAGTGCACATGCCCTATAGGAAAAAACCTCTTAAAAAATAAAAAAATGGGACCAGCAGTTAACGTAATGGCTATGTCGCTGGACTCCCATGTAGTCGACCGCGGTTTGCGTCCCGGACCTGGTGGCTTAAACTCACGCCGGGTGTGTGTGCGTGCGTGCCCAAGATCCCGAGAGGAGAATGGAGGAAAAGGGATTGTGGCGTGGCCATCCTCCCTGGGGGGTGATTTCTTGCTTTCTATCTCTCTGTCTCTCTCTGTCTGTCTGGCGAGCACATGCGCCCTAAAGCAAAAAGCCTCTCCAAAAAAAAAAAAAAAAAAAAAAAAAAAAGACAGAGGCTAGTTCCTTGGTTAGTCTCAGAAAAATTTGGTCCCTGAGCACATAGATCACTTCTTTTCCTTTCCTGAAGAAGTTGAGGGCTGGTAGTTTTTACATGCTTAAACTGTGCTGAGCAGGTAGTAGGATTAATGGTGTTTACTCACTCAAGCTGCTGCTCTGTTTTCTCTTGAGAAGCTTGACTGTGCTGGATATGTCAGAGTTGCACGAGTGGAATGACAGAAACAATTACTCTGGGGAACCTCTCTCAACTGGAAAAGTTAGGTGATCAATGCATGAACTAAATCCTTCCCTCTGCTGGGCAAATCTTGGAGCTCAGGGTCACTTCCTAATCATGTGACACTGTGCTGGGGGCAGGGTCTCCAGTAAAAGGGTGTCCCATATCTCTCTACTGGCTTCAGTGGCTCATATTTCAGGGAGCAGAAAACTTTTAGTTAGTTGCTTCTTTCTCATGTGGCGATATGTCCAGAAATGGTTGCTGATTAGGTATGTTTCTGCAGAGCAGAAGGATCCCAGACTTCCTTTTCTGCCATGTTGCTGGTGTCACTCTAAGCCTTTTTTTTTTTTTTTTTTTTTTTTTTTTTTTTTTAAAGAGGCTTCATAATTTGTCCTATGAGATATTTAGAATTAGGTAAAATAATAAAGTAATTCAGATGATAGTTGACCCTGTTACTAAGTTTGCATGACAAATGATAACAAGCCAACGCATATAACTCTACCAAAAATATGATAGTGAAATTTAATGTGCATTTTATGTGATAAACAACCCACAAATAATTATGTCAATATGAGAGAACTACAAGAAGGCCAAGAATTTACAGCACAAGGCCATGAGCCAAGCAAACGTTTATTATCCCCTTGAATCTGTTCATTTAATAAGGCTATCTAGAGTCATAGCACTTGACCTTTGAAGTGCTCAAGTAGCAAGCTCCATATTTTATTTCTGTTCCTTTGTTTTTCTGTACAAATTCACCCCATATGTGTCTGCACTTTCTCTACTCCCAAGAGGAATGTTAAATCATTATAGGTCAATGGCAACACTTGTACTTCAAACAAGCCCACAGATGGCAAAGTCTTAGTGTAATTCCCTAGCATTGCCAGTGCAGCAAGTGATGGCCCAATATGGGTTTCCGCTTCCATTCTTCCTGCTTTAATATTTGATGAGTCTCTGGGCACTGTGTTACCAATTTCCCATGGTCTCTTTAAGGAAACCAGCTTTGTAGATTATACTTGTTTTGCGTGTCACCGTGCACACAGCTGGCACCCACAAGAAAGGAAAATTTAGGAAATATCCCTTCTTTATTTAATTCCTTCTGCAGGTGTCATTTCTGTGTTTTAGCCATCTGGTGTTCTGCAGAAAAGAATCTCAATAGCAAAGATTTATTCAGATACACAAGCTGGATAAAAATTTCCTCCAAATAAGTTTATTAAAGTGGCCAACATAACAAATACACTATCTTGTCTATTTGTTTTTGCATGTTGACTCCGATCTGGAGTTAAAATAGTATCACTTTTGGACAGACTTTGGCTGAATAGGCTACATAAGAAATAATGCATATATTAAACTGTTTTCTCCATTGTTTAAACTCTATAAAAAGTGTCCATTCCAAAAGAGGATCAAACCCGAGGATCAATGATATTACTCTTTCCACGTTTCTCTGTAAAAGATTTGATGGGTGGAAACAACAGATAAAAATTCCATTTTAATTTTTCACTACATTAAGATATTATAATATTAGATGAAGTAAAAGAACAATGTTTTTTCCCAAAGAAAGGGTGATGAAGAGAACAACAAAGGTTTTATCCAATCTTAATTTTACATATAAAAATGTAATTCCTCTCACATACCTAACAAGTGGAAGCACCTGGGCTCGAACATTGTTCTTTCTTCTACTTCATGGTGCTAGATATTAGGTACTAGAACAAATTTATAGAGGAAAATGGATGACCTTATTAGCACAAACCTAATATGGCAGACAGGCTATGCAGCTGGAGATCCCTTAACCTAACTTTGTCCCATGTCCCTCAATTTTCAGATGGTCTACCTTCTCATATGGAATTAAATGAGGTGATGTATGTAAAATGTTGGTGCCAATCCCTGGAGCACAGTAAATGTTCAATACATTTTTTTTTTATTATTTTCACAACTCAATTAATGTCAGAACTCCATATGAAACTTGGAAAGAAAGCAAGTCTTGTAAAGTTTTGTTTTGTTTTGTTCTTTGTTTCTAGTGAAAAATGATAATTGTCCTCTCTAACCCAAGGATGTGTAGCTTTGCTTCATAAAATCCCTTTTCTCAAACCTGGGGTATTTTCAGTCATACCTTTCCTATTAATTGAGGCTTAGCCTAGTTTTACAATTCTTCTAGGAAGGAACTTGAGATACAAAGAAGTACCTTATACAGTTATTTTACCAAATGATAAAAACAAATGTAAAGCCAGAGGACATAGTCTCCACTCAAAAGAGATGCACATTACAGTAATCAGGCAAGGAATCTTCTGCCTACATCATTTGTTCCCTAGTATTTTTTCCTACATAAAAGCAAGAGAAGAACAGGGTTGAGTGTGATAACATCATTACAAGTTCTATTTTCTTATAGGAGATTAGTGACTCTAGGGGGCCATAAGTGAAACTGCCTTAGGGTCAAAATCTCTTCCATTCCAGTGTATTGTATGAAGTAGATAATAGGAAAATTATAACAAATAAGCTTTTCCTCATGGAAGAATTTATTGGGGGAAATAAAGTATGTTGGGAAGGGCCAAGAATTCTTATGACCGAATTTTTACTCCAGCATTTATTCGTTATTTGGGCATTGTCCTTGATAATATTCAAAACAACAACAACAACAACAACAAAACTACAATAATTATCCTTTCTGTATCACACTATTGAGTAGACCCTTTTTGCTATTCTAGATTTGGCCACGTAACTCTGTGATGTCATGAACCACAAAACATTGTAACAATACATTTTTCAGAATGTATTCCTGTCATTTGGTAATGTATAACTGCAGTATAGTACCTGTCACGCCTGCAGAAAATGCCAGAGTGCCACAAGTAGGTCTGTAGTTTTCTGTAAGGTAGGATAGGGACTGATGATTTCACAACCTGATCATGGTAACTCATAACAATTCAAATGCATTATTTTAGCCACTGGTCAAAAGTGCCACATAATTTGTAGGTGATGTATTAGAGGGAGTTACGTATGTATTTCATCCCACCTTTTTTCCCTTTGCAACCATTGGTGGAGTGGTACTTTGGACCTGTTTGTTACCTCTTTCCTTTTGTAGCTATTATCAGCACAGTGAGAATATGGAGGACTGTATTTGTATTAGCATTTATATAAGATTTTCTATTTACTAAGCACTTTAGTAAAGTTTATATTAGTTTTCTTTCCCTTAGCTTGGTGTGTTCGCTTGTGTTGCCGTATTTGCATTTTGTGGCTGGGGACACTAACACACGCGAAGTTTAAATACGTGGCCCAGGGTCACATTGAAAATTAACAGAAGAGCTGAGATTAACTCTAATTGTATTTTAGGATTAGTTTATTGACCTTAGTACTTTTTCCAAATCAACTAGACCAGTCCTGGCATCACTGAGAGGAAGGTGAGCTTATCAAATTTCTGGCACATTTAGAAGATTGCTTTTATAGAAGCAGTCAATGAGTCTAAGACTAAAAAGGTCCTGATTACATTTTAGAAACATCAGGTCTAGTACAGTCTGGACAAGGATCAAGTGTTAGACCTTTCTTTGGAGCTTCAGATACATATTCTGTTTACTAGTTTAGGTGTCTACTAGTTGATTATCTCATGGATCTCCTGAAATTGACCTATTTATAACTGTAATTTTCCTTTTAAACATGACCTCCAAATGAAATACTGCAGAAGTAGTTTATAATAAACTAGAAGCTTAGAGTCATCTCTCAAGACCTCTTTCTTTCTCTTGATGGTGGCTCAGTGGTGAATAACAATGGTCTGCAAGGCTGACTCACATGGGAAGGTTCCAGGTTTGTATCCGGAGATTCCTTGAGTGTGCTCAGCATGCCCATACCCACGACCCTGGGCTGGGGTGGAACTAAGCATGGATCGTGGATCAGATGTAGTTTGTGTTATACTTGGAAGTATTAACACTGATCACATGAATTAGATAATCCCTGTCTAACATTATTGCAAATCCCAAACTAGTGGAATCTCAATGAGAGCAACTTTGTACTTCATTTAAAAAATAAATTAAAAAAAAATTCTTGTTTATAAAATTTCTGACCATGGTCACAATATTGGATTTTACAATCTACAAATAAGTTATGGAAATTCACCAGAGAGAAACAAAGAGAGAGAAAGAGAGAGAGAGAAAGCCCTCCGCAATGGGACATGGTCATTCCATTTCTCCATTCTGTCAGAATTTTGGGCATATATATATACACATGCCTGCTGTGTTTGTCAAGTTGCCAGGTTGGAATTTGAATTGCAGGTGACATAAAGACTCTGGCTTCCTTAACCAGTACACTATAGGGCTGGTCCGATTTGATATTTAACATGAGAAATGAATCATGATATGTTAACTATGAGGTTAAAATGTCTTGGGAATGTTCTCAGTATGATAAAAGAGAAAATTTTTATAACATCACCCAAAATTTCTTAATTTCTACTGCAAAGGTAATTTTAGATTTCTAGTTTTTTTTAAAAAAAATTTATTTATTATTATTTTTTAATTTTTACCAGGGAGAGCTAGAGAGAGAGAGTGAAAGTGAGAAAGTAAGCACCCGGTCTGGGACTTGAACTGTGGTCGACCAGTTGGGAGTCCAGCACCTTAACAACCATGCCACTTGCCAGCCCCGACTTTTAGTTTTTGGATTCCACATATAAGTAAATAATGTAGTGGTTTTCTTTTTATGTGTAGCTTATTTCACTAAATTTAAGGTACAGCCTGAGGACTACAGTTAATATTTTATTGTATTCAAGATTTTTGCTAAGAGCATAATTTTAGGTTCTTGTCTTACACACACACACACACACACACACACACACACATGCACACACCCAGAATGAGATTATGGCTACGCTAATTTTCCTCACTATAACAAGTATCTTGCTATGCATATTAAAACATGATGGCACTAATCACGTAGAACATGCGACAAGAGGTGTAAATGGTTCTTCTCTGGATAAACCTGTGGATACCTGGTTACTGTAGATAAAGCTTTACAAAAAAAGAAGAGGATTTCACCTTTAGCTGCAAACCCACTCCTGTACCCCAGGAAAACTTAAGGAAGTCTAAAGATGCCTCTCTGTCTCTATGTAGCTGTGTTGGCTGCTTCTAAAATGGCCAACAATGGTCCCTGTTTTCTGGTATCCATGCTTGTATGCATTTCCCTTCCTCTTGTATGGTGCTAGAACCAGGAACTTATTCCTAATACATGGATTAGAGCAAAGTGATGTGCTGTCACTTACAAGGCAAGGTTCTGAAACACTGTGACGGGACTGGCTCTGCACAAAGGTAATGCACTGCTCTAGAGAATCTGGATCCCACAGAGTGACTGCTGTTCGCATGTCTGGCCTGTAACATTTAGAGCACACGTGTGAGCGCCCCATGTCTGATGGCCGGGAGGATAGAGGAGAGGGACTGTGATGTGACCAGACCCTGTGGGGTGCTTCTCACTCCCACATTAGGGCACTAGTGTGCTAGCATATGTAAAGAAAGCGATGCATAAAAGACTGTGCCATAATAATAATAAAAAAAATGATTCTGGGTGTTGTTTCAAAGAATTTTTTATCATGTTAATAAAGTTTCTTTCCTAATTTATTAGGCGATTTAAAAAATAAAGAATGGATGCTGATTTTCATGTAAGATGGCTGGTTTGCCTTGATCTTGCATTCTTTCTGTGGCTTTCTATCATCATCATTCTGATGAATTCCATGTGGCAAGCCACCAAAGGAGGCCTCTAGCCAACAGTCAGCGATTATCCAGGTCCTGCCAGTAACCTCTCCAGTGAACTTGGAAGTTGACTGTCTCTTAGTTGAGCCTTTGGATAATTGCAATTGGCCAACAACTGATTATAGCCTTTGTGAGAGACCCCCCCCTCCCCCCCAGAGTACTCAGCCACATCTGAATTCTAACCTGCAGTATCTGTGAGATGGTAATCTCCATTGTTTTAAGCCACTGAGGTTTGAGTGGTTTGTCAACTAGTAATAAATAATTAAAATGACAGCAGTGACCTTAACATGCCCATATAGATGCCTGGCTCTAGTCTATATATATATTGGTTTTGAATCAAATTATTTACAAAAATGTTATTTTTTTTCCCAGTTGTCAACATTAGACTTTGTTTTGTTTAAAATCTGATAGGATATTTTATATAAATTTGAATAGAAACAATAAATGCTTAGCATTCTTGCCTTTTCCATGAATTAAAAAAAATGCTACATTTCTTTCTTTCTCTCTCTCTTTTTTTTTTTTTTTTTTTAAGATTTTTGCTGTAAAATGCATGTCTTTGTGAGGGAGAAACACAAAGAAAGAGGAAAAGTGAGAAAGCGCCCCCTAGGGGGGATGGCCATGCCACAAACCCTTCTCTTTTGCTCTCCTTTCAGAGTTTTGGGCCAGCATGCATGTGCATTCAGTGGGTTCAGGTTCAAGACTCAAACCATGGAGTCATCCATGTAGGATCAAGTACCTTAACCATCATTCTATCTCCTGGCCCCCAATGTTTCATATTTAAGAGTGGATACCTATCCAGCCACAATGATTTACACTGGACACTGCTTGCTGCTTTTTAGGTTGAGGTAGTAGGGAGGCCCAGGTTTGATTCCCATCCGATTGTAAAATGCCAGACATAGTGGGGCATGCCTGAGAAGCTGTCACACCTGTAGTCATCACTACTCAGGAGGCTGACGAAGGAGAATTTTTTTGACATAGAGAAGTCCTATCTAAAAACCAAAACCAAAATACTTACCCAACACACACACACAAAGAAAAAATTTCTGTAAGTTTTTGGGATATGAATTTTTAAAAAGTTAAAGATTTATGTTTCCTATGTTTTATAAGAATCATTTTTATCACATTAAAGTTGACCAGATGCATGCATATCTTGAACTTAAGATAGTTGTTTCTTTTAACAATAGATTGTGTTCTATTATTTGTTGTTTAAAAATGTAAAACATTTGTATATTTCCTCTTATTTTAAATCATAATGCAATCATTTGGAAGATATGCTAAACCACCCATGCAGGTTTATCGATGATTATACTCAGAGGAAAATAAACACATAACTTTTCTGTTGTTATCTAGCAATATAGAAACGCACTCCTCACGTTGAAGCTTGAATCATCAGTAATTTGCTTCCCTACCATGATGTTAGGCTTTAGAACATTTCAAAACCAAGACAATGTGTATTGTATCCACTAAAGATTTTATAGAAAAGAATTTGCTCCCCATTTGTGCCATGTGATGGGGTGGGTTAATGTCTTCTTTCTTTTTAACAGTTTTTTAAAAACTTACTGTTGCTGCAAATGAAAGTTGACCTAGACCATGCCACGTTTTCATTTGTTAACACTTGCTTGTTTAGATAAGGGAGATTATGCAGCTAAAAGCATTAATGTAGCTAATCCACTTAATAAAAGACAGCTCTTCAAGTTTATAAAGTAGCTTAGTTTCAACTTCTTAATTTTATTAGCAAAAAAACACAGCCATTTTCTACTACCATAGGCACTTATTATTTATTCATCCAGGATTGCTCTAAGTAGGTGGCTTAAGACGTTTTTCAGCAATAGGATTCAATTGCTTATAATGTTAGAATGTGCGCTAACTTCTCCTAAGATTTGGTGTCTTTTTTTTTTCCTCTTAACCATTCTGCATAATAGTCATTTTTTCTTGATAAGAGAGTAGTTATATCTAGGTGAGTATGGCAGTAACCGTAAAAGTTCATACTCTCTAGTCATTATGCAACCCCAAAAATTTCCCATAGAATTTTTAGCCAAAATAATAATAATAATAATAACAACATAGATGAAAAAGCAATTACAGAGTAAAATCATTTGCAAACCTTAGTTTTACAAACTCTTACATTGCACTGAACATTGCAATGAACTTATGGATATTTGACAACTGATTTTAATATTAGTGTCAATTAAATAAAGCTTTGAGAAGACTAAAAATATTTGCTCTTCTTATTACCATGATTAAATTCCAAAGTTTCAAGGAGTGAAAAGTGAGTCTGACATTTTATTAAGAACGAAGTGATTTATCCTTCCTTTCTAGAATGTAGTTAGATGTCAATTATTTTTAAATAAACTTATAGGGGCACTAAATAGCATGCACATATATTGTAACATTTTGTTTCTCATTCTAAATGGTCAGGTGCTAGTTATTCTGACAGTCCCTTAGTAGTTATCTTCCCAGAAAACTACATGCAAATGTACGTGGTGAAACCTCTGATAAGGCATGGGATAAAGAACTAAGTTATAGAGAGAAAAGAAGACATTGTACTGGATCTAATATCTATTTCCTGGTCTTTTTCTTTGTGAAGCTTTATAGGAAAAATGAGGATGATAATATGAGACCCACTATCATCTTGCTGTTAAGTTCAGAAAGTCTTTTTTTTTTTTTTCAGAAGGATTTTTTTTCCTATAGGGTGTGTGCCCTCACTGGAGAGACAGAGAGACAGAAAGTGAGAAATACCCTCCCCTCCAGAAGAAAGGTCACACCACAGTCCCTTCTCCTCCATTCTCCTCTTGGGATTTTGGGCATGCACACACACCCAGTGTGAGTTTTCAGCCACCAGGTCCAGGACTTGAACTGTGGTCAACTACATGGTAGTCCAGCAGTGTAACCATTACTCCATCTGCTGGTCCCCAGAAGCTACTAAGAGTTAGCTCCATTTTCCTTTCTACGTGATTCATAATTTCTCTGAGAATTCACCCCAGTCTAACAGCATGAAATTTAGACAATAGTGTAAAGGAATGTGAGCAAAAAATGAACACTAATGTGAACAACACATTCTTTCTACAGGGATACACAAAGCTGTGTAGTTTAATGTGCAACTATTGTAACTATTTCTTCTATTTCAACTTAATCTCTGTCTCAAGTTTCTGCACTGCCAAATGGTAGAGAATGTAATGTCACTCAATTCTCTCAAAATTAACTGCATTTTGAATTCAGTAGACAGGGATCTCCCGTCTCTGGCCTTGTCTCCTGGATTGGCCTAATATCTTGAGGGGCTGGAGACAATCATGGCATCGGGTGGAGGGAGGCAGATAGTTCTTGGTTGATGCTTCTCTATGATTGCTGTTGCTCAGCTTTCTGTATTCCTGCCTGGGTTCATAGTTTATGCCACGGTTTGGTGTGAAGTCATCTCCTCACAATTAGTATATTTTCCCAGGTCCTTTGACTCTCAATGCTGTGCTTGACTCTTGGCAACATGAGTAGACGTGTGGCTGCTTCTCAAGCTGAGTGTGGACGTGTGTGGACTGAATGAACCTGACTCAGTCCCACCTGCTTATGCATCCCATCAAGCCCATTGCCTGATAGTCTGTCTGACACAGAAGGCACGGGGTTCTCTGTGAGGCAAGAGAGACACTGGCAGAGGTTCTGTGTAGTGTTTGGACTCTCATTTCAATCTGAAGTTCACTTATTTATTTTTTCATGCTTTTAACATCAAGATTTTAATAGTTTTTTCCTCTGGTTCTTCTAATACTTGGCACAATGATGATCTTAAATCAAGTTCCCCAAATAAAGTAGGATCACAAGATGAAGAACAATGAGGAAAAAAATTAAAAATTATTTAGACTGGTACCTTATTATAATATCTAGCTACAGTGAAAGCATTGTGTGCAGTAGTTAGTCATATGGGCTTGGAGACAAAGGGGTCAGGTTGAGTTTTTACTTTTTGTTTAATTTTTTTTTTTATTCATTTTTATTATTATTATTATTTTTTATTATTATCTATTTTTTATTACATTGAATTACATATAACTTTACAGTGTATTACATTGCTTTTTCAAAAGGGAATGCCATGCATGTCAGTCAGTACAGAGACATTAATCTCCCCGCTTCAACATTCAATATCTTTCCTATGTTTCCCCCAATCATTATTATTATTATTCTAATTATTTTTTATGATAAACATGATTTTTTTTTTCCAATTATCAGATCATAAAGTTCCCAACAATAGGAAACGTAGACTGCACTCAGGGCTGGACCAAGGGTGAGTCTTGTGCAGCCCCGCAAATGTAGGTGAATCTCCATGGAACACAGTTTCAGGAACGTGGCTCAGGAAAGCAGAGACGGCCATCAGCGGTTGCGGCACGCAGGGCAGATCCCGGCCACGGCCCGCGGGGGCAGAACCCGGCCACGGCACGCGGGGCAGAGCCCCGGCCACGGCACGCGGGGCAGGGCCCCGGCCACGGCACGCGGGGCAGGTCCCGGCCACGGCACGCGGGGGCAGAACCCGGCCACGGCACGCGGGGCAGAGCCCCGGCCACGGCACGCGGGGCAGGGCCCCGTGCACGGCACGCGGGGCAGGTCCCGGCCACGGCACGCGGGGGCAGAGTCCCGGCCACGGCACGCGGGGGCAGACCCCGGCCACGGCACGCGGGGCAGACCCCCGGCCACGGCACGCAGGGCAGGGCCCGGCCACGGCACGCGGGGCAGGGCCCGGCCACGGCACGCGGGGCAGAGCCCCGGCCACGGCACGCGGGGCAGACCCCGGCCACGGCACGGGGGAGCAGACCCCGGCCACGGCACGCGGGGCAGAACCCCGGCCACGGCACGTGGGGGCAGACCCCGGCCAAGGCACGCGGGGCAGAGTCCCGGCCACGGCACGCGGGGCAGAGCCCCGGCCACGGCACGTGGGGGCAGACCCCGGCCAAGGCACGCGGGACAGAGTCCCGGCCACGGCACGCGGGGCAGACCCCCGGCCACGGCTCGCGGGGGCAGACCCCGGCCACGGCACGCGGGGGCAGACCCTGGCCACGGCACGTGGGGTCAGAGCCCCGGCCACGGCACGCGGGGTCAGAGCCCTGGCCACGGCACGCGGGGCAGGGCCCGGCCACGGCACGCGGGGGCAGAGTCCAGGCCACGGCACGCGGGGGCAGACCCCGGCCACGGCAGGCGGGGGCAGAACCCCGGCCACGGCACGCGGGGGCAGACCCCGGCCACGGCAGGCGGGGGCAGAACCCCGGCCACGGCACGCGGCGCAGAGTCCCGGCCACGGCACGCGGGGCAGACCCCGGCCATGGCACGCGGGGCAGAACACTGGCCATGGCACGCGGCGCAGAGTCCCGGCCTCGGCACGTGGGGGCAGACCCCGGCCACGGCACGCGGCGCAGAGTCCCGGCTACGGCACGCGGGGCAGACCCCGGCCATGGCACGCGGGGCAGAACACTGGCCATGGCACGCGGCGCAGAGTCCCGGCCATGGCACGCGGGGTAGACCCCGGCCACGGCACGCGGGGCAGACCCCGGCCACGGCACGCAGGGGCAGACCCCGGCCACGGCAGGCGGGGCAGAACCCCGGCCACGGCATGCGGCGCAGAGTCCCGGCCACGGCACGCGGGGTAGACCCCGGCCACGGCACGCGGGGCAGAACCCCGGCCAAGGCACGCGGGGCAGGGCCCCGGCCACGGCACGCGGGGCAGACCCCGGCCACGGCACGCGGGGGCAGACCCCGGCCACGGCAGGCGGGGCAGAACCCCGGCCACGGCACGCGGCGCAGAGTCCCGGCCACGGCACGCGGGGTAGACCCCGGCCACGGCACGCGGGGCAGAACCCCGGCCAAGGCACGCGGGGCAGACCCCGGCCACGGCACGCGGGGGAGAATCCCGGCCACGGCACGCGGGGCAGACCCCGGCCACGGCACGCGGGGGCAGACCCCGGCCACGGCAGGCGGGGCAGAACCCCGGCCACGGCACGCGGCGCAGAGTCCCGGCCACGGCACGCGGGGTAGACCCCGGCCACGGCACGCGGGGGAGAATCCCGGCCACGGCACGCGGGGCAGACCCCGGCCATGGCACGTGGGGCAGAACACTGGCCATGGCACGCGGGGGCAGACCCCGGCCAAGGCACGCAGGGCAGAGTCCTGGCCACGGCACGCGGGGCAGACCCCGGCCACGGCTCGCGGGGGCAGACCCCGGCCACGGCACGCGGGGCTGACCCCGGCCACGGCACGCGGGGGCAGACCCCGGCCAAGGCACGCGGGGCAGACCCCGGCCACGGCACTCGGGGGAGAACCCCGGCCACGGCACGCGGGGGCAGACCCCGGCCACGGCACGTGGGGCAGAACACCGGCCACGGCACGCGGGGGCAGACCCCGGCCAAGGCACGCGGGGCAGAGTCCTGGCCACGGCACGCGGGGCAGACCCCGGCCACGGCTCGCGCGGGCAGACCCCGGCCACGGCACGCGGGGCTGACCCCGGCCACGGCACGCGGGGGCAGACCCCGGCCACGGCACGCAGGGGCAGACCCCCGGTCACGGCACACGGGGCAGAGCCCCGGCCACGGCATGCGGGACAGACCCCGGCCTAGGCACGCGGGGCAGACCCCGGCCACGGCACGCGGGTAAGACCCCGGCCACGGCACGTGGGGCAGAACCCCGGCCATGGAATGCGGGGCAGAGTCCCGTTCACGGCACGCGGGGCAGACCCCGGCCACGGCACGCGGGGCAGAACACCGGCCACGGCACGCGGGGGCAGACCCCGGCCAAGGCACGCGGGGCAGAGTCCCGGCCATGGCACGCGGGGCAGACCCCGGCCACGGCTCGCGGGGGCAGACCCCGGCCACGGCACGCGGGGCTGACCCCGGCCACGGCACGCGGGGGCAGACCCCGGCCACGGCACACGGGAGCAGACCCCCGGCCACGGCACGCGGGGCAGAGTCCCGGCCACGGCACGCGGGGCAGAGTCCCGGCCACGGCACGCGGGGCAGACCCCGGCCACGGCACGCGGGGCAGAACCCCGGCCACGGCACGCGGGGGCAGACCCCGGCCACGGCACGCGGGGGCAGACCCCGGCCACGCCACGCGGGGGCAGAAACCCGGCCACGCCACGCGGGGCATACCCCGGCACGGCACGCGGGGGCAAACCCTGGCCAAGGCACGTGGGGGCAGAGCCCGGCCACGGCACGCGCGGCAGAGCCCGGCCACGGCACGTGGGGCAGAGCCCGGCCACGGCACGCGGGGCTGACCCCGGCCAAGGCACTCGGGGCAGACCCCGGCCACGGCACGCGGGGTCAGAGCCCCGGCCACGGCACGCGGGACAGACCCCGGCCAAGGCACGCGGGGTCAGAGCCCCGGCCACGGCACACGGGGCAGAGCCCCGGCCACGGCACGCGGGACAGGCCCCGGCCAAGGCACGCGGGGCAGACCCCGGCCACGGCACGCAGGGCAGACCCCGGCCATGGCACACAGGACAGAGCCCCGGCCACGGCACGTGGGGCAGAGCCCGTCGGGCCAGACCTCCAGACAGGGCACGTGGAGCGGAGCCCCTGCGCCCTGACCCCGCACCCCAGCACGTGGATTGGAGCCCCCGCGCCCGCCTCCCCACCCCCACGCGCCGGCACGCAGAGCGGAGCCCCCGCCTGCCGCCCCTGGATGTTTAATTGTATCTAGTACTTCTTGCATATTATTCTCAAAGTTTTGGGCCATTTTCTCAGTCTTTATGGTGGACCTTTCTAGGCCAGCCATTTTCTCTTCTACATTAGAGATTCCATTTTCTGAATGATCTAGTCTGCTTTTAATACTTTCAAGGGAGATTTTGACTTCTTGTATTATAGCCTTCATCTCTAACAGCTCCATCTGATTCTTTTGTAAAGTGTGAAACTCCTCTTTTAGATCTTGCATGAATTTCCTCACCTCCTAGAACTCTTCAACTCCTTTCTCCTTCCCCTTCAGCAGTTCCTTGTCTCTCTTCTCTTCGATCTCTGTTAGCTTTGCCATTATGAATGATCTGAATTGTTTATCAGACATTTCCATGAATTCCCTTTAACTGTGTGTGGATGAAGAGGAGCTATCCGTTTCAATTGGAGGAGGGGCATTTTCCTGCTTCTCCATATTTCTTGTGGTCCTGCAGCGATTTCTAGTCATCTGGTGGATGGTTGGTTTCTTCCCAAACTTTTGAAGTTTAATATGAGGGTTGGGAAGTGTGCAGAAAAGGAAGCAGAGAGAGGGAAACAATACCAACAACAACAACAAAAAACAGACAAGAAACAGAGAAAAAAAAGAAAAAAGCTTTGGAATAAATCTAAAAAAGAAAAATTAATATTAAAAAAAATTTCAATAAAAATCAAAAATTAGAAAACCGCGCGGCGCGCTAGCGCGCCGCGTGAAATGTCTAGATCTCAGGAGCCATTGAGCAGGCTTTCTCTTGAAGAAGGGCTGTTCTGGGAGGAGCAGAGGGGATTATTAACAAAACAAAGGCCTAGGAGGGAGGGGCCAAAGGGCCCTGTAAGAAGCCTCACCTTAAAAAATTCTAAAAAGCAAAAATTAAAAAAAAAAGACAGACAGAGAGAGAGAGAGAGAGAGAGAGAGAGAGAGTGAGAGGTAGAGAGAGACAAAGATTGATTCAGAGATAGGAGATATGAAAGGGGTTTTCCTACCACGTGGGTTTTGTATGCTGGAGGCCCAGTTAGGAGTGGGACATCTTCCTTTCTCCCAGCATGTCTAGATCTCAGGAGCCATTGAGCAGGCTTTCTCTTGAAGAAGGGCTGTTCACGTGGGTTTTGTATGCTGGAGGCCCAGTTAGGAGTGGGACATCTTCCTTTCTCCCAGCATGTCTAGATCTCAGGAGCCATTGAGCAGGCTTTCTCTTGAAGAAGGGCTGTTCACGTGGATTTTGTATGCTGGAGGCCCAGTTAGGAGTGGGACATCTTCCTTTCTCCCAGCATGTCTAGATCTCAGGAGCCATTGAGCAGGCTTTCTCTTGAAGAAGGGCTGTTCACGTGGGTTTTGTATGCTGGAGGCCCAGTTAGGAGTGGGACATCTTCCTTTCTCCCAGCATGTCTAGATCTCCGAGTTTTTACTTTGAGCAAGTAGTTTAGTGTCACTAAATCTATATCTGCAAGATGTAAATAATAGTTCTAAGTAATAGAACTGTGAGAATTAAATGGTATATTACATGAGAGAACTCAGCACAAGAAGGGATTGCTCATGGCTTGGCATAACAATGGGGCCCCCAAATTAATTTACTATAAATTCATAGGACCCTTGTGATATCCTATTTTTCATTACTACTCATTTTATGTTTTCTCCTTTTACTATTTTCCTACTTCTTTTCCTGTTTCACTCATATCACTGTTGCTTTGATAAGCTGTTTCTCATTTTCTCATCAATACACAAGAGAAATTTGCTTTATCATATACGGTATATTAAAAGATAGGACAGTTCCATAGGGTGACAACACAGTTGGAATTTAGACCTTCATGCCCAATCACAGCATTTTCTGACAGTCAATGAACTGGGTGTCAAAATTCAGTCTTAAGAAAAACTACATAGCATTTTTACATTAATAGAATTTTGATATCCCAGAGTGAGAACAATTGAAAATCTTTGAAACCCTTGAAAGAGATAAAATAGTCCAAGTTAAAAAGAGACACAGTCCCTCACTTCTGGTTTTAAGGTGCTTCATTAGAAGCACATGAATAGATCAAAAGTGACCCATAGGTGTGAACACCGAAAAGTTTTACAAGCCTCTATATCCACATTCACATTTAAATTATTTCAAACTTGAAATTTAAGATAATCAATGTTTTGTTATGTCCACAGTTGGGGAAAACACTTTTTTTTTTAAGCTGGATATTAATGTTAGGTTAGTTGCTCTAGAAAAAATACTCTGAAGTAGATAATGGGTCAAATATGAATGTTTCTTTTTCATACCCATAAAGTACAAAGAGATATTTCTGAAAGAAGGGTGACTCTGCTTAAAACAGTGAATTAGGAACCCAAACTTTTTGGTGCCCTGGCTCTATATCTTCAAGTACTTCAACTAGTGAGTCCCAGGATTGCTAAGTTCAGTGTGTATCCTGAAGAAGGCTGTCATTATCAATAGAGACCTTGTATCCCCAAAGAAGAAGTAAGATTGACCGCTACAATTTTAAAGAAGGGTTTAAAACCTTTTATATAATGTATTTTAGCAGTATATATGTTTTATATTTATCTGGAGGTTTTTCATGAATTCTTCTGCTATTTTTCCCTAGCAAGATTGTTACGTATTTTGTGCATCCAACAAAATGTAAAGTCCCCAAGCGCAGGGTTACATTTCCACAACTCATCATGACATCTGCCTTGAAGCTTTGTTCTTATCAAATGACCCAGTGGACTAATGTAGTTTTGGGTTGCTCATTTTACTAAACTTTGTTGCTAAGGGTCTCTAAAGTGATTAACTAGTAGAAAGAATTTTTGCTATTCTTGAAGTTGCCAAAAATCCTTTCTAGAAAACATTTTTTTCTCATCGTCTTTTCCATCTAGATCTAGGTCTTCAAGAACTGTAAGATTACATTTAAAATTTATTAGACTTAGACATCTGTAACTGGAGGGAAAACACCCAGAAGCTAAAATGCTTTCTCTGTAACAAAATGAAACAAAGAGCTTTGTTTAGTGTAACGTGGCTCAATAATTTGTTTTTGCCATGAAAGTGGTACAAAATAAATTCTGGCAATAGGTAATTTGTTGATAGTAATAGAGAGTTCTCTAAAAAATATGGGTGAAATAAGGCGTGCAGAAATCATTTTAAGGCACATAATAGAAAATTTATACACTTGATTGTGTATGAGTAGTGAAGCTTATTTAAATCCAAATGTTAATTACATAATATAATTATGCTACATATTTATTAGAAGCAAATTTCTAATTAAAGCTAATCCTCTTATGTTTATATAGCATATTGCGATAATTACCTTGGGGCCATACAATATGAATAAATTTTGTTTGTTGAATCTTTGTCATTTTGGTAGGAGGCATTGTTATTCTTTTCTTCTTTTTCTCTTCTTTGCTTACCCTCACAATGAGAGTTGTTCAATTGGTAGTTTAGTTTTTATCCCTAAAAGAATATGTTTGCTAAGAGAGAGCTTTATCCATGCAATTTGATTGCTCCTGGGATATTCAATTTGAATCTTGATTAGTTAAGTAAGAAATATTCTCCTGAATAGTTCTAGAACACCTTAAGCAATTTAGTATAAGAAATAAAAACAAAGAACTATAGTATACACATCATGGAGCTGTTCCTGCCACTGTTAAATAAGACACTCTTCCTGGTGCTATACTGTTGTACTTCATCCCCCGATTTTATTTTAGGATAGTAATACTTCTCAAGAAGTTTTCACTTTTTAAATTTACAATAAGATAAATAATTTTGTGATACCATGGGACGTCTCAAACTCTGTTTCTGAAGTTTTTTTTTTTTTTTGGTAAAATGACCCTAGATTGTGATGGACATCTACCATTACAAAATTTCTCGGGAAAAGCAGTTGTATAATGGCTATGTCACTGGACTCCCATGTAGTCAATTGTTGTTTGAGTCTCGGACCTGATAGCTTAAGCTCATGCCGGGGGCATGTGCGTGTGTGTGCCCAAGATCCTGAAAGGAGACTGGAGAAGAAGGGATTGTGGTGTGGCCATCCTTCCGGGGGGGTGATTTCTTGCTTTCTGTGTCTCTGTCTTTCTCTGTCTTTCTGGCGAGCACATGCACACTATAGCAAAAACCTCTCCAAAAGAAAAAAAAAAAAAAAAACTACAAAACTTCCCAAGCTTTTGGATGAAATAAGAATCACAAGTTGGGACTGGCAGGTGGCGTAGTGGTTAAGGGTGTTGGACTCCCACATGCCCAACTAAAGTTTGAGTCCTGTCCTGGACCTGGTGGCTAGCTTTCTCACTCTCCCCTACCTCTCTCTCTCACTCTGTTCCTCTCTGGTAAAATTAAAATAAATAAATAAATTAATTAATTAAAAAATAATTCTTAAAAAAAGAAGAATCACAAAGTCAGGCAATAATTATTGTATGTCCCATGTAATTTTCTAGTAGCTGAGAATCCAGCAATGCAAAGGCTAATTGGTGTACATCAAAGAGAGTTATCTTGCAACCTGAACATAAGAGAACACTTTATACATGGTGAGTCCAGTAAGGCTAGGCCACCAACTGCACTCCTAGACCTCCCAAACATCTTATCTCTTATCATTTAAAATAAAGCCCTTATAAACTTGCAAGTTTGCTTACACAATATTTAGTATAATTCCTCACCCTCTTTCTCTCAATCATAACATCACCATGATCTTTTTTTTTGGAGAGGTTTTTGGTATAGGGATCTTGGGCACGCATGCACACGTGCCCGGCGTTAGTTTTAAGTCACTGGGTCCAGGACTCGAACCACGGTCGACTATGTGGGAGTCCAGCGACATAGCCATTACGCTAACTGCTGGTCCCACGTCACCACACTCTTAAGCAGCATTATCAGAAAGAGCAGATATAGTTGAGTTCTAGGCCTGACAATATATACTTTACAAAATTGTTTTCTAGAATAATGGCCCCTGACATTTTTGGACAGAAGACTCTATCTCTTTAGATACATTTTTTTGTTTTGAGAAAACTGTCTCATAGTTAAATCATATATTTTGAATTTGTTTCTTAGTAGAACAAAGAAAAACTCTTCTAAATACAGGGAAATAATATGTCAGAATTCAGAATCACGGGAAATATTTGTGTCTTTGGACAAAATAATAGTTCTGTCTTATGAGCGATAATGAGTTTCATAGCCTGCTTGGAGAGGTCTAGATGTCAGTGTCATTGTGACAACTTTTAGGAAATGAGAAACAAGAGGCATAGAAAATCTAAATGTTGTGTTCTAAAACTGTCATCAGGTCATAGTAGTCATCACTGATAATTTTTTTCTTTTTCTTTTTCTTTTCTTCTCTTCTCTTCTTTTATTTCTTCTTTTTCTTTTCTTTTTTTTTCTTTTCTTCTTTCCTTCCTTCCTTTCTTTTTTCTTTCTTTCTTTTTCTTCTTTCTTCCTTCCTTCCTTCCTTCCTTCCTTCCTTCCTTCCTTCCTTCCTTCCTTCCTTCTTTCTTCTTTCTTTCTTTCTTTCTTTCTTACTTTCTTTCTTTCTTTCTTTCTTTCTTTTTTTCTTTCTTTCTCTTTCTTCCTTTCTTTTCTTTTTCTTAGAGAGATTTTTGCTGTAGGGCACATATGCTTGCTGGAGAGACAGAGAGACAGAGTGTTAGAAATCAGCCTTCAGGGGGATGACCACACTGCAGTCCCTTCTCCTACATTCTCCTCTTAGAATTTTGAGCACACATACACATGCACTAGCATGAATTTCAAGCCATTGGGTTTGGGACTCAAACTGTGGAGTCCTATACCAATAACTCGATTATATGGGAGTCCAACACCTTAATCACTACATCACCGGCTGGTCCAGTGATAATTTCTTAAACTAAACTTTGAGTGTTGCCTGTCTCAGTGAAACACAAAAGGAGAAATAAATGCCAAACAAGAAAGGAAATCAAAGGAATGGCAATAGAAATGTTAAAACTGAAGAAATTAAGAGTTAAAGAGGAGAGAGAAATAAGAAACATGATATTAGCAGCAGAGCGTGCATCTGTATATGTAGTTTTAAACTAAACTATTTTGGCCTAAAATGGCATTGTACTCCCACACTTGGATTTCTGTGGATAAGCCAAAATGGTACATACATCTGTTAGGCTGTTTTACTGAGCTGGTTACTAAGTTACAGCCAATCACACTAGACACACTTCAGTCAAACACAGAAAGCCCACCTTTTAGGCTGTTTGTGTAGCCTTCCATCCAGCTGTAAACAGTCCACTGATTTCTCTACCTTGCTTCCTCACTTTCATTTTTGTACATCACTTTCCCTTTCTTGCAACAGTCACTTTACCGTTCCACGGACATATATAACCCATGACCACGTGGTTACTTAGAGTCCCTTGGAAACCATTTCCTGAGAGAATGCCAGATTTGAATCGTCCACCCTTTGTTTAAATAAGCTGTAAATTTTGGTTTCTCTAAAAGATAGAATATGGGTAAGACTTCGTTTTCTATGGAAATTCAATTTATGATGAATATTGGATGAGGAACCAATGGGGGAAAAAGCTACTATTTAGAATACTTAGAAAGTACAGTCATCGGTTGGAAAAAAGTAACAAACTCTATGTATATTTCATTTTCACTAGATTTCATTAAATGTTCTTCCTAGGAAGACTGTACCCATTTAATCTTATATAATTAGATCTATGGAAGTAACTTTTTCTCTGTATACTGATCAGTACTGGTCATCACCAGTATTGTTCATTTGATAACTTCAAAATTCTTGCTCATGAGTTTATGTCTTCGAACCATCTACATTTCCTCTGTGTAAATTGTTTAACCATTTTTTTGGGCCCATATTCCTATTATTTTTTTCTTTTAGTATTTTCTAAATCATTTACAAGAGTGTTTGCTTATTGTGGAAATTAATCTTTTGCTTTATTTTGACAAATATTTAGGCTAAATATCTTTATCTTAATTATTTTTAAATTTTTCTATAGGGCACGTGCACTCACCAGACAGAGATAGGGAGCAAAAGTGAGAAATAATTCTCCATGGGCATAGGCATGCTACAATTCCTTGTCCTCCATTTTTCTCTCCTTTAGGGATTTTGTGCACACATATTCACATGCTCGTCATGTTTCTTAAGCCATCAGGTCCAGGACTTGAACCACACAGTCACCCATATGAGATCAGTTACCTTAACTACCATGCTACTAGCTGTCCTAAATTTCTTATTTAAAAATTTTGCGGGGGTATGGCTTCTGAAGACTATTTTCAATAGTTATAACAGAAAGCGAGAAATTTTAATTTACATAGGGCTACTTAACAGCTTTTAACATTGATATTTTAAAAAGGGCTTAAAGATGGATGGGACCAGCAGTTAGCATAATGGCTATGTCGCTGGACTCCCACGTAGTCAACCGTGGTTCGAGTCCCGGACCCGGTGGCTTAAACTTAGGCCGGGTGCGTGTGTGTGCATGCCCAAGATCCCGAGAGGAGAATGGAGGAGAAGGGATTGCGGCGTGGCCATTCCCCCGGGGGGTGATTTCTCACTTTCTATCCCTCTGTCTCTTTCTGGCAAGTGTACACGCCCTATAGCAAAAACCTTTCCAAAAAAAAAAAAAAAAAAAAAATTAAAGATGGACATCACTGGATGTATAAACAAAGTGAAAAAGATATAAATATTCTCAGTGACTCACATTTTATTTTCTCATCCTACTCCACTGTGGAAAATTCATCTGCAGATGTTTGTTCCCTCCAGAGTGTACACTTATTATGGTAGATACAATTCTCATGATTTTTGCAAGATTTAGGCTGCTATTACATATTGAGCACATTTAATGATACAATTTTTAACTGAAATAACTATAGTACATTTAGAGGTGATGTCAACAAGGATGGCATAATGAGAAATCTCAAGCTCCACTCCTCCACAGAACATTTAACTTGCAGCTCCACAAACCAGAAGAAAATTATGTAAATTCTGACACTAAAAACATAAAATCCAGTGTGAGGACAGTACAAGTGGAGGATGCCATATATCATCTTGAAATAGACTGACAGATGTCCTATGTAAGGCTAGACATCCTATGTAAGGCTCCTGGTAACCACAAAGCAAAACTCTTTACTAGAAACACAAAACAAAAATAGAAAAAATTCAAAGTATACCATCAAAGAAAACCATCAAACCACAAAAAAGGCAGTATGAGAGAAAGAAACAAATTAAGTATAAAATGATCAGAAAAAAATGATCAAAATGGAAGTATCAATAGTATGTCCTTACCTATTAGTAATCTTCAATATAAATTAACTTAGTTCTCCAATTAAAAAGACACAGTAACTGAATAGATAACAGTGTCTGTCTGCTGCAAAGACTCACCTCACTTTTAAGAACATATATAGACTGAAAGTGAAATTATGGAAAAAGGATTCCACACAGGTGGAAACCAAAAGGTAGCAGGAGTAGCTGCATCAGATGAGGTAGACATGAATCCAAAAACTATAAAAAGATTAAAAAAAGAACATCATATTATTATAAAGGGGTCAATTCAGCAAGAAGATATGACAATTATAATATAAATGCACCTAAAAAAGTAACATTGTTATAACATATAAATATATTTATATTGCCAATATAAATATATAAAACAGACAGTAAAAAATCTGAAGGAAGATATGGATTACAATACAAAAATAGTCTGAGACTTCAATATCCTACTTTCAGTAATGAACATACCATACAGACAGAAAATTAAGAAAGTAGAAAACATCATATTTGAACAGTACTTTAGCACAAATGGACCTAATACACATAAATAGAGTATTTAGTTCAATACCAAGAGAATGCACATTCTCCTAAACTATGCACAGAATATACTCCAGGATAGATCACATGTTAGGGCACAAAATAAGTCCTTGCCAATTTAAAAAGTTTAAAATAATATGAAGTAGCTGTCTAACCACAAAAATATGAAACTAGAAATCAATAGAAGTAATTTCAAAACATTCTTAAATATATGGAAACTAAACAACATGTTCCAGAAAAACCAATATGTCAATGAAAAAATTGAAAGGGAACTTAAAAAAATTATTTTGAGACAGACAAAATTAGAAACACAAGCACTAGGACTTGTGGAATGCAGCAAAAGCAGTTCTAAGATGAAAATTTACAAAAATAAATGCTATGTAAAAAGAACAACGATCTCAAGCAACAACATAGCATTGCTCCTCAAGTAATTAGAAAATAAGTAAAACAGAACTAAGCCCAGAGGTAGCAGAAGTAAGGAAAAGAAATAAAGAACAGAGTAGAAAAATAAACACTAAAAAA
Organism: Tupaia tana; assembly: GCA_026018925.1. Taxonomy (NCBI): domain Eukaryota; kingdom Metazoa; phylum Chordata; class Mammalia; order Scandentia; family Tupaiidae; genus Tupaia; species Tupaia tana. Next base: position 86,859,007 of record JAKSZU010000006.1, read on the forward strand.
AATTACAAATGATCAATAAAACTAAGAGTTAAGTTTTAAAAAAAAATAAACAAAATTGAAAAATATTTATCTAGGAAAGGAGCGAGCAAGTAAGAGAGAAAGAGAAGACAAAATAAAAATGTAAAGAGATATTACAACTGATCCTACAGAAATGTAAAGGATTGTAAAAAACTACTATGAATAATTAATATGATGAGGTACCAGCAGTTAGCGTAATGGCTATATTGCTGGACTCCCATGTAGTCAACCGCAGTTTGCATCCTGGACCCGGGGGTTTAAAACTTATTCCAGGCGCATGTGCGTGCGTGCCTAAGATCCCGAGAGGAGAAAGGAGGAGAAGGGATTGCGGCGTAGCCATCCCCCCCTGGGGGGGGGGGTGATTTCTTGCTTTCTCTCTCTCTGTCTCTCTCTGTCTGTTTGGCGAGCGCATGCACCCTATAGCAAAAATCTCTCAAAAAAAATTAATGTGATGAAAAATTTAGTGACCCAGAAGAAATGGATGAATTCCTAAGCACATTGAACCTATCAAGACAGAATAATGAAAAATAAAAAATCTAAAGACTATTAATGAGTAAGGATACTGAATCAATTATAAAAAGTCTCCCTTAGAAACAAACACAACCTAGACCCTGATGACTTTACTGATGAATTCCATGCAACATTTAAAGATCTAATATTATTTCTTCTAAACTCTTCCAAAAACCAGAGGAATGCTATAGTTTAAGGGCATCACACTGTGTGTTTTCCAATTACACTACAAAGCTATAGTCATTAAAACAGCCTGCTACTGGCATAAAAACTGATATGTCAAACAAAGGAACAGAATAAATGTCCCAGAAATGAACCCATGCATGTACAGTTCACAGTTTTTTGACAAAGGTGCCAAGAATATAACAAGGAATACACAATGGGAAAAAACTGAATATTCACATATAGAAAAATGAAATTGAAGCTTTATCTGACATCACACACAAAAATCAATTCAAAGTTAAGTCAAGAAACCATTAAAAATTTAGTGAAAAATGGGAAAAAACTACACAATATTCATTTGGGCATTTCTTTAAAATTTTTTTTTTATTTGACTCCTAAAACAGGCAATGAAGGCAAAAATTGACTAACGGGATTACATCATATTAGAAAGCTTCTAGCTATCAAAGAAAACAAATAACAGTGTGAAAAGACAACCTACAGAGTGGAATTAAACAATTGCAAGTCATATATCCAATAAGTGGATGATAATTCAAATATATATAAGGCACTCAAACAATTCAATAGCAAGAAAACAAAAGGAGTCCATTAGAAAAATAGCAAGCAGGCTTCTCCATGATCTTGAGTTGGATTTCACATGGCCAAATTCAGAGTTTGAATTCTGCCCTGATGATTTGAAGATAGTGCTTAACGTGTGTGTTTGCCCCAAATCCTGAAAATAGGCAGATATTGAGGAGAAAGGGTTGCAATGTGACCACATCCCATTGGGGAGTTTTTCTCCTGACTCTCATCTTTCTCTGGCAAGTGCGCATGCCCTCTGGCAATTGAAAAATGGGCAAGGAACTTGAGGAGACTTTTCTCAGAAGAATACATATAAATGGCCAACAGGGATATGCCAATCACCAGGGACGTGCAAAGAAAAGCCACAAGGATATATCACCTCACACCTGTTAGAATGGCTTTTATTAAAAAAAACGAAAGATAAGTGTTGTCAAAGATGTAGCAAAAGAATTCTCTCACGTTATTGGAGGGAATGTAAATTAGTACAGTCATTATGGAAAGTTGTATGGAGCTCCCTCAAAATACTAAAGATAAAATTATGATATGATCTGGTTATTCCACATCTAGGCATTTACCCAAGAGATTTAAAATCAGTTTTTTGATGATATGTCCACACTCCTATGTTTATTGTGGCACTATTCACAAAAATCAAGTTATAGAATCAACCTATATGTTTATTGACAAATGAATAAACAAAGAAAAGAGGGTATATATAAAGACAGAATACTATTCAGCCTTATAAAAACAGAACATTCTGTCATTTGCCACAATGTGTGTACTGGGAAACATTATATTAAGTAAAAGAAACCAGGAATGGAAAAACTACTGCATATTCTCACTCATATGTAGAAACTGAAACAATTGAATGCATAGATGTGGAGAATAGAACAGTGCTTACAAAGGCTAAGGGTTGCCAGAAAGGAGAAACGATGGTACACATTTTAGACAAGAGCAGTAGCTTTTTTTTTTTTTTTCTTAAATCTATTTTACAGTGTAGAGAATATATTATAGTGATAATTTTTTTTTGAAAGAAATTCTGTCTTTCATGAGAGACAGAAAAGGGAGTACAGAGACCCTCAACATGTATTTGTCACATTGCAATCTTCCCACAGTCTTCCAGTCAGGATCATGCATGCCACATAGCAAGGACCTCATGTGTGTGAGTGCACCTGCAGTGTACAGGTTGACCCAGAAACTGAACTCAGCACCTTCACATATGGCTCCAGTTTGACAGACTGATGACCTACCACCCACACCACTGTTGCTGGGCCAATTAATAGTGTATTTAAAAAATTTCAAAATTAATGAGTAAATTTCAAATGTTCTCATCACAAAAAATGATAAGTATTTCGAGTAAAAAATATGTTAATTAGCTTAACTTAATTATTCTACATTGTATTTATAAATAATAATATCACTTTGTACCCAATAAATGTATATAACTATCAATTTTCAATTTATAATAACATTTAAAATGAAAACAAATGAGTACATCCACTGCATACAACATCACTGATTCCATCTGAAAAGTATTAAGAACTCTTGTTGATTAGAAAAATGATTCCTGGGAACCAGCAGTTAGTGTAATGGTTATGTCGCTGGACTCCCACATAGTCAACCACGGTTCACGTCCCGGACCTGGTGGCTTAAAACTCATGCCGGGCGCGTGTGCGTGTGTGCCCAAGATCCCAAGAGGAGAATGGTGGAGAAGGGATTGCGACGTGACCATCCCATCTGGGGGGTGATTTCTCGCTTTCTGTCTCTATGTCTCTCTCTGTCTGTCTGGTGAGTGCACGTACCCTATAGCGAAAACCTCTCCTAAAAAAAAAAAAAGAAAAGAAAAAGAAAAATGATTCCTTTGTTACTTTCTTTACTGAACTTCATTAGTTTAACTACTTTTCAACCCATTAGCAGTTCAAATATTTTACATTTCAAATCATTAAAGATCTTTGATGTCATTCTCCAAATACTGGACTAGACCTTTCTCATTCTTTTATAGCAAATGATCTGTCTCAATCACAAAAAGTTGTTGGGACCAGCAGTTAGTGTAATAGCTATGTCACTGGACTCCCATGTAGTCGACCATGGTTCAAGTCCTGGACCTGGCGGCTTAAACTCACGTGTGTGTGGGTGCCCAAGATCCCAAGAAGAGAATGGAGGAAAAGGGATTGTGGCGTGGCCATCCCCCCTGGGGGATGATTTCTCACTTTCTGTCTGTCTATCACTGTCTTTCTGGTGATTGCATGTGCCCTATGGCAAAAATCTCTCAAAAAAAAAAAAAAAAAAAGCTGTTTTCTGAGAGTTGAGGTACTGCTTAAACTTTTTCTGTAGTTTCAGAAACTAACATGACCCCAAACATATCAAAGATAGACATAAATAGGTTCATTAGATAATTTTTTGAACTCTTAACTAGTTAATATGCTATCATTTGATTTAAAAAATACTTATTTAAAAATAGAATTACTTCAGCCTTAACTAGATGATGTAGATGTGTAACTGCTTTATTTGATATTTTATTTAACCTTAATGTGAGTCCTATAAGATAGCTATATTATTATAATCATTTTTTTGAGAGTTTTTTGCTATAGGACACATGTGCTTGCCAGAAAGACAGAGAGATAGAAAGCAAGAAATCACCCCCCAGGGGGATGGCCATGCTGCAATCCCTTCTCCTCCATTCTCCTCTCAGGATCTTGGACATGCATGCACATGCACCTGGAGTGAGTTTAAACCACTGGATCTGGGATTTGAACCATAGGGGACTACATGGGAGTCCAGTGACATAGCCATTACGCCAACTGCTGATCTCATTATCTTCATTTTTTAAAAAGTTATTTTATTTTGAGAGAGAGAGAGGACAACAGGCACACCCAAAAGGGTCTTCATGCCATGATCCATCCTCAGTCTCAGCCAGCCCAGGTCTCGGAGAATGTCCTGGCATCTAGAAGTTGGTCCCAGTACATGAGCCCAGAACTTTCTCTTGTGGGTCCAGTTGCATTATTGCTGCACCACCTTGTGGCTTTTATCCTCAATTTATAGAGACCAAAACTGAGGCTGAAAAAGATTAATTTGCCCAAGGTTTCCTGCTAAATAAATATTAGAGCTCTAATTAAATCCATTGAAATCTACAATCTTAAGCACTGACTATCTAGTCTTCTATTATTAGGTTGTCAGTAAAGTCATGATGTATTTTTTTCTGTTTTTCTTTGCAAACAAATGTCATGATTTTTCCAATAACCTAATTTTTCACTTAATGTAAGGAAATCTATTTTCTACAAAAGACAACTATGTATAAGCATAACACTATTCTCCCTGTTGTTTGTTAATAAAACATTTTTGTTCTAAAGGTGAATTGTAGATTGTGACAAGACTCTCAGAAGATCAGTGATTAGTTTTTTCAGGTGAAGAGGTCAAAGCTACTGCCACTTGTGGTACTAAACATTTGTGAATGGCTTTCTAGGGTAGAGTGTGACATTGGTCCCATGTTGGGGAAACTCATCAAATCTGTCCTTTCCTCAGTCTCCGTTTTGATCTACTCTCTTTCTTTGCAAGGCATATCCTTATTAAAAAAAAAAAAAAAAAACACACACACACACACACACACACACAAATTTACCTCATAGATTATTGAAAACTCATTAATTTACTCTTCATCATTTAAGGCATTTTAGTTTTATCAAGACAATGATACACGGTTATATAATATTCTAAGCATGGGTATTTTGATAAATTATAATTGGGAAATATTGGTCAGGGAGAGCAATCTGTTATCTAGTGTGAAGAAAACTCATCAAATAGGCAATTTTTTAAAAGAATTATTTTATTGGGGCCGGCAAGTGGCATGGTGGTTAAAGGTGCTGGACTCCCACATGGCCGACCACAGTTCAAGTCTCGGACCTGGTGGCTTGCTTTCTCACTTCCTCTCTCTCTCTCTCTCTCTGTGTCTCTCTGATCAAACTGGAAAATAATAATGATAATAATAATAAATAAAGTTAAATAAAATAATTCTTTAAAAAAAAAAGAATTATTTTATTTAGCTTTATTTATTTAAATTTGACCAGAGAGGGACAGAGAGAGAGAGAGAGAGAGAGAGAGAGGAAGTGAGAAAGCAAGCTTCTAGGTCCAGGACTCGAACTGTGCTTAGCCATGTGGGATTCCAGTACCCTGAAACACCATGCCACCTATTGGCCCCAATAGCGAGGTAATTAAATTAAGGAAATAGTGTTCAGGTATTTCCTTGGGCAGGTCAGCCAGTACTTGAAGAGCAAGAATGAAACTTTACAAAGAGAAAGAGTAAAAGTGAGAGAGAAGCAGTGGGGTAGAGAAAATGACAAGAGCAATCACAATTTGTGTGTGTGTGTGTGTGTGTGTGTGTGTGTGCAAACAGTTTTGTGAATCATGCATAGTTTTCTCATAGTATTAATTTTCCATGACCTTTTTGAAGACCCCCTCACATAATTGCATTTTTTGTTTTTAGAGGATATTTTTGCTATAAGGGTGTATGCACTCACCAGAGAGACAAAAAGTGAGAAATCACCCCCAAGGGGTGATGGCCACACCCCAATCCCATCTTCTCCATTCTCTTCTCAGAATTTTGGGCACACATACACATATCCAATATGAGTTTTAAGCCACTGGGTCTGGGACTTGAACTGCTATCTACTAATGGGAGTCCAGCAACATAATCACTACATCATCGGCTGGTTCCCATAATTGCATCTTCATTTCCTTATTGGACATACATACGGATCCCTTTCATTGCCCAGAAAGAACCCAAGATTCTCTGGACTCGAGAAGGCTGACTTTTCTCATACCTGCATTATTGCAAATAATGTCAGCATGCTGTACTTGAACTCTCCTAAGAGTCTGGCCTAGGAAAACGCTTTTTTTTTCTTTGTAGTTTTCTGATGAACGTGAAAGATAACCTTTGAATTCTCTTTGTAGTTTAATTTATATTCTTAAAAAAATCATATTGGATATTCTTCAAGGGGAATAGAACTGTGACCAAATATGTGACAAAATTAGAAAGTAAATTAAATTCTCATTAAGAGACTTAAATTGTAAATGAGTGCAGTCCTTCTCGGGGACCCAGCATGGTTTATCATTGCTAATGAGCTTTTATTGACACTCTTGTCCTTCACTCTTCTTCCTTGCAGAGGGACAGGAAATGCATTTCAGTTTCTGAACTGCAATTGTGGCTGCCCGCTTCCTCCTTATTCTTATAGCCACAGTGTATACCAATTCTCAGAGAAGATTAATTTTCTCCTTCATTGCAGAATGAGGCTGTCTAAAAGCAGGGTTACGTTATTTACAAAATAAATTGCAATATTTGTTGAGACTTGTGAGTAAAAAGCAACCCCTGGAAAGATTGTTTAATACTCTGGCTGATTAGAGTTTGTATGTGACCTCTATCCTCTTGTAGACATCCATATATCCACCAAAAGCTGAACAATGGATGAACTTAATTTGATCTCTTCCTTAAGTAAAGAAATTGTGGTGCTTGTTGATAGGAAGTTGGTCTCTATTGAGTATTTCAGCTGGTGGAAAAAAATAGACATCTCTTTCTTCATTTCCGCTTTGCAATAATCTTGTTCCTTCTGCAATCAACAGACTGATTTTTAGATATTGAAGTGCTGTTAATCAGTATGTAAAAACTGTGTAGGCTATCGAGGGGAAGAGAGAGGGGAAAATGAGAGAACACAAGAGAATGACTGTCAGTCAAAGGAAAAAGAAACACCCAGTTGGACCGAAGGTTGAAATGGAAGTAAATAAATACAGGAGAAACAAACAAAAGATGACTTTTTCTATGGCCCTGTACACTTGTGGTAATTACAGTAGCCCACAGTAGGCAGAAAAGATAAAATAAATGTCTGCCAGAAAGTTTAGGTCCTTTGGATTGAGGATGAAAAACGGCCTTTGGGGAGTACATAAAGTTCTTCAAAGGCTGTTCTGTTCTGAATACCAAACAGGCCGCTGGACAGATTCCCTTCAGAAGTGCTGAGAAAAGGTGATGCTGGCAGCGGCCGACATAGAAGTCTGGGAGGACAGTGCTTACTAATGAATGATTCATCTCAACTAACACCGACCATAATATTTTCCTTCCTTGAACTGAGGTTGGGAAGGTGAAGATACAAAAATTCAAATGCATACACTTTAAAAATTTAATTTTTGCCTTGTTATTATGCAGGCCTGTGTTCAGAACCAAAGCCTAGTCATTAATCCTTCCCGATCTGTGTGTTAGCATTGCTACCTTCTGTATTTTAAAAGGCCCGAATAACATCGTAGGGGTTTATTTTCATCTCATAGAGATGGAATTTTCTAGGGCATAAACTGCCTTAAATGAAGTCACTTAGGGTTGAAGAATAAATTACTAGTTGTTGAAACTCGTTTTCCCTTAGTGTTTTATTTTCTAAGGTTGTCACATTTTACTTTATACTTATTTATTTCACTTAACAGCAATTATGCAGTTAGCCCGAGGACACGCTAACTCACCATTTAAACACATTTCTACGTCAATTAATATTATTTTAAATCCCTAAGCTGTGGAACAGGCAGTCCAACTAAGTTGTTTTAGAGATTCATAGGAAATGAAGACAATTAAACTTTCACTATTCTCTGCTTTTTTCAGCTAATACGTTATTATCTGAATTATTTTAAAAACTGAGGAGTAATAACTATTCTCTTTTGACTAGTATTATGGTAATAGATAATGATTTTGTTGCTTTGTGTTTTTTTCTAAGTAAAATAATTTTTTTGGTAAAAATGTCCTGAAAATAGAAATTAGAGTAGACTTCATTGTATTCTCATGTCTTAGTGAACTGTGAACCATTTAGTACATGGTTTAGTGTGAAAAATAACAAAATTTTTTTAGGTATGTGCCAGGACATTTGGGTTTACATAAAAATATAAAAGGAACCAGATTTCCCTCCCATTGCATGTGTTAGAAACTACCATGTACTTAACTATGGAAAATGGAGGGACAATCTCTGATTGCACATAGTAATACTGGTTTGTGAAAAGTAAACATGCCCAGAAAAAGTTTATTTTGAGGCAATATTTCTCTTTCAGTGATGCTGGTAGTGTTGAGAAATGTTTCTATTTATCATCATCTGTCTATCACCTTGCTATATTAAATTCTGTTTAAAAATTGTCTTTTGAGTCAGATCGTGTGCTACATAAGAAAATTCTCTCTCTCTCTCTTTTTAAAGTTTTATCAGAGGGCATGTGTATCCTCACCAGAGAGAGTTGGGTGGTGGGGAAGTACCCCCGCCACCACCACCACCAAACACACAAGGATGGTCATGCTGTAATCTCTCTGTCATTTCTCCGTCCTTTTGGAATTTTCGGCATGCATGTACTCCAAAAGTCTTTTCAAGCCATTGAGACTTCACCCATGCAGTCTGCGATGTGGAATCCAGCTGCCTTAACCACCATGCCACAGTTGGCCCAGAAAATTCATCTTAATTGCATTGCAGGCATATCCACTTTTGTTTACACTCCAAATAATACCATGTTCATTCTTGAAGCTTGTTTCCAAGTGGTTTTGTCATCTTGAAATATTACATTTACTTTCAGAAAGAATGAAACCACTAAAAAATTAAAAGAATTTCAAATGTGTTTTCATCATGGTCTCATGAATAGCCTCTCAAGTTATTATTAGGCAGGACCCAGCAATGATACAGAGTATTGAGTTTTGTAAGTCTCATTCCTGAAATTCACAGTTCAGATTTATTTTTTCTGGCACTAAAGAAAGGCTGGTTTCCAGGGTTTTCTTTCAACTATTGAAACACCAAACTTCAGTGGGAAAAAAAAAAAAATGTCTCTGAATAAAAGGCCACATGAACAACCTCTCGTGAAGAAATAGAATAATATGTCCTTTTACGCAGTATTTTATTTCCTTTGTATTTACCCTTTAGAATCTTGTGAGAAAATGTCTGGGTAGTAATGATGCTAAGAAGGATATAGGGCTGAATTGAGCCCTGGAGGCCTTAAGTGTTCTATCAAGAGAAAAAAACTGTTTCATTCACATTTCATCCCATAAAAAATTACTGAACTGTAAACTATGTGTAAGGAAGTCTGGTTTCTGATTTCCTCAAGGTAACAATTTCAGTAAAAATATGTCGAAATGTCAATATTCATTTTTTTTTCCTCATATCTTTGATGCTTCTGATTTGCTGTCACCCTAGGATCTTTTTCCACTCGTCTGATCAGACAGCTCTTTAGGGAGGATGTTGGGGAAAGGCAATGTGAACTTTGAGATGTCTGCTCAAAGATGCCTCAGTGTCCACAGAGTAAATACTTTTGGACCTGGGAAGAAATGAATATTTTTTTCAGAATTGAGAAAGGATTTGTCTTAATAAGGCATTTACTTTTACAGTATCTTGTGAGGTTTTTGAAGAATACTGAAGAGTTGACAATATGTAACTGAATTATCACATCTTTTGTATAGTGATATGTCTTTGAATAATCTTAGGGAGTGGTTTCAGAGGAATACTGGATTGCGCTTTTCCATTTCTAGATTTAGAATATAGGGACAGCTGGTGGCATGGTGGTTAATGCTGCTGGATCCCACATGGCTGACTACACAGTTCAATTCCTGGATCTGGTAACTTGAAAAACAGGCTGGGAGCATCTATGTGCATACTCAAAATTCCCAAAGGAGGGAGGAATGGAAGAGAAGGGATTGCAGCTTGACCATCCCTCATGAAGGGCTTTCTCACTTTCCCTTACTCTCTTGTCTCTCTCCAGCAGGCATACACACCTTCTGGCAAATCAAGCAAAAAAAAAAAAAAAAAACAAAAAAAAAAGGTATAGAAAATACTACATTATATTCAAAACATTTGGATTCAATCTAACTAATAACCCCAGAGCAATAAGTATAAATGCTTCTGTAAATTTACATTAACTGTGAAAGAAAAAACTATTACTGCATAAAGTGCATGACATTTATAAAACATTAGAAAGAATGGCACTTGACGATGTGGAGCTCTTTATACGCATTAAAAAAAACAAATGTAAAGGTCTGTAAAATAATTAAACTAAAAGACCCAATTGCACATTTCTTAGTTAACTGTGGAAAAACATCACCATTAAAAATTCAGTTTCAGGATGAAAACTGCCAAAAGACTTTCAAGTATAAATTAGAGTTATGTTTCTTAATGTGGACTAGGTACTTGGCAATGTTTGGGAAATTCTGATGTAATAAACTGATTAGAAGGAAAGATAAAACATTCAAATATACATTTCAAAATTTGAAATACAAAACTAATTGATTTTCACAGAACTTCTTGACGTTTTTAATGATTTTTAAACAGTGTGTATGCATTAATCAATTTTTTCTTCTTTAATTTTCTTTCTTTTAAAATTCATTGCCGGAGAACATATGTATTCTCCAGAGACAGAGAGACTGAAGAAGAGATATAAGCATCCTCTAGGGACCATGGTCATGTCACAGTCCCTTCTCCCTTCTCTATCCTGTTGGGATTTGGTGCATGCCTAGACACACACAGCTGGCATGTCTTTCAAGCTGCCAGGTCTAGGATTCAAAGCACTGTCAGAAATGTGGGATCTGGCTCCCTTAACCACTAGGCTGTGAGGCTGGTCCTTTTTCTCTCTCTTTTTAAAAGTTTATTTATTTATTCATAATAGAGACTGCATCTGCATGCACTGGTAACAATAGGGTTTCATCAGCCCCTTTCCCTTTGCCTCCTCATCAGGATCTTAGGCATGTAACCCTCCGTCCAGTGAGTTTCAGGTCAGCCAGGCTGGATATCTGAATCCATGGTCAGCCATGTGGCTTCTAGCGCTGCAGTCTGGTATAGTACCAACTATGCCACTGAGCTGAACCACACTAGCCTTTTTCTATGAGATAATATTATGTTAACTGGGTTGCAATTGGCTAGTATATTTTCACATCACATATATTGCCTTACTTTTTTGCTAAATTGTTATTGCTTTATTGTACTATTATGTTAACACGATTGCCATGATTCACAACCATGTCAAAACAGCTCAAAAAGATTTTTGAGGCACAAAAGGACTGGTGAAACACCACAACTCTGAATAGCCTATACAGGGTAAATAATGAACAGATCCAATTGCAAATACAGATGCAAATCTTATTGCTAGTACAATCACATGCAGTGATGATTTCAGAACGAAACCTAAGCTCTCCTGGCTTTATCCTAAGTTTTGCTCTTTGCATAAACAAAGTTAACAAACAAGCAAGTAAACAGCCTATACTATTTTTTAAAAAGATTGTAAATAACAGTTATCGATAAATGAAATGGCATTTTGTTCATAAAGAAAGTAGAATAGGCTTCTGATTAATAATATAGCATATATCTAATTATAGCATGCCTCTAGTTGGAAGTTTCACTTCTGAGTTGTACAAAATGAATAATGTGCACCACATGATTTACTTCTTTACCAAAAGAATTTTGATTGCTAAGTTCTCTTTTGATATAATAGAAAAAGAGTGTAGTAAGCTATGATGCAGGCTTGAGTAAATTACCATTGAGATTAATATTGATACAGTGCAACAGCATATTTTGCAGGAAATGATATTGCTACAAAAATTATCACTAGATTATCAAACCATAGTTACATTTATTCTTCAAAGATTTCAGTGTCCAGGCATGAGGGCGATAGTTTATTTTTAGGAATATATTTCTAAGACCACCAACGTAAGAAACAGACACAATTAGCCTTGGTCATCTAAATGCCTGAATACCCTTTTGACAAACCATCATTATTTTTCCACTAGCACAAAATAGAGGAAATGGTATGAAAAGATAATACTTTTTTTTTTTGGAGAGGTTTTTTCGCTATAGGGCGCGTGCGCTCGCCAGACAGAGAGAGACATAGAGACAGAAAGCGAGAAATCACCCCCCAGGGGGGATGGTCACGCTGCAATCCCTTCTCCTCCATTCTCCTCTCAGGATCTTGGGCACGCACGCACACGCACCCGGCGTGAGTTGTAAGCCACCGGGTCCGAGATGCGAACCGTGGTCGACTACGTGGGAGTCCAGCGACATAGCCATTACGCTAACTGCTGGTTCCCAAAGATAATACTTTTCAAGAGCATTATTCGAAGACTAATTTGGAATGACTCAAATCTAAAAGGATACTATGAGTAATTTCTTTCACTTTATCGTACATTTTAGAGTCATCATCAAACATTAGGGTGAGGTGAAGAGCTGTAAGCCACTTGTTAATGTATGCAGTGCTGGGAGAAAAATGAGGCCACTTAGCTTTGAAAGGTCACATAGGACAAAGTAGGTGCCATTCCACAATAGGTGTCATCTTGCCCATGATTCATTCGAGAAACAAACAGTGAAATGTGGGTGTGTAATTAAACTAAAGTTCTTTGGAGGAATGAATAGTTACCACCAGAAGAACACTGCCAAGGTTATGGTGCTCACTTGAGTTTATGAATTGGCAGGTGACGGCTGATTTGTCTGACCCAAAGCCATTAGCCTTAACCATTATGCATTGGCGTGACTTCAATACATACACACACAAAGAAGCAATAGATCGATGATGTCATTGTGCTCAGGACACCAGAATTTAATTTTAAAGAAAAATATATGTTCACGGTATTTTAAAAACTTGGGGAAAAATATCTGCATACAGCCTGCAGTGAGAAAAACATAATTATAATACTAAGCCAAAGAAGAATCTGCTTTCTCAAATTATCACAGGAGGAAAAACAGATCATATCAAGACTCCACTCCTATCCATCACTATATACCTTTAATAGAATTTGTGTAACAATGGAGATAGTGCATCTTAGCTTGAAACTTTCTAGGTTGTGGATTTTTTTTAATTTTCAATTGAATAGGAAAATAATTAACATACAGCATTATGGTGATCTGAGGGGACAGTAACAAATAAACTACAATATTGTTTCAGGCAATATTGGAAACATTTCTAACCTTTTATTCCAAAATAGTTTTTTCAATACTTAGGAGTGAGAATTAGCTTTCTTAGGTATAAAAATGAGAACGCTGAGGAAACAGTTTCATCAGTGACTTTTTTTTTCTTTTTTTAAATTTTTGCTATAGGGTGTGCTTGGTCACCAGAGGGACAGAAAGTGAGAAATCACTTCCTGAGGGAATTGCCACACTGCAATCCCCTCTCCTCCATTCTCCTATTGGGATTTTGGGCATGCATGTACACACGCCCTGCATGAGATTCAAGCCACTGGGACTCAAACTGCAGTCGGCCCATGGGAGTTCAGTGCCCTAATCACCATGTCTCCTGCTGGTCTCTCCATCAATGACTCTTAACTAAAACTGTCCATCTCCTCCTTCCCTGAGCCCTACTCTAGGAATTCTAATTTGGTAAGTTTGGCAAAGGGCCCAGGCAGCTGTGCATTCAAATATTTCACTAAGGTCTGTTTTAAGCTTTGAATCACTAAATGGGCTTATTCCAAAATCTTATTATAGTTCTAATAGTACATGCTTCTCACTTTCAGGCCAGATTCAGTTTCATAATGTCTCCTGTTTTTATCTTTGGTAACATATTTTCAAACTTATTGTTACCTCTTGCATGTATTCTGCAATATTTTTCAGGTATTTATTTAATCCTTTGTTTTTAATTAAATTATGTTTTCAGTTACAACCATATATATGTATACATATACATTTTTAGTTTTAGCTTATATCTATATCTTTCTGTATCTATATCATCTCTTTCTCTCTGTCTCTGTCTCTGTCTCTCTCTATATATATATATAGCTTGTGTTATAGGTATTTGACATACATACACATAACCATATATGTAAAATATACACACATGTATAAATATACATACATTTGTACGAGAAGCCTTGCTTCTGTCACACATATTGTCATATTTTTTCAGAAAAATAAGAGAATTATGGACCATCAGGTGGCGTGGTGGTAGAGGTAGAGGTGCTAGACTCCCCACATGGCCAAGTGTAATTCGAATCCTGGACCTGGTGTCTTGCTTTCTCACTTTCCTTCACACTCCCACCCCCCCTCCCAACACACACACACACACTTTCTTTATCTATCTCTTTCTGGTGAGTACACGTGTCCTAGCAAACTTAAAAATAATAAATAAATAAATAAATAAATAAATAATTTAAAAAATTATATAAATAACAAAGGGGGATGGTTGTATGTCATACTAAGATACCTGAAGAATACACCACAGTATTCCAAGGGATCACTTGGGGAAATACAACCTTTCAAGGACATATTCAGTATTGAAAATGTTAACCTGTGTCTACACTTAAATAGTTTGTACCTAAGTTGAAATACTCTAGCCTTATTGACATCATTGTTAAAATACTTTTCCACCACCAGATATGATAATATAGATTTTTATCTTATGAATGTATTCTAAAGTTATTTCATTTTTACTTTTTAATATTTTCACTCTATTATTCATGTGTCCTTTGAGTAATAAAACATGCTTTTCTTGAATAATCGAGAATTCTAAAAGTACGCTGTGAGCATCTGACATTGCTTCTATACTTTACTGAGGGTGGCTCAGTTCTTTACCCATAAATTTAAATGCTTAAATTAGTCATTTTAGTAAAGCAGCTTGATACTGGCATAACCAGACATTTTCCATATGAGACACCCAAGATGTTGAAGTCTAGTCTATACTTTTCATTTTCTTCTTTGTATATATTTTTATGCCTTTGGTAATGTTAAGCATTTTCACACTACCTCCTTTATACAATTTCCCTCAAATAATCTTAAATACAGGACTGACAGGGAGTATAGATACCATGCAGTTTTATCAGACATCTTAAGGGGACCACAATCACTAATAACTTGGTCTCTCATATTCTCTTGGAAACCTATAAGAGAAGGGAAAGATGTGAATATAATCCAAAACTTTCTCTTTTTTCATTAAACAACCGCACTCTCCATGAAGTCATGGATGACAACGTGAGGATGAGTGAGAGATGCTTATATGCTATTTACAGGACATAAAAAGAAATGAAGTGTTTTGTCTTTATGATGAGATGCAGAATTTCTATTTAATGGCCTATGTGGCAGTTTAAAAGAATAAATAAAATGTTATATTTAAAAACAATGCTAAAAAACTTCATTCATTTTGCTGAGATAATCTACTATAAATACTATTTTAGGTTGATAGCCTTTTTATTTGATTCTGAACAGAACCAGTTTTTATTTCATCTTAACCTCATCCCTCTCAGAATTATGTTTGCTGATAGTCAAATATCATTAGGCTTGTCCAGCTCATTTATGCTCTGTACCTTGTTTAAATGATCAATTTTAGAAATATTGCCAAAGATTGATTCAAGCTTGCTGACTTATTTTCAGTGATTGATGAAGCTGGAAATGTTGATATTTTTATTCAGTGTTTCACTTTTCATGCATCATTTTGCCTGTTTGAATTATATAAATCCTTATCATTGGTATTTGAAACACTTCAAAATCAATGAAGTCTTTCTATGATCTCGTTTCCATTCTTTACTGCTCTTAACAGCTTTGTTCTCTAATGGGCTCAAAATGGTGTGTGTTGGACCATGTCAAAGAAGTCTTTTTCATGGTCATGTGTTTTTACCTTGATAACCAAATAAGTAAAATGATTGCAGTCTGACTTCTTGGATTTGAATCCTGGCTCTCCCAGTACCTCACTGCATGAGATTGGATAAGCATTTCCACTTCCTTGTTCTTTAATCTGGAACAATGGGATCAGTAGTGATACTGGTTTTATGGGATTATTGGGACTAAATGAATCATTATGTGGAGAGAGGTCTTGGAATAGTGCCTGACATAGCTTTCAAATGGTTCACAGCTATAATATGTATTTGCCTTTAAAACTGCTTGGAAAAAAAAATCAGTTCTCTTTTTCTGGATTCAACTACATTTATGAATCACCTAGTATATAGTAAGCACTGGCTAGTACTGAGAACATAACCAGGAAGCAACTAACACAGTATTTACATGGCTGAGACATAGAGTCTGATCAGGAGACATTGACAACACAATAGTCAGTGATCATTGTGCTTGATTTCCTGACGAGGAAAGAATTAGGTACTAACTGAGGATAATTATCCCCAACGTATGCATCAGGGGAGGGTTTCTCGGAGGAAATAGGCAACTTGGAAATGACTCGGTATTATTCTTTCACATGATCTTCCAGTTTTTTAATAATTGCTAATATATTCAGCAACATCCTTCATGGCAACCTTTGGATGGTCTATTTCTTCCAGTTTCTAGGAAAATACAGTTTTTTTCATCTAAAGTCATACCCAATATTGTTGTAGCTATCTAGGAACATTTGGGTCACTCTCGAATCTTTTGAAGATTTTTATTCTCGACTCTTTCTCAGAACTAATTCCCTTTATGTCTTAGTGACTTTAATATTCATCTGGTCTGTGCTGGGTTCTAGGTCCTATATGCCCTCTACTTCAATGGTCTTGAAGGATGCAGTCACTGATTTTTATCATCATATCATAGGCCTTCCATTGACAGCACAACCCCTAACTAATCTCACTCCTTGATGTTCTGGTCTGTGACTACACAGTCTATCTTTCCGGTTCACTTCCTTGAGAACTTGGAATCCAAACATTCTCTAGCCACACCAGGACTACAATCTATTTGTCTTTATATCCTTCTTTTCTCTTTCTTTCTTTTCTCATATTCCGAATTACCGCCGGTCCAAGTTGAATTCCAAGATTAATCATTATAAACACCTCCACTTCTTCCCCCGTCTCACTTTATTGATCTCATCTAGGAAATCTTAACTGCAGTATTTTGGGCTTAAACTTTGCTATAAGTGGAAGTTTAAGAGTTTTAGTACTTACAGACTCTAGAAGGTACATGGTATACCTGGAGGCCTTAAACACGGAAGCTAGGGTTGGAGAGAGAGAGGGGAAGAAGAAGAGAGAGAGAGACTGACCTGGGGACTAATGCCTTATTTAGGTCCATGGAATTATTACTATCCACGTAGTTTTAATTGGTGAGTTTAAGCAAACAGGAGCTCCAGGAGATTACTCTGTGATTGAGGGGTGGTCACTTTAAGTTTGGGGCTCATGCCTGAATGTTCTCTTTAAAAGTGCAGAGACCAGTCTGCTGGGCAGGGAAGATTCCCCTGTTTTTATATCTGGCACTGGTTGAAGCCATTCAGGTAGGGCATAGAGTTGGGAACCACCAGGGGTGACTGAGCCATGCTTCTGGTGTGAGAAAGCTAAATTTATATTTAAAAAATGAATGCTGAGGCAACATAAAATTATACTCACTATACATCATTTAATTTCTCCATGTGTGCAGATAAACACACACATTCACTTAGTTTCACTTAAAACTTTTCACCGTCAATCTGCAGAGAGCCCTTAATATGAGTCTTGCTGGAAGTCACATTATTTCCTTAGCCATTTTTATTCACACTAGCCTGGATGATCATTTCACACCTTTTGTATTTGCTATCTATCACCGCATAACAAATTACCCCAATAAGCAGCAATTTAATGAGACAAACATTAATTATATCACAGGTCTGATAGGTAGAAGCCTGGGTAAGTTTCACTGGATGTTTTTCACAGAGCTACAAACGTGCTCTGACCAGGGCCGCCATCTTCTCGGGGGGGAAGCTTCGTGGGGGGAAGCTTTGTTTCTAAGTTTATGATGGAAAGGAAGCAGAGGTCATGGGCAGACATTTTGGAGGCTGTCCTCTGTGCCTTCCTTTATCTCCTGAAATTTCCAAAACTTCCTTTTTTTTATTTTTTTGCTATAGGGCATGTGCGCTTGCCAGAAAGACAGAGAGACAGAGAGACAGAGAGCAAGAAATCACCCTCTAGGAAGGATGGCCATGTCTCAATCCCTTCTCCTCCAGTCTCCTCTTGGAATCTTGGGCACACACGCACACACCCCCGGTGTGAGTTTAAGCCACCGGGTTCGGGACACAAACCACGGTCGACTATGTGAGAGTCCAGTGACATAGCCATTACGCTAACTGCTGGTCCCTTATCACAATTCTTTATAGAGGGCAGAGAAAGCAGATGGGTAATGGCTATGGGAGGATTCAAGAATGTCAAAATCTCAATAACCAAGAGACCGAAGGGACGTAATCTTTCTTTAGCATGTTTGGCTTCTGTAACATAGCAAACTGAATTCTAAATTGGGTCATTTTCAGTTTACCAGTGACAGAATATTCATTGGGTGGCAATCAACCTTGCATACTGGTAAATTCAGTCTGTTTTTGGTGGTTTAATGACAACTTTCCCTTTGAAAACTTTGTTGTTATTATTTTATTTCTGAGAGAGATATAAGCTTTCCAGCCAAAATTAGTTGTAAAAAAGTTAGACTCTTTTCCACCCTGGAGTATTGACTGTGTTCATCCCTCAAAACCCTCTTATCCATGGTGCTGCTAAATAGTAATACATGAAACACACACAGCCTGTTCTTTCCCATGCTGTGTTTACCAGGGGTTTTCTAGAAGTTATTTGAGGCTGGAAATCGGTCTGCTGTGTTTTAAAAATGTTCCGATGGTTTCAGTCCTCACAGAACCAGGGAGGATTGGAAAGGTTGATGTCATCCAGTCAATGTGTATGACCTCTTGGAATTTATATGCCTCAAATGACTTTATAAATTGTCATTTAAATGGGGTTCCAAGGCAACAAAGGTAATTCTAACTACTGTTCTAGCTGTTATATCTGATATTAGCAATATAAGTTTACATTTATTCGCTTCCTATAAAATCACAGCATTCTTATAGCTTCACTTGCCAAAAAAGCCTTTATTTTTCAAAGGAACAACCCACACCTGACAGAGTGAAATGCACATGGACAAGAGTTGTTGCTAACTCATTACAATATTCTCATTATACTATTCCTCCATGAGAAAATCTCTCTCTAGAATTTCAATTCCTCTCTAGAGCATTTGAATCTTGACTCATATGCTACGTCTGTGTTGCAGAGCTGCTCAAGAATGCTGAACTTTAGGTATTAGGAGTTAAATCATTTCTAAAGGCCCAGGAGGATCTCTTCTCTACTGAGAGATATATAAACCTCAGAGCGTATCAAAGTGAATAAAACCATGACAATGTGAAAAACTAAATAATACTATCTGGAATCTACCATCCTTGACAATGTCCCCTCAATTTAATCCCTAAGACTAGTAACATTTTATTTATGTGTGTTTTGCATTTTAGCAAAATATTCTTGATTTCCAGGGAGATTGTCAAACGCACAATGTATGTTTCCGGCACAATGACTCCTGATAAGCTTATGTATCGTGGTGTTCTTTGTGAATATTGATTTGCACAGACGTAGCTGACACACCATCAACTGCTCTGCTATGTCAGTTACTCAGTTACTTACGAGTCACTTTCAGTATTTGCCAATAGAAATATTAATGTAGTAGCAACAGAAAAGGGCTGAGACTGTGATGAATTAAAATCTTACCTAGGTAGTACTTTGGTTAATATTTCAACTCAGCATTCAAGTAAATTAAAAATCTTAACAGGGTTAATCTGAGTATTTTTTAAGAAAAGAGAGTTAACATTGTTTTTCCTTTTTGGACTTTGTGTACATATTATTAAAACAATAATGTGTTCCATAATTGGGGTGGTGGGAAATTAATTGCCTATGTTATCTATATCAAACTGATTTAATGTATGACTAGTTGCTTCATAGAGTGAGGTTGGAAAATATTTTTTTGGGTTTTTCTTTTTTGAGGTTAGAAAATATTAATAAGAAATTGTTAAAAAAAAAAAAAAAAACCTTTTTGGTGAATTTTTATGTGAAGCACCATAGAGCAGACACAAATAATTTTAATTGAATCTTTCCTCCAAATGACACAGACTTAAAAGGGAATGAGAAGTGTAAATGCATTTTTTTTTTTAATATACAAGGTGATCAGTGATGTGCCATAGAAAATAAAGAAAAGATACATCCTAAAGTGGTGCTCAGAAGTTTCATGGAGAATGGTTGGAAATTTTGAGCAAGGCCTTTCACGTGTGGATTTGATTTGTACATGTGGCTAGAAGGATGGAGAGGTTTGGAAGGATGTTCTAGACATAGAAACATATCAGAAAAAAAGCATAGAGGATAGTGAGGCATACACAGCCACACCAAAACATTAGTTTGGTTGGTTATAAATGAGAGAAATGGATTGGTATGAAGTAATTTTGAAACTATAGGTTGAAGCCACATTGAGTCAGGCCCTGAAGGCTGGAACAAAAGATACAGATTTTACTTGTAAGCCATGGGGCATTTGCAATTTCAGTTCCTCGATTCTTGCTTTCCCCAGCTTCCCAAGGCCTGGCTGACGGGCCTTAACCCCGATGCAGACTCAGCTCTGCTCAGAGCAGGAGGTATTTCCGCATCCTGTTACCACCCTTCGATAACACTCGGACGGTCTAAGTGTGTTGCCAACCAGCTCTGCTAGCTGGCATATGACCTCTGAGCCTCGTGGAACCTCTCGGCTGTAGCAATTCCACTGCAAAGTAGACACGGGAAGAAAGCCCACATGGAGGTCTTTTCAGTTATCCAAAGGACTGTTTCACTTTGTAATCAACACTGACATTTCTCTAGATTGCAGTATAATTTTCTGGCATCCTTAACTCGTCCTGAATGCTGATAAGTCCCCTCTTTGGGAGAGATGGGTTACTCTATTTTGAACTTCTGGTAACCAATGCGAGACCTGCTTTAGATAGCAAGATTGCTAGAAATAGGATTCTGCATTTTCACCCACGTAGGTCTGCTCCTTCAGTTAGATTAGAGTCCCTTCCATCCCAACCCCAGACAACATTTGCCTAAATCTTTCCTGAGATTGCCACACTTGGACCTTGTGCCTCGGACTCCTCAGATACTGACCTTCTGGGCACTTCCCCAATTCCAGCAATTGTGTTCTTCTTGCAAAGCTGGGATTGTGCGGCCCCAGTATGTATCTTGCTAGGAGAGGGTAGGGAAATTCATTTGTGTATTTGACTACAGCTTGGTGTCTTAAAATGATTGTAAGAATTTTAAAAAGATAACTATTAAGAAATATTAAGCATACAAACAAAAAATTTATAAATCTGAGGGAAAAAAGTGGTCCTAGGCAAGGAGTAGCACCTCAAAATTATCAACTACAAGTAATTCACGGTCTACTAGCATTTAGCTATATTCTCAAGAAATTGCGGACAACTGTGAAGAATTATGTGACAGATAGCTCTTCTGTTTTTACATCAAAGATAATTTACCTTGCCTGGAAGGTTTTCTGACATATATGAGTCTATTGTTTGTACTTAAGTTTTTATATTTGAAATTTTCTAGAGTGAATTCACATAATACTATTGTTGTCTTTATTTTTTTTAAAAAATCAAGTTGGAATGTTTCAATTCATAGCAATGATCATTCTTCATATGCTTATTGAGCAATTTCTGTACAAATGATTTATCAGCCTGAATGAAAATTTCTTATGAAAAAATTATCTTTAAATGAGGTTCATTCGTAAGATATAAAAATCACCTATGCATTTTTACCTTTTTATCAAAGAGTCTCCATGGGCATTTTCAAATTATCAGATAATCTTCTGTCTTTGACATCTCTCTAAATTGAGATCTAATGGCTTCTCACGAGATCTCTTGAATAAATAAGGAACACGCGCATGGAATTTGCATAGCTATCTTAGAAATCCTTAGGCTCAAGGTGAAAACATTTGTGCTTTGTCATACAGACTTTATTACACCACCAATGAAATATGAAATAATCTATTATAGGGCCACATCACTGGTGGAGAAAAGTGTCAGCTCGATGGGATTCCAAGTCACTGAAATTCCTTCTTATCAATCAGATTATAGTACGGCATTAGAAAAATAACGTGTATTGTCTAGACAACTTCACAGCATTTGTTTTGTTTTTCCGTATCCATTTCAGTGTACTGTAAACCGCTGTCATTTTCAGGTTGTTTTCTCACTATTCTCACCAGCACAGCAGCTACATACTGGAGAAAGAATTGATAATAGCTTTGTGAATACAGCCTATGGTGAAAATCTACCTAGTCATAGATTTAAAGTATTGGGTTATCAGAAAAGTCAAGATGTATTTTTCTATGCAGAAATATATCATGACTTTTCTGACAACCCATATTTGGGGTATATAAGATTCATAGTAGTTCCCAGCTCAGGACAATTGAGTGAATGACAAGTTTTTTTTTTTTTTTTTTTTTGAGAGAGTTTTGTTATAGTACGTGTGTGTTCTCCAGAGACAAAGAGACAGAAAGTAAGAAATCACTCCCTGGGAAGATGGCCATGCAGCAGTCCCTTCTCCACCAATCTTCTCTTGAAATTTTGGGCACATACACACACAAGACTAGCATGAGTCTTAAGCTATAGGGTCTGGGATTTGAACTGCAGTTGACTACATGGGAGTCCAGCAACATAACCATTATGCCGTCAACTGGTCCCAAGTGAATGACAATTTCTAAATAAAGTATTATTAATGAAATAGATATAAAAACAAATATTACATAAAAGTTAATTTTTCAGTTATATAACTACATTATATATCAGTATCATATCCTAAAATCTTTTTATGATTTAAAGATAATGCTGGATTCACTGTGATCTGATTTGTCTTCTTTTTTTTAAAAAAAAAATCACAATTTGAGATAGCAATTGGCTAATTATGTTTTTAACGTAACTGCAATATTCATCCAGCCAATATAATTTAAAATCCCTAAAGGATTTGTTGGTATAATTTATTTGCATTGGCCACAGTGAAAGTTCACATTCAGTATTTATTTTGATCACTAATCTAATGCAATATTATCATGAAGAAATCTCATCTCTTGTACAGAATGAACAATGTTTGCTTCTGTGCCTAACAATTTTTCTATTTCTATGAATACAGTAATGCACACAGTAGACATTTTAGGCAGTATAGTGAAAAATCTACCTCTCAAGATTTCCATCCTATCCTATTCCTTAGAAAAAAATCTTGTGTATCCTTCCAGGATTTTTCCAAGCATGTGCACAAGCATATGGACACATCTTATTTTATATTAGTGGGATAATACATTCCAACTGCTCTGTCATTTCCTTTTTTATCTTGGAGAGTTTTACAGATTAGCATAAAAAAAACTACTTCATTCTTTTAAATATTGCACACACACACACACATACATATATACACACACACACACACATATATATATATATATATGCACACACATATATACTATATATGTAGTCTTCCTTTCTAAGAATGTTCATTTTATTTCACCAGTTGCCTACTGAGAAACATTAAGGTCATTTATGTTTTCTTGCCCACTCCCATACAAACAGCAATGTAAAAATAATCTTGTACACGTATTTCTGAGTCATGCACAAATATGTGTGTAGAGTAGATACCTCAAAGTAAAAGTAGTGAGTCAAAGGTTTACTTTTGATAAATTCCTCTTCATCGAGATGGTACCAATGAATATTCCCACCAATAACATACAGGAATAAATATTTCTTTATACTCTCAATAATACCGTATACTCTCAGTCTTCACTTATTTAAAAAATATTAATCATTACTATTCTTTCCCTGCTTAATTTTCTTTCATAAACCTTATTACCATCTGACATTATATATCTACTTTTTAATTTATCTGTTTTTTTTTTCCTCATTGAGAAATAAGCTACACAGGGAGGTATTTTATCCAATTTGTTCATTGCTGTAGCCTCAATATTTAGAAGTGTTTCAGGAACATGCTGCTTGCTCTTCACATATTTATTCCATAATTACTGAATAGATGAAAGAGTTGTATTTAGGATTTAAACCCTGTATAAGATGACACTTACTGACATAAATGTATCAGAGTTTTCTCTTATGATTCTATGATTTGTGCCTTCAATTCTTGACTCTAGAATTATCCTTTACAACTGTGCAATTTTTTCTTCTAGTGCATTTACATTATTTCAGAAATAACAACTTCATATTTTATACTTAGTTTAAAGTTTTTAGTAAGACATGAGGTAATAACCCAGCAATATTTTCCCTCAAAGTCCTATAAAACATTTTAAAAAATCTATTTTGTTCTCAACAATCCAGGCTTTGAGAACAAAATAGATTTTTGAAAATGTTTTATAGGACTTTGAGAACAAAACCTATAACAAAGACCCCTTAAAATGTTTAAATTCTTACAGTAAAAGTTTAAACAGATATTTATATAATGAAAGAGGAAATATGAAGTATGTTTTTAAAAAAAAAAAAACAAAAAAAATTTTTTTAGGGCTTTTTATCTTGTTCCATTGATCTACTTATGAATTTTAGTGCCGTGTCACATTATTCTACTTACTTTAACTCAATAATGTGTTTTATTAGTTAGGGCTATTTTCTTCTAAATACTATTATTTCTTAAAACATTTGACTAATTTGTTGATTTCTTTCAGTTTGTTTCAAATTGCTTATCATGTTTTGACAAATATGATACTTTCAATGGAATGGTAATTTATGGGATCATTTAAGGGAAACTCAAATACTATGTATAATATTGAGTTTTTCTCTTCAAGAAAACTATTTATTCAATACTTTAAATTTTTTTAAAGAATTATTTATTTTATTTATTTATTATTATTATTGTTTTAAATTTTTACTAGAGAGAAACAGAGAGAGGAGAAGTGAGAAAGCAAGCCACTAGGTCTGGGACTTGAACTGTGGTTTGCCATGTGGAAGTCCAGTGCCTTAACCAACATACCATCTGCCAACCCAAAGACTTTACATTTTTAAGTTTTTCACACATTTATTAATTCTTATTACTAGGTATTTACTGTTGTTTTTGTATATGACATTGGTTGAGAATATATTTTCTAATTGTTATTGTTTTGCTTATAGTCCTCTTACTAAACTCTCCCAGGTTTGCAATAATGTCTTTTAAATTTTTCCATATATAAAGTCATGTCATCTGAAAATACTAATCTTAATTTTTTGCAGTTGTCATATTTCATTTTATTTTTAAAATATCTCATTTTGGCTTGTAGAAATACTTTAAAAAATCTGAGGTGACATGGTGGTTGGGAGCCCTGGACTCTCACATGGCCGACAGCGGTTCAAGTCCTGGAACTGGTGGTTTGCTTTCTCAATCCTCCCCACCCTCATCCCTCTCTGGTCAAACTAAAATAAAAGAAGTTAAATAAAATAATTCTTTCTTTTTTGGGGGCAGAGGTTTTTGCTATAGGGCGCGTGCGCTCGCTAGGCAGACAGAGAGAGACAGAGAGACAGAATGTGAGAAATAACCCCCCAGGGAGGATGGCCATGCTGCAATTCCTTCTCCTCTCGGGATCTTGGGCACGCACACACACGCACCCGGCGTGAGTTCTAAGCCACCAGGTCCGGGATGCGAACCGCGGTCGACTATATGGGAGTCCAGTGACATAGCCATTAAGCTAACTGCTGGTCCCAAATAAAATAATTCTTAAAAAAAAAGAAAAAGTGAACCAGGTCTGGCAGGCGATGAGCAGAAAACCAATATTCTGCTAAGCTGACTCAGAAAGATAGAGTCTGGGTTTGTATCCAGAAACTTCCTCGAGTATGATGGGCACACATGGGCCTGTTATCTGCCTATCTGGAGCTGGGTGCAGATCACATCACAGAGAACTGTCTGTGGCACTGTCTTTCTCTCTTTCTGTCTATCATTCATGGGGGAAATAAACATTTAAAACTCATGGAAAAAATCTTAAAAATTATATGAAAATCAAATTATGAGTTTTATCTGGGCTCTGAGGTAGACTATAGCTTATCACTATTTATGAAAACTGGGAACAAGTTTCCACATGGTGCCAGCGAACTAGATTTTTCAGGTAATGAAGATTTTCTACTGATAATTCAGCCTCCAACAAATGAGCTAGCGGCAGAAGAAGCCGGGCCCTCAGAACAAGGTTCCACATGGCTCCAGCAAACTAGATTTTTCAGGGAATGAAGATTTTCTACTGATAATTCAGCCTCCAACAAACAAGCTAGCGGTAGGGAGCCCCCACCGCACCCCCAGCCTTCTACCTCTCTTTCTGTCTCTCAGTTCCTGTCTCTCCCTGCTTCTGCCTTCCCTTATTTTTTGTAATTTTTCCTTTTTACACCTTTTTTAAAAAGGCACCGTTTTTCTCTGGCTCTTGGCTCCACCTCTTATCTTGTTAATTATTGCTCTTGTCCTCCCACCAGGCTGAAGAAGCCAGGCCCTCAGAACAAGGTTCCACATGGCACCAGCGAACTAGATTTTTCAGGGAATGAAGATTTTCTAAGACCCAAAAATTTGAGAATGATATGCAAGAAGTACTGGATACCATCAAACGTCCAAATATCCGGATAATTGGCATTCCAGAAGGTGAAGAGACCCATAAGGGCATTGATAATCTATTCCATGAAATCCTGCAAGAAAACTTGCCAAACCTAGAGAGGCATTCAAAGATCCAGTCCCAGGAAATACAAAGGACCCCAAATAGAATCAACCCAAGAAGATCTTCTCCAAGACACATTATAGCCAGGTTGACCAAAACCGCAGACAAAGACAAGATACTAAGACTGGAAAGAGAAAAACATCAAGTTACCTACAAAGGACATCCCATCAGGCTAACAGCAGATCTCTCATCGGAAACAATGCAAGCAAGGAGAGAATGGGAAAATATATTCAAAGTGTTACAAGAGAAGCAATTTCAGCCTAGAATACTGTACTCAGCAAGATTATCTTTCAGGTGGGAAGAAAAGACAAGAACATTCTCAGATAAACAAAACCTGAAAGAATTTACCAGCACCAGACCAGACCTCCAAGAAGTTCTCAAGGGTGTGCTGTATCAGGAAAATTAAACACAGACACACGGAAATAAGAGTCCAAAAACTAAGAAAGTGGCCAACTTAATCAGAGGGACAAGTCTGGAGTTGAATATTATATACCAGAATTTAGTCAGGAAAATTGAACCAGAACAGAAGATAAAAGTACATGAGACTGATAGGTTCATGCACCTACCATTTGAACAGAATCCTAACCTGTTTCCTGGCTTTAAGCAAAGTTCCTTGGCATTCTTTGATTTAAGTTAAAACTGGTTTTCTTAGTAGTAATGAGTGAACTCACCATTGAAAGTAGTTAGACTATGTAGGAAATTGTGTGATCAATGCAGTGTGGGTGGGAAGGGAATGAAGGACAATTGTGGACACCAGAGGTGGTGTGTGAGGAGGGTGGGAAGGGACAGAGGGTCAGAAAGAGGGGTGGAAATATTTCTAGGAACTAGAAGTGGAAAATTTTTTGTATTGTGCGTGATTGAGTCACTATACAGTGTGTACTGGATGGGAGATTGCATTTTGTGTGCTGTGATGATGCTTAGGTAAGGGATGTAAATTGAGTTACGATATATATATATATATATATATATATATATATATATTCAATGACTGCAGTAGGATATGTAGCCCCAGCTAGGTGCTACTTTATAGGATGCATAAAGTTAGACTTGTGTTCATGGAAATGTGTTTGTCACCTGTGTTTGCTATGAGGGTATTTGGATTGATTAGGGTCTTTGGTGATTCAATAAAATGTGGGGGAAAAACAGTATAGAAAGCAAACATAGATACCAGAGACAGTGTGGGAGGAGAGTGGGAGATGGCAGAGGGTAGGAGATAGGGAATCAAGGATGGGGGCGAAAAAAGCTAAACATACAGAAAACAAGAAATGGAAGATCATCTGCTGCAATAACATGTTTGTTGATGTGCTTGATTAAGACAATATACAGTGTACTCTGGATAGAAAATCTCATTTTGTATGCTGTAATGATGTACAGTGAATGAATGCAAATAAATAAATTGAAATAAAAAAAAAGAAAACTTAGAACTTTTTATTAGATTCTTTTTCTACTTTCTGACTAAATCTATTCAAACATTTTCTAAATAAGAGACTGTGTGGTGTCACAACAGTGAAATACAATGTTCTACAAGGCAATTCCACATGGGAAGGCTTTTAGTTCAAGTCAGAAAACTTCCCTAGGTTCTCTGATTATGTGTTTGCCCATGATCCCGGACTGGGTAAAGGCGGGGGGAAAATCATAGCAACAAGACCCTTTTTAGAGTGCTCTCTCTCCTGTTCATTATTTCACTAATAAAAGAAAAAATAACTTAAAAATTGTTTTCTATGGGCCAGCAGGTGGCATGGTGGTTAAAGCATGATCAACTATGGTTCAAGTCCTGGACCTGGCAGCTTGACAGTCATGCCAGGTGCATGTGTACACATGCCCAAAATCCAAAGAGGAGAATGGAGGAGAAAGGATTGTGGTGTGGCTATCCCATCAACGGATGATTTTTCACTTTCCCTCTCTCTATCTTTCTCCAGCAAGTGCTTGCATCTTATGGCAAGAATCCCACTCCTGAAAAAAAAAAAGTTCTAAATGAGAAATTGTTTATTTAATTTTAAATATGCAAGAAAACATGAGATAATGATTAAGATTTGTTGAAAGAAAATATGGTACTAAGCCTAGCTTGATGGTACAAATGTTAATGTACAGAACTGTAGTACTGGAAGCCACATGACCTACCTTGAGTTTGGATTCTGAGTTGATCTAAAAACATGATAGGTACATGCACACCCAAGATCCTAATGGGCTGGAGGTCGAAGGAATGGGGATTGTAGCACAATGAAATTATTTTAAGTGTGCCTGTCTCTTTCTTCATGTGTCTCTTTTTCTCTCTCTCATGAGTGCATATGCTATTATAAATAAACTTTTTTTGAAAAAGAGAAAATATGGTGTTGGCATAAGAACACATAGACCAGTGGAACAAATTAACCCAATCATATGTAGTCAAGTAATTTTCAGCAAGATCATCAAGAAGACACCAACAGAAAGGCAAGTCTTTTCAATAAACAGTGTTGGAAAATCCAGATGTTCACATGAAAATGAATGAAATGGGACCCTCAATTACATCTCACACTAAAATCGACGCAAAATAGATGAATGACTTAATCATAAAACCTGAAACCATAAACTCCTAGAAGAAACAGGACTCTTGGGCCAGCAGGTGGAGTGGTGGTTAGGATGTTGGACTCCCACATAGCCAACTACAGTTTGAGTCCTAGCCTGGTGGCTTGGAAATCATGCTGTGTACGTGTGAGTGTGTGCTCAAAATCCCTGGAGGAGAAAAGATTGTGGGGTGGCTATCCCCTGTAGGGGAGTGATTTCTCTCTTTTCCTCTCACTGTCTCTCTTTATCTCTCTCTAGTGAGCAGAGGAGCAAACACTAAAAATTAAAAAAAAAAAAAAAAAACAGAAAAGAAAAGGAGATCCTGATGTTCGTGACAACATGAATGACCCTAGAAGATGTTATGCTAATGAAGTAAGTCTGACAGAGAAAGAAAATGAGAGTAAAATAGAGATTACTAGGAGTAGGGGAGATTGGAAGAAATGGAAAGATGTAGTTAAAGGGTACAAAGTTGCAGCTACACAGGGTGAATAAATCTAGAGTCTGATGTACGACATTAAGAATGCAGAAAATTATTGAGTATTAGATACTGATAACTTACCAAGAGATTAGATTTTAGATACTCTTACTACAAAACAAATAAGAAAAAGAAAGAATGAGGGGGAAGAACAAAGAAAAAGGAAAGTAGCTATATGAGATGACAGGTATGTTAATTGTTTGATTTTAGTTATGACTATATATATTAGATTGAATTAAGTATATGAAAACATCAAGTTGCACACTTTAAATACATAAAACAAAGTGTTATTGATAATAAAAAAGAAGTACATTCTTCATATTTCCAGAAAAAAGAAAGAATATATTTAGAATTTTTGTAAACAATCAGAAATTATTTCTCATAAATATAAAATTTCTTTTAGAAACATATTTTAATCTTTTGAGAGATTTTTGCTATAGGGTGCATGCAGTTGTCAGAAAGACAGAGAGAGACAGAGAGACAGAAAGTGAGAAATCACCCCCAAGGGGGGATGGCCACATCACAATCCCTTCTTCTCCATTCTCCTCTTGGGATCTTGGACACGCACGCACATGCACCCGGCATGAGTTTAAGCCACCGGGTCTGGGACTCAAACTGCATGGGAGTCCAGCAACATAGCCATTATGCCATCTGCTTGTCCCTCATATTTTAATATTAATAGACATGTGACCTAAGTTAAAAAAAAATCTGAAAACAAAGAACTACCACAAGAAAACCTTAATACAAAATGATCTAAAAACCTGGTGTGAGTTATTTCAGTTATGTTTCATTAGTGTTTTCTGCATAGTTTCACTACAATGAAAGTCAGATCAATGGTAACTACAAACCAAATGCAAACTTTGTAGGCTCAATTTAGAATTTGAAAAATTATTTCCAATTTTTTTTAACCAAAAAATTGTAAATAAAGTTTATACATGTAGTATTTGGTTGTAGCAGTTTTTCTTGAATAATAAGTTCATTTATAGAAGATTCATGCAGGCTATTTAATAGTTCATTTTATTATTATCAAGGTTAGAATATAAAATCCAAGTGAAGTTTAGATAAAATATATTTGAAAAATGCAAAAAAGTATGAACCAATGTCACTGAAATTAAAGTTTTTATATCCCATTAAAATAAATTCAAAGGGTTAACCAAGTGCCCAGAAGAGGTTAAAATGAGTGGACTTAGACTTGTAGCAATTCAAGATAGGAATATGCAATGCACACTCAATGTCTTATTTTATTCTCTTATATAGAAGATACAATATCACAAACAGGTAGGACTATATATTAGATACATTCAAAAAAGCTTGACATGTATTGATTCAATATTAGGAACTTAGGAAATAGTTGACCTAAATTTAATACATAGCAGATTTACCCTATTTACCTAGTTGGATATCTTACTTCTTATCTATAAGCTCAATAAGAAAACTTTATTTATAATTATTCAGATTTTTAATATAGATATATACTCTGTGTATGTAGACACTTTAAAATCTATTTCTTTAATTGCCAGGAGGCATGTGTACATACCAGAGTTATAAAGAGAGACGGGGGTGGCGGGGGAGGGAGAAAACATCCCTCCAAAGATGCGTGGTCATGCCCCAATCCTTTCTCCTCCGTTTCTCTATCCTGTCAGTATTTTGGACACTCATGCACACACACCCATGTGTTTTTCAATCCTCTTGGGTTCAGGACTTGAATCACAGTTAGCCATGTGAGATCAAGCTTTTCCTAGCCAAGATACTGGGCCTATAGCAATTTTATTATTATTATTATTATTATTATTATTATTATTGTTATTATTTGAGACAGAGAATTTGCATAGTTCACTTAAATACAGAGTCACACAGAAATGATTTTCTACACCTAAAATATCTGTGACTTTAGGAAAATGACTCAATTTCTTGAAGCTTCAGTTTTAACATAGAAAAATTGAGTAATAGAGCCAGCATTCCTCTTCTAGAGTTGTTGTTGAGACTAAAAGGAGTATACCTACACAATTTTGTATATTAGACCTAAAATCTAGTATATTATTCTTAGTAAGATTAGTAGTCACTGAAATTGTCATTCTGTGCAACGGCTTGCCAGTTACAGCACAGAAAGACGTAGGAATATTTGAGAGTAAAACCTAGTTCTCTGTTGTGTGAAATGTTCATCCTCATGGATGTTTTTTCTTTGTTTCTCACACAGATTCATAGAAAACACACAATCATCTACTGAAGATCTACAAGTGGTAGCAGAAAAAAGGGATTTCCTTAATACTAGAAATGACTTTCTACTCTAAGTGGTAATTGTGTTTCTCCACTGTACGAAGGAAAGCTGCTTTCATCTCAGTTTTCCCATGCATAATTTTTCCTTTTTATCTAGGAAGTTCACACTAGCATGCGTTGTTATCGCCTAAACTTTCTGATGCTTCTAACACCTGTCTCACAACGATGTTCAGGTCCCTGTTTAGGGAACTAAAAACAAAGCAGCTCATGAGCTAATGAAGATCAGACAAAGAAATGGACAAGTGCTGGAAGACGAATCCGGGAATTGGTGTAAAATACTGCTGCTCACAGGGAGCAAAGAGAGATTTTGAAGGTGTAAGGAGTTGAAGTGAAGTAACAAAGGTAGATACTAGATTAGATGTGAAAGGGAAGAATGATAATGACTAAGTTTCAAGAAAAGAAAAAAGAAGAAAAGGATGAAGAAAAAAAAAACCCCTTAAAAATAAATCAAAGAAGCAGATATTATAGTGAAGCAAAGAAACAGATTCCTTTGAAGAAGACATTAATGACAATTTGGGGCTCTCACTTCATTGGTAACGCTTTGGGTTCTGGGCTTTTCTTTTTCTTCTATTTTTATACTAGTAATTATGCTTTGGTTTTATTTTTTCAAATCTCAGCTGGACCAGATGCATTCAGCAGTGACCACATATATGGCAATATGCAATGTAAAAGCGTGGCTGAATAGACTCTGAGAATAGTACATTCTTAGGATCAGTGTAGATAAAAAGAGAAGGTTTTTTATTTATTTATTTATTTTTAAGAGAGATTTTTAGCTATAAAGTGCATGCACTTGCCAGAGTCAGAGAGACAGAGAGACAGAAAGCTAGAAATCATCCCCCAGGGTGCAGGCCATGCCACAATCCCTTCCCCTCCATTCTCCTCTTGGGATTTTGGGCATGCACACACAAATGCCTAGCCACCAGGTCTGGGACTCAAGCAGTGGTCGACTACGTGGGAGTCCCAAGATGTAATCATTATGCCATCTGCTGGTCCCAAGTAGTTATATTGTCTGGCTAAATGCCTTTGGTTTAGAGCATGTCTTCAGTTCTTATGCAAACTGAGACTATTTTGCTTAGGATGCGAGCTTTTGGATGGATTTTAGTCAGCTAAAATTGATGCGTAGTAGAAGCACGGGATTTATTAAAATGATGTTTCATGCTAAAATTCAGAGGGCTTAGTAGTCAACCAGTGAATCTCAGCAAACAGAACTTCAGAGAACTTAAGTGCTCAGAGTCAAGGGACATTATGTTCACGCTGCCCTTTGAACATTGACTTTGGGATATAAATTAAGTACGTAGGCTGGAGGTCACTCAGTTTTTCTTTAAAGAAAGGATATCTATGGGCAACATTTCATGTAGCATCTATTCTATGAACCACTTTCCACTAAATAACAGACACCATGAAAGAATTTAGAACTAAAGTCTCACTTTCTGAAAATCTTAGCTTTTAGATTCAAATGGGAGCCTGAGACCTGCCTACCTATACTTCGTTGAAACTTAAAATTCTATTGAGTGTAATAACATCATAATAGGTCATGCACCAACCAATTAGAAATGAAATATATTAGTAACATAATGTAAAGAATAATAGATGCTTCTGGGACCAGCAATTAGCGTAATGGCTATGTCGCTGGACTCCCATGTCGTCTTCCTCGGTTCGGTCCCAGACCCAGTGGCTTAAACTCATGCTGGGCGCATGTGTGTGCGTGCCCAAAATCCCGAGAGGAGAATGGAAAAGAAGGGATTGCGGCATGGCCATTCCCCCCTGGGGGGTGATTTTTCACTTTCTGTCTCTCTGTGCTTCTGGCAAGCACACGAGCCCTATAGCAAAAACCTCTCCAAAAAAAGAAAAATGAAAGAATAATAGATGCTTCAATAATTAAAGTTTGCCCAAGTTTAAAGAATATAATTCATAAAATAATAGTGTGATTTTTTTATTATCTAGTCATAAAAAATAAACTTTTCTCCTTTTCTTTTAGGTCATTTATTATAAAAGTATGTTTTTCCTAGTATATTTTGTTTTCTAAAGAGATTTTTTGCTATAGGGCATGTGCACTGGCCAGAGAGAGACAGAAAGACAAAAAGCAAAAAAAATCACTCCTCAGGGGGAATGGCTACTCTTAATTCTTTCTCCTCTATTCTCCTCTTGAGATTTTGGGCATGCACATACATGTACTTGGTGTAAATTTTAAGCCACTCGGTCTGGGACTTGAACCACGTTTGACTATGTGGGAGTCCAACAACATAATCATTATGCCATCTTCTGGCCCTCCTGGCACACTTTAACTAATTAATTTAATTAATTTAATTTAATTAATTTCAGATTTTCCAAGCAAAATGAACTTAAATGTGAACACTAATTTATAGTAGAAAGTTATTTCAAGTCTTTGTTATACATATTTAATGTTTCTTTTCGAAAAAATTATTTCATGTGTGTATGAGAGAGAGAGAGAGAGAGAGAGAAAGAGACAGTACTCCTAAAAGACAGAAAGTGAGAAATCAACCCCCAGGGGGGATGGCCACACTGCAATCCCTTCTCCTCCATTCTCCTCTCAGGATCTTGGGCATGCATGCACACGCGCCCGGCGTGAGTTTTAAGCAACCAGGTCCAGGACACGAACCGCGGTTCATAGCCACTACGCTAACTGCTGGTCCCGTTTTTTTGTTTTTTTTTTTTTTTTTTTTAAGAGAGACTTTTTGTTATAAGGCACATGCGCTTGCCACAGAGTCAAAGAAAGACAGAGTAAGAAAGCAAGAAATCAACCCCCAGGGGGATGACCATGCCACAATCCCTTCTCCTCCATTTTCCTCTTGGAATCTTGGGCACACACTCATACTTGCCTGGTGTGTTTCAAGTCGCTGGGTCTGGAACTTGAACTGTGGTCGACAGTGTAGGAGTCCAGTGACATAACTATTATGCCATCTACTGGTCCCTTAAAAGTGTTTGGACACCATGACCACCCCCAGCTTCACCCAGCCCTGGATCATCAATGTGAGTGTACTTGGCATTCACAGGGAAGTCTCCAGATACAGACCTGGAACCTTCGCATTTGAGCCAGCCTTGCAGATCATTGCGTTTGACTGCCACCATCTGGCCCCTTGATGTCTCTCTTTTTTTTTTGGAGAGGTTTTTTTTTTTTTTTTTTTTTTTTTTTTTTTTTTTTTTTTTTTTTTTTTTTTGCTACAGGGCACGTGCACTTGCAGAGAGAGAGACAGAGAGATAGAAAGCGAGAAATCACCCCCCAGGGGGGATGGCCATGCCACAGTCCCTTCTCCTCCATTCCCCTCTCGGGATCTTGGGCATGCACGCACACGCGTCCGGCATGAGTTTAAGCCACTGGGTCCGGGACTCGAACCATGGTTGACTACGTGGGAGTCCAGCGACATCGCCATTATGCTAACTGCTGGTCCCTCCTTGATGTCTCTTTTGCATAATGATTTTAAAGGTTTTAGTTTTTCTTGGTTTACTATGTAGTAGAAAAGCAATATTTTTTATTCCTAAACCAGTGTGGATTCTAAATAAATGTTGAATAAACGAAGAATGACAAATATTACAAACAAGGCATAACAATCTGAAATGTCTTCAAGGCCTAATCAAATTTGCTCAACACGATTTTTAATCAGTAAAATGATTTGCTTCATAAAAATAAAATTTGTTTCAAATGGCTGTGTTCTTCTGGAAAATGAAACAGTCAAAAGAAATTAAAGAAGGAAAATTTAATAGTTGGAGTAAAATGATCGGTTAGGTCTACTGCTTGTCTCCGTGTCTCTGTGTGCTTGGTTGTTACGTCGAGCACGTGCTGCTCCAGTGACAGGTGTTAATGTCACTGACAGGTGTTAGTGTCACTGAAGTACTATCTTTCTTTCTTTTCATGTTTTTTAGAGTTTTGTTTTGTTTTGCTATAGGGTGTGTATGCTTATCAGACAATGAGAGACAGAGAGCAGAGAGACAGAAAATGAGAAATTACCCCTGGGCAGATGGCCACACTGTAATCCCTTCTCCTCTTGGGATTTTGGGTACACACGTACACATACCTGGCTTGAGTTTCAGGCTGCCGGGTCTGGGACTCAAACCATGGTTCCACTACATGGGAGTCCAGCACCACAACCACTATGCCACCTGCTGGCCTACGAAGTACCATCTTTCTGATATTCTCTATAGATACAAGTGATCTCTAAGTGAGTAATCAGAACAAAATTAGATTTTTCGGACTTCTGAAGAAGTTTTGCCACATTCCACATACTTTCATGTGCCACCATCACAGAAATTTCAGTGAAATATTTAAAATAAATGATCATGCAAATGTTAGTTCCTAGGAGAGAAGAACTTCCTAAGAAGACACCTGAGGAAGGGACCAGCAGTTAGTGTAATGGCTATGTCGCTGGACTCCCACATAGTCGACCACGGTAAAAGTCCCGGACCCGGCAGCTTAAATTCACGCCGGGTACGTGTGTGTGCATGCCCAGGATCCCAGGGGGAGAATGGAGGAGAAGGGATTGTGGCGTGGCCATCCCCCCTGGGGGGTGATTTCTCGCTTTCTATCTCTCTGTCTCTCTCTATCTTTCTGGTGAGCGCACGCACCCTATAGCGAAAACCTCTCCAAAAAAAAAAAATAAGCCACCTGAAGTTATTAGTCAAGGTGGGGAATGGAAAGATGGGCAAAGATGCAGGAAAGACTAAAAACTTTCACTTCTTTCTTGTATGACTTAAAGCACTCTTGGACATTCAATCTAATTCCAACCATTTATATTCTCAAAAAATTGTCAATAAAGCAGTGTCAGATTACTAACTATGTGCCAGGCCTGGAACATTCTGTATACATTTTCTCATTTACTATAGATGACATTCCAATACTATTGACCCCAGTTAGTACTGCAGAAAACTGGCACAAAGAGGTGAATAGTTTATGTAAGGTTATCCTGTAGTAAGTGGCAGAATGGGAATTCTAGCTTTAGATGTGTCTAACTCCCCCCATGCATAGTCAGTTAAATTTGTTGTGCGACTGATCATTATGTGAACCTAATCTTCCAAAGCGCTTCTCTCTTACTCTGTCTGGCAGCCATGCCTGGTGTTGTGGCTCACCTAAAGGTCTGTATGCTTTCTAAAGTTTAATTGTTATAATCGTGGAAAACATAGCTTCCAAATATTTAATTCAAATGGCTTGCTTAGTATTCCCCAGAATTATTTTTTTGTTGGTTTTTATAAATCATTCAAAATAGAATGTGCCACCTAGTAGAGCCCCACATCTTTACGCGACATGTGAAAACACAGAGCCAGAGGCCGTTTTCCCCATAGGACTATAGTTTCTTTCCCCTGAACTTTAGCCTACTAGTAATTATATGATTTTATGCTGTCAAAAGCCTCCATGCTTCCTTTCCTAATGTGCCAAGGTCACTTTCTCAATTATTTTCCTTTCTCAGTGGGTCATGATTTAGCAAGCGCTACTCATATCATATGCACCTGAAGTAATAGAAGACCCAAATCCCCACATGATCTAATTATATAGAAATTTGGCTAGCTATTATGCTAAATTTGTCCTTTGACCTGAAGGAAATATTTCTAAGATGTTTTGTTCACCGAGAACGATAAATGAGATGCATCAAAAGTTTTTCAACTAATTGAGAAATGCTTGAATGATCTTGCCTATTTGACTGTTACCTACTGGGACGCCTTTTACCGATGGTGTGAAAGAAGCTTTGGAATCTAATCAGTGAGGTGGAGCATGTTAAAGCAAGGGATTTAAGATTAAAGAATAGTATCACTGAAATGAGCTTCAAAAAAGAAAGAATACCTAAAACATGACCGAAGATTGAAGTAAAACGATATTTTAGAAGCAGCAAGGTAAGATTAATTTAAGTAGACCTTTTTCTTAAGGGAGATGCCATCTCTAGTCTGAAACTAGAAGTTAGACTATTTTATTACTTTGTCCAAGCATTAAAAAAATGCAGAGTGTAGATAGGTAATAAATGCACTTCTGCCTGGTGGTAGAAGAGGGGAAGGGCTTTGGTTTCAAGAGGTATATGTGGTACGGGTTTGTAAGCCAGAACAATTCAACCATTTCCACAAAACCCACACTTAGCAAGGATTCATGCTCACTTCCTCCTGCGGCTCTGTGAGTTCCAGAAGACCTAGGAGTTATAAGATAAATAGCTTAAAAAATTACACTGGGCACTTTTTTGTTTTTTTATATTCTATTTATTTTTATTCATGATAGTACATGTGCACATAAAAGAGAGAGAGAGAGAGGGGGAGAGAGAGAGAATGACAGGCACTTTCAAAAGGGTTTTATCTTCTTTCTCCTGGTTTTCAGCTTGTTAGAATCGTGGAGGTTTTCGGCTCTAGCAGTTTGAGACAGTTCAGTATGCTCCCACCTATGCCATCCAGGTCGGGCCTACACTGTGATCTTAAGAATAGCAGGGGCCTTTTATCACTGAGTAGAGAGCCTTGGTCCATGGGAGGAAAAGTACCCCCAACCTTTGGCTAGCCATCTTTCAATGTCTGGCTGTGGTTATAACTTGGCCCTGGAGTTAAAGTAATAACTTAGTCTGAACACATTATTAAACTAGTAAAATCACTCCAAAAGTATGCTTTCCAGCAGTTCTTAATAACATTATTAAATGTAAAGTCACAGCTTATTTGATCTTATTTTAAAAAATTTCCAGTGTGAGCTCATCAGAGAGAAAGAAAGGGAAAGAGAAAGCACTTCTCAGTAGGGTGTGATTATAAAATACCTTCTCTTCATTTTTACATCCTGCTGGGATTTGGGGGTGCATGCACATACGCTTGGTAGGTTTTTCGAGTTTCTGGGGCCCAGGACTCAAACTAGAATTGGTCATGTGGGTTCCAGCGCTCTTGACCACTAGGCTATGGGGTCTGCCCTGATGTTATTTTATTTTTGTGTGTAAAGGGTAGCATAAAATGGGCAGAGAGATGGGAAGAAAACACACCAGTCTTTTTAGTTATATTGATAGTATAATAGTCCAATAAAGAATGTTTGTACACAGAATAAGGATGCCTTAGAGCACTAAAATAATAGGTAATTTCTACGTTACTTTATGTTCAAACCTTCTTTCAGTGTATTCTTTCAAAAAAGAGAACTGCTATGGGAGAGAAGGGATGACCTATCCCACCAAGTGTAGGATGGCACCAGGAAAAATGCTCCTACTGGCTAACGATACCTCACAGAATGTACCTAAGTCTTATCCACCTATTACATGGCTGTGTTGTGCATGCACATGGAGTCTCTCGGTGACACCTGCAGTGTTGCTAACTGAAAAGGTCTTTTGGGGAAACTGAATTGTGTGCTTGTGATTTGGAGGCATAGCAAATGTTAACTTTTCAAATGCAGAGGACTTATGGAGCACCCTAGATGTCAGGGAGAAGGCGAAAGTTTTGTATCACCTGGGCAAGCTAAGTAAGAAGAATGTCCACAAATTACCCATAGATTATGGGTTCTTTAAAAGCAGGGAAATGGGAATCCCATTTCTAGGTCGACTATAGGTTTATGGACCAGATTGCTGATATACTCTATAGTCTTTAAGAGCAGAGAGAAAAGCTAGGACCAGCAGTTGACGTAATGGTTATGTCGGTGGTCTTCCATGTGGTCGACCACAGTTTAAGTCCTTGACCTGGTGACTTAAACTCACTCCGGGTGCGTGTGTGTGCATGCCCAAGATCCAGAGAGGAGAATGGAGAAGGGATTGTGGCTTGGCCATCCCTGTGGGGGGTGACTTCTCACTTTCTGTCTCTCTCTGTCTTTCTGGCAAGCCCACATGGCCTATAATATAAACTTCTCCAGGAAAAGAAAAAAGAACACAGAGAAAATTGGTTTTGGAGCAGAAAGAGAGAAAAACTTATGGTTTGATTCTTTTTAGAAACAGACTTTAAAGTACAGGTTATAACGAAGGCGATTTACTGGGGAGTGTTCTTGGGAGTAACGCCTATGAAAGAGAGAGGGGAAGGAAGCAGGATTGGATAGATTAAACTGCAGACCCAGCAAAGTTCTCATTTCTGGAGCTGGAGCAGCTGATCAGAGTTGTCCTGAGGTGAGTTGAAGAGATGGAGATAGTATATCCCTGTGCTAATCGGTCATTTGGAAAGTTACCCCCGGAAAGAGGTGGGACATGGTGCAAGACTTTTTCTTCCTGTATAAGTTAACTCCTAAGACAGCTGATTGCTGAGGACTGACTTCTGGCCTCTTCTGACCACTCGCAGCAGTTGGGGAGAATAAGTTGATTCTATACTGAGATGCAAAGGCACAACATAGTATCTACCATGATAGCTCTGCTTCTTGGTAATCATCAGAGCTA
Organism: Tupaia tana; assembly: GCA_026018925.1. Taxonomy (NCBI): domain Eukaryota; kingdom Metazoa; phylum Chordata; class Mammalia; order Scandentia; family Tupaiidae; genus Tupaia; species Tupaia tana. The sequence continues at coordinate 86,899,254 of JAKSZU010000006.1, forward strand.
TGGAGGGGAGTAGAGACTCTGAGTCTAAAGTCTTGTGAGGTACACCAACAGGCTAGAGGCTCAGGAAGTTGCAATTTAACTCCAAAGGATATCTGCTGGTAGAATTTATTCTTGCTCAAGGAAAATCAGTCTTTATTTTTGCAAGTCTTTCAGCTGATTCAATGAGACTTACCCAAATAATGGAAGATAATCTGCTGTACTTAAAGTCTACCAATTTAAATGTGAATGCCAGCAGGTGGTGTGGTGGTTTAGGTACTGGACTCGCACATGAACAACACTGGTTCGAGCTTCAGACTAGGCAACTTACTTTCTCTCTCTCTAGCAGCTTATAGCAAATTAAAATAATAATAATAAATACAATGAAGTAAATAATTCTTTAAAAATAATATCAATACCAGTGCCATCCATAAAATACCTTCACAGAAACATTCAGAGCAATATTTGAACAAATATCTGGGCACCGTGACCCAGCCAAATTGACACATAAAATGAATCACTACAAGTCTACCTATCATCAATTTAGAACTTATTTACATCTCCTCAAATCATTATTTTTTAAGTTATTATCTTCCTATATTTATTAGGGTATGATTTACAAATAAGTAATTTATGTCATAATGTTTTGAAATACGTATACAGTGTAAAATGATAGCCAGAATCAAGCTAATTACAGTCATTTACTTAAAACATTCTTTTTTTTTTTTTTTTTTTTTGAGAGGCTTTTATTGCTATAGGGCATGCGCGCTCGCCAGACAGACAGAGAGAGACAGAGAGACAGAAAGCAGGAAATCACCCCCCAGGGGGGATGGCCACGCCGCAATCCCTTCTCCTCCATTCTCCTCTCGGGATCTTGGGCACGCACGCAAACGTGCCCGGCGTGAGTTTAAGCCACCGGGTCCGGGACTCGAACCATGGTCAACTACATGGGAGTCCAGCGACATAGCCATTACACTAACTGCTGGTCCCTACTTAAAACATTCTTAAAGTCCAAATAAAGATAACAGCAAGGTCATATTTCTTCATAACATTTTACAATTATCTTGTGTACAACTGAACGACAAAAAAAACCTTTAGGTGTTACATACTCTTCTTAATATCTGGTAACTTAAATAATAGGATGCAAGTTAACAACACTCAAATATTATGATTTAAAGTCAATATATCTTATTTTCCATTATAAAGACACAGAGAGAAAAGAACAAAGGTACTTCCTTACTACACACACTTATATAGGTATACCTTGAAGAGATTTCAGGTTTGGTTCCATGCTACTTCAGTAAGTGAATATTGCAATAAAGTGAGTTGCATAAAGTTTTTGGTTTCCCAGTGCATATAAAAGTTAGATTTATACTACACTGTAGTCTTTTAAGTATACAGTTGCATTATGTTTAAAAACAATGTACATACCTTAATTAAAAAGCAATGTATTGCTGAAAAAATGCTAAGAATCATCTGAGCGTTCAGAGAGGGGTGACAGTGCTGCTGGTGGAGTCTTGCTTGATGTCAATGGGTGCTGATTGATGAGAGTGAAGGTTACTGAATGTCAGGGTGGCTAGGGCGGCAGTTTTTTAAAAATGTGAATAATAGAGTATGCTGCATCAATTGATTCTCCCTTTTACAAAATATTTATCTGCGGCATGCAATGCTGTCTGGTAGCATATTACCCACAATAGAACTTTCAGAATTGGAGTCAACCCTCTCAAACCCTGAAGCTGCTCTATCAATGAAGTTTATGTAAAATTGTAAATACTTTGTTGTCATTTCAACATGTTTACAACATCTTTAGCAGGAGTAGATGTCACTTCAAAAAAAAAAAAAAAGACTTATCCTTATGAAGCAGCTCCTCATTCATTTCATTCACATTTTATCTTGAGATTGCAGCAACTCAGTCACATCTTCAGGTCTGCTTCTAGTCCTCATTTTCTCACTATTTTTTTTATCACATTTACCACATTTGCAGTTACTTCATCCATAGAAGTCTTGAACTCTTTAAAGTTATCTGTGAGAGTTGGAACCAACTCCTAAACTTCTGTGAATGTTGATATTTTGACCCCCTCTCATGAATCATAAATGTTCTTCATTGGTGTTAGTATGGTAAATTCCTTTTGGAAGATTTTCAATTTATTTTGTCTAGATTCATTAAAGGAATCACTAAGGCAGTTCTAGCCATTCGAAATGTATTTCTGAAGTAATAAGACTTGAAAGTAAAGGGGTTTTTTTTTTGTTTTTATTTATTTTTTTTTTATCTGTGGGCTTCACAAGGCATATTGTGTTAGTGGACCTGGAAAAATTAATCTACCATGCACCTTCATCAGAGCTCTTAGGTGACTAGATATATTGTCAACAAGTAGTGATATTTTAATAAGAATTTTTTTTTTTCCTGAGTAGCAATTTTTAGCAATGGGCTTAAAACATTCAGTAAATCATGCTAAAATAGATATGCTTTCATCTGGGCTTTGTTCTTCCAGAAGATTTAGCATAATATTTACTGAAAATTATTTATATAATTTTTTGTTTATTGTTATTATTATTTTTTTAAAATTTACTATAGGGCACATGCACTCACCAGAGAGAGAAAGAGAGAGATGAGAGAGAGAGAGAGAGAAAGATTAGAAGGAAGCTTCCAGGTCCAGGGCTTGATCTGCAGCTGGCCACGTGAGAGTTCAGTACCTTAACTTCCATGCCACCTGCTGACTCCAGTTTTAGCATAATTCTTAAGGACTTTAGGGTTTTGGGAATGATAAATGAGCATTAGATTCAACTTCAAGTCATTAGCCACAAAAACTCCTAACAAGAAGTCATTCTATAGTTTGAAGCTTTGAAGCCAGGCGTGACTTCTCATATCTAGCTACAGAAGTCCCAGATAACATCTTCTTCCAATGTAGGGTTTTTTTGGGCTACATTAAAAATCTGTAGTTTAGTGTAACCTTCATCAACTCTCTTAATCGGATCCTCTGGATAACTTGATGTAGCTTCTGCATCAGTACTTGCTCCTTCACCTTGCACCTTTTGTAGAAGTTTATTTATTTATTTCTTCCATTGAGAAAGATATAGAGAGAGCACCTCCAACAGTTAACAATCAACCCCAGTTCAACCAGTTTGTGTGCCTGTATCATGGACATGTGAATGCATGCCTAGTGCGTACTAGGGACCTTCACATGTGGATCCAGTTGTATGACCACCGCACCACCATGAATCCAGTACCATTGACTGGATATTGATATGCCCGTGGCCTTGCACTTTTATGTTGAAACAGCTATTTTCTACTACCCATATGAATCAACCTCTGCTAGCTTCAAACATTCCTTCTGCAAATTTCTCACTCTTTCAGCCTTCGTACAATTGAAGAAAATTAGGGCCTTGATTTGGATTAGGCTTGGGTCTAAGAGAATGTTATGACTTGTTTGATTGTTTATCCAGACCACTAAAACTTTCTTCATATCAGAAATAAGGCTTTTTCACTTCTTTTTATTTGTGCATTTATTGGAGTCGTACTTTTAATTTACTTTAAGAACTTTTCCTTCGCATTCACAACCTGGCTAACCATTTTGTTCAAGGGGCCTAGTTTGTTGGCCTATTTCATCTTTTGTAGTTTTTCTTCTCTAAATGTAATTGCTTCTAGCTTTTGCTTTGAAGTGAAAGACATGCCTTAAGTCAGAGGATGTCAGTGATGCTCTTCTAATTGCCCAATAGGTACTGATTTTCTCTCTCCATGACAGATACTAAGCCATCACTGTGCACTAAATCCAGTATGAGGGCTTTAAAGGTCCATGTCCAGAGCTTCTAGGCAGAGCCTCAGACATGATTGGTACACATGCTGTCTACGCGCTGCATACCCACTTGTCTAATGTTTCATGTAGATACATATTGCACACCTCTAATATGTTGACACTAATAACAAAGGTTCTCACAAGGACCCATATAGCTCTTACACACAGGCATTAAAAGATGTTCTTGTTAATCAGAGTACTGATTGGCATAGGCATGCCCATGCACACATGTGTGCACAGACACATACACACAGAAATGTGTATTTTTTTGTGTGCATGAGGTAGAAAGGAACCAATTTTGAGTGACCTTGAACTTCACTCAAGAAAGCTATCTGTGAGTACAGATCACGTTAAAAGCCAATATGGCACTGTCTGCTGTGCGTCCCATGTGCTGGGAAGTGGGAATCCACCTGAGTTGGGACCGGTTGACTGTGTGAATTTTCATAGAACTAGTTGTTGTGTTGTCAGCTAACATGTCCAGCTGAAACAAGTTGCCCAGAAACTTACCAGTTACAAATCCGATCAGCTCACATCAAAGAGTTTCTATAGTAGTATAATCACTATAAACCCAATGTGGAGATTTTTTTAATTACAGCTCAATAAACTCAGCAACGATCTGGCAGAACTGGTGACATTTATGGCACAGATTTCTCACTGCTACCCAGAATGTGTAAGTAACTTTCCTCAAGAACTGAAAGATCGTCTTTCCTAGAAACATACTGTGTAAGATCCAGATCTTCAGTGACATTTTGCAAAGCTTTGATATTGCTGAAAATAATCTCATCAATTCGTCGCGTTTGCTGGGACTGTTCTTTGAACTTCTGCATTCCCATGATAAACATCTGTGAAAGACTTTACGCGCACATATTGTGACTGATAACAAGAATATAAATCTAAAATAGAAGAACAATAATGTGAACACGGCATTGTGGAATTTCCTGTACACCATGCTAGGAGTAGCAATGCAACGGCAGCCAAGATATCTTTGGATGTGATGATTGAACTCTACAGAGTTCAGCCTGGAAGGAAGCCAAAACCATCCATGTTATCACAACTGCATGCTTCTTTAAGGTCACCAAAATACTAGTAGCTGTTTTTACATTCTTCCACAAGAAAGATACAAACGAGAAACAGAATCTGAGGAGGAAGGACCAACGGGAAAGAGATCTATTGGTGGAATGTGCCACAGGGAAGAAAAGTTCCAAAGACAAGAAGTTGGAAAAGGCAATGAAAGTGCTCAAGAAACAGAAACCAACCAACCAAAAAATAGGAACCAGCAGGTGGCATAATGGTTACATTGCTGGATTCCCACGTAGCTGACCATGGTTTTAGTCCTGGGCTCAGCCACTTAAAACTCATGCCGGGTACTGTGTGTGTCCCCCAAAATCCCAAGAGGAGAATGGATCAGATGGGATTGCAGTGCGGCCAGCCCACCTGGGGATGATTTTCCTCTTTCTGTCTCTCCAGCAAATGCATGCACCCTATAGCAAAAAATCTCTCTAAAAAATTTAAAAAAACAAAGGTGTTTCACTTTTAAGCTATTCACTTGATTTATGATTCCCAAGATTTTGCAGAAAAACTGCTAATAAAGCTAGAGAACTCTGAGGAGATGTTCGAAGTGAGGATGCTGCTCATGAATCTCATCTCTAGGTTGGTGGGAATCTATGAACATTTCTCCTTCACCTTCTATGTCTTCGTGCAAAGGTTTCTCATCACCTGGTAACCCTAAAGATCATTCAGTCACTGCTCATGACTGTGGCCGAAAGGTTTGTCACTGATAAGAACTCTGGGGAAGTTATGACAGTAAGCATTAATGTCATAAAAGAGGTAAGACTACTATGTCCTCTAACCATGGCTAAGGGACTTCTCCAAGAGCTGGCTCAGTATAAAACACATAAAGATGAGAATGTTATCTTGTCTGCTAGAAATTTGATTCAGATCTTTTGAACCCTGAGCCCTCAGATGTGGCAGAAGAAATTTGGGGGTAAGCCTACAGAAGCCTCCATAGAAGCAGGAGTTCAAGAATATGGAGAATTACATGCTAAAGATTACATTCCAGGAGCAGAAGTTCTGGAAGGGGAGAAAGAAGAGAATGCTGAAAACAATGAAGATGGATGGGAAAATCTCAGTCTCGGTGAGGAGGAGGATGCTGATGGTGCATGTGCTGATGTGCACCACTCTTGCGACGAACAACAGCAAGAAATTTCCAAGGAGCTGGGCAGCATGCTGTGGAGGAACGGAAGGACGAAGCTGCAGCCAGCAGTGCGAGGTGAGTTTTAATGCAGTAAGGCTTCCAGAAAATTCAGTGACCCAAAAGCGGAAAGAACTTGATGCTGCCCCTGGAAATGCGCACGAGAGGAAATACTGAAATGGATAGTGATGACGAGTCCACGGAGGAGTTATTTTCTTTATGGGGCATTGAACACTTTCATGAAGAGCTAAAGTCTGGAGCCAGCAGGTGATGTAGAGGTTAAGGTGCTGGATTCCCACATAGTCAACCACAGTTCGAGTCCTAGACCCAGCAGCCTGAAAATCATATGAAGTGTGGTGCTCAAAATCCCAAGAGGAAAATGGAGGAGAAGGGATTGCAGTGGACATCCTCCTTGGGGGACGATTTCTCACTTTCTCTCTTTTTTTCTCCCTTCGCCTCATGAATGCATGCTCTCTATGGCAGAAACCCTGGGGGGGAGGGCGGTGGGGAAAGCCAGAATCTGACAAGGAGACAAGACTAGCCACTGCAGAGGCTGGTAAGACAGACTGAAGGGATTTTTTGAGAAAGAAAACCAAAATGAATCCCTTCTCCACTTCTACAGAATTAAAAAACAAAAGAACTTTTGATGTTCCTTCTGAGAAAAGCAGCCTGGCTGCTTTGAGATGCACTTTTGAAAAAGAGAAAAATAATGAAGTAACTTGTAAGCAAGTTGTCCATTCCAAGGAGAATGCTAAATTTGTGTCATTGCTCTGAAAATTAGTAAAGTGGGGCCTTTTTTTTTTTTTTTTTTTTTTTTTTTTTGCATTTGTAAATCCAGAAGCACTGTATTGTGAAAACCACAGTAAACTTGGTAGCAATTTGGAAGAAAGAGAGCTATTTGCTAGTGCATGTAGCAAGAGGCAGAACTGTGAATAAAGTTAAAAGAGATTATTTGGAAACTATCTGCCACACGAGGAAAATATACCTCCTTATGAATCTGGCATACCCTTTATCATAAAATGCTTTGTGCCACTGAATATAATTAACAATTATGATAGGGAATAGACTGACCATAGTAAGATCCAGACTGAAACCCAATCCAGAGGGGTTAAAGAAGTATATTTTCAAATTAAGTTACAGAAAAAAAAAAGTTTCAGGAAAAAAAATATATATCTATTCAATGACTGCAGTAAGATATATAGCCCCAGGTAGGTGCTACTTTATAGGATGCGTAAAGTTAGACTTGTGTTCATGGAAATGTATATATCACCTGTGTTTGCTATGAAAATATTTAGATTAATTAAGGTCTTTAGTAATTCAATAAAATGTGGGGGGAAAACAGTATAGAAAGCAAACATAGATACCAGAGACAGTGTGGGAGGAGAGTGGGAGATGGCAGAGGGTAAGAGATAGGGAATCAAGGATGGGGGAAAATAAAAGCAAAACATACAGAAAACAAGAAATGGAAGATCATTTGCTAACAATAACATGTTTGTTGATCTGCTTGATTGAGACAATATACAGTGTACTCTGGATGGAAAATCTCATTTTGTATGCTGTAATGATGTACAGTGAATGAATGCAAATAAATAAATTAAAAAAAAGAAGTATATTTTCAGAAATTAAAAATTTGTGAGTAATAAATGCTGTAATCAAAATTATAATTTTAGCAGCCTGATGAATTTGTAAGCCAGTAGAAAGAGAGAGAGAGAGACAGTGAGAAACCTTACAAAAAATGCTCAAAATAAGAAGCAAATAAAACTATAGCATAGTATATCATAATTATGTAAATAAAAATGGTCTCCATAAAGTAATTCATTTGATATTTTCTTTTTTGTTAAGTTTATTTTTTTTTCTGAAAGAGATGAAAAGACACAAAAAGAGAAAAACAGAAACCGGCAGTGGGATCTTTATGCCAGGATCCACTCCCAGTAACATCTGGCATGTGTGTGTTCAGGGAAGTCCTGGAACATGAACCCGGGCAGGTTCCAGGACCTGGACCTTTCCCACGTGTGTACAGCTACATTACAAATATCTAGCTTCTGACGTTTTCTTTATTTCCTTTGAAAAATTTTTGCTATAGGCTGCTTGCTTTCGCTAGAAAGACAGAGGGAGACAGAGAGACAGAAAGCGAGAAATCATCGCCCCGGTGGGATGGCCACACTACAATCCCTTCTCCTCCATTCTTCTCTTGGGATCTTGGGCACACATGCACACACGCCTGGCATGAGTTTATGCCACCGGGTCTGGGACTCAAACTGCGGTCAACTACATGGGAGTCGAGTGACACAACCATCATGCGAACTGCTAGTCCTAGCTTCTGACATTTTCTTTGAAGGAAATTTTCTTGACTCAGGCTTTCATGTCTCACACTTTCATTTTATTTCATTGTCTCTCTTTCAATAATATCAAATCCAATCAACTAATATTAAAAAAATAAGGATACTAAACAAATATGAAATGTTATATCCTACAGGAAAAATTCCCTTCTTTTAGTTCCAATATTTATTATTTGTTTTGATTAAGAAAGTAGCTTTTCAAAGATATTGAGGACAATCTTTTATTTCCTAATTAATTTGAAAGGGTGAGTGAAATTTAATAAGAACCAAAATCTTTCCACCTGGGTTCTGGTGGAGGCCTAGAAGAATAGCCACAATGTTTCCTTATTTTTAGTGAGAGAGTTGTAACTGTGCATGAGAATGTGCTTTCCAATGCTCCTAGAACTGACAGACGGCATATTTAAAAGTATCCACTTACAGGACCAGCAGATGGTGTAGTGGTTAAGTTGTTGGACTCCCACGTAGTTAACCATGGTTTGAGTCCTGGACCCAAGGCTTAAAACTCACGCTGGGCACATGTTTGTGTGCCTGAAATCGCGAAAGGAGAATGGAGAAAATGGGATTGCAGGGGGGCCATTCCTGGAGAATGACTTCTCATTTACCGTCTCTTGCTGTCTATATGGTAAGTGCACATGCCCTATAGCATAAATCTCTCAAAACAAAACAAAACAAAACAAAACCAAAAACAACTATCCTTTTAGATATATGATTCCTTTTGACTTAGATGACAAAAACCAGAACTTCATTTACTAGTTACTTGCCAGATTCTAGACTATTATACAAGTCTCAGTTAAGAAGTAGAGAGAGTAACTGAAATTTTAGCTGAGGATTTCCAGTTTTTGTTGGGGAAGGTATAATAACAAAATAAGTCAGAACTCAAGAAATTCGTCATTGAGTTCATACACTTAAAAAACTTACTGTAGGACCAGCAGATGGCATAATGGTTACATTGCTGTATTTCCATGTAGTCGATGGTGATTCAAGTCCCAGACCTAGCAGCTTAAAACTCATGCTGGGCACATATGCATGTGTGCTCAAAATTCGGAGAGGAGAATGGAGGAGAAAGGATTGCAGTATGGCCATCCTCCTGGAGGATGATTTCTCGCTTTCTGTCTCTGCATTTCTCTATGTCTCTCTGGTGAGAGCACATACTCTATAGCAAAAATCTCTCTCAGAAACAAAAGAGAAAAATTTTTTATAGAGGAGCTGAAAACACCTTCATCATGACTAGATATTAGCATAATGATATTTTGTTGACTTTAGGTCAAGCTAATCACATTTTCTTTGTGACTGAATACTAGCCAGTAAAGTTGATTCTTTTCCAAATTACTGACTGTCTAGCTCTTGCCCCATTTTTCATAATAAAACAAAGGAATGAAATTACAAAGTGTTTACCTTTCAATCAAATAATGTATGATTGATAACCTGAATCAACATTGGAATCTAAGTATAAACAGTCCCAGACCCATCAAATGGCATTGAAAGCAAGGAAATTTATGGGTAACATTGTAAATCACTACCAGGGAAGATTGCCAGTCTCTATTATAGGAGTAAATTAACAGGGATGTTTTGGCTGGAATAGTGAGGAGGAATGTTGAATTCTGTTATATATTATAGGACAAATGTATCCAATTTAATTCCGATTGGATATGTTTGGCAACTTCTTTCATGTGTGTTTGGTTTAATATACTGGGCCTCACATAGTCATCTGATCGTTACCATCAAAAGGGAGAAAATTGCCTATAATGCCATTTTTTAAATTTGTTTTCATTTCTCCATCCTGTTGAGTTTTGGAGTATGCTCACTCAAGCACCTGGTGTGTCTTCGAAGCCACAGAGCCTGGGACTCGACTTGAGGTCCATCTTGTGGGATTCAGCTTCCTCATTGCTAGGCCGCAAGGCTGGCCTTACCTATAATTTCACAGGTTCATTCTCTCGTCAGCCTGAGATCGTTGTAGATTCTGATGCTTTGAAATTCCTTTGCTCTTCTTACTTCGAGTTCCAAATGTCCTTTGATTCAAGATGTTAAATGTGGGATTGTGAGTGGTGTGGTCATTGGGACACTGAGCTCCCATAGGGCCGACAATGGTTCAAGACCTGGACCTGGTGGCTTGCTTTCTCACTTTACCTCTCTCTTTCTGTCACTCTCTGGTCAAATTGAAAAATAAAAAATAAAAATGAGTAAATGTTTATGTGCTTTTTGTAAGTGTGTGTGTGTATGTGTGTTTGTGTTTATAAGTGTGCGTGTGTGTGTCTGTCTGTCTACACAGAAAACCTGGGCCTGTCTTTTATAAGAAACAAAAAATTTATCTTGCAAGTCTTAAGATTTTCCAATATAACCTTGCTACAAAATTCATGTGCAAAATGCATAGGTCAGCTTTGCTTTTAAATGAAATGGATTTGAGATATTTTTCAATTTCCTCTTAAATTCATTCCTCTTAGCTGATTTAAAAAGAGAAACACTGATGAAAGATGTTAAACTTATCATAATTGAATATATGTCTAACACAAAATGACAAATAGTTAAATACGAAAAAGTTCATAGAAAAATATTTTAGTATTTTAATTTTTGAAGCTTCTATCTCCATGCACACTTTATTAACATTTAAGGAATGAAATAACTGAAAATATGTTATTAGTAAAAGCTTTGCCTCTGCATTGTATTAGTCACTATCAATTTATGGCGAGCAAACACATGAATTCTTACAATTCTGTAGAGTGTTCTATTCACGTGGTTACATAGAAAACAAACTCTGTTCTGGCATTCTTCTCCACCTTTAAGAGATGCAATCTGAGACAACTGTACTTTGGGAAAGAATTATTTTAAAAATGCTGCAGTTTCCCTACAAAATATGGCAAATATGGAATTATTTCCCTTTTGACAAAAGTCCATTGCCTAGCTACTACTATGCACTTCTTGTAAAAAATACTATAGGCTATGAGCCATGCTTTCCAAATAAATGCTCATTGTCTATCACAGGAGAAAAGCTAAAAAGCAATTGAACAAATCAAAAATCAGTGCTGGGCCAACTGGTGTCATGGTAGTTAAGGCAGTTAGGTCCCACACGGTGACTACATAGGTGAAATCCAGAATGACAGTTTACAAGGGACATGAGGCATGTGTGCACCTTTGTATGTCCAAAATCCCAAGAGGAGAATGGATTGCAATGTGGCCATTCCCCGCATCTGGTGGTGCTTTCTCACTTTCCCTTTCTTTTTATTTATTTACTTTTTATACATTCAATCACTGTATATCATTATAGCATGCAAAATGAATTTTCTCAGCATGAATACACTGCATATTAGTCCAGCTAAAGATATTATCATACATATTATCATCAACAAATAATTTTCCATTTCTGTGTCTCTTAAATGTTTTGTTTCTTTCTTCTCCCCTTGATTCATATTCCCTTTCTTTCTTTTTCTCTCTGAATGACTCTCCAGCAAGTTCACATGCCCTATAGCAAGATTTAAAAAATGAAAAAAAAAAAAAAAAATCAGTGCTCCAGTGGCGTCAGAAGAGTGTTGAATAACAGAAGTAGATGGCTGACTAGAGAAGAGGAAGTACTCACCAGAGAAATTACCCATAAACCACACCATAAAGGATACATAGTAATTTTCCAGGTAATGAGGACAGAAAGGCTATTCTACTCACAGAATCAATCACACTTGCAAAGTTATCAGTATATTGTGAAGAGGGGATCGTCAAGAATTTAGTAGAGTATGAGATGTTTAGAGTAAAGGGATGATAGAGATGAGACATAATTTTCAAACTAAAATGTGCAAGGTAACTTAAAAAGGGCAAACATTTTTCTCTCAAAAAAAATGAGGAAAATTTATTTTGAACATGCTTTACTCTAACATGCTCTACTTTAAAATGGACATCTTTTTTTTTTTTTTTTTTGAGTTCTCTTTGTAAGCATTGTGCTCCAAATGAAAAGTTTTAAATTGAGTGTCTTTACCTTTAATTCTTTGACTTATTACCTCCTAGATGTCTTGGGTATGTAACTTTGTTAATTTAGCAAGATGAAAACAAAGTTATGTCTGAATTAACTTCAATCACAAAAATTTATTTCAAAGTTTTTTTTTTTTTTTTAGAGAGATTTTTGCTATAGGATACATGCGCTTGCTGGAGAGACAGAGAGACAGAAAGTGAGAAATCATCCCCTCGGGGATGATTTGGCCACACCACAATACCTTCATCTCTGTTCTTCTCTTGGGATCTTGGGTAAGCACACACGCCTGGAATGAGTTTTAAGCGGCCAGGTCTGGGACTTGAACTGCAGTTGACTATGTGGGAATCCAGGACATAACCATTATGCTATCTTCTGATCCCACTTCTATGTTTTCTTCTAAGATGCTCATACATTAGATCTCTTAGTAGAAATCATTTTGATTTGAGTTCATGTTTGTATATGGTGTAAGGTAGGGGTCCAATGTCTTCTTTCACTTATGGCTACACTTATTTCAACACCATTTGTTAAAAAGACTATTCTTGGGAACCAGCAGTTAGCGTAATGGCTATGTTGCTGGACTCCCACGTTGTCGACCGCGGTTCGCATCCCAGACCCGGTGGCTTAAAACTCATGCCGGGTGCGTGTGCGTGCGTGCCCAAGATCCCGAGAGGAGAATGGAGGAGAAGGGATTGCGGTGTGACCATCCCCCCTGGGGGGTGATTTCTCGCTTTCTGTCTCTGTCTCTCTCTGTCTGTCTGGCGAGCGCACGCGCCCTATAGCGAAAACCTCTCAGAAAAAAAAAAAACAAAAAGACTATTCTTTATTCTACTTATTTAACAATCTTATTGAAAATTAATTGACCATAAGTGTAAGTATTTGGACATTCCATTCTATGTCACTGGGCTGGATATTTATCCATCTGTCAAGATCACACACTTGATTATTATAGCCTTTAAATAAGTTTTGACACCAGATAGGATGCTTCTGCTAACTTTTGTTTTCATTGATTATTGCTATTGGTTTATGTTTTCCATTTAATTTATTTCTGCTTTAATCTTTTTTTAATGTCATAAATTTACTTATAAATATATGGAGTATGCTCTGAATTTAAGAGTTTGATTCATCTTTTCAGAGATTATGCCTCCTCAAAGAATCTTTGTAACTGTTAAATGGATGAACTAAAATATTTTTATTTCTTCAGCAGTTGGTGTCTTACTACAAATGGTGCAGCAAATCCAGATGAAAGTTACAAAGTTATCATAATCAGTAACCACCACTTTTTTTTTTCCATTGAAAATGGCTCTTCCTGGGACTTTTCTCCTAATGGCTCCTACAGACCACAGAGGTTGTGACCCTCCAGATTCTCTATCCTAACTTGGAGTGTTGGGAACCCTGCACAACACAGAGACCGAAAGAGGGAAGTATGGTGGCACCACACCAAGCTCTCCTTTTTTGTTCTTATTTATTTATTTTCTATTTGAATTTGGTTTTCTCTTTCTTTTTCTAGTTTCTTAACATTTGAAAGACTAGCTGGGGACAGTAGATGGCATGGTGGTTAAGGTGCTGGACTCACACATGGCTGACTACGGTTTGAGTCTGACTTGGCAGCTTGCTTTCTCAACTTCCCTCTTTCTGTCTCTCTCTGGCCAAACTGAAAAATAATAAAAGTAAAATAAAATAAACATTCTAAAAAATAAAGAAAGACTAGGCCAATAATTTGAGATCTGTTTTATTTTATTTTATTTATTTTTTTGAGAGATTTTTGCTATGTGGTATGTGTGCCTGCCAGAAAAACTGAAAGACAGAAAGTGAGAAATCACCCTCCAGGGGAGATGGCCACACTGCAGGCCCTTCTACTCCATTCTTCTCTTGGGATTTTGGATGCACACACACACATACATGCTTGGCATGAGTTTCAAGCTGCTGGATGTGGGATTTGAACCGTGGTTGACCACATGAGAGTCCAGCACCTTAACCACTATGTCAACTGCTGGTCCCAGATATGTTTTGTTTTTAATATAGGAATTTGCAGCTATAAATATAAGCATTCTTTAGCAGCATCCAGTAACTTTTTGTATTAATTTTAATTAATGAATTTTAATTTATTTCAAAGTATATTTTTCTTATGATTCTTCTTTGATCGACCTGTTATCTAATAATATTTTGTTTAATTTCTATATACTGTGAATTCTTTAAATTCCTCTATTTATTATTATTTTATTTTGGGTTGGATAATGTATTTTATATGACTTAATTTTTTAAATTTAAATTTGCTTTATGACCTATTTTGGAGAACATTCCACATGTACTGCTGTTTTTAGGTGGAAGACTCTATAAATGTCTGTTGGGTCACATTTCTCTTGCAGCTTTTGTGATTCTCTTTTCATCTTTGTCTTTTGACAAAGATAACTTGAATTTATTTTAGCTGGATTTCATTGAGCTTCTTGAATGTAGATGAATTAACTCTGGGAAATTGTTAGTTATTATTTCTTTAATAATTTTCTTCATTCTGGGACTTCCATTATGCCTTCACTGGTATATTTGATGGTATACTATTATACCCTAAAACTCTGATAATTTTTCTCATTTTTTTCCTGTTTGTCTTTTAGATTGAATAATTTTAATTGACCTATTTTCATCAATTCTTTGTTCTAAAGTTCAGATGTGCTCTTACACTCTTTTATTAATTTTTAAAATTAATTTTACATTTAAGAATTTATATTTTGTTTCTGTATATAATTTCTACCTCTTTATATTTACTCATTTATTTATATTTAAGGCTTTTGTTTTGTTTTGTTTTTCTTGCATGAGTGAGAAAGAAAGAGAGAGAGAAAGAGAGAAATGGACACTTTCAAAAGTATTTTATGCTACAACTACCCTCAGCTTAAACCACTCTTGGATCAGGGTCATGGACACACCCAGGGCTCACTGAGGTCTCTGGATATGACCCTAAAACCGTATCATATGTATCAGCCTTGCATAGCTTTGTGCTACCATCTGCGTCTTGACCTCTTTGCTAATGCTAATTATTCCATGAAATATTGTTTTTTATCATCTATTTTAAACTTTCATTAGTGTTTTGAGTACATTTATAATAACTGATTGAAAATCTTCTGCCAGTCAAGTTTACTGTGCATTTTCTCAGCCACAGTTTCTCTTGACTGCTTTTTACCCCTGCACATGGGTCACACTTTCCTATTTCACTACATGTCTCATAGTTTTGTTGTTGTTGTTAAAAACTGAACACCTGTTGTAACAAAACATCAGGATTTTTTGTTGTTCATACTTGTCATTGTTGTTACTCTTTGTTTAGTGATTTTCCTATACTAATTTCCTGAACTCTGTGTTCTTTTCATCAGTATATACTGCGGTCTCTTGCTAAGTTAACTTTGTGTCCCCTGATGATTGAACAGACATGTCCTTAACTGTATTGACCCATCTTTTACTGCTGTGTTGTGTGTGTGGTGTGTGCTGGTGCGTGCTTCCGTGGTCTCAGAGTTTACAACTCTTCCTTAGTCTACAAGTTCTGATTGCACACAGGCTCAATACCAGCTAGCAAATAGACATGGACACTTTTGAGATCCTTCTGGAGTGTGCAGTGGTGCTCTGCATATGGGCATGGCCTTTTGTATTCCCACAAAATCGTTAAACTTTTAAAAGCTTGGACACCTTTTTTTCCATAAATTCCTACCATGATATCAAACATCATTGGTGTTCTTTGTTGACTATAATGATGTTGAACAATTGCCATTGACTGTTTTCTACTGATGCCCTGGGGGGCTAGGCTTTCCTTACTGACTGAGCCTTGCATCAGGTCAAAGATGAACCCTATGAATGAGTCTACTTTGTTCAGAGAGAATAGAGTAGAAGGGATTGTGGCATGACCATCGCCTCTGGGCAGTGATTTCTCTCTTTCTCTCCCTCTCTATCTCTCTAGCAAGTGCATGGACCCTTTGGCAAAAATGTGAAAAAATATAAAAAGAGAGAGAGAGAGAGAGAGAGAGAGAGAGAGAGAGAGAGTGAGTCCAGGCAAGTCAAATAGTGACAGGTCTCTGGAGATGCAGTTAGTAGATGAGGGAGCCTCAAGCTTTTCTGCCTCTACTCAACTGTTGCTAAAATGCTGTTTTTCACAGTACTTTGATTCTAAGATTGCTGACTTTTGAGGTTCAATTGAACTTGTGACAAGGTATGCAAAAAGTGCAATTGATGGCATAGTGGTTACATGGCTGAACTCCCACATAGTCAACTGCAGTTCGAGTCCCGGACCCAGAGGCTTGAAATTCACACCAGGTGCATGTGCATATGTGCCCAAAATTTCAAGAGAATAATGAAGAAGGGGTTGCGGTGTGGCCATACCCTCTGTGAAGGGAGCTGATTTCTCACTTCCTTTTTTCTCTGTCGCTATGATAGACACATGCATCCTATGGAAAAATCTCTCAAAAAAATAAAAACTAAAAAACTTGTCCTTGCTGATAGTCATTTTTCTTGAATAATAATCCTGGGATTGTTATTTTTCTCATTCCAGAAAAAGTTCCTTTGGAAATTTTTTTTGGCAAGTGCTTTCATTCCTTTCACAGAACTGATTTTCAGAGATCCTTTCTAATCATTATGGAACTTATTCTTTTTAACAGATTTGTTTTTCTTTATGAAGGCAATATGCAGGAAAGAAAGAAATAGGTAGTTATAGAGTTTTGTTTCGTCACGATTCTCTTGTCCACGCTGCCCCATTAGCTAGGATAAGAGGCATGCACATCCACGTCCAGCATGTTCCAGGTTAGGCCAGGAACAGAACTCAGACCTTCCATGTGGCTGCCAGCCTCCCATGTGTTGGTGCTACTTGAGTGTCACTGTGGATGGACCAACATAGATTCTTGAAAACCTACTATGTACCAAGTGCTGTGCTAGGCACTGGGGATACTGTGGTAAACAAAACAAAGTCCCTAATCTTACTTTCAAATGTTTGTTAAATTGCATCAAATTGCCTTGTGGTATGGTAATTAATATTGAAATCATGTATACCTCTTGGTTCTGCAGGAGAACAAGACACCCATCTGAAGAAAACAAGTACAAAATCAGTTCGGTTGCATTTTACGTTTTTTACTTGTTCCCTTCTGAAGATAATATGTTTTTTTTCTCTCCATGGGACCAATGAAGCTGTGCAGTATTCATTTAATGTCTATTTTTTGGTCAGAAATATATCTGCTTCATTTATTATATATCCCTGATTGCTAACACAGTGTCTGGCGCATGGGGGAAATAAAGCTTATCGAATGAATTAAAAGATGATGTATGTTCAATGGAAAAGGAAAAAGAAAAAGAAAATCTGTGGCACCAATCATCTGATTCCTGCTGATGCCGGGCGATATTGAGACAGAAGGTGCTGGAGAATGGCCTGTCCCCACAGAGCAAACCTTGAAATGCATACCGTTGCGTTAGCAAAGGCCAATGTTTTTCTTGAGATCCCTTGAGTGTTAGCAGGTGCCACACAACTGAAGGGATACATGCTGTCTGTCCCTGGTTATAGCTTGATCGAGAAATTAATTTTAGGTTACAAATTAATTAGAAAATTCCCCTTTGTCACAAATGAGGAAACCACTGAATAACAACCAAAATAGTTGGGCTTCCTTTTATGTCACACAGATTCGAAGTGCATTCCATCTTGTCATTTTCCTAAATATGTTAAATGAGTCATCTAACTCTTGTCTGACTTTATTTAGCTCAATGAGAAGTCTCACATCCCTTTTAATTTACATGTGCTTTTCAGAAGAACGGGAAATATGCCTCGAAATGCCAGGTTTAATAACATCCCATACCAGTTATGCGTGTAATTATCAGGTTTGTAGCAGTTCCTCAATAGGTTGGGACCGAGTGAGCGCGTGTACAGACTAATACCTTATTATACTATAATTTCCAAGTTATTTTCTTCCACTGCTGAGAGATCATAATCATGTCAATTTCCCTCTCTTCTTTTGCACTTTATCTACTAAAGGTAGCATATCTTTATAACTGCTACCCTGGAAAAGCCATTGGCCTCCTGGGACTTTTGTATCTATTGTCCATAAAGGTGATGTTAAGTGATGAATGTGCTCATGACATTCAAGGAGGAGGTGTATATTCAGATCAGACGTTTTCATAGAGGTTGAATCCAAGTGCATTCTTGATTTAAATACCATTCTCTTTGATTTCCTTTGAATCATCAACTAAGATTAAGATGTTTTGCCAGCTAAAGTTAATCATGCTTTAGTGGGGCATAACTACAAATGTGCTGGAACATTACAATTTTACTCGACTACGTGGAAAACATGTCCTGTACACCTGGTCACAGAGAAGGGCAGGAGAAAATGCAGAAGGTGGTTTTTATCCTTAGAAGCTTAGGGCAGAGTTAACTTAATGGTTGGAAAGAATTGCAGTTGGGAATGAAAAAATTACTGTCTTGAATTATGTTATTAAATTGATTTGGTTTATAAACCATACCTGGTCACTTAATTGCTCTGAATTTCAATGGCTTACATGTAAAATGTCAGCATTTGATAGAGACAAAACTAAAAATCATTTTTGTTTAATGATCTAAAGTCTATTTTGTTTTTATTTGGAGCTTTTCTTAGGATGTTTTGGATGTCTATACAAATGATATGATGATTCTAATTAAATTTTCATTCTGTTATTCTGGAAATCATAATACAAAAGGTTTGCAATTCTGTATTTGATTTTGTTTATGAATTAGTTACTTGCATTGAACATTGATAAAGTACAATAATAATGATGAACAAAAATGATGAGTTTGAGCAAAAGCGAAGCAAAACAAAAACAAAGTAACAAAGAAATGTGGTATTATCTGTTGAAGATATTTTATAGTTTTATCAACTGAACTAGGGGAAATGTTCACTTGTGTCAAAATAACCATTTTGTAAGCCAAATAATAATGTGATTGAATGTATAAAAGAAAATGAAATTAGAAAAGTAAATAAATAAATTAAAAAGTGAAAAATAATCAAAAGAAAAGAAAAATTTTAAAAATAAAAAAAAGAAACCTGATTCCATAGGTATAGCACTAAATATAGTACAACAACGAGAAACAGCATAAAGTTTCCCTAAAATACTACAAGTAGAACCGCTGTGTCATCTAGCAATCCCACTTTGTGTATCTATTCAATAGAACTGAAATCAGGACCCCGAAGAGATATTGACAGCCCAATGCTCATTGCAGTTTTATTCCCAATAGTCAGGCATGTGAATAACCCAATGTCCATTGACAGATGAACAGGTAAAGAAAACGTGGTCTACACACAATGGGATGTCATTCAGCCTTATAAAAACAAGCAGGGGCTTGCCAGTGTCACAGCCCTGTGTGCTACACATAGGAAGATTCCCAGTGAGCTTGTGGAGACCTCCCCAAGTCCACTGGGAGTGCATGTACCCACGAACCGGGACTGGCTGAGGCCAGGGTGGATCACAGTGTGAGAGCCCTATTGGGGGTGCCTAGCTCATTCTCTTTCTGTCTTTCTCACTCATGAAAGAAATAAGTAAATAAACTTCAAGAAAGAAACAGCAAAGGATAACAAGTGCTGGTTAGGCAGTAGAGGGAGAAGAACTGTCATGTATATTGATGGGAATGGACATTAGTACAGCCATTACAGAAAATGCAGTTTCCTTAAAAAACTAAAAATAGAACTACAATATGACCCAGTAATGTCACTACTGGGAACATACCCAAAGAAAATGAAATCAGTATGTCAAAGAAATATCTACACTTCCATGTTTATTATAGCACTACTCACCATAGCTAAGTCATGAAATCAACCTAAGTGGCTGACAACTGATGAACAGATAAAATGTGATGTATATATGTGCAGTAGAATACTATTCACCTATTACAAGACGAATTTCTGTCATTTGTGTCAAAATGGATGAGCCTGGAGGAAATAATGACGAATGAAATAAGCCTGGCACCGTACTGCCTGTTCTCATTCAGTAGTGGGATGAGGAGAGTGTCAGTGGAAAGGGAAGGGGTGGAGTGTGGGGGACAAGCAGGCATATGATTAAGGGAGGTGGGTTGCCAAATACTACAGCACAGAAGAGTAGAGAAAGTCTGTGACGATTCAATTTATACTTGAAGATAACCAGTAGAACATATTTCAAATGTGCACAACACAAAGTAATGATGAACCTCGGAGATGGTTATTTCTCTGATTTGATCATTACACCTCACGTACGAGGTTTTTGCTATAGGGCACATGCGCTCGCTAGAAAGACAGAGAAAGACAGAGATATAAAGCGAGATATCACCCCCCTTGGGGGGGAGGGTGGCCACACCACAATCCCTTCTCCTCCTTTCTCTTGGGATGTTGGGCACGAACAACACGCACCCAGCGTAAGTTTAAGCCACCGGGTCCGAGACTCGAACTACATGGGAGTTCAGTGACATAGCCATTATGCTAACTGCTGGTCCCGACCTCATGTACATGTTTTGAGAAACTAAACTGCAAAGAGGTTTAACTATTATGTATAAATGAAAAACTACAATAAAAAATATTTCAAGATACAGAAGATAAAGCAAATGGCAGAGAAGATGTAAACAAATAGAATTCTAGCTGCCATAGGGTATTAGAGTACCACAGGGTAGTCTAAGTAATACACAGCATTTTTGCATAGTATGCCACTGTGGCTGGGCTTACATTTTAAGAAATTGTGCCTTTTAACCTTCATACTTTGGCTCTAATTCAGTTCCTCCTCGCCATAAAATATCTTAATTTTGGTAGTCATTTTAAGTGCAATGACATCTTTGGTACTTGCATTTCAATCTTCCATAGTGCCTACCTCTGAGACTCTGAAAGCCATAAGTGACATAAAGATTTTCCAGTTTACAGTGTTTCCATCAGGATGCTGACACTGTGAACACTTTCCAAGCTCATGATAAGTAAGAGGAAACAGTTTTCATTTGTTTGGGGTCTATCATCTTTCTTTCTTCTCCAATAAGTATGCTCTGTGCTCGCTGGATTGAACAGACTTGTCCTTCCTTAGTTTTTCTTTCTATGGTCTTCTTTGACATCTATACACCAATGACTTCCAGCTTACAACTCCACCCCTAATTTTTTCATATAAGCTTCTGACTTGATTATTTAAATACACATTCCTTTGGATATATCCAAGTTACTTCAATATAAATATGATCAAAACTGAGTTCACTGTCTTCCCCACAAGACTATATTCCCCACTGATATTCTTTTTTTCAGTAAATGATACCACATCCATCCCTGTAGTCATACAAGACATAACCTATGTATTTTCTTTAAAACCATCAACTTTTTTTCATTCATCCTCCACTAAATCCTGTCCACACTGCTTTTTAAATATGTGTATTTATTGAAAGAGAGAGAGAGGCTCTTGTACAGGGTCTTCATGCCACAATCCTCCCACCAGCACTGCAGCCACCCAGGATCAGAAGTGCACCACTAACAGGCATGCCTGGTTTGTTCAGAAAGACACAAACCCGGGCCCTTCTCATACGGCTTCTAGCATTGTGCAGCAGCGTCCCTCTGCCTGCACCATTTCACATTGCTTTCTGAATATTTCTTTAATTGGTCTACTTCTGTCTACTTTGTCATGCCATCAAAGCTAAAGCTGAAGAAATCCCTCCTGCATTAACATAATAGCCTTTTTTTGACATACAGTAATTGTACATATTTATGTGGTAAAATGTGAGGTTTTGGTACAAGAATACAGTGCGTAATCAGTAATTTTTTTTTTTTTTTTTTTTTTTTTTTTTTTTTTTTTTTTTTAACTGCAGAGTCTTTCTGATACAATTCTCTAGATTCAGCCTTCCAGCTGAAGCTACAGGCACATGTCACTGCATCTGACCTATGGATCTGAACGGGAATCAAACCTGGTCTTCTCATGTGGTCCCAGCCTGAGGAGTGCCACATTATCAGTGTGTGCCACCGTGACTGGGCTTACCTTTTAACAAACTATGCCTTTGAATTAATCTTCACAGTTGGGTTCTGGTTCAATTTCCATTCGTTCTCCATATTTATGCCATGTCCAGATTAAAACACTTTCATTGTTTTCCAGTCACTTTAGGATAACAAAAACAAAATCTAGCGTGGTCTATAGGTCTTCCATGATTTGATTTCTGCATATATTTTTATCCTCATCTTTTATTAATTGTCCCCTAGTCCACAGGTCTCCCTCATTGTCATCTTCTCTCCTTGTCTCAAGTAGACTGTACTTTTCCTATTTGGGCCCTCTCCTGTCTATTTTAATCACCCACAGTATTTCTCCATTTCTATAAAATGTATTTATTTATTTCTTCTGTGAAAGATAGAGACAAATACACAGACAGAGAGGCAGACACCACTCACGGGCTCTCCAAACCATGATTCATCCTCAGCCCCAGCCAGCTTGGATCACAGCATGTCCATGCAGCTGGTGTGCTGTGGGAGGCTTCGGGACACACACTCAGGACCCTCCCCTGTGGGTCTAGCCATGTCGCCACTGTGCCACCTTCTGGCCCATCTTCCTTCAATTTTTAACTAACCCTTGTTACTCCCAAGCACCTTTCAGAACTTGCTCAGATAACACTTCCTCAGAGAGCCCTAGCCCGATCTCCATGACAGCATTAGGGCTCTGTCTCTGTCTAGGTTGTTATAAAAGAATACTATAGAAGATGTGGTGTAAACAATACACATTTATTTCTCATAGCTCTGGAGCCTGAAAAGTTTAAATCATTGTGCTGAGGAGACCTGGTGTGTGATGAGTGACTACTTCCTGGTATAGGCAGGCAGACATCTTCTCCCTATATCCTCACGCAGGAAAGAGAGAGAAAGGAAGCAAGTCTTTCCATGTTTCCTCTTATAAGAGTATGGGACCAGCAGTTAGCGTAATGGCTATGTCGCTGGACTCCCATGTAGTCGACCGTGGCTCGAGTCCCAGACCCAGTGGCTTAAAACTCACGCCGGGCGCATGTGCATGCATGCCCAAGATCCTGAGAGGAGAACGGAGGATAAGGGATTGTGGCGTGGCCATTCCCCCTGGGGGGGGGGTGAGTTCTCGCTTTCTGTCTCTCTGTCTCTCTCTGTCTGTCTGGCGAGTGCATGCACCCTGTAGCAAAAAACCTCCAAAAAAAAAAAAAAAAAAAAAAAAAAGAGTATCGATCCCATTGCAAGGCACCACTTCTCATCTCAAAGTCCCTTTCTCCTATTGCATCGTATTGGGGGTTAGGATTTCAACATGTAAATTTGAAAGTGCACATTCAGTCCACAGCAAATCTCTTATGCTCTCAAAACATCTTATTATTTTTCTTCATAGCACTAAATGCATATTATAATTACATTTTTACTTATGTGATATAAAAATGAGTGCTTTTTTTTGGCATATCTTAATGGTAAAATTCAAAGCAGCTCAGTGTCTTATCCATCAAACTTGGCCCAGTGCTTGACCTGCCATTGGGTAGATACTCAACACATGAGAACCATTAGTCAAATCAGACCAGACTAAGGCATTTCTTTTTAGCAAAACTATTAAGATATTTTATGTGTGGACCCAAATTATACTGCTATAGTTTGATAGCTCTAAAATAGTCATGTTTTACTCTCCATCTATTGAACACTAAATTAAAAAAAATAGAAAAGCATTTTTTAAAATTTTTGCAGTAGAGTTCAGAAAGTCATACAATATAAATAATAGGCTTTATTTTTGTACAGCTGTCTCTAATGTGGTAAGCATCCTTTATGTTCCTTTAAACAGAAAGGCTAAAGCTTAGCTCACCAACACGAATACCATCAACACAACTGCCATCTTTCAACAAATTGTGAGTAGGGTTTTAACTGATCCACGTGATTCTGGGTCCTATTGTCGTAACCTGAAATGAGTTTTCTACAAAAGTCATTATTAATGATAAGAACATGACCGTTTATGGAATAAAACTTATAATAGCTTCTACCTCACAGGTATTATAGGACAAACCAAGAGAGCAGGATAAAATTACATTCTAGGGTGATAATTAAAGAACTTTTTGTTTGTTTTTGTTAAAAGATGTGAGCACGGGGAAGCCTGAAAGAGAAAAGTGCTTTTTATTAAAACCTCTTCCTCCATCTCACCCACTCACCCTATCACCACTTCAGGGACACAGCTTGTGTACCCAGGCCAGTTTAAATTAAACACATCAATCATTCTAGGGCTCAAGAATTACCTAATGCTGTGATGAATGACTCCTGTGACTTAGCCTCTTAGGGTTTGCTCTTTTGAGATTTGCTACCTGCGAGCATTTATTTTCTGAACTGAGGCAGTCTGACGCAGAGGCTGGACAGGCAGTGGGCTGTGTTCTGCTCAGATTATAGCCCAGTGCTCTTCTTTAAAGCTCGGCATTCCAAAAGCAGGATTCTTTCTTTGAACTACTGCAGTTTCAACGGAATGTCACTGTTCTGATTTAAATACATTTTCTTGGAGGGGTGTTAAACTAAACACCAACATAACAGCTAATGAATTTGAATGTTGAGATCCCCTTTAGCGAGCAAAAGTTCTGAAGGCTGAAAGCCATGGGCAGGTGGGAGGTGGGTGTTTTGCTTTGTTTTTGGTGAAATAGGAGGTGGGTGTTTTGCTTTGTTTTTGGTGAAATAGGTAGAACCATCTGAAGTATGAGGTCATGGGTGGTTTCCTGATCTACTGATGCTCTAACAAAAAGAGAAAACTGGAGATCACTAAGGACATAAGGTGAATGAGTACAGAAAATATACGTTTCGCTTCATGGAGGTAAGGGAGATCCCAGACCAACAACACAAAAGAAACTCTTTTTTTTTTTTTTTTTTTTTTTTTTTTGAGTTTCTTGCACGCATTTGCTAGAGAGTGACAGAGACAATGAGAGGGAAACTGAAAAATTACCTCCCAGGGGGGGATGGCCACGTGGATATCCCTTCTCTTCCAGTCTTCTACTGGGATCTTGGGCACACATGCACACGTGCCTGGCATGAGTTTGAAGCCACCAGATTCAGGACTCGAATTGTAGTTAGCCAAGCCACCAGATCCAGGACTCGAACTCTAGTTAGCCATGTGGGAGTCCAGTGATGTAACTACTATGCCATATGCTGGCCCCCAAAAACGCTTTTTAAGGTTGTTCTTGTTTTTTTCTTTTTTTTTTGGTATTGGTACCAAAAATTAAGCAAATATATGTACATATAATATATATATATGTATATAATATATATATATTATATATTATTATATACATATATATATACATATATATGTATAATATATATATATTATACATATATATATTATATACATATATATATTATATATTATTATTAAATACATATATACATATATATATATATTATATACATATATATATATATATATATATGTATATATGTATTTAATTTCAATCAAGGTATAGCATAAATATATATATATTTAAGTGAAAGGATCTGGGACTGGATAAAAACAGGATGTTGCTCTTTAAAATCAATACTTGCAGAAAAGATTTAAAGTGATTTTTAGAATTTGATTAGACATGGTAATTATATGTCTTTTGAAATCTGATTTATATATGTAGCCACACAAAGGATGAAGTGAACTTACTTAAATGAATGGCTTGGAATTCATACCCCAATCTCAATGGAAGCGTGAAACAGCTCAATGTGTCTTTTTTATTTATTTGTTTTTGTTGGGGAATTAATATATAATTTACTTTATCACTGTCAGTCATGCTTTGTTGAATAAAAAAACAAGTGTGCTAAAATGCTGCCTAGGAAAATGGAGGGCTACTGAATGCAGCTAAAAACAGAAAAAGCCCGTGAAAGAAACTTGGGATGTGCCATAGGTATTGAATACAATTATTTTGTAAACATTTGGAATCTTTCCCAGTATGGTTAATGAGGTAGCCATTTGCTTGACTGAAGGGTCTTTGAAAAACCTTCTGTTTAGTGAAAGATATTTTCTTGTGGCTGCCAGGTAATTCCTATCACTAAGTGTGTTTGGAGACAACAGATCCAGTCTAGATGGGTTGGAAAGGAAGAGTTTCTTTAATCATTTAAATTGATTTTCTTTTCTTTTCTCATCAATCTGTATAAAATATGGACACAACAGAGGACCAAAGACTAGTCTTCACAAGTGCCCATTTTCTATTCTACTGTAAACATTTTCCAATCAGTTCTTAGCAGCATGTAGGCTTTTATCAATCATTCTCTTAACCAAGCATATCAGCTGCCAAGCCTCAGAGCCAGCATCTTCCACCTGGACTGGTTTAATACCTTTTCATTCACAGACTCTAGTCCTGTCTGACACCAGTAATTTCTCAAAACTGCTGTTAAATCATCAATTTGACCTCTGCTTTGACCTTGCCACCTGCTTCCTTCACACTACACAGTGGCTTCTCAAATGCCCCGCACATTCAGACTAAGATTCTATTTTAAATCTCTTTATCCAAGTGCCCATGTTTCTTCCAAGCTCCTTGTTTGCTTTCAATTATCTCAAATTTCCAACTTTCCTACAAAAGTAGCACTTCACAATTTGCCAAACTCTTGCCTTCTATCATTTCAACAGCTAATCACATAGCCTCAAGAATGTTTTCTCCAACCAACCAAAAGTATAATATCATGCCCCGAAATACCACTTCCAAGATTTTAACATGATTGATCATTGTATCTGTGTGCACATGAACATTATTCTAACACATCGCTATGTATCAGGCAAGGATTTTTACATCTACAAACCAACTTACCTTAATAATACAAGCTTATTTTTCTATAGCTCAGCTTAATCACTATTTTGCCTCTCAAAGTATCATTTTTTTTTTTCTGTCCTATAGTCTTAAATCCTGGAATCCAGGTGCCAGCCTAGGAAGGATGGGTAGAGGAAAGCCTCCTGCAGATAGATTTTAAATAGGAAAGCTAAAGTGCAGAGAGAAGTTGAATGATAGTAAAGTGAGAAATGTAAAATGGTGCAGTCACTATGTAAAATAGTTTAGCAATTCCTCAAGGTATTAAATATCGAGTTACCCTAAGACCCAGCTGTACCACGCCTAGGTATAGCCTCGAGAGAAATAAAAACATATGCCCACCCAAAAACTTCAACATGCATGCTCACAGCAGTGTCATTTATAGTAGCAAAAATTTGCAAAGAATCCAAATGTCTATCAATGGATGAATGGATAAACATACTGTGGTATTTGTGCAATGTGATACTATTCAGCTATAAACAGAATGCATTGATACATGCTAAGGAAAAGAACCGGGCATGATCATCCACATAGGTATGGTTCCTTTTATATAAAATGTCTAGAATAGGTAAATTTATACACAGAGAAAGTAGATCATAGTTATTTAGGGCTTGAGAGTGGAGGATGAGGTAAAAATTGGGGAGGGACTGTTATTGGATTGGGAAAATGTTCTAAAATAAGATGGTTGTAGTTAAACAACTTTGTGAGTATACTAAAAATCATTGTATTGTTTACTTTAAATGGGCAAATCTTATGCTGTTAGTTATATGTTAATACAGCTTAAAAAATGAAAGGAGAGGCTGAAGACACAGAGAGTTAAAAATATTGCTTGAGAAAATGAGGGGAATGGATTCAAAGTACATACTGGAATGCTGTCTGGACTTTTTTTTTTTTAAGTAAAACTCAAATAACATAAAATTAATCATATTATGCTGAACACTTTCGTGCCATTCGGAACAGCCACAGTGTTGTGGAGCTAACATGTTATCTAGTTTCAAGCATTCTTACCACACCAGGAAGAACCTCCTTACGGGCTATGCAGATCCTCCCTACTCTTCTTTTGCCCGGGCCCAGGCAAACATTAGCCTGCTTTCAGGCTCCCCGTGACCGGTTGTGTCTGGCTGCTTCCACTTAGCACAGTTTTCAAGGATCATCCATGTTGTAGTGTATATAAACACTGCCTTTCTTTTTCTGGCTGAATAATATTCTGTTTTAGGCATATGCCACAATTTGTTTATCTGTTCATCTGTTGATAGATACTTGGGTTGTTTACACTGTTTTGCTATTGTGAATAGTATTGCTATAAACATATATATACTTGTCTGAGTAGCTATTTTCAATTCTTTTGGTATATACTTCAATGTGGAATCGCAGGATCGTGTGGTAATTGGATGTTTAAGCTTTCTGAGGAACTGCCAAACTTCTCCCATAGTGCGTGCACCATTTTAAATCTCAATCCCAATGCATTAGAGCGTCAATGAGGGCTTTCTCCACATTCTTACTACATTTGTTACTTTTTGTTTGTTAAGTTAAACCCATCCCTATGGGTATGCAGTAATATTTCATTACGATTTGAGTGTTTATTTCCCTAATTACTAAAGATGTCAACCATGTATTCATCAGGACCAGCAGTTGGTGTAATGGCTATGTTGCTGGACTCCTATGTAGTTAACCGAGGTTCAAGTCCCAACCTGGTGGCTTAAACTCACGCTGGGCACATGTGCGTGCGTGCCCAAGATCCTGAGAGGAGAATGGAGAAGGGATTGCAGAGTGGTCATCCCCCCTGGGGGGTGATTTCTCACTTTCTTTCTCTCTGTCTCTCTGTCTTTCTGGCGAGCACATGCACCCTATAGCACAAAAAAAAAAAAAAAAAAAAAAAAAAAAAAAAAAAGTCTAAAAAAATGTATTCATGTATTACTGGACACTTGCATATCATCCTTGGACAAATGTCTATTTGACTTACTTCCCATGTCTGATTGGATTTGTTTGTTTGATTTTGCCATAGGGCATGGGTACTTGCTAGGGAGAGACAGAGAGAGAGAAAGTGAGAAATCACCCCACATGGGGGATGGCCATGACACAATTCTTTCTCCTCCTAGGATTTTGGGCACACACCCAGCATAATTTTCAAGCTGCCAGGTCTGGACTAGAGCCTTGGTCAACTAAGAATTTAGCACCTTAACAATAAGCCACCTGCTGGCCCTGGTATTTGTTTTTTGTTTGTTTGTTTTTAAGTTAATTTCTTTTGTGAGAGTGAGAGACAGATGGGGAGGGAAAGAGAGAAAGAAAGGCAAGTGACCTTAATAAGACCTCATGCTATGATCCCTTCCCCACACAAGCCTTCCCAGCCAGCCAGGACAAAGGGCATCTGTAGTGTACACAGGTTGACTAGGGGAACTCAATCCATGCTTGAGTAGCAAGCTACTGCTTTGCTGCTGAGCTGACCACATTGTGGAGTTAAAAGAGTTATTCTTATATTCCGGATGTTAAAGACCCTTATCTAACATATGATATGCGAATGCTTTCTCTATTTGCCTTCTGATATAGAAAGCATGCTTCATCAATTTTAGTGCGAATGAAGATTAGGAAAATGGATTTGAACCAAGTTTAACTGAAAACTACATTATCCTTTGAAATGTTTTTCAGATGTAGACATAGACGTGAATAGCTATGCCCACATACACTTATACAGAACCTCAGGTGTCCTGTGGTTTAAGAATTTGTTTCATAAACATGACAATGGAAGACATTAAGTGCTCCATCTTAAGATAAAAATTGTAGTTCATTAGCAGTTGGTTCAAACCAATGAAATTATTTACAAAGCCATATTCCAATTCAATTGGCCATTTTCATTAGAGGTCATTGGGAACTTTCCGATCAACTTGCACTTAACGACTATTATTAGACTACAGTTTTGACATGCATTAAAAAATGAATCTTTTCCCAAGACAAGTCAGCACTTCCATGCCCCCATCTCCATTAGATTTCTGAATATAAACTCCTAATCTCATTGTAGTATGTTAATTTTGAGGGAGTGTGTGGAGAAAAGATTAAAAAATAATAAGATTGCAAACATTGTACAAAGTGCCACTTTTTCCATTTTTAAAAGGCAGAGAATCAATAATTTATAACTGTATGTCTCTGTTTCTCCTTGAGGAATTTATGAAAGAAAGGCAATTTTTTTTTGTTTTGTTTTAGAACAAGAATTTTAGATCAATGAAGGTTAAGAGTTCAACAGGATAAGGAGTTCAGTAAATCCCTGAAGCACCACACTGACATTCCAAGACAGAGCTAGTAAAGGTCTTCCTTTCTTGATGTCACTTTCAAAAGAATGCATTATCAAAATGTCACAATTTGGAATACACATCTCTTCTCTGTATCCATCTATAGGTCTCACAGGGCTCCATGGAGGTTTTGTAACTGGATTTTTTTATTTCCAGTGGCTTCTTTCTTTTACCTCTGAGGAGGTTAGCCAGATGCATAACAAAGTGTCAGTGACTGACTTTAATGACAGACACCTGCTGTTCAAATTCCTTTTCAGTGGCATTTGCCATAATACACACATGTGCACTAGACATACACACAGTAAATATAAGTTGATTTTCTAAAGTTAAGTAGATCTTAATTAGGTAGGTGGTTTAGAGGCTTTGGATTTATTTACATAATACTTGCCTTGGGTCAAATAAATATTGTCATTGTATTTTTTTCTGTTTTTAACATAAAGATTATGAGCATATTAAGTTTCTAGCATTTTGATGAATTCTAATAAACATCTCATTTGATAATTTTGTTTTCTAGCTGATTTCTGAATATTTCCAGTGAAGGAACACACTCTGACCTGGGAGAAATAAAGTTAATAACCATCGCAAATGAATTTTTTAAAATGGTAATTGCACCTATTCATAAAATACTTGCTATATGATATGCAATGTTTTAAGAACTATTCACATATATACATGCAATGGGTCTTCAACGAGTTCATAGGAAAATGTTTATAGTCAAAAACTATGCAGAAATTTCAAAATTATTTTGTGCCAGCATACACTTGGAGTTTAATTTCACTTTTTCAGAAACTTTGTGAAGTTTTCTTGAGTACATACACAGATGTGTGTGTGTGTGTGTGTGTGTGCATGTAAACTGAAACCTATCAACAATTTCATAAAATGAGCACTACATTTTTTCCTTTCCCTTTACCAGAGACAAAGGGGGAAAGACAGAGGGACAGTAATAGGTATTTACAGCAGGGTCTTGCTCTGTTACAATCTTCCACTTGTAGCCCCTCATCAGCCGGAACCACAGCCCTGGGCAACTGTGTCACTCATGTTCAGATCATCCCAGGAGCTAAACAGGGCCTCCATGTGGTCCCCAGCCTGGGAAGCAGTGGTGGTACCTGTGTGCCCCCATGACTATTCCTTAGGGTAAGTGCTACTATTATTAACCTCCTTCAGACACAGGCACTGTGATTAAGTGATTTGCTCAAGAGGAGATTCAATTCTAGGCAGTCTAATTTTGAAATACACTCTTCTAAATGTTATGGCAATTTTCTTCTCAATAATACAATTTAGTCATTTACAAATCCATATGTACATAAGTCAGCCACTTTCCTGATTTTTTTTTTAGAGAACCATATAATTTCTAAAATCTTTAAAAAAATCACAAACACCGTCTTTATAAAGATCAATGGAATGGAAACTTGAAAACAATTTATTGTTTTTCTTGATGGAAAATTTAGGTGGAGTTTTCTCTCTACAAATAAAATGACCTTCTATAATCATCCTATTAATGACACTATTGTGGGTAAATGATTACTATTTATTAAAACAGATTCATTATTCAAATATCATCCCAGAATAATAACTTTTGCCGGAAATATTACCATAGACACTGAAAAGCATGATTAAAATTATGCAAGAGAATTTCAGTTGTTATCACTTAAAGAGTGGTATGCTCTCACAATTTTTCACTTACTAACCTCTCATTTATTTAGTATTCTGTATTTTTTAGCTCTGAAACAAGAAATAAAGATGCAAGAATTGAAATAATGGGAGAGAGTGTTTGTTTGTTTGTTTGTTTTTGTATAATGTTATCTCCCTAACTATTTGGAATGTCATCACTTTCTAGCTCTTCTGAGAGCACCATCACTATTTATGTCTCCTCAGATCTTTCTCTCTCTTTCTCTCTCTCTCTTTTTAATTTTTGTCATTAGGTGCAAGTGATCACCAGAGACAGAGACGATGACAAAGAAAGTGAGAAATCACCCCCCACTGGAGATGACCACAGTGCAATCCTGTCTTCTTCATTCTCCTCCTGGGATTTTGGGCATGCATGCACATGCACTTGGCATGATTTTCAAACCACCAGGTCTGGGTCTTGAACCACATTTGGACATGTGGAAGTCCAGCACCTTAATTATCATGCCACCTGCTAGCCCTTCCACTCTGTCTTTATCTCCTTTCCTCCCATGTAACTTCCTTTGTATTACAAATAAATATAGTTTCATCTCATATTTAAAGAAATACATCTCTCTCATCCCTTCATTGCCATTTCCACTGGAGCCTGCACTGTGCATCAGGGTGCAACAGCAATCAGTGACCTACTGCAGCAGGAAGACTAGCTCAGGTCTCCCACTGTCTTCTGATTGCACAAGATACATCCAGGACTGACTTCTCCCACATCCCTTTGTCACCATTACACCCAAAGCCTGTGCCACAGTACAGGTAGCAAAGCAGTCAGTAAGACAAATTGAGGCAGGAAGACCACCTCAGACCTCTAGCTGCCCATCCAAGATTATTTTGAGATTCCATAGATTGTTAAACCATGCAATTCCTATTCCCTCCTCCAGTTGAATCTCTCCAGCTTAGCCCTGATGCACCTTATAGCAAGAGACTGGGAAAGGAAGCATTACCTAAAGCTGGTTATATACACACTTCTCTGACTGGAAGAAAAAGCCCTTTGCCAGGAACACATCTGAGAAATAGAAATCTTTTTCCCTCCAACACTATAGAATTGACACCAGAAAAGTTGGATAAAGTGTACAGTCTATCAGATGACTAGAAACCAGAGTGGAGGCACGAGAAATATGGGAAAACAAGGAAACACCTTTCCCTCAACTGAACAGAGAAACTCTACTTCAGCCATAAACAGTAGAAAAGAACATACAGGAATGTCAGGAATAGAGTTCATAATATTCATAGTGACAGAGATGAGGAAAGCCTTCTAGGATTAGAAGGAGGAAATAGACACCGTACAAGAAAACCAGTTGGAACTTCTAGAAATGAAGGCAGTAATACAGGAAAATCAAGATCTCTCTTGAAAACATTAATAGCAGATTGGACCACGCAGAAGACAGAATCTCTGATCTAGAAGACAAAACCTCTGACTTAGATAAAACCACCAAAAATAATGAATTCTTTTTTAAAAAAGGGGATACTATATGGGAAGCATTAGACACTATTAAATGTCCAAATATCCAAATAATAGGTATTCCAGAAGGCAAAGAATCAGACCAGAGAATAGAAGATCATTTCTATGAAATACTTGCAGAAAACTTCCCAAATCAAGAGAAGACATCTAGATCCCCCAAAATACAAAGGGCCACAAATAGAACCAACATAAGAAGAACCTCTCCATGGCACGTCACAGCCAGAATGGTAAAAATCACAGACAAAGACAAGATTCTAAAAATAACAAGGGAGAACATCAAGTCACTTACAAAGTTTGCCCTATTAGTCTAACATCAGTCCCTTCAAACAAAACAATTTTGACAAGAAAAGAATGGGAAGACATTTTCAAAATACTAAAAGAAAAACAATTTCAACCAAGAATACTTGTCCTTCACATGGGAAGAACAAAATAATTTACAAACAAAAACTGAAAGAATTAACCAAAACTAGACCAGCTTTTCAAGAAGTACTGAAGTGAATACTGTATCAGGAAAACTAGAGCGAGACAGAAATAAGAGAACAAAAAAATAACCAAGGAAATGGTTAACAAAATGGCAGGGACAAATCCACAAATATTGATGACATTGAATGTTAATGGATTAAATTCTCCAATCAAAAGACACAGACTGGCAGAATGGATTAAAAAAAAAAAAAAAACGAAAAACTCTATTTGCTTCCTACAAGAAATACACTTCATGGATAAAGACATACATAGACTAAAAGTGAAGGGTTAGTAAAACATATTCCATGCAAACAGAAATTTAAAATAAGGCTAGAGTCACAATACTGATATCAGACAAAATAGGCTTTAAGATAAAAATTGTAAGAAGTGACAAAGAAGGACATTGTATAATAATAAAAGAGCTGATTCCTCAAGAAGATGTAACTCTTATAAATATCTATGCACTCAACTCAGGAGCACCCAAATTCGTGAAAGAAAGACTGTTAGGTTTAAAGGGAGAGATAGACTGCAATGCACTAATCGTTAGGGATCTCAATACCCCACTATCTCCTTTGGACAGATCATCTAGACAAAAAACTAAGCAAAGAGATACAGGATCTAAATGATACCATAGATGAAATAGACTTGACAGACATCTACAGAACTTTCCACAAACAACCACAAACTATATATTTTTTTCTCACCCCTGCAAGCAACCTTTTCAAAGATGGACCACACAATAGGTCATAAAACAAGCCTTTACAAATTCAAAGGTAAAGAAACTATATCCAGCATCTTCTCTGACCATGATGGAATTAAACTGGAATTTCAGAAATATCCCTTGAAAGTACACAAATATATGGAAACAAAGCATCCTACTCCTAAATGACTTCACAATCACTAAAAAAATTAAGACTGAAATAAAAACATTAATCAAAACCAATGATGATGAGTGTATGAGTTTTCATAATCTATGGAACACAGAAAAAGTAGTCATAAGAAGGAAATTCATAGCAATTAGTGCACATAGAAAAGATGGAAAGGTGGCAAATAGACAACCTAACAACACACCTCAGAGAACTGAAAAAACAACATCAAAACTCCCGAAGTGCCAGGAGAGAAGAAATAATAAAGATTCAAAATGAAATAAAGAATAAATGAACTATCTAGAAAATAAATGAAACTAAAAGATTGTTGTTTGAGAAAATAAACAAAATTGTTACACCATTAGCTAAAATAATTAAGAAGAAGATAAAAAGGGACCAGATAAAAAAAATTTCCAATGAAAAAGGCAATATTACAATGGACATAATGGAAATAGAAAAGATCACTAGAGAATACTATCTAACTATATGCCAACAAACAAAACCTGGATGAGATAGACACATATAACCTACCAAGACTAAATCAGGAAGATATAGAAAGCTTGAATAGACCAATAACAAGCAATGAAATTTAACCAGTGATAAATAACCTCCCAACAAAGAAAAGTCCAGATCGCTATTTTTTCACTTCTGAATTATACAAACTTCTAAAGAAGAGCTAACCCCTATTCTACTCAAACTATTTCTAAAGATTCAAAAAGAAGGAACCTTCTCAAATTCATTTTATAAAGTCTCCATCGCCCTCATTCCCAGACAGACAAGGACAAATAGCCAAAAAGCTTATGAAAAAATGCTCAATATCCCTTATCATGGGAGATGCAAATCAAATCCACAATGAGATACCATGTAATCCCAGTCAGAATGACTGAAATTAAAAAAAAAAAAAAAAAGAAAGAATGATAAGTACTGGCAAGGCTGTGGTGAAAAGGGAACTTTCTTACACTGTTGGTGGGAATGTAAATTAGTACAACTACTGTGGAGACCAATATGGAGGTTCCTCAAAGATCTACAAATAGAATGACCATCCAATTCAGCAATCCACTTTTGGGTATCTACCCAAAGGACAGGAATACACTCAGTCAGAAAACTTGCACATCCATGTTTATTGCAGCATTATTCACAAT
Organism: Tupaia tana; assembly: GCA_026018925.1. Classification (NCBI taxonomy): domain Eukaryota; kingdom Metazoa; phylum Chordata; class Mammalia; order Scandentia; family Tupaiidae; genus Tupaia; species Tupaia tana. The sequence continues at coordinate 86,935,118 of JAKSZU010000006.1, forward strand.
TGCCAAGACACATGCAGCCAACCCAAATGTCCATGAACAGATGAATGCATTGAAAAAGCATGGCATATATATAGTCTAAGAAACCCTATTCAGCCATAAAAAATGAGACCCTGACACTTGATAGAAAGTGAATGAATATGGAAGACTTATTGCTAGGTGAAGCAAGCCTATGAAAGAGAGGCATTGTATACACTCACTTAATATATACTGAATATCTATAGTTTATGACAGGAACTTAAAGACTGTAAGATATAAAAGCATGGAGAATAATTGCAGATATTAGAGACAGTGTAGGAGAAAGGTGGGAAGTGGGGGAGGTTGAGAGGAAAGGAACCAAGGGAAAAAGAAAAAGCAAAACATTAAAGGGGCACAGAAATGGAAAATTATCTGTTGTTGGTAATGTGTATGATAGCATCTTTAACTGGACTAAAATGCAGTGTATTCATCACAGAAAAATTAACTTTATAAGCTGTAATACTATACAGTGATTGAATGTATAAAAAAATTTAAAAATGCAAAAGAAGAGCCAAAGAAGATTTTAAAAAAGTAAAAAAATTTACCTCTCTTAATACAGTAATTTTTAAACTCTTGCCTTATACCATTATTTATTTTTACATCCACTTAGCAAGAATATGATATAAATTTGCTGTATCATACCACCTACTTCTTCCTCAGCCCACTACAAATAAGCTTATGTCACCACTGTTTCAAAGACAGCCTTTGCTTCCTCCCAGCTTTCTCATTACCAAATACCACTGGTTCTCTTCAGTCCTTTTTTTAACCAAACTTCCCCTAACCAGGTACACTTTCAAAATTTTTATTTACTTATTTTCTTTGAAAATTGAGGCTAACCTATATTTCACACACACTCCTTGGTTGTCCTTGAAAGTACTTCTTTCTCTCTTTGCTCTACAGATGTCAGTGACCTGCAGAATTCTGTGTTCTGTTCTCCTACTTCCACAAATTCTCATTTATTGAATCTTGCACCATTATAAACATTCCTCTTAGCCTAAGACATAAATCTATAAATTCCATCTCTTTCTTAAAGATCATATTCGTGTATTCCTCAAATTGACTCTGTTTTCCAGGGTTTCCTTCGGTACCATTTAATATCTATTTAAGCCTAGGTTGTATTTACATCCTATCTAACATCAGGAAGCCCAACACTTTCTTAAGATATTTTGAGTATCCTTGGTGGTTATTTAAGCTAGTGATCATTATTATTCCTTTTCTTTTCTTTTTGGAAAGGTTTTTGCCATGGGTTGCATGAGCTCGCCAGAAAGACAGATAGAGACAGACAGAAAGTGAGAAATCACCCCCGGGGGGGGGGGGGGGGATAGCCATGCCACGATCCCTTCTCCTCCGTTCTCCTCTTGGGATCTTAAACACACATGCACACGTGCCTGGCATGAGTTTAAGCCACCGGGTCCAGGATTCGAACTGCGGTCTACTACATAGGAGTCCAGCGACATAGCCATTATGCTAACTGCTGGTTCTGTGATCATTATTATTCTGATCTTTGCCTTTGTTGCCTTGGCCACCAAATCATCATTTCTGTTTATTTGCTAGCCTTGTCCTGGCCCCTTCACTTCACACACGACATGTGTTTTGCCTTTCACCAGCACCGTCCTGTAGATTGTTCTGCTCAGGTTTGGTTGCTGGGACCCACTCAGTCTTTTTAAGTTCTTTTTTCATTGACCTGTCCAGGAAGCTAAAGGTCTTCTACTATCTAAATATCTGTTTGGAGCAAAATGTCTTCACCACAATACATAAGAAAGTCTTGTGCTTTATTATTTAAAAATTTACATCTTTTTTTTTTTTTTTTGCCTTAAATTTTACCTTCTACAGTAGACCCTGAGTGTGAGACTAACCTTTGAATGAATAAAGTACTTTCGTGTAAAAGAACATTCTCTATTAATGATATGTTCTGCCCCTATGCCTTAAAATGTAGGAAAAGCTAGTTTTAAAAAGAGCATTCCTTTTATTTTTTCTGTTTTGTCTGTTCTCTTTAGTTTTGGTACAATTAACTGATAGTTTTTCACTTGTACTGTTGCAAATAATCATAATTCATGTACCTGCTTCTACTCTGTTAATTTCAAATTCATCTACCAAAAGGTTTAATCGAAAACCCAAACCTATCTCTTGCTTGTTTAAATCCCACAGTGAAGCCTATCTCCTATGAGCCTCTTAAATTTGATATTCAAAGCCATTCACAATCTGTCCTACCATGTCAAATTCTTCTTTGGCAATTCCTTTATACTTGTACTGTGTTCTAGTTTTGGTAAATAACTTGTGATCACAAAGCCTTGCTGGCTTGGAAATCTCTTCTTTCTTTTCTTGCTTTTTTTCTTACTTCTCTGTTGGCATCTGCCCCAAGGCTTGGGTCTAGCTGAATCATGATCAGAGGGCTGCTGGTGAGGAAGAGAAAGAGGACAAGAAAGAGAAAGCCCTCCATCTTGAGAGGACCGGGGAATTGGAAAGAACGAGACAAAGACATAGAGTAGAAATGGACACAGGCAGCCTGAGCCTAGGTAGCCCAAGCACCTTGTGCCACGGCTTGAGCCGTTGCTTGAGCCACCCAGACAAACTAGGCATCCTTATTTATAGTACAAGGAGACACTACACATGTACATTTTAGGACACTTCATAGATTGGTTGCTAGGTTACAGACAATAAGCAGGTAACAAATCTATAAGGGCTTAGTCATACTGGGTCAGGTGTATCCCTTGGTGATAATCCCATCAAGAGAAGGTCTCATTATCTTCTTTTCTAATGCAGAGAAATCTAGCTGTAGGTGTGGGGAAGAAGGCTGAAGAACTTCTCCATAAGGAATGTACCACCACACCCAGAAAAGGCTAAAGAACCTTTCAGATGCAGAGCAGGGATTGGACTTTGCTAATTGGGATCAAGATGTCTCTTGAAGTCCATCAGATGTGTCTGTTGGAACGCCCCTAGCAATTTCCACCCTTGCTCTGTCTGCAGTGAAGGTCAAGGAAAGGACAAGTTACAAGGTTCTGCCCAAGCCCAAAATGACAGGTGGTGTTTGCTCAGAGCATGTCCCCGCACCTCAGGTTCTCTCTCTAAACGTGTCCCCACACTTATCTATCTGCTATCCCAATACAGTTCTATTCATCCTTCTAAGGTCAGCGTAAGTGTTACCTCTGTTCAATCTTTCTACTTTTCTTTCTTCCTCCTCCTTCTTTGATTTTTTTTTTCTTTTCATTTCAAAAAGAGAGAGAGAGAACTACTCAATGGGATGTGGTCTTGGCACAATTCCTTTTCATCCATTTCTCTATACTATCAAGATTTAGGGCACACCAACACAGACATGCACCCAGCATGTTTATCAAGCCTCTGGAACCAAGACTCTAATTGCGGTTGCCCATGTGAAATAGTGGCTCCTTAAACACTATGATAAGAGGTCGGACCCCTCTTTGACTTTTTATAGGAACTTTTCTATACCACAGATATCAAATGTAACATACAGGACTTTTGTTTTGAATTTTTAAAAAAATTCTGTCGTGATGTTCCTGTCTTAGCCTCTCAGCTAGGACTATAGGCACATTCCTTGCATTTTATTATTATTATTTTTTTTTTGACAGGGTTTCACTATGTTGCCCAGGCCAGCATTGAATGTGAGCTTGTTCTGCCTCAGCCTCCCCAAGTCGCTGGGGTTACAGATGCAACCACTGTAATTGGCTGTTAGGTTGGACCAGGAATTGAACCTGACCCTTCCTATGTGATACAGCCTGTGGGGCACAGTGTCCTAGCAGACCACAGAGACTGGGCCTGTAAAATACAGTATTAAACTTCTTTATTCATTTGTTTATCTCTTCCACTTGACTTAGAATTCTTCCAGGGCAACCATTTGGTCTTAATTTTTATTTCAGAGGTGCCTAGCATATTGCTTGGCACTTGGTAAATTACTGACCAAATAAATAAACAATAAATATATAATAGGTTCTTTTATTTTAAGACTTATACGTGAAATACAGTATTCATGAGTTTATTTCCAGTGACTAAAAATACTTATCTTTTCTTTGTAAGTATTCTGAATAATCACCCCAATCTTGTTTCCTTTGCATTGATGAAAACATAGATGGTGGTATTGGGAAGTTCAAGTTGCCAAGAGGTGAGATGGGTGCTCATAGATTAGTACATGAGTGATTCTATGTTTGCTTTGAATTTTTCAATTTAATTTTCTAGTTATATTGTACTATATAGTCATAGTCTCAGGAACTAATGAAATGAACAGGAAAATAGATTTGTGTTTTTTGAAATGTAAGTTAACAAAATAAAAATACACATTTAAGTAGTCTTACCTTTTCCATATTCTTATTACATTAAAAACTGATGGCACAATAATGCTTTGCCACATTCAGAATTATTTTCTAAGTTAGTTTCCATGAAATCAAAACCTTTTCTAGTCTCTACTATTTCTAAAGACATGACAGAAAGGATTTTTCTAGTTGTAATTATATCTGCATATTTGTACCAGTCTTTGCAATGATTTTTAATTTTTATCACATTTATGCATTTTAATATTTAATTAGTCCTTGGTTCCTCCATTGTAAGTTGCAGCATGAGCAGATTTAAAATAGAAGAAAGCAAACTGAGAAATAAATAATACTGTGTTATTTAATATGAGGCAAAAATATGACAACACAACATGGATTTTAAGTAACAATTAGAAAATATTTACCAGTTCAAAGTAATTTGGACTTTTTCTTTTCATAGGTGAGTGATAAATATTTCCTTAATATAAATAAGATTCTTGATACTGTCTTTCGTGATGATTTTGTTGTGAAAAGTAGTACATTTTCAATATTATTAGTCTATCACTTACAAATAGTGAGTTTCAGATCAAGCTTACTGGTGAAATGAGAAACTCTTTATAGCTCGAGGTAACATTGGTATTTTTAAGTTGAGATTTTAAAAGTGTATTTTTATTTATTCCATAAGTGAGAAAGACAATAGAGAGATATACTATACCCATCAAGTTCTTCACACCCTCAACCCCAGCTTCAGCTGGTCTGAATCATGAGCACCACACAGGGGGATCTCTAGACGGGAACCAGCAACCTTTCCATGTGGGCCTGCCTCTTGGAGTGTCATGTTTTACCACCGTGCCACCGTTTTGTTCCCTAAGTTGGAATTCTATTTTGCCTGGTGATAATCTTTTCTTTAAATTTTGTAATCTATGATACACATGAGTTTCATAATGGTAAAATAATATATTTTATGAAATGCAAATCAAAGTCTAATGGAGATTAAAGACTATATAAAATGTATGTTTAGGCCAGCCAGTGTCATGGTAGTTATGACAGTCAAATCCCACATGGTTGACGATGAGATTTAAGTCCAGGACCCACAGCTTGAAAAGGTCAAAGCCTGTGTGACCAAAATCCTGAGAGAAAAATGGAAAAGAAGGGATTTTTAGCCTTGTCCCCTGGGGAGTACTTTCTTATTCTTCCTCTTTCTCTCACATAAGAACATGAACTCTACAAGCAAAATAATTTTAAAATAAATTTTTAAACATTATTGGAATGGTATTTATTGAATTGCCAAAATAACTGTACTGGCTTTATTTGCACTTTTTAGTGATAGTGCTTATTGCCTTCTGGACATCCATATTTCATCCTTCCTAACATAACCTTCATTTGATCTGTTTTCACTCTCCTGAGTGTGTATGCATTTGAGGAGGTTGATTCCAATTCAAGTCCCAGGTTGCAGATCTTGATTATTCTAAACTAGATCATGGTATTTTTATTTTCTTTGTCAATAGTTAAGCTTAACTATGAGCACATAGTGAAATTCTGTCCAATGAGACATGAGACAGCCTGCTGGAAGTGTGCCTGTAACTACTATATGTAATACCTGGGATTCCTGCGGTCATATGCTAGCAGCAAGAATGAGGTCAACACACAGAAATTGCACCAAGTGGATTACAAAGAAGAGTCAGAGATCAAGAGCTTGCCCTACCTATGGAATTCTCGCTTTTTGAAATTATAATTGCTCTTAGTGTTTAAACCACTGTAAATGGGAATTTCCATTTAGTTGAAGCTGAACATGTCTTAACTTAAATAAATAATATCTTCTCAAATTCATACTAGAACACATTCAATTAAGTTCATTTAGGGTCAAATATCTGAATGTCAGCTATGTTTTTTGTGCATAAGGAACTCAATATTCTAGTTAATTAAAGAGAATATAAAAATAATATTAGAGGTTCCTCAAAAGCCTACAAATTGAACTACCATATGTTCCAGCAATTCTATTACTGAGTATTTACCCAAAGGATAGGAATGCACTCAGTTGGAAAAACACTTGCACATGCATGTTTATTGCGACATTATTCACAATTGTTAAGACATGAAATCAATTCAAATGTCCAAGGACAGATGAATGGATTGAAAAAGTTTGGCACATATACACTATGGAATACTGCTCAGTGATAAAAAACAAAAACAAAAACAAAAACAAAACAAAAAAACAATGAGACCTTGTCGTTTGTTAGAAGGTAAACAAATACGGAAGATTTAATGCTGAGTGAAACTAGCCAGACTATGAAAGAAAGGCATTGTATGTCCTCACTTAATATATACTAATGCCTGCACCCTGGCAGAAAATAAAAGATTGTAAGGTATAAAAGCAGGAATGTAGATATTAGACAGTGTGGGAAGAAGGTGGGCAATAGGGTACAGGAGGGAGTGAATCAAGGTGAAAAAAGCAAGACATTTAATGAACAAAAAAAAGGAAAATTATCTGTTGATGATAATGTGTATGATACTGTCTTTGACTGAACTGATATGCGGTGTGGTCATGCTGGGAAGATTACTTTTGTGTTCTATGGAAATGTGATTAATTAAAAAATAACAAAATAAAATAATTAAAATTAAATTAATAATGATAATAATATACTTGAGAAATAAGTTAATACAATTTGTTTAGAGAAGAGAGGGATTATGAGTAAGAAGATATATATTCCTCAAGGTGGAAAGAACTCTTAGGACTCTCAAGCTTCATTGAATAGATGTTTGAACAAGATTTTGAAGGTGAATGAGTTAAGATTTTGTTTATATACCAGAGCACCCAATTAAGAGTGGCAATTATTTTTTTCCTCACATTAAAAGACAAGAAATTCAGGGTGAGATTATTTACAGGATCAATGATGACATTGGCGATGAGTTATTTCTATTTCCCCCCTCCACCTTCTTTGTAAGTCTGCTTATCATTTTGTGATGAAGCATCTCTAAACACTACTCCCAGAAAGGAGTAAGACAGCGTAGAGAGACAAAGAGCTCCTCCTTTGGAAAATTTTTCTCTATATTTGTAGCAAGGAAACTTTCTATGGCACACTTATTCTGTCTCATTAGTCATAACTATTATATGCCCCAATTTAAACCAAGGTGAAGGAGATAATAGGCCACTGGATGAGAATAAGACAGCCGTGGCTTGTTTCGATCACGTAGGTGTCATCATCAGGCACAGCTAAAGCACTCTGAGTCCAAGATATTTCCATCCATAACTTGTACAATTTGAGCTTCCCTTCAGCATGACTAAAAGGTGGGAGAGGGCAGATTTGGGGAAGGCAGAGAATGGATCATTTATTTTATTTTTATTTATTTATTTACTTTTCACATTTTATTGATTCACAAAAAATCTTAATTAATCTAAATACTTTCAACAGCAAGTGCAGCTGATTTATACAAATCTGTGAACACATGTCTGATTTTAGGCATTAAACTCAGTGAGAAGAATGGATTTACCATAAAGTAGCACCTAGCTGTGATTATATAGCTTGCTGGGGTCATTAAATAGATTTAGATTTTTATGTATTTCTAGTTTCAAGAAAAGCAGTTTTAGCTTTAATAAATCAAAATAGAAAAGTGTTAAGAAAAATTGGCTTAAGACTTAAACCAAACAGTAGGAAGGTGCTAAAATCTCCAAAAAATAGATATGGACAGAGCTAAAATCTAGTAATAAGTGCATTGTACATTTTCTTCTGAAAGGTTTTTTTCCTCTCTCCAATCTTCCTTTTACTAAAGAGAGGCACAAACTAACTTATTTGCAAAAAATAAAAAATAAAAAAGTAAATTTAGGCTTAATTTAGTCTGTTATTTGCACAAAACCCCATAAGAATACCAATTGATTTCATCAGTATTTCCAATTTCTGACTCAAGGCAGTAGATATTATTGAAATTATGCAAATAGCCATTCTGTCACAAAAATAAGAATACTCCAAAATACTTTCTAATTCCAGAGGGGTTAGGAAGGAAAAAAAGTTTGTTTCAATTACCAAAAATAAAAAAATAAAAAAATAACCAAAACAAACAAATTGCTGAACCTATTAACAGCTCAAAAGAAGAAAAAAATTCTTAAATCTGGAAAACAAGGCATAGAAGAAAATCAGTAATGTTTCAATCAAAAGTCATAAAACTCTACTTCGCCAGTTCAGTCTCCTGTAATTAATGTCTCTTCTGTTAAATTTGCAGTGTTACTGTGGTCCAATCTTCCCATTTAAATTCTGAAACAGGTTGTTTTAAAAAGTGAGAATTAGCACAGGGAAAGAGGGCTAAAACATCAAGGCAAATTGGGGACACTGCAGAGTTTATTCCTGGTGGGCACATTTGGAAGCCTCATGCTTGGAAAAGATGCAGTGGAGAGTCAGAAGCAGGAGGCTTTAGCATCTCTCCTACGTTAGATAAAAGTACCTGGGCTTGATGGAAACTGTGAAAGGGTTCAGCAGAGGCAAATAAAATAGAAGATTTGAATTTAAAAATCACTCTGAGAGCTTCACCATGAAGAGCGGATTCGAGCGGGTTGAGATTAGAGCAATCAATGTAATTAGGAAGTTACCTAAATAGCTCAGATGAGGAAGGATGAAGGACAGAAATAAATCATTGGCTGGGAAAATTGTCACTGAGGGATAGATCGTCCACTGTGATAAGGCAAAACCAAGAGACTTGGAAGATTGATTGAATGTGGCATGTGAGGCAAGAAGAAACATTAAGAAAGATGTAAGCTTTGAATTAGACAAATCGGAAAGGTCGACAATCAAATGAAAACTGGGGAATGAAGAGTACGTCCGGGGACAGGAAGCCATGGGTACTTTTGAGATATACTGAGTTTGAGCTTCTTCCGTAACTATGAAGGCAAGCAGTGTAAGATAAAATGACATGTATCAGGGCAAAGGTTTTATGAAGTGGATACTGTAGTGAGTTAATTTAAAAAATATTTTTGACAACTTTAATTTAAATCATTACACAGTCTGTTTCTTAGCTGTTTCTCTCCGTAAGTATCAAAATTAACAGCTGTAAGATTCTTCCTCCCGGGTATTTAAGGGCATGAGGGCTGATCTCAGGAACATGTAGGTAACTGATCCAAGTTCTAGTTCCAGGGACTTCAGCTCAGGGGACTATCTTGATAAAAAATATCTTATTTTAGGAAGACTGAGTGATTACGAAGACTGGGTTCAGCTTCTTTCATGTCCTTTAATCAGCGACTACATCTCATGTATTCCATATCGCACCACTCCAGGGCTAATAAAGTGTACTCAACTCAGAGGAGATGGTCTCTAGTGTGTAAGCAGATCAGACTATGCACAAAACTGTTTCCCGCCTTGTGAACATAAAACTAATCTGAAGGGATATGGTTAACATTCCAGGTAACCTAATGTGATGATCAAGCTAATTATCTATAAATGTGTGACTATCAGAGTGACTATTTTTTAAAAAGAATTATTTATCTGTGTAATTAATTCCATCTGTTATTATTTTTTAATTTGACCTGGAAGAGATAGACAGAGAAAGGGAAAACTAGAAAGCAAGCTGCCAGTTTCAGTACTAGAACCGTCGTCAGTCGTGTGGGAATCCAGCCACCTGCCAGCCCCAGAGTGAACTTTTTCTAAGAAACAATTGGTCAAAATGTGTACCTGCTTTCCAGAGAAACAGAGTGAGATGGAGAGGGGAGAAGTCCAACCCAACGGGGCATGATCATGCCACAATCCCCTTTCATTTCTCTATCCTGTCAGGATTTTGAGCATGCACACTTCAACTCTCCAGGACCAGGATTTGAACTATAGTTGGCCAGATATGGTCCCTTTACCAGTAGGCCATGGAGCAAGCTGCAGCATAGCCATTTTTGGTAGTCCCATAAGCATATACCTTGTTCTGGTTTTTATAAGTTTTTGATCTTGTTATTGCATGCGGTGATTGTACTTCTCATTTCTGTATCCTGTATATAAGTACCCTTCTCTGATTTCATCAAATGAGATATATATTTCAATCTACTATGATATTTGTCAAAATTGTGATTATATATATTATAATTTTAGAAAAGTATTTTTTCTCCTTTTAAACAACTAAGTAGACTATCTTTATTCATTGATTTAATAAATTATGCACTTATTTATTATGCCCTTACATGAATTTATCTTTTTGCATGTGTTGTTAAAAGTAGCAAGAAACAACAATATGGTCCAACAGTAATGAGATTTTACTACCTTCTGCTACCAGTTCAATAAGCAGGCAGATGGCATCCCAGGTTATCACAGGTGACAGTTTTAACCAACATTTTGCTATGACTTAAATAGGTTTCCTTCCCAACTCCCATTCACCAAACCAATGCTAGAGTGTCGTTCTAAAACACCCCGACAGGTACCAATTCTTTGTCTTGGTTAGGATAAAGGACAAGCTCTTATAACAAACAGACCTTACAACACAGTGATTTGAAGCAAATATAAGCTTATTTATTTTTAATGGTACAAACTAGGTGTAAATAAAATTCAGGACACACAAATAGCATCTACGATTAGATTCCTTTTCCCTTGTGCTTCCAACAACCTCTTATTGCTGAATGCCATCCTTGTCTGTCTGAACTGGCTCACTCACATCATCACATTCATGGTCCAGGCCTTAGGGAAAGGGCAAAAGATAGAAAAGGTGAACAATTTTCCTCTCACAATGTGGCCCAGATACTGCACACATTGTTTTAGTCTACATGCCATCTACCAAACTTAGGGTGTGTTACAACTAACAGAGAGGAAGGAGAAAAATGAAGAATCTGGTTGGGCTACCATAAAATAATACTTAAAGTTATGTTGTATACATTTCAACTCAGTTAATCATTAAAAAATAAAGATGTAAGAATGAAGAAGCAAAACTGAAATTTTTAAAGAAGAAATGGTTGTCTTTGTAGAAAGAAAAGAGAATTTTCAGATAAATTATTAAGATAAATAAAAGACCTTAGCAAATATGCAAGGGAAAGAAGCGCAAAATAAATGGCAAATACATCATCAATAAACATGATTATATTAAAATATAATTGGTATGGCTGGTGATTGTGTGATTCTGTTCCATCTGCAATATTTATGAATAATCAAGCCTCCCTTATCAAATTCTTAGTCTGTTTCATTCCCACTAAAAGTTGGCAGTAGGAGCTGAATCATTGCAGAATCTGAGAAACACAGATGTGGACCGTTGATAGGGACTGAGTGCCTGTGTGAGCTTTACTCTTGTGCAATCCTCCTTAGTACTCGAGTACCTACGGGTGCCCTGGCTATTCTCCGTTCCTGACTACTTTGCATTTCAGGAAGGTTTTGTTATTTCAGTGAGTCCTTTTTAAAATCACAATGTTGTTTCCTTGAGAATCATAACCTGGTCCTCTCTGGGTGCCTTTCTATTAATTTGCTTTCCTATTATCTATAGCCTCTATAACACCCTTCCCCTCCTGGAACTGAAAACAAGATAAAACAAAACAAAAAAAAACTATCTTATTTTGGTCCTTACACTAGATTAACTTTCCATGAGAGCTTTTCAGTCCAAAGTCAAGAAAAAACCTCTATTCCTGCTCAATTGACTATGATATGTTGATTTTATTTTCTGTATAAATTGGTGTTGGTTTGCTTGAGATGATCCCTAGAGTGGAAGCTTTGATGAACTGCCCACATCCATTCAGTACTCATCTCTGTGTGCTAAAGCAATGGTCTTCAACCCAGGGTCATGGGCCAGCAGTAGAACCAGGCTGCAGAGCAGGAAGTGAGCAGTGGGCAGGTGAATGAAGGTTCATCTGTATTTATAGTCATTCCCCATTACTGTCTGATCAGCAGGGGCATTAAATTCTCATAGGAGTGTGAACCCCTTAGTGAACTGTGCATACGAAGGATCTAGGTTGCATGATCTCATAAACCATCTCACCCCTCCATGGAAAAATTGTCTTTCATGAAACCAGAGCCTGGTGCCAAAAAGTTTGGGGACCATCGTGCTAAAGGCTGTATCCCTAAACCTTCCAACTCTTTTTATCTGAGAGTTTCTGGCTACTGGAGTGTACCCACCCACATGTGAATCCAGCTAGAAGTGCTGAAAAATTAATGCCCTTGGGAGCTATCATTAGCTAACTAATTGCAAACAGGACATTGAAAGATGAATACTCTAGTTTCCTTGCTTCCTTTCTTGGTATTTCTAAGGTGTGTTCTTTAATTTCTCCCAGGGCTTTCTTTTTCTTTCTGATTTTTTAATGGTCCCATGCCTTTTTAATTTCAATTTCTGAAAGTATTTATCAAAGTGCCTAGGTAACTGGTTGACCTTCAAGGTATTATCATTGAGGTGTCTTAGCCTTTAGTAGTAGCTTAGAATATGCAGGTCCTGTACCAGAGTGTTCCAGTTTGGGAGGTCTTTAAAGGCTTGATGTGCAATTAGAGGTCAGACATTGTCAATGAGTAGAAAGAAATTTCTCCTGGGACTAGTAGATGGTGTAATGGCTATGTTGCTGGACTCCCATGTAGTTGACCAAGGTTCCAGTCCCAGACCCGGTGGCTTAAACTCAGGCTGGGCGTGTGTGCGTGCGTGACCAAGATCCTGAGAGGAGAACAGAGGAGAAAGGATTGTGGCGTAGCCATCCACGCTGGGGGGTGATTTCTCGCTTTCTGTCTCTCTGTCTCTGTGTTTCTAGTGAGCACATGCACCCTATAGCAGAAACCTCTCCAAAAAAAAAAAAAAAAAAAAAAAAAAAAGAAAGAAAAGAAAAAAAGAAAGAGATTTCTCCTCAGGAGAAACTTACTGTAATAATATTAACTTTTTTTTTTTTGAGAGGTTTTTGCTATAGGGCGCGTGCGCTCGCCAGACAGACAGAGAGAGACAGAGAGATAGAAAGCAGGAAATCACCCCCCAGGGGGGATGGCCACGCCGCAATCCCTTCTCCTCCATTCTCCTCTCGGGATCTTGGGCACGCACGCACACGCGCCCGGCGTGAGTTTAAGCCGCCGGGTCCAGGACTCGAACCGCGGTCGACTACGTGGGAGTCCAGCGACATAGCCATTACGCTAACTGCTGGTCCCATGTAATAATATTAACTTTTGATCAATTGGGAATTAATCAGTTTGGAACTTACTCCTCAGAATAAACATAAATTAAAAAGTGGTACAAGAATCATTTGTATTTTAATAGAGAATCTTCATCAGTCAGAGAGCGTTAAATAAATGCAATTGAAATGTGCTCTAATTATAAAAGATGGAATATTTTATACAACAGTTCTTAAAGAGTTTATCATATAAATCTCTTAAATAAATGTAATGAAGATTTTTCTATCTGAATTTTCTAAGACTTAGAATATAATCCCTGGTACAAGTTCATGGCTATTTTTTGTAAGTGTTATTGTAATTAATTTTATATACTTTAATTACATTTTCTAACATTCTCAATTTGTATTTGGGAATTTGAATCCACATAGCATAAGATAGTAAATAATTATCTATACTTACCCAGAGGTATCTTAAAAATTATAGTTCTTTTCAAAGTTCATTAGTAATTAACATAAATATATTGGTAATATATAAGAAAGCAAATTCTGATCTTAAATCAGAACAAGATTTTTAGGAAAAATCTCAAGTGCCTGTTCTTATTGCTAATCAAGTGAAATTCTAAGGTCGTGCATATATTTTTATTTATCTGTAGGAAAATTAAAATCTGACTCATACTGATAGAATATTTGGATTTATTGTAGTAAATTTTGATGTAACATTACACAACATGATATCTTTGTAAGGAAATTCTGATTATAAGATGAAGATCTTATACCTTAGTAAAAGAAGCAAGATAAACTAAAAATCTTAAGATCAGGATGGCATTTAGTAGAGTTAAAAGTTAGCTAACTATGTGGATGCATATGGATTTTAATATTACTGAAATTTAAGCTGTAGAAGGTAGAATTGGCTTACCAAGGAAGATAACGCATATGTTAATCTTATACCTGTAACTATTGAGTCATTATGCATGGATCTGATGACAGTGGTAAAATAAAACCATTTAAGCAAAAATTTGGATATTGAGTTGCTAAGTTGTAAATCATAGGGAAAAAAAACCTTTTCTCTTCTTTAGAGAATGTATTTCCTACCAAGAAAGGACTAGTAGCTAAATGCCTTTGTATTTAGGAGTTTAGAAGAATGTCAACACTTTCAAACTGAAAATGAATTGAAAAAGTAGAATCACACTTACCCTTAAATATATACTTAGGGAACAAGCAGTTAGCGTAATGGCTATGTTGCTGGACTCCCATGTAGTCGACCGCGGTTCGCGTCCCAGACCCGGTGGCTTAAAACTCACACCGGGCGCGTGTGCGTGCATGCCCAAGATCCCGAGAGGAGAATGGAGGAGAAGGGATTGCGGCGTGACCATCCCCTCTGGGGGGGTGATTTCTTGCTTTCTGTCTCTATGTCTCTCTCTGTCTGTCTGGCGAGTACATGCGCCCTATAGCGAAAACCTCTCAAAAAAAAAAAAATATATATATATATATATAATACTTACATGGGCACTTAGAGTGAAAGGTTAAAAGAAAATCTTGCACACAGTAATTTGACTGAATACTATTAGTGAGTTACCATCTAAGAACAAAGAAAACTCCATAGAAAAATCTTAAACTATATTCAACTATTTTATAGTTGGCTTTAATATTATATAATTTTGGATCTATTGTCTTGCATTGTCAGATAAAACAAATAGGTACTGATTTTTAATTTGATATGTATAACTATTTTTCTGTATTAAAGGAATGGAAGTACAAATACTATACAGAATTAAAAATGTAAATGTGAACTATTTACTTAATTAGAAGTATTAATGTGGAGGCATATCTTTGTGAGAAAATAATACATGTTTTTTCTGGTTGTATCTACTGAAATGTTTCAATAACAGTTTGAATGGTCTTCAAAATGTTCATGAAGAAATGTAATTAAAATATATTGTTGTTTAGTGTGAAAATTATGGTTACTTAGTGTAAAAATTTTGAGGTTCATGCATAGGTTTTTCATAGTATGCATTTTCCATGATGTATTTTCACTCACCTGAGACACAGAGAGTGACAGAGAGACAGAGAGCAAGAAATTACCTTCTCAGGGTGAGTAGCCACTCTGTAATCCCTTTTCTGCCATTCTTTTGGGATTTGGGGCATGCACAAGTGCCTGGAGTGAGTTTCTTTTTTCTTTTCTTTTACTTTTTTCTTTGAGAGTTTTTTGCTATAGGGTGCATGCGCTCACGAGAAAGAGAGAAACAGAGAGGCAGAAAGTGAGAAATCACTCCCCCAGAGGGGATGGCCATGTTGCAATCCCTTTTCCTCCATTCTCCTCTCAGGATCTTGGGCATGCATGCACATGCACCCAATATGAGTTTAAGCCACTGGGTCTGGGACTTGAACTGCGGTCAACTACATGGATGTCCAGCGACATAACCATTATGCCAACTGCTGGTCCCCATGAGTTTCAAGCCTCTGGGTCCATAACTTGAACCACAGTTGGCCATGTGGAACCCCAGCAACATAACCATTACATCACCTGCTGGTCCCTCCATGACATTTTTGAAGATCCCAGTATTAACGTCATGGTGCAGCTGAGTGTCCAAATTCTTGCTGTAATTGTATTTTGCCACTAACCACAGGTCTTTGGAGATAAGGATGACTCCATGTTAGTGGCCGGAAGCTATAAATAAGCTGAAAACCATGTTGAGCCTGAAAGCAAGGAGCCTATCCTTGCTTTAGAAGAAAAGTGAGAAAGCAAGCCACCAGGTCCAGGACATGAACCGTAGTCAGCCATGTGGGAGTCCAACACCTTAACCACCATGCCACCTGCTGGCCCCAGCAAAGAGGTTTTTAAATAATAATGACATCATGTCAAAGGGTCACAAAAGCCAACATTGAAAGGATTCTCAGGGCACATTGTGAGAATGAATCAAAAGGAGAAAATTAGCTATGGTCTATTGAAACACATTAAATTTAAAAAGCTATGAGTCACTCAGTAGTCCAAAGTCATTGTTTCATCTAGTCTAATTTTATTGCATCATTTAAGAAATAGAAACTATAGGTATTAAATAGTATTTTCTCAGTCATAGTATATGAATATTAATTAACACATACACACATACACACACATACACACACATCCCTACATACATGTATGACCTACAGGTAGATAACATTAAAGGAAATGTAGAAAATCAGAAGATCCTAGAAATTATATAAATTATCAATTTAGACTGATTTGAGGTGAAATATTACTAAATTATTCTCAGGACTGAAATATATGAGATAACTTGAAACTTAAGGTAATTATGCATGGTATTAGATTTATAAGGATCAGTATTTAGGACGGTCGTATTTGTTAAATTTTACAATATAAATACATAGAGCAGAAATGCTCATTTTATACAGCAACCACTACCCCGTGGTCTGTTGTACTCTCTGGGTAGCAGCTGCTTGACCTACAAAGGCCAGCATCGACAAGGGATAATCTACCTGAAGAGCATTGTTTTCCTTCCTCCCTGTAGTTAGAATTTCTAACTACACCTACAAGGGTTCCTTGTAATTCCTAAGTCCCATTTTACTCTCCTACTCCAGAAACCCCACTCAGTTCTCAGTTTCACACTTGGGCAAAAGGGAATTGATAGAAAAAGATTAATTAATTTAAAAAAAAAACGCTTAGTTTTCACTCCATTTTACACCAAGCAGTGCAGGAGGACAGGTCCCTAGATGTCCTTAACTGACTGTGGGTGAGATCTTTCTCCTGCTGCTTGCAATTTTGGGGCAGACTATACTCAGAATGCAACTTACTGTGATAAAAAGCAAATGTCTACAGCTACCTAGGCTATTTTCTCATCCCTTCTAAAACAGGGTTTTTTAAAATTAATTAATTAATTAATTAATTTATTTTTGTATATACATTCAATCACATTGTTTAGCTTACAATGTGAGCATTTCAATATGTGAACATTTCTCCCCAGTCCTGTTAATCAAAATATCTTCAACCGATAACACCACACCTCCCCATCCCGTCAATGCTCTACCTCCGTATCCCTTCTCCAAATGTCCTTCGTTAAGCCCCACTCCTCCACATACACCTCATCTGACATTCATACCCATCTCTTGTGTTTGTACAACTTTTAGTCAATCAGTTTCAGTCATAGAGTGCAGACAAATGGTATATGTTAAGTGGGGACATACAATGTCTCTCCATAGCCTAGCTTGCCTCACTCAGCAGTTAATCTTCCATATTCTTCCACTTTTTGTCAAAAGCCAGGGTTTTGTTGGTTTTTATGGCTGAGTAGTATTCCATAGAGTATATGTGCCACAGTTTTTCAATCCATTCCTCCATACTTGGGCATTTGGGTTGGATCCATGATTTAGCAATAGTGCCCCAATAAACATCGATGTGCAAGCACTTTTCCAATGAATAATTCTTCTGTCCTTTGTGTAGATACCAAGGAGTGGGATTGCTGGATCATATGGTAGATCTATTTGTAGATTTTTGAGGAATCTCCAAATTATTCTCCACAGTGACTGGATCAATTTACATTTCCACCAGCAGTGTAAAAGAGTTCCCCTTTCATCATACCCCCGCCAACACTTATCATTTTTTGTTTTTTTAATCTTAGACATTTTGACTGGGGTTAGGTGGTACCTCATTGTTGTTTTTATCTGCATTTCCCTTACGATGAAGGATGTTGAACATTTTTTCATATGCCTTCAGCTATTCGTATGTCATCTTTAGAAAGTGTTTTTTTCAACTCCTTCTCCCATCTTTTAATAGAGTTGATCATCTTTTTTCCAAACAGCTTCTTTAGTTCCTCATGTATTCTGGTTATCAGTCCCTTATCTGATGCAAAATTTACAAAAATATTTTCCCATTCTGAGGGCTGTCGATTCACACTAATTACTGTGTCTTTGTTTATGTTTGTGCTTCATGATCCTCATTTTTCTTAAGGTAGAAAATCCAGGGTGAGTCCGGATTCCTCAGCTGGGATGCAACACGGAACCTGTGCAGATGAGATAATACCTGCCCTGAGAAGTTTCCTTGAGCCTTCAGGAACCAGCGCACCATGCATCCTAGGCTTCTGTTTATCACTGCTGCTTATCTGTGAATAATAAACCTGTTTGTCTAACTCATACAAGTGTTCTGCCTCATCAGAGTAGATCAAAGGACCTTTACAAGCAGTTTCTCATTTTGTGCCCTATCCTCCTTGTTATATAATGCATCGAGGTTCAAATACCACACAGGACATAGAGAACCTGGGGTCCTTTAGTTACGCACCAAATCACACTGGAAATCTATTTAGTAGCACAATGTCTTAATGTGAGTATATTTTATGTCTGGATGGCCTGATGTTTCCTCCTGAAGATGTCAAATGCAATTTCAGTAAGTATTCTAAAGCAACCATTTCTCAATATGCACATGTAATTCTAAACAGTAAACTTCAACTGTATTCTTTATACCACATCTGAAACATATGGATTCTAACAGTAACCTATGTCAGTCAGAAAGGCCTCTCTTTGCTGTCTACTTCTGGCAAGGGTCACTTAGAATCACTGGGAAAGCATGTTTGTAGCAAACTGAAAACTTGGGTATCAATGTGTGATGAATGTAACTACTATATCTTCTGTAACAATTGAAGACCCACCTTCCAAAAGTTTAACATTTAAGTCATAAAGAGATTGTTAATGTTTTACTACCCTGGACAAACACAAACACCTCTTTATAGATTTTCAATGCAACCTCTCTTGTGGATACTAAATATTTCCTGGACAAATACAATAATAATCTCTTTTAAATCTATGTTTCCAGTCTCTTTTTTTATGTCAACCTTTTTAATATTTTCTGACTTACACTACCTTTCTCTCCCAACCTGAGTGTTGTTAGGAAGCTCTTCCTTCTCTTATTACCACTGAGAAATTCTTAAAGGTATAACCAATTTGGACAATTACTTAGCAAAGTGAAAATGTGTATGCCCCACAACTGTACAATTCAACTCTTAGACATGTATCCTAGAAGTTCAACAAGTGCATCAGACAACGTGTACAGGATATTCAGTGCTGCTAACTAAGGACTGGAAATGAACCAAAGCTCATTGAAAGTGAATTGGAATGCTATATTATACAGCATTGCAGATCAATCTCTTATAGCTTATGTAAAAATAGAAGCAACTCTCAGGAACATAATGTTGAGTAAAATAGCCCAGGCTACATGAGGAGTCACTACACGAGACAACACCATGCAAAACTGAAGAGTATGTTACTTAATGATCTACACAAAATTAAAAAGAAAAGCAGAGAAGCATAAAATTCAAACACGTCAGGAAGAATATATAGGAATATATATTTCTTTTCAAATGGATGATGCAGTTGTTATGTTTCTATTGTTATTTTAAAACAATTCACATTTATTGTAATGTTGCTTGTATATGCAATTTTGATGTATGATAAAAATGAACAAACAAGAATGGAAAGGAAATATTGTTTTAAATATTAAGATTACTTGAGAAGACATTTTGAAGCTTGATGAAATTTTGGCAATAAAATAAATATAAAATAAAATAAAAGAGAAAACAATATAAGACAACAATAAGGGAAAAATAATGTGTTTTAAAGGATTTTTGATATTTGTGAATGAGTAGTAGGCATGGTTAGGTTAGGGTCAAATACAAAAGATCAACCTGGTCTTTTTCACAATTCTTCCATTCTTTTCCCCACTTAATAAATACATATTTTCTATAAGAAATTTAAACTGCAGGGGACCAGCAGATGGCATAGTGGATAAGGCGCTGGACACTCCCACATGGCCAACTATGGTTCGAGTCCTGGACCTGGTGGCTTCCTTTCTCACTCTCTCTTTCTCTGGTCAAATAAAAATGAATGAATGAATGAATAAAATAAAATAAATAATCATTTTTTTAAAAAAGGGACCAGCAGGTGGCGTGGTGGTTAAGGCGCTGGACACTTCCATATGGCCTACCACGGTTCAAGCCCTGAACCTGTTGGCTTGCTTTCTCACTTTCCTCTCTCTCTCTCTCTCTGTGTCTCTCTCTCTGGTCAAATTAAAAAAAAAATGAATGAATGAATAAATAAATCATTTTGGCAAGTATGTTTGGTGGACTGGGTGAAATTTACATATGAGTAACTAAAAGAAATCACAAAAAGTTTATTAATATGTCTAAAAGTCTAATCGCATGCCATAAAGTGGCCAGAACAGTGCTTCTAAATCTGTAGTGTGCCTAGAAACCACTTGGGGGTTTTTGTCAAAATTCAGATTTCCATTTGACAGAGCAGCCGAGGGTCCCTCAATGCTGTCTACCTAGCAGGTCTCAACTGATGGCAATGTGGTTGGCTAGGTACTGGTTCCAGTAGCAGGCTTCAATTGTTTCCAGTCTATGACATTTAAAATTCACAATACTCTAATAAAGTTGTGGTATTTTCAAGAACAGAGGAGTTTAAATAAGAGGTATTTGCACCACCATGTTAAAATTAGAAACAGAGGCAAGAAGGATAGATGATCAACAAGTAGAGACATTTAAGTTACAGTTCTGGGGTGAAGGTACATTTCATTTTTTGTTGTAAAGATTATGCCTTCTTCTTAGTTAATGTTCTGCTTTTAGTGCTAGAAGTAGTCTTTTTAGAAAAGAAATTGTAAGTTGCTTTTTAATTGGTGCTTAGATTTTAATATTTCTTGGCTAATATTCAGCATCTGTTTTCTTTTAAAAATTCATTAAATTATTTCAGAATCGAATTAAGAGCATATGGTTTGGGTTTATTAATTTATATTTATATGTATATTTAACACACAGAATATTCAGCTGGAAATAAATCCTGTTCTGTATGTAACTTTTTATTACCCGATCCGCTTTGAAGACATGAAGAGTGCTTCTTGTCCGATCTCGTTTGATAGGATATAGATGATTCTGCTTAATCCTGGTTTTTTATCTTTTGTCCTTGGGTAAAGTAGACAAATTGAGTTTCACTTTTAGTTTATTTATTCTGTCAGAGATTCTGAATCAGGAGTTTAAAGTCGCTGCCTGACAAGAAAAAGTCAACATCTGTCGAGGTGATTTATTATTTATGTATTAGATTTTATGGTGCCTTTCCTCTGACAAGCTGAGAGTGTTCTTCACAGAATTCTCACACTTTTCAAATATCTTTCGCAAGAAACACCTATAAACATCATAGCATGAAAGGTGACAGAGAAGGAACCGCATGAGGAAAACAGAGGAGGACTCCAGGGTAAATGCTCACAGCCGCCAGTAGGAGGTGGCCTCTAAGGCCATGGGACAGCCGGCCAGAGCTCCCTCCCTGCCCAGTTCTGCCGGGGCATCTGTGCTTCCCACCTGGTCCCTGGACACTTCTGCTCTTCTGCCCTGTCAGCTCCAAGTCTGTGTGTTAATAAGAGCCCAGGCCACCCGATGGTTCCTGCTCTCTGCTGACAGATAATAGAAAATCTTTTCTTTCTTTTCCTTCTTTAAAAGAATTCTTTATTTAATTTTAATTGTTACTACAGTTTTCAATTTGACCAGAGACACACACACAGAGAAACAGAAAGAGAGAGGGAAAATGAGAAAGCAAGCCACCAGGTGAGGGACTTGAACCGCAGCCTGCCATGTGGGGATCCAGTGCCTTCAACATCACACTACCTACTGGTCCCAGATATTAAAATTTCTTAGAAGCTGGGTTTGAGGTGGGCAGGAAAGTAAAGGTTTGTGAAGTCCATTGGGTATTATTTCATTATAACTAAAAATGGTCCCTATTACATTTAAGCATTTTCAGCCATTTAATTAAATAACAAGATAATCCATTTTAATTACCTTAAATAAGGTGTGATTAAACAAACGTACTGAAAGGATCTATGAAGACTAGAGATATGAAAGCATATATTGAATGTTTTCTATTTCATTTGTAGTTGAAGTCATTGCTAAAAATGTGAAATTAAAACATATTTAAATTAAAAATATATTTAAATCACATTATATCTGTCATGTTGAAGTACTTTGTGTTTTTCTATTTTTTTCTAATATGCTAGAGAGTGTGTGCAATTGCTGGCAAGAGACAGAGAGGGAAAGTGAGAACTCACACCCCCACACAGGGGGTAGTCATGCCTTAATTGCTGTTCGTTCACTTTTTGTGTTTTGGAGTTTTGAGCATGCACACAAACACACCCAGCATGTTTCTCAAGCTATCAAGTCTGGGACCTAAACCACGCAGTCAGCCAGGTGAGAGATCCAGCCTCTTCAATCACCATGCCAGTGGCTGGCCCACTTTTTAATATTTTTGTTGTGAAAAAAAGATAATAGAATGTAAATGATTAATTCTGCCTTTCTGAAATTCTCTGTTGGGAATTATGCACATAGCTGATGCAATCAAATTCTGTCCAAAATTCATCGTTTAAAATATTGCATGTTTATGAAGGGGTAAAACTAATATTGTCTTGGAAATAAAATGGAACCTTATTATGCTCATTTTAATTATCATAATAAGATTTTATAAATCTATATCAAACTTCATCATCCTGGCTAGGGTTAACTGTCTCTGTATTCATTTTTTTCTAATAAAAAATAAAATCAAAAGCCTAGCTGTGGTAGGGTGTGCTGCTGATGCTCCTACCCTGTAGGCAGAGGCCCCAGTGGAGGCCAGCTGCATTCCCAGCCTACCCTAAACCCAGGGCAGGGTGTCGACTGCTCAGGAGGCTGGGACGGGAAGAGCAGGAGTTCATGGCTACATGGACAGCACTGTGAAACTATATGAAAAAGCTGGGCATGGCGGCATGACCTGTGTTTGTGGCTATGTGGAAGGCAGAGGCAGGAGTATTGTGACATAGCTAGGCACTGTATAGAATAAAAGAAAGAAAAAAGGGGCCAGCAATTAGCGTAATGGCTATGTTGCTGAACTCCCATGTAGTCGACCGTGGTTCCAGTCCCGGACCGGTGGCTTAAACTCACGCCGGGCGTGTGAGCGTGCGTGCCCAAGATCCTGAGAGGAAAATGGAGGAGAAGGGATTGCGGCATGGCCATCACCCCTGGGGGGTGATTTCTCGCTTTCTGTCTCTATGTCTTTCTCTATCTGTCTGGCGAACACACGCACCCTATAGCAAAAACCTCTCCAAAAAAAAAAAAAAAAAAAGAAAAAGAAAGAAAAAAGAAAAGAAAAAGAAAGAAAGAAAATAGAACCACAAAACACAGATGATGTTAGGCAAAAAGGAAAATATATAACATATATATTTTATATATATAAATATATATAAAATGTTATATATATTTATATTTATAATATATATTATATATATTTATAATATATATTTATATATAATATGTATTATATATATAAATTTGTATTTATATATATAAAATGTTCATTTATTTCTTTTATGACAAAGAGAGAGAGACAGGGTCCTCATGCCACAATCCACCCTCAGCCACAACCTTCAAGATCACAGGCATACATGCCTGCCCGACAAGTACAAGGAGACCTCGGGACGTGAACCTGGATGACTTTCGGGTGACTTTAACATCATAGAACGTCGTGTTACTGCTGAGCTACTACAGCGGGCCCAGGCGTAATATCTTTGAAATTAAAGTTACTAACATGATTCAACATTCATTGCTTAGAGGAACCCTGGAGTCTGAAATAATACCCACTAACTATTTAAATAGAAATTAATTGCTGAATTCAATCAGAAAAAAGAATAGAAAAGAACTTGACTGAAAATAAAAGTACACTTTTTCCTAAGGATGATGAAAGCTAAAATAAACATTGGACTTTGCTACTTTATGATTAAGGAAAGGTACAAATAACCTACTTTGTCTTCCTAAGGTCATGGAAACAGAGAGAAGCAGAGACATGAGAGATCTAGGCATAGTTTTTTACCTTTACCTCTGATGCGAACTGGTTCCTTTGAAACCACCGTATGAATTATTTGTCCCTGATCTATTGCCCCTCGCTGCATTGTCTGCGCTGTGTATATCAGAGCAATGACTGAAATGAACAGGTGTTAGAGAGTATGTTTCCAAAATATTATTTCTCTCTGCTTTGTTGGTCTTTACATATTTTACTACCCAGAGGTATTTGGGATAACACTATTCTTTCCAATCATCCTTAATGAAAGAGTTGGGTTTTAACACTTTTCTTATTGAGAAAATATTTCTTTGAAACAGATGTCTTGATGAATTTATTCATTTAGTCAAGAAAGGCCACCTGAACCAATGTATCACTTTTCAATATATTTCTTTAATACTATTTGAAAGGTCTTTAACAGACCTCTCTTTTTTTTTCTCTCTCTCTCTTTTTTTTTCTTTTTTTTTTTTTGGAGAGGTTTTCGCTATAGGGCGCGTGAGCTCGCCAGACAGACAGAGAGAGACATAGAGACAGAAAGCGAGAAATCACCCCCCAGGGGGATGGTCACACCGCAATCCCTTCTCCTCCATTCTTCTCTCGGGATCTTGGGCACGCATGCACACGCGCCCGGCGTGAGTTTTAAGCCACCAGGTCCAGGACTCGAACCGCGGTGGACTACGTGGGAGTCCAGCGACATAGTCATTACGCTAACTGCTGGTTCCCTCTCTTTTCTGAGAGATTTTTGCTATAGGGTGCATGTGCTCACTAGAGACAGATAGAAAGCGAGAAATCACCCCCTGGGAGGATGGTCATGCTGCAACCCCTTCTCCTCCATTCTTCTCTCCGGATGTTGGACACACACGCACATGGACCCAGTGTGACTCTTAAGCCGCTGTGTCTAGAACACAAACCATAGTCCACTAAATGGCAGTTCAGTGGTGCAACCATTATGCCATCTGCTGCTCCCTTTTCTTAAGAGAGGGATTTTTGCTATAGGGAGTGTGTACTCTCTGGACACAGGATGACAGAGAGAGAGACAGTGAGAAATCACCCCCTGAGAGTATGGTCATGCTGCAGTCCCTTCTCCTCCATTCTTCTCTCAGGGTTTTGGATATGCACACACAAGTGTCTGGCATGCTTCAAGCTGCTGGGTCTGAGACCCAGCGACAATCACCCTTGTGGAATACAGTGTTGTAACCACTACGCCACCTGCTGGCCCTGATTCTGGCTTTTCATGCATCTGACAAATCGTTTAGTCTGCTTCATTCTTTCCATTTGCTAAAGAGAATAACAAGATTGATACTGTTAATGCCAGTATACCATTTGGACCTCTTTGGATGCTACATTATTGTCTAGAGTGTCCAAGAACTCTCTTTTTAGTTACTTCTTGGAGTGTCTGAGACCTCTCATTAAAGAGGTAGACACAGAGAGGTGGAAAACATTGGGAGAACAGGAAACCTAAGTTCAGTTAGAAACTAATTAGTGGGATTTGAGACCAAAAGTTGGTTGGAACAGGTTAGGGCAGGAGGTGGGCGTAGGTACCTGGATAGAGAGTTAAAACACTTGGAAGCGACCGACCTTTCTCAGAAGGGAATGACACTGAGAAGCCAGTGCTTTAAATGATTTTGAGCACTGTATAAAACTGTCAAACCAGTGCAGACCCCAAACCAACTTGAAAAGGACATAAAACAGAGAAGTGCCCTGTAGGAAGAGAAGAGAGAGAGAGAGACATGTGGCGAACATTGCAAAGAACTCTGCAGTAAGCATTAGAGGTGGCTGGGATGTAAGGGCTAAAACTACCTTCAAGCATTTGCCTGGGCATTAAAAAGTGAACAGTAACAAATCAAGGGATATCAAGACACAGGAAGGCTTTGGTTTTAAGTAATGTTGATTTGGGAGTTTTAGGCATGTTGAGTTTGAAATAAGGACATTTTCAGAAGGCATATGAGATTCCTGGGAGAGAAAATGGGATAATATAGATGTGGAAATTGCCTTAATCCCTTGTTGCATTGCTAACAGAAATCCTCGAGACTGGGTGATTCATTAAAAAAATAATAATACAGGTTTGTTGACCCATAATTCTGGTGGTTGGGAAGTCCAAAGGCATAGGACGGGTGTCAGATCAGCCTACCACATGGGCAAGGGAAGAGCAAAGGACAGGGGTGTGTGCAGAGAGAAGGCAAACTACAGCACACTCTTTATAAAAAGGTTTTTTGCCATGGGGCACTTGTGCTTACAGGAGAGAGAGAAGGAAAGTGAGAAATCACCCCCAACAGGGCTGGCCATGCCACAATCCCTCTTCCTGGGAATTTGGGCATACCTATACATGTGCCCAGTGTGATTTTCAAGCTGCCAAGTCCAGGACTCGAACTGTGGGAGTCCATGTGGGAGTCCAATGCCTTAACCACCATGCCACCTGCTAGCCCCCAGGATCTCTTGTTTAATAA
The DNA here is from genome assembly GCA_026018925.1 of Tupaia tana. NCBI lineage: Eukaryota > Metazoa > Chordata > Mammalia > Scandentia > Tupaiidae > Tupaia > Tupaia tana. The sequence goes on from JAKSZU010000006.1 coordinate 86,961,697, forward strand.
CAACTAGCTCTTACAGGAAGTAATTCCTTCTCATGAGAATTAGAACTCACTGGTTCTTGCAAGAATGACATCATCGATATATTTATAAGAGGACAATCACCATGATCATCTGATCACCAACCATGAGGCTTCACCAACCATGAGGCTTCACCACCTTCTAGCACCAAATGCCAAAATGCTAACCCTTGAGGGAATAAACCACTATCCAAAGCATAACAGAAATTAACTTTATAACCTTTAAATTAAGTACCTTGGGCAGAGAGACATCGACTGTAATTTGGATAAAATGAGTGATTGACTTTAATAATTCAAATTGAGTTTTTGAGAAGTATCATTGCATTAACTCAGATCAGTCTGAGGGAGTATAATTTGGAGGCATAGAACCAATTATTACACATTTTTCCTTATTTAAACAGTAAGGTCTGCCATTATAGAAACTTTTAAAAAATGAGAAAATACATGAACAAGGAAGAAAAGAAAGTTGCTTAAAAAATCACCATCCACAGCAACAATTGTTAACATTTTAATAAATTTGTGTCAATTTTTAATATGCAATTTTTATAGTTGATTCTGTTTTATTTATATTGAATTTAACATCTTGGCTTTATATAAATTTTGACATGTCATGAAAAATCTTAAACATTATATACTAATGACTCCCTTCATTAAATTCCAGAAGGAAGTGGTTAGCTATGGAAACAGCCAACTCTATTTAAATTATGGAATCTCTAAAAACTCATTGCATGATGTAATGTAACATCTCTGCAGTAACAGTGTCTGTTACTATAAATTCTACCTATTATGTACTTACCTGTTTCATGTACTTCCTTATTTCTCCATTAAGAACTCTATCCAGGTGGGACCAGCAGTTGGCGTATAATGGCTGTGGCTGGACTCCCACGTAGTTGACCACAGATCGAGTCCTGGACCCGGTGGCTTAAACTCATGCAGGGCGCGTGCACGTGTGTGTCCAAGATCCTGAGAGGAGAATGGAGGAGAGGGGATTGCGGCGTGGCCATCCCCTCTGGGGGGGTGATTTCTCTCTCTGTATGTCTCTGTCTCTCTGGTGAGTGCACGCACCCTATAGCAAAATCCTCTTAAAACAAAAAAGAAAGAAAGAACACTGTTCAGGGACCAGCAGATAGTGTAATGGCTACATCTCTTTTTTTTCTTTCTTTTTTTTTTTTTTAGAGAGGTTTTTGCTGTAGGGCGTGTGCGCTTGCCAGACAGAGAGAGACAGAGAGATAGAAGGCGAGAAATCACCCCCCAGGGGAGATGGCCACACCGCAATCCCTTCTCCTCCATTCTCCTCTCGGGATCTTGGGCACGCACGCACACGCGCCCGGCGTGAGTTTTAAGCCCCTGGGTCCAGGACGCGAACCGCGGTCGACTACATGGGAGTCCAGCGACATAGCCATTACGCTAACTGCTGGTCCCTAATGGTTACATCTCTTGACTCCCACGTAGTCAATCGCCATTTGAATCTGGGACTCGATGACTTAAAGTCAACCTGGGAGTGTGTACGTGAGTCCATGCACAAGATCCCAAGAGGAGAATAGAGGAGACGGGATTGCAGCATGGCCATTCTCCCTGAGGGATGATTTCTTACTTTCTTTCTCTAATTCTAGGTGAGCGTATGCGCACTATGACAAAAATCTCTCTTAAAAAGAACCAAAAATACAATACAATACAATACAATACAATACAATAATAAAATAACTCTGTCTATATTTATTCATCCAAATATCTTTACCAACTTCCTTCCTTCCTTCCTTCCTTCCTTCCTTCCTTCCTTCCTTCCTTCCTTCCTTCCTTCTCTCCTTTCTTCCTCTTCCTGTGCTTTCGCTTTCTCCTTCCCTCCATTTCTTTCTTTTTTTCTTCAACTACATTTTTCAACTTGAGGTAGGGAAAAGGAGAACTTGAAAAAACCTGTAAGAAGCGTGACCTCAGCACAAGTGCAACATCCTTTTCTCATTTCCAGGCTTTTTAGGCCAAAAAGCCCCTGGCTGCATCACACACAGACCTCTGCACGCAGCCTCGCTCCTCGCTCAGTGCTGTAGCTGGACAGGCCCCACCAGGCTGCTGCCTCTTTCTTGGTTGGAAATTAGACCCAAGGAATGTTGGGGCAGGTGGTTACAGCCCTCTTTTGATTTGACTAAAAACCTTTTGACTCACCACAGATCTTACTATCTACCTGCTGTTTCTGTCCTGTCCATGAGCTACTGTATCCTCTTAGAAACAGCTCATTTCTCTCCTAAATTGTGGAAACTTAGCAGCAATGATATGCTGTGGGAAATACCTATGTCTATAGGACAAAATGGGTAAAGCCAAAGAAGTCTCAAACATTCCCATTCTCCTAAATATAGAAAATGAAAATGCTCTTACTCTCTACCTGAGCCAATTTCCCAGTGGTCTCAGCAAGTTAAAGTGAGTAAATGCATTTAAAAAAATTATTTTAATTTTTATTATCTTTGAAAAGTAATCCTGAAAGAGTGAATCTTTTTATTTTTTTAGTAAGTGGAATAGGGTGTGTGTGTGTGTATGTGTGTGTGCCTGTGGTTTGAGGTCATAGGGCATTAAATAGACTTTTGTTAAAAATATTTGTGATTATCTATCAAAATGATAGGAGGACAGGACCAGCAGTTAGCGTAATGGCTATGTCGCTGGACTCCCACGTAGTCGACCGCGGTTCGAGTCCCGGACCCAGCGGCTTAAACTCACGCCGGGCGCATGTGCGTGCGTGCCCAAGATCCCGAGAGGAGAATGGAGGAGAAGGGATTGTGGCGTGGCCATCCCCCATGGGGGGTGATTTCCTGCTTTCTATCTCTCTGTCTCTCTCTGTCTGTCTGGCAAGCGCACGCGCCCTATAGCAAAAACCTCTCCAAAAAAAGAAAAAAGAAAAAAAAAAAAAGAAAAAAAAATGATAGAAGGAAAAATATAGAATATCATGCTGCCTCAGATCACGTGAAGGAAGGATAGGAAGATTTTTTTTTTTGACATTTCTATAAGTAATTTGTGGAATGAACTGACCAAGCACCTTTTCCATCTGTAACTATGCCTTGCTGCTGTGAATATTTCACAAGGTGAACCACAGCCTGCTTCTCTGTTGTCCTGATACCCATAAAGAATTGGTTCCTGACAGTTCTAATCCTTTAAACAGGTCCCTGTGACTTCACCAGGGTTGGTATAATGAGTAAGCCTCAAAATGCATTTGTATTTAAAGATGCATTCCGTACCTTTTTCTGTACAGACCTAAAGCCGAAAACAAATGATTGTGTCTCCTATAAAGCTTTGGTGTTTATAGTAATTCTTGGATAAAACTCAGAGATGTGTTTACTTTGTAAAATAATAGAGCTAGACTGCCTCTGTAAATCTGTTACTACCCATGGTGCTTATTTCCTGTCTTTATTCCAGTCATTTGTTTTGTTTCACATAAAATAGAGCCCCTAAAATTTGGGAAATTTTAAAGTAAGTTTGTGATATTTAAGTCTTTTATTAGAAGCATCATTTTTTTCAGTTTGAAATTTAATATTGAATTTTGTTGTAAGTAAGCATGGCAAATTTAAGTTGCTATGTTTCTGTATTTTATTAATGTAATAGGCAATGTTACTATTTCACTTAACCTGCAGAGTTATATTAAGGTTTATGTCAGATGCCAATGATCTGTGTTTATTGGATTTTGCTTAAGGTATTAAAGAAATTAGAATTAACTGGTTATGAACCAAATAAGCACCTTATGACGATACCATTTACTCTCACAGATGTTGTTCAGGAAAAATGGGTAACTTGTCTAGGTCACAGAACTAATGATCTGCAGCAACATTAATTTTGATTTTATTAAATTTTTTTGAGTGAGATTTTTGCTATAGGACATGTGTGTGCTCTAGAGAGATAGACGTACAGAAAGTGAGAAATCACCCCCCAGGGAGGACGGCCATGCCACAATCCCTTCTCCTCCATTCTCCTCATAGGATTTTGGGCACACACGCAAACATGCCTGGGGTGAGTTTTAACCTGCTGGGTCCAAGACTTGAACCATGGTCAACTGTGTGAAAATCCAGTAATGTAACCATTATGACAACTGCTGGTCCCAATTAAAAAAATTTTTTTAAATGTATGCAAAACTAGAAACAATGGTGTAATGAATGCACATGTTCTCTTTGCTATTAAACAATCAACTCAACTATTTTTATTTAATGTATACTGCTTTATACTTCCCCTTTCCTCATCTTCTTTTGAAGAAAATAGTCCTATTATTTTTATGTAAAAGTTTAAAAAATTTTAAATTACTATAATTGTACTTAAAGTTATAATTTCTTTGGTTCATTAAATATAAGGGACTAGAATTTCTATCTCTCTTTTTTTTAGTTTATTTGTTTGAATTAGGATGAGGAGGTCAAAACATTGAAATTAGTTGATGCAATTGATCTATTTTAACTTGATATTCTCCATTTCCCTTTGAATTTTTTTTTAGTTTTTAAAACTTTTGTTTATTTATTTATTTTAGTTTGCTATAGGGTTCACGCGCTTAACAGAGAAAGAGTGAGAGAGAAAGTGAGAAATCACACCTGGGGGGCTGGCCACACTGCAATCTTTTCTTTTTCATTCTCATCTTGGGATTTTAGGCATGATTCCACATTCACTTGATGTGATTATTATTATTTTTTTAAGAGAGATTTTTGCTATGGGGGTATATGCTCACTGGAGAGATAGAGAAAGACAGACAGACAGAAAGTGAGAAATCACCCTCTAGAGGAGATGGCCACACTGCAATCCTTTCTCCTCCATTCTCCTCTCGGGACTTTGGGCATGCACACATGTGTCTGGTGTGAGTTTTAAGCTGTCGGGTGTGGGACTTGAACCATGGTTGACTCCATTGTAGTCCAGAAGTTTAACCATTATACCGTCTGCTGGTCTCTCACTTGACATGATTTTAAAGACACTTTGGGACTTGAACCGCACTGTCAGCCATGTCGTATCCTACTGCCTTAACCCTCAAGCCACTTGCTGTACCTTTAATTTCTTCTTTTTTTTTTTACAATTACATTTTTGAAGTAACAAGGTTGTTTGGTGAAGTTTTCCAGTTTAGTTGGAAACTTCTTGTGGTATTTAGCATGTTATTCTACCCTTTTATGTTCTATAAAGTGACTATTCATTTTAATTGAACAGGTAGAAATTATATTTTCAAAAATTATTGTATTAATGATATGAATATTGATATAAAAAGAGTCTATTTTCTTTTTTTCTCTTTTTGTAGGTATTAATAATTATTTTATCAGGAATTACCAAATTATAATACAATACTATTAATTCTTCCTAATTTATCAGCTAAATACCATTATGAAGAGAAAATTCCCTTTTTCCACTATTTGGTTACCCTAAGGTACAGTTCATATAGAGAGTCTTAATATTGTTTAGTTTTTCTTTCTTTATTTATAAGTTTCTTAAAATGCTATATTTAATTAGTTACACAATATCCTTCAGAAATAATCAGATTCTTTGCAAAGTTTTTAAAAAAAACCTTTATGAACACATAGATTTTTAAAAAAATCAGTGAATTAGTCTTCCAATCAAAAAATATAATAAAGTCAATAGGAAAATAAAAGCAATAGTTTTAGATGAATGATAACTTACTATACAAAATTTCTATTTAGTGCTTTCTCACAATAAGAATTTACACTGAGAATGACTTCATAACAATATATGGTTAGTTATTACTCATTTCTTAAATATGTATACTGCATTGTATTCATATGAAATAGTTTATTCATCGAGTTTCCTATAAATGAATAATTTTCAGTCTTTTGTTATTGCAATGAAAATGGCTTGACAACCTGCTGCATATATCTTTGAAATGTTTTTCATAGTATCTTTTTAGTAGATTTCTAAAAGAAGAGTTGCTGGTCCAAAGGTTAGAGCAATTACAATTTTGGTAGATATTACCAAATGTTTTTCTATAAGGGTGTATCATTTTGCATTCCTGCCTGTAATGTAAGAATGCCTCTCGGACAACTTCAAGAAAATATCTCTAACTTTCGGAAATGTAGCACTACTACATGCAAGTTAGCCAAAATGAAAAGGCAATGTTTTTTTTCTATTATATTATATTGCTTTCCCTTACAATAATTAATATTGCTTATAATATTATAAAAATAATTCTAGTAATACTGCATGATGCAAAAAAAAGGATATAGAGAACGAGTTTCTTCTAGGTAATTGAAAGAAGCATCAATTCCTTGGGGGTAGTTTCTTTCTATCCTGCATCTTTCCTCCTGCAAATCATGTGAAGTCGTTATTTCAGTATGAACTCCCAGACAGGCAACGTAGCTCACTCCAGCCCTCAGAAGCACCAGAAAACATTGACAAGTTTGAGAAGAGTGTTCACACCAAGAAAATTAATGCAAAACTTCATGATGGAGTATGTCAGCACTGTAAATGTCTTGAATGGTGTGTAAAATACAACAAACACAAACCGTTATTGAAACTTAAAAACTGTTAAATGCCTACAAAAGACAGTGAAGGCACCAGCAGTTAGCGTAATGGCTATGTCACTGGACTCCCATTAGTCGACCGCGATTCAAGTCTGGGACTGGTGACTTAAAACTCACTCCGGTGCGTGTGCGTGTGTGCCCAAGATCCCTAGAGGAGAATGGAGGAGAAGGGATTGCAGTGTGGTCATCACCTCTGGGGGATGATTTCTCACTTTCTGTCTCTCTGTCTCTGTCTGTCTGGCGAGCACACGTGTCCTATGGGGGGGAATAATCACTCTTCAAAAAAAAAAAAAAAGACAGTGAAGGACTCTTACCACATAATATGTAGACCATGTGACTGTGAACTTAAAGTTTGTGTAAAATGTGGAAAGAAAGAAGAAATTGTTATTTCAATTAGTAAAGAACCAGAAAAGACAGAAAATACTCAAAATAACCTAAGTCCCAATTGCAGAAGTTGCAGAAGAAATGAAGAAAGTGATGATGAATAGAGTTTGATATTGTTTTAGATGATACAGAAGATGACAATCAAATGGATTAATATAAATATATTAAAAGTCAGTATGAGAACATAAAAAAGGGTGTAATTCTCCATTTATTCCCCCACATTATTCCATCACATATCAAAATAAATCTGTGAATCTACATGACTATTTTTTGTGTATTTCAAAACTGTACCTGACTACAGGATCAGCAGTTGGCGTAATGGCTATATCGTTGGACTCCTGTGTGGTAGACCGCGGTTCAAATCCCAGACCCGGTAGTTAAAACTCACGCCGGGCATGTGTGTGTGTACGTGCCCAAGATCCCAAGAAGAGAAAGAAGAAGGGATTGCGGTGTGGGCATTCCCCCTGGAGGGTGATTTCTCGCTTTCTGTCTCTCTGTCTCTCTCTCTTTCTGGTGAGCGCACACGCCCCATAGCAAAAATCCTCTCCAAAAAACAAAAACAAAACAAAACAAAAAAACTGTACCTGACTATTATAATTAAATTCTCCCAAAACCATTCCTAAGATAATCTATAATCAGCTCAGACTATCTCTATGGTGTGTAACTGATATAATTAAGTCATGCCCACTGAGTATCCATGTGGGTGATCTGTTCTGATAAGAGTGACAGGGTTTTGACCAAATTGCTTTGTGGGGTATTTTCTGCTCCATTTACAAATACTGCTTCAGCGAAAGAGCTTAGATGACTAAAACACAGTGTTGAATTTCTCAGCTCTTTTTGAGTCACTAATATAATTTCTAAACATGATATATAGACTGCTTTCATTTATTGTCCTGAATTTTATTTATTTATTTGGCCGAAAGCTAGTTATTTTTCTTTTAAGTGAATCATTGACTTGTTCCCCCTCAAGCTAAATCTCAGATTCACAACCACCTGCAGTGACAAGCTTGTTGGGACTACAGAATCAGTCAGGAAAGGTTGTTTTGAACTGTACATGCAGCAATGACTTCGCTTCTTTTTTTCTTCAATCAGCTAAATGCCCCTGACTCCTTTCAACAGAAAGTAAAGAAAAGCAACAGTTCAAAAAAATGTTTATGAAACGGGGTGTAGAAACTAAACAGTGGCAGTCATACAAGCCTTTTACATTGAAATGCATTCATTTTTGGTAGAAACAAAATAAGCCCAACTTTCCAAAATATCTTAAGCTCTGCCTGAGCTTTTAAGACAAGCTTTATAGATGAGCATGCTTTCATATTTTTGAGGGACAAATGAATGGCTTTAATTTTCAGTTTACTCAATATGATACCAAGTATCAACTCCATTAAGTTCAGTTAACAAACATTTACTATTCCTGCAATGCGAGAAAAGCTGCATTAGGGGTTATAAAGAATAGTGGCAAATGTAACATGATTTCTGACTTTAAGGACCTTTCTCAACCAGGCTACTCCTTTTGGTCTCTCAGAATCCATTTAGATCACATCCTTCTGCATTTTAGGTTATATTATTTTGAAGATTGTGCTGGACACACTGAGCACCACCTTTTTGTTGTTGTTGATAATCTCTAAAATGGGCTATAGTATTTTTTTTTTTTTGAGATTTTTTCACATGAGCTCATTGGAGACAGAGAGTGAAAGAGACAAAAAGTGAGAAATCACCCTCCAGGCAGGATGGCCATGCTGCAATCCCTTCTCCTCCATTCTCCTCTCAAGGTTTTGAGCATGCATGCACACACACCTAATATGAGTTTTAAGTTGTCAGGTCCAGGACTTTGAACCACAGTCAACTACGTGGGAGTCCAATGACATAACCATTACACCATCTGCTGATCCCAGGGCTACAGTATTTCATCTACTTTAAGTTTCTTTTAAATTCTCTGTAGTCCAGAGAGAGAAATGAAATGTGGTTGCTAGCAGGACTTGAAGCTAGAAACTCAGCTTGCTAAAGCAATTTCTGGCTCAAATAGTACACTATCCTATGTTAGTCCTGAGTGCTGGAATGCATCAGGTTGTGGAAAAATTCATGACGTATCATTCTGTTTTTCTATACAAAAATGCGTCATGACTTTTCCAGCAATCCAATAGTTGGATTATAAAGGTGGGACAGCAAGTAAAGGACTGGATATCACTTATAACATTGTCTCCTTAGCATAAGGAGAGTGAGAAATTTCTAGAAATTTTGGAAAGAGAATCTCACAATTAAACTAGCTTTATGAAAAAGATGTAAACCACATTTATTGTGTGTTTATTAAGAAGGAGATATCTCTGCCTGCCATAAGGCTTTTCCAAGTGAAAGGAGACAAAATCTGAGAGAAAAAGGGGAAGTAAAATAAAAATGTGCTTTTCGTGTCCTCAAGGCATTATGGGGACAAATGGGAGCACAGTAAAGAAATGCCCTGTTAAAAAGTGTGAGTTTCAACCTCATCTCTATGATATCCTGGAATGAAAAGGTGTTTCAGATAGAGTGAGGCACTGAAGCTGGAGATATTTTGTCTCATCTTTCTGTTTGGGACTCTTACAGGGATAAATGGAAGTCTGTGGTGGTCTGTTACCAGCCTAGGGTAGTCCTGGAGAGAGCAGGATGGTGTAGTCAGGTAGAGAAGACTTAGCATTCTTGAATTTCTGTTGGTTCTCTTTGGTTATGAGATACTCAGAGTTGCCTCCTTGTCCCATATCATGGGAAATACTTACATTTACTGAGTTCACGGACATGACATGGATCAGAACCAAAATGATCCATGGAGTCATATAGCAAAGGCTGTACAACAGACCATTTTCGTCTAGGAATCTACAGTAGACAGCAAAGACAATCGGAATATATATGTATAATGCCCAAGAGGATGGTGAGAAAGTCAGATAGGAAAGAAAGTCTTTCTAAGCTCCAACTCAATTGGTAGAACAAAAGCCACAAGTCATCTCAAGCAGAGGTTGAGCAGCAGGAACTGACAAGTTCTACAAAGATGGGAATATTTGTACAATACTGAGAAACCCCAGCCAGCACAGTCACAAGAATCAGCACCTGGCAGAGGTTCTTTTGTCCTAAGTCTGTAAAGTCATATCAACTACCTTTTGGTAAATCTGGATATTTATGGGTAGGAGCAAGAACACAAGAAAGAGGCAAACCTGGATGAAGTTTGACAGAACTGAGCTCCAGATATTTTTAGAAAGCATGCAGCCAGGTCTCACAGATGGTGGAGTTGGTGGCTGAGGTGTCCCAAGGACAGGACTCACTGGGAAGTTGTCTTCAGTGTGATGGTGGGAGCTGTCCATGGTGAAGTGCTGATACTTAACAAAGCAAAGCTCTGTGTGAGGGGTGGGGGTGGGGGGAAAGTGGACCAGAAGGCTGTCCACGGGACTATGTGAGGATACTGGCATCATCTGTAAAACTGCTCGACTGAGTGCCGAGGGAACTTGCCCATGCAGAGATGTTGCATGCTGCTAGCCATAAGGTGTTATTATCTGGCTGCCACGTGCTATGGGAGCTAGATGCCACCAAAGCCATGTGTGTTGCCAGAGCCTGAGAGAGAAGCTCATCAGAAACAGGAAGAGAAACCCCTACCACCTCCATGTCCCTCCAGTGCCCTCTCCTGATGGACTTAACATCACGCCAGCTGGCGAAGGAGAAGCAATTACAACATCCAGAAGCAGGAGTGGGCAATGGAGTAGATTTAGAGCCAAAAGACATTAAATATAACTGTCAGAACCATCTTGTTTTCATTTTACAGGTTAAGATACTGAATGTCAGAGAGATTTTCACGGCTTTCCTAGTCACACAAAAAAGTTGGTTGCTGCTTTAGAAGATTGATCTGGCGACAGCGTACAGGATAGACTGTAGCGGGAGTGAGGCTGCCATGGGGATGTCTGTTAGACTGAGCCAGGCAGAGGGAAATGGAGGCTTGCAATGTCTAACTACAGGTATGTTTCTTGCATGACCTCTGAATTTTCTCATCTCAGTTAAGCTGGTACATATAAGAACTCAGATTTTGGAGTGTTAATCAAATGGTTAAAGTAATTGACAGAAGCATGCCAGTGGATTAGCTTTAAAGATAAAACATTTTTATGTGTTTATAAAGAATACAGTTTACAATGTTTGAATAGCTGTGCAGTGGAAAAGAGTCGAAGATGATCTCTGCCTTTCAGAGGGAGAAAGGCCTCAAAGCCCTCAGAGACCTCCTGGTTTTTATGGTACCATTTGATGGGGTGAAGGCCCGACAAGTTCTTTGACATCCATTTGCCATTCCTTTCAGAGATTTTTACTTTTTTTTTTTTTTTTTTTTTTGAGAGATTTTTGCTATAGGGCGCATGCGCTCGCCAGACAGACAGAGAGAGACAGAGAGACAGAAAGCAAGAAATCACCCCCCAGGGGGGATGGTCATGCCGCGATCCCTTCTCCTCTCGGGATCTTGGGCACACACGCACATGCACCTGGCGTGAGTTTTAAGCCACCGGGTCCGGGATGCGAACCGCGGTCGACTACGTGGGAGTCCAGCGACATAGCCATTACGCTAACTGCTGGTTCCCTCCTTTCAGAGATTTTTAGACACTCTATGCTGCAATACTCCAGCCTCCATAGGATTTTGCCATAGAGCGGGTGCCACCACGCCCGAGATTTTTAGACCCTCTAACCCTTCCCAACTGTTTTGGAGTCTCTGATTTCTGATAGATGGAGGTAGTTGTGGACATTTCCTGCCCATTCCTGAATATCTGGTGGTCAGTGTTCTCCACTATCTCAAACATTCATAGGTATATGTTTCAGACCTATAGGAGATACAGTCAACAACTGTATATTACCTTTCATCTGTAGCTTATTTGGACTTTTAAAGAGAAATCTAGAATCCTAGTTCTCAGTTGGGGAAATACATAAGAATTTCTAGTCTGAGTTACACTAGGTTCACTACTCTGCTGTGCCCATTTTCATTAAAACCTGCCTTAGACCTTGGCAGGCAGGGGGACTGCACTCTCAGTTTATCCTCAGCTCTCGCCCTGCTCCTGGTTTTAGCCTCGTGGCTAGTGTGGTGCTGAAGAACGTGTGGACAGTCCTGGATGCACAGTGCAAGGCTCCCGTGACAGGACCCGTGAGGGACCATGGGCCCCAACACTCTGCTCTGAAGCTCAGGGCTGCCTTTGCAGAAGGCACACCTCCCACTGGCTGCTCCTGGGCAGTGTCCAAGCACAGCCGTGCTGTGAAGTGAAGCCAGGTCCTGGGAGACAGGGAACTCTTCTGTTGTCAGTTTTGGCCTGAGAACTGATGGCCTCGCCACACCTTCCTTCATTTCTTGCTGTCCAGATCCATTTCCTCTAACTCTTTCTCTCTTTTCCACTTCTTTGGTGCCTTACACAGTGGTCTGTGAGTTCACCTACCCCTTTGTGGCCTCTTTATTTCTTCGTAGGCATTTTCCTCCAAAAAACCCGTTTGTTTTTAATCCTGTCTTGGTGCTTGTTTCTTGGAGATCTTGAGCTAGCTTAGCTATAGTTTCAGATCTGTTGTTTCAAATCTGGGCTCTGCCATTGGCTGGTTTTGTAGCCTGTGCCAGTTACTTAACCTTTGGGTTCTGTAGCTTAGTTACGTAAAATATGGGAATAGTAATGGTTATCCACAACATGGGTTTTGAGAAATAATAAAATGTGTGTGTGTGTGTGTATATATACATACATATATATATATATATATATACATATATATATGTATATATATATGTATATATATATATAAAATCATCAGGAAAGTCATAACGTGTTTTCCTGTTTTTCTATGCAAAAATGCGTCATGACTTTCCCTGATGACCTTATATATATATATTATGTACGTAAATGCCAGCTACTTATCATACTACCATGATTACAACACTCTTTACTGAATAGAAATCTAGGTGATAAAATACTATGTGAACTGTTATAGATGTTCTTTTTTGAAAGTTTATTTTATTTCTTTTGAGACAGAGAGAGAAAGAAGAAAAGAGATAGGCACCTCAAAAAGGTCTCATCATGCTGGGGTCCCTTCCCCCAGCCCTCAGCCCGTCAAGAGCTTGCCTGTGCATGCCTGGCATGTTTAGGTTGACTTGGGATCCAAACTCACAGCCAGCTGTGTGGCTTCCGGTACTGTAGATCAGTGTGCTGCCATCTGCACTACTGCAGATAGGACCAAGGATATATCTCAGCATGTCTTGTTAGGTATCTCTTGAATTCATACTTGCAAAAGAAAGAAAATTAAAAATAAAGAACTACTCTATCTAAGAAGCTCGAAGAGTAAAAGCAGAAAATAAAAGCAATGTCTGTGATTTTCATATATCAATAGCACAGTAATTAATATAGAAAAAATTATCCATATGGATCATTTGAAAGACCCTATCTTGCTGTATTGGGCCACCTTACATGAATGAAACAATAAATTACAGGACTCTATGAGACATCATTGAAGACTAGGGATAGCTCACATGTAAACGAGATGTGTGACGAGTAAGAGAAAATGATAAACAGGCATCTAATGCGTGATAGCTGGCTTCTTGTGAACAATGACTTTTTAAAGTGGTATTTGCCACAAAACTTTGCAAAAATCTAATTATTTTAATTATTTTCTCAATGAATTTAATATGTACACAAATATCTTGAGACAACTACCCCAGATTAGTATCATAAGACCCCACCCTGTATTATACTTCATGCTTTTAATAGCACTTTCATATAAGTTATCTTAAATGATTCTCATGGTCAGACAAGAGATAGTACAATAGATACAATATTATTAGTTTATTTTATATCAGAGGAAACAGATGAATGAGCCTGTAATGACTTGTTGAGGGCATTTTAATTTTTTTCTTTATAATTATTTGGGTTCTAGACCTAGTTAGGAATTAGATCATTTCAGTCACATTCAAAATTTCTCAATCTATGTGTATGTCTTCACGCTACATAGATTGGGTCTTACGTGATCCTTGACACTTTCTAAGGTGTCCTGGGGCCAGAATTGCCCTGGATTTTGTCTAACAAACAGGACTCTGCAAGGGGGGTGTTTTCTGGGACATTTGTTCTAAGATAATTGATGCAATATCAACACTGTTTTCAAACAATCTGCCAGCTCTTATTCAATTAGCCTGCCTAAAATCTATAGCTATTAGGTCTGCCACGTAGTTCCCATCAGGATTCTGAGAACAAGCAGAAAGTGAGCCATATGGATTTTACTCCCTCCTCGTGAGTGAAAATGTGTTTGCGTGCACAGCTGAGAGTTCTAGAGAGGAAGGCCAGCATATACATGACAGATGCAAACCTCTGCTGGATCTTGCTGTACATCTGCTTGGAAATGGCTATGATTGGGCTTTTATTTACATGAAGCGCACATGATTCTCTAGTATTTGTAGCTCTAAAGCAAATTTTCTAAAGCTCTGCCTTCTCTCTTAAATTGGTGGTAGTTCATAGAAAAGCCTGCTCTTCCTTGAAATACACCAATGAGAGAAAGATATGTTTTGTCAAGAGTGTAAAATATTTGCCCTTTCTTAAAAAAAGAAATGACAGGGTAACTATGTTAAAATATGATAAAATGAGATTTTCTAGCCTCAGTTTAAGCTGAGATTCGAGACAATGAGTGGTAAAGAGTTCCATACTTCAAAAATGAGGTTCTAGGTCACTTAATCAAAACAGTTCAGGAAGATGCTTGAGAAAAAAATGTTGTGGCCTATAGCTGAATAGTCACACCCAGCTAGATAAAGGTAGACACTGAAGAATCAACTGTGAGTTCCAACATTCCTCCATGGGAAGGCAAGTCATGTTTTCTCCTACTTCAAATCAAGGAGGCAAAGGGCTTCAAGGACCTCTCAAAAAATTTTGATGGGTATTTTCAAAGGTCAAAGATGCATTTTTAAAAGAATTATTTATTTAATTTTATTTATTATTATTATTATCTCAAATTTGTTATAAGGCACGTGTGCTCACCAGAGATAGAAAAAGTGAAAAAGCAAGTTGACGGGTCCAGAACTTGAACCATGCATGGTTGGTCACGTGGGGGTCCAGTGCCTCAACCACCATACCACCTTCTGGCCCTAAAGATGCATTTTTCCCCAGTGGAACAAATTTGGGCCAAGCCTTGAAGAAAGACAGTCTCAAAACACTCAAGAAGGATATTTCTCAAGATGTCTACCTAGAGAATAACAGAACCCTGATGGAGGCAATAAGTGTTCATAGAGGAAGTCAAAGGGGTCTGCTGTAAGTCCCACCTGGATGGGAGAGCTACTGGTGAGAGCCTCCAGGTTGTGAGGATGTCCCAGAAAGCTCACAAATCACCTCCCAAGAGGAACAGTTTTCATCACGCATCACCCATGGGACCATAGCCACACCAGGTCAGACTTACATCTATTTTCTCCTCTTCCACCTCGGGGGTCATTGGGAGTCAGAGCATGTGATAGATTAGAAAAGAGTAATTAGGACAACAAGAGGAAAAAGTCAACCATGTTCCCTGTTTTTCCTGTATATCTTCAACTTCCAGGTTGCCTGAAAAAGGAACAGAGAAGTTTTAATTAGACAAACAACAAAAACAAATTTTACTAGAGTAACAGTTTTTCTTATATTTTTCTGTACATTTTAAGTTTTATTTACATACCATGAAATTCACCCATTGTGAGTGTACTTTTCAATGACTTTTAGGAAACTCATAGACTTGTATATAATTAAACTTTGAAGACATTTCCCATGAGCTCAAAAAATGCTCTCACGCTCCTTTTGCCAATCCCTGTCTACATGCTCAGCTCTAGGCCATCACCTATGTGTTTTCTGTCTCTCTCTATTTGCCTTTTTTATACACTTAACAATGGAATCATGCATTATGTAACTTTTTATTAGGTTGTCAGGATTTTGCACTTAGCATAACATTTTTAAGTTTCTTTCATGTTGTAACATGTATCATTAGCTTATTAGATTCCTAAGTGTTAGTCCATATTAAATATATGCCACAATTTGTTATTCTACTAAGTAGATAATGAACACCTAGAATGTGAGATTTTTGCTATTATACATATTGCTATGAACATTCTAGGTACTAGTCTTTGAATCAATGTATGTTTCATTTCTCTTGGGCAGATACATAGAAGTGGGATTGCTGGATCAAAGTGATTATACTAGTTTACATTGTCACCAACATTATGAAAAAATTCTAATTGTGTCACACCCTTCACATCCTTGTTTTGATTGTTTAATCAGTTGTTTTAATTGTACTAATTTAGTTGGTGATAATGGTATCACATTGTGGATTTAATTTTCATTTCTCTCAAGAATAATGTTCTTGAATTTTTTTTTTTTTATTTTGCTTAAAACCTTAGCATTTTTAAAATCAAGTTAATTAGGTTATTCTTTTTTTTTTTTTTTTTTTTGTGAGAGAGGTTTTTGCTATAGGGCGCATGTGCTCACCAGAAAGACAGAGAGACAGAGAGACAGAAAGTGAGAAATCACCCTCTAGGAGGAATGACCATGCCACAATCCCTTCTCCTCTATTCTCCTTTCAGGATCTTGGCCACGCACACACACGCACCTGGCGTGAGTTTAAGCCACCAGTTCTGGAACTCGAACCATGGTCAACTACATGGGAGTCCAGTGACATAGCCATTACGCCGGCTGCTGGTTCCCGATTAGGATATTCTAATTTCTTTGCATTCCTGTATACATTTTAGAATCAACTTTTAATTTCAATTAAAAAAAAAGAGTGCAGGAATCTTAATATTAATTAAATGGAATCTACAGATAATTTGGGGAGAATTGGCACAAAAGTGGAAATTTAAAGGAAACTGAAGAGTGTTAAAAACTGTTGCACAAGGATAAACATGTTAATTACTAAACTGAAAATGTTTTTATATACATATATTACCAGAGAATGTCCAATATCTAAGAGTCACTATGTAATCATGAAATTGGCATTAAATTTCATCTAGAAGCAGGGTATGCCCCATCAAGTGGGCTCCCATGGGCATAAAGTCATAAAGAAAGATAAAGTTACAGAAAGTTTATACTTATCAGACCTATTATTTTAGCTTATTAATTGAAGTTGTACTCAAAGTTATTTAAGATAATCAGAAATGTGTGTGACACTTTCTTAATCTTATTAAAACTTATAATGAACTAACTTATCTTAAATGATAGGGAGTACAGTAATAAAAACACCCATATTTGTTTGTACGTTCATTAATCCACTTTTTTCATTTATGTGTTCATTTGTCAAATGAACAATAGCCAAACAGACCAATGTTAACTGGGTGAATCCAGATAAGCAGCAATCTTTTATTTATTTTTCTCTATTTGTTTTTATTAATTTCACATTTGATATAAAGTCTCCATTTTAATGTATATGAAATACACTTTTTTCAAAAGAGAACTTCACATCTTTTTCATCTGTCAAATGTTTCTTCTCCTAGCACCTTACACCCACTCTCTACCATCCAATTTCTACCATTTACTCTTCCCTCTTACAGTCTCTAACATTCACACCCATCATCTCTACCATCAAATCTTCAGATCTCTCAACCTTTGCCATAGAGTACAGACACTAGGTACAAATGGAGTGGGGATATGCAATGCGTATCTTTCAACATCTGGCTCACTTCTCTCAACATATAGTCTTCTACATTCATCCATTTTGAATCAAATGATAGTATTCCATTATTTTTCATAACTGAATAATATTTTGTAGTATATAGGTGCCTCAGTTACTCAATCCTGTCATCAGTTTTGGGACACTTAGGTTGGTTCCATGTTTTAGCTATTGTTAATAATCTGCAATAAACATGAATATGCAAGTATTTTTCTGATTGTTTTTCTATCCTTTGGATAAATAATTCTATAAGGTGTAGGACTACGGGGCCATATGGTAGTTCTATTTTAAGGTTTTCAAGGAACTACCATATTGTTTTCCACAAAGGTTGTACTAATTTACATTCCCACCAACAGTGTCAGTGGGTTCCCTTTTACCTCAGCCTCACCAGAACTTTTTGTTTTTTTATTATTTCAATCCTAGCCATTCTAACTGAAGCTACATAACATCTCATTGTAGTTTTATATTTGCATCTTCTTTATGACAAGAGACTTTCAACATTTTTTCATATGCCTTTTGTCCATTTACAAATCTTTGGAGAGTTGTCTATTCAATTAATTTACCCCTTTTAATTGGATTATTTATTTTTTAATGGGTGAACTGTATTCCCTATATATTCTGGATATCAATCCCTTGTCTGAGGCAAAATTTGCAAATATTTTCTCCCATTCCGAGGGTTATCTTTTCATTCCAATTACTGTTTTATTTGATGTGAGGAAGCATTTTAGCACAATATGATGCTACTTGTCTATTTTGGGGATTATTGCCTATTTGTTAGAGTTTTTTTTAAAAAATCTTTGCCTGCTTCAATGTCTTCAATAGTTTCTTCTTAGTTTTCTACTAGTGGTTTTATAGTTTGAGGCTTTATATTTAAACCTTTGATCCATTTTGAGTTGATTCTTGTGAATGGTGAAAGATGGGGTTGTTTCATTTTTTGTACAGGTGGGTAACCAATTCTTCCTGAACCATTCGCTGGAAAGACTTTTTTTTTATCCATTACATTGTCTTGTACCCTTTGTCAAGATCAGTTGACTGCATAATTTGGGGTTTATTTCTCAATTCTCTATTCTGTCCCATTGATTTATGTGTCTCTTTTGTCCAAGTACCATGCTGCTTTGATTATCACTGCTTTGTAATGTATTTTAAACAGGATAGTAAAATGCCTTCTATTTTATTCTTTTGGCACAGTATTGCCTTGATAGTATGAAATGTTTTATGATTCAATATTGTTATATTTTTCTATTTCTGTGAAGAATGTCACAGGCAATGTTAATATTTTAAAACTCAAGGAATCACAGGGATATTTGGGGGAACAAAACCACAAGGAAGGGACCATCAAGGTTCTTTTGTCTGTCGTTTCATAATATTTGATAAGTCTGTAGAACTTTTACTTAGCTATTTTGATGTATTCTACACATAAGACATATTTCTTTCTAGGAAAACTACATGGATTCAGTTACCATTAAAAATACATTCTATCACTGAGAAATACAAGGAACACATTATTTCATCTTAGTCACTGTCTTGGTGTCAACATAAATGATCAAACTATCCCACTCTGAGCAGAATAGAATGCTAAGATATTGGAAAAATAGCAACAACACAAGAAAACAAGAGCAGCAACAAATCAACAGGTCTAAAGGCACACAGTCCTATCTCCCTGAGGAAATGAGGACTCAACCACAGCAGCCGTTGATGAGATAATGAGGGACCTTTCTCCTATTTCAATCTTCTTCCATTTTTAGTTAAAGAGGGAAATTAAATGAGATAAAGAATGAATACCCAAGGGACCAGCAGTTAGCATAATGGCTATGTCGCTGGACTCCCACGTAGTCGACCGCGGTTCGAGTCCTGGATCCGGTGGCTTAAACTCACGCCGGGCATGTGTGCGTGCGTGCCCAAGATCCCGAGAGGAGAATGGAGGAGAAGGGATTGCGGCGTGGCCATCCCCTCTATGGGGTGATTTCTTGCTTTCTATCTCTCTGTCTCTCTCTGTCTATCTGGCGAGTGCACGAGCCCTATAGTAAAAACCTCTCCCCCCCCCAAAAAAAAAAAGAATGAATACTCAAGAAAGAAGCAACATAATTACATGCCACTTGTCTGCATCTTAATTTTATCGCTTTATTTTCTTTTAAACTTAAAGATGTCCATATTTTAATTTGGTCAATCAGTTGGCAGAAAAAAGTTAATTGAAGACCTAGCAATTAAGGGCAGAATCTTATTTTCTTGAACTCACCTTACAGCTGATCATGGCTAGCAGATGACAGCTTTGTTCTTGTCCTTCTGAAAGGTACCATATCCAATAATAGCTGATAAAAGTAAGCACGTCAGAGGATTAACCTGACATGCCTCTTGGCCTTATTTCTCCCAGCAAAAGAAATTTCTCCTACTATATATAAGAAACACTTAAGATTTTTGTTGAAAATGCAATTTGCTGGGTCCCATTTTCACAAATTCTGATTCAGTGTATCCTGGCAGTACCCAAGAATCTGCATTTTAATAAGGACCTCAACTGACTCTAAAACTGAAGAACTGGACCATGCTTTGAGAAAAAAGTGTTCTAATTAATGTTTTTAAATTTTTTTTCTAGTCACTCTTTTGCAATTGACTAATCCCTCTCAAAGGACTGCTTTGGCTATACATTTATAGCCAGATAAAGGTTTGATAAGAACAGCTGAGGAGTCCTGAATAGTGTTTAATTGTAGGAAAGCTAATTAGCCTCTTAGAGGACAATGATAATACGTTATGAATTGTAACTTATTTTTTAGGCACAGCTCAAGTGCACAATGAGGCATAGGCAGTTTAACTTGATTAATATGCTTCAAAACCTATTGAATCTATCGTTTTCTTTCCATCTAATTTTTCCCTTTTGATTTTCATTTACTGTTTTCATATCTCTTTTTCTTCTTTTTTAGTTGATAATTTCTATTTGTCTCTTCCTCATACTTGTTCTCATTTAATGTTAAATCTCCTGTACCGTTTTTTCTCTTCACTTCCCATCAAGCTGTTATTTTTATATCTCTCTTAAATTTTATGCTTCTCTCTTTTTCTTATTCCTTTTCCTTCTTTCTACTAAAGTGTTTTTTTATACTATATCCTCATTTTTAATTGTAACAACCTATTTTTGATAGCTCCTCAATTGAGTAAGACCATTCAGAATGACATTATTGAGAATCAAATGAGATAATTTATGTGGACCTACTTTGAAAAATCATTAAGGATCTATTAAGTCAAAATTATTTCTTTTGGTTTAAAAAGCTACTGAGAATTATGGTTGGGATCTGATTCAAGATTGCTTTCACAAACGTAAGGAAATGGGGAAAAACACATTGACACTGAAGTGAAACTAAGAAAAAGAATATATTATATATTATAATTATATATACATATATTATACAATATATATATTATACATATAATATATAAAATAATATAATATATGTAATATATATGTATATAATATATATACACACACTTTTTTTAGGTTTTTACCAGAGAGTGTGTGTGCTTCGCTAGAGAGAGACAGGGAGACAGAAAGTGAGAACTCACTCCCCAGGAGGGGTAGCCATGCTGTAATTATTTCCCCTCTATTCTCCTCTTGGGATTTCAGGCAAGTACACATGCCCAGCATGATTTTCAAGCCACTGGATCTGGGACTCAATGCTCTGAGAGCCAGGTGGGTGTCCAGCATCTTAATACTCTATGGTATTTATTACAACGACGTCAGTTTATGGAGCTCTATGGCCAAGCTATAGTTTTTGTAGTTAAGATTTTCTGATATTACACTATTTGTTCATCTTAAATGTAATTCACTAAATCAAAGCAGAATAGATATAAATTATTATTTTCTCTATCAACTAATTTTAAAAACAATGAATGGGTATCCTAGTAAGATCCAAAGATTATCTATAAGTTTTAAAATATTATTATTAACTTATTAAACTTTATTTATTTGACACAATACTATATATTGGAGTTGTTATTATTATTGTTAAAACCATCCGTGTTTGGACAGCAGGGCTTATCTTCAGGGTGGAACTTATTGACAGCGTAGTCTTTGTTTTCCCCCAGAATAGGGTGTTTCAGACATCTCTTGTACATGATTTGATCCAGCCTGAGATAGGTAACTCTCCAAAGAGACCTGGTTTCTTTTGGTAAGGAAGGCAACATTAAAAACTCTACAATTTAAAAGTCACCTGGTATCTTACCTCTTGATTAAATAGAAGAGTGGCATGATCAGAGAATAGTAATTTGTATAAATAAGTACTTTAGGAAAACAAGAATGCTGGAGACTTTAAAAATTATTAAAAATTTTAAATACAATTAAAAATCTTTTATTCTAACTTAGCCTATTTTCTTATGTTTTGATTTAACATTTGTCTTCATTTTTCAGACACCTGTGTATATTTATTATCTATTTTTCTCATAGGTATTAACTTTATTAACCATGAAAAATAGAATTGCTACCATGAGTGACTTGAGTAAACAGTCTCAACCAATATATATTTTTTTTCTCAGCAGGTTTATTAGCATGTGCAGCAATGTGGGAATATATATTTAGGCTACAGATCTGGTTCATTAATCATCCACTACCATTACCCACCTTCCCCTCCTTCTAAGCAGTAAAACTCTTGTTAATGAAACTGATGGGGAGTGAAAGCACCCTATGAGTCCTTCAATTTTGTATTAGTGTGTTAGACAGTCAAGAGAAATATAGAAAACTATCACGTTTAATGCTTTCAAACCTGAAAGAAATTCCTATTTCCTGTTTTCCAGATAAAGAAATGGAAACTCAAAGAGATTAGTTTTCTTAATGCCACATAGTTAGTATAAGGAAATATTGTTAAAAATCTGACTTTAAACAAAATGCGTTTTTTCCTGTACATCAATATTTATTTTAATTAGAGGAAATAAAATGAATATTTAAGTTTATTTTACAATATGCTTAAGGGGAAAGAAAGGAGAAAGAAAATAAGTACCTAAGTATTGATTTGAAATAAGTATATAATTATATGTACACAAAAAATATATACATTTATCCAACATTTTTATCATGGAATTACTTTTTTAAAATTATTTTATTTAATTTTATTTATTCATTCATTCATATTAATTTTACCAGAGAGAGCCACAGAGAGAGAGAGAGAGAGGGAGAGGGAAAGTGAGAAAGCAGGGCACCAGGTCCGGGACTCAAACCATGATCTGCCATGTGGCAGTGCCCAGTGCTTTAACCACCATGCTATCTACTGGTCCCCATGAAATTCCTTTTTAAGGAATGTTTAGGGAAGGACAACATGATTGAAAAATGTTTATATGATAATAAAAGATGCATCTATGTTGAAATAATAGTTTATAAGTCAATTTCTCACTTTTTAGAAAATTTTCTTCTAAACATTGTACCCTGTCTGAGATGATTTATAAGTTTTATTATTGCATAATTCCATTTGGTAGAAACAATTTAAATTAGAAAAGAAAAAAAGATCTAAATAATAGAATGTGTCTAAAGAAATTTGGATGTATCATTTTTCAAGGGCACAGTCTACTTTTCTATTAATAGAAAGACTGAGTGGGGAATGGAGGAAAAGGGATTGTGGCATTGTCATCCCTCTTGATGGGTGATTTCTTGTTTTCTGTCCTTCTGTCTTTTTTGGAAGTGCATGCTCCCTATAGGGGGGGAAAAAAAAAAAGAAAGAAAAGAAGGTAGACTAGCATGTAAAAATGGCTTGTACATTTCATGATGAGTGCTGTTTCTCTAATTTTTAAAAATCTATTTCTGTCTGTCTTAAATATTTGCCTGGGCATGCCTTTATGGTTCTTTTATTTACAGATATTACCATAATGATCCTTAAGTTTTGTGTAACAAATATTTATTAAATAAAATATACTTAACAAACACTATAGGAGATACCATGGTAACAGAGCCCATGCTTGACCTAGAAGACAGGTAAGAATACAAGCACGTATAGAACACGAAATGTGTGGTAAGTTTAATGTGTCCTCACATGCTTTGTCTCAAGAAGTCCGCTTTTTTCAATCCTTACATGGGAACCAGACTTTGACTTTCTTTGACCTCTAGGACAAGATGGAAGTGACATTGTGAGCCTCTGCCTCTTTTTCCTTGGCTTTGTGCTATTCTTTGAGGTCTAGGCTTCAAGAAGTCTTACAACTTTCTCTTTTTTTGCCCTCTTGAAAAGCTGTTCTGAGATCACCATGTCCCTACATTATTCCAGTCAACAGGAGAAAGGAAGAAAGGGTTAAATAAAACAGAGACGCACCGACCAGAAGCCTGTGCAGACATGAGTGAGCCCATCTGAGACTACCCTGCTGAACCGTTCTGTTTGCTGAATACAAAACACATTAGAGAAACACAGGCAAAATCAGCAGAGAAAGCTTTCAGTCGATTCTCATAAACGTGAGAAATAATAGTTGTCATTGTTGTTATCCACTAAGGTTTGTCACAAGATGGTGTTTGTCAGAAGGTGGCATTTAACCAGAAACAAGAAGCAATGCTCTATATCAGGGAAGAAAAGTTATAAGGAAGGAGCATATTAAATTTAGGACAAATATGAAGATGTTCATGAAGAATGATTGAGATTTGTTCTAAAAGGTGTGCCTGAGAGAAGAACTGAGGGCATGTCATAGATGAACTTTAGAACCAGCATTTATATCCTACTCAGAAGGCGGTGCAAACTGGCATTGTTTATTCCAGGCAGTGCCATAAACCCATTGCAATGCCAGTGACAAGGAGAGAAATAAGAACTCTCAAAGCACTTCATCTATGAGCTTTGCAAATGGCCAGACTTTTTTCTTTTTCTTTTTTTTTTCTTTTAATTAAATTTATTTATTTACATTCATTCACTGTACATCATTACAGCATACATAGTGAGATTTTCCATCTAGAGTACACTGTATATTGTCTCAATCAAGCACATCAACATACATGTTACCGTCAGCAAATAATTTTCCATTTCTTGTTTCATATATATATATATATATATATATATATATATATATACATATTTCCCATCCTTGATTCCCTATCTCTTTTTTTAATTTTAATTTTTTCACATTATTTATTATTATTATTATTATTTGTATATACTTTCAATCATATTGTTTGGCTTACAATGAGACCATTTCGATATGTGAACATTTCTCCCCAGACCCGTTGATCGAAATATCTTCAACAGATAAAACCACATCTCCCCATCCCGTCAATGCTCTACCTCTGTATCCCTTCTCCAAATGTCTTTCGTTAGGACCTAGACAGACTTTTTTCTAATCATCAAATGCTGCAATCCAGTGAAATCCAATGTCTATGCAATGTGCGAAAGCATCAAAGGGTGAGGAAATGCCACTTCATCCAAGGGTTAGAGAACAGAAGTGAGTAAATGTCCTATGTTGAGTACAGTGTTGAATATATTGGCACCCTGCAAACCTAATGGATATGTGTGAATAGAGAGAGTAAACAAGATGGCCTTTCTGGCAAAGTGTGCCACTGTTTTATGCATGGTCACAGAGTGCTTTATGACACACAACTACATGTGGAAAACATTTGCCCTCCTTGGTCATTTGGATTAATTTGTACTATAAACACATCTTTTACCACCCTGTTTCCAGATTCATAGGTTTGATATATGGCTTTGTTTCGGTCTTTATTCTTCCTCTTAACTTTCCCTGGGGGAGTCTCCCAGGGTGACCACACTGATTGATGACTACCCTCCCAGTGACTAACCTCTCAGAATGAGTGTGTGGACAGCTTTATGGCTCATGGAACTCTGGGAACGTTTCCAGCCACTTTCGTTTTGTTTCCCCCCACCTTTTTTTTTTTTTTTTTTTTTTTTTTTTTTTTTTTTTTTTTTTTTTTGCTTTCCTTCAAAGAGGGAAGTTTGAGCTTCCTTTCTGACTTGATTTGACTTCACCTCACAGAGAACCACTCTTGAGTTTTGAATTTAGTTACTAGATCCTTGTCTGAGTGTCTCGCTGAGTCATTCAGAAGGCAGATTGCTTGAACTCACTTGTGCTGTCATTTCTCCAGGTTGTTTCTCCTGCCTCTGGCTCTGGGTCATGGACTTAACCTCTTCAGCACAGAGTGTTGCATATCGGAGAAGTTTGGTACTTCCTTGTTTTTGTGGAGGATAAGCTGTTATGTGGATGTGTTGATTTGCTGTATTTTCTCTGTATTGTAGATCACTGCATTTCAGGCATATGCTACGTGAGTTTGCTAAATTGTCAATGGTAAGTTTTGCCACTTAGATTATTCATTTCTATGTGCTTGATTCTGTCTTCTAAGATACTACTAACTTAAACTGCAATTCTTATTGCCATGTTCCATACTAGTTAAAGATTGAACACATGCTTCTCCAATCACCAGGCTGAGAAATAAAGCGCATCAGATATGAATAAGCTGGAACAGGAGTGAAAGCTTTTGACTTGAATGAAGTCACAACAGTGGATGTGGTAAAATCCAGGACCAATCCAGCCTTCCTTCCCTTCTTTCTTTCCGCCTTCTCTTTATTCCCTCCTTCCTTTCTCCTTTCTCTTCTTCTCCTTCCTTCTAAAATAATGTTAGATTTATGATGTTCTAAATTTTATAGGTCCACTGAAAAACAGTTTGGCAAGAATGGGAAAATAAACCTCCTGGATCTCTTTTCTTCAGTGGGAGACCATCCAACTCTGCTTTTTGTAAAGTCCTTGAAACCAGACATGGCGATGTGTGAGCTCAGTTAACATTGCCCAGTAGCTATTTCTACCGTATAAAGATTATGCTACTACTGCTAACCAAAATGGTACCAATAATTACTCTATTCTTATTATGATAATAGAAATTAATCCATATTGTAATTGATGTTGGAGAGTTGCTTCGTTACCACATTTTTCTCCTCACAAGGTAGAAAGGCCAGGGCTTCATTTTTGTAATTCTCCTCTCTGTGAGGTTCCAGATTGGCTTATACCTATGAGAAGTAGTTCTGTTTGATTAAGAAGAAAGGGAATCAGACGCTGTGCAGATGAGAGACTCACACTGGTGTCCTGACCAGCTCCTGGTGGTGTGCCCCAGTCACAAAGTTCCCGAAAGACCACCAGGGAGTCATTCCGATGTAAGCACATGAGGGTCGCTTTTATTCAGGCTTAAGCCAGGACTCCAAATCTCACCGGCACAGCAGGTCATAGTTGAGAGCCCCAGTGTGAGTTGGGCAGGGTTTTTATTTGGCTGTTGGGGAGGAGGTCGAGGGGTGCTGAGGAATGCACTCAGGTGGCTACACATTGGCTAGATTACAGGGAGGGTAGCTATCTCTGGTATCTCCTTTGTTTCTCTCAGCAAAAAAAGTTACTTTAGGTTTCTGGTATCTCCTTTGTTTTTCTTATTGGTCAGTCCCAGTGGGGTAACGTTCTCATGACTTTTTCCTACGTGACTGGCTCGCCTCCTTGTAATGGCGCTGATTCTCAGCAAGGTGGGTTTAACAAAATGGAGTTGCCCTGAAAGAAATGGAGTCACTCTTGCCCTTTACTGGACCATCTCTTCTATTAATGCAGACAGAGACAGGCAATGGGATCTTTTATGTATCTGTGGGACCTGCAGCAGTTTCCCTGTGAAGTCACGAGATACCTTTTACTAGTGCTTCAGACTAAGACCTTGGTGTGACTTCCCCAAACTTCACTCCCAGCTCTGTCAGCAGGTGGGGAATTCTCTATTTTTCTCTATTCATGCATCCATCACATAAAGTGGTTCTGTTTTCCTAGCCAAACCTCGATAAGCTATTCTTTAAGTTTGGTGTTGATGTTGTTATTTTGCACTTATGGAGACAGGTTCAAACTTGAACAAGTGCACACAGGAAGTAAGAGAGAAGTCAGAGGTCTATATCAGGATTTGTCAGAGTGCCCGCGCTCTGCTGCTTCTGCTCCTTAATGGGGCTTCCTGTGCTCTTTCAGTCACACCTATTCCTAATGCTCTCTGACTGGAGTTCTCTCAACCCCGAGGCAGCTGTGTCTGCTCTGAAATACGAGTTGCAGTTTGCTCTCAAGGCTTTGCCCTTGGTCCTGAAAGTGTGGTAGGAGGTAGGAGGGATAGCACTTTACTGTGTTCTAAGAATAAAAAAACTTATGTCCTCCTTTTCCTCCCTAAAGATTTTACAAGATTGTGAAGTTCCATGTGTCTGTTCTTGTTCAAGGGAAGTTTCTTGTCTTTCATCTCAAACTTTGTTATTGATGATGGGGAGCAGGGTCATTGTTTACATTTTCAACATCAGCCAATTTTTTTTTTTCTCTTGGAGAGTTTCTTTCCCTTTGTTTTTATTATGTAGATTTTATCTCTATGTTTTTATGTTTTATTTTGTTTTTTTTTCTTTTAAATAAACAATCCATCTCTAAGATCAGTTTGTCTTTTATTGTACAGTGTCTAACTTCTCTTGTCCATATTTCTTTACTAAAGCCCATCAACTTCTAAACTGATGAGATTTCTTTTTCACATCTACATTTGGAATAATAGCCTCAAATTCTAAAGATGCAGCTTCCTTTTTTTGGGAGGGGTGGTGAAGAGATTTTTGCTATAGGGAGTTGCACTCACCAGAGAGAAAGAAAGAGAGAAAACTAGAAAGCTAGAAATATCCCTCCTCTCAGGGGGGGACGGCCATGCCATAATCCCTTCTTCTCCTTTCTCCTCTCAGGATTTTAGGCATGCATGCACACGCATGGGCACTGAATTTCATATCCCCAGGTCCAGGACTCAAACCATAGTCGACTATGTAGGAATCTAGCCTCTTAACCACTATGCTACCGGTTGGCCCCTAAAGATGCTGCTTTCAATTTTACCTTGTGGCTTTCTATGTAACTAGTTACTCAGGGTAAAGAGTCTGTATATTTACATTGGACATTTTAACTATAGTGTATATAAATCTGGCATTCTTTTTCATTTTAAAAGTAAAACATTGGTTATCCGATTTTTTGGTCAAAGAGTGAAATTAAGTAACATTTACTGAAAATTAATTGCTAAATTTATCAATACATTCACTTTTCTTTAAAGATAATTGATTCTTGAAAAATTGCAGAATAGGGTTTCAGTATGCCTTCCTTTATTTCATAGAGACTTCTAATTAAGTGAATGCTTTTTGCTATCAATTATCATGGGAAGATAAGTTAAATCCACTCAATTAAACAGTCACTTTTGAAGTTTCTGGGTCAAACTTTGACCCATCTTAATATTAATTTGGCCTCCTTCCAAAGGGAAGTCAATGATTTATCTAAGAATTTTTGTCCATTAGTGTGAATTAGTGAACCCATTTGACTATGTTAAGAAAAGATAAGAGATATTTTAGAATGGAAAAGCAATACCTTTAGATGAACCATAATAATCATGAACTTACCTCTATTCACTTTCTACTGCCATAGAGAATATAGATGCTGTTAACAATTGGCCTTGTTTAAATTTGGTTTTCATATCTGGCATGACAGCAAGTTCTACATGAATTGTAAGGGATTTGATTTCATTATATAAACTTACCATTAGTCACCAAATTTTGAATATACTTTGTAGCTTCATCTCATTTGTTTACCTACTCCAGACCTTTACTGAGTCTCTAATTTATTTATTTATTTGTTTATTTATTTATTTATTTTAGAGTGAGGTTTTTGCTACAGGGTATGTGTCTTCCTGGAAAGACAGAGAGAGATGGAGAGACAGAAAATGAGAAATCATTCTCCCAGGGCTATGGCCATGTCACAATCCTTTCTTCATTCTCCTTTTGGGATCTTGGGCACACATGCACATGTGCCTGGCTTGAGTTTTAAGCCACTGGGTCTGGGACTAAAACCATGGTCGACCAGGTGGGAGTCCAGTGATGTAACCATTATGCCATGTACTGGTCCTCTGAGTCTCTGTTGTATGTGCTCAGCATATCTACTCCCCACCCCCTCTCCAAATAAAACTATACTCTTTTTAAAAAAGATTTTTACTTATTTTATTCATGATAAAATATTCGTGTGTGTGCAAGAGAAAGAGAAACACCCTCAGTAGAGTCTTGCCACACTGCAATTTCCTTCTTCCTTCCTTCCTTCCAAATCATCAGGAGGGCTTGGTGCCTGACATGTATTATGTGGACCAGGCCAGGGATTTAAATTCAGATTGCTGGCCATGTGGCTTCTAGCACAGTGATTCGGTGCCTTATCAACTGTACCAGGAAGGCTGGACCTAAACATGGTTTTTAATACTGACTTAAAGGACGAAGGAGGGACTAACATGTAAGCAATTATGGTACAGACTAGGAAATGTGGAAAAAGAAATATGATTAAAATGGATTATCATAAAATAGGAATTGAAAATATTTGAATAAATCTCCAGAAATGCCATATCTAAGAGCTAAGACAGCAGTTGTGACCTAAGGGATATAAACATGAGAAGTTTAGGCAAATACGGGTTGGAAATTGGGTTAAAAATGGGAGAGCCTCCAAGGAGTAGGATTTTCTCTATGATAAGGATAATAACAGGGGACCAGTCAGGTGGTGTAGTGGCTAAGGTGCTAGATCCCACATGGCTGACTGTACGCCTTGAGTCCTGGACCAGAGACTTGAAAATCGTGCCAGGTGTGAATGTGTGCATGTCTAAAATCCCAAGAAGAGGAGAAAGGGAAGGGATTATGGTGTGGTCATCCCCCCAGGGGGTGATTCTCACTTTTCCTCCTTCTCTGTCTTTCTCTGGTGAGCGTTTGTGGATCTGGGCAAGAAAAAATAAAATAAAATAATAATAATAATAAGAAGAAGAAGAATAAAATAAACATTATTTATATATTTAATCTTTATAGCCAGACTTAATTTAAAATTGCTTTAATTTCATATTTCATTTCTTATCTGAGTTATAGTAATAGCTTGCTATGTATTTGATGATGCACAGTGTTACTTCAGCATTTCCTTTGTTATGTAATTTCAAATTCTATAACTTAAAATGAATAACAATACATTAATAACTTAGTATTTTTATGGTTACTATGGGTTATATGTCCCCTCCAGGAGAGAGCTTATCAAAAGTAAACACTGCACTCCAAAAGTTAGCAAAGGCATGAAACACATTGAGGGTTATTCTAGAAGTTGTTATTTCTAAAAAAGAAAAAAGGAAAAAAAAAAAAGAAAACGTTCTCAGAGATTGGAAAAGAAATTGATTTGATTTGAGCAGGATGTCGTATTATTTTAGAAAGGAATGTGAGTTAGCAAACTCTTTTGGCTACCTTGCTCATAGTAGTGTCAGTCTTTCTGACTGAAACCTCTGGGATCAGGAGCTCAAATAGCTTCCTCCTCACACACACTAGCCCCTGAGGACGTAGGGGATGGAGAGATTCTGTCACTGTCTAGCCTCGTGGTCTTGGATAGCTTACTTAACTTCTTGGTGGAGTGGCAATTTTCCTACCTGTAGAAGGAAAGTTGTGTTATTCTGTGGAGATGTGAAAATGAAATAATATACAGGAAAGAGCGGTGTAAATGACAGTACTGTGTCGATCTTCTAAACATTACCAGGTCTTCTTGATGCAAAAGAATGTACAAATGGGAGGCATCATTCCAGGACACAGGAAAGAAAACACGTGACACATGGAGTTAGACTGTGTCAGGGCAGGGCCTGGGTCCTACTCAGTGGCTCTCAATTCACGATTCTTTCTACTACAGCTTGTTGGGTTTCTCTGTGAGTTTGTGTTGAAGAAATGAATGCAGAATATTGCCATGTTAGCAGTTTTAAAAACTAAAATGACCACTTAGGAAAAGCTTATTTGTGGTCCATCTGCTTTCATTGTGGGAGTTGTAATGCAGAGGAGATAAATTACTTCTTATTAATTTGTGCCTAAGACTGCATTTCTTTTAAAATTCTTAGACCTATCTGTCATTTCATACTTAATACTCTACTAATTCACACTAATGACTTGAGAATTCCCCAGAGATAATTGTGCAAATGAGTAGCGAGGAACATTAAAAAGCAACATCATAAAATCAGGAATGTGGAATCCTAGAGGTGCTTGCTTTATTTATTTTGACAAGGGCAGTTTACTTTCTGTAACTCATAATAAAGTACTACTGTAGAATAGCAAATGTACTAAGGTTGTTTTATTAAAGTAATAAAGTCTGAATGGGAGGCCTCATTAAAGCCCACCACCGTTAAATCGTTACTAAATATTGAGTTAAAGATGCCAGGTTATTGTGTTTTTTATTTTCTGTATAAAATCCTGTTTAGAATTGCACAGATTCCAGAGAACATAAGGGGTTTGATGGCTACCCTTCTTTCTCTTACTTGGCTTTGAGATGAAAACGTGTTTCTGAATATATCTGAATATTTCTAAGTAGACACTTTTTACAGTTGGCTAGAACATTTGACTAATAAAACTGAGATCATGGGGACCATCAGATGGAGTAATGGTTACATCACTGAACTCCCATGTAGTCGACCACGGTTCGAGTCCCAGGCCCAGAGGCTTCAAATTCATGCCAGGTGTGAGTGCAAGACCCAAATCCTGAGAGAATGGAGAAGACAGCATTGCAGAATGGCTATTTTCCCCAGGGGGTGATTTCTCAGTATCTGTCTCGCTCTCTCTGGTGAGCACACATGCCCAATATCAAAAAATATTTCTCTCATAAAAACAAAAAACAAAAACTGAGATCAAGACCACGTCCATGGAAAAGCTCTCTCCCAAGAAAACATACTTGACCCTCACTGACAGCCCTTTTGCAAACACAAATCTGAGGCACAAGGAAAAGGGGGACCCATGGGTGGATTAGAAGAGGCGCTCATAGGCTGCATGTGCGCACTCTCGCCACGGAGCTCTTTCTCATGGATTCTTCCTCCTCATGGAGTTCTCCTCCATCCTACGGTGTGCTCCCAAGTTTCTCTAGGTCAGGGCA
Source organism: Tupaia tana (assembly GCA_026018925.1). Taxonomy (NCBI): domain Eukaryota; kingdom Metazoa; phylum Chordata; class Mammalia; order Scandentia; family Tupaiidae; genus Tupaia; species Tupaia tana. The sequence continues at coordinate 86,994,066 of JAKSZU010000006.1, forward strand.
CACAGCTGTGTTCTCTCAGGGCCCATCACACATATAGATACTTAATACACACTGCTGCCCATAGGAAGGTTGATCAATTTTATTTATCACAGCTAAGGAGGAAACTATTTTTTTTTCCCTTTGTGAATTTTCTTTATTCTATAACTTTTGGAATAAGATGAAGCTAGTGGGTTATAGTGAGAAAGGAAAGAAGAATCAATTGTGGTAGTATTGGAAAGGTACATGAAGTACATGTTGCTTATATTTTTAATGCACAGTGAGAAAAGAAGAATCAATACCAGTAGTATCTCAGAAAAATGCATGAAGCAAATGCTGTTACTTATATTTTCAATACAGGACCATATGAACAAATGTGGAAAGGCTTGGGAAAAATCCATCACCACTTCTGAAAAAGTAACTTCAAACGCTACCGACTAGCTGTTGTGTCCTTTATTCCATATTATCAATAACTCTTTTCATTAACGGTGTGGAACTTGGAGCTATAAAGAAGTGACTTCTGTGCTTTATTTATAACTTTTGCCTTAACGTCATGTTCAGCTGAAGTCTATTCTGCCATTTTCTGAGTGAAAACCCAGTTTGTGTAAAAAGTGTTATTGTTAGGAATTCAAAACTTCCAACATGCTATAAGCCATATAAAACAAAGAAAGAAAGATGACTCGCGTATAACATATTTTGAGACAAAATTTTCTTCTCCTATATATGTTATTGGCATAATATATATTTTAGTCTTTTTTGCTGTCACTATAACTACTACAGACTAGTTAATTTATAAAGAATAGCAATTTATGTAGCTCATTCTAGCCCACGGTCTCATCTGATAAGGGCTCCTTGCTGGTGGGGTTTTTCTCTGCAGAGTCCTCAGGTGATACAGAACTTCACTTAGAACATCACTTAGGGAGAAGACAGGGGTGTGTGTGAACTCTGCTCTCTCTCTTTTCTTACAAAGCCACCTGTATTCAATGATGGGACCCACCCTGACAACCTTATCTAATTCTTAGTACCTCCTAAAGGTTCTGCTTTTCTTTCTTTCTTTCTTTTTTATTTATTTATTTATTTATTTATTTATTTATTTATTTATTTATTTATTTATTTATGTTATAGGGTGTGTGCGCTTGCCAGAAAGAGAGAAACAGAGAGACAGAAAGCAAGAAATCACTCCCCAGGAGGGTGGCCATGGCACAATCCCTTCTCCTCCATTCTCCTCTTGGGATCTTGGGCATGCACGCACACGTGCCCGGTGCGAGTTTAAGTCACCAGGTCCAGGACTCGAACTACTGTCGACTACATGGGAGTTCAGCGACATAGCCATTACGCCAACTGCTGGTCCCAAGGTTTTGCTTTTCAATACTATATTCAGATTAGGTTTCTTCACTCTTAATACCATTACAGTAACAAAATTTTAACAGATCAATTTAGTGAGGGAGGGAAGCATCCCAACTATAGCAGTATATAACTAAATACAGAGAATAAAGTTTATGTGGTGTATATGGGTATATGTTTTAATACTAAATTTTATTTAAATTCTTCCTATTAAGTGTAATGCATATACCAATTGTTAGTTTTACTTCACCAGCTACAAATAATGAAGATTATAACTTACACACATAGCAAAAACGAATGAAAAAGAGTGAACTTATGTTATTGTATTTGTCCTTTTGTACATTTTGAATCTAGAGAAAAATTGCAAAATTCTTTTTTTTTTTTTTTTTTGGAGAGGTTTTTCGCTTTAGGGCGCGTGCTCTCGCCAGACAGACAGAGAGAGACATAGAGACAGAAAGCGAGAAATCACCCCCCAGGGGGGATGGTCACGCCGCAATCCCTTCTCCTCCATTCTCCTCTCGGGATCTTGGGCACGCACGCACATGCGCCCGGCGTGAGTTGTAAGCCACCGGGTCCGAGACGCGAACCGCGGTCGACTACATGGGAGTCCAGCGACATAGCCATTACGCTAACTGCTGGTTCCCAAAATTCTTTTATGCAGTATGAACCAATATAATGTAGCCAAGATTATAAATGCCAAAATCCATATGAAGGTGCAAGCTGAGCTCAGGATTAATATATAGAGAATAAGAGTGATGCAATCTGGGGCCAGCAGGTAGTGTGGCAGCTAAGGCACTGGACTCCTGCATGGCTGACTGTGGTTTGAGTCTTGGACATGGTAGCTTGCTTTCTCACTTTCTCTCTCCTTATCTCTCTCTCTACCCGGTGAGCACATGTACCCTATAGCAAATTACAAGACAAATAATAATAATAATAATAATGAATTAAATAATTCTTAAAAAATAAAGTGATGCAGTCTGGAACATTCTTTTGGAAAGTGAGCTTTTGACATCTCATGGGCTCAGATTTGTCTGAAATGTCCCAATCTGAGTCAGACTTTTCTCTCTGACAATGGACTTATTTCAAATTTTAATCCTCCTCTAGTGGAGAGACATAGTCTAAGTCCCCTGAATTCAAATCTTAGCCTTATCATTTGCTAGTTATATGATCTTGAATATTTAAGAGATTTCAAAAAGTTCATAGAAAAGTGGAATTAGAGTATGACTTTATTTTGGTAGAAAATTTTTTGAATTTATAGATAATTTCTACAGCACATATTTCCGTTTACTTTTTGAAAACCCCTTATATTAACCTTTTTAAGCTTCGGTTTCCATAGTTACATGGAATTAATAATTGTTTCTTTCTCTAGTAAAGAAATTGCCTGATAAAATATAAAATTTTAAACTCAGATGCTGGCATATTTAAGTAGTCAAAAAAATCTAGGCAATGCTATAATTTCTTTCCATAAATTGAGAAGGAAAAGTGCTATGCATTTACCCATATCCCCTCACTTAAACAAATAACCATCTTGGTAGGGTGTGTGTTGTATTCCAATAGTGTGGTAGAAATCTAAGCTGGGCTCCATCCTGCCCTAGGGAAACTTGGTGGTTAGTAGGAGGGGCCAATGTGCAGCTAGCCGGTCAGAACACAATGACTGTGAAATATATATGAAATGCCAGTGTGGCCAGAGGAAGAAAAAGTATCACTGATATAGAAACACACAATACAGAAAGACTTCTTGGAAAGGTGAAGCTTAACCTTAGTCTAGTAGGTTGATGAGGAATGAGTGGGCGAACAAGAGATTAGAATATCCTGAACATCCCTGGTAAACAGTAAGATGTCAAAAGTCACTGATGGCTCAGATTTCCTGGAGACTAGAAAATATTGAGCACTTTCTAGGTGGCCAAAATACATCTATTTTGGGTAGGCACAGCTTGAAAAATAGACCATTCTGTGATGTTTCCATTGTTTGAGAAGATACAAGTAAACAGCCAACAAATCAACTTTTCTAAAACTTACAGCTTAGACAAAACCTGCTACTGTTATTTTATCTCGCTTTATGTAAGTAAACATGTATGATACTTGTTGCCTAGTGGGAACTCTGTTCCTTTAAGAGTTATTTAGTGAATGCACTTTCTCTTGATTATAGTAATAAGAGATGCATTGGCAGAAGGCATGTTCTCTATTACTGATCATAAACATTACACAATAAATAATTTTCTTTTATTAGCTTATCAGGAAGTTTTCACTAAGAAATTCATGTAAATTTTACTGTAATTTGGGGGTTTATTATCATTTTCTTTTATTCAAAATAAAAAAAATATTCTATATTCCACACTGAATTGATAGGCCCAGTAAATCTATTAATTGCCGTGTAAAGTGGTAGATCCTTTCCTGTGTTCATCTCTTTCCAAAGCCAAAGACATGCTTCTTAAGTATTATTTGGCTATAAGGCTACTAAATAAACAAGACACTAAAATATGTCAACCTAATGGTAATTGCTGTGAATTTGTGGGTTCTATAGGTTTTATGCTTTTATCTTAGGTTCCCTTTTTACTTGTTAAACTTTTTCTAGTTTCTTTGTATGACATTTAATGTAAGTAAATTTGAATAGCCAGTGAAGTTTCTATAAGAAGAGTACTAACTACAGTTTGGGATATTGGAAAAAGCACATTTCCATCTGTTTTCTAAAAATACTCAGCTAACATTCTGATGGTAGAGACTTGTCCAAGCAATCTTTAATTTTAAAATATTTTTCTTTCAGCAGGCACTCTCGTAAACGAATTTGGTTTGAGTCCAATGAGACTGATTCCTTATTTCCAGAGGTTATGTAGGAGAAGGTAGAGAAGTTAAAATGGTCTTCTTGGACTTATTTAGGATAAAACTTAATTAAAACACTCTTGTTTAAAACTAGATAAGTGTTCATTGAAGTTTGTGTAGTTATTTCTTGTAGAATGTAATCATATATTTCAAAGAAAGAAATTTTACATTGGTATTTCTTGATTTCTTTGATATTTGTTAATAGGTTGAAGCAAATGTTATTTTTTAAAAATACTATTTGAAAAGATCTATTTTTGTCTTATTCTAATTTTCAGACTATTGTACTAATTTTTGGCTTTATGAAATGAAAATATTCTAAATGATTTAAAGATGTTTATAATCTATCTTTCTTCTTCCATTGAGAAGTGCTATGTATGTTTGTATGTGTATATATATGTGAGAGAAAGTATTTTCTCTCACAATCTATTTTTACATAAGAAAGTATAAGAACACTTTCTTTCTTTTATTTATTATCATTATTTTGTAATTTGTATAGGGCTTGTGCACTCACCAAGAGAGACAGAGAGAGAGGGAAAGTGAGAAAGCAAGCCACCAGGTCTGGGACTCAATCTGCAGTTGGACTTAGGGGAGTCCAGCATCCTAACCACCACACCACCTGCAGGCCTCAAGAAAGAATGAGAACACTTTCTATTAAAAATATGCAACTACATTTTTTAAAGTATATAAGCATCAGGGTCAAGAGGTGGTATGGTGGTTAAGGTATTGGATTCCTCATAGTTTACTCTTTGGTTTGAGTCTTGGACCCAGACTTGGAAACTGCACCAAACATGTGTGCATGTGTGCCCGAAAATCCCAAGAGAAGAAGCGATTACAGAGGGGCCACCCCACTGGGGAGTCATTTTTTACTTTCCTTCTCTCTGTCTCTCTCTAATGAACTCATGTGCCCTATAGCAAAGACTACCAAAAAATTATATAATCAAAAGTCCCGTGTTTGTGTTATTAAGAAATTAGAATTGAGGCCAGCTTTTTGGTTTAAGACAGCTAGGTCCTACATGATCAACCATGAGGTCTGAGTCTTGGATCCAGCATCTTGAGAAACATGCTAAGTTTGTATGTACATGCCCAGAACCCCAAGTGGGGGGTTGGGGAGAAATGGAGGAGAAAGGATTGTAGTGTGACCATTCCCCATTGTGGAGAGTAGGTGCTTTCTCCTCTTCCTCTTTCTCTGTCTTTCTTTGTGATAGGCACACACTCCTTCTAGCAAAATAAAATAAAATATAATATAAAATAAAATAAGCTAGGGTGCAATATTAATAACACCATCTAAAACTTTAGATAAGTGTACTATTAGTGTAAATCATTTAACTTCTTAATTTCCTAATTATTCTTTGAAAAATGAGCATCAAAATATCTTAGATAGAACTATTAGAAAACCTCTTTGAAGGACAGGCTCTATATCAACCTCAGGTTAGAGTCCTCAAACCAGCAGCATCAGCATCTCCTGAGAGTGTGTTAAAAATGCAGAACCACAGGTATCACCCCCAAACTGCTTAATCAAATTCTTCTTTATAACAAGATCCCTAGGTGATTCATGTGCACATTAAAGTTTGAGAAGTATTGCTCTAATTGTGCTACTATTAATAAAAAATAATGCATGGCAGATAGTTGAAACTCTTAATGGAATGCAAAGATCTTTTTACCAGCCTTCTGCTGATACACAAAAATGTCAAAGAACTATTAGGAAAATCCTTTGGTACATAAAATAATAAATAAAATATATGATGACAATACTTTATTTTTATTTTGACACATTAAACCATATCGACATTTCTCTATTTTCATCCTGTTTTCTCTTCTTCTATCACTCCCCTTCAGTCAGTGGTTACTACGTTCATTGCCTTAAGAGAGCAATGGATAGTGGTATGAAGAAGAAATTGTAAAACTGATCATGGTACTCTAAAGGCTAAGTCTTAAGTCACAGGTTTCAAAATTATGATCTGTAAGCTATATATGTATTTCACAGATGTATTTTGTCAGTGGAATATTAAGTTTATTTTTCAATTCCATTATAGGTGGGCAAAGAGACCTCCCCTGCGCCTGCCTCCAGGATAATGGAAGAGGATTGGGAACCCCTATAAAGGCCAATGTTAACCTCCTTATCAAATAAACTGGGTGGACACCAAAATAAAATTAAGATAAATTCTGAAGACCTCAATACCTGATACTTACATAGTCCATATACGCTAAGCATTATTCTAATATTAAATCATTCCATTTCCCACATCAGCTCTAAAGGATGGATACCTTTAGTTTGACCACTACAGGTTGAGGAAACTGAGGTATGAAAAGATGCTTAGTGGTTCAGCAGGTGGCATGGAGGTTAAGGCACTAAATTCCACATGGCCAGCTGCATGGTTGAGTCCTGGACCTAGTGCTTTGAAAAATCACACTGGGTACATGCGCATGTGTGCCGAAAATCCTAAAAGGAAAATGGAGAAGGGATTACGGCATAGCCATCTCCCCTGGGAGATATTTTCTCACTTTCTCTCTCTCTCTCGTGCAAGCAGTCTATAGCAAAAACAAAACAAAACAAACAGAAAGATAGTTATGTGAACAAAGTTAACACAGCTAAAACATGACAGAGTTGAATTTTGTACCTAAATAATCTTGTTGTGGCATCTGTCCTTGACAAACTGTGTTATAAGTTAAATTTCCTGCACAATGAAGTTGTGGGTTCATGGTTACATGGTGACCCATCTTCACCTCCTTTGTGTGTGTGTGTGTGTGTGTGTGTGTGTGTGTGTGTGCAGTGCTTATAGCAGGTTGGTCCTGGGTGGTGGTAGGTGTAGTGATTCCATAGCAATAGCATACTGAATACTGTGTGTAGCAGAATCTGTGTTGGCAGATCTTTGGGTAGAGTCCTATCTTCTTTCCCAGCAGAAAGACAAGGAAATGAGGGATGGGCCGAAGCTCCTCATCCTGCAGGGTTTTTCTTTGCACACTGAGCAAGGCACTCTCAGCAAGTCGCTCTCAGGGAGGCACTCTCAGGAGGTGAGAGGACTCTGGGGAGCTGGGCCCTCTCACTGAGGAGGTCTATTTGGTTCTCTTAGTGTTCTGGTTTAGCACTAAGCAAAGTGAGAGTAAGCCCTGAGGAAAGCCCAAGTTGTCATGTTTCTCGATCCTTGACCCTGCACCAGCCTAGCTTAGTACTTGGTCTTCCCACGTGCAGTTTTCTTCCTGTTTCTCATCTGCATTTGCCAGGTGAAGCTTAACGAGAGCACTTCACAGGAAACAATTTGTATAAGAATAGTTCCAGTTTGCTGTAGCAGAGGAAAGGTAGTAAAGGCAACTACAAAGGCAGGTCAGGTTGGGACTGGCAGTGCCGTGATGGAGCCACCTGAGACTACCGCTTCAGTGTCTCACTTCCAGATCTGGTCTCTGCAGCTACTTGCCCAAAGGCTTTCTCCAACTGCCTGTCTTTAAGTCACAGGTTTCAAAATGATGATCTACAAGCTATATATGTGTTGCACAGATGTATTTTGTCAGTGGAATGCTAAGTTTATTTTTCAATTCCATTTTATGTGGGCAAAGAGACTCCCTTGTGCCTGCCTCCAGTATAATGGGAGAGGGTTGGTGACCCTAGGGCTGCTTTGCCTGGGTGGGGGGATCAGAACCACCAGGGAATCAGCCCTCTGCAGAAGCAGCCCTCTATGCTTGTTCCATGTGGTGGAAACTATCTACAAATACATTTTCACCCCTTTTCCATGGGAGGGAGGGAGAGTCACTTGACTGGTGACTTTGGATTCAGTCCTGTCCTTCCTTTCTCTTTTCACTTCCGAAGGCCCTTGGGCAACAGAAAGTCCACATGCTGGTTTGCTCTTTGACGTTAGGTAAAGCCCTTTAAGAAGAGGCATGGTAATCCGACATCCTTATTGAAAAAAACACCTACGTCAAGGGTGCAGCTGATACCTTTATATCTCTCTGACTCTCGCCTTTCTCTCTCACTTGATTCTGGCCTCATTAATCTAAGAGGGAGTTATGAACTGTTCTCATAACGCTGGAACATCTGGCCTTTTAGAAAAGGGTGGGGGAAAGTATCAAAAGAGGGTAAGAAAGAGGGTAAAAAAATCAGATATAGTATCAAGCTTGCTAAACTGAAATCCAGTTGATGCAAGATAAAATAAAATAAAATAAAAATTATTTGCTGTACCCTCCAAGGTCTGCCAACCACTATATTTTATCTCCCTTCTTCCTGCTTGTTCGTTCCATGAGAGTGAGTGGTTTTTGAACAGGCTGAGTTTGTTCCTGAGTCTTTTCCGCTTGCTCTTTTCTTTATCTAAAACTCTTCATTTATTCAACAAATGATTTTTGAATACCTATTATGTAACCATTGCTGTTAATTAGTGGACAAATATTGACAAACAGAATAAACATTTTTGTTCTTAAAAAATTTCCAAATTAATTCAGAGACTGGAGCAAGAAATAGACAATAAATTAAAAACATAGTAAGTAGATGAATTATGTAATATATTGGGAAAACATGCTTTAGAAAAAGAAATAAAGTTAGGATAAGTGTATAAAGAACAATTGGCTTTTGGAAGATGGATGTGATTTTAAGTGGGAATTGGGTAGGTCAGGGAAAGCCTTACCGAGTTGGTAAGATTTGAAGAAAATAAAGGCACTAGCCATATTGATGTCCAGGGGAGAGGGTTCTAAAGAGGAAAAAAAAAAAAAAAGAGCCATTTTAAAACCATTATAAAGGTACTAATATGAAACCTGCCTCCTCTATGCTAATAGGTTTGTGTACCTTAAACAGAATGAGCCGAGTGGAGTGTAAGAGAAAATATGGCAACAAGAGGGAACAGAGATCCTTCTCACAATAAGATTTTATAAGTCATTTTTTAAAAGCCTTGAAGACCTATGGCTTTCACTTTGAATGAACCAGGAGCTATTTCATGTATCTTTTCCTAGATCTTAACAGAGTTTGCTTCTATCGTTCAATTTTTATCCATGATTTCCTCTCTTCTGAGAAATCCCCTCAAGCCACTCTATGTAGGTGCCTTCCCATCTCATTCTCTCACTTATTTTTACTGGGTTTTGCTTCATTTATAAATTGCTAACTAAAATGATTTAATGTATTTGTTTACCTTTTATGTTCCTCATTTGTTTACAGATTTCCTAGAATGCAAAGTTCAGCAAGACATGGCTTTACCTTATTTATTTCTGTATTCCCTGATCCTAAAACAGTGCCTGGCACATAGTAGGTAAATATTGCTAAATGGATAGCTTTATTAAAATGGCAAATAATTAGCCTGTATGTGTTTTATTCAAAAACATTCAAATGCTCAGAATATTCAGCTACTCAGAAAAATAAGATAAATAAGCCTAAACAAGTTCAGATTTTATGTATGAAGGAAAATGTCTGCATAGGAGAAAATAATATTTTAAAGAGATTGTAATAATTAACAATGGAATTTAAAGTAGCCATGATGGACAAGTGAAGATAAGAGCATGGTGATGAATAATGAACTTATAAAAGTCAATAGGAGGTATCTCAATACCTAACTTCAAATATATTACAAAGTGGTGATAGTCAAAACAGGTTGGTACTGGCACAAAAAGAAACACATAGACCAATGGACTAGACTAGAGAATCTAGAAATAAATTCCAAATTATACAGCCAATTGATTTGACAAAGGTTACAAGACAATGCAGTGAGAAAAGAAAGTCTTTTCTTCAAAAGGTATTGGAAGATCTGATATCCACCTGTAGAAAAATGAAACTGGACCCCTATCTCTCATCATTAACAAATATCAACTCAAATGAATCAAAGATTTAAATGTAAAGCCTCAAACTATAAAATTACAGGTAGAAAACTTAGGAGGAACTCTTGAAGACATCAGAAAAGGCATAGAGTTCTTAAAATCCCTAAAGCACAGGCAATAATCCCCCAAATAGACAAGTGGGGTTATATCAAGTTAAAAAGCTTCTTCACATCAAAGGAAATAACAACTAGAATGAAAAGACAAACCTCAGAATGGGAGAAAATATTTTCCAATTATTGGAACTCAAGCAGCTCAGCCATAAAAAAGTGAATAATCTAATTAAAAAATGGGCTGATGAACTGAACAGTCAACTCTCAAAGGAAAATTATGAATCACCAAAAAGCATATGAAAAATGTTCTGTCTCATGTCACAAGGGAAATGCAAATGAAAACCACAAGATATCATTTAACATCAACAAAAACAAGTCAATAGACAGAAAAGTCAATAGTCAGTCTTACAGTGGTCAGCATATTTATGTAGCAGGTCTATGAGAGGAAAAAATGAGGGTCCTAGTGGTGGTATTTAAAGTGAGAGTTCTGAATTCAAGAGATCAAGGAAGCCCAATTATAAGCAATGCAGTACTTGGGCTGGGAAGCAGAGGGTTCAGTATTTTGGAGATGAAGAATTCAAAGGTCTGAAAGCTCAGGGTGTTGGGGAGTCATCTTCCTGATGCTGAGTTTCCCAGGGAATCTATAGAGGTGGAGAGGAAGATAGTGAGTCAGCACTTCAGTTCTGTATGGTGAAGGGCAGTAATAATATCTAAGATGACTCTTGCACTCCTTCCATTTCTGCCTTCAACATTATTCTCTTGTTAACTGTAATGATACTCTAAATCATCCCTCTGCCTTTAATGTTTTCTCCTGCCAACCTGCCTATCTTAGCCCAGTGTGTTTTATCTTTCTAAAATGTGACTATAATATATCATAAGCTCGCTTTTGAATTTCCTTCAATAAGTCCTCACATCTCTAAAATGGTTTTGATTCCTGTGTCTTACACAAACCTTTCCCATGTGATCTTTGCCCATTTTTTTCCTTCATCATTATCTCTGATAGTTTTATTCATCTTAGATGCAGATAACAATGACCTAATGCTACAAGCTGCACATTGTGTCCTTGCAAGTTAATTTCCTCTTCTTCAGGGCATTCTTTCCCTATTTTTCTGTCTAACGAACTCTATCTATCCTTAAGATGTGAGTGGGTTCTGCTTCCTTGAAGTTTTCTTTGCTGTCTGCAGAGTTAAAGTGTCTATTCTCTGCTCCACTTTTGTACTTCATTTATTTTTTGCTTAGTTTATTTGTCATGCATATTGTCATCATTTTTCTTTCTCTTCTACAAGACAATAATCTTAAGGGAATAAAAAGAAGAAATTTTATTCCAGTGTTGATGCATCATATTCCCTCAACAAATTTTTCTTTGTTGAGTAAATGCATAAATGAATAGAAGACTAAATTAATAAACTTGTTAGGTCAGCTAACAGTGATTGTTTAAGATGAATTAGTTTTTAACTTTCTGTCTAGCCCAGAGATAGTATGTATCTGATTCTTTCTTTTCTATTGATAGATACTTTATTATTTCTTGCAGTTCTAGAATAATAGAATTTTGACATTGCCTTGGAATATACTGTGATGGTATGTAAATATAGGCCATTGTCACAAAATATCTCTTATCTTCCTGTCTTTTTTTGCTTCTTTCAGTGTTACTGAAAAAAATAATGGCATTAATAATGGTTTATTTTAGAATATACATGTTTCATAGAGTGAAAATAAAATACTTAATTAAAAATAAAACATAATTTTATTTTTTCCAAAATTTTGCAGACAGGACATATGCGCTCATCAGAGAGAGAAAGTGAGAAATCATCCCCCATGCAGAATGGTCACACCAAAATTTCTTCTCCTCCATTTTGGGCATGTACACACAGTTCTCCAGTGTGTTTTTCAAGCCTCAGAGTCCAGGAATCACACATTTGGTCATGTGGGATTCAACCACCTTAGCCACCATGCCATCAGCTAGTTCCAAGACATAATATTAGTAATGCATTGTTTGAAACTGTTTAGTTTTTAGCAAAAAGCTAAACAGGCATGTTATAAAAAAGCAATATCATGAAGGCATAGTGTTACAATTAAAAAAAACATGCAAGTTATAAAGTAGAAATTAATTAACTTTGATGATTGTTACTAAAAGATTATTACGCTTTATGAAGAAGCTGCTTAAAAAGTGATTAGTTTATAGATTCCATTGGTATCTTTCTTTTGGTGCTGGCTATGATGAATAGATAGAAAATATACTTCCAGTATGTCTGCTGAATTATGACTATTGGTTTCTTAAATATGCCAGAAAAAGATTGACTACTGGTAGATGTGCATAAAAGCAAAGAAAATCTTTATATAATAAAAACAACCCTCCATGTTTTAAACTATGTCAAAGCATACAGGCAAATAAGCCATGTTTTGAATCAGTAGCTGGTAGCATTGTCAATAAAATCACCTTGCTCAGCATTCTTAAATATACTTCCAGTGGAGAAAATCCCAAATCTTATGAATTTGTGTGATAATAATGACATCTAGAGCAATTAAAGCACAATTTCCTAGGATACCTGAATTTTGCTCAATCAAATATGAACTACATTGTATTTTTCTTGTACGGTTACTTGTTTACTCAGCTGGTTTTTCAGGTTGTCAGATATCATGACCTGAGCTATCTAAGAAGAAACTTATTATTATTTTTTAAATATATGTCTAACTGAAAGTAAAACACGTTTACTCTTTCTTAAGCTACAACTGTTAGATTTTACTTCTCTTCTTCTTCTTTTTTTTTTTTCTTTTTTTTTTTTTTTGTGAGCTGGTCAGAAAGACAGAGAGAGAGACAGAGAGGCAGAAAGCGAGAAATCACACCCTCCCCCCTACCACCACCAGAAGGAATGGCCATACTGCAATCCCTTCTCCTCTGTTCTCCTCTTGGGATCTTGGGCACGCACGCACACACGCCTGGCATGAGTTTAAGCTACTGGGTTTGGGATTTGAATTGTAGTCGACTACATAGGAGTCCAGCAACATAGCCACTACACCAACTGCTAGTCCCATATTTTACTTTTCTTCTTAAGAGAAAACTGTTGCTCAACTTTCCTGGGAAAAATTGCTTTTGAATTGGGACACTGAAAGTTAAGACTTGGCACAAAAAGTAATAAAACTCTCTTAAAGTCTCTGTAATTCAATAACCAGAACAGAGAGATGTACAATTTGCCAAAAGTAATTTTTTTACATAATCTTATATTATGAGAATGAATAGCTGAAAAAAAAGAATCACCCACAAATGTAACCCAGTTCTTATTAACACAATGTTGAGCATTTGAGCACTCAATTCACTTTGCAAGAAAGCTAAAACTAATGGATAAAAAAGATTGTAAAGAACGTCGGTGTAAGGAGAATGGAAAAATAGGACTTTAAGACCATGGATAATTACTATTTTTTTCCTCAAAATTTAGTATCTTTGACTTGATTGACATGCAATGCATTTATACTTTGAGAACCCATATTATGTACTGTAAAGATGTGTAATGATTAAATAAAAAAAATTTTTGAGAGATTTTTGCTATAGGGCGTGTGCGCTCACCAGACAGACAGAGACATTAGAGACAGAAAGCGAGAAATCACCCCCCGGGGGGATGGTCACACCGCAATCCCTTCTCCTCCATTCTCCTCTCGGGATCTTGGGCACGCACGCACACGCTTCCGGCCTGAGTTTTAAGCCACCGGGTTCGGGATGTGAACCGTGGTCGACTACGTAGGAGTCCAGCCGACATAGCCATTACACTAACTGCTGGTTCCCAAATTTTTAAAAATTTTAATGTCCCAGATGATAAAAATATTAGTCTTTTTTACCTTATAGTCAAGTTTGTAATTTCCATTAGATATTATCTTTTTATATATATAATTGATTTTACTATACCTTATTAAATGACTTAATAATAAATAAAAATGATTCAAATAATATTAGTATTATTGAGATTGAAAATAAGGGAGATCAGGGTGAACAGTAAAATTCTGTCAAAGCAAACAAGGCTGGGTCTGCAAGGCCCTTGGCTCATATTAAATTTCAATAGAAATGTACCATTGCTGAGAGACCTGAAAAATTTATTTCACCTGATCTCAACCCTCTAGGTGGCCCAGAAAAGGATATTCTACATCTCTTTATAAACCTCTCAGCATCTTGGTGTTTGATATTTCCATCTCAAACCATCGATCTTGGAAAACTTATCACTTAAAATAAGGGTTGGGGCCAGCAGATGGTGTGTTGGTTAAGGTGCTGGATCTCAGATGGCTGACTCCATGGTTCAAGTTCTGAACTTGGTGGACTGAAAAACATGCTGGGCACATGTATGTGTATGCTCAAAATCCCAAGAAGAGAAAGGATTGCTGTGTGGCCATCTCCCCTCTGCAGTGATTTCTCATTTTTTCTCTCTCTGTCTCTCTCTGGTGAGTGTGCAAGTCCTGTTAAAAAAAAAATCTTTAAAAAGAAGGATGTACACCATCTTGTTAAATGTCATGTTATTTGTATGTATATTAAGGCATTTTTAATGCTTATTTATAAGTGATACCCTAGTGTCAATAGAATTTAGAAATAATATTTTAGAATGATAAAGCAGTGTAAGTGGTAGGGTAACATTTGCATTTACTTTGAGTTATTTGGAAATCTACTTTAGAGGAGAGATTTCACTTTTACAGGACAGAGTTACGGGTATTGAGCTAGAGTTCGGTAAATTTTGACCTCTTTTTTTACTTTTTTTTTTTTTTTTTTTGAAATATTACTTACATTAAAATGCAGTGTAGTAGACACTGCTAGTGTTTACCACAGTGACATCTCTTCCATTGGAAGCCTATTTCCTATCCATGTGATATTTTAGTCTATTAATCACAATTCTCTTACCCTCCAGGGATGAGAGGATGGATTTGAGCCCTCGCTAAGCCACCTGAAGGTAATAATTTGAAGAGACAACCTGTGAATTTCTGTCACTTTATCTTTTCTGGTCTTGTTTCCTGTGGCCTGATGTTTCAGCTCTTCTGTGATCTCATGAATTAGTCTGTGTTCCTAACAAATATTTTCAACTCTTACAATATTTCAAATGTTCCTGCCTCAGAAAAATTCACGAAAGACTGGATAGCCAGGAGAGGCTGCTGCTCACAGAGAGGGAGGGCAAGGTGTGGGAAAGAAGTTGCCGGTGACGCAGAGACTCACATGCACATTGTTCAGGGCTCTTCCACACGGCTTTGGGCCTTGCTGTCTGGGTGGCTGCTGCCCTATTTTGAGAGCCATCATGGCATCTAGGTTCACATGCTTCTGAGTAGGGGATACAAGGACTTTTTTTTCTTTCTTTACAAAAAAAATTAGACTTTCTATATTAAAGCAGATGGCCTGTCATGCTGTGGTGACATTTCTACCCGAATCCATACAAGAAACTAGTAGGAGTTTTATGAACATGTTGAATAAACAAGGCTATTTTGAGATATAAACTTTACGATTTGCCAGACCACCAAAAATTTCACTGGCTGTGCATCCACTACAGTGTAATAGAAATCGAACATCTTGCAGAAGGAAAGCAGATTTCATTTCTCATAACTCTAGTAGGGACACTACTTTTTCTTAAATAAAAATCAATTAAGTATAATAAACTTTCTTTCTGTGGCTTTTATCATTAGCTTTTCATCACAAATGCAGGCATTGTTTACGAGCCAGGCCGTATAATCTTGGTATTGATCCTTGCCTCTTATGGTTTCATCAGAGATTTTGTCAAAACATTGGCACAAGAATCAGAGTGTTCAGAAATTGCTTTCTCTCAGAGCAAATTCCTGTTTTGGGTGCAAATTCAAAAAGAGAGAGGAAGAGAGAGACGGTGAGCCAGCCACCCACGTTTTCACTTTTACTAGCACAATTTATTATAGCTTCTCATTTTTCTGCCTTGGTAAATAACAAGGCTAACATCTTTGTAAATGCTAACCTTGTGGGCATCAGGAGTCATTTGAAGGGGAAAAGGAAGGTATTTATAATCTTCTCTTGAGGACAATAATCCCAGGCTTGATTTCTGTAGACATAACTGTATCCTATCGGTTCTAGTACTGACGTTGCCAGCTGCACTAAAGCAGCTATAGGGCATGATTCTTCATTTTGGCATCCTTTAGCCTAGACAAGTAAACTCTTGTGGTGGTTACTGCTTTCTCTTACTTTTGGACTGAGAGAATTATGAAACTATTACATTTGTTTAAACTCTCCTAAAGAAGTGGGGTTCAAGGTTCTGAACTTAGTAAGGCAGAACAAAGGCTGCATGCAGTGACTGTCAGCTGTGAGACTGGCAGGTGAGGTGCTGGACAGACACAGGGAATTCCAGGAGACAGCAGCAGAGGCCGAACTGAGACTGAATGCTCAGGGGATAGTGCAATCAAAGCATCTTTATGAAGAGAAATAGTGAGGAAACTGAAACACTCCTCAGGATAAGGGACTGGAATCTGGAGACACAGTGACTGAGCACACTGGACTAGAATGGCGTACTTACTGGAGGCAGAGCCTGGCCAGATCCCCTGAAATTCTGGAAACTAGGTGTAGGGGACTCCACAGGGAGCTTGGCATTTGCTGTTGGTTGGAGCTGGAGTTGGTAAGGGCAAGTTTGGACAATCTCCTTCAGACTTGCCAGTGAATGGATTAAGTTTGTGTCATCATCAATTTGACTATTAGATAATATATTCATGAGCATTCTAGAGCTAGCAGTTAGACTCCCATGACCATTGATTTTTCCAAGACAAAGCCTTTCTAGTGGGTTGAATTCTGTATCTCATCCTTGTCATTTTTTGAGTTTTGAACCTTCCATAGAATATAATCCATTTCCTGGGGTTGGCAGGTGGCATGGTGGTTGAGGCACTGGACTCCCACATGGTCGACCGCAGTTTGAGTTCTAGACCTGGTGGCTTGCTTTCTCACATTACCATTCTCTCCCTCTTTCTTTCTCTTGTCAAACTAAAAAATAACAATAATATGGATCAGCAGTTGGCATAATGGCTATGTTGTTGGACTCCCATGTAGTTGACCGCGGTTCAAGTCCCAGACCCGGTGGCTTAAACTCACGCCGGGCACATGTGTATGCATGCCCAAGATCCCAAGAGGAGAATGGAGGAAAAGGGATTGCGGCATGGCCATCCTCCCTGGGGGATGATTTCTCGCTTTATGTCTCCATGTCTTTCTGGCTAGCACACATGCCCTATAGCAAAAAACTGCTCCAATAATAATAGTAATAATAATAAATAAAATTTAATAAAATAACTCTTTAAAAAAAGAATATAATCCATTCCCAATTCAAAAAGTTAGTGTGGATTACTGAGGTCTATGTCAGAAGATAGGTTCTCTGTGGCTTAACATAATAAAAAGAATACAACAGGAAAGCCCAGATGGAGTCACATAAATGGTAGCAATTAGCAATAAAAAAATCCCCAATCTGATGTTTTCTACCACTTTTAGGAGATGTAAGTGCTTGTCTGCCAGCTTTTAACATGAGAGTGATGCGTATATATTAAAAAGGTAAATATATAGTGTTTCTCATTCCTGTTGTTTTCTTGGACTTGCTATGATCTTTGTTCTTGGCTCCTTCCAGCAATGGTCCTTCAGATTGTTCTGTGTGGTCTGCGTCTGCTTTTCAGGACACTGAGTAAGATGACAGGGCAAAGGGCAGTGAAAATGTGATACAGCTTCCCTAAAAGGCAGCATGAGTGGAGCTACACCATACTGATTCTGTGAAGGCATTGCAGGTAAAGTGGCCATTACTGTCCATCAAACATGGATGTATCTCATCTGTAAACAAGTATGATAAAGAACTTGAGAAAACAAGATGTTGTAAGGGGTACTATTTATCTCATCTTTGTGTTTTTGGGAAACAGAATCTTAACTCTCTTATTTAGTTAAGAATACAAAGTCACCAATTCCAGGCATATTTATAGAAGTATTTGGATAAATTTTTCATTGAGCACTTTGTAGTAACCAAAATATTTTCTTATGCTATTAGAATCATTGTCCTATAACGAGAATCTAAGTTATTTTTTTTTTTTTGCGTGGGGGGGGGGAGAGGTTCTTGCTATAGGGTGCGTGTGCTCACCAGAAAGACAGTGAGAGACAGAGAGACAGAAAGTGAGAAATCACCTCCCAGGGGGGATGGTCATGCCACAATCCCTTCTCCTCCATTCTCCTCTAGAGATCCTGGGCACACATGCACACACGCTCAGTGTCAGTTTAAGCCACTGGATCTGGGACTCGAACTGCAGTTGACTACATAGGAGTCCAGCAACATAGCCATTATACCAACTGCTAGTCCTGACAATTTAAGTATTTTAAGAATAAATTTAGATATATATTTTAATAAATCCAGTTATAAATGTAACCAGTTATTAACTCTAAAGGTTATACCACAGGTATATGATATGTGTGGAGGGGATTGCATACAGAAGCCATCTTGAGCTGTCCGCCATCTTGAGAGCTATCCACCATCTTGGAAACCATTAGGTTTCACTTCCTCACTGAGCAAACCATTTCTCAGAAATCATGTGACCAACTGTTCTTCCTGGGGGTGGTTGGGTTTCTAGGCAATGGGAGAGATCCACCCACATCAATGATTGGCTTATACTGTTCTATCTCATTTGCATTTTGGACAACCAATCAGTGCCCACCAGCCTGTATATAAGCTTGTAATTCTTCCTCAATAAACAGAAGACTTGATCAGCGCCTCGACTTGTCTCCACTCTGTGTGTCTGTGGGTGTCTGTCCCTTCTCTCATTCCCTCCCCCAGGAAACCTGTTCGACTATCCTGCGTGTTGGGACATGTGGCACCCAGACAAGGGACTTGGGTACAAAGGATCCAGTGAAGAACACACGAGAGGAAAACAGAAGGTGTCGGCAGAGAACTGTCCCGAGAAAGGATGGCAGAGACTCGTCCGGCAGGGGACGGCAAAGACTCGTCCAGAAGGGGATGGCAGAGACTGGTCCCAAGAAAGGCCGGTGAAAAAACATAGAAGGACGAAGAGAAGACGTCCTGGTAAGTATTTACTTACGTTTTATTTTAAGTACGGGTAATAATGGGACAAGAGCTTAGTCAGCACAAACAATCCATTCAGGACTTAAAAGAAGCCCTTGCTGTTATGGTCGCTAAGGGAGAGCAGATCATGCAAAATGATCAACCCCAGGAGGAGGCTATAGCCGCCTCAGATCTAACCAAGGATTCTAAAATTGAAAAAGAACAGAGAGAGGATCTTATTTCCTTAGATAGTGAGAAAGAAGTAACAAATTTTACTAAACAATCAGATGTCAGGTCAAAACAACTTAAGAAACCGAAAATCAGTGAGAAAGTTACAAACCTTGAAAAGTCTCAGAAAAAATTATACCCATCTCTTACAGAGCTTAAAGCTCATTTGGATAATCAATGGCTAATTCTGAGGAAGAAACTTTAGAACCAAAGACAGTCAAAAATAACAACTCAAAATGGCTGCCTGAAAAAGAAACTTTAGAAACAAAGACTGCCACATACAATAACCCCAAATGGCCTTCTGAAGAAGAAACTTTAGAAATAGAGGCAGCCAAATACAATAATCCAAAATGGCCACCTGAAGAAGAAATTTTAGAAACAAAGGCAGTCAAATACAACAAACCTAAATGCCCGCCTGAAGAAGAAATTTTAGAAACAAAGGCAGTCAAATACAATAATCCAAAATGGCCGCCTGAAAAAGAAACTTTAGAAACAGAGGCAGCCAAGTACAATAATTCAAAATGGCCACCTTTCAAAAAACGACCACCATCTTTTCTTTCTTTTTTTTTTTTTTTTTTGAGAGGTTTTCACTTTAGGGCGCGTGTGCTCGCCAGATAGACAGAGAGAGACATAGAGACAGAAAGTGAGATATCCCCCCCCGAGGGGGAATGGTCACGCCGCAATCCCTTCTCCTCCATTCTCCTCTTGGGATCTTGGGCACGCATGCACACGCGCCCGGCGTGAGTTTTAAGCCACCGGGTCCGGGACACAAACCATGGTCGACTACATGGGAGTCCAGTGACATAGCCTTTATGCTAACTGCTGGTTCCCAATGACCACCATCTTACAACTCGGTCGCATCTGCACCACCTTTGGTGATGCCGGTTATTGATCCTAGGGAAGAGATTTTGAATAAAAGTAAACAACTTGAAGAACAAATTCAATTAAAAAAGAAACATCAAGACTTAATATCACAATTGAAAAAACTGAGAGTGGGTAAATCTAAAAGTGCAGATTCCTCACAGAATCACTATCAGCCCACTTTTACCCCTGGCACAAAAATTAAACCAGTTCAGGGAATCAGCAGTTAGCGTAATGGCTATGTCGCTGGACTCCCACGTAGTCGACTGCGGTTCGCGTCCCAGACCTGGTGACTTAAAACTCACGCCGGGTGCGTGTGCGTGCGTGCCCAAGATCCCGAGAGGAGAATGGAGGAGAAGGGATTGCGGCGTGACCATCCCCCCTGGGGGGTGATTTCTCGCTTTCTGTCTCTATGTCTCTCTCTGTCTGGCGAGCACATGCACCCTGTAGCGAAAATCTCTTAAAAAAAAAAAATTAAACCAGTTCAGATACCACAACTATCAATGAACTTTGAGGAACGGGAAGCCTTCCCGGTAGCAGAAACCATAGATCAACAGGGGCAAGCATGGCACCGTGTACCTGGCTTTGATTTTAACATTATAAAAGAAATTAAAACAGCAGTTGCTCAATATGGAGCTACAGCTTCATATACTTTAGTCATAGTTGACTCGGTGGCAGAAAATTCGCTTCCACTGTTACCTTTGTTCAGAACCAATTACACTCCCTTGCAGAAGTAGTACTCCAAAATAGATGTGGGTTAGACCTCCTCTTGGCAGAACAGGGGGGGTCTCTGTCTTGCTTTACAGGAATGCTGCTGCTTTTATGCCAACAAGTCCAACATAGTTCATGACAAGCTCAACCAATTAAATAGCTTGCCGACAACCCCTTATGGACCGCGTGGAATGGACTTCTCCCATTTTTACTCCCTTTGCTTGGTCCTCTTTTGGGCCTTTTGATTGTTTGCTCTTTGGGGTCTTTCCTTTTAAATAAGCTCATGGCTTTCTTTAAATGCCAAATTGATGACTCCATAAAAATGCAGCCTATCCAAGTCCACTACCACAACCTGGAGATGGAGTATCGGGGAGCCTAGACATTGCTCCTGCCTGAGGCGCTGAATCGGTTAGCCAAAGACGGGTAAGAGAGTCTGAGCCTGTAATAGCTGTTCAGTCCTCCCACCTAAGACAGGAAACCCATCATTGCAATGGGATTCTCCAATGACGGGTAAGGATGGATGTGTGGCTCTTAAAAACGACTCCAACCTAAGGCAGGCATGATTCCCCCAGGTTTTTCTCCTCTCTTCGAAAAAATAAAATAGGGGGACATGTGGAGGGCATTACATATGAAAGCCATCTTGAGCTGTCCGCCATCATGAGAGCTATCCACCATCTTGGAAACCATTAAGTTTCACTTCCTCACTGAGCAAACTGTTTCTCAGAAATCATATGACCAACCATTTTTCCTGGGGGTGGTTGGGTTTCTAAGCAACGGGAGAGATCCACCCACATCAATGATTGGCTCATACTGTTCTATCTCATTTGCATTTCGGGCAACCAATCAGTGCCCACCAGCCTGTATATAAGCTTGTAATTCTTCCTCAATAAACAGAAGACTTGATCAGCACCTCGTCTTGTCTCCACTCTGTGTGTCTGTGTGTGTCTGTCCCTTCTCACTCCTTCCCTCAGGAAACCTGTTCAACTGTCCTACAGGTTGGGACAGATATGTACTTTATTTCTTCTATAGTAAGGAAATAGTGGGAAATATTAGCCTTATAACTAAAAGTCTGGCTCCTCTTTCCTCAGGAATTAGTGATTTTCTGTGAATCTCATGGTTTTACTTACTGGACTGGGTAGGAAGGGATCACTTCCAATAGATGATAAATATGTACTCTGTGTCTCCACCATGATCCCACCAATAACAATTCATCTGTTAGCACTGCAGTAGCATGAGTTAAGAAAAACAGGGGCCACAGGTCATGCCCTCATGGAGAATGAAAATTACTTTAAAAATTATTCAATCTTCTACATAATTATGAAATTCCAACTGTAAATAATGCTATGGGAGGGTGGAAGGCGATCCTGTAAAAGGCAATTTGGTCTAATAAGAAGTTAAAAAGAGACT
The DNA here is from genome assembly GCA_026018925.1 of Tupaia tana. Classification (NCBI taxonomy): domain Eukaryota; kingdom Metazoa; phylum Chordata; class Mammalia; order Scandentia; family Tupaiidae; genus Tupaia; species Tupaia tana. Next base: position 87,016,246 of record JAKSZU010000006.1, read on the forward strand.
TCTCTGAGGAAATTATCAGTCCACTGATATATGCAAGATTATTAGAGGAGAGGAATATGCCAGAAAGCAAGAACAGAGCATGCAAAGGTTCCATAATCTTTAGGTTACTGGAGGGGAAAATAAAAAGCTGATATGGCGGAACCAGCAGATGATATAATAGTTATGTCACTGGACTCCCACATGGCTGACTGCAGTTCGAGTACTGGGCCCAGTGGCTTGAAATCACACCTGAAGCACATGCATGCACACCCAAGATGGTGGGTGTTATTAATGCTGGCCCTGCTATTGTTAATCTATGGCTTTCTAACCTGAGCATTCTTGGGTACATCTTTGTTGTTTGTTGTAGCCAGCATTTTGTGCTTTCTACACAAATTATGTCAAATACTGTAGTAAAAAAAATATACAAAAGAAATATTTTTCTACTTTCTCATGGGGGGGTGGTGGTGGTGGTGGTTTATTAAGTTAATCATGAAATAAGTGCTGTGAGGGAAGATGTCCCGGAACCACTGCCCTGACATTTGGATGAATTTTCTACCCAATTGTACAAACCAGATCTGCTAATTACTTCTTCATAATCTGGGTTGTGCTTTGAGTTCATTTTAAAACTTACACAAGCTTAGAATTGTTTTGTCTGCAGAAAGAAGTATTTCTAACTGAAAAATAGTTTTAAAAAAAATTATTTATTTAACTTTATGTATCATCATCATTATTTTAATTTGCTAAAGGGAACATGTGCTCACCAGAGAGAGAGAAAGTGAGAGCAAGTCACAGGGTCTGGGACTCAAACCAAAGGCAGCTGTGTGGGAGTCCAGCACCTTAACCATTACATCACCTGCTGGCCCTTAAATAACAGTTTTAATACCACTTAGGCCCACAAAATTAACGGAAAAGAGAGAAAAGGAGGAAAAATGTTCTCGAATATTATGTGTGTTCCTATGTGTTTGACAGAATGACTTTTTTTTTTACCCTCACTATCAATTGAGGTATTATAATCTCTTTATAGATAAGAAAACAGATTTATTGCCTTATACATTTATCTTATATATGTCGTTTTTTATAGATGAATACTTATTATGTTTTCCATCTAAAAACTCTGAATACAGCCTTTCTTCTTTAGTGGACAATGAGACTGTAGCAAAACTGTCTTTTTCTTTTTATGGAAAATTTTTGCTATTGGGTATGTTTTCTCACCAGACATAGAGAAAAAGAGAGAAAGTGAGAAATTACCCTTCAGGGAGGATAGCCATGTCACAATTCCTTTTCCATTCTCCTCTCAGGATTTTGGGCATACATACACATGTGCCTGGCATGATTTTCAAGCCACTAGGTCTGAGACTCAATCCACATTTAGCCATGTGGCAGTCCGCACCTTAACCACTATGCCATCTGCTGACGTTGCAAACCTGTCTTTTAAAGAGAGGATCTGTGACAATATAACTAAGAAGAGAAGATCAAGTGGGAAAGATACAGACTGAAAGGTAAAGAAATATTTTTCAGGTATCAGATAAATCACCATCACCCTCACAACCAGCACTTCCATCATTATCTTTACCAACAACCATGCTTCCCACGCCATCACTGTAACTATTTTCACTGCTACAACTGCAACCACTTACTATCGTTAGTGATAACAAATTTGCAATGGTCACAACTATTAGTAAAAACACCCCCACCCCCACTGTGGCAACTACCTCACTATCGTCTCAGTATTTTTAACATTATTCTACTTCTTACAATCGCTGTCATCTTCCTGAAAAAATTTATGTAACTGATCAACTCCTTACTCCTCTTCATAATGTACCTGTGCTTAACCACAGGGATTGTGATCATAGATTTAATGTTCTCTGTGGTCTATCAACAACCTTTTAAGTTAGAGATGAGACCAGCCAGGTGATGTGGGTTGGGACAGCTGGATCCCTTATGGCTGCCTGTGTATTTCAAGGCCCAAAACTGGTGGCTTGAGAAATATGTGGGCATGTGTGCATGTGTGCTCAGAAAACTAAGGAGTAACTGCAGAGGGGATTATGGCATGGCTATCCCTCTTGGGGAACGCTTTCTCACTTTCACAATCTGTCTCTGTCTTTCTTCAATGAGTGCACATGCCTTATAGCAATAAATAAATAACTTAGAGAAGAAAACCCAAGACAGATGAAAAACTATACATGCGTTCCTAAGAGAAAAGCACTTAACCATAGGAATAAAAAGGTACACGATATGGAGATAACATGAACAGCATGAGAACAACCACAGAAGACATTAACAATCAAGCAAGTTAATATTATTGAAGACTGGTTGCAATCAGAGGAATTGAAGGAGAAATTAATGAGAGAATTTGAAAGTAAAGGGGAATAGAAATGATGTGGAATATTTCTCCAGATTAAAAACTCTTTACCACCACTAGTGGTAGGTAAATCATTACTTATCCAGAATTGGGGAATAGCAGAATTTATCACTTTGTTATTACTTGAATAGTAAGAACTCATGAGACAATCTAGAAAATGGTTATTTTGAACAAGAAAGATTTACTGCTAAGTGAAGCAAGCTGGACTATGAAAGAGAGGCATTGTATGTCCCCACTCAATATATACCAAATGTCAGCACTCTATGGCAGGAAATGACAGATTGGAAGGCATAAAAGTATGGAGAACAATGGTGAGACTGGAGACAACGTGAGAGGAGGATCAGAAATGAGGGCGGGTGACAGAGAGGGAATCAAGGGGAAGAAGAGGGAAGCAAAACATCTAAGAGACTAAAGATGGAAAGAATTCTGTTAATAATTATATGTGCAGTGGTGGCTTTGATTGAACCAATATACAGTATATTCATGATGGAAAAATTTATTTGATATGCTGCATTGATACACAGTAATTGAATATAAAAATAAATGAATAAAAAATGAACAGGATATGAATTAAAAAATAAAATAAACAAGATATAGAATAGGAAAAACTTTAGTGTTTGTAGGTTGAATTTACATACTTCCTTACTATGTTGAGTGTTAAATGCTCAGGAATTAAATCATCAGATTTTTAGAGTAATAGAATTTAAACTGAAAAGCACTAATAGAAAATAGAAAGCATGTTTAAAATTGATTTATCTTACATATTTTTGGCAAAGGAAAAATGTTTTCCTCTCTCACTGTTGATGTATAATAGTATTGATCAAAAACATAAGTTTGTTTTTAAAGTTTATTTGTTTTATGAGAGTTAGAGACAGAGAGATGGGGAGAGAGAGAGAGAGAGAGAGAGAAACAAGTACTCTTAATAGAGTCTCTTACCATAATCCCTGATCTCCATGTCCCATTCTTGTCCCATCCCAGGCTTCTTAGTGGCTAGGATCTTGGCATGCCTGCATGCACAGGTCAACCAGGGAGCTGAACCCATGGTCTTCCATAGAGTTTCAGCCTCATTTGAGCAGAATGTTACCACTGCTCCACTGAGTCAGTACAAAACCTGTGTTCTGGCTATTTATTATCCCTCCTCTGATTAATAGGACAGAGGGAAAAATTTTCTAGGAGCCTCAAATGTGTTTTTTGAGTTAATCATTTCTATTTGAAATGAAGCCTCAGTTGCTCACCCTTGATTGAGAAATAAAGTAAAACCTGAATTGTTCTGCCATGAAAACAAGTTGAGCTCCTATTAGGGTGAGTTCATTCTGGCCCAATTTCTGTGGCGGGCACTGCATATGGAAGCCATCTTGAGCTATCCACCATCTTGAGCTATCCACCATCTTGGAAACCATTAGGTTTCACTTCCTCACTGAGCAAACCGGTTCTCAGAAATCATGTGACCAACTGTTCTCCCCATGGGGCGGTTGGGTTTCTAGGCAACAGGAGAGATCCACCTACACCAATGATTGGTTCATGCTGTTCTATCTCATTTGCATTTTGGGCAACCAATCAATGCCCACCAGCATGTATATAAGCTCGTAATTCTTCCTCAATAAACAGAAGACTTGATCAGCACTTGTTTTGTTTCCACTGTGTGTGTCCCATCTCTCACTTCCTCCCTCAGGAAACCTGTTCGACAGTCCCCGCAGGTAGCGACAAGTTTCTTTAATAAATTGTGGGAAAAACACAAACAAACTTCAACTCAAATCCATAGCTGTGACTGCTGAAACTCCATCTTCTATGTTCAACAGGGAAAATACTATTTGGAACCCATAACATTAAGCATTGCAACTTGAACTCTGAAGAAAATTTCAAATGGGATATAATAATTTAGAAGGAACAAAGAATATTCTGCCCATACCAATACCTAGTCAAATTAAGGTGAGGAGGAAAGTTCCTTTGGCAAAAATATGTAAGATTAAAAAAATAATAAAATACATGGTGACCTTGAAAAAATATCTGAACAGAAGCCTGAGCAACTAAACAGAAGTTATCATAGCAATAATACACATAAATTAAGATTTTAGGAACAGTTTAAACTGTAAGTAGGAAAGGTATAAAATCCCACTGAAAATAAGAGGAACCTAAGTACAGAGCAAAAACCTAGCTATCCATTATTTTCCAGTGATATAGCTAAAACAATACAACAATATAAACAATATAAGTAATATAAACAACAACAATATAGCAAAAAGAAAATTTGAAAATTAAAAAAAGACAAACCTATGTAAGGAGTATAAAAAGAAGCGATAGTTATTAGAGTGGTAGCATTTAAACTTTTAAAAAGCATTAATAGAAAAATAGGAAACATAATTAAAGTTGAAATTTTCAGGAAAGATTTAATTTATGAGCACTTAACACTTTACCTAGTAAGGAGGTATGTGTGTAAATGGAAATACGAAGAGAACTTTGGAGAAAATGGGATGATTTATTCAGCCTGATTCTTATTCACTTGTAGGCACCCAGAGGAGACAGCTATGTTCTTAGTGTGTTATATGTAGCTAGATGGAAATGAACGGGCAGCCCTGAGTAACAGCAGGACATCTGCCACATCAATCATAGCTTACCAGGAGTTTCAACCAGACCTTCTGTAAGGACTCTCTCCTCCCACCAGGCTCCTGGTGCCAAGAGAGGAAGTTATCTCACTGGGTTGTAGGTCAACATCCTAATTCCCACTGGGCCTGATAAATTACAAGAGCAGGTTGTCCAAATATGGAGGCTCGTACCTTCAAAGTCCACACTGGGCCTGTGTGATTAGGTTATCGAAGTCCTCAAATTCCTCACCTGAGAGGTGCACAAGCAAAGCTGGAAGCCATGAAATCTGAACAAAAGAATTAGCTACTATTACAGACTTTCCCTACTAAATATTCACTACCAAAATTCACAATAAAAGTGACATCTAATCGATTCCAAAGTACTGCAGTTGTTACTTTAGTAATTTGCCTGTCCACAAGTCTGAGTGTACTTTTGTTTTGACCCACAGCAGGGACCCTTCACCCGTCCTGGCTACTCAAAAACTCTCCTGCTTTTCAATAAACTCAGCTTTGGTATTCTCTTTGCTTGGCCACATTCTAATTCCTCATGAATAGGAGATAAAGATGCATCGAGTATTGGGCCCGATCACGCCAAAATCCCAAAACATTAGCATAAATACTGGAGATGTCAAGGAAACGCATATTTGTTACTATGATATAGTATTAAGTTCAAGGAAGTAGTTGGATTCAGGCCCTGGAGGCTGAATATGAAGGGTGACTATTTATAGTTATTATTATTATTTTCAAAAATGCTGTGACTTTGTGACTGTTCCCAGCATCATAGAAGTCAGTCCCTATCTCTGAGATAAATGAAATGTTCTGACCCAGGTGAAGGTCTGCAGCATGGATCCAGCTGTGGGTGCATGTAGGCTGCCCCAGTAACCGTGCAGGGAGAGAGTTTTGCTGTCAGTGGTCTCACAGGCACATGTTCAGGGGATACTGTCTACTACCGGGCAGCTGTGCTCTGCTTTCCAGGATCAGAGTCCCAGCATTGCTTGAGTCTGGCTTGATTTCCTTTGTTGGTTTTGAAAATTCTTTGGCCTATCCCTTTAAATAGTAACAACCCCATTATCTTCTTTCTCTCATTTTGGGATATCAACATGTTAACTCTTTTTATTATGTCTCTTATATCTTGTACACTCTTCCATATGTTTTCCACTCCTGTCTGTGTCTCTCCAAACTATATCAACCTGGGTATTTTCTTTTAGAACTATTTTTAAGATCAGTAATTCACTCTTTACCTTGTCTTATTTGCCTTTAAACACATATATTGACTCCATCTCCCTTTCCATTTGACTATTTTGAAATTAGCATTAAGTCCTCTGCCCAAATTCTACATTTTATTTGTATTCCTAAATGTATGCATTACAATTAATTTGAACCTGTGCCTGATAGCTCTAATATTCTTTCTTCTTTGCCTTTTTTCCTTTCTTTTATTTTTTTTTAGATTATGTACTTATTTCTTTTAATGAAAAGAGAGAGGAGAGAGAGGCAGAGAGAGAGAGCACTCCCAAAGTTCCAACAGGGTCTTGATGCCTCAGTCCACCCCCATCCATAGCATGTTCTGGAACATGGGCATGGGCATGTCCAGTGTAATCAGAAAGTTCTCTTGTTGCAAACCCTGAACTTTCTCATGTGGATTGGTCTTGCAGAGTGTCACATGCTACCACTGAAACACCTTTCAATCCCGTTATTGCTTTCTGAGTAATTCTTCTTATTTTTCAAAATGAGATCTTTTGCTGAATAATGACCATTATGGGATAAAAAGTTGCAGTTAATCTGAGACTCAGAATAATGCCATTTTTGGAGATGAATATTATCTTAACTGCATGATTTTAGGGCATGTTTATAAAGCTATTGGTGCTTAAGTTTGATATTTAGGAAAAGGTCTTTATAAATTATTAATGTCATAAATTGTGAGAAAGAAAATCAGAAAATATGAGGAAACTCCCAAAAGTTTGTGGAAATGGAGTTAAAGTACAAGTTTATTTTGATGCAAAACATTTTTGAAATCCATGCATAGTTTTTTCAAAATATATATTTTCCATGAATATTTTGAAGCTACCCCATATGTTATTAGGTCTCATGTTCTATTTAACTATCTTATCTTATCTATCTATCTATCTATCTATCTATCTATCTATCTATCTCTATCTATTCATCTATCATCTCTCTATCTATCATTATCTATTAACCTACCAACCTGTCTACTCTATCTGTATCTGTCTGTCTATCCATCTATCTATATGAATTAAGATGCATCTACATTTTTAGGAAAAAAATTTTCATTTTTTATGGCACTGAAGTAACATTGTGTTAAACAACTCATTGGTTTTGTAATTAAACTACAAGCATGTTGTTATAGTGCCCATTTAGATCTGATGTCAATCTCACTGTAGATCTCAGGTGCATTTTTTTCCTTTCCACTGCTAAAATCAATTTAATCTCCAGCCTAAAGTCTAACAATTTCTGTCTACTTATGCATTTATAAAGGAGGATATGTCAGTATCAGTTTAGCAAATTCCATCTTAATTTAGAACCATTTTTGAGGAAAGAAAGGATATGCATGTTCTGGAATACCAATATAAAATCTATTACTTTCTAAAATTTGGATAATTTTCAGTAAGATTTTACTGGGATCTAAAAAACAGACAATAATGATTTTGGCACAAAATAGACACATTGGCACAGAACAGAGAATTCAGATATAAGCTGAAAAATCATACAGCCAACTGATCTTTCATAAAAGGTACAAGGCAATACAGTGGAGAAAAGGAAGTCTTTTCAGCAAATGGTGCTGGAAGATCTGAATATCTATTTGTAGAAAAATGAAACTAGTCTCCTATCTCTCACCATTAACAAGAATCAACTGAAAATGAATCAAAGATTTAAATATAAAACTTTAAACTATGAAACTACAGGTAGAAAACTTAGGGGAAACTCTTGAAGACATTGGAGTAGGCAGACATATCTTAATAAAATGTATATGGGACCAAAAGATGGAGTAGCAGTTATATTGCTGAACTCCCACATGACTTACTGCAATTCGAGTCCCAGACCCAGTGGCTTGAAAATCATACCAGTATGTGTGCATGCATGTTCAAGAACCCAGGAGGAATATGGAGGAGAAAGGACTGTGGTGTGACTATCCCTCCTGGGGGGTGATTTCTCACTTTCCTTCCCCCTGTGTCTGTCTGTCTCTCTCCCACAAGACCATATTCCCTAAGTCAAAAATATCTAAAAAAAAAAGACTCCTAAAGCACAGGCAATAATCTCCAAAATAGGCAAGTGGGATTACATCAAGCTAAAAACCTTCTTCATATCAAAGGAAGCAACAATAATTAGAGTTAAGAGATAGCCCTCAAACTGGCAGAAAATATTTACAAGTTATGCCTTAGACAAGGGATTGATAATTAGACTATACAGGGAATTCAAGTAGCTCACCTATAAAAATAATAACAATCCAATTGAAAACTGAGCAAATGAGCCAAATAGACAACTCACCAAGGAAGACATATGAATAGCCAAAAGAGATATGAAAATATGTTGACTGTCTCTTGTCATAAGGGAAATGCAAATTAAAACCACAATGAGGTACCATTTAACTCTAGTTAGAATGGCTGGGATTAAAATAATAAAGAGCAAAAAGTACTTCTGAGCCTGTGGTGAAAAGGGAACCCTCTTACACTGTTTGTGGGAATGTAAATTATACAATCACTATGAAAAACAATATGGAGTTTCCTCAAAAATCTAACCATAGAATCACCATATGATCCAGTAATCCCATTGCTTGGTATTTACCCAAAGAACAGAAAAATGGTCAGAAAGATATTTGCACATTCATGTTTATTGCAGCATTATATACAACTGCTCAGATATGTAACCAACCTGTGTCCAAGAACTGATGACTGGGTTGAAAAACTGTGGCACATATATACTATGGAATACTACTCAGCCATAAGAAACAATGAGATCCTGCCATTTGTTTCAAAGGGGAAGAACATAGAAGACTTAATGTTAAGTGAAGTGACCAGACTTTGAAAGACACACACTGAATATCTCCACTCGGTATGCACCAGATGTTTGCACTCTATGGCAGAAGTTGAAAGTTCTGAAGATATAGTAGAAAGGATAAGTGTAGATACCAGACTGTAAAGGAGAGGAGTAGATGATGGGAGAGGACGGAAAGAAACATTTTAGACAAAAGAATGCAAAGTTGACTGTTGGAAAAAATTTCTGGGGACCAGCAGTTAGCGTAATGGCTATGTTGCTGGACTCCCATATAGTCGACCACAGTTTGCATCCCGGACCCGGTGGCTTAAAACTCATGCCGGGTGCATGTGCATACGTGCCCAAGATCCCAAGCGGAGAACGGAGGAGAAGGGATTGCAGCATGGCCATCCCCCCTGGGGGGTGATTTCTCACTTTCTGTCTCTGTCTCTCTCTGTTTGTCTGGCGAGCGCATGCGCCCTATAGCAAAACAAAACAAAACACAACTCTCCAAAAAAGAAAAAAAAAAATTCTGTACTTTTTGCTTTATAAAAGATAAATAGGGGCCAGAAGGTGGCATGATGGTTAAAGGCATTGGGCTCTTACATGGCCAACTGTGGTTTGCATCCTGGACCTGGCGGCTTGCTTTCTCACTATCCCTCTCTCTCTCTCTTTCATTCTGTCCCTCTCTGGTCAAATTTAAATAAATAAATAAATAAATAAATAAATAAATAAATAAATAAATAACAGACAACAGAGGGCAGTGACTCAGTGGTGACGCAACTGGATCCACACGGTTCTGGGTTCCTCTTCCAGGATATTCCTTAGACTGATTGAGACTGAAGTGGATCATGACATGAGGACCCTGTGAGGAATGCCTGTCTCTTCGATTTGCTTCTTTCTCTCTTTCTCTTTTTTTCATTGGAGAGGTGTTTTTTGTTTTGTTTTGTTTTGTTTTGTTTTCTGCTATAGGGCTCACGTGCTTACCAGAAAGACAGAGAGAGACAGACAGAAAGCTAGAAATCACTCCCCAGGAGGGATGGCCATGCCGCAATCCCTTCTCCTCCATTCTCCTCTCAGGATCTTGGGCACGCACACCTGGAGTGAATTTAAGCCACCAGGTGTGGTACTGAAATCGTGGTCAACTACACGGGAGTCCAGTGACGTACCATCATGCCAATCACTGGTCCCTTTTTTTTTTTTTTAGAGGTTTTTGCTATAGAGCACATGCACTCACCAGAAAGACAGAGAGAGACAGAAAGACAGAAAGTGAGAAATCACCCCCCAGGGGGGATGGTCACACTGCAATCCCTTCTCTTCCATGCTCCTCTCGGGATCTTGGGCACACACGCACACGCGCCTGGTGTGAGTTTAAGCCACTGGGTCCGGGCTCGAACCACAGTCGACTGCATGGGAGTTCAGTGACATAGCCATTATGCCATTTGCTGGTCCCCCTTTTTTTTTTTTTTTTTTTTTTTTTTTTTTTAAGAGAGATTTTTGCTATAAGGTGCCTGCAGTCACTGGAGAGAGAAAATGAGAAATCACCTCCCAGAGGGGATAGCCATGCCACCATCCCTTCTTCTCCATTCTCCTCTCAGGATTTTGGGCGTGTACACACACACACACACACACACACACACGCACATGCCCAGCATAAGTTTCAAGTCGCTGGGTCTGACACTCAAAGTGAGGTCAGCTAAGTGGGAGTCCAGTGCCTTAACCAGTATGTCACCTGTGATTCCTTTGCTTCTCCTTCTAATGGAAAAATTCATTAATTGATTTTTTTAAAAAGACAATGAAAAGAGATAAAGTTACATTTTCTATATTTCTTTTTTTTTCATTTGATAGAAATGATCTGTTTCATTTATTTAGCATTGATGAAAACCCTAAAATTCTTCTAAGTCCAGTTTAAGTTTTACATTCCTCTAAGGCATTTTGTAAATGACCGCTGGAAGGCAAAGTCTTGCACTTAAGAAAAAAAAGAAAAGAATAAGTAGTCTATGGCAACTCTGATTTTCACAAATGGTCTTCTTTCTCTGAATGATGTAGGCTAGATATAAGAGAAAATTATCTAAGTACAAATAGGTTTAAACATTGGTATTTTTGTATCACAGTTTCAGTTTTCAACCTTGATCTTAGGTTCAACTGGGAAGAAATAGAGATAATGATTTATGAGACAAGATTTTTTTTTTAGATTTTTTTTTATAGGGCGTGTGCACTCGTCAGAAAGGACATAGAAAGACAGATACAGAAAGTGAGAAATCACCCCAGGGGTGGTTCTCCTTCTTTCAGGATTTTGGGCAGGCGTGCACATACATCTGGTGTGAGCTTTACGCTGCCAGGTCCAGGACTGAATTGCTGTGGACTACGTGGGAGTCCAGCGTCGTAACCAGTGACATAATCTGTTTTACACCATCTCATCCCAAGATAACGATTTAGTAAATGCCAGGGCATTAAGAGATTATTAATTACTAGGCTGTTTCTCCTATTCATTTATCACACATTTACTAAAGACCTTGTTTCGCTAGGCATTTGGATAGGAGCTGTGGATACTGAAGTCAATAAGGAAGAAAGTTATCCCTTGCCTGGACCTTATTTCCCAATAGAGTTAAACAGAACATAAAGAAAGTAGAAGTGTCTAAGATTATTTTTTTACAATGCTACTTTTCAGGACAATACAAGATAAAATGATACAGAGAATGAGATAGGGGTTAACTCGGTGAATGTGTGTGTGTGTGTGTATGTGTGTGTGTGTGTGTGTGTGTGTGTGTGTTTGTCTGTAGAAGCTCCCCTCCACCCTTTTTTTGGCCAGAGAGTCTGGGAGCTTGTGAGAGAGACAGACAGACAGACAGACAGAACAAGACAAAGCATCCCCCTCAATGGGGCATGATCATGCTGCAGTACTTTCTCCATGTTTCCATCCTGTCGAGATTTTGGGCAGGCATGTGCACGTGCCCACTGTGTTTTAAATTTTCCTAGGCATATAAAACCTTCATAGGCTGACACCATGGCCTAATGCTTAAGGGCACTGGATCCTATATGGCCAGTACGAGGTTCAAATCCCAAATCTTGGTGGCCTGAAAAGCATGCCAGGGATGTGTGTCTCAAATCTTGAGAAGACAGAGGAATGGAGGAAACGGTATTGTACGTGACCACATTACGCTGGGGGCTGTTTTCTCCCTCTCCCTCTGTGTCTCTTTCTGGTGAACACACATACCTTCTGGGGGACCAGCAGATAGCATAACGGTTGCATTGCCGGACTCCCACATATTTGACCACGGTTTGAGTCCCAGACGCGGCGGCATAAACCTCATGCTGGGCACATGTGCGTGTGTGCCCAGAATCCTGAGAGGAGAATGGAGGAGAAGGGATTGTTGAGTGGCCATCCTCCCAGAGGATGATTTCTCACTGTCTGTCTCTTTGTTTCTCCAGTGAGCAGATGAACCCTACAGCAAAAATCTCTTTCTCAAAAAATAAACAAACAAAAAAACAAACAAACGAAAAAAAACTCACATATCCCCTGGACAAAAGCTTCACAATTTCCCCAAATAATTCTAAAAATAGCTAATCCTACTTCTAAATAGTGATTGAAGCATTCAGCATATAAAACAGTTAGAGCTGCCCATATTACAAACATTAACTTATTTTTCTGTTTATATTGATGGTAACAGATGAAAACTGTGTTTCTAAGAAAATGATTTATTTTCTTTTTTTTTGGAGAGGTTTTTGCTATAGGGCACAGGCACTCGCCAGAAAGCCAGAGAGAGACGGAGAAACAGAAACCTAGAAGTCACCCCCTGGGGGATGGCCACACAGCAATCCCTTCCCCTCAATTCTCCTCTTGGGATCTTGGGCACGCATGCACACGCTTTCAGCATGAATTTAAGCCACCAGGTCCCAGACTCGAACCGTGGTCAACTACATGGGAGTCCAGCGACATAGCCATTACGCTAACTGCTGGTCCCTAAGAAAAGGATTTCTAAAAATACGTATTGGACCAACAGATGGCGTAATGGTTATATAATTGGACTCCTACATAGTCAACCACAGTTCGAGTCCTGGATCTGGCAGCTAAAACTCATGCTGGGCAACATGCATGCATGCCCAAAATCCCAAGAGGAGAATGGAGAAGGGATTGTAGTGTGGCCAACCCCTCTGGAGGGTGATTTCTTGCTTTCTGTCTCTGTCTCTCCAGTGAGTGCATGCACCCTATAGCAAAAATCTCACTAAAAAAAAATAAAGCTCATACATTAATCATTTAAAATTAGGTTATAATAAGATTATGTACTCTATAGAATTAATACAAAGATAATAATTATGCTATAAGATTTTATTATAAATTATATACTGTTATTATATATTAATTCCTTGATCATTTATATTGTCATATTGGTATATTTATATATAATGCATATTTATAGAAACAGTTCCAATGCTCTTAAAATTAAGCCTAATTAAGGGTAAAAGGAATTTTAATATGTGCACAGATTGCATCTAATTTAATACCTTGACCTAAATTTTTCTTTTCTCTCTTTTTTTTTACTATTCTTGGCTTTTAAAAATGGGTCAGCCAAATAAGTAACAGTGTAAATATGTGGAAACCCTGCTGTTTGTTGATGAAAGCCTGCTTGAATTTTGATTGAAAGGGATATTATTTTCTTGTTTGATCAATTATGCATGAAAGGACAGAAGAAAAAAACTGTTCAAAATAAACTATCATGAAGAAAAAGGATGAAAGAATAGAAAAGGAAGAAAAAGAAGAAAATCTGATTTTTGCCATAATTGTTCAACCATTTCTAAGATATTCCTACTTTACTTTGCTGGTGAATATATTAATGTAGAAGATGAATTTTTTCAGTCTTGTTGGAATATCATAAATGTGTATATTATTTTTCATAAATGATATGCTATTTTACATAAGTGGCATTTTGCTGTACATATTACTTTATAATCTGTCTATTTTAGCAGCTTTCACTCACTTTTCCCTCTGCCTTGGGCCCAACGATCTAGCCACAGGGGTTTTCTAATGGTACCTTGGGTGTCCATATTGTCTTCTGAGACTTGTTCTACCTGGGATGTTTTTCCCTTTCTTCCCTCACTTTACATATATGACACCTTCCCACTTCAGCTCTGTTGTCTTTTTCTCAGGGAAACCTTCCTAACTTCCTTTCTAGACAAATATCCTAGACTGTGTAGTTATATAGCCTATGCACTCTCCTTCATTTTTCTTAGGGTTATAGACTGATGTTTTTCTCCTAGAAGAGGAAGCCTTCTGTAAAAGCATGACTCAAACCCTTTTCTTCCCATATGTGAAATATTTATTGGTATCCATTCCATGTTTCTGTGTTGCCTAGATCTCAGAATCTGGAAGCCGTGAAAATTATGTTTTGCAAACTCTCTTGCAGTTGTGTGTTGGATAGGTTACCCACCCGGGGTCCCTGGGCAGACTAAGATGCCTGGTGGGAAGGAGCAGCCATTCTACTTCTGGCTGCAGCATAAATGATGGTACCTACAGGTAGCTATGTGTCCTTGGTAACAGTATCAGTGGTTTCAGTGATACGAGCAGGGAAGCTTTTGCTTGATCTCTGGGTAACACCATCTACTCCCTTGGGCTCCTTCAGCCGTTCATCACCTTTGTTGCATTGCATTTTGCACTGTCTGTGGTTGATAATAGTTTGTTCCCTGAAGCTTTATGTTTGGAATTTGATTCACAGAGGAATGACATTGGGAGATGATGAGATCTTCAAGAACTGAGGCCTAGCAGTCAGTCATTGGATAATAGAGGCATCACTGTCATGAATGGATTAATGATGTCTCATGAGACCCAGTGAGTTCTGGCTCTCTTGAGAAGGGGTTAGTTCTTGCTAGGGAGAGCTGTTTTGAAAGCAAAATGGCTGCCTCCTGGTCTGTCTCTGTGCACATCCACCGTCCTCTCTGCCTTTTTGGCAGTATTTTGATGTAGCCAGTTTGATATGTGCCTCATGCATTTGGACTTGCCAGCCACCAAAACTGTAAGTCAAAGAAACTTCTGTTATAAATCAACCTGTCGGGTATTTCTGTAACACAGTAGTGGACTAAGACACTGCCTTACTTAGGTGGGTTTATAATTTCCTAAGTGGATCCAGACCAATAAACCATGTTCACAGTGTGTATTGAGAATATTAATGAATGCACTTGCTTTTCCAATAATATGCCATGCTTCTATCTTATGTAAATAAATATGCATCTATACTACCATTGTTTTCCTAGATCTATGTAAGTGACTCCCTTCTAGCTAAACTATAAAATAAAGAGTCTGTAAAATCCTCTCTATCTTATTTCCTGTTGTATTTAATTTTCAAGTTTTTCAAGTTTTTCTGTTGTATTAGGCCTCAGTTTCAAATGAAATGGAGCTGTAATTAGGACTTTGGAATCGCATACATGTATGGAAAATTCATGTGGTTGTATTTAAGTTTAATATTTAGTAACAATTTAGATGTGTGAAAAGTAATTTCACATTGTAGAAGAAGCATCTTTCAAAAAGTGTTTTAATATATTCTATAAAGATGAAACGATTTTAGAAAGTAAAATGGTCATAAGTAATAGTTGTATTTGTTCTATTTAACTGAAAAAAAAAATTATTCTAAAGTCCTATATAGTCCTAAAGGCATTTCTAGAGCCACAAGAGAATAAGAGAAAAGTTTCATACTTTAAAAACAATCACCATATAGGTAAACCTTTTCTCATTTATCCTAATTTTGAATGATGGGGGCAGAATAATTTATGCTTTGAGAGAAGAAAATAATAAATGAAAAATGTTCCTCTTGGGACCAGTGGTTAGCATAATGGCTATGTCGCTGAACTCCCATGTAGCCGACCAAGGTTTGAGTTTCAAACCCAGTGGCTTAAACTCACACCGGGTGTGTGTGCGTGTCCAAGATCCCAAACGGAAAAAAGGAGGAGAAGGGATTGTGGTGTGGCCATCCACCCTGGGGGAGTGATTTCTCGCTTTCTGTTTCTCTGTCTCTCTGTGTCTTTCTGGCAAGCGCACGCGCCCTATAGCAAAAACCTCTCCAAAAAAAGTTCCTCTTTAAATTCAAAAGTAGTTCTAATCAAAGGAAAATGATGAAGCAATCTGAATTTAAAAGCATTTGTTGTGTTACAAAAATATCTCAGCTTGTACAGAAAGAAAACAAAAATGACTGACATTTGAACTAAATGACAAAATCATTAATTTCCAATTGATTAATCAAAATAAAGTTGTTTCTCAGGAATATTTGTTTTAACTTTCTTCTTTTTTCTCTAGTAAAATGGACAGATTTTTGCTATGCAATAAAGAGTTAAAGACATTCTTGTCAAATTTGTTTTGAAAAAGCATGGTTTTACACATCTAAATTCTAAACTATTATAGTTGAATGAAAGTCTTTGAAATATGTTTCAAATAATTGTAAAGAGCTGATACATAGCCTAGGACAAAGATGAACTTATTTTAAAAGTAATAATGTATAAGCTTTCTGAATTTTTAGAAAAATGTCTTTCACCTTTATGGGTCTTTAATTACTAAGAGCTATAAAATAGATTAGTTTATAGCTTTTGGTATAGACATTAGATACTAAAATTTGATATCTCTACTTTAATTGTTTATAGCAAATTTTTACTAAAAATTTCCTCAGGAAATATCTGAACTTCACACACTAAGGATCTTAGTATACATAATATTTTAAGCAAGTATTTCTTTTGTAGTTGTGTAATCTTATTATAATTTTTTAAATGTTGAAATTTCAGAAAATATAAGAATAAGAGTACCCTTACTTCCTTCTCCTATCCAAAATTATGTGCATTAAGAAGAGGCAAGAGTGAAAATAATTAAACAGGGGCAGGCCTCATTGTCTAGTGGGTAAGGAGGCTGGATCCCACATGGCCAACTGTGGTTCAAATCCCAACCTTCATAACTTGAAGAATATAGTAGGTGTGTGTGCATGGGTACCCTAAATCCCCACAGAGTGGAGAAATGGAGGAGAAGGTACTGTGGCATGGAGGTACCTTCTCTAACCTCTTCTTTCTGTGTCTCTCTGGTGTGCACATCCTCTGGCAATTAAATAAATAGATAAAATATCACCTGCAATGCTATCCTTCTAGCTGACAAGAAAAAAAAGAAAGAGAGAGAGAGGAAAAAGGAACAAAAAAGAGTAGTGAACAGAAAACATAAAACAAAAATTAGATAAAATTTCTCAAGGTTTTCCCTAAAGTTTCACTAATCATGAACAGGCACAATACACACACACACACACACACACACACACACTCCTTCTTGCCCATTTTTAACTATTTATTTTAAAATACTTACAGAATCATAAAAAGCTGCAAAGATAGCCACAGAGCTAGGTAACAATTGCCCGTGTCCTCCCAATGGTCGCACTTTACGTAGCTGGACTACAATATCAAAACTAGGAGACTGACCTTGAAACAATGTCTTTCACCAATGTATGATTGCTCTATGGCACTTAATCACATATAGATATTTGTCACGAGCTTTGCAATTAGGCTGCAGACTTATTCCATCAACAGAGATCTTCCTCCCGTGTGTCTTTTATAATAACCACAGCCATCATTTCCTCACCTATCCCTAAGCCCTGAAACCACTGCTTTGCACTCCAAAGTGAAAATGCAAAATTTTAATTCTTTCAAATAAGGATAGAAAACAAAACAGGTTACTTGGAGTGAAAGGGAAAACAAACTGATAATTGTCTTCTCATTAACAGCCTAGACCTCATCTCTAAAAGAAAGTTAGATGTCCCGGCCTGCAGAACAGTCGAACGATTACCTGGGTGAGGATGGTGAGAAAAGGGACCCACACATACACAGGCTCACAGAACTCCCACAGACATACACAGAGTGGAGACCAGATGAGGTGCTGATCAAGTCTTCGTTTATTACAGAGCAAACAGTGCTTTATAAACAGGCTGGTGGGCACCGATTGGTTGCACGAAAAGAGATACAACAGTATGTGGGTGGATCTCCCATTGCCTAGCAACAATTGGTCACATGATTTCTGAGAATTGGTTTGCTCAATGAGGAAGTGAAGCCTAAGGTTTCTAAGATGGCAGACAGCTCTCAAGATGGCTTCCATATGCAATGCCCTCCACATATCCCCCTTTTTTATTTTTTCAAAGATAGGAGAAAAGCCTGGGGGAATCGTGCCTGTCTTAGGTTGGAGTCGTTTATCGAGCCACGTCCATCCTTACCCGTCATTGGAGAATCCCATAGCTATGATGGGTTTCCTGTCTTAGGTGGGAGGACTGTACAGCTGTTATAGGCTCAGACTCTCTTACCCATCTTTGGCTAACCGATTCAGCGCCTCAGGCAGGAGCAATGTCTAGACTCCACGATACTCCATCTCCAGGTTGTGGTAGTGGACTTGAATAGGCTGCATTTTTATGGAGTCATCGATTTGGCGTTTAAGGAAAACCATGAGCTTATTAAAGAGAACAGGTCCCAAAGAGAAAACCATCAATAAACCCAGAATCGGACCAAGTATGGGGAGTAATAGGGGGAGGAGTCCATTCCATGCAATGAAGAAGGGGTTATCGGTGAGTTGTTTTCTTCGTTCAAGAAGACTTTCCTGTAATTGGTTGAGCTTGTCATGAATGATGCCGGACTTGTTGGCATGAAAACAGCAGCGTTCCTGCAAAGCATGACAGAGACCGCCCTGTTCTGCCAAGAGGAGGTCCAACCCACGTCTATTTTGGAGTACAACTTCTGCAAGGGAATCTAGTTGATCTTGAACAAAAGTAATAGTAGAAGCCAATTCGTGGACATCAGAAACAAGGGTATCAGTAAGTTGTTTGAGCTGAAGGGAGTATCCTAATCTAGCAGAGCCAGTAGCTGTAGCTGCAGCAAAACCCAAGGTGGCAAAAATAGGGAGGAGTAGTACAGCACGCTTGGATCTTGCGCGTTTGGAATTTCCTGGAATAAAATCAAAAGTAGGAATGGGAACTAGTTCATCTCCTTTAATAACATCTACGTCAGGAACCAGTACAGCAAGAACACAAGAACCAACCCAGTGTTTGGGCAAAAAAGTGTATGCCAGGTTAGTGCCACACACATAAACTATATTATGAGAAGCGCATAAATCAGTAGAATGGGAAACATATCTCTTATCAATACAATCAGAGAATGTAATGAAGTCAAGAACAATCTCATCGGATTGAGCACGGGAGGGAGAATAAAGACATCTTATGGTTGAAGGGAAAACAGGCTGAACTAAGAAAGGAGAAGTTGGTGAACAACGTGAGGGATCCACAGGAAAAGTCATGTTGACAATCGGAAGAGCTGACAGAATTTGCAGACCATGGCGGAGACAAAGCCAACAGTCCGTGGCAATTTTGGGACTGTAAGCCTGAAGTAGTGCAAGAGTAAGATTAAGAAGTGAGAAAGTAGTGTCAATAAAAGGAACAATTCTAGGTTTGGGTAGGGGTCGTGGTTTGTATGAAAGTTGAGGATGTAAATTTTGTGTGAGATCTTGTAAGTGTTTTTGTACCTTGAGTTGTCTAGTTTTATCTTGAGGTCCATCCCCATCAGAAACATGGGGAGGGGCAATTAAGTCCCAACAAATGGTTTTTCCTAAGGTGTCAGATGTACAGGACTTTTCAAGGAGGTTTGTATCTATAAAGGTTTTAATGTGTGTGGTTGTGAAATAAGTTGTGTTTTTGTAAATGCAAGTAGCGGCATGATCGTAACATGCAGCATGAAGGGTAGATCTGAAAATTGTACAGGTACACTGAGCAGGTGTAGAAGAGGAGGAGACAGTGGGTGTATTAATGCAACACCAAGTAGGGGGTTGTTTTTGAAGATATGAGGTGTGTTCAGAACATGTGACTGTTGAGAGTGGTGTGAAGGAAAGTTGGGTGATCTTACTACCTGCGCATGCGCAAGGAGCATTTCGTTCAAGGAACTTTCGAGTTTTGCCAGGGTCAGAACCAGCAGCGATAGTGTTGAAGAGGTAAAATGATATCAGGTATTTAAGAAGAATCTTCATTGTGTTGATCTGTGGAAGAAAAAAGAGGTATCTCAGGGTTTTCATCATCCCTGGATGAATTATTATCATTTGAATCAATTTGTTTGACCAATCTTTCTGGTAGCCAATGAGCAGCATCCATTTTTTGGGAATAAATGCTGACAGACCCTCTGCCCCAGATGAGGACAGGGTCCGGACCATTCCATGCATTGTCTAATGGATCTTTCCACAAAACTGTGGCAAATTTTGTTTTACTAGTTGAATGCCAGAAGCACTCAGCGGCTGAGTGTCCATCTTTATCAAGTGTTAGAAAATTTAGGACAAAAAGTGTATGTGCTAGAAGGTTTTTTTGGTGAACCTTTAATTTGTAATTTGTAATTTGTAATTTGTCCCTTTTTTAATTTTTGGAGAGTATTTTTTAAGGAGACATGAGCACGTTCAACAATACCTTGTCCCTGGGGATTGTATGGAATCCCCGTGACATGTTTAATATGGAGTTGTTTACAAAAAGAGATAAAATTGTTTCCAGTATATCCCGGGCCATTATCTGTTTTAATTTGTTGAGGCTTACCCAGAACAGAGAGCGCGGTAAGAACATGAAAAATAACATGTTGGGAACCAGCAGTTAGCGTAATGGCTATGTCGCTGGACTCCCACGTAGTCGACCGTGGTTCGCGTCTCGGACCCGATGGCTTACAACTCATGCCGGGCGCGTGTGCGTGCATGCCCAAGACCCCGAGAGGAGAATGGAGGAGAAGGGATTGCGGCGTGACCATCCCCCCTGGGGGTTGATTTCTCGCTTTCTGTCTCTATGTCTCTCTCTATCTGTCTGGCGAGTGCACGCGCCCTATAGCGAAAAACCTCTCTCAAAAAAAAAAAAAAAAAAAAAAAAAATAACATGTTTACCAGCCTCTCCGGTTTGAGCCGTAGCAAAAATGAAACCACTAAAGGTGTCAACAGTGACATGCACATATTTAAGAGTACTAAATTCTGTAATATGAGTAACATCCATTTGCCATAAAGCATTAGGCATAAGGCCTCTAGGGTTAACACCCAAGTGTGGTGTAGGCAAAAGAGTAAGACAGGCCGGACATTGTTTTACAATTTGTCGGGCCTGTTCCCAAATAATTTTAAACATGAGATGAAGAGTGTGAGAATTCAAGTGATGTAATCGATGGGCAGCAACAGCATCTGAAAGATTTGTATCAGTTTGAGTATGAACCAAAAGAGAATATTTTGTGGCCAGATCAGCGCGGCGATTACCCTCAGTTAAAGGGCCAGGAAAGTCTGTATGGGCGCGCAAATGGCCAATATAAAAAGGTAACTTCCGATTTCTAATGAGAGACTGTAATTGGAGGAAAAACTGTGCGGCCTGAGAAACTTGTTTGATTTGTGCCGCAGTTTCCAGAAGTGGTACAGACATAGCAATATAAGCACTATCTGTTTATAAGTTCACAGGTGTATCAGGAAAAGCAGAGAAGACTGCAATAACTGCTTGCAGTTGAACCAATTGAGCTGACGTAGAGGAAGTGGTGAACGTAACTGATCAGAAAATGAATAAGAAGCAGTTCCAGTGGAGGAACCATCAGTAAAAACCAATAAACCATTTTTAACAGTATGAAGTGAAGTTCGTAAAGGGAAAACAAAGTCATGGGTGTTTAGAAAATGTAAAAATTTATCTGGAGGAAGATGGTTATCAATAATTCCAGTAAAGGAAGCACATGCAATAGGCCAAAAATCTGTTTGTTGAAATAACCAATTAATCTGATTTTTAGTATATGGCTGAATGATCACATCAGGATCTTTACCAAAGTAGGTAACACTTAAATTTCGTGCCATACTGATTATATCAGCCACAGCTTGATAATAAGGATATATAATCTTCGAAGAAGAAGACGGAAGGTGGACCCATGTAATTGGTGCCGACTGCCAGAACACAGCCGTAGGTGTGAATGTAGTACGACAAATAACAAGGAGTAATGGTTGATCGTAATCTATGGTTGTAACAAACTGAGAGGCAATGGCTTTTTCTACTATAGACAGTGCCTGACGGCCTTCCTCCGTAAGCACTCGAAGAGACCTAGGATTGGAGTCTCCCTGTAAAATATTAAATAAAGGTTTAAGTTGGCCCATAGTTAGTTTTAAATAAGGGCAAATCCAATTGATATCACCTAATATTTTTTGGAAGTCATTTAAAGTTTTAAAATTGTCAAGTCTAAACTGTATTTTAGGAGTTGTAATTTTCGGACCTGAAAGATGATATCCTAAATATGTATAGGGGTCTTTAAGTTGTACTTTTTCAGGGGCAATCTTTAACCCTCGGGTAGACAAATGTTCCTTGAGGTCATAAAAACATTGAAGAACAAATTGACCATCTTTGCCAGCAATTAAGATATCATCCATATAATGGATAATATACATTTGTACCCATTTGTCTCTAACTGATTGTATGGCAGCAGCAACATATTTTTGGCACAGAGTAGGGCCGTTTGTCATTCCTTGAGGTAAGACCCGCCATTCATAATGTTTCATTGGTTCTTTAAAGTTAATTGATGGAATACTAAAGGCAAATCTTTCCCGATCCAAAGGATGTAAGGGAATAGTAAAAAAACAGTCTTGAAGGTCAATAACTATCTTGAAAAAAATAAGAGGAATGGCTACTGGAGATGGTAGCCCAGACTGAAGTATCCCCATTGGAATCATGGTTTTATTAATTGCTCTTAGATCTTGGAGTAAATGCCATTTTCCTGATTTTTTCTTGGTAACAAAAATGGGAGTATTCCATAGTGAGGTACTTTCTACAATATGTCCTGCTTCAAATTGTTCCTGTACTAACAATTGAGCAGCTCTTAATTTTTCATAATTTTTGATCAACCCACACCGGTGTATTATCTTTCCAGGTGATCTGATCTGCGTGAGGCACAGGAATGTCAATGGCCACTAGGATAAATTTCCCAGTCGGGCTCTATCAAGTTTAGGTTCAGGCAATAGAGGTTGAACAATGCCTGATTCATTTTTTCCCAAGCCTTTGCGTGGTGCATAACCTTGAGCCAGCATTTGTGCAGTTACTGTATCATTTGAGCTGAACATCAAGAGACTCATTTGTGATAACAAGTCTCGTCCCCACAAGTTAATAGGAAGGCCTTGTATTACAAAAGGTTGAATGTGTCCCTGATTGCCTTCCCTGTCTTTCCATTGTAACATTTTTGAACTTCTCTCAGGATTTTGACTCTGTCCGATACCCTTTAAGTTAGTCAAGGTTGGAACCAGAGGCCAAGACTGAGGCCAATTGTCTTTTTTAATAATTGTAACATCAGTTCCAGTGTCTATCAGTCCAGAAAATTGTTTTCAACCATAAAGTAAGCATTGGTTTAGTTGGAGAAACTTGTACCCAATAGGCATCTGAGGAACCAAAGCCTTTTTCGCCCTGTGAAGAGGCTTGAATTTTGTTTTGAGTCGAGAGCAATGGAAGGAGCAGGAGCTGAGCTATGCATTTGTTGGCAGGAATGGTTGTAATTAACCTTGGAGAAGAAGCCATAATCTTAATCTCTCCGTTATAATCATTATCTATTACTCCTGGAAAGACTTGAAGTCTCTCCATAGTGGCACTACTGCGCCCCAAGAGTATTGCAAAGGTTTTTGGTGGCAGAGGACCAAATACTCTGGTAGGTGAAGCCTGAACTCCCATTTCCGGAGTTAATATTGTGTGGGTGGTGGAACAGAGGTCCAGTCCTGCGCTTCCTGGGGTTGCTCTGAAGAGGTCTGAAATGGATTGGTGTTGGTTGCTGGAACAAACTCTAGTGCCCCAAAGCTTGTTTGGGATGGGGGCTTGGAGTGACCATTTTGAATTGTCGTACTCAGCAGCCTCCATGTCTGAAGTTTCTTTCTCAGGAGGCCATTTTGCCTTTGTTTCTAAAATTTCTTTCTCAGGCGCTCATTTTGCCTTTGTTTCTAAAGTTTCTTTTTCAGAATCAGTCAATTGATTATCTAAATGAGCTTTAAGGTCTGTAAGAGATGGATATAATTTTTTCTGAGGCTTTGTAGGATTTGTAATCTCCTCATTGACTCTCAGTTTTTTAAGTTGTTTTGGCCTGACATCCAATTGTTTAGTAAAATTTGTTACTTCTTCCTCACTATCTAAGGAATTTAAATCTTTTTCTTTTTTGGTGCCAAGGTTTATTTTAGTTTCCATGGCATCTTTACTATCTGTCTGAGTTTTAATTTTTTGCATAATTTGTTCTCCCTCAGCAACAACTGTAGCAATTTTGGGGTCAGTTGACTGAAGTTTAATGATTTTATCTATTAGATTCCAATAAGAGAAGGTTATTACTGGGAACACCTCTTTTAGAAAACCGAAAAAAGAAAGTAATTGTTTGATTCTAATTTTAACTCCGCGTGTCCTAAGAGCATCATTAAGCCCCTGAACAAATAATTCATGCTTACTCATTTGCTGTCCCATAACTGCACACTGAAATGTTAGTAAGTAATCTTTGTATTACTTACCAGGACGATCTTGTGCCATCCCTTTCACTGTCGTCAGTGCTAACCTTTTTATACTGGTGCCCCTCACCTTGGTCCTCTTGGCCCAGGCCCCACGTTCAGGCACCACTTGCCCAAGCCCACAGGACAGTCGAATGGTTATCTGGGTGAGGATGGTGAGAAAAGGGACCCACACATGCACAGGCTCACAGAACTCCCACAGACATACACCGATTGGAGACCAGATGAGGTGCTGATCAAGTCTTCGTTTATTGCAGAGCAAACAGTGCTTTATAAACAGGCTGGTGGGCACCAATTGTTTGCCCGAAAATAGATACAACAGTATGAGCCAATCATTAATGTGGGTGGATCTCCCATTGCCTAGCAACAACGGTCACATGACTTCTGAGAATTGGTTTGCTCAATGAGGAAGTGAAGCCTAAGGTTTCTAAGATGGCAGACAGCTCTCAAAATGGCTTCCATATGCAATGCCCTCCACAGTTAGAGAATTTTTTTCTTTTGGAAAAAAAAGTAGGAATGTTTATTAGAAGTAAAACAAGTTAAAAGATTATGTGTTTAGTGCTTCTTCTGTGTGTCAAGTTTTATGTCTTCTAAAGAATTTGGTTTTTCAACCAACAATAAATAAAAGAGATAAACTTTTTAAAAACTTTAAAGGAAAGTTTATAAAAGAGACCCATCTAACATGCAATTTGTTATTTTCCCACCCAACTATTGTGTGATTTTTTTTTCATGGATAAAAATTTTCTTCAAAGTCTGTTAGAAATTTTACTCTAATATTTAGACAGAGACCTATACAATTTATGGATACAAAATAATAACAATTCCTTATGTGTACATATAGATAAACAAACATATATACACATATATTTAATGTACACACATATATGGTACGTGTTCTCTCATCTGAAGTACCACCTCAGAATATTTCTCTCTCACTCTCTCTCTGAGGTAAAATTCCCACGGCAAAAAAGTTGGGTTATTTTATAGTATAGAATTGCTTGTATTTAATACATTCATAATGCTGTACAACTATCACCTTTATCCAGCCCCAAAACATTTAGAATGTTTCTTTCCATTTGACTGAGCCGCTACAAGTCCCTCTGTGGTGTGAGTGTCTGCTAGAACCATAACAGTATCCACATCCTGGTGTAGTCTCCTTCCACACTGACCCTCGGCTCGTTCTGTGACCTACCTTGACCAAAGAGACATCCAAAATGTAGTTCAAGCAAAGGCTTGGTAAGTGCTCGCATGTTGGGTCTTGCCCCTAGAAGCTCCCTTTGAAGAAGTCTTGGCTACTACCCTGGAAAAGCTAATCAGAAGGGAACAAAGGCACTCTGGCCCAGAGTGTTAGTTGAGCTCATAAACAGAAGCCACTTGGGACTTGCCAGCCTTGAAACAGCTCACCAAGTGATCATTGCGTGAGTGGAGCCCATTCATTACCACATGGAACTGGGATGAGTTCTCCCACTAATTAACTCCTGGCCAAATGTTCTATACATAGAATGGTGTGCAAATTAATAGGGATTTTTTTTAGGTGTTTTTGCTATGGAGTGCATGCACTCACCAGAAAGACAGAGAGAGACAGAGAGACAGAAAGCAAGATATCAACCCCCTAGGGGGAATGGCCACACCACAATCCCTTCTCCTCCATTCTCCTCTTGGGATCTTGGGCATGCATGCACACATGCCCAGCATGAGTTTAAGCCACCAGGTCCAGGACTAGAACTGCAGTCAACTACCTAGGAGTCCAGTGACATAGCCATTATGCCATCTGCTTGTCCCAATAGGGATTGTTTTAAACCAATACATTTTGGAACAGTTTAGCAACAACAGGTACTTGAAAAACCACCTTTCAAAGATTTTTCTGCAGCACCACTGTCCACATATCTAAATATTACCTCACTACAGTCTTCTCATTTTAGAAACACACTGTGGTTGCTTTATTGAGACATTATGGAGGGCAATACAAATGGAGAAGATTAAAACTAGAGGGATGACCAAATTATATAATTTTCAAAAGATTACCAAAAATGTACTCCCACGGGAACAGCAGTGGTGTAATGGTTACATTGCTGGACTCCCATGTAATGGACTGTGGTTCGAGTCCCAGACCCAGCCACTTAAAACTCACACCAAATGTGTGTACATGCATGCCCAAAATCTCGAGAGAAGAATGGAGAAGAGATTTTGACCTGGCTCTTCTGCCTGGGGGATGATTGCTCACTTTCTGTCTCTCTCTCTGTCTCTCCAGCAAGTGTATGTGCCCTGTAGCAAAAATCTCTCTTAAAAAAAAAAAAAAGTGCACCTTGTATATAGCTACTTTTTTTTTTTTTGGAGAGGTTTTCACTATAGGGCACGTGCGCTCGCCAGACAGACAGAGAGAGACAGAGAGACAGAAAGTGAGAAATCACCCCCCAGGGGGGATGGCCACGCCGCAATCCCTTCTCCTCCATTCTCCTCTTGGGATCTTGGGCACGCACGCACACGCGCCCGGCATGAGTTTTAAGCCACCGAGTCCGGGACGCGAACCACGGTCGACTACATGGGTGTCCAGCGACATAGCCATTATGCTAACTGCTGGTCCTGTATATAGCTACTTTTGAAATCTTAATGCTATGATTCTTTAAGAAGAGGTCAGAATAGTCTAGATTCTCTCTGGGGTGATTGCCTGAATTATTTTTGTCCTTCCAAGTCCCTCCTCCTCTGACATCATTGTGGAAGAGTGGAAAGGATCCCACTTAACAATTTATGCATACACATCCACCTGTGATCAAAATAGCTAAAGCATTTTTAAAGTACGTTCGTTTTAAAGGCATGCTAAGTATGTTGATTTAATCATTCCACAATGTATATGTGTATTAAAACATCACAACATACCCCATACATCTATACAACTATTATTTTTCAGTTAAATTTTCAGTTAAAAATAAAACATAAAAAGGATAAAGTTTGTGTTTACTTCCACTGAATCAGCATGCCAAACACAGTGTCTATTTCATTGTAACTCATATTCCTCTGTCATATTTTTATTTTGTCTATTTGACAGGAAAATATTTTTGATTGCAATTCTTATTTGAATTTATTTGACTAAGTCAATGAATTAACAAAGCTGAACATTTTCCATATGTTTATTCATTACATATCTTACTTTTTTTACATTGTATCATCTCTGTATTTATTTTATTGTAGCACTTTTCTTTCTATTAAAAATTAAATAAAATAGGCTTATTAGAATTCTTTGTATACTATAAATAAGTAATCTTTTCTTGTCAAAGATTGTGAAAATATCTTTTCTAATTCTTTTCCAATTCTGCTTTTGAGTTTCTAATGAAAAGAAGTCTTAAAATACAAAATGAAGTATTTCAATATTTCCCTTGACAGTTCTTGTTGTTGTCATTAGATTTTTGCCACAGGGCTTGAGCACTGGGAGGAGAGAGACAGACAGAAATAGTGAGAGAAGGAAAGTGAGAAACCAACCCCCCCACTCTCCGGGGGATGGCCATGCTGCAATCTCTCCTTCTCCATTCTTCTCTTGGGAATTGGACACACATGTACACACACACACACACACACACACACGTGCCTGGAGTGTTTTTCAGGCTGCCAGGTCCAGAACTCAAACTGTGGAGTTGGCCATGTGGGACCCAGCACCTTAACCACCATGAGATGGTTTTGTACATAGACTTGTTCAACTGGGTCATAGAAAAATGAAGGCTATGTGTGTGTATATATATATATGTCTTTATTACATTTAACTTCTATTCCCTTCTTGAATTTATTTTTATGTACACTCTGAGATGATTGTCAGTAATTCCTTTTTTTCTCCAAAAGGTGGTATAATTTTCTCATTGCCAATATTAACTAATTCTTCTCTGAAACCCTACCTTCTGGAAGGTAGTCTTCATTGTAAATTTGGCCTACAGGAAAGAGAGAATCAAACGTAGTGATTGAAATTACGTACTTTCTAGATGGTGATAATGTTTTGAGGAAAGAATTCATTTTTATACCCACACCTTTTGTTTCCTACCATCTCCCTCTGCATCACTCTCTGTAATATCTCAATAAAGCAAGGACTGTAGAAGTCGTGGACTAGAGGTAACATTTACATAGATGCCACAGAAAAATCTTTGCCACAGAAAATCATTGTAAGGTGGTATTTCAGTGACCTACTGTTGCTAAACTAACTGTTCCAAAATTTATTGGTCTAATGTAATTACTAGAATTCATTGAATTTAGATAATTCAATTTAAATGTTATAATTCTATTTATTTACTTGAATAACCTTAGAGCATTTATTATTTTCTTTATTAAGCTGTAAGTTACTAATGTACATATTTTAATGGTACAATGAATGTTTATGAATGCATACGGAAGTATAACCACTGTGCAGGTCAATGAATACTTCTGGGACTGGAGACCTTTCTCCCTTCCAGTCAATATTGCCCTCGTGAAGGAATCCCTTTCCTCTTCTCAGTCACCAGGGTTAGTTTTTCCTGTTTTTCTACCCTACAGTGTACTATTTCATGTCAGAAGTTTTATCTTTGAGATATCCATGAAATACATAACATCTTTTTTCCCCATTGTTGGGTGCTACTCTACTGACTGCAACACAGTCTATTTGTCTATTTTACTCCTTATGAACTTTCAGGTTGCTTCAAGGCTGAAGGCTACTGTAAATGAAGCTGGTGTGAATATTCACATGCATGTCTTTTAGTAGACATATGCACTTATTTCTGTTGGCCACATGCCCGGCAGTGGAATTACCAACGAGAGGTTATAACTATGTTCAAGCTCCAGAAACTACCAACTAGTTTTCTAAAGTGCACCAGTTTATGCTCAAGTCAGCAACCTGTGAGAACAACTGCTATTGTATTAGGGGTTTTCAGAAAACACTGAACCAATAGGATGCTCATATAATGACTAATTGGATCACATGATGATAGAGGTTGAGAAGTTCCACAGTCCATCTGTAAGCTGAAGACCCAGGAGAGCCGGTGCTATAATTCAGTGGGAGTGTGGAAGCCTGATAATCAGGGGAGGTGATGAAGTAAACCCAGGTGCACCAGCTGAAGATGAGACGAGATGCCTCAGTTTAAGGACTGAGGCAACCAAAGCCAATGGCCCAATTCCCCCTTTTGTGTGTGTGTGTGTGTGTGTGTGTGTATATATATATATATATATATATATATATATATATATATATATATTTTTTTTTTTTTTTTTTAACTCAGGACCTGCACAAATTGGATGATGCCCAGTCACCTCAGAGTGAGCAATCTATTTTTTCAGTCCACCAATTCAAATGCTAATCTAATCCAGAAATAGTCACAGTTACACTCAGAAACCCTCAAACACCTGCAGAAACAGGACTTGATGTGAGTCCCCAGTCTCATTCAAGTTGACACATAAAATTAACCATCTTTTTTTTAAACATTAAACAAATTTTAAATTAATTTTACGTTTTATATACAGTCCTCATCATGATGTAAACTGTATACATGTGTTTGTGTATGTATGTGTGTGTATATATATTTAATTTTTAATAGAAAACTTTACATGTTTTTAATTGTTAAATGTTTCTTCCCTTTGCACCTCACACCCACCCTCTACTACCCACTCTACGAAATTAACCATAATTATCTTTTAAAGATAATTTTTAAAAAATTCTTTAAAAGCTTTTAGTTAAGAGAAAAAACACACACAAATCTTCGTAGTAGCCATCCAGTGAATTTATTAACCCTTTACTAGAGTGTCAGGAAACTGAAGTTTGGGCTTCTCAGGGGAAACAGCAGTGGCTAGAAGTATCAGCATTGAAGTCCTCAACAATGTAATTTCTCGTCTGATTTCTATTGTTTCCTTCACGTTTGAATTTGAGTAAGCTTCTCAACTTAGTAAGCATCAGTGTTCTCATCTGTAAAGCAATTACCAAATACTCTGAAAAATACTCATTGGATAGTTTTTAAGCTCCAGTGAGAAGTCAGAAATCATACCAAATTAATGCAGTGCTTAAAAGACAATAATAATAATAGTACTATTATAATGCCTTTAATTTTATGATTCTAATAGTGAACTATAGTATGGTCTCTGAAACGATTGACATTTAAAATGAGTTTTATTGGCTCTAAATTACTTACATTCTTCAGCATCTGAAAATTGTTTAGTATGGATTGACTCGTAAATAATTAATTCCACTTAAAATAGTTGCCCAAGAAATCTTGAAGACATAACTCAGAAACATAAATGGTAAGTATTTTATCTAAAAAGAACTATGACCAAAAGTATAAAGTTTGTTTAATTACTGTGAAATTCTATAATTGTAAGTGTCAAGAGAACATGGGGGTTGCTAGAGGAGACAGATGTCCGAGGTGGAAGAATACCAAGCCACAATAAATGAAGCAAATGAAAATATTGGGTGGGAGTATAGAAACTGTGCACATCTAAGAAGAACACAGATATCAGAGGTCACTACAAGTCTACTTGTAATAGTTATAAACTGGAGAGTATATAGAAATCAGTTGGGCCCAGCAGATGGCATGGTGGTTTAGGTGCTAGATTTCCATGTTAATGACCCTGGTTCAAGTCCTGGACCAGGTGACTTTGCTTTCTCACTTTTCCTCTTCCTCTGTCTCTTTCTCTCTCAGTAGAACTCAGATGAGAAATTAGGTTGTTGAGGAATTCAGTGCTGATACTTCTAGCCACTGCTCTATCTGGCACACATGCCTGATAGCAAATTTAAAAATAATAATAATAGATAACATTAAATAAATAATTCTAAAAAAAAAAAGAAATCAAGGACCATGTCATCACTTAAAAACCCAAAGAAGAGGTTAATAGTGCAGGAATGTACCAACATTTTTCATAGATTCTGTAAAGAATGTGACAGAAGCTTCTATTTTAGAATTATTTTTTATTTAATTTTATTTATTCATTCATTTATTTTAATTTGACTAGAGAGAGACACATACACAGAGAGAAAAAGAGAGAGGGAAAGTGAGAAAGCAAGCCACCAGGTCCGGGACTCAAACTGTGGTTGGCCATGTGGGAGTGTCCAGTGCCTTAACCACCACGCCACCTGCTGGTCCCCGAGATAGAAGTTTCTTGTTAAGTTTACTGCAGGAACAAGACTCCAAGGCTCTGCTCCAGGATCAAGGATAAAAATGAAAGGCAGGTTGTGGTGGGTAGGTACCTGGCAATAACAGTAGACATTCCCAAGAAAAGGCAAATAAAATCTATTTCTTTTCTTTTCTTTTTTTTTTTTTTCCTTCTCCCACTTGCTGTTGTAGCTAAGCCAAACCAATCTTTTCTTCTGGAAAATGGCCTCAGTTTTAATAGATATCATCAGTGATTTTATCGAGACAAAGTCAAGTGTCCTTTACTTAGGCAAACATTTCAAAACTGAAGCAAGAGCGGTAGTAGTGGAAAGTTTCTTAGTTTCTCAGTGCTAAAAGACAGCCTCATAAACCAGCGTGTGGTGCTTCTCCTTCATTTTGACATTATTCCTTCTACTTCTTCACAAGCCTATTTGACATATGGGAGGAGAATGAAGCCATTCTCACAAGTTACAACATGATTTTTAGGGGAACTAGCAGATGGAGTAGGGGTTGCATCTCTGGACTCACTCGGCCAACTACGGTTTGAGTCCTGGAACCCGTGGCTTGAAACTCACGCTGGGGAGGTGTATGTGCATACCCAAGATCCTGGGAGGAGAATGGAGGAGAAAGGATTGCAGCGTGGTCATTCCCCTGGGGGATGATGTCTCGTTTTCTGTCTGTCTCTCTGGTGAGCACACATACCCTTATACCAAAAATCTCTCTTAAAAAAAAAAAAAAAGATTTTATCTTTAGGACTTTCAGAACTCACTGCTCCTTTTGCCCCTCTTCCCTTCCTCACTCCACGCCTTGTATTGTTTTGTTTCCTCACTCCATGCCTTGTATTGTATTAAATGGGCAGATTTAATAAATGAATAATGAAATGGGTTCCTTCTAAAGAGCAGTTGGATTATACAGATATGTTTACTTTGTTGCTAGACAACCAGCCAAGTCTTGATTTTCTTTTTTTTTTTTTTTCCCGATAAACACTTCACAAATTTACTGTCACCATTGGGCATAAAGAGTAGCAAAATTGATTCCTTTATACTTGTAACACCAAGGTTCTCCATTTGAAGGAGTACATAAAGATCAGATGACAGCAGGGGTCAGATCCTTTGCTTTTACATCCTGGTCTATTTCTCTGCTGGCTTTTTTTCTTTTCTTTCTTTTTTTTAGTAGGATCTCATTATTTTGCAACATTCATTGGTTCTCTTGAAGTTGATGCCTGATAAGCAAGGGTCCTGGGTGAATTTTATTTTAAGAGTTATTACGGTTTGAACAACAATGGGCAGCCACTTGTTATGTGTAAAAAGAATAACATGCCAAAATGAAATCATGGGCAAGGGGTGTTGGGGAGGGAAGGTCGTCAGGAAACAGAATCGAGCAGCTTCCAGGACCTTGGGCAAGTCATTGAGAAGATGTGGAAATTTGTAGTAGATAACTTCTGGACCCTTGCACATGAAAATCAGTTTTTTTTTAAATTTATGATTAATCATTTCCAAGTCTCTTTAAACAATACTTTCCTTGAGAAAAAAGACAAAATATACATTTAGTTTAGGTAGATTTGTTGTTCATTTGTTTTGTTTTCTCCACCTGCTCTTATGTAATGACACTTATAAACAATTTAATTCTCAACAGGTAAATAACATGGGGAATAAATAAATACAGAATTTAATAATTCTTAAATAGGACAATGCAAATTTATGAGAGGAAAATGGTTCTATTTCTGGTCTCAGTTTTTTTTCCTAAAGTAAACAACATAAAATTCATTTGTAAAAACTATATTGAAAAAATGTTTTATTTTATAGTTGGAAGGTCATCTCTAAAATTTGGAGAAAATAGTCATGTAGAAATATTTTGTTTCAGTGCTATGTATTACATTGTTTCTCTCTTCCAAATTATATCACATGCTTTATATTTGAATTTTATTCATGCAAAAGTCATCTAGTGACATATGCTAGTCTTTATCTGCAATCTTTTTGCATTGTTGTAGAAAAATAATATATTTGTATTTATTTGCAAATCACTTATTATGGACTGGGAATATAACAGAAATGCTTATTTATTTATATTTATTTACCATAATTAGAATTAATGCATCCCACTTTCAAAGTAGTTCAGAACTCTTTACATAAAATTTAAAAACACACAGATAGTACCATCTGTGATATAGATGAATAATAAAAATAATAGAAAGGAAAGAAAAATAAAGATATCAACTATATTCTATTCAAATGTAATCACAGAAATCATTTCAGAGGAACAGCTATAACGGATGAATTTTGGGTGGAAGGACACAGCTATACTGATCAGCCTGTCTGTCCTCTGCCTAATCCAGGGTTATCAAACAGCCCTCTTCCCTGACCCCCAGTTATGTGCTCCAAAAGCATGAGCCCTTTCAAATCACAGGAACGCACATAATTCTTCTCACTCCAGGCTCTCCTCTCCTCTTTACTCTCTTCCTAAAGTAACCTCTATTCACTTTTTACCCAACCATATCTTTCGTGTTCATAGAAACTGTGCTCAGCCATCATTTCCACAAAGGACTATTCCTGCCTTCTCCTCTCCGTGGTCTAGATGGGTTTCCCTCTAAACAATTTTTCTGGCTAGCTTCCTTTCAATGTTAAAGTGGGTAGATAAGTGACTTTAATTGTTTAATATTTGTTTTCTCTGCTGTCCTGTAGACTCTTTTTTTTCCTTTTTTGGAGAGGTTTTAGCAATAGGGCACATGCGCTCACCAGAAAGACAGAGAGAGACAGAGAGACAGAAAGCGAGAAATCACTCCTCGGGGGGGATGGCCATGCTGCAATACCTTCTCCTCCATTCTCCTCTCAGGATCTTGGGCACACACGCACACATGCCCGGCATGAGTTTAAACCACCGGGTTTGGGACTTGAACCGCAGTCAACTACATGGGAGTCCAGTGACATAGCCATTACGCCAACTGCAGGTCCCCTGTCCTATAGACTCTTAAGGCTCAAGTCTCAGTACCTAATATAATATGAGCATCTTATACCTAATAGTCCCAAGTAATTATTTACTGAAGCAACAGTGTAATGTAATTTCAACTCCCTACTACACTGGAAAAATAATCATGTGTCCAAGTAGTTAAATTTATAGATTTTAGTAGTCATCTTATTGAAGGGGGGGACTAAGTCTTAAAGATTCAATGTATATGTTTTATTTAAATCAAGTTCTTTGTAAGGCCTTAATATTTAAATTCAAATTTATAAGCATTATTTATGCATTCTCTTTTAAAAATATATTACATTTGAAATTGTGCATTCTTTCAATTCCATTTTTTATTATCTGAATATAAGTTTATACAGGCCATACAAAATTTATTCCATTTCTCTATTTTATAATTTTCTCTGAATTAAAACATTTTTATTTCATTTTAACTTTTAAATTTAGTACCTTTCATTCAAGTTACTGTCCCTGTTAAATTTAGGGTCCCACTAGCCCTCATTATTCTCATTTCTGTTTTATCATACCTTTACTTATTAAAATTTCTCAACACTGATATATGCTGTGAATTCTAAATTAAAATATAGTTTGAACTCTAAACTAAAACTAAGAAAAAACATTTCTTAAAGAATGATTAACTTCAAACAAGAAGAATTAGCACCTACTCTTAGCTACTTTTACTTTCTAACTATATATAATTTTTAAAAATGTTAATTACAATGTTATAGTTAGAAGAGTTCAAATAAAATGTGTGAAAAAATGTCATAGCCTATTAACAGTATAATTAAACATGTTTTTTTTTTTCTTTCTTTTTTTTTTTGGAGAGGTTTTTGCTATAGGGCGCGTGCGCTCGCCAGACAGACAGAGAGAGACAGAGAGATAGAAAGCAGGAAATCACCCCCCAGGGGGGATGGCCACGCCGCAATCCCTTCTCCTCCATTCTCCTCTCGGGATCTTGGGCACGCACGCACACGCGCCCGGCGTGAGTTTAAGCCGCCGGGTCCAGGACTCGAACCGCGGTCGACTACGTGGGAGTCCAGCGACATAGCCATTACGCTAACTGCTGGTCCCTAAACATGGTTTTTAATTGTCCACACCTGTGACACCACATATGGATAGATCATAAGAAATCAAAACTAGAAGTCAGGAGGCCAGCAGGTGGCATGGTGGTTAAGGGCACTGGACTCCCACATGGCTGACTGCGGTTCAAGTCCCAGACCTGGTGACTTGCTTTCTCACTTTCTCTCTCTCTCTTTCATTCTGTCCCTCTTCAGTCAAATTTAAAATAAATAAAGTTAAATAAAATAATCCTTTAAAAAAAATCTAGAAGTTGTTTTAGAGGGCTTCTAATTGCACTTTGATAAAGAAAGCTATTTCCAGGGACCAGCAGTTAGCGTAATGGCTATGTCACTGGACTCCCATGTAGTCTACCGTAGTTCGAATCCTGGGCCTGGTGGCTTAAACTCACGCTGAGTGCATGTGCATGTGTACCCAAGATCCTGAGAGGAGAATGGAGGAGAAGGGATTGCGGCGTGGCCATCCCCTCTGGGGAGTGATTTCTCGCTTTCTATCTCTCTGTTTCTTTCTGGCGAGCGCATGTGTCCTATAATGGAAACCTCTCCAAAAAAAAGAAAAAGAAAGCTATTTTCACATTACCTTTCATTTCATAACTACTTACATAATTATAAAGATAAGTTTTTTCCCTAACTTTTTGGACATCTCTTTACTTTACTGAGCACCCATTATTATTAAAATTTTCCTTTATATTCATACAAAATATTTTATGCTATCCCTACCACACAACCCTACCTGTTTGTTTTGGATGTACACAAAACATATTTAGTCTATATCGAGCATTTGAACAGAACATCCTTCCTGTTTTTCAAAATTTCTGTTGTTAGTTCTGAAATCTCTGAAGTATGACCACACTTCAGAATATAGTTAATTTAGGGACCAGCAGTTAGCTTAATGGCTATGTCACTGGACTCCCACATAGTTGACCATGGTTTGCAACCCAGACCCGGTGGCTTAAAACTCACGCCGGGCGCGTGTGCGTGCGTGCCCAAGATCCCTAGAGGAGAATGGAGGAGAAGGGATTGCGGCATGGCCTTCCCTCCGGGGGGTGATTTCTCGCTTTCTGTCTCTCTGTATCTCTCTGTCTGTCTGTCTGGCGATTGCACACACCCTATGGCAAAAAAAAAAAAAAAAGAAAAAGAAAAAGAAAAAAGAATATAATTAATTTAGATCAAGAGGCACACACTAACTGGTAAGGCTGAGGTATACTCTTCATATTCTCTTGCCCACTTGTTCTTTATTTTTTCAATGTGACAAATCCTTTCATTTTTTTTTTTTTTTTTTGTAGAGAGATTTTTGCTATAGGGCATGTGCACTCGCCAGAGAAACAGAGATAGACAGAGAGACAGAAAGCAAGAAAGCATCCTCCAGGAGGGATGGCCATGCCACAATCCCTTCTCCTTCATTCATTCTCCTTCTAGAATTTTGGAAACACAAGCATATGTTCTCAGCATGAGTCTTAAGTCACCAGGTCCAGGACTCAAACTGCAGTCGACTCTGTGGGAGTCCAGCAAAATAACCATTACGCTATCTGCTGGTCCCTCCTTTCATGTGTTTTTTTTTTTTTTTTTTTCCTTTCATGTTTTTAAGGTCATTCTCTTTGATACAGAAGATAGACATAAAGTGGAAGGAGACAAGAAAGATCTCAATGTCATCCATGCTTGCCGTGAGGGTCATTGACTGGCTGTGCTCTGAAAGGAAGGAAGGACAAATCCAATTCGGCAGACAGCATCACGTCACCAAAAAGCAGTAAGCTTATGCCGTCCTTCTTTCAAGCCAAATTTAACTAAGTTTTTTTTTTTTGTATGCCCTTATTGTTAAACATAAGTATATTCAGAAATCATCCTTGATACCAGCGATCTTAGAAATCTAGACCAAGTTAAAATTTCTTCTTGATATGCAACGTCTTGAAAACTGACATGGACAATTTGGAGATGCATAACTATCAGACTCTGTATATAAATGTGATTAGCTTCCAATAATTAATTCTGAAAGGCTATTATTGCCATCCCTACCACACAGATGAAACCCAACACATCCTCTGCTGTTTATTGGCGAGTGGACACAAGCGCTTGCATGACCTCTGTGATCTGCATGACTTCTGATGCCCTATCCTTCTAGTGCCCCAATCATATCCAGCATGTAGACCTAAGGAAACATGACATGGTTTTAGCGACACGATTGGGCTATTCAGACTCGATTCTCCAAATTTGTATAAAGATATTGTGCACTTAAAAATTAAGGATAAAAACAAGTGGGTGGTGGATGGTGAGAACTCTGTTTCTCACTGTTGGAGTGGAGATTTTAAATGAGCCATCAGGAAGGGAAGAATGACTCGTGACACTGGATCAGCATTGAAGGCACCAATATGCACTCATGTTTCCTTACTAGAGCTATGTGGAGATATGTGAATAATCACAGAGCTGTCTATGTACACAGGTTGGGATACATCCATATCATTCCTAAATCTACCTCCCCGGAGTCTAGAAGCAATAACAGTCCACTACCAATGACAACACTCAATGATAACCTCTTTGTTTTTGATGCCATTCTCCATAAAAGAAACCAAAGCTTCCTGGAGAAACAACTAATTCTAGAACTGGGGCAGAAAATATACTAGATGAGTCTGGAATCTTTTGGAGCTATAAGGTATGGAAACACCAAAAAAAAAAAAAAAAAATGTGGTCTCCTGACCGTACTCACTCCAAAATTAGGAGAATAATAACTGGACCCAACCAGCATGTGCTCCTCCCCACCACAAGAGGAATGCATGTGCAAGCCCACCTGAAAACAAGCATATACAAGGCCTATCTGACCCAATAAAATCCTCTTGCCCCAGTTCTGCCTCAGCAACACATTTTCTGGGGTCCTTCCCTTTTTGCTTGGGAGCTCTATTTTTCTGTTCTTCTTCTTCAATAAACTCTCTGCCCTGCTATACCCTCAAAAAAAAAAAAAAAGTGATATGTCAAGGAGATGAAGAAGCTAACACGAAGAGCCCTAGGTTCAGTTGAAGTAGCATGTGCAGGCTGAAGCCACATGGGAGGGAGGCTCAGGTTTGATTCCTGACACACCCTGAAAAGCTAGGCTTGGTAGTGAGCAGGAGGATGTGAGCTCAAAGCCTGTGTGGACAAGATAATAGTGAGACCCAGTCTGAAAGAGCCAGGCATGGTGGTGCAGGCCTGCAGTATCAGCTGCTTGGGAGACTGAGGCAGGAGGACTGAAACATAGTGAGACCCTGTCTAAACAGTAGTAACTTTAATACAAGCTGCCAAAGGTCAACACTGGGGCAGTTTGAACAACAATAAAAATGATATAGTAGTGGATTAAAACCCAAATTATAAAATAAATGTACATAAATAAGGGAAGAAGAGACCAACTTTTCACAGAATAACTCCAGTAAGTTACATGATAAATTTCCTCCCCCAAAGGAAGTGATAGAGAACTCTCTTGATTTCTTAAATGTGGATGCACTTAGTGCTACTTTTCAGAGTACAGTCCTGAAAGAAGACAAAGTAACTTTATGGTTGAGAAATCTTGAAAACTCTTCCTTAGCCAAGTAATTGAGATTAACATCTGTACTCATAAATCAATCATTTTGAAAGGGTATCTACCTTGATAGGATATGCTGGGAATGGTATTTTCTCTCTGTGATTCCCCACTCCAAAACTCCTAGCCTCAGTCTAACCATGAGGAATAACAGACAAACCATAATTGAGGGACATTTTGCAAAATACTCAAGGTCCTCAAAAACAGGAAATGTAAGAAATGATCACAGTAGAAGAGAGTTTAAGGAGGTAAACCACGGCATGTGGGTAAGAGACAGTAGGGAACAAGAAGAGACATTCGGGAAAACTAATCAAATTTTAATTTTCAGTACTCATATAAATATGTCTGTAGATAGAAGTATAGAAGATTTCTAAAAGGTTATGTAAAAATGACATTAAAGTACAAGTAAGTTTTGGTTCAAAAATTTTTGAAATCCATGCATAGTTTTTTCATAAATGTGTTTTACATGAACTTTTTGCATTTTCCCTTGTATATGTTAAGCTTATAAGACTTTCATACATAATTTATTTAAGGGAAAGAAATTTGCAGCCATTTTTTTTCCAGATGCTTTTGCTTTTTAGTCAATCAACAAATTGAAAGACTGATTTTAACAGTAAAACCCAACTTTTAGCATACATTATTCTTTTTTTTTGATAGAGAAATTTTTGCTATAGGGCATGTACCTCACCAGAGACAGAGAGAGAAACAGAAAGTGAGAAATCGTCCACTAGGTTGGATGACCATGCCGCAATCCCTTCTCCTCCATTCCCCTCTTGGGATTTTGGGCACGCATGCACACGCACCTGGTGTGAATTTTAAGCTACTGGGTCTAGGACTTGAACCAGTTGACTATGTGAGAGTCTAGTAACATCACCATTATGCTATCTGCTGGTCTCAACATACATTATTCTAATTAATGAAAATGATCAAAGTTCATCAAAGAACTTATTAAACTATCTCTAGAGTAATCTATGCTATTACAAGATAAATTTCCCATTATATTTAGTATCTGATACGTGAGTATCAACTGAGGTAGAGGAAACCATTCATATGCATTCAACCTATTCCTACTGTCTACACTGAAGAGTTTTAAAATAAATTAAATGCATTAAAATACTCTTTTTCTCTCTTATCTTTTGAACTTGTCTCTTTTATAGATGACTTTTCCATAGAACTTCCTGTACAGCCTTATCTGCTTCTCTAGGCACATCTATCTTGTTTTATTAAATGCAGTTACTCATGATTCTTGGTCAGCACACTATTTTGGAGACTTTCTTAACTTTATTTCTTTTAATCTCCCCCTTCTGAGTGCTGATGTTACCCACAATAGTCTTTTTTTTTTAATCATTAACTACAAGAAAATAAAGTATTTCTCATTAAAATTTCCTGTTATAACTTCTTCCCCAATGGTAATATTCTTTTACATTCATGTTACACCTATAAATGCAACTTTCTTTGTTAAATTTTTTTTTGAGAGGTTTTTGCTATAGGGTGCGTATGCTTGCCCGAAAGTCAGAGAGAAAGAAAGCAAGAAATCACCCCCCGGGGGGGATGGCCACACCACAATCCCTTCTCCTCCTTTCACCTCTCAGGATCTTGGGCACACACGCACATGCTCCTGGTGTGAGTTTAAGCCACTGGGTCTAGGACTCGAATCGCAATCGACTCTATGGGAGTCCAGCAACACAGCCATTATGCCAACTGCTGGTCTCTTTTGTTAAATTTAAAAAATTTTCCTATCAGATATAATTTTCAGCCTGTCAACTTTTTGAAGCATTTGATATTTACTCAAATGAGCTATTCTTCTATGTGTTCTTACATCAAAAACTTTCAGAGACATCTATGGCAAGCACAAAGAAGATGTAATTCTTGCCACCAAAAGATTGCTGCTTCATTAATGTGTGAGAGGAGATAGATGATAAATAGGTAGTAATTATTACTGTTCAATAAACTTTAGAAAAAATGTGCATTGCAGTTGTTCATCGAAACTCATTGAAGGTGTTTCTAAACCAGTTGTGTGAGAGTGACGATTTGAGAGAGATTCTTACAAGAGATGTCACTTGACATGAGTTGTAAAAAACATAGGCAATGGACTGGGACAGGTGAGCTGAAGTTTAATGTTGAAAAGGGAAAATTCATGTTCTTGGGATTTGATTTGTTAAGAAAATAAGGGTAACCAAGAGGTAGCAGAATTAAAAACTGCAAAGGTAAGCAGAGAACATGCCATGTTGCATTTTCTCTGTCATGCTAAGAAGTTAGAGTGCATTGTGAACTTGACATAATCAGGTTTGTGTATTAGAAAGATCATTCTAAGAACAATAAAGAGACAAGATTGAGAAGGGCATAATTAGAATCAAGCGGTATACAGCTGCTACTGCTAAGATTTATCTGAAAAATTATGAGGTAATAAATTGCAGCAGTGGAAATATGAATGGAGCGGAGATTAATCCTCACAGCCATTTATAGTCCCCATCAAAATCAGCACTTCATAAATATTTTTGAATAAATGAATCAATAAATAAAATTAAGAAATGTAAGCTAGGAACTTGGATTTTTGTCTAGTTTGGACAACAGGATGGTGAGAGTTGCATAAAAGAAAACTTAGACTCCAAGGTGGGCAGAGGTAGTCATGCAAGAGGGCAGGAGACTTAGGCTTCACATGAATAAATAGCTCCTCATTATCATAGCTTTACTGTTTCCAGATACAATTTTTTAAGACACAAATTTTATGTTTCTGCTACCTGATTGGGTAACTCATAATACTAAAGCAATACAAATTTAATGATCCCTTTGTTATCTCCACCAAAATATTTATCTCTTTAGTTGATGAATTTCCAAATACTGCCATGCAGGATAATTATGGAGTAAGCTCTAAGAAATCATCACTAGGTAATAACCATGGGTGAACGTCACTGAGTGTACTTACTCAAACCGAGACAGTACAGCCTGCTGCTGGTTTCTGAAAACTCTTCAGCTGTGTTGGCACTCACAGACTCACCACTCACTTTCACATGATGTAATGACTAATGGTTCTTCATCGTTTAAGTCCCCAAGAGCTAGTGGTAAAGTCAACATCATAGAGGAGTCTAGCCATTTCTTTTAATATTCAAAATCCACTCTGCTTTGACCATGATTTTCACGGTGCTGAGAGGAATAGAGTCCTGTGTTGGCCTTCAGTCTAGGTCATTAGAAGTTTCTCCACATCTGACATATGTCCTTCAGATTTGTGCTAGTCTTGCTGCCTTCAGTAAATCAGATCCTTTCACAGCTTCTGTTACCTTGTTCTTGGTCTTCAAGATCATAGCCAACATGGGATGCAACATGCTGGAGGGGTGAGCTATAGCCATTGGCAATTTTCTACCTTCAGAACCCTTGGTCACTTTTCACTTCATTCCCAGGTCAACCACGCAAGGTTGAGTCTTACTGGCAGCATTATCCATGGATTTTGCATGCTCAGCAGCCACGATGAATAAAACAACGAGAGATAACTCAAGCAAAGGGAACATATTGCGAGGAAGAGACACAGCAAGCACAAGATATATGAAGTGGCTGCCAGGATAACACAGCATACGGTTTACAGTAAATAGTGGACATTCTAAAAACGATACTCTGCTCTATAGTAGAGTACATATGTAAACCAGTTACATGGTCTTTTACTATTAAGTATTGTAGATTGTACTCAATGAAATGTGCTATGCTTTCATACAACTAGTGGTGTAGTAGGTTTGTTTACACCAGCATCACAACACACATGTGAGTAATGTGTTATGGCAGCATTACTAAGTGACAGGAAATTTTCAGTTTCATTCTAATCTTTTGGGATCACAATTATATATATGTTGGTATAAGTGGCCCATTGTCGACAGATGGTCACTACATAACACAAGACGATAAAGAACTGGAAATATGTATTACAGTTTAGTATAGGGTACCTCTCTGCTTTCCACCAAGTCTCTCTCTACCTCTTTTCTCTTTTCTCTTAAGCCCATGTAAATTTGTCGTGTGTTCTGTATTGCCTTGGTTGGCAAGAAGATCTTGTGGGGTTTGTGAGCAGCTCATCAATTTAAACATCTGCAAATTCAGCAGACACATTCAAAAGGAACCTTGTGAAGAAAAATTCTTAGCTTAAATGTAATCTTTAGTACTTCGTAGTTCTATAAAATGTACTTCACTCTTTCTGATTTTAAATCTGCCCTACTGTTATTTTTGTGCCTTACTGATTTGGCTTGCTCCAAGGTTTTGTTTTCTGGTTCAGAGTTGGTTGCATATCTTCCTTTGCTAGGATCTGAACAGTCAGTCTTCTTCCTCTATCCCTGGTTCGATGTATCTTCCAAGGATTAAATCTAACTCTGTGAAGACAATTTTTATTTTGGTAACTACCAACCGGAGGACAAAGTAGACACGAGCTTCATGGGAGTGATTGAGAGGGCGGTACTGACAAGAACGGTCTGCCAACATTTTCCACTCAGATACTGATCATTGTCTGAAGGGCAATAAAAGCTGATGAAATAAAAACACCTGTTCTTATAGACAATAGGCCAATCATCTCATTTGAATGACTCAAATCTGAATAATATGCTTGGTGTTAATAGTAACCGATTCACAGATTAACTCAAAAAAAGTATTTTCTGCCACGTATTTATTGTCTCATTGATAGAACCTTATCTGTAGAGCTTATATTTTTAACAACTCTATTTATAAATAAGGAAGTGAATCACATGGTAATATGCTACTTGATTAAAGTTACTCAATATTTATATGGTGCAGACGTCTCCCCAAATTAGGAATCTATTAATATGAGCCCAAGTTTACCGTTGGCATACCATATTTCATCATGATACTTTGGACTGATCAGAACTATAATATTAACTACCAAATGTATTTTAAGACTTGGAAAATTATTTTCTTAATTTAAAAACTGGTAGTATATTTAACACAAGTAAATTCTCTTAAATTGGGTGGTTGGAAAAGTCATGTCGCATTTTTACATAGAAAAATATGTCATGACTTTTCCGACGACCCAGTAAAAATATAATTAAAGTTAGTTCAAAACTCTAAAAGTATGAGCAGGTTATGGGTATATATTGAGTATTGCAAGGCAACAATGTTTAGTGATGAAGAACGCCAGTTTGGGGGACCAGGTGGGGTGCGGTGGTAACACAGGCGGGCCTACAAGGCAAAGGTGCTGGGTTCTAGTTCCAGCAACTCCCTGAGCCTGCGGGGCCCAGGAGTGCATGCTTGTGCAACTTGGTTAGCTGAGACTGGGGGTATTTTGCCCATGAACACCGAATTGGGGATGGATGTCTCTCTTTCTATGTCTTTCTCTGTTTGTGCCTGTTTTTCTCTCTCTCTCATGGAAAGAATAAATAAAACTTTAAAAAAGAATTAGTCTGGACCCCTATTGTCTGTGCCAGTTCTTGGGATTGTCACTGCTAGCTGTATGACAGTGGGAAAGTCATTTAAAGTCTCCGTGTCTGATCTTCCTCATCTATAGATTACAAGTAACCATGCTATCTTTCTTATAGTGTTGCTGTAAATATAAAATAAGTTACCACTGTCTGGACCAGTAGGCTGTGTGTTGGTGGAGGTGTTGGATTTCCACATGACCAATCATGGCTTCAGCGCCGACACTGTGGCTTGAAACTCATGCCTGGCATGTGTGCACTCAACTTCTGAGAGTAGACTAGAGCAGGCATTGTGGCGTGGCCATTCCCCCTGGGGGGTGATTTCTCACTTTCCCTATCTCTGTCTCCAGAAAGTGAATATAGCCTATGACAAAATTAAA
Organism: Tupaia tana; assembly: GCA_026018925.1. Taxonomy (NCBI): domain Eukaryota; kingdom Metazoa; phylum Chordata; class Mammalia; order Scandentia; family Tupaiidae; genus Tupaia; species Tupaia tana. The sequence goes on from JAKSZU010000006.1 coordinate 87,061,115, forward strand.
ATAAAATATAAAATAAAATAAAATAAAATTGCTATCACTTGCAAATACGAACAAACTGGCACATAGAAATTGATAGCTACATGTGTTTCTTAATTTTTAAAATGCTCTGTCAATAAAGTGTTGCATGTAGTTAATTATCAGAGATGCTTCATTAAAGAATTTTCTTCATTTTGAATAATAATGCAGGTTTCTAAGATCCTGGGAGACAACAACAAAGCATTCTAATAAAATTAGAATTCAAGTGTTATTTTCTTTATAAAGATATCAATTTTTGCCTTTGATTACTCTGAGTATTTTCAATACTTTTTATCTGTTAAAAATATATTATGAGTTATTCAAAAACAAATAAATATGTTAGTGACATAGTTGGTAAATTCAATAGGACTGACCACATTTCATATTCATACAGCTTTATTTATAGTGATTATTATTGATGTTCAGTTTCCTATGTGCTGTCTTATCAACAAAGAGTATGACTCCTGAAGGTCAAAAATGAAATAAAAAAATTTTGTGCATCTGCTAGTTCAGTCTATTTTAAATGGCAAAGTGGTTGGCGATTGCTTCACTGAAAATTTAATTTCCCTTTTATATCTTTCATCCTCTGTGGTTATATAAATGACTATATTTGCAATCATGCTTTTCCACAGATAAAAGCCCTTTGGGTTCAGTTATTGGTTGAACTTTTAAAATAAATATTGATAAAAGAATTCTTTATGCCCTATTTTCCCCATTTGCGGACTCTTGTTATGTCTCAAATTCTTTATACGATTTCTAACTTCACTTTCTCTATCAAATCCCTTTACATTGCTGTCATTCAAAATTTATTTTCACACCTTTATTGCTAAACTGATCTTCTTTTTCTTATCATGATAGAAGAACTATATAGAAAATAAACATAAAATAAGCTTTTCTTTAAAAAATGAAGTGATTTTTTATAATCGTTAAATGTCTATTAATTTAACTTTCTTAATCAAAATATATTCTGTATGTTCCACAGCAATTCAAACAGGCATACACTTGCTTTTCAGAAATCAGTCTTACAGAAAAACATAAAATATACTCAAACACAAATCTAACATGCTTTCTGTTTTGGGTTTAGATTGACAGAGAACAACAGCATCATATTTCACTATATTTTGATTGAATTAGCAATCGTATTAATGTATTCTACTTAAAAGCATTTTCTCTATTGTTAGAGAAATTTTCTGTTCAACAGCCTTTTGAGTTGTTTTGTATGTTTGTTTCTACTTTAGGGTGTGTGTGCTCACCAGACAGACAGATAGACACACACACACACACACACACACACACACACACACAGAGAGAGAGAGAGAGAGTGAGAAATCACCCCCAAAGGGAGATGGCCATGCCGCTGCTGCAATCTCTTCTCTCTTCTCCTCTTGGGATTCTGGGCACACACACCTGACCAGCATAATTTTGAAGCCATAAAGTCCAGGACTCAAACTGGGCAGTCAGTCATGGGAGATCCTGCTCCTTAATCTCCACACTACCTGCTGCTCCCCCACCCCCTGCCTTTTGTCTTTTAAGTATGATTATCCAAAATTCCTTGGATGGTTTTTGTTTTCATTTACTCTTCCTGTACCACGTGATGTACTGAGACAGAAAGGGCTGGTTCAGGCATTCGTCCTCAATTGCTGCTGTTGTCTGGCTTCCCCATCTCAGGCACAGAATGCCATGGCCATTTTGTTTGTAGTTCCAATGGGTGGTTAATTCACTTAGGCAAAACCAGAGGAGCTAATTTAATTCATAAAAACTAACTGATGGGCCAGCAGATGGCATGGTGGTTACCTTGCTGACTCCCACATGGGCGAGCACATTTCAAGTTCTGGACCAGGTGGCTTGAAACTCATACCAGGCACCCATGTGAGCATGCTCAAGATCCAGGGAGGAGAATGGAGAAGGGGTAGAGGCGTGACCATCCCCATTGCTTGCACCCCTGGGATGATTTCTCACTTTCCCTTTTATAGTCTCTGTCTCTTTCCAGTGAGTGCATGTGCTCTAAAGCAAAAATCTCTTAAAAAATAAATGAAATAACTGAACACACCTTATATAGGACCACCTACTTTTTGTTTATTAAAGTAAAAAAAAAAAACTTAACAAAAATACCCTGTGATCAATCCATATAGTATGTAAATCTTTGTAAGCTGTGTTTCTGGTCTTACTTTAATTAAACCTTTTACTAAACCACTTCATAAGAATAGAAGGTTAGGGATAATATAGAGACATTCCTTTATTGTCATTTGTTTTTATGGCAATTCTTTTCTATGTCTGCATGTAATACTGATAAGGTGTGTTTTGAAATAAGAAATTTCTATTATGAAAGTTCACATGCTAATTGTGTAGAGTTCTGACTCTTCACAATTTCCCAAACTTTCACCTTCAAAATAGCAGCATTTACTAAACATTATTCAGTAGAACATCAAGATTCCTCAGTTAAGTTTGGAAACTAAGATAATTTGTCTCACTTAGGGTATCAATAATATATATTAACAAGTTAAGAGCTGTTTTTAAAAAGTCTACTCTAGGGAGACCAGATGGTATGGTGGTTAAATTTGAGTCCTCAGTCTGGTGGCTTGAAATCATACTGGACATGTATGCTTGTGTGCCCCAAACCCCAAGATGAGAATGGAGAAGGGATTGTGGTGTCACTATCCTCCCAAGTGGATGATTACTCATTGTCCCTCACCCTGTCTTTCTCTGTCTCTCTCTGGTGAGTGTTGCACCTTATGGCAAAAATCTAAAATAAAATATAAAAAAGTCTACCCTAAGGAAACTAGCTTAGTTTTGCTTAAAACTAGTTTTTACTGTTTACTCATCTTTTATCTGAATATATTTATTCTTATTGCTTAAATTATTAAATATTGCCATGAACAAGCTTTCTAAAATATAATCAAAAACTGTGATTTCTTTAGCTCTACTGCAGCCTAATGGGGTGTGGGCCTTCCCACTTCCCACTGTGCAAAATATGTCTGCCGTAGCCACCTGGACATGAATGTCATTTTTTTTTTTTTTTTTTCAGGATGGTGGGTACTTATATAAACTACCTTGACTTTTGAATAAAATTAATTTCAGATCAAGTGATATTTCAGTGACTGCTTAATCAAAAGAATTATTATATTTTATGGTTACCATTCAAGGTCCATGTCAAATCATATTCCTTCCAGAGACTAAACAAAGTATTTCATTTTTTTCTTTCCAAGTGAAAACCATCCCCTTTTCAAATTCTTTTCTTATGGTTCCTTGATCTGCTGTGATCTTAGTCCAGCATGAGTTAGGACTCTTCTATTGGATCATATCTTTGCTTTATATATCCATGAGGCTGTCAGCTTCTTTAGTATGTTTTTCTTCTCCGTTGGTTGCCATGCAAAAGAAAGAGTCCAGAACTATTTGGACTCAGCCATGTGGCACAAGGGTAGCACGGAACTCTGCAGTGCAGGAAGACGTATGGAAGGTCAGAGTTTGGTTCCCAGGTTGACCTGTACATGACAGGCATGTGTCACAATCCTGGCAGCTGGAAAGTAATTGTCTTTTTCTTTCTTTATCTCTGTCTCACTCTCAAGAAATGTTAATAAATTGTTAGTTTCAAATTTTTATGGGCACAAAATTATAAATAATAATAGCTAAATTTACATTGTTCTTGGTAACTTTGATGTCTAAAATGGGAACATAGATATTGTTTAAGATCGTTTTTCCTTCCAGAGAAGTGTATTTTAATGTTTAGTCACATTTTGAAAATACATATTCTACATGTTGGGACCAGCAGATGATGTAATGGACTCCCACATAGTTGACTGCAGTTTGAGTCTCGAACCCGGAAGGTTAAAACTCATAGTGGGTGCATGTGCAAGTGTGCCCAAAATCCCAAGAGAAGAATAGAAGAGAAGGTATTGCAGTGTGGCTACCCTCCTCGTGGGTGATTTCTTGTTTTCTGTCTCTCTGGCAAGTGCACAAGTCCTATAGCAAAAATCTCTCTCTTAAAAAAGAAAACAAATATCTCTATATATGCATATTTTTCCTCCGACTTTCATATTTTAAAAGCAGGCTGCTATATCGATGTTCAAAGAGTTACTGTAGGAACTGGCAGGTAGCAGGGTGGTGATGACACTGGATTCCCACACGGATGACCACAGTTCAAGTCCTGGACATGGTGGCTTGATTTCTCAATTTTTTTTTCTCTCTCTTTTATGTCTCTCTCTCTGGTGAGCACATGTGCCCTAGAGCAATTTTTTTTTTTTTTTAGAGAGAAATTTTTGCTATTAGGTGCACGCACTCTCTGGAGAAACAAAGAGACAAGAAGTGAGAAATCACTACTCAGGAGGAATGATCATGCTGCTATCCCTTCTCCATTCTCCTTTCAGCACTTTGGGCACACACACACACACGCTTGGTGTGAGTTTTAAGCTGCTGGATCCGGGACTTGAACCACAGTCAACTACATGGGAGTTCAACGATGTAATGATTACCATCTGCTGGTCCCCCTATCGCAAATTTTTAATAATCATAATAATAAAATTAAATAAATAAGTGATTAAAAAAGAAAGAGTTCTTAGATTTAAGTGTCTAGTTACAATTTTTATCTCTGTTCAGTTGTGAGCTGCAAAAAGATTAAACTCAGTTTCCATAAGATTAATTAAGCAGGAAGAATACCTGCTGTATAATTACCCATGTATAGGAAGCTGAGACCCCCTTGAAAATTGGGTTGGGGAAAGCATGTCTACAGAAAAACCTTCTATCACCTGACTTGATGATTTTCAGAGTGCCCGTGTCTGAAGTCGTCCTAGAGAGTGAAACATAGCAATGCAACCAAAGGCATTAGTCAGTGAGGGGCTAGAGGCACAGAAGCAGCAGTAATTCAATTTAGACACTTGGTTCACCTACATGAGGATTAGGTAGCTGGGGGGATGCCTTTATTTCTTTCCGTGCATGATCAATTGGTATGAAGCAAAGTCACCATGGAGTATTAGCTTTAAAGCTCATTTTCACTCTTTCTAATATGTGTTTATCAAATTGGCCTGACAAATGTGGTTACTTAAAAGTGGTGAAAGAGGGACCAGCAGTTAGCGTAATGGCTATGTCGCTGGACTCCCACATAGTTGACCGCGGTTTGAGTACCGGACCCGGCGGCTTAAACTCACGCCAGGCGCGTGTGCGTGTGTGCCCAAGATCCCAGGAGGAGAATGGAGGAGAAGGGATTGTGGCGTGGCCATCCCCACTGGGGGGTGATTTCTCGCTTTCTATCTCTCTGTCTCTCTCTGTCTGGCGAGCGCACGCACCCTATAGCAAAAACCTCTCTGAAAAAAAAAAAAAAGTGGTGAAAGAAAGTATATTTTCTTTACAGTGTTATAGCAAGAAAAGTGTTAACAACAACATAAGGAATGGATATGTATTAGTTCTATTGTTTAGTTTCGTCATGATCCCAACATCTGCGTGAAAGAAACAATGCCCTGGACGATTTCATTGTTCGACGTTCTAGTATATTTAAAGATAGCATGAAAAATTTATCTTTTATCTGACACAGTTTACAAAAAGTTATACTTTACATTGTACAATGTTTGCTTTTGGGAAGTTCTATTTTATTCTACCCCAGCCCCAGCCCTTACCTTTTCTTGCCAAACTAAATAGCAAGAAAATTCAGAGCTTTCTTAACATAGTTATTTTTAAAATTTTTATTTATTCATCCATTTATTTTAATTTGACTAGATACACACACACACACACACACAGACAGAGAGAGAGAAAATAAGCTACCAGATCCGGGACTCAAACCGTGGTCAGTCACGTGGTCAGTGGGAGTGTCCAGCACCTTAACCAGCATGCCTCCTACTGGTCCTGAAAATTCAGATTTTAAAAGAGGTTTATTTCCTTATTTCTTCCGTAAGTGAAAGAGATCAAGAGAAACAGAGACAAAAACAACATGCCCAATAGGATCCTAGATGCTATAGTTCACTCCTAGCTTCAGCCACCCCTGTATCGTGGGCAAGCACATCCCTAACATATGTACCCAGGAAGGTCTTCAGATGATGACCTATAACTTTCCCATGTGGGTCAGTATGGCAGAGTATAGTCCCCTAAAAATCAATATTTTAAAATAAGGCAGTCTAGGGCCAGCAGATGGCATAATGGTTACCTTGCTGAACTCCCACATAGTTGACCGTGATTCAAGTCCCAGAGCCAGTGGCTTCAAACTCATGCCAGAAGTGTGTGTGTGTGTGTGTGTGTGTGTGTGTGTGTGCATTTGTGCCCAAAATCCCAAGAGGAGAGTGGAGGAGAGGGGACTGTGGCATGGCCATCCTCTATGGGGGGGAGGGGTGATTGCTAGCTTTCTGTCTCTCTGGAGAACACATTGGTCCTATAGCAAAAATCTCTCTTTAAAGAAAGAATAAATAAAATAAGATATTAAAAAATATTTCCTCCTTATATGCCATATACATATATATTTTTAATTTAGCATAAGGGTGCATTTGCTTGCCAGAGAGACAGAGAGAGTGGAGAGAGAGAGAGAGAGAGAGAGAGAGAGAGAGAGAGATATGGGGGAGAGAGAGAGAGAGAGAGAGGAGAGAGAGAGAGAGAGAGGAAGAGAGAGAGAGAGAGAGAGAGAGAGAGAGAGTGCAAAAGCAGAAACCCTGCTCCCCTTTGGTGCATGGTTACACCACAATCCCTTCTCTTCCTTCTCTCCTTTTTTGGATTTTGGCCATGCATGCGCACACACCTGGCATGTTTTCCAAGACACTAGGTTTGGAACTCAAACTGCAGAGGCGGCCATGTGGGATCCAGCTTCTGTAGTCACCAGGCCATGGGCTGGCCCCAGATACCATGAAAGTTTGTAAAGCTGTTCAACATTTAAGTTTTGTAGAAAGAAAGAAAAAGAGATACTTATGAGAAGCCAAGAAAAAGGAAGAGATGAAAGAGGTCTATGCTAAAAGAAAACGCACATTGGCATTTCCATAAAGTGTTGAGAATGTTGTTTAACAAGTGGAATGCATTCTGCTGAAAACTGCTTTATTCAGCTGCATATTAGATACCTCAATGGGGCCCCTTAAGGATTAGGCAGTACATGGTGACCTTCATGAGTTATATTTCCTTGGATTGCTCCCCCTGTTGTTAGACCTTGAGTAGCAGGCAATCAGCAGCAAGGCTTAACTGCATTATTGCAAGAAACTGTGAAGTTTGACCTGACTGAGCCTCCTACAGTGGGCAGATGAAGAGGCTGAATATCAGTAGTTAACCCAGATGGCACAGTTTGACCAGAGACATCACCACAGTTTCCCATTAACCTGAATGTCTCCAAAGCTGTGGTCTTAGGAAACAAAAATTAAAGTCATTTGTATCCATTAACCTCTTTGTCTTGAAACATCTCCCCCAAATACACTATCTTCTTGGTGCTTTAAGTTATTTTAAAGCTAGACTATTGGAAACTGAGGCTTCTGATGCTATTCAAACAAACAGACAACAAAACAAAATAAACTAAAAGAAAACTGCACCAAGTAGGGCATCCAATATTTTTGGCTTCACTGAAATTGTCCTGGACTTAGCATTGCAAGTCTCATATCCCCCAAACTGCTCAGGCTCTGGCAAACTAAGATAGTTGGCCACTCTAAAAAGATGCTTAAAGAATAAAATCTCTCTAGTTCTGGATGTAATTTTTTTTTTCCCTGAAGAAATCCCCCTCCCCCTTTTTTTCCCTAAGCTTCCTCTAGCAGAGTTAATATTTTCTCAATTTCAAGACACCACTGCAGGTCCATCTGTTTAGACAGGCTTTCCTTCTTTGATGGGAAAGATAAATTACTGTTATTCATCCTTTACATTTATGACTTTTTTTCTCTGTATGCATAAAATACTTTCTAAATATCTCATTAATCCTCACAAAAATCTCTGTTGGTAGGGGAACGAGTATTATAACTTTCAGGTAGTGAAGATTCTTGTCACTCTAATAATGGCATTTTATTACTTAGCTAAATGTGATTTTATTGTGGATATCTGGAATTTTGAAACAGAGTAGCTGTTACAAATGGAAGTAGTAAATAAACAAAAACATCATCTTGGATATAAAAGATTGAGGATAGTGTTAAAGATTGGCAATGAAGTTTCAGATAGAAGATTTTCTTCCATCTTTGATTTACATTCAGCTTTTGCACTTTGTTCATTTAGCTACCCGGTTTAAAATGATCTATTTTCTGTATGAATGTTTAAGACTTCTCCAGCCTTTAGTAGTTTTTAATGTAATTTTTGATTTACATGTAATTGCTGTTCATCTTTGTGTGTTACAGTGTGGTTCTTTAAAGAATGTATACAGTGTGTGATAATGACATGGATTTAGACATATTCACCACTTCAATATTTAACATTACATTGTTTTGTGTTCATTTGAGATTTGTTCTACTAGTGTTTTTCAAAGTGTATATTGAGGGACAAGCAGTTGGTATAAAGGCTATGTCTCTGGACTCCCATGTAGTCAACCACGGTTCTAAGTCCTGGACTTGGTGGCTTAAACTTACACTGGGCACGTGTGTGTGTGTGCCCAAGATCCTGAGAGGAGAATGGAGGAGAAGGGATTGCAGCATGGCCATCCCCCAGGAGGCGGGGTGTGATTTCTCACTTTCTTTCTGTGTCTCTCTCTCTCTCTGTCTTTCTGGCGAGTGTATGCGCCCTATAGCAAAAAAAAAAAAAAAAAAAAAAAAAAAAAAAAAAAAAGTGCATATTGAATTGTCAATGATATTTTTAAATCTACAGTCATATACTGTTCTATAACCTATTCTACTTGTTTACATGCACTCTTGTTTCTGTTAGTCACTTTCTCTTGACCCACTTCCCTGACCACTCCTGTATAGCTTCTAGTATTTACTGTTTCTCCGTGAATATGCTATCAAGTTTTTCATTACTTGGTACACCTAAGAATAGGAAATTGCTCTGTTGGAGAGACATTTGCTCACACATGTTTAGTGTAGCTTTATTCACAATAGATAGGTCATGGAATCAACCTAGGCTCTCAACAACCCGTGAATGGATAAAGAAAGTATGGCATACATAGACAATGGAATATCATTGTGCTGTAAAGAACAATGAGTTTCTGTCATTTGAGGCAAAGTAGATGAACCTAGGAGATATGATACTAAGTGAAATAAGCCCGGCTATGAAAGACAAATGCTGTATGTTACTATTTATCAAATACTGAGTGTTCTCAATCATTTAGTACATCTTAAGGTGGAAACATGCAATCTTAGAGTTAAAAAGGATACTAGATATTATCTAATAGTTATTCTATAATTCAGCTTGTCCATTTCTTTTTCAGATGAGGAAGAATATTGTGGTATAGTGGCAAGATTTCTGAACAGAGTTTCTATCCCAGACTGTGGGACTATCTGCCAGTTCCTTAAGCATTCTGAGATTCCATTTCTATGTCTTGAAAATGAGAGTGATGAACTAAATAATTAATTGCTAGGGTTCTCTCTAGTTCTGAGATGATGAATAACAGAGGTTTAGGCAGTATTTGACTAAGCTGAAGTCACAGAGCAAGACCTGGATCTCTGTGTCCCTGTTCTAACGTATCTCCCATAACCTATATTTTCTTGTGAATTTTTAAATTCTTCTAGGATTCTTCTACCTCACCACCTCTGAAATACAACCATATTGAATATTTCCCTATTTTTTTCCTGCCTGTATCTATTGAGATTGAAAATACAATTGAACTTGCTTAGTAGACCACCTGTATTCATAGACCACCTGCCTAAAGAAATTTGCCAAACACCAATTCTATTTCCTAGAGGCGCACTGCACCTGGTAGCCACCTGCTTTATGGGTCTGTGATCAGAACATCAAGTGCATTCAATCGCAGAGAAAGAAATTTTTAGGAAGAGAGTAATAAAAACCACGATCCTCCAAATTGGTAGGAAATCAAACCTTTCCTATTACAAATACAGTATTTCTTGATTAACAAAAGTCCTCTTAGCATACCTTGTAACTTGAGAAATTCATAAATCAAATTGCTATTCATCCTAACAAATAGTAATTCTGACCTACTTATCATCAAGTTGTTTTTTTTTTCCCCTTTTGCTTGTATTGGAATAGTCTTTTTCTTACAAGGAACAAAAATTGCTTCACATTTTGATTGTTTTATTTGCATATTATTTTACAGAGATTGAAAACAATAATTTCCATTTTACAGCCAAGGGAGTGTTGGCCGTGTGAGGAAATGATGGAGATAGATTAAACATAAATAGTGTCTGGATTCCCAACCTGGTGTTTTATCTATTAATGTAGTTCTCACTTCAGTATTTCACTTTCCCCTGTGGCAGGTTTTACAGCAAGCATTCTGTCTTGGCCAGTGGTACCATTTCTTTCTGCTTTATAATTAAGATAGAATGGTCCCACACGTGATTCGCAGTGATTCTAGAAATGGTAATTAAGGTGGCTACCTTCACACTGTCACGCATTTATTTTTTTTTCCTCCAAACATTAAATGAAACCAACTGTTTAATTACTGGAACAGTTATACTTGTCTCTTGAGAATGAAACTTTGCAATTCAAGTGAAGGGGAAAGTAGCCATTTTAAAGGAGTTACTAGTCCTGCAAAAAACTCACCAAGCAATTGTGCCACGGATCATATGGCTTACACATTCTAATAATAACTTTCCATGCCTTGTAAGAATTTCTTTACATATTATATACCCTCCATAAAATTCTTTTTTATGTCACAAATTCCAAGGTATGTTGGGGATTTACTGTTGAATATTACTCTTATTCTTACTGTATTTCATCACATCTAGGCACACTGCATTTTCTGAAGGACAGTGAAAGTAAAAAAACCCTTGCAGTCATGATTTCAAGATTTTCAAGTGTGAAAAAGTACATCCTGGAATTGATGCAATGTAATTGTTTTTACAATTTTATTATCTGTGATACCAGGCTTGTGCTAGGTCTGTGGAGACTTGTAAATAGTAAATAAATCTGTGACCTTTTAGTTTTGACAAAGTACAATTTAAAGTACTGTTAAAAGGGATTGCTATTTCAGATAGGAAAGTGGGAGATACAGAATTAGAGACAGTGATTTTTGTTTTCTAACATATAGACTGAAAATTGCTATTTTCTATGTAGATAATTCAAACAGCTTCCAAGGGACTTACTATCTTTTGAATAACTTATTTTAGATCTGAAAAGACTATAATATTTCAAGGGAGAAGATGTTATTATTGCAAACAGGCCTTAAACAATGCCTGGAACTTGATGCAACAAATCTTTTGTTCCTACATTTTTTCCCCTTGTTTCCTAGAAGCTGTGGGTAGGAATACAACAACCCAGGAGCAAAGCATTGCTGTATTACTTCGTGTTGACATGTGTATGTGAATAACAGCATCATTTAATATTTCCTTCAACCATCAGCCAAATGCTTTCTGACATTATACACTAATTTTGCAAGATACAGTGTCAGGTGTCATAAATGACAGGAGAGGTGAGCTGCAAGACTCAATTTAATGTCTCATTTTTCTCATTTTCCAGGGGTTGAGAAAGCAAGATTCTGAGAAATCCACTTCTATGAATATGAATCTACATAAATGCAAATTCTATTGACTTTAACATCCAATTTGCTAGCGAGCCTGAAAGGTTTAAAATTGCACTTGAAAAAGCCTTTCTTTTGGCAGTCAACAATAAATATTTTCCAAGTAGTCAGTGACTTTAGGATTAAGTCACAGTAAAACCACAATGCAATGCACGGAGATTAAAATGTAGATTTCCATTTGCAGTCGGCAATGCCATCATCTCTCTAATGTGGCAAATAAGCTTTGAGATCATTTCTCCTGCCTGTCTCTAGCACCAAATTCAGTTCCTGATACATGGCGAGCACTAAATATACGTTTATTGAACTAAACTTAGTGTCACTCAATAAAGCACTAATTAGTTCATTCAAGAGACAGCTTTTGATCACTCACCTTTCACCAGTTCCCCACAGAAGCATTTCAGCTGCTTTCTACATTTTAGTTCCTGCTCCTGCACTTTCCTCTTTTTTTTTTCCCCCTTTCTCACTATAAAATAGACTTGATTATCTTTAGCTTGGCTGCTAGTACCTCATTTTCACTTGATTTCCCATTTCCAGGATGGAGTACTTTTCATCTGTCTAGCTATTATTGTCAAAGCTGGCTTCTTCATCTGTCACACTGACCCATCTTTCCCTACCTGAAGCCCTTCATCAATTTTCCATCGCATTGAACATCAAGTCTGCAATAGTCTCATTATTCCCTAAAGCCTTTCACCAGAAGATCAAAATACTTTTCCCTTTTTCTACCACCACCTCTCCCAGTTTCTACTGTTTGTGTCAAATTCGGGTGTGCTTCATTTAAATTGGTAACATTTCAAAAAATTTAATATTGTTTTCTTTTTATTGACATGGTAGTACATTAAAAAAAATGTCAAAATTTTTCATCTTTTTGCAAAACACAATTTATCTTGCAAAGTCTCTCTTTTAGGACATAAAATATTATTTAAGTCATTAAAACATCTGAAATTCTACTGTTTTCATGAACCTATATTTTATTCAAAAATCAAATTATTCAACTTAGTATGATCTACAGTCATCCTGACTAATGAAGATAAAGCAATTTCCTTTTATTATACCTTCATACCTCCTGGAATAACGGAGAATGTGGGTGATCTCTGAGAAACTGTTAAAATTTCTTTGACCCAAATTATGCTACATAGAATATCTTATATCTAATTCGTTTCTTGAAGTATGGATTCATTCTATTGCTGGTATATCTTATAAATATTTTCTCATGGGGACTAGCAGGTAGTGTGGTGGTTACGGTGCTGGACTCCTAAATGGGCAACCACGGTTCAAGCCCTGGACCTGGTGGCTTGCTTTCTCACTTTCTCTCTCTCTCTCTCTCCCTCTCTCACTGTCTCTCTCTGGTCAAATTAAAATAAATAAGTGAATAAATAAAATAAAATAAAATAAATAATTAAAAATATTTTCTCATGTATGTTCTATCTCATTACATCAGGAATATTAAAACAATTTTGTCTGAAAATATAAAAACCATACTCTGTATCCCTTTAAGTGCTTAACTTTGGCTGCTTATTAATTATTTATGTTATTCTTAGAGCTACTTGCTATTCTTAGAGTTATTTGCTAAACAGATATCCTGAATGTATAGAGAAGAGCTCGAAAATTTGTGTAATGATATTTTTATTAAGAAAAATGAGGCTCAAGACCAGCAGATGGCATAATGGTTATGTCACTGGAATCACATAGCTGACCATGGTTCAAATATCGGAATTGGTCTGAAACTCATGCTGGACGTGTGTGTGTACATGCCTAAAATCGCAAAAGGAGAATGGAAGGGAAGGAATTGTGACATGGCCATCCTCCCTGGGGAGTGATTTCTCATTTTCTGTCACTCCAGTGAGTGCACATGCCTTATAGCAAAAAACTCTCTTAAAAAAAAAAAAAAAAAAGAAAAAAAGAAAAGCTTAGTTTGGGGGAAAGGAAGAAAACCTATAGTTTATACATAAACAATGCATTTTTGTATGGCACTTGGTATTTTCATTCTTTTCCCTTTGAAGCTGTACTTCTCATATTTCAAAATGCATTAGAAAAATCAAGGCAAACTCTTAAAGTTACAAACTCTCTAACCCTAGCAATACAAACTTTTATTTATTTATACAAGAGCGAGTTCCAGCAATATACAATTTTAGGTGAAAACTGTAGCTTCTTACTATGTCTTTTGATAATTTGATATATTTATTATGTTATCCCATGTCAGCAGATTGATTTATCCCGCTATTTATCTGAGAAAAAGATTCACTGACACTAAAATGATTACAGCTAGTTCTTACTACTTTTCATGGCTATTACCATTTAAATAGCAAATTTACATTATATCTCTTTACATTTTTATTGGAATTCTTTTCAAAACATGAGGCTTCAGAAATCCTACTTCATGTATTCTGTGGAAGACAACAGACTCCTGTAATACTGTGTGTTGTGTTGACCTTTTTGCAATTTTGAAACGAAATTGACTGTTCGTCTTACTGTATCGTTTTATAGATTCTATACAGTTCTTGAAAAAGAGTTTTATCAGGGCCACTTGTGACAGGAATGTGATGTGCAACAAACAGCCTCTTCAGAAGGAAGCAGTTCTTGATACTGTGTAGACTGTGAAGATATGCAGAAACTAACATCATTTTAACAGGAAGATAACACTAGAGAAGGAGGAATTCATTTTAATTCATGAAAATTCTTTTTTCTCCTCTTTCTCTGTTTTCTTCTCTTTCATACTTAACAAAAGACTTGTTTTCTAGATCAGTTACTTATAAGACACTATCCCCTCTTTTCCCACAAAACTGTACTGCTTACTCCTACCCCTTCCTTTTAAACTCAATTTTCTACTTTTCCTTTGACCAAAGAGTTATAACATGAAGGATTTATTATTGAAATTTAAGACACCTTAAGCCTTGTTTGCAACTTAGAATTTTTTCTTTATTCTGGATTTATAAGTGTTCATAATTTTATTTTTGGAAGAGAAATTTAATTTCTATTTATAAGTAAATAATGACATTTCTTTACAAAAATCTGTAATGAGAAAAAGGATGGCTATACATATAATTATTATTGGTATTACTTTGGCTTAAATATCACAAATACCACCTCATCTGCTTGGGTATTATTCTGATGTATCTTTTTTTCTGTGCAAAAATGTGTCATAACTTTTTTGACAACCCAATATATATTATTTCATAAGATTAACAGGGTTAACTATTGCAACAAATTATAAATATTTCAATGGAATTCATTTTTTTTAATTGCTGGAGGGTGTGTTCACTTACCAGAGATAGAAAAAATGAGTGTGTGCGCGCGTGCGAGAGAGAGAGAGAGAGAGAGAGAGAGAGAGAGAGAGAAGAAAGAGGGTACAAGACAAAAGGATAGACAAAGCACTCTCCCACGGGGTGCGATCATGTTGCAGTCCTCCATTTTTCTATCCTGTCCAGTTTTTGGCCATGCTTGTACTGCGCCTGGAGTGTTTTTCAAGCCAGGGGCAGGGCCACAACTTCGTAGGCTATCTGGGATCCAGCTTGTCGTCGGGAGGCTTAACCACTGTACTGTAGGGCCAGTCTGATATTTCAGTGGAATTGTGGATATATATTTTGAATTCCTCCTTAATACAGGCTTCCAAAAATTCATGGCCAACTAATTCTTAGAAACTGGTTTGCTCTTGATGTCATTTTCTTTACATTTTCCAAGAAAGCTACTGCAATCTTTTGTGGGAGGTGCTATCCTAGAGGAAAAGGAAGGTGGAGGCGGGGCTGCCTGACCTTGACTGTATTCTGCTTTATATTATCCATCCCTTCTGCAGAGTAGTTTTTTGTTTGTTTGTTTGTTTAATATGTATAATATTACTAAGACTAATTTGTAGATGGGTGAGGTGTATATAAAATGGTATAACATGTAAAGTAACTGTGGAAATGCCTGACACAGCTGGCTCTAGGCATATGGTCACTGCTAATGTGGTGCAATGAGTAATTAGAACTTTTTTTTTTTTTTTAAATATATTCGTCTCTTTAAATCCAGTCCTGACCTCAGAAAATCATTTTTCTTACAAAGTTGGAAGCTGAATATTAATTTTCCTCAATTGTTTTAGAGAAATTTTCTTTCCTCTAATGTTCTCTGCTAAATACTACCACATAGTCTTATAACACAGGTATTATTTCTTCACCCTTACATTTCTTTCACCCACCTTTTGGCTCAAACATTGGGAAAAGCAATTTACCCTGCTCTGGTTTTATGGGGATCCTTTCCCTCTGGTTGGAGCGGAGGTGAAAGTATATGGCATACACATGCGCGCACAAACAGGGCTCCAGGACATTTCTGAAGGTGCTTGAGTTAACACCCCCATGGGCATAGCCACCAGGTGCCAGTGCCTCTGTCCATGGCAGAGAGTGGGAGAGGCAGCAGAGAAATCTCAACTTGCTCTGTAGGGGATATCTTTAACTTCAACCCTTTAGTAATGATGTGTGTGAATGTGTGTGTTTGTTTCTTTTAATTAAACGTTCAAGTCAGACATTGTGGGGAAAAAACAATCAGACATTGGGGAGGTTTCAGGGACACAGTCTGGCTTGTGAGTAAATTATATTTAAAAGGGTCACATACAGTTCTTTACAATGCGTGTAAAAGCAATAAAGTATTATTCAAATAAAATGAGCTAATCTTCCTTCAGATGGGATATGGATTTTAAATAATACTCTCCAATTCAAAGTTTCACTCATTTCTAGAAATATCTCCTGCTTGTTCCCTTAAGTCCAAGTGTCCATTAAAACTCCCTATTGCCATATATGAACCAGGATTTTGAGCAGGTCAAGTCATTTTAGATATGTATTTCTCCTTGGCAGTCTTAACAGCTGAAGACTTAGTACGAGCTATGAATTCCATTATTGTAATTTTACTCCTATTCCAAATCATTAATACCAATGCTAAATAAATGATAGTGTTATTCAAGTTAAGTAATATTATTCTAAACTGCTTAGAAAAACTACACTAGCAATTTTTCTCACCACTTTTGCAAAATGAGGAGAAATTGAAATATGACAGCAGAACTTTGGGGAGCATTTGTACTGCTGGGAGGAAGAGACAGAAACAGTAAGAGGGAAAGTGAGAAATCACCCCCTGGGGTGAGGGGTGGGGAGGGGAAGAGGGCCACACTGCATGCTGCAATCCCTTCTTCTCCATTCTCCTCCCATGTCTTGGGTATGCATGTACATATACCCCATGTGATCTTCCCCAGACCCCAAGAGTTTACTCTGACAAGGCCCCCTGAACTACTATTGGGTCCCCACAGGTCTGCCTAGGCACCCATTCCTGGCTATCCTGGATATCCGACTCACATTTGCTCTAAGAAACTTGTAGAGATGAATGTTGAAGTGATGGGGTTTCTAAGGGGAAAAGAAGTCTAGAAGGAAACTGACTACAAATTATGTACATAGTTTTAGAGGCAGAAGGAGAAAAGATTAAGATGAAAATCATGATGTTCAGTATCTTAATGCAAAGAATAGAGAATATAATGAAGAAAAAAAAGGTCAATTAATAGTGCCCAATTTTGAAGGGGTTCATGTGGACTATGAGAATGCTCTTAAATTTATTAATTTTGAGTCAATAGATTATTGACTAAATAGATTATTGCTCAATAGATTGATGATCAGAATGCTAAATGCTAAATGCTAAATCCTATTTTAATTAGGATGAAAATAAAATATACATACTGTTTCAAGTAGATGGTGAGAAATTTATTAAACTTTTTAGAAAGCAATGCATACTACTATAGATTTAAATATTTATATAAAATATTGCATAGCATAACCATATGGACTATTTAAGCATGTAAGGAATCACTATAAAATTATTTTTTAAATAATTCATTCACTGGATAATCATTATTTATAATGTTGAGAAGACAAAGACAAAAATCTAAAACTTATGTTAAAGCACAAATTATTTGGCCTGTCTGAAAAACAATTCCGATCTTCAAAATTACTATTTCTAAGAACTCTTTAAGAAAAAGAGACTATGTGTCTTAACTTTCCCACTTCCGTAGCTAAGCATCTTTATTAATACTCCCCAAAGCAAATTTTACACTCTAGTTACAGCAAATTTGCTTGATGTTTTCTGCATATCACTCTTTTCTCCCTCTAAACTCTTGGTCTTAACTTTTTTGTCTCTGAACATGAGTTTTCTTCCAGACTCATCTTCCTCAACCTTCATTTCACAGTAACTCAGGACTATTGAATTACATCTAACTCTGCTGACACCAGAAGCGTGTGAGATAGATAAGGATAGGGGAACTATGCTTCCATCCATGTAAAGACACAGATAAATCTGCAATGTGTGGCTTCCGTCCCTGGCTGCTCATTATTGCTCACATTATCACAACTGACAACTTCTCAATCTTTCAAAAATATGGAATTCACCCTGGCATCCAGTTTCTATTAAAATATTACATTGGACAGAATGAAAGAGTCAAGAAAGAATTTCTAATACTCAAGACTTGAGATAAAAGAGTTTGAACTCAATTCCAATGGGGGAGAGAACGTATCAAGTGTCTAGTCTATTTTTGTGTCATTGACAGAAATACCTGAGCCTGAATAATTTAAAACAGACTATTCTGGTGGTTGGAAAGAGGATAACAGGTGCATGCAGGGACAGAGAACAAGTAGCTCTCGCTCTCTCTCTCTCTCTCTCTCTTTTTTTTTTAGAGGTTTTTGCTATAGGACACATGAGCTCACCAGGAAGACAGAGAGAGACAGAGAGACAGAAAGCGAGAAATCACCCCCCAGGGGAATGGCCACGCCTCAATCCCTTCTCCTCCATTCTCCTCTTGGGATCTTGGGCACGCACGCACACGCACCTGTCGTGAGTTTAAGCCACAGAGTCCGGGACTCAAGCTGCAGTTAACTACATGGGAGTCCAGTGACATAGCCATTATGCCAACTGTTGGTCCCAACTTGTTCTCTCTTTTACAGCAAGGCACTCTCGTGAGACCTAACCTCTTCTCACTAGATCTAAAACTCTGGCTCCCAGGAGACATCCATTAATGTAGTCACAAGTGTTGCCTCCATGATGTGCTCATCATAATTACATCACCACCCACTTAGCTTCACCCTGGGACACTGTGAAGAAACTAAGTTTTTACTTAATATTTTAATAATACACTCAATTCAGTCAAGTCCCAATATTTGCATTCCTGAGGTGCATATTTAAACCATAGAAGGGATTGTACTTGCTGGAGTAGTTGCAGAAAAGTCCTGGAGGACCTTAGGGGTAAGGCTGGTCATTGTGATTAAGTCACCTGCGTTTACTAATTAATTGGTACCTACAGGAATTCAGAAGATAGGCTCCTACTCACTCCCAGAGACTAGGACATAGGGCACTCTCTCCCTTAGAAGATCATATCACAAAGAAATGGCTCCTTGGCCCTTCAGAAAGATTTTCATGGCTGTAAAACTAAGAAGGGCTAGGAAAAGATTTATCTACATTTCAAAGAGGCAGGGATAGAATTTGCAATTACAAGCTCTTGAAAGTAAATGCTCTGGGAAAAGGGAGGTCAAAAGCATAAAGTCAGGAAAAAGCCTGTCTAACGTTTAGGCAGAGGGACGTTAAGATATGTTGTGGACTCCCATGTAGTCAACCACGCCAGATGTGTGTGTGCGCATGCCCAAAATCTCAAGAGGAGAATGGAGAAAAAGGGATTGCGGTGTAGCCAAACCCCTGGGGAGTGATTTCTTGCTCTCTCTCTCTCTGTCTCTCTCTGTCTCTCTCTCTCTGTCTCTCTGGTGAGTGCATGTGCCATCAGGCTTCCTTCCCCCCAATATCCTGGACTCTCACCTTGGTGTTTTCCCCGGGTTTGCTGTCACCTGAGACAATCTACTGTTAATCAAATTAACTGCTAAGAGTCTCACTTCCTTAGCTTTTGGTAGATTGACAGCTTCTTCCATTTTCCTGGAGGTGACAAGTTAAAAACTCACTTACTTATAGAATGCCTCAGGCAGTTAGCAGAATGAGGTCGAGTGAAGGCCATGTCACCACAGGGAACTTGTAGGATGCTGTCTGTTCAGGCGGAATGACATATGACCACAGGGAACCTGTAGAAAGTTTTCCCTTCAGGCGGAATGACCGGTTCAGAGTAGACAGCGTCCACTGAGCTCTCCTCCCCCTTCTTTCATTGCCCTGTCTTCCTGGAGACCTTGCTACAGCCCACAGGTGAGGTCATAACCATCTTGTGACCGTGAACTTCACCTCACAGATCTGGCCTACGGCTGGGGCCGTTCCTGAGGTATGTGCCCTGTCCCGCATTAATGTCGCTAGACTCAGGACACTAATCCCTGAGCATACACTGCTGATTCTGTTCATCAATAAGCTAGATCCTCCCTGTAACCTTCAAAGTGTGTACAAACCAGATCCCTGGCTTGGTGACGGGGAATTTGCATTGACCTTTCATTGATTTATGAACGCTTTGTCCTTAGCGTGTGTAATCTGAGCCCGTACTCTCGGACTACATGGACTATTCTCCACCCAGCCACCAGGGGCGCATCCTGTCCGCTTACGCAAGTAATACTCACGTCTTATCCTGCTGGGCCTCTGGGAGTGCCGTTTGGAATCCGTAAACAGTACAGGCAAGCCCTCTCACGTTTGGAGCTTCTACACATTTATTTTATACACACTTCCAACATTCATTTTGGTTTACTTTTAGTTCCTTTATATTTCTATTTTGAAAATTATTTGTAAGGGGCCAGAAGGTGGTGCAAGGGTGCAAAGTGAAGGATTGTGTCTGGAGACCTCCCTGAGTACTCCAGCCACTCATGTGCCAATTACTCGGGGCTGCAGAAGCTGGGGGAGGATCATGGCCATGAGACCCGGGGGAGGGGGCTGTCTCTCCCCACCCTCAGTCCCCACTTACTGCATTTTTAATTTTTTTGTTTTGCTCATTAAATAAAAAATAAACTTCAAAATGTATTTGTAAAGATAACGTTCCCATGACTTCTGGCCAGTAATGCCATTTGATAACTCCCTGAGTAATGTGGAGAGTGAGATTGGAAGGAGTGAGAGAAAAACAAACAGAAAACAAGCTTTGTGCCATTGTTGCTGGGTAAAATCTGTGTGTTTTAGAAAAATACATTTCAGAGCCTTTTCACTTTAAAATTCTCTAGTAGAAGGCTAGCCATGGAATCACTCTACAACTTTAGTCGCAACTGAAAAATACATCTCAGACCTTATTTATTTATTTATTTTTTCATGCAAGAAACAGCTGCAGGCACAACAAAGCAGTCCCAAGGATGCAATTAAACTCAATTGCTTTCTAATGTATTCTTCACCCTTTACAACTATTACATTTCTATAGTAATACATTACTTAAAGTAACAATTATCCTGTGATTCAGATTGTTTTACACAAAATTTTGCAATGGCAAGAATACTATTTACATATAAACTATAAGTTATGATGGTTCAGATGAAAGGGCAGAAAAAAATAAATTTACGTTTGGCTTTACTTTCAGCTAATATTTTAGTGAATCAAACTTAACTTTCAGTTTTTAGATTGAGAGAAAATGTCAGTTCTTTTCAAGGTCAGTGTATGAAATAGGAAACACGGCAGGATTCTGCTGCTTGGAGAGGTGCAGAAGACTCTAATACTCTAATGTGTGTGGTGAAGAATATTCCACAACTTTCATCTTTGCTTCTGTCCAGCGATTCATTTCAAATTGTCTTCTTTGTTGATAAATGAAGGAAGGGCGAGACCAGCAGTTAGCGTAATGGCTATGTTGCTGGACTCCCACGTAGTTGACCGCGGTTCAAGTCCCGGACCCAGTGGCTTAAACTCACGCCGGGCGCATGTGTGTGCATGCCCAAAATCCTGAGAGGAGAATGGAAGAGAAGGGTTTGTGGCGTGGCCATCCCCCCGGGGGGTGATTTCTTGTTTTCTATCTCTCTGTCTCTCTCTCTGTCTGTCTGGCGAGCGCACGTGCCCTATAGCAAAAACCTCTCCAAAAAAAAAAAAAAAAAAAAGGAAGGGGAGTTGAAATAAAAATTAATTCTAGGCTTCTTCCAGCTTAAGTACAATATTGCCTATCAGGTGGTTCTTGTAGAGTTTTTCAATGTTTAGTCCTCAACACAGACCTTGTTACTGAGGCATATTAATATTTCATTTACAACTGTGGAAACTGAGGCTCGACAAAGCAAACAATCAACTCAAGACCATGACATTGATAACTTATAGAAGGAAGGCAATGAAGGCCATGCTGGTTCCAACCCACGTTTACAATTCTTGACCTTTTAGACTTACTGTCTTTAAACTCTGGAGTACTGTTTCATGCAGATGCCTTCAGTGAGATGTGTGTGTCTGTGACTTTTTGTGGGTGCTATTAGCATTCTAGGTGTGCATTTCTTTGTTTGTTTAAGAACATTTAGTATTCTTTCCCAGATTAGATATATAATTTAAGAGGTACATATAAATGTAGCTAGAATAGTAACAGAATTAAATATGTGGGGCAGGCCAATCTTGGCATTGTTAAGACAACTGTCTATCAAATAATTGGTGAATTTGTACTTACACATGCTTATATGTAAAATAATTGAATCTGTATTTTTAGCCTTTTAGTTGCAAAATTTAATCTCAACATTTAATGTCATTATAAATACGTGAGGACTTATCTTTGTTTTCTAGTTGTTTCATGTTCTCTTACTTTCATTTATCTCTCTCCAGTTTTTCTGGTGTAGAATATCCTAAAGAGCTGGTTTAATTTTGATGGATTCTTTCAGCATTTGTTTATCTGGGAATGATTTTATTTTATTTTTCCGTCCCATTTAGAGGATAATCTTGCCAGGTATAGCACTCTTGGCCGAAACTGTTTTCATTCAGTGTTTTAATTGTCTTCTCATTCTTTCTTTGACTGCATTGTTTTAGTTGAGAGGTCTTAACATTAGTCTTATAAGAATTCACAGTGAGTAAAAGTTTTTCTATCTCTTTCTAATGAGCTATGGTAATATACAATTTTATCCATCTTTAACTGGACTAATGGTTGATATGATAGATCTTTTCGGATTATGAACTCTTATTTCCCACAATCTTCTACACAGAAGTTGCAGATTTTTCTTTCATTGGCTGTAGTAAGAGGAGGGCATGTGTGCTTGGAGGAGACCATGCGCATGAGAGAGAGCGAGAGAAAGTTAGAAAACATCCCCATTGGAATGGTCATGTCACAATCTTGCCTTCTTCTTCATCCTTACTTTGTAAGTAACTCTTGCCCGTTTTAGAATGTTGTCTTTGTCTTTCATTTTTACTAATTCGGCTATAATAGGCCTTAGAGAGGATCTTATGTTATATCTATTTGGTGTCTTTTGTATTTCCTGGATTTGAATGTCTATAAGCATTTCTAAAATTGGAAAGTTTTCAGCTAAAATATTATGAAAGATTTTCTATGACTTTGCCTGTCTCTTCACCTTCTGGAATGCCTATTATGTAGATATTTGGCCATCAGTTAAAGTATAATGTTTGGTGCCACTTTTTTATTACTATTTCTTTGTTAATGTGCTTTTTGATCTAATGACCATAGTACATAATTTCAATCAGGCCTTCTTTTCCATATTTTTTCTTCAGTACTGCTTTGTGCAATTCTCTTTTTATAAACATCCCAGCATTTAAACTTATGTATAAATATCCCATCCATTTGAACTTACGAAAAAACTGGAAACAAATAAGTAAAAGTTCTAATAAAGTCAATTATATAATAGCCACATCACTCACTTTGATGTGATAAAACACACATTAAACTAAAGATCAGAAGATATGGGTTTCCAACTCATCTTGCCATGTTAGGGAATGCTTAAGACCTTTGGTTCCTTCATTTTGTGTAAAAATTGAGTTAAACAATAATTCTCTTTTAAACTGCCTAATCTGTTTCCATATTTTTAGAGTATATTGAATAGTTGAAAACAATTTTTGAACCAGAAAACTCTTTTAAATGATATTAAATAACTTAATTATCGGGAGTTACTTGGAATAGTTATATTGCTGGATGCCCATGTAGTCAATCATGTTGGAATCCCGGACCCAGCAGCTTAAAACTCACACCAGGCGTATGTGCATGCTCAAAATCCCAAGTGGAGAATGGAGGAGAAGGGATTGTGGAGTGGTCATCCTCACTGGGGGTTGATTACTCATTTCTGTCTCTTTGTCTCTTTCTGTCTCTCTGGTAAGTGTACACGCCCTATAGCAAAAATCTTTCTTTAATATTAAAAATAAAATGGCCTAGACTAGTGTCTTTCCTCTTCAACTCTGCTCTGGAGTTAAAAATCACATCATTTAGTTAGGAACATAAAAAATCAGAAAGGATTGCTTTTTCTGAGTCACATGGTTGAGGAGAAAGTTTTTCAGATCAAACTCTGGATAGCTGAATTTTAGGGATATCTTTTTAAAAAGGTTCACCCTTAAATTTTTGTTATTTAAAATATTATAAAGCCCATATTTGATGCCTAGATTCTAATCAGTATTTAAGAAAAGCTATTTTTATTTGCTTAATCTCTTTTCAAGGCATGTATGATAAAACTGCATTGTGCCATGACTATTCAAAGTTAATTACTACTTACTATCTATAGACTTTAAGCATAAAGTGCTCCTGGGTCTTTTATATTTAAAAATTATTTAAAAATTTATAAACATTTAAAATGTAATTAGGTAAGGCATATATGTATGTATGTATATGTGTGTGTGTGTGTGTGTGTGTAATTTCCAACATGAGACAGTTGAATTGTCCAGATATAAAAGGCCATATCACCTTTCATTATTGCTGACAAAAACGAAATAGAATCCAAGAGGAAGAGTGTCGGGAGATGAAAAGAACATTTATTTTGAAGTTTTTCTACCTCCTGGTGAATCACAGTCCTCAAGACAGAACCCATCTCTAGTTGCCTACGTCTTAAGAGGATGCATAACACTTTAGAACCAAAACACCAATGTCAAAAAAGAAAAGAAACTTCTTTTGAGAAAAGTATACAATTAGACCTTGCTCTTAATATTATATGTTCTTTTTTTATTTTATTATTTTATTTTTTGAGAGGTTTTTAAATTTTTTAATTTTAATTTTTTTTTTTTTTTTTTTTTTTTTTTTTTGCTATAGGGCATGTGTGCTCACCAGAAAGACAGAGAGAGATAGAAAGGCAGAAAGTGAGAAATCACCCCCCAGTGGAAACAGCCACGTTGCAATCCCTTCTCCTCCATCTCTTCTTGGGATCTTGAGCATGCACTCACACGCGCCTGGCATGAATTTTAAGCCACCAGGTACAGGACTCAAACCGCTGTTGACTACTAGGAGTTCAGCAACATAGCCATTATGCCAACTGCTGGTCCCAATTTTGTATGTTCTTTAAAGAGTTGAAAGAATGTGGTAACACGTTTATAGAGAGACCCTGAGGTGTGGAGACATGCTCTGAGCAAACACCACCTGTCCTTTTGGGCTTTGGCAGAATCTTGTAACTTGTCCTTTTCTTGTCCCTTGCTACAGACAAAGCAAAGGGTGGACATTGCTAGGGGTGTTTCAACAGACATATCTGATGGAGTTCAAGAAATATCTTGACCCCAATCAGCAAAGTCCAATCCCTGCTCTGCATCTGAAGGATTCTTTAGCCTTCTCTGGGTGTGGTGGTGCAGGTCTTATGGAGAAATTCTTTAGCCTTAAACTGGGTTTCTCTCCATTAGAAAAGAAGATAAGGGGATTTTCTCTTAATGGGATTATCACCAAGGGATACACCTGGCCCAGTATGACTATACCCTTATAGATTGGCTACCTGCTTCTTATTGTCTATAACCTGGCAACGAATCTATGAAGTGTCATAAAATATACATAGGGAGTGTCATCTTATACTATAAATAAAGACGCCCAGTTTGTCTGGGTGGCTCAAGCTGCGGCACAAGTTGCTTGGGCTACCTAGGCTCAGGCTGCCTGTGTTTGCTGTTACTCTGTCTCTTTGTCTCATTCTTTCTGATCCCTCCCCCCCCCCCCCCCCCCCCCCCCCCCGGTCTGGTCCTCTCAAGATGAAGGGTTTTCTCTTTCTCGTCCTCCTTCTCTTCCTCACAGTCAGCTCCCTGATCATGATTCAGCTAGAACCAAGCCCCGGGGTGGACGCTGACAGAAGAATTAGAGTTCAGAAAAAGGAATTATATATATTTGTTTTCTTTGAAAACTAGGGACATTGACATTTGATTATTATGATAACTAATTTAAATGCAAATACAGCGATGATTGCTCATAACAATTCTGAAATTTCAATATTATTTTCTAGTGCTAGAGCAAAAATCCAACAAGAAGATATTATAGGGTATAGGACTTGACAAAATGGTCAGAGCTCATATATTTTAAAATCTACTTTCTACTATGTGGAAAATGGACTGTAGAAGCACAAAAAGAAGAAATAGGAAGACTATGGGACTATTAGATAAATGTTAAAGGACTTAGAGTTTGGAGACGGAAAAAATGGATGGGTATGTTTTGCATTTATATTAACATTAGAAGGAAAAGGACAATAGATATTTTATATATAAAGACGGGTGGGGGGAGATAATAGCAGACTCAAAGATGAGGTCACCATAGCAGGAATAGCTAATATATTTTGAAATTCCTTGCAGGAAGGGCTGTTTAACTTGAATACTAAAAGATGATTAATGGCCCAACATGAGTATAGGAAAGAGTCATATAAAGATCCACTTAAGATGTCTTATCGTTGGGGACCAGTTGACATAGTGGTAATGCCACATGGAAAAGGTTTTGGATTTGGATCCTGTGACTTCCCTCAGCTCTTGGAGAAGGCATACTTGCATGGTCCTAATCTAGGCAGACTGACACTGGGGGGGGGGGGGTACATTCACAGTAGGACACCCAAGTTGGGAGAGCCTGTCCACCTGTCTCTCTGTGTGTCTGAATCTCTCATGAAAGAAACAGGTGGATACATTTTCTGAACAGAATAATGAGATTTAGTTGTTTAAAGTTTTTTCTTTATTCTGATGATAATGAGATATAAATGAAAAAAATTATTTGTAGAGATTTTTACTATATGGCACATACACTTGCCAGAGAGACAGGGAGATAGAAAGTGAGAAATTCCCTCCCTGGGGCAATGGTCATGATGAAACCCCTTCTTGGACACTCATGCTCATGTGCCTGGCATGAGTTTCAAGCCTCTGGGTCCAGGACTAGAACTGCAGTTGGCCAAGTGGGAGTCCCACAATATAACCATTATGCCCATAAATGAAACATTTAACTAGGAGATGACATATTTGTCAGATCAAAATGACAGCCCATCAGCATCATTCGCTTTCCATCTCTGTAAATTTCGACCTTTAGTGAAACAAATGTAATTTAAGGTTGTTTAACCTATTCCAAATCTACATAAAGCAATATAGGTTTTCAATTTCTCATAATTCTGGAAGTGTATGAGATGCTGAAGAATGATTTTATCCATAGACTGGAGAATCACTAAAATCTCAGAAATCAGGCATGAAGGGAAACAAAGTCTGTAGTCTTTGTCCTGAACCACCTTGAAGATTTTGAAAAATATCTTATAGAAGTTGTTAGAGAAGTTGTAATACCTATGAAAGTACAAAGTGAGAAATGAGTCTTCCAATATGTACGTAGGTGATTTAAATACTTTGTGAATCACTGCAACTAATTTTACAAAGTAACAAAATCCTCAATTCTCTCATTGAATGTTTGATATGTGAGAAAATCTGGTATGATATTAAAAATGCTGGTTTTTTTGTTTGTTTGTTTTTTTGAGAGAGAGATTTTTGCTATAGGGCACGTGAGAAGGACAGAGATACAGAAAGAGAGAAATCACCCCCAGGGGCGATGGCCACACCACAATCCCTTCTCCTCCATTCTCCTCTCAGGATCTTGGACACACATGCTCATGTGCCCTGCGTAGGTTTTAAGCCACAGGTCCAGGACTCAAACTGCTGTCGTCTCCATAGGAGTCCAGTGATGTAATCATTATGCCATCTGCTGGTCCAAAAATGCTGCATGTCTATTTACTACTTTAAAACATTACTCTTCATAATTCTTGTTTTTCTTTTTTTTTAAAAATATTTTTGTTGTGCAGGTTTCCAAGAATGTCCAAAAGGTGGGAGTGGAGATCAAGGATAACCATCAAGAAGCTGTTTCTCTTGAAACGAAGCCTCCATCTGTGTAGTGAACAGATTTAGGTTTTACACTAGTTGGCAGCACAGACGGCTTGACAACAACTACAACCACTGACACCCTTTCCAGTTCTGTCTTCCTGGGCAAATACAGTATTAACAGGTGCCTTGCAACATAGTTATGGTGATGAGGACGTATTCATTGTATATATAGAGAAAATAAGGTTTTGTAAACTTGAATATTGATTTGGCAGAATTGTCACATGTCTTTTTTAGGTTTTAAAATGTGTCTCAGGTTTTGCATTTCATTACATTTTCTTTTTTTTTGGTCATATTGCTTCCCGGTTTCCTAGAAATGTAAGAAAAATAAAACCATTTGGCAAAGTCTGTGATAAAATCAAATTTGTGTTGTTAACTCTGTTATTCTGTTGCATTAGACATCCTGTGACATAGTTTACTCAACTATTCCAAATGAATGATACTTTTAGGGTATACTCTAACTCCTTCATACTTTTGTTGCTGATCTACCCTCACATTGAAAATTTTTAGCAATGTCTCTACAATGACAAATTTCAAAGCTACATGATAAAATGATGAAATTGAATTACGGGCTCTGGGCACATTCTAACACGTGCACTAAGAGTACAAGAGAATTCATGCTGGCGATTCTTGGGTTCCTGTACTCCTATTCTTTACTGTGTCTGTTATGTAACAATTGAACTGATACTCTTAATGTTAGCGCTTTATATTTTCACATGCATTAAGGGTGATTACAAACTGTCTTTAAAAACTCACACTTTGGGACCAGCAGTTAGCGTAATGGCTATGTCGCTGGACTCCCACGTAGTCAACCGCAGTTCGAGTCCCGGACCCGGTGGCTTAAACTCACACCGGGCGCATGTGCATGCGTGCCCAAGATCCTGAGAGGAGAATGGAGGAGAAGGGATTGCGGCGTGGCCATCCCTCCCCAGGGGGGTGATTTCTCACTTTCTATCTCTCTGTATCTCTCTGTCTGTCTGGCAAGCGCACACGCCCTATAGCAAAAACCTCTCCAAAAAAAAAAAAAAACAAAAACAAAAACACCTCACACTTTTACTGGTAATGATCTCGCATTACTCATTTTCTTCCTTTTCTTAAAAAAAAATTTGCTAGAGGAAGTGCACATTCACTGGAGAGAGACAGAGAGAGAGAGAGAGAGAGAGAGAGAGAGAGAAGGAAAGTGAGAAAGCACCCCCCAATCCATGGAGGGAATAGTCACTCTGTAATCCCCTTTCCTCTATTTTTTTCTCCTTGTGAGATTTTGGTCATGCACACACATGCAGTTGGTATATTTTTCAAGTTACTGGTCCCAGGATCCATACATGGACTGGGCCATGTGGGATTCAGCCACCTTAAACAGATGCCACTGGTTGACCCATTACTCATACTTGCACTGTCCCTTAGACTTTCCTCATCTGTTCAGACTCTCATTCCTCTTTCTGTCAATATGTAAAGGTAAAAAGAGAGAAACAACATAAAAGAAAAATAACCAAAGCATGATTAAAACTCACAAGAGAAGGTTGCGGACTGCTCCCTGTCGTGCTTGTACACAGCAGCTTACTCTCTAGCTAGACTGGCTTGTGTAAGTCAGAACCAAAGAAGGCGTGAGAATGTATGTCAAGTAAGTCTTTGTCTAAGCAATGAAAAACTGTTCAAATTCCCAACAATTTTTTAATGTCACCTACACTGCACAAGAATACAGCCTTGGGTATACCCTGAGACCATTGGCTATGCTTAGCAATATTAATGGTGTGTTGGTTTGTGGTCCTCTAAAGCCAGACCCTGATTTGATGATTTGTGTGTGTGTCGTTTATTTGAAGAAGGATTGTGAGAGAGGAGCCTCATCTGAATGAAGAGTGGTAGTAAGTGGCAGCTGATGGTTAATCTTTCTTTGAAATTTCTAAAAGAATGTGTGAAAAACCCCTCACATTTGTCCCCATGAGGGATGCCTGACTTATATTTAAGACATACATCCCTCTTTGTGTGAGAGATGTTTTGAGGCATAATTTTTAGTTTGTCTAGTCTGTTTCATGGACAAGAGTACTTCTGACTCCGGAGAAGAAGAAACCATCTCTGTGTGTCATTAGGAAGATGAGAAGATATAGCAGCACAGCAGCATCTGTTTCTCAGGGTATATGCAAAAACATATATTGTGCACCAAAGTGCTCCCGTTTGTCCCATGGGGGGAAAAGAAACTTACAGTATTTTAAAGTTGGTTGACAAGAGGCCACCAGGTAGCATGGAAGTTAATGTGGCTGGATCCCACATAGTCTACTCCACAGTTTGAGTTAGGACCTGCTAGGCTGGAAAAATCACACTGGGTGCATGAGTGTGCATGCTCAAAATCCCAAGAGGGTAATGGAGAAGAAGGAATTGTAGCATGGCTTTCCCTCCCATGTGTGTGTGTGTGTGTGTGTGTGTGTGTGTGTATGTGTGTGTGTGTGTGAATTTCTCACTTTCTGTCTGTTTCTGTTTCTGTCTCTCTCTAGTAAGTGTATACACTCTATAGCCAAAACGAAATAAAATATAAAATAAAATTGATAGATAAAATTGAACTGATTTTCCCCCCAATAAATGCCTATCCTAAAATCAATTTAATCCACTTGCTAAGGCAATATGTGTTTATAACATTATTTCACAGCCTTGTTGAAATGTCCCTTTTTGTTCCAGAGGAAAATTCTGGGAAGGTCACTCTTTTAGTGTGACGCCCATTATGGAAAGTGTTTTGAGATAAACCTTAGCAATGTGCAGGGGCTTCACCGAAATTTTGCCAAGTAAAACAAGAGGGTAAATACAGTCCCATGCTACAATTTCTACTCTAGATTAATGTTTATGTGGTATTTTAGAATACTGGTAGTCTCTCTTTTTCCAAATCTCTAGTTCTGTGGCTACAGCAGAAAGATAGGATGATTTGGACGTAGCGAGGAAGAAATCATCCTTGTGGTTGCAGGACACCTGCCAGGTTGCACAATTCTTGCCACATTAAAACATTTTTTAAACTGTCCTACCTGTTCAACCTCTGTTGTTAAGCAGAGAAAGAAAACACAGCCTCTCTCTATTTCCTCTGGGTTATGGATGGTGGTCAGGTTCAGTAAGAAAAATCCCTCAGCAGGGTTCGTGAGTCATTGGTGAAAATTTCAATAGTACAGAATTGTCTGACTTGGCTTACCATTACAGTATTTACAAAAATTGAGATAGGGTCATGCTTAAGTAGAATGAAACCACAGTTGCCTCTTTTGCCTTTGCTCTCATCGTCATTTCTGGGAAAAAATCCAAACTTCTACCATCTGTGGTTCCCTAGCAATATGGAAAAGCAAAGGGTTTGATTATTAATTGAGCTGGAGTGAGCCAGCCCCCAGAGATTTACACTCTGATGAGCCCACTCCACTGTTTGGCTTGCTTGTTTTATCTCTGATGAAGCAGGAGCTGAAATTGTTCAAGCATTTCCGAATATCCAAATGCTCCTTCTTCAGAGATCCAGTAGCTATAAACTCACAACATAGTGTAGCATTTTACTACAATGGGATTACATAGTCATGAAAATGTTCTGTTCTTAGCATGTAGTTAATTTGGAGCTGAGCCTCTCAGACAAGAAAAGGGAATATAGATTAGACTGAGACAGTTGCACTGATAATGTATTACATTAATTTGTTTCCCAGTCATTAAAGATGAAAAAAACATACATACACATGACCCGTTCTTAGGAAACTGCATGTGACATAAACTGGCTATTATTCCTCCAGTCTTCAATGCGTATGAAGACATTTTTGAATCTTTATTTTAAATATCTTACTTGAAAAAACTAAGATGTCAAATATTTCTACAATCTTTTTGCCTCTAACCTCCATTTTACACCTGTTCATTACAAATTTATTTATTCGGATTTTTCTGTCATGAGTTTGCATTTTCTCTTTATTTTTCAAATTCCTTGTAAGACTTTTACCTACTACATTTTCTGTTTCTGTAGAGGTTAAAATAAGAGCGATAAGGCTCAGCATGAAAGACGACTTTATTATTGCAAAGCTAGTGAAAAAGGAGATATGACCAAAATCTTCTAAATATTTATGTGTTACATATGGTGTTTAGACACAGCCTCTATTAATTTTATTTCTTATCATCTTGATCTACAAATATGTTCTTTATGCTTTGTAGGTGATTTATTTGTATAAGTACATTATAAATTACTTTTTGGAGGAAATTATTTATCTTTTATGCACTGAAAGCCACTCTTAGCTCTTCCCTCATCTTCTGGTGTCTCGCATTTGCTCAAGGACGTGCATGAACTTGTCTCCTCCTTATCTGAAGGTGCAACCTTCCCTTTCACCCTGCCGTGGAGACTTTGTGCCGAGCTCTGAATGTACCTTGTTTTTGTTTTGTTTCTTTCTTTTTATTTTTTTCTACTGGACTTCTCATCCTCTCTGAAATAATCTTTCCCTACAATTGTTTGGGTCATTGGGAAAGTCATGATGCATTTTTGCCTAGAAAAATATGTCATAACTTTCCCAATGATTTAATATTACTAAATCTGTAAGTCTCATCTTAAAAAGAGTCTTTCTTGAGTGTCCTCTGATCTTCCACAGTACGGTAAGTTCTTTTGCTATACATTCTCTTAGCCCCTCTTAGTATTACTCTCCTTTTCTGACACTCAGCACGGTCCTTCCTCACCAAATGGCAATGTCACAGGGCAAGGATCATGTCTTTCTCACTTGCTGATAAATTGCCAGTGTATAACACAAATCCTTTAGCACAGAGTAGGTACTGAGTAAAAATTCATTGAATATCTACTGTATGACGTTACTTGTAATAGGAGACATTTCATCCTGAGAAAAGGGTGATGACAGTATAAACAATGAGAAAATAAAATTCTCCCATATGTGTAGTGCCATGTAATATAAACATGCACACACTAGTTGTAGAGATGTACATATGAACCGATGAACTAACACATACACATCTTTCAATGTCCATCAATAAGTTCTATTTAGTCACTTTTTGAGCTATCCAGTAAAATGTCAAAGTAAGCCGAGTGATTGTGATTTATATTGGTAGAAATAATATACTATTGTCATGTAATTATGATTACACTGCATACCAGGTCTAGTTCAAAATTAAAGTCGTTTAATATGAAATTTAATTGGAATGTTTTGTGTTCATGTTTAAAGATACCTACATTTTACATTCTTAAAAAATATTTCCACTAATTTATAATAGCCTCTAAAAAAAGAGTGTGTGAAATAAAATAAGGGCTGGATATGAGTAAAGGAAAGTGATTAACTTATGCAATTATAGGGTTTGAAATAATGGCACATATATTTACTTATTATTTAAGAAGATGTAACTGATTAATTTGATGTAACATTATCAAAAATATATTGGGAAATTATTTAAATAAGCCTAATTGTTCTAGTATATAGCTGCTCCCAGAGAGTGAATTAGATGCTTTTCCAACTACACCAGCTCTTTAAAATTGCATAGAATGCACTGAAGTAGTTACTCAAGTAAGTTCTTCTAGTACTAAAAAATGTTGATGAGGGACCAACAGATGGTGTAATGGTTGCATTGCTGGATTTCCCAATGGCCAACTGTGGGTCGAGTCCTAGACTTGGAGGCTTAAAACTCACTTAGGGTGTATGTGCATTCATGCCCAAGATTCTGAGAAGAAAACAGAAGAGAAGGGATTGTGTTGTGACTATCCTCCTGGGGGCTGATTTCTCACTCTCTGTCTCTCTCTGTGTCTCTAGCAAGCACATGTGCCCTATAGCAAAAATCTCTTAAAAAAAAAAACCAAAAAACAAAAAAAAAACTGTTGATGAAGATAATAGGTATGGTAGTATCTTTGACTGAATCAATATACAGTGTATTCTGGATGGGTAAATTCATTTTGTATGGTGTAATGATATACAATGAATGAATGTAAAATAAATAAACAAACAAAAAATGGCTTTTAAGCATTCCCTCAAAATACACAGCCTTTCCTTTGCAGGAAAGAGAGAGAGAGAGAGAGAGAGCGAGAGCGCTCTGGTGTCTCTCCCTCTTCTTTTAAGGATATCAGTTCTTGAGATTAAGGCCGTACCCTTCTGAGCTCATTCATCCGCGATTCCCTTCTTAAAGGCTGTATCTACCAATGCAGTTACATTGGAGGTGGAATTTGACATACGGATTTTAGGGGAGCATAATTCATTGGATAACAACAGGTTAGAAAAGCCCTGCTAGCACACGTCTCTCAACATCAGTGACAATGCTGCAGAAGGAATTGGATGACTGCTGCGAAGTTTTGCCCCAACTAAGGAGCGTGACATGCACTGAGCTCTAGCGGGTTGTTGACAAAGAGAAATGTCAATCCTCAACTTTTCTGTAAAATCCTCTGCGTTTATAGAGTTTGGCAAATAATTTTGAATTGTTTTAAATATTTATGCAAGCTAGACAAAAGTCTGTGGACTGTATTTAGCCCTCAGACTGCCAAACTATGATCTCTAGTAACATCAAAAGGGCTTGTTTCTGAGGCTGAAATGTAGCGCGGTAGCCATGCGACAGTCTGGGACACTAACCCACATGGAAGCATTTAGGGTTCATGACAAGAGGCCTCCCCGAACATTCCAGGTATGCGTGGAACCCTGATCCAGGGCTGGATGAAGTGGGTCATGGTGTGAGGATACTGTTGGGGGTGCTGTCTCTCTCTCTTTGGCTCTCTCATTGTCTCTCTCATAGAAGAAGGAATAAACTTAATAAAAAAGGGCATGTTTTTAGCACTACATAGAACTGAGTTCAAATACTGTTTCAGCCACTTACAGTATAACGTAGCAAAATACTCTCCCCACACACCACCATTATGTCTTAGTTTCTATGTCTCCAAAATGGGCATACTCTGATATGGTCACCAATATGATATAAAGAAAATAAAATACTTGAAACATAATATTACCTTCCTCTCATCCCTAAGATGCCTCAAATTCCCTGAAATTTTCTAATTGACTGAACAATTTAGCAATGAGTAAATAGGAACTGAGTTGACTATTCTTTGCTTTCCTGAAATATTTAAAATTCTCAGTGTAACATATGAAAAGAAATCATTCCTTCCTGCCCAGTCAGTTGTTACCAAGCTAAGTTGTGTAACTTGGTATCTTTGCCCTTTGGAAGCTAAGTAGGAATCAGCCTCTCTTCTTGGCAATTCCACATCCGTTTTGCTGCCCTACTACTCAAAGGTTAGACAAGCTAGTACTGGCAGTTGCAAAGTTTTTTTTATCTTCAAGGAAGTTATCCTTTTTTTCAACTTAGGCCAAGTTGAAAAGGATAATCTTGTAAAGGACTTTCCCTAGAACTCAAGCTGCTTCCAATCTTCAGAGCTCCAGGAGGGGCATGAGGCTTTGCAGGAATCCAAAGACCTTGACATTTACTTTTCTGTCTCCTCCCAGGACCTTCTGTATTTGGTGAAGATTATGAATTCATGCTGTACATGAGAATCCTAGAATCTGCTCTTGGAGCACAGACAAGCAGTTTGACTGGTGAAAGCTCAGTAATATTTGGCTGAAAGCACTCACAATGTGTTTTATTTCTCATGTGAAACATGCCATGAATATGCTTGAACTGGGAAATGATTTGGGTTTAACTGCTTAATCACTACTGCTTTTCTAAGATCAGTTTTACTTACTCACAAATTCAAGACAAACCCACAAATCATTATTTTTTTTAAGTTTTTTTTTTCTATAGAGCATGTGTTCCCAAGAGAGGCAGAGACAGAAAACGGGAAATCATTCCCTGGAGGGTTGGCACACTGCAGTCCCTTCTCCTCCATTCTCTCAGGTTTTTGAGCATGCACACACACACACACACACACACACACACACACGTGAATTTCAAGGCATTGTCCAGGACTTGAACTGCAGTAAACCATGTAGAGCCCAGCACCTTAATCATTATGCCATCTGCTGGCCCACTTGTGCATCATTTTTACAAATTATTCATGCTGAAATAATCATTTATAGGAACAATATTTCTGTTTACAGGAAATAATTCAGTAAATTCTACTACTCATACCTACTCTAAATTTGAATTTCTGTGCCAAAGTTATTGGGTGCCAAGGGTTTAATATAATAGTTAATGCTATGGTTATAGTGAGTTTCCATTTGCAGTAAAATTAAGTCAGTTTTCTGTGAGAAAATAAATCAGAAACAATTTGATTCAAAAGCAGAAAAAATCTGCACATACAATTTTTTATTTATCAGTGATGGATTTCATTTGGTTAATGTAGTCTCAGTCTAATTGTTGCTTTTATATTCAAAGTAGAGTAAATTTGCATGAATTAACGTGTTCATATTTTTGTAAATACTGATGAGTAAAAACTCATCAGATTAATAGACAACTATGCACCATTCTGAACTGGTGAATATTCTAATTAAAAAATGTAGTTTCAAATACAGCAATATAAGGTTGGAAACTAACACAACTTAAAATAGGCTTGAATATTTATAAAAGAGAACACAGCAGGTGCCTACTAAAAAAAATGAATTCACTTATAAGTGATGGTAGGTGTTTGATGATATAGTAAGGTTTTTACATTATGAATAAACGGAACTTTTCTTTAACAGGTAAATAGATGTTGATAGTCTTATTTAATCCTTCCTTATTTTAGAACTCAACTCATACAAATAGAAATATCAATTTCAATCCTTGTAGTATAAATGATAAGATTTTGCTGTGACTGGGGAGGAGGGGCTAGAAAACTTAATTTCGTGATTGTTCAAGTGCTTTTAGAAAGTGAACACCAGCTTGTAGTGTGCTCTATGGTATACTGTTCATATCCTCCCTCCTTTACAGAACCAAGTTGTCCATTCTCCTGTCTTCCAGCAATGTTAAAGCTAAAGGCTCACAGCTGGGCCTCTCCTAGGAATTCACCTCCACTTGATAGAGTCCTTTCACTCAAAGCTATACTTTTATTTTTTTCCCAGAGAAGTTTTTGCTATAGGGCGTGTGCGCTCACCAGAAAGACAGAGAGAGAGACAGAGAGATAGAAAGCAAGAAATCACCTTCCGGGGGTGGGGGGAGGGGGATGGCCACGCTGCAATCCCTTTTCCTCCATTCTCCTCTTGAGATCTTGGGCATGCGCGCACACGCGCCTGGCGTGAGTTTAAGCCACTGGGTCCGGGACTCAAACTGCGGTTGACTACATGGGAGTCCAGCGACATAGCCATTATGCCAACTGCTGGTCCCAAGGCTATACTTTCTTTAGAGGATCAGCCAACATTGAGGGATGGATATATCTGACTTCAGCCAAAAGCAGCTTGGAAAGGCCATCCCAGTTTCAGAGCTCCGCGTGGACTGGGCTGAGTCTCTGTGGTCACATATTTCAGTTTAAATTCTTGTCTGTCTAGCTGGGCTTTCCTCAGCCCTTCCCCAGTGTTGTTCTCACAGCACTTCTGAACAATCTCCCTGAATGCAAATGTCTATCTCGGACTTTGCAGACTTCCTAGATGTTCACCCCCATGCAATAAATTGGTGAACTCAAGGGTATAATGTGGAGTTAAAGGCCCCACTTTTAAAAGCTAATATACTGCCAGAGTCCATTTCTATGACATAGTTGAAGTGGCATAGTTTTAGCAGTAGAGGACAGCTTAGTGGTTGACAAGAGGTAGACACGGTGAGGAGAGAAGGTCAGCGTGACAATAAAGAGACAGCACAAGGGAGCTCTTTGTGGTGATGAAATAAGTCTGTATATTGATTGTGGTATTGATTAAACTAATCTACACATATGATGAAATGCCACTGAACTATTCACACATATTGTACTAATGTCATTGTCCTGGTTTGAAATTGTCCTATAATTAAGTAAGATGTACTCACTGGAAGAAACCGGTGAAAATCTATGGTCCTGTGTGTGTATGTGGTGTTTTTAGACAGTCTCATCATATCAAGATCCTCCTGTCTCAGTTTCCAGGTAGCTATGACTACACTCACATGCCACCATGCCTAGCTTTTTAGGATAGGGACTCCTATTTGGCCTCAACTCACTACCTAACACTGTCAACTGGTGCTTGTTACCATGGCTACTCTCATGGGATGACCCAGCAACTGTACTCCTCGGCATTAACACAAAGGATTTGGAAACTATGTCCACACAAAAATGTGCAGACAGATATTTATAGCAGCTTTATTCATTATTGTACAAACTTGGAAGCAACCAAGAGGCCCTTCATGAGGTAAATGGACAAATAAACTGTTGTACCTCCAGATGATGGAATATTACATAGTCCTGAAAAGCAATGAGCTATCAGGCCATAAAAAGACATGGAGGGATCTTAAATGCACATTACTAAGTGAAAGAGGCCTGTCTTTAAAGGCTACATTATATATAATTCTGGCTATGTGAAATTCTGAAAAAGGCAAACAACAGAAA
The DNA here is from genome assembly GCA_026018925.1 of Tupaia tana. Taxonomy (NCBI): domain Eukaryota; kingdom Metazoa; phylum Chordata; class Mammalia; order Scandentia; family Tupaiidae; genus Tupaia; species Tupaia tana. The sequence goes on from JAKSZU010000006.1 coordinate 87,099,226, forward strand.
CAATAAAAAAGACTAGTGGTTGCCAGACATTGAGGGGAAGGAGCAATGAATAGCCAGAGAGTACAGAGAATTCTCTGTTTCTTTAGATTTTTGCCATAGGACCTGTGCACTCTCCAGAGAGAAGACTGGGAGAGGGAAAGTGGCCATTCCAGGGGGGATAGCCATGCCGCAGACCCTTCTCCATTCTTCTCTTGGGATTTGGGGCACACACGCACATGCTCCTGGCATGATGTTCAAGCCACCAGGCCAGAGATTCAATCTCAGTCAGCCATATGGACTAATCATTATGTCATCTGCCAGCCCTAAATACAGAGAATTCTTAGGGCAGTGTAAATACTTTGATAATAACGATGGATTCACGTCATTATACCTTTTCAAAATCCTTAAGATGTACAACACTAAGAATCACCCTGATGCAAACTATGGATCTGCAAGATAATGATGTGTAAATGTAGGTCTATCTGTTGTAACTAATAGGCCATTCTGTGGGGAATGTTAATAATTCCAGAGGCTATGTATTTGTGGAGGCAAGGTATATGTGGAAAACTTCTACGTGCTGGCTTCAATTGTTCTGTAAACCTGTAAACCTACTCTAAAAAGCAAAATTTAATAAAGTTGTTGGACAAAGGACTTGAGTAGATATTTCTCCAAAGAAAATATACAAATGGCCAACAAGGATTTTAAAAGCTGCTCAATATCACTAATCATTAGAAAATATAAATCAGAACCACAGGGAGGTATCACCCATTAGCATGGCCATTACTAAATCAAAGAAAAACTAATAAAAATGACAAGTGTTGGGGAGGATGTGGAGAAATTAAACCCTCATGCACTGTTGGTGGGAAGGTAAAATGACACAACTTCTTTAAAAAGCAGTATGATGGTTCCTCAAAAAAATTAAAGAAAAAAACCACGTGATCCAGCGATGTACTTCTAATATATATGCAAAGGAAGAAATTGAAAGCAGAATCTTGACGAGACATTCACACATGTTCTTAGCAACATTATCACAATGGCCAAGAGCTTGGACTCCTATGTCCACAGATGAGTGAGTGAATGAGGAAAATATGGTATATACTATTAGTAGAACAAAGAAAAAAAGCTTATTCACATGGCACAACATGGAGGCATTATGCTAAATAAGTATGCCAGTCACAGAATGACAAATACATGATTCCATTTATATGAGGCCACTAGAGTAGCCAAACTCATATAAATAGAAGGGAAAGTGGTGGTTTCCAGTGGTTGAGGTGAGTGAGAAATGAGAATTTATTGTTTAATAGGCATAGAATTTAAATTTGGTGAGATGAAAAAGTTTAGAGACTTACCACATAACCAGGTGAATATAGTTAAAACTCCTGGGCCGTATACTTACAAATGGTTAAGAGAATAAGTTTTCTATTATGTGCTTTTTACCACAATACTAAAAAACAAATAAATTAGCAATGTTCACTAAGTGCAAAAGACAAGAAACATGAATTTATTTAGTCGATCTTTTATTTTTGTAATTTTAAGGTTATTTTAAATATTACTTGCATGGATCATCTTTAATACTTGTTCTGGAGCAAAGGAAGAAAGAGAATAGTGGAGGAAAGGGGAAGTTTAAACTAAGATTTTGTTTGTTTGTTTTGTTTTCATGTGCTTATCAGTCAGACCTCATGATTCAAGAAAAAATTTGGAAATGATCATTTTGAGACAAGGTCTCCAAGTGAAGATGGTTTAACTTACACTTTTTCTTATGTATGATGAAGGAAAACAACACATATTCAGTAGGACGTGTACTTCAAGTAACCATATAACCACCCGATTTTTCACTTTTATTGTAGTATATAAGAAACTATGGGAGATATTCAACATTTTATTATAAAATAAATATGTGTTAGATTATTTTGCCCAACGGTGAGTTAATGTAAGTGTTCTGGGCATATTGAAGGTAGACTATGCTAGGCTATGATGTTCTATAAGTTAGATGTATTTAATGCCTTTTTATTTATTTATTTATTTATTTTGGAGAGGTTTTTGCTATGGGGCACATGTGCTCACCAGACAGAGAGAGACAGAGAGACAGAAAGTGAGAAATCACCCCTCAGGGGGGATGGCCATGCCGCAATCCCTTCTCCTCCATTCTCCTCCCCAGATCTTGGGCATGCACACACATGCACCCGGCGTGAGTTTAAGCCACCCGGTCCGGGACTCGAACCACGGTCGACTACTTAGGAGTCCAGTGACATAGTCATTATGCTACAGCCATTGCTGGTCCCAATGCCTTTTTAATTTAAGATTTTTTCAACTTACAATGAGCTTATCAAGACATAACTGGATTGTTATGTCAAAGAGCATCTGTACTGGATTTTATTTTAAATTTTAGTCAAATCAGTTTATAATAAATAAATAACATTCCCCTTAACTGATCAAATTTGACAAGAAAAAAATGGCAACATGATTGATCCCAAGCATGCATCTATTGGCCCCGAAGACTGAGTAATTTGGGGCTTGTATTCAGTTGCTGCTTTCTGTTTCGAGTCCAGAAAAGGATCTCCATGGCTAGTTCAAAGTCATCTCAGGCAGAAGTTTTTATTACCCAACTATAAAAGAAATAGCCAACATAAAAATAGTTGCAATTGCCTTGACTTGTGCTATTAACTGTACAGACCTTAAAATGTTCAGTTAACTAAAGTGAATGCACACCAATTTACAAAAGGTGCTTTGTGTATACGACGTGAGTCTGTGCTTTCCCCTGGCACCCACTACATTGCAGGCGTGGTTGGAGACCGGGACCTGGACTGTGAGAGCAAACACACTGGCAGCGTCACGCACCTTTCCCCAAGTGAGCACTGTCCCTGCTCAGAGGGTCAGAAACCAAAGTCCTGATCTAATTTTGTAGTGAAGGCACATTAGTAGCTTATATTTCTATTTTGAAAATTGTTGTGGGGGCCAGCAGGTAGTGTGGTGGCTACAGTACGGGATTCCCACGTGGCTGACCATGATTTAAGTCCTGGACGTAGCAGTTTGAAAATCATGCCAGACATGTGCCCAAAACCCTGAGAGGAGAATGGAGAAGGGCCTATTGCTGTGGCCATAGTCCTTGGGGGGGGGGGGGGGGTAATTTTGCACTTGCTCAGTCTCTTTTTGTCTCTCTCCAGAACACAGCCTACAAGGGTAGAGGAGTGAAAAACTTTAAAGAAAAGAAAAAAGGTGTTTTTGTGGTGAGGAAACACCTACCAAAAATGTGATTGGCTTCTCCATTTCAACATCAGTTTTTCACCATGGAGTTACTTCAGGGTCATCCGGGTCTTCGCTTCTACAAGCAGCACGTTTTGTCCCTTGTCACACACTTGATGCATTTTATTTCTAGTTGGTGATCACCTGTTTTGAAGATAAGAGTATGTATTTCATGGGATATCAAGAGTATGAAATACAAAGCAGTTTGGGTTCAGCAAATCATATGGTTCTTTTGTATAATGGGATTTCTGTCATTGAAGTGAAATAAATGATTCTTTGAGTTTATGGTTCTTTGTCTACCTACAGTGGGAATGTGAAGCCATAAAACAGAAAGCCACAGGCAGGTGTGAGAGTCTGTAATGGCATGGAGGATGGGTAAGCCTCCATCTTCCCCTCCTTAACGTATGGGCTAGCTTTTCCATTGAACTCCTCCATCTTTGCAGGTGGAGGAGTTAAGTAATGAAAAATGCATGGAAAAAAGACAGCTTAAGATATGTGATAAATTGAAAAGCAGAAATTAATATAAAGGATAAGATGTTTAAAAAAATCATTTCAAGTAGAAAACAGTAAATAAAATAAAAATCACTGTGTTTTTTAATGAGAGAAGAATTGATATGAAAGAAATTTGAAAACAAAAATAAAAATGGAGGGACCAGCAGATGGCATAATGGTTACATCACTAGACTCCCATATAGTTGATGTGGTTCGAGTCCTGAACCCAGTCACTTAATACTCACACCAGGCACGTGTGCATGTGTGCCCGATTCTGAGAGAAGAATCGAGGAGAAAGAATTGTGGTTTGGTCATCCCCCCCTTCCCGGAAGGTGATTTCTCACTTTCTATATCTCTGTTTCTCTCTGTCTCTCCAGTGAGCACGAGTGTTCTATAGTAAAAATTTCTCATAAATAAACAAAGCCAAGTTTAGGGCAGAGAAAAAGAAAATTTTAAATCATTTAAAATATAGAACAGGCAATAAAAGAGGAAAGAGCAATTGAAATTAGTATTTATACTATAACATTTAAACTTAAAAATACCATAAAGTTAGTGACTACTAAAATAAAAATTAAAGTCCAGTTAAATACATTTTAAGATTGGTCATTTAAAATATATGCTTAAGTAAGCACAATGCCCAAAGGAAATATATTAGCAGTTAAGAATTAAAGGCCCTGAGGGAATTTCTTAAGATCAGACCTAATTCCCTGTAAAGTCTGGCCCCATGAAGGAGCAGAGTTTCTTGGTAACTGGAAGAAAGTCAACACACAAAATGGCATACATCGTCCTTTTATTTTTTCCCTTTTAGTTTTAGACCTGAGGTTTACACCATTTTGGTAGAAACACTTTTGCTCTACTATAATAGGAATCAAAACTCCCAGGATTTGTATTTTTCATTCTTTGTCACTATGCTGCAAGCAGAAATATCAACCAATGCTAGCATAACTTATTCTTAGGAGCCTTTCTTTGATTTTGTGACAAATAATTATATTCTGAATTACCAAAGTTTTTATGAGTTATCTTTATACACATAACAAAATATAGAAAATAATGTTATGAATTACCCTTGTAAAACTAATTATCTGTGTTTCACCTTAATATTTTATCCTGTTCACTAGCTGAAATGCTTATTTACTGGGTGTGTGTGTTTTCAAAAAATTATCGACTATGAAATTATTTTCTAAATGAACAAAGACATTAGAACATTGTTATTGATGGTATTTAAAAATTTTGTGCCTTGGGCCGGCAGGTGGCCTGGTGGCTAAAAGTGCTAGAATCCCACATGGCCATCATGGTTCGAGTCTCAGACCTGGCGACTTGCTTGCTCACTTTCCCTCTCTCTCTCTCTCTCATATTTTGACCCTCTATGGCCAAGTTAAATAAATAAAGTTAAATCATAAAAATAATTCCTTAAAAAAAGTGTGCCTTTTATGTATTATGTTCCCTTCTTCTTTTTATAATATTTAAGTATTCTCTCTTATTTATTTTGCTAAAACTTTATTTTCTTTTCACATTTTCTGAAAGTCCAAATTTTGAATTAATTTATTAAAAATAATTTGTTTTAAACTATATTTAAAATAATTTCACTCATCTTTATCATTTTTCTTATATTTTCTTATTATATATTATTAGGAGTTGAATTGTGTCTTTCTAAAATTCATATGTGGATATTTGATCCCCCAGTACTTCAGAATGAGACTTTAATTGGAGATAAGTTCTTTATATTAAGTTTAAATGAGATCATTAGGGTTGGCCATAATCAAATATGACTGTGTCTTTATAAAATGAGAAAATTAGCGGGCATGGTGGTTAAGGCACTGAATTCCCACAAGGCCAACCGTGGTTCAAGTGCTAGACCCGCCGGCTTGAAAATCATGCATGGCACACTTGCGTGTGTGCCTCAAATCCTGAAAGGAGAATGGAGAAAGGAATGAGGCAAGGCCACCCCCATGGGGTGATTTCTCACTTTCCCTCTCTCTGTCTCTTGAGAGCGCACATGCCCTATGGCCAGAATCTAAAAAACAATAAACAAGTTTTAAAAAATGATATTAGAACACCAACACACATAGAGGAAAAGTCAGATGCAGATACAGTGAAAAGATGTCCATCTATAAAACAAAGAAAGGGGCTTCTGAAAAAACATGGTGGACACCTTGATTGTGAACTTTTTAGTCTACATAATGATGAGAAGTTGTGTGTAAGCCATCCATCTGTGATACTTCATTAAGAAAGCCCAGCAAAGCCGGCCTTTGGCATGCTGTTTAAGGTAGCTAGATCTCCCACGGCGGTCTGTGCAGTTTGAGTTCTGGACCCAGCAGCTTCAAAACGTGTTAGGCACGTGTGTGTGTGTATGTGTGTGTGTGTGTGTGTGTGTGTCCAAAATCCCAAAAGAAGAAATGGAGAAAGGATTGTGGCTTGGCCATTCCCTCTAGGGTGTGCTTTCTCACTTTTTCTCTTTCTCTAGTGAATACATGTGCCCTCTAGCAAAAAAATAAACAAATAAACCTCAGCGAACTAATACACATTTTTAACTTGTTAATTAATGTTGATTATACAAAGTCACAGTTCCTGTAGGAATACATGATGACTTTCATAAACTGCACACAAACCCACCAAGGGACCAGCACGAGCCTCGCAGATGTGTAGCTTGCATCCTCTCGAAGCTCTGCTGCTCTTCCCAGGTAAACATCAACCTAGTTTTAAAAACATACATTTTGCTTTGTCTGTTTTCATACTATTACAGTGAAATAGTATAGTCTATCTTCTTGTGTCAGTTTTCATGCAAAAATATGATTGTTTGATTCGATCCATGATATTCCATATCGTAGATTGTTCCTTCTTGTCTCTGTGTAGTTTATTATTGAGTTAATATAGCCCTCCTCAATGGTTCCTCCCTCTGGGCCCTAGAGGAAGAGACTACTAGTCTGGAATAAAATTCTCCTACGAAGGGTGCTCCCCGTAGTAATCAGGCTCTGGATCATTGATTTGTTGTATGGCTTCCATCTTTTCCTTCTTATAAAGACCCAATGTGCATGTGTCCATGCACCTATAAATAAAAGGACAGGTTATCTCCTAAAAAAGTTTTAGTATGTTGCAGAGTATCATGAGTATCATTTCTGGAAGGAGAATTCAGAGTATCAGAGTATCATTTTTGGAAGGAGAATTCAGCATTTTAAAACATTTTGCTGACTAGGTAATGTTGACTGCCAAATAATGAACTTCGTTATTATTCAAGTCAAACCAAACTCACTATCTGAACTCAGAATATTAATGTTGGCTGTTTCTTCATTTTGCAGAGGGGTTAAAATATAAAATCTACATATATTTTTTTCAAAATCCAGGGACTTACTCCAAGGCTCTTCAAATCTCTACTTTCATATGATTTTTGCCAGCTTCTGTTTGCTAAGTCACACTTGGTTTCTTTCTTTTCTTTTTTTCTTTCTCTCTCCCTTTCTTTCTTTCTTTTTAAGAGAGTTTTTGTTTGTTTGTTTGTTTGTTGTTGTTTTTTTACTATAGGGCATGTGCTCGTCAAAGAGGCAGAGAGAAAGAAAGAGAAATCTCCCTTTGGGGGGATGGCCACGACACAATCCCTTCTCCTCCATTCTCTTCTCAGGATCTTGGGCATGCACGCACACATGCCCAGCATTGAGTTTAAGCCACCGGGTCAGGGATTTGAACTGCCGTTGACTATGTGGGAGTCCTGCGTTGCAACCATTAAGCCATCTGCTGGTTCCTTGTTTTTCTTACACCTTTAATTTGTGGCTATAGTAGAACAATTGATCAGATGTTTTATTTCACTTTCTCTTCCTGATCCCCCTGCCTCACATACTGTGCTAAACTCTGCTAATATGGCATTTGGGGTAGTATCAAGTCTCCCAGAAACTGTCCCAGTCCAGCCCCGGCATGCCCTTTTTTCCATTATGGAGACTTTTTTTTTTATCAGAAAATTAGAACACAACATGAATGAAGTTAGTCCCTGTGTTGGGAAGAAATTATTGTAAGAGTGAAATGGAAAAATATGAGAAATCTCTGTGTAATTAAAGAGATAGAGCATAAATCTTGGGAAAGTAGGATTTAGAAGTACTTGTTTTGACCAAGGAATGGAGGTCCTAATTATACTGTAACCTAGCAGAGGGAGGATTTATTAAGAGTAGGGAGAGAGCCTGGACATTGAAATAAAAAAGGGAGGGCGCTTAGAAAGGAACTTTGAGGGAGAGACAGTAGTTCTCCGTGGCGTACATATATTAATAATTAGATATGCATATGATACATTCATTAGAGCAGAGAGATCATAAAACTCACATACTTTAAACAATCCTCAGGCCTTAACTCAGATTCTGTCTCATTTCAGTCATTCCGACACCAGGAAGCCATGTTAGTTTCTGGTAGGAGAAAGTGTCTAGAAATGTCAGAAGTAGGAGACAGTATCTAAAAATGTCAGAGGTAGGTGTGGGGAAGAGATGAGAGTTGATTTCCGGCAATCCATAGTGTTTAACTATCAGGGCTTCTGAGGGATGCTGAGTGACTGAGTTGGAGAGACCTTGGGATAACAGAGCCAGACCAAGAGAGGGGATCTGAACATGGAGAAGAACAAAAGAAAACTTCCGAAGCATAATTCTTGCAGCTAGGAAAATGTGGCTTCAAAGTTTGTTTTGTTGAGCATCTTCTATCTGATATGTGGTTTTGGAAGAAGCTTACCAAAGGTATTTAGGACTTTTAACTGAACACTCCTAGAACAAAACTCAGGAAGCCCACGTCCCGAGAAAACGGAATTCTGAGAATCCAAACTACTAGATAGATAAAGTGAGCAATAAATTTCCATTCTTGTTTATATATGGTTCTTTGGTCATTTTGATGACCCTTCTTCAACAATGGATATAGTTACAAAATTGAAGAGCTGAGCCATAAAAGCTAAGAAGTAAGCTGTGCAATATGGTGATCATTGCGAGCACACACATTCTATAAATCTTCATCTGGGTGTAAGTGAGGGAGGGAGTGAAGAAGTCCTTTACTCTCCTTTTATAATACACTTTATGCTATTACTCTTTAACTGCATGAGCATATGCATTGAGAAGATGTAGGAGACAGCAATTATTTACAGCAGGATGGCTTTAATCTAACCATATATAGCTAGAAAAGCAACATTTAATATAGGGGTAGATATTCAAACTGTGTGTAAAGGTGTTTATGTGCACAGATATGCTTAATTTAATGCTCTGTTGTAAGTTAATACTAGCCAATTCTCTCAGTATAGATGTTTTGAATATTTTTCCAATGTGAACTAATATAGTTACATTGTAACTGGCTGCGAACAGCTGCCTCATTACCAAAGTGCTGACATTCGCTTTACTGTATTGATGCTGATTAGTGGGTAGAAACCAGCTCACTGCATTCCAAAGTATGCAGCTTTGTCCTTCTTCAGAGTATTTTTTTATACTCAAGGAAACTTGATACTTTTTAAAATGAGGGGTTCCTCTCCATCAAAGTGTAATTTATTTTTTTCTCAAGGCTTCATGTTTTAAATGAATAGACTTGTATCCGTTTTCAAAAATGAATCCCCATTAGAAAATGGATGTTTACTTGGAAAATGCGTACATCCGTTTCTCATTTCATATATAAACCATTTCCTATGCATTGTCCTCTTCTAGGCACTTGGTTACAGGTTTAAGATGTAATCATAAAATATATAGTATTTTTCCTTTAATAGTCTCTTAAAGAGAAAACATACTCATAAACAAGTGGTTATAAAAAAGTGTTAAAATAGCCAATAATTGAAGGATGTGTAAAAATGTAGAATTAGTGAGGAAAAGAAAGTAATCATTCTGTTGTATACTGGGGCAAGGAAAGATAGGAGACTCTCCAGTTGGGGTGCTTTGTGCATGAGGTTTCAAAGATTGGACAGGAGTTTGCTAACTAGACAGGCAGAAAAACATTACCGCTAGTGCATGTTGCCCCTGGATTTTGCTCCTTCGGAGATACTATAAGCCTGGGTAGCTAGAGGTAATTCAGGGTGGCTGGATTAGGAATCTAGGGGAAAAGAATGGGGGTCCTGAGACCAAAGATGCAAGGAGTTACCAATTTATAAGGGGTATTTTATGCCTTGCTAAGGAAGCTGGCCTTCATCCGATAATTAATGGGAAACCACTAATTGGTTTGAAATGGAGTGATAATGTCTCTATATTTACATTGTGGCAAAATTGCTTTAATGGCAGACCTAGGGGTGGGTGAGGAAGAGAGAGCTTGGAGTCAGGAAGCAATAGCCCAGGCATGTGATGACAAGGATGTATATTTAGGTAGCGCAGTGGGGGGGGGGGGGGGGGAAGATCATTTAAAATGGAAAGTTCTTTCAGAGGCAAAAATATGCAGAAAACTATGGGCATGGCTAGAATTGCCAAGGTCGAATGGATAGTGTATTTTGAAAGAAAAACGTACTACATGGATGATTGCAAGGAACATTCGTGTTTAGGTCTCAGGCGTAGGAACAGAACCAGCAGCAGAGACTGAGATGCGTGTAAAGAAGCAGCCGCACTCGAGGGGCAGGAGGTGATGGATCCACGCTCCCGTCTGCGTTCGCTTGTCATCTTTTCCTTTTACATGGTGCTAACTCTTCTGATCCGAACCCATTTTCGATTAATCTTGTTTAGCACGGTCTGATGTCATGTCGTCTCTGAACAATTTATTTTCTGTCACTTGTATATTATCCTGCATGTGGTTTTACTGAGACATTTCTTATGGTTCTTTTATTAAAAATATTTTTATACATTAAGACAAAATATTTAGTGTGGGTGAAAGCGTAAGGGACAAAACCTCTTAATGACATTTTTAATCATTGCTGCCATGAGCCGTAGTTTTATATAAGCGACTGTTTGGGATCTAGAATTGTTTCCTAAGATCGCATTTTACATCTTAATTTTCATAATCATCCAATTAAGAAATGAGATGCAAAATAACTGGCAAAACGTCAGACATCTCAGCCCTGTGTGAGGGTGTGGTTCAGGGAGAACTCTGAATGTTGGTGAAAATGTTGAAATCAGATCAATTTTTTTTTTCTTAAGATTTTTGCTGTAGGGCTCATGGGCTTGCTGGAGAGAAAGAGGGAGACAGAGAAACAGAAAATGAGAGATTTCTGCCTGGGACGAAGGCCACGCCACATTCCCTTCTCTTCCTTTGGATTTTGGGCACGTATCCACAAACACAGCATGAGTTTTAAACTGCGGAGTGTGGAACTCAAACCATGGTCAACTGTGTGGGGAGTCCAGTGACGTAAACATTATGCTTTCTGCTGGTCCCAAATCCTGATGAATTTTAATATTTTTTTATTGCAAAGATAGGTGGAAAATTAAGTAAAATGTTAAACTATACAATCAAAATAGGTTCTCTAAAATATGAAATTAATTGTATGCTTTGTTCAAATGTCTATGTTTTAAATTCAATAGAAGATTAATGGTTACATGGAGAGCCTATTCACTTAGGTCAAATCAATAATTAATGATTCAAATACAATTTTTTTTTTAATCTTTAGATCTCTTGTCATTTGTCCTGGAACTAATGGGGTAATTATAATCTTCAAACATCCAGTTCATAAGAGCTCAGATAAACTTTGGTTCTATTTAGCTGAGAGGGTTGTCAGAAGAGGTTAATTTTCTTTAATGTATTGGAAATTTTCTCACTGTTGGATTCCTTAACTCTATTTGTTACTCTTTCCTCAGTGTTAATGAGCTTATAACAAAGAGGTCCTGGTGAGTTATCCCACACCTCTGCTGTAGAGGGCAATACCACCTACAGGGCACTAGGGCATTAACCACTAACCAGCAAGTACTCATTTCTCAAATTCCTAAGGAGCCCTTTGAGCCAGTGATAATAGGACCGGTTCTTTAACAGCTGCCCTCCGCCACTGCATTATAAAAGATGAGACATCCTCTTTTAGCTTTTTATGCACAAACCACTTTATAGGAAATACTTCATAAATGTTGGAGACTGTTATTCCCATTCGATATCCAAGGTATTTCTGTTCTCCCTTGTTCACTTGTTTGTCTTTGTTTTTGGTTATGGACTATTTCTATTGCTTCAGCTCTTTACTAGAATGAAACCTCCTTGTCAAAGCATGCTGAATCTTAATGGGTAGCGTTTTAGATTCAGACAGGGGGGCACTTCTCCCTCAGTGTCTGTCTTCTCAAAGCAGAGCCTGTAGACCATCTAGGGGAGAAGTTAAGATTTTAAAATATAGACTTTTGTACTGTATATTAGCAATGTTTGTGGAATTCTAGAAGATGTGCTAATTTTCTACAAATAAAGAAAACCTTATGAAAAGTATCATGACATCCCTTCAAGTCAAGGACTGTAGCCTCGTGCTGGTCGCTCTCCAAAGCCCATAAAGAGTAGTTTTATATATGTAGTTAGACTTCTATATTTGCTGTGGAGGAACAATTCTAATACCAGTTAGGTTGCCAAAGCTGAAAATGAAAATCCTCATGTCATTTTGACTTCTAATACAGTATACTTTTTATAGATTCCTCATTTTTATGTCTGTATTTTGCAATATAGCAATCAACCCTAAACTTAATGGATTAAAACCATGATGTATTGTTATTGTTTCTGTTTCTGTGAATGAAAAGGACTCAGGTCAGTGGCTCTTGCTAGGAATTGCTCAGGCAATTGCAGTAACGTGTTGTCTGGAACTGCTGTGAGCTGAAGGCCCCACTGGGCAGAATACCCAAAAGGGCTCATACGCATGGCTGGTGGTTAAGAATAATGGCTCCCAGAGAGTTCAGTGGGAGCTCCAGACCTCAACGCCTTTTCTGTGTGGCTTGGTATTTTCACGGCATGGCATCTAGGCTTGAAGAAGAAGCATTTCTAGTAGGAGCAATGGAAGAGATGTAGGCAGAAGCTTTAAGACTTCTTTACGTCTTGGCCTTGGAAGCCCAGAACATCTGTTGTGCCATATGCTAGTCATGAATCGTGTTACAAGACTGGCCCTGAGTGAAGGGGTGTGAATTCAACCTGTGTTACAATGGGAAGGCAGTCAGAGAATTCCAAGCCATCCTTTAAAACCGGGCGGGGATTATTTTACATCATTCCTGCGTGCAAACTATTCTCTTCTTTCTTCCCATAGGGGGCACCACCACGCCCACCATTCTTCCTTATGACCCTTTAGGATGTCATACTCAGACCTGAAGCCCAGGACCTTATTATTTAAACAAGGCAGAGGTACAGAGGAGGTTCCTTAGGTACAGTTGCTTGAGTAAGGGAAGTTAAAGTTCCACAACCTAAAAAGGAAAATTATGCATTTCCCCAAGACCAATCTATGTGGTGAAAGAGACAGGATTCATAAAATACTCAGTCCTAATCACGAAGGCAGAAATAAGCACAGAGCTGTCCTTTTCCCACAGCAGTTTGAAGCCCGGCCAGACACACGTCACCAGTCCATCGATAAAGCCCAGTTCTGCCTGGGAATTGTTTCTTGTGGTTTTTGAATGAACTATCTGAGTCTCTTGGTTTCCTCCTCTAAATCAACCTTTCTTTTTTATAAATTTTTTTCCTGGTGCTGGCAATGAAGGCTTCTTAGCCTCTTGCCTGACCACAGAAGGTTAGTCCCACAGGCATCTTTGCTACTTTGAACCGTTTGCCCCTTTACGTCTACAATGTAATAGTAACTCTACAATGTTTAACTATATTGCTGATTTTCTTCTAGGCTTTGTTTTCCAGTTTTAGGATTTTTGTCCTGTCTTGAGCTGCTGATAGGTTCATGTACCTACTATTTGAACAGAATCCTAACCTGTTTCCTGGCTTTAAGTTTAAAGAAAAGTTCCTTAGCATTTCTTTGATTTCTTAAAGCTAAAACTACCTTTCTTAAAATTAAAAAAAAATATACCGGGACAAGCAGTTAGCGTAATGGCTATGTCACTGGACTCCCATGTAGTCAACCATGATTCGAGTCCCTGACCCGGCGGCTTAAACTCATGACAGGCGTGTGTGCGTGTGTGCTCAAGATCTCGAGAGGAGAATGGAGGAGAAGGGATTGCAGCGTGCCCCCTCCCCCCCGGGGTGTGATTTCTAGCTTTTTGTCTCTCTGTCTCTCTCTGTCTCTCTGGCATGCCCTATAGCAAAAACCTGTCCAAAAAAGAAAAAAAAATTAAAAATACCTATTTAATAACTATAGTAAGATATATAGCATCAGCTAGGTGCTACCTTATAGTATATTCATTCCACTCAGAGCTTCTACTCAGATATGTCTTTTTTTTTATTTTTTTTTCCTTAGTGTTTTGTTTTTTTTTTTTTGAGAGGTTTTTTGCTATAGGGCGCGCGTGCGCTCGCCAGACAGACAGAGAGAGTCAGAGAGACAGAAAACAGGAAATCACCCCCCAGGGGGGATTGCCACGCCGCAATCCCTTCTCCTCCATTCTCCTCTCGGGATCTTGGGTACCCACGCACACGCGCCCGGCGTGAGTTTAAGCCACCGGGTCCAGGACTCGAACTGCAGTCGACTACGTGGGAGTCCAGCGACATAGCCATTACGCTAACTGCTGGCCCCTACTCAGATATGTCTTCACAGATATGTATACACCAACTGAACTTGCTATTGAAAGTAGTTGGATTATGGAGGTGGGGTCCGCGCAGCACGCCCCTGTGGCCAGCCTGGGGAAGGCGTCCTCTGGGAGCCTCCTCCTGGGGGCCTCTTCCCTTTTGTTCCCGCGCGCTCTTGGGCCACTCTTTTCTTCCGGCACCTGTGCTCCGCGCGGCGACCGTCCACATGTTGCTGCGGCCAGGCCTGTGAGCGCTGCAGGTGGATTCTGCCCCAGCTCCTGCTCAGCGCCATGGCCTTTGACTTCATCGCTGGCCGGCCACAGCTGGCTGCCCTGGAGTGACCACATCCAGACGTCCTGGATGTGGTAGAGCTGCTTCCACGAAGGCAGTGGCAGCGGGTCCTACGAGGATGGCTGTCAGAGCCGCATGGAGTACCATGGGGAAGAGCAGCTGCCGCCATGCTCTTCTGTGCCTTTATCATCCTGGTAATCCGTTTTATCCTGTCCTTCTCTGCCCTCTGTGGACCTAAATGCTTGTGTTCCTGTGAGTGATTGGAGGCCTCCTGCCCTGGCTGCTGTGCTCCAGATCATCTCCCTGGCCACTCACCCTGTGAAGTACACTCAGACCTTCGCCTTCATGCCAATCCTGCTGTCGCTTACATCTGTAACTGGGCCTATGGCTTCGGGTGGGCCGCCACAATCATCCCGATCGGCTGTGCTTTTTCTTCTGCCGCCTCCCTAACTGCGAGGATGACCTGCTGGGAAGGCCAAGCCCAGGTACTCCTACACATCCGCCTGAGGTGGGCGGTGAGCCAGGAAAGCCCCCGCTGTCGAGGCGGATTCCAGAGGAAGACACCGTGTTCGGACTACTTGGAACCTCTTTCCTTGGGCAGTGTTCATGTTGTTAAGCTAGTCAAAATTTTTAAAATAATTTGGGAGAAAATATTTCTTAAATAGTGTTACAGTTTCATATTCTTTTATATATGTGTTGTGGAATTAAACAAGACTTGCTTCTTTTCGCTAATGATGTATAACATGCCACCATTCCCTTACATTGTCTATGACATGAAAACTACATTGATAAAGAATATGTATATGAAACGCACCACCTTAGAAGGGAAAACTGAGATGGATTCCAAGACCTAATCTTCTGGTTAGGTTTTGTTTTTGCTTGATAGAATGAATGAGTTCTATTAAGGTCTAAGGAGAAGGGGAGATACTGTTAAAAATTGTCAGTGACCAAACATTCTAAAAGAAATACAAGGGACCAGCAGTTAGCATAATGGCTATGTCGCTGGACTCCCACATAGTCGACCGTGGTTCGCATCCCGGACCCGGTGGCTTAAAACTCACGCCGGGCACGTGTGCATGCGTGCCCAAGATCCCGAGAGGAGAATGGAGGAGAAAGGGATTGCGGCGTGACCATACCCCCTGGGGGGTGATTTCTCGCTTTCTGTCTCTCTTTCTCTCTCTGTCTGTCTGGCGAGCACATGCGCCCTATAGCAAAAATCTCTCCCCCCCCCCCAAAAAAAAAAAAAAAAGATTCTGAGAGGAGAAAGGAGGAGAAAGGAGGAGAAGGGATTGCGGAGCGGCCATCCCCCCTGGGGGGGGGTGATCTCTCGTTTCCTGTCTCTATGTCTCTCTCTTTCTTTCTGGCGAGTGCACACGCCGTATAGCAAAAACCTCTACAAAAAAATAAAAAAATAAATAAATATTTTTTCAAGACTTCAGCTATTTGAGTTAGCAAGATAGTTTCCTAAATGCATACCGTTTATGACCATTTCTAATTAATATCCTAAATAACTGATCTTTTTGTAAGCTATGTGTTGACTTGACGTGTCATCTAGGAAAGGATTTATTCCCCGTGGCCAAATGCCTGTTGTGACACTAAAGCCTCCTTAAGTAGTGAAATGTTAAGGTGAAGTGTTCTCTTTTAAAGTGGTTTGTAGGGTTAAGGTGTGGGAAAATGCTACATTAATAAATCTGTACCGTTTTGTGCCTGCATTTTCCGAACCAGACATGGACACAACTTCTGACAGTTTGCAACTTAAGCAGAAACCTACATGTAGTTAAAAACCTGATCTTCCTTAGTACACCAATTTAAAATGTCTGGCATAAAACATACAACAGGAGAATTCAAGGTCGTGAGTTTCTCTGAGTGGCACACATGTATCAGATGAGTTTTTTTCTTTTTTAACCTTTGTACTTACATAATGAAAACTAACTCATTTTTTTTTTTAAAGAATTATTTTATTTAACTTTTTTTTATTTATTATTACATCATTATTATTTTTCAGTTTGATCAGAGAGAGACAGAGAGAGAGGAAGTGAGAAAGCAAGCCACCAGGTCCGAGACTTGAACCGCGGTCGGCCATGTGGGAGTCCAGCGCCTTTAACCACCACGCCACTTGCCAGCCCCAAAACTAACTCATTTTTACATCAGATCATTATTTTGTAAGTTGCAGAAAAGTAACTGCAGTTTTCATTATGAATTTTCTCCAAAAAATCAGGTCTTCAAAAAAAAATAAATAAAGTGATTAGATTATTTAAGAAATTTTGTGAATCAATAAAATATGGGGGGGAAAGGAATGGAAAACAACTGTAGACACCTGAGATTGTGTGGGAGGGGGGTGGGAAATGTCAGAGGGTGAAAAATAGGGGGAAAATATATAGACATATATATATGAAACTAGAAATGGAAAATTATTGATAACATGTATGATTAAGCCACTGTGCAATATATTCTGGATGGGAAATCACATTTTGTATGCTGTGATGATGCACAGTGAATTAATGTAAATTAATTAATTCAAAATTAAAAATAAAAAAAGTGAGTTTAGCATATCACACTTTAATGGACTATACTGAACAAAAGCTACATCCACATTTCTTTTTTTTAAACAGGACTGTCTTTGTCTCTAACAAGACGCTATAGCATACTGTCATTCAGAATTTGCAAAACACTTTGTGTAGGCCTGTCTGAGGCCTGTCTTCAAGATTCCTAGAGATTCTTCTGCCCTACAGAGCAGGTCTCAGAACTTTGACATTCTTTGAAACCTGCTGGGTGTGCTGTTATAGCTTCAGGAAAATATACAAAGGACCTCATGGTTATGCCATTGTGACCTTCACCCTAGAGCTATCTACTGGCATCACTCTGGCATCAGTACTGTCATCCCCCCCTTATCCATAGGAGTACGGTTGCAAGAGTTGCAGGGGATGCCAGAAACCACAGGCGATACTGAGCCCCATGGACACTATGGTTTTTCTCTATACACGTATCTGTGAGAAACTTTCATTGATAAATTAGGCATGCTAAGAGGTTAGCAACAATTCATAATAAAAGACAACAGTTACAACAAAATACTGCTACAAAAGTTGTATAATGGGATCTCTCTCTCTCTCTCTCGCTGTCTCTCAAAATATCTCATCATACTGTACTCACTCATTTTGGGCCAGAGTTGATTGGGAAACAGAAACTGTGAATAAGAAAAAAACTACTATATTTTTTCTGAAGCCATTTGTTTCTTTGGTCTTTATGTAAGGGTGTTGTCTGCTTATTTTATTCAAGGATATGATATGAACAGATACCATTTTAGCAGACAGACTTCTAAGTATCCCCATAATTCCTGACTCCTGGAATTGCAGAGACAGACTGTGGAGATGTTCTGTTTTTGAAACTAGTGAGTTCTGACTCTTTCCTTTTTTAAATTAAATTTATTTTATTTATTTTTATATTTTCTTATTTAAATGTAATTGCACATTTTTGTGGGGTACAATATTGTTTTTCAAAGTATGCATGCAGGGTGTGATAATCAATCAAGGATAATACCATAATCATTGTTTTTAAGAAAGAATACCACATTGTGATGTATACCTTCATTTTTCCCCATCTGGAAACTTCCTTGACCAGATTATGGAAATCATT
Organism: Tupaia tana; assembly: GCA_026018925.1. Classification (NCBI taxonomy): domain Eukaryota; kingdom Metazoa; phylum Chordata; class Mammalia; order Scandentia; family Tupaiidae; genus Tupaia; species Tupaia tana. The sequence goes on from JAKSZU010000006.1 coordinate 87,117,388, forward strand.
AGGAACACATTTTATTTTCCTCTTACCTAAAGCAATGATTTCACCAACTCTTTGTAGACATGTAACTTGGACGCTCTTTTCTCTTGTCATGGATAACTGTTTCTTACTGACCTCCAACTTCTCTCTCACTAGCTGCTTCCTCAAGACCCCTCCAGTTATCACATCTCATGTGGTTCCAAAGCCAAGGCTAGCAGATATTTAAAATTTTTGTCAGGACAGCAGCGCAATTTCTAGGTCACCTACTGTGTCTGGTTACTTATTTCTGTGTAACAAATTACTCCACAATCCCAGAATTCTGTGGGTTTATTTGGCTCCACTGGATAATGATTAGATGGGATTTCCCGTGCAATTGAAATCAGATATCACATGGAACTAGAGTCATTTGAAAGACAGACTGAACTAGATGTCAAAGTGGACTTGGCTCCTCATTAATGTTATCCTGCAGTTTGTAAGAAGCTATCGACGTGCCTATACTTGGTCTTCCCCATGTGATCTAGTTTTTCCCTGCATGGTAACTGGTCTCTGATAGGGATATTTCCAAAAGCAAGTCTTTCCAAAATACAGGTAGAAGCTGCAAAGCTTCTTACGGCACCGAATCAGAAGTGTCTTCTGGCATATCCTATTAGTAAAGCAATTCACAGTGGATAGTCCCCATGCAAAGCTAGGGGAATTAGATTTACCTCTGGATGAGAAGTGTCAAAGAATCTCTAGCCATGTGTAGTCTGCTACTCTACTGAAACTCCAAGCTTTCAGAAGTGCATATGGCTCTTTAAAAACAAAACAAAACAAAACAAAACAAAACAAAACAAACAAACTTGAGCCACCTGTTGGCCTAGTGGTCAAGGTGGCTGGATTTCACATGGTCAATTGTACAGTTCAAGTCCCAAACCTGGGAGTTTGAAGATTACACTGGGCACATGGGCCTAGGTACCAAAAATCATGAGGAGAATGGAGAAGAAATTGTGCATGGCCATCCCCCCAAGAGGGTGCTTTCTTACTTCTCTTCTCTCTTTTTCTCCATCTCTCTGTCTCTGTCCCTTTCAGCCAGCACACATAACCTATCATAAAAAAATAAACAAAAAACTAATCCTGTTATACACTTACTTATATCTAATACATGTATAATTTTATTAGAATCATGTTGATGTCTCCAAGTAACAATTCAAAAGAAGTTTTTTTTTTTTTTTTTTTCTGCTAGACTTTTGCTATGGAATGCATGTGCTCACCAGAAAGTGAGAAATCACCCTTCAGGGAGGATGGTCAAAGCACAGAACTTTCTCCTCCATCCTCCTCTCAGGATTTTGGGCACACACACACACTTGCCTGGCATGAATTTCACGCTGTCATGTCTGGGACTCGAGCCACAATCTGCCACGTTGGAGTCCAGTGCTTTAACCACTATGCCACTTGCTGGTGCTCAAAAGGTTTCTCAAAAACAGCTCTAACTAGGGATGAAAAAGACAGGGCTAATTTTCTTCAAGGCTAATCCCATGGATGATGTCTCATGGAAAATGCATATTATAAAAAATTATGCATGGCTTTCAAAATTTTTTACACTAAAATAATCTTGTACTTCAATTCCATTTCCCATGAACTCTGAATTGTCCTACACACACCCACACATATGTATACACGTAAATGCATACACACACATTTATTTTTAAATTTCACTATGCAACCAGCATTCCCACTTTAGATACAAATAATAGGTGATCTGTGTGTCATGATTTTGTGAGTACATACAAATTGATGGCCTCTAGTTAGCATCTTGGCCTGGTTTTCCATCCTCATACAGTATATGTATTAAGCATCCCTTACATATCTCAACATATGGTTTACATAAGTACTAGAGATTAATACTGCGGTTTGGAGAAAACAATCACACATTTTCAAAGGCTGTTGTCTGCGTCTGGAACGTGGGGAGCTTTTGGTCCTCTGTTGTTCCCATCTGACATTTGGGAAGAACCAGGCTGGCATATGGTAACTCACTAGCTTGTCCATGTTCACAGAAGTTATCGAGTCATAAAGACAGAATTTTATTCCAAACACTCTGTTGAGAGCCCACGTCCTTAAGCATGAATCTCTATTCCAGCCCTCCAATATTTAGCCAAGATACCAGATCTGTTATACGTATTAAGTGAAATGTTATTATCTAGATATCAACAAATCAACATGTAACAAAACGCCTCCCAATAGGAAGGAAAGAGAACAGAATTATGCCTGTTTTTCAGCACTTAGATTTTATCACTTCATGTATTTACTGCCAGGAATTTCTCAGGCGATGGCTGACATAATAATTAATTAAAAAAATGTGAAAAGTTAGTCTCATTTTAGTTTTGAAAATATACTGTATGCCAAATCAGCATTTACTATTTTCCCACATCTTAGCAAATTTATATTATTCGTTGTTCTTGTTTTCTTTTAATACTAAAAGATTACTATAATCAAGGACTAAAACTGGAAACATGGATGTGTGATATTTGATTATATAATGTCGTTGAAATATTAATGTCACAACTCGTGCAGATCATTTACCCACAATTTTTTTAATATGTGTCACATCCTGTCGCTATCCAGTAAATAGAGTAAACAGGTGGTAGTTTAGCTAATTTCTTAGTCGATTTTTATGCTCTGTTCCATTGCATGTGCCCACATCAAGGAGAAAAGGAAACTCTGCTCTATGTCAGATATTGATCTCTAAATACCATCTTCCTTCTCACTTGCCTTTTAGTGTCCCAGGGTGTTTGTATCGTCTGACTCGAGCCCTCACCTAGATTACTGTGAGAAAATGATCTGGATGAGGACTTCTACCTACCAGGATCTTTCCTGCCTTCAGATGTTTGAGTTTGCCTTCCCTACTCCTTAAGACCACACTTTCCACTTGCCCTGACGTTACTGACCTGGTTACCTTCCGTATAGCTCTCTTATCCAGAGTTGCACTGGAGGCCCCACCATGTGCTCCCTCCACTCTATACTCTGCTCAGAGTTCTGATGGGGCATTAGAACAATGTATTTTACTCTTCCGTATTAAAGCTCTGAGAAACACAACTGGAGGGCCAGCAGGTGGTGTAGTGGTTAAGGCACTGGACTCCCACATGGTTGATCGAAGTTCAAGTCTTGGATCTCAGCAGCTTGAAACTCACATGGGGCACGTGTGCTTGCATGCCCCAAATCCCAAAAAAATAGAGGAGAAGGAATTGCCGTGTGGCCATTTCCTCTGGGTGGTAATTTCTCACTTTATATCTCTTGGTCTCTCTCTGTCTCTTTGGCGAGTACACGTGCCCTGAAGCAAAAATCTGTCCCTCAAACAAAAAAAAGAGAAACACAACCGTGTCTACTGCATTGGGGCAGCCCAAGCACACAGAACAGAACCACAAGCTAAGTGTGCAACTCCGAACTGCTCGACCACTTCAACGAAACCAGAGTAATTAGTAAGGAGAGCACCATCTCTAAAAATTAGAATTTTATTGACTGAAAGAAAGAGGTTGAAGAGGCCTTGATGAAATGTATTTGAAATGTAATATCTGGAACAAACAACAACAGAGCTGTTACTCAAAGGTCTGCATTTAGCAAATTAAAAGAACAAATTTAAGGTAAAATAATACAATAGTCCATTATTATTTGACCACAGTATGAATAACATTATTTAGAGTCATAGTAACTCCCACTTCTTCAACGCTTCTCTGACACTGTGGTACATGTTGCTGTGACTCTTCAACACAAGGTGGAATGCCAGTTCAGAACGTGCCTTTTACAGATACTTCCAGAGCTCCAGAAACACACTGCAGGAAATGGGGAGAGAGCAGGGGCAGGTAATGAGGGTTAGAGAAACCAGGTGGGACACACAAGTGCCCAAACACATAGGCTTTTCCTTCCTATTTCTTCTTATGTTTGCAAAGTAATACATTCCTCATTTTACTGCTATTTGTAACGTGTCAAGAGGGGAGGTAGTTTACAGTAACATCAGTCAAGATGTAGGCTCTTGTAAATGACTTTCCATTTATTCACTTTTTTTCTCTCAAATGCAAGTATTTTTCTTCAGAACAGCTTTATGTATTTTCAGCACCTGTTCATTATTATAATGCATTAATTGAAATCCTAAGAACTTTGAGGTTTGACAATACAATAGCAAGCCTCACACATGACTTGTGAATATTAACGTGGAGTGACGTGGGGCTCTCACACACGTGAAGCACACACACTCAGTAAGCTCCAACACAGTTGAATTTTCCTTCAGAAATAACTCTGACTTCACTTGCCCCACTCAGAGCTGAGTTGGGTCAGAAATAGCCTGGGCCTAAGGAACTGATAAATCTGAATTGCAATGACTGGAGACAGATAAAACTCAGCAGAGAAATGAATGTACAAAGTTGCCATCTCCTGAGAAATCGGTGGCAGTTTTCCTTGGAAAAGTCAAGCCCCATCAGTTTGAAGAAAAGGATTAGAGAAGTTTCTTTAATTAGAAAGTTCGCAGGCACAAAGCAAGAAAAAAAATCATTTTCCCTTAGCCTGATGACGTTCAGAAGGATAAAGACTCAGGCTATTAACTCGGCTCCTCTTAAATGTTGGTCTAGATTCAAGACTGTCACCCGCGTGATGGGTTGCAACGGCAGCTCTCTGGTGGTGTGCCGGCCCTCGGTGCAGCGGGAGACTTATGCATAAATCCTAATAGAGAGGGTGGATGGTGGATTGCTTCTTAAAGCAGTCAGTAGCTAACAGATTGCCATCTCTGCATGAAAAATGAGGTCATGAAGATTTAAATGTGGCAAGAAAGACGAAGGTGCTGTCTATGCAGGAAAGATACTTAGTGTGAACCCATCTGTGGTAATAGATTAATTGCCGTCATTAGCAAAGATGTATATCTCACACCAACCATCAATAAATGTTTCAGATCCATTCAGGAGTGATTGCTCTGTTGATACAGAGGATAAAACGTATTTCCAAACAAGAATAAAAGTAACTTTTTTTCTAAAAGTTTTCATAATCAGAAACATCCTTTTGTGATAAAGAATGTATGTGTATCAAGTAAGACCTAGGGACGAGGAGAGAGTTGATTTAAGAAACTCCATTACTGCTAATGAATGGTTTCTATAAACTTTGCAATAGTCTGAGAGAGGGTTCTGGCTGGAGGAAACTATCCTGATGGGCTTGTTTTGGCTTCTGCCTCTAAGAGAATCAGATACTTCCATAATCATTTAATTTCATTATGGCCTATCTTAATTTATATTAATGGTTTTCTCATCCTCAGTTCAGAGACACAACTCGTAAACTTCATTGTCCTCTAGTATATATTAGGTGTGACCCATAGTAAAGGAAAATGCCCCGAGAGAAGAAGTAAATCTTTAAATAATGTTTTTACTTTTTCTTAAAAAAATACCAGAGTAGGTGGTATGACGGTTATGGTGCTGTTCTCCCACATGGCTAACTGTGGTTTGAGTCCTGGACCTAGCAACTTGCTTTCTCACTTTCCCTCTTTCTCTCTCTGCCTCTCTCTGGTGAGTGCATGTACCCTATAGTAAATTAAAATAATAGTAATAACAATAATAAATTAAAATGAGATATTACTTTGCAGAAAAGATTCCAGAGTCGATGGTAGTCGATTAAGAAATTAATTAGGGATATCCACATAGCTTGTAAAATGGTTTAGGTAGCTTATAGGTTTAAATATAATGACTAACAAGATTATTATTGATACATAACAGCACTCAACCCAAAGCAGTCAGAGGGGGAAGGCTATCCAGACCCTAGGTTAACTATGGTTAAATACTGGTATAACTTTAGATTGCTTGATAAGTAGAGCAAAAAGAGAGATTTTTTTTTAAAGTGTAAGATTTTTATCACAATAAAACACTCAATTGTGCTTTATTTACTTATTTTTTATGAATAAATAATCTTCAGGAACTCAACATAACGTGAAAACTTTTAAGTGGGTCCCTATACGAGGGGCATTGTTAGGAATATTTAACAGCTTCCCTGAGTTCACACAGAAGGAACTGCACTACACAAGGCTGAGCATTTTAATAAACTTTCTACTCAAATGAGCCAGAATGGTTTGACTATGTGTTCCTTTGTGCCTATGCTAATTGCAAACAGCTGACAACTCATAGACTTTTACCGTGACCCAACTGAAAAGGACTCAGGGTCAAGCAAAGAGAAGTTATCTCTGCGGTACCTGGAGTCATACTCCAAGAGGAAAAGAAAAGAGGAGTGAAGCATCATCTCAGTTCATGGTATACAGAGAATCTGTGACTCATTCATTTATTCATTCATTCAAAGATATTAACTGAGCACTTTCTACGTCCCAAGTAAGGTGCAGGTGCAAGGGAGAAATCAATGCACAGAAGAGACAAACAGCCCTTCTCTCATAGGATTCACATTGTGGAGAGAAGATAATCAAAATCCGAAATGAAATAAAAGACTGAGGAAACCTGTTGTTCTTTCTTCTTATTAATAGCCAATTTCAGCCATCTTTTCTTCAAACACAAAATATACTTGATTATAGTAGCCAGAATCAAGCCCACAACAATATTAACATAATGAATTATGAAAGTCAACACTGCAAAATTGGGTAAAGTAATTCAATGTTACTTATAATTCACCAAAAGTGGCTGAACTATTAGTCGTGATTGCTATTGAAAATTCTGCCAATTATATTTTTCATTTTAGTTAACAATAGACGATGTAATTTATAATTAGTTAGAGAACACCTGAGGATTAGGACTTTAATCAAATTGTTCTCTAAACTAAAAAGATTAGACATTTGAACATGAGTCCCTGAAGAAATTGAACAAAGTAAAACTTTTTCAGAAGTTCAAGTACTATATTTTTTTCCCAGTAAATGACAACTTTTTCTTCCTTATCTTTTTCAATGTTGAACAACATTTTAAAATAGCGCTTTGAATCAAAGATGCTTAGAAACAAATGAGTGGTGTGGTTCCCGATGACTGGCATGGCCTTATAGATTAGTGGTCGGACTTCTCTAGTTGTTCGGCTTTGCTCTAATGCTGTGCAGAAGTCCATGTGTTTTCTAAATGTTATTCATAAATTCTTAGGGAATGAATCAGTAGGACTTAGTTCATTCTTCCATGCTAAAAATAAAATTACATCAATTGCAAATTGTTAACCAACACTTTTAAGCCATACATCTTTTTAAATTATCCCCGCACCCCCATAGGGTATATGTGCTTGCTAAAGAGAGAGAGAGAGAGAGAGAGAGAGACAGAGAGACAGAGAGAGAGAGACAGTGAGAAAAAAAGTGAGAAATCATCCCCCAGGGGGGAAGGGCTATGCAACATCCCTTGTCCTCATTCCCCTCTTGGCATTCCGGGCATGCGTTCACATGCACCTGGCATGGTCTTCCAGCTTCGGGGTCTGGGACTCAAACCATGGTCACTCATATAGGAGTCCAGTGCCTTAACCACTGAGCCACTGGCACTTAACCCACACATTTTAATTTCAAGGCAGGCAATTCCAAAGTCTTCTTACTTTGGAATCATACATTTTGCTGAGTTGTGACTATGATTATAGCTATGGAACAATGGAACTGTATTGTTAGGTTTTATAGAAATTACAGACAAAAATCAGGAGTCTACCACTAGAAATTTTAGATAATAAATCAATATCAATACAAAATGTCTTATTAGAATGTAAGCAATTAATTATTTTTAAAAATCCCACAAAACTTCAGTGGATCACAGTTCTGAATAAGACTATGTGTTTTTAATATCCCGTAACAGGAGAAAAACTAGGGCTTGGATCTTATTTAAAGTATAAGGCACTTTGGATAAATTAAATCAATTATAGTTTAAGATCTGAGACGGTATTTATTACACACAAATCAATTTAGCCAAATTAAAAGGCATAGGAGTATGACTCAAAGAGCAGACCTCACTGAGTTTTTCATTTCCAACTTCTGAAAAGATACTTATTAAAGGAATCTGTCTCTCAGAAAGCTGTTGATTCTAAAGATCATTCAGTCATTAAGGTTTTGTTAAATTTTTTCATGGAGACCTAAGAAACAGAGGTCCTATTTTAATTAACTAGACTTAGAAATGCATCCTATACCTGAAAACATTTGGGAAACTAGGAATAGAGAGAGGGCAACTCACACGAATATCAATTGCTTGCCCCTCTCTGAAGAAAGATACCTAATCTCTATGGGGTAGGGTAAAACTGAATGTATTCAATAAGGATTTGCCAATCCAGGCCTGATCACAGGGAATATACCATTGTGGGGGGGGGGGGGGGAGGGTTGGGCGGGGAAGGAGGAGGGCTGGCAGGCAGATAGAGGTAAAACCCTGCCCTGATGCAGTTCTTATTTTAGTAGCAGGGATAAATCATAAAATCAAAAGTGAGATAAACAATAAGAGTGTCAAGAAGAGAAAATAAAGGCCAGAGAAATAGGAAGAAGCTGTGCATGTGCTGTGTGTGTGGGTGGAATGGCTATTTTGGGTAGGCTGGCCAGGCAGACCTGTCTGGAAAGGCATCATTTGAACTGTACCCCAAGGAAGACAGTGAGCTGACCCACGTGTGTTTCTCGGAATGGAACATCCTTGCAGAGGGGAGAGCAAATGCTAAGTCCTTGAAGTAGAAACTTAACTGCGTTTGTGATTAAAAAGCAGCAGGAGGGACAGTAGAAGGCGTAGTGGTTACATCGTTGGACTCCCACGCCGACCATGGTTTGAGGCCCAAACCCAGTGGGTTGAATATCACGCAGGGCTTGGTGTGCCCAAGAGCCCAGGAAAAGAATGGAGAAGGGATTGCAGTGTGACCATCCCCCCTGAGGAGTGATTTCTCACTTTCTCTCACTGAAGCAGGGCAGCTGGGCTGACACAGCACAGGTGAGGAGAGAGGCAGGTGAGGAGACCAGGACCTCTGTGCTTGCTCTCTTGTCCCCTCTCCCTCCACACCTCCCTAAGCGGAGCGGGTTTGTCTGGGCTGCTTGCCATAGTGAAAGCAGGTCTTGCTGCTAATGGTTATCATATTTATCATCACCAGTAAGTACTTTTCACTTTTTTCCCGTCTCTCTCTAACTAGAATGGAAATGCCATAAAGGCAGGGGCTGCGCTGTCTTACGTCCCACGCTAGCGCTACCTCTGTCCTGACTGCAGACACACAAAGACCTTTTGAATGCATGGATGCCTATTCCACGAGGTAGATACTGGGATACTCTCACTGGCCAAAAACTTACCAAGCTGTGATTTAGGATTTATGAATGTTTCCATTTGTACCTTGATAAAAAGTAATTCTCCCCAGGCTGACAGATGGCATGGTGGTTAAGGCGCTGGATTCCCGAGTGGCCCAGCCACAGTTCGAGTTCTCAGTCTGGCAGCTTGCTTTCTCACTTTCTCTCCCTCTCTCTGGTCAAATGTAAAAATAATAATAATAAATAAAATGAAATATTTTTAAAAATAGTAATTTTTTCCAGAGTAGCATAATAAAAAATCTATCATACATACCTAAAATTTATCATAATTTCAACAAATTATGTAGTAATAACAATAATGAAGGCCTCTCTTCCTGGACCTTCTCTGTTGTCTCTGAAAAGTAGAAATTCCCCTCCTGCTGCTCTGTTTCAGGGGAGTAATCACAAAGAACCCCCCTTTGGATTCTCCCACGTGGCTAGGCTGACAACCTAGCTCTTTAAAAGCTCAGAAAGGCGATATAATTTTGGCCAGACTCACTAACACTACTATAGTTTGGATATGTTTTCAATTAAACTGTGTTTTGCTAGCTATTTAGTGAAATGAACATTTCATTCCCTGGAATTAGTAAAATTAGACTGGCTAATTCCCCTTTCCTTAGTCTGCCTAAGTCCATATATTATGTTTAATTTTTAAGAAATAACTTTATTTACAATAGGTAGTTTTAAAAATTATTTTATTTACCGAATATTAAAAATTAGTAAGAGGGTCATCCAATAGTTTGGTGGTTTCAGGAGCTGGACCAGATCCAGCCGACTGAGAGTCTGAGTCCCAGACCTAGAGGTCTGAGAAACACACCAGGTGCCTGTGTGTGCATGTCAGAATCACAACAGGGTGGAGACATGGAGGAGAACGGGTTATAAAGTGATTATTTTCCACAGGGATCCTTTCTCCTGTTCCTGCCCCTTTCTCTCTCTGTCTCTCACTGGCAGGTACATACATTCTCTGGCAAATTAAAAAAAAAAAAGTGTTAAAAATGTGAATGTAATGTACCTTCTAACACTAACTGAAGTTATTGGATTGTCGGAAAAGTCATGAAGCATCTTTTTTTGTCCCTGAAGGTAGTATTTCACAGCTCAAGTTTAGTAATGAAGCATTTTTGCAGCAGATGGTGCTAGTTCGTTTTGGGAAGTACTAGAGTCATTTGCATCTATGTTATTGCTATATTGACAGCTGACAGTTCTAGGTTCATTCTAGAAAAAATTCAGTAATATGGTTGAGTTTTACAACAAGTTAAAGATGGAAGACCAAACTGCATTTTTGTCATATTTTACTGTTTTACTTCCCTAAAGGGAGGAACGTGGATCAAGCTTGTGACAAGTTGAGTAAAAGTTACGGTGACAGGTGACAATGCTCTACAAGAATGCAGTGCCAAGGATACTTCATGAAATTCCACGCTGGGGATTTTGAGCTCGTCTAAGCTCCTTGGTCAAGGAGGCCCACCCAGGTAGATGACGACAGAATAAAGGCATTGATGGCGTCAAACTCATGTACCACAGAAGAGACTGTAGAGACGTTGAACATCCATCATTCAAGGGGTCCCGACCACCTGAAGAAGCTGGGATACATAAGCAAGCTCGGTATTTGGGTTCCTCATGAGCGCAAAGAAGTTATTTGATGGTGTGTATAATATCCGTGATATGCTCATTAAATGTGAGGAAAATGATCTTTTTGTTGTTTTGTTTTTGAGAGGGTTTTACTGGGGAAAGAGAGAGACAGAGACAGTGAAAGGGAAAGTGAGAAATCACTCCCCCATGGGGAATGGCCGTACTGCAATCCTTTCTCCTTCATTCTCCTCCTAGGATCCTGGGCACGCACACACACACACACACACACACACACACACACACATGCCCAGCATGAATTTTTTTTTTTTTTTTTTTGGAGAGGTTTTTGCTATAGGGCACATATGCTTGCCAGACAGACAGAGACATAGAGACAGAAAGTGAGAAATCACACCCCCAGGGGGGATGGCCACACTGCAATCCCTTCTCCTCCATTCTCCTCTCAGGATCTTGGGCATGCACGCATATGCACCCGGCGTGAGCTTAAGCCACCTGGTCCAGACCTTGAACTGCGGTTGACTACGTGGGAGTCCAGCGACATAGCCATTACGCTAACTGCTGGTCCCGCCGGCATGAATTTTAAACTGCAGGGTCCAGAACTTGAACAGTGGTCAGTGCCATGAACGCTACCCCATTGGCTGGGCCAAATGATCCTTTTTTGATGTGACTGATGACTACTGATTGTTTACAATAATGTGGTGCTCAAATGGTCTTGGTCCCAATGTAATGATTCACCTCAAAGGACATCAAAAGCAAAATTCATGAGAGGAAGAGCATGCTGTCAGTGTACTGGGATTTTAAAAGTGATGTGTTTTTTGAGCTCCTACCAAGGAACCAAATAATCCATTTGAAAGTGTGTTTGCATCAAAAATTTCATCACCTGTCAAAAACGATTGGAGCTTGGATGGGATGCATTGCCACACCCACCATACTCACCTGACTTTGTACCATCAGGCTTCTTCTTCTTTCTCTCTCTCCAAGACTCCTTGTGTAGTGTATGTTCCGTTCAGATGAGGCTGTAAGTCGGCACTGTGCTCGGTTGTTTCGTTGTTTGTTTGTTTTTTTCAGATAAAGACAGGTCCTTCCATGAATAAAAAATAGTGAAGCTCACTGAAAGATAGCAAAAGGTTATCCAACAAAATGGGTAATATAACATTGATAGACCTTTGCTCTTTATATAATGAATGACCCTAGAAAACAGAAAAAAAATACATTGTGACTTTTCTGACAACCAAATACATATATATTTTGGTTGCCAATTTATCCTCTTTTGCTTGTGTTCAATCTACCCAGAGAAGGCTTTGATAAAATAATAGTATAAAATATAAAGAAGAACTTGGTTCCTTCAAATGTATTAAAACAATAATTAAATAGCATGCTCAAGGAATTCCAAGAGGTATTCTAAAATTTGATTCATATATACATGAATTATATAAAATCCTTTTATCTTGACAATGGCAATTGCATGATAAATATACTTCTGTGCCAGATAATAATACTTTAAAGATTTGTTTAAATAAAGCATTTAAATAATTCTCCAAGTAGATACCGAGTATTTTAGAACTATTTTTAGTAGATGTTGATTGGCCTGAAAACCACGGCTGAGATATTTGGGACTCTGTAGGAAAAATAGAAAATTCTGTGACTTGTAACTCCTGGGAAATACATACTGTATCCTTCTAGCATTCACCATATTTTCTAGGAGCCTGCCATCAATTATTTTTAAAACTGGATAATCACAGTATGAAAACTGGAGTTAGGGGACCAGCAGTTAGCGTAATGGCTATGTCGCTGGACTCTCATGTAGTCAACCGCGGTTTGAGTCCTGGACCCGGTGGCTTAAAATTACACCAGGCATGTGTGCGTGCGTGCCCAAGATCCTGAGAGGAGAATGGAGAAGAAGGGATTGAGGTGTGGCCATCCCCCCTGGGGGTGATTTCTCACTTTCTGTCTCTCTCTCTGTCTGTCTGGCGAGCGCATGTGCCCTATAGAAAAACCTCTCCAAAAAAAAAAGAAAGAAAGAAAACCAGAGTTAGACAGATGCCCTACTGTCTTTCTTCATGACTCCAAATGTTTTTTTAAAATACTGATTTTTCTGGGAGAGAATATGCACATTTTTCATATTCATCAGCCCTTCTTGTTGACTGCTTAAATCCCCTTATTGTGTATATATTTCATAGACGACATAAGAACACACTTGAATTAACATTTGCCTATTTCCTTATTTACTGAGAGAAGAGCTTGTGTTCCAATGGCTGAGTTTTTATTGAAAAGTTAAAGTACTTATTACCATTTGCTGATTAATTTGCAAGATTGACTTATCTCTTGTGCAGATCTTCTCAATCATTAAAGGCTTAATTGACTTGTTGCTTGGTAAATGAACCAGTCTCTCAGTCACATCCTGAACCTGTAGTGACGGAGTGTACTGCCATACCTCAGCGTGACTACAACACACAGAGTAAGTTGCAATACCTTTAGACATAATAATGAGATCTTCGATGAATCTTCTTCACAGAGTCATGTTTTGTGAATAGACATTTATCAGTGAGGACATTTTTATTCAACCATCCTCATGTTTGTCTCAGTACTATGGTAAGGTAATCATTCGATGGCTTCTCTAAAATATCCAAAGATTCTAAGATGGGCAATTTAAGGTAGATCTACAAAAGTGGGTGCACATTAGTTGCAAATATTCATTCACTAATTTATTTTTATTCATTTAACTAATGGTTATTGAACAACAACCGTTTTTTAAGGTTAATGGCTAAGGATTAGAAATACAGTCACAAAAATAGATATGCTTCAGACCTTCAGAAATTTATTTATTTATTTATTCATTTATTTATTTTATCAACACTCATTTACTGTACATCAATACAGTATACAAAATATAGTATACAATCCAGTACACATTGTATATTGGCTCAATCAAGGATATTACCTTACATGTTATCATCAACAAATTATTTTCTATTTCTTGTTTCTTATATATTTTGCTTTATTTTTCCCTCCTCGATTCCCTGTCTCTAACCTTCTCCAACTTCCCCCTTCTCTCACAGTCCTGGAAAGTACAGTTGTTTTCCATACCTTTTTTCTCCCACATTATATTGATTCACTAAAGATCTTAAGTAATTTAAAGACTTTCAATAACAAGCACAGCTGATATATACATATTTATGAATGCATGTCTGACTTTAGACATAAACCTCAGTGAGTAAAGTGAACATACTATAAAGGAGCACCTTGCTGGGGCTGTATAGCTTACTGCAGTCATTAAATAGGTATTGATAGGTACTTTAATGCATTTTTTAATTTAAAAATTAGTTTTAATAGATCAAAAATCAAAAACTGTTAAGAGAAATTTGCTTAAAACTTAAAGCCAGGAAAAAGGTTAGGATTCAGTTCAAATAGTAGGTAAATGAACCTATCAGCAGTTCAAAAGAAGACAAAAGTTCTTAAGTATGGAAATCAAAGCATCAAAGAAAATCAGTAATGTTTTAGTTTAAAGTAAGAAATTCTATTTTAGTAGTTCAGACTCATGTAATTAATCTCTCTTCTATTGAATTGGCAGCATTATTGTGGTCTGATCTTTCCATTTAAACTCTGGAAGTTAACATTCATCGTCAGATTTGTCCCTACCATTAGGCTGGCCATTCTCTTGGTTGATTCTTGTACTCTTATTTCTGTGTGTTCGATATAGTTTTCCTGGTATAGCACTCCCTTTAGCACTTCTTGGAGAACTGGTCTGGTGTTGGTAAATTCTTTCAGGTTTTGTTTATCTAAGAATGTTTTTGTCTTTTTTTCCCATAAGAAAGATAATCTTGCTGGGTATAGTATTTTTGGTTGAAATTATTTTTCACTTAACACTTTGAATATATTTTCCCATTCTTTTCTTCCTTGCATTGTTTCTGATGAGAGATCTGATGTTAGCTTTATGGGATATCCTTTGAAAGTAACTTGACATTTCTCTCTTGCCAATTTTAGTATTTTGTCTCTGACTGTGGTTTTGGTCAATCTGTCTATGATGTGCCTCAGGAAAGATTCATCTTGGGTTGATTCTATGTGGGGTCCTTTGTATTTCTTGGCTCTCGATATCTCAATGCCTCTTCCAGGTTTGGAAAGTTTTCTTCCAGGATTTCATAAAATAGATTATCAGTGCCAGTATTATTTTCTTCACCTTCTGGAACAACAATGATCTAGATATTTGGGGATTTAATGGTATCTAGTATTACTTGTATGTTATTCTCATTTTTTGGGGGGTTATTTTCTCAGTTTTTTGGTGAATTTCTCTAGGTCTGAGGTTCTATCTCCTACATCTGGGATGCGACCTTCTGCATGATTTAACCTGCTTTTGATATTTTCAATATAAGTTTTTATTTCCTATATTACAGCCTTAATCTCTAACAATTCTGTTTGATAATTTTTTACGGTGTGTATCACTTCTTTCAGGTTGCGCAAGAACTTCTTCAACTCCTAGAACTCAGTGCCTCTTCTCCTGCATCTTCTGAAGTTCATTGTCTCTATTCTCTTGTATCTCCATTAGCTTTATCACTATGAATATTTTAAATTCTTTATCTGACATTTCCATGAGTTCTCTTGTATTCTTTGTGAAGGAAGAGAAGTTATTCTTTTACATTAGAGGAGAGGAGAGATATTTTCTTGGTTTCTTGTATATTTTGTGCCTTCGCAGTGGTTTCTGGTCATCTGATGAATTATACATTTTTCCCTATTTTTTGGAGTTAAATCTGAGCAATCAGAGGAATGCAGGAGGAGGTGACCTGCAGTCTGTAAATAGTACCATTGTTCTTCCTTTGCACAGCTGATTCAATGAAAATTGAGGATTAATCTGACCCTAAAATTATTCAGATATTTGGCTACTGAGCATTTAAACCGGTCTAGAAAATCAGTGTGTGGAGGCTGAGCAGAAAAGTGAGAAAGGTAAAAAGAAAAGGAAAAGGAATAGAAAAAAAAAAAAAAAAAAACATTAAAAAAAAAAAAAAACACACCAGAAAACGAAAAACAATACAAAAACAATAAGAAAAAGAGAAAGAAAATTTTTTTTGTCAAAAAATGAAAACCATGCATGTACTAGTTTGCCACACAAATGGAATCGCTCAGAACTCAAATATAGATGGCTGCTGATTGGCTTATCCTATGGAGGCAGGAGAAAAGGCAAGAATTAGAATGACAAAAGAGCAGCAGAGTGCTAAGTTTAAAAATAAAAAAATAGAGAGAGGGAAATGGAAAGAGACAGAGAGGATAAGTAGGGTGCTTTAACCTGACTCCTGGCTAGAATGTGGATCAGGAGGGTGAAGTCTGGGCAGCAGGTCTTCAGTGGTCAAAATCCCAGAATTGTATAATGTTGCTGGAAAGAGACATCCATAGCAAGTGCAGGGCTGGGGAAAGAAGAGCAGATCATAAAAGATAAAGTTCATTTTTTTTATAGAAAAATGTTAACATTAGATATATATCACTTGAACAAAAAAGCAACCTAATATAACTAATATATTCCATGTTAATTTGGTATAAAATGTCATCTTATAACATTTCTTACTGTAAGTTATCCTATAAAATTAAAACCCACTTTAATTAAGTGGCATTTAAAAATTTAAGGAGCACAAATGTTTGAATAATCTGGTTAAGTACTATTATTATGCCCATTTCTTTTCTTTTTTTTTTTT
Source organism: Tupaia tana (assembly GCA_026018925.1). Taxonomy (NCBI): domain Eukaryota; kingdom Metazoa; phylum Chordata; class Mammalia; order Scandentia; family Tupaiidae; genus Tupaia; species Tupaia tana. The sequence continues at coordinate 87,133,837 of JAKSZU010000006.1, forward strand.
TAAGGATTTTGCCATAGGGCGAATGTGCTCACCAGAGAGGAGAGACAGAGAGAGACAATGAGAGGGAAGTAAGGAATCATTCCTAAGCGGGGATGGCCATACTGCAATCCTTCTTCTCCATTCTTGTCTCAGAATTTTGGGCAGCCCAGCACACGTGCCCAGCGAGATTTTCAAGTCCTGAGTTTTCAAACTTGAACTGTGGTTGGCATGTGGGAGTCCAGCTCCTTAACCACCATGTCACCTGCTGGCTTGGATTTCTTAGATAAGTAAATTTAAATATAGAAAGATTAAATAATTTGCCCAAAGTCATACACCTAGTAAGTGAAAAATCTATGATTCACACCTATAGCATCTGGCAAAGGAGTTTATAAACTTAGCCAATATATTATCTTGAAGGATGGAACCTTCATTAGATCAAGAAATTGTTTTTATTTCCTTAAAATTTCAAATACTAGAACAATGTCCAAGTCATCACAGGTTGATAAATATTTTCGAAGTTAGTAGTTCCTTTTCTTTGTCTCCTAATAGTTATAGCTATGATAATTTTCGTTTAAAAGTTTATTTCCTAAAATATTATTTTTCTATTTATCTTTTATCTAGCCACATTGACCATTTTTACTGAATGGTCTGACATAACTAAAAGAGAAAAAGTATTTCCTCTTCCTTGTGATTATGACATTGCATTCTTAAAAACCTTCAGTTACAAAATTTGCCCTTGAACATAAAACCTATGGGCAATGTACATAAAAATGATCATAATCACAAGTGAATTATAAAATTTGTGAATATGTTTAATGTTTAGTGCCTGTCCTACAGCCTAGTAGTTAAAGGAGACAGATTCCACAGGGCCTACCTCAGTTTTAATCTTGGCATGATGGCTTGAATAACACCCAGGAATGTGTATTGTTGTCCAAAATCCCAACAAGAAGGAAAAATGGAGGAGAAGGGATTGTAGCATGACCACATCCCATTGTGGGGTGATTTTTCTCTTTTTCCCTTTGTCTATCTCTCAACATGTCTCTGGCAAACACATACAACCTCTAGTAATTAAAAAAAAAAAATCTTATGTTTATTAAAATAAACCAAAAAAATCAATTCAATTTTTCCATTTATAATCTTTCAAAATATTTTTCCCCTGAACTATTAAAAAGATGCTTAAGAATTTTTTCTGCTTTGTTTGTTATAGCTAATATACATGGTAAGAAGCTTTTGCCCATCATGGCTTAGGTTCATGAATTCCATTTGATTTTATGACTTAAATTTGTTTTCTTTGTTTATATTTATTCATAAGAAATAGTGTCTGAAGGTGCACTTTCTCTCCCATTCAGCTCATCATGATCTTGGGTGTGTGCACCTGATGAATTTCCAGGTCCACTTGGGAGCCAAATCTACTCATGTGACTTCCTGCTCCACATTTCATATGCTACCACCTGCACCACCAAGGTGGGCCTGTGGCTCAGGATTTTTTATTCTGATCTCAAGACTCCCACTGGGGATCCTGGCAGACAGTATATCTTTATAGCTAAATAGCAATGTTCCATAAATTGTATTTTTTGCTGCAATATACATAATCAAATCGTGTTTAAACTGCCTTCATGGCTATGAAGCTTAGTTCTCCCTATGACAACTTAATTCCAGCACATATGAGTATACACTAAAACATCAACTTGCTCATCTAAAAAATACCTTAACATACACATGTATGTGTATATATATTTATACACACACACACACACACACACAGACACAGACACAGACACACACAGACATATATGGAGGAATAGTGAGCACATCTTAGTTCATGTTAGTTGCACAGCTAAAATAAATTTTTACGAGATGAATAACCTAATTAAAACAGCAATTAGAGCAAAAAAAAAAAGAAAAGAAAAGAAATGAAAAGAAAAGGAGTAAGACCAGCACCCTGAAACTGCTCCTGTTCTGGTAGCTTCCCTAAGCTCTAGTCAGTACTACTGGCAAACCAAGAGAGACAAGTATCATTCCTTATTTCTTACACTATAGATTTGTGTTACCTGTTTTGTACTTTATATAAATGTAATCATATATCTCTATATATATGTGTGTGTGTGTGTGTGTATATATATATATATATATATATATATATATATATATATTCTTTTTTTCTGACTTCTTCCTATCAATATTAGGTTTGTGAGATCTATGAATAAATTGTTAGTAACTGTAGAAGGTTCATTCTTGTTTATGTGCATATGCCTTTTCTTTTTTCCTATAGGGCGTGTGCGCTCACCAGAAAGATGGAGAGAGACAGAGAGACAGAAAGTGAGAAATCAACCCCCCCCCCCAGGGGGGATGGCCATGCCAGAATCCCTTCTCCTCTATTATCCTCTCAGGATCTTGGGCACGCATGCACACATGGCCAGCGTGACTTTAAGCCACTGGGTCCGGGACTTGAACTGCAGTTGACTACATGAGAGTCCAGTTACATAGCCATTACACCAGCTGCTGGACCCTGTGCACATATCTTTTGATTGGCAAATGTGTATATTTGTCTAGTACAGGACTATGAATGATAATACTGTTGCTCCATATTCTTACTAATATTTTTTATTTTCTGCCTTTTTAAAAAAAATACTTAGTAATTCTGATGATTATTCAGTGATATCAAATGATGGTTGAAGCCTTAAAGAGTAAGTTGCTCATTTACTTGTCCATTTTCATATTTTCCTCTTACTTGTTTGCCTTGCTCTTTGGCCAATTTGTCTGTTCTAAAAATATTTTGGACATGATCTTATGTACATGTATGTATATTATAAATACACACACATATTACGAATACCTCTCTGACTCTATCAGATGCTTTTATTTGGACAGGTTTTTGCTATAGGAAGCATGTGCTCACCAGAAAGACAGAGAGAGACAGAGAGACAGAAAGTGAAAAATCACCCCCCAGGGGGGATGGCCACGCTGCAATCCCTTCTCCTCCATTCTCCTCTCGGGATCTTGGGCACGCATGCACACGCACCCGGCGTGAATTTAAGCCACCAGATCCGGGACTCGAACCGCAATTGACTACATAGGAGTCCAGCAACATAGCCATTATGCTAACTGTTGGTCCCTCAGATGCTTTTTTTAAATCTTTTTAACATTAGATTTTGATAAGCAAAAATCCATAAATTTAATATATTCCAATTTCTTTATTTTATTTTTATGGTTAGCATTTTATTTGTGTCTTATTTAAGAAAGTTTTGCCTAGCTCAAGGTCATAAGGATATTCTTCTATATTCTCTTCCAAAAGCAATATTGTTTTGCCTGTCACACATTTAATTCTTCAATCTGCCTGTGATTGATTTTTATACTTGGTGTAAGCATAGGTCAAAATATAATTTTGTTTTCTTTATGGGCATCAAACTAACCCAGCACCACTTATTGAAAATACTATCCTTTCCCAACTGGCACTCTGCCTTAATTTTATCTTATCTCTTTTCTTTCTGCTGTAAAAGACATGCTTTCCATTTTATGTACATATTCTTTTCTTAGTACCTCCTTTTATTTCTCCTATTACAAATATGTGTGGCTTAAAAATAGATTTCTCTCTGGTTTTAAAGATATATGCACATGAATCTTGACTATGCACTGAAATATTTTAAATGGACCTTTCTTTTTTTTTTTGGAGAGGTTTTTGCTATAGGGCGCGTGTGCTCACCAGACAGAGAGACAGAGAGACAGAAAGTGAAAAATCACCCCCCAGGGGGAATGGGCACGCTGCAATCCCTTCTCCTCCATTGTCCTCTCGGGATCTTGGGCATGCACGCACACGCACCTGGCGTGAGTTTTAAGTCTCCAGGTCCAGGATGCGAATTGCGGTCGACTACGTGGGAGTTCAGCGACATAGCCATGATGCTAACTGCTGGTCCCTAAATAGACCTTTTAAAGGAGATGGGGGACTGGTAGGTAGCATGATGGTTAAGGCACTGAGCTCTCCCATGGCCAAACATGGTTCGAGTCCTGAAACTGACAGTTTGCTTTCTCACTTTTGGTGTGTGTGCGTGCATGCTCAAGTTCCCGAGAACAGATGGAAGAGAAGGGACTGTCGTGTGGCCAACCTTCCTGGGGAGTCATTCTTTGCTTGCTCTCTCTCTCTCTCTCTCTCTCTCTCTCTCTTTCTCTCTGTCTTTCCAGTGAGCCCACACGCCCTTATAGCAAAAATATCTCTTAAAAATTACATAAAGAGAATGGAAAACTATATTTTGAGCATGCTAATTAGACAACTGTCTCAACTGACCCAGCACTGGTAGGTTTGTGGTAGGTAGTGCAGAGCTGGTGAATAGAGAGTCAACATCTATTCTATCATCTTCCTAGCATGTCTTCCTATTCTGTGAAGAAGGAAGTGTAAAAATGTAGTAAAATAAAATAATAAACCTCTTTGTCTAACTCTCCTTATGGCTAGGGTTATATAGATTAATGATCTGTGCTTGCATAAGATTGAGAAGACTTAAGACAGCAGAGAACATTTTCTTACACCTTTAGCTATTGGTATTTTTATGATCCAATGTGGAGTAGCTCCGTCTTTCTAAAGCAATGCCCAATGTCCTTTCTCCATTGGGGATATTGAAAAGTAGTTATGGCTAATTCTTGATTCCAAGTCCACAGATCTATGAGATGTCCTTATAGCTTGACATCTTGTTTTCCATCTTTCTGTTATGTAATAAAAGTAATAGTTTCTCCAAATGACCTTATCTATAATTCATTCTGGGAACTTTGCCTGGAGACCTAATCTAGAGGCACCTTTTTAATATTTCTAACAATTATGTAAGCATCTGATTTTTCTATAATAAATTTTATGATGCCTAAATAGCAAAAGCAGCTTATTGCCTGAAACTGAATCCAGTGGAATAAAGGAAGACTGCAAAAATTTTACAGAGAGATGGAAATGGTGAAGGGAAAAAGGATGTTATAGTCTGTTTTGATCTGCTTTAACCAAATAGCATAGTCTGGGTGGCTTATAAATAGCATAAATGTATTTATTCCAGTTCTGGAGACTGGAAAGTCCTATACCAAAACAAGTCAGAAGCTGGTGACGGTTTGCTTATGATTCATAGACAGTCATCTTTTGGCCATGTCTTCACATGGTGGAAGAAGTGAAAAAGCTCTTTGGAGTCTCTTTTATAAGGCCACTAATGACAGCTATGAGAACCCCATGACCTAATTACCTCCCACATGCCCCTTTTCCATCACATTGAAAATTAGGTTTCAAAACATAGATTTTAGGAGGGGTATAAATATTCAGTCTATAGCATTTTGTCCCTGGCCCTCTAAAATGCATGTCTATCTCACATACAAAATTGTTTTATTCCATCCCAGTAGCCCCCAAAGTCTTATTTATTCCAGCAGTAACACAAAAGTCTGAAGACCAGTGTCTCATCTAATTACCACTTAAATAAGATATGAATGAGAGAATAAGAAGAAATATTCTCAATCCCAAAGAGAGAAATAAAATAAAAAAGGATGGCAGATCTCAAGTTCAAACTACAGAGAAAACTCTATGGGATCTTAAGATGCAAGAATAATCCTCTTTAGCTGATAACCCTCCAGTCTTGTCACCCCCACAGCTCATGATTCAGACTCTCAGTGGCTCTCTGTTAAATCTCATAGCATTGTTGAGCAAGAGTTGAGCAGTCAAGGCTTTTGAACGGCCTTCTCCCTCTGCTTTGAGAAGAGGCCATTTGGAGACTGCCCTGAAGATCTCTGAATCACCTTTGAAGTCATTCAAGCCTGGTCTTAAAGAGTAATGCTTGACTTCTATGCCTATGGTTCACTCACATTCTCACTTATTAAGTTGTCCTTGGCCATACTCTTAGTGTTTTTTTCCATACAGGCATTCTTATTTTTTTTAATATAAGTAAGCTGATAATTTCCCAAATCTTTTAAGTTTTTACATAATGAGTCTACTATATTTAAATCATTTCTCTCTTCTTGCATTTTCCTATAAACCTTAGGAAGAGCCAAGTTGCATTTTTAACACTGTGCTTAGAAGTAGCTCCAGCTAAATATCCGATTATCTTCCATGTAACACTAGAACACAAAAACAATTTGGTCAAGTTATTTCACATTTACAACAAAGATGACTTTCCCTCCAGTTTTCTAAATGTTTGTCCTTCATATCTGAGACCTCATCAGAATGGATTTTACCATCTGTATTTCTGCCAGTAGCCTGTTTATGACTACTTAACCTTTCTCTAAGGAGACTGAGAATTTCTCTATAGCTCTCCTTTTTTTTTTTCTTTTTTTTTTTTCCCGAGTCTTTGAAATAATCACCCTACTAGACCACTCTCAGCAATGTAGGCTTTTTATAGCATGAACCTCAAAATTCTTCAAGCCACTACTCATTACTCAGTTCTATAACCACTTCTACATTTTAAGGTATTTGTTATAGCAGAACCACCACTTTTTATTACAATTATCAGTTATACTCCATTTAGGTTACTATAAAAATTATTATGGACTGAATGTTTATAAATAACAGAGATTTATTTTTCACCATTCTGGAGGTTGAAAAATTCTATACCAAAGTGCAGGAAGATTCAGAGTCTGATAAGGGTTTATTTCCTGGTTCATAGTCTGCTATCTTTTCTCTGTAGTCTCACATAACAGAAGGGCTCAGGGAATTCTTTTGAATTTCTTTTATTAGGGTACTAATTCCATTCATAAGGGCTTGGACCTCATGACCTAACCAACTCTCAAAGTCCTCCTTCCCAAATATACACAGGAGATTAGAATTCAACATATAAATTTCAAGGTGAGTGTAGGGCATAAGCATTTAGTCTATAACAGAAAAAAAGTTGCAAGTCATGACAATCAATTCCAAAACAGAACTCTGACCCTCAGAGGCAAAGTTAAATCATTGAAACATATTGAGGAATATCAGAGCAATGTACAACTGTATTGGTAGTAGAGAAACTGTACCATCAAAGCCGAGTATACTATTGATTAATCACCTACTATAACTTGCAAAAGGTCTTCAGTGAACAGAAAACACATTTTGACTTCTTAATTATCAATTTTATTCATTATTTGCTAATTTCTCTCTCTTATTTATCATTAACCAATTCAGGATTATCTCATAATGAACAAATTTATTACTCTCAACTTTTCCCTGACTCCATGAAGCAGTTTTACTGATCCAAATATAAAATTGTCTTATTTATAATAGCAATAATGACCCAGAGGGAAGAAAAGGAGAAATAATTGATTCCTTCTTCTTTGTTATTATTCATAACCCATCTAAATCAATAAAGAATTTGAAGTACTTTATATAATAAATCATTAAAATAAATAAAGCTCAAAGAGAATGATTCATATTAAATAAAATATTATATTTGTGTCAAAAATATAGACAGAGGCTAAATGAAGAAATTGAGTAAAGAGATTTCCTTTAAGCTTCCTAGAAACCAAGATAAAATGGAAACCATCTTTTCTCCTATTGAGCTTTTGTTACTTATGATAAAGCAAATTCTAGTCTATTAGAATAAAGAAATATACTTAAAGTATGAGATAAATTTAGAAATGGAATAGCCAAATGCTATTAAAATATAATAAAATTTACAACTATAATAAAAAGTATAAAGTTTAACCAATAACATGTCTCTATTTGAAGAAGATTAAAAGTAGACACACTAACAGTTTAAAATACGTTGCATGCTATTCTGGATTTCCAATAATTTCTGATATTAATCATTTAAAAATTATGGAATGAACACTAAACTCAGGATGTATGAGTTTTTAATTCATTGAAACTTATTATATCTATAAACTGAATGAAAGATGATTTATTACATTTTTCATAAGTCCTCTTATCAGCTGTTGACTTACAATAATTTATGTTAAAATAAATATATATTTAGAAAATATAAAAGAAGTAATAAAGTTAAAAATAAGCATAAAACGAAGTATTAGCTTTTAATTTTTACTTAGTGATTCCTTCAAGAAATGCTTACTTAGAACAAACCTGTTTTTGGGACGATTAGGAAACACTGGTAATATCAAGACATTTGCAACATCACACAATCCAGTTTTGCTTTAAATGCTCTTGTTATCAAATGGGGAGCTGTGATGGGATGCTGGGTTCTTGGGCCCAGATCCCTAAGGTTAGAGACCCATCCTGAAATGTAACTAAAGCCATAGCCATGAGAAAAAGAGAGAAAATCAGAAACAAGTTTAATAAAACACTTGAAGAGGTCTGAACCAGCGGGTTGCCAGGCAGAAACTGTGCTGGGAATGGGGTTAGGTGTCCTTTTACTGTGGGGCCTTGTCATGAATGTTTAGGAGGGGAAGTCTGTCACTGTAGCTGGCTCAATAGTTTGATTTTGTTGGTTTTTGTTGTACTTGTGCACTTTTTGCCTGGTAAGTGGAATGGAAACTCTCAGTTGGGGGAAGTTGCACACATGGCCAGTGTAGACTTGAAGGTCTGAGCATGCGCACAGGGACAATTTTGCCCACACCACTCTAGTGCTACCAGTGGAAGGTGAAAGGCCATCTAAGATGGGGACAGTGCCTGTGTGCGCTTGCGTTGTTGCAGAGGGGAAGAAAGTTACATTCTCCAGATCTGCTCTTGGTAATATAGGCAGTAAAAGTCTATAGCTTTTTCCCTGTTGGTGCCTGGGGTCTGGATGCAACCCCTGACAGCAATGAGTGATGTGTCAGAAATCTTTCCTTGGTACCTTGGGACTTCCTGCTGATGTCTGTTTGACGACCTTTACCACTTTATTTTTTAAACATGGATAAGGCACAATAAATTAAACATGTATAATCTTAAAACTTTTATCTTTTTCTACAACTTCAAAGCACATTATGAGCCTCTTATTCTTATTCTGTCTATATGTTCTTCACTTTTTTTTTTTTTTTTGGAGAGGTTTTTGCTATAGGGCGCGTGCGCTCGCCAGACAGACAGAGAGAGACAGAGAAATAGAAAGCGAGAAATCACCCCCCAGGGGGGATGGCCACGCCGCAATCCCTTCTCCTCCATTCTCCTCTTGGGATCTTGGGCACGCACGCACACGCGCCCGGCGTGAGTTTAAGCCACCGGGTCCGGGACTTGAACCGTGGTTGACTACGTGGGAGTCCAGCGACATAGCCATTACGCCAACTGCTGGTCCCTTATATTCTTCACTTTTATAGGCCAAGTAGTTCCTATGGGAAGGGGTTTCTCATACTTGTGGTCTCCTCACCACAGGAATGAGTGCTCTGGATTAAGCTCTTTTTGAATTCTTATTAACCTATTAGTATGGTGCTGTGTTCTGAGGGTTTTCAGAACTAGAGAAGGATGGAACTTTGGGTGACCCTATTGTCAATGAAAATAATGGACTCTTAGTTGCAATGGCCTTGCCTGTCTAAGGCTTTGTTCCGCCACGTCCACGTTGGAAAGGAGTGAGCCAGTGCTGATTTCTTCCTATGTTCTGAGTTCAATGATGGGGAAGGCCAGGTCTTGGAAACATCTCTTTCACTCCCTGTCTTCAGCTCTCTGCAGGTTCTGTTGCTCTGGCTGCTACTTCAGTCTTGGTGTGCATTCTATCTCGACCTGTAAGGGCAGCTAGGGTTCTCTACTGTGATGGTTATTAGCCTATCACTCTCAAGGGACTCAGTCCCGAAACAGCACTTCCACTCTCAGACCTTGACCTGTCCTCTGTCACCATCTTGGTGTTCCCTGAGTAATTATTTCATGAGCTGGTCAGTAAGGTGTGGCCCAAAGAGGAAGTAGAGGAGAGACTCAGGGGAAAAAATGTTTATTATATTTTTAGTTCCCAGAAAGAGAAAGCTCTGCGTGCCATGCTGGACCACTTTGGCAAAGATACCAGGATGGTCAGAGGACAGAAGACGGGAGTGAAAAGGTCTAGGCTTTTACCGGGTTTCTGAGAGAAAGGCAAGGCGAGGCAGTGTGACAGTTCAGGATTGACGAGCTTGACTATGCAAGCGTTGGGCTATAGAGGTGGCTTTTAACTGCCTGGTTCCCAACCCTGAGATGAAAAGAGCACAGAAATATTGTCTCCTGGAGAGAACAGCCCAGATAGAGGAGGCAGGGCTTTGAATTGCTCGGTTGCCCATTAATGGCATATCCTGGCCAGGATTTCTTTTGTTTTTAAGAATTGGCTTGGTGGACTCTCTCAATAGCCAGAAAGATTTTATGAGATGTCAAAACCCCAACATCCAGAAAAAAATTAAAAACAGTCTAAACTATATCCTCTTATCAGACAAGTTCTTTTTACTTTTTTAAAAAGAGATTTTGCTATAGGGTGCGGGTGCTCGCTGGAGAGACAGAAAGAGAAAGAGAGACAGAAAGTGAGAAATCACCCCTTGGGGAGATGGCCATGCCACAGTCCCTTCTATTCTCCCCTTGGGACCCCGGGCATGCACGCACACACGCCCAGTGTGTTTTAAAACTCCAGGTCCAGGACTCGAACTATAATGGAAAACATGGGAGTCCAGCAACATAACCAATATGCCATGTGCTGGTCCCTAGCAGACAATTTCTTCTCAAATGGTTAAGAATGTCCTTTGGGTCTCTCTGGAGCAGTTTGTTGGTGGCCTTCTTTTGCAGTCTGGTCAAAATGCCTGATGGAGTCTGTGTGCAGTATGTCATGAAGTAGTGGTGTCTCCTGATATGGACACTCAGTATTGTACATGTGCAGTACGTGATACAGTGGTGAGCTCTGATGTGGTCACACATGTACTATGTGTTCAGCATGTGATGTAGTGGTGTGTAGTACATGATACAGTGGTGTCCTCTGGTGTGGAAACCTGGTGTAGTCTGTGTGCAGTATGTAATGCAGTGAAATACTCTGATGTGGATGCCAAGTGTGTGTAGTACGAGATGCAGTGGTGTACTCTCACATGGATGCCCAGTGTAGTCTGTGTGTAGTTTGTGATGCAGTAGACGTACTCTGATGTGGACACCCAGTGTAGTCTGTGTGCAGTACGTGATGCAGTGGGGCACTCTGACGTGGACGCCTGGTGTAGTCTGTGCAGTACGTGATGCAGTGGGGCACTCTGACGTAGACACCTGGTGCAGTGTGTGCACAGTACGTGATGCAGTGGGGTACTCTGATGTGGACGCCCGGTGTAGTCTGTGCAGTACGTGATGCAGTGGGGTACTCTGATGTGGACGCCTGATGCAGTGTATGTGCAGTACGTGATGCAGTAGGGCACTCTGACGTGGACGCCCGGTGTAGTCTGTGCAGTACGTGATGCAGTGGGGTACTCTGATGTGGACGCCTGATGCAGTGTATGTGCAGTACGTGATGCAGTAGGGTACTCTGACGTGGACGCATGGTGTAGTCTGTGCAGTATGTAATGCAGTGGGGCGCTCCGATGTGACGCCTGGTGCAGTGTATGTGCAGTACGTGATGCAGTGGTTCACTCTGACATGGACACCTATAGTCTGTGTGCAGTACATGATGCAGTGGGGCACTCTGACGTGGACACCCATAGTCTGTGTGCAGTACGTGATGCAGTGGGGCACTCTGACATGGACACCTATAGTCTGTGTGCAGTATGTGATGCAGTAGGGCACTCTGACGTGGACACCTATAGTCTGTGTGCAGTACATGATGCAGTGGGGCACTCTGACGTGGACACCCATAGTCTGTGTGCAGTACGTGATGCAGTAGGGCACTCTGACATGGACACCTATAGTCTGTGTGCAGTATGTGATGCAGTGGGGCACTCTGACGTGGACACCTATAGTCTGTGTGCAGTACATGATGCAGTGGGACACTCTGACGTGGACACCTATAGTCTGTGTACAGTACGTGATGCAGTGGGGCACTCTGACGTGGACACCTATACTCTGTGTGCAGTACGTGATGCAGTGGGCCACTCTGACATGGACACCCATAGTCTGTGTGCAGTACGTGATGCAGTGGGGCACTCTGACATGGACACCCACAGTCTGTGTGCAGTACGTGATGCAGTGGGGCACTCTGATGTGGACACCGATAGTCTGTGTGCAGTACGTGATGCAGTGGGTACTCTGACGTGGACACCAAATATAGTATGTTTATTATATTGTGGACAGTTTTCTATGCCTGTTACCTTTCCTCTGTGGTTGGTCATAATAGTTCTTGTATTTCTATTTCACTTATTCTAATACATTTTTATCCCCAAGCCTCCAACATCCATTCACCTCAGCAATGTGTTTGTTCTCTTTCTTGGGGTTCTTATCAGTGTGCTAAAGTTTTACCTAAGAATCGTCTACATTCCAGCCTCATATATTCTCTCAGTTCCTGCCAGTCTATGCTGATTGGATTCTACTGCTACTTCAGCACATACTTGGTATATCCGTAGCAGTGAACTGAACTGTACAGAGACCTAACCCTCATTATTTACTAAAATGTCAATAGGTATGATTCTATCATGTAACTGCCTCATCTGAAACCCACGTATGGCCTTTAGGCAGAAGGAGTTATAATCATTTACTAAAAAGGGATGAGTGCTTTTAGCAGGCTCAGAGGACTCAGGACTACCTGGACTTTCAAGTAACAAAACTGTGCTTATCCCTGCTTCCTTATATCAGCATGAGGATATCTCTTCTTTTTAGTATGGCCTTGCTTTTGGTTTAGGATCCTATTGGAACTGAGAGTTCTATATTTCCCAAAGCTCTTCCACTATAGTTAGGTTGTAAGTCTGGTCCTCTGGTCTGTCTTTAGGTATGAAAGAATAAAGTGGGGCCAGCAGGTGGCATGGTTAAGGGCACTAGACTCCCACATGGCTAAGTGCATTTCAAGTCCCAGACCTGGCAGCTTGCTTTCTCACTTTCCCTCTCCCTCTCTCTCTCTCTCTATCTTCATCCCTCTTTGGTCAAATTAAAATACATAAATAAATAAATAAATAAATAAATAAATAAATAAACATAAATAGTTAAATTTAAAAAAAAGAACAAGATATCTATAAAGGTCGCCAAGGAGCCACTCAGGTTTTGACATTGTACCTTGAGCTTGTGATTGAATATCCTAACCTTGTCCTCTTCACTCTTCAACAATCACCAGAAGTAAGCACGATCCACCCAATTCCAAGGTATTTATGACTGCCAGTACTTTCTTCAGAGGCAAAGATGTTATAGAAGTCAGTATATCTTCTTCCGAGCATAGCCTATTTCAGTTAACCATAAGTGGACTTCTAAACAACTTAACAATTGCACTTCTTACATGCTAGAGGCTGTACATACTCTACAAGCTAATAATTATGGTTTTTCAGTGCAAGGTAGTTGGCAAGTGACTCACTTACAAAATCTATTAGGGCGTGCTTCCTAGAACTACCCTTGGCAATGCCTGCCTTGCAGGTATGCATTATCTTGCTGCAAAAATACTTTAAAATATATACACAGTTTTATCATAGCATGAATTTTCCATGAATTTTTTGAAGAGCCCTTGTATTACTCTAAGTCTTACTCATCTATACAGGTGGAACTAATGGTAAGATATATATATTCTAGCAGATAATCACAAGCTGCTGATTGCTGGATTTTACATTATCTTCATGTAGTAGCCATAAATTAGAAACTCCCACCATTCTGCTCTCTCTTAGAAGTACAGGTAATGAGACTTCTACCATTGTCCCAAGGTTGTCACTTACTTGCTCTTATGGATGAATATCATCTTTTGTATTGTAAAGGGGTGAGATCAGTTGAATTCCAGAGGCCTATTGGGCATGACAGGCTTTCCTTTTGCATGTTCAGGTCTCTTATCATGTGTAGTTTCTTTCACAGCTTTCCACCCTCACAAGGGCATGTTCTACTCACTGCATTCTTTGTTCACCAGCTCTTTGAGGTAGCATCAGCAAATAACATGCTTCACAAAACCCATTACTGAGTGTTTCAAGTTCTGGTTTAACTGACTTATAGCCCAGCACAGATAATCACCACATTTTCCTCTTTGCTCTAGTAGTACTTTGTGCTTATGGTTTTTATCTCTTTGTATGGACCTTATTAGTTTTCTTCTGTAATATCACTTATTCCTCTTCCACACCATAACAACTCTGTAGAAAGAGTACCTCATCTTATCTTTCTTGATTCATTCATCAAATGCTCATTATACTTGAGTAGGTACTAACGGCCACGGAGATTCTTAAAACAAAACCACTGGTCTCAGTGAAATCCTAATCCATTAAGGGAAAGGCAATGACAATAAATAAATTACACTGCACCATGATAACATTCTTACAGTTTTATATCTGTGTATATAAACATTAAATTAGTAAATTTTGAACTAATAAATGGTTGTTAAACACAAAGTATCCTTCAGGATTTTACTTTTGCCCATGCAATCTTTTTTTCCTTTTCTTTTTTTCTCCTTTTCAAGAAAGGGGCTCTCTTTGTCTCCATGCTCCTGCCTCAGCCTCCTGACAGGTATTAGCGATATGTCTTACCATGTACTGCTCTTTTTTTAGGCAGGGTTTCATTACGTTGCTCAGGTCAACCCCCAGCATGCTGTTAATTTGCCTCAGTGTCCCTGAGTCACTGGAAATACAGATGCAACATAAGAGGCCTACCTTTTACAGTTGTACCAGGAACTGAACTCGAGTCTGTCATTAGTCCCAGCTTAAGGAGTATAGAGTTTTAGCAGCATTGGCCAATGTGATGGCTGAGCCATGCCCATGCAATTCTTTATGCCTAAATTACTCCTTTATGTAACTAAATCTTATTCTTAAAAAAAGACTAAGTTTAATTGTGTGGTCTGATTTAGAGAAAGTCTCTGGAGACTAGGTCCAATATATTTAAGTCTGGGTTAGGTAAACTTCCTGTATACTTTCATAGCAAATAGGCTCCATCATAGCATTTATTATTAATAAATGCCATTATTTAATAATGGTTGCTATTATTTATTAATTGCTGCTATTTGTCGACTATTTACTATGCCCTGACCACTGTTGTATCTAGTTAGCATGCATTTTTATTTGAATTGTCAGTACAATCTCAGAAAGTAAACTTTTAAAATTTTACCACAGATACTGTAGTAATTACTATGACTCAGATGCAACTTCTTGGTGCCTCAGAATGGTTTAACTATTGTTGATAACCAGAGAGTCATTTTTTAATTTGTGATTTTCCTGCCTCTTCAAAGAAAAAAAATCTCTTCCACTTCATTTCTTGAGAGACATTTCTTGTGGAGGTTGGTAGAATAACAATACATTTAAGATATTCTCAGGCCTTCAGATAAAGTATTATTTTTTTACTCACTAACCTTGTATCCCTGGACATTTAGATTGTCTTACTATTTTGGTGTTGATTTTTATAGGAACATGTAGAACTTTATGAAAACACTTACTAGGATATGGAGGTAATACTGTAAATTTTAGAAACATTTAATTTCCCAGAAAAAAAAAAAAGTGCATCTAATTTGGGTGGGTAATTCCTTTCTTACTTACAAATATTTTCATTTTTCTTTAAATAATTTTATTTAACTTATTTATTTATTTATTTTTATTTGACCAGAGAGGGACAGAGTGAGAGAGAGAGAGAGAAAGTAAGAAAGTAAGCCACCAGGTCTGGGACTCAAACCATGGTTGACCATGTGGGAACCAGCACCCTTAACTACCATGCCACCTGCCAGCCCCCTACTTACAACTCTTTCTAAACTATTGGGTTGTAAGAAAATTCGTGACGTATTTTTCTGTGTTTTTCTATGTAAAAATGTGTCATGACTTTTCCAACAGTCTAGTATTTTCAGCATCTCTCTTGTATCATTCTTAGGTCTGAGAGAACTTCAGATTCTTAAAGGTGTTTTCCTCTCTCGTTAATTTACTGATGAAAAAAGAAAATAAAAGGAGGGTGAGGATTTATTTTTGTCTGATAAATATTATTAAATATGATTCCAAACAGAAGGGAAAGAGGAAAATGTATAGCGTGTAACAGAAAAAAAGTATCATCTATATATTTTATACATATGTATGCACACACACATGCACACAGACACAAGCTTTTTGTGTATATGCTTATACTGGGTTGTCAGAAAAATCACATTGTATTTTTTCTATGTTTTTCTATATGGAAATGTATCATGACTTTTCCAACAACCCAATATTTATATACATGTGTATATGTATGTACATACATATTCTTTTACATATTATGTTATTTTTTTGTTATGTTTACTACATAAAATTATCCTGGAAATATGTGATTTTCAAATAGTTATCTGAATTTTGAAGCATGTTTTAGAAACGTAGGCCATTAAAAATGTTCGCCTAATTAAGGAAAAAATATTTTAGATCTTGCATCTTCAGCTCATTACATCTCCCTTCTACTTGTTACTTGTATTTGTTCTCTTTTAAGTATTTTTTTGTGTATATATATACATATATATATATACATATACATATGTATATATATGTATATATATGTATGTGTATGCGTATGTGCATAGAGAGAGACAGAGATACAGAGAAAAGTTTTGATCTTCATGACTAATGTAGATACTTTCATGATCACTCTAACAGACCAAATGCATTGCTTTCATTTTAGGCTTTTAATATCACCATGCCCTTTTTCTTGCATTTTCAATAAATGCAGCTATTAGGTGATGGAAATTATTTCATGCTCAATGAGAAGCAAAACACCTTTAAGGCTCATGGAAGTCAAAAGAACCACTGAAAATAGATCTCAATTTGCCTTTATAGCATCCATTTCTTTTTGTGAGTCAAAGAAGTCACAGTGGGAGAGAAACGGCTTGGAAGGCTGCTCTTACAAGAGACCGTTAGACTCAGAAAATGGTAAGTGTTGAGAAATATTTGCTTTTCCCTGATTCACATTCAGGTACAACTTTCTCTCTATTTAGCTTGTCAAATTCTTATGTCTGCCCACGTTTTATTTCTCTTTCTGATTTGTTGTGATTGAAAGAGTAATAATGAAGTACTAGCATACTACATTCTATATAGACCAAAGATGTATTTTTCAAAAAAAGAACTTTTGATTTCTATGTTGCTTTTATTTGGAAGCATTAAAACTATCTTTGCAAAAAATCAAATACCATTTTTCTTATAGGTCATTTGAGAATGACTTATAAATATATGGTCAACGCAATTATATTTAACATAATGATCCCCTCCTGATAGATAAGAAAAAAAACATTGTTTTAAATTATTCTGTATATTAAAAAGACATGAACAGAACTTTGCTGAAACTCTTGTTTATGAGAGCAGTAGGCAAAAGACAGAAGAAAGTAAATATGTTTTTCTTTCACATTTTTGTCACACCGATAATTAAAGTGGCATTATTTAGAGAAAACTCAGTCTGCCTGTAAATATCAAATATCCTGTGAAACCATAATTATATACCACTCAGATATCTTTAAAATATAAAAACACTCTAGTGCATAAGTCCAAAAGGAAGCTTCCATAAAAAGAATATTTTTATATCTTACTTAATAGAAATTGAAGAGTTGTTTGAAATAAAATACTTACATGCCTTCAATTTCAAAAAAAGAATTTAAAAAATTCTCAGGTAATTTGCCTAGAAAATATTTTCTTGAATCCAGCAGTTGGCATAATGGCTATGTCACTGGACTCCCATGTAGTCGACCACAATTCAAGTCTCAGACCCGGCAGATTAAACTCATGCTGGGCACCTGTGCGTGCGTGCCCAAGATCCAGAGAGGAGAATAGAGCAGAAGGAATTGCGGCATGGCCATCCCCCCTGGAGGGTGATTTCACATTTTCTGTCTCTCTGTCTTTATGGTGAGCGCAGGCGGCCTATAGCCAAAAGAAAAAAAAAAAAAAAGAAAAGAAAGAAAAAAAAAGAAAAAGAAAAGAAAGTATTTTCTTGTGACTGGTCTGTATTTGAAATAGTTGAACAGCACTGGCCAGGGTGGGGAAAACGGCCTATTGTGGAACTGCAATGCTTTTGGAATATTTTCTTCAAAACCTATCACATTTTTTTTAAAAAAATTGCATTTTAGATCAATGATTCATTAAAGATTGTCATTGAAAAACTTCAGTGCATAGAAAATAAGGATGAATTTATTTTCTATGCTTATGCCAATTTACCAAAATAAATCCACTGAAGCATATTGTCTTATCAGATTTTTCTATATTATGACTTCTCATTAAACTTATAATTGCATAGGGCAATTGGATTTAAAGATTAATTATAGATGACCTTTGGATAAGGAGGATTTGCACTATGTGAGTCCACTTATACGTGGATGTATGCATTGAATAAACAGTACTCTAAATGCATTTTGTTCTTTCTTATATTTTCTTAACATTTTTTCTCTAGCTTTCTTTATTGTATGTAATACAGATACAGAATATGTAGTTAGCCAGCTATATTATTGGTAGGACTTCTAGCCTACAGTAAGGTATTAGTAGTTAAATTTTAGGAGGCACAAGTTTTATAAGAATTTAATTTATTTTTCGGGAACCAGCAGTTAGCGTAATGTCTATGTTGCTGGACTCCCATGTAGTCAACCGCGGTTCACGTCCGGGACCCGGTGGCTTAAAACTCACGCCGGGCGCGTGTGCATGCGTGCCCGAGATCCCGAGAGGAGAATGAAGGAGAAGGGATTAAGGCATGACCATCCCCTTTGCGGGGTGATTTCTCACTTTCTGTCTCTATGTCCCTCTCTGTCTGTCTGGCGAGCGCACACGCCCTATAGCAAAAACTTCTCCAAAACAAACAAAAAAAAGGAATTTAATTTATTTTTACAATTTCTGTTCACAAATAGTAAATGTACATTTTTGTAAGGTATAGTATGTTTTTTCAAAGCCTGCATCGAGTGTGTACTCATAAAATTAAGAATATAAACACATACACACACACACACACATATATAAATTTTTGACTTCATGTTGGGTCTGTGTCCCACTCTGTGTTATTCAAGGCTCAACTATATTTGTAACTAGATCCTTTGGCAGGAGTATTTATAGTGGTTTTTTTTGTTTCAATACATGATAGTTTTATAGGTACATTAATGTTTAATTTAAACCCAACATAACCTATTTGGGATTTATTTGACTTCTTTTCCCTGATTTAAACGTATATTAAAGAGATGTGACAGAAAATATTAAGTACTGAATTATTTCTGTTGCAATGAATACAAAAGATAAAATAAATATTTTTTTGAGGAAATGAAAAAGATTTCATGGTTACCTCAACTGGATCATACTGAACAGCTTTGTAGATAAGAGTGAATATTTCATGCAGAGTAAAATTTAGTTATCAGATAAATACCACCTACAAAACCTAAATTCTGTCACAGCAGAAAGGATACTTCCAAAGGAAAAGATTATGAACTGCAAATCTGTACCAAAAAAATGTAACCAAGGTCATAGAAAAGTTAGGTTAATAACTTCAGCACTTATCAAGTTTTGTTTTCTAAACTCAATGATCAGTAATATACCTTTCTATTAAAAGCAATACTTTGAAATATCTAGGTTTTGTCTTTTACTTCAGATTTATTTTAAAATTCTCAATTTGATCAGCAATAATTTATTTAAATATTTATTATAATTGAAGCAATTTTATAACTCCACATTGAAAATGTAAATCATACTTTCATCTACTAGAGAAACTTATCTAGACAGACTTTCTAGAAAATAATATGTTTAGGTTTACAAGTAAGTTAGAATATTTTGTGTGCTAAAGGTAAACTAAATAATTTTCTCTATATATTATTTGTAAAATTAAAATATTATCTACTTATAAATATATTGCAGAAATCTTAATGAAATGAAATGCTTATTTTTTTCCTGAAATTTTACTTCACTTACTTTTATAGATCACATCTCTATACTATTAAAATTTTATTATTTCCATGTTATGCTCAATTTTTTTACTTGGAGTTTGACATATCTTGGTTTCTTTTCCCTAAAAAACTTGCCTTCAATTTCTTCATATATCATATTCATAATCATTCTTCCAGAATCAGCCCAAAACTTTGTGGAACTTATTCTATTTGTGAATAGTGAATTTTTTGTTTAATTGCTTGTTTGTTTCATTTCCTGTTTTGCCATATAACTATGTTCATATCCAGCAGATGCAATTATTTTGTTTTGTGATATGCCTATTTATGTTTCTCAGTCTTCCACTTGTTCTTATAGACTACATAGAGATAGTACTATTCACCTTGTATCTCCTACGGTTGGCATAATTCCCAGCACATGTTACATATACATTCATCAAATGTATTGAAAGGATGGCCAGTAAGTCATACCTACACAATACTAAAAAAATCAGTTGGTGTTTTATTCACGGAAAGCAGACATTAAATAGAGAGTGTTGATTAATTTTTTTGGACACCATGAAGACATTAGAGAGCAGAAGAAATTACTGGGCGCACAGTAAAATGTTTATTTTATGAATAGATTTATTTCTTGGCCTGAAGAACTGTGGAAAATAAATTTCTGTTAACAACTGCCTATTTTTGGTAATTTATTATAGTATCTTGAATGGACTAAGAGAGAGCATCTGAATAGATAATAGTGTCATGTATTGAGATGTGACAGACTTGGATAAAACCAAATTTGGGGGTATGGAAATTTTGAAGTTTGATTTTGGAACTGTTCAGTTTAAGATACATTTTAAAAATCTAACAGCGTATGTCAAAGAGGCCGTTAGATACAAGTAAAAAATTAAATATTATAGTTACAAATTTGGGCAGTATCAGCATAGATTCAAAGTAATGGAACTGAATTAGATCACCCGTGTAATAGATAAGAAGATAAAAGAAGCAGGAAGAGTCAGTTCTGGGAATGGAGGACGAAGTAATCTAATCAAACCTGCTGAGAAATGATTTTAAATGATGGATAAAGTATTTGTAAATATATCTTCTGGAGAAAGTTAAATAGGCAATAAAAAAATTATGTGGACATGATCGAGAGGTAGAACACACCTAGAGAATTGATTCCCCGGCATTGGAATTGCTTATCCCCAACGGGGGAACGGCTTGTATGTCTATTTTTAAAAGGCCCAGAAATAAATCAGTACTTCTTATGATTTCACAGAGTTATGAGAAAGAACTTAGGACCTAGAAGACCTATACTGATGGTCAGAGTATCCCAACCAATATTCCACAGAACCCTTGGATTCTGAGAAATGACTAGGAGTCATGCAAGAGATGATGATGAAAACATAAACACTGGGTTGTCTCTATGGTTAAGAACTATAGGACTGTGTTTATCTGGTGTGTTCATTTTCGGTCTTGATGTAGGTTTGTGTAATTGATAATTGGCATTTTGTTGTTGTTGCACTGAGGAGAGAACCGGTAGGCTGATAATGTCAACTTTTCTTTTCTAAATTACTTTCTCTAACCCCTTTCTAGTGTGTCATTGACTTCTAGGAGCAAATAGATTATAACCATAGAACAGAAAATTGGAGAAACATACTTGTTCTGAAGAAGAAATTTGTATTCACATTGATTCAGCTCTTTCTTTGCTATAGTTCTAAAGTTACAAAATTTGAATTGTGTAGTTTAGAAGTGATGTGCTTTATTGATTACTCATATATTTTGTAATTTTTCTCATTAATTATTTTTAATGCTTTTTTAATCCGTTTTTCTTTCTTTCTTTTTTTTGAGAGGTTTTGGCTATGGGGCGCATGTGCTCTCCAGAAAGACAGAGACAGACAGAGAGAAAGCAAGAATTCACCCCCCAGGAGGGATGGCTACTCTGCAATCCCTTCTCCTCCATTCTCCTCTTGGGATTTTGGGCATGCACGCACACACATCTGGCGTGAGTTTAAGCTTCTGGGTTTGGGACTCAAACCACGGTCGACTATATGGTAGTCCAGCGACATAGCAATTACGCCAACTGCTGGTCCCAAGGTTTATTTTTTATTTCTTTCTTTTTTTTTCATAATAAATATGTCTGACATATCTAATTTGATGACATATGAAAATGAAGTGTAAAATGGAAGAGGCCGTTTTTAGGCCAACACCTATAAAAAGTCTAAACAAATTAGTGACTGAAAATTATAATTTTCTAAGTCTAAGTCATTTGTTGTACTAGTGAAACAAAGGTTAAAAAATATTTATCTTTACAAAAAAAAGCGAATTACCAATGAGTTTTACATAGGTTGGCAATTCTAATTTTCCTTTCATTGTATATAATCTGTGGCTGCAGAAAAATTGGTATGATAACAAGAGTAAACAAAGAAAGTTAAATTTGCTAAGAAAAGCACTGTTCATCTCAAAAGAAACAAAATACATTTGTTACTTAAAAAATAGCATTTGAGGGACCAGCAGATGGTGAAATGGCTATGTCGCTGGACTCCCGTGTAGTATAGTAGACTGTGGTTTGAGTCCTGGACTCAATGGCTTAAACTCACACTGGGTGTGTGTGCGTGCGTGCCCAAGATCCTGAGAGGAGAATGGAGTAGAAGGGATTGTGGCATGGCCATCTCTCCTGGGGGGTGAATTTTTGCTTTCTGTCTCTCTATCTCTTTCTGGCAAGCGCACACACCCTATAGCAAAATCCTCTCAAAAATCAAAATAACATTTGATACAAATTATTCCTTAGATGAGAGATTGATATCCAGAATATATAGGAAACTCAAGGAGTTGGTCCATAAAAATATTCAAAAATGCAGTTTAAAAGTGAGTAAATGAATAGACAACTCTCAAAGGAAGACTTATGAATGGGAGACAGGCACATGGAAAGATGTTGAAAGTCTCCTGTCCTAAGATAAATGCAAGTTAAAACCACAATGAGATACTATTTAACCCTAGTTAGAATGACTAGGATAAAAAAATAAAAGAACAGCAAGTGCTGGTGAGGCTGTGTTAAAAAGAGAACCCTCTTACAGCATTGGTGTAAACATAAATTAGTACAACCTCTGTGGAAAACAGTATAGAAGTTTCTCAAAGACCTACAAATAGAGCTACCATATTACCCAGTAATCCCAATATTTGGTATTTACTCAAAGGATAGGAAAACAGCAGGAAAGATGTTTGAATGTGTTTGTTTATTGCAGCATTATTCACAATTGTTGAAACATGAAACCAGTCTAAATCTTCAAAAACTGACAATTGGGTTGAAAACCTGTATCACATATATATTATGGAATATTACTCATTTATAAGAAACAGTGAGACTCTATCATTTAATTCAAAGTGGGTTAACATAGAAGACTTCATGTTGAGGAAGGCGCAGCCCCTGGTATGGGCTGGGTGGGGAGAGTGACAGGAGCATCATTTTTTGCAGATCCTGGGTGAGGAAAGAGGTGACCTGGGCTTTGCTTTCAGTAGCTGCTTTGTCAGAAGACAAAGTGTTACTATGGCAGCGGTGTTTGTGGCGTGTCTTGATGTCTTAAAGTGAGTGAAGCCTCTGGTCCCCTCCTGCATTCTCTGGCCTGCCTAGCAGTCCTGGATAAATTTTAGAATTTTCTTTTTCATGAAAAGAAAACATACTGGAATGATGATGAGGTGTTTATATCAGTATAACAATTCATTTTGGATGAATGTGGGGAAAGGGCCATCTTTGTAAAGCGATCACAACAGAACGGCAAACAGATTCTAGATCACCTCTGTCTGCTTGCTCCTGAACATTCAGACTGAACTTCAAGAATTTCAAAGAAACACATCATCCATCAGATGACAAGAAATCACCGCCGGATCATGAGAAATATGGGAAAACGAGAAAATACCTCTTCTCCAAGGGAAAAGAGTAACTCTCCTCCATCCACAAGCAGTTCGGTGAAAGTCATGGAAATGTCTGATAAGGAATTTAGAGCATTCATAATGTCGAAGCTAACAGAGATGGAAGAGAAGAGAGATAATGAACTGCTAAAGAGAAAGGAGAAAGAGGTTGAGGAGTTCCAGGAGGTGAGGAAATTCTTGCAAGATCTAAAAGAGGAATTACACACTTTACAAAAGACTCAAACGGAACTGCTAGAGATGAAGTCTATAATACAAGAAGTCAAAATCTCCCTTGAAAGTATTAAAAGCAGACTAGATCATTCAGAAAATAGAATCTCAGATGTAGAAGAGAAAATGGCTGGCCTAGAAAAATCCACCACGAAGACTGAGAAAATGGCCCAAAAATTTTAGAATGATATGCAAGAAGTACTGGATACCATCAAACGTCCAAATATCCGGATAATTGGCATTCCAGAAGGTGAAGAGACCCATAAGAGCATTGATAATCTATTCCATGAAATCCTGCAAGAAAACTTTCCAAACCTAGAGAGGCATTCGAAGATCCAGTCCCAGGAAATACAAAGGACCCCAAATAGAATCAACCCAAGAAGATCTTCTCCAAGACACATTATAGCCAGGTTGACCAAAACCGCAGGCAAAGACAAGATACTAAGATTGGCAAGAGAAAAACATCAAGTTACCTACAAAGGACATCCCATCAGGCTAACAGCAGATCTCTCATCAGAAACAATGTGAGCGAGGAGGGAATGGGAAAATATATTTAAAGTGTTACGAGAGAAGCAATTTTAACCAAGAATACTGTACCTGGCAAGATTATCTTTCAGGTGGGAAGAAAAGACAAGAACATTCTCAGATAAGCAAAACCTGAAAGAATTTACCAGCACCAGACCAGATCTCCAAGAAGTTCTCAAGGGTGTGCGGTATCAAGAAAATTAAACACAGACACATGGAAATAAGAGTCCAAAAGCTAAGAAACTGGCCAACTTAATCATAGGGACAAGTCTGGAGTTGAATATTATATCCCAGAATTTAATTGGGAAAATTGAACCAGAACAGAAGATAAAAGTACATGAGACTGATAGGTTCATGCACCTACCATTTGAACAGAATCCTAACCTGTTTCCTGGCTTTAAGCAAAGTTCCTTGGTGCTTCTTTGAGTTAAGTTAATAATAGTTTTCTAAGTAGTAATGAGTGAACTCACCATTGAAAGTAGTTAGATTATGTAGGAAATTGTGTGATCAATACAATGTGGTTGGGAAGGGAATGAAGGACAATTGTAGACACCAGAGGTGGTGTGAGAGGAGGGCGGGAAGGGACAGAGGGTCAGAAAGAGGGGTGGAAATAATTCTAGGAACTAGTAATGGAAAAATTTTTTGTAATGTGCATGATTGAGTCGCTATGCAGTGTGTACTGGATGGGAGATCACATTTTGTATGCTGTGATGATGCTTAGGGAAGGAATGTAAATTGAGTTACAAAAAAAAAAAGATTCAAGAAAAAAATATATATATCTATTCAATGACCGTAGTAGGATATGTAGCCCCAGCTAGGTGTTACTTTATAGGATTCGTAAAGTTAGACTTGTGTTCATGGAAATGTGTGTATCACCTGTGTTTGCTATGAGGGTATTTGGATTGATTAGGGTCTTTCGCGATTCAATAAAATGTGGGGGGAAAACAGTATAGAAAGCAAACATAGATACCAGAGACAGTGTGGGAGGAGAGTGGGAGATGGCAGAGGGTAAGAGATAGAGAATCAAGGATGGGGGAAAAAAGCAAAACATACAGAAAACAAGAAATGGAAGATCATTTGCTGACAATAACATGTTTGTTGATGTACTTGATTGAGACAATATACAGTGTACTCTGGATGGAAAAATCTCATTTTGTATGCTGTAATAATGTACAGTGAATGAATGCAAATAAATAAATTGAAAAAAAAAAAGAAGACTTCATGTTGAGTGAAGTGAGCAAGACTTTGAAAAATGCACACTGTATATCCCCACTCAATTTGTACCACATATCTGTACTCTATAGCAGAAATGGGAAGTCTGAAGATTTGAGTAGAGAGGATAAGTGCAGATACTAGAGACTGTAAGCGAGGGGAGTGGGTAGTAGATAGTGGGTGGCAGAGGTTGGGTGTATGGTGCAAGGCGAAGAAACAAAAAAAATGTAAAATTCTCTGTTGAAAAAATATATTTAGTATACATCATGATGAGGATTTAATGTAAAATGTGAATTAATCTGAAAAAAAAACCTTCAGTAAAAAGACTCTAGAAATAGTTACTGCTAAGAAAAAGAAGAATCACAGTTCTTAAAATCTACCATTATCAGCATGTAAAGTTATATTGAGTAAAATACCAGGACAGGATTCAGTATAAGAAATTGAAAATGTTCTAATCTCAAAATGTATGATAAATTGACATATCAATTACATGCTCCATGATTAAAAGTTTTCATGTAATAACCTAGAAAACAAGAGCTCTATAACTGAGTTGAAGAGTTAATAGTTTACACCAATCAGTGTCATGTCATTTATAAGAACTATAAATGATGGTCATATTCAGGAAGACAATTTTTGCTGCAAAGACCTCTTATACGTCTCCCAATTAGCCAAACCATAGTTAATATTTTATCTAACTATCTGGAAAAGTTCTTACATTTTGGAATAACTGTTGGAATTTGTATTAATAGTACCTTATCAAAAATAGACTACATAAAAGATTTTTGCCTCTCTTGTAAAAAAAAAAAAAATTCTTGTTAAAACATATTTTCTCCACAGAGATCTACTTATGTCAAATACATTTGAAAATAAAATAAAAAACTGGATAATGCTATAGAAATAATTATGTTAAATTCAGTCCCTTTCACTCAAATATGTTTTTTTAAAAAATTGTTAAAACCTAGAAAGAGGAGTTAAATTCCCTCTTAAATATAGAACTCTCATATTTTAGCAAAGAAAAAAGTTCTCAGCAATTTATCTGAAATGAAAGGTGAACTGTTGGAATATATTCAAGAACATGGTAGGCAGACTTCATTGATCATCTTAAAAATGAAGAGTGATTGTGAAACCAGTCTTTGCTGACATTGTTCATCACATGAATCAGTTGCATAAGATGACATAGTCCTAGAGAAAAATGTCTTGATTTTAAATGAAAATTTTCTTGGATCAAAAAGAAAGCTGAATCTTTATAAAATGCAACATGTGAAAGAAAAAAATCTTAAAATGTTTTCACTGCTCTTTAGACTTCAGGGCAAGGAAGGGTGTCAGCAAGTCTCATATCTTATTGAAAACCACCTGGAAGTAATGCAGGACAAAACTGAACTGCATTTTCCCTCCCTCTGAACATAAGTTTGTGATTATATGAAGGAGTTTTTATCCAAAATTTCTGCTCAGTATGAGAATTTTATTTTGAGAGAAGAGTTAGAACTTTCCGAGCTACCACCTGGTTATGAACTGAAGACAAAATTTATACATATACCCCTAGAAAAGTTCTAGGTATCTGTGAATGAAGAGTTTCTTACAATACAGTGGGAATTGGTGAATCTTTCATTGTAGTTTTCAAATTTTCTACTTGTATGAGCAAGCTTTTTCTTGTTAAATAAACAAGAACAAAAGCAGGTATTGTCTCATTTTATTAAAAAAATAAAATCTGTTGGGAACCAGCAGTTAGCATTATGGCTATGTCGCTGGACTCCCACGTAGTTGACCGCGGTTCATGTCCCGGACCCGGTGGCTTAAAACTCACGCCGGGCGCATGTGCGTGTGTGCCCAAGATCCCGGGAGGAGAATGGAGGAGAAGGGATTGCGGCGTGACCATCCCCCCTGGGGTGGGGGGTGATTTCTCGCTTTCTGTCTCTATGTCTCTCTCTGTCTGTCTGGCGAGCGCACGCGCCCTATAGGGAAAATCTCTCTCAAAAAATAAATAAATAAATAAAAAATAAAATCTGTGTATGCTTAACTTACATTAGACCCACAATTAAACATTTATACCACACAAAAAAAGTATAGTTTTCACACTAAGACATACATTTTATTCTCATTTCTTTCTTTCTTTTTCTTTTTCTTTTTTTTTTTTTTGATAAGAGTTTGGAGTTATACTTAACATAAAGACAAGATTTTCCTCGAAGGGGAGAGAGAGGAAACAACAGTTTTTAGATGATGATTCCTAAGAGAGAAAAAAGAAATGATATGTGACTTATATTTTCCCTAATTTTACTACCTTGAGAGAGTCTTAAGATTACATCACAGGAAAAAGAATACAGAAGCCTAAAAAGTTATTTGAGCCTGTGGCTAGAATTTATAAGACATAGATGGACAGCAAAATGTTACACCGAGAATCTAGGATATCTGTACAGGGTCCTCATCCGATTTTCAGTAGAATACTGCATAACACATCAAAGAGAGTAACTGAGGCAGAGCAGCTGTCGATCCACCTAAGATTAGAAGCAATAGAGCTCGCAGGTCCTTCTGCATGGTCTCTGGGGAGAACCTGCCTCTGTGCTGACCGTGCTCTGCGGGACACGGTGTCCATGAAAGTGTTTTGTAGGCTGGAAACTACTGGTTGTGAGCTCAAAGACTCCAGGCTAGATGGCTCTAGACACCTGAAGAGAATTTGATTATCTAAGGCCTCACCAATCAAGAATGCCCACGAGATGATCACACCCTCTTGAACCAATCACTGAATTGATCATGCGCCTAGGACCTCTGCCCCTAATTTTGTCCTTAAAAATGCATGTGGGGAACATCTTGGGGAGACCAGGTCTTTTCAGCATGAACTGCCTGCTCTCCTTGCTTTGTGCTTTGCAATAAAACTGGACTCTCCTTCATCACAAAAATAAATAAATAAATAAATAAATAAAAAGAAGCAATAGTACTCATCAGTCACACAGCACATGGATAGTTCCTGTTCACCACAGTCAGAGCAAAAGAATAAATAAAACATACTTCACAGAGCATTGAGTACAATACTCAAAAAGGTTTTTTCTCAATATTGGAGAATAAATAGCCCCTCAGTTGAACATAAACCTTCTTGATTTGCCTAACAAAGTATAAAGCAAGACACAAATGAATCAGACTATTTTCAATGAACAACTGAAGCCTAGAACAAAACTCAAGAATATTTACAGAAATAAAAATCATTCAGCACCCAATAAAGTCAAATTTACAATGTCTATCATCCGCTCAAAGATTATCAGGCATCTGAAGAAGTAGGAAAGCACAGTCCCCAGCAACAACAATAATCAGTAGAAAGTGAGTGAAAACTGAAATAGATGCTAGGATTAAACAAGGACATTAAACCATTATTACTGTCTACTACATGTTTAAAAAAATTAAGACCTAGATGCCATTTAAAAAAAACAAAGATTTGTATTAAACTCTTACAGATAAAAAAATTAATATATTAGAATCTTAGAAAGAGGAAGGGAAACTAAAACAAAGAGAAGACAAAGAGAAAGAAAGAGAAAGAGAAAGGAAAATTGAGAGATAGGAAGAAGAAAGGTCTATGTTAATTAAATGTGATCTAATATCAAAGACTTTAAGGTAGATGTTAGGACAAGCATTTCACTAATAAATAGTAGCACACATTTAAAGATTTTTTTTTTTAGAAAAGAAAAAACAACTTAGTTTTTTAAAGTCTAAAAATCACACAAAAAACCCACATACTATGTGTGTGTGTGTGTGTGTAATAAGGCAATCAAGTATAACCTATAGAAGGACATTGCATGAAAGAAAAAAATAGAAGTTAATTTCATTTATGTTTCAACTGGCAAATTGAAAAGAAAAATGAAAAGTATTTAAATGAATTCATGGCAGTGCCTTGTTCGTGGAAGGTAAAACTCAATATTGTAAAGATGACAATTTCGCCTCAAAATGATCTATAGATGCAATGCAATCTTATTCAAAATGCCAATATAATTTATTGAAAATTTACAAACTAAATCCAAAATTTATGTGAATGCATAGTACCAAAATAGCCAACCTAATCTTGAAGGGAAATTTGAGAGGACATGGTCCATTACATACTGAAACTTCTTGTAAAATTATAGTAATAAAAACACTGCTATATTTCTGCAAAGATTGTCAGATAGACCAGCAGAGGTGAGTTCTATGATTTATATAAATCTGCTTTGACAATTCTACCTTGTCTTTCACACTCATAAATCTTTAAGGCTGTCACATTTTTTTGAGAGTAGACAGGGAGGAAAAGTACCAGAATTATTTGATACAGAGATGGCTCAATTTAAGGGAAATTGACTTAGGCCCAAAGAAATGAGCAAAATGAGCAGAAAGAGAATGTGAACAGAGGAACAATTAGCAACGACAAAAAAACTGCTATTCTCTGGCTATTAATATCAGCTCTGGTGAAAACGAGACCTCTAAAAGAAAAAAATCTTAGAATATTGGCAATGAAAGAATGAAGATCAGGTTTTCCGGTTACTGAAAGCTTCCGCTTGCTTCAGTGGCCACTTTAGCTGACCTAGTCCCTAGGAAAGTAAATTACTTATAACCACTGATTTCTGCAGGTCATAGAACCCAGGGATATTCTGTTAAAGGCCATTTTGTAAAGAAATAACAAAAGACTGACAAATCCTTGTGAGCATGAAATTTTAATAGAGTCCATCAGTAGGGACCAGCAATTAGTGTAATGGCTATGTCGCTGGACTCCCACATAGTCGACCGTGGTTCAAGTCCCAGACCCGGTGGCTTAAACTCACGCCGGGCGCGTGTGCGTGCGTGCCCAAGATCCCAAGAGGAGAATGGAGGAGAAGGGATTGCGGCGTGGCCATCCCCTCTGAGGGGTGATTTCTCGCTTTCTATCTCTCTGT
Organism: Tupaia tana; assembly: GCA_026018925.1. Classification (NCBI taxonomy): domain Eukaryota; kingdom Metazoa; phylum Chordata; class Mammalia; order Scandentia; family Tupaiidae; genus Tupaia; species Tupaia tana. The sequence continues at coordinate 87,164,285 of JAKSZU010000006.1, forward strand.
CTGTCTGGCGAGAGCATGCGCCCTATAGCAAAAAAAAAAAAAAAAAAAAAAAAAAAAAAAAAAAAAAAAAAAAACCTCTCCAAAAAAGAGAGTCCATCAGTATGTGTGTGTGTGCGTGCGACTGTGTGTGTCTGTGTGTGGGAGTGAGGCTGTCACATCAGTAATACCAGATGATGTTGACTTTGAAGGATTATTTTGCTTGGTAACTGATCCCAAGTGTGTGCAACCCTTTGTGAGAAGACCGTTGCAGGTGTTCTGAAAACTAATCTATTACTCTGGGTCAAGGTAGGAGTTTAGCTTACCCTAAAAGAGAAGAAACTTTTGTGTTTTGTTTCTGACCATAAAGTAGAAGTCACTTTCTGAGTAGGGATACCAGATGCTGGCAACCGTAAACTGGCTGTATGATGGTAAGGAGATGCATCTGAATTGCTGCTGTTGGCATAAGCCACGATAAATGCTGTGGAACAGCCAGCTCCCTGCTTCCTCACCAATCCTAGGGTCCTTGTGTAACCTTGCTACTAAGTGCCAAGAAAATATTCAAGAGGCAGTGATTGATTTGGTCGTTTAGTAACTCTGCATGTGATTGACGGTTGGAAAATAGTTTTGTGCTATCCAAAGGAAAGATGGTACTAGGGGGAAAAATGGAAAGGAAAAATAAGAAAGAACTGAGGTAGAATGATTACCATTTAGCCAGGTAGCGATATTAGAAGGCTATTGAAAAATAAAATACAAGGGAAAAAATAATTGGATTTTGCCTAGCAAGCGCATTATTAGAACTTGGGGCATAAGACAAAAGTATTTTTCAATTCCTGCTTCAACATGCTTTTTAAAATGATCCACATTTCTTAACATGATCCATTCATTCCACACAGCCAGGCTTCCATGAATTTAAATGCTGTTTAAAGTGTGGTGATTTAGAACAGAAAATTTTGGGAAACAGTGCTCTTTCAAAGAAATTTATTCTCTAAGATAAAGAAATAGAATGTTGGGGCCAGCAATTGGCATAATGGTTATGTCACAGGACTCCCATGTCGTTAACCACGGTTCGAGTCCTGGACAGCTAATGCCTTTATTTTCTTACCTACTTGGAATCCAGTCTGACACTACTTAGTTTCTGTGAAATGGCTTTCGGTACATATTTATCATTTTCCACAGGGATATTTAACTTCATTTCCATTCATCACAATCTAGCATAGTGCTTTCGGAGCTTGGTAACAATTAAGAATAAATTGGCTCCTTGAGTTGGTAATATCATGAGAATTGCCTTTTTGAGAAAGGAAGGCAGGCGAATTTAAGTTCGTGTAAGACAAATGGGTGCTGGCTGATAAATACGGCTGGAGTCTAAGTCTTGCCCTGTGTGTTAAATGTTGAGGAATTATATTTCCTACAGAAACCAGAGAGATTCCCGAAACTGTGAGAAACAAACGATCTTTTACTGGCCCCGGCACTAAACGGGAAGCCCAAAGACAGGTGGGTCTTTGGGATTTCTGTGAAACCACATTCCTTACTTAAGGATTCTGTCAGTCCCAATTCACAAAGTCGCCAGAGAGAAACTGAAGCTGAGGGGGCCCTGAGCAACCACTGGCACTAAAAGACCCACTGAACCTCATGACCCGACTGCCAGAAGATTCTAGCAGTGTCTTCATTGAGGATGTGCTGACTGGAGCCTTTGGCAAAAGCAGAATATTGTGCTCAGCAAAGATCACTGGGGATTTGAACTTGAAAGTTGCCTGATGCAGGCACTTTTTAGATTTTTGGAAAAACCATTGCCAACTTGTTACCAGGGCATTGACAAAAGTGACCCCAACAGTGAATGACAGTCCATAATCTGGGAGCAGAAATACCTCTCGAGCCTTGTGTAATAACAGAAAAGCAGCAGCTAAAAAGCAAAGCTCACTGATACAATGAAAGCATTGCACTCAATAGTAAGTGGTAGGAAAAAAATCATGAGATGTAAACTACATGTACAAGGAGCTTATTTCACTCCTCCCAAGGCCATCACGGAGTTTACTTGTGGCTCTCCACACTTGCCCACCTCCCTATTAACTGTTACTATATGCTCTGATGCCAGGAGAGGACTTGGCTTGGTTCACTGATTGGAGTTCCTAAATCAAGGTTAACATAGCAACTGGAAATAGGTTGTTAGGGTCCAAAGATCGATTTATCTAGTGGTGACACAGAGAAGATAACGACAATGCAACTGCATAAGAGACGTTTATTTTTCCAGCTAGCTGGGGTCCGAGTTTATGCCCAACGCAGCAGGTTGCAACAAGGACCCTGAACCTATGATAGAGGGGCCTTTTATAGCTCAGGAGGCAATACAGGATATACTGTCAGTAACTTTCCATAGTACGCAGCACACAAAAGAGGGGGTATGTGTAGTTAGGGTCCAGCTGTTATTGCCTGCTTAAATTTAGATAAGAACTCTCAGTTAAAGTTAGGTAAACCTTGTTCTGATGCTGCCTGACCCACCCGTCCTCTGCTTATTTACGAGTTCCTGTCTCCTGTTTATTTACGAATTCCTGTCTTCTGTTTATTCACAAATTCCCGGGCTCCATCTTTAAAGCCCTGTCATGGTGGTGAATATGCTAACTCGGCCTATGCTAACAGCCTAACATCCCTAGCCTGGGTGATTATGCTAAATCAGCCTATACTAACTCAGCCTAATATATGCTAACTCAGCCTAACATATGCTAACTCGGCCTAACAAGGTCACAATACACCCTACACAAGGTAATGTGCTGATGAAGGAAAGAGTAAATAATAGGCAGAACTGAAAGCTTTTATTTAGGAGTACACAGCAAGAAGAATTAAGCTTGGTGGGTTAGCACGTGGTGGAGGTGAGGGTAGCTGGACTCCCAATGTCCATTCACTGTTTGAGTCCCAGAGTGGTGGCTTGCAAGTTACACCAGGTGTGTGTGCCCTGTCCCAAGAGGAGAATGGAGGAGAGGGACTGCAGTGTGGCCATCACCCTGCCCCTGCCCCCGGAGGTGATTTCTCACTTTCCTGTTCTCTCTCCCTCTGCTACCTCTCTCTCTAGCTATCACATGCAGTACAGCAAAACAAAACATGCAGGAATTAGGCTTGAACCCAGGTAAAGTATTTGAATATTTATGCAATCTTGTGTCAAAGTCTAACAATAACCACAGCCCCCCTCTTCATGTGCAATATTTCTTTTGGGAAACATTGATGAGATTTTAGAGGAGGCAGAATTGAGGGTGGTCAAAGAGGTACCCCATCAAAAGTATTTACCCTGAAGGGGACAGGAAACCTAGGGCTGATGTCTTAGAGCTTCCTGGGTTCATGTAATAAGTTGATATGGAGTAGCCTGGCACGTGCCGCCAGCGGAGAATACCTCCCCTCATGTCCAACTGAACAAACAATGAAAGATCTCTACTTGATACCAGTGGGAGGACTTCAAGTACTCTTCAATTTCTTGGATATGGATCTAACAAGGTCACTGCATTGGCATTGGACTTGCATAGGTAGCACTGGGAGTGGACTGGAACTGACCAAAAGCTATGGACTAAAACGGGTACTACTTTACCCTAGCCTTTGCTTATTCTGGGAAAAGAGAAATTGCAGGGAATACAAGGAAAGCTTAGGAGAAGCAGATAATTGATTATTTTGGTCCACATGAATATGTTTTCTCACTTTGCTGCCACTATTATTCAAAAGTGGGGTAGGAAAAATAATATTATATAGACATACAACATGCTATATAACCTTCACAGCATTATTCTCAATGAGGATTAGAACAGCATTATTCTCAATGAGGATTAGAATCAGCCATCAAAATATCTGACACTCAACACTTAGGATGGAATTGACCTTAGGTAAAGAAGAGAGGGGCAGGCTGGGTGGGAGCTGGACTCCCACTGTGTAGCAGCACGATCTCTCAAATATCACTGAAGGCTTGCAAATTTGCACAACCACGAAAACAAAAACAAAACTAAACTAAACAAACAAACAAGAAAAACAACTTCTGACTTGTTAACTGAAGTTAAATAGAGATATATTTACCGACTCAGCAATATTATCCCAATAGCAGTGCATGCATGTGTGCACGGAATATTTAGAAAAGATCATAACAGTAGTCATAACAGTTCAAAACTGAAAACAGTGGAGAATTAAATTACAAAAGAAATAGGTGAATAAGTTGGATGCGTACCTATAATTCAATACAATAAAGCACTGAACAACAGATAACTACTGCGGGACAAAGCTCACAAACAGAATCCTGAGTGGACCAAGCCTAGAACAAAATGATACATGTGATATGATTCAGGAGACAAAGCAAATCCATACCATTACAATTGAACATAGAGTTGCACTGGGATGGACTCAAGAGGTGTGACTGGGAGAGTGTACAAATGGATGCCTAGATGTTAATATTCTATTTCAACCAAATTTACATTGTTCCTGAGTAGCACATGGAATCTTTGGCTGTAGGTCAATTATCAAGTCTACTTGTTAGCCACTCCACAATCTTTCTGCCCTAAATGGGCAATTTTATGCTTTAAGATTGCTATCTATTCACACCACAAGTAATCAGATTTTGGTCTAATAATTTTGAAAAATACTTGAGAATATCTATGTGTTCTTACTGATATGATACCTGGCCGAGCATCTCTCCTGCAGCCTCTCTCCGCATGACTGCTCTTGATCTTCCTCACAGTGCGACAATCTTAGAAATAAGTGCCAGGCTGGATTTATGTAGCTTTATGTTTTTTAATTTTGCAAAGATCTGTCCTGACTGAATTTTTGCTTCAGTTTTTATCCTGCCGTGAATGATATCCAGTATTTTCTGTTATGTACTATACCTGTCATTGGTCAACATATTTCTCTTTCCAAATTTTATTAGCAGAACAAAAATATGTTCCAGTTATTTATTTTTATTTAACAAAACATTCCAACTTGTAATGGCATAAAACAAACAAAAATATATTGTCATCTGTCATAATTTCATGGTTTGACTGGGAACAGAGCTGTGTTTTGTCTGGGGTTCTCCTATGTTTATGGTGACTGTCTTATCTATCATCCTATAGGTTGGATTTGTGGGTTTTAGACAACTTGTTCCTGTAGTTTCCAGATCTTAAATTCAGATAAAGTGTATTGAGGGAATTCTAATGAAGGAAATTCTCCCATGTCTATATCTTCCATGTTTGCAGTTGAAAGTTGTATGGGATGGAAATAATCCACCTTTGATTAGCATACACTTTAAAAAAATGACTTTCTCACTTACAAGTCTAGTGCCTAGACTGGGATATCTGGAAGAACTAGGAGGATGGCCATTCATCTCCTCATTAAACTTCTCCACATGGCTAACCTGAGCTCTCTTACATCATGGCACTTTTAGAGTAAGAAGACTATCTTCCCCCAGAGCGAGTATTTCAAGAAGTCACAGAAGAATGTCCAAGACTTCTTCTAACTTAACTTTAATCGTGAAGTGTCACTTCTGTTATGTTTTATATTACCACCCCAGATTTAATGGGACACAATTAATATCTTTGTGTTATGTCTGAATATATACATAACACAAAGATATTAATTGGGAATTGATCTTTGGAGATTCACTTTCACACTACACTTTCTGGTCCCACGTGATTCACTTGGCTCCTCAATGAAAAAAACACCCTACTTTGAAGACCCTCAGAATCTCATTCTGTTATAGAATCAAGCTCAGATTTAAGCCCAGGATGTTGGTACCCAGTAAAATTTAAATAAGAATTTCTTTAGTTCTAATACCTTGAATACAATTTATCTCAATCTAAGATCAAGAAACTAAAGAAACACAGTGACTAAAACCCATGAGTCCAGCCTACAGTGGTGATTCATGGGTAAGATAGTGACAATAAACACTTCTGTTCAAAAGTGGTGGGATGTGGGAGACACAACACTTTCTGAGTCATTGAAAAGCTAATCTAATCAGACACACAATAGTTCATTGATTAGAGACCAGTCCTGAATCCTGAGGATAATTTTCTATATTTCTGAACTCTGCTACCCTTGCTTTTGTTACAACCTTCTGATTAAATTTTTATTTTAAGAAGTTTTGGCCTTTTCCTGATTGGAGAAGGCTGGTATTCAAAGGCCCTTTTCTATTTTGTTATGTATCTTTTTAGACAAGGTGTTAATGCTTCCACCAGTATGACTCTTCTATAAACTCCAAGGGTTTTCTCTGAAATTTATCCAGGTTTACGTTAGATAAATAATACTCACAAATACTTTCAACACAGGCCTGTCTATTTGATTGCTGTTTGGATGCTTTCTGAGAAGATCTTTCAGATTTGTGGAAGCTCTATTGCTTAACGGTTTCTGTGTTCTTTTCAGAGTCTAGAAGGAAAGAGATATCAGTAAAAATGTTGGAAAAGTGATCACTGCAAATTATCTCTTCCATGAAAGTAATGACAAAACTGATAAATGACTTAAGGACTCTGGACACTAAACCTAGGCTTACTGCTACCCAGGGTAGAATTTATCCAAGAAAATGGGTTGAATATCAATAAGAACAACAAGATTTTAACTTGTTCATTTTTATATTTACTTTAAATTCTTTTCAGAACTGTACATTTTCTTCTTTGGTTTATCATCCTCTTTTAATATATTTTTGCAGTTTTATTCATGATAGATAGCACATGCATGTACAAGAGAAAGAGATGGAAAAAAGAAAAAAAGAAATCACCCTCAGTAGAATTTCCTCATACTATGATCTCCTTTTCTCAGCTCTCTAACTCATCAGAATCTTGGGCATGCATGCATGTGCCTGGTGTGTTTTCAGATCAACCCAGGAATCTGAGCCCAGGGTCAGCTATGTGGCTTCTGGCACAATAGTTTAATTTGCTACCACCACCTAGGCCACTAGGTTTGATGCCTCTTTGATATTTTATCATAGGTATATGAAAGAATTTATATATCATATTCTACATCTTGCTGGGAAATATCCATAAATTGATCTGTGGATTTATTAGATATTTATTCTATTTATTCTATTTCTATTTTGCTATAAATGACAGTGCTGCTCTACTTTTTGCCATTACTTAGGAAAGTGTTATTTTCTGGTCTGCAATAACATTGTCTTGTCTGTCCTTCACACTATGATGAACCATTTTCTCCAGTCTCATTCAGTTTTTACTAAAATTTGTCATCATGCTCTTCCAGGTCATGTCCACTGCTCAGTTTGAAAGTCCATTCCAAATGTTTTAGGTTGTTGGTATATTGACTTCTTACTTCCAGGTGCTAAATTTTATTCTGGGTATTTATTACTCTATAACAAACCTCCCTAAAGCTTAAAACAACTAACCAGGATTTTGTTACATAACAATTTTTCAGGTAGAGCTTGGCTAGGTGAATGCCTTATGTGGCATGTCAACTGAAATTGTTCTCCAGTACCTTTAAGGATAGCCAGAAGTGTTTAATAGACTAAAAGTCTGAGCCGACTGGTACTTGTCTATAACCATGAGCCTCTCTATGGTCTCTTTTGGGTTTCTTCCCTATGGCAGGCTCACAGTAATTAGAATTTTTTTCATGCATCTGGCATTAAATAGAATTCTAAGATCAAAGCAGAACACTCAATATATTTTTATTAACTGGTTCCATAGGTCATATGCTATCATAAATTTTTCTAAGAAATTCACAGTACAAATCCATATGTAAGGAATAAATAAGATCATGATAATGTAAATACTGAAAAATCTATTTCATTTAGTGAGTTGGGCAGATTTGTGGAGACTAGCCACTACCCAGTTTTTTTCTCAGAGATTTACTTCTATTTACTTATATGCATGATGCGATGTCATTATCTTATGAACAGATATGTATGTGGACATATAACTTCCTAGAGGGCACTTCTTAGTTTCCTTTATATTTGGCAACTATCTTCAGGACCATTATTAGGTCCCATTGTAAAAATCTATGCCTACCCCTAGTACTTTATTTTTATTTTTTCTTTCTTTTCTCTTCTTTTTTTTTTTTTTTTTACATTTAATCATTGTACATCTTTATAGGATACAAAATTATTTCCCCAACATGAATACACTATATACTGCGTATTAGTCTATTCAAAGATATTGTCATTCACATTACCCTCATCATATAATTTCCTATTTTTATTATTTTTATTTATTTTTATTTTTTTATTTTTATTATCATCATAATCTTCTTTATATTACATTGGATTACATATATGCAATATATGTAAAAATCTATGCCTACCATAATTCTCTTTTTTTAAAGCTTATTTATTTTTCTCATGCATGAGAGAGAGTATTGCTGACAGTGTTTTGACACCCCAGTCTATCCCCAGCCTCAGCCAGTTTCAGATTATGGGCAACCACATGACTGGCCTACTCAGATAAGTTTCCAGATGTGAACTGGCATTCCTGTCAAGTGGGCCTTCCTCACAGAGCATCATGTTTTACATGGAAATAATCCTCCATAGATACCAAGAGAGGACTATAGTAACTTCTTTAAACATGTTTACAATCCTACAAGATATTTGCAATTCTATAATTCATCTAAAAGATCCACTTCTTGCCAGTTTTAAGTATTGTACACTTTCTCATTGTAAATACTGTGGCAAAATATTGTTTGAGTGTGACAAATTTAATCAACTAATCTTGTGTACTGTAGTTCTGATACAAAAGAAAGCACATTATGTCATTATTGGAAAAAAGGTCACTTGTCTCACAGGTTGATTTTCTGTTGTTTGGACATTTTCTTATTTTCAAACACTGTCACAGCTAACCTTTAACTTAGAGATAACTTTTGGCCTTTTGCTGGTATTACTTCACTAAGTACTCTCCTCTAAAAACAAAATAGATGTATATTGCAGAAGTTGATGCATTCAAGGAAACATAGCAATTGAAATGTAATATAAAAATATAGAAGAAATAAATACATTTATAGATGACCATTCATATCCTCATAAACCTTATGCAGTTCTATTTATACAGTATTATACTGTATGAATGATTCTGTATGCAAGAATGTACAGAGACAAAATTTACTAAACGTTTCATTCCAGACCTTATTTGTGTTCATAATTCTGTGGTTTTTTGTATTTTCTAGGTTAATCAAAGTGTTGTAAAATCCTTGCAATGAAAAGAAAGCTGATAAAAGAATTTACAGTGAGGAGGTAACTCTCGCTTTACAAGTGTAGAATCTCCAAAAAAGTCTAGAAGGATGAATTTCACAAATCTCAATTTTCATAAAAGAGAGAAAAAACAGTGATTAACATTTATCAGGGGACAAATATCAACATGAATATCATGCAGAATATTGGATAAAATTAACCATGATAAATAGATTTCTTGAGTCAATAGAAAATGTTATAAATTTGATATTGAGAATTTTGACCTCTGAATAAACAAACAAAGCTAGATTTGGGAAAAAAATATGTATACATTGAGTTTAAAAATAATTTTCGTCTTGGGCAGGCTCTGTGATCTGGTGATTAAGGTGGTCGGACACCACATGCCCAACCATCAAATTAGAATCCTGGCCTCATCACTTGAAAAACCTACCAGATATGGGTGTGTGTGCTCCAGATTCTCACAGAAATATGGAGAAGGAATTGTAGCACAATCATACTCCATTGACGAGTGCTTTCTCTTTTTCCCTCTTTTTGTCTCTTTCTCTGGCAAGTGCAAATGTCCTCTGACGAATTAAATAAATTAAAAAAAAAGACTTTTGTTCTCATATTGGTATTAAAGGAAAATATGAATAAGACCTGGATCTTTATTTAACCCATTGTCTTCAAGTCATCATATCTTCATGAAGAGAATTTAAAAAAATTAGAAAATGCAACTAAAATATGAGTCTATTTGTTGCAAAAGAGTTTAACATCCATGCATAGTTTTAATAATACACAGGTTCCTCCATGCATGTATTAGTTATCCATCATTGCATAACAAATTTCAAACTAAATATATTAAAACAACACACATTCACTGTCTTATACTTTCTATGGGACAAAAATTTGGGAATGGTTTAGCTGGGGAATTCTAGCTCAAGGCTCTTCGAACTAATAAAAAGGTCTTAATGAAGATGTTGGTCCAGACTGCCGTCATTTGAACCCTTAACTGGAACCGGAGAAGGACCCTCTTTCAAGCCGAGTAACATGGTTGTGGCACAGGGTCTTCATTCCTCACCACGGGGGGCCTCCATTAGGGTAGCATGGCAGTCAGCTTACTTGAAAGTCAATGATGGATGAGAATAAAAAAAAGAGTACCTGGAGTGCCTTTAATGACCTGATTCAGAAGTGATCACTTCTACCATGTTATTTTGATGACCTAGTGTGGAAGACTAAGAAACTATGAATAAAAGAAGAGTGCATTATTTGATACCATTTTGAAGTTAACTACTACAATCCCAAATAAAGTAATACAAATTATATATATATGTATCTTTTTAAAATCTCTATTTTTCTCAATTTGTTTTTTTATATACATAATACATAATTTTTTTATTATCATAATCTTGTTTATATTACATTGAATCACATATAACTTTACAGTGTATTACATTTCTTTTTCCAGAAGGAATACCATTCATATCAGTCAATACAGAGACATTAAAATCCGCATCACCATCATCCAATAGCTTTTCATTTTTTTCAGATTATTATTCCAATTATTTTTTAAACATTCAATCACTATCTATAGTTTTTCTTGTAAAAAGACTTTACTCAACATGAAATACTTCTCTAACCTATCCAGTTGAGAATACCATACACGTCATCATCAACAGGGAATAAACCATATCTGAATCCCACTAATGTTATGCCTATTTGTTCTCTTGCTATCCTTCTCCATACTCTTCTCTTCTCCTGTCCCATTCCACACTGTCTTTTTCTTTTCCCCCCCATCCTTGATTCCCTATCTCTCACCCTCAGCCATCTCCCATTCTCCTCCCACACTGTCTCTGGTATCTAAGCTTGCCCTCTATACTGTTTTTCCCCCACACCTTATTGAATCGCCACCGACCCTAAGCAATCCAAATACCCTGATAGCAAACACAGGTGATACACACATTTCCATGAACACAAGTCCAACTCTACGCATCCTATAAAGTAGCACCTAGCTGTGGCTACATGTCCCACTACAGTCATTGAGTGGATATATATATATATGTATATATATATATATATATATATATATATATATATATTATTTTTATTTTTATTTTTTTTTCCTGAAACTTTTTTTTTTTTTTTTTTTTTTGGTAATTCAATTTACATTCCTTCCCTCAGCATCATCACAGCATACAAAATGCGATCTCCCATCCAGTACACACTGCACAGTGATTCAATCATGCCCATTACAAAAAAAAAATTTCCATTACTAGTTCCTAGAATCATTTCCACCCCTCTTTCTGACCCTGTGTCCCTTCCCACCCTCCTTAACAATAGGGAACATAGATTCTGTTCAGGGTTGGATTAAGGGTGGGTCTCGTGCAGTTCCGCAATTGTAGGTGAGTCTCCATGTAATACAGTTTCATGCACGCGGTTTTGGTAAGCAGAGATGATTATCAGTTGATGCGGCACAGCATCCATCTTGTGACCACCGGGAATGGTGTTGTGGGGATCTGCAGCGTGAGTTATCCTCAGGTATCTGGCTTCCTTAAGAATGGTGGAGTAGATCTTGTTTTTCCCTGAGGTAATGAAGGGCTGGTAACCATCATCTTCTCATTGTCCATAGGTAGAGAAAATCTTCCTATACAATATATTTCTCAATTGGTTTAAGACAGCTAAAGTTTCTTTTTGTTGCTTATAGTTGCAAGTTCTTAATCCTTGTTTTCGGCTTCAGTTTGCCGCCTGCGGCTGGCAGCCACGCTCAGGCCCAGGGGCCACGCGCAGGCCCGGTGGCCGCGTGCAGGCGCAGACCCGGTGGCCACGCGCAGTCCCGGCGGCCACGTGCAGGCCCGGCGGCCACACGCAGGCCCAATGGCCACACACAGATGCAGGTCCGGCGACAACGCGCAGGCCCAGCGGCCACACGTAGGCCCGGGGACCACTCACAGGCCCAGCGGCCGCGCTCAGGCCCGGCGGCCATGCGCAGACCCGGGGGCCACACTCAGACCCGGGGGCCACGTGCAGGCCCGGCGGCCACACTGAGGCCCGGCGGCTATGCTCAGGCCCGGAGGCCATGCGCAGGCCCGGCGGCCACGCTCAGGCCCAGGGGCCACGCACAGGCCCGGGGGCCACGCGCATTTCCGGCGGCCATGTGCAGGCCCAGGGGCCATGCGTGGGCCCGGCGGCCACGCTCAGGCGCAGGCCCAGGGTCCACACGCAGACGCAGGCCTGGTGGCCACGCACAGGCCCGGGGGCCATGCCCAGGCCCGGCGGCCACATGCAGGCACAGGCCCAGTGGCCACGTGCATGCACAGGCCCGGCGGCCGCGCGCAGGCCCAGTGGCCGTGCACCATCGCTGGAGAGGCGGCCGGGGCCGGGCTGCCCGGGCTGCAGAACGCGAAGCAGAGCCCGCCCCAGGCCGGCGCCCACCCCGGGCCGGCAGCCAGAGCCCCGCGCGGCGCGCAGGCACCCAGAGCCCATAATACATAATTTATTGATATACTGTGATAGATGTAAATGTGTATACACACCCTTTACATATACTCATAAAATGCTAGTATGCGTGGGATCTTCAAAAGCTTATGGAAAAATAGAATTAAAGTATGAGTTTGTTTTTTGTGTAAAAAATTGAAATCTGGAAGCCAGCAGGTGGTGTGGTGGTTAGGTACTGGACTCTCACATGGCTGACCACGGTATGAGTTCCAGAGCTGGTGGCTTGAAACTCATGCTGGGCATGAGTACGTGAGTGCCCAGAATACCAAGCCCAGAATAGAGAAGAAAGGATTACAGCATGGCCATCCCCTCTGACAGGTGATTTTTCATTTTCATTCTTATTGTCTTTTTCCTCTCTCTCTCTGAACATGTCCTATGGTGAACAACCTTTTAAAAAAATTAAAATCTGCAAATACATTTTTCACAGCATGCTTTTTCTGTGAACTTTTGAATACTCTGAGCATATTTAGTCATGTGTGCATGTGTGTTGTCCAGTATTCAATATAATCTTTTTTTTTTCCAGAGGTTTTCGCCTAAGGGCATGTGCACTTCTTAGAGACAGAGACAGTGAGAGGGCAAGTGAGAAATCACCCCCCCTGGGGGAATCACCATGCCACAATCCCTGGTGGGATCTTGGGCACAGACGCATATGAGCCTGGCATGAGTTTTAAGTCACTGGGTCTGGGACTTGAACCTCAGTCAGTCATGTGGGAATCCAGTGATGTAACCGCTACATCATCTACTGGCCCCCATTATCATTATCATTATGCATTTTCTGGTTTTTCTTTTGTTCAGAAAAAAAAGAAATACAAGAAATTCTTGTTATATAAAATTTTACATTTCAACAGAAAATAATCAACTGGTCAATACACAGATTTACTGGAAATCCTCAATATGAGGCTAATTCTGAAACAATTATATTTGTATTTTATTTTATTTTCTGAATGGATTGAAGAGTTAAATAATAGCTTGAAGTTTTCTCTGGTACGCATAAAATGCCCTAATAAAATATCATTGCAAATAATATATTTTAATAGGAAGTCGTTTTTGAAGTGATAATCATCTCATATTAGATTATGCAATGATAATTGACAAGACATCAACAAAGACAATCAGACCCATTTGTCATTTTCAGGCTCCATTCAACAACAAACTGCTTCACAGTAGCTCATGATAATTTCTAAATCTCATAGAGATAAACATAGTGTTTTCTTTGAAGGATGATTCTGTGCAATTTTGTTGAACTGTAAGGTATGATAAATTAATTTCAAGCTAGCATATGTCTTAGTTAATTAGCTTATACATCACATAATTACATTTTAAACATTTTAATTAGCTATAAAGAGCCAATAATTCAGATTCCTTTAATCTTGAGATAATTTACACAGGTGGCATTTAAAAAAAAGTATTTTACAGAATGTTTTTTCTGTTTTATGAAACCAGTTCTTGGGGTACTCTTTTTGCTCACAAATTATTATAACAATGCAATGATTTAAGTCTTTACTTCAATTATAGACAGGAGTTATGACTTAGTACTAGGTTAGGCATCTTTGGGTTTCATCATACACATTGCCAGAGCCTTCCTCAAATTTGATAAGATTCTTTTAACTTTTAAATGAAATCAGGTGTTCTTTGTTACTACACAGATTATAATAGCCCAAGCAGATCATTCTGTGTTAGTTTCCATGAGTCACATTTTCTTCTCCCATATTAACTACCACATTGGAGATAAGAATGATGTGAGTACTACTGAATTATAGTCTTCGTTTATGAAAATATAGCATAGTAATAAGTTTATTAGTCGTATATAGCTATCATGAGTTATAATTTTATTGTTTATTTATAAATTTTATTTATTTATAAATTTTATTTAATTTCTTTACATGTCAATAAATAAATAAAATCATTTGTTCATCTGAAGAACAAAAATTGTTCATCTGAAGAATAAAATTAATTGTGAAGAACAAAATATTTGTTCTTCATCCAAACAAAATTTTTGTTCTTTGTCTAAAGAACAAAAATTAATAGTGGGGACCAGCAGTTAGCATAATGGCTATGTCGCTGTACTCCCACGTAGTCAACCGTGGTTCACGTCCCAAACCTGGCGGCTTAAAACTCACGCCAGGTGCGTGAGCGTGCGTGCCCAAGATCCCGAGAGGAGAACAGAGGAGAAGGGATTGCGGTGTGGCCATCCCCCCTGGGGGGTGATTTCTCGCTTTCTGTCTCTCTGTCTCTCTCTGTCTGTCTGGCGAGCGCACGCGCCCTATAGCAAAAACCTCTCCAAAAAAAAATATTAATTGTGAAACTACATTTAATAAAATTGTATTTTTAGAATAAATTTCTTTCAAAAATTTTTTTGAGGAAAATTGAGATATTTACAGTAGCAAAATGAATCACTTTATCACTGGGTAACACCAAACATTTTCAGTTAGATAATTATATAATTTTCAGTAAGCATATAAATTATCAATCTAAGTAATCCTTAATGACAGAAAGATATTTTTCATCTCAAGGTCTATACTTGGTTTCAAAGGCCAAAACCATAAGCAGAGTGGAAGGGAGAGTTGTTTTGGGACTGTCATCCTTGGCTACCATGACCGGTAAATGTGGTATCAGTCCAAAGTTGGACTGTGGTCTCTGGGCAGGTGGTCCTAGTGTCGCACTGTGTGGTCTCTGTGCAATGAGTGGCTCAGACAGAGTTCTTTAAATAACAGCTCTTCTAGTCACATCTGTCTTTTGTCTGGTCTCTATGAACTTCATCCCTGGCTCTGGATGTTCAATGATCTTTCATGTTTGCCTTCTCAAATCCCTTATTCCTTACTTTCACAGACTACAAGACACCCTGTGCAGTTTCTCCCCAGTACAGCCTGCATCTGAGTCAAGAAAAATACTTTTACTAATCTGTTTCAAGAAACAGATAAATGGATTGAAAAGGTGTGGCACACATACACTATAGAATACTACTCAGTCGTAAAAATAATGAGATCTTGGCATTTGATAGAAAATAGACAAATATGGAAGATTTACTGCTAAGTGAAGCAAGCCAGGCTATGAAAGAGAGGCATCGTATTTTCCCACTCAATATATACCAAATGTCTACATTCTATGGCAGTGTTGATGGGAAATAACCAACTCTATAGTCAGCCATGTGGGAGCCCAGCATCTTAACAGTTAGCCATTTGGGAGCCCAATAGCTTAACCATCATACCACCTGCCAGCCCTCTTAATCATGATTTTTCAGAAGTAAGCAATTTGACTTGTCATAATCAACTATTTTTTTTTGGGGGGGAGAGGTTTTTGCTATAGGGTGCGTGTGCTCACCAGAAAGGCAGAGAGAGACAGAAAGCAAGAAATCACCCCTCAGGGGGCCATGCCGCAATCCCTTCTCCTCCATTCTACTCTTGGGATCTTGGGCACGCATGCACAGGAACCCGGCATGAGTTTAAGCTGCTGGGTCTGGGACTCAAACCGTGGTCAGCTACATGGGAGTCCAGTGGCATAGCCATTAGACTAATTGCTGGTCCTGTGGTAGGCAGTTAGGCATGAGCAGGCAGCCCTAAGAGAAAAGCAAAAGGCTCATCTAGCTCTGGGTTTCAGGAGGGCGAGGCAATTTGCCATCTTTCTTCCTTGGGGCCTGAGGGAAGCACACAGGGATGATTTGTAGATTTCTCTCTTATCAAAAGAACCCAAGCAAGCATTTTGGTCAATGCCCTAATTCTCATAAGGGCAATGGACTAGTTGGGCAGTCTAATTGGGGCAACCTGGCTCGCATTGGGTGTGCACAATTAGGTGACCAAGTTCCTCATTCTTTACCTGTGAGGAAGGTGTGCAGGTACAGGAAAGAACATGAGGATTCAAATTCAAAGAAAGACATAGGCAGCATAGGGCCTTCCACTAATGAATATTCAAGACCTCTAGTAATAAAATGTCAGTTGACCAGCGCTGAGTGTGGTTGCCACCTTGCAATCTGCCCACCCAAGAGCCTTTTGGATGTACTTCCTTTCTTTCCTTTCCTTTCTTTCCTATTAAATCTTCTTTTCTACCTACTTCATTTGTGGTTGCAGTTTCATTTTGTGCCTAGGGACAGATCTCTAATTTTAGTGATCTGGACCCAAAGAATCAAGGACTTCACAACACAGCTCAACACTTTCTCATCCATTAACAGTGCCAAGCAACTACTTTTTTAACTGTCTAATTTTTTTTTCTTTTCTTTTCTTTTTTTTTTTTGTAGAGGTTTTCGCTATAGGGCGCGTGCACTTGCCAGACAGACAGAGAGAGACAGAGAGACAGAAAGCAGGAAATCAACCCCCAGGGGGGATGGCCACGCTGCAATCCCTTCTCCTCCATTCTCCTCTCGGGATCTTGGGCATGCACGCACACGCGCCCGGCATGAGTTTAAGCCACTGGGTCCGGGACTCGAACCGCGGTCGACTACGTGGGAGTCCAGTGACATAGCCATTACGCTAACTGCTGGTCCCTAACTGTCTAATTTTTTTAAACAATTTTTCTATGAATAAAATAATCCTAAGAGTCAGAAACCAAGTGAAAAACTACAGTTCATATTAACCAATAGTAATTTAGCATAGCATTGATTCCTTTTAAGATCTAAAATTACTTGAAAATTTTATAACATTATACTTACAATAACCACATTTATCTTAAAAAACTATGCCTGGGCTACCTAAATACCAAAAAATGCTGGAAAGTCAGTTATGTCTGTATTAACTTTTTATAACATGTTAAATATGTATACAATATGGATATCAAAAATTTACATTAAGTTGCTGATAACTCTGAAATCTATTTTTACTAAATGAATAATACCAAAACAATTTTGTAGTTTGATTGGTAGTTTGATTTGACTTGAGGATGCTAAATCCACATGAGGATGCTAATTCCTTCAAAGACTACC
This sequence comes from Tupaia tana, assembly GCA_026018925.1. Taxonomy (NCBI): domain Eukaryota; kingdom Metazoa; phylum Chordata; class Mammalia; order Scandentia; family Tupaiidae; genus Tupaia; species Tupaia tana. The sequence goes on from JAKSZU010000006.1 coordinate 87,181,762, forward strand.
CTGGACATGTATGATGAGATTTACTTCCTCACGTGAGATATGTAAGTGTAGGAAAAAAAAAATCCAAGAAACCAAAACAAAGAAACTAGATACTAATGACAGACCTTCCCCTGCTAATTTTTTTTTACTAAGCTCCAGGTTAAATGTCAATAACTAATCTCATGTCAAAGGCAGTTGGCCTTATCTGGTAGCTGCCTACCTCTATGCCTTTCGGATTTAAGAGTGAAATGTTTACTTTTGTATTTTCTTAAAAAATATATATATATACATATATATATACACACACATATATATATGTATATATGTATGTATATATATATATATATCTTGTAGCTCAATTTTCCCTTGCTATTACAAGACTCACTCCCTATAAGCTCCTTTGAGCAGCAGTTAAGTTTGTCAATGAGCTGGCATTTCTCAATATGAAAGCCAGCCATTCTGCAGCTGCTCCTCTTCTTACATAAAGTTAACTTCTCAGAGCTGAATCAGCTTAGATAAAAAGCCCAAACAAAACCCCAGACACAGATAAGAAAAAAGAAAAAAAAATCTATCAGTTTTCCATTGGCAATCTATTTTCCAAGACACATTCCCTTCTTGGGAGTTCTGATATTTCTTCCCTCTCCTAACTTTCCATTTCAGTATTTCTTCTGTGACCATGTCTCTATTTCCTCATGAGCATGAGACAAAAGAATTAATTCACTGTTTCTGTGCTGGGTACTTGGCCCATGCATCCCAACCTCCTGCACCATTATCTTAAAACTATGAATCCAATTTGAATAAGGTCTAAGACTAGGATAAAAAAAAAAAAAAAAAAAAAAAAAAAAAAAAAAAAAAAAAAAAAAAAAAAAAAACTTTTCAGGACCAGCAGGTGGCGTGGTGGTTAAGGGTGCTGGGCACTCCCACATGGCCCACTGCGGTTCAAGTCCTGGACCTGGTGGCTTGCTTTTCACTTTCCTTCTCTCTCTCTCTCTCTCTCTCTCTCTCTGATCAAATTAAAGTCAATGAATGAATAAAAATTTAAAAATAATTAAAAAAAAAACTTTTCTAAGGGGCTTGGAACCCAAGGTTCATTTACATTGTAATGACCCAGAGTAAAAGAAAAACTTAGGCTTTGGTTATGATGAAAAAAAAACAAATAAGAAGACAAAGGCTGAGAGAAGACTACACCACTGAATATAAGCACAGGTCTTAAAGGAATAACAAAATTCTAAGATGTTTTACAAGGTAGAAAATTGCTGTCTGCTAGCAAAAGAGAAGGGAAAAGAAAGAAAAAAAAATGACCTCAGGCCTAGTGCTGCCAGAAAACTGATGATTGTTTTCTCCTAAAATAGAAAATGTTATCTAAGATCTTTCCAAATCAAAGAGGCCTACCAGATGAACAACACACCCTCTAAAACTGATTAAGTACATGATCAACTCAGTAGAGATTTATGTGCTTAAATGAAAATACAAAAATTAAATTAAACAAAGCTCTAGAAGACGGTCCCTTTTGGCATGAGCTGCCCTGCTCGCTGCCCCTGCACATTGCAACAAGTCTAGGCTTTCCTTGTTCATGTCATGTGCTTAAGGTTGGGCTCATAGTATCCTAGAGAGGGAGCCAGATTTGAGTTTGTCGCAATAACCACTATGTCGACTAATCTGCCAATGTGTATCTTTCCCCCAAGTTTATTTCTGGTAAGAGAAGGAATAAGAAAAGACAGAAATTGTCCAGACAAGGGGAGGTTTGGGCACCTTTTTATTTTCAGAAGTAGCTTTTGTTATTGTTCTCAATTGTCTCAAATTTATTCTTGTTAACTTCTATAAGGAGTTAATTTTGTCATCTTTTTTTTTAAGTAAAATGTTTATACTAGTTAAAGTAGCTATCTCATTTTTTTAAATGAGATACAGATTTTGTAATTTAGCACACAAAAAGACTTTTTATAAACATCGAAGCTTCTGCCTGAGAAAATGTTATCCACTATCACCTTTTGTAATTATTCCCATTTACCTAAATACCTACAGGTCAAGGCACCATAGATGTCATACATAAAGCTAGCTGTGGTGCCCAAAGGGATCATCCTTTTTGCCTTTTAAAACTGTAGATGTCTTATTTGACTTTTTTTTTTTTTTTTTCTCAATCCATTTTTAAAAGGAGAAACCAGCCTGTGGAAATCTAAGGATTTTAATGTGGTGGACCAGCGTGCTGCATTTTTGAGCCTCTCTCCACGGAATGTCACTCTATTGTCGAGATCACTTGTTTTACATGTCTCAGTTCCCTTCAAGAATCTAGCACCCTTGAAGGGGGTCCAAAATGCTTGAGTGGTCAGCTCTTATTTTGCATTTACTGGATGGGCCTGTTATTGATTATTATACTTGGGATTCCCTCTAGGGCTGCTACTGGTCCTAAGAGGAGGAAATCTCCCCCACTCCAGACACTCCTAGGCTCCTGGGGTGCCTACCTGGCAAGGAGCAGCAAGTGCCCTTTACCTTCAGAGCTGAGATGCTCAGCCTCTCATATGCTATGAATAAGACAGTGCAAATGCATAAAAACCAACTAAAAAGGCTTCAAGAAGGCAAAGGCGGGAGACCCCTGAGAATGCTTCCTTTTGTTTTTTCTTTCCTTTTTTCCCTTTTTCTTTCTTTTTTTTTTTTTTAAATAATTAATGCACTTTCATACTTTTGGTTTCCTAACTACCCACTCAAAGGGGAACAAAACACTACACCTTGCTCAGAGAGAGCAAACCTTTGCCCCTCGCCCTGGGGGGTGTAAACTGCTGGCCCTCACCCCAGGGGGAGCGAACCCACTGCCCCCTCCCTAGGAAGAGAGCAAACCTGGGTTACCCAAACAAACGTAAGACAGACGAACAAGCAAACCAGCTAGAAATAAACCAGACCATCTACCAAATTTTGAGAGGTCCAGGACCAGAGGACTCACTGAATTTCCCCAGAGGAGATGATTAGAGCCGGACAGGGCACAAAGGACCCACCACTGGTACCAGGCATTGGGTTCAAAGCGTTCCCTTGGGAGATCTCCAGTTCATCTCTGGTCCCTTTGGGGTCACCATCTTGTCCACAGAAAACAACCAACTCTAAAAATATTAACAATAAATAATTAATGAGGTTTATTCCCAAGCAGAATATGAGTGACCTAGGCTCAGAGAGGAGGCGTGCATGCCTTTCTCAGGGTGATCAGGTACAGGGTTCCTTTTGATTTTGAGAGTGACAGACAAAATTAATGAAGAGATTTCCATTGTTCTGGCCCCAAAATGTGGGACATGTGAAAGTGGGGGCTTGTAGGTTACAGGTGGGTTCCATAATTTTTAGGTTGGTGATTAGAAGGGGAGATCTGTGTCCTGGGAAGAGATTCATAAAAGAAATGCTTAATTTACATCTCAAGGAAAGGGAAGTTCTGTGCCTTGGGAAGAGGTTAGCAAAAGAATATACTGTAATCAATTGAATATACATCTCAAAGATGCTATGCCAGGGACAGGATGTAGGAAGAATCTTATTAAATGGAGAAAATGGTCTGTTAATGTTTGTGGGTGTGACTCCCCCTAGGCCCTCTGGAAAGGGCTTTGGAAAAATAGGAAAAAGCAGTCAGACTTCTGTCCACAGCAGAAACAAAAACATTGGGAGGTGTAAAAGCATAGAGAACAATTGTGGATACTAGAGAGAACATGGGAGGAGAGTGGGGAGAGGGTTACAGGGAGGGAATAGGGAATAAGAAAGAGCAAACCATTTAAGGGACACAAAAATGGAAAATTATCTGTTGATGATAATGAGCATGGTAATATCTTTAATGAGACTAATATACAGTGTATTCATGCTAGAAAAATTTATTGTGTGAAGTGTAATAATACATAATGATTGAGTATATATATATATATATGTATATATATATATATATACATAATTTCAAAAAAGAAAAAACTCTAGAATGGAGTTCTCCGCAGGTCAGGGCCTTTTCTTTGATTCAGTGGGTTGCTTCCACCAGTTTTTTGCACTTTAAGTTCTTCAGAGTGACTCAGACACCTGTCCACCTTGTCTCCAAACTGAAAGATAAGCATGTTAAATCCTCCCAGTAATCGGATTAGAGCCTTTGTCTCTTGAGTTCTGTTTGAGATGCAGCATTTTCTAACCCTTTTAGGAGACTGAAACTCTTAAGTAGAAACTCACTAAAGAAATACTCTTTAAAAATAACCTCTCTGACTCCACTGCCTGCCTTCCCCTTTCATATTCTTTTGGGAGTGAAGGGTTTTAGAATTCCTTAACCTCTAATTTGCCTTCTTTTAGATCTTTAGTACTTTATGTTACAACCCACTTTGTGACTCATCTAATTTCCACAGTTTAGCATTTGATTACAATGAATGGGAAAAAAAATCTATGAGTGAAGAAGTATAAAAACCTTTTGAATTTATTTCTCAATTCAAACATTTTTGTGACTGCTGTCATTGACTGAAAATAACCAACTCTAAAAATTAACAATTAATAATTAATGCAATTTATTTCCAAGCAGAATGTGAGTGACCTAGGACCAGAAAGGAGGTATACATGCCTTTCTTGGCGTAATCACATACAGGGTTTCCTGTTATTTGATTTTGCGAGTGACAGGCAAATTTAATGAAGAGATTTCCATTGGTCTGCTCCAAAAAGGCGGGACATGTGGAATGGGGACTTGTAGGTTATAGGTGGGTTCCACAATTCCTAGGTTGGTGATTGGAAGGGAAGATCTGTGTCCTGGGAAGAGATTCATAAAAGAAATGCTTAATCTACATCTCAAGGAAAGGGAAGTTCTGTGTCTTGGGAAGAGGTTAGCAAAAGAATATACTGTAATCAGTTGAATATAGATCTCAAAGATGCTATGCCAGGGACAGGATGCAGGAAGAATCCTGTTAAATGGAAAAAAATGGCCTGTTAATGTTTGTGGGTGTGACTCCCCCTAGGCCCTCTGGAAAGAACTTTGAAAAAATAGGAAAAAGCAGTCAGACTTCTGTCTACACTGCTCTTTTATGTTTGAAGTTGTGAACAAAAAGATTTGCTGTTAGTGCTGAACACCTCCAGAATTTGCTAAAATCCTGTTATTTTGAGACAAGGCCCTGGTAGCAAAGCTGACGGGGAGCATAGGGAGTAAGGGTAAGAGTTAAAAAGCACTTGTAAATTCAGGAATCTCTGAACTTACATGGGAGAAAGCTCACACTTCATTTACAAAGTTGCCCAGTTTTCACTTTTTTATGATCAATAGTTAAATATAAAAGAAAGCATCTCTAGAAAATTTAAAAACTATTTTTACATTTTGATAAATAATTTTGTTGTCTGTATAAAAGTTGGTGACATATAATAGTTGTAACTGTGGACAGAAGTCTAACTGCGTTTTCCTATTTTTCCGAAGTCCTTCCCAGAGGCCTAGAGGGAGTCACACCCACATGTATTAACAGACCATTTTCTCCATTAACAGGATTCTGCCTACATCCTGTCCCTGGCATAGCATCTTTGAGATCTATATTCAACTGATTACAGTGTATTCTTTTGCTAACCTCTTCCCAAGACACAGAACTTCCCTTTCCTTGAGATGTAGATTAAACATTTCTTTTATGAGTCTCTTCCCAAGACTCAGACCTTCCCTTCCAATCACCAACGTAAAAACTGTGGAACCCACCTGTAACCTACAAGCCCCCTCTTCCACATGTCCTACCTTTTTGGGCCAGATCAATGGAAATCTATTCACTAACTTTGTCTGTCACTCTCAAAATCAAATAAAAGGAACCCTTGTACCAGATCACCCGGAGAAAGGCATGCATGCCTCCTGGGCATAGGGCACTCATATTCTGCTTAGAAATAAACCGTATTAATTATTATTTAGAGTTGGTGATTTTCCGTTGACATAACTGACTATAGGTAATCAGGCAATTAGTCTCTATTATTATTATTATTTCAATTTGCTAGAGGGCACATGGGCTCACTAGAGAGACAGAAAGAGAAAAAGGGAATCAGAGAGAAGAGTGAGAAAGTACCCCCTATGGGTACAGATATGTCTACTCCATTTCTCTCTCCTTCTGAGATTTTGGGGACATTCCCATATACACCTGGAATGTTTTTGAAGTCACTGGGTCCAGACTGAACTGCATAGTCAGTTGTGAGATCCAGCTGCCCTAACCACCATGCTACTGCTGGCCATGTCTCATCATTGTCTCACTTTTAACTGGATACGTAAATAGTATAAAATATTAGCTGCAATAGGAAAAGTTAATTATCAGAAATAGATATCTGTTTACTTAGTTTTGTCCTTTTTTTTTGAGAGAGATTTTTGCTATAGGGCGTGTGCACTCTCCAGAAAGACAGAGAGAGACAGAAAGCCAGAAAGTGATAAATCACCCCCCAGGAAGGATGGCCATGCTGTAATCCCTTTTCCTCCATTCTCCTCTTGGGATCTTGGGCACGCACGCACACGTGCCTAGTGTGAGTTTAAGCCACTAGGTCCAGGACTCAAACCATGAACAACTACATGGGAGTCCAGTGACATAGCCATTACACCAACTGCTGGTCCCTTGTGTCTAATATATTACAGAATAGTTTATCCTTCCATTTAGTCTGTCATTAAAAAACAAACAAACAAACAAAAAACTGTTTTAAAATACTATAATTTGGGGCCTATTATCTAATTAGTATTACTATTTATTTGATTAAAAAATGAAAAAAGTGTCTCTGATTATTGACCTTGCATCAAGACATTCAGCTAAAAACTTTGCAATATCTCATCTAATACCACATTATTATGAAGTAGTTGCTATTATTATTTTAATGTTTATTATGGCCCACTAGAGATTAATGCGATAAGAAATTGATGAAGATTACAACTGAGTGGAAAAACAGGATCTCACTACTGCTTTATATGAGGGTCTAGGTGTACTCTCTTAATGACTATAATACACTGAATATTATAATTTCCTATAGCATTTGTAGTCAGGGTGTTTTTCAATTATTTAAAAAAATTTTTAGCTGACACATATTTGTTGTATATATTTATGGGGCAGAGTGTGACCTTTCAATACATGAATATAATATGTAATGATCAAATTAGGGCAATGAATATATTCATTATTTTCATTTATCATAGCTTTGTGTTTTGTCAGTGTTTTAAAGATTTTTAAAGTTTATTTCTTTCTTCTATGAGCAAGAGAGCCAGAGAGAGAGATAGAGAGAGAGAGGGAGAGAGAGAGAGAGAGACAGCACCCAGAATAGAGTCCTGACACCTCAATTTGCTGATAGACTTCAGAAAACCCAGGATCCTGGCTAGGCACAGATCAAGGTGGTCTCTGGACTTGAACCATGAACCTTCTCATGTGAAATTACCTCAGGAACATTCTGTTTTACCACTTTCTTGCCCCATGGGTATTTAACATTGAACTTATATTAAAAATTTTTGTAAGTAATTTTTACCAAATTACACAGTAATTTTCAGTTTCTTAGTACAAAGCAGAACTTATCTACCTATATAGCTATATATACATACATTCATGTAAACATGCTCTGATAATGTATCATTTCATTTCATCATTTTTAAAATGCAAGATCATAATTTAGAAAAAGTTAAATTGTGACTCTTTAAAATTCAAATAAATATATAGTATTGATTAATCTAACACCCAAATTATCCTGCAATTATGTGTGCATTTGTCCCATTAACATTAATGAGAAATATAAGACTAGGCAGTTATGATTTGGTGAAGATAGTGCAAATGAAAAATTAGACTCTGTTTCAATCACTTGAGCTGAAAGAATTTGCCAGAGTTCTAATAATACCTGTAACATTTACATATGATCTGAATTGTTTTTAGTTCTGGAATATAAAGCAGGGACTCTAATGTGATATTGTAGGGGAGAATCTATATAATGAGTGATCAAAGAGCCTAAAGGGCTCCTATTATTGTTGCAGATTTCATTTTACCTCTCATTTACATGAAGCAATGAGGTGTGAAAATTGTTCTGTGTTGTCTTAAGTATCAGTAAACTACATCACACCACATTCTTTACCACTTAATGGAAAAGGTTGAGATTCCTTTTACAATTAATTTCTGCATTTAAATGAAAGAGATACATCTGAAACTGTACTGTACTTCCTGTTTCAGTGAGATTTTTCTGGTGGTATATGACTCATTAGCTCTTTCAAGTCTACTTAAAAATCACTTCTCTTTCTTAATATCTGTTTTTCATTGAAGAACTTTTTTGAGTCCCCACCTTTCTGCACAAATAATATTCGGTGAAAATTCAACAACCTCATGAAGTATATACTCACTCACATGGTGGTCAGCCAAACCCATATCCGGTGATGATATTTCTAAATTCTTACTTAGGGACAATGTTAAATTCCTACCAACAAAGGTTAAGTAAATTCAATTTTTAAAGTTGTTATAATTCAAGCTTTAAAGTTCTTTCCCATGCCTACATCCCTAGAAGTTAAAGGTTATTCACTTTGTGAAGTTTATTGACTCTTTTAGTTCAAAATTGCTTTGTATTTGCTTAATGATTGAGTTGAGTGCTTGGTCCAAAGAATGTTAAGATTTTAATTTCTTCACAACTTAGCTTCTTTTTACTTCAGGAGTTAGATTGCTTTGCTTTCTTGTCCTTCTGCGGTTGCGTTGATAAACGTATTTAATCAGATCTCAAGATTCTGAGCAGTAGTCCCTCTCTGTCATAATCTCCTTGAAAGCTAGTCAAAGTCATCACTGTTTGGCAATATTATCACTTTTTCAGGAGGACTTGTCTGTTTACTTATTCACACAGAAAAGTTTTTGAGATGATATTTGAGCCAGATGCTGCTTACTATTTATATCTGAGATGCCTGAAAAGATTAGATTTAAACCTTAAAATGACAAAATCCTTATCACTAGTGGTAATGCAATCAACATTTTCATTCATATTCTTGTTCTTTTTCTTCCACTTTTCGTAGTCAAGTGAAAATGAAATATTATATATCATCTTGTACAATGCTAATTGGGACATATTTGGCACACGGATTTGCCAATGGCTAAAGAAGGTCTTTTTTAGTTATCTGAACTTAAATGTACAATTGGAAATGCATAAAGTTACTTAAATTTCTGGAATTACTGACTTTTTCTTCCTGCTCCTCCAAATCTTCTTGTGATTCGGACTAAATCAGAACTACTTGGTTCAAGAGAATATTTTTTTTTTTCTTGTTAAAGAAATGACTTTTTTCAGGCATCAAAGAAATGATTCCTTTGTTAGAACAATTAAACTTGCTTTATTTCGCCTAGACCTTTTTCCAAGGTTCATAGAGGCCTTATAATTTTAAAGTCCATAAAATGGTCTGTTATTTTTTAAAGTTTATTATTTCTATCATGAGTTAGAGAACAGAGAGAGAGGAAAAGAGAGACAAGGCCTCCATCAGGGTATGGATGTGAGGATCCACCCCCAGCCTCAGCCAGCCTCAGGTTATGTGCTCACACATGCTCTGTGGACTCAGGGAGGTCTCTGGATGTGTGTCAGATCTGGCAGAGCACCCCATCTCGTTCCTCAACACAAAGATATTAATTGCTCTTGCATATACCATGTGGGAGTGCCATCTTTGAAAAACCTGAAGACCTTAATGACAAGAATATATTTTATTTGAACCAGCCTGACTAATAGTGATTCATCACAATTTGATAAACTTACTGAAAAAATAAAGTCATGTTACCGAACTCAAATCAGGTTCACTTGCCCAAGCGCTATGAAACCAAACCATAGGCACATGGTGTGACAAAGGAAAGTACAGCTTTATTGCAAAGCACAAAGCAAGGAGAACAGGCAGCTCATGCTGAAAAGACTCGGTCTCCCTGAGATGTTTCCCACATGTGTTTTTAAGGACAAAATTAGGGGCAGAGGTCCCAGGCGCATAATCAGTTCAGTGATTGGTTCAATAGGGTGTGATCATCTCCTGGACATTCTTGATTGGTGAGGCTTTAGATAATCAAATTTCTCTTCTGGTCTGGTCTCTGGAGCCATTCAGCCTGGAGTCTTTGAGCTCACAACCAGCAGTTTTTAGCCTACAAAACATCTTAAATATTGAAATGAAAACCTCTTTCCTGTAAGTGAGAGTTTTAGAGTTCAAATGGCCCTCATTTATGTCCAAGTTGGTCATTATCATAACCAAAGTCTGAAGACTTAATCCTTACTCTGGACCATTACAATATAAATGGACTTTATATTTCAGGAACCCTAGAAAATACATTAGGGGGTTCTTGCTTGGTTTCAGTCATAATAAATTAAGTTCCATGAACAGGCAGAGTTATGCTGGAGAGGACCATTTGTGGGTAGATCTATGGAATGACAATAAAGGTATTTTCTAAATTAGTTCAGGAGCAGTTTTTTTCTTTAATTTAGAGCAAGAACTGTTACATTTTAAAGTATTAAAGTATTTTTCACAAAAATCTTCAGAAATAAATATCAGGTGGCATTGCTGACAAAATATATATTTACTGCAAACTTGTTACCCTCTTTTCAGTGAGAGTTTAGGAGCTAATCATAATGAAGGACACATTGTGTCAATGGCATCTCAGGAAGAGGAAGAAAACCCTGATAATTTTCATTAACTCTCACAACATAAAGGTTAAGTCATTGATCTACATCTTTGAACAGCTCACCTCCCAAATTCAAACTCTTCAATTATACTCTAACTATTAATTTCTGATTGTATGTAACATACTTGTTATGCTATATCAATAAATCCAAATAATTTGAAGGAAATCATAAAATGCATGTGCATAGATTCTACAGTTTACTTAAAATAAGATATTTCTAAGACTTTCTATTTTTGATGACATTGTCTTTTTTATTACAGTTATTCAGGTTTTTCACGACTTTGGGTCACCCTCTTCTCCAAGTCATCATAGTCACTTAAATATTTTACTTTTTCTGCTCATAGTCATGATTTATTCCCTTTTTATTGCAGATAACTTATTTTGTAGACTTATATTTACTGTCTGGACTTTTCCTGGGAGATAATAAAAGTGCACACCATATAGTAATGTTAGTTTTGCTGAGAGCCCCGTTTATAGGCACACTATGAACTCACATGTTGGAGTACTCAGGCATGGGCTAAAGATCAGCCTTAATGCATTACTTAGTATCTGAATCTCACATTACTTAGTATCTGAATCTCACACACAGCTTTCGGTTCCTTTTTCCTATGAAGTAATCTTTCTGAATTTATTTACTTTAAAAAATTTTTATTATACTTTAGTTTGCTATAGGTCATGTGAGCTTGCCAGAGAGGGAGGGACAGGGAAAGTGAGAAAGCACTCCCTGGGGGTGATGGGGGTGGCTGGCCACGGTGCAGTCCCTTTTCCTCCATTTACCTTTTAGGATTTGGCCACACATTCACATGCACTCGATGATTTTCAAGCCACCAGATTTGGTACTCAAACTGAACAGTTGGCCATGTGGGATCCAGCTGCCTTATACACCAAACCACCCGCTGGCCCCTGAATTTATTTTTTTAAAGAAGAAAAGGGAACAGTAATTCTTTCTTAATATGGTCTTAAAATGAAAACTAAAAGTTATTACTGTAAAATATACAGATGGTTGGCAAGTTTAAACTAATTCCCATAAACCTCTCAAACTGATTCCTCACAATGTTTTCTAGAATATACTATTTGGTTTAGCAGTTTGGTGAGTCATGGATTAGAGTCTTTCCCTTTTAATAGGAATATGGAGTTGATTTCTTCAGCTTTAAGTTAAAACTGCTTCCTTCACATCCATTTAAAGAACAGATCATATCTGTACACTTTGAGTTGAGCCCAAGAGACTATGAAGTCTTTATTGTGATTCTGAGTAATTAGTCCATCATCGGCTTATCTATGTTGACGTAATCTATATTCCTTTCCTTATTCCTGAAAAAATGTTTTTCAGTAAATTTCTTCCAATATTCAATTAAGTAATTTCATCGTGCAGTTGTCTAAATGCTAGAATTGATTCTGAACATGTTGCTTTGAAGTGGCTTCAAGTGGAACCAAGGAACTGCTGAACACAAAGATGAAAATGGCATGTAAGATACATATTGTTTCCGGAAAATAAATAACTTTTTTTTTCTTTTGCCTCCAAATGGTGACAGCAAAAATTTATTCAGGGTAAAAAAATTTGATGAAGTAATTAAGAGAGTCTTCTATTTGAGGACTTCCATGGAGCATGTCCCATTTTAATAATTTCACAGGTAAGCCAATTTAGTGTCTGTGAAAAAAATAATAATGTGATAATATAGAAATATATAGTAATAACATTTCCATGACTTCAATAAAACTAAGGACTTATATTCCTCAGCTGGTGAAATTTTCCATATGCAGACTGGCTCCATGGTCAGCAGTAATGTGCTACTCACGAGAAGCCAGATCACACATAGCAACCTCGGCTTGAATCCCCGGCCAGATCAGCCTGAAAAACATCAGGCACGTACACTGGGTGCCCAAGGTTCAGTGGGCTGGAGGTCTGCTGGAAGGGAATCATGGTGTGACCACACTCTGTGGAGCATGCCCTCTTTCTTTCTCTCTGTCTCACTCTGATGGGCAAGTGCATATGCTGTTTTATGAAAAAAGAAAATAAATTCCATTTGTATATAAAATTTGTTAAAACTTTGGGAATATTTATATTTTTCTAGAAATTGGCACAACGTTCTTAATACTCATGATAAATATAATGAACACTTCAGAATTATATAAATTATGTAGCTATAATTGCCTTTATTTGTCTGTAAAATTGACTCCAAGTTGCAATATTGAAACATTTACCAGGTCTACTATATTTTTTTTATTTAAATTTATTTATTTACGTTCATTCACTGTACATCATGACAGCATATAAAATGAGATTTTCCATTCTGAATACACTGTATATTGGCTCAATCAAGCACATCAACATACGTGTTATCGTCAACAAATAATTTCCCATTTCTTGTTTCCTATATACCTTGCTAATTCCAGGTCTACTATTGAAAAATTGTGCATGACAATCACAAACACTCCATAGATGAGAAAAATCATAGAAGTAAAAGGGAAAAAAAACCAAATATACAAATGACAGAAAGTGATAGATCATGTAAATGTTTCTTGGCCACAAAATGATGCTTTGCACAGAGAAAGAAAAATATGTATAATTGAAACAAATAAATTCAGAACTGCCTTAAGTATAGTATATCCCTCACAAAAAAATTACATCAATATGTTTACTCTTTTGTGTACCATATTTTAAGTACAATTAATGTTTCAATTAGAGAATTAAATATATGTGTGTACTTTTATTCACATATAAATAATTAATTTGCATTGTGTACAAAAGGATCATGTTTATTCACATTTTGGCTGTAAAACTTTTATTTTTAAATACACTTTTTTCTTTTAAAGTCAACACGCTAAGAGGAAAATATCAGATCTATTCCAATATTGCCTTTTGTACATTCTCTTCAAATCTTCCTCCTCATGCTAACCCCCTGAGACCTCCTCAGAATCTTCAGATTTGGAATCAATTCAAAAGCCGTTTCCCAGGTACAATCTTGAAAACAGAATTGATCACAACTAGGAACTCTTAATTACCCACTTATGCAAAGCTTCACCAAGGCCAACTAATTACTAAATATTTACTGACCTTTGGGTCTTTAAGTAGAATTTGTGTAGGAGGAAGGAGAAAATTCCAAGTGAGGGTAACAGCATTAAATAACCCCAGGGGAGACTGAGTGCAGTTAGGCTCTGTCCTAACAAGATCACAGTGCCAGACGTTGGTAAGGAAGAAGAATGAAGGAAGTAGATGCATTCAGAAAGCAGAAATTCTTAAATGCCAGGCAGAATATTTTATATTTGGCATGGAAGGAAATAATAGGAGTACTTACAGAATAGAATTGAAGGTGAGCTTTTAACGTAATATTCATCTACATATGTTAGTAGATAAACTAGCCAAATATGACTAAATGTCAGTTATCTTCATGTGGATTGGCCGTTTCCCTGGGCCTCTCAGATTCAGTACATTACACATGGTATTTACAGGTTCTCCCTGCATTCATCTGAGCTGTCAGAAATAAGGAACCAAGCCTGCTAAAGACACTGTATGATCTCTTTGTGGGCTTCACTGTTTCTATATTATCATCTTTTTTAAAAGAGTTTTTTTCTTCCATGAGTGAGAGAGACAGAGATATGGATAACCCCGATAAGGTCTTCACACTACAGTCTGACGTCAGCCTCAGACAGCACAAGAGTCTGGGCACAGGCACACCCCAAATGTCTAGGGAGAGCTCTGGATATGAGCCTGGCACCCTCGTGTATGGCTCAGCACTTTGGAGACCTGCATCGTGGCTGTGCCTCCATTTAGCCCCTAAACATCCTTCTTAACTGTGGCATATCCTTACTCCATTTCTGCTGTGGAAGCTATGTGACATTGCTGGGGTTTTGTTTGTTTTTGTTTTGATACAAAGTGTGTCAATTGCCCAAGGTGGGGGAAGGAGGAGAGAGAAAGCAAAAGAGAGAGAGAGAGAGAGAGAGCAAGCAATCCCCATGGAGATGGCCATGCCGAAATCTCTTCTTCTCCATTTCTTTTCCCAGGATTTTGGGCATGCATACGTACACACCCAGAATATATTCAAAGTTCCTGGCTGCGGGATTTAAATTGTATAGCCAGCTTTGTGGGATGTAGCAACCCCAACCACCATGCCACAGACTAGCCTGACATTGCTTTTTATTTTATTTTATTTTATTTTTTATTTTATTTTTCTACTCTGTGATTCCATTACCCATCTGATTTGCATTTTTGAACAATAAGCACTCTTGGGAACTCTTTATACTCCTGCATTGAGAGAAGAAATGTTTTAATAGTGGCTATTATATGTGACTGATAAACCAAGCAGAAAATGTACTTTATTGCCTTACATACCAATTGCTGCAATGGACATGTTACTCAAAGAAGAAAAGAGGACTTTAGTGCACAGGTCTCACAGCTCACCCTTGGAAGTGGTCTCAGTTGGTGCGAGAGGGAATGACCTGGGGTCAACTGCTAACCAAGTGGCAGCTTGAGGCTTAGGCAGGAAAAAAAACAGGAGAGTAAATTAGAAGCCATTCCTTGAAAATGTAGGTTATTATGTTTTTCATTATATCGATCCTAATATTTTAAAACTAGCTCCTTTAACTGCAAAAGTTCTACTGTTTTACCTCTAAATGACAGTGAGGAGTTTATACAGGTCTCTTTCTGTGAAGTT
This sequence comes from Tupaia tana, assembly GCA_026018925.1. NCBI lineage: Eukaryota > Metazoa > Chordata > Mammalia > Scandentia > Tupaiidae > Tupaia > Tupaia tana. Next base: position 87,196,970 of record JAKSZU010000006.1, read on the forward strand.
CCTATACAGTCAGTGCCTAGGAGTTTTCTGAAGAGGACACTCAAGCTTGGTCTCATGTACAATATCGACACTATCTGATCTAAACTCCAAATTGCTTAGAATTTTTGGATTGACTCCTGCTGATGATAAACTGATTTGCTAGCTTGGCTTCAGTATAGTATAATCTTCAATATCAAAGAAGTTGCTATCTGCCATGCACACTACAACTTCAAATGGGTTTATGATATCCTAAAATTCTTTCATTTATTTGATTAAACTGACCATGCTTATGATTCAAATGATCTGTAGGTAATGCTAGAGTCATACCATACTTTAAAATATAATTCGAATACAACATTTTAAAGTGAGGAAATGACTAAGGCTAATAAAAAGTTTAAAGTTAAAGTTAGCCATTCCAGTTGTCTTTTCTAATTGGAGAACTCTCTGAAACTTTATATATATATATACACACACACACACACACACACACACACACATATATATATAATTTATTAAATATAAAATATATATATTTCTATCTGTAGACTAAGGAAACAGATCGATAACAAATTCAATAATACGCTAACTTTAAATGCAGTCATTAGAAGAGGTATTAGTTGTTAGTATGTAATAGCTTTATTTCCCAAATCATTCATCCATGAGCTTGTTCATACAGGGAAGCGATGCCTCGCGGAGGTCAAGGACATGGGCTTTGACAAGCGTCTCATCTGCGTCTGTTGTTCCTTGGTGTCCTTACCTGTGAATATGAGATTGTATGAACTAGGTGATAAAACCCATCTAAAAAACCTAGTACATGCTTTGCATATTTGTATGCATTTTAAGAATACTAGTAATTTAAAAATAGTAATTTTTCATGATTGATAATTGCTTTGTATACTTTGTAAGATATTGCCATATCCACATTTCTGGTTTCTACATCAAGATAAATCACTATTTCCCAAATTATTTTAATTCTCAAAAGCAATATAAGATTAGTCAGTAGAAAATGTTGTATTCTAAGTATGTTATTTTGTAACATAAAGAAAAAATCAAGCATTTGGGCCAGCAGATGGCATAGCAGTAATGTCTCTGGACCCTCACATAGTCAACCATGGTTCAAATCCCAGACCTGGTGCCTTGAACCTTAGAGTGGGTGTGTACACACGTGCATGCACGCACACCCAAACTCTCAAGAGGAGAAGGGATTGTGGTGTAGCCACTCCCCCTGGGAGGGGATTCCTTGTTTTCCCTCTCACTATCTCTGTCTCTCTCTGACAAGTGCATGTGCTCTAAGGCATAAACTCTAAAAAAAGAAAGCAAGCATTTTAATTGTTCAGGTGTGTCAATGTATTTTATTATTTATTCAGATCCACATTATTTCTTTAGAAACATGCATCATATTTATACTATAATATTGCATTATCCAAGGCAAAAAACAATCATAGACCCATAGGGTGAAATATTCCATCTTGAGAGGGAAGGATCGGAGTAATGGAGGATGCACACGAGTGCACCAGGGCCCAGGAATGGCCTGTGCTGAAAGTGAGGTCCTTTGGTTGCGTTCACATACAGCCCCTCCTTGCTCCCGGCTTCTCTGCTCAATCTGAAGGGTGTCAAACACATTTTGTTACCCCAAACAATTCGTCTCTTACCAATTTTGATAAATGTAATTGGTATTGATTTTTCATTATTTATACTGAACACTTACTACTTTTAAATCAATCAGGATAGTTCTAAGACTGGCGGTACAGTCTATTGGTTAAGAGAACTGAATCCCACATGACTGACTGGTTCACATCCAGCACTGTGGCTTGAAAAGCACATTGATGTATGTGCATGCACGCCCCAGATCCTAAGGGGATAGAGAAATAGAGATGGTGGCATGACCATGTCCCACTGGGGAGTGCTTTCTTCCTTTCTCTTTGTCTCTCTCTGGTGAGCAGATGCACTGTTTTGAAATTAAAAAAATGATATTTTAAAATAAAATGTTACTATTATTATTATAATTTTAATTTTTATGTTGATAATCTATGAGAAAATAGGTATTTTTACATATCCATTTATGTTTTTTAAAATATTTATTTATTTATGCACTCATTTATTATCATTATTATTATTTTTTTAATTTTACCAGAGAGAGACACAAGAGAAAGAGAGTAAGTGAGAAAGCAAGTCCCCAGATCTGGGACTCAAACCGTGGTCAGCCATGTAGGAGTGTCCATTGCCTTAAACCATCACACCACCTGCCCCTATATGTATTTTTTTAAGAGGTTTTTGCCTTGGGGCACACGTGGCTCTGGGGGAAGAGAGAGAGACAGAAGGAGAGGGAAAGTGAGAAATCATTCTCCAAGAGGTATGACTACACCACAATCCTTTTTCTTTCATTCTTCTCTGTGGATCTTGGACATGCACACACACATGCCCAGTATGAATTTCAAGCCTCCAGTTCCCGGACTTGAACTATGGTCAGCCATGTGGGAATTCAGTGATATAACCACTACGCTCTCTGCTGGCCCCCAGACCCATATGTGGTAAAGTTGCTCATATTGTGAGATAAAGCATGTTTGTAATTGAAGAACTGAATCATCTCAATAGTTTACTAAGAAATTTATGAAATGAAGTTGTACTCCATGTTTCAAATGTATCTGGAAAGTTTGATAAGTGTGTGGAACAAAATTCACTTATATCAAAAATTTTAAACATGTTATTAAAAAAAATTATTTAAAAAATCTAATCTTATGGATAATCTCAATATATTAGGGGTCAAAAATCTCTCCCAAAGAATGGAAAGTAAAACATTAATGAAATAGACTATAAAAAGCACTGTAGGATATTAAAATCTGATTAACTATATCAAAAGGCAAAGCTTCATTAAATGACATATAAATTCATTTCTTATTGACATTAAATAATGTGTTTTTTTTTGAGAGGTTTTCGCTATAGGGCGTGTGCACTCGCCAGACAGACAGAAAGAGACAGAGAGACAGAAAACGAGAAATCACCCCCCAGGGGGGGATGGTCACGCTGCAATCCCTTCTCCTCCATTCTCCTCTTGGGATCTTGGGCATGCACGCACATGCACCCAACATGAGTTTTAAGCCACTGGGTCCGGGACTCGAACCGTGGTCGACTACGTGGGAGTACAGCAACATAGCCATTACGCTAACTGCAGGTTCCCAATAATAATTTTTCTATTTTTGTTTGTACAACATTGCATGTAAACCAATTATGATTAAAGTTGTGACCATTCGTAAAATGTCTAATTTTGACAATTGCATTTATTTATTCATAGATACTTCATTGGAGACAAATTAATTCAAAGACCTTCTTAGGTGTTATAGAGACTCTTCAGAGGAAATAGACATAACATCTATTTTTAAGCAGGTTACAGTGTGAAAGAAATGAATAAGTAAATACAGAAATAATTATGGCCCACAATTTTTAAAAAGGTGGAAAACAAAATGTTTAAATTCTAAAAAGGGAAATACTTTTATTCAGATTTTTAATTTTGGCTGAATCTTTAAATAAATGTAGGGCAGTCCATATACAGATTAAAGGATATTTCAGGCAAAAAATAAGAAAAACAAAAGGGCTGAAAATATGGGTGGACTATGTATGGGAACTTACAATTATTTTAGAGAGCAAAAATAGAATAATTGAAGTCTGTCACCAGAAGAGTTTGAATTAAATTATAGATAATATTAAATGTTAGACTAAGAAATTGTGACTATTTTATATTCAATAGGAAGTAAACTTAATTGTACTTGTTAAAATGTTAGTGGACCAGTAGTTAGCGTAATGGCTATGTCGCTGGACTCCCATGTAGTCGACCGTGGTTTGAGTACCAGACCAGGTGGCTTAAACTCAAACTGGGCGCATGTGCTTAAGTGCCCAAGATCCCCAGAGGAAAAAGGAGGAGAAGGGACTGCGTTGTGGTCATCCCCCCGGAGGGTGATTTCTCACTTTCTGTCTCTCTGTTTCTCTCTGTCTTTCTGGTGAGTGCACGCGCACTATAGCAAAAACCTCTCAACAAAAAAAAATGTTTAAGGCCCAGTATTTTCCTTTACTCAGAAATGATGTTTTTTTTTATAAAATACTTAGAAAATACAAACAAACCAAGAAAGGATGGCTGCCCATGCATGGATCTCTGTGGTGACTTTTTCTTTCTCATTTTCTTCAAAGCTTTGTTACAGTTTTGTCTTGTCAAAAAAGACAATCCTGACTACTTTACAGAAAATATCATAATCTTTACCTGTTATGCACTACTTAACCATAGCTTTCTTCATTTTCACTTATTTCAGTGTTATTTGCTGACATAGCTGCATTTGTTAAATTAATTGATTTTTTGTGTGTGTTTTGATCGACAAATTCAAGAGGATGGGGTCTTCCACTCATTCTTGTGTAGCCAATAGTGATAAAGTGTATGATATAGTAGGATTTTGATAAATATTTCTGAATGAATGGAAAATGAAATTATTCACTTGTCTCATATATTTAAATTATAAGATCTAAAATGAGCCAGGTTGCTTGAGGTGCTGGTAATCCAGTGATGATAGCCACAGAGTAGATTTGTCCCTGTTTATAGATCCAAGTCTACTTTTTACCATGGTATAATTATTTAAAGCTGCACTAAAATAGTTATACACTTTTTTTTTTTTTTTAACTGAATGAATGCCATAACAAATGTTTACTTATGTGTTGTTATGACTTTAAACTATGGACACTTCCAAACAATGTTGTAATGAATGAATTTGCAGTTTATATTGTCTTTGCTGTGGCTATTCCCTCAGGATAAATTTTGATGTAGACAAGGGAAATGTTATTGATTCGAATTCATGAATCCTAAAGGAAATCCTGCTGAGTCAAATGAGATTTTTAGGACTGGAAACTAAGAAAACATCTGTATTAGCCATTCTTTTCCCACTAGGTCTTACTTTCTTAGTCATCAATGATCACTAATTCAGTTCTGGTCTCTATCAGTTATAGTTGGCTTTCATTTATGCCTGGATCCTGCATGCCAATCATACCACACACAACTCAATATTATGTCAAATTGCACAGAGCCTTATGAATAATCAGCACTTTGGTTTATTTTCATTCATTACCATATATTTTCATGGAAACATAATAACAGAAATTTAAGGATGAAAGCCACTAATCCTTACCTAATATAAGATCCATTCAATATCATCTTTGCCAAATTTTCTTACTGGCTAATGTCTGAGAACAATCCATAATTTTTAAAAATATATGTTGGATAGAGTATCCTCTTTGCTTATAATGTTTATAGTACATATCTTCTCTATGGCTTTTAAGATTTCAATTTGCTTTTGTCATTGTCCAAAAGATTATAATCTAGCCTTACACTGTTTCCAAAGTTATAACAATAACCTAATGTGTACATTTTGAAAAGTCTGTAAGCAGGACATAAAAATACGAGAAATACATTTACAAAGAGATTTTAGAAGTATTGGAGTAATTGATTAGCATGGATGTATAACTATTAATATTCCTGTACTTGAACTTCTCCAACAAGAACTATAAGGAGAATGGCATATGGACCTTCTCTACCAGGGTTTGTGATGTGGAAAGGTGCCCTAGGGCTTTTAGGGTATCTTACAATGCTCTTGGCACTGAGGAACTTTTAAAAAGTTAGATTTTATTGGAGGATGGTGGATACTGGCTCTCATATTATCTTTTCCCATTCTATATCTGTGCCAGAAATCATATCACATTTTCCCCATGAACACAGGCGCAACACACAGGGTCACCCTCCTTAACTGATAAACGGTTACCGGAGTTGGTACATTCCTGGAAACTCATTATCCACTTCTTCATGGTTAAAAGTTACTCGGTAGTCTTTACAATATGATAACAAGATCATCTCTTTCATTCAGTTTTAATTATCAATAGAGTCTAACCCAGATGAGTTATTTGTGCTGGGAGCTGATCAAATAATATTAACTGAGATTGAGGAATTTATCCCAGTTAAGATATACAATCATTATAACCTCTTCAGCTTGTGGGATAGAGTTTCATATTAGCATAATGTTATGGAGGAAACTGCAGCTGAATTGGGATGAACATCATATGTCACCTAGTCCAACCTCTTCATTTGTCATATGAGGAAGCAGAGGTTTAGAGAAAGCCAGTGACATTCCCAAGGGTCTGCTGCTGATTAATGACAGGGAAAGGTGCAGTGCTTCTAAGATACTATTATGTGGCCCACAATAGTGCCAAATAGCAGTTACAAGACTTGTCTGTATATAATGATTGTGCAATACTTTAAAGGATATTTTTTTTGCTTGCCTGAAGGCACATATGCTCACCAGCAAGAGACAAGAAGACAGAGAGAAAGGAAGAGGAAGAAAGCAGGGGTGGTGTGGTCACACTGCATTCCCTTCCCCTTCATTTCTTCATCCTGTTGGAATTTCAGGGCATGTGCACATACATGTCTGGTGCATTTCTCAGTCTGCCAGGGCTAGAGTTCAAACCACAGTCAACCCCAGGGCATCTGACTTCTTTAACCACTAGACTACCGGGCATTATATTTGAAAATTGCACTCTCAGACTATGACACAAATTTAGACGTAATGCCTGAATTAACAAATTAAGTGTACCTGAATATGTGGATCCTATTTAGACTTTCGAAAGTATTAGACAGGAGTACAATGAATTCTGGAGCTTAATAATAATTTCTCAGATAGAAATGACAGGTTATTTACTATAAGGTGTGTGCGCTTGCCGGAGACACAGAGAAAGTGAGAAACTGCCCCCCAAGGAGGGATGGCCATGCCACAATTCCTTCTCCTCTCAGGATTTTGGGCATGCACACACACATGGCAGTGAAAGTTTCAAGCTGCCAGGCCCAGACTTGAACTACAGTCGGTCATATGGGAGTCCAGCGCCTTAACCACTATGCTACCTGCTGGCCACAGGCTATTCTCTCTTAGTCTGCTGCACGTCTGAGATGATTATAGTTTAGTTGAGGGACCAGCAGATGGCATAATAATTACATTGCTGGACTCCCACATATTTGATCATGGTTCAAGTCCTGGACCTGGTGACTTAAACTTACGCTGGACGCATATACATGCATGCCCAAGATCCCAGAGGAAAATGGAGGAGAAGGAATTGTGGTGTGGCCATCCCTGCTGGAGGTTGATTTCCCACTTTCTGTCTGTCTCTCTCTGTCTTTCCAGTGAGCACATGTGTCCTATAGCAAAAACCTCTCCTTCCCACCAAAAAAAAAAAAAAAAAAAAAAGGAAAAGAAAAAGAAAAAGTTTAGTTGAGTGTTCATTGCCTTAATTCAGAATGACTTTAAGAAGTTTGCCTTCTATGATTTATTTTTCTTTTCACACAATTTCTAATTGCCGTCCTCACCCATGGATTTGTGCATTTTATGCATATTAGAATATTGCATGGGATTCAATACATGTTTGTGAAGCTTTATAGTGATTTAAAAACTGTGTCAATGTGTAATTAACACAAGTCAAATATGCCTTAGTCTGAGAAACTTTAATTTATGACCATAGCATAATGTAAGGAGTGAGGAGAAAAGGGCATTTTTCTCATTATAGCATACACTTTCCTGCATCAGAATGTGTCTCCACATTGCAATGAAATATCTCAGTGTTAACATGCTTAGTGGAAAAATAAACTGTAAATAAATTAAAATTATCAAAATACAGACTATGAGACAAGTCAACAAGAAACATAAAAGATAGATGACAATTCAGTTTCTTTGTTAGGAACTGTAATCAAAATGCACATCTTTAATCAGGATATAAACTACTATAATGTTAAATTCTAAAGGCTCAACATCTAACATGTGCCTCCAATCTGTCTACACTTCATTTCCAGTGCCATTATCTCTCACCTTTCTTAGTGCAATGCCTTTTTTTAAAAAAGATTTCTTAAAAGAATTATTTATTTAATTTATTATTATTATTATTATTATTATTATTATTATTATTATTTTGAGTAAAGAGAGAGAGAGATAAAATGAGAAAGCAAACCTCCAGTCCCAAAACTAGAACTGTCAGCCATGCTGGAGTCTAGTACCTTAACCACCACTCTACCTGCCAGCTTCCATGAAATGACCTTTTAAGTTATCTTCCTTTTTGTAAGATTTTTCCTTACCTTTTTAAATTCACTCTTCTCTTGGCCTTCAGATTTATTTTTGTCCCTCTGTCACTTAAAACTATCCCATGGATTTCCATTACTTCCATGGGACTTTTCCACATGGTCCCATGATAAGCAGCATCTATTTATGTCTCTGACTTCATTTAGTAGCCATTTCTCTTCCTTCACTATTCCCTAGCCATATCAGCCTCCTTTATGTTTTAGTTCTCCTTCTTCTTCTCCTTCTCCTTCTCCTTCTCCTTCTCCTTCTCCTTCTCCTTCTCCTTCTCCTTCTCCTTCTCCTTCTCCTCTTCTTCTTCTTCTTCTTCTTCTTTCTTTTTTAATTATCAAGCCTCTTCTCATCTTAAGGCCTTTGTATTGCTATTACCCAAGATTTTCTTGGAAAAGGCACTCTTGTCATTCGGATGCAGGTCAAATGTTCCCTTCTTTGAGAAAATCTTCCAGATTAGTCTGTCTAAAGTCATTTGCATTGTATAATGTCTTTTCTTCAGAACTTGTATCTCAAATGGAAATCATCTTATGCAATTAATTGTTAATTCTTAATTATTGGTCTTGCCTTGACAGAGTTCAGCTCCATTAAGCAAGGTCCTTGCATGCCATATTTTCTACTGTACTCTCAGAATCTATATTAATGCTTAGCTTATATTAGACACTCAAATAGTTTTAAACTATGTAATGTATATGCACAGTCTCCTAATCTTTGGCATTTATTCACATGGCCTTTTAAGTAAATCTATATAGGAATAATAAAGTGCTTAGCTTTAGAAATTATATTGAAAATAATTGTTTTGATCTCATTATCATTAATACATTTTCAAAATTATCGGTGATAGACAGCTAAGCAGACTAAACATTTACCAATAATGTCCAAAACATTCTTAGTTCCTCTTCTTTATTTTTACTGTGTACAGAAAAATGATCTTTTGCTACTTACATTTATAGGAAACAATGGTAGAGAAATGTCAGCCCTATTAATAAGCTGACTAGGTAAAAAAAAAAAGTGTTGGAACACCCTTCCCTTATTATTTTGGCAATCTTATTTTCTCTTAATATTTTTTCTGTTGTATATTTTTTTGTTTGTCAGCGATGTGATAATCTGTGAGTCAGTATATAATTTTAGTATACAATCTGAATCAAGGACTTTATGAGATAAAGAGTCACACTATTAGGTAATCAGAAATCAGAATACACTATCTGTGCAAAAATAAACATTACTTTTCAAAAGAAAATTTGACCAGCTTTTACACAATGTTTCTTCTGTACTCTGTATTGTAGATACAGGATTCTATTTAGGCCTAAAATTACTAAGATTATTAGAACAAGGTCATTTTTCACACAAGATGTATTACATAACCAACATTCTACTCTTTTATTTTCTTCCTCTAAGGAATGACAGAGAGAATATTATCAGATGCTACAACTTTATAGTTATTTTGAAGCTTTCCAATATTATTAAAATTCTTCATTTATTAATTTAATTAAATTAAAAACATCTTGATTAAATCCAAACAATGGGCTTAATATTTAGCAAGAAATATAAATGACAGAATATGAATATTATATAAAGAAATAAGCATCATTATTTTAAGGTTGAAAACAATTTTGTAAGTATCTATAATAGAGAGAAGGAATTAAGATCATCCAGGCACTTGTCTAGGTATTTTCCACAAAAGATATTTTGAGGGTGTTTGTTTCATCATGTGCTTGATTATTTCAGTCTTAAAGTATTTAAATAAGCATTTTAATTTTATAATTTATCTTTCTGGCATAAAAAGTGAAGACCAAAGATGTCTTTGGATACCTGTTAAGTACATATAATTGTGTTACTTGTGTGACAAATTAGAAGTTATATTTACACATGAAGTTAGGGGAAAAAAGGTCACAAAGTCAAATGTTAAAATTGTACTATGAATTTTACAATATCTAAGGATATTGTAAAATTGGGTAATTTTGAATGCTGTTAATAGAGACCTCTCAAGATTTCTTAAAACCCCTAAAGGGACCAGCAGTTAGCATAATGGCTATGTCGCTGGACTCCCATGTAATCGACCACGGTTCGCGTCCCAAACCCGGTGGCTTAAAACTCACGCCAGGTGCGTGTACATGCATGCCCAAGATCCCGAGAGGAGAATGGAGGAGAAGGGACTGCGGCATGGCCAACCCCCCAGGGGGTGATTTCTCACTTTCTGTCTCTCTCTCTCTCTCTGTCTGTCTGGAGAGCACATGTGCCCTATAGCAAAAACCTCTCAAAAAATAAATAAATAAAAATAAAACCCCTAAAGAATGAGCAACAGCTACAAAAATAGACTCGTGGGACTACATCAAACTAAAAAAACTTCTTCATAGCAAAAGAAACAGTAAATAAAGAGATAACCCACAGAATGGGAGAAAATATTTGCAAACTATACTTCAGATTAGGAATTGATAACCAGAATATATGGGGAATTCAAACAACTCACCCACAGAAAAAAATAGTAATCTAGTTAAAAAATAAGCAATCAATGCCCATAGACAACTTTCCAAGGAAGACATATGAATGGCTAAAAAGTATATGAAAAAGTGATCACAATCTCTTATCATAAGAAAAATGCATATCAAAATCCAATGAGATATTACCTAACTCAAGTCAGAAAGGCTATGATTGAAAAAAAACAAAGAACAAGTACTGGTGAGACTGTGGTGAAAAGGGAACCCTCCTGCACTACTTATGGGAATGCAAATTAATACAGCCATTATGGAATAAAATATGGAGTTTCCTCAAAAACTTACAAATAGAACTATCATGTTACCTAGTAATTCCACTCCTGTATATTTACACAAAGGACAGAAAACCACTCTAGAAAAGACACTTGCTCAACCATGTTTATTGCAGCATTAGTCACAATGGCTAAAACGTGGAATCAGCCAAGCAATCAAGAAGCAAGTCAATAGCAAAATTTAGGAGGGAAGTAGGTTCAAAGAAATGAGCCACTAGAAAAGAACTAGTTAAATCAATTTGAATTTGTAACAATATCCTTTATTAGAAATGCTCAATTTCATGATATTCTCTAATGACACTTGATTATGCATATCATTAGCAATCTTGACCCGGACATATTTATCAAAGTGGATGATATAAGACTTCATATGGTGTTGGCATGGAAAAGAGGGATGGTTAAATTTATACAGACTTGTATACCAAATGTTTCATGGTTGGGCCATGGTGATATAGTAGACACAAAACTATTAGCAAACTAAGTAAAATTGTTTACTGCCATTTTGGGATAGCTAAGCAATTATTAACAAATATTTTGTCATAGGGCGGGTGCCACCACACCCATATTAACAAATATTTTAAAAGCATCATTACATTCTACAACTTCTTCTTCAGATTCACAATTTCCTGCCTTTCCTCAGACTACCTCAAATTTCAAGCTAGTATAAAGATATATTTTCTCTCTCTCTCTAAATATATAGAGGTGTGTATATATAGATTACATGCACAGATATATACATACATACATATATATGTACAGAGAGAGGCAGAGAGGAAAAAAATCTAAAAGATAGCATTAAATAATAAAAGGACAATATACAAATCTTAGGCTCCATCTGAACCCTAAGTTGATCATATAATGATTAAGAAATATAAACTGCTGTAATGTGCAGATATCCCACACCCAAGTGCAAAGTCTTTAAGTTTCATTCTTTTGAAGTTTATTTATTTATTTATTGTTTAAGAAAGAAATGAGAAACAGTCAGCTCTTTAGGGTTTATGACATGAGCTTGCCTGGCATATGTTATGTCAGCCAGGAATCAGAACTGAGGTCTTCCACGTGGTTCCAACAATGTCGAGTGGTGTTATGTCACCTGTTTCACTGTAGCTGGGCCTTAAATTCCATTTCTAGTCATTTAAAAAAATATCTTTTTGTTTATCATTTCTACCTCTTCATTGAAGCTTTTCTTCAAGTTCTGGTATGTTATTTTAAATAAACCTACTAAATACTAAGTAACTAAATAGAATTTTATAGTTTTCAATAATCAGTTTGCTGCTATTTGTTGTTTTTATTTTGGAACTTGTGATTCATATGAATGTGTTCTTTACTAATCCTAAGTGGCTCCTTTTCCATAGGGTCAATGCATTCACGTATTCCAGAACACGAATTAGATCCCTTCTCCCCAATTTTGCTCTTCTCCTTTCGGTATTATTATTTGATAGGGGAATGTTGACTCTTACCCCTTCTCATTGATACTTTTAGAAACTGAACAGTGCCTCCATTTAGAATATTACATCATCTTTGGGATATCATGACTGGGATTGCTTTATGAAACTTCATTTGTGGGATAGTTGAACAGTAACAAATTGCTTGAAATTCACTCAAGTCCTTGAGTTTCTTCTACTTTCTTCTCACCTAAGCCTCGTTCTTTTAAACTTGAAAATTTTTGGATTCTGTTGAAGAATGACTTAAGTCATTGGCTGGCTTATTCCATGATCCTACTGAACAAGGAGCATCTTTTTTATCTCCATCGGATCTCATCCACACTTTATCTTCCAGAAAGTCTGTCTTCTCAGATGTGCTATCTATTCTACTTAATGCAATAATTACCAGATAAAAAGAAACTGGAATTCGGGGGACCAGCAGTTAGAGTAATGGCTATGTTGCTGGACTCCCTTGTAGTCGGCTGCAGTTTGAGTCCTGGACCCATTGGCTTAAAACTCATGCCAGGCACATGTGCGTGCATGCCCAAGATCCAGAGAGGAGAAAGGACGAGAAGGGATTGTGGTGTGGCCATCCCCCCAAGGAGGAGGGCGATTTCTCGCCTTCTGTCTCTCTCTGTCTTTCTTGCGAGTGCATGTGCCCTATAGCAAAAACCTCTCAAAATTAAAAAAAAAAAAAAATGGCATTTGGTTCCTTTTGCTGTTAGTTCTAAGTTTAATTTTTTAATTTTTGTTTTGATATGCCTGAAAAGATAAGAACTACTTTTGTATTTAGCTACTAACAAAATGAGAATTTTTCCAGATTATACTAACACACACAGTGCAGATTAAATGAAGTAGATATCACATCTTTTTCTACTGGGTAGAATATATTTACAACATTAAATTTTATTCTGAATGTCATATAGAAGAAGAATATTGATATAGTAGGTTATAAAAAAGTTGGTATGTGGAACAGTTCACAATCCACATGCCATTACTTGTGAAGAATTGCTAAACCAAGTGGGAAGTTCTAGGCTAGTTATTTGAGTATGTGATAAGAATAAGTACTAGAATGAGAGGCTGAAAATTACTTAGAAGCTGAATTTGTCTTCATAGATGAAAGTATATGATAAACATTGGAACTCTCCAACATTAAAAATGGGCTGTCTCAATATGGTGAGTTCTCTATACTAGAGGGGGCATTCAATCAGGGGCTGTACATTTATCAAGGATGATATAGAAGTAATTCTTTCACTAGAGAGATGGTTGGATTGATGTTCCTTTCAAATATAATAGTCTAAGATTTTGTGAGGGTCAAATTGAAAATACTATCTTTTTAAAAAGAACCTGAATTTTTAATGAAATATCTCTTCAATATTTTCTATTGTGAACATATAAAAACAATAATAGTTTATGACTGAAAGAGCATAAAAAATTGCAAACCATGTAAGCAATAAGAATAAATAAATTTTCAGTATTAAGAGGAAAGAAAACAGATTAAACAGTAAATAATAAAATCCAAAAGAAAAATTAGTGAAAGGATAATATAACATGATAGAACAAAGAACAAATGTATTTCATGAGAGCTGATGTAAATGAAGTAATATCATCTATTTAAGAGGAAAAATCATTCAAATTAGACTACAAAACAAAAGTCCACTACATATTATTTGCACATAATGTATCTACCACAAATGACAGGAAAAGGGCCAGCAGGTGGCATGGTATTAAGGCACTAGACTCGCACACCACTGACCACAGTTAAAATCTTGGATCTGGCAGTTTGAAATTCATACTGTGTGTAAATGCGGTCAAAAATCCAGAATTAGAAGGAATTGCAGTCTGGCCATCTTTCCTGGGGGGTGATTTCTCACTTTTCCTCTCACTGTCTTTCTCTGGCAAGTGCACATACTCTATGAAAACAAAACAAAACAAAACAAAAACATTGGGAGGAGAAGAAAAAACTGAAAATTAGAAAGAAAATGAAAGGGCAAAGCTAAATGAATAAACATTAACAGGAATAATTTAAACTCAAGGTAATTAGAGGGGTCACATTCTTAATAGCAGATTAGATTAAATTAGAACCCAGAAGAATGAAAAGACACAATGATGATGTTATATAATATAAACCCAAATTATAAAAAGTTTCCTGTGAACATTTTTGTCGAATAAATATTTTACTATTCATTAACTTATTGAGGTATTTTATGCTGGCCAATGTTTGGGGCTTGAAGGTTGCATAGAGAATGAAAAAGAACGCCACCTCTTTCCTCAGGGAGCTGATATCCTCTGTTGAAACATAAAATAATCAAGGGAATTAAATACTATCATGAAGAAAATCTGAAAGAAAAAAAGAAAATTGATATTAGAAGTATGGAAATTAGAAGTATGGTAAGAACAATTTTAATTTAACCATGTCTGATACTCTCTCTTTTTAAAAAGTTTATTTAATGTTTTCCATGAATGAGTGAGACGGAGAGAGAGACAGCATCCCCAGCATGTCCTGATGCCATGATCCACCTCCAGCTCCAGCTGCCTCTGAATCACAGGTGCACACACGTCTGGCATCCTCAGGTAGGTCTCTGGACACAACCCAGTAACCTTCTCATGTGGGTCCACTCTGCAGTTTCCTGTTTTACTGCTACTCTAACTGGCCAGCTCTGAACATGCCTGGCTTTCTCTCTCTTTCTTAGAATAATAGAGTAGATAAGCTACAAGTTCTGGGTCATGCAGTTATTCAGATCTGGGAGTTCCTGATCCTTGATGCTGCTGGGTAAGAAGCAAGGTAAAAGTAGCCAAGGGTAGGAGTTGCTTTGTTTCCTTACTTGAATTAGAGACCAACCAAGGAACTAACCAAACAAAACCCCTCACAAACAAACAAAACCACGTTCTCTTGTAGCTCCCCATTCTGCTCACTTGTCAGTTCTGTAAGAAATGGAGGGAACTGTGGTGTGACTGAGTCAAAGTTGTTACTTCCACATTAGGAAACTGGGAACAATATGGCCCCTCCTTTTACCTCAGGAGAGAAGTAGGCTTTGCAGTTGTTGTTTTAGTGTGCTCATTTACCTTCTAGAATAGAGACTGCTAACCTTCCAGTCATTTTCACTACTTGAGAAACAGTGTGACCTTACTGATGAAGAAATAACAAGTCACAAAAGAGAAATAAAAATAAAAATAATACTGAGTATTAAGACATTGAAAGAAAAAAGATAAAAAAATGTTGAGGATTTGGATTTTTTTCACTTTTGTTAAAGGAGTCATCTGTGATATGCATGAGATCTGTCAAGGAAAAGCAAATAGAGTACAAAATATTTTCTAGTTCTAAGACAAAATTTTTGAAGTAAAGATTCAATACATAAACCAAAAAGGGAGCCATAACTAAGGAAAAGCTAGTCAAATAGACTGTATTTATATATATATATATATATATATATATATATATATATATATATATGTATTTTTTTAGAGGTTTTTACTATAGCGTCCATGTGCTCGCCAGAAAGAGAGAGACAGAGACACAGAAAGCGAGAAATCACCCCCCCCGGGGGGGGGATGGCCACTCTACAGTCCCTTCTCCTCCAGTCTTCTCTTAAAATCTTGGGCACACATGCACACGTGCCTGGAGTGAGTTTAAGTCACTGGGTCTGGGATGTGAACCATGGTCGACTACATGGGAGTCCAGCGACATAGCCATTATGCCAACTGCTGGTCCCACGATTGTATTATATTGTTAAAAAATATTAAAAATGAATAAATACTAAAAACCCTTGAAGGAATTGAATTAATAGTAAAAGTTTCCTCATTTAAACTTTACCAAATTTGACTGGCTTAACAGCTGCATTTTCCAAGCTTTCAGCATGCCATAGAACCCATCTATACTCTGTGCAAGTTCAGAAAATAGAAAGGAAGGAGATTTCCAACTCATTTCCTGAATCTAAAACTATAATTTTCTTTTACTTTTTTTAAGAGAGATTTTTTGCTATAGGGTACATGTATTTGTCAGAGAGACAGAGAGATAGAAAGTGAGAAATCAACCCGAGGGGGACAGCCATGTAGCAATCTTATCCTCCAGACTCCTCTTGGATTTTGGGCACACACACACATTCACCTGGCCTGAGTTTTTTAAGCCACCAGGTCTGGGACATGAACTGCAGTCAACTGTGTGGGAGTCCAGCCATGTAACCATTATACTATCTGCTGGTTCATAAAACTATCAATTTCTAAAAGTGGAAAATGGTATGTAAGTAAAAGAGTCACAGTGACATTTCACTTACAAAAATGTATTTAGTTTCCTTAAGAATCTTGAAAATAAATCCTAAGAACAACAATGTAACGACAACAATAATACATTATGATCAAGTAGAAGTGTGGATGGGTTGAGTCAGCTGGTGGTGTGGTGGTTTAGGTGACTGAATTCCACAGGGCTGTCTACATGGTTCTACTCCTGGACCTGGTGGCTTGAGAAATATTCCAGGCACGTGTGCAGGCATGCCCAAAATTCAAATAGGAGGGAGAAATAGAAGAAAAGAGATTGTGGTGTGACCATATCCCGCATAGGGTTCTTTAGGGTTCTTTCTCATTTTCCCTAAACAAAAACAAACAAAAAAAGAAGTCAGGATGAGTTAAGATCAGAAAATATGTTCATGTAATCTCCCTCAAAGATGAGTTGGAAGAGAAGAAAATCATATGATGATATAAAATAATGGAGAAAGACATGATAAAATGAAAGTAGTTATGATAAAAAGCCTTATCATGTTAGAAATAGAAACATTTTTAGTTTGTTAAAGCTTATGTAAACTAAATAACTAAAATTGATTATACTTTACAGAAAAATATTAATACATTTGGCAATTTATATACACATTTATGAATGCACATATAGAGGATAACCATAAAAATAGCATTTATATATGTACAATATCGACCAAAATATAATATGACTCAATTAAGAAATAGTACATAAAATTTCATGAAAAATATTAAAATTACATTAAATATATAAAATTGAATAATTTGAGAGGCATGTTATATCTATTGCTAGCTCAAAATAATCTATACCTTTTATTTAATTCTTAAAATTCCAGCAGAAGTTTTTGAGGCAGTAATACACTTATTCTGTGATTATTATGAAATGGTATGGGTCTACAAATATCCAATCAAGTCTAAATATTAAAATCAAAATAGATCAAGCTCATTGTAAAAGACATTAGCAAACAATACAGTTCTACTGAATAAAATTGTGTGAAAACTAATTTTTCAGGGACAGAGAATGAAAATTGCAGTAGATATGGCATATTTAAAAACAGTCTGGCTTGCCTGCAGTGTGACCACACCCCCTCATGGACAAAGTAGTAAGAGACAAACCAAGTTCCATGGCAAATATCACGTGCATAAAGTAAACACATACTTACAGCTATGCTCTTCAGTGTAGAGTGGAGATATTCATGACAAAGTTTCCTGACAAAATGAACTTGAAAACTATGTATTAGGATCGCCTAGGTGGGACAGTGGTTGGAGCAGCTGGATCCCACATGGTCAACTGTGTGGTTGGGAGATTCAGACTGGGTGGATTGAAACACAGGCTCGGTGGATGCATACCGAAAATCTAGAGAGGAAAATGAAGGAGAAGGAATTCCAGTCATCATCCCCCTGGGTGGATGCTTTCTCAATCCCTTCTCCTCTCTCCCATGAGTACATGCACCCTATGGGAAAACAAACACACACACACACACACACACACACACACACACACAAAACGAGTTTGTGTTAGAGAGAGTCAGAATGCTTTTGAAGTAAGGAGAATGAGCAACATTAAGATGTTATAGTGTGGGGGCCAGCAGGTGGTGTGGTGGTTAATTTGCTGGACTCCCACATGGCTGACTCTGGTTTGAGTCCTGGACCTGGCAGCCTGCTTTCTCACTTTCTTTCTCTTTGACTCTCTTTGGTGAGCACACATGCCCTATAGCAAATTAATAATAATAAATAAAATCAATAATAAAAAAAGATTCTATAGTATGGAGAACTATGGAAACTTGAGCTGATAATTGGCAGTCACTTATTTTCTGTAAGATCATTTTCTGATTTGGGATGCCATTAGGAGGCTGAAACTTTTGGATTTTTCTTAGGAGATAGGACCAAACTTTATTTTAAGAGTCTTGTGGGATAGGAACAGGAAGGTGGTACTTTAGAGTCATCAATAGCACCAGTTTTTTCTTATTTGGTAGAATTTTAAACTTCCTGAGTAGGGTTGTTCAAATATAAACTCTATAAGTAGAATTGTGATTTGGCAGTCTCTCTATACTGAAGACAGAAGGAAAGTTTGGGGTGTGCATGGAAATGGAGCACCACAATATGTCAGGACAGCTAAGAACACTGGAACGCTAAACCTTAAAAACAGGAATAAAATTATCCCTGATAGGATAAAGAGGAATAACCTTACATGAGAAGAAAGGGTCAATCTTCCTTGGAAGAAGATACATCATCTAACATTTCTAAATTTTTTTATTCATACTGAGGTATGATAGCTACGATGTTAGATGCCAGATGAAATTTTTATCAATATATTGAGGGCTAGCAGGTTACATTGTGGTTAAGATAGTTGGATACAACGTGACTGACTATGTGGTTCAAGTTCTAGACCTGGTGGCTTAAAACACTGTGTTTGTGTGTGTGTCCCAGATCCTAAGAAGAGAACAGAATAGGGACTGTGGCATAGCCATCCACCCTGGGGGGTTGCTTTCTCACTTTCTTTCTTTTTCTTTCTCTCTGTCTTTCTTCAGCAAGGGATTGTACCCTATAATAAATTTTTAAAAAAGTTACATATACATAAAATAATGTTCATTCCAATAGTGCTATTCCATAAAGCACCTGTTTTCTTGGGCTTTGCAAATAATATGAGACAATAATTTTTGATAGGATAATTATTTTGAGACATTTCTTAGTGTTTTTCAAATCCTTTTTCCTGTTTTTCAAATCCTATCTAGTAGATACACACACTGTGGATTAGCTGTGTTTTAATTCATTGATTTAATTTGCTCATCTGTCATATTTTTGCATCCATGTTGATAATCACTTTTGGTAATATCTATATCAGGTTTGGGGGCTAAAGTTATATGAGTTAAACTGAGTTGGGGAATATCCCTTGTTTTCTAAGAGATCAAGAAAAATACCTAATTACTATTAAAAGTGTCTCTTCTTGAGAGCTAGCAGGTGGCATGCCGGTTAAAGCTCTCGACTCCCACATGGCCATCCCCACTTTGAGCTCCAGACCTAGCATCTCAAAAACAATCATGCAGGGCACATGTCTGTGTATGACCAAAACCAGGAGAGGAATGGAAGAGACGGGATTGTGGCATGGACATTCTCTCTGGGGAGTGATTTTTAACTTTCCCCTCCCTCTCGGTCTCTCTCTGGTGAGTGCAAGCACTCTTTAACTAAAACTAAAGAAACAAATAAATAAAAAACTCTTTTTTCTTTCCTTTCCTTTTTTTTTTTTAAATGAAAGAGAAGCAGGAAGAAAGTTATTTTTAGCAGGTCCTCCTCATGCCACAACCCTTCCACGGCAGGCTCCCAATGAATTAGGATTGTAAGTGTACACTTGATGTATTTAGGTTGATACAAACCAGACTGAGGCTTTTCTTGTAGCTCCAGCATCACATGGTGGTGCACTAACACTTGATCTACTGCATTTGATCAGTTCTTTATAGTTTAGATAGAAAGCCTAACAGATGACGTCAGTCTGCCCTGGATCATGGATACATGCATGCCTGAAGACTAAGGTAGGTCTCTGGGTTTGAACTGGCAATCTTTCCATATGATATTTGCTTCCAGAACATTGTGTTTTACTATTTCAATATTGTCTCACCCCTGTCCACTTTATTTTAAATGTGTAGGTACTCTAAGATGCACAGGAACTATTAACATAATTTCTTTTATTATCATAAGACAAAATTCAGGTAAGTGTTTATTTATGCATTTCTTCCATGAGAAAGGGATAGCACCCAAGAAGGTCTCGATGCATTGATGTATTCCTAGCATTAGCCAGCCCTGGATCACAGCCACCTGGGCACCTGGCATGCTCAGGGAGGTCTCTGGTCACAAACCTGCAACCCTCCCATGTAGGTCAGACTCACAGAGCATTGCATTTGACTGCTGTGCTACCAACTGGCCTCCAGAGCAAATAAAATCTTAGACTATAAATCTCCCCTCCCCAGTATTAAGAGTCCTAGAATGTTCAGAAGCTGCGACCTAGCCTCTTAGATATGTAGGCAGAATAATGACCCCACAAGTATGTGCACACCTTAATTCATGGAATCCATGAATATGTTTCCTTATATGCAAAAGTGTCTTTACACATTGTGATGAAGAGAATATACTTTGTGGGGGCAGGCAGGTGGCATGGTGGTTAAGGACACTGGACTCCACATGGCTGTCATGGTTCAAGTCCTGGACCTGGTGGCTTGCTTTCTCGCTTTCTCTCTCTCTCACTCTTTCTCGCTCTGTCCTTCTCTGGTCAAATTAAAATAAATAAATAAACAAACAAACAAATAAATAAATAAATTTAAAATAACATAATTTTTTTTTTTTAAAAAAGAGTATAGACTTTGCAATGGAAAAATTATCCTTGGTTATCCCAATGGACCCAGTATTAGCACATAAATCCTTAAAACTGAGAAACATTCTTGACCAGGTAAAAGATGAGATGGGTAAAGAAGAAAGAGGGTTGAATTGTGAGAGGAATTTGCTGGCTTTGAAAAGGGAGGAAAGTACCTTGAATCAAGGAATGTGCAACCTCAAGACCCTGGGAAAGGCCCTGAGCCAATGACCAGTGAGAAAACGATGGCCGTGGTCTGCAACCTCAAGGAACTGAATTCTACTAACAAACGAATTAATGTAAGGATCTTCCTCTAGATCCTCTGGAAAGGAATGAAGCCTACAGGAACTGTGACCTTAGGCTGGTGAGCTCAGGTTGGATTTCAGGACGAATGATCTACAGAATTGTAAGCTAAGAAATTTATGCCTCAAGCTACTAGATTTGTGGTAGTATGTAATGGAAGACTAGAAAAACTAAGGATATTTAGCTCTTATGTTTTTTGTATTTCAGAACTGAGAGAACTTTATACACCAGTGAAGTGAGATCTTTGCTATCAGTTGCATTTCATAATGCTAGTATAATCCATGTGCCTTCTAGAGATTTCTGATAACCTACTCAAAAAAGTGAACGCTGGTTTGTGTATGTAAAGAAGTTGGGAATCAATTCATTTCACAGAAACTAGAAGATTTAAATTTATGTGTTTTTATTATTTAAAGTATCTTTTCCATTTATTCTTGGTAACTAAATTGATGCTAGGCTGCGTAGAATACACTCAACTTCCAACCACAATGAAAGCAATGAAGTGGTTAGGTTTTGTTAAAACCATGTGTCTCATTTTTGTATCCAAAAGGATTGGACAAGATTCCATTTTGTATAATTACAATGAATGTTTTAATCATGCTTTGTTATTTGAAAGGATATTCGTTTATTCTATGAGTGGAAAAGACACACAACACCTCAGACAGGGTTTTGGTGCTGTGATTCGCCCCAGCTCCCGCCAGCTCTGGACCACGAGCACACGCATGCCTGGCATACTCAGGAAGGGCCCTGGATGAGAACCTCGGTCGTCCCACACAGAGCATTTTGTTTTATGGCGGCACCACTTTCCAGCCCCACAATCAAGCATTAGTTTAATGTCAACTGCAAAGCTGCATGAGTGATGTGTATGGGGGAGAGAAAAAGCCAAAGGAAAATTTTTAAATTCAGTACTTTTTCATCTTGTACCACTAAAAACTTAAAAGGAAGCTAACAGTTAATCAGCTCAGATCTAATGCCTATCATTTAAAGTCTGACTAGGCAGTTATTTTAATGACTCTCATTATCACAACATCTCTCTGTCAATATGAGGTCTGTAACAGGCAATACAACTCTCCCTTAATGTGATGTTTCAAAGAGGGAATGACTATATAGATTTAAATTTGTGATAAAATCCATTTAAATGGTGGCTCACAGTATTTAATAATCTGTTTCTTTGTATTTAATATGTGCTAAAAAGCCCCATTCTTATAAAGGTCATTTATTTCTGGCCTCGAATATTTCATGGCTATTATTTATGTCTCTGAATGGTGTATAACTCTTAACTACAGTTCCAACCCTTCGTACACTAACCGGTGCTTCAGTAACTTGAAAGAGTTAATGTAGCTCCCTAAGCATCTAATTTAATACCCGAGAGTGACTTGGTTACTGATGATGAGCTAGCTCAATATATATTACAGAGAATCAGTCATCTTGTGAAGGGAGCGGTTAAATACACTTTAATTGAGATTCGTGTTACAAGTGGGAAGTTTTAAAAGTGCTGATGAATTAAGAATTCCATTTAGAGTCAGAGTTAATGTTTGGCTATAGGGCTAATGTCTAGGGTATATTTAAGGCGCTCTGAAGGTGCGTGTAGACATAAGTAGGAATAATTCATGCATCTGATGGATGGTTGGACTAGATGACTTTAAGGTCCTTTTAAAACTCTGATAGTGCGTGATTTCATGCATATTAGAAATGTAGCCCTGGAACAAATATGCATGAGCAGTCACACTGTAAAATCAGAGCATAAAGAGAAAACTATAAAAATAACCAGAGTGTGGGGGAAGAAGATGGACAGTTAAAATAAGAGCCCTGCTTTGAATCGACGATTTAAAATAACTTTGAAATGCTTTAGTTTGAATGTCCTTTGACTAGTGGTTTTCAGGTTTTTAGCATGAGGTCTGATTTTAACAGGAGTTTTTATTTCCTAAGATGATTATACTACTATTATCTCTTAAAACAATGTATGACATAAAAAGTCATGTTCTTAAATGACTTTCTATTTCATTGACACCCATGTATGTGATGCATTGTTCATGCAGTTATGAGCAGACTATGCTAAGTGTGTAAATGGTTTCGGAGAAATTACCCCTGGGTTCCATGAGAGTCTAGGCCACAGATTATGGATCATTTCTTTAAAGTATTATTATTATTATTATTATTTTTGGAGACATTTTTGCTATAGGGTGTGTACGCTCGCCAGAAAGACAGAGAGAGACAGAGAGACAGAAAGCGAGAAATCACCCCCCAGGGGGGATGGCCACGCCACAATCCCTTCTCCTCCATTCTCCTCTCGGGGTCTTGGGCACGCACGCACACGCGACCAGCATGAGTTTAAGCCGCCGGATCCGGAACTTGAACCGCGGTCGACTACGTGGGAGTCCAGCGACATAGCCATTATGCTAACTGCTGGTCCCGAGTATTATTGTTATTTTTTAAAGAATACAGATTTCTTAAGAATTGAGATTTGTTCCTTGGTTGAAATTTGGAAGGTGAGTTTGAGGGGGACCAACAGTTGGCATAATGGCTATGTCGTTGTACTCCTATGTAGTCGACCGCGGTTTGAGTCCCGGACCCGGCAGCTTTAACTCATGCCAGGCACGTGTGCGTGCGTGCCCAAGATCCCGAGAGAAGAATGGAGGAGAAGGGATTGTGGTGTGGCCATCCTCCCTAGGGGGTGATTTCTCGCTTTCTGTCTCTCTGTCTCTCTCTGTCTTTATGGCGAGTGATTATGCCCTATAGCAAAAACCTCTCCAAAAAAAAAAAAAGTGAGTCTGAGATTCCTAAACACCTGACATGTTATGATTATTATTAAAAGAACACACACACACACACACACACACACACACCCTCCACCAGAATAGCAGAAAGTAAAGAAATGTGTTTCTTTTTCTCCTATTTTCCAGGAAAATAGTAAACCTCACAAAATCTTAAGAGTAATCATAATTATTTTACAAATTCCAAAAATCAACTGGTCACAATCTCAGTCTATCTGTTCCCATATTCTGTTTTCTTTTCACTAAAATGATGGTGCTTATACCACATACTGGAGTATAACTGATATTAGACTTCTACCCAAATACATTGGACTATATTTGCAAATACACAACTTTATTATTTTTTTAATTGCCAGAGGGCAAATACTCTCATTAGGGATAGAGAAACAGAAAGAGAAAGAGGAATAAAGCACCCCACCAATTCGATGTGGCTTCTCCTCCATTTCTCTATTCTGTCAGAGTTTCGGGCATGCACACACACATGCATAACATGTTGTTTAAGCCACAGGGGCCAGGAATTAAACTGTGTTTGGCCACGAAGGATCTGGTTTCCTTATCCACTAGCCTACAGGAGCAGCCCCTCAAAAAACTTAAATTACCATTGTTCAGTAATATGAGTTTTTAATATTTTTCACATAGACCTTATGACATAGAATGTCAGAGAGTGAAAATTATCTTTTTCTTTTCTAGTATTTTGTATAACGCTTTACATGTGCCACCAGAATTATATCACACATTTTAATGCATTAAGTAAGTAAACTAAAGCTTTAAATTTGGAACTAGTTTTGTCTTCATTTTATACATGAGGATTTAGATATATAAATAGGTCAAATGATATTTCTAAGTTTTATAGATAGTAGGTGGCAGTTCTCAGGGTCTAATTTCAGGTAGTCTATTTCTAGTGTATTCTCTAAATTATTTTCTATCTATTATCTGCTCCAAATCACCAGGTACAATTTTTTCTTTGTTTGTTTTTTTCTCTTTTCTCTTTCTTTCTCTCTTTCTCTCTTTCTTTCTCTCTCTTTCTCTCTTTCTCTCTTTCTTTCTTTCTGTCTTTCTTTCTGTCTTTCTTTCTCTCTTTCTTTTTCTTCTTTCTTTTTTCTTTCTTTTAGAGAGAGATTTTTTGCTATAGAACTTGTGCACTCACTGGAGAGACAGAGAGAGAGAGAGAGAGAGACAGAAAGTGAGAAATCACCTCCCAGGAGATGGTCACACCACAGTCCCCTCTCCTCCATTCTCCTCTCAGGATTTTGGACACTTACACACACATGCTCAGCATGAGTTTCAAGCCACTGGGTCCAGGACTTGCACTGCAGTCGATTAGGTGGGAGTCCAGTGAGGTAACCATTATGCCATCTGCCAGTCCCCATCAGGTGCAATTCTTGATCGCACACCAAATACACACATGAGAGAGTATCTGGAAAGCAGTGGAAAGAACTGGTTTGCATCACATGCCTTTTAACACCATCTAGCCCTGTGATCATGATCAACACAAGTACCTTGGATTGGCACTTAACAACTGGTATTTTACAGTTTTTCAAGTGATTTCATATATAATGGGTCATCAGAAAAGTCATGACATATTTTTGCATAGAAAAATTCTTATAACAATTAGTTCTAACTTTTTTTTTTTAAGAGGTTTTCACTATAGGGCGCATGCGATCACCAGACAGACAGAGAGAGACATAGAGACAGAAAGCGAGAAATCACCCCCCAGGGGGGATGACCACGCCACAATCCCTTCTCCTCCATTCTCCTCTCGGGATCTTGGGCACGCACACACTCACGCCTGGCGTGAGTTTAAGCCACCGGGTCCAGGATGCGAACTGCGGTCGACTACATGGGAGTCCGGTGACATAGCCATTACGCTAACTGCTGGTCCAGTTCTAACTTTTTGAGGGTGATCGGACAGTTATTGTTGTATCCTATCTCAAATAACTAGACTAATATAAGCAGTGAATTAGGATAAATAATTTATATTCATTCATTTAGGAACTCTGATGCCTCTCCCTACAGAGTACACTTCTTTACATCCATTGAAAGAATTGATAGTTTCCATGATTTTAGGTGCTTTGGTAACATGTGATGATGTTAAGACTTGTATTAATTAAATCTACAATAGAAGCTTTTGCTTGATATAAGTTTAAAACATAATATATGCAACAAGAGAAGATGTGCAAGGAGATTCTTGTTCTAATTTTTCTGTCGTTTCTGTGCACTGATCTCTTGCTGGGTGCTCTACCGAGCAGCAGAATTGCCATAAATTTCTTTCCCCAGTACACTGTGTAGATACATAAATCCTTTCAGGTGATATTCTAGCTTTCAAGGTATACTGCACTGAGATTTGAATATTGTTCCATTTTTCCATTCAGCTGAACAATGAAACTTTATCTGTAAGGATCATAACACAAGATGCTAACCTAATTTCAGTCTCTAGTAACAGCAAGGCAGGGACACCACTTTGTGTCCCTCAGATAAAGAAGATGTAATATCTTGTGTATAAAGAACAAGTTGACCTTGTGAATACTATGGTTAATTAAATGAAGACCATAATTGAATGCCAGTTTGTACTAAAAAATGGTCTGCCACTATCTGAGATTCATCTAAGAGCAATTGGGAGTCAATGTGTAGGTGTTTATGGGCTCAACATTAGGTCATTGCAAGTGTCCTATTAGCAATTACTGCTTCTATTACCTGCTTATGAAGAGTGTTAAGCTTTCTTCTGGCAGGATGAGCATATTACCTAATACCACTGAAGGCGTGCTGAGGATTGACTTGAAAATTACTTTGGGTTCAAATGAATTGTGACAGCTCAGTGGTTGATTTTAGGATGGATTCTGGAAAAATCTATACATACTATGATTTGAGGCATAAACATTTGCCATTAGCAAAGTTTTCGATTAAAAGAAATAGTGAATATTGATAACATTTGCCAGAAGCAGCTACGATTCTGTCCTCTGAGATATTTGCTATTAGCACTGAATAAGAATAATTTCTATTCACTTGTTTAGGAGCCCTGTAGCCCTTCCCTATAGAGTAACACATTTCCGCAGTCAATAAAAAAATGATTGTCACTTTATTTAAAAGGCATTGAGTTTTTGCCTTGTGCAGGTAGATTTTTTTTACCAACCACCTACATCTTCACAGTTGTAATAAAGAAAGAAAGCATCTGGGCCAGCAGGTGGCATGGTGGTTAAGGTGATGGAGTCCCACATAGCTAACCACAGTTGGAGTCTCAGACCCAGTGGCTACAAAATCACTTCAGTAATGTGTGCATATGTGTTCCAAATATTAAAAGGAGAATGGAGGATTAGGGATTGTGGTTGACCATCCCCCCAGAAGGTGATTTCTTTCTTTTTTTTTAATCTTTTTTTTTTTTTTTGGAGAGGTTTTTGCCATAGGGCGCATGCGCTCGCCAGAGAGACAGAGAGACAGAAAGCAAGAAATCACCCCCCAGGGGGTATGGCCATACCACAATCCCTTCTCCTCCATTCTTCTCTCAGGATCTTGGGCACGCACACACACGCGCCCGGCGTGAGTTTTAAGCCACCAGGTCAGGGACGCAAACTGCAGTCGACTACGTGGGAATCCAGAGACATAGCCATTACGCTAACTGCTGGTCCCCAGAAGGTGATTTCTCATTTCCCCTCTCTCTGTCTCTCTCCTGCCAGTGCATGTGCCCTATGGCAAAATGTAAAAAACAAAACAAAACAAAACAAAACACCAAACAACAGCAAAAAAACAATAATTTAATAATTAGTTTCTGAAAAGATTTGTTTTAAAAATGTGAAGAGTAAAGTTTCAACTGTGACCTGTGGGTGAGCAAACTCTATACCCACTTCTCATAGAACTATTGCAAACTTGAGAAATGTGATGAGTAGTGTGTCCATTTGAGTAGCATGCCACTCAGAAATTTGATTATACAGAGAGCAGAAAGCACTGTCAAATGTGTTAAATACAATTTATTAATTATGGGTGTGACAAAAGACTGTTTGAAATCCTTTCACTAATTTGCATCACTATTTGAAATATTTTTATTACATATTACATTTTAATCAAAATAATTAAAAAAACATCTGGCTTGGGGTACTAGTTGGATTAGGCTAAACCATGCTTAGCTATCAAACAAAACCTTAACTATCAGGAGCCTAAGTTTATTTCTCCAGTGGGATTCACTTCCAAATGATATATTTTTAAATTTTTTTCTAAAGAATTGTTTTATTTAACTTTATTTATTTATTTATTTTTAATTTGACCAGAGAGGGACAGAGTGAGAGAAAGAGAGAAAGTAAGAAAGCAAGCCACCAGGCCCAGGATTTGAACCACAGGGCACAGGAGTCCAGTGCCTTAAACCACCACCCCACCTGCCGGCCCTCATTTTTCTAAAATTATCTCTTGTGGTTTTACAGTATAAACATATAGCTTCCAGGATCACTGTCATATTTTGACCAAGCTAAAGAGTTGATCAGGGTCCTTTAAGCTCTCAGTTAAGAAGCAACACTTATGACTTCTTATACTCTATCAACTGGAACTATCACACTGTCCTGACTAGGGTAAGGCTGAAAATTTTTATCTTCTGAGTGTCTGGGAAGAGGAGGAGAAATGAATAATGATGAGAGCTGGTAATTGCTCCCTCAACCCAAAAGACACCATTCCTAATTATGAGCAGATCCCAATAAAATTGCATATGATCTTTTGTTTGTTGTCATGTAAGCTTATCAGTCTCCTAAGCCTTTGAGCCTACAAATCAAAATTATGCAGAAATGGGACATCTTGGTTTTCTCATTAACTTCTTTAGGCTTCTTAGATTCGGTTAATTAACTAGTTATTAAGAAGTTGATTTGACAATCAACCTTTAATAACTTTGCTTTTAGTACCACTGGAAATAGGTGATGAAGACAAACATTTCAGACAGTAAACTAATACGACAGTGATTTCAAATTATTACATGTATAAGGGAAGAAAAAAATGTCTATCAATATTCACCACTAATAATGTTGAGCATCTACTGCATGGTTGTCATTTTAAAAATGACACATGATAATTGTGGTAAGAAGTTTGAAAAAACTTATCTAAGTTATATATATATATATACATATATATGTATAATTATATATACATACATATATATACACATATACATGTATGTATATGTATATACATATATGTATATATGTATGTATATACACATACACATGTACACATGTAAACACATATATGTGTATAGATAGATAGAAAGATATACTCACATATGCACACATACATATCAGAGGTTCTTAATTTGAATGCATGAAATCTTATAAAGCTCAAGTGGGTTTTGGTGGGATTTATGAAAGCCTTAAGTCATATGCAAAATTTTATAGGTGTATCCATTGGTCAATTTTTTTGTGTGTGTATTCTCAAAAGCATCAGTGATCCAAAACAGTTTAGAAATATTATATTAGAAGATTGTCTTTATTTTGCATTCAGGGACATAGGAGCAATCCAGAGTAAGCAGGATATCAAGTAAGAAATAAGAATGTCCTGAAAATATCTTAGGTTGCCAGCATTTGTGTCTGGTGTTATATTTTTCAAATAATTGTTTTAAGATTAAGATGTACTCAAAATATCATTTAAAGCTTAAATCTTGGCCATATCAATTGGGGATTTAAGGCCCCCAAATTTTATCTCCCAGGTTTTATTTTATTTTAGTTTTTGGTGATAAACTGACTATTGATACAACTATTTATTCCCAATTTTCCCCAAGAGATTCACTTACATCTCCAGCACTATCTTAGCCATATTGCAGTTGTGCATAAAAATAATAAAATTAAGGAAGACTTAATAAATATTTTTGATTGTATTAAGAATAAATTTTGCCTCAGATAAGGGACTGATAACCAAAAGATACAGGAAACTCAAGCAGCATTCTTGTAAAAAATAATTAATTCAATTAAAAAATGTGCAAATGGGGCCAGCAGGTGGCATGGTGGTTAAGGTGCTGGACAGTCCCACATGGCTGACCATGGTTCGAGTCCTGGACCTGGTAGTTTGCTTTCACAGCTTTTCTTCTTTCTCTCTATGGTCAAATTTTTTAAAAGAAAGAATAAATAAAATTAAATAAATAATTCTTTAAAAAATTGGGTAAATGAGCTGCACAGACAACTCCCTAAGGAAGACATATGAACAGGTAAAAAGCATGTGAAAAAATACCCAATATCCCTTATCATAAGGGAGATGAAATTCAAGACCACAAGGAGATACTGCCTTACTCCAGTCAGAATAGCTAAGATTAAAAATAAAATTAAGAATGATAAATGTTGGGAAGGGTGTTGTGAAAAGGGAACTCTCCTACATTGTTGCTGGGAATGTAAATTAGTACTGTCACTGTGGAGAGCATTGCGGCATTATTCATTATTCATGCTAAAACATGGAGCCAACCCAAATGTCCATGAGCAGATTAGTGAAAATGTGTGGCACATATACATTATGGACTACTAGTCAGTCATAAAAAATATCCTCGTATTTGATAGAAAGAGGATGAATATGGAAGACTTATGCTAAGTAAAGCAAGCCAGACTAGGGAAGGGAGGCATTGTGTGTCCCCATTCAGTTCACCAAATATCAGAATTCTGTGGGTAGAAACTTAAAGATTGGAAGGTATATGATCCAGCATTACCACTCCTGGCTCTCTACCTAAAGGACAGGAGAGCACTCAGTAGGAAAAGCACTTGCACATCTACATTCATTGCAGCCTTATTCACGATTGCTAAGACATGGAACCAACACAAATGTCCAAAAACAAATGAATGAATTGAGAAATTGTGGCACATATACTCTATGGAATACTATTTAGCCATAAAAATCAACAAGGCCCTGGAATTTGATAGAAAGTGGACGAATATGGAAGATTTCTTGCTGAGTGAAGCAAGTCAGGCTATGAAAGAGAGACATTGCATGTCTCCACTTAACATATACTGACCATCTGCACACTCTATGGTAGAGACTGGAGAACATAAAAGTATTAAAAATTGCAATGGATACTAGAGACAAAGTGGAAAGAGAGTGTGAGAGGGCAGAGTGTAGGAAATTTGGTGGGAAAATGGAGAAGTAAGACACTTGTGGGACACAGATAAGGTTTATTAACTGTTGACGAGGATGTGTATGGTGGATCCTACTGGGCTGGACTGAGGTATATCATGCTGGGTAAAGTCTCTTCACAATCTAAATGATGTATAGCGATTTAATGTATGAATAATAATAAAAAATATTAAAAAAAAAACATAGAGAGCAACTGGTGATACTATAGACCATGCAAAAAGAAGGTGCGAAATGAGGGGTGGGTGAAAGGAAGGGAATCAAACAGAAAAAAGAAAGAAGTACAACCTTAAGGGACACAATGGAAAATTATCTGTTAATGAAAACATACATGGTATTATCTTTGACTGGACTAATTTATAGAGTCTTCATGTTGGGAAAATTCATTTTGTATGCTGTAATGATATACAAGGATTAAATGTAAATAAAATAACAATAATGATAAAATAAATAAATGCATATACATATATAGGAGACAAAAATTTCAGACTTTGGTTTCCAAAGTTTATAAAAGGCTAAAATGATACTCAAATTCCTTGGGGAATGATATTATACATGTTAAAAATGTGCTATTTCTCTTTTTCCATTCTTAGACTACCATAGTTCCTAAAATATTTTTAAAATTTAAAACAAAAATGCAATTCTTCTTTGTTTGAAATATTTTTAAATATTGTAGGTGTAAAGGTAACAGACTCACATATCTGTTTCACTTTCATATCCATCAATAGAGAATGCAGCAGTCTGAGTTCAGATCATTGCTCCATATCCAGTTTCTCCCAATTATTTCCAGCTATGACCCAGGGGACATGTTGGCACTAATCAGCTTTCACCATATTGGGTCTTTGAACTTGGTAGTTGGTCTAAAGAAAAATTGTAATGCTTTAGAAACTAATTTTGGTGTGTTAGAAACATTCATTTTTCCCTTTAAAAATAATGAAAATTATGTCCAAAGACAGAAGAGTGACCAAATGGTTCCATTAGGGGAAACCATTTTAACCCCTACTTCCACTGTGGTCAAGATAACACTACAACACAGAGCTGGTCGTTAGGAAGTTGCCCAGCTACTACTACAGAGAGTTTAGAATTTGTCAGGGCTTCAGAATGGCTAATTTTGCCTCATTTCAAATATATTCTGGAAGAAGATTCTTCCTTAGGCCTCAGACACTAAACAATATTCCAAAGAAATTTCTGTATTTGGGGACTCACTCCTCTAACCTTAGAGCTATAATTCCCTACTGTGCAAGTAACTTCTCACCTAGTTCTTAACCTTCTGCAAATGATATCCACTTCTCACATTTGTTGGCTCTCTGGGTTGTCAGAAAAATCTTGAGCATTTTTGCATAAAAAAACCATAAAAATGTACATCATGACTTTTTTGACAACCTAATATTTTGGAGTTCTTTCAAATATAAATAGTTCTTAAACCTTGTTATGTATCAAAAATTGTTACAGAACTAAAATTCAAATGTTGCTATCTTTAGGGTAATTAATAAAAGAATATGTAAATAAAAAAATAGTACAACGAGTAAATACAGATGAGGAATTTTAACACATTTTCTACTCTAGTGATTTCTTTTTTCTTTTTCTTTCATTTTTTTTTCATTTTTTTTTTAGATCAGAACTTGGATACTTCAATTCTTGCCACTTTATCTCAGCCTAAGATTAATTTACTTTGGGACTAGCAGATGGCATAATAGTTATGTCACTGGACTCCCGCATGGTCGACCATGGTTCTAGTCCTGGACCTGACAGCTTGAAACAAATTCTGGGCACATATGTGTACATTCCTAAAATCCCAAGAGGAGAATGGGGAAGGGACTGTGGCATGACCACCCATCCCGGGGGGTTATTTCTCAGTTTCTATTTCTCTGTCTCTCTCTGTCTCTGTGGTGAGAACATGTACCCTACAGAAAAATCTTTTTTTAAAAAAGATTACTTTCCTTTGACTATTTCTAAAAAAAAGTATGGAAAAGCCTCAATTTTTAGAGGTGCATTCTTATTTTTGTTCCTAGTGTGCTACCACTTTTTAAACATTATCTTCCCAAAATAAGTATGGCAATTAAAGCTGCTTTTGATCTAATTGACTAGGTTATATAAATCCTTATCAGATATAAGAGAAGAGAAGGCAGTGCATTAGGGAACCTGGTAAAAGAATATACATGAATATTAATCAAAATGTATTGAGAGAAAGAAAAGAACTGAAAGTAAAGTTATTTATTTAATTCTGTTAATTTTTCTATGTCCTTTTTAAATTTTAACAGAATGTTTATGAAAATAAAAAAAGGAGACCTTTAGCAAATCTGAAAGTGACAATATTTAGAATTGGGTCTTTTTTGAGATAGGCTGGTCATTTTAGAATACAGTATTATTCTGGCCATTCCCAGAGGTGAAGATAAGTAGCAATTCTCAGCATCATCCCTGAAAAGCTATTCATTGATATCCTCAGCTCATGTATTAAATGATTACTTTAAGTTGATGACCCCATATTTACAATACAGCCAGGAAGTTCAAACGCCAGAGCAATTTCTCCACACTCAGAGAATATTTTCTATTGCTTATAATTAGATAACAGGATTGACACAAAGATTACCTTTAAGGATGAATTTTTTTTCATTTTGAGTTATTCTACGATGGTTATTAACATTAAAATGCTATGCAGTATGGATCATTCACTCTCTCTCCAGTTTCTTATTTGACATTAGACACAGCCTCAATCCATACTTTTTTCTTTTATAATAAGAATTAAGAAGCCATTTCTTTCCAGATTAAATACACAAATACAATTTACTCTCCTCAGACTGGAATTCTAAGATTCAGATATTTTGCAGGCTTTGCTACTATTGAATAATTTTGTTCTTTTTCTACAATATGTATCTGCAGTGCACACATATTTCATATGCAGTAGATAACTAAAGAAATATAAAAAATCAAAATATCAAATTCTATCTATTCATTTCTGATAGTTTATGAGGTAATTTGATGTGGCTCTACTAGCTAATAATAGCTGAAAGCAAAAAACCTGTATCATGAGGAATGAGATAAGTCATTAACTGTAACTTCCTATCCCCCAGCGTGCACACGCACGTGTGCGCGCGCACACACACACACACAACTTACCCTTTTTCTTTTACCTCATTGTCCATGCATGTTGCTCAAACTATTATACACGATGTTGCTTCCAATTTGTTCTTTCCTTGACAATTGTTTGCTATAGCATGTTAAACATTACTAAGAGTGTTGGTTATGAAAATCCAAACAGTGAACAAAAAGGAAAACCTTAAGTAATAAGATTTAAATAATAAAACACTTTGAAAGAAAAGAAGAGAGAGTAAGCCTGAAGAAACCACATTGTTAGAAGGCTACAAAAATAAATTAATTAATAACAATGAAAGCTTCACACATCAGTTTTCATCTCCTTTAAACAGAATTGAAAAACATTGGCAGCGGATAGAAATTAACTGTAATGCTGAGGACAGGAGGATACCATTCTGTAGCATCTGTTCTCACTTGGCACCATATGAGCAATTTCTTTATATAAGAAGCTAATTGACCAAACAACAAATGCTAGGTTTCTAATTTAAGCCAATACATAAGAAAAGAAAAACAGGATAGTCACAATCATTCACCTTCTGAATCAACATGATGTCCTTTTCTCCCACATTTATCTCATTCTACTTCAAAGGTCAACAGTGTTTCATTGTCTTAATTTGCACCAGGTAACCTCCAAGCTTTTGTAAAAAGAGAGTATGATATTTACATTATTAGACATTTAAAATGTTTAAAACTATGGCAGTATTTTTATTACCTTGTTTATTTATTTATTCATAATTTATTTATGAGATTATATAGATTATGAGTGCTCTGAATTTAACTATGTTTTCCATAATGATTTATTTTTAAAAATTTATAACACAGAAACACACATACATACACACATATACTCACACAAACACACACACATACATATATAGATAGATATATACACACACATATAGAAAAAGTAATATTTGGATGACTAATCTAATTAGATGTTCTAGTACAAATTAATTTTTAAAAATTATTTTATTTAACTTTATTTATTCATTCATTTATTTATTTCAGTTTGACCAGAGAGGGATAGAGTGAGAGAGAGAGAGAGAGAGAGAGAAAAGCCACCAGGTCCAGGACTTGAACCACAGTCAGTCATGTGGGAGTCCAGCACCTTTAACCACCAAGCCACCTGCCGGCCCCACAAATTAATTTTTTAAAATTTTATTTAAGGGCCAGCTGGTGGCATGGTGGTTAAGGTACTGACGTTCCAGACCTGGCAGATTGCTCTCTCACTGTATCTCTCTCTCTCTGGCCAAACTACAAAAACAAAAAACAAAAACAAAAAACAAAACAAACTAATAAATGAAATGATTATAAAAATATTTAATTTATTTGAGAAAATATATGTTCATGAGAGAGACAAAAAGAGAGAAAAAGAAAGTGAAAAATTACCCTCCATGGAGGAATGATGTGCCACAACTCCCTTCTACATTTTTCCTTTCAGAATTTTGAGCGTGCATGCACTGTGCTAAGTGTGTTTTTCAAGCCACCGGGTAGGGGACTCAACCTGCTTCGTTAGCTATGTGGGATCCAGCTGTCCTAACTATCATGCCACTGGCTGACTATTAAAAATTAATATTTTACCTCTGGGAAGAGAAAAATACAACGAAAAGTCCATTCTAATTTTTAAATGTATTTTCGTTATTATATTATAAACTTATTGTGGAGAAACAATTATAGCTCATTTCTTTGTAATGCTAGACATTGATCAGAATCCAGTAGCTGCTCATTACTTGTTTTTAAATGCAGTTAGAGAATAAAGACCTCTCAGTAAATTTCCTCTCATTTCACAAACCATCATTGTTGGCTGTTCTCAGAGGTGAACTTTATTAGAGACTTTGAGCAGCATCTCTGAAAAGCTTTTCATTGATCTTCTCATCTCATAGATTAAATGACTGATTTGAGTTGATGAGCCCCATATTTATAACACAGACAACAGATTCAATAGGCCCTTGTGTTTAAACTGGACTTCTCCACTGTTCTCCAAATTACATGTCACAACCGTTTGCTTAATCCATATTTTTGGCAATAAATTGACTCTTTCTATTCTCCCAATTCTCATATCCAAATTCTGATAACTTTTCCTACTAATCACCTTTCAAATTCATCCACTTATCTTCATTGCTTGTTCTACCTAGTCTATTAGTGTCTCTCACGTAGGGTGCATCAATACCACGTACAAACTTGCAATGACTTTAATTGACTTTTCATTATATGCTTCTATTATTAATTCCAGTACCTTCAGCAATACATAGGATGTGCCAGTGAGTACTCTACTAAAAATTCTGGAGACAATATATTGATAGCTATTTCAAAGGGCCTTGTGAAAGCTCCTTCAAGTTATACTAACCAACCAGTGGAGCAGTAAGGAGTGCCATGTTCCTGCTATCAATGCTAGGTGGGTGGGTGCTCAAGTTTATTCACTTGTCTATTCTTTATGACCATTGCAAATACTGACAGTCTTGACCAGAAGTTAAGTAAAACCCTGCTGACCGTGTTTGAATTAGGTCCCAATAAAATCTGTTGAAATAGTAATTTTCTACTGATAAACTGCTATATTCATTACCTCCATGTATAACACAACTTCCAAGGTCAAAATAATATAAAATAAAAATAGGCTCAGTTGATGGCGTGGTGGTTAAGGCAGCTGGATCTTATGCAGCTGACTGCACAGTTTCAGTCCTGGACCCAAATACGTCAGGCGTGTAGGCATGCATGCCCCAAATCCCCATAGGAAGGAGAGATGGAGCATGAGAAAGTATGCATGACCATCCCCCATGGAAGTGCTTTCTCTCTCCCCCGTCACTCATGGCAAGTCTACTCAAGTAATTGAATTAATATGGTTATTTGAAAAATGGTGATTATGGAGATACCAGAGCCTTATAACTCAGCTTTCATCAAAGTAAAAATTAACTCATGTCATCAACATACATTATTATGTCCTTATCACAATGGTGCAAATAAGGATCAACTTGTAAACAGAGTCCAGGTAATGTATAAATGGTAAGAGAAGTAAACTTTAAATTAAAAAGAATGCAAAATTTAAAAAAATAAATTATATGTTAAATATATATATTTTTTGGAGAGTTTTTTTTTTGTTTGTTTGTTTGTTTGTTTTTTGCTATAGAGCGCATGTGTTCTCCAGAAAGACATAGAGAGACAGAGAAATAGAAAGCTAGAAATCACCCCACCCCCCCAGGGGGTGGCCATGCCGCAATCCCTTTTCCTCCATTCTCCTCTCGGGATCTTGGGCACGCATGCACACATGCCCAGCATAAGTTTAAGCCACTGGGTCTGGGACGTGAACCGTGATCGACTACATGGGAGTCCAGCGACATAACCATTATGCTAACTGCTGGTCCCCATTTTCACAAGCTTTTATAAGCTGTATGTGTTAGTTACATCCCAATTGATGTTTCCCTGCCCCTAATTTAGATTATTCTCTTTACTATAAAAATCTATAAAACATCCAGGGCTAGCCTGGTGGCATTGAGCATCCAACCATGCTGGATCCATAGAGATGATTGTGTGTCATGCTCCCAATCAGCCTGCACACACTAAGTCCCTGCATCCATGATCCTCACCGGCTGGAAAGGTGTGGGGAGAGAGGATCACAGGATGAGACTCCACTGAGAGCATTTGGCTTTCTGTTTCTTTCTTTGCCTTTCACTTTAATAAAAGGAATACACTTCAAAAAACAGTATAGTCAGTTGGCCATGTAGCCTAGCAGCTAGGGGACCTGGATCCCACATGGAACCCTGGTTGGAGTCCCAGTCTGACAGGTTGAAAAACAAGCTAGATGTATGTGCATGTGTGCCCTAAATCCTGACAGGTTGGAAAATTGGAGAAGGGACTGTAGTGTGGCCATGCCCCATCAGAGGGTGGTTTCTCCAACTCTTCTCTCCCTCTGACAAATGCACATACCCTCTGGCAATTACAAAGTAAAAATAAGCAATCTGAATGTTAGTAATAGAAGCAAAAGGGACATATTTAAACACTTTTTAGTGTTTTTTAGATGTTTCATCTAGTGTTTCTCAGAATATTTTGAATACTAAAGTTGCAAAGTCATATATATGAAGAAAATATAACCCAAGAAAGAAAACATCTCAATATACATTATGATCAGTCATGGAAAATACAACATAACTTTGTTGATGTTGATAATTTCTGAAACTCTACCAATGTTATTAAGTTTAATTTGAACAAATAAAGAAAATTTCTTAGATCTTAAATGTCTTCTACAAAAAGGTTCATTCATTTCTTCTGAAAGAGAGAGTGAGTGAGAGAGAAACAGCACCCTATCAGGGTTTTGATGCTGAAATATACCCTAGCCTTCAACAAGTCTCAGATCATGGGCCAGTACGTGCCCAGTGTTCTCAGAGAGCTCTCCATTGTACTTATTTATGGGAGTCAGCCTCACATACCACCATATTTTACTACGACACCACCACCTGGCTCCTAGACTTTTTTGTTTTTTGTAATGTCAGTTTTGCCAAAATGTGTTTTCCTGAACATTTTTCCATTGTATTGAATTTTGCAACTTTATTACATGTGGTTATTTACGGATTTTAAAATGGCTATAGTGTCTGTAGGTATGAAACATCTTTTCTTGCTTGATATGGTTAAGAAATGCTTCAGGAGCCAGCAGGTGTCTCGGTGGCTAAGGTGCTGGACTTCCATATGGCCAATCACAATGGAGTCCTGGATCATCAGCTACATGTGCGTGTGTGCCCAAAATTCAAGGAGGAAAATGGAGGAGAAGATATTGCAGCATGGCTGTCCTCCTGAGGGATGATTTCTCATTTTCCTTCTCACTGTCTCTATCTGTCTCTCTCCAATGAGTACACGTCCTATGGGGAAAAAAAAAAGACATTAGAAAAATATTTCCTTTGTTTCCTGTTATTCTTGTATTTTTGTGGAAGATTGCATTGTACCTATGTATCAATCTGAAAAGAATCCACTTGTGTATATACGTATGTATATTTTTTTTCTTTACTCACGATAGAGTATTTATGTGTGGGCAAGAGAGAAGTACCCTCCATAGGGTCTGGTTACACCATCATCACCTTCCTCCAGACCTTCAGCCTCAGATTTTGGGCATTTGTACACGTGTCTAATGTATCTTAAGCAGACAAAATCGAGGACTCAAACTGTGGTCATTATGTGCAATCTGGCTTCTTTTGAGCAGAATGTCCTCTCCGTGCCACAGAGCCAGCCCTCAAGTCCGTATGATATCAGATGTATCAATCGAAAAACATGGAAAATATTTCTCCTCTAGGTGTTTTAAAATTTATCTTAATAACGTTATAATTATTAATATACATGACTTGCATAGATTTTATTAGAGTGTTTGTAAAATGTAGATGTTTTCAATGCTTTAAATGATAATTTTTAGCATTTCAATTTTTTTGGTCGCTGGTTTTTATATATACTCTTCATTTTTGTACAATAACTTGATTGAATTAATTTATTAATTCTAATAGTTTGATGTATTTTTAGATTTTCAACATAATAATCTGTCCATGAATAATGAGTTATCCCCTCACATTTTATAGCTACCATTCCATTATCCTGGCTTGTCCTTGTTGTGGTTAAGAAATCAGCTGTCAGTTTTAATGAGATGCTTGGTACTTAATTGCTGTTTCATTTCTCTTGAATGTATTCTTTGATGTCTCTAATGTTTACTAAACCTATGGTTTGATGACTTTCAGTTTCTGAAGAATTTTTGGTTGTTATCTTATTAAACATTCTTTTACATCCTGTATTTCCATTGTATTTAATTTTTATTAGTTTATTTAAATTTTTTTTAGTTTTCTAACTATTGAGTTATCTTTTTTTTTTCCTATTTTTTTAGATTTTTGCCATAGGGTGTGCGAGCTCACTGGAGAAAGACAGACAGAGGGAAAGGGAGAAGTCAACTCCCATAGGGGATGTCCAGGCCGACGTCCTTTCTCCTTCAGCCTCCTCTTGGGATTTTAGGCACACTGTTGAAATTCTCTGTTCTATCATCTAATATATAGAACATTATAATTTAAAATATCTGATAATTTCAATACTTGCATTTTTTGTAGGTTTGCTCCTTTTTTGTAGGTTTGCTTCTATTTTCTTTCCTTTTTTTTTCTTTGTGTGTGTGTGTGTGTGTGTGTGTGTGTATGTGTGGGTGATGGTTTCATTTTCTGGTATGCCTGGTAAATTATGACGAATACTCAATGTTTCTTAATGAAATGAAAATTAGAAGAAATATAAGCTCTCCATGATGTTATCTTTCTATAGAGTAAGGATTAAACCCCTTATAAGTGATTTAAGTCATTTAAGAACTTCTCAACTAGTTCTCTGTGTAACCTAGTTGAAAGCTTCTACTCCTGGGACCAGCAGTTAGCGTAATGGCTATGTCGCTGGACTCCCACATAGTCGACCGCGGTTTGCATCCCAAACCCGGTGGCTTAAAACTCATGCAGGGCGCGTGTGCGTGCGTGCCCAAGATCCTGAGAGGAGAATGGAGAAGGGATTGCGGCGTGACCATACCCCCTGTGGGGTGATTTCTTGCTTTCTGTCTCTGTCTGTCTGGCGAGCGCACATGCCCTATAGCAAAAAACTCTCAAAAAAAAAAAAAAAAAAAAAAAAAAGCTTCTGCTCCTGCCCCTCTTTCTCCACCCAGAAACTCAAGATGACCACAAGCTCTGCTCAACCTCATTGGCAAGTCTCTGTGCTTGGTCTCTCAGGTCTCCCAGCCCCAACCACTTTAAAATCAGAAGATGACTCCAGAAGAATCTGGAATCAAACTGACTTTTTTAATACTTCTCTATAGTTTTTATCACCTCAAGCCTTTCTTGTCATGGTTATATTTTATTTATAAGTTGTATATATTCCCAGTAATAAAGATGATTTGCAACAAGATAATTGATTATTACTGGAACAAAAAAATGTGGACTTAAATCTTAAAATCTATGATGATCCTAAAAAAATTTTTTTTTTGAAATTATTGGTGTTCTTTACCTTAAACATTAAAGAGAGTTCACAAACCTAAAGGTAAAAGGGAAGGTAAAAACATTTCTTATGGAAGAGGAATTTGGATACAGAAAGATTATTCTTCACAATGTCAGCTATCTAATATAATAAAAGTAAGTATAGACTCTACAGCTAGATTAAAATCTACTAGCTAAATAGGTATATTTCAATGCACTATAGTTACACATTTTGCATTTTGAATCTACGTAATATCAACAACACAAAACAAATTTTTCATGAAAAATTAATTTAGAATGCTTATAATTTATTAAATATAAGTACGTTTTGATAAGGACAATTATAGCAATAGACAATTTATTTCTTGTATAGATACCATTATAATAAAAATGAATTTTTATTTAGAGGTTTTCATCTTACGGCGTGTGTGCTGGCTATAGAGAGAGACAGTGAGAAATCATCCCAGGGGGATGAATGCATCTCAATCCCTTCTCCACCATTCTCCTTCTGGGATTTTGAGCATGCAGGCACATGTGCCAACCATGATTTTAAGCAACTGGGTCTGGGACTTGAACTACAGTTGGCCATGTGGGAGTCCAGCAACATAATCACTATGCCATCTGCTGGTCCCTAAAAATAGAATTTTAAGAGTTCCAAAAAATTTTAATAAATCGTTTTCTTTGTTCAACGTTTGGTTTATGTCCTTTTCTATGTAAGTCTATATATGTCAGTTGTAGAAGAAATATAGTATTGTATTTTCACTTTGCCTTGTTAACGTGTATTATCCCATGTTACTACATGGTGTTCATGTGGTAAGTTTTTAAAAGTACAATATTGTCATTATTCCATAATTTCCTAAATCATTCTGCTAGTGTTTACATTTAAAATTTTTGTATTATGTTGTTATGAATAAGGTTTAGAAGAACTTTCTTATTCCCATAATTTTTAACTTTGATTTTGTCCTTCAGCATAAGAAATCATTCCCATTGTACTATATGAGTTTTGAGGAGAACGATGATTTTGTCTAAATTACTGCCAACAGTGAAATTTGAGTGTATTAATTTCACTATTATCAGGTAGCACTAGGCATTATGTTATATTTTATTAACTTAATGCAATATGATTTTTTATAGTTAAACGGCATTTATTAGATAATGACTTAATTTTAAAATACATATTCTAAAGCTAGATAATGATCAGGCCTTCGGTATTCACTGAGGTCGGCTATCAGATTAGGTAGCAATGGAATCCTCGATATGAATACTGGGCATTAGGATTTACCTCATAGAAATAGATAGGAGAATAGTGAGTACCAGAGGCTGCAGTTGTGTGTGTGATGGGGGAAAGGTTGGAGAGATGTCAGTCAAAGTATATGTAATTAGAGATAGATAAAAGGAATAAATTCAAGAGACTCATTATCTAACATGGTGATTA
Organism: Tupaia tana; assembly: GCA_026018925.1. Classification (NCBI taxonomy): domain Eukaryota; kingdom Metazoa; phylum Chordata; class Mammalia; order Scandentia; family Tupaiidae; genus Tupaia; species Tupaia tana. Next base: position 87,239,509 of record JAKSZU010000006.1, read on the forward strand.
TTGTTAAGGACAATATATCTATAATCTTGAATAATGCTAAGAGTAGATACTGTGTTCTCATCACAAAAATGGTAACTATGTGAGGTAAGGCATTTGTTAATCTAGATTTAACCCTTCCAAATGTATATGATCTTCAAAACATTATAAAAATATGTAACTTTAGAGGTCACTTTGAAAAAAAATATGAAACAAGTATTCACAGCACAGATGGAATCTGCTAACATGATAATAGGCTAGTATCTTGAGTGTGAAATATTAAGTACTGAAAAAACTTATGCCTATTGTTAATATAGTCTCATTCTTCTCAATCACATTTAATACAAATTTTTGTAAAAAGATATTTGGAGAAACCACAAAGAACATAAAAGTTCAGAAAATGTAAGAAAATACATTAGTTATCAAATTATAAATTTTAAAAGTTAAGTGTTGATGAGAAAAAAACTGCTAAAGCAGTTTTACTGATTACCCCTCTGATTGCATTTATCACATACAGAATTCTGTATGTAAGACCAAGTTACTAATATGTTCAGTAACATTTTTATTTTCCTTGAATATGTGACTTTAACAGTCAATCAAGTCTTCACTTTTAAAAAATTTTAACTTATTAAATTATTAATAAATAATATCTTCACAGGTTTCTAAATATTTAAGGTATAAATTTGTGTAAAGCAAAGTCTCTATTCCATTCTTGCTTCTGAGTCATAGTTTCCATTATTTTTCATACTATTTGTTTCTTGCATATCATTTCCAGAAATTCACATTACAAATAAGTATATCTATAATTTTTACTAAGATACAGAATTACCACTGAATTAAAAGTGTGTTTTTTAATGTGACAGACATTTATTGAGTAGATTAAAAATTATATTTATGTTTAAAAGTTTTAGATTGAAGATAATTCAAGAAAATATACATCAAGGGGTTTTAGATGTAATTTTCACATGTAATTATCAAAATTCAACTCATTCTTTTTAAATGATAAGAGATTTTATCTATCAAGAAGTCTAGATGTAGGGAGACTCACTCCAGTGCTGTTTAATTCAGAGTTCAGTAATATCCTCAGACTTCTAAATTCTTTTCATCCTTCTGCTACATTATGTCATTGAGCTGGTTTCCTGCTAAGAGAATACTTTTCATGTTTCCAAGAAGCTTAAAAAGTCCCAGAATCATATCCACAAATATTGTCTAGACAAGACAAGCTTACTCATTCGTATTTTCCTCTTTGTTACTGAGGAACATTTAATGAAGCACTTTCCTCCCTAGAGTACTTATCATATTATCTCATTGGCTAGAAAATCTCACATTCCCACTGATAAATCACTTATACTGAGAGGATTACTTCATCAGTGTAAACCCAACACACTTTTACCACAGAATTATGTTGTAGAAAAACAAATGCTAGAATAAATTCAGGACTCCTGTAGCAAAAAGAAAATGTAGAATGATAATTACCAGCGTTTACTACACTGACTGGGATCCTTTATTTAATTTTATATTGTAGAATAAAGGAAACGAAAAGTACATTTTGATTAAGAGGAAAAAAACACTGAATGAATGGTTAAATAAAAGAACTTGGAAAACTGTTGAGGGGAAGAAATAAATGTGTAGAGATGGATGTGTATGTGTCTGTGTGTGTGTGTGTGTGTGTGTGTGTGTAAGAATTGTTTTATTTAACTTTATTTATTATTGTTACTATTATTATTTTCCAGTTTGATCATAGAAAGAGAAAGAGGAAAATTGAGAAAGCAAGCCACCAGGTCCAGGACCCGAGTCACAGTCGGCCATGTGGGAATCCAGCACCATTTTTTTTTTTTTGGAGAGGTTTTTGTTATAGGGCGCGTGCGCTCACCAGACAGACAGAGACAGAGAGGCAGAAAGCGAGAAATCACCCCCCAGGGGGGATGGCCACGCTGCAATCCTTTTTCCTCCATTCTCCTCTTGGGATCTTGGGCACGTATGCACACGCGCCCGGTGTGAGTTTAAGCCACCGGGTCCGGGACTTGAACCATGGTCAACTACATGGGAGTCCAGTGACATAGCTATTACGCTAACTGCTGGTCCCAAGGGAGTCCAGCACCTTTAACCACCATGCCACCTACTGGCCCACGAACATGTTTTTATTGATTGGTCCAGTAAAATGTGTTGGTCCAGTCAGATTCAATAGCAAAATGCCTTAAACTGGGTGACACAAAAAACAGCAATTTATTTTCTCACAGTTCTGGAGGCTGGGAATTTTTTCATGAAGGTGTGGGCCGATTATTCCTGGTGAGGGCACTCTCCCCAGCTTGCTTCTCATTGCATCCTCACATAACTTTTCTCCTGGGCTTGTGCAAGGCAAGAAAGAGCTTCTCTGGTTTCTCTTCTTATAAAAAACTGATCTTATTTGACAAGGACTCTTTCCTTACAATCTTGTTTGACTTTAATTACTTCCTTATAGGCCTATCTTCAAATAGTGGAAGTTAGAGATTTAATATACAAATTTGGGGGTGGGACACAATTTAGTCCATTTCAGTCTACTCCTATTTAAAGGTGTGTATCCATTATTAAGAAATGAATGTCACGCAGAATGTGTGTTAGAAGACCAATGATTGCAAGAGTTCTTTCCAAAACTTAGTGACTTAATGCCTAAAAAGTGACTTTACAATACTCTCCCTTACAAACATGACCATAACATGGTAATGATGATTTGGTGCTTCCAGTCACAGCAAATGATTCAGATAGTGAGTTAGGAATGCTTCCCATTTACCCTTTGACTGATTTTATCACCCACACAAACCATAGACAGGGCATGCTGCCCTACAGCAGTGTTATTTATTTTTGATTCTGTAGACTTTTGATGCTATAATTCTTGGACATAAGGTCAAGAAAAGGAGAGGTCCTCTGAGCATTCCTAGATCATTGTTTTTTTTTCCTCCAAGAGCAAGGCTTTAATTTCTGATCAGTTCAGTTCTAAGAGAATGACCCCCTTGAGATCTAGCCCACGATACACTCGGGTTTTGTTGAGTGTCTGGTTGTGTTCTTTAAACTCTGTTAGGGTAGAAACCATTTTGTTTCTACTTATTGGTTAAGATAATATTGCTTTCTTGTGGATATAAGCATAGCTTCCAATTTGGAGCATCAGAAAGTGTGGTTGGTCGATAGAATAATCTGTTTTCTGATGATTTATATTACAACTCCTAAAGGAGATTATAGCATTTCATCTAGGAATGAATTGTTATGGGGAGAATATGAAGATTAAAATAAGACATAGTAAATAAGATATAACTATAATTTAGAAAAATCTAACTATTCAAAACAGATGGTGAAAATCATGCTATTGAAAATAGTACTTCTAGAATCCTGGCAGAGCTAGATGCTGGTTAGCAGGTTTCTGTGAATAAGAGGTCCTAATAAGATAGTTTCCCATGGCAGGGTCAAGTTTCAGATTTAGAAACATAGCCAATTCAAAGTTTTTAAATTTTCACTTTTTTTTTTTTCTTTTTTTGGAGAGGTTTTTGCTATAGGGCGCGTGCGCTCGCCAGACAGACAGAGAGAGACAGAGAGACAGAAAGCAGGAAATCACCCCCCAGGGGGGATGGCCACGCCACAATCCCTTCTCCTCCATTCTCCTTTCGGGATCTTGGGCACGCATGCACACGCGCCCAGCGTGAGTTTAAGCCGCCGGGTCCGGGACTCGAACCGCGGTCGACCACGTGGGAGTCCAGCGACATAGCCATTACACTAACTGCTGGTCCCAAATTTTCACTTTTGAAACTGACGAAGCATTTTATTTCTTAAACTGGAAAATCTCTGAGTTTTTAGTTTTTTTAATTTTGTGTCTTTTTTTTTCCCTTTTGTCTTAAACCTCTCTCATCAGATGTATATCTCAATATAGAGGGGAAAAGTGATACATGTGCACACAATTTATAATGTATCACATAATTTATATGAAGATCAGCATTTGTCAGGAGTGAGGGATGAATGGAGCTATAATAGATAGCACTGTAACAAATGCTATTTAGAATTCTTAGGTAATGTTATGATTTTTCATAAATATAACTAAACACTGGTAGAAATTAGGAACATTGTATATTATTGAAAGTTCATTAACTGTATTTGAGCTGCTTTTATATAAACTAAAATAACAGGAAATGAGCCCACATCTTGCTTAATGAATATCCTTTCATATACAATTTTAAAAATTTTAGGAGGACCAGCAGATGGCATAATGGTTATGTCGCTGGACTCCCACATAGTTTACCGCAGTTCGAATCCTGGACCTGGAGGATTAAACCTCATGCTGGGTATGTGTGCATGCATGCCCAAAATCCCAAGAGGAAAATAGAAGAGAAGAGATTGTGGTGTGGCCATTGCCCCTGGGAGATAACTTCTTCCTTTCTGTTTCTCTGATGAGTGCATGAGCCCTATAGCAAAAAACAAACAAACAAACAAAACAAAAGAAAAAAAAACATTTGAGGAAGTATTGAAATATTATTGTGATATGTTGTATTATAGCAAAAAACAAGCAAACAAAACAAAAGAAAAAACATTTAAGGAAGTATTAAAATATTATTATGATGAAATGTTGTATTATGCTGGCTTCCTCAATTTTTTTTTTTTCTTTTGGAGAGGTTTTTGCTATAGGGTGCATGCGCTCACCAGACAGACAGAAAGAGACAGAGAGACAGAAAGCGAGAAATCACCCCCCAGGGGGGATGGTCACGCCACAATCCCTTCTCCTCCATTCTCCTCTTGGGATGTTGGGCACACACGCACACGCGCCCGGCGTGAGTTTAAGCCACCGGGTCTGGGACTCGAACCGCTGTCGACTACATGGGAGTCCAGCGACATAGCCATTATGCTAACTGCTGGTCCCTCAGCTTCCTCAATTTTAATACTATGGTATGATTATTGTCAAAATACAGCTACTTTTTAAAAAAGATTTTTTCCATAGGCCATATGCACTCACAAGAAAGTAAGAGAGAGAGAGAAGGAAAGTGATAAATCATCCCATAAGGAGGACAGCCATGATGCAATCCCTTTTTCTCCATTCTCCTCTCGGGAGTTTGGGCATTCCTACCATGATTTTCAAGCCTCTGGGTCCAGGACTCAAACTGCAGTTAGCCATGTGGGAGTCCAGAGCCTTAACCACCACATCATCCATTGGCCCCAATACATCTACTTTTAAGATCTCAAAAATTAATATGAATATAACTTAATAATGCATAGCATATACATGTAATGAACTCCTGCTTTTGCTACGTTAGCTTATGAAGTGTTTATCTATGTCCTTTTACTGCTCTACCATCCATCCAGGATGCCATATTATATTTATTTCTCATGTCTTTTCTGGTGGCTGTTGCAGTTTTTAGACTATTTTTGCTTTGATGACCTTGACAGTTTTGAGTACTGGTCAAGTGTTTTGTAGGGCACTGTTCTGCTGGAATTCACCTGGTGCTTTTTTCATGATTAGAGTGGGTTTATGGGTTTTGGTAGGAATACTATCACAAGGGAAAGGGCGATTTTCTTCACATCATATTAAGGATCCATACTGTCAACATGATTTATCACTATTGGCATTAACCTTGATCGCCTGGCTTAGGTAGTGTTTGTCAAGTTTTCTCACTGCAAAGTTACAACTTTTTCCAATTTCTGCACTATATGCTTTGACAAAACTTACCATGCATAGCTTACATTTAGATAGTGAGGATTAATGTTCTCCATCTTTGAAGATGAAGTATCTACATAATTTATTTAGAACTCCTTTCTAAGAGACATTTGTATCTTGTTCTCCTTTTTTTTTTAAAAAAAATTCTGTCATGTATGAGGGGACTTTAAAAGTTCATGGAAAAATAGAATTGAATTATTAGTTTACTTTGGTGTGAAAAAAGTGAAATCCATGCAGTCTTTTCATAATACTCATTTTCCATGAGTTTCTCAAAGACCCCTTGTATTTATATCACTGGGAAGTCATGGATTTTTTACTTATACTTTGAGTTATAATCCAATAGTATTTTATTTTGTTGTTTATATACATCTAGGCTTAGCCAAGGGGAGTTTCTTGGTTGCCATCTGTGTCTTTAATGTAACTCCATCAATGTAAACTTTCCCCACCCCTGTCCTTACTTTCTGACACTATAAAATGCTCCAGGCATCATCTGGAGCCCTAGTACTAGATTAAGCCATTTCTCTGTGGATCTCTGGTTCCTTTTACAGGAGAATAGTCTTAGAAGCCAAGATACAGATGCTTGGTGTACACTTTACCTGTTGGATGTTGTTGCTTATTGCCTATCTGAACTAACAGAAAAAATAATATATGTTTTCATGCTAATTAACATCTATACACATACAATCAAGTATTTCTCTTTGTACACATCTGTATCTATATTAAGCTAATCATGAGTTTATGTCATTGTCTCTAACCCTAGCTATCACCATTTGGGTCATCCTAGCCTCCTCGCCTTACTGTACATTCCCACTCCAACCATGAGGAACCTGACTTATACTATGGATCAGTCAGTCAGCTTTTCCATTCTCATTGGATGATGCTCTCTGCCGAGTCCTGAGGTAGTGCAGGGCACCATGTGGTGAGGCAGACCAACTGTCTATGTGTCTGTGTGCCTGCTCTTCTTGTGAGGCTACTAGGAGCCTTCATGAGAGTCCCACCCTGATGACCTCATCAGTTCCCAATTGCCTTCCAAGGCTCCATCTTTCAACACCATTATTTGGAACAAGTCTCTACCCTTTATGATGGGTCACCAAATTTTAACATGTGACTTTTTGGGGAACACATTCAAACCATAGAATCATATGTATAATAGAGATGATACTGGGACTTACTTCTAAGGCGAAATTAAATAAAATAATCTAGAAAAGACATCATATAGTACTTGATACATGAATAAGCACCAAATAAATATTAGATGTTTTATGAGTAATATTTCTTCAGTTTCTAAGATGATTCTGATCTAGAGGAGGGTAAAATATCCCAAAGTCAACACTCATTCTTTGTGTATCTCAAATACATACTAACTAAAAAGAAAAGATACTTCCAAATAAGTGAACCTGCAGTTTATCCTTCTTTCAGTAGAAATCCCATTCTTAGTAATACTGTAAAGCTCTTGAGAATAACAAATCTAACATCTCTCAGCTAGGATTCCCAGAAGAAAATCCCTTAGCAGCAATGGCTATGGCTCTTAAACAGAAAAGTTTTTCTTAAAGTTGGTGAAAATGTGTCCTTTCAATGCTCTCCAAATATGCCTTGTGGGTAGAAATGTCAAGTTTTCAGTGGTTAACATTTCAGATATAGGTCATTTCCAGAAATCTAAATGTTTAAATAACTGAGTTTGCGTTGTTCTATTTGTTGGTCACATTTATAAACCAGCCCCTGAAGAAAAGCTCACAGGGTAAAATTCTCGATTATAATCAAGACTAAAACTTGTGAGAGGAGCTGCCTCTCTGAGAACACTCAGGTAGCAGATACCTAGCTTCCCAGTGAGACACAGGTAAGATTGTGCTTGGAGATTACTAAAGTACTTCTCATGATTTTGTTTCAAGGTTTACTCTTTTCATTTTTTTACCCCTGCTGCTCTATTGTTGATTAATGTCTTCCTGGCGGGTTATATTTATAAATGCGCAGTGTGTGCTAACATCCAGGAGTAGAAACAAATCTCTGATCCTCACCAATAAGCATTCCAGATAAGCACACACTCTAATTTATACTTGGGCTTGATCTTTAATTAGGTGAATAGTCATGTTTACTCTCTCATAAATAATATTTAATGACTTTCTATGTAAATAAAATGTTAGTTCTTACCAAATGCCTTAGCTTCACGGTGTTGGCTTAATGATACACTCTTGGATGGTTTTAAAACAATATTTTACTTTATCTGCATGATTGCTTGTACTCTAAGCTATAATGAAACAGCTTTGTGCTGTAAAATATTATCACATGATTATAAAACGATTATTGTGACGTAAATTCAACAACAACAACAATCAACATGCCCAAGCCTTTTATCACAGTACCTTTTATGAGTCCATGTTGGGCAAGCAAATAATTTAGAATAAAGTTTGACCACTAGCATTTAGGAAAATATATATTTCAAAGAAAGTAGTATGTCAACTAAATGTCTAAATTAAATAGACACATTGAAATTTGAGACTAAGATGTAGCCACCTCCCCAAAAGATATTTGTTGTATTTCTAGTAACAAATGAGAGATTGAATTCAACTTTGTTTACGGCATTTAAGTGGATGTTACTTAACTTGTTCACATCTTTAGACTATCTCATACACATTGGAGTTTTGGACTTGATATCATAATTTTAAATAATAAGAATTCCATTCTTCTTAGACCCAAGGACCTGCATCAGATATTTGTTGAATAAGAGTTTCAAGAGTTGAGACAAGTTTAATACTGTTTGATGAATGAGAAATAGAGACAGGGAGCTGAGATAGGCCGTGTGTGTGTGTGTGTGTGTGTGTGTGTGTATAAAAATTTTAACCATTGTTAAGCATGTCATTAAGTACCATCACAATGTTGTACTAATTTATCTATTTGTTTTTTAATTTGTCAAAGGATGCATGAGCTTGCTGAGACAGAGACAGAGGGAAAAAGAGAGGGGAAAGTGAGAAAGCGCTGCCCCACATGGGGAATCATCATGCTGCAATGCTCCAACTCTCCCTCCTTTGGGGATTTTGGGCAGGTCTACATATGTCTCTCATGCTGCCAGGTCCAGGACTGGAGCAGTGTGGTCAGACATGTGGGATCTAGCTCATGTCACCAGCAGGCCAGGAGCTAGCCTTGCCTCCTCCTCCTCTGCACTTTTTATTTCTATTTTTATTTTTTAAAATTTTGCTATAGAACACATATGATTATTGGAGAGAGAGAGGGGCAAAGTGAGAAGGTACCCTTCAGGGATGGCCACAGTGTCATCTATTCCCCCCTTCTCAGAAATTTGGGCATCATGCACATGTGCCCAGTGTGTTTTTCAAGCCTGTGGATCCGGGACTTCAGCTGTGTAGTTGGTTATGTGGGATCCAGTTGCCCCAACAAACAGGACACCAGCTGGCCCACTAATTTGGATTTTAAGAGCCAAATATCAAGACTTTAAAACTCTTTCATTCAGAATTACTTTATACTGTTCAGAGCATGTATGCATTGAGAAAAGCAGATTTAACTAAACTAGATATACTTTGGAGATAAATATCTTAATGCTTAGAAATGAATGAGATAGAAATGTGGCTTTCTAAGCTGAAGGAGTTTCTTATATGTCTTAAAATAGGGTGAAACTAGGGATCTTGGGTTTAATGTCATGTATACCCATTAATAGAAATGATACTATTTTGGTTTTCTACTTGTTAGCACATTTGTCTTTGAACTTGGGAAAAGTAAGTACTTCTATTACCTTGCTATAACCTTTACTCTCAGAATAATATGCAATTAATAAGTCATTTTAAATAGAAATATAAAAATATTGCTATATTATCAAATTGAAAGTATCATGACCTTTTTATTGTTTACCTCAAAATTCAGTTCTGCATGTTGAACTGCTTTTGGCAAAAGTAGGATACTTCAAATGAGCTCAAGGCTAGGGATGAAATGAGAGATAGAAAAACAATAAATTGTTTAACTAATGAATGTTTGTACTCAAGATGTTTAAGAACATGCCTTATTAATTTGCAGAACCAATCCTGTGCTCACTAAAGACTGATGAAACATGTCCTAACTGACCCTTGGAAACAGAAACACTCAAAGTACCATAGAGTTTATATTTTAGAACACAGTATCTAAAATCATCATCTTCCTTTTTTTTGGAGAGGTTTTTTGCTATAAGGCATGTGCACTCACCAGAAAGACAGAGAGAGACAGAGAGATAGAAAGTGAGAAATCAACCCCCCTGGGGGGATGGCCAAGCTGCAATCCCTTCTCCTCCATTCTTCTCTCGGGATCTTGGGCACTCATGCACATGCACCCAGTCTGAGTTTAAGCCACCGGCTCCAGGACTCAAACTGTACATGGGAGTCCAGCGACATAGCCATTATGCCATCTGCTGGTCCCAAAAAAAACATCATCATTTTTTTAAAAAAAAGAAATCCTATAATAAATCCGACATATTATACTGATGGAGTTCACTTGTATTGAAAGAATAGAAATCTCATCATAGACTTTGCTCTCTTCTTTATTCACAAAAACTCATCAAATTAGCAATTCAAGTTTTATTTATTCCAAATAAATATACATTCACTTATTAGCAAGGAAATCAGGTCACATAGATTTTATACACATGTATTTTTTTATATGTGAGTATAAAGTGGCATGAAGGAAATTTGTATTCTACCCTGAAACTCTAAAATTATTTTAATACTGCTCATCATGGGCTGAATAAAATGCCCATTTGCACATTGGTTCCTCTGAGATTTGGGGACATACATTTTTCAATCTAGTAGGACATTTTTTATTTCCCACAGTGTAAGTAATTGTCAGTAAGATGACTGTTTCTTTAGGTAAAACATGTTAAAAACTGGCAACCATTTTAAGCATATTAACCAGAGAATGGATTTCTACTATTTGAGCCCTTCTTCCTGGACACCCATCCCCATAGCGCTGATTAAAGAAAACTTACTGAAAGATTGTCTAAATTAGATTCATATTTAGGCTGACATCCCCATTATTCCAACTAGGAGTGTGTCAACAATTATAGTTGATTGACCTGGTGACAAGTACTGTTGATATTTATAGATTTTCTTTCTCAGTGTCCTCCTTGGTTAATCATTTCTTTTTAAACAGACTTCCAGCCTCACATTAAAACAATTACATTATCATTTCCAAGACCAGAAGGAAGCAGTATAATCTGTAGGGACAGAGTTGGAACAGAGAGATGGTCTCATTAACACTAGTTAGCCAGCCTACTCACCGTGGGACAGGGAGTCGCTGAAATCTGTCTCCAGCCCATCTCATCTGTCTGTTTTCTGTCCACACATGTCCAACCTCTCTGTCACTCCTTATTTCCAGACATACAGTGCTATTGGGCAGCAGTTCCACTCTACCCACCCTGGGAGAGACTTATTTACCATTCATCTGCTTTCTTTCACTTTAGAAAAACAATTATTATTATATAATTACAGTGTACTCTGCCTTATCTGCTAATGCGAATTATCTCATGTGGATGCATTAATTTGAAGTACTGCGTTTCACTAGAGTGTGGTGATCTTATCATGCTTCTTCCTCTCAAAAAGTGTAGTTTCATCCAACCCTTATCAGAAATTGAGTCCAGTGTATTCATCCTTCATGTCACATCTCAGTCCCTTTCTATTTTCAGTGTTGGTGTCTTAGTTCAGATCTGTAACTACAGGGTGATTGTATTAGTCTTGTACTGTGTCTTGCTGTTTATGGTATCTACATTTTCCAGGCTTTCTAGAATTCTTCAGTCAGTTTGGACATTCAAAATGCTGCTTGAATTTTGTCAGTATGTCTTCACATGTAATGAGAATTTTTAAGGCAAAATGGCTAAATGCATACTCAACAGAATTATTTCCAGTATAGTTACTAAAAAGACTAAAATATTTTTTTAATCAAGCCTTTTGGGGCTATAATTATATATTATAAAGTGCAGTCAATTTAAATGTGCAGTTTAGTGTTTCAGCAAATGTGTGTATGCCCAGGAAACCACACCACAATCAAGAAATAGAGTATTTTGGGAACCAGCAGTTAGCATAATGGCTATGTCGCTGGACTCCCACGTAGTCGACCGCGGTTCGCGTCTCGGACCCGGTGGCTTACAACTCACGCTGGGTGCGTGTGCGTGCGTGCCCAAGATCCCGAGAGGAGAATGGAGGAGAAGGGATTGCGGCGTGACCATCCCCCCTGGGGGGTGATTTCTCGCTTTCTGTCTCTATGTCTCTCTCTGTCTGTCTGGCGAGCGCATGCGCCCTATAGTGAAAAACCTCTCCAAAAAAAAAAAAAAAAAAAAAAAAAGAAATAGAGTATTTTCATCATTATGAAAATTCTCTTGTATTCTCTAAACAGTTATCTGGGGAACCAGCAGTTAGCGTAATGGCTATGTCGCTGGACTCCCACGTAGTCGACCGCGGTTCGCGTCTCGGACCCGGTGGCTTACAACTCACGCCGGGCACGTGTGCGTGCGTGCCCAAGATCCCGAGAGGAGAATGGAGGAGAAGGGATTGCGGCGTGACCATCCCCCCTGGGGGGTGATTTTTCGCTTTCTGTCTCTATGTCTCTCTCTCTCTGCCTGGCGAGCGCACGCGCCCTAGAGCAAAAAAACCTCTCAAAAAAAAAAATAAAATAAAAAAAACAGTTATCTGTACCTTTGGCTTTAGTTGAACTCTGATGGACAAAATATTTTTAAAACTTATTTTAATCCATGGTTTAACTGAATGAGAAGATACAGGTTTTTTTTTTTAATTTATTATTCTTATTTTTAATCTGTTATAAGGCACATGTAGTCACCAGACCGAGCCAGAAAGAGAGAGAGAAATTGAGAAAGCAAGTCGTAAGTCCCCAGGTCTGGGACTTGAACCCATAGTAGGAGATATGGGAATCCTGATCCTCAACTACCATACCATGTGCTGGCCCCATATGGAAATTTTTTACAGGCCAGAAACAATCAGGAAGTATAAAACTAGAAATACAAATGAGTACTAGAGCTGGTGTGGCATTTATGTGTAGAAAATATGGGAAGTCCGAAGTCTCAGTTTTACTGGACTATTTACAAAAATTGAGCATATACTAGGCCATAAAGTAAACCATAATGAATTTAAGTAGATATATGTATCTTCTTTATATAAGGATAATTAATTTAGACTAAGTTAAAATTATTTATTTCTAAATAACTCAATTATCAAGGAAGTAATTGTGACAAAAATTAAAAAATACTAATAATAATTTTTAAAAATTTATTGAAATAGATGACATATAGCTAAGTAATTTTAGGGAAAGGAAAACTGTAGTTTTAAATGTCCATGCTTAAAAGAACAAAAAAAAAAAAACATCGATAATGTGATCTGCACTTCTGAATTAAGAAATCAGAAAAATAACAGGCTATGATATTGTCTATTTCAAGGAGGCAGAGTGACCTTGAGCTAACTGACTTTCATTGCAGGCAAAATATTGGCTAGTGCATCATACTGTCCATCCCAACCCCACAGCTATCCTATGTTTATTAGTAAATGTTCGTCTCCTATCTAAGCTTGAAAAAACCATTCTTTAAACTTTAAATGTTGATAGAGACAACAGTCCAAAATCAATCAGTAAGAGATTGTTTTCCCATGGAGGAATACAACTTTAAAGGAGCAACTGAAGTTTAAGAGTTTCTCTTTGACCAAATTAAATGAAAGAAGTAATAGTAGAAGTAAGAAATAAAGATTTGTAGGATATGGAAAGGACAATATAGAATAAAGACATGTTCAGGTTGTCTTTAGGGTGTTTAAAATTGAAAGTGTTAAATTTTTCATATTTTTGGGACCAGCAGTTAGTGTAATGGCTATGTCGCTGGACTCCCATGTGGCCAACTGCTGTTTGCATCCCGGACCTGGTGGCTTGAAACTCACGCCAGGCGCGTGTGCGTGCGTGCCCAAGATCCCTAGAGGAGAATGGAGGAGAAGGGATTGCAGCGTGGCCATCCCCCCTGGGGGCTGATTTCTCACTTTCTGTCTTTCTGTCTCTCTGTCTCTCACTTTCTGTCTGGCAAGCGCACGTGCCCTATAGCAAAAAAAAAAAAAAAAAAAAAAAAAAAAAATCATATTTTTAAATTTGCCTTAACTAAGAACTCCTTAAAGAGAAAAATTTGGAATTTTTGTGCTGTTTTACAGTCTTCTTTATACCAATCAAAGTGTAGACCACTGAATGTTTGAGAATCTCTCCTTTCATTTCTTTTGAATACACACTCACACACATGCACACACACACACATGTTTACTAACAGTTTTGAGAGTTCTGAGTTTCCTGGTTTGAGGCATGGTATTTCTTTGTATGGTAGCTCCTTGCTGAAAAATTTGTTATAGCATCTCAGTTTGGTTCTATATCCACCTGAAGATTCTGTGAGAAATTTAATATTCCTTAAAAACTTTCTTCTTAAACTGGCTATAGTAGATTCTTATGTCTACAATATCCATAAGTGATAAAATATCTCAGTAATAAGGAATTGGAAATGTCAACCTATACTGTTGTGAAAGTTGTCTTTCAAGCACATGGTCTGTATTGGGAACTAATATATATCTTTACTAGGTATAATCCATATACTATACTTTTCACTCACTTAAAATGTTATTAATACAAGTCAATGGCTTTTATTATATGGTGTGTAATCATCACAAGAATATAATTCTAGAACACTTTTGTCATGCTTAAAAAAGCTCCATTTCTATTAGCAGTCCAGTCATAAGCAACCAGTAATCTACTTTCTGTCCCTATAGATTTGCCAATTCTATAAATTTCATATAAATGAAATCATACAATATGTGATCTCAGTCACTGCTTTATTCCACTTATTGTCATACAATATATGTGATCTCTTTGCCACTGCTTTATTCCACTTATCGTACTGTTTTCAAAGTTTAAGCATTTTGTAGCTTTTTAAATCAGTATCTCATTCCATTTTTTTCCTCTTTAAAATACATTTTATTTATATCCATCACCCACCACCAACTGGAGGATGGAAAAATAAACCCTGAGTTCAGATGTGCTCTTAGGAGTCATGCCCACAGGTGTGACTGTGAGCCATGGCCTGGTGGGGCCATCAGTAGTCTGCTTGCTCATTGGTGCCCATGTGCTACCTACCTAGACTGACCACCCATGTGCCCCTACTGTGCAAGGTCAGCTGGGTCCAGTCAGGTGTGGTGGGGAAGGGGACATATATAGTGTCTCGCTTTTTCTGCTGGACAAGGCTCTTGGGTCTTCGTTAAATGCCAATGTCTTGAGGATTTGGAGAGGACCTGAGAGAGAGTGAGTGTCGAGGGTACCTCTGGGACCAGGCCCACACTCTGCAGGTTGGCCTATTCTGGGATAGGTGGGCTGCCTCTGAGGATGGTCCCTGCTCAGGCTGGCTTCTCACATCACGTCCACCTTGTCATGGGAGCTAGGCAAATGAAGAATGGTAAATAAAGTAGAAACTTCATGAAATTTTCATTTAGACCTGGTTTACCAGGTTTTGTTCATTTATTTGTTTCCAAGGCATTGTTTTTGTGATAAAATAGCATAGAATTTATTATCATAACCATTTTAAGTGTATCATTTAGTGGTATTAAACATATTCATAATCCACATTTATTACCATCATCCATCCAACTCTTTTTCCTTTGAAAAACCAAAATTCTCCTGTTAAACAGTAACTCCCCACTATGCTCTTATCCCAGACCCTGGTGATGCCATTCCCCATCTGCTTCTATGATTTTGGTCACTCAAGTAAGTGGGATCACTTCAGTGAAGAGTATTTGTCCTCCATTGTGTGACAATTGAGAGAGAGTGAGAAAGCATGCCGCCAGGTCCAGGACTCAAATCACAGTCAGCCATGTCAGAGTCCAGCACCTTAACCACCAAGCCACCTACTGATGTCTCTCAGACACTTTTAAATTAACTTTTTATATTGAAAATTCCCTAAACTGACCATTTTATTGTAACTTATACTTTGCTAGATTTTGCTTTTTAGAAGTAAAAGTGCCAGTATTAGAGTTTTATGAGTCATATAAGAAGCAAGAGTCTTTCCCGGAGGTAGTGTTGACATCGACGGATAGAAAAATCTGTGGAAGTCTGGCAATGGTCCAGTATGTTGCTTAAGCACTGTGTATCTCAGGGCCCCAACCTATGGCAGTCTCCATCTGGAGAAATGACAAATGTACAAACTCTGGTAATAAAAAGTGTGCTGAGCTGTTCTCTGCTGGCCCTAGACTTCCATGCCCCAAACAAGATGATACTGAGGAAAGTATTCAATTGTTTAAGAGATGCTCTAAATGGCAGTTTAATCTGTAAAGATACTGGACTATTATGATCTGTCATTTGCTTTCCTTTGAAGCTTTCTTGAAGGACAAACAGCAGACCGAGATTTATTCTTTGCCCTAAGACCTTCCACTTACAGACTGACCATAGAAAAAGACAATGGCAGCTAGAGACAGTGTTGTTAGTAAGTATGTAGACTTTTACCAAGAACAAGAATTTTCAGAACTTATCAGTCTATTAGAGGAGTCTTGAAACATGAATATATATCTCTTAAATACACAGTAAACTCAATGTAAGAGTTTGATTAATGGAAGTAACAGAATGTACTCAACTTAGAACCAACTCAAGAGACCCCAGGGAGGACTCAAGTTCTGAAGTGATGATCTTGAGCCATGGTGGCAAGGCGGTTGCTCCTGGATCTTGATGGGATCTTCAGAACTGTTGGAGACCTTGGCCTTACCCCAGTATCACCAGATTAAACAAAATTAACATTATTAAAATTACCATGGAAAAGGAGAACATGAACTTGACAGAATCTCATTTGTATCTCCAAAGAGTGAAGGTAGGGAAGGGAAGGTCACTTAGAGTGGTAGGAACATTATTTGGTGAGGGTTTTTTCTTTCTTTCTTTTTTTTTTTTTTTTTTTTTGTGGAATTCCAAGATAAAGAACTTGAAATTAAGCAGGTTTTTTTTTTTTTTTTTTTTTTTTTTTTTATATAGTAACTTTAGATTGGTGGGCACAGCAAGGCAATAGTCTTAAAATGAATCTTGATTTTGTTTCTAGTTTTGACACATAGGATGATTTGGCTCAATTACAGACTTACCCTGTGAGAATAAATATTTCCTAGGGTCACTGCTAGGTTATTTTACTTCATCTCAGAGTTAACTAGGGACAGAAAAATATGCCTGATTCTTTTTTTTATATAAAAATGATTAATTATAGTGTATTCATCTCTCACCATCTAAATTCTTTTCTGGAGAAGAAATGAGGAAATGATATCAATAAAAAAATTAAAAAAACAGAACAAGTCGCTTATATCTTGAACATTTAGAACTTGATTGCATTTGACGGTCTAATTTTCTATGTGTGATAAATATATTTAATTAACATTTATAGAACAAAGGTTAAACTTTTAACCTTTTCCTTTAAAAAAAATTTGGCCAGAGAGTACATGGACTTGCCAAAGAGAGAGAGAAACGGGCAGCAGGAAAGCATCACCTCCCCACCCCTGCTGCCCCACGGAGAATGGTCATGTCTCAATCTCTTCTCTTCCATTGCTTTCTCCTTTTGGGATTTCGGGTAAGCAGGCACACACATCTGGTATGCTTTCTTAAAGCTGCTGGACCACGTAGTCCACCAGGTGGAATCTAGCCATCTTAATTACCAGGCCAGGGCTGCCCCAACCTTTTCAGCTAAACTTTCATATTTCAATTGAAGTTAGATAAAAATCTAAGGTCATATCTTGGGTTTCTCTTAAATATGTTTTTTCATTTAAAATTGTTCTAAGTATTTATGCATGTTCATTCTTTGCTCCTAATTTAGCTATATGATTATTTTTTTAATAACCATATGCTTTTTGTTTGGTTTTACTCTTATAGTTGTTAATGGCCTTCAAATGTATGTAGAGTCAATTTGAGTCTAATATATTTACACTGATTAATAAAATTTGCATGAAAATTACTAAATATGTATTGTTCAATTCAGAGCCAAAGGATGTGCTATGACTTGTATCTTTTTTTCTTTTGGTCACAGTTGTCACCATTGCTTCATTCCTTGAGTTATTTATTTCTTACTTTTCTTTTCTGTCTTTTTTATTCCCAGAGGCATGCACACTCACTAGAGATAGGGAAAGAGAGAGAAAGAAAGCATTTCAATCGAGCAGGTTGCACCACAATCATTTTTCCTCCATTCTTCCTTCCCATCAGTATTTTGGGCGTGCAAGTACACTCTCCCAGCATGGTTTTCAAGCTGCTGTGGCTAAGATTTGAACCACACTTGGCTAAGGAAAATCTGACTCCCTTTCCACTTTCAATCACATACAGCTACATCGCTAATCCCTTTCTGCCTTTTAATCACATATTTAAAACTATGTCAGTGTCCCGAGCTTACACCCCCCTCTACCCACTTTATCTGTCCCCACCAATTAGGTCTAATGATTTTTTAGGCATTCTGTACAGGTGTTATTCTCTAATTCTCCTTACTTGCTTTTCTGAGTCCAATTGTTGTTTGTCTGTTTTAATCTTGGATTAATTCCTAATTTTATTAAAGCAGTTTTTAGATCCTAACATATGGTATGTAGGAGGTAATACTTTTGGCTATTTTTTATATCTAAAGGTACCTTTGTCTCATGCCAGGGACCAGCCTCAGCAGAGGTGGGTTGACTCGACGGAGGCGGAGAAGGAAAGGAAGACTGAGGTCTTGGTGCCTTTTCATGCACGTCCTCAGCCGGACACTTCCCAGAGATCGCTCTCTGAGGAGTGACAACTGTTAGGAATCATCGTGCCTTTTTATTGAAAATATGATACATGCAAGTGAACGGGAGAGGGGCTATGTGTTCTAATTATCAATTCATAAAGTTTTAACAATAGAGATCAAAGGTTCTATTCAGGGTTTGATAAAGGGCAGGGCTATTAATCATCGATACAATTCAACAATTATTTGATTGATGCAAGCAAGCTTTTGGGAACTTCTGTTCTGGGAGTGTGTTTTCGGAGAACAGCTCCAGCAGGCAGGGTTAATTATCAGCCAGTACTTGGCGGCAGCAATCTTGCAGTTACTGGTTGTGATTCTAAAAAGGAAAATCTCAAGTACAGATATTAGTTCTTATAGATTTCAATAAAGAATGATATTTATATAATTTTATAGAGATCTAAAGTTTATTTAAAGGAATCCTAATATATTTACCTATCCTGAAAGGGTGAAGTTAGTGTTCACTTGATGAGGGCGGGGATACAGCCTTTTCAACTGGTGGTGAAGTGACTAATGAGTTAACGAAAAACTTTGTGGCACACCTAGGCATTGTATTGTGCTTGTGTTGCCACCATCATATACTTTGTCAGAACATTAGCTACAGTGAGGCGGGGATGTCCTGGGTCAGTTTCTGCATAAGAGGTGATTCTTAAGTTTAAATGTGTTTTGAAAGGAAGGCCTTCCAAAGATCAAGAAGAACTTTAGCACACCCTTTATTGTGTCCAATGAAGCGCTGTAAGTGGATAGCAAACAGCCTTGCCAATATGCTAATTGATCCAAGTTTGTTCCAAGGTCGGGGGGCATACAGTAGTGACCTTGCCAACATACTGAACCAACCGGAAGCGATGCTCAAAGATCAAAGGGCTCAGACGGGTCCTGGAGCCCCACTGGGTTGGACTCCTCCAGTCTCACTCTTCGCTGCTAGTTTTATTATTCACAATTAGTGGAAATTATTTTCCCTTGTAATATTTTCTTCTAGCAAGACCAGTAGTTAGCGTAATGGCTATGTCACTGAACTCCCATGTAGTTGACTGCGGTTCGAGTCCGGGATCCAGTGGCTTAAACTCACGCCGGGCGCGTGTGCCTGCATGCCCAAGACCCCGAGAGGAGAACGGAGATGGGATTGCTGCGTGGCCATCCCCCCTGAGGGGTGATTTCTCGCTTTCTATCTCTCCGTCTCTCTCTGTCTTTCTAGCAAGTGCTTGCACCCTATAGCAAAAACCTCTAATGTTATTCTGAGTCATACTACCTGCCATTGTTTTCTGTAAATAAGAATTTTACAATTATTTTCTTACCCTTTGTGTTATGAAGGTTCAAAATAATATGTGTACATATATTTTGTCCTTCAGCATAAAGGGTAATTTAAAGAGGCTTCTTTCTCTTTAAATCCAAGAAAATGGTATAAATGTTTTACAATCAACTTTTCTAGATTTGAAACTATTAAACCTTGTAAATTGATTTTCAGGGCATTCAGTATTTTGTACATTTTGGGACATTTTTTTTGCTATTTTGGCTTCTTTTGTTTTTCTTTTCTTAAAAGAATTTTTAAATTTTATTTCATTTATTATTTATTTTAAATTTGGTTGGAAATAGAGACAGAGAGACAGAGAGAGAGAGAAAAAGAAAGTGAGAAAGCATGTTGCCAGGTCTGAGACTCAAAATGGGACTGGCCATGTGGAAGTCCAATGTCCCACTCACCAAACCCACCTGTCAGCCCCTCTATTTTGGTTTTTAATGTTTCTGTTACATTTTTATTTTTAATTTACAAGAGGCATTTATCTCTCCCTGACAACTTCTCATATTGTTCTTATTTTATGATGATAATGTCTATAATTTACCTGAAGATAATAAATAAAATTTCATTGTATATGTTGGATTATACTGTATTTTATATATATACATATATAGATATATATAATTACATATATATATATTATACACACACACACACACATATCAGTTGCATATTTTATTATCTTAGATTTTTCTCTTTCCTGTTGCAATTTTCTTTGAACTTTAGGGAATCCTTGTTTTTCCTCTCATTTGGAAATAAAATACAGATATTTTTAGGAATTCTGCATATGTAACTTAGATATGTCTACTAATAAACTCAACTTTAAGGTATAGTCAAGTTTCAGTTCATATTCTCATCCTCAAGTTCAAGTGTTAAATAAACTTAGGGCTTTAACTTAGTACACTGGATCCCTTGTTACATTCTAACATAAATTTCTTCTCTGCATGTTACACCTGTTTGCATAGTCAAACTGTTTCATTTTTTTTCCCCTTTTTCAAATATTATTTACCCTCAATTAGCCAATACTGTGTGGTGGCCATTTTGTAGAAAAGGCAGAGAAGGTATGTGGGAAAGTTCTACTTTTACAATATAGCCTTTTAATTAATGTCTGGGCCTTTTCTATTTTTAAAATTTATTTATTTTACATTCATTCACTGAACATCATCACAGCATACAAAATGTGATTTCCCATCCAGAATACACAATATTGTAGTTTAATCACACATATTCTCATCAACAAATACTTTTCCATTTCTCATTTCATATTTATATATATATATATATATATATATATATATATATATGTATATATATTTCCACCTATTTCTCACCTTCTGCCGTTTCCCACTCTCCCACATTGTCTCTGTTATTTAAAGTTGCTTTCCATTCCTTTTTATTTTTCCACACATTTACTGATTCACAAAATATCTTAATTAATCTAACTATTTTCAATAGCAAGTTCAGCTAATATATAGATATCTCTGAACACAAATATGACTTTAGCCATGAAAATCTGTGAGTAGAATGGATATACTATAAAGTAGCACCTAGTTGAGGCTATATAGCTTACTGTGGTCATTAAATAGGTATTTTAAAATATATTTTTAGGAACCAGCAGTTAGTGTAATGGCTATGTCGCTGGACTCCCATGTAGTCAACCGTGGTTCGAGTCCCAGACCCGATTGCTTAAACTCACGCTGGGTGCGTGTGCGTGCATGCCCAAGATCCCAAGAGGAGAATGGAGGAGAAGTGATTGCGGCATGGCCATCCCCCCTAGGGGGTGACTTCTCACTTTCTGTCTCTCTGTCTCTGTCTGTCTGGCGAGTGCAACGCAGCCTGTAGCAAAAACCTCTCCAAAAAAAAAAAGAAAACAAACAAACAAGAAAATATATTTTTAATTTCAAGAAAGTGAGTTTTAGCTTTAATAAATCAAAATAAAAAAATGTTAAGAGTACTTTGCTTAAGACTAAAAGCTAGGAAACAAATTAGGATTCTGTTCAAATAGTAGGTACGCGAACTTATTGGCTGCTCATGAGAAGACAAAAATTTCCAAATCTGGAAAATAAAGCATAGAAGATCAGTAATATTTTAGTCAGAAGTCATAAAATTTGATTTCACCAGTTTCATCTCAGGTACTTTATCTTCTGTTGTAGTCTGATCTTTTCATTTAAGTTATGGAAGATAGTATTCAACTCCGGATTTGTCCCTTTCATTGAGTTGGCCATTTTCTTAGTTGTTTTTGAACTCTTATTTCTGTGTGTCTGTATTTAGTTTTCCTAATTTAACACTCCCTTCAGAACTTCTTGGAGAGCTGGCCTGGTGTTGATAAATTCTTTCAGGTTTTGTTTATCTCAGAATGTTCCTGTTTTTTCTTTACATATGAAGGATAATCTTGCTGGGTATAGTATTGTTGGTTGAAATTGTTTTTCACTCAACACTTTGAATATATTTTCCCACTCTTTCCTTGCTCAAATTGTTATCTATGAGAGATCTACTGTTAATCAGATGGGATAACCTTTGTAGGTTATTTGACATGTCTCTCTTTTGACAATCTTAGTTTCTTGTCTTTGTGGTTTGGGTCAATCTGGTTATAATGTATTTTTGAGAAGATCTTCTTGGGTTGATTCTATTTAGGGTCCTTTGTATTTCTTTGGTCTGGATCTTTGAATGCCTCTCTATGTTTGGAAAGTTTTCTTCCAGGATTTCATGGAATAGGTTAGCAATGTCCTTATTGGTCTCTTCACCATCTGGGATACCAACTATGCGGATATTTGGATATTTAATGGTATCTAGTATTTCTTTTTTTTAAAATTATTTATTAAATTTTATTCATTTATTTATTTTTAATTTGACAAAGAGACAGAGAGAGAGAGGAAGAGGGGAAGTGAGAAAGCAAGCCACCAGGTCCTGGACTTGAACTATGGTTAGCCATGTGGGAGTGTCCAGCACCTTAACCACCATGCCACCTGCTGGTCCCGGTATCTAGTATTTCTTGTATGTTAGTTTCGTTTTTGGGGGAGTTATTTTTTCAGTTGTCATGGTGGACTTTTGTAGTCCAGCAATTCTGTTTTCTACATCTGAGATTTGATCTTCTGTGTGATCTAGCCCGCTTTTAATATTTTCAAGGGATGTTTTGATCTCCTGTATTACAGTCTTCATCTCTATTGCTTCCATTTGATTCTTTTTTATGGTGAATATTTCTTCTTTCAGACCAAGCAAGAATTTCCTCACCTCCTGGAACTCGGTAGCTCATTTCTCCCACATCTTCTGGAATTCATTGTCCCTCTTCTTTTGGAACTCTGTTAGCTTTGTCACTGTGAATATTCTAAATTCTTTATCAAACATTTTTGTGAGTTACTTTGTACTGTCTGTGGATGAAGAGGAGTTATTCTTTTCCCTTGGGGAAGAGATATTTTCTTGGTTTCTCATATTTCTTGTGTCTCTGCAATGATTCTAGCCATCTGATGGGTTATACATTTCTTTCTAATATCTTGAAGTTTAATCTGAGTGTTCAGAGGCATGCAGGAAGAGGTGATCTGCTAACTCACTGCCACTCTGTTTTTCACCCTTTATGTGGCTGATTCAGCAGGAATTAAAGTATATTCTGACTCATAGTATTCAGATGTTTGGCTTTAGTTCATTTAGGCTTGTCTAGACATTCAGTGCATGGAGGATGAGCAGCAAAGTGGTAAAGGTAAAAGAAAAAGCGAAGAAAAACAGAGAAAGAGAAAAAATACAAAAAAAACTAACAAAAAGTTTTATTTATTTATGTTTTGAAAATCAAAAAATTAAAGCACTAGTTTGAAATCCAGTGCAGAGTCTTTTCCCCTCCTAGGTGCCAGGGAATAAAGGTTAGAATTAGCAAGAGAAAGGAGAATCTGAGAGTCAAAAAAATAGTTTACCTTAAAATTTTTTTAATAAATAATAAAAAAATTAAAAATTAAAATATAGAAGGATATGGGGGTGGAGGACTACACTCATAGATGTCTCCTGGAGAGTGAAGTCTCAGCAGATAATATTCATTAGCTTAGTCCCTGAAAGAACTCCCTGGGCCTCATCTTATTCCTATCCTCCACTGAATGTGCATCCGTTGGATTTATGTAGGTCAGTTACAAGCTAGGCCAAATGACAAAGGCCACTGCTCTTGCCCCTATTCGTGAGATATATCTATCAATAGTATTTTCCTAGTTTTCTGTCTTTGAAAAATTTGTAAAAATGTTTTGCCTGCTGATAGTTGAGCAAGAATTTTCCTTGTGCTTTGAGCTTATCATTTCTTTTCAAATTTCTTTAATATCATTATGTTAGATATTGAATAAAGCAGGGGATAAACTTAAATATTCAGCTTGCCATCATCATCTTAACAATACTGTGTGTATATCCCTCTGTTAATTCAAAGATATTTTTAACCTATTGCATAAGTAATGATTAGAATGCACACACTGTACTGCTATTGTTGAGAGGAATGTGAGCTGGATGATCACATATTGCTTGGGCTAAGTGTACATTAGTATTATATTTCTGGGAAGAAAATTGGCCATGAGGCTCAAGATATTAAACATTTTATTTCCTTAGAAAAAACTAAAATAATGAGAAATTTGAACTTACCAAAATATTAAAAGGTTAAATTTTTAAATAAGTATGATAATACCCATGCAAATAAATTTTAGGCAGCAAATGAAAATCAGGGCATTGTTAAATGGTGACACTATAACAGTAACTGAGAAAGCAAGATAAGAGACTTATATTTTATGTAATACAAATTTTAAGTCAAATTGTATAGAGTTAACATAGTTTTTAGTCAAAACAGCCAAATAGGGGCCAGACGGTGGCATGGCAGTAAAATATGATCCCCTTCAAGGCTGACCTACATGGGCATGTTCCTGGTTTGCATCCAGAGACCTTCCTTCCTAAGTTGAGCACACACATGCCCGTGATTCAGAGTTGCCTGAAACTGAGAACTCTGGAAGACCCCAGTGGAGGGCCAACTCCATGGTGCATCAGTAATGAGCTGCTCAAGAGACGTCAGATTTCTTAGGGTGACTGCAGTTTGGGTGCCTGACTTGTTCAGCCTGAAGCACTTAAGGCATGTGTGCAAGTGCTCCAGATCAAATGGGCTGGAGGACTGCGGACTGTGGTGTGATCAGACCCTGTGGAAAGTGTGGTCTCTCTGTGTCTCTGCTTCTCTAATTCCCAGAAATAAACAAAAAGACATAAAGTCAAATACTGAAATTTTAAACATTTTAAATAAATATTATAATTATGATAAGTATAATTATATATTTCACGTAATTATATAAGTTAAAATGAATTGCATAAAGCATAAAATGAATAGAATGAATACAGGAAAGGACAACTAACAGGGGTTATCTCAACATGATAGGATTTCAGTTGATTTTACTCTTCTAATTATCTATAGGCAATGTGGTATATTTGTAATCAGACTAAAAATTCCTGTGTTTATTCATATTTTGGAGTTCCCATTATGATAAAATTATTAACTTAAAATTTTCTTTGTTATTAAATACGTATCTAAAATGGATGATGCTGGCACTGATGTCCAAAACTACATCCTAGGTTAATTCATTATAGTGCTTCTTTAATGTGCATAAACTGTATCATTCTTCTTCCAGGGTATTTACATTATTAAAACAGTACATAAATGCACTGCTTTAAGAAAGGATTTGATATCCCATATTCACAAATATCTGGGTCTCTACTTCGCCCCATCCCATGGAGGTAACTTGTTGGCTTCACTTTTATTTGGCTTATTTTCTGCTGCTGTAGGCATTTTTCATCTTCTGCATAGAAAGCACATTTTCTCTGTTAAAGTTCAGTGCCAATCAGAAAGATATTGGCTTAGAAGGGATGTGGAAAAAGCAAGATAAGAGTCTTTTGAATTAATACAGTAAGAGACAAATCTGAACTGCGCTGCCTTCTCATATGCTTCCTGAGGAGAAAAGTTTAATTGGCTGAATATATATATATATATATATATATATATATATATATATATATATATATATATATATATATTATGTAAGAAGCAGCAATCATCTTCTACTGGCTGTGATTTTTATTGTGCTATTCTTTGTTTTATTGCAAGACATATATAGATTCATTGTTTTTTAATTAGAATGAATTTTTTAAATTAAAATATATTTAAAAACTATTTCAGATGTAGCATTTTTAGAAAATTTATTTTGTGGTAATGAGTTCTTATGAAATGTTCAGGTCTTGCTAACTATTAAAATTGTTATGTCCCTATACATGCTGTGGATTGTAAATGGCACTTTTACTCAGTCAGTTATATAAAATAATGTTATGCAATAATATAATAAGTAATCATGAAATTTTTATATAAAACTAGTAATTGCTTAGTGATCTTTATGTCCTTTAAAATTAATGATTATAGAGTGCAACCAGAAAAGTTTGTGCATCAGCATGTATCTGATAATTTTGAATTAAATTATATCAGCTATTTTTCTATATAGCCTGGGTACAATAAGTCTTTCAAGTTGGAATAAAATTTTACAAAAAGCCCTTTTTAAAAATGTCTTTAAAATGTCATGGTGATAAAATTTAATTCACTAAATTCAAACTAATAAGATTCAGATTAATACAAAGAGAGTTATCCCTGCTTGATATTATATATATGATTATCTCATATATATATGTATGTGTGTATATAGATATATATATACACACATACATATATATGAAAACCCATTATCTCATATACTATATATATATATATATACACACACACACACACACACACACACACACATACATATATATATGTATGAAAACTAAAAAGGCTTAAGACAAGAACTTTCTATTTTTTAAAATTAGATTTATTTTATTTCTTTGAAAATTTTAAATTGCTGTACTATGTGTTTGGAAACCTGGAACAACAACTTCAACTATGGTTTTAAAAAAGAAAAAAAATGTAAGACTAGCAGAAGAATTAGGCAAGAGAATGTAATGAAATGGTATAAAAATGTGGACAAAGAAAGTCAAATTGTCTCTGTTCACAGAAAAAAATGATCATATATGTAGAAAACCCTGAAAATCTTATCAAAAACTGTTTAAAAATACTAAATGAATTCAGTTAAGTTGCAGGATACAAAATCAAACTATAAAACTTAGTAAGACTTTCATATACTGGTGATAAACTGGCTGAAAAGAAAAGAAAAAAAGCCATTCCATTTATAAAAGCTATTAAAAAAAATTCCTAGGAATTCCTATTGCAGTTCCACAATTGTTCATTTGATGTAGGTGGGTATTCATGGAATGCAGTTTCGGGAAAGCAGCTCCAGCAAGCAGAGATAATTATCAGCTGATGCAGTGGCAGCCATCTTGTGATTACTGAGCACAATGCTGAGAAAAGAAAATCTCAAGTATAGATAATCCAACCCTGAATGGAACCTATGTTCCCTATTGTTAAAACTTTATGAACTGATAATTAGAACACATAGCCCCTCACCCATTTACTTGCATGTATCATATTTTCAATAAAAAGGCACGATAATTCCTGGCAGTTGTCACCCTACAGAGAGTGATCTCTGGGGGGGTGTCCGACTGAGGATGTGCATGAAAATGGCACCAAGGCCTTAGTCTTCCTTTCCTGTGCCGCCTCCGATGAGTCAACCCACCCCCGCAGAGGCTGGACCCCGGCAGTACTAGAATGAAAACTGACACATAAACCAGTGGAACAAAACAGAGAACCTAGAAATATAACCACATATGTACACCCGAATGATTTTCAACAAAGGTGCCAAGAATATTCACCAGAGAAAGGAAAGTCTTGTCAATAAATTGTGCTAGAAAAATTAATATCCACATGCAGAAGAATAAAACTACATCTCATCACTCAACATATACAAAAATGTACACAAAATGTATTAAATACTTAAATGTAAGACTTGAAACTATAAAACTGATGGAAAAAGTATAGAGGAAATGCTTGTGGACATGGGTATGGGCAAAAATTACTCATTTTGAATAAAAACTTAAAATACAGGTGACAAAAGCAAAAAGAGACAAATTGAATGATATAACATCAAGTCACTTCTGCATAGAGAAGGAAACAACAGAGTGAATAGACAACCTATGGAATGAAAGAAAATATTTGTGAATTGTACATCTGACAAGGAATTAATAGAATATGCAAGAAATTCAAACAACTCAACAATCTCAAAACAATTAAAAATAGACCAATGATCTGAAGATATTTCTTAAAAGAAGTTATAAAAAATAGCCAAAAACATATGATGTTTCAAGTATATGCTTGAAATCACTACTCATCAGGGAAATGCAAATAAAACCACAATGAGATATCATCTCAATCCAGTTAGTGCCATTTTTATCAAAAAGACAAAAAATTGACGAGTGTGGCAGTTTGTGGGAATGTAAATTAGTTTAGTCATTTTGGAAAACATTATGGAGGGTCATAAAAAATATGAAAATAGAATCATCATAATTCAGCAACCCCATTATTGGGTATCTATCCAAAGGAAAGAAAATGAGTAGGTCATAGAGATAGATGTCTGTGCTCTCACGTTTGTTGCAGTACTAAATACTCAGTATACCGAATATATTGAATACGCCTGAGTGAATAGTGTTGCAACATCAACAGATGAGTTCTATTAGAAAATAGATTACCCTATATCTTCAACTGACCTGGTGGGAAGTGGGTTTATGTTGGGTAAATTTCATTTTACAAGCCTTAGTGATGTAGAGTAATTAAATGTATAAAATAAATTAAATTTAAAAAGAAAATAGATTACTCTTCAGATGTTAAAAATAATGAAATTCTTTCATTTGAAAGAAGAAACAGGAATGAGCCTGGAGGATATGATGTCAAGTGAAACAATGCAAGCACCAAAAAAAAAAAAAAAGTTACATGTTCTCATTCATATTTGGAAGCTAAACAATTGTCTTTACAAAATTTGAGAAAAGAATAGTGTTTCTTAGAGGGTGGAGAGTATGGAGAGGAGGGAAAAGGTGGATGTTGGTTTTAGTGTTCTGTAGCACAGTAGGGGAACAATATATAGTTATTGATAATTTACTGTACATATTAAAATAATTAACAGAGGACTTTGAATGTTCCCAACACAATGATGTTTAAGATGATGACTATGCTAATTATCCTGATTTGAACATTATACATTGTATTCATATACTGAACAATCACGCTGTATCTCATTAGATGTTAATTAAAAATTAGGACCAATACAGGACTGGTCTTATATGTCATGGGCAATTTTATCACCTTTTAAAACTGGCCACTATTATTAATAAGGTACCATTATTTGGCAAATCTGTGTAGGAAAGATGCTTCTCGAGAGAATATCTGTATTTACAGTATTAAATTTCCATCTTTCACAATCATATCCAGTATATAGTTTATCAAAGAATTTATTATGCTAAGCAATTAATATTAATAGAAGAATAAAAATTTAAATTGTTAGATTAATGTAACATGATTATAGATATCTTTAAACTTAAATATTATTGTAGTATATTTATCAAAATACATATTTTATAGATACGTCAATCATATTCATTCCCAGATTCAGGTAAAGACAGATTTGCCATGAGGGAAAATTTGAATATTTGTGTAACATTACTAAAGTATCCTTTCCCTGCCAGTTGCAGGAGGTGCTTCTTTTTTTTTTTTTTTAATTCCTTTTGCAACCACTATGTATACATTACACAAGTAGTCTATTTGCTAGAGAGGAAACATTTTCTTTTCTCTACAAACCTGTTTTCCTTTACAATTTTTTGCTAATGTCTGCCCATTGTTTTTCCTTATGAAGATTATTGATAACAATATTTATATGATAAATTGATGGCCTAAATAACTAAGCTAAGCCATACTTATGTCTGTCTGAGATAGTTATAACTATCTTTATTAATTTTTTTCTCTTATGACTTAGTTGGTGCATTATAAAACTTATAGATACCAACAAAAATTCTAAGGATAATTATTATATTCTGTAAGTGATGACCCTTTCTATTAAAAAATGTATAATTCAAAGGGACCGGCAGATGTCATAATGGTTACATCACTGGACTCCCATGTAGTTGACTATGGTAGAGTCCCAGACCAGGTGGCTTAAAAGTTATGCCAAGCATGTATGCTTGCATGCCCAAAATACTGAGATGAGAATGGAGGAGAAGGGATTGTGGCATGGCTATCCTTCCTGGGGGTGATTTCTGGCTCTCTTTGTCTCTCTGGCAAGCACAGGAACCCTATAGTAAAAATATTTCTCTAAAAAAAAAAAAAAAAGAAAAGAAATGTATAACTCAGAAGCAGAAATTCCAAGTTATCAGAATAAATAGAATCAGGAAAGATAGCAAGAATATCAAGATATCAAGAACAACATGCTACTTGATATTTTTTCTACCACATCATTTTTCTAACCTAAAATGTGGACAAAGTAACTAGTGTTTTTTCTCTTACTTTTTTTGATTAGTTGTCAAGAAAGTTAAGTCTCTCTGTCTCTCTCTGGTCAAATTAAAAGAAAGAAAGAGAGAAAAAGAAAGAAAGAAAAAGAAAGAAGAAAGAAAGAAAAAGAGAAAAAGAAGAAAGAAAAACATTAAATAAAATAATCTTCAAAAAAGAAAGTTAAGTTACAGTTAGAAAAGTTTGAATTAACTTTATAATGATAGAAAACTAGTTCTCTATAAGTACACGCACATCACCACTGAAGTTTTTATTTTTAAAATTTGCAGTGTGTCCAAATTTACATTTGAGTTGATTTCATGTTTATTGTATATAGTTCTTTACTACCTTCAGTGAAATCTTTGAGACCAGACGAGTTTCAGAATTCAGTTTTACTTTATTTCTATTGAGGAAGGAATTTGGAACATATTTAAATACAACATATTATAATCAACTACATTAATATTTCTGCAGCAAAATGCACAGATACTCAAACTCAGTGGAATAAACAAAGACCACGATTAGAGTTATACGAGTTCTAATCAGGCAAGTAAAGTGACACATGTAATTGAGGAGTGTAGGAGAATTTCTTAAGGCAAGAGCTAAGGGCAAAATTTCATCCTCTGTTTTAAGTGAGACAAAAATCTAGCTTCCTCCATTGCTGCGGATATTTGAAATTTTGTCAATTCCACAATGTACTTTTTACCCTTTCATTGATTACAAAAGGTCAGTGTAATTTGAATGTAAATGCTACTAATTATTTGCCTGCTCTAGTTCTTTTCTTTTCTTTTCTTTTTTAAAATACTTTCTGGACTCCCTACACTCCAAGATCAAACTCGTGCACACATAACACACACAGTCACACATCAAACAAGACCTCTTCTGATAATATTCAATAAAGCTATACCAAGGAGAAACAGAAAGAATATAAAAAGGTAGAAAATTAGAACAAGAAAGTAGCTAGTTCTTTCCTAAGTATAATTTCATAAAGTAATTCTATAAAATGCAATTCGTATTATAATTGGGACTCAGTATCATCATGTTGATGTATCTTATTTTTTAATATAAACCTCATCACATGCTCTGACACACCAATAGTATACAGAGTGCTCCAAAACGAAGCATTTTATTGCTATTTCAAACCGTTATGTAATAGCTAAATGGAAGAAATTGAATTAAACAAAATTATGTATTGCCCTCTTTTATTAAAATTCCTACAAATGGGGCAAAAGTATCTGTGTTTCAACTGCATCTTAAGTTATGATATGAAAACTGTAACAGAGCAACAATAGCTTCCAAATCCATCTGGAGGAACTTCACACTGACCTGGGTAAAACTGCTAATTTAATTTTATCGTTTCAAGCGAAAGTGACTTGAAACCAAGGGAGACTAATCTGAGCAGTAAGCCTAATTGCAAATGCCTCAGTACATTATGCAGATAATAACAGCTCCCGTGTGGATAATAGAAGTTAGAGAGTACTGAAAATTACACTTTCTTTTGCCATAGTGAAAATGAACCGATATTGCATCTTATCTCCTGATCCACATACTAAAATGGAAATTGAGTTTCAGGTTTTACTAATTTTACTGACAGAATATTATGTGAGGCTTTTTTTCCTTATGAACTTATTCTGATTAAATTTAAAAGTACACCCAGAAGCAATATTTGGAAATGACAAAAAACCAGAAAAGAGAAATTCTAGTCATGTACACGTCTATGATTTCATACAGCTTTATCATCAGCATTCATTATGATATCTAAAGTAAATTGAGAAGATTTCTGTTTCAAATGAGTCTATAATAAGGCAAGGATATTCTGCTGTCTATTTGACTGTGAAACTGGATGTATCTAAAATTACTGTGAACTGTTAAATGGCATACACAAACCTTACACTATTAAATTAAATACCACAATGCCATTATGAATAAGCTTTGAGATATTTAATATTTGCATACAAATTTAAATTATTTCAGTAAATTATACCTCAAATAAAAATGAGACTTTCATAACTTCAATTAGAGATTAAAAACTAAGTCAGGTGCTGAGAGAGATTATAGAACTACACATTGTGGAAGCCTAAGAGACAACCCAACAGCATAGAATTTCTGGTAGCACTGCAGGGGAACACCAGACTCCATGTCCTCTCCTGAGTTCAGGCTGGGACCAGTTTTGGTTTGAAGGCCAATATTGGCCTGACCTGTGGTCTAATAGCCAGGGAACTGAGTCCCACAAGGCTGAATGCTATTTGAAATCTGGCCCTATCAGCTTCAAAAACAAACTGGGATGAGTCAGTCCCATGGCCTGGTGGTTGTGGGGGCCAGATCCCACATGGCTGACCAGGGTTCAAATTCTGACCATGGAACCTTGACGAATTCATCTGTCACGTGTGGGCGTGTGCTCCAAATCCCATCAGGATGGAGAAATGGGAAGAAATTGTGGCATTACCACATCTCATTCCTACATGTTTTCTCTCTCTCCCTTTCTCTTCATCTCTCTGTCTCTCTCTCCTTTCTGTTAAGTGTGGCAAGTAAAAATATGTAAAAGTTCAGTGTTAAGCAATTTATATACTATCTTGGTCAACAGTGCAACGCTCTCTGTGATACAGTACTTCTCACTGTCAATCAGATGCACATAGAGGTACAACTGTTTCAGAAAATCTTTTTTTTAAATATTTATTTTAAGTTTATTTATTCATTAATTTATTTTTTAATTTGAACAAAGAGAGAGAGAGAGAGAGAGAGAGAGAAAGCAAGCAAGCCACCAGGTCCAGGACTCAAACCGTGGTCAGCCATGTGGGAGTTTCCAGTGTCTTAACCACCACACAACCTGCTGGTCCCTTAAGAAAATCTTAACAAACAGAAAACTGCCTACTTAAAAATTACAATTAAAATTCAGTCATGTTTACTATGCGTAAGCATTTTGTCCTATGGCATGGTAATATTTGGTGCAGTATCTTCTGTTGTTTTTTACTCCAAGCTTCTAAAACCTTGTTTGGTTTCAGTAATTTAATGTAGTATTAAATATTTTAAGTTAGGTAGTAGTGTGGAATACTCTTGTCTGTTTTAAAATCCTGCTGGAACTCAAAATGATTGATAAAAATAGTCAGAGAAATCCCAAACAGTTCCAAAGGATGTGCACTGTTTCAGTCTATATAACTCCATTCTGGAAAACCATTCACTTTCCCTCATCAAACAACAGATATTGAATATTCAAAAGTAATGTATAATGTAGATATACTAAAAGGCATGGCAGTTACCTGAAGGTAAAGACTTTTAAATTCAACAGTATGGGACCTTAATCCAACTTCAGCCAGCCCCGGACCACAGATACCTGTTCATCCAGTGCACATGACAAGGCCTTCTGGAAGTGAACTGGGAGCTCTCCTATACCAGAGAGCTCTGTCTCACCCAGTACCTCCAGCTGACTCTCTTCATCCGCATATTCTTTCCTGTTGTTTAGCAAAAAATTATCCAATGAGTTTTCTCAATGTAATTACACATAGTTCATATGTTGGAAAATCTTAAGAAAATATTTAGAAGTGAGCATATTTTGTTGCTCAACGAAGATGAAAGGTTTCCACAAGTTCTACTATTATTCAGGAAAACATATTTTGAAAAAGATATTTTTAAAGAACTGTTTTGACTTTTTATTTATTTATTTTAATTTTTAAATTTCATTTTCTTTTATACATTCAATCATGTTGTTTAGCTTACAAAGTGAATATTTCAACATGTGAACATTTCTCCCTAGTTCAGTTGATAAAACTATAAAATTATCTTAAAATAATACCACATTTCTTGGTCCTATAAAAATTCAACTTTATAATAGAAGTCTGGGCACAAGCAGGTGGCATAGTAGTTACAGCTCTGGATTCCCACATGGCTGACCACAGTTTGAGTCCCAGACCCAGCAGCTTGAAAATTACACCAGGGTTTGTTGTGTGCATGTTCAAAAATCCCAGGAGGGGAATGGATGAGAAGGGATCATGGTGTAACCATCACCCCTGAGGGTGATTTCCCACTTTCCCTCACACTGTCTCTCTGTCTTCCTTCTCTCCAGTGATGGCATGTGTCCTATGGCAAAAACCTGAAAAAGAAAACAAAAAAGAAACCTGGACAGTCAAAATGCAGCTCTTTTATTAATAATTTATTTTCTTTTAAGCATTCAGTCACTCAGTTGTAAAGTTAATTTTCCAACTTGAATATATTTCACAGCAGTTCAGTCTCTGTCCTGTAAATGTCTTGCATCTCTATTTTTCTCCTTGATGTCTTTCCTCACACTTTCCTCCTTCTCCCACCCTCTTCTCACCCTGTATCTATAACCATTTTCCATGTTTTAGTATCCTCTAATCTTTCAGTTTCAGCCATAGAGTGCAGACAGTCGGCTTATAGTAAGTGGAGACATACAATGTCTCTCCTTCATAGACTGGCTTGCTTCACTCAGCAGTAAATCTTTCATATTTGTCCACTTTCTATCAAAAGCTCATATATTTAGAGTTAGATTTGACTTTTGGTATGACTTTGGTGTAATCTCAATGCCTTGGTTTCTTCATCAATAAAAGAGGAATAAAAATAATTACCTAGCTATAGGAGTCTTATGAGGATTATAGAATTAATGTTTTTAACTTTTTTGACTGTTTAAGATGAAAGGTTCTAGAGGAGTGCAAAATACGACTTAGGACAAATGCTATACTTAATCTCACGTTCAGGTTAATAAATGTCACTCTAGCTGAAAGGTTTATTTCGTGCATTTCTGCAGAAATATGAGGAAAATTATTTATCTTCAATATTCTGCTGACAATAATTTTTTAAGTGTCATGAACTGTTACTAGAGACTGAAAAAATAGTCTTTGACATTTTCCAGCTCTGTTATATTGTGGCATTATCTACAGTAAATATATTGGATAAGTGACTTTCAAAATTAAAAGCAACACTTATGGATCAAAAGAAAAGAAAATAAGTACTTAGCAAAGCAACAATTTAAGTGATGAGAAATTAAAATTAGGTAATATAGTTCAAAGAGCGCTTAAAAGAAATTGGCATCACTGGGAAGGTTACAAGTTGTGAAACAGGATATCTGTTACAATTTTTTAAAAACAACACACACCAAATACAACTTTAATTTTCATTAAGATTAACAAAGATATCAATGGAAGCACTCATTTACTCATTTTGATAAAACACTAATTTTACTTATAAAATATGATCAAATCAGTTTATATTATATTTGGCTCTTAATTTGGCACAAAATCGCATCATATTCAATAATGAAATGTTTGATTGTAGGACACATACCTTATCATATTTCTTTTTCCAGTGTTTTTTGTTTTTCACTTTATTCATTGTAGAGAGCACATGTGTGTACATAACACACACACACACACACACACACACACACACACACAGAATCACTCTGGAAAGGATTTTGCCACCCAATCCTCCTGCTCTTCAGGGTCTTGGGTATGCTTGTGCATAATCCCAACTCAAGTTTAAGTCACGTAGCTTCCAGCACTGCAGTTCGGTTTTCTACTGCCTATGCAACCAAGGTACGCCTCTTCATAGAGATTTTTTTTTTTTTTTTTTTTGAGGTTTTTGCTATAGGGCGCGTGCGCTTGCCAGACAGACTGAGAGAGACAGAGAGAGATAGAAAGCGAGAAATCACCCCCCAGAGGGGATGGCCACGCCGCAATCCCTTCTCCTCCATTCTCCTCTCGGGATCTTGGGCACGCACGCACACGTGCCTGGCGTGAGTGTAAGCCACCGGGTCCAGGACTTGAACCGCAGTCGACTACGTGGGAGTCCAGTGACATAGCCATTACGCTAACTGCTGGTCCCCTTCGTAGAGATTTTAAACATGCATTATATCACATATACGGATATAATGTAACTGCAAATATTATATAAGATTAACAGAAGTAATCTAATGTGTTTTCAAACAAAATGAGAAATTCCCGGCTTCAAGATCTTAAAATATGTTCATACTTCATTAATATTTATTTACCTTTTCACTGGATTTTGGTGGTAATAGAATTTAGTGGTAAGAAATAAAAATGGGGCTCTTTCTGCCATCTTTCTGTGCCACCATTATGGTGCACATGAATGTCCTGGCTGATGCCCTCCAGAGCATTAACAATGCTGAAAAGAGAGGCAAACGCCAGGTTCTTATTAGGCCGTGCTTGAAAGTCATTGTCCGGTTTCTAACTGTGATGATGAAGATGGTTACATTGGCGAATTTGAAATCATTGATGACCTCAAAGCTGAAAAAATTGTTGTGAACCTCACTGGCAGGTTAAACAAGTGTGGAGTGATCAGCCCAGATTTGATGTGCAACTTGAAGACTAGAGAAATGGCAGAATAATCTGCTCCCATCGCGTCAGTTTGGTTTCATTGTACCGAAAACCTCAGTTGGCATCATGGATCATGAAGATGCAAGATGGAAACATACAGGAGGGAAAATCCTGGGATTCTTTTTCTAGGGATGTAATACACATATACAAATAAAATGCCTCATTGGGGAAAAAAAAGAAATAAAAATAGGGACTAGCAGATGGCATAACGGACTCCCACAGAGTCAACTGTGGTTGGAGTTCTAGACTCCATGGCTTAAAACTTACACTGGGTGCATGTGCGTGCATGCCCAAAGTCCCGAGAGGAGAATGGAGGAGAAGGGATTGTGGTGTAGCCATTCCCCCTGGAGGATTATTTCTTGCTTTCTGTTTCTCTATCTCTCTGGTGAACACACATTCCCCATAGCAAAAATCTCTCTTAAAAAAAGAAAAGAAAAGAAAACGAAAGAAAAATGAAAAAATTCCACAATCCCCGTGTGTTCATTCCCTTTTGACCTAAATGAATGTAATCAATCATTGCCCATATATTATATAATTTTGCCACTGGATTAAAAATTAAAAAAACCCTTTTTTATGCCATGTCTACATCAAAATAATAAAACTATTATAAAATGTATTAAATTACTAAAGTATATTATTAGAAATGAGTAATTTTCCCTACTAGTAATACTTTCCTTACATTTAAGCACCATAAGCATCATATATAAGCAGAAGCCAATAACGTTTTTTGAGATTTTTAGAAAATGGTGCTAAAAAATATTACATTGAATTAATTTGCAAAATATTGACTAGGAGAAATTCTGAAATAATAATAATAGATTTAATTTAAATATATAGCTAATTTATTTTTAATTTAGTGAGAAAAAGTTTTTTGACAGTACAGGGCTTAGGGACTAGGAATAAAAAATTGTGACAATTTAGCTTGATGAGTATAAGGCAGTTTATGGAAACCTTTGCCATCTCATGAAACAATAGACAGGGATAGGTTTTTAAACATCATTTAGTCTAGTTATTCAATTATGTTTCTAAGAAAGAGCCTCTAAGGACAAGTCTTCCCATCCCCTGGGCCCCACCTAGAGGAAGACAATCTCTCTATGGGAGGAAAAGGGTGGTCCTAGGATTATCAAAGTGCACACATCGGCCACGAACCTCATTTCCACCACTACCACACTGCAATATATACAATGAAATAATGACACAATAGAGTTTGCACTCCCATAAGAATCCAATACGGCCACTGATCCAACTGGAGGAGGAAAACAGGTGGCAACGGGAGCAACAGGGAGTGGGCTGCAATTACAGTTCACTTACCCGCCACCCACCCAGCCACTCCTGCTGTGGGGACCTACTTGTCAGATACCAGGAACCCCTGTTCTAGAATGTTATAAAGGGAAGAGGAGTGTGAGAAGTTGAGCATTCCCCTACATTGCCATTGAAACAGATCAGTTCTGAGCTTGTATTTTCTTTTAGACATTTTTGCTATAGAGCGCATGTGTATGCTGAAGAGACTGAAAGACAGAAAGTGAGAAATCACCATCTCCCACCAGAAAAACAAGCGTAGGCCAGGAGGAGGAATGACCACATACATCAGAACTAATCATTCCAGTGGAGACCACGCTCCATTAGCAGCCTTTCGCCTACCAGCCACAGATGTGCAAGTGAGTCTGGCTGAGATCAGACAAACCTGGCCCAGATTGCCACAACTTCTCTAACGACTATCAACTCATAGACATAATAAATGACGATTGTATTAATATACTACATTTAGGGGCAATTTGTTATGCCACAGTAGTTAACTAACATCTCTGAATTTCCTAGCAAATGAGGCTTGAGACAAATCTTGCTTTTATTACTGTGTGTAAGAAAAGTGAAGCAAGGCAGGGAATGACAAATAAAAAACAATGTAATACAAAGTGATACCACTGAGCTGATGATGGCCCTATGAGAATTACCACTTCCGGAGTAGCTCAAGCCATTTCTAGAAGTGGCCTATGGAATCACTGCTTTTTAGAATGAACCATTAGGGAAAGGAGGAGCCAGAAATGTGTAGTCTTCTTAGAATCTATTTGTTGCTTCTCAAGGTTTCTTTCATAAAATGTAAACCCCCAAACACTTCTAGCCTGTGATACACGGGTTTTCCAAGCAGATGCTAGTAAAGCTAGAATCTCCATTTGTTCATTCAGGTGAACAAGGGCATGAAGCCTGCCGGGGCTCTATCTGTGCTGGATAATAAATGAGAGCCATGTTGAAGTCCTTTTCTCCAATCCAAGAGACCGCAAGAATTCCAGTGGTTTAAAAAAATAAGGCAACATCCAAAATAACTGGGTCTTTATGACTGCAGGACTGGCATGATTTAGGTAAACTATCCTTGTGACCTCTGCAGCTAGAAAGGGGAGCAGGGGGACAAAGCCCAGAGTTGGGTGACTTCTATAGGACTTTAGGGTCTGGAATGAGTATATGCCAGTTCCAGTGCACATACTGGGACCTCTGCCTAAATTCCACATAACTCCCACAAAGACGGCATTCCCCTTTCCTGCTCTATTTTTCTTCTTAACTATTTCACATCTAACACATTGCGTATTTTTATTTTATATGGAATGTTTTTGTTTTGTTTTGTTTTCTCCACAAGAATTTGAATTCCATGCAGGAAGAAAATTTTGTATAATTTGTAACTAATGCTTTTCTAGAATCCAGAGCAGTGCTTGGCACGTAATGT
This sequence comes from Tupaia tana, assembly GCA_026018925.1. Classification (NCBI taxonomy): domain Eukaryota; kingdom Metazoa; phylum Chordata; class Mammalia; order Scandentia; family Tupaiidae; genus Tupaia; species Tupaia tana. The sequence goes on from JAKSZU010000006.1 coordinate 87,278,720, forward strand.
ATTATCAATAAATATTTGACTGTGGAAGGAAAAGAAGGAATTATAAAGCAGCACTTGAATAGCTAAATGTTCAAGTAACATTGAACTATTGCATACCCACTTATTAAGCAATTTTTTAAAAAATTAAAATATCTTTCTCAGGTCAGTTATGCAGCAGTAGCCACATTTGCATAACTAAATTCTATTGATAAGAATTAGTTTGAAAGAAAACATCTGTCCCCTTATCATTAATGCAAACATGATTCTATTTGGAGAAACTACTTGAAGGATTATTTTTAGACACATGAAGATTTGGGCATCACCATCTCACAAAATTACTTTTTTGATTATTATGTAATCAGTTACTCACTTAGCTCACAGATTTAGGCAAAAATCTTGATTAAAATTACCACTGTTATTTTAAAATAATGTAAGTCTGCATCTTACCCTGAACCAGACACCCACTCTGCCATACACATCTGAGGGACTTTCTTGATTAAAACATTGAGTTATCTAATCACTTCTGTGCCCTGTAAATGTATAGCTTATGTTGAAAAAGTAGCAGCATGTGGCTCTTTAAAATAGATTTTCTAGTTAACTCTCATATAAAATTTTAACCTTTGCTACTTTTTATTTAAGCATTATAGATGCCCAATAAAAGGCATTATTTGTGCTCTCTGTATTACACTTATTTCCATTTTTGGAAGTATGGCTAACCCTCCATGCATATACTTCTGGCACAGAACAAGGAAATGTTTATTTTCTTCTTAGGATAACTGGTTATCTCAATTGTGCCTTCTCCCCTAATTTCAAAAACATTTTCCAATTATATGGTAATTTTATGTAGTCTAGGGCAGTCACAGCTTATCAAAGTTCATATAAAATATTATTCATCAAATAATTAATGCTAAGCACTCATGTGAAACTTCATTGCCTAGCTTATTTGTATTTTCCCTACTTGTCTCTCAATAATAGTGTGTGTGTGTTTTTCCTGGAATATAAACTTTATATTCTCTAAAACATTTCTATTAAATCTTCTTTTAAAGAATTATTTATTTATTTCTGGACCAGCAGGTGCTATAGTAGTTATGTCACTGGACTCCCACATAGTCAACTGCTGGTTTGAACTTTGGACCCTGTGGCTTAAAATATCACACCTGGTGTGTGTGTGTGTGTGTGTGTGTGTGTGTGTGTGTGTGCATGCCCAAGATCCTGAGAGGAGAATGGAGGAAAAAGGATTGCATCATGGCTAGCCCCTCTGGGGGGTGATTTTTAGCTGTCTCTCTTTCTGTCTCTGTCTTTCCAGTGAGCACAATGCCCCCTAGCAAAAATCTTTCCCTCAAAAAAAAATTTAATTCCATTTGTTGTTTTATGATTTTTAAATTTGATGAGAGAACAGAGAGAGAGAGAGAGAGAGAGAGAGAGAGAGAGAGAGAGAAAGGGAAAGTAAGAAAGCAAGTCACCAGTTTGGGACACTGTTATTGGGACTTGGTATCTTGGTACTCCAGAGACAAAGGCAAAATCTACTTCCTGTTTTGAAGGTAGATAAGGAGGTAGTCTTTGGCTGGGTTGATCTACCCAACACTAAACATTTTCCTATGCTTTGTGGACATATATTTAGCATGATTCTGTTAAACAGGAGATAAATCTTCTATTTAACCTCGATCAGATTATTCAGAAATGTTTGCTCTATGAAATGATTTTATGAAAAACAGTATCCCATATTGTATTCATAAACCCTGGGATTTAACCCCCTTTGTTCCGTTTGTCCATGTATCCTTTATGCTGTTCTCTGTCATTTATTAATGTTTTAATTATGCCATTAACGTGCTCTATATATTTAAATGTTAAATTATTTACCTCTCACAGCAAGTAATTGAAGCTAATATAGTTATGCCTATTTCAATGACAGCTAAGTTCAAAAATTTAAGTCTTAATAATTTGTTTTAGGTTAAACATCTAGTAGGTAGTGACACTAAACTTTGAGCTGACATTTCTATGTAGGAATGCAAGGTCCTCACAAATACATATCTCTAAATTAGGCTCACTGCCTCAGATTTGGCAATACCAACTATGGCTCATTTCCACAGTAGTAGACAAAAATAATAACATGCAGAAAGGAGGAGACAGGAGACAAAATAGGCTTAGGTCATCTCAGATCAAATTTCTAAATAATGGAGAAAGTAGTTACAGGTTCATGCCTCTGCTATAGCACAGGTGAATGAAAATCTTTAATTTTATCATAAGACTTAGTATTTAATTTCATAGCCCTGCATATTTTAGTAGATAGAAATCATAATTATATACCATATAATGTTTATTAATTACCGGGTTATCACATCTTTGCTTCTCTTTGAGTAGTTTTATGAGAATTTTCAAGTTTTTTAAAAAGAATTATTTATTTAATTGAATTTATTCTTCTTCTTTAATTTGACCAGAAGAGACAGAGAGAGAAAGGAAAATTGAGAAAGCAAGTCACCAGGTCCGGAACTCAAACCACAGTGGGTCATGTGAAATTCCAGCACCTTAACTACCACACCACCACCACCACCTGTCAGCCCCATTATTTTAAGAATTTTGACTACTGCTAAGATAGTCATTTTACTTTGATAGTTCCTAAATATTATCCCTTAAGTCAAAGGATGATTCACCAACCTGGAAATCATATTTTCTTAAACATTTACTTTTACCTATTTAAGGAATAGCAGGAAGTTAAAGCTATTAGATATTTAGTGTACAGGTCCATTTTCCTTGTTTTACTACATAGTTTCTTATGATAAATTTATCTTATTTAGTGTGTAGGAAAGTGAGACTCCTCATGGGTTGATCCCAGTAAATTATGTTGTTTGTTTCAATGTCATGAACTCTACCCCTCTCTGGACATCTACCTCACAAATAAAAGTCACTAGTCACAGAGAAAACTGCTTAGGAAAATGACACTATAAGCTTTCTTCTCTCATGATGGGATAGATGCACTATTTATTTCGAAAGATAATATTTTATCAAAGTCCGTGGACTTGTGTGTATATAGAAAATCTACTTCCAGGGACCAGCAGATGACCAAATGGTTGCATTGTCGTACTCCCACATAGTCTACTGTGGTACAAGTCTCGGACCCAGAGCCTTAAACTCACATTGGCTTGTAAGTGTGTGTGCCCAAGATACTGAGAGGAGAATAGAGAAGGGATTGTGGCATGGCCATGCCCCCGGGGGGTGATTTCTTGCTTTCTGTCTCTCTGGTAAGAGACACCCTGTAGCAAAACCTCTCTCTCTCTCTCTCTCTCTCTCTCTCTCTCTATATATATATATATATATATATATATATATATATATATATAATATACACTTACAGAATTTCCATTATTTGTCTCGATATCAACATGTTTTTCCCTCTTCATCCTCTCTCCATATTTTTCTCTTGCCCCCCCTTCTCCTCTCTTTGTGTTTCTCACTCTTTCCCTCTGTCTCTCCCCCCTCATCTCTCTCTCTCTCTCTGTTTCTTTCTTCACTTTTCTTTCTTTGTCTCTGTGACCTTATGTCTTCTTCTCTATTTCATAGTCTCAGTCTTATCTCTCTCTCCCCACTCTGTTCTCTCTCAAATTGCTTACTCAGATGCAAAATAGAGGAAGATAAATACATAGCTCAGTGGAACCTGTAACATGTACAGCAAGTAAAAATTGGTAAATCTAAGCTCCTAGTGTCAAATACCCTACTTAAGTTCAAATATACCTGTGAAGTTTAGAGTATTATCTTTACAAAACCTGAGAATTATGTTGAATACTTTTAATTAAATTCTCACTGCAAAAGATTTCCATCTCTGACCTGTGATTCTTTTTTTTTTTTTTTTTTTTTTTTTTGGAGAGGTTTTTGCTATAGGGCGTGTGCACTCGCCAGACAGACAGAGAGAGACAGAGAGATAGAAAGCGAGAAATCACCCCCCAGGGGGGATGGCCACGTCGCAATCCCTTCTCCTCTATTCTCCTCTCGGGATCTTGGGCACGCACGCACACGTGCCCGGCATGAGTTTAAGCCACCGGGTCCGGGACTCGAACCGCGGTCGACTACGTGGGAGTCCAGCGACATAGCCATTACGCTAACTGCTGGTCCCTGACCTGTGATTCTTAAAGAGCGTCCTCACCCTGATGCATCAGGGTCACATGAGAACTTGTGAGAAAAGCCATTTCTTGGGCTCCTCCCCAGACCTTCTGCATTAGAAGTGCAGTTGGTATGACACAGAGGGTGTCATACCAACTTTTTTACATGATTTTGACACACGCTGAAGTTTGAAAATGATAGCCCCTGACTCTGATTCCTACATCTGTTCCCTCTACCTTTTTTGTTTAATCTTATCAACCCACCTAGCCCAGGTTAAATATATTTAAATTTAATTAAATTAAATAAACTATGACAATAGTCTTCTAGGTTTCTCTGACTTCAAAGTTGTCTACCTTTCAACTGCTTTCCATTTTGGATCAGAAGTGACTGTCTAAAATGCAAACCTATGATGAGATGTTTCAGCCCAGCAAGAGATGTAGTGGTTAAGGTGCGGGACTCCCACATGGTCAACTGCAGTTCAAGTGCCAGACCCGGTAGCCTAAAACTCATGCCAAGTGATTGTGTATATGTGCTCAAAATCCTAAGGAGGGAATGGAGAAGAAGGGATTGCAGCATGGCCATACCCCCAGGAAATGATTTCTCACATTCTCTCCATCTCTTTCTTCTGACTGGTGAGTGCACACACCCTATAGCAAAAATCTCTCTCTCTCTCAAAAAAAAAAAAAAAAAAAAAGTTTTAATGTCTGATAACTTCCCTTAACATAACATCTAAAATCCTTATCATAATGTACAACTATCTCCAAAATTTGCCAGTTTCTTTTAGATTTTTCTTGATACTGTTAGGTTCCTTTCAAACATGCTGAACTCTTTTTCCCATTTAAATCTGCTCTTCCATATAGTCTTGGCACATGCTGAAACATTTTCCACTTTTTCCTGCCTTTTCTGCTCACCCACTTATCAATGTTCACATCTAGCTTTGATTTAATTCTTACTGTAAAATTTATTAGCTCCTGAAATTCTTTCTGATACTCTAAATTTGTGATCATTCTTACCAACCTGCTCTATTACTCACATCCATGATACTTAATCAGTTTTTTTTTTTTTCAATTGTTTGTTTACATCTGAGGTTAGGTTTTGTATTTCTAAAGTCCCAGTATCAGTGCTTTAGTTTTCTCATCAGTAAAAGGAAGACTCACTTATAGCACCAGAATTTCTGTGAACATTAAGTGAAATCACAAACTTAGAACAATACCAATTAGTGCCTATGGGGTATTGAATAAAATTTAACTCTCTGCAAGTAAGTTGTCAGTTTCATACTTACCGCCGTTTTAGTCACGATAGTAAACATGGCTAACCATTTTCGTTATGGTTAGATATCTGTAAATTACAAAGAGAGCTACCCAAAGCAGTTACACATGTAGTAAATTGTGTCACTTGAAATGCTTATCAGAATTTTGAACTTTATTAATATACATAATGTATAGGGTAAATGATGTGTGGACTTTAAGGAAATCCCATCCAGAGTTCTTTCAAAATCTGTCTGCTGGCAGACTGCCAAAGAAGCAGCACTGACACTTTGAAAACTAGTCAAAATAATGCTTCATTTGACATTGCAATCATAGATTCTTGGATAATGAGTCTAGCTACTTTTCTTGATGATATGCTGGTCTTGGAGGCACTTTGATATTTTATTCAGAAGACTTAGAAGCTGTATCTCTCGTAATTAGCAGGTGTTAAATAGCTGGATTGAATCTGTGGAAAATCAAGGTAAACTTGATGGGTAAACATTGGAATGTGCTATATGCAATGCATTAGTCTTAAACCAAGCTAGCCAACTTCTGATTCCACAGAAATAAATAAGCGTCCATGTGTGTATATATGTATATATATATATATATATATATATATACATACATACACACACACACACACACACATATATATACACATATATACATGTATAAATTTGGTATTCTTACATACATTATATACACAGATATATAAATATATATATATAAATGTGTATATGTACACTTATATGTGCATGTATAATATATATAAATCAAGATTACTCTTAATACTTAATAATTTATCAAAATGAGTAGAATGTCAAGCATTACGCTTGTGAACACTGAATATCCAAGAAAGTACTTTTATTTACATTTTCCTCATGAAATTTTTGAATAACACAGTGCCTTTTACTCAGTTTGTTTTAGAACTTCATCATTTAAAATGTGTCATGTTTTGATAAATCACTTGGTGTTGAATCAATTGGATTGTGTTGTGATTTGCCACCAAGCCAGTATAAAGTGGTTGATAAAATCTGGCATGAAAAATTACAAAAGATGAGTCACCTGGGGTTGACAGAAATCAGTATTCATTTGTTTACTTCAAAAGAAAGCATTTGTTAAAATAAAACAGGAAGCATTAGCTGTAAAGTATTTAACAAAGGGAGTATCAGAAAGGGAAAATGAAAGGTACTTAAAGTATGATAGCTAGTAAAAGATTTGGCTAAATGAAAATATCACATGTAACATAGAACATTTGTGATTTGCTAGACAGATAGTGTCACCAGACAACTCAAAGACTGTGTGTAAATTTATGTGTGAATCACTTCATGTGAAATATAGAACCATTCTCTATTCCACATTGAAAATGCAAAAATATAAATATTGAAAAGCCTTTCTTCTGAATCCTGGGGTTAGTTGAGAAGTGACGGTAGAAATTTATATATATCATATATTTTATATCTGTATAAATTTATATATATATAAAAATGTATAATTTTTTGTATAATAAAAATTACATATGTTTATAAATTTATATATGTCTTATAATTTATATATAAAATTAATGTATATAAATTTATATATATTTATACATTATATATAAATTTATAATTTATATATATATAAATTTATGTATATAAATTTATAAATAAATTATATTATATACCTTCAAAGGAAGCCCTTTACAGGGACATATATATTATATAATATGATAATATATAAACTTATAAAAATTTATATATTACTATGTTTTATAATATAATAATAGATATAAATTTATTTATATAAATATAAATTTATAGATCGTATGTTATATATTTATGTATATATTTATATTGTATATTTATGTATATATATTTATGTTATATATTTATGTATATGTTATGTTATATATTTATGTGTATATTTATATGTCTCTGTAAAGGGCTTCCTTTGAAGCTATGAGCTTTTAAGTAAAAGCATTAGTTCCTCTCATTTTCAGGTTGAACAGAAAATTGTTCTGAAGGAAAACCTCTGTGACTCATGGCTTTGCTTCTTATTCTGTGGGTAGGGTAACCCTCTCTGGAGGATACTGTGCTATAGCTTATGCTATCATGTTAAACAGAATTCTTTACCTGCCTTAGGACTTGCCTTTTTATCATTTATTTTTCAGTTTTGCTCTTGGGTATATGTGCTCACTGGGGAAAGAGAGAGAGAGAGAGAGAGAGACAGACAGACAGAATAAATAGAAGGAGGGTAAGAAATCACCCTTCCCCACCCCCCCAAGAGATGGCCACTCCATGATCCATTCTCTTCCATTCTCCTTTTGGGATTTCAAGCATGCATGCACATGTGCCTGGTGTGTTTTTCAAGCCACTGGGTTGGGACTTGAACCATGCAGTTGGCCATGTAGGATCCTGCACCTTAACCTTCATACTTTCTACTGGCCCTGGACTTGTTTTTAAGCGATGTTAGATTGCGTTTTCACTGGTCTAATGATCTATTCATAAGTTAGCTATCATTTTTTTCATTTTTTGGAGATAGGGTTGATGAATAAATATTGTATATATTTAAGGCATACAAAGTGATGTTTTAAAACTGATGATCCATAAAAAGATGAATGGACTGCTATAACTAAGATTGGACAATTTTTAGTCAAGTATGTTCTTTCTTCCAATTTCAACTTTATACTCAGACCCTTGTTTGTCATGCAAAATGTTGGTACCCTCTTCTGCAAAAGAGTTACCAGGGTGATGATCTATTTCTTTAGAGATGTTTATGCTTTGACTCCTTCTTTCAGTTCTTTCTGTCTCTTTTTCAGAAAGAAGCCAAATAATATTATTAAACTGTAAGTTAATCATGTCGCTTTTCTGCTCCAGCCTTGACATAATTTGTAATCTTTGTTAGATTAAAATAAAAGTTGTAACTATGATTTTTGAGGATCTGCATAAGCTAGTTAGCCCTGACTCTCTTCGCTCTAGTTCTATCAGCTCCCTCTCTATTCCTTAAACACACCAGGTCTATGCTTGACTCAGAGCCATTACATTTGCTATTCCTTCTGCAGGGAATACTCCTTCATGAAATGTACATTAAACCATGCACTCTCATTTTTTTCACCAAAAATTAGATTTTCAGTGAAACCCTCCCTGGTCACCCATCTTAAAATTTTAACCAGCTCCCTGATGCTATGCTACACTCCCATGTTTTATCTTCTTCTTTGCTGTTACTATTATTTACATTTTCCCTAACTTATTTATATTACTTATTTTGTTTTATTTACTACAATGTAAGTATGAAGGTTCTTCAGGAATCTGTGCAAAAAATTGAACTGAAGTACAAATTTATTTTCCGAAATGCATTTGTAGTTTTGACAATATGCAGTTTCCATGAACTTTCTGAAGATACGTACTGTGAAGGCAGAAATTGAGTTTCTTTTGCTTTACTTCTAATGCATATTATAAGCACTTAATATTTTTAACGACTGAAATATATATGGATAGTTTAATATGTGGTCACTTCCTAAGAAATTGAAACAGTTTACCATAGGAATTTTTATTTATTTATTTTTTGGAGAGATTTTTTGCTTTAGGGTGTGTGTGCTCACTTGCAAGACAGAGAGAGACAGAGAGACAGAAAGTGAGAAATTACCCCCCAGAGGGGATGGACACACCATAGTTTCTTCTCTTCTATTCTCCTTTTGTGATTCTGGGCACACACACATGCACCTGACATGAGTTTCAAGCTGTTGAGTCCTGGACTTGAGCTGTGGCTGACCACGTGGGAGTCCTACATCTTAACCACTACACCATCAGTTGGTTCCACCCTCAGGATTTTTTTTACATTAAAGTATTCATTGAAATTGGCCCTATTACCCCTTTTTCTTATGGAGAAAGGCCTTGCATTGCATGGAATATGCACGTAATTCAGGTACCACCGACTAGTTAAATAACTCCAGTTCCCCATGACACAGTTCAAATTTCAGTTACTAGATTATATTAGCTATGAGTAATTGTATGAAGTACAAATTTTGCTGCCAGCACCAAGTACACAAATCACTATATAAATAAAAGATCAACATTATGCTTAGTGTCTGATCACACCATTTCTTCCACAGTCTGTTGGAGACCAGTCACTACACAAATATTATACAGTTCATGAACAGATGCAAATTTCATAGTTGTAATGACTCCTTTTACTTAGCAAAAAAAAATGTGACATTTTACAAAAAGGGATAGTCAAAATAAAATTGGCCAAAGATGAAAGCGCAGCAAAGAAATAAAAAGTGATGACAGCGGAAGAGAAATTTCAATCAACATAGCTGGGATTCTAGAAGAGCGGACCAGGCAACACTGCCACTGCTAACACCAAAGGGACTTAGAGAAGGCAAACTTAGAGGTGTAATGGAGGAAAGTGCTTCTGACAGAAAGGATGAAAAAGACACTTTCAGACAAAGTGGCTCTAGCAAAAACTTTCATTAAAGGGATTCTTGGAAACATTTCATGCAGTCAAAAAGATAAAGGACAAAATGTTGAAACTGATCCAAATTGAGAAAAAATAGGACAATTTGCCAGATACAGGAAAGATTCGCTCCATGTATCCTAAATTGAAGAACAAAAAAGTGAGCACTGAATCCAAAATACTCTTGATAAGTTTTTTATAGAACAAATTAATTATCTGTGTTTCCAAATGATGTATTTTAAATAGAGTACATTACATAAATATTAGTTGTATTTTTTATTTTTCATATATTTATAACTGACAGAATTTGTAGCTTTACCAAAAAGTTTTTAAAAAAATCATGGAAGAGTTATTAAGATGGGTTCAGGTTGCCCTGTAATTGTTATGGTGTTCCACTATCAGGCAGAGTGACGACTGCCTATAATTAAGCTCTTTTTCAGGATGTCTAGATCTTTTGTCAATAATCTATGGTATCTCAGATACATGACTAACTTTTATGATTCATCTTTACAATAATAGATTATCACAAAGTGACTGAAACATTCCAAGTTGCTCTCTAAAAATACCTTTTCCATAGATTAACTTTACAGAACTTGTTATGTTTCTGTATTTCCAATATGAAAGAGATTGGTGGAAGCGAATAGGAAGGAAAAAGAAGAGGTAGATAGAGGACTGGAATATTATTATAGTTCTTTAAAATATTGAATCTTTCAGGCCCAGCCAGACTGGTGCAGGCAGCATGGACTTTATTGTTAGATACCGGAGGCCACATGAGAAGATTCTAGTTTCAAGTCCCAAGTCTACCAGAACTCAGCAGACACACCTTTGATACTGGCTGGCTGAGGACTGGAGGAAGGATCATGGCATGAGGACTCTTTAGAGAGTGACTTTCTCTTTCTCTGGAAATATATTAACTTAATACAATGAATAATGTAGCTCTTTTTTTCCCTAATGTCTTGATTTTAACTTGCTAAAATGATATACAAGAGTAAACCCAGATATTTTTATTTTCTATGTGAGACTACCATATACTGTGATATTAGCTCAAGAATGTTTTTTTTTTTTTCTTTTTTCATATGGCTGAATTGTTTTTCTACTTAGATTTATCTTTTAAGGAATGAGTAAAGATGTCTTGATTTCTCTGCATGGTTTATGGAGAGATATTTAATCCTGCTATCAATGAAACTATCTACTCTTTTTGTCATTTTTATGCCTTAGTAAAATGTATTAGTAGAAAGTATTTTTTGAGCTTTTGAGTGGAACCACCATCTCCCAGTAATTAGCCAAAATGATGAACACAGAGGGAAAGAGGAGAGGCACCCAATATATGTTCTCGAGGCCTTTTAGAAAACATGGAGTGATTCCTCTGGCAACATATATGCAAAAGGTGATATTGTAGACATCAAGGGAATGGGTACTGTTGAAAAAGGAATGCCCCACGAATGTTACCATGGTAAAACTGGAAGAGTCTACATAGCAAGCTGTTGGCATTGTTGTAAACAAACAAGGGCAAGATTCTTGCCAAGAGAATTAATGTGCGTATTGAGCATATTAAGCATTCTAAGAGCAGAGACAGCTTCTTAAAATGTGTGAAGAAAAATGACCAGAAAAAAAAGGAAGCCAATGAGAAAGGTACCTGGGTTCAACTAAAGCGCCAGCCTGCTCCACCCAGAGAAGCACACCGTGAAAACCAATGGAAAGGAGCCTGAGCTACTGGAAACTGTTCCCTATGAATTCATGGCATGATGGGTATTAAAAATAAGCTAATCTATGGCCTATTAGAAAAGTATTTTTGAGATTTTTTTATGTTATTTCTAGATATATAGTTCCAATTAATTATCACACTACACTTTGAAACTGATATTATCATTATTTTGAAGATAAGGAAACCGAGGTTCATAAAGTACAAGAAAATTAACCAAAATTAGACCTATCTATCATATTTTATTAATCTTTTCATTCATCTCACCAAGATAATATTAATTTGGGAGTTAAAAACACCAATGCCAACTGGCGTGAGCAGATAATATACGTGATGCTGATTGGGTGAGAGAAAATCAATAAAACATCACAATGAACAGCAACTGAAAAATAGCCTTAGGTCATTCTTGCCCATTTAAAGATAGAATGTTTTCCAAATGCACCAAAATGACTGTTTCTGCTCCTCCCTATTCTCATTTTTCTCATGAAGGAATGAAACAACAACAGAAAAAGAAATCTAAATATGCATTTGGGATATTCAAATCATTCCATGTTTGCAACCAATAAAAGCATGTCTATACTGTTTTGGGGCACCACATAAATCTGCTTTGTAGTCCAGGTGCAGTGTGCTTGTTGTTTCTGACAGGTGCATTGAAAGGTGAGCAGGAAGCACTCTAATCCTGCTTGTGGTCAACCAGCATAGATCTACTGGGCAGGTGCCCTACACAGAGCACTGGTTATGCTATGCAGTGCATATACCTTCCTGGCACTCACCTTTCAACTCTCATGATGTCACTTAGTAGCTGTATTTTATTATATCAGAACCCATCAAATTCCAAAAATAAATAAATTAATAAATGCCAGGTAACAAGTTGATTTTCTTCCCAATTGGTATTTCTTGTCCACAACTTTATTAAAAATGAAAACTCAGTGCCTACCACATCATACTAAATGTTTCATAGTTCGACATGCTCTCCTCCAGAGCTCTGGGCATATCTCATCAATATTTTTTAAAGAAGTATTTTATTTAACATTTTATTTTATTTATTTATTTTAATTTGACTAGAGAGGGACAGAGAGAGAGAGAGAGAGAGAAAGAGAGAAAGTGAGAAAGGAAGCCACCAGGTCCAGGACTTGAACCGCAGTCGAACTTGTGGGAGTCCAGCACTCTTATCCACCACACCACCTGCTGGCCCCTCTCATCAATTTTAATGTGGTGATCCACAGCTATCTTTCTGGTGGGAAGACATACTATCTTGTTTTAGTAAGAAAATATTGTGGATTAGAGAAATAAGATAGTTTCCTGGGAACCATCAGTTAGCGTAATGGCTATGTCGCTGGACTCTCACGTAGTCGACCGCGGTTTGCGTCCTGGCCCCGGTGGCTTAAAACTCACACCGGGAGCATGTGCGTGCGTGCCCAAGACCCCGAGAGGAGAATGGAGGAGAAGGGATTGCGGCATGACCATCCCCCCTGGGGGGTGATTTCTCGCTTTCTGTCTCTATGTCTCTCTCTGTCTGTCTGGTGAGTGCACGCGCCCTATAGCGAAAACCTCTCCAAAAAAAAAAGAAAAAAGAAATAAGATAGTTTCCTTAAAGCCACTCAGAATTTAAATAAACCCTTGTTCTTTTTACAGATACCAAGTGATCACTATGATTATAAAGAAGGAATTCTAAACATAGCTACTCAATATTACCCCAGAATAATTTTTAAAATTTTGCCCATTTTCAAAAATGAGATTAAGGATAATCATCAGTAACATAAAATAAATTATTATATATTTTCAGTTTAGTTTATAATTCCATTTTAATTATAAAAGGGAAAATCTGATTACTTGGGAAGCAAAGCAGTGAGAAGATGCCACAAATAGGGTCTGTACTACTGTACTGTAGCTATGGATTTTGCTGCCATGTGGGTCATTATTGGGGTGTCTTTTGGATATCTGATTCTCTGCTTAAGGAGATTTTCAGATTTCCCTTCTCAGAATCTGCCTGATCTTGTACCTTCTGATTTTACTTGACTTCTGTAATTTTATTAGCCTGCCTATTTTGAATTCAATTTAAAAAGTAGTGTCTGTCGAGCAATTTATTTCATTTTAATTTATCAATCTGACTGATTTCTAATTTTTGAATGATGGCATGAACTACCTTTCTATCCAGTTTTTACTGAGGTTTAAAAATCCTGGAGAATCTTTAAAATTAACTTTTAAAAATAAAAGCCTTTTGATCACTTATTTTCTTATGGGTGTAGTTTTCCCACTCATACATTCAGCTATTGCATATCTCCACCAGGAGACATAAGTTAAACTTAACTTGGTGTTCTGGTTATCAGCCCCTTATCTGAGGCACACAGGGTACTCAAGTAGCTTACCTGGAAGAAAATGATGAATCCAATTTAAAGATGGGAAAAGGAGCTGAATAAACAACTCTCTAAGAAGACATACAAATAGCAAAAAAGCATATGAAAACATGCTCAACATCCCTCATTGTAAGGGAGGTGCAGATTAAAACCACAATGAGATACCATCTAACCCCAGTCAGAATGGTGAAGATTAAGGAAACAAATAATGATAAGTGCTGGAGGGGATGCCTTGAAAGAGGAACACTCCTACACTGTTGGTGGGGATGTAAATTGGTCCAGCCACTGTGGAGAATGATAGGGAGATTCCTCAAAGACCTTCACATAGAACCACATTATGATCCAGCAATTCCACTCCTGGGTATCTATCCCCAAAGGACAGGAGAGCACTCAGTCAGAAAAATGCTTGCACATTTATATTCATTGCAGCTTATTCACGATTGCTAAGACATGGAACCAACCCAAATGTCCACAAACAGATGAATGGATTGAAAAACTGTGGCACCTATACTCCATGGAATACCATTCAGCCATAAAAAAAACAAGGCCCTGGTATTTAATAGAAATTGGACAAATAAGGAAAATTTGTTGCTGAGTGAAGCAAGTCAAGCTATGGAAGAGAGATATTGCATGTCTCCACTTAACCTATACTGACTGTTCGCACTCTATGGTAGAGACTGAAAAACTGGAGAACATAAAAGTATTTAAAATTGCAATGGATGGGACCAGCAGGTGGCATGGTGGTTAAGGCGCTGGACACTCCCACATGGCTGACCATAGTTCGAGTCCCGAACCTGGTGGCTTACTTTCTCACTTTCTCTCTCTCTCTCGTTCTTTCTCTGTCTCTCTCTGGTCAAATTAAACAAATTAATGAATAAATAAAGTTAGATAATTCTTTTTAAAAAAATTGCAATAGACACTATAGACAAAGTGGAAAGAGAGTGTGAGAGGGGAAGAGCATAGGAAAGTTGGGGGGAAGATGGAGAGGTAAAACATTTGTGGGACCCAGATCAGATTTATTCTCTGTTGACGAGTTTGTATGTGGTGGTCTCAACTGGGCTGGACTGAGGTGGATATCATGCTGGGTGAAGTCTCTTCACAATCTAGATGTATAGTGATTTAATGTATGAATAATAATAAAAAATATAAATAATAATAATAAATTAACTTAGTGATCTTAAACAGTCTGAACTGAATGTGTTACTAACTGGGAAGGGAATATATTATTTCTATTCATGATTTGACAAACTACTAAAACACTCTTGAAACTCACCTATTTTAGTCAATAACATAATAAGAAATATTAGTCCCCAAATTTATTATAGTAAGTTTTCTCATTGACTCCCTGCTTGGATTTTGATTCATGACAGATGCCATATAATAACTTATTGCACAAAATACTTCTACATAATACTGCTTCAATATATTTTAAAAATCTTCCAATTCTATAACTGTCAGAACTAAGCCATTAATACTAAAATGTTATGTTTTCCATATAATAATAAGTACATATATAGTTACAATTTTAATTGAGGCTGTTATGTAAACTATAATGATATAAAATATTGCTATGCAAATATATATGCTTTTTTTCTTTATGCTTGAGAAAGAAAGCCATTTTTTAACATTTTGTCATAGGGCTTGTGTGCTCACTGTGGGGAGAGAGGGAGAGACAAAAAGAAGAAATTGAGAAAGCTCCCACCATAAGGAATGGTTATGTTGCAATCCCTTCTCCTCCATTTCTCCATTCAAAATGCTGGGCACTCATGCTCATGTACCCAATGCGCTTCTCAAGCCTCTGACTCACAATAGGCCAGGTGGGATCCAGCTACCTTAACCTCTATGCCACAGCCTGGCCCCAAAGCCATATTTTGAACATTCATTATTACCTTTCTTGTAAGTCCTTGTAGTATATTTGCTACGTTCTCAACATGGAGTAACATTACTACTATAATTAAAACTTGTGCAGTGAGTAGTTTTATGACTATTTTTGCTTATATTATTTAGTTGCTTTTTTCATCAGACAACCAGGTGTTCTCCAATTCATCTTCCAGACATACTGCTATCATACTTTTCCTTTCAAAAAAAAAAAAGGAAAATTGTTATATCCAAAGGACTTTGATCTTTTTATTCTTGTTTATTCATTGAAATTTATAATTTACATATAATCATTATACTTCTTTGTAGGGTACAGTATGTTTTTTTGGGAGGGAAACAGTATGATATTAAAAAGTATATATGGTGTGTATTAAACAAATCAAGAATAGAAACATATTTACTATCTTCAACATTTAACATTACATTATGTTATATACATTTGAAATATGCTTACCTGGTTGTTTTGGAAGTATATATTGAATTGTCAATGATGTTCTTAACTGTGAAATGCAGTTCTAAAGAAAAATAAAGTTACTACAAATCATAAAACAAAAGGCTCATAACTTAATGAGGATAGAGTTTTCGAAACAAAGATAATCTTACCAAAACCCATGAAAGAAGAATTTGTAATTTCCTTGTTGAGACTCATGGGAAGTAAGAGTTTATAATCTGAAAAGATTCGTGGTACCAATCCTTGGTCCAGTTAAAGACAGATAAAATTGTATATTACAACAGCTTATCAGGAAGAGATAGAAAAAGAAAACTTTTGCTAATTCTCTGTGAGTTCTCATAAGACCATAGTACTACACTGTGCATAAAGATAAGTCTTCAAAAGAGTGAAAACAATACAAAATTCTTTAAAAGTGAAGACTTTCCAAAGAAATTCACTCCAAAGAGTCAGCTACTTGCAACATTTTGGACTTTTCCTGTCATCTAGTTTTATACAGTGAATAATGGTGATAATAATAAATATATTAATGAAATATGAAACCTATAGAGATAATTGTCTATCAAATAATTGAATTTGTATCTAAACATGCTTTGGGTAAAGTAGTTGTATTTGAATTGTCAGCCTTTTAGTTGGGAAATTTAATCATTAACATTCAATGTTATTATCAATATGTGTAGACTTATTCCTGTCATTTTGTCACTTTCGTCTTTCTTTTGTAATTGTTTCTGTATTCTCTTCCCTTTTTTATCTCCCTTTATTTTTCCTGGTGCATAAGTATTTCCTGAAGAACAGGATTAGTTTTTGGTGTTTCTTTCAGCATTTTTTTAACTGGAAATAATTTTTTTTCCTTCCCATTTAAAAGATAATCTTTCTGGGTATATTACCCTTGGTTGAAGTTATTTTTCTTTCAGAGTTTTAAACATGTCTTCTCATTTGTCCTTCCCTGAATTGTTTCAGTTGAGCGATTTGATGTTAGATTAATAGGGCAACCTTTGTTAGTAATTTGACATTTTTCTCTTGCCATTTTTAGAATATTGTCTTAGTCTTTGATTTTTTTTTTTTTTTTTTGGAGAGGTTTTTGCTATAGGGCGCGTGCGCTCGCCAGACAGACAGAGAGAGACAGAGAGACAGAAAGCGAGAAATCACCCCCCAGGGGGGATGGCCACACCACAATCCCTTCTCCTCCATTCACCTCTTGGGATCTTAGGCATGCATGCACATGTGCCCGGCATGAGTTTAAGCTACCAGGTCTGGGACTCGAACTGCAGTCGACTACATGGAAGTCCAGCGACATAGCCATTAACGCTAACTGCTGGTCCCTTTGTCTTTGATTTTTTTTTTTTTTTTTTTGGAGAGGTTTTTGCTATAGGGCGTGTGCGCTCACCAGACAGACAGAGAGAGACAGAGAGACAGAAAGTGAGAAATCACTCCCCAAGGGGGATGGCCATGCCTCAATCCCTTCTCCTCCATTCTCCTCTCGGGATCTTGGGCACTCACGCACACACGCCCGGCGTGAGTTTTAAGCCACCGGGTACAGGACGCGAACCACGGTCGACTATGTGGGAGTCCAGCGACATAGCCATTACACTAACTGCTGGTCCCCCTTTGTCTTTGATTTTTGACAATTTAGCTATGATATGTCTTGGAGAGGATTTTCATATGTTATATCTATTTAGTGTCCTTTGTATTTTCTGGATTTGAATGTCCACGTGAGTCCCTCACTTTATGAAGTTTTCAGCAGATATGTCAGGACAGAGATTTTCTATACCTTTAACCTTTTTTTTTTTTTTTTTTTTTTTTTTTTTTTTTGTCTTCTGGATTACCGGTGGATATTCAGTTTAAAGGTTCCCGGGATTTCCCATATGTTGTCCACATTTTTAATGTTATTCTTCCATTTTTTTCAGTTGCTTGGAGGTTTTTGTCTTCAAGCTCAGAGATTCTTTTTTCTGTGTGGTTTACTCTGCTGTTAATCCATTTAAGAGAGGTTTTGATTTCCTGTCTTGTATTCTTTATCTCTCGAAGTTCCTTTTGATTATTTCTTAGGGTGTCTATCTCTTTATGGAATCCTTCCTTCAAGCCATGGAAGAATTTTCTTATCTCCTGAAATTGGTTTGTTTTCTCTTGCATCTCATTGAGTATTTTTATGATATTCTGTATTATTCTTCTCACATTTCTGTAATCTCTTGTGTTTTATCTATTATTGGTGAGGAGTAATTATACTCCCTTGGGGGAGGTATTTCCTGTTTTTCTCCTATTTCTTGGGAGCTCTGCTTTGATTTTAGCCATCTGATGATATAATCACTTCTTTTACTTCTCTAGAGTATGTTTCTGTAGCTGTGTGCCCAGTCAATTCCCTATCATGTGTGTTAGCTCTGCCCCAGTTTACCTTCTCCACTATGAGTGGGACTGTGGTATCCACACTGGGAGTCTTGCTTTCAGATTTTCAGAGGGCAGTTTCTCTCCTTATACCAATGGGGGGGGGGGGGGTGGGCTTGTGGGGAGGAAAAATTCTCTGAAACATTACTATCTTCAAGTGTTTGGTTCCTGTATGTACAAACCTCTATGCTCCCAAATTGGCTGGAGGCTGATCTAGACAGGTAGAATGGAAGGTCTAATTTGCACATTGCACAATGTGGGGTCCATTGCAGCCCCCTTCACAGGGTAGAGTCTTTGGATGTGATAAGAGCATTAGGATGGAGCACTATGAATGAGTTCTAGTGGGTTTATGGGCAGGACAAGGAGACCAGAATGAGTGAAATGTATGGGTAGCCTCTCTGTTCAAGATCCTGCCCTCTACCACCTTGTAGCTTCACCAGAACTTAGCCTCTGGACTCTAGAACTCCAAACCACGAGATGAATAAACTTTTATTTTCAGTTTTTGATATTTCTTTTAGCAACACAGTAATGGATAAAGACAATGTACATAATAGCGGTGAATAAGAGAGACTTAAGAATTTGTTTATGTGTGGTTCCTTGAGGAAGGATGGTGAGAGAGGAATCTGATGATGTCTATTGCTAGACCATCTGCAAGGAGAAGGCCTGATTTCTTCAAAGAGTGAGACTAATCATTGCTGAATAAACTAGATGTATGAAAGAGGCTTTAAGAGTCAGGACATAAAAATCAGACCAGCTGATGCCGATTTCAATAGAGTGACATGTTCCACCCTTTTTTTCTGGAGAGTAGGGTGATCTCACAAATAACACAGAAGCTTTGATTAGCAATCAAGGGTTTTTCACTTTAGAGGACATCTTAGGGAAAAAAAAAAAAAAAAAAAAAAAAAAAAAAAAAACTACTTTAACTTCTATAATAACTCTGTAAAATTAAGTAGTTTCACTTCCCATGAACATTTTAATCTCCTCTGACAGAAAACTATGATGATATATTGGGTTTTTAAGAAAACGACGATGTGGGACCAGCAGATGATATAATGGTTACATTCCTTGGCTCACATGTAGTCGGTTATGGTTCGGGTCCTGGATCCAGTGGCTTAAAACTCATGTTGGTATGTGTGTGTGTACATGTGCCTAAAATCCTGAGAGAAGGTTGGAGGAGAAGATATGGTGGCATGGCCATTCCCTTGGGGGGTGATTTCTTGCTTTCTGTCCCTCTGTCTCTCTCTGGTGAACTCATGCGCCTTATAGAAAAAAAAAAATCTCCTTTAAAAACAAAATTATAAAAGAGGAAACAAAAAAGAGATAATGCACTACAACCTGTGAAAACTGCCTGGATAGATATGCAAATCTATTATGTCCAAGGCGAGGCAGTTGTACTAGATGCATGCAGTGCATACCCATGCAGCCCAAATGGCAGCACTGGGAGGGAGGGGCGTGTTCTCAGAGCACAGTAACAACTGTATCAGAGACAGATGTAAGATTCTTTTTCTTTCTTGCTCTTTTCTCTCTCTCTTTCTCTCTCTTCCTTCCTTCTTTCCTTCCTTCCTTCCTTCCTTTTCCTTCCTTCCTTCTCTTCCTTCCTTCTTTTCTTCTTTCTTTTTCTTTCTTCCTTTCTTTGTTTCTTTCTCTTTCTTTCTCCTTCTTTCTTTCTTCTTTCCTGTAGGATGTGTGCATTATTGGAGTGTGTGTTGTAGGGTGAGACATAAAGCTAGAAACAACCTCCTGGGGAATGGTCATGCTGCAATCTCTTTTCCTCCAGTCTCCTCTTGGGTTTTTGGCACACACTCATACAGGCCTGGCTTGTTTTGTGAGCTGCTGGGTCCAGAACTCAAACTGTATAGTTGGGCATGTGGAATCCAGCTGCCTTAACCCCCACATGACTGGCTAGCTGGAGGCTACTGTCAAGTAGCTTGCTGGCCTCAATAAAGTCAGATTAAACATATGAGTATATTTTTCCCACGCATCTACTCAAATTATTAGGGGAACTGTTAAAGGGAATCTCAAGGGCAGCTAACCACTGAAATATTATTAATATAATATACATATTTCCTGATTATAAACTTTACTGGGTATGTTAGGCTTTCTTTCACTTTTCATGGTAGGATTTAAGTCAACTTTTATTTTTTGTACAATTCACTAATCTTTTCACATGAAGTTATTAGGAGAAAGTAAATGAGACTTTAGATAAATAAATAAAAACGTGAGTCTCATTCGTAATCTAAGTCAAGTTTTGGATGTTAATTTTCAAGCATTCAACTCCTTCACTCAAACTCATTCACTCCTTTCACGCTGAGTGATACATTATTGAGACATTAATCATTTTTCTTTTATAATTATTTATTTTATTTACTGTTATTTTTAATTTGGTGTAGGGCACATGCACTCACCAGAGGGAGACAGGGAGAAAGAGAGGTGAGAAAAGTATAGAAAAGAAAAGGTGAAAAAGTAAGCTGCCAGGTCAAGGTCTTGAACTGCAGTTGGCCACGTAGGAGTCCAGCACCTCAACCACCACGCCACATTAAGTAATTCTTAGATAGTTACAGACAATTAGAAAAAGTCTAGACAATTTTGTAAATTTTTATTTCTTGATTTCCAAAGAACTATTTTCTTTCTCTCTATGGGCATTTTATTATTTTTTTGAGAGATTTTTTTTCTCTCACCAGGGAGACCAAAAGGGGCAGAGAGAGAGAAAGCGATTCTCCCTAGAGGGGATGGACATGCTGAAGTCCCTTCTCTTCCATTCTCTTCTCAGGATTTTTGACACACACGCATATGTGGCCGGCATGAGTTTCAAGCTAGCAGGTCTGGGACTTGAACCACAGTCAACCACATGGCAGTCCAGTGATGTAACTATTATGCCATCTGCTGGTCCTATCCCTATGGGCATTTCAATTATTTTTTTCCCAGGCTATTCTAAATGTCAGAAGCACTATTTTTCCTCATAACTTTTCTTCAATCTATAGTTTATACTCTTCAAATTATAATCGTTTATTGGGAACTAAATGAGAATGTGCACTGCTCTTAAAGTTTCTAGAAATTCTTTATATAAACACAGTACTTGCTTTCCAGGATCTACACAAATATATTTTCAACTCGTAATTTAAAAATGAAGTTCGCATGCCTTCATCTGCCTTGGCTTGCTTCTTTTGCAAGTGATTTTATTATAGGAATTACGTGGTAACCACCTAAAGACACTAATGAGAAGCTGCCATGGCAATCTGGGGAATTCTACAAAAATCTTACTTTTAAAAGTCATTGGCGCTTTATTATCATATTGTTTGAAATATTGTCATTTCCTTATTGCCTACATAACATGAAAACTCAAAAATTTTGCCATCCAAAGACATGGAGCAATTTTCTTCATACTTGACTCATTAATTGGAAGTTTATTTTGGCATTTCTTACTCTGTAGGCTACATAATCTCAGGGTTGTTGTCTCTTTCTCCAACAATAGTTGCTTTGATGACTGCAGACATTCACGCACTGAAAGGGCTCTGCAGATCGTGAAATGATCCATGGAGAAGCTCATCTCACAGGGTTAATGCATTATGGAGGCACAGTTGTGAAGAAGCTTCCATAGAGACCACATCTTTTGTAATCAGAGTGAGGGGCTGTGAGATTCTCACTGTGTGTCATTTGCAGTGTCTTATCCTGATGATTATTGCATTATTGATTATTATACATTGTAATTTAAGTTATTTCTAAAGTATTTTGTATATTCTATTTGACTGCTTTGCTATTTCAATTTGAACTTGCAGAGCTCAGTAAGTAACTCTTTCTTGTCACACAGTTTTTTTTTTTTATTTTATTATTATTATTTTTTTTTTTTGAGAGGTTTTTGCTATAGGGCACGTGCGCTCAGACAGACAGAGAGAGACAGAGAGACAGAAAGCAGGAAATCAAGGGGGGATGGCCAAATCCCTTTCCTCCATTCTCCTCTCGGGATCTTGGGCATGCACGCACATGCGCCCGGCGTGAGTTTAAGTCGCCGGGTTTTACGTGGGAAGCGACATAGCCATTACGGCTGGTCCCACACAGTTTATTTTTTAAAGGGGAGGAACTAGAACTCTTTTTAAAATTGTTTATTTATTTTCTTGAATTAATTTTTATCATTCTTTTTTATTAGTTTGCTATAGGGCACATGTGCCCACCAGAAAAAAAAAAAAAAAAAACAGAGAGAAAGCGAGAGAGAGAGGGGAAAAGTGAAAAAGTAAACCACCTTGTCCAGAATTCAAACTGTGGTTGGCCATGTGGGAGTCCAGCTCCCAAATCACTATGTCACCTGCTGGCTCCATAGCAATTAAAATTCTTCATTTCTTTACAATATCTGCTTACCACACAATACCAAACTTCAAACCACGTTCTTCTATTTTTATTTCTTTAATTCCTCTGGAAGCCCCATATATGTTCTATTATGGTCCTGAGTTACCACCCATTAAACTTTTTCATAGTGAGATCTTTTCTTTTTAAGTTAGCTTTAGGGTGTGTGCACTCCCCAGATAGAGACAGAGATATAGAGACAGAGGGGAGGAGAGAGAGAGAGAGAGAGAGAGTGAGAAAGCGCCCCCCCACAAGAGGCCAATCATGTCACAATCTCTTCTCCTCCACCCTTCTCTTGGGATTTAGGGCACACACACGTGTGCCTGGCATGTTTCTCAAGCTGCTGGGTCTGGGTCTTGAACTGCACCGCAGCACATGGGATACAGCTGCTTTAATCACCATGCCACCTGGCTGGCCCCATAGTGGTATTCGTTTCATTCTTACATTTTTCTTCTACTTCCTGTAGCCTCTCTCACAGTTGAAGGCACATGGTAGCAGCTCAGTGCAAATGGAATTCCCTCTCTTTCTTTCTTCATTGTAATAGGTTGAACAGATTTTCTGTACATAATTGAGGTATGCCTCGATTTAAAGAACTATTTACCAGTTCATTCTTAGTGGAACATTAAATAGTACAAGAATCACTTAAAGGAGAGAGGAAGGGAAAGAAAGAGGGGGAAAGTGAATTCATAAGGAGTGATCCTGATACCCTTTACTATTTACTAAAAGAACTATCAATTTATTGCCATGATTCAAGTGTGGCCCTGAATTTCTAACATGTTTTCAGGCAGTGGTGTTGCTGCTAATCCACACTTTAATCAAGGGTATAAAATAATAGTTCTTTTAGTGGAGTGGATGGGGGAAGGGTGAGGAGAAAGAGTAAGGAAACAAGCATTTAACAGACATAAGAATGTAAAGTTCTTGGTTGAAAATGATGTCTATGGTAATGTCCTTGATTGATTACCATACACTGCATGCATGCTTTGAAAAACCTTATTGTATGCCATAAAGATCTACACTTAGATGTAGAAAGAAATTATAAATTAAATTTGTAAAAGAGAAATGTAAGTATCTGAGTCACACTCAGACCTGTGTTGAAACTCTGAGCCTGGGTATAAGCAATATGGATTCTAATAAGCTTTCTTGGTTTTTCTCAGACATGTAAGTTATTGGAAACAGTAAAGCCCAAGACCCTACCTTAGGGGTAGGAAATAGAGAACTGAGAAGTTTTGTGGTGGTCCAGAAGCATGTAGTTAGGTAATATTATCATGCTTTTCATCATCTCAGGCTCTCCTTTATCACACTGTCAGGGAACAGTTTCCAGGTTCACTTGTGATTTTGTCTGGCAATTGCTGCTCCTCCTTGAAGTCAGCAAGTTCTTATACTTTCACAGAGAGAAATCATTGAGCCTGCATGATAAACACATATCTAATATTTAGGAATTTTAATTCTTAGCTGAATAATTTCTAATATTCAGCTCCCAGTCTTCTTTTATGTTTCATCTGCCTATTTTTTAAACCCTCAAATCTTCTTTTCCTCTACAGTTAATGTAAAACTACAGCAGAACTACTCAAATGACATTTTCTTTCAGGAAAACAGCTTGGTTCCTTTCAGATGATGCACTCTATATTGTCACCAGTCCCATTCCTCTCCTCTAGCAGGGCAGCACATGTATACACATACATGCCTATGGCTTCCTGTGATACACACGCTCCTGCTTTTACGTATACATGTCTACCTACCGGCTATGTTTATATTTACTTGTCCTATTCGGTAGGAGAGTGCCAGCCTGAATACTTTAGAAACAAACTTGAAAAAAAAAATGAACTCTTATTGATTCTTTCTTTAGAAATAACACTCTAGGGGCCAGCAGGTAGAGTAGTGGTTAAGGTGCTAGATTCTCACGTGGCTCACCACAGTTTAAATGCCAGATCTAGAGGCTTGAATCTAATGTGCGGGTGTGCCCCAAATCCCAGGAGGAGAATGTAGGTGAAGGGATGGTGGTGTGGCTATCCCCTCTGGGGGGTGATTTCCCACTTTCTCTCACTATCTTTCTGTCTCTCTCTCCAATGAGCACACATGCCCTATGGCAAAAACTGCAAAAAAGAAAAGAGAAGAGAAAAGAAACGAAAAAAGAAAAGGAAAGGAAAGAAAAGAGAAAAGAAATAGCACTCTACTGATATGGGAAATTGCACTGCAATCTGCTTGCTATGAATGGCTATAAGAGCATCTTTTGCTCCTCCTCCTTTTTATACTGACCAGGAGAAAAAGCCAGGTTTGTGGAAAAAGGTTTCAACAGAAGAGATCAGCTGGCAATGGCTAAGACCTATCTGGTGATAACTTGCAGTCAGTACATGACTACTACGTTCTCAAGCATCTAGTCTGGAAAATTGTCTGACATTATTTAATACATTGTAATGGTAACACTTATTATAGTATCAACAAAATGGGTATAGATACCTCCATCATAATATTGCTTTATGGATTAAATCAGAAAGTATGTATAAAATGCTATCATGGGCCCTACATGTATACACAACTATCAAGTATAAAAGTAGAATTTTTTTTTGTTATGTGATTAAAGATCCAACAATTTTTAAAAAATTGGTTCTCTTATTGAATGTCGGGTGTTGTCATAGAACAAGACTTCTTTTTTGGCATACACTTCTCTGTAAAATGGTTACATAAATGAAATTATTTTATGATAAAATATTTAATTAAAAATATTTTATTGAGAACCAATATACTTTTGAGTGAAGAAGAAATTTCAGAATTAATCTAGTCCAAGACTCTAATCTGATTTTTGATGGAATAATTCTAGCTATTGTTACAATAACAGGTCATTTTTTCATGACTTAATAGTAAAAACAGAACAGGGCCAGCAGGTGGTGTAGTGGTTTAGTTACTGGACTCCCACGTGGCTGAAACGGGTCGAGTCTTGGACCCAGTAGCTCAAATCTCACATAGGGTGCTTGTGCGTGTGAGCCCAAAATCCCAAGAAGAGGGGAGGAGAAGGGATTACAGCATGCCCATCCCCACTAAGGGGTAATTTCTTGCTTTCTCTCTCTGTCTCTGTCTCTCCAGCAGAATACCATGTAGCAAAAATCTCTCAATAATGAACACAGAATTAAAAACAGAACAAAAGTCTAAAACTCCTTCAAGTAATAGACCAATGCATGTTTATATTTCATTAATGGTCCCATTACAGTAATGACACCCAGACACAAAATCTTCAAATTTGGATTTCTGTGAAATCTTTGGAAAATATTTTCCTGAATATGACTGACATTTGGAAGAAGAAAAGGTAAGAGAGTACTCCCACTTTCCTATTTTTACTTTAGAAGTTACACATCTCACTTGTGACCATATTTTCTTAAGAAAAGCACTTATGGGGACCAGCAGTTAGCGTAATGGCTATGTCACTGGACTCCCATGTAGTCGACCGCGGTTTGCATCCCGGACCCTGTGGCTTAAAATTCACTCCAGGCGCATGTGCGTGCATGCCCAAAATCCTGTGAGGAGAATGGAGAAGGGATTGCGGCTTGTCCATCTCCCCTGGGGGGGGTGATTTCTCACTTTCTGTCTCTCTGTCTCTCTCTGTCTGTCTGGTGAGCACACGCGCCCTATAGCAAAAAAAAAAAAAAAAGCCTCTCCAAAAAAAAAAAAAAGAAAAGTGTTTATGAAGTACTATTCAGATGTAAGAGGGATCACAAAATATGGTCTCCAGCTGGTAGATACTTCTCGGTGTCAACTTTATGAAAAGGGAATCATACTTTCTTGTGAATCATTAAACCATCACTACCTCTTTACGGTGGGAAAACAGACCTTAAAAAGGGCTTAGAGTACAACTGCTGAGAATTTAAATCTGAGTACAGTGTGAAATTTTAGTATTAAAAAGATAGGCACATTTTCTCTATTAGAAAACATCCTCTTGCACCATAGCCTTTAGATTTTAAATTGGTAAAATAATAAATACATGATCTGTGTGACACCTTGTCTTTCATGCTTGGCATTTTGTAAATGCACAATATAAGTAAATGGAATTTTATTTTTACTTGTATTCTTCCGGTAAGTGAGAGACACAGAGAAAGAGAGACAGAACTCCCAGCAGGCTCCTGATGCTTTGATCATGTGTACATGCAGACATGGCATACTCAGGGAGGTCTCTGGACATAATACCAGAACGTTGCTTTAGGGCTAAGTCCCCCAGATCTGTGTTGTTTGTTTGTTTGTTTGTTTTGTTTTCCTGCTGTGCCACAATCTGGCTCTCAATTTAATAGGTTTTAAATGGGTATTTATTCATCTAACCTGTTTAGGAATTATATAGTTAGAATCAATAAATACATACATGAACCCAAAGTAGACGAATGTTTACTCTTCAACTATTTCCAAGAATTATATTAGACAAACTTTTATTCAATATTAATATCACAGCTTATGAAGTTTACCTAAAACACAATTATAGCTGGTAATTGAGACACAAGGTTTCAATTTTTCAGAACACTTTCATTTTTGGAAATGTAATACAATCTGTTGTTTATTCATCATTAGGCATATGTTGTTTTAGTTAATTTATGTGGAATATAAAGGCCCAGTATAAAGCATTCTTAATTTATTTGCCTACTTTTACATGTATTTTCTAGTTATCTTAGCCTGACATATACTTCTGCATGTTTTTTTAGTTTACTATGAGAATAGAAATACTTTAAGTGAGTATATGTGTTGTATAGTCCTCTATTCTTTCAAAAATTTTGTAATTTTTGCACTAAGCAAGATATTCCATCAAGAATATTCACTTGTATGGGATTTATTTTTGATGTGGTCATCCTCTTTTACTTAATTTTCAGATGTAATACATTTATAATAAATGAATTAATTATGACTGCTCTCACTCTCTCTCTCTCTCTGTCTTCCAAAGCTGAATTACCATTTATCATTTTCTCCTCCTCAAACAAAGTGTAGATATATGTTTGCTTTGATTTTTGCTTCCTTGAATTTTTAAGATTGTAAAAATGTCTTATATTGGATGAAAATAATTACATTATTTCAGAGAATATAAAGTCTTCAATGGATTAAACCAGAGGAAATTTCCAGAGACTGGAATTTGACCTTCAGCCTTCAGTAGGGGCACCTTTAATTATATGCTTTTAGATAAACTACAAGTTGTTAGTATCGATAGATCTCTGTGCCCTGCAATTTTGCTTTAATAATGCATATATGTTCCTGCTGAGTTTTAGATGTCTTTCCATATGGACACTCAACTAGGTTTTTTTTTTTTTTTTTTTTTTTTTTTTTTTTTTTTTTTTTTCTGTGTAACATATGCTTTTAAGTATTGTGAGGGTTGTAACAGACAAAGAATGATTTAAATTATTGAACTTGAATGGGATTGTTATTCAGTGGGCTGTGTTTTTCACACTTGCTTTGTAGAGCTTGAAGCGTGGCCAAGGTTGTTTGAAAAAAGAAGCAAAAATGAGCAAGACTACTTCTCAAGTCTATTTCACTTTTAGCAAGTATATAGTCAGTGTCTGAGCACTTTGTCTTAAGCATTAGGTGATTTTATGTTGTACCTTCCTTTGGTTAGGAGCAGGGGAAGAGAGGGCATTTCATGATCCATGAAAGAAACTTATCTGAACAGATGCTAACTCATCCAACGGAATAATTCCTGAGGGATGAGATTCTCCTGCAATCACTTCTTGGCTAGTTTTTGTTTGTTTGTTGCTTGTTTTTGTTTTTGTTTTGTTTTTTAATTTACTTCTGTCTCCTGCTGCTTTGATAACTCTATACCCCCGTTTGAATCTGCTAAACTCTACAGATTCTTGATTTTCAGATGTCAATCTAAGATTGTTATATCAAGATGGGATGTGATGAAAGTGGAATAAAACTGGTATAGTTGAAAAGTAACTCAAATGTTTCACATTGTTTCCTTATTAAGACAATTTTTTAGATAATTGTTTTAATTTCTTCTCTGCTGCTTAATAAGCAAACATCTGAGTGTGAGTGGCTTAAAAGAGTAGAGTTTATATAGCTCATTTTGGAGGTTCAAGGTCAAGGGGCCCATCTGGTGAGAACGCTGCAAAGTTCAGAGTCAGCATGGGCCATCACATGACAGGAGTTTGCATGTTTTCATCTGTGCCTGTCTCATTCCTTCTCTTTATAAACCCACCAGGAGTTGATCATGGGGTCCCTATTGTGATGCCCTTTCCTAATTCTAGTCACATCCTGAGACCACATCCCTTCATCACATAATCTGAAGTTTCCACCCTATTAACACCTTGAGAATGCAACCAAATTTTAACGTAAATTTTTAGGAGACACATGCAAACTTTAGCAATCATATAATATTAAAGTGTTTTCACTTGTAACTATACTTTCATAGTATCCAGTTGCTTTTAAGGAAGATTATGAGCAATGAGGAAATGTTTTTCTATATGGAGCAGAAATATTTTTACTAGCTTGGACAAGAATTTTTTAAAAGGTAGTCAAAATTTATGCATTCAATAATACCTGTTATCTTTTAAATTTTTACTTGAAGGTGTAATTCTCATAAAGTGAAACATAGAGGTCTTAAGTATGAACTCATTTCTTTAAAACAAATGTAATCAAAATCCCTTTAAAATAGCAAATGTTTCCTCAACCACAAAAAGTTCACTTGTTTCCCTCCTGGTCAGTTTCCATGCTCCCACTATCAGTAAAAACTGATTTCTATTATCATACATGAACTTTGCCTAGTTATAACAACACGTAGAATATACTATTGCATTTATGTACTGGTGAAAAAATTCCATGTATAACTCTACTATAGTTACTTTGAACTATTATTGGTTTATGAACATTTGAATTGTTCCAAGTTTGCACAAATTAAGAATAAGGTAAATATAAATGTTTCTGCACATATTTGGGGGGTAGAATTCTACATTACAATTTCTACAATGCCCAAGGGTCTCTGCTATAAAGAACAACTGCTATTGCAGTGCCCATATGGAAATTCCTGGAGTGAAATTTTGGTAGGTAGACTTATTTCACACTTCTCTTTATGAGAAAATGATAATTTCCCAAAGTGACTTTTTCATTTTACACACCTACCATTAACATATGAGAGTTCCAGTTGTTGAAGATCTTATCTTATGGCCTTAGAAGCATTTTTCCTTTTTCTTCTAGAGGCTTTATTGCTTTAACTTCTTCTTCCTTTTTTTTTTTTTTTTTTTTTTTTGAGAGTTTTTCTGTTGTTTGCTATAGGGTGTGTGCATTCACCAGAGTGACCGAGAGAGACAGAGAGACAGAAAACAAGAAATCACCTTTCAGCGGGTATGGCCGCACCACAATCCCTTCTGCTCCATTCTTTTCTTGGGCATGCACGCACACACGGCAGGTGTGAGTTTTAAGCCACTGGTTCTGGGACTCAAACTGCGGTCAACTATGTGGGAGTCCAGCAATGCAACTATTACACCATCTGCTGGTCCCTATTGTTTAACTTTTACATTTAGCTGTATAACCTATCTCAGTTTGTGTGTGTGTGTGTGTGTGTGTGTGTGTGTGTATGTATGTGTATATAAGGAATAATATAGGAGTTGAGCTTCCACTTTTCCCATAAGTTAATCCAATGTACTGTATATGTCTACATCTATTTGTGACTTTATTTTATTCAATTTATTGATTTATCTAGCCTTATGCCAATAGCACACATTTTTTATTATTTTATTTTTAAATTGTAATTCCTGGTTTACAAATATCATAGTACATCCTTGTGGTTTACAGTATAGTTTTTCAGTGCAAGACTATATTGTAAAAATCCAAGATATAGACATATTTATCTTTTTCAACACTGAACATTAAATAATGTTGTATCCATTCAATAATATTTCTACTAGCTTTATTTTTCTTGGGAAGTATGTGTTGTCAGCAGCCTGTTTACTTGATTATGGAATTATGATATATAATTCCATAATATATTGTACCTATTTATAGGCATTCTTGTGTATGTTGATCATCTGCTTTTGGTGTCTAGACCTATTTATGACTTTATTCTCTTTAGTTATTGATGATTCTAGTCTTAACATAACAACACACTTTCTTGATTATATAGCTTTACAGTAAATCTTTTTTGTTTGTTTATTTATTTATTTATTTATTTATTTATTTATTTATTTAATATATCCAACCACTGCATGTCATTACAACTTGTAAAATGAATTTCCTCATCATGAATACACTATAAATTAATCTAGTTAAAGGTAGTATCTTACACATTATCATTAACAAATAATTTTTGTGTCTCTTAAATGTTTTGCTTTTCTTTCCCCTTGATTCCCTTCCTCTCACTCTCTCCCATTTCCCACCCTCCTCCCACACTGTCTCTAGTATCCACAATTGTTCTCCATGCTTTTATATCTTCCAGTCTCTCAGTTTCTGCCATAGAGTGCAGACAATTGGTATATATTGAGTGGGGACATGTAATGTCTCATTTTCATAGTCTGGCTTGCTTCACTTATCAGTAAATCTTCAATGTTCATCCACTTTCTATCAAGTTCCAGGGTCTTGTTGTTTTATAGGCTGAGTAGTATTCCATAATGGATATGTGTCACACTTTTCAATCCCTTCATTTGTATGTGGACATTTGAGTTGGTTCCATGCCTTAGCAATTGTGAATAATGCTGCAATAAACATGGATGTGCAAGCACTTGTACAACTGAATGTATCTATCCTTTGAGTTGATACCCAGGAGTGGAATTACTGAATCAAATGGTCGTTCTATTTGTAGGTCTTTGAGGAACCTCCATATTGTTCTCCACAGTGGCTGTACTAATTAACTGATAACCAGAATATACATGGAATTCAAGTGACTTAACCCAAAAGTGATAAACCCGATTAAAAAATGGGCCCATGAGCTGAACAGACAACTCTCTAAGAAAGACATATGAGCAGCCAAAAAGCGTATGAAAAAATACAGTAAAGGTTTGATTTAGTTCAAATCCTCCAACTTTGTTCTTGTTTCAACACTGTTGTGGGTATTTTTGTTCCTCAATATGTTGAGTCAATCATTAATTTATTGCCTTTTAATTACATATATAACTTTTATTCTATTACTGACATTGAAGAATGGATTCTGCAAAATGCATTTCTCCTCTTCCAGCTGTGTCTCT
Organism: Tupaia tana; assembly: GCA_026018925.1. Lineage (NCBI taxonomy): Eukaryota > Metazoa > Chordata > Mammalia > Scandentia > Tupaiidae > Tupaia > Tupaia tana. The sequence continues at coordinate 87,310,720 of JAKSZU010000006.1, forward strand.
GTTCACCTCTGCCAATAGGGTGCTAGAGGAAGACTGCAAGACACATCTCCCAGCTTTTTGATTTTATACTGGAGACAGTCAGAAAGATTGAAGTTCATGTAAACAGAATCCTTGCACTCTGCAGGATTACCTATGGCTTTTGTTTGTTCTTATAGCAGGAGTGCTTTTTTCTCCAGGTGTTTGGGCCCCCTCTGAGGAAGTAATTTGTTCTGTAGAAGCATAGTCCTCTTCCACAGCTTGGATCCTAGGCCTACTGGCGTCTTCTGACATATGGGATATACCAGTACCAGCTGAGATCTCCTCAACGCTGAGTTGCAGGGTCATAGTGTCCTTATCTAGTTTTTGAATTTTCCCCTTTAAAGGAAAAAGATTTGTCAACATGTTTTTTTAAATGATCTTTGCTAGGTTGCCATATCATATTTTTACAAAATAAATTCAGAAATATCCTCTTTTAAGTTTTCTTAAATTTTTTGTGCGGTATTAGAATTGTGATGTCTTTAAATGTTTTAGAGAATTCACAAGTATGATATTTAACCTCATAATCCAGTTCACTGAATAAAATGTTTGGAATTTTAACATATTACTATACTATTCCTTCACAAAGAAATTTATATTCTTGAGACAGATATAATAGAATTGTAGGCATAATAGGTTAACAAACCAAAGCTAAATATTTAAATGTTATAATTTAAAATGCCAAAATGTACTAAAAAATTAGGTGTTATCTTCATAAATTGATGTCATCAAATGACTTGGAATTATATTTGGAATTCTTTGAGTTCGTTCAGTTTTTGCAACAGAAATGATGGTATGGAAGTAGCAGGTCAATAGCTTCCAGCCACCTGCCAGGCCTGCACCTTTATACCCCCAGCACCATGACACTGCATGGGTCTCATGTCCAAGCTCTATTCACTTCTTTTATGGTAAAAATCCCTGAAAACTAAAAGTGCCCTAACTGTGGCACATTGTCTTCAGGAAAGAGGAGTGTTTGAACCTTGAGAAAGGGCATGGGGCCACCTGGACAGAGAACAACCAAGATCACAGATGTTCAGAATGGGGACTAGAAGGGGCTCTCAGACTCAGGTTTGGCAGTTCATTTGGACACATGGACTTCTCACTCCATAAGGAAGCATTCAGCTAAAGGAGAAGAACTGTGAAGCCCTTGGAGCACAAACTGAGACATAGGGTCTCTTGTCTGTCTCTCCAGTGATTCCATTTATAATTCATATTGATGTATTAAAAGTGTATGTTACGGATTGCATAGTCTGTGCATAACGCTTTATAATATGCTGCGTATTTAACAGCCAACAAGCAATAGTATCTATAGTCTCATTATTCAGAAAAGACAATTACTTGTACCCAAATCACTCTTTTGTTTGGATTTATTTTAACGAGTATGTATAAGTTGTACAAAAATAGATTCAGAAAAGACATTTGAAATTCTAAAACTGATGATATAATAATGCAGAATATATTCAAAGCCTCTGCAATTTAACATGAAAATAGAAATATTTCAAAAGATGTTAGCAAGTAATATGAACTATTTAGACTAGAAGAAAATCAGAGGACTGGCAAACATAAGGAAACCTCGCATTCTTTCACATTCAGATCATTGGAAACAAAAACAAAGAAGTTTAAATAATACAGCCTAGGATATAAATATATATCTCCATTAATTTTATAAACCTTTGAGAACAGTTGGAAGTTGATCCACTAAGTCTTCAAACACAATTTTAGACAAATAGTTCTCAATGCTTCACGGACTTTTAAAAAGGCACAAGTGGGCCAGTGCTGTGGACAGCAGTAACATGCTCCTTAAGGAATGCTAGATTCATATGGAAGATGGTGGGGTTGGTTCCCTGGTTGACCTATAAGTGCGGGGCTCATGTGCCCATGATCCTGGCTGATAAGAGGGGGAGTAGAAGATGGCGGTGTGAGAACCAGTTGAGAGTTCTTGTCTTTCTCTCCCCCTGTCATGAAAGAAATAATTGAAACCAAAAAATAAGCAAACAGAGCAAAATATGAAAGGTGTCTGGTTGGTGTTCACCAACTTACTAAAGATACACCTACCAACAGTCTGATATAAAAAGAACTACCAGCTATGGGAAAAATCTGATTTTGATTTGAGTTGTATCTCAAAGAGAGTTAAGAGAAAGGAGTCAAAAATCCTATAAAAGAGAATAAGAAGAAGCCAGCAAAGCAGAAGCAGGTGAATTAAGAGGAAGTCTAACAATTCAAATGAAATCATTGAGAATTACCACAAAGAAAATATATTTAAGAATTCCATGATAAGATCTTAACTCTATAAGAGAATGAAGTATAAGTTGCAGGTATATACAGTGATTTATTATATTTTTGTAGTAAAACTGTAGATATCCATCAGCTAATTGTTGTCATTTGTCCAGATTATTTGAATCTTTTAATTTTTCCAATATTTCTTTGTCTCTTCCCTTGTTCATGTTTGAAACTAAATTGGCAGTCTTATTCAGCTGGAACTACAGCTGGAAATATACCCAAGAAGTAAAATCAACATGCATATCAGGAAATACACACATAAGACTTCACTCAAGGAGAAAGAAGAAATTGATATATATCCACAAGATACAAATCTTAAATAGCATATTTTTTTGTTTATTTATCCTTATATTCCATTGGTATGTTTATTTTATTTATGATAGAGAGCATGTGTGCATGTGTGAAACACTGAGAGAGAGAGAGAGAGAGAGAGAGAGAGAGAGAGAGAAGAAAGAGAGAGAAAAGCAACCCTCAACAGGTTTGGGTCATGCTATGATCCCCTCCTACCAGCCCTCCGGCTCATCAGGATCGTGGGCAACATTCAGTTCGACCAGCCTGGGCATCCAAACACATGCTTGACCATGTGGCTTTCAGCATGGCGATCTAGTATGCTATGGACTGCACAACCTAGGTCAGCCCTTCCTTATATTTTTTTACTTCTTATATGATTGTTTTATATATATATCCATAATTTTTCAGACACACATATGTACTTTCTAAACAAGTATAAACGGATTAGCCAATTAAGGAGACTAGATAAGTAGGTAAGTAGTTTACCTTCTGGAACACACTTAATTCTAAGTTAACTGATTATTCACTATCAGAATCCTAGAAAATCATTGCCAGATACAGTTGGCCCTAGATTTTTTTTTTTTTTTTTTTTAAGAGACATGTGCTATAGGGCACATGCACTTGCCAGAGAGACAGAAAGAAACAGAAAGGGAGAAATCACCCCTTGGGGGGATGGCCATGCCACAATCCCTTCTCCTCCATTCTCCTCTTGGGATTTTGGTCATGCGCATACATGTGCCCACTGTGAGTTTTAAGCCACTGGCTCTGGGATTCAAACCTTAGTCAACTACACGGGAGACTTGCTATGTAACCATTATGCCACCTGCTGGTCTCTAGAATTTTATTAGTTCAATACCATGAGTCCAGATACATTTGGTAATGTCTTCAACTGGTGCTCTAAGAATAAGGTGAATAGGAGCCAGTAGGTGGCATGGTGGTTAAGGGCGCTGGACTTCCATATGGCTGATAGCAGCTCAAGTCCCGGACCTCGTGGCTTGCTTTCTCCCTCTCTCCCTCTTTCCCTCTCTTTCTCTCTCTCTCTTTCTGTCCCTCTCTGGTCAAATTAAAATAAAAAAATAAATAAACAAATAATGCTAAAATAAAATAATTCTTTTTAAAAGGAATAAGATGAATAATATTATCTATGCTTTCTTCTATCAGTTAGTTAGCTGAAACATTAGGGTGAGTGTAGATTGGTTTTGCATGTATTTCTTTCAATGCATACTATCTAAACCCAGAAGGAAATTTGCCTTTTCAAAGACCGTCTTTTTGTCTAACAAGATAATTTTTTTTTTTTTTTTGATTTGTTACTGATACATTCACATGCTGGAAAGAAACAGAGAGAGAAGGAGAGGGAGGAGAGAGAGAGAAGGAAAGTGAGAAAGCCCCAGCCCCACCCCAAGGGGTAATAGCCATGATGCAATCCCTTCTTCTCTACTCTCCTCTCAGGATTTTGTGTACACATACACACACACCTGGTATTGTTTCTCTAGTCACCAGGTCCAGGACTCAAACTGTTGGTTATAGTAGGCCATACGAGATCCACTGGGAGAATGGAGGAGAAGGGATTGTGGCCTGGCCATCCCCCAGGGGGTGATTTCTCACTTTCTGTCTCTCTTTTCTTTCTCTGTCTTTCTGGTGAGCACACACGCACTATAGCAAAATAAAACAAAACAAAACAAACAAACAAAAAACAAACAAAAAAAAACAAAAAAAAACTCTCAAAATTATAGCACACAATTCTGGACATCAGTATCAAATAGATTCTATCAATCCATCTCTGATCTGGAGCCACATTTGTGATCATTGTCCTCTTCTCTTCTTGTATTAGATCTGGTTTAAGTTTTTAGTGAGCTTTGTGAACATTTATTGCTTCTGACTAACAAGTATCCTTATTCCTTTCTCTGAAAGAATCGTCTCTCTCTACTTCTATGGAAATACCCTTCCTCGTTGCATTCTGTCTTGATCTCCTGTGCTATCACTTACATCCAATTTTGCTGTTCTAACATCTTTTTAAAAAGAATTATTTATTTATTTCCATTTGCTATTATTATTTTTTAATTTGACTAGATAGAGACAGAGAGAGAGAAAAAGGGAAAGTGAAAAAGCAAGCCGCCAGGTCTGGGATTTGAATGCAGTCGGCCACACGGGAATCCAGTGCCTTTAACCATCATGCCAACTGATGGCCCACAAATATGCTTTTTTAAAAAATCATTTCTTTTCTTTATTTAATTTTATTTGTTATTATTATTTTTTAATTTTACCAAAGAGATGGAGGGAGAGAGAGAAGGAGAAAGTGACACCAAGTCTGGGACGAGAACAACTGTCAGTTATATGGGAATCCAGCACCTAAACCACCATACCACCTGCCGTATACTACATCCAGAACTGGTCCTTTTATACTATCTCTATAGCTATCATTGTTTTTCACTTAAATTATTGTAAGAGCCTCCTAACTTGCTTTTCTGCTTTCCAAGCTTAGGTGTCTATAATCTGTGCTCAAGATAGCAGTGGACATGATGTTATCCAAAAGTAAATGAAACTACATCATTCTTCAAACTCCATTCTCTTCCCACTTTATAATAAAAATCAAAATGCCTGCAGAGACTTCTATGTTCAGGGCCCCTATAATTTCTTTACACATTTCTGTTGGTACTAGGACTCCACCCCCTACAACACAGTAGTCCATTCTCACTGGGTGTTTGCATTTTCTGTTCCTTCTGCCTGGAAAACTCTTAACTCAGTTATTTTCAGAAATCTTTCCCTTACTTTCTTTTCAAGCTTTTATACAAACTTTTGAGCAGTGCTCTTTACCGACTGGGAAGTCATCAAGTATTTGTTGAGTGTCTGAGCAATTGTTGTTTAATGTTCTCTATCTTTCTCTGAAAAACAGGAGTCACATGTCCTAAGAATATATTTCTTAATCTCATCACTTTCTCTCTTTCTAAAGAAATTGCTCATGGAGTGTAGTAGATAAGTTTAAAAAGAAGTTATAGTAGATTCTTACAGAGATATATGTCTTCTTATTTGCCCAAGTATTTAAATCCAAGCATGAGCCCCAGCCGTTTCTAGCTAGGGACAGACTTTTTTCTTTGCAACTTAGCTACCTTCAGTGTCACCTTCACTCTATTCCAAGCCAGTCATTCCTCTGAATGAACATCCCAGTTCTACAATCTCCACTTCCACATTCCAATATCAGCTTCTTCTTGTGCTTGTGTTACACAGTGAGTGGAAGAGAAATACACACTGTAAAGATGTGTTCACACCAGGACAAACATTTCATCAATAGCTTAGGCGTGTCATACTCTTTATAGACAATAAGGAGCAAAAAATGTGAAGAGTATCAAAGACACTGTTAGATGAAGTGTCAAATTAGTCTCTTATAAATATACATAGTTTTAAACTAAACATTATTTCTTTTAATATTACTTGAATTGTAATTGCAATGTAAAGTAGTCATAGTTATGTTTTCTTATTTTTGTTTTTTAATTTCTACAGGGTGTGTCCACTTGCCAGAGAGAAACAAAGAGAGAGGGAAAGAGAGGGAAAGTCAGAAAGCACCTACCAGTGGGGGAAGGCCACTCCACAATTCCTTCTCTTCTAGCCTTTCCTTGAGATTTTGGGCATGCACACACACACATCCAGTGTGTTTTTCAACTCACTGGGCTTGGGATCCAAACAGCAGTTGGTCATGTGAGACTGAGAGCCAGCCACCTTAACTATCATGCTACTGGCTGATCCTAAAGTAGTTAGATTTTGTTGGAACTCACCATTTTAGAAGGCCTAAAAGGACTACAAATAACTTATAAAACCTCTATCAAGTGAAAATTGACTACTGGTAAAGAGACATAATCTTACAATTCAGAAAAAGACAAAGCCATATGTTTATCCAGTCACAAATTTAACAAATACCTATTAAACATCTTCATGTATCAGGTACTCTTAGAGATGCTGGGTATACACTGAGGATTAATCTATGCTATCATTTCGTTTGGCAAACATTTGCCTTGGAATAAAATACTAATTTCTTTTTTTTTCTCTTTAAATTTATTTATTTTTTACATTAATTCACTATACATCACTATAGCATACAAATGAATTTTCCATCCAAAATACACTGTGCATTGGCTCAATCAAGCACATCAACATACATATTTTCAGCAAATAATTTTCCAATTCTTATGTCTTGTATACTTTGTTTTTTTTTTTGCCATCCTTGATTCCTTATCCCTCACCCTCTGCCATGTCCCACCCTCCTCCCACATTGTCTCTGGTATCCATGGTTGCTTTCTATGCCTTCCCCCCCCCCCATTTAATTGATTTGCTAATTAACTTAATTAGTCTAAATATATCCAATAGCTAGCACAGCTGATATATACCTATACATGAACCCAAGTCTGACTTTAGGCATAAACCCCAGTGAGTAGAATGAACATATTATAAAGTAGTACCCAGCTGGGGCTATATAGCTTACTGCAGTCATGAAATATGCATTTATTTTTTAAAATTGATACGAACAGTTTTACCATTTTTTTTTCTCCTGCAACTTTTTTTTTTTTAAATTACTTAACATTCATTCCCTGAGCATCATCACAACGTACTTACTAAATGTGGTTTCCCATCTAGAATAAACTGCATAGTGGCTTAATCAAGCATGTTATCATCAATAATATTCCATTTCTACTTTCATACATATGTATACGTATATATATGTTTTTTACCCCATGTTTGACCCTCTGCCCTTTCCCACTCTCTTATTACTCTATCTCTGCTATATACAGTTGTCTTCCATTTCTTTTTCCCCAACATTTTGTTGACCACACAATATCATAAGTAATCCAACTACTTTCAGCAGGTAATTTCAAGAAGAGTAGTTTTGAACTGGTAATGATATTTCCTTGAAACTTAAAGCCTAGAAACAGGTTAGTATTCTGTTCAAATAGTAGGTACATGCACCTATCAACAGCTCAAGACAGGACAAAAATCCTTTAAAACCGGAAAACAAAGCTTAGGAGAAAAGCAGCAATAATTCAGTCAAGTCACAGAATGTTGTTTCATAGGTTCAGTCTCATGTACTTAATCTTTCTTCTGTTAAGGTTCGATCTTCCAGATTGAATTCTGGGATATAATATTCATCTCCAAACATTGTCCCTACAATTAAGTTGCCCATTTTCTTAGTTTTTGAACTCTTATTTCTGTGTGTCTGCATTTAATTTTACTGACATAGCACTCCCTTAAGAACTTCTTGGAGATCTGGTCTGGTGCTGGGAAATTCTTTCAGGTTTTGTTTATCTGGGAAGTTCATGTCTTTTCGTCCCAAATGAACGATAACCTTGCTGGGTACAGAATTCTTGGTTGAAATTGCTTTTCCCTTAATATTTTGAATATATTTTCCCATTCTCTCCTCGCTCGCATTGTTTCCGATGAGAGGTCTGCCATTAGTCTGATGGGATACCCTTTGTAGGTAACTTGCCTTTTTTCTCTTGCCAGTCTTAGTATCTTGTCTTTGTCTGTGGTTTTGGTCAATCGGGCTATAATGTGTCTTGGAGAAGATCTTATTGGGTTGATTCTATTTGGGGTCCTCTGTATTTCTTGGGACTGAATCTTTGAGTGCCTCTCCAGGTTTGGAAAGTTTTCTTGCAGGATTTCATGAAATAGATTATCAATGCCCTTATGAGTCTCTTCATCCTCTGGGATGCCTATTATCCGGATGTTTGGACGTTTAATTGTATCTAGTACTTCTCGCATATTATTCTCAAATTTTTGGGCCATTTTCTCAGTCTTTATGGTGGATTTTTCTAGGCCGGCCATTTTCTCTTCTACATTAGAGATTCTATTTTCTGTATGATCTAGTCTGCTTTTAATACTTTCAAGGGAGATTTTGACTTCTTGCATTATAGCCTTCATCTCTAACAGTTCCATCTGATTCTTTTGTAAAGTGTGAAACTCCTCTTTTAGATCTTGCATGAATTTCCTCACTTCCTGGAACTCTTCAACTCCTTTCTCCTTCCTCTTCAACAGTTCCTTGTCTCTCTTTTCTTCCATCTCTGTTAGCTTTGCCATTATGAATGTTCTGAATTCTTTATGAGACATTTCCATGATTTCCATTGAACTGTGTGTGGATGAAGAGGAGTTATCCGTTTCCCTTGGAGGAGACGCATTTTCCTGCTTCTCCATATTTCTTGTGGTCCTGCAGCAATTTCTAGTCATCTGGTGGATGTCCGGTTTCTTCCCAAACTTGGAAGTTCAATCACACGGGTTTTGTATGTTGGAGGCCCAGTTAGGAGTGGGACATCTTCCTTTCTCCCAGAATGGCTAGATCGCAGGAGCCATGGAGCAGACTGTCTCTTGAAGAAGGGCTGTTCACGTGGGTTTTGTATGCTGGAGGCCCAGTTAGGAGTGGGACATCTTCCTTTCTCCCAGAATGGCTAGATTGCAGGAGCCATGGAGCAGACTGTCTCTTGAAGAAGGGCTGTTCTCTAAAATACTAATTTCTATTCCAATAGTTATCAGAAGAAATTTTACCTATAAGTTAAATATTATGTTTTGTAAATTTATTATTGTGTCTCCATTTTCTCAATTCTATTAGAAATAAATAAACTGGGTTAGAAGGTGGTGTGGTGGTCGAAGTACTGTACTGCCATATGGCCAACCATGGTTCAAGTCCAGGACCTAACAGCTTGCTTTTCCACTTTCTGTTTCTCTCTTTCTCTGTTGAGTGTATATACCCTATAGCAAATTAAATAATAATAAATAAAATGAAATATTTTTAAAATGTTAAATAAATAAATAATTAAATTGACTATATTCCACTTCACACTCTATCTTTGTGTGATAAAGGAGTTACTTATGAACCCTATTCCTTTTTTCTCATTCCTCAGGATAAATATCTTTATTTATATAAGGGTTATATAGAAGTTAAATAAATAGGTACCACTTCCAAAAATAATATTCAATTTGGAGGTAGATAAACTGGAATAAATTTATTTTTAGAGGCTTAGTTAATTCTAAATGCAATGATGGACTATCTCAATTAGGAAATATCTATTCATATATTTATAATGAAACATGGTATTTATAAGTTATGAATAATGCCTTGAGTATTAATTATACATTATTTTAATTTTATATTACTTATTCATTGTCACATCAAAATCTTATTTAAGTTCATGATTCTAAAAATAAATATTAATAACTGTAGACCTTAGTAACTAAAATACAATATCAACAGCACCTTAGTTACTCTTATTTTAATTTAGCATGATGTTTATTTGGCTTTGCCAAAATTTGCACTTTAATATATGATGAATATCTGTTATAGAATTTACTCTCTGAAGAGTAAATGTCCTTCATTATCAAAAAAGGAAGCTCGATTTTTCTCAAGTTGAGTGTTCACATTTCTAACTAATTTTATTCCTGGGTCTGCACACACTTTCCCAATGAAAGTAATTTCAAATACCCATAATGAAAGCATGGAATAGTGTAGGAACTTAAATAGATTGAATAGGAGATTTATAAGCAGCCAGATATAAGTGTCATCATGGCCATTCTGCCATCAAAAAATAATACCTTTTCAAGAGATGGAAAATTGTATATATTGATTTAAAATTCTTTCATCTCAGAAAAGTAACCACGTTTAAAAAACTACTTTAAAAACTGTTCTTCAGAAATAGTTTTCAAGTGTGTTTTTAAGTGTCAAAAATTGTGAGCTTACTTTCTATAGTTAAGAGTTATAATCAATGACATATGAGCTCAGTGAATTAAATAACAGGAGTAGAAGAAATTAATTTCAATGATTCACAAGGAGGTTGAGTCCATTTCTAATTGAGATGATGTAATTTCATGTTTCTGCTCACTGAATTTTTAACAGTATATTTATCTGGATTTTTCTCTAAACATCAGAGAAATACTTTTGGTCCCAGTTTGTCAATGGAGAAATATTCTTAATTCTTAAATCTTCAGTATTTTCAATGCATGAGTTCATAGTGAATCTAACTACAACCTTTTTTTGTAAAGGCAAGTCTAATACCAATATCCCATATGATCAGTTCTTATTATATATTCATTTTCATAGGTATCACCCACTCCTATAGTTTCTTATAAAAGATTTAAGATCATTTCACATGTGTACTTATATCTTTGGAATTTCACTGACCATAAAGAAAAAAAAATCTAAATATGAGATTGTAATGTTCATTCTATCATTTGTTCGCTATGCTAATCAGGATAACTTGTTTTATCTGATTTTTAATATATTTCTTGCATAGACAGTCATATAAGTAGGGTTAAGTCTTTGGAAATAAATAACAGAATTTTTTTTTTCTTCTTCTCCCTTTTTTAAAAATTTCTATGTTGGTAGCCAGCAGGTGCATAGTGGTTAAGGCACTGGACTTCCACATGGTTCAAGTTCCAGACCTAGAGGCTTGAAACTCATGCCAGGTGTGTGTGTGTGTACATGCCCAAAATCCCAGCAAGGGAATGAATGAGAAGGTATTGTAGCCTGGTCACCCATCTTCCCCGGGAGTGATTTCTCTTTCACCCTATCTCTCTGTCTCTCTCTGGCAAATGCACATGCCCTATGGCAGAAACATTAGAAAAATAAAATAAAAATATAAAAACTTCTGTTTTGTCAGATTGAGGCAGGTTTTGTTTCACTGTATACTTAGCTTAGTTTTATTTTTTGCCATAGGGAACATATGCTAATGGGACAGAGACAGACAGTGAGAAGAAAAGTGTGAAATCACCCTGTAGGGGGATGGGCATGCAACAATTACTTCTCCATTCTCCTCCGTGGATTTTGAGCATGCCCACACAGTGCCAGGGGTGATTTTCCCCCAGGTCCAGGGCTTGAACTAAGGTTGGCCATGTGAGAGTTCAGTGCCTCAACCACCATGCCACCTGCTGGCCCTGCATGTTTATTTTTAAATGAAATTTTAAAAAGTTCATTTATTCCATGAGTATGAGAGAAAGTGAAAGAATGAGAAAGGGAAAGATAGAGACACAATACCCCTGACAGAGTCCCAATTTAATCCCCAGCTTTAACTAGGCCATATCTTGGACATAAATATGCACAGCATATTCAGGAGGTCCCTGGAAATGAACCGGCAACCTTCCCATGTGGTGTGCTCTGTAGAGAGTTATGTTTGACCATGGTGCCATTGTCAAGTCCCTATATACTTTATTTTTAATTGGATAGCTATATAAGTATTAGTTAGTAATATTTGACATTCTCTTCAATATTATTTTTTTCATTAATCTTCAAAATAAGCCTTTAATATTTTTTTCAGTTTCAAATTTTATTTTGCATGGTTTTGCCAACCAGGCGGTGACGGGACGGAGGTTAAGTTGACTGGATCCCACAAGGCCGACTGAGCCATTTGAGTCCTGGACCTGGTGGCCTAGAAAACGTGTGCACGCAGGCCCCTAAGCCCAAGTGGAGAGTGGAAAAGAAGGGACTATGGTATGGTCATCCCCCCCGGGAGACGGTGCTTTCTCACTTGTTCAGTTTTATATTTCATTTTGTGTGATTAATTTGGATCAATTTTTGAAACTCACTTATTGTTTTCCTGTTTTCCAAATTAGTGCCATCTATAGCCTTCACATATTTTCTTTCCTAATTACAGCCCATCCCATCACCTAGTCAAAAATACCATAATATCTCTGAATGCTGAATAATGTCTCTTTGCAAATCTAACGAATTGAGCACACAGGTATGTTTGACTAACAGGAGGCATACTGTGAAAAAACGTGAACAGAGAGTTTAAAAATTCATAAAGCATGTCAGTACCACAGGGGTGTAATTTGGGGACTTGTGCCTCTCTTATTTTGCATGAGTACATATAGAAACCTGTAAAAGTTGGGCTGAAACAGAATAATTGAAAGATCAGTATTCTCAGAGCAGCGGACAGCTATCCCCAGTCGAAGGGACTCTGTGGAAGCACATATCACAGAATTGCTCTTGACAGTTTGGACAATGCAGACTTGCTCAAACCACCACTGTGCAGGCATCCCAAAGGCAGCACATCCAGGACTGACAAGGGCCCTGGTGTCCATCAGATGCCAGGTATCCTCTCACATCTCTGACTTGAGTCCTTTTTATCTCTGGAACCCAGACACCACATCACCCATGACATCTGACAAAAACCACAACTGGTTGAGAAAATAAAAATAAATTTTAAAAACTCAACTCTGAAATCAATCTTGCATTCCTTAGAAAAAGCTATCATTTGTTACAACACTTACTTAAATACCCAGAGACATGCTGGCTGACATTCCAAAGGAAGTTGCCAGTCAATTCTTGATAAATGATATGGGGAAGTGATATTTCACTTGCTAATTCTCAAATTCAGTCTTCTTTGGACTAGCCTGCTTTGCTAATCAACTCCTGTAAAAGTTTGAAAACCTTGTCTAAGGCATTCTTCTTTGAGGCAGAGTATTTATCCTATTACTACGTTAAAGGTAATGAGCCAAAAATATATAGGCATAAAATTCCATTGTCAATTTTTACCTGGTTTTGTTTATGTTTTAATTTAATCTACCCAGTTGATTTAGTGAAAGCCTTTGGCATCCTGTTTTATACTGCAGGGGATAAATACAACTTAGGGTTTTGAGTATAAAAGCAGAATGTATGATCTATAGAACTCTTAAAAAAGCCATTTTGACTTTTCTTTCCCCATCACTGTGTGCCATGCTGTACTGTACAGTACTGTCCATAAACAGTGCAAAACAGAGATTTAAAGTTCTCTGAAGATATTTTTCTTTTATTAAGAACATTTCTTAGACATTTCCCTTTTATATTTCCCTCCCCCATATAACATCTCCTAAGTTTCCTTGTTTGCTTGCTGGATTGCCTATTAGATATAAATGGATTTTTGTTGTTGTTGTTGAGGGCTCAGTCCCTCTCTGGTCAAATTAAAAATAAATAAATAAATAAAGTTAAATAAAATAATTATTTTTTTAAAAAAAGATGCCTAGGGGACCAGCAATTGGCTTAATGGCTATGTTGCTGGACTCCCAAGTAGTCGACAGCGGTTCAAGTCCCAGGCCTGGTGGTTTAAACTCACACCGGGAGTGTGTGCGTGCATGTGTGCCCAAGATCCCGAGAGGAGAATGGAGGAGAAAGGATTGCAGCATGACCATTTTGCCTGGGGGGGTGATTTCTCGCTTTCTCTCTCTCTGTCTCTCTGTCTTTCTGGCTAGCCCATGTGCCCTAGAGCAAAAAATCCTCTCCAAAGAAAAAAAACATTCATAAAAAGGATGCCTGACTACTCTGCAACGACCATGCTGTGAAGAGGCCAGTCACGTGAACCTACACGAATCATTTAGGATGTTCATTTAAGTCATTTGAAAAGGAGAGTAGGTGATATGTATCATAGCAATTAAGTCCTGTTCCTAGAGAACCTGATCCCACTTGGTCAACCATGGTATAGAATCCTGGCCCTGGCAGCTTGAAAAAGACACCGTGTGTGTGTGTGTGTGTGTGTGTGTGTGTGTGTGTGTGTGTCTCCAAAATCTGATGGGATGGAGAAATGGAAGAAAAAGGATTGCAACATGCCCATGCCTGTGGGGTGGGGAAGTTCTCTTTCTCTCAGAGTGCACTTGTTATCTGACAGTGAGGAAAAAAATGAGAATAATAATCTTCTTTACCTACTTGATATTCTGAAGATGACTTAACGAATATGTTTTTAGGTGAGCTATATTTATTTTTTTGGAGTACATATTTGTTGGTATATATTTAAAAGTAAAACTTGCTCTGCAAATACATTATGGCTCTTGTAGTGTTTAGAAAATGAATCTTCCTTTATTTTTATCAAACATTTTGAAATTCGGAATGGGAACTCACTGAAAATATGAGTAAAAAGTGACCTAAATGAAAAAAGTGTATCAACAAACGACAGTGACTATGCGTTTGGTGTTGTGTGTGTACATGTGCACACATGTGTACCCCATGTACATGTTACATATAAATCTGTAGAAATATTTTATAGAAAAACTCCTTGAAAGTTTTCAATTATACCAGTATCCTCTACTATTTGAATCTCTATTGAAGCTTCACCTTCCGTTCTTATATATACTATTTGCCTTCGTCTGTATTTCAAACTATCTGGGTAAGCACAACTGGACACTAGGCCATTACATTGATATATTTGTCACTTCTGTTTCTTTCTTTCTTCCTTTCTTTCTTTCTTTCTTTCTTTCTTTCTTTCTCTTTTTTTTTTCTTTTTATTTTTTTTTGGTGCTAGTGGCTTGTACATGAGCTGGAGAAGGAGATAAAGAGAGATTGAGAGAGGACCTCTCCCCCAGAAGAAGCCTGCTCATAGTCATACTGCAATCCTTTTTCCTCCATCTCTGCATCCTGTAAATATCCCGAGAATACATGCAGATTTTCCCAGTGTGTTGCCCAGTGTGTTCGAATCCAGACAGCCATGTTCAATCCAGATCTTTCTGTACAGCACTTAACCACTGCATCCAAGACCAGCCTTCACTTCAGTTTTAGATATGTACAAAGGGAAAGAGGACTACAAAAAGTTCGCGGAAAATGCGTATTATGAAAAAAAGCATGAATTTTAACAATTTTTTTGTCTTAAAATAAATTCATATTTCAATACCATTTTCACAAACATTTTAAAATCCCCTTTGATATGTTATTTTTCATAGGAATGTCTTTACTCTTGGTATTTATCCATTTTGTAGGTTACCAGCTTTAAAGGTAATGTTCAAATGCTATTAATTGTTAAAAGACAAATAGTATAATTAGAGAACAGATGAAAATGATCAGCCAACTACCTGGGGCTCATGACCTCAGGTAGCTATTTTTTCAGTAATGAAACTACAGTAATCGAGGATTACTCAACACCTCAAAAGAAGAGTAGGGACTTTGATTTTGAGCACAGTACAAGCCTTACTCACCCTGGTAATATGGAATGCAATCTCATGTGCTCTCTCAGCAGTTCCCAGGATACAAGAGGCCTGAGTTCTAGTCCTCCATTATCTACTTCAGATCAAGTAAAGTTTTTCACTCTGTTTACTCATTTGTGTAATCGGGAGTATCAATTCTACCTCAGAGTTTTACTATTACAAAATACGAACTACTTATGAAAGAACAGGTGAGGCTTTGGCCTCAATGTTTTAAACTGTTGCAGTAGTAATTTTTAGCATAGATCATAGCTTGACCACCAAGGCTGTTTGGAGTAATGTTTCCTGAATTGGAACTAACGTTAATCATTTTATTTCTCCCTCTGTTGATCATCTAGATATTTTACACAATTAGGAAGAGGTGATATCATCTGAACTGAAAAATGCCCAAATGCATCATTGAAATTTAGGATAAAAATAGGGGTGATTTGTCTATTGAAAAGAGGAAAACTTTCTAAAAGTTCTTTACATAAAATTCACATTTTTTTAATGACCATGTATGCCTGCAGTTAAATTGCTTTTGTCATTTTGTGACCTTGACAAGTCACGGGCCAAGTGCATTTAGGATACTACGCTGTGTGACGGGGAATGACAAGCATTTGCATAGCCTAATAAGCAAAAGTAGTTCATTTCTGACCAATTCTAGGTTGGCAATTTGTGGTATTAATTCTATATTAACCTTTTGTAAAATGTATAAAACAAACCAACCTGAGTTTAAGGGAAAAAAAAAAGGTCCGTGACTACCAATTTTAAATCCTGAACTATGATTATCTTGGGCCAGGTCACCATTTTGTGAGCAGCTATTCATGGCTGAGGGATAGGTCTCATTGTACTGGCAGCACCAAGCAAAGGTCCAATCCTGTGAATTTGAGGGAGAGATGTGGATTTAATAGAAAAAATACAAAGGCGTTACTGGCTTACGCTGGGTAATCAAACCAAAGGGTCTTCCTCTGATCACTATTAGAGAAGATGAGAAAATCATCTTGATTTGTATCAGGATCTCCATTTGAGTATCATTATTCTAATATTTCTAAAGCTTCTTCTTTTATCATTAAGGTTTCATTCAGAAAGAAGTGACCTATTTGATTTCTAGCTGAGAAAGCACGTAATTAAATAACACCCTTGGGCTCATTCTACTTTCCTGCCTTATCATGAAATAAGAAAGGAAGGTCTCCTGAAGGAGAATTAAGGAAAATGCTGATACATAGCAAATAATAGTTTAGTTTTGCCTACAAGGACAGTCCTTTCTACAAAATAAGTGAATATAATGTTTGGAGAACTTTGGGGAAAGAAAGCAACTACCTAAGCATTATACATTCTATAATGCAAAGTAATTCTTTTTTTTTTTTTTTTTAAATCTGTTCCAAAATAAAAAGAATTGCAAGGTTACCTTCCTT
Organism: Tupaia tana; assembly: GCA_026018925.1. Lineage (NCBI taxonomy): Eukaryota > Metazoa > Chordata > Mammalia > Scandentia > Tupaiidae > Tupaia > Tupaia tana. The sequence continues at coordinate 87,327,618 of JAKSZU010000006.1, forward strand.
TGCTTTGGCTTCGTTATCACTGTTAGCATTGCTTTGATTATCATCGCCATCATTTATTACTCCAATAAAAGCAACATTTCTAAAGTAGGAAAAATAGATTGTTGCAATTTTCTTTAAAATTAAGACATTCATTAATTAAGAGATTTTCATTTTAATCTTCTAACATAGATATGGCATTACAACAAAAAACATGTAAAAATTTTTACAAAATGAATAGAAAAAATAGAATTATAAGGTGAAACTTGAAAGAGTATGGCAGTTTTACTAAATGCCATAAACTATATTTTAATTTCTTTCGTGTCCATTTGAAAGAAATGTATGAAATGTAGAAGAACAATAGTAGACAAAAATGAATACAAAAATATCTCTGAGATTTCAGTCTTAACTAGGAGATCTTTAAAAAGCATAAAATTGAAACCACCTTTAAAAAATACCCAGTATTGGGACCAGTAGTTAGCGTAATGGCTATGTCGCTGAACTCCCATATGGTTGACCATGGTTCAAGTCCTGGATCTGATGGCTTAAACTCACGCCGAGTGTGTGTGCATCCGTGCCCAAGATCCTGAGAGGAGAATGGAGGAGAAGGGATTGTGGCGTGGCCATCCCCTCTGAGGGGGTGGTTTCTCACTTTCTGTCTCTCTGTCTCTCTCTGTCTTTCTGGGGAGTGCATGCGCCCTATAGTGAAAACCTCCCCCCTCAAAAAAAAACACCCAGTATTATTTTATCAAAAGCATAATAGTTTCTATTTTTACAGAGTATTATACACACATATACTGGAAAGACAGATTTAGTTTTATTTGATGAGCACATAGAGACATATGCAAGGCAATGAAAAACACAATTTAAAAAACCACACAAAGTAATAGCATATATTTGGAGATATTTGGAATGTAAAAGCCTTAAAAGTAAGGTTAAAATTGAGGGTAGCCCTGACTGTATTGTTCTTCCTTCCTATTATGTAAGTGATTAATTGTTGGAAAAGCTTGATTAAATAATAATTTACAAATAATCTTTTTCAGTGAAGTCATTGTAGTAGATATCTTCAAAGTATTAAGTTAATTTAAAAACTATTTTATAAATGAGTAGTAACACATAAGTCTTCATTAAAATATTACTATAGCTGCCAAGATATCATACACGATGAATAAGCAATGTACTTGTATATTATTTAATCAATATTTACTGATCACCTAATCCTATAACCTAAGTGATAAATCTGGGCAAGTAATAACAGGGATGGAAAGCATGTAATGTTTTGATACATCTCTATAAAGTATTAAAATAGCAAGTTAGCCTGTGGCCTAGTGATTAAGAGAGCTGGATCCCGCATGGGAGACCAAGGTTCAAAGCCTGGCCTTAGTGGCTTGAAAATACTCATTGTCCATATATGTGCATGACCCAAATCCTAACAAGACACAGGTATGGAGGAAAAGGGATCATAGTGTGACCACACCCCAGTAAGAGGTACATTCTCCCTTTCCCTCTCTGTTCATCTCTCTGTCTCTCTGACAAATGCAGGTGCCTTCTGGCAATAAAAAAAATAATAACAAATATATGCATTACACAAAATTAGCAAAAGCTAGTAAATAAATCCTAAAGTACTTAATTAAAAATTTCTGGTCCAAGGTACAGGCTGATATCCTAACTGGAAGACTGAAAGCATAGTTATTGTCCAAGGGAGGATATTTGACTTTGTCCAGTTGATCCTAAGTTGTTAACTAGTGGCTGTTTGGGACTGATGTCAGAGTTTTCGATTTGGTTTTCTAAATTTGTTACCACAGGTTGTGGGTCAGTTATATTCTTATATATAATCTGAGTATTGCTCATTTGAATATTTATTCTTTCATTACGTGAGCAAGACACATCTATCTATCTATCTATCTATCATCTATCTATATCTATATAGATATATAAAAGATACAGATACCATGATATAAACATATATGTATATATATACACACAATATAGTATAATTATGCTTATAATTAATAGCCAGAATGATTAACTTTAACATTATAAATAAAATTGATGATTTATTGTTTAAGTGGTTGGATTTTCAGAGATTGACATCATTCAAAAGGGAGGAAGAAATTAAGGATAATATATTTAATTGAAGTTATTCAGAATCAACTATATTCAGATCTCTAGAACATAAGAAAAGGGAGAGAAAATCATTTAGAGAAAATTGATAGAATCATGGAATCATTTGCATTCTTTTGACAAAAGAAGGAAGATAATTTAATAAGAAAGTAGAAATTTAATTACTACAGCACTAGAGTTAAGATATAAGTAAATGTTGAACGTCTTAATGTGTCTTACTCGTTGCCCTCCTCTTCACCTTATGATAATGAATGGCAAATTAAGTAGCCAAAATATATACTTGAAACTACTTTTCATATAAATCTTTCTCAAAACTCTAGAGATTTTGGAAAACTGTTAGGATAAAGACATTTATTTGAGTTAAGGACATCAAAATTATTTTGAGTCTTTATGTTAGGGAAAGTTTCTGGATTGTGAGAATCTACCCTCTTTTTTACAGATTCCAATTAAATCATAATTATGTGACTGCATATATACATTTGTTTCTTGTTTTATTTATCAGCATCCACACCAAAACCAAACAAAAAATCCTAAAGTAAGAAATTAAGGAGGTCATCGGCCTTATGTATGTTGGTCTATGGTCTGGAAAATGTAAGCAATCGATTCTCTGATTTCTCTCCCTGTTCTTACGTCATCCCAGTTTCACTGCAGACAGGTTAGCAGTAGTAAAGCAGAAACAATATTTACTCTCTTACTTGTTAAGTATGATTAAAATTCAACATTAGATATTTTACAGGAATTGAGTGCCTTCATTATAGAAGTTCTACTGTTATGATAGGTATGAGAATGAGGCCTACCCTCACTCATTATGCATTTATTATGGAAGAGTAGACATACATACACATGGTGACTCTCATGGAAGTTTGGAAGAGAGCATTATCATAGAGGGACCATAAAGTCATACAAGTATTCATAATAGACAACATGTGTTTTTACTAGATGTAAAAGATTTCAGCTGGTGACATGGTGGTTTAGATGCTGAATTCCCACATGATCAACTGTGGATTAAGTCCCAGATCTGGTGGCTTGAAAAATCACCCTGGGTCATGTGCATGCATGCTCAACATCCTAAGAGGAGAATGGAGGAGAAAGGATTGTGAGGTGGCCATCCCCCTTGGGGGTGATGCCTCACTTTCCCTCTCACTATCTTTTTCTCCCTTTCTCTGGAAAGTACATGTACCCTATGACAAAACTTAAATAAAAAAAGATTTCATGAAAAAAAAAAAAAAATAAAGGGACCAGCAGTTAACGTAATGGCTGTTGCTGGACTCCCATGTAGTTGACCATGTAACTGGAAGGTACCCACATAACCAGCTCCTTATGCGACATCTACCACAAGCAGACTTTGGTCTTTGGGGTACTGAGATACTATACATGTGCTAATAGTGAGTAGGAATCTATAAATGGTGCACCTGGTGTGACAGACGGGAAGACAGAGAGAGACAGGGACCAGCAGTTAGCATAACAGCTATGTCACTGAACTTCCATGTGGTCGACCGCGGTTCGAATCCCAGACCCGGTGGATTAAACTCACACCGGGTGCGTGCGCATGCATGCCCAAGATCCCAAGAGGAGAATGGAAGAGAAAGGATTGCGGCGTGGCCATCCCTCCTAGGGGGTGATTTCTTGCTTTCTGTCTCTCTTTCTCTCTCTGTCTCTCTGATAATTGCACACACCCTATAGCAAAAACCTCTCTCCACCAACAACAAAAAAAAGATTTCATGGGTCAGATTGGCTTTATGATGGGGTTATGATTGAATTGGAAGTTTAAGAATATAATAAATTGATATTTAGGAAAAGTTGAGAAGGGACTGGGGAAACTATTTTTTAGAAGAATATGTGGTGAACAACACAGGAGCTTGAAACTTGTTTGGAAAGAATATATGTTTTTTTTAGGGCGCAAAGGATAATGTACTTTAAAAGATAGAGATCAAAACATGAATGCACTCAGAAAGACCTCAGTTTCAGAACTGTTATATTGGCTTGGCTTTACAAAACTTTCCTGTGTATAACGAAATTTACATGGTGACCATCCTTTCCCTGCCTAAAGCCTAACTTGGGGGACCAAGTTTGTGCATAGAAGATTGGGCAGCAGGTGGGAGAGCAGATGGAATCTAGGAAGCACACACACGCACTGATCAACTGATTAAATCTATACACTTACCATCAAAAGACTATTGAAAATTAGTGCTTTTCTACTTTAGATTTAAAACAAGATTAACATGTCCTATTTTTCTATAGTACAACTTTATCTTTGGTTTAAACACTGCTTTAAAATTTTTATTGTTTTGCAATTTGAGTGACAATATATGAAAGTTTTAAATCCTTGGTGGACATAATCTTATCCTTAAAAGACACACAGTTTAAAATACTTCCTGCTGCTCCAAAATAATTTTGTTCCTGGTACTATTGTTATCAAAGGAAGGTTTCATAGAATTATTTTTGTAAGATTTGTTTTGGGTGAGGCAGTTAAGAACCATTATTATGGAAACAAATATAATTACAAATAATAATTGTTTTGGAAATAGACATCTAGAAGAATCAGATATGACCTGTATCTATTCAACTTGTGGTTTGTATTTCTCATTTTATGACAAAATATTACTGGAGAAAGAATAAAAGGCAAACAATGCATTTTTATATTTTAAATCAGAACTGACATTGCTAAAGCTTCTGGAGGATATTTCCTTTTAAATTAGTCATAGCTGTTCAGGGTTAAGAACATATGCTTAACTAAGAAGATCACTATTTCTTCTAAAGTACCTTGCAGACACAAGGATTTTTGAAACTTGGGTTTATATGGCTGTTTAGATTATTCTTGATCAACATTTTATGTTGTAGCACACATTAGTTGAGTAAAATAGCTCACATTTTGACTAAGTATCAGTTCCTTGCCTTCATTAGTTCTGAATGGTTTAGCTACCTTTTGAAACACTGGTCTTTCTGTCTTTGATGTTTTCAGGTCATCCTGTCAACTCCCTGGATTATATATTTCAGTCTGGAACACACTGAACCTTTGTTTATTTTCCAAAAGAGCCTCATTTACTATTAGCTGTGCATTAATGTGAAGACGTGTGGTCGAGGATGTCAACAGTTCAGACGGTATCATTTCAGTGGCCCGTCCTTCACAGTAGGCATGTAGACAGGATCAACTCTTGTAAGGCTTTCCTCTTCCTTTATTCCTATCCCCAGTTAAACTGTCTCATCTCCACTATTTTTTGCTTAAGGCCCCTTGCTCTGGAACTTCTAAGTTAAAAAGTGAATTTATTTGACAAATGGTCCTTTTCTCCCAATACAGGGAATCTTGTCTTGTTCACATGCAATGCATACTTCTCTTTTGTTTTGTATTGTGTCTGTCAAATTATACTTTGCAACTCAATTTCCTCCATATTAAAATCCATATTTTTCCCAGAGGGAAGGAATATACACAATAATTATAAAAAAGGATATCTTTAATGGGAATTGATGGGCTGCTAAAGCATCTTATTATCCCTTATAATCCATTGTCAGTAGGTGTCAAAAGAAGAATATTCAGCAAAATACATGACTTAGTTTTTTTTTAACAGTTTTATTTCTTTTCATTTTTTTTTTAGAAATTATTCTATACCATTTTATTTCCAATACCAAAATATATTATGGTGTATATAAGCTCCCATGTTCTCCTTTTATGGCATGTTTTCTTATGGTGATTAGTTCCCTTAAAATTGGCAATAAAGACTTTTTGTTGGTTTTTGTTGATCATGGAACTGCTGCCTCCTAAATCCCATCTGTAAGTGCAGTGCCTTTTTGAAAGAATAGAGAGTGATTTGCTTCAAGATTTTTTTTAACATTATCGCCGGCATCCATAGGAACTGTCAATAAAGTTATAAAGGTGAGAAAGACAGGATAAAGTGGTTAAGAAAACGTAATCTTTAGGTTCACACTTGGTGCATGTCTTTGTTTTTCAGAGATTTTTGCATTCAGGCATGTGTTCTTGCTGGAGAGAGAGAGAGAGAGAGAGACAGAGAGACAGAGAGATAGAGAGACAGAGAGGAAAGTGAGAAATCACTCCTTGGAGGGATGGCCAAACTGCAACCCCTTGTCCTACGTTCTTCTCCTGGAATTTTGAGCACGCAGGCATACACATGTGCCCAGCATGATTTTTAAGCCACCAAGTCTAGGACTTGAACTGTGTTGAGCACGTGGAACTCCAGTGACATAAATACTACACTAACTGCTGGACCTTGTATGTGTCTTAATTCTGTTATTTATTAAGCAGTGTGTCATTTGACATATTGCTGCTTTACTCTGCCTCAGTCTGCTCATCTGCGACATGAATTTTTTATGACTAGTCTCTTTTATAGAAAGATCATTATCTTTACAAGGTCCTTACTCATGTCTACCCATCCTGCCACATTTCTCTAATTCATTGAATATTCACTCTTCTAGATGATGATTTTATTGTTTTATCTTTCTTCTCCAACAGCTACATTTTTTCTCTCATCCGCATTCCCAACTACAGACCTGGCTTTGTTCCTCTTACCCTGCTAAAAAGAAAAAAAAAAAATTAGAAGAAGATTTGAGGACACTCCTTCCATAACATATACTCTCTCCAACTATCTCTGTTCCATGCACTCTGGCTTCTTTCTCCTAAATATGCATGAGTTTTCTGGTTCTTACAGATGCCAGCTACTTCACTGGTGTATTAGATTCATCTCCTCTTGCAATATCACACTTTATTGTTTCCCCTTCTCCACTGGCTCCTTCTCATCAACAAACACATAGACTGTATTTCCTCACTTTCATAAAACTGTCTTGACTCACTGTTGCACTACAATCACAGCTTCGTTTCTTTCCTTCCCTTTCCTCCTTGAAATACTTCTCTGTAGTCTTCCCCATAACTTGCTTCCATTTTACTGATCACTACCTGAAAATGATGCTCTTCATGTTAGCAATAACCTTTTCTTTGATAAATCCAGTGGTTCATTTTTCCTTGTTGAAATATTTTATTCACTGGCATTCTGTTTTTTCCCCTACACAACAGGTTCCCTTTGATGAATGCTTTCTGAATTATCTTTATCTTCCTATGCTCCAAACATTTGACTGGCTAAGATTCAATACTTGAAGCTTTTCTCTCTTCTCTCTACGCTACTGATAATCCTTGCTGGTCTCTTCCGTTCTCATAGCAGACTAATACCCTCTCCTTACTGACAACTCCTGATTTTATCTCTGCAGCCTTGATCTCCCCTGAAATCCAGGCTTATGTATGCAGCTGCTTACTTGGTATTCATGCTCAGTCTCCTACTTGGCATCTCTAGTGAAGGCATCTAAAACTAAACTCCTGATACTCTCACTGCAGTTTTCCCTATCTCAATAAAAGGCATGTCCTCCTTCCAAGTGCTCAGTCTAAACTCTTTAACCACCTCTGTCTCCCATCTGAAGTCAAGTATCTCAGCCAAATCCAGTTAGCTCTGCCTCTTACTGAGTAGTAAACCACTTCTCAATACCTTTGAGATTATAGGAATCGCAAGGCCACTGGTCCAAGTCATCTTTAGCCCTCAGATAAGTTACTGCAATAACTTCCCAACTGATCCTGGCCTTCTCCTTTCCTTCAGACACTCTCAGCATGGAACCAAAGTGTTCATAGAGATGTGTCACTCCACTGATGAAATCACTTTAAAGACTTTTAATCTTAGTTAAAGTGAAAAAACAGGTCCTTGGTGCCAGCAGTTGGAGTAATGGCTATGTCGCTGGACTCCCATGTAGTTGACCATGGTTTGAGTCCCAGACCCAGTGGTTTAAACTCATGCCGGGCACGTGTGCATGTGTGCCCAAGATCCTGAGAGGACAGTGGAGGACAAGGGATTGCAGCATGGCCACCCCTCCGGGGAGTGATTTCTTGCTTTTTGTCTCTATCTTTCTCTGTCTTTCTGGTCAGCGCATGTGCCCTACAGCAAAAACCTTTCCTAAATAAATAAATAAATAAATAAGAAGTAAGTCCTTAAAAATTCCCAGAATACTTTGGGATCTGATACCACTTTATCATTCTCTCCTTCTCATCTAAAACTCTTCCCCTCACTTCCTCCCCTTTGCTGTCTTCTTAGCGCTTCTCAAACATATCAGGCATGCTTTCCCTGAGAGATTTTTGCCCTGTTTTCTCTATCTGGGATGCTCTTTCAAAGGCACTTTCATTATTCAATCTTATGTCTATTTCAGACTTTTATTAAAATATAATCTTTAGGGACCAGCAGTTAGTGTAATGGCTATGTCACTGGACTCCCATGTAGTTGACTGTGGTTCACGTCCCGGACCCGGTGGCTTAAAACTCACACCAGGTCCATGTGCGTGTGTGCCCAAGATCCTGAGAAGAGAATGTAGGAGAAGGGATTGCAGCGTGGCCATCCCCCCTGGGGGGTGATTTCTCACTTTCTGTCTCTCTGTCTCTCTGTCTGGCGAGTGCATGTGCCCTATGGCAAAAACCTCTCAAATATATATATATATATATATATATATATATATATGTGTGTGTGTATATATATATATATATATATATATATATATATAATCTTTAAGTGACATAAGTTCCGACCATCTTATCTAAAATAGCACCTCCTCCAATCATAGACTCCCTACTTATTTGTCCTGCTTTTTAAAAATAGTCTACCTCTATACAACATATCATTTTAAAACAATTTGTTGCACTTATTTTCTGACTCTCCTCTTCCCTTACAACTATTAGAATGTAAGATCCATGAGATTAGGAAGTTTATTAATTTCTACGTGATATTATTTATGTAAATTGTTTGAATTAATTGATACATATCTCAAAGCGTAGTTGAAAAACTTAGAGATCATGTATATAATCTAAGCCCAACATTTGCTACCTACTGGAACCTCAGCAAATGCTATCATTGAGAAGATTACTCAAAATTCATTAACATATCATGCTTTAGGATATGGAGGTGGGCACCTCATTGCATTAAAAGAAGGCAGTACCTGAGGGCATTTGATTGGAGGAGTGAATAATAGACTTGTCTATTGTTCTGCTTACATAGACATAGGGTTCTCTGATTTAACTTAAGAGGCTAGAAGTTGCCACTTGGATTACATATTTAGATGTCTATTTTTCTCACTTTTATACATATATTCCCATTAAATTAAATGTTATAGTACAGAACTAGATGCCATTTCATTTTGGTTTAGTAAATTTTATAACACAAGGTTAACATTACTAAAATTTATTTCTATGTTTTTTATGTATAACTCTATATTTTTAATTTTTATAAAGGTCAAATAAAAACAAAATTAATTCATGATAGAGATCAGAATAGTGATTTACTGTTGGATATGGGGTATGGATATCTGTGCTTGAGTAGTAGTTATTAGACAAATTCAGTGACTATGATGAAAAATCTTTGTGGTCAGAAATACCCTACAATTGATGATTTTTTTTTTTTTTTGGATAGGTTTTTGCTATAGGGCGCGTGCGCTTGCCAGAAGGAGAGAGACATAGAGATAGAAAGCAAGAAATCACCCCCCAGGGGGATGGCCACACCACAATCCCTTCTCCTCCATTCTCCTCTCAGGGTCTTGGGCACGCTCACACACGTGCCCAGCATGAGTTTAAGCCGCCGGGTCTGGGACTTGAACCACAGTTGACTACATGGGAGTTCGGCGGCATAGCCATTACGCCAACTGCTGGTCTCAATGAATTTTTTTTAATTGTAGATTTTGTATCAGCAGATGGCATAATGGTTATGTCACTGGACTCCCACATGGTTGACCTTGTTTCAAGTCCTGGATCTGGTGGCTTCAAACTCACATCAGGCACATGTGTACGCATGCCTGAAGTCCTGAGAGGAGAAGGGATTACAGCATGGCCACCCTCTCTGGGGGGTGATTTCTTGCTTTCTGTCTCTCTGTCTCTGGTGAGTGCATGTGCCTTATAGAAAGAAACAAAGATCCTCAATAGAAATAAAAATCTTGCAGATTTAAAAGAAAAATCCATATTGTCTAATTTTTACTCAAATAGCCCTTCCTATAAAATTTTTTCAAAGTAGTAATTTATGAATTTTCATATATTTTTAATTTATGTAGTGGAAAATAAAGGCAAATTATATCTACTTTTGGAAACAATATCCCATTTCATACCAATTAGTGGTGACAAAAGCTGTAATCTCATCCATAACAACTCATCAAGTATTAGGTTAGAAAGATGGGATAGAAAACAAATAAAAAAATTTAGACCTCAATTTAACTCTCTAGTAAATAAAAATATTTAATATATAGCATTTATATTTGCTTCTAAAATTTTTCACTTAGGAGGGCCAGCGGTTAGCGCTTATATATATACACACACACACACACACACACACACACACACACACATATATGTATATTTCCACCACCACCCCCATTTCTCACCCTCTGCTATTTCCCACCCTCTTTCCACACTGTCTCTGGTATCAGCAGTTCCTTTCCATTTTTTAAAATTTTTTTTTACATTTTGTTGATTCACAAAATATCTTAATTAATCTAAAAACTTTCAATAGCAAGTTCAGCTGATACATGTGAACACATGGTGACTTTAGACATGAAAGTCTGTCAGTAGAATGAATATACTATAAACTAGCACCTAACTGAAGCCAAATAGCTTACTGTGGTCATTAAACAGATATTTTTAAAATATATGTTTTTTAATTTGAAGAAAGGCAGTTTTAGCTTTAATAAATCAAAATAAAAAAATGTTAAGAAAACTTTACTTAAGATTTAAAGCCAGAAAACAGGTTTGGATTCTTATCAAATAGTAGGTACAAGGACAAATCCACATCTCAAAAAAAGACAAAAATCCTTAAGTCTAGAAAACAAAGCATAGAAAAAGATCAGTAATATTTTAGTCAAAAGTCATAAAATTCTATTTCACCAGTTCAAACTCATGTACTTAATATATCTTCTGTTGTGGTCCGATCTTTCCATTTAAATTCTGGAAGATAATGTTTATATCTGGACTTTTCCCTACCATTAAGCTGGCCCTTTTTTAGTTGTTTTTTTGGACTCTTATTTCTGTGTGTCTAACTTTAGTTTTCCTGAGATAAAACTGCTTTCAGAACTTCTTGGGGAACTGGTCTGTTGTCAGTAAATTCTTTCATTTTTTGTTTATCTGAGAATGTTCTTGACTTCTCTTTCCATATAAAGGATAATCTTGCCGGATATAGTATTCATGGTTGAAATGTTTTTCACTCAACACTTTGAGTATATTTTACCATTCTTTCCTTCCTTGCATTGTTTCTGATGAGAGGTCTGCTGTGAGCCTGATGGGATATCCTTTGTAGGTAACTTGACATTTCTCTTTTGCCAATGGTAGTATCTTGTCTTTGCCTGTGATTTTGGTCAAACTGGCTATAATGTGTCTTGGAAAAGATCTTCTTGAGTTGATTCAATTTGGGTTATTTTGTATTTCTTGGGTCTGGATCTTCAAATGCCTCTCTAGGTTCAGAAAATTTTCTTTCAGGATTTCATGGAATAGATTATCAATGCCGCTATCTGTCTCTTCACCATCTGGAATACCGATTATTTGGATGTTTGGACGTTTAGTGGTATCTAGTATTTCTTGTTTATTATTCTCATTTTTTAGGACTATTTTCTCAGTCTTCATGATGGGTTTTGCTAGTCCAGAGATTCTTTCTTCTACATCTGAGATTCAATTTTCTGTATTATCTAGTCTACTTTTAATACTTTAAAGGGAGATTTTGACTTTCTGTATAGTAGCCTTCATGTCCAACAGTTCTATTTAATTCTTTTTTATAGTGTGTATTTCCTCTTTCAGCTCTTGCGAGAACTTCCTCATCCTCTAGAACTCATCGGCTCTTTTCTTCTGGAGTTAATTGTCTCTCTTCTCTTCCATCTCTGTTTGCTTTGTCACTGTGAATACTCTAAATTCTTTATCAGACATTTCTGTGACCTCCATTGTACTATCTGTGGATGAAGAGGAGTTATTCTTTTCCCTTGGGAAGAAAGTATTTTTTTTTTGGTATCTCGTATTTCTTGTGCCTCTGTGGTGATTTCTAGTTATCTGATGGGTTATTTGTTTCTTCCTAGTTTCTGGAAGTTCAGTCTGAGCGATCAGAGACATGTAGGAGGAGGTGATCTGCAAACTCTGTGCAGTTCTGTTTTTCTCCCTTTGTGCCACAGATTCGGTGGAATAATGGAATATGTTGATCCTAATAGTATTTGGATGCTTGCCTACATTTTACTTAGAACTGTCTAGGCACTCAGTGCATGGAGGCTGAGCAGCAAAGTGATGAGGTAAAAGAAAAAGGATAAGAAAACAAAGAAAGAGATAAAAAAAGAGATAAAAGAAAAACAACCAAAAAGTTTATCACGTAGAGCAAAAGCATTAAATCTCAGCTCCCATGGAGGAGTCAGTCTTCTTCTGAAGGCCTACCCTTTTTACCTGTCTTAAGTGGTAGGGGGAAAGGGGATTATTTTTTAAATAAATTAAGTTATATTCTTTTAAATATTTTTTCTTTTGGAGAGTTTTTTGCTATAGGGTGTATGCACTCGCCAGACAGACAGAAAGAGAGAGAGAGATAGAAAGCGATAAATCACCCTCCAGGGGGGATGGCCACGCCGCAATCCCTTCTCCTCCATTCTCCTCTCGGGATCTTGGGCACGCACGCACATGCGCCCGGCGTGAGTTTTTAAGCCACCAGGTCCGGGACGTGAACTGCAGTTGACTACGTGGGAGTCCAGCGACATAGCCATTACGCTAACTGCTGGTCCCTCTTTTAAATATTTTTGAGGTAGGAGATAGATCATCAACACATAGTTAGGGTATAGGCCCACAAGATGGAGGCACTTTCGTCTTCAGAAATCATTCACTAGAGACTGTTTGCATGCATAGTGTGCTCACTCAAGGAGTGCTACTTACAACTTCCTTGCTATCCTTTACTAGGCCCCTGCAATCTACAGTTAAGATTTTTTTTCAGGTCACAACATATTCAGAGAACAAGATAATTGTCTTAGGTCTCAAAGCTCTCAGACAAAGACTTGAGCAATCACTGACCACGAGATAATGGTTTCTGAAACTTAAAGCTCTCAAAGATAAGAACAATGATTTACCACTAATTTTCTAAAGGAATAACCTGACTAAGCAAGTGAATTCCAAGAAGAAAAAACATGAATAAATTCCTACTAGCTAGAATATAAACCCCAGACCCAAATCTCACATCAGCAACCCATTTTGGGACCCCGCTCCCCTTGACAGTGTTTTCTCTCAAAATCTGCTAACTGCCTTCTCTTGTCTGTGCTTCTAATTCTTTGTGGTCACCAGACAAGCTGAATGATTGGTTAATCCCATGTTGGTAGGCAGTAGAATTCCACTCACCCATAAGTTTCTGTGTCATTTTGATGGAACTATGGGTTAGCTGTTAAGAATACCTTTAGGTTAGAAATATACCTCGGGACAAGCAGATAGTGTAATGGTTACATGGCTGGATCGCCACGTAGTCGACCACAGTTTGAATACCATATCTGGTGGCTTGAAACATGTGAGGCGTATGTGCATGTCTGCCCAGAATCCTGAGAGGAGAAGAATGGATTGGGCATGGCCATCTTCCCTGGGGGTATGACTTCTCACTACCTATCTCTCTGTCTCACCAGCAAGCATACATGCCCTACAGGAAAAAATCTCTCTCTCTCTCTCTAAAAAAAAAAAAGAAAGAAAGAAATATGCCTCAATCCTCAAAGCATAGAATCTGAGATCAAGTATATTTCAAATATTCAGAGAATTTATTTCATACGATTTGTGAAATTTTTAGAAAAAGTCCTTTGGTAATATGATCAAAATGTAATTCTCTATAGTTATAGGATATGCATAATTTACTCTTCAATTCTTTTTAACAAAAATTTAAAGACTAAAACTGATTTGTAGAAAGAATAAATATATACATATTAGGAAAAGTTGATTATTTGAGTTACTTATTAAATTATCTACTATCTTTAGGTAAATTAAATGCTAACAAAAGAAAATTCAAAAAGATGTATGACTTTGGGACCAGCAGTTAGCGTAATGGCTATGTCATTGAACTGACGTTGACTGACGTTCGAGTCCTGGACCCGGTGGCTTAAACTCATGCTGGGCGCATGTGCGTGCGTGCCCAAGATCCAGAGAGGAGAATGGAGGAGAAGGGATTGTAGCATGGCCATCCCCCTGGGGGGTGATTTCTTGTTTTCTATCTCTCTGTCTCTCTCTGTCTTTCTGGCGAGTGCACGTGCCCCATAACAACAACAACAAAAAAAACCTCTTAAAAAATAATAATGTTGTAAAATATATAAAGACAATAATGCCAGGAATTCTTTTACTAATAACAGAAACCACAGGTATCTTGAGAAGAACAACTTTCAGTAGAAAAGGAAACATATTACCATCTCTTTTAAACCTTAAAAAACTAGAAAAGAAACAAATAAACGTTTCTATTATATATTAGATTTATGAAGAAAAATCTCAGAGCTTTGGAGCATCAAAATTGAAGTATTCATTTTCTAAAGTTAATGAGTAAGAGTTGCAGCTATAGCATTTTCTGCATTGTATTGATATACTATTTCAGCCAGAATTTTCTAAAACAACTCTTCCTGGAGTTTCTTTCTGATTTATTTTGTTAAAGCATAATTGTGCTTTGTACATAGTAATGATTCATTCAAGGTCTTTCTGAAACTTGTGTAAATAGGAGGGGAGGAATCACTAGAATTGGCTGATAAATCATGTCTCTAATATTCAAATGAGGATATGTAGGATGATTCTATTAAACACCAGAAGAGGCCCATCAGTGGCACAGTGATGAGGCAATGTCCTGTGATTCTGGACCCATATGAGAAGGTCCCTCACATCCTGAGGTCTCCCTGTGACATTTCAGGTCAAGTACATGTGTGGAAGCCCTTGCCGGAAGACGCCCCATTATGGCGTAGGAGCTAAACACCTAAGACTCAAAGACAACTCCTTATTAGCATAACTCTGAGAAGCGGCCTATCAGAGCCCAACACACCCGGAGACTTGGGGAAGGGCGGGCCCAGAGGGAATTTAAGGCGCGTACCGGAAGCCTGGGAGAGAAGCAATTGAACCTGTAACAATAAACATCATGGAAGAGATCTCGGTTTCCAGAGTCGTTCCTCCGGACCGCAACAAGTGGTGGCCCGTACGGGGAACGAAGGTCTTGTGGAACCGAAGGCTCAGAACCGTGGCAGCCGGCTGGAAAGTCTCGGACGCAGAGACGGTAAGTTAAAAGCCTCGGAATAAGAGGCGGTAAACAGTGGTCTCGGAAGGGAGACGGGAACTGATAGTGGGCGCTCCGTGATTGGGAGAAAGCCCGGGACAGGAAACAGTGGTCTCGGAAGGGAGACGGGAACTGATAGTGGGCGCTCCGTAAGTGGGAGAAAGCCCAGGACAGGAAAATATCCCCGGGAAGCACCGGTAAAGGGTAAACGGGGGACCTCCTTGGAGAGGGGAAGTGGTGTACAGCCATGGGCGTGGGACCCTCTCAGCCCATAGTAGGAGCGCTAAAAGCGCTGCTTAAGTTAAAAGACCTTAAGTTAAGAGATAAGACCATTCAGCACTTCATTGAGCAGGTAGATGCCGCGACCCCCTGGCTTCTCCACTCAGGGTGGCTCACGACAGTTTGTTGGGACAAACTAGGTAGGGATTTAGACTTGGCGGCAGAGGAAGATAGACTCTCAGGCGGAGTAAAACCCCTATGGAGACTGATCCGAGCCTGTTTGGAGGATCAGCGCTGTGTGAAAATCATGCGGGAAAGTCAGGAAGCATTAAAAACGGTCCGAGAAGTGCAGTCACAAGATGGAGACGGAGGCGCTAAAATGGCGGACAAAGATGATAATAACAACTCTGAAGTACAACAACTGGTAGAGGAAGTGAAAGGGTGGGACATTGAAAGTGAGAAGGAGGAGGACCAGCCTCCTCCTTCCGCCCCGCCTCCCCCTTATAATCCAGCTGCGCAACAGCAGGGAGGAGCAGGAGGCGGAGCTTCTTTCTGCCCGGACGCTTGGCGGGAGGCCAGACAGCTTGGGCCTGTCAGGGCATTTCCTGTTTTTGTAGAGGCACCCGAGGCGATGTAGACTGGCCCTGGACAGGTTGCCAAGCTCGGCGCCCTACTTGGACTGTACATCCCTTTTTCTCCTTCACACCTAAAATCACCACAGCTCCAAATTCCACCTGGCCCGGATATAATTGGACATTTCAAAACCCTACGCAATCAGTGGCCTCAAACCCTTTTGATATCTGGCTTCTTTGCGGAAGCAATGGAAGTTGTACAGACCTTTCCCCTATGTCCATGGTATTGGGTGGCCGAGTTGGCTATGCGAACCTCACGTGATCATCAACTGACCTTTTCGAAAAGTCAGTCACATCCAACCACACCTTCCGATCTGCCATAGTTCCACCAACTCCTGTTTGTGTAGCTCCTCCTTTCTTATTCCTTGTTTATAACGGCTCTGAGTTCAATCATACTATCAACTGTAATAGTAACATCTGCTTCTTATCTTTATGCTGGAACGCTACCGCTTTCCCACTGGCTATAATTCTCCGCCTTCCAGAACACCTACCTGTCCCCGTTGTTCCACCCTCGGCGCTTTCTCTCATTCGACCTAAACGGGACTTCGGTATCACCGCAGCTATTGTCACTGCTGTGGCTTTGGCTGTTGGTGCTGCAGCCACCGCAGCAGTGTCCATGTACACCTCAGTACAAACTGCACACACTTTAAATAACCTCTCTTCCACCATGGCCACGGCCTTAGACCACCAAAGAGCCCTTAATAGTCACCTAGCCGGTGGAATCATGATTCTAAATCAACGGCTAGATCTCGTTGATGAAAGAGTAGACACGCTTTGGAGACTTGCACGTTTGGGCTGTGAGTGGCATGCCCCAGGTCTCTGTGTCACCTCCATCCCATATGACAACTTTTCCACATCTGCTAACCTGTCCCGAGAGCTTTCTTCCTATATAACAGATAACTGGAGCAGCGGCTTTGACAACCTCCAGCGACAACCGACCCCTACAGTAATTGAGAGGATGCGAGGCACAACACTGCACTACTGAGACCCTAATTGGGATCAGTAGGAAGGCATGTCCGGGTGCATATGGGTTACTGTCTGAACCATCCCATCCCCCACAAAAGACAGTGGACAGGCTGTTCTGAGTGGGTATCCCTGGCTGCCCACACAGGGTGGTAAATAAGTCCTCTTCTCTGGGGGCCCGAGACCTCTACCTTCTCCTCTCCAAAGAAAACAAAAAGGGGGAGATGTGGAAGCCCTTGCCGGAAGACGCCCCATTATGGCATAGGAGCTAAACACCTAAGACTCAAAGACAACTCCTTATTAGCATAACTCTGAGAAGCGGCCTATCAGAGCCCAACACACCCGGAGACTTGGGGAAGGGCGGGCCCAGAGGGAATTTAAGGCGCGTACCCGGAAGCCTGGGAGAGAAGCAATTGAACCTGTAACAATAAACATCATGGAAGAGATCTCGGTTTCCAGAGTCGTTCCTCCGACCCCAACAACATGTCCGTGACCCAGGCTGGCTGAGGCTGGGGGGTGAGTTGCAGCATGGTGATCCTGTTGGAAGTACCTCTCTCTCTCTCTCTCTCTGTCTCTCTCTTTCTCAGTCATGGAAAAAATAAGTAAACTAAAAATCAAACAAAACTAGATACTTTATAAAAAAATAAAACTAGATATTTTATAAAAAATAAAATGACCAAAATCAGCACAAATCTGTAGGTATAAATATGTATAATTTTAGATTTATAATTTTACAAATCTAATCAGCACTCATAAATCTGAGCACAGAGACACCAGTTTTTTAAATGAATTATACCTGTCAAGAAAATCATATGTTATTTTATACCATTTGTTTTTAGAATAATAGAATGAGGGGGAAAAACCCTCCAGTGTCTTTTATGATT
Organism: Tupaia tana; assembly: GCA_026018925.1. Lineage (NCBI taxonomy): Eukaryota > Metazoa > Chordata > Mammalia > Scandentia > Tupaiidae > Tupaia > Tupaia tana. Next base: position 87,345,666 of record JAKSZU010000006.1, read on the forward strand.
TTGGTAGCAATACCCCAAAAAGCTCAGCATGAAATGGTCCTGTATTAACTGAAATACGAGTATACTTGGGGCCACCAGGTGACATGGTAGTTAAGGCACTGAACTTCCACATAGCCAGCTGCAGTTTGAATCTTGAACCCTGTGACTTGAAAATCACACTGGGCACATGTGCATGTGTGTCCAAAATCCCAGAAGGAGATTGGAGAAGGAACTGTGGTGTGGTCATCCCTCCAAAAAGTGATTTCTCACTTTCCCTCTCACTGTCTCTCTCTGGCAAGTGACAGGCCCTATGGCAAAAACCTTAAAAAAATACAAATATATTTAATTTGTCAACATTTATTAGTATTACTTAATAAATAATGCATTACCAAGTAGGGTTTGTACCTGTCCAGTGTACAGTGCTACAGGGCATGTGCGCTCGCCAGAAAGACAGAGAGACAGAAACAGAAAGTGAGAAATCACTCCCCGGGTGGATGGCCACACCGCAATCCCTTCTCCTCCATTCTCCTCTCGGGATCTTGGGCACGCACGCACACGCGCCTGGCATGAGTTTAAGCCACCGGGTCTGAGACTTGAATCGTGGTCGACTACATGGAAATCCAGCAATATAGCCATTCCACCAACTGCTGGTCCCTACAGTGTGATATATTAAGAAAACTATTATTGAACAATATATCTGAATAAAAACAGAGGATTACTCTTAGTTCATGTTAAAACTTCTTTTTTTTCTTTTTGGAGAGGTTTTTGCTATAGGGCGCATGCTCTCGCCAGACAGAGAGAGACAGAGAGATAGAAAGCAAGAAATCACTCCCCAGAGGGGATGGCCATGCCACAATCCCTTCTCCTCCATTCTCCTCTCGGGATCTTGGGCACACACGCACACGCGCCCGGCATGAGTTTAAGCCACCGGGTCCAGGACTCGAACCACGGTCGACTACGTGGGAGTCCAGCGACATAGCCATTACGCTAACTGCTGGTCCCTATGTTAAAACATTTAATACATAAAAATAGAAGGGACTTTAAGGGGTCCAACCACAGGTGGCATGCCTTTGAGATGCTATACTCTGCAGACTGGGACCACAAGAGCTGCCCAGGTTTGATGCCCCGTTCAGCCCACCAGTCCAGTCTGACGGCTTGCCATTGTAATCCCAGTGCCTTGGGAGGCCAAGGCAGAGGACTGTTACACATAGAAGAATTGCTTTGAAAAAGGCAGGGAGGAATTTTTGATAACTATCAAAAAATCTTCCTAAAACCTCCAGTAATCATGCTAATCATCTTATTTAATATTATTGTGACCAGGTTCAGCCTATAGTGATTGGATGCCACACGGATAATTACGCAGTTGGAGTCCTGGACCTTGCAGCTTGAGAAACACACTGGGTGCATATGCCTGTGTGCCCTAAATCCCAAGATTTGTCTTTATTTTTTAGTTTAAAAATTAGGGATATAAATATATAAACTACTATGATTATAACTATTAAATATAAATTGAAATATAAAAGCATTTAAAATATAGGCTAGTGTATAAACTGGTAGAGTAAGTGAAAACTGCTAAAAGAAAAATTCAGAATGTCACGTCCATTTATCTTTTCAACCCTATTGCCAACCACTCTTTACAGGTAATCAATACCTTTAGTATTTGGGTTGTCTTCTCTGCTTTTCTTTTTACAAAGAAAAGCAACAAATACATTCTTTTCTTGGCTATACATTTACTAAATGAAATGTAACTGTTATAAATATTCTTTTGTACTCTGTTTCCTTCATTTAAAAACAGATCCTGAAAATCACAAGTTCATAGAGATCTTTGTAATTTTCTATAGCTATAAAATGCTTCACAATGTGGATATAATAATTGGTTCAATCACTCCTCTTTTTATTAGCATAGTGTTTTTTTTTTCCTTTCTCTTATTTAGTTGGAAATTATATGTATGGATAATTATGTAAATATATTTGTTCAAGTTGTTGCTAATGTCTTCAGCCTAACTTTTGAAAATGAGTTTGCTGGGTCAAAAGTTAAATGCTGAAGTACTTTTGTTAGGTATTGACAAATATCTCTGTAGTTAGAAATATATATGAACAGCTGTTTAATCAAGAGGTTCGTTCTAAGATTATGTTGTCATGCAATTTTATTTTTCACCAGTCTGAGTGGTGGAAGGTGAGAAATTAAATCATGATGTAGTTTAATTTGGATTTCCTTCATTATGAGGTATAGTAGTGGACTTTTACGAATTTTTGTTTTTGAAATGTATTCACTTAATCTTCTGTAAGAGAGGGTAACACAGATAGGCACCCCCAATAATGTTTTGTCACTTGGCAACGTCCACTAGCCAAGGTCATAGGCACACTATCACTGGCATATTCAGCTTGGTCCAGAATATGGCTCAGTAATGCAGAGCAGCATCCTGCTGCATGCACCCCTATTGTCTGGTTTCTAGATCTCTCATAGAGAGTTTATCTCTCTGATAAACTCTAGGAGCCAGACAAGCCAGATAGTAGCATAATGGTTAAGGAGGCTGGAGCCCGCATAGTTAATTGCGTGATTCAAGTTCTGGACTAGGCAGCTTGAAAAACATACTTAGTGCTTAATGGTGCATGCCAAACAAATAGAAAAATAAATAAATAAATAAGTCCCAAATGGAGGGAGAAATGGAGGAGAAGGGATTCTGGCAAAATAAATAAATAAAAGATAAACTCTAATGATTCTCATCTTCCGGTATTATGTCCTTGTAAAGAAAAGGCTATTGTCCACATAACGGGGTATAGCTTCTGTGATTAAATCATAAGAAACATGCCAGCCATTAAAGGCAAAGCTTTGCCCTCTTGCTTTCTTTACTATAGGAGACTCAAACTGTTGAGTGTAATTAGAACACTCAAATTGTCTCGGGGAGAGTCCTGTATCAAGAAAGACTGAGGTTCCTCAGCAGTAGCTGATATCAAACTCCACGTCTATGAGAGTGATTCATGTTGGACTTAAATCATCCTGCCCCGTTCCAGGCCTTCGTGTAACGGCAACCTTGAATGGCATGTGAGTACAGCCTCGTAGCAGATTCAGGTCCGAATGGCCAGTCACTTTCTCTTAGTGTTGGGTCTAAGTAAAAGGATTCTCCAGTTTCTGCTTTTCTGAAAATCTCTTTCATATGTCTTCATGTTCCCACTGTAAATAAAATACTCTGTTGACAGTTATTTTCTTTCAGCATTTAGAAGATGCCAATCTATTATTTCTCTTGTGAATGTGACTCAATTATTTTGCCACTTCTGTAAATGTGAATTGTAGTTTTTTCATTGCTTTCAACGTTTTTCATTTTGACTGTCTCCTTAAACAAGTTTTGTAATGTTGCTAAGTGTGGTTTCCTGATCTACCCTGTTGGGTGTAATAGAACTTCTTAATCTTTATAGATGCTTGTCTTTATCAATTGTTTTTTCAGTTTTGTAAACTTTTGATCCACTGTTTCTTATAATAGAGACTTTGTCCCTTTGTCTCTCTCCTTTTCTTCTGGATCATACAGTATGTATTTTAATCATCAATCACTATAGAGCTCATTCTTTTACGTATTTTCAGACTCTTTCCGTGTCTCTGCTTCAAGCAGAATTTTTCTGCTGATTATTCTGTTCAAATTTCATCTCTGTAGTTATGGCAAATCTACTGGTAAGTTCATTTATAGAGTTCATGATTTGATATATTTTTACATTTTAGAAGTACTATTCATTTATTTTATAAATATTATTTCTGCAATTTAGCTTCTTTACATTTACATTCTTAAGTTTGTGACTACTGTTTTAATATAACACTTGATATTACAGATGCCTGTGTCATCAAGGAGCCTTTTTCTGTTGTTTTTCATGCTTCTGTTTGTCTCCTGGTATGACTCTAATCTTACACTGAATTTATAAACACACACACACACACACACACACACACACACATACACACACAACTGAAGAGTCTCTGAATAATATCTTACTGTCAACGATATATATTTTGCTTCTGGAAGCCATTAAAGAAGGAGCTGATAGTCTCAACTAGTCTTTGACTGAAATAACTCTACGGTTTATTCTATTCTTACGTGCTTTCATTATCCTGAACTCCAACATTGTCTCTTTAGATCTGACTGCACAACTCTGTAGTATTTCTAGCCTTCTTAGTTACCATGTCTACCCAGATTTCAGCATCTTTACTTGTGCCATTTATAACATGGAAAATGCCTCTAGAAAAAACTAGCAGAAACTTGTTCATCTTATTGTGTTTCCTCCTCATTACTGGGCTATCAGTCGCTGATTCTACTTAAATTTTATCTATTTACTTTTCTATAGCATAAAGTTTAGTCTTTCAAGCTAGTTTTGCATAGCTATATATGGAATTTTCCTTATTGGCTTCTTTGTAAAATTAGTAATATTAAATTGTACTTAAACTGTCTTTTTGATACTAATGAATATATATGTTATTTTTTGTGGAGTTCTTTTTCCTAATAAATTATAGTTAAATACTAATAAAGGAAAGCTAAGTTTCTGACTTCTTTTTATATTCTTTATCAAGAATTGTTTTATCAAATTTTATTTTTCAAGTCATTTTTGGGTCTGTGTCCTTGTTCATTCTCTTTCATTGTAAATTCAGTTTATGGTTTCTTTCATCTGTTGAAGCACAGTGAAAGGTTTTATGTATCTTTTCTTGTACTTAAAGATGTAATTGTGATTTTTTAAATAAATTAATAGCTTTTTTATTTAATTCTTGGTAGGGTACATCCATTCTTATGAGAGAGAGAGAGAGAGAAAGAGAGAGTGAGAAGGAGAGAGAGAAGCACAAACCACAGGACTTAGTCTTGCTATAATTCCCTTCTTCCAGGCCTCTAGTTTGCCAGAATCCTGGGCACGCATGCAAGCATGCTACTGACATGTTTTTCAAGTGAACCAGACTGAGAACTGAACCACAGTTGGAACGTGACTTCTAACTCTGCAGTCTAGTATGCTGACCGCATACCAGACAAGTTGCACCACTGCACCACACAAGTTGGGACATACTTCTTGACATTATTGTGTGTGTGTGTGTGTGTGTGTGTGTGTGTGTGTGTTTCAGGGTATAGCAAGGCTAAGAGTGCATTGAAGAAGACGAAAGGAAAAACAAAGCTCCCAAGAAGGAGGGAGGAGTCTTGAAAATGGGTTGCCAAGGGGGAACTATGTTTTAATTTTTAAGTTTATTTATTTATTGCTTCCATGAGCAAGAGAGAGAGAGGTACTGAGAGAGACAGACAGACAGAGAGAGGGAGGAAGCTGATGTACTATCACCCCCCCAACTTCAGCTAACCCTGGTTCATGCTCATGCCCTGTGTACTCGTGAAGGTTTCTGCAAACTTTCCATGTGCTACTGTCCCACTGACTAGTCCCCTGTATTTATTTTTAAAAGTTTTTCTTCAGGGTTTATAACTATTCTAAATATAAGGTGATAGATAATTATGACCTTATAGAAGACATGAAATTTTACAAGAGTATGCCTTGTATTCGGTCAAGTGCTACTGTGCATATGGATCCATATTAGCATGCTACCGTTTATAAAGATAATAACTGAGTTGGAAGTGGCACTGCATGGATCTCAGGAATCCTACTCATGATTCTTACTCTCTTTATAACCTTGTCCAAATTACTCTAACATTTCTGACACTCAGTTTTTATTTATCTCTGAAATCATTTTAAACAGAGACATATTGTTTCTTGTGTAGTAATTACATAGTGGGAAACTCAAGCTGTGTATTAGAACAACACAGACTTTGATGGATGCCATTATTCTTAAACAAAGCTCTTTCTAAATATATAGACAGAAGACTATATAAGAGCTTAGAAAAATAGCAACAGAAATTGCAAATTGGCCAACTTCAAAGAGACAAAATAACTGCAATTTCTCTACATGTTCATTTTCCAAGCTGATGTTAAATTCTGAATTTTTCTGGTTTCTGTAAGCATCACAACGATAGATTTTTTTTTTAATTATAGTATTTAAGCTTTTGCTTGTATTCAGGATTTCCAGAGAAGAAATTTTCATTTGTTCATCTGACTGCTCATTCAGTCTTATTCAACTCAAGGAGAAGCAACTTCCTGTCTGTTCTGCTCTAATGGACACAGTTTGCCAAGTGTTTTCAACAAGCTTCAACGTATTCCTGAAAGAATCTAACATTCTCTAAGCAAGCAAAAGCTAGTAAATCAACTGTAGTGTTAATCAATAAAAGTAATCAGCTTCTGAAGCAAAACCTGTCTATTACAATATGTAACTACTAGCTCTTGGGAGTATATTAAGACACGGTTTAAAGAGCAAACACAGAGTTGTTCTATTACACTATTTTGCCACTTTACTTCAAGTAACATTAGAATTTTAGATAAAGGACCAGCAGTTGGTATGATTGCTATGTCGCTGGACTCCCACGTAGTTGACCGCAGTTCTAGTCCCAGCCCTGGTGGCTTAAACTCACGCCGGTGCGTGTGTGTGTGCGTGCCCAAAATCCTGAGAGGAGAATGGAGGAGAAGGGACTGCGGTGTGACCATCCCCCTGGGGGATCATTTCTCGCTTTCTGTCTCTCTGTCTCTCTCTGTCTTTCTGGCGAGTGCATGCACCCTATAGAAAAAAACCTCTTAAAAAAAAAAAAAAACTAACAATACTTACTGTTATTTACAAGAATGTATTTTCTACATATGATCTGCAGTCTATACCTCCAGTCTATAAATAGCCTTCACATATTTTAAAAATATATAAAACTTTAAATTAGAACATATTTGGAGATAATTCCACTACCTGAGCTTTACATTAAGTATGTATTGCTCACTGGGACTGCAAAATATATTTAAGACTAAAGCAATTGCATAAATCTGTCAGTTTGGGAATAGTGGAATGGGAAGGAGAAAGGACTGTTGGTGCAGTGATCAGCTCCCATTACTGAGTGCTTAAGCAGGAGGCTGAATGACACACTGGGTAGCAAAACACTGGCATTGACCGATGGTTGGTTCAGGCACAGCTTACCTGTTGGGACTGTGGTGCCAGCCTTAGGAAATTCTCAGAGTTAAACCGCTCCTCTGCCTCATGTCAGCCAGGAAGGAAAGTGAAATACCAGGGGCAAAATCATGTATAATGACCAGGCATTTCCATATGACGATTTCTAAAATTAGGCATTGTATGGGTTGAATATCTAATTTACTAAAATATTTTTCCTCCAGTAAGGATTTAAGTTTCTTACTTTTGTAATCAAGCACATAAATTTTGATAATCTATGAGTATAGAATTCATGTTCAGTTTCTAGTAATTGACATATATAATCTACTTGTTTCCCAAACAGTAACTCAATCCATGAAGTTCATTAGTCTTTGCCTGTATACAAGACAAGTTCCAGTCTTCGAGAAAAATGGTCCGTAAGTTTATTCTTCCAGAGAGACTAACATTTATCAGGAAAATATTTACAGTTCAGATTGCCAATTGTTTGTTTAATGGTCTCATATGTCTCAAAAGCCAGCTTTTTCATATATAATTTTAAAATATATTCACTCACTCTCTAAAATGATGGAAAATCTCTTTGAAAGAAGGCTAATGGAATCCTCCATCTCTGCTAAAGTGACTGTAAACTTCCACTTAACAATACCACTTCAGCTCTTTCTGGCAATTTCCAAATTTCCAGAGAACAGTCCAAATCACAATCATTTTGTTTAAAGAAACTCCATCTTTTTTTTTTTTTTTCATACATTTAGTTATTTAGGATAGGTATACCTCATTCATCTGTGGAAGTGTTGGGTTTCCTGTACCCTGGAGTCTCAGCAGCTGTCCAGGTAGCAGTCTCACTGTGTCACCTGGAGTTACGCATTAGCAGCTGCTTTCAACATCAATTGGTCAATCAGCATCGAGGTCAAAGGGTGACAGTCTTAATGATAAGCCTTAAACTTCTATCACAAGGCCAATCATTTTGTTTTTATTCTTAACCTCTTACAAAAGTGAGTTAAGTTATTTACTGTTTCAACTTGCATAACTGACTGAGGAACCCTAGGGGCGTCTTCAAAGTCTGTAATAGAAGTGTTAATAACCATGCTTTAAACCTCTCACAGTGGTGTAAAATGCCTATAAATGATGATAAATCTCAGCGTCTGCAATGTGACCCATTATAGTGGCAAAAGCATAGTCTTCTTAGGCTAAGTCCCATCTGTCATCAAGTTCAAAATCAAAGCTCTCAAAATTCCAGTGTGTAAAATAAAGGTTTAAAAAACTAAAAAGTGAAAATTCCTCTAAACCTTATGAAATAATTTGATGCTTTAATTTCTCTTACAGTTAATTTATTTCTTGAGAGAGAGAAAGCCAGCCTCCACAGGGTCTTCATGTTACCATCCTCCCAAAGCCCTGTAGCCAGTCATGCCCTGCAAGGTCAGAGACCCTGAACATAACTCAAATCCTTCCCAAGGGTCTTAGGCATTGCATTGCGGCGTCTCTACTACCTGGACCACCACAGCTGGGCCCTACTGCTTAAAATGTTATCTCCCATTTTTACATCAGTAATTAAAACAACTTGAGTGAAATGTAATGATATCTTTTAACACTTTCATATCAATGTGGTTAAATATCCCTTTCCAAACAAATTTCCTATTAAGTTGATGGCCCGATAGTTATAACTTTTACATATGATATTATTTAATTTATATATTTTTATTGTTTTATACATGTTTGGAGTATCTTTAATATGCACTAGAAATAAAAACGTGACACGCATTAGAATGAAAATTAGTTGCTGTAGAGTTCATTGTTTGCCTTTTATAATATTCTGTCTTTTGATTCAAACAACCTAAAATAAAATGAACTCTAAGAAAGATAAATCAAATAAATATTGGAAACAAAAATGTTTCAAAGTAATTTTTTTTTTCTTTTTGGAGAGGTTTTTGCTACAGGGCATGTGAGCTCACCAGACAGACAGTGAGAGACAGAGAGACGGAAAGCGAGAAATCACCCCCCAGGGGGGATGGCCACGCCACAATCCCTCCTCCTCCATTCTCCTCTTGGGATCTTGGGCACACATGCACACGCGCCCCGCGTGAGTTTTAAGCCACTGGGTCCAGGACGTGAACCACGGTCGACTACGTGGGAGTCCAACGACATAGCCATTACGCTAACTGCGGGTCCCAGTAATTTTTGTTTAAACATATAAACTGTTGATTAAATAAATTTTAAATCAGAAAATAATGATGATTGATTTATTAGTGGATTAAGAGTTGTCATAGGCAGCCTGCTCTGTTTCTAACTGATACAAACATGTAGTGAACCAAATTTTATGAAGTGTCCCTGGAAGATGGAAGGTGGATTGGATGATACCAAAGTTAAAATTCCAAAACCAAAAGAGCAGTATGTTAAAAAATATGTGATTGGGTACAGATATTAAAAAATAGCAATAATAAGTTCCAAAAAAAGGACTGTGACTGTTTCCTAGGTGTGTCATCAGAATTGCCAGAACTTTCAAGGCTTAAAGCCCTAGAAATTTAATTTCTCATAGTTCCAGATGCAAGAAGTTTAAAATCAAAGTATTGGCATGACTACAATTCTTTGACGGGAATGCATTCCTTGTCTCTTCCAGGTTCTGTTATTGGTTAGTGTACCTTGGAATTCTTTGGCTGTACCCACATCACTCCACTCCTGTATCTTCACATTACATTCTCTCCATGTGTGTGTCTTTTCTGTGACTATCTTTCGTAAGAATATTTACATTCAAGATAATTCAGAATGATTTTCTCATCTCAAATATTTTAACTTTATTACATCTTTCAACACCTTTTGTCTAAATAAGGCCAAATACATAGGGTGCAGGTGTTAGGCTAGAAATATATCCTGTGACGGAACCACTTAGTCAGCCTACTACAGAAACTAGCACTTACTGTTTTTAGTAACAGATTAGGATCATTCCTATAAGCCAATATTTTTTCAGTGCTGAACTTCTCCCAGAGCTAGATATATCAATAGAATATTTATCCCTTTTTTAATGAACATTAACCTCAGATTTGTGGTTAGAAGGAAGGAAGCATGCACAGGTTTGGTCATATGAAGTAGTCATGAGGCCATTACAATTTACTTTCTTTCTCTCTTCCCCCCCCCTCCCCAGAGATTTTTGCTATAGGGCATGTGCACTCACCATAGAGACAGAAAGTGAGAAATCACCCCCCCCCCCGGGGGGCATGGCCATGCCACAATCCCTTCTCCTCTCAGGTTTTTGGGCATGCATGCACATGTACCTGGAGTTAGTTTAAACCACCTGATCCAGTGACATAACCATTACACCATTTGCTGCTCCTGAGGCCACTACAATTTAAATAATGAAAACCGAGAACACATTTTCTGTAGCAAACTCACAGTTTCATTCCTCCATACATGTAGGTACCACCTCCAGGAACTATAGTTTTTTTTTCATAAAGGAAAACTATACTATAAACCAATAAATATCTATGAACAGGATAAGAGATAGGAATGATATATTCAAATGAGTCACTAAAATGAATGATAGTGAACATCAAGAGAGCACTAATAAAATAAATTTAAGCAACATATCATTTCATACGAAGAACAAAGGTTCGCTAGAGGAATCAGAAAAAATATTAGAATAAACATTATCAATAGCTTTGGTGGAATGTAAGATTAAACTTCTAACCCTAATAATTATAAAATCTAGGTTAAAAACTTAAAAATAAACAAACAAAAACAGCTATTTTGAAGGTATCAGACAACATCAAAAGCAGCCATAAATTAAGTGGCTAAAATCTCATAGGCAAGGACATTACAGGACCTGCCAGTGGTGTGGTGGCTAAGGCAGCTGAATTGCACATGGTTGATTGTATAGTTCAGTCCCAGACCTGGTAGCTTTGAAAACACTCCAGATACATATGCAAGCATGTGCAGTATGCCAAGAGGAGAATAGAAAAAAGGGTTTGCTCATGGCCGTCTCCCCAGGGGGTTGATGTCTCAGCTTCCCTCTCTCTCTCTCTGTCTTTCTCTGGCAAGGACACATATCCTGAGGCAAATTAAAGAGAAAGACAAGGAGAAAGAGGAAAGAAAGGGGATATTGGAGAGGCCCCAGATTCACCAATGCTATTAACCCTCAGAGAGTTTGGTAATTCGCTGATTCCTGGAACATATTTAGAGTCTGGAAAGAAAGTAGTAACCTAGAGGCTGATGAGTGCTCTTGCTGAACCAGGGAGAAAATAATTATGCACAGTTCAGGCACTACCAAGCTGCCATGACCGAGATATTAAAATTACAAAGAAAAAAGTAGTATAAAAACAAGCTTTAACCAAATATTTCATAAGTAGCATATGCTCATAAAGAATTGAACAATTTTATTTTATTTTTTTGAGAGGTTTTTGCTATAGGGAATATGCGCTTGCCAGAAAGACAGAGAGAGACAGAGGGACAGAAAGCTAAAAATCACGCCCTGAGGGGATGGCCATGCCACAATCCCTTCTCCTCCATTGTTCTCTTGGGATCTTGGGCATGTGTGCACATGTACCCAGAGTGAGTTTAAGCCACTGGGTCTGGGACTTGAACCACAGTCGACTACGTGGGAGTCCAGTGACATAGCTATTGTGCCGCCTGCTGGTCCTGGAATTGAACAACTTTTAACAGGCAAGTATAGGGTGCAAAAAGTGAAAAATAAAGCAAAAACCTGCTGCTAAAAATTATTCCAAAAAAATTCTTCAATAACAAAGTACTGAGAATAAAAATGGAATTCAATGTCAGTTAAAGAAAATATACCTTGTAAACATACTACACTTTCATTCATGGGATCAGTCTAGAGTGATTTTAAGAGTCTGGTAATAGGACCGGCTCTGTGGTCTGCTGGTTAAGATAGCTGGATCCCACGTGTCTAATCCAGTGGCTCAAATCCTAGACCTGGTGGCTTGAGAAACATGCTAGGCACAGGTGGGTTTGTGTCCCAAATCCTGACAGGAGGGAGAGATGAAAGAGAAGGGATTGCAGTGTGATCAGGTAGTAAAAAAATAGGCTTTCGAGTTCCAGATGACTTGCTTATATTCTGTGTACCTAGTGGAAAAAGTCTGTTTTTGAGAGAAGGCATATGATTTCATTCATAAAGCACAGCATGTTTCATCCAAAATTTTCAAACATGACAAATTTTAAAATAAAATTATTAAAAATGAAGAGCATTAACAGGTTATGTAAATATATGTAGATGAGATCAAAATATAGTAGCTTTATGAAAATATTTCATGACAATTAGAAATATGTTTGGGAAAATTAATGAAAAAGGATTTTACCAAAAAAAGTAATGATTAAGCCATAATAAAGTAAAAATATTAATCTGAAAAGTAGGATAGTTGATATTATAAATGCAGTAGATGGGGTTATGCATAGATTACACAAAGAAAACGTAAAAAATTGAAGGAAGATATTTATATCACTGAGAAATAGATAAAAAAAATTAAAGACACGGGACCAGTAGGTGGCGTGGTGGTTAAGGCGCTGGATACTCCCACATGGCCGACCACAGTTCAAGTCCTGGACCTGGTGGCTTGCTTTCTCACTTTTCTCTCTCTCTCTCTCTCTCTCTCTCTCTGTGTCTCTCTCTGGTCAAATTAAAATGAAGGAATGAATGAATGAATAAATAAATAAATCTTTAAAAAAAATTAAAGACGCTATAGGACAATCCAAACAATTTCTCTTTAGAGAAGAGAAATTGCATCTTTCCAGACCAAACAAAATTGCATAAAATGAAAGACATAGCCACACAAATGTTATGAGGGAACTTCAACAATTTCAAGGAAAATGAAGATGTGTAACAGAAAAGCTATGCATGGAACTCAAAATTATTTATACAGGGACCAGCAGTTAGTGTAATGGCTATCGCTGGACTCCCACGTGGTCGACCGTGGTTTGCATCCCGGACCGGTGGCTTAAAACTCACGCCAGGCGCGTGTGCGTGCGTGCCCAAATTTCCAAGAGGAGAACGGAGGAGAAGGGATTGCGGCGTGGCCATCCCCCCTGGGGCGTGATTTCTTGCTTTCTGTCTCTCTGTCTCTCTCTGTCTGTCTGGCGAGTGCACGCACCCTATAATGAAAACCTCTCCAAAAAAAAAAAAAAATTATTTATACCAAAATAAACTTGTTCCTTTTTTCAATTCTTTCAAAAACTTTTGGAAATCCCCCCGTAATTCTTAACCATTATATTAGAATAATTTTTAAAATATGAAAAAATGATTAATGAGACTGTGCTATCAGTAATTAGCAACATTTCCAGTTGAAATCCAAACTAGTAAAACCCTTGTACAAAGAATTTGATAGTATCTAGCAAAAGTACACATAAATTTAACTTTTGACCCAGGAATTGTAACTCTAAGAATGTACCCTAAAGATGAACCTCTTGTACCGTGAAAATATACTTGCATGAGGTTATCATTGCAATGTTGATTGTAATTGCAAACACTCGAAACAATATTTAAAAGACAAGGTGGAAAAATATGTTAGTTTATGACAGTTTAAGCTTCAAATCTATAGACAGTCTAATGCCCTCACAAATAATCCACACTACAAAGGAAGTCAGATAACATTACATTAGAAAGCCCTCATCATTCGAGACATGAGTATTACAATAATTTTTTATGAACACCTCAATCAACATTATACGCTTCACTAATTAAAATCATGAATAGCATTAAGTACATTATGATTAGTGAAAACTATAACCTGTCACTACAGTGATAGGGTTGGAATGATCTCTTTAGAGATAGCCGGCACACTTGAATGAAGAGTAAGCAAAGGTTTAGTGAAGCTTTAAGAAAATATCACCTTAAATATATTGGAAATTGTTCTTACAAATGAATGGGCAGGTAATATGAATCCTGTGAGGCTTGCAGTCCCGGTCTCCAGGGATGGCACCAGAGTTTGGATTCCTAACTGACTGTTTAGCAGTGAGTTTCTGAGGAGTTGTCTTGTCTGATGTCAATTATAAGGGTGGAAAATCTGGGCTCTATTTTTGTGTAATTTTTGCTCTAAGTGAAACTTTTCTGGGCTAGTAACCAAGAGAGAATTAAATTTAGGTTTCAGTAATCTATGATGGCTTGAGAAAATATATATAATACAAAGATGGGGATAATAATTTCTATTTTTTTTAAAGTTCTATCTAGGGACCAGCAGATGGGATGGTATAATAGTTATGTTGCTGGACACCCAGATGGCCAGCAGCGGTTCAAGTCCCAGACCCACTTGAGCTTGATACTCACACCAGGTACCTGTGAGTGTGTTTCCCAAATCCTGAAAGGAGAATAAAGAAGGGATTGCAGTGTGGCCATCTGCCATGGGGGGTGATTTCTTGTTTTCTGTCTCTTCTGTATTTAAATTACCTTAACAATAATGCTTTTAATTTTTCCTACTGGCTGATTCATTTTAAGAAAAATTAAGATATTATACTAAATATATTTTCATTATTTGAATTCTAACAGTTCAGGTTTTTACATTTATAGCTTATTGCAAAACGTCTGTAGCAGTGAATGCCTTTTATATTGTAATAGATTGTTCTTTATATATTAGATACTGTGCTTCTTTCTTTCTTTCTTTCTTTCTTTCTTTCTTTCTTTCTTTCTTTCTTTCTTTCTTTTTTCTGCAACAATTTTTATTATAGGGCATGTGTGCTTGCTGGAGAGACAGAAAGTGAAAAATCACCCCCCAGAGGGGTTGGCCATGCTACAATCCCTTCTACTCTATTATTCTCTTGCAATTTTGGGCACACATGCACATGAGCCTGGCTTGAATTTTAAACTGGCAGATCAGGGATGTGAACCACGGTCGATGAAGTGGGAGGCTAGCGACATAACCATTATGCCATCTGCTAGTCCCTGTGCTCCTTTATTTCTATTAATGTTATTCTTTTTCACTTCTCATAATATTATGTCATCTTTATTTTGTAGAATAATCTGTTTTGGGAAATTTTGCCTACTTCTTAATTTTATACTTTTCTGAATCATTATGGTTTAGGGGAGACTCTGAAATAGTATATAGCTATGATTTTTGAAGGATAATTTAAGAATCTGTATAAATAAATCACAGAATAACTTTACATTGATTATGATGCTGATATTATAGTCAATATATTTGAAGTTATTCCTATCATTTCTATTGAGTATTTCATTGGCAATATTTTTCTTTTCTTTCTCTCTTTTTCTTCCTTATGCTAGATTAGTGATTCTCAAGCAAAGCCATTTTTGGTTGTGACTTTAGTAATCACAGACAGACAGGTCCTACTGGCACCAACTAGGCAGAGATTAGGGATGCTTTTTGTTACCATGAAAAGTGTAGAACAACCCACACAACAGACATATCTGGCCCAAATAGCCATATGCTGAGGTTATAAAACTCTGTTCAAAATTTATATTCTTTGTATTTTTTTGTTAACTTTTATTAATTTGGAGTAATTTGTGACTTAAAAATACTTGTCAGAAGATATCAAATTAATATATACCTTTATTCTACTTTACTGCTAGGAAAGTCGTTGAGAAAGATTTAAATCTCTCACCTTTAATTGGTTTTCAAATGTTGACCTCTGCAAGATTTTCATTATCCCATACTGAGATATTGCCAGTATTCACAGGCAATAGCTGTATTATGCTTTACCACTTTCTTTACTTATATCCATCCACTACCCCCGTTCAGTCTCCTTTTCTTCTTGCTGAGATACATTCATTAGTAGCTTTTTCAGTGAAGACAGAAGAATGACAAGTTCTATAATTTTTGTTGTTTAAAAGAGCTTTTATTTCACTTACATTCTTGAATAAATGTGTAGCTGTTATTAAGTTATATTTATAACAATTTCCCTCAACACTTTGTACATCTTATTTCACAATATTCTAGGACTTGTGGTGTACCTTAGTGATCAGTGTATTATTACATGACAGAAAATCTGTAATTTATCTCCAACATCCTTAAAATTTTTTTATGGCTGTAGAGTAATTTTGACACCATATGTTTTAGTATGAATTAGCTCTTATTTATCCTTTTTGGGAAAAATTTGGGACCTGTTTTGTGTTCTTTTTACTATTTAATTTGATAAATAATTCAGTTCTGGATAATTATATATTTTTTATTTTTTAATACTTTCAATCACTGTTTATCATTATAGCATGTAAAATGAGTTTTCCTAGTATGAGTACACTGTGTATTAGTCAAGTTAAAGATATTATCATACGCATTATCAACAGCTAATTTTCCATTTTTGTGTCTCCCCTTAAATGTTTTGCCTTTTTCTTTTTCCACTTGATTCCCTTCCTCTCACCCTTCCCCATTTTCTACCCTCCTCCCACATAGTCTCGAGTATCCACAGTTGTTCTCCATGCTTTTGTATCTTCCAATCTTTCAGATTCTGCCATAGAGTGCAGACATTTGGTATATACTGAATGAGGACATACAATGCGTCTCTTTCGTAGTCTGGCTTACTTTGCTTAGAAGTGAATCTTCTACATGTGTTCACTTTCTGTCAAATGCCAGGGTCTTGCTGTTTTATATGAATGAGTAGTATTCCATAGTGGTTATGTGCCACACTTTTTCAATCTATTCATTTGTTCTCACACATTTGGGTTGGTTTCATGTCTCAGTAATTGTGAATAAGACTACAATAATGAATGTGCAAGTATTTTTTTAGACTGAGTGTTTTCCTATACTTCGGGTAGATACCCAAGAGTAGAACTGCTGAATCATACAGCAGTTCTATTTGAAGGTCTTTGAGGAACCTCCATATTGTTCTCTACAATGGTTGTACTATTTCATAGTTCCACCAACAGTGTAGGAAAGTTCTCTTTTCACCCCAGCCTTGCTGATACTTATCACTTTTTATATTTTTAATTTTAGCCATTCTGACTGAGGTTTGATGATATCTCATTGTGGTTTTGACTTGCATCACCT
This sequence comes from Tupaia tana, assembly GCA_026018925.1. Lineage (NCBI taxonomy): Eukaryota > Metazoa > Chordata > Mammalia > Scandentia > Tupaiidae > Tupaia > Tupaia tana. The sequence continues at coordinate 87,362,565 of JAKSZU010000006.1, forward strand.
TTATAATAAGGAATGCTGAGTATTTTTTTTTCATATATTTTTGACTGTTCATATATCTTACTTAGAAAGTCATCTCTTCAGCTCATGTGCCCATCTTTTAATTAGGCTGATAATTTTTTGGGGGAGTGGGGATTAACTGCTGAGTTATTTGCATATTCTGGTTATCAGTCACTTATCTGAGACATAATTTCAAATATATTCTCCCATTCTGTGGGTTTTCTCTTCACTCTAATTATTGTTTCTTTTGCTGTTAAGAAGTTTATTTTAGACTAATATAACCCCACTTATCTGTTTTTAAGATTATTGCCTATGCTTTGGGGATCTTATTTAAGAAGTTCTTGGTTACTCTGAAGTGTTCAAGAGTTTTCTATGTGTTATCTACCATTAGTTTTATAGTCTGAGGTCTTAAGTTGGATCTTTGATCATATCAAGTTGATTTTTGTTAATGGCAAGAGACAGGAGTCTTCCCTCTGCAGGTGGATACCCAGTTTTTCTAGCACCATTTGGTAAAGAGATTTTGTATTCTCCACTGAATTGACTGGTGCCCTTTGTCAAAAATCAGTTGAGTATATGTTTGAAGGTTTGATTTTGGGTTCTCTCCTTTGCGTCATTGGTCCACATAGCTATTTTTGTGCCAATACTGTGCCATTTTGATTATCACAGGTCTGTAATATTTGGGGTCAGAGAGAGAGATGCCTCCAGCTCCACTCATGTGTAGAATTGTTTTGGCAATATGTGATATTCCCAGATGAATTCCATGATTTTTTTTTAAATCTGTGAAGAATGTCTCTGGCAATTTGATAGGAATTGCATTAAATTTGCAGGTTAATTTGAGTAGAATTGACATGCTGATTATATTAATTTTTCCAATCCAGGAACATGGAATGTATTTCCACTCTTTTGTATGGAAAGACAACTTCTTTTTTTATTTTTTAATAGTTTTCCTTGTAGAAGTCTTTGACTTCTTCAGTTAGATTTATTCTAAGATATCTTATACTCTTGTGGGTATTATAATTTGGATTGCTTTCTTTGATTCTAATTAATTCTGCTCCGTACTTATGTATAGACATTCTACAGATTTTTGTATGTTGATTTTGTATCCTGCTACTTTACTATATTCATTTGTCACTTCCAGGAATTTTTTTGTGGAATTTTTGGATTTCCTATGTATATAATCATGTAATCTATAATTTTACTTCTTTCCCTATTTGAATTACTTTTATTTTATTCTTTTGTCTGATTATATTCACTAAGACTTTCAGTATTCTATTGAAAAGGAGTAGACAAAGTAGCAAGACTTCTTTTGTTTCAATTTTTTGTTACATTCAGTATGATGTTATCTATGGGTTTTTCAAATATGGCTTTTTTTTTTTAATAAATGTCCCTTCCATGCCAATTTTGCTGAGAGTCTTAATTATGATGGGATGTTGTATTATATCAAATGTTTCTTCTGCATTGATTGATATGATTATGTATTTTTATCTTTCTTTTTGTTAATATGATGTACTACATTTATCATTTTGCATATGTTGAACCATCCTTACATCCCTGGAATAAAGCCGACCTGGTTGTAGTGTATAAAATGTTGAATGTGTCATTGGATACTATTTGCTAGTATCTTGTTGAGAATATTCACATCTGTATTCAGCAGAGGTATTGGTCTGTAGTTTTCTTTTTTTGTTATGACCTTGTCTGTTTAGAGGATAAGAGTGATGGGGACTTTATGAAATAAATTTTAGAGGGTTCTTTTCTTTTGAATCTTTAGAAATAGTTTGAGTAGGATGGGGGAAAGCCCTTTCTTAAACATTTTGTAGAATTCAGGAGTAAAACCGTTGGGACCTGGACTTTTCTTTGTTGGGAGGATATTTATCACCAATCCAATTCTATTACTTGTTATTGGTTTATTTAGGTTTTCTGTGTCTTCCTGATTCAGTCTTGTTAGCTTATATGCATCCAGAAATGTGTCTGTCTCATCCAGGTTTTCTTGCTTATTGCATATAGTCACTCAGAATATTCTCTAATGATCTTTGTATTTCTGATACATCTGTTGTTATATTGCCTGTTTCATTGTGAATTTAATTTATCTTGTTCCTTTCTCTATTCTTCTTAATTAGTCTGGCTAACAGTTTATTCTCAAAGAGTCAGCTTTTGGTTTCACTTATTTTATGTATAGTTATTTATTCTCTATTTAATCATTTCTGCTTGAATTTTTATTATTTCTTTGCTCCTGGCATTTTGTTGTTGGTGTTATTCTTGTTTTTTGTTTGTTTGTTTTTGTTTTTATTTTCAGTTTCCATCTTTTCTTATGTGTCCTAATTGATATGAACTTCCTTCTTGATTGGTTTTACTGTGTCCCATAGATTATGGAGACTCATACACTCATTATGATTGGTTTCAATACATCTTTTGATTTTAGTCTTAATTTATTCAGTGGTCATGAAGTCACTCAGGAGTAGGTTGTTTTTTCGTTTTTTTTTTTTTTTTGAAGAGGTTTTTGCTATGGGGCGCCTGCGCTCGCCAGACAGACAGAGACAGAGAGACAGAAAGCGAGAAATCACCCCCCAAGGGGGATGGTCACGCTGCAATCCCTTCTCCTCCATTCTCCTCTTGGGATCTTGAGCACACACGCACACGTGCCCGACATGAGTTTTAAGCCACTGGGTCCAGGACTTGAACCGCGGTTGACTACATGGGAGTCCAGCGACACATCCATTATGCTAACTGCTGGTCCCAAGGACTATGTTGTTTAGTCACCATATGTTTGTGCATTTTTGAGGAATTTTCCCAATGTTAATTTCAAGTTAAATTCTATCATGATTAGAGAAGATGATGAATATAGTTTCTCTTCCTTTGAATTTGTAAAGGTTCATTTTGTGCCCTGTCATGTGGTCAATCTTGGAAAAGGTTTCATGTGGGGGTGAGAAAAAATGTATATTTTGTGGTTGTTGGGCAGAAAGTTCTATAGATGTCAGTTAAGCCCATTTCATTTACAGTGTTTTTTAGGTCCCAAATCTCTTTGCTTATTTTTTGTCTAAATGATCTGTCCAAAGGAGATAGTGAGATGTTGAGATTCCCCAATGATGATTGTGTCGCACTCTCTTAGATCTAGCAGTCTTTATTTCATTTATTTGGATGCTCCCACATTGGGTACAAAAATATTTATAAGTGTTATATCTTTTTTGTAAAGATACAATATAATGTCCTTTTTCTCTTCTTACAATCTTAAAGTCTATTATGTCTGATATCAGAATTGCAACTCTAGCCTTTTTTTTAATTTCCATTTGTATAAAATATCTTTTGCCAAACTTTCACTTCTAGTTTATGTATGTCTTTATCTATGAGGTGAATTTCTTGTATACAGCAAATGGAGGATTTATGTTTTTTTTATTATTAATTCAGCCAGTCTGTGACTTTTGATTAGAGAATTTAATCCATTAACATTCAACATTAATACAGAAATTTACAAATTTGTTTCTGTCACTCTATTAGCCATTTTTTTTTTTGGTTTGGTTGATTTTTGCTCTCATTTCTGTTTTTCTGTCTTTAATTTTCCTGATAAAGTACTCCCTCAGTACTTCTTGGAGAGCTGTTCTAATATTTGCGAATTCTCTCAGTTTTTGTTTGTCTGCAAATAAATTTATTTGTTCTTCTCATTTGAAGAATAATCTTGCTGGGTATAGTATTATTGGTTGAAATTCTTTTTCTTTTAGTATTTTGAATATGTTTTTTCATTCTTTTCTTGTCTTGTGTGCATTGTTTCAGTCAAGAGGTTGATGTTATCAGGATTTGGTAAACTTCTTAAGTGACCTGACTATTCTCTCTTGCCATTTTAGAATCTTGTCTTTGTGGGGCTGGCAGGTGGCGTGGTGGTTAAAGGTACTGGACTCCCATATGGCTGACCGTGTTTCGAGTCCCGGACCTGGCAGCTTGCTTTCTCCCTTTCTCTCTCTCTCTCTCTCACTCTGTCCCTCTCTGGTCAAATTAAAATAAATAAAGTTAAATAAAATAATTCTTTAAAAAAAAAAAAAAAAGAATCTTGTCTTTGTTATTTCTATCAATCTGGCTTTCAGGTGCCATGGAGAAGATCTTCTTATGTTAATTTTGTTGGGGAAGTTTTCTGCAAGTATTTCATGAAATAGATCTATGCCCTTGTCTGATTCTTCACCTTCTGGAATACCTATTATTCAGCTATTTGAGCATTTAAAAATGTCTAGATTTCCCATGGACTGTCCTCATTTAAAAAATAATTATTATTATTGGTGGCTAAATCAAAAGATGTGTCTTTCAGCTCAGAAATTATGTCTTTTGCATGGTTTAATCTGTTACTAATATTTTCAAGGGAAGTCTTAATTTCCTATGTTACTATCCTCATCTATAGAAGTTCTGAATTTATGTATTTATTTATTTTAATGTTATCTTTCTCCTCTTTCAAGCCCTGAAAAGCCTTTTTCATCTCTGTCACCATGAATATTCAAAATTCTTTTTCTGACATTCCTGCAAATTTTTTTGTGTTGTCTGTGGTTGAAGAAGAGTTACTCTGTTCCCTTGAGAGAAAGGTGTTTCCTTGTTTGTCCATATTTCTTGTGCCTCTGCTCTCTAGGTTGCTGCTCCCTCCCTGCTTTGTGTCACAGGCTCTGGGAATTAATGGGCATGACAGGAGTTGAGAGGGGCCAGTCCAGGATGTAGCTGGGGCAAAATAGACCTGGCTGGGCAGAAGGCAGTGGGAAGTCTGAAACTGTCTTCAGCAGACTGACTGCTGTTCCCTGCTCCATGTCGAGTTCTGGAAAATTATTGATATTATCTTTTAAAACTATTTATTTCTTAAATTATCTTTAACCTTCTATAATGATTAATAAAACTATAATAAACCTTGTTTTATCCACCATATCTCAAATCCCATTTCATATTTTTCTGTTTTAATTTTTTTTGCAGAATTACACCCTATTTGTGGGTATACGTTTTAATGCATCAGTTTTTTCTTCATATGTATAGTTTGAACTTAGAATTCTTTATTAATTATTTTTCCTGTTTCAAAAACTACTAACTTTGAAACCTTAGAACTTAACATTTCTGTTTCACTTCATCAGATACACCTATTTTAACTTTTATAAAATCTTCTTTCTCAGAGCTTCTCTTTGTTTTGCCACTTTATACCTTATCTTCATAGGATAACTGCTGAATATTCCAGCTTCACATATGTATTTAGGTGGAAATATAATAACTTACGTAAAATTCCAAAATCTGAAGGAAGTTTATCTTTTTAAAATGTTATTTTAAAATCCCTATATAGTATGGTACCAAGGCCAACAATGGATAAAGAAACTGGTTTATCATAGTAACTAACCATTCTTAGAAACTGAGGTCTAAGAACTAAGCAGGCACTAAAAAAAGTGGAAATGACTTGGACTGTAGATGCCAGAGGCACTTGCTCAGATCTCTTTTGGAACCTGCTATGGGGAACATTGCTGACTATGAGCCTGTTGGATGCCCACTTTGGTTTTACCACAGCACTCAGAAAACTACTGTGCTTTTCCTGACTTCTCTGCTTTCCCTGACTCTTCCTTATCAAAGACTGAGCCTGGCATCGCATAGTAGATGTGCCTGCTTTCTACCTACTTCAGGACTCCTTCAGAGGGCAGCCTGTTCCCCAGGCCAAAACTCCCCCAGAGCTGGGTTATGAACAGTCTTTTCCTACTCACTGTTTTCTTTCACAGTTGTCAGACTTGCATCTGAAGGCTCCCCAGGACTACTCCTGTCCTGTGGTTGTCTGCTGGCTTATATCTTAAGAGTTGTGCATGCACTTCTATTCAGTTTTCAGAAATACTGCTCAGGACATATTGAGTTCTGCATGTAATTGCTTTAATAGGGATTTGGGGAGACCCCATATGTATTCTACAATACTGCCATCATATTCCCTGACTTTAAACAGTGAACATTGACAGACGAAAATGTAGTTTCTTAGTAGATGTGTTATCTATGTAATAGACTTGTTCATAAACAATTACTGAGGTATAAAGTTTTAGCAGTTGTTTGGTCATTTCAGAGAATGTAATGGAAATATGTATTCTAGAACATTACATCTAAACATAGCTGTAAGCCAAGAAAAAGAAAGAGTGAGTCTATGAAATTTCATAGTACAATTGCAACAATATCAATAAGTTTATCATAATTAACAGACTGAATTGGTATATAAACACTTTTTTACATTTTCATATAACTGAGAATAAAATTGTAAATAGGATACTAAAATTATAAATAAGAGGAATCATGATATATTTCTCTCTTATTCTAGGACATAAAAGTTGTCTATAAAATGTAGTATAGTCTATGAGTTAGTAGTTAACATGAAAAGCACAATCAACGTTTCTTACATTCAGCCAACTTTGAAATTCTGCAAGTTTTTGAGGATATATATGAACAATCTAGTACAAAGAATGTCAGTACTCATAACCAACTGGAATGTGAGATACTTGATTTTTGCCAGCTATACTTAAGGCATTCATTGGTATGCATATTTTCTAGAGAGAAAGAGAATAGTCATATTCAATTGGAAATTCTGCACCATGGAACACAATTCTGAAATAAAAGGAAATGACATTATAAGAATTCAAGTCATTTTGACTGAGAGAGGTAAAGGAGAGGAAATTTCCAAGTAACAGAAAACCGTTAAAGCTGCCCTTAGAGAACTGTAACTTACATGACTGGCACTTAAAAGAGAGATAATAATTTGTGTAGACACTGAATTTGGCAGTGCTATGGGGACAATATATCTTTTCAATCTCAAATATTATTTCACTTTTGCTGCTAAGTCTTTCCTGCAATATTAACTGTTCATACAAGTTTTCCTCAATGACCTTGGCCACCATGTGGAAAATAATGAAGCGCATCTTCCTTTGACTCGGAGGGTTTGGCAATTTTTCTTGGAAGGAGGTCGGTGCAAAAATGTCCTCATCATTACTTGAAAACTGTAATTCTAAGCAAACAAACAAAAACCCACCAAACAAAAACTAATGCTAATGGCAGATGTAAACTGAACTGAAACCATGAATTATTTTAGGTGGCAGAATATTTTAGAATGCAATAATGTAGGTTTTTTAAAAAAATGCCTCTTATATCCTCCTACAGAGATACCCAGAGATCTCCCTGGAATGTGTCCTTTGCTCAAAGGAGTTAAAAAAAAACCCTAGCTTATTCACTCATTTATTTCATTTATTTACTATGAAGTAACTAAATGATGTATTTATTTTTGAGGTACATTTCTGAATTCTTTAGTCTGTGGGCTTAACATTTCTAAGAGAAAAATAAAACTCAAAAATTAATAACTTCTCTTTATTTTCCTGTCCAATATCTGCTTTCTATTTCTTTTCTATGCCTTCACTAATACTTTGGGAGTTTGTATGAGTCTGGTGGCTTTTGGTGTTTTGTGACCTCATTTCTGTACAAGCCAGGATCTTTCTGTTAGTTATTTTCTTACCTATGGTTGTATGGTATCCTTGTTTGGCTCTCCATACACTACATTTAAGCGTTTCTTTATGTTGTTTCATAAGTAACACCTCTTGTTCACAGGAATTCTCCTGACTCCTACTCTAATTGTCTTATTTTTATTACATTATTTACTTTTTCCCTGAGGAAATAATCACAAATCATATATTTGAATATCATATTAAATTCTGGGCAATTCGAAATTATATTTGCTACTCTTTTTTTTTTTTTTAAATTTTGGAGAGGTTTTTGCTATAGGGTGCGTGCGCTCTCCAGAAAGAGAGAGACAGAGAGATAGAAAGTGAGAAATCACCGCCCGGGGGGGATGGCCATGCCACAATCCCTTCTCCTCCATTCTCCTCTTGGGATCTTGGGCACGCACGCACACACACCCAGTGTGAGTTTAAGCCACCAGGTCTGGGACTCGAACAGCGGTTGAGTACATGGGAGTTCAGCAACATAGTCATTACACTAATTGCTGGTCCTAATATTTATTACTCTTTATCTGGAAAAGAATTGAATCTACTACAAATGAAGAACCAGGTTAAAAATTTGTTTTTACTAGATATCATGATTTATATTATATTCTGGACAAAACCCACAAAACTGAAATGAGAACTAATAGGATGTACATTAGATAATATGATGTTTCTTAAACATTTGAATTGCTGAAAAGCAGAATTTAATTATTATTCATAGATATAAAGTTTCTTTGTAGCAAATGCACTTTTTATTTCTATAGATACTTTCTTTTTTTTTTTTTTTTTTGAGAGGTTTTTGCCATAGGGCGCATGTGCTCGCCAAAAAGGCAAAGAGAGACAGAGAGACAGAAAGCAAGAAATCACCCCCCCCCCCCCGGGGGGGGATGGCCACTCTGCAATCCCTTCTCTTCCATTCTCCTCTTGGGATCTTGGGCACGCACGCCCATGCACCCGGTGTGAGTTTTAAGCCACCAGGTCCGGGACTCGAACCGTGGTCAGCTACATGGGAGTCCAGCGACATAGCCATTATGCTAACTGCTGGTCCCTCTATAGATACTTTCAACTCCCCTAGCTCCAAAAACAACTTCCTCATCTTGACAAGAAAGAAAAAAGCAAAAATAAGCATTAGACTAATTGAACAATAGAATTGCTTCTATCACTAGCTCTTTTTAACTAAGATTGGGAAGAATGGGTGACAGAGAGACACTGATCAATGTAAACAAATTTACAGATAGGTAAGAGAAGTAATTTCTAGTGTTATAAAATATTAGTGAGGTGAATACAGTTACAACCAATTTACTGTGGATCTCAGGGTAACTGAAAAAGAGTATTTTGAATCTTTCTAGTACAAAGTAATGAACAATGGCTGAGGCAATGGATAGACTAATAACTATCATTTAATCACTATGCATTGTAGACTCATAATGAAAAATCACATTTTATCTCACAGATATGTACAATTATTACCCTTGATTAAAAAAAAACACAAATATACATTGTCACAGTGTAAGATTTTTGGGGGCATTTATTCTTTTAGTTATCTATGAGTTCATGGAAAATACTAACTGAATAAAATAATTTTGGAAACATTGCATTTCAAGTTTCACAAGTACTCTTTTTCTCTAACCATAATTCATTGCATTGATAATTTTATAGCATTTCCTGATTTAGCAAAGACCTTTTAAGTGACTTTGGATTTTCAGTTGAAATTTTTGATTTTGCTAGGCTTGCAAAATTCCTGGTTAACCATCTAGCTGGCAACTTCAGTTAATGTAATTATCTCAGTCAGCATCACTGTTTAGGACGTGCAGGAAAATTGAAGTGGCCATAGTTAAATGCTCCAGTTGCACAAATGGTGATTTTAAATGGTGGATAATTCATAAGACAAATTCAAATTAGCACATGTCACTTTAGCAGGAAAACCTGGGCCTGAGTATGGATGCATCCTCAGACTCAGAAGGCCTCTATTGCAAGTTTAGTATAAGAGAAATTGAGAGATACATGTTAGTTTCTCAGCTAATAGAAGGCAAACGTTTTTCTAGTTCACTTCCTTTTACACTCAGTATTTTGTCCAGTGCCTGTTACATAGTAGATGTACTGTAATTTTTAAATAAAGAAATAAAATAAGGGTGGCCAAAATAATTTGAAAGGAAGTTTAATTCATATGCCCTTTTGCTTTTCTACAAAAGAATGGCACATCATCCCAGTTCTTACAAAAACCAATTAAATAGAACAATTTAAAGAGAGAGTAATAATATTATTTATAAAGTTATAAGGCCAATAGCTTTACTCTTTTATGTCTATATTTTTGTTTTATAGAAATGTAAGCAAAATATTCTGCAAATATTTTCTTATAATTGCATTTTTAACATTTATAGTACTTAAAATTATATGGTACCAATGAAATCTTGGTTTAAGAAAGTAAATATGGAATTCAGTCATGCTAAAAAATTTATAGCAGACCAATAGATTTCTAGCAAACTAAAAATGAATTTAAAGGATAATTTGGATGGTGAAAAATAAAAGAAACCAGATGTATTTAATATTTGTAGTGACTATATCTAAAATTATTTACAGAAACTTTAAAGACATCTAAGTAGTTTATTGGGGCTGGGGCTGGCAGATGGCATGGTGGTTAAGAACTCTGGACTCACACAAAACTGACCGTGGTTCGAGTCCTGAGCTTAGTGCCTTGCTTTCTCACTCTTTCTCTCTCACTCACTCTGTACCTCTCTGGTCAAATTAAAATATATAAATAAATAAATAAAGTTAAATAAAATAATTAAAAAAATAGTTTATTGACTTTTTATTAAGTTTTGAAAAAAAAATGTGAATCCATCTTCAGAAAGACTTAATGAAAATAACTACTACATTTCTGACCACCTTCATGTTTCTCTAAAGCACACAAAGATAGTACTTTTAGTGATGAAGAAATCAACAAACTGACATTCAACTCCCAGGGCTAAAGAGCAAATGAAAACATCTATAGCATATTTAAAAAGATGACTACTTCATTTCAAAATATATTTCATATATTACATGAAAGAAAACACATTTCAACAAAATAGTTACAACTAAAAAGATTAACCTTCAACTGCAAGTAAACCTAAATTATTCTTTCCAGAAATAAAGAATTAAAACAATGATATTTGGTTTGTTTTCCTACATGACAAACATTTTAATGCTAACTACAGTTTCATAATTTTTTGAAAAAGTCACTGACTAACACTATGCTAAATTTTAAAGAAAACAAGGTTAAAAAAATATAAGATAGTTCCTTAATCTTAAATATGTTTAGCCTCCAATGTGCTTATTAATGATTGTTATTGAAATATGCCCACATACACTTTGAAACTCCTCCCTCTACGAGGTGGAGTGTAATTGACCGCTCCTGGAATGTGAGCTGAACGTCATTACATACTGATGATGAGCAGACTGTAGAAAGGAAATCTAATCGCTCCGTAGTAGTGAAGCCCGATGGACATTACCTCCGAGTCGTCAGGAGTTAGTCATTCTATTAGCATGCATTCCTGGGATGACACAATGAGTTCACTCCTATGGTTTTATTTCCTGAAATCCATAAACCCACTTTGATATCAAGAAAAACATTAGACAAATACAAGCTGAGAAACAAGTTACAAAATACCACTGATATCCCAGGTTTGATCTTGAAATTGAAAAAGGACATTAGTAAAATAAAACCAAACACAACAATCACACAAAAACATTAGTGAAATCCAAATGGTTTTTAGTTTAGCATGATAAAAAATGTCTATTCCTTGACTTTGATAAATGTGCCATTATGATGTCATACATTAACATCGAGGAAACCTGGAAAGCTGGGTAAACAGCAGACGGGAGTCCTCCGTACAATCTTTGCAAGCTTACTCTGAATCTCAAATTATTTCTAATAGTAAGTTACAGGCAAACTGGGACAAAATAGGCAGCCGTTACCAGCAACCTAATAATCAGTCTCCCACAAAGAATCTATTTGTTTAATCAGTGTACGCTGTTTGGGTCTGGGCTAGCTCATTAGCACAGTGGTAATACACTGCTCAAGCCACAGAGGATCGATGTGGATGGTCATGGTTTGGTTCCCATGTGCCTGTGATCCTGGCTAGCTGGGGCTGGTGCAGGAGATCATGGTGTGAGACCTGGTGAGGGTGCTTGTCTTTCTCTTTCTTGAAAGAGATAAATGAACTCTCTTTCTCTCTATATATAAATATAATTACAAATGTAAATAAAATTAATAAACAATGTATTATGTATAATTATATTTTATATAATATATACTTCAATAACATATATTATAAATAATATGTATACATAAATATATATTTGGGAGATATGACCACTGGTGGAAGATCTTTAAAACCATAAAATTTCACTAGTGTTGGGACCAGCAGTTGGCGTAATGCCTATGTCACTGGACTTCCATGTAGTCAACCATGATTCAAGTCCTGGACCCTGTGGCTTAAACTCACGCCGGGCACATATGCATGCATGCCCAAGATCCTGAAAAAAGAATGGAGGAGAAGAGATTGTGGCACGGTCATCCCCCCAGGGGGTGATTTCTCTCTTTCTGTCTCTGTCTCTGTCTTTCTGGCGAGCACATGCGCCCTATAGCAAAAAAACGCTCCCCTCTAAAATTCTTTTTCACTAGTGTTATACACCCAACCCAGTGAAGAATCTATTAAATAATTTTTTTTTTTGACAGAGTTAAATGGATTAGAGAGAGGGAAAGAAAACATTTCCCATGGGGGCACAGTCATGCTGAAATCCCTTCTTTTCCTTTCTTCCTCTTGTCGGGGTTTTGACTATGCATGCACATACACCCAGCATGTTTTTCAAGTCTCTGGTCCAGGACCCCAACCGCAGAGTCTACCATGGGGAATCCAGCTGCTTTAACCACCAGGTCATACATCAGCCCAGGAATAGTCCTATTTTGAATGTATTATAAAGAGGTTTTATTTATTTATTTTTAGTGTCTTCCTTGGTATATCTAATAGAATTATGTTAGTTTTAGATCTATTAGTAACTACCATAAATACTATGGCTTTTCTCTCTTTCTCTGTCTTATATACATACTCACATGTGTATATACTCACATACACACTCACTATTCTCTCTGTATATGTTATTATATATTTTATAATTGATTTATTCTAATTTTATATATATGAATATATACACACACACACACACATATATATATATATATACTTTCAATAAGCTCAGACTTCAAAATTCTAAGCTCAAATAGGTTATCTTTAATTTTAATTTATAATTAAGTACTTAGTATATTTTAAGTGCTAAGTAAAATAAATGTTTTATTCTCTACTTCATGACAAATAATTTCATTTTTGCTAGAGAACAAGGGGAAAAAAACAGGCCATCAGATATTAAGAGATTAACAAAAAGTGACAATAGAAATCAAACAACATGATGAGTAATTATTTCCTAGATCTTCTCGCTAACTAAAACAATCACTTACCTATTATATGATGCTACAAAATAAATTAGTAATGTCAGAAAAAAAATGTGATGAAAGTCAGTATGAGAAATATTAAGGGATTTGAAGTGGGTAGATGTAGCATACCTGAAGAACATCTTCTAAAAGATTTATCAAAAGATATATCTTCAAAAAATTCCCTGCAAGATAAAACATTATTTAAAAGATTTCAAAGAATTGCAATGAAATATGATAAACCAAAAATCTAATGGACCAAATTAAGAAATTGCTGCTAATGTCGAGTATCCCTTCCATCACAATGTTTTTGAAGGTACATCTTTTCTTTGTACAGGAAGGCTGAGTGAAATATGTCTCAGAAATGTTTTTCTGTGATTAGCCTGATGGAATATAATTCACTTAGAATCACTTGCAACTCTGAATGTGACTTTCCATTTCACACCAAGTCCTCTTTTCCATCAAGTTACTTTTGAAACTGACATATCTTCAAATTGTGACCCATGAAGTTAGTCAAGTTGAAATCTTGTTTTATAAAAATACTGTGAAGTTTTTGTTTAATGAAAATCTCTCACTGGAAAAAAAAAAGATTAAAAAATTTTAAAATAAAGAACTGAAAACCTTTGGGGGAAAATTGTCACTGAAAGGACTCTTCTCCATGTCCCCTTTAAGAATTTTGGGCATGAATACACAAAGCTGCTGGGACCAGGATTCAAACTGTATGATCAGCTGCATGCAATCCAGCTTCCAAAACCATTACACCACAATCTGGCCCCATACCATTATACTTTTTTTTTTTTTTTTCTTTTGAGAGGTTTTCACTATAGGGCACGTGCGATCGCCAGACAGACAGAGAGAGACTAGAGACAGAAAGCGAGAAATCACCCTCCAGGGGGGATGGTCACGCCGCAATCCCTTCTCCTCCATTCTCCTCTCGGGATCTTGGGCACGTACGCACACGCACCTGGC